>CAXKWD010000012.1:14803524-17773524 GCA_964059195.1 Ectobius pallidus
ACGTTTAGGAAAGACGCTGACAGGCCCAGAGAACTTTATTTTACAACATTTCCATCCCTTAATACTTGCTACTTCAATAAATAAAGTTTTTACGTCAATTGTGGCATTTTATCATTGCATAAACTAACATACAAAATATCCGATCGCGACTTTTGGTCCACCCTGTATAATACAAAAAAGGAGACTCCCAATGCTTAAAAATAAAATTTTCAAAACAGAAGGTGTAGAGGTAGGGGAAAAAAGTGGACCGACTCTTGTAGCTGAATGTAATTTGTGTTAGTATTTTATAATAATATTAATAATTAATATATTCAGTTATAAAACAATACGATTAGAAACCATATTTTGGGTTTCGAAATTAGCTAATTCAACAGTCGACACTAGAACAAATTTCAATACATTCCCTGCTATCCTGTGAATGCCGCTAGGCATGCGCAGTGGCTCATATCTGCAACTTAGATATTTTAGTCGGTCCGCTTTTTCCCCCTGCCTGTACATATACCTTAAGGCCCAGTGGTTCCCAAACTTTTCAGTCCGCGGACCCCTTGAAACAAATTAAAATTTCGCGGACCCCCTCTGGGTTTTGAAATAAAAAACTAAATAGATACTTTGATTCAAATGTATTAAACTAGCAGGTGCCCGCGGCTTCGCCCACGATAATTAGTTGAAAAATTAAAAATTAAGAGTAGCCTATAATAATTATTAAAACATTTTATTTATTAACACTTGCACGCGAATCATTCATAAACTATGGAACTGCTAAAATTCCTGCTTTAGAGTACATTCCACGATATGAAAGCGCCGCCTGGGAAAACGATCTCAGATTCGATTATGCAGTTCCTAAGCTACTTGTTAACACTGATAATACGTATTGTTTCTCAACTGTTTGTTGACAGATGAATATGATGTGAATTTTATTTGATAAATACAGTGTAATTTTCAAAAATTATATAATTTTTCAGGGGAAGGAGTTATTTTGTTTGGATTTTTATTGTCCGCGATACTGAACGCGGCTTCGCCCGTCATTAGACTATTAATTGATTCCAGAATATTTAAGAAATTTACTCTGGCAGATTATTAAAAATGTTTGTGGTTCAGAGCTATGAAAATTGTAAGTAAAAATAAAATTAGAATATTTGTTCATTGTGTTCATTTCACTTAGGCCTTATATAATAAAGAAACGGTTTTCCTAATTTTGTACTCTTCGTGAAAGTTTATACTGCGAGAGAAGAACATCGCCGAGTATACCCGATGTTTCACGAAGTGGGCGAGCGAGTGAGCACGCTATTTAGGGCCGTTGAATTGTATAAGAATAGATTCAATAAACAAAATAACAATATCAATAGTAAAAAACAGAGTTTACTCCTTAATGTGAACAGTGAAGCTGCTTTTGATTAATTAGTTCTGCAATGTTAGGTTTAATGTCTGATAATTTCAATATTAAGTAACTTTCAACTTCATGTTTATTTCTGAACTTTGATTTCAAGTACGTGAGGTGGGAGAATGCTGTTTCACGTAGATAAGCAGTGGGGAACACAGAAAAGCACTTCAAAATTACTGGATATCCTATTTCTTCTTAAACCACCTGCGGACCCCCTGAAACACCATCGCTGACCCCACTTTGGGAACCACTGTGTTAGAGCCTTTACACACTTGGTCACTTGTGATGGTCACCGGCGAAGAAGCATTAGTTTAAATGGGAGCATTCACTATTTTTCAAATGGGAAGCGTTTTGTTCTTCTGCTTGCTTAGATACGCGGTCCAATCAGAGACGGCGAGACGGAAGGAAGACCCTTCCTGATAGCGGCACTTCTTTAGCTCGTACACGTGATTAGCGGTGAAGGAAAACGCTTCCCATTTGAAAAATAGTGTAGGTCACTTGTGACTGTCACCGCACAGTCACTTTTATTATGATTACCAACAATGCAAGTTGTATGTACATAATTCTGTTGTAAAATCGAGCTCAGCGAAACTAGTTATCCAGCCATGAGTTTAGATTTGATAAATACTGAAGATTTTATAAGTGAAGTGAAATGTCGACCTGCCATTTGGGATGTCAAAAGCTATTACAAATTGTTTTATCATGTAGCTACTATTGGCATACTAGCGGTGACCCAGGTGTGTTCACTGCAAAAACAGGTGACCGTCACAAGTGACCCAGTGTGAAAAGGCCCTTAGGCCTATTAATTCGTACGTTAGCATGTAGGCAGCGAATTAGTGTGTCCCGCTCTTTCTGAGAAAAGTATTATGGGAAGCAATAATTGCATTTAAAACATCCTGTGCCAAGCAAGAGTAACCTACTGCTCCACATAAATTTCAGCGTCTATGCGTTCTGTTATTAAGGGTTTTCAAAGAATGGCAAAACCATTTACGGGAATTCATTTCAATTAATATATTCTACCTACAAGTAATTCAGTATTTTCATTTCATTGTAAAATAAATCTCTATTTATATTTAATGATAATAATTCGTAGACGAAGTCCCGCGTTATTTTCTTGTCATGGCATAAAACCGTTCAATCAGTATCCATCCTTCATTACCGAGTGAATGAAATGTTTATATTTTTGTAAACGATCTGCGAGTTAAGCCCCAGATCGTTTCTTTAATAGCCTTTCATAGGCCTGTTGTTTGCGGCCCGCGGAACAAAACTATATAGACTACATGCTGTACTACAGTAGGGTTACTAGGTTAATCTACACGGCTTAAGCTATATTATGCCTACTATTCAGTCAAATTAAACGTAGATAACTGAAAAATCGGACCAAGGAGAACCTGCTGATGAAATGGTTGCACTTCATGACTGGGACTACAAATAAATTATTGGAATCAATGTTTTCATCTCATGCCTTCTCTTTCCGTGACGTCATCCATGCTTGTAGTTAAATTTTTGCCGTATTGTAGTGAGCAAGCATGGCTACAGTACGTAAACAACAGCCTGGATAATTGTTTGATACTTTTAAATCTAAATGGCATCATTTACAAAATATATTATCTTTTTATATCCAGATTTGAATTCATGAATAAATTAAGCCATGTTCCTCGTTGTTACTTGTTGTAACATCTGAAATAGGGAGAGGCTTCTTTTTCTGTTCACACTCCTGAGTAGCCAATAATTATAATAATATTAATAATAATAATAATAATAATAATAAATTAATTCCGGGGTGCGCGGGCAAGAGAGTTAAGTCCACCATCCTAAAAAATTGAGATATGTCCATAGAGTTATAGATAAAAATGTTCTTTACATTTGTGTTAAGTCCAGTAAGTCGTATCCAGAATTGTACGGTAGTTATGGATGTGTGCCTCATGGGTTTATCCATCTCTAAAGCTATGTTGGGCTGGTATAGTGTGTTAAGTCACTCTAATTCTCAGTAACACGAAAGTGGACTTAACTCTCTTTGCCCGCGCACCCCGGAATTAAGCCTTTAAGTACAGAACACAATTTTCCAAGTCAATATATGTAAAACCACAATTCATTTTAGGCCTACAGTGTACAGTCATTTGCAAACTTGCAATAATTATTTAAAATAAATATGTCTAAAACTTAGATATGATGTTAATACATTCCTGCATATTGTAATTTGGATTTTCTTTTAACCTTAAACTTAATTCAGTGTTTAACTGACTTTCATTTAAATTTCTCATCCTCCCAGGGAGCATATTGTATATATTAATTGCATTAAAAAGATGAGAATTATGAATTTGACTTAATCTGGAGAAAGGTGTATAAATATTTGAGTTATGCCTCGTATTGTGGGAATGAAAGCTGCTTCAGAGATCATAATTAGTAGTATTTTTCTTTAAAAACATTAAAATTTCCACAACATATAAATCATACACTGTTAGAATTCCTTCATTTGCAAATAGAGGTCTGCAGGAGGCATCAGGTAAATTTCTTGTTATTTTTCGAATTGCCTTTTTTTGTTGTTGTAGCAATAGGATATATTTTAGCCCAGAGCCATCTTAGTCCAGTAGCGTAAAACCAAAAAATTAGACGAATCGGAAATAATTGCTACAAAAGGTTTTATTGTTTTAATGGCTTCATTTGTTGCCCAATATGACTATCCTAGGTTTTCCCCCTCGGCGGAGTTGTGCATAAGTGGTGGGGGGTAAAAATGTGACCCCCAAAGGGGTAGTTTTTCGGTTTTACGGGTTTATCTCGTAAATGACTCACGATATCGAAAACATAGTGGTATTAAAAGTTGTAGGGCATTAAATTCTGCATTGAATGAGACTAGACACATATTTTTTGGACAACCCGTTCCCATAATACTGCTCATCAAAGTTGGACAAATTTTACATATTTATGAAAAATTTTCGTTTTAAGTTCTGCTTTTTGGTAATATCATCTAACTTAACCCATCTATCAATAAAGTGGTCAATACAAAAGTAATAAAGGAATAAATTATGCGTTCGATGAGATTAGAAGTGAATTTGTTGGACCACCCGTTTCCGTAAAGTTCTACATTTAGTCCAATAGTGTAAAACCAAAAAATTAGACGAATCGGAAATAATTGCTACAAAATGTTTTATTGTTTTAATGGTTTCATTTGTTGCCCAATATGACTATCCTAGGTCCCCCCCCGCGGAGTTGTGCTTAAGTGGTGGGGGTAAAAATGTGACCCCAAAAGGGGTAGTTTTGCGGTTTTACGATTATATCTTGTAAAAGACTCGCGATATCGAAAACATGGCCCTATTAAAAGTTGTAGGGCATTAAATTCTGCATTGAATGATACTAAACACACATTTTTTGGACAACCCATTCCCATACCACTGCTCATCAAAGTTGGACAAATTAGATCATTAAATCTGCTGAGCCCCTCCGCCGAAGCAAAAGACATACTACTCCTGAGGTCATCTTTGCCGAGTTATTGGTGGTGACCATGACTCAGGAACAATTCCTTTCCGACAGAAATAAAGCACGTCTTATTAGCTTGTTTACTGAAAGACTTGAAGGTGAATGCTTCTCAGTCAAGCAAGCTGAAGAAGTCGCAGACCACCTGATTGTTGCCACGGCTCTTGAGGTATCACAGGAGCATGAGAAGGTTGTGGTAGTTGGTGAAGATACAGACCTCCTCATCATGCTAAATGCCCTAGCCACACCATCAGCAAACATATATTTCTCAAAACCTGGAAGAGGAACGATCCCAACAAAAGTGTTTGGTCCCAACAGCTTCGAACTGGCAGACAACATCAGAAGGCCACTCATACTTCTCCACGCCATAAGTGGATGTGACACAACTTCGGCACTCTTCAGGAAGGCAAGAAGAAGGTGGTCAAGCTGTTGGTCGAGAATATATGTCTTCTCGAAGAAATCAAACCTTTCTTCGAACATGACACTCAAGCTGAAGCTAATGCCGAAGCTGGCCTACAATTTTTAACAACCCTCTACGAAGGTAGGGCAGGAGATACTTTAGATAAATTGCGATTTGACCTATTTTCCAAAGCCCTCGTGAAATCCAAATTTAACCTGGTATCCCTACCACCAACATCCGAAGCAGCCCGCCAACATTGCTTGAGAACTTACCTACAAGTACAAATGTGGTTAGGACACCAGATGGATCCGCTCCTCTGGGGATGGCAGGCTTCAAAGTTTGGACTTGACCCCGTTCCTACCTCCAAGGAGCCAGCTCCACAATCTCTTCTCTCCACAATTTTCTGCAAGTGCAACAAGGGGTGTGCACGTGATTGTGGGTGTCGGATGCTGGATTCAATTGCTCATCGATTTGTGCCAACTCCAAGGGGAACTCCTGCACTAACTCCCTCCAACCAGATGCAACTGACGAACCAGATGTTGACGAGACCTGGACTGCATATATGGGGCGACGACAATTACAGACTTTTACGAGTCGAGTGATGTGGTGACGGACTCCTTATCGGAAATTACAGACATTTGAGGAGCCGAGTGGCCCAACGACAATGAAACGTCGACGTCTGTAAAATTTGTGTATCTACCATTTTCCCCCTTTTCATCTTCATACTTTTAACTAACTTACAATTTTTGTTATGAAATAAAATCATCACTAATTGATTTGAAGAATAGTGTTTCTTTTCTACAATTTTCATATTTTATATATTTACTAAGCACAAGACTAGTACAATGGAGTGCTATAGTACTATGTTTACACATCTCTATTACCGTATTAAAATAATTAGAAAATTCTTGGCCAATTTACTTCATTTTTTTTAAACGAATGGTATTCAAGCACAGATGTTATCGGGCATTGGAAATCACCCAACTACCACCATCTTCGAGATACAGAAATTCTGTAACTTTCAGAGGCGACATCTCAGGCAGCCGGTGATAGGCTAAGAACACTCACCAGAAACAGCTCTTTAACATGCCGAATTGATCACTCAAATCAGTTGAGTGAGAGGAAAGTTATGCGCGAACAATCAATTTTTATAAAACTGAAAAGGAAAAAAAAAAAGAGAGATTTTTAATCATAACAAACAAACAAAAATTGTGTTGGGGTGCAAGAATTTCTTCTTCTTTTCTTAATTTTTTTAGAGATATTTTTAGTTAACAAAAAAAGTGATGGGGGCTAGACATTTTCTTCTTCTTCTTTCAGAAGTGTTGCAAGCAGCACGGGTACACAAGTTTTTCAGAAATATGTAAAATTTGTCCAAATTTGATGAGCAGTATTATGGGAATGGGTTTTCCAAAAATATGTGTTTAGTATCATTCAATGCAGAATTTAATGCCCTACAACTTTTAATAGGTCCATGTTTTCGATATTGTGAGTCCTTTACGCGATATAACCGTAAAACCACAAAACTACCCCTTTTGGGGTCACATTTTTACCCCCACCACTTATGCACAACTCCGCCGAGGGGGAAAACCTAGGATAGTCATATTGGGCAACAAATGAAGCCATTAAAACAATAAAACCTTTTGTAGCAATGATTTCCGATTCGTCTAATTTTTTGGTTTTACACTACTGGACTAAATGTAGAACTTTAGGGAAACGGGTGGTCCAACAAATTCACTTTTAATCTCATCAAACGCAGAATTTATTCCTTTATTACTTTTGTATGGGCCACTTTATTGATTGATGGGTTAAGTTACATGATATTAGCAAAAAGCAGAACTTAAAACGAAAATTTTTCATAAATATGTAAAATTTGTCCAACTTTGATGAGCAGTATTGTGGGAACGGGTTGTCCAAAAAATATGCGTTTAGTCTCATTCAATGCAGAATGTAATGCCCTACAACTTTTAATACCACCATGTTTTCGATATCGTGACTCCTTTACGAGATATAACCGTAAAACCGCAAAACTACCCCTTTGGGGGCCACATTTCTACCCCCCACCACTTATGCACAACTCCGCCGAGGGGGAAAACCTAGGATAGTCATATTGGGCAACAAATGAAGTCATTAAAACAATAAAACCTTTTGTAGCAATTATTTCCGATTTGGATTTTAATTCTACTGGACTATCTATATTAATAAAAGGAAGTGTCTGTCCTCCGTCTGTCTGTCTGTCTGTCTTCCGTCTGTCCTCCGTCTGTCCGCGATGCCCAGCGAAATCTACTCAACGCAGAGATCTGAAATTTTAAACATAGGTGGAATGAAGGGTCGGAAAATGCACCTCGAAGCCGGAATTTTAATTTTCGCTTTCGTTCGTGAGTTATTAGTGAAAACCGGGCAGAAAACGTGTACTTTTTGCGATTTCGAAGCATCAGTTTCAGTAATATATTTCAATGTTAAATCAATTACAGCTGGCTTTGGCTATTTTTGTCATCATACCTCATAGCCTACCTTGGAAATAAAAGCATCGCGATCGCTGGTAAGTCCATCGTGGACGATTCATTTGTTTAGAGTGTCAAGGCCCGCAGATATATGAAATTTTCAACCTACACGTAAGAAGGATATCAACATAGGCTTAATTATGGTCAAACATTGTTCGATTTGAACGAAACTCACTATACAGGGGTTTCCTGAGCCAAGGAACTGGAACCTGAGGTAGCTTTTTCTACGAGGGGACGCTACCTAATCGTGGAGTACACTCCACGTGATTTAGGTGTTAATAAATATAATGATTTAACTATTATGCACTTAAGTTTTGAAATAATTATCGCGGGGCTTTGTCTACTTTTGTCATGGGTTTTGGAAATAAAGGATCGCTTCATTCTGTAAGCCCAACCTGGTCGATTCATTTGTTTAAGCGCTAATATTTTTCAAAGAGCAGGTGGCCTTGCTCTGTAGTTATTATGTATGTATAGGTTATTGTTAGCGCTTCGATTTTATTATGCCGCTATGTTCAATTCGTTTGATTTTGATAGTGAATTACATTGTGAATTAATTGAATATAAGGTGAATTTCAGTACATTTATTGTGGTTAAGTTTATGATTTGACTTCCAGGTGTTGTGCAATGAATGTTAAAAGTGTTACATACAGCCCGTGTAGCGTAGGATCTAAGCGTTATTAAAACTGTGTTTATACGTTAGCAGGAAAGTTCATTTCATTCACAAATCAGTCGCATAGTTTTCTTCGGTAAACGAAATCCTTCAGATTTCATTCAGTTACAAACATGATTTTAATAACTTATTATAAGCTTTTTAATCACGCTATTTTAAATAATTAGTTTGAGTTATTTTTCAAAAAGAGCTTTATGTTTAGGCAATAGATGGCAGCACTTGGTTTGTATACTTAATTTTAATTATTTATTTAATATTCATCATTTAAACATTTTGATCTTTACACAGCAATAAAAGTATGCCGCAGCCTCCTAGAAAAAGAAAAAGTGTACGAAATCTACAAGTAGAAAGTAGAGAAAGAAAAAGAAAAAGAAGAGAAGAGGAATCTACCCTAGAAAGTGAATCAAGGAAAATAGAAGATAGAGACAGACATGAAAGAATAAGAGAAGAGGAATCTGCCCTAGAAAGAGAATCAAGAAAAATAGCAGATAGAGACAGATATGGAAGAAGAAGAGAAGAGGAATCCGCCCTAGAAAGAGAAGCAAGAAAAATAGCAAACAGAGAAAGTCATGAAGGAAGAAGAAAAGCTGAAACCTCCTTAGAAAGAGAAGCAAGAAAAATAGCAGATAGAGACAGACATGAAAAAATAAGAGAAGAGGAATCTGCCCTAGAAAGAGAAGCAAGAAAAATAGCAGATAGAGACAGATATGAAAGAAGAAGAGAAGAGGAATCCGCCCTAGAAAGAGAAGCAAGAAAAATAGCAGATAGAGACAAACATGAAAAAATAAGAGAAGAAGAATCCGCCCTAGAAAGAGAAGCAAGAAAAATAGCAGATAGAGACAGACATGAAAAAATAAGAGAAGAAGAATCCGCCCTAGAAAGAGAAGCAAGAAAAATAGCAGATAGAGACAGACATGAAAAAATAAGAGAAGAGGAATCTGCTCTAGAAAGAGAAGCAAGAAAAATAGCAGATAGAGCCAGACATGAAAAAATAAGAGAAGAGGAATCTGCTCTAGAAAGAGAAGCAAGAAAAATAGCAGATAGAGCCAGACATGAAAAAATAAGAGAAGATGAATCTGCTCTACAAAGAGAAGCAAGAAAAATAGCAGATAGAGACAGATATGAAAGAAGAAGAGAAGAGGAATCCGCCCTAGAAAGAGAAGCAAGAAAAATAGCAAACAGAGAAAGTCATGAAGGAAGAAGAAAAGCTGAAACCTCCTTAGAAAGAGAATCAAGACTGCAGCAAGATAGAACTGCAACATCTACTGCAAGAATGCGGAGTTGGAGGACTTTAGAGAATGCAGCTTTCGATTATGACCCATCAGTGGATTATGCCTCCAATCCAGCGTGTCTCATAGGATCAATGTCTATAACCTGCCAACACTGTGAAGCGAAGAAGTGGAAAGGTGAAGCCCCAGGTATGTGCTGTAGCGGAGGAAAGATTCAATTGATGCCGCTAATGGATCCACCCGAGCCACTACGTACTTTCCTGATTGGCGATACGACGGAGGCTAAACATTTCTTGAAAAATATCAGACGTTACAACTCATGTTTTCAGATGACCTCCTTTGGCACCACAAAAGAAATTAGAGAGCCAGGATTCATGCCGACGTTCAAGGTCCAGGGCCAAATTTATCATCGCATCGGGAGTCTACAGAGTCTACCGAATGAAGAACCGAAATTTCTGCAAGTGTATTTTGTTGGAGACGGTACGCTACAAGCAGAGCAGCGTTGCAAAAATGTGCCACAAACGAGACAAGATATAGTACTTCAGTTGCAGGACATGCTGAATCGTGAAAACTCCTACATCCGTAGCTTCAAATTGGCCATGGAAAAGATCTCTCCTGAATACAAGCTGGTTATCTTAGCAGACAAGACCCCACAAGGCGAACACGAAAGGCGTTTCAATGCACCGACGACAGATGAAGTAGCTGTTATAATGGCCGGAGAACAGCATGGAGCAAGAGACATAGTTTTAGAAGAAAGAAGTGGCACCATCAAACGAATTCCCGATACGCACCGATCGTATGATGCACTACAGTATCCACTGATCTTCTGGCAGGGTGAAGACGGATATAATTTTGAATTGTGTCAAAGGAACCCAACTACAGGATTGCTGCTAAACAAGAAGATTTCTGCCATGGAGTTCTATGCATACAGAATGATGATGCGTTCTTCAAGTTTCAACATTTTACTGCGGAGTAGAGGTCTGTTTCAACAGTTTATCGTAGACATGTATGCTAAAATTGAGTCTGAAAGGCTGAGGTACATTCGACTTAACCAGAGGTCACTGAGAGTGGAGCAGTATGCGCATTTGAGGGATGCAGTCATCAACGATGGAAATGTTGCCGACGTGGGCCAGTTGATCATATTGCCTTCTAGCTTTACAGGTGGTCCCAGGTACATGCACGAGCGTACTCAGGATGCCTTGACGTACGTGAGAAACTACGGCAGACCGGACCTCTTCATCACCTTCACGTGTAATCCCAACTGGGTAGAGATACAGCAAGAACTTTTCGACGGACAAAAACCTCAGGATCGTCATGATTTGTCGGCGAGAGTATTTCATCAGAAGCACAAGGCATTCATGGGTCTTATCACAAAGACGAAGGTTTTTGGTGAAGTTCGGTGTCATATGTATACGATAGAGTGGCAAAAGCGCGGACTACCCCATGCGCATATTCTGGTGTGGCTCAGAGACATCTTACACGTGCAGAGAGTTGACGAATTCATTAGTGCAGAAATCCCTAATCCAGAAGAAGACCCAGGACTTTTTAGCACGGTAACAAAGCAGATGGTGCACGGTCCCTGCGGACACAAAAATCCCCGCTCTCCATGCATGAAGGATGGAATCTGCACAAAACGGTACCCTCGACGTTTTCTGAAAGAGACTCAGACGGGGCAGGATGGATATCCGTTGTATCGTCGTAGAAGCCCTCAAGACGGAGGATTTACCGCAAACATCAATGTTCAAGGATCGGAAGTTTCTGTGGACAATACGTGGATTGTTCCTTACTGTCCCCTGTTAACAAAAGTTTTCAACGCTCATGTCAACGTAGAATACTGCAATTCTGTAAAGTCGATCAAATATGTTTGCAAATATGTGAATAAGGGATCCGACATGGCAGTGTTTGATTTCACAACTGCAGGCAATAAACTTAATGAAATTCACCAATATGAAATGGGAAGATACATAAGCAGCAACGAAGCGGTGTGGCGGATACTAGGCTTTCCTCTTCACGAGCGGCAACCCACAGTTATTCACCTAAGCGTCCACCTTCACAACAGAAAATGCAGCTGAAAGGGTCCAAGCACCTCCAGAAACGACACTTACGTCTTTCTTTAGACTGTGCAGCCAAGATGAGTTTGCGCGCACACTACTGTACAACCAAGTCCCAAAGTACTACACATGGAACAACAAAGACAAGACTTGGAACCGACGTAGACAGGGCAAAGTTGTACCAGAACAAGCAGGAATTAAGTCCAGCGATGCCCTCGGCCGAGTGTACACTGTCCACCCAAACAACTCTGAATGCTTCCACTTGCGACTGCTACTGCATGAAGTAAGAGGTCCAATATCATTCGAAGACTTGAGAACAATTGATGGAAGGGTCTGCGAAACTTACAAAGAAGCTTGCGAGCTTAGAGGACTTCTGGAAAACGACGATCACTGGAACAAAGCGTTGGAAGAAGCAGCTGCGTCTCGATCTCCTAAGATTATGCGGAACCTGTTTGCTGTCATGCTGCAGACATGCTCCATTTCAAGTCCACATTATTTATGGATCAACCATAGGGAGAGCCTGTCTGAAGACATCCTGAATCAAGAACGAATTCAACAGCAGAATATGGATCTCCACTACAATGAAGACATCTTCAATAAAGTTCTAATCTACATTGAGGACAGAATTATATCATTGGGAGGATCAGACATGAAAAGCTTTGGACTTCCTCAAACGATTAGAAACAGAGATTCCGCCCTCCCGAGTGAATTATATACAGAAAGAAATTACGACGTAGATTCGCTCAGAACGCATGTAGAGGAGAATGAGCCGAAATTGGCCCAAGATCAAAAGATAGTATTTGATAAGATTATGACAGCGGTTTTTGACAGGCGGGGTAGCATATTCTTCTTAGATGCTCCAGGTGGTACGGGAAAGACTTTCCTCATCAATCTCCTTTTGGCAAAAGTGCGGCAGAGAAATGAGATTGCCCTTGCTGTTGCTTCGTCCGGCATTGCTGCGACACTCTTGGCAGGTGGTAGGACAGCCCACTCAACCTTCAAGTTGCCCTTAAATCTCATATGCGCAGAAACTCCTACATGCAACATTGCAAGAAACTCAGGAAAGGCCAAGCTTCTACAGGATTGCAGGCTGATTGTCTGGGATGAGTGTACCATGACCCACAAAGCCGCATTCGAGGCACTGGATGTCACTTTAAAAGACCTCAGACGCAATAATAATAGAATGGGAGGCGTGACAATGGTGTTGGCTGGTGACTTTCGACAGACGCTTCCGGTTATTCCCCGTGGAACCAGGGCAGATGAAATACATGCGAGCATAAAAACTTCCTACATTTGGAATAGGATTGAAAGACTTGAATTGTCAACAAATATACGAGTTCGTCTAAACGGTGATCCCTCTGCCCAGCAGTTTGCTGAAAATTTGCTTCGACTAGGAAATGGTGATCTGACCTCGGATGTTGAAGATGGACATGTAGCAATGCAAAATATAGGAAACATTCTTACAACACAACAACAGCTGATAGAGGCGGTGTTTCCAAATGTGGCACAGCATTTTACCGATCACGAATGGCTCTACCAAAGAGCGATTCTTGCTCCAAGAAATGAAACTGTCAACATAATCAACAAACAACTATTACAGGAATTACCCGGTGAGCTACAAATTTACAAATCTTTCGACACAACATGTAATACAGATGAGGCTGTCAACTATACGACAGAGTTTTTGAACAAGTTGGAGCCACCTGGAATGCCTTCGCACGTCTTAGAGCTGAAGACTGGGGCACCAATTATGCTTCTCAGGAATCTGAATCCACCTTCCCTCTGTAATGGAACACGGCTCTCAATAAAGAAATTAAAGCCGAATATTATTGAAGCCATAATTATGACTGGACATGCCGCGGGCGAGGTAGTTTTCATTCCTCGGATCCCACTCATCCCTTCAGATGTAGGCCTACCATTCCAATTCAAACGTCTGCAATTCCCCGTACGTTTGAGTTTTGCAATGAGCATCACGAAATCACAGGGTCAGACATTTGAAGTAGTAGGGCTCGATCTTCGGACACCGTGCTTCTCCCACGGTCAACTGTACGTGGGTTGCTCAAGAGTTCGAAGTTCAGACAACCTATACATTTTGGCGCCAAATGGCAGGACTCTTAATGTAGTTTACAAAGAAGCTCTATAAGAAACACTATATAAGTTACATTTGGAAGTAACATAAGCCTCATATCTAAGTTAATCGAAGATAAGAGGAAGTCTTATATGAAATATCTTCAAATAAAGGATATAGAAACAAAGATAGATTATAAGCATAAATGTGCAATTGTGAAAAGAGAAATCAGGAAGCTTCAGAACCTAAGTTGGGATAAGCATATCTCTGATATCGAAAAAAGATGGGCACGGAAATCAGAGCAGCTCATATAAAATTTTGAAACATATGAATAGAACTGAAAGAGATACTGCCAACCTACAAAATATTAAAATCGAAGAATGGGAAAAATATTACAAGGAACTATGGAATAATGATGAAAGAGATATAGAAGTATGTAATAGTGCAGAGAACTGCGTGGATCAAATAAGTATGGAAGAGTTCCAGATAGCTTTGAAAACCATGAGAAACAGAAAGGCAGCCGGAATAGATGAAATTAATGTAGAATTAATAAAATCATCGTCCACTAAAGTGAAACAAAGATTACTGGACATATATAATTAGTGCTGGACTCATAAATACCCATATATACCTAAAGAGTGGCTAACAGCTATTGTGATACCGATTTTTAAAAAGGGTGACAGAAACAACTGTAATAACTACATAGGAATAAGCCTTCTTACATCAGCCTATAAAATATACTCTAAAATTATCGGTCGAAGGTTATATAGCAGAGTGTTTACTGATCAAAGAACAAACAGGATTTAGGAAAGGAAACTCTTGCATAGATAATATTTTCACTCTACAACAAATTATGGAAAACCATAGAGAATTTAATAAACCAACATATATTCTATTTATAGACTATGTATAGGCTTTTGATAGAGTCAGCAGATTAAAGTTATGGAATATTTTGGAAAGACGAGGAATACCACTACATCTGATTGAAATAATAAAGAGTTTTTATAATGGATCTAATATAAATATAAAGATAAGTGGAAAACTCAGTAACAAATTCATCACAACGAACCAAGGAGTACGTCAAGGATGCTCTCTATCTCCAATCTTATTTAATTTATATTTGGACGATGCTATTCGAATATGGAAAGTAGATAATAGCTTTGGCTTTAGGTTTAAAAACGCCATAATTAATAACCTCTTATATGCTGATGACCAAGTGCTAATATCTGGATCAGAGAATAATCTACAAAAGGCCTTTTATAATCTAAGTATTATTATGAAACAATACAATATGACAGTATCGGCAGAAAAAACTAAAGCATTTTGTGGTAAACATGTATAAGAAGTAAAATAATATATGAAAATAAATCAATAGAGCAAGTAAATGTTTTTAATTACCTGGGATGTCAGATAAGCTTTTTAGGAAAATATGATTTAGACAAGAAAATATTGACATTTCAGAATATGTGTGGCACTATAGTAAGAACCCTAAAAAGGAAGACACGTAGGGAAACACAATTGAAATTTTATAAAGTAATGGCTGTGCCTGCTCTTTTGTATGGTGCAGAGAAGTGGGTTTTAACAAAGAAGGATCGCCTATGCATTCAGGCAGCTGAAATGAAGTTTTTACGTGCAGTCTCAGGATATAAACTATCAGATCAAAGAAGAAATGAAGACATTAGAAATGAACTGAACATATTTAATTTAAATGACAAAATAAAAAAATACAGAGATAAATGGACTGAACACTTAAATCGACAGCCTGAAGATAATATAGCAAAACAATCACTGAACTACAAAGTTAAAGGAAGAAGATCTATAGGAAGACCAAATGAGAGATGGATAGATCAAATGACATAAGAGGCCGGAACAGGCAGCAATGCCTAATCCTTGGATGAAGATGATGATGAAGTAACATATGAATTTTCACAGGAAAATGAATTAGTTTGTTAATAAAAATGTTTTAAATATTCTGCTGTTAAATAAATTATTTTAAAAAATAGCTATCGAACTAATAATGCGGGCGACTCATTTATTTAGAATGTCAAGGCCCGCAGAGTATGAAATTTTCAACCTACACGGAAGAGGGATATTCAATATAGGCCTAAATATGGTCAAACATTGTTCGACATGGACGAAACTCACTATACAGGGATTTTCTGGGCCAAGGAACTCGAATCTGAGGTCGCTTTTACCTGGCGACGCTATCTAATCGTGGTATGTTGTCCACGTGATTTAGGTGTTAATAAATATAATGATTTAACTATTATGCTCTTAATTTTTAATTTTTGAAATAATTATCGCAGGCGATCGCTTGATTTTGTAAGTCCATCCTGGACAATTCATTTGTTTAGAATATCAAGGCCCATAGATACATGAAATTTTCAACCTACACGGAAGAGGGATAATCAATATAGGCCTAAATATGGTTAAACATCGTTCGATTTGGACGAACCTCACTATACATGGGGTTTCTGGACCAAGGAACTTGAATCTGAGGTCGCCTTTACCAGGCGACGCTATCTAATCGTGATATGTAGTCCACGTGATTTAGGTGATAATAAATATAATGATTTAACTATTAGGCCTATGCTTTTAATTTTTAATTTTTTAAATAATTATCGCGGGCGAAGCCGCGGGCACATGCTAGTCTATCTATATTAATAAAAGGAAGTGTCTGTCCTCCGTCTGTCTGTCTGTCTGTCTGTCCGCGATGCCCAGCGAAATCTACTCAACGCAGAGATCTGAAATTTTATACATAGGCGGACTAAAGGGTCGGAATGTGCACCTCGAAGCCGGAATTTTAATTTTCGCTTTCGTTCGTGAGTTATGAGTGAAAAACTGGCAGAAAACGTGCATTCTTTTGCGTTTTAGAAGCATCAGTTTCAGTAATCAATTTCAATATCAAATCACTTACAGATGGCTTTGGCTATTTTTGTCATCATACCTCATACCTTGGAAATAAAAACAACGCGATCGCTTGATTTTGTTAGTCCATCCTAGACGATTCATTTGTTTAGAGTGTCAAGGCCCACAGACATATCAAATTTTCAACCTAGGACGGAAGAAGGATAATCAGCCCTAAATATGGTCAAACATTGTTCGATTTGAACGAAACTCACTATACAGGGGTTTTCTGGGCCAAGGAACTCGAATCTGAGGTCGCTTTTACCAGGGGACGCTACCTAATCGTGGAATGCACTCCACGTGATTTAGGTGTTAATTATAATTTGAAATAATTATCGCGGGGGAAGCCGCGGGCACATGCTGTTTGTCTGTCCACGATGCCCATCGAAATCTACTGAACGCAAAGATCTGAAATTTTAAAGATAGATGGACTGAAAGGTGGGCGAATGCACCTCGAAGCCGAATTTTTAATTTTAGCTTTCGTTCGCGAGTTATGAGTGAAAAACTGGCAGAAAACGTGATTTTAGCGCTGTCGAAGCATCAGATTTCAGTAATGCATTTCAATGTCAAATCAATTGCAGTTGGCTTTGGCTATTTTTGTCATACCGTGGAAATAAAAGCATCGCGATTGCTTAAATGTTGTAAGCCCACGCTGGTCGATTAATTTGTTTAGAATGTCAAGGCCCGTAGACATATGAAATTTTCAACCTACACGGAAGAGGGATAATCAACATAGACCTAAATATGGTTAAACACCGTTCGATTTGGACGAAACTCACTATACAGGGATTTTCTGGGCCAAGGAACTCGAATCTGAGATCGCTTTTACCAGGCGACGATATCTAATCGTGGTATGTAATTCACGTGATTTAGGTGTTAATAAATAACTTATAATGATTTAACTATTATGCTCTTAATTTTTAATTCTTGAAATAATTATCGCGGGCGAGCGCTTGATTTTGTAAGTCCATCCTGGACGATTCATTTGTTTAGAACATATATGGGCAACGCCCGGCCCGCGGGCCGGATGTGGCCCTCTCCGACTTTTGATCCGGCCCGCGGAACATTTTATAATTGCACTCGAAAAGTAAATATTTTCGGTTCGCGGATTGATGCCAACATTGATTATCTTGTTTCTCAAATTCAAGCTCAAGCTTCTCATTAATTTCTGCTGTTTGTAAATAAATACATAATCAGTTCGATATTGTTCTCATTCACGTAACTTCAGCATTATACTTTATAAATACAAATAACCGCATCATGATTACTTTTTTAACAATTACCTATTATCTCCGGCCCGCGACTTCATAAATATCGTAAATTTTAGCCCGTATCTTTCCAAAGGTTGCCCATACCTGGTTTAGAATATCAAGGCCCGAAGACATATGAAATTTTTAACCTACAAGGAAGAGGGATAATCAATATAGGCCTAAATATGGTCAAACATTGTTCGATTTGGACGAAACTCACTGTACAGGGGTATTCTGGGCCAAGGAACTCGAATCTGAGGTCGCTTTTACCAGGCGACGCTATCTAATCGTGGTATGTAATTCACGTGATTTAGGTGTTAATAAATATAATGATTTAACTATTATGCTCTTAATTTTTAATTTTTGAAATAATTATCGCGGGCGATCCCTTGATTTTGTAAGTCCATCCTGGACGATTCATATGTTTAGAATGTCAAGTCCCGTAGACACAATGACATTTTCAACCTACACGGAAGAGGGATAATCAATATAGACCTAAATATGGTCAAACATTGTTCGATTTGGACGAAACTCACTATACAGGGGTTATCTGAGGTCGCTTTTACCAGGCGACGCTATCTAATTGTGGTATGTAATTCACGTGATTTAGGGGTTAATAAATATAATGATTTAACTATTATACTTAATTTTTAATATTTCAAATAATTATCGCGGGCGAAGCCGCGGGCACATGCTAGTCTATCTATATTAATAAAAGGAAGTGTCTGTCCTCCGTCTGTCTGTCTGTCTGTCTGTCCGCGATGCCCAGCGAAATCTACTCAACGCAGAGATCTGAAATTTTATACATAGGCGGACTAAAGGGTCGGAATGTGCACCTCGAAGCCGGAATTTTAATTTTCGCTTTCGTTCGTGAGTTATGAGTGAAAAACTGGCAGAAAACGTGCATTCTTTTGCGTTTTAGAAGCATCAGTTTCAGTAATCAATTTCAATATCAAATCACTTACAGATGGCTTTGGCTATTTTTGTCATCATACCTCATACCTTGGAAATAAAAACAACGCGATCGCTTGATTTTGTTAGTCCATCCTAGACGATTCATTTGTTTAGAGTGTCAAGGCCCACAGACATATCAAATTTTCAACCTAGGACGGAAGAAGGATAATCAGCCCTAAATATGGTCAAACATTGTTCGATTTGAACGAAACTCACTATACAGGGGTTTTCTGGGCCAAGGAACTCGAATCTGAGGTCGCTTTTACCAGGGGACGCTACCTAATCGTGGAATGCACTCCACGTGATTTAGGTGTTAATTATAATTTGAAATAATTATCGCGGGGGAAGCCGCGGGCACATGCTGTTTGTCTGTCCACGATGCCCATCGAAATCTACTGAACGCAAAGATCTGAAATTTTAAAGATAGATGGACTGAAAGGTGGGCGAATGCACCTCGAAGCCGAATTTTTAATTTTAGCTTTCGTTCGCGAGTTATGAGTGAAAAACTGGCAGAAAACGTGATTTTAGCGCTGTCGAAGCATCAGATTTCAGTAATGCATTTCAATGTCAAATCAATTGCAGTTGGCTTTGGCTATTTTTGTCATACCGTGGAAATAAAAGCATCGCGATTGCTTAAATGTTGTAAGCCCACGCTGGTCGATTAATTTGTTTAGAATGTCAAGGCCCGTAGACATATGAAATTTTCAACCTACACGGAAGAGGGATAATCAACATAGACCTAAATATGGTTAAACACCGTTCGATTTGGACGAAACTCACTATACAGGGATTTTCTGGGCCAAGGAACTCGAATCTGAGATCGCTTTTACCAGGCGACGATATCTAATCGTGGTATGTAATTCACGTGATTTAGGTGTTAATAAATAACTTATAATGATTTAACTATTATGCTCTTAATTTTTAATTCTTGAAATAATTATCGCGGGCGAGCGCTTGATTTTGTAAGTCCATCCTGGACGATTCATTTGTTTAGAACATATATGGGCAACGCCCGGCCCGCGGGCCGGATGTGGCCCTCTCCGACTTTTGATCCGGCCCGCGGAACATTTTATAATTGCACTCGAAAAGTAAATATTTTCGGTTCGCGGATTGATGCCAACATTGATTATCTTGTTTCTCAAATTCAAGCTCAAGCTTCTCATTAATTTCTGCTGTTTGTAAATAAATACATAATCAGTTCGATATTGTTCTCATTCACGTAACTTCAGCATTATACTTTATAAATACAAATAACCGCATCATGATTACTTTTTTAACAATTACCTATTATCTCCGGCCCGCGACTTCATAAATATCGTAAATTTTAGCCCGTATCTTTCCAAAGGTTGCCCATACCTGGTTTAGAATATCAAGGCCCGAAGACATATGAAATTTTTAACCTACAAGGAAGAGGGATAATCAATATAGGCCTAAATATGGTCAAACATTGTTCGATTTGGACGAAACTCACTGTACAGGGGTATTCTGGGCCAAGGAACTCGAATCTGAGGTCGCTTTTACCAGGCGACGCTATCTAATCGTGGTATGTAATTCACGTGATTTAGGTGTTAATAAATATAATGATTTAACTATTATGCTCTTAATTTTTAATTTTTGAAATAATTATCGCGGGCGATCCCTTGATTTTGTAAGTCCATCCTGGACGATTCATTTGTTTAGAATGTCAAGTCCCGTAGACACAATGACATTTTCAACCTACACGGAAGAGGGATAATCAATATAGACCTAAATATGGTCAAACATTGTTCGATTTGGACGAAACTCACTATACAGGGGTTATCTGAGGTCGCTTTTACCAGGCGACGCTATCTAATTGTGGTATGTAATTCACGTGATTTAGGGGTTAATAAATATAATGATTTAACTATTATACTTAATTTTTAATATTTCAAATAATTATCGCGGGCGAAGCCGCGGGCACATGCTAGTTACCATATAATAAGAGACCATACCTAATTATACTTTCAAAAAACGCAAAATAGCCCTGCTTTACATATTGTTTGGGTATCTTTTTGACAAGATTCCTTAAGAGATACATAACTCTCGACAATCTTTTACAGATATAGTTAGTATGGGCTTGCCAAGATAACGTTTGATCAAGATAGATACCTAAAAGTTTCACCGGTTCATTTGGTAATGCATTATTTACCTGTTTCGAGTGAATGTAAGAGTCTTGGTCTTGTCATGATTTATTACATTGTTTTCATCCCTTGGCAATGTCACGGCAATAATATTTAAGGCCTAGAAAAAGAAATAATTGCTATTTTAAACGCTGAAAGTATATGATAGAGCCTCTACGTAATAATATTGAGATTGCCCCAAATAAGCATACTCCAGATATTTTAGGCTTTTGAAGTAAAACTTCTTTAGTGGCCGTAAAGGGTAAATCGGGGAAATCAGTCACACTAAAACCGTCACGAAATCAGTCACAATCAGTCACACTAAAACCGACTTGTTTCGGTGCGGACTGCACAGAAAACAATCAACTCAATGACTAGGAGTAACTTAATCAAAGGAAATTTTTCAGACCTTACTTCCTCAATGGCAATAGACAATTCCTAAGCAATCTAAAGGTATATTATCTATTTTATGGAACCCGGAGGTTCATTACCGCGCAAATCCAAAATTAAAAAATACAAATTTCCAAAATTAAAAATTAAAACATCCAAAAATCCAAAATTTAATAAATAATAAATTCCAAAATTAAAAATTAAAAAATTAAAAAATTAAAAAAATCGAAAATACCAAGATTGAAAAAATCTAAAAACCCAAAATTAAAAAAACTAAAATACATTAAAAAAATAAAAAAATTCAAAGAATCAAAATTTAAAAAATTCGAAGATCCAAAATTAAAAAATCCAAAAGTCCAAAATTAAAAATCCATTATTAAAAAATACAAATTTCCAAAATTAAAAAAAAATTATAACATCCAAAAATTTAAAATAAAAAAAAACATAAAAAATTTAAAAATCCAAAAATTAAAAATTAAAAAAATTAAAAATAAACAATTCAAAGATCGAAAATTTAATAAATTCAAAATTTAAAATTCAAAGATCCAAAATTAAAAAGTTCAAAATCCAAAATTTAAGAAGTTCAAAAACCCAATATTAAAAAGTCCAATAATGCAAAATTGAAAAAATCCAATAATCAAACATTGAAAAAAAAATTAAAATAAAGTTTTACTTCTGTCGCGTGGCGTTCCACGCACCCTTTTTTTCCTGATTATATGTTGCATATACTGTAAATTAAATAAATGAAAGGAAAACCACTGGCTCTTATTTCCAGTAAATGTGTTGTTGCTACTACGCGATAATATTATTATGTTGACATGATAGTGCGAAAACATGCTTTGTGTTAATACAATCACCTTAACTAGCGCATGTTTTGCAAGCTCTTGGCTCACACAATAGAAGGATAAGCCGTGACGTCAGCTGCTCACTCACACGTTCGACAGAGCGTTTGACGAAATATTTTGCATCTCAAAAATAGCCTATACCTACTTTCCCTCTTCTTGTTTGCAAGCTGATGCAGGCTTTTACTACATTGTTTGTTGTCTTTGTGTGTTTTCTCTTTCAGAGATTTGTTCGTAGCCACTTATACGCAATCCGCCAAAACAGATCTATCGATGTTTGTATGATATGAAAGATTTCAGAAAAAACGTTATCTTGGCTTGCTGTTGTGAAAAGCCTGTATTTATTCCTCTACACTTATTTTCTAAAAAGATGTGGACAAATAGGTTTTATTGTTGACAAGGGGATTTCAGTTGGTTTGTAGGTCTATTACACAGCCTAACCAAAAATAACTTTTTGTTTGGTGTCTCAGATGTTTTACCGGAATTTTACTATAGGCCTACTTAGTGTGCTTATTCCAAATATGTAAACAGTTTTACTCTACCAGCTCCAATTACAGTAATAACTTATAAGTCATGATAATGTAAACCACAATGAAAGACAACAAAGTTTTTATAGTACATTATGCAACTTGTCTATAATGGCATTTTATTAAAGCACGAATATGTTTTATGAAACGAGCAAATAAGTTTCATAATTTTCATACGAGTATCTTAATTACTGCACGAAAACTCTTACCGCACATAGCAACAAGATTGCATGCGGTAATGTCAAGTTACGATCCACGGCAACAATATTCGTAAGTACCATTAATTAGTTAAGTCGTCCAAAAAATAATAATTATTGGTGCTAGAAGAAGAACAGCATTCATTTATTATGACTGTTAAACTTAGCTCCTTATTTACTGGCATTTGTTTGTGCTTTGTCTTGAACTTTGTGTTCCACTTAACATTTTTTGTCTTCTTTGCAGAAGATGCTTCTTTGCATAAAGTAAACAGCTTCTATAGTGCAAAGAAAGGACGAAGAGTGAATTTTATGAAAAATTCATGAATATAATTAACTTTGTTGTGAATAACAAAAGCGCTTACATTTTGGGGCTTTCAAGGGATTGAATATATGATGAACAGTAGTACATAATTCTCTCCTTCATAAAAGTCTCAAGAAAACACGGCGTGTACTAACTTACTTAATTACGGCTTATAACAGCTTATTATAAACTTCTATTCAAATGAGAGGTGTTGTAGAAGATCAGCTATACACAAACTCAGTTCAAGATCAAATGAACTGATATAACGAAAGTGCCAGAATGCTTTTGTTTAATCAGAGATAATTGCAATTATGATATGCATAAAAAACGACATTTTTGTAATCGATTTCCGAGTTAAGCTCCAGATCGATTAATTAAGCAGGGCTTACGGAAAAACAAAGGTCTAAATTTTGATAAGCATATGTAAAGGAATAGTGTTATTTGTCAAAGCTAACTGTATTGCAACTTCCAAAGCCGTATATGAACATGAGAACTGATTTGCATTTGATAAATTATTTCTATTATATTACCCTAAAATTGGCACTAAATTGGGTTTTACTCCGGTACTCTGATTTGGTCCAAAATATGCATAAAATACGACATTTTTGTAATCTATCTCCGAATTAAACTGCAAATAGATTCATTAAGCAGGGCTTACCTAAGAACAAAGGTCTAAAGTTTGATACTTAACCTTAATTGAAACTCGTATACACTGATATAAGACATTCTTGAAATATGTCGCCATTTCACAAAATACACAGGCGAAGAACTCCACTTAATGTACGTAGGCGTAATTATTTCACAGTAATATACCTTCTGTATAGACTATAACAGTATTCAACTTGAACAACGAAATAAACATGTGCAAATTCCAAAGCCGTATATCAACAATGTAAAACATATGTTGTGAGAATAACAGATTTGCATTTGTTAAATTCTTTATAATATATTAGCATAAAATAGGCACTAAATTGGGCATTACTCCGATACCGGTCAACCGATTTGGTCCAGTATCAAGAGACGTCTTCCCATGGACATTATAAGTGCGTAGGCTAGCCTATACCAAGTTTCATGAAAATCCGATAAAGCGTATTTGAGTTACCGCGTCTTTAAAATAAACACTAAATTGGGGTTATCCGGTACCGGTAAACCGATTAGGTCCAAATTCAATAGGGTTCTTCCCATGGACGTTATAAATGCGTTATTATAAACTTCTACTCAAATGAGAGTTGTTGATAAGTAGACTTCGGATTTTAGGTAAAAACCTATTTTAATCCTTAAGTGATATATGGCCCTGTAAGGCCCGGGCGGCTTGGGTCGCTTAAATCCTAAAAGGGAGAGGTGAAACTACGATAAAGAAAGAAAGAAAAGAAAAGTGATATATGGATGAAAACTTTTATATGCATGTTTCATAAGTGACTATGCCTAAATCTGATACTTTTATAGGACCTAAAACAGCCTATTTTTACGTTAGAGCCTAATATTGCCTTTTTGCTTGTTTTTGCTATAAAGTTCAAAATAAGTTACTTTTTTGTTATAAATTCTAGCATTTATTTTCAGTTCGTACTAAATTTTTAGCTCGGAATGTGCAGTATTCCTACATGACACATTTGTGACGTGGTTAAACAGTAAGGAATGTTTCGTCTTCAGTAGAAAAAATCCTTGGAATTCCCAAGAAAATGTAGTGTTTTTCTCCCGACTCCCACATCAAGTTATAAAAAAAAAAATCAGGTAAACTGATATAACAAAGTGCCAGTATATTTTTGTTGAATCAATTATAATTGCAATTATGATATACAGAAAATAAGTTTTTCTAATCAGATTAAAATCGACCAGCGTCAGCAGAACTACAGATTTGTGATACCTTGACAATCGCGAACTCACATAAAACTAAAAACTTAAACAAAAATCAAAAAACAAAACAAAACAAAATCCACGTCAATCGGCCGGCTCCGGGATTTGATCGGGAGACCTCCAGAATACGAGTCCAAGGCGTTACCATTTAGCCTACTCAGTCAGTTTGATAAGCATAAGTGAAGGAATAGTGTTAACTGTCAAATTATACCGCTAGACAAAAATTAAAAAACATGTGACCTTTAATTAGTCGTTACTCTGGTACCGTTCAACCGATTAGGTCCAAAATTAATAGGCTTCTTTCCATGGACGTTATAAATGCGTATACCTAGTTTCATGAAAATCCGATAAAGCATATTTGAGTTATGGGGCCTTTTGTTATATAGTACCATAAAAATGCACTAAAAGTGGGCATTACTCCGGTACCGGCCAACCGATTTGGTCCAATATCAACAGACGTCTTTCCATGGACATTATAAATGTGTATACCAAGTTTCATGAAAATCCGGTAAAGCGTATTTGAGTTATGGCGCCTTTAAATAAAAACACTAAATTGGGTTTGACGCCCGTACCGGTGAACCGATTTGGTTCAATAACAATAGGGTTCTTCTCATGGACATTATAAATGCGTATACCAAGTTTCATGAAAATCCGATAAAGCGTATTTGAATTATGGCGCGGACAGACGGACAGACATTTTTCGTCCCCCACACACAATCTCATAAAGTACCATACTGGCACTTAATAAACTCTCTGAATTATTGAGGGATACAAGGGGTTGAATATGCTAGCGTGCGTAGCTTCTGGGCGCAGGGATTAGGTTTACACTGTTATGGTAATAATACATGCCCTCGTAATAGGTCTATATAATTCTATGTTCCATAGGCCTATATTTGTGTTTTATCATGATTATTGATTAATGGCGACTTCAATAAATATAATATTCTGCATTGCAATTGAGATATTTCAGAAAATTGGCAACTAAACGATTTTATAAGAGACTAATTTACAATTTTTAGAACCTATTTTCCAATTTTTAGAGCCTATTTTAGGTACCTAAAACAGCATTTTTAGCGACCTAAAAGTCTGAAGTCTAGTTATAACACAGCTGCGACTGATAAAAATGTTTCGAGAAATTAACGAAAAATGACATTTTACAGTTTCCCTTTCATACTTTAAAAATCACTCAAATGGACTCTGAGGTACAGAATTACAAAATAGAGAAGAGCACAGACGCCATAATAGAGACCATAAAACTCAGCATATAGCGTATTACGCGTTTTTATAGTAATCGCTTTAAAATGGTATGCAAAAAAAAACAGTTTACATGAATTTAATCCAAATAATATGTTTGTCTAGAAATAATAAAATTTTATTATATTTTTATTAAAGAAATCTGAAAAATTATATTTTATATTCATATCTCGTAGATGAAATCACGCATTCTTTACTTAACATCCCATGCTTTCGGTTAACCGACGGATTAGTCACCAGTGATTTCGGATTTACTTTTAATTTTTGTAATCGATCTCCGAGTTAACCTCCAGATCGATTCATTATTTTACTGTAAGCCTATTGGGAGTCCAAGTACCGGTGATTAACAAGTTTTTCAGAAATCGTCTTCGCGAAATAACACGGACGGAACAGAGAAAGGGTTATTTACATTAGTTTTATTTTCCTATCGAGCTAAGTTATTTATAGTCAGTTATGTAGCCTAAATGTGTGAGAACTCTTCGTATAAGAAATCCAGATCCCCTCTCTTTCCCAAATTCTTAAGAAAGGAAAGTGACTTTATTTGTATAATAACACATTATGCAACAAGCCTGTATTGGCGTTGTTAATATATGAATGTTTATGAATCGAGCGACAATTTCATACGAGAATCTTCATTAACATTACAGGCAAGTTGCTTACGACTATTTTTGAAGTGAAACTTCTTTAGGCGCGCTAGGAGTAAATCGAGAGGTAACCCAAAGTTGCGTTACGAACAAAATCGTCACGAAAGTAGTGTTATTAAAGAAGGGCGAACCGTGCAGAAAACGTAGGCAACAGAGCAATAGCTTCATACCTACATTTCATTCAGTAATCTGTGCACTTATTATACATTATTTTGTCTATCTACGGCTAAAAGGTAGGCAAATTTGTAAAATATTTTTGAAGTGAAACCTCTTTAGGCGCGCTAGGAGTAAATCGAGAGCTAACCCAAAGTTGCGTTACGAACAAAATCGTCACGAAAGTAGTGGGGGTAAGTAGCAAGCATAGAGTTGTTAAGGAAAGAGTGTGGCCACGGGAGCGCGCGGGGGGAAAGGTATCAGGCTTTGAGTGGGGGGGGGGCTATTACTGCTTCGAGCTAGTGGCGTGCTGAGCCCTTCACCATTATAGATGGCTCTACTCGTTGTGTGAGCATAGTTTACACGTCACTAACGTTCCCGGAAACTCAACCAAAGCGTCCCATTCATGTAAAAAAATACAGTAGCTACGATCAGTGACAGTTTGGGCATTAGTTCATCACAACTGTGTTATTGTTTTATACGTATTCGATTTAAAATGCCGAAAAAGTGAATTTCTGATTTTATTCAGATGATTCCTTCTTCCGTTCGATATAATTATATGTATTCCTCTGTTTCACTCTCAACGTTGCCAAAGAAGTTTCACTTCTGTCGACCGTAATTAGTCTACATGTTTAAATTTTGATATTTAAAACTGTGTAGTTTAACCTTAGGTTAGGGCAAAACCGGGTGACGCGCCGCACTTTTGTGTAAATTCGTCTACCTCAAAACAGGATTGAATATTCTGAAAACTCTTTTTGAGATTCCAAGCTATGATCTTCCCTCCCTTCATTTCAGCAACGAAAATATTTATAAAATAATAATTAAATATGTAAATACAATTATTAAATTGAAGGACAAAGCGGGAGAGATGCCGCTTTACAGGGTGCTATGCCGCACGTATGGGAGACATGCCGCATTCATAATAACAGTCTAAATTTACATCAAAGGCACGTGTAAAACAAAAGAGAACCTATCTACACAATCTCTGGACATGGGTGCCTAGCCTTTTTTCATTTTCTGTATCAAATAATCCTTCAGGCCCAAGTGAGGGTTTTCCCAATTTCCTGTGTCCATGCGCCTACGAATAGTCCTCTCTGGCATAAGATAGCAACGTTTGGCTTCCCGAATCTAAATTTCCCACGCCTTAATTCGCCGAACAGCTTCTTGTAGGTCATTGTCATTCCATAGGCCACAATGTTTAGCTCCTTCCCTTCCCCTATACCTAGTTGACATGTTTATTGTTGAAAAGAGCAGAAAAAATAATTTTGGGGGGTAATTATACTGAAGACATTGTGCGGCGTGTCACCCTTGAAAGCTGTGCGGCATGTGACCCAAAACTCAGGGACACGCGCCGCACTCATCTGTAGAGCTTATTGTTATTGTTGTTGTGGCTAACTTCACTCACGATATCTTTACAACCTCTAAATAGTCTATTAAAAGTAGTACACGCAGAAAAAATGGAACAAATACAGATCAGGAAGTTTCGCAGTGAAACTAGTGCACTTACCCGATAAATGTCGCTACAACAATGAAATAAACACCACAAACAATGAACTTACGCGATCCAATTACTCTAGAGAGGGAACTGGAGATGGTATCACGACAACTAGCGGTATCTAGTGTCAAATGTCCGAGTTAGAGGGGGTGCGGCATCTATCCCGGTGCGGCGCGTCACCCGGTTTTGCCCTATATCTAGAGCCCGGATTTGAAGGTTTTAACCGATTTTTCCCCCAGCGTCCTAATTAGAACATTTTAACATACTTTTCCGTTTTATGCCCCTTGCTTCCGAATATACGAATCTTATAGAACCTAAATGGGACCTAGGCCCTAAAAGAGGACTTAAGAGGAATTCTGCCGAAAAATAGGGGCTAAAGAGGACTTTTGCAGAAAAACACGATTTTTAAATACATTTTCCAATTAATGCAAAGGAAAATAAATATGTGACTTTGTACATTTTAAGAAAAGACAATAAAAATAAATTTATAGAACGCACTGAAATGAACAATATAACTTATATGTCGTTTTGTCGCTTGTCTTTGTAACTCGAAAATGTGCTGCCTCCCCGTCGCATGGAATGAAACTTGAGCCGTCTGCAAGACTTTGAAATCTGCAACTAATCCATTGACTTTTCAACTTTACAATAACAAGTTGCGACCAACGACAGAGAAGTACTGTATATTAAAGAACAAATTCGTGACATTCTAGTCTATTTATTTTTGATGTTTGTGGTAGGTCCTGTGCTTACAGGATTGGAACAGGGATCTAGTCAGACGCGGACTGGTTAAAATCTTCTTGTGGCTGATTGAGGAATTCCACGCTATTAAACTCAACAGTATGTGGTAACCTTACTTGAGTCAAGTAGCATTTATTCATTACGGAAAATTAATAATTGATCAATATTTTTATGTTCATTATCACACTCATTTCCACATCGGTACCAAATATTCAGTTTCAGTGTTTTGTTCATCTCCGTTATTCCCTTACGGCACGAGTATTGCATGCTATTTTTTTCACGATGATTATTTATATCAATTTAATTATATTAATTGAGATACTACCTGAAGATATTATTATATACATTATTGAAGATAGATGTTTATTTCAGAAAGTGATTCGCATGTGTTTGTTGTTATGGGAACCGAATATTTGTCCTGGGGGGCCTTGTCCATAAAGGCTTGTATTATAACGTGCCGTAAGTAAATTCTTACCGCACGTAGAAACAAGATTGCGTGCGGGAATGTCAACGTACGATCCACGGCAACAATATTCGTAAGCACCACTAATTAGTTAAGTCGTGCAAAAAGGTTATTTTAGGCCTATAAGATATAGCCCCTACGTAATTGTCAATAAAACTTATTTTAGGTAATGACATGTAGGCTATAATGTTAAAATATACATTAAAACTAATAATGAACTCTAGATACGAATTTGGTCGTAAATTGTATTATCCCATAGATATTTGTGGGAAAGTGTACTTATTTACATTAGGTTTAGTTTTTAAAAATCTATTTCAGTATACGATGAACGTAGCCTATTATTCTTGCGTCAGCTTTTGATCTTGGTTGTTATTTATTTTATTTTTTATGTTGTTTAGTGAATTTAAGATTCAATTACTATTTATTTAATTGAAACTGGCTGTTGGAGTTATTAATACATATTGCACAGCGTATATATATTTATATTTATTTATTTATATATAATACATATGTATTATAATTATGTATTATATATATATGTATTAGCTATGTACACATATATGTGTTATATCGGCCTATATGTACAGTGAGTCCCACACAAGGGTTGGCCAATGATCCGGGTTTCTGCGTCGAGGCGGACACAGCTCTAACTCCCGGGCGATCGGGTGAAATATCTACGGAAATAAAACCGCGATCGGTGAAATGATTCAGGTTCTCACATTTACAGTTAAAATTACAATGAAAATAACCACGTACCTCATGACAAAAGACGTGGAAATGTTCTCCTCTTGCTTCCACACAACACTGACACCTTTCTTTCACGCGCACAAGTTCAGCTCCCGAGACAGAGTTAATTTTCCTTGTGATATTGTCTTTAAGTTCTTATAATGTATGACAAATTGACCTATACACTTTATTTTTTTATGTTTCCCCATAATAATAGTCACATACTGCTAGAAGAACTTAAAGACAATTTCACACGAGAAATTTACTCTATCTCGGAAGCTGCCAGTATTGTGTGGATGCAAGAGGAGAACATTTCCAACATTTCTTGTGATGAGGTACGTGGTTATTTTCATTGTAATTGCAACTGTAAATGTGAGAACCTGAATCATTACACCGACCGCGGCTTTATTAGCGTAGATATTTCACCCGTTGGAGCTGTGCCCGCCGCGACACAGAAACCCGCGTCATTGGCCAACTCTTGCGTGGGACTCACTGTACATGTATTATATATATGTATGCATATGCTTATGTATTGAATATATGTATATGTATATATTTGCCAAATATATTACTGTGATAATTTTATCTTAGAAGGCTAATGGCTATATATTTCCTTTGTTTCAGGTAAGTAAACCACTGATATAAAAAAGAAGACTGAAAATGTGTCTGAACCCTTCCCGGAGACCTACGAATTCATAAGGATCTGTGGAGAAGAAAAACGTAAGCTAGATCGGCGCACAGGAATTATAGATATCAGGAATTACACATTATTCAAATAATAGATTCCAATCATTCCAACAAGTGTTTATATTTTAGGCCCAATATAATAATAATATGTGTGTATGAAGAGCAGTGTTTACTATTCTATCATAGGTAATCCCACGAGAGTAAATTTTGTTGGTAATTGTATGGGTACTATCTGCTTAGCCTATTTTCAGTAGCGGTCAAGTGTTGTTTTCTTGACATTTCAAAGGCTTGTAGCTCCTCTATCCCTTCGAGTCACACAATGATTTTGTTTTTTATTTTAAACTATATTACAAGAGCTTCTCATCCTGGCATTTTCAGATTTTCATCACCTGTCTCACATTACTTTTTGGGACCTAGGAAAAGCACAATTTACATTTTTTTCGAAGTTGAAACAAATTTTTCAGGGTGAAGGGCCCCCAGTAACAGCTCAGTTTTTTCCTACACATACTCCTCATACATAAGTGTAACAGGGAAAAAAAATGGCCTGTTACTCAAAGTCCTTCATAGTTTTTTTAATGCCTAAAATTACGCAAAAAGACAATTCATGAACGAAGATTAGAGCCCTGATAACCTCTGTTTAGACTTAACTTAAAACTAATTTATTATGCACAAATGAAAGTCCATTCTGTAAGCTTTCCAATGAGCCCTATCTGATAATTCTACTGATTCAAATATAAATTCTATGGCTTTCAGAAAATAGGTCTGAAATTACATTTTTTGCTTGTTCGTGTTCCAAACAAATGCCTATATCTCAGGAGTAAATTTTCTTAGACGTTTAAAAAGATTTTTGGGGGGGTTCAGAAGACTGGTATATATCACCTACCAAATTTGAGCAAAATAAAAATTGGTGTGGCAAAAAATTTTCTTAAAATTTGTTGATTTAATATGGAATGACCCTTTTTTTTAACGAAGTGTTGAAACGCCCTACATCATGTACAGGACGGAACGGAACGGAAATGCCAGGTTGGTCTCCCACCACCTTGTCTGGGAGTAGCATTCCTCCTCTGCCGTCCATCTCTGTGAATCCAGACAGGACAGTTAGTATAACCACATTCAAGGCATGTACATGCAACTAGCGTTTTAAGAAGAAAAATAAATAAAAACAAGTCGGAATGGTACTGTCAACTTTTCAATACAAGTCTTCTGTCTGTCCAGTGTATTCCAGTTTTCCAGGGATGTCACAAACGTAGAATGTTAGCAATTGGCACAAAGATTTTCACTTGCCACCTAACGAGGGTAGGATGTTTATCTCATATAATCGCACGAGAGTTTACGAGTTTATCTGATGAAACTCGTAAACTCGAATTTGATTTTTTAAGACTATTCCATGAACAAAAATGTAACGGATTATACAAATGATAATTACACTTATGTGCTTTGTTATATAAAAACAAAACTAACAGCTGCAAGATCACGGCATACTATGAATCAACCATCCATGAATCGATTCGAATCGAGCTATGCTCATGCGGGGCAAATAATACTCTTTTCAAATTGTACAAAATGTGTGTTTTATTATTTGTATTTGTAATAATTTTGTATCAATTTGTATTTTTTAATTTGTAATAAAAAAAAATTGTATGTTGTGACTGATGCTACCAATGGTGCATATGACATAGTTAACCTAATTCAGGTAAGCTAACAGCAGAACAGAATAAAAGCACATGAACTGGCTTGCACCGGATCGAAATTGTGTTTTTCATTAATGTAAATTTATATTATTGCAATTTCCAAACAAGTTATGATGTATAAAATGTGTTTCATTCTGCTGAATGGCAGCATGCGACATATTAATTACCGCACATAAATGTCTTACATGTCAAGTTACAAGCTGACCTTTTATCAGATAAAATTCCATCCTTGCGATCTGAGGAAGGTTATTAAACGATCGTGATTGGTCCATATCCGAGGAATTCTAAACGTTATTGGTCAATATTACACGCTGCGTATGAGTGTAACAGTCGCCTAAAAGTATTTACCAGAGACATCTCGTGAATATATTTTTGAAGCATATGGCTAGTTTCTGTGGAAGAGTGTACAAAGACGTATAGCAGCTTAAAGTTTTGAATTTTTATTAGGAATGACACGTATGGTTGCAAAATTAATTCTGACATATTGTAAAAAAACAATAACTGATAGTCTATAGTTCTATACGAAGTATCGATGTAATAATAAACGATCATTTAGCGATTGGCACATTTCCTATCTTTATAATGTTAAATTGCTCTCACTGTAACAATGGAGTTATTTTAGAAACACCTATTTATAATAATGCTTTGAACTTACCGTATTTTACGGGCCATAAGACGCACTTTTTATCTTGAAAACAGAGCCTTGAAAGTTGGGTGAGTCTAATGGTCCGAAAAAAATAAAAAAATTTAAAATATGGTAAATATTGCCGGTAATCATAAAGAAGGTGTTGTAAGGATTGGTTAGTTGCAAATTCTGGCACAGACTGTACATCAGTGCACTTGCCATCATCTTAAAATGAAGGTAGCTGGAATCCAGGTATACAATGCGAAAATAAAAGAATGTTGAGTTCTCTAAGTCCTGTCACACTTACCGTATGCTGAATTGAGGGTTAGAGGGTGTGAAATATTTTCAGTCTTTATGAGAAATCAGTTCAGTTGTTATAGTATATTGCGATACAAGTGCCGTAAGGCACGTTTACGGGTCGAGGAAACAGATTGAAAACCCTCGGCTGCGCCTCGGGTTTTTAAGTTTTCGAGACCCGTAAATGCCTTTACGGCCCGTGTGTTGCATGCTATTTTTTGCACGACGGTTACTTATATCAATTTAATTATATTAATTGTGATATTACCTGCAAATATTATGTAAATACATTCTTGAAAATAGATGTTTATTTCAGAAAGTGATTCGCATGTGTTTGTTGTTATGGGAACCGAATATTTGTCCTGGGGCCGTGTCCATAAAGGCTTGTATTATGAAGTGTATCGTAATGAATTATGACGTGGCGCTTGGACCGTAAGTAATTTAACCTCATCGCAACGCCCTTAGCAACAGGATTGTGTGGGAATGTCAACTTACGATCCATGTAAACAACTTTCGTAAGTAACACTTACTAGCTAAGGAGTGCAAAAAAATTTATGCGATGCCACCTGTACAGAAGAGATTTTCGTACAAAGCAGGTTTTAAGTTAGAAGTGATTTACACTGATTCCATTGTACAAGGTTATAATTTTGTTTATGCAATGAAGTATATTATTCCCTTCAAAGTTTTTCGCAGAATCACACTAAATTTATTTTCCTTTAAATTTCCATCCAAAAATCAAGGTGCGTCTTATGGTCCGTAAAATACGGTAATTTGTTATTGCAAACATATGGCTTAGTTCTGTGGATGGTAGGAGATAGCACCGATATACCAATTATTGTTTTCTTACACATTTCACAAGAGAAAGGTGAGTATTCAGTAGAGGTTAGAGATAAGAGTCTATTGCATTGTGCAAAACATACAGTGACTTCGATTGTTACTTCCAACATGCCCAGTATATGCAGTTAAAACACATACCGAGCAAATGGTTTTTGTTTTACCTGCTCTTCCTCGTTCTTCCTTCTAACAGTCTAATTTATGGGTTTAAATTTCTTGGCTGATCCACAAAGTTAAACCTTTCTTCGCAGTCATTTTTCAGTAGTTGCGTCTAGGGCTCGGGTTAATTGATTTTAAACTATTTTGTTCCTTGCTAGCCAACTATGATATTTTAACATAATTATCCATTTCGCAGTCATGGCAGTCATATAGTCCACTCTTATAAAACCTAAAAATGGCTGGTTAAGACGTTAGAAACTAAAAAAGGATAAAACTGCTTTTCAAGTAAAGTACGATCAAATAAGAATAATATTAATCAAATTATTATTCTATTACAAATTACGTCTTAAATGTCTGCCTATATTTTTCATAAGATAAGATATAAGATAAAATATAGCATCTGTTTTGTAATTTTGTCATTTTGTACGTCATTGTCCCGGTAAAGGATATCTTAAGTGAACCAAAATCCCCGGTTACTTTAGAAGTAAATCGGAAGCATTCTTAGGAAGCTTACATTTGCAGTTCATTCACAGTGTTTGCTCCAGCAAGACGACGAAAATAAAGTAATATAAACGTTGATTAATTAAAAAAACGTTCTTGTTGAGTTTGTGGTTGATTTAGAAATGACAGGGGTGTTTATTCTACAAAGTGAAACATAACTTGTCTGAAAATGGGGGGAAAAACAAAATTAAAATCATTTTAATATGTTTTAAAAATCTAGAACGGGGTTTAAAATATGTTTTTAAAAAACTAAAAATCTGGGCCCTAATTATAACTTTTGCTCATTGTAAATAAGAAAATTTGAAAACAAAATTAGCACTTTTAAATAATTTGGTTTTGCGGTTAATTTGATTAGCTTCTTTGCGTGTATGTTTGCTCCTTGAATAAACTTGTAGATCACACAGAAATCTTTCAAATATGTGGTGCATTAGAGCCATGGGCGTCCGAAGAATTTTTGACAGGTGGGGGGGGGGGCAACTGAACAAGTTACTGTCACCACCATCACTATGCTATTATTTCTACAATCGTTTATTATTATTGTTATTATTATACAGAAGATGCGTCATATATAATCAGAAAGTTGGTAGAAGAGTACAGGGTATGGGGATAAGAAATAAATTTCAATAAAACTTAATATTTGGCAATGGATTTGGAAGAAAAGTTAATATGTAATACAGAAGAAATTGCACGTGCTGAATATTTTAAATATCTATGGTCTATTATACAAAAGGACTCCTCTTAGAAGACTCAAGCCCACTAACAACAATTGTGTCAAGCATCCTGGACTACAATTACGTACAATTATACGACGAGGTCACACTCTCAAATAAAATAAAATAAAATAAAGCAAACAAATGGTGTACTGCAAGGCAACCCCATCAGCCCGGTGCTCTTCAATATCATGACAGCAGACATCGTAGATATCACCAAGGACAGCATGACATCCATCATAATGTACGCCGATGACATGGTACTGGGATCATCTAACAAAGAGGAACTATAATGCACACTAAACAAACTTGAAAACTGCTTGAAAATAAATAATCAAAAAACCAAGCAGATGACCTTCAGAAAGGGAGGAAAGGCCACTGAAAATGACAGACTAACTCTACTCGGCGAGCCACTAGAAGTCCTGTCGCAGTTCACCTACCTAGGCATCACACTCCAAACAACCATAAAATCCTTCAGAATACATGTACAGCAAAAAGTAGCAGCAGCAATTAGAGCAATATACAGCATCAACCATCTTCAGCAACTATCAACAGAAACAGCAATGGCGTTATTCAAGACAGTCATAACCCCAATAGCAACATATGGAATGAATATAATATGGGACAAACTTAAAAACAGAGACATGGAACAAATAGAAACGGTGAAAGTTCGCTTCATGAAGAGAGTGATGGGAGTTGGAAAAACGGCACCATCGAGAATGACGTACGTCCTAATGAAAGAGACCTTCTTCATTGAAGATATTAGGGTACGTATACATCTGCGCTCCTCTTGCGCGCCGTGCGGCACGCGTGCCGCACGGCACGCAGATGTGTACGGCATTTTGAGGTGCACGCGAACCGCTCGCGTGCTGCTCGCCACGATCCGTCTCCTGTCGGTTTTTTCGACGAACACAAAGGATTTCTGATTTCATATTGGGACGTGTTTTTGGTAGTTGCGTGCTGCACGCGTGCATCTCGCTGAAATTATTTTCACAGCGCTCCGCTCCTCAAGCTTTACTGTACAATTGGCAAATGAAAAAATTATATGAGAGGTTGATGCGAGTCACTTACTCACCTTTTGCGGAATGATAGGTATACAGAAGCAGGAGCTGAGTCAGATGTTGTGTACGTTACTTTGCACTTTCTGAATTTCTTTAAAATACGCTGGAGAAAATCGATCTTTATGTTTGGCTTCTTCCTTCATGCAGGCCTACTCATAAACATTAGCAATAATCTCGCTACTTTGACTGTAGAGTTTCCCGTTTTAGTTTTGACAGTATAGGAGGCATTATCACGTTATTAAATAAATAGCATTCGTTAAAACACTTGCATGCACCCGTGCTGCAAAGCAGTGAATTGTCGTCTCCAAACAGAGTACAGGAAATTTGACTGTTTGTTTATTGTAACATGTTCTATTTTGCTGACGTGCCTAGCTAGCCCACTGGTCCCTCTCTGAAGGACATTAGTCAAGATTGAATGAGCTAGCTTGTATGTGATATAATCATGGAGTGGTCCGAGGAGAAGATACTGCAGATGAAACATATTTACAAATCAAAACCTCTACCCAAAACCCAAAACATAAGGATCACTACAAAAAAGTTTAAAGGAGGATGCATGGAGGGAAATAGGAATGGAAATAAATACGTCCTCAGAAGAGTGCAAGAAGAAGATGTTATCTATGCTTTCTTGTAACCGGCGAGAGAAAATTAAAGTTAACGCCAGCAAAGGTACAGGAAAAGTTAAGTTATAAAATATAAATAATAACACTGTTTACACACTTTTCAACTCTTGTTTAAAAATGGTTTTGTTTCGATATTTAAGCCGTAGACAAGTTTTGCAATTGAGGACTTTTTTTCAAAACTCGTTTTCTAAGCAAGACAACACACAAAATAAGGCCTAATGATGAAAGCTAGTGGTTCGCAGTAGGTTCGTCGCTTTCCTATGGAACGCAAGAGGAGCGCTGTGAAAATAATTTCAACGAGCGGCACGCGTGCTGCACGCGTGCCGCACGGCGCGCAAGAGGAGCGCAGATGTATACGTACCCTTAGACAGCAGCTACTCCTACCGAATACCAGTGCATATAGTGCAGTTACTCATTGGATGGCCAGTCGGCTTCAAAGGTTTCGGTGTTTCTTTATGTTAATTGATCTGACTAAACCGGTCTTGGGCTTCCGCTATCCAAAACAAAAGCAACGTTGCAATATTCTCTCATTGTTATCACTGACCTCAGTTCTTCCTTCGCTTTATTCAACCCGGAATGCGTGTGTGAATTGTGCAACAAACCATGTGGTCGGTACCATGTTGAAAAGTGTATAGAAAGACATTTATCACTTCACAAGTTTTGTTCAGAATGACTCACCTTATGCACATTTGTGCGCATTTAATCTCATTCATTATACAAAAGGATGCAACAACAAATTTAGAGATTCAAAGAAGAATAACGGATGGGAAGAGAATTATAGAAATGCTAAATTCAATCTTATGGAGTAAAAATATTTTACATAGAACTAAAAAATTAATATATCAGGCATTATTCCAAAGTACAACATTATATGGCGCTGAAACTTGGACCATAAGTAGACAACAAGCAAACAAATTAATGGTATTAGAAATGGATTTTTGGAGACGTTCATAAAGAAAATCCAGGAAAGAAAAAATTCGGAATAATAGAATAAGGGAAATAATGCAAGTTGAAAAGAATATTTTGGAAATTGTAGAAGAAAGACGCTTGAAATGGTATGGACATGTACTCAGAATAACAGAGGATAGAATACCCAAGAAAATTTTGGATTGGAAAGTAGAAGGAAAAAGAAGAAGAGGGAAGCCCAAAGAGTGCTGGATGGATGGAGTAAAAAGGAGTATGGCGAAAAAAGGATTAAGTGAAGAAGATTGTTTTGGGATGAAGGAAAACCGTTGTATTGTGGAATATTCCTTAATTTTAAAAAAATAGATATATAATATTATTATTATCATTATCATCGTCGTCGTTGTCATCATCATCTACATCATTGATCTCCTGAACACCCCTTACAATTTCACAGGTATTATTCATATAAAATGCGATACTTCCATTGCCTTAACTTCATTACAATAAAATGTCTGAATAGAAATGATTTCAAGTTTAGGGGAAGTAATTATTCCCACATGCTCATATCTAAGCTGTTACAATTCGTTTTTGTTCAAACAACTCCAACTATAGTATGTGGAAACTTAAACCTCACTTCGTATTAGTTGCTCATAGTCATTTGGTTTATCAATGTAGGCCTATGTGTAAAAGAAATCCATAGGGGGCCACGGCCCTACCCTGCCCCCCCCTGCCGGACGCCCTTAGGATAACAACAACCCTCTTACAAAAACACAATTGACCGAGACTCACAAGTTTCGCTATTCGGAAGTTAGATTGTTCAACTAAATAAATATCGCAGACGACTGATGCCTTAAGAAGTTAAAATTAAGTATTAGAACTATATGAATGGAAAACACCAGATTTCCCAAGGCAGCGACCCCAGGACATGCTGAAGACAACTGTGAAGCCGGAACGGGTTTGAAATTTCACATATCCCTACACCGGATTGGCCACTGACTCATCAGATAAATAGTCATCAAAATTTTCTCTTAACATCTTAAGATGGCACATGCATAAGGCCCGTATTTTTTGGTAACGATAGCGCGAAATTTTATAAAACAACCTCCCTTAGCTATATTTAGCTTTTATATGCTTAAGATACCAATATGAAGAAAATTGAATCCACGAAATATCGCGAAATTTACTCGATTCCGCGAAATATGGCCCTTCTGTCCGTAAAGTGAGAAATGAGCACGAAAATGTGCCTTAAAATCACAATATTGTGTTTTGGTGTACTGTATTTTTTATTTCTTAGCAGCATGCTTTTTTTTTCTGCTGTTTCTGTGGCTGTCGAAGATTTACCGATATATAGCGATATTTGTGACCGATTACAAAGTTTGCAGAATTTACGCAAAGATTGTCGGTGACCTGGTTTGTTCTGTTGAGAACACTCCTTTCCTGCTATGTCTTTGCCAAGTTAGCGATGCCTATGATCGATTGCAGTAGAAGGGTGTAGAATGTTTGTTACTTGTATTATTCAACAGATTTCGTCTTTTATCCAGTGGTATGGTTGGCACTTCTGTTTGCAAATGGCTATCTGATGATGTTTAGTAGAAATTACGATAATATTTCTCGTCATAAATATTTGAACATTAACTCTAATCATGGCTAAATCGAAAGTTACTTCAGTGCATACAAAGGCAGAAGAATATAGAAATGGGGGGGGGGTGTTAGTTCATGTAAATAAAGAAGCAAAGTTTATCATTGCACAATGTTCCCAATGTAGTATAAGTAATTTATTTCACGAAATACCCACCGAAATAGAAGGAAGTTAACACCGAAATCAGCTATTTTATTTCACCAATAAATCAGTGCCCTACAAGCATCATTTTACGAATGTGGTACGTTTAGTCTCTGGCACAAATTGCAACACATGACTTATGGGAGAAAATTATCCACAGCTTCATGAAACGTATACTTTAAAACTGTGACATTGTTTTTAATGCAGAAGTGTTTATTGTTCTTTGTATATGACATTTCTTGCGAGAATGTTAAGCTTAAAAGGTGCCATATTTCAATATCTGTAATACCCTTAGCTGAATAAAACGTAACAACGTATTTCATGCTCCATACACTAGCTAATTTACAATGGTGGAAATAAACCTCAAAGATGAACTCTTTTGTGTTTTAAATACCTTTGTTTGTAATAAAGAGTCACATACTGACATGCTTTACGCATATTGCTCGTGAAACATATCCATCTCGTTGTGAATTACTTATTACAGTCTTACACCTGTTATTTTGAGACTTTGTCGTGTTCTTAAATCTCACGGGAAATACTCGGTCATTCGTCTTCTCTTAATTTGTTCTACTTCATAGTTTTTACCCTTTCAAGCTCCGGAAACTATGAGGCTGTCAAGCGTAGACAAGACCTTGAATATGTTCATAGCCGTCACATACCTGTCTTGTGCAGCTTTAAAAAAACTGTTGTCTTAAGACAGTGGTTAAAAGATCTTCACGGTATTCATGAATTCATATATTTAGAGCCACAATTTTCTGATTCTTAACTTATGACTAGAGACCGGATTTTAAAGGGAAAATTTTCACCCAAAAAAGGACGAAACAAGGGAAAATTATTGCCAAATAAAGGTGGGGAAAAAAAGGAAAATTATGCCAAAAAAGGTGGGAAAAAAGGGTTATAAAAGTAAGAGAGTGTAAAAATTCAACAGAGAGATACATGTTTGTTTTATGTGAAGCCTTTGCTTGCTCTAAAGCTGTTGATTCTGTAACATCTAATGACTGAAGAAATTTTCTGATCTTGTTGAAATTCTCACAGAGGAAAATAGCACACGAAATTCATGTTCGCCACCTTGTTATAATGGGAAACTTAGGCAATGGCAAGCCTGTGATTTCCCTGTAACGCTCTATTCTGCTGGGAGGAATTAGTTTTTCAATGGTGAGTCAGTGAAAACAATTTTTAATGTTTTCATATTACCAAATACTGGGTAATTTACGAATTTTTCAAAATAAATTAGCAAAAAAGGTACTGGAAAGGGAAAGTTCCTAAAAAAAGGGAAATTAGCCTAAAAAAGGGGAAAAAGGGACGTTAAAACCAGGTCATTTGCAGTTGAAACTTACTCAGTAATGTCCTGTTCAATTTTATCACGTTTTGTGATGAAATATAAAAAAGGGAATTCCCTTTAAAATCCGGTCTTTACTTATGACTAGACTTCGCACTTTTAGGCGCCTAAAATAGGCTGTAATAATCGTAAGACAGGCTCTAAAATCGGAAAATAGGCTCTGTTATAAAATCGTTAATTCTAATTATGTTCTAAATTTTCTGAAATATCTCACTTATATATTTACTAGCTTAAAAGGCCCGGCGTCGCCCGGGTTTCTTATTTTGTAATTGGAAATTAACTTATGAAGGACTTTAGATTTATAAATTCTAGGTCCTTATATAGGTATTTATAATTTGAAGTAGAAAGAACGACTTATCACACTCAAACTATCCCCTAAGAAAATGTTTGAAATAGCTTTTATGGCTATATGTAGAATTTTGCATCCCATCGCTTGTACAGTACACAGTAAGCCCGGGAGGGGTTCTAATAAGAAGAAACCGAAATTCCGGTAACATAAAATTGTATTATCGTGGCTGAAAATTTTGTTTCTCACTGTCATGTTACCATAAAACCGTTTTCGGAATGAAATTAAACAGAAATACAATATCACTTTCATACATCTCTTCCCAAAACATATTACCTTACCTCGTATTGTTTTCTCTATTTCCAGGCTAGAGGATGTAATGTGACTGCATTATTTTCGTGAATTTCATTCTGTGATATAATAATATATATATTACCATACCTCGTATTGTTTTCTCTATGTCCAGGGTAAAGAAAGTTATGTGACTGCATTATTTTCGTTGATATTGATAGTTCTCTCATTTGTTTCTCTCATTTGTCAAATTTATTCTACTTTCATTTTTTTCCAAGGCCCGCTGGTAACAATATGTTTTAATGTCAAATGTGATTCGGATTCGATAATTCTGTGTAAGAAGGGATTAAGTATTCTCAAAAACATTTGATTTTTGGCATTTAGAATCTGAATTTTTCAAAATCCTTTCTTAGTGAGCACCTACATTATGAAACGAAGGTACTGTCAAAATTCCAAGTCTCTACCTGTTATAGTTTAGGCTGTACGTTGATTCCTGTCATTCAGTCATTCAGTCAGTCAGGACAAAGCCTTTTATATATATAGAGATTACATTTTTTAACATGCCGCTCATAATCGGACTTACATCACACGGAAATACATGTAAATTATGTAATATACTATTTTACAACAGAATTTAATACGGTAAATACATTTTAGAAGACAAAGTTAATTATTTATACGCCTATAATAGCTATTTATGAGTCATGCTAACGCAAAATAACGCTATAGCGGACGAATCTAATTGATGAGCCCGATAAAGGTTTTGCGTACGTGGTGTATACAATATTTTTAGTAAAAGCTCTCTAAGTTCTCTCTCTCTCTGTCTCTCTCTGTCTCTCTCTCTCTCTCTCTCTCTCTCTCTCTCTCTCTCTCTCTCTCTCTTTCGTTATGCGGCCCGCGACCTGTCGGGAGGGGAATGAACTATGGATCACAACACAGACATACTTTTTTGACCAGACAAGGTCATGAAGGACCTCCCCGGATGAGTGATCACACCAATGCCGGGGCCACCTCCGAGATAACACATACACGTAGGACGAGACACACCAGTCACACACACACTCCGAACAAGGCAAGGATGGGATGAAGATGATAATGTCGACCAGATGATATCCGGGGACCACAAGGACCTAAAGTTACCTGACATTTGTCTCACAGGTGAGGAAAACCCCCGGAAAAAACCTCACCCAGGTCACTTGTCCCGACCAGGAATCGAACTCGAGCCCGCTGCGTGAGAGGAGTGAACGCATTCCCTGCGCTACAGAGGTAGACTCTCCAAATTATATGAAATGAAATAAAAATTCCGTATAAAATTATAATGAAAGGTATAGTCATCCATTTGTTAACATCATATTCTCACAACCGCCTGAATTGCAGAACATCAATGAACCGTACCAGCATGAAATGCGGTATAGATGCATAACATAAGAGCCGCATGTTTGTAAACAATAATGCATACGAACTAGTATTTATGAAAAGCTTGTGATAATATGAGTGTTAATCCCGAGGAAATTTCAATCCAAGTCAGAAACTTTGAAACTTTGGAGCTGCTGCCAATAATATCTCGACAGAAGTAGACTACGAGAAGGAATATATTGTTGCAATTTAATGATGGTGCACCCATGGTAACCAATGATTCTCTTGTGAACCAAGATATGAAAAGTTGTTGGCCTATTCGTATTATATGATGAAGTACGTTATCCTGTTTTGCGAAAAAACCTGGTAAACTTTCTGACTATCATAAATTAACATGTTGGTTTAAGTGTGATTGGTCAATGCCATCTGGATTTTGTTTATAGATTGCCATGACGACTTTAGCGTCCTAGGCCGATAAAACTGCATTTTAAATGTAATTTAAATGCAGCTTTATGTAAGTTTAGCGGCCTAATTATTTTCTTCAAATTCTTGTCCATAATTTATTTTCGATATTTCACATTATACACCTAAGTCAACATAGCCACAGAACAACAAAACTGAGCTGACCTCCCAGCCTAGTGTGTTTTGTTTTACAGTTACGTAGAAGCTAGGCCCGCTAGCTTATTCATACCTCTTGTCATTTCAAGGACTGCACTATCTTTTGTTACTAGATTACGAAGTTTGAACCAACATAATTAATTTATTCGGAAAGTCCAAGGAATTATTTTCATGAGGACAAGGTAGGCCTATTGTTGGTCTTTAGACATACTCCTAAATATGGCATGTAGTGTAGTGTCCGAGCTAAAAATTCAATATGGACTGAAAATGAATTCTATAATTTATAACAAAAATATAGGAAAAATGTGTTTGGAACTTGATGTGAAAAATCTTGCAAAAAGGCAATATTAAGTTCTAACATCAAAATAGGCCATTTTAGGTCCTATAAAAGCATCGGTTTCAACCATAGTCCCATATAAATCGCGTATACAAGTCTTTATGCATAATTCTTTTAAGGATTAATATAGGATTTTATCTAAAATCCGATGACAGTACCAGTCTTGTGGTTAGCGTCGCTGACTACGGATCCGTCGGCCCGGGTTCGATCCCCGGTACCTCCTCGGATTTTTCTGAGGTAGGGAGATCTGGAACGGGGTGCACTAAGCCTCGTGGTTCTAGTTCAGGAGCTACTTGATAGAGAAGTAGCGGCTCCGGTCATGAAAACCACCATTAACGGCCATGGGTGTCGGCATGCTGATCACATGCCCCCAATCCTGGCATCTACATATGGTAGATGACGCAGCGGTCGGGTGGTAGGCCAAGTCCCTTCAGGGATGTAGCGCCACGGAGTTTACTACGCCACCAAGTTATCTCTGCATGCAGAAAATATGTTAGGAATGTGCCTTCCGTCTCGATCTCCCTCCTTTGACGTTGCCACTTCCTATTCTTTGAGTTAAGTCATTTGGCTACAAGAGGGGTGCTGAGAATTACTGTGTTTTTAAATGACCTGACACCTTCGGCACTCGTTCTCGAAATGAATAATCTGGCAACCATGTCCCTACTGGGGAAAATGCGTAGAAATTATCTGTTGAAGGAACACCCCCTGCCGCCACGCTGCCACTTCCTGTCCACTGTGTTGGGTTATTTGGCAGGAAGAGGGGCGCTGAGAATTGTTGTGTTTTTAAATGACCTGACACCTTCGACAGTCATTGTCCAAATGAATAATCTGGCAACCACGTTATGATCTTTCGCACGTGTTTAGGTATTCGCCACCCACTGCTTCCCCTACATCCCTTCCGTATAGTGGTAGCTGAGCGACACTAGCGCTAAAACACTTCCCCTATCGCCGTGCAGATTTAACTTGGTGGCATAGTAGTTTCTTTGTAGGGATGCTCTACATCATTATATATTATTTATTTTGTATTTTATTACTCATTTCTTTTCAACCTTAATCCCGTACCGTGGGTTTTTTCCTTTGTATTTCTTCTTCATCTCCGCCCTTGGTTTCATTTCTATTTTATCTCATGCCTCCCTTTCACGTTCATATCTTAATTTGTGTGCGTATTTTCCCTCGAATCTTTCCTTTCTTCATTTCTCTTTTCCTCCTTCCTTAATCTTTGCCCCTTAACCTTAGAACCCTCTCATCGTAAGGGTCTGTGGACCATAGAGTGCGAACCATTATCATAATGCTATTCGTCAAATGAAAGTCTGAGATGTATCAGCCTGATATGTTGTACGCTTGCGAAGTTCAGACCCTCATCGTTAGGATTTTATTTGCGTTAATTACCAACACTTTTTCTTTGTTCTGTAAGTCTCTTATGTATTTTGAATTCTTACCTTGAGGAACGTAGTGGATAATGTCACGTACAGTGGATTTCTAAATTCCGGCCATGTAGTCATTACAACCACGGCGACCTTGCAGATTTCTGGGTCGAAGTCGTCATTAATGTAATTTAATTTATTAACCTGGTATGTACACTGTTTTACCGAGCCTTAAATGGAAGAGTAATGTCAACGTGTGTTTCTTCTTAACTACGGCCTCCTCACGAATGTTGGTTTTAGGGACGCCTGTAGAAATGTTCCGTCTTCACCGCGTGCTTTAACTTAAATTCCAGCTGTTCCTCTGATATGGGGTTAGGAGAAAGTGGTGCCATGATAATTAAGAAAATGGAATCGACAGTTCATGAACTTTGCAAATTAAAATGTTGATTATAAACTTCTAGATTTTCTATGTAGCAACATTCCTAAAACAGAGAAAGCAATCCTGAGAAAGATTGTAGAATATCATCTCCAGAATTCAGTGTTAAGCCCCCTGCACACAGGGACAGTAGAGGCAGCCAGTACTGGCCGCCAGTTACTGGCAGCCAGTGGATGTTCTAGTGGCAGCCAGTAGGCAGTACAAGGGTCAATTATTTAATTATGTATGATTATGATTAATATAAACAGTATTTATATTATAAAATATAGAATATTATAGAACTTGTATTAATATTGTCAAAGTAGGCAAACTTTTATAAAAATTGTAGACTTGTAAATAGATTGTGTAATAGGGGTAGAAAACAGAATCGGTTGTAAAATCTTTCGAATAATATTGCAGAAATCACAACACATGGGTAGAAAACAGCTAAGATGTGGATTCTTCTGTTATTCAAGCTGCCTAAAAAGTTATTTTGATTTTTAGAGGATTTGTCTGTAAAATCGCGTAAAATTTGTTAAAAAATGTAGTTTTGAGTAGAGATTAAGACAGGTAAAAACAGCTAGGGGTGATTTGATCTAATATTTTGTTGCCTAGAAAATATTCCTCATTCTAGAGTGTACGTTAATATACTTTGAGGAAAATTTGTTAAAGAATGTATACTTTTATAGGAATTACGCCATATAATAAGGGTAGAAATCAGCTAAGGGATATTTTATACTTAAATAGTAATGTGGTACTAATATTAATATTGCATTGTGCAGAATATTGTAGGCTAATAATTTGTATTAATATTGTATTAAAAGTAATAGGCTATACTTATATTGATATTAATTTTTTTCCTGTTATATGGGGAAGGTTTTGACATAAATGAACAAAACATAAAATAAATATTCCAACAAATATCTAAATAAAAATAGTGGAGATTTACGAAGTCAGAGAAAAGTTTGATTCTTACATTTTCCCCAGCGGTCAATCTTTCACTATGTGTACAAGTAGTAAGTTAATAAAGTTTTATTACTGAGTCCACGAATAAAGTATTTAAAGATGTTTACGTTATTGCTTGTTATTGCTATTATTATTACGGTCAACACATATTCATGTATTATTGAATACCTCTCACAGATGTATTATGTATCCTACGACACCGATCAAAAGGATTTATGTGCTATCTTAACACTTTGCAAACCAATAAGGCATTAGACAAGAATTTTCATTGAACAACAAGACGTCAAGTATGTGAGTTACTTCCCTTGATTCAATTTATTTGTCGAAATTATTTTATTATGCTTTCCATTGGGATATATAAGTTATTTTTGACCTGTTTTTTTGTAAAGTGATACTTTTTTAATTTTTTAACCATGAACCCATTCCCATCCCATTTTCAAACTTGGTACATCATTTAATATTAGCATAACCTATTTCCTAGGATTTTTTTGAAAATTTACTTTTTAAAAATTCAAAATCAAAATTTTTCACTTTGAATTCTGAAAAAAAATCATTAGAACTATTATGTGTTACATGTCATTGGAAAGCTCGTAAAAAATGCTAAAAAATGACACTTTCCTCACCTATATCAGTTAATTAGAAGAGTTGCTATATTAGTTGAAAGATATGTTTTTGATGTGATTTTTGTTATTTTTTTAGTACTTTACATGGCTGTATTTTCAAAACGGATTGAAATATTTAAATAAAAATTTGTATTTCTCTTAATATACATGAAAATTACCTCTATACAAAATTTCATCAAAATCTGGAACGGTGAGGTTAAAAGGGTGTGTTGATCTGACACGGAATGACTCTACTGGCGGCCACTAAACTCAAACTCAAGCAGGTTTGAGTTTAGTGGCAGCCAGTAGTCTGCTGCAAGTTGTGGGATAATTACTGGCTGCCAGTACTGGCTAGCTCTACTGGCTGCCAGTACTGTCCTGTGTGCAGGGGGCTAAACCTGCCTTAAGTTTACTGGCCGCCAGTAGCTTCTGGACGTTGAAGGGAAGTACCCCTGCACACTGGGACAGTAGAGGGATATTTACTGGCGGCCAGTACTGGCTGCCAGTACTGTCCCTGTGTGCAGGGGGCTTTACAAAACAGACGGAGGGTTAAACAACTTTATGATCAGGCTTTAAAACTTAGTGCCCGATCGAATATGTTAACAGCAACCGTACTGTACAGACTTTGATCGGCGTATGCCCTAGCTACCATAGGCTATGCTAGTTCACGTGATAGTAAACAAACCGCAATACAGATATAGGAAGACCACAAAATAACTTCTCATTATCTAAACTCACATTACAAGCATGCAAAACGATACTTTCTCCTGTATAATAGTCCCTCCCAAATATTTCAATATATGTTTGCGTTTTAGAACACTTTACTTTCGGTATTCCGAACACGTATTATACATTTATAAACACGCATAATGACAAGGTACACTGTTGACCAATTTGAGAGGCACCGTACTATGAGCGCATTCACTTCTCGGTACTACTATCAATGACTGTCTTATCAGCCTACGCAATCACCCTCCACCCCCTATACTCAGGTTGTTGGTAACCGGAATCAACTCCCTCTGTGGTTCGGGCACTAAGTTTTAAAGCCTGTTAATGATTCAACGTAACATAAAAATATCAACCTTTCCAAAACATTTATTTAAAAACTCCGTGGCGCTACATCCCTAGGGGGACTTGGCCTACCACCCGACCGCTGCGTCATCTACCATAGGCAGATGGCAGGATTGGGGGCATGTGGTCAGCATGCCGACCCCCACGGCCGTTAATGGTGGTTTTCATGACTGGAGCCGCTACTTCTCTATCAAGTAGCTCCTCAGTTCGAATCACGAGGCTCAGTGCACCCCTTCCAGACCTCCCTACCTCAGAAAAATGTTAAAATAGTTAGGACCAGAGGAACAAAATATACCGCTCGAAGCTAGACGTCCATGTAGAAGAATGCGTCCTGTTTTGCCTGATCTAAACCGTTGGTTTGTGGTTGGATTTTATGGCTAACACGTTTCGTTCTTCAATACGTTCTTTTTATTTATATTTTAAAGATGAAGCATAAATAATAAAGAATTTGCACGCAGATTTTCTAAGGCCACTGACGTGACAGCTGTAATATTTTACAAGTAGGACTAAATCATGCGAACTGAGTTTAGCATGCACCTAAACTCGGGCAAGGCGTCAGGGCATCTCTGAAGCATGGCGTGGAAGTGTGATGTGGACAAAGAAACTTGTGAAATTAAATTAATATGCCATATGACACATGTATATGAAAGAGTTGCACGAAACCCACAAAACAAAATTGACAGTTTTAAGTCTAAAGTGTAAAATCATGGATAACTCAGATGAACCCAAGTATCCGTACATGTTACATTGTTTTGCTCTTATTTCACGAAAATCTTTCATTTCCTTTTATTTCTGTTAGTCCGGATATTTTTCAGGCTCAATAAATTAAAGTCTGGCCGTGCTAAGAAAGAAACCTGAAGTAAACAAAGACTTGTATAACTGGGACGCTTGGACCTGAACCAAACACGCGCAGATAGCTTATCGTCCGCCGGTAGCAATGGAGTTGGGGGCAGAAGAGAATGCATATAGGCCTACTGTACTATTCATTCCAAACTATGCGGTTCATAATAGCCCGTAAGACATCGTAAGTACTTCAGGCGTAAATTGCAGATGTCAATTTTCTCAATTAATATCTTCCGGTTATTCACTGTTTTCCTCCACCTGAAATGTAAATCTTTCAACACTTGCCATAAAGCCCATTTACCTCCAGAAAAATTAATTTTGTTCTTTAGGACAGGTAATAGTGTTTTTAAAGTTTGCCTTTCCTCATTTGTTTAGTGAAATTCATTCACCGTCCTTCTAATTACACACTTATCAAAATCATCTAAGTCTGTTTTCACCTTTTTTTCCTTGGTCGTTTTTTCTGTGGAGTAGGCCTACTAAATCTCGTTCCATCTTGAACACATTTCTCACCTTCTGTTACAATTCTCTTAATGCTGCTGAATGAAATTCCTGTAGCATCCGAAACACGCTGCTGAATTGCATATTTAGGGTCATCTTGGTGCACTGTTTGAAATACCTATATACATTCCAGACTATTTCCCTACTCTGACTGTGAATCACTTTACTAATTACTTTACTTTACTAGAATAACTTCCATTGCTCTTATTAACGTATCGCACTTCACTGTTTAATGCTGTGAGGCTAACTAAGATGTTTTTACACGGTCTGTACAATATGAACTAGCAGCGAACATCACGTGCTATGAAGGTCAGGCAGGTCTAGATTACGTCATCGTAGACTACTGCGCATCCGTTTGTTTGGCTCAGGTCTTATCGATCGAGTTATACATCTTTCTCACTCTAGCACATTACTCGTATGACCTAAGAGTGAGATAGACTTACTGGTTTTTGTTTACTTCAGGTTTCTTTCTTAGATCGTCTCGAGTTTATAGTCGTGTTTGACAAGGTTTCAGTGTATTAATGACTGCAGTTTACAGTAACATTATATTATTGCACAAACCACTCTTCTATGGGAAGTATTTGCCTTATTAATTCATGATGATCAAGTGCATTGTGGTTTGGCATGGGACCACATTCTTTTGCATAAGTAAGATTGGTGCAGCGAATACTAGATCACTGTCTGCGGTGGTCCCTCAGAGGCTGGAGTCTCAAGTATCAGTGTAATTTAAGATGACCCACAGGTTTTAAATATCCACAAGCCTTTCTGCATACGTTGCAAAATCTCAATTTCCATACTTCACTTTATTTCGTTTTATAATTCGCAGCGTTTACATGTTAAAAGAGAGAATCCAAAAAGTTTGTATACGAGTGTTATATATATATATGTGTGTGTATATTAAGTAGGGATGGGTCCTCAATACTTTTGATACCTCGATACTCTTGATACTTGCATGGTATCGGCATCGAACGATACTCCAGAAAACTCGCTCGATACTTTTTCGATACTTTTGTAATTCTGCAATTAAGTGAGAATGCTAGTATTTTTTAACAAAAACTTGTAAGTGGACTGTTTAAAAAACTAATTTTAGTTTTAATGTAGAGTTTAAAAATAATTATGGGCTACTGATATTAAATTTTGTCTCATTTAATATGCAGACTTAATTTATTTAGTTGGTATTACACATTTCTCTCAAATTTTAATTTTTAATGTACCTATTTATTGAAACTGGAAATGTTGAAGGTATCTAGTATCGAGGAAAAAATCATGTAGGCCTATCGGTATCGAGTATCGAGAAAATCTGGTATCGACCCATCCCTAATATTAAGTTACTTCATTTTTATGATGACCACCACCCGATAGCCTATCATGATATGTAGTCTATATCCCAGTCTGAGCTTGTGTTTTGACTTGGGGTCCTATTAAGAGATCTCTTTAACCAAGATGAAGTAGGCCCAACCGCTTCTCCAATATCAGACTTTTGGAGTCAGAGAGGGCAGGACCAGACATTTACTATTAATGAATCTTATATGAGACTTACACAACTGCTTCCCAAAGAACTGAAAAATCACATTATTATTATTATTATTATTATTACTATTATTATTATTATTATTATTATTATTATTATGTTAATGGAAATTGCATTGCAGTTATTGAAATTTACACTTTTACCTTATTATGCAGATACTGGATTAATAAAGCAAGGCTGATTCTATTTCTTGCGGTTTAACGATTTTTTGACAAGTTTTTAAAATGTTCATTCCCTTACATATTTTTCTCATACAACACAGCACAATAGCTGTATATTTGTATAATTATGCCTTTCGGTATGACGGCATTGATTGCTGAAGTTTGTAAATAGTTTAAAGAAAAAAATGAATGCATATAGATCACTGGGGGGTCAGCATGATTCTCAAGGCCGCTAATGATGGTTCCTTTTATTCGAACTGCTATTTACTTATTGAAGTTGCTTATCAGTTTTCCACATGAAAGAGATCTTGTTCCAGATATTCCTCCCTCAAATTTTGATGCCCAAAATTCCCTCATAGAGAGAGCATCGCTCCCGTTAGATAATGCAAACAATCTTACGGAAATAATACGGCAAAGGTTCGCTGAGTATTTTTGATCTCCAAATACCTCACATTGTTATACCATTCGTGTGAGGGTCATTTTGCACAGCGCAAACACCAGCCCATTTCGGAGTAAAATATGATGAAATCACTCACCTTGCATGACTTGTGGAAATCTAATTTGGAAATGGTTGCGTGCTTAGTAATGCTCACTTAGTTCAATTAGAGAAAGAGTAATGCACAATACAGAACAAGCGAATTCTGTGAATTGAATTACAAACGCTGTGTTAATTTTCCAATACTTGCTGTTCCAGCAGATGTTCATGTGTTCGTCGTGTCTTACTGCGTGCTAGCATTTCATTTACTGAACGTTAACTAGTAATAATTGTAGGACTCAAAAGATTATACGGAATGTCCCAGAATTGGCGCATTAACTCTAATTTTCTAGGACTGTTCCACTCATACGCTGTGTGTTTGATGTTGACCAATAACGTTTAGCAATTCCTCGGACATAGCAATCGCGTTTATCATAGGTAATCCCACGAGAGTTGACGAGTTTATCGATAGATTCGCGACTGCGCAGCAGGAGCCAATTTATCTGATGCAACTCGTCAACTCGAGTTGGATTTATTAAGACTATTCAATGAATAAAAATCCACCAGATTATACAAATAATAATAACTTTCGTGCTTTGTTCTACAAAAACAAAACTAACAGCTGCGAGATCACGGCATACTATCAATCAACCGTCCATGAATCGATTCGAGCTGTTTTGGTGTAATCAGTGCTACCACCAGAGCATATAAGACATAGTTAACTTCATTCAATTAAGCTAAAAGCAGAACAGAATAAACGCACACGAACTGGCTTGCACAGAATCGAAATTGTGTACTTAATCAATGTACATTTCTATTATTTCAATTTCCAAACAAATTATCTTGTATGAAATAATCTGTTTTCGTGCCGGTTAGTGGCACCATCTGACTATTAATCACTGCACACTGATACTCGCGTCTCCAGTAACGACCAGACCATTTCACCCGATAAAATGCCATCCTCGCGATTCCTACAAGAATATTGTAAGATAAACGGCCGTGATTGGTCTATATCCAAGGAATTGCTAAACGTTATTGGTCAATATCAAACACGCGGCGTATGAGTTGAATAGTCGTATAAAATGCTTGCTATTAATATGAGGATGCGATTTTATCTGATAAAATCGTCAGCTCGTTACTGCACACGTAAGGCATCAAGATGCGATGATTAATGGTAGCGTTTTGGTGTAAGCAACTACCGCGACGCCCTCCATCTTGTGATGCCCAATATTGGTAGCACTGGGAACTCCTAGTTCGTTTATCTACAGTGTGTTTCACGTACGAGTTGGCCAGTCATGCGGGTTTCTGCGTCGCGGCAGCCACATCTCTAACTCCCGAGCAATCGGATGAACTATCTACGCAAATAAAGCCACTAACGGTGTAATGATTCAGGTTCTTATGATTACAGTTAAAATTGCAATGAAAATTACCACCCACCTCATCACCAGAGATGTTGAAAATGTCGTCCTCTTGCATCCACACAACAATGGCACTTTTTTTTAGGAAATTTTATTTCACATGCATAAGTTCAGCTTCCGAGATAGAGTTAATTTCTCTTTCAATTACGGAGATATTTCTCCTGAACGTGAACTTCAAAACTAAGTGTATACTAAGTTAAAAACAATACCACAAGAGAAATAAACTCTAAAGAAAGGAAAGAAAACTATCCATATTCAACAGACTGACAGACTGGAAACAGTTACAATATTTATATGTAAACAAAGCTTAGCCTATTACCAGGGTCCGGATTCTAATGACATGTCATCTTTTTATTGCTGCTGCATAGACATCGCCAACTTGTAGATAAATCCTGATCATAGCCTCTAAATTATAGAAATAAATTTTTATTAGGTCATTTTTTGTCATTTTTTGCAATTTTACGTATATTTGTAGGGCATTTATTTCTATTTTAGGTCATTATTTTGTCATTTTCTTGTCATTTGCTTCCTTATTTAGTCATTTTCATGTATTTACACTGAGTCTATTAACTTTTTTTGTCCCTAGCGGTGCTGTCTTTGAAGTGTTGTTTGTTTAATGCAAGAAGGAAAAATTCGGCGTTAAAGTGTTGTCATGTCTCAGTCGGAAGTGAGAATCAAAGAAACGCCAAAATTTTGAGTCTACCACCTGCTTGGATTTGAGAGTGCAAACTACCGTTTACCCTCAATAAACAACAAGATAATCCGGCAGACCACAAAAGGAGATGCCGAATTTTGACTCGCCAGTGCCTCATGCCAGTATAAATTTCCGTGAGAAAAGAAAATTCACAATATTACAACTATCTACAGTTTTTACAATTATGTTCAAACTAGTCTATAACTTTGTGCGTACAATAATAATTTTTATAAGTAAAATATTAGTTTTTAGGTCATTTTTTGTAATTATTAAGTAATTTTCTTTAAAATTTAGGGTCATTTTTTAAACAATTTTAGGTCATCAGAATCCGGGCCCTGCTTATTACCAACAACACAAATTAAGATTTTCTTTTAGACAAATACAGTGATTTATTTTAAAAGATATAAGAATCAAAATAGGCAGCATAGAACTTGGAATTAAAAATGCCGTTTAATTGCTGTTGAATAAGCCTAGTTTTTGCATATAAAACAACAATTTTAAGTGCATTTAAAACCGTATAATCGTTATGTATAATCCGTGCATTTAGACGAGAGCACTGTAAACACAATGCGCAGTGGAATCAGGCATCACGTGATTCATATCCTAGCATAGCAACGTACTCCCGCCCTTATCTCTGCGGCGCATGCGAGTGCTCTCGTCTAAATGCACAGGCTGTACGGAAGGAGTATTATATTTAGACATGTAGGGAATTGAGTTGTATCACTTTTGCAGACTTGAGGGAGCTGGGCAGAAATTTTTGTAATCTGGGACAATTATAAGATAGGCCTATGGTTCTTGGTGGTGCATATGCCCGTAACAGAGAGCTGTTTCCCGGCATATAATACATTAATTTATTATTTAACTTTAATTTGAAGAATTACAAGAAAATAATTACCATTAGATTGCTACTTGAAAACCATAATACTGGAAATAAAGGAATTCAATTACTATTCTAGCGATGTGATAGCTTTAAACTGTCCATTTCATTTGTCTAACTTCTTTTCTTTTTTTGCAGGTAAGTGGTACTAGCTGAGTCACGTTCGGATCTATTCTAAGCAGGTACTGAAAACAAAACCTTATTCCATAGGGGAGTTTGCCCCGGTACCGGTCACTTAAGCCTATATCCGTATTTAGGGCAAATCGGATAATGAATTTAAAGAAAACTGAAAGCTGAGGATAGAGGACAACAATAACAATTAGTACAACAATTTGAAAAATACTACCCATAATTCAGATTGTTACAAATATTGAGTTAGTGACTTTAAAGAACAACTGTTCCCATTACCGGTCACTTTGCTTTGCATAGAAAAACATTGGTACAACTTTATACATAAAATTTATATGACAATAATAGAATTGTCTTTTGTTTTGACAATATCACTCTTAGTCATTTTTTGCAATGCTCACACACAAAATATGTTATTTCGTCACTGTCTGTGCAACCTATAATTTCCCAACCACGACACTTGCAACCCTCTTCAAAACGTTCGCTACAAATTACGCATTCAGTTTCCTCGGTATTGTTTTCTTTTTTGTTGTCTTCACTTCCCTAAAATGAAAAACGAGTGTATGTTAGTAGGCTTTCTTTCATGACCGGCAATGAAAACAAACGTTGACCGGACACGGGGCAACGCAAGGGGTTATGAAATAATAAAACAAGATTTTCTGTAATGTAAGCATGTTAACTCATTGCTTGGGTTTGTTTAGAGTATAATAAAATATAGCCTAGGCTAATATATAATTTGAACTCACCTAAACATAACCAATACAGTCCTAACTTTTAGCAGCATAATACAAAAACTCCGTCTTCCACACTTCACAAAGGTTTCCTCTAAAATGGCGAGACAAAAACGGACTCTATGCGAGGAATAAAGTTATTTTGTTCCCGCCTACCACTTCATAACTTTTCTGCTGTTATCTAGCGTCTTAATGTTGACCGGTAACGAGGCCTGACCGGAAACGGGGCAATCTCCTCTACGCTGTACCACTGATAAACTAATAAATGATTGAATATTGTATTTTTTGTTCGACCAATACTATACTACACATTCGCTAAAACGGTGTCATAATTAGAGACCGGATGTTAGGCAAAATGCCTATTCTTAATCGTTATAGATACCATAAAAACGACTTAATAGAAGTTCAAGATACTATCCTTAGAGCTGTTTTTCATAAAGTTAACTAATTTGCTTACACCCACTGTCAGATGCCTTAATAAATTATAAATTATAATAATTTATTAAAAGACATAGGAATGATTCTTATTGGTGAAAACAGTGTTTCAATTGATATTGATCCACAAATTCTTCCACTCTACAAGTACGCTCCGATAACTTCTGTAGGAGTGGAAAGGTCGTTTTCGATACTAAAAAATGTACTGTCTGATAGGAGGCCATAACCTAAGAGTAGAAAATTTGAAAAAGTATTTTTTTATTACGTGCAATCAATGATGTTTGTTAATGATTGGCAAGAGGTGTTTGTAAAGGTAATATTGTGCGTCGAATGTGGTACCGGTACAGTGCTCTAATGAAATAAACAATATTGTTTATACAGTGTTTCGGTTAGGGCCTTTCTACACGAACGGAATAAACGCGACGGATTGTCAGCGACCGAAACGCGTATCCACTGGGTCAATGGGTACGTAATGTTATAAACTACACGGACGGAATAACCGCGCCTTCAGACGCGAAAAAACTAGAGGACAAGCCGAATCTCGGTCGCCGAATTTCAGCGATCGAAACGCGTTGATGCATGTTACACGGGCGGAATGTTGATCGAAAAAACGCAAGCTGGAATTCTTTCGAGGGCAATTGTCCGTAACTTCTTGGTAACTTCAATTACAATGACCACAGCCTGCACATACTACTACAACAACGTAAAAATGTAAACTTTGGATGGTATGGTTAGCCTATGTTTTGGCAGATGACAGGTATTGCACATAACACATAGGCCTATTGTTAAGTTCATAAACATGGACAGTTATTTCTTTTCGGATATATAGAATTAATTTAGGAGGCATATATGAGCACGTTTTAAAAAATAATATTAATAATCATTGTACAAATTAATATGAACTTGGAGTAACTTTACTTATTTTCAATAATAATGCTTGAACTTCGGCAGGGCAATGCACACGGTTTAATTGTCCGGCATAGTAAATGGATTTGCTTGCACAAATTCCATCTGATAGCTGAATCATGGCAACTGCAGGCATACATATGATTGTAAGAACTACAGTACATTCCTGACACAATCTGACAATCGCAGTGGGACAATAAATTGTCTAATTTCGTAAAATTCTTTAATTTTTGACGCCGAAACAGCTTGCCAGTATCCGTCTTGTTGCATAATTCTGTCAGTTTGGAAATCCATACTTTTCTTGTGGCGCTTCCTAAAGTCAGATATTTTTAAGTTCCGGTTAACTTTCTCTTGTGTATGACTTAATCTGTCAATGAGTTTGTCCCTCATGAAAGCCATAGTTGCGAAGGTAACAGAAATTATCAATTCTGCTAGTACAGAAAAACAAATGCTCTAGCCAAACATATAGCCCCTATGCCGACTCTAATGAAGGCAGTTCAGCAAACCAAGGACTGCAACAAAATTAATACCGAGAGATACAGAAGAAACCTCCACGGTCCCTGACAAGCTGTAAGCATTGTTATTGAAAAAAGTAAAGTTGCTCCAAGTTCATATTAATTTGTATTTAGTTGTTATTATTTTTAAAAACGTGCTCATATATGCCTCCTAAATTAATTCTATATATCCGAAAAGAAGTAACTGTCCATGTTTATGAACTTAACACCTAGGCCTATGTGTTATGTGCAGTACCTGTCATCTGTCAAAATATAACCATGACATCCCAAGTTGACATTTTTACCGTGCATGCGTGATCGGTAGAGTCTTACAGAACACAAGTCGGCTGCTTGACTAGTACTTCCGCGTTAAATCTAAAATTCTTGCTATACACAAAGTTTCGAAGTTTATCAATTTCTGTAGATACAAAGGGTAAAGTGATGACATCAAATAAAACTGTCTATTTTCCCAGGAATTAAACGTGCAGTAGCCATGCGTGGTCGGTAAGGTCGCAAGTCGATCGCCATGCACAAACACCACAACGTATTTCAAATTTTTCCCACCGAGTATGCTGCTGCATTCGGTCGACATTCTGCCCGTATAACTTCACAGGCGTTTTTTCTGCACGCGTTCTTTCCGCAATTTCACCGGTCGCTAGGCGGAAAACTCCGACACCTTTTTTTCTGCATCTGAAGGCGCCATTCGTGTAATTCATAACATTACCTACCCTTTGACCCAATGGACACGCGTTTCGTTCGCCGACAATCGGCCGTGTAACATGAGCCAACTTATACGGGCGGAATGTCGACGGAATGAACGCGCGCGGAGGATTTCATAGATGTGTCGCCGTTTTTAAACTTCCAACCCCGTACATTTTGCCCACTAAAGAATTCCAGCTTGCGTTTTTTCGGTCAACATTCTGCCCGTGTAACATGCATCAGGCGTTTTGGTCGCGGAAGTTCGGCGACCGAAATTCGGTTCGTATAACATGGTCAAAATCAGCCGGTCTCGGCCCGAATATTCCGTCGCGTTTATTCCGTCCGTGTAGCGAGGCCCTTGGATCCATCTATTTTATGTGTATCGTGTAGGCCTATGTTACTTTGATTAAATACTACATGATTTAAATGTTTTATTTCAATTAGTAACAAGAGACATCCAGAATGAGTTAATATTTTTAGACCTGCTGTCTCCTTTTGCATGCAACTGTAAATGTTTTAGCACGCTCATTTAGACAGTTTTAGTGCCTATTTTACCTGCCTATTTTGCAATTTTTAAGTGCCTTTTTGTTTGCCTATTCTGAACTTTTTAAGTGCCTAACGTCCAGTCTCTAGTCATGATACTCATTTCGAAACTGATTTTCATTAAGACATCGGTGTGGTATCGATTATAATCCAACATGGAACGATCTTGAAACCTTGAGAGTAGCAGCAAAAAACCTGTATTTAAAATAAAATAATTCTCTTCGTGTTAATTTAAATAGCATACTAAAATGAAAACATTTCATGCTGTCAAGAAAACCAAAAGGAAACTTCGATTTGACCGACGCCATGATCTGCTATCTGTAAATATGTTTATCTATTATTATGAACAGTGCTGGAGTTTGTAGAGTTACTAAGTAGCAAATAGATTTCCTGCCTCACTCGTAAGTTTATGAGGCGTGCCAGAAATTGTGTTTCAAGATGATTGTCTAAATGTATGCATGAAGCATAAATATGATTCGTGGGTATGATGACCATTTTGACCAAAAATGCTGTTCATACAATTTCGTCTAAGAGTACTTACAAATCAGAATTTTAAAATAATGCTGCCTTTCTTTACTTATAAGCATGTGTCTTATTTAAGAAATTTTATCATTTGATGGCATTGTTTATAAAATTGGCTCCATTCTACATACGCAAGACAACAATTTTAACCACTCCAACATGCAAAATAGTTGCGCAGTTCCTAGTAGTCCATTCACCAGGTACTTTTACGTTTTAGTATGTTTTATGTGGGTATTCTGTGGTGTAGAATCCAAGATTTCCAATTCGAGAACCCTGTGCGAACTTCAGGGCAGCCGAAAAACCTCGAAATGTTTTGGCTTTTTTCAGTGTTTTTCTTATAACTTCTAAGCAACGTGTTTTAGCCTAAATTACTTCATTACAAAAAGGTCAGGGCTTTTATGAATCAATATTAATGGCTAATTTATAATAATTTACATATTTTTTACTTAGTTAATATCATCACATGTAGGCTAGTATAAATTTTTATAAAATACATTTTTATACATCTTTATTTTGAAATGAACATCTCATTAAGGGTGGGTTTTCTATTGTGTAGGTTATTGAACGTTATTCATATAGAAATGTTGATAGATGAAAGTTACTAGGGAAAATCCTGCATTATTCTCGGTTTTTCGATATTTTGAAAATTTTTCAAAACTTTGAAGCGCCATATCTCGGTACGTATTTGGTTTTAAAACAATTTGAAACAGTGCAAATGGTAGGAAATTTAATTCTCTCCAACTTTTGTAAAAGAGTGTTTGAGGCTAAAACGCGTTGTTTTAGGAGTTATAAGGAAAACACGGAAAAAAGCCCGAGGTTTTTCGACTGCCCTGAAGTTCGCACAGGGTTCTCGAACTGGGATCACAATATGCGGTGTGCACTGTACTCAGTTTATGAAGTTTGCAAATTCGAAACTTTTACTTCCAAACAATCTACTCGTTTTATTTGAGAGCAATAATTACACTAGAATTACTGAAATTACGTATGTAGGCCTAGCTTTTGGTATTTTGAAATCCCCTTATCCATCTGTAAGAAGATACCGGTATCCGATTTATGGTCCACTTAAACAAAAAATAAAAAAAAATAAAAATCTAAAAGTTCGTCCATGTAATGAAAAGTGTATTAATTGACCTTTCGATTCACAACTTTTAAGATTTTGAGACATGTTTGGCACCGTTTCCTTTTAGAAATAATATTTAATGAGAAAACAAGAGGAGCAAACGGAGAACACAGCTTGACAATAAAAATGGATAGGCTATTGTACGTGAGGGAAGGCGCGATTTAAGTTTCCAGATCATTAAACTTAACCAAATAGCTGGGAGAATTAGTTTTATTTAGATAAAAAAGCAGTTTTCCGTTATAGGATTTGCTCGGCGCATGCTAATGACTACGACTGCTTCTGTCTGGTCAGGAAGCCTTGTCTCCTACTTGTAATTCCTTCCCAAACCACTCAGCTACTGGGGCCTATTCTTTTCTTCTCCTGATGTAGAAATTCAAATGCCAACAAAATTGTTAGCAATTCAAAGTGTTTTCTTTACTAAACCTGTTCCAAGGTCAAACTTGGTAATCATGAAGGTCTCTATCTTGTTCCATGTCTTCTTCTGTTCCCCAGGGGGAATTTTAATGTTCGTCTCTTGCTTTTCTATGTGTGTGGTTTCTTCTCTCCAACATCGTGTTTTTCTTTTCGAGATAAAAGTAAATTGCTTCAGATGTGAAATCTGTAAGTACTATGTACTTAGGCATTATTTTACATATTTCGGAAAACGATAGCTTGGGAGCAAAAACTGTGGCTTGGTTCTAAAAGGGCCAGTGTCAATTTCTTGCAAAAAATATCTATGCATTATTGAGCTCGGCAAGTCTATATATTTCGTATTTTACAAATTCCAATGTCTGTAGCTATTAATAGACATAATACAGAAACCTTAGATGCCAATGTCCAAAGTTCTCAGCAAAAAATGTTACATCTATAAAGGCTTCAATGACAGTTGGCTCAAAAACAAGTTTTATGACATTAGCCCTTTTAGAACCAAGCCACAGTAAATTTACTATACAGAGTTATTTTTTATTTCTTTCTCGATATTCTTAGAATTAATAGACCATACTCAGGAGACCTGGGGTACGCCGTTGCGTAGTGGTTGAGACGCTGCGCTACAAACCGGAATGTCGCGGGTTCGATCCCCGATGAGGTCGTTGTAGTTTTTCAGTTGGCCTAATCCTTCTGGTGGCACTACGGCCTTGGGGTCGACTCAGCCTCTAACAGAAATGAGTACCAGAAGCAATCCTGGGGGTAAAGGCGGCCGGTGCATCTAAGGCTGACAATCACCGAAAGTCTAAAAGCTGGGAGCCTCGACTTCCTGGAAACCTCTGGGCCTCCATGGCCTATAATAGGAAACACTTTACTCCTTTACTTTTACTCAGGAGACCTAACAATAGAAGTCATGGATCCGGCACGAGAGTCTTAAACTCGTACCGGTACAACGTTAGGTCTATGGCCTAAGAGGAGTTTCCATGTAAACGAACAAATGAAGCAAACAATTAATGAAGTAACGAAGATACAACCATCACTCGCAACCATAGCTATTGATATCCTTGTTTTTGGTTTAGCCAGACATCTAGGAAAAAGGCCTAAATTATGTCGTGATTTTAAAAAATGATTGGATTTTAACTTTCTCTTAATATAAGGGCGGACTATACGGAAATATGGCATCTTTAGGCGAAAAAAAAAAACTTTTTGGAATTGTGCAAAATTAGATCCTGCTTGTCTCCTTATATGCCTGCGAAGTTTGAACGCCCTACGGCGCTTGGAAGTGCTTTAATTGACGCCATTGTAGAGATTATGTCCTGAAAAGGGGGTAGTTTAAAAAATAGCAATAACTGAATCTATTTGAGAAACAGGCTGAAACTTGAGGCAATGCATTAACACACCATAGTGTAATACGCTAAAAATCAAGTCTCTAGCCCTAAAAATATGGAAAGTAAATATTTCAGTATAGCCTCGGTGGGAATATAATGAAAATATGATATTTTTGGTGAAGAACTTTTTCGAAATGTTGCAAAATTTAGATCCCTCGTGCATCCTTTATATCTATGCTATAGGAAGCTAAAAATTTGACTACTTAATAATCATGTCATGCTGAATAACATGTTCATTGTGGATTTTTTATTTCTACAATATAAAATCAATTAATTAATATGTATGTAAACATCACGGAAATTTGCAAAATTTTGTAATATCACTTTTCATTTTTATTTTTTAAGTGAAACCCTACTTAACAATCTGGATTGAAGGCCTTTTTCATACATAAAAAGCGGTATTATATATATTTTTCATGTGCATTTATAGGAGGAGATAGGTTTTGTAGTCTGTGGCTAAAAAAGAGGGCAATTAAAAAAACTAAAACCTATTACAGATAAAAGCCTGAAACTTAAGGGAATGTGTTAAGAGGAATGCATATGTCAAAAATCAAATCTCTACTCCAAATAATTTGGAAAATAGTTATTTCGGTATAGTCCCCACCCCCTAAATAAAACCAATTTAATGCATTTCTCCTTAACAGTTCCAGGATAAAAACAATTAAATTCACTGGAACATTAATCATACAATCATACACGAAGTAATTCGAATTGCGGAGATCTTACGGTTTTTCCTTGTGTGAAATAATCTGCAGAAATAAAATATTTGGAGTATTTACGAGTATGTAGTGGAGAATTCTAAATGCTTAATTAATAGGCCTACTTTAAACATAACAAGTTCAGCATTTGCTCAGTAGACACTTTAATAATTATTATTTTCATGTTTTGTTTAAGTAGGGAGTTCGGAACGTGACCTCTACTGTCACCTATATTATTAATGGTGCGTAAACGTTCCAGTGATGATTTATTTCCTCGTTAAATATTAAGATGCATCAAAGTTGATGGAACATGCGTTTTCTGATATTTACGTGTCTTATTTTTCTACTTCACATTACATCCCTGCTAGTACATGTTCACACTGAATAGTTCATATGTTTTTCTTCGACCATTCTATAATACGCTTATTACGTGTGACGTAACGGTATCATAATGATATTCATTTGGATACTGATTTTCATTATGATGACATTGGTGTGGTATCGATTACACAGCCCAACTAAAAGGAACTTTTTGTTTGGTGTCTCAAATGTTTTACCGGATTTTGGCTATACTTAGTGTGCTTATTCCAAATATGTAAACAGTTTTTCTCTACCAGCTCTACTTTTATGTAGATTTTATTCGTGAACTCTTAGTCTAGCGAAACAAAATCTTGCTTGATAATATAGCTAGTGAAGGTTCTTGACCATACTTGGGACACGTAGGACGAAAACTGTACGAAGTACAGAAAAACTAAAAGGTGGATTATTTTTTTGGCCCTCAAATTGACAGCTCATAAGTCATAAATGACCGTACAGTATGTGATAATATCAATTTTTTGAAAGACCCCATGTTATATTGTTATTTTATTGTTAATGTAATGTTAGTGTGTTGCTTTTTTCGTCACGTGAGTTAGAAGCTAAAAATAGGCACTGTTTTTCATTTATATCAGCGTAAAATGGGATAATATACATAATGGTAATACCATATCTCACAAACTAAAGCTGATAGGGCAAAACTAATGGCACATTTGGCATCAGCGACCTAAATATACTCAATAATAAGTATAAATCCTAAGGAAACAAAATGGCTGTTGGTCTGTGTTATCGAACACGGAACGATCTTGAAATCTTCAGAGCAATAAATGAAAATGCGTAATTAAAGAACCTGTATTTAAAATAAAATCAATTCTGTTCGTCCTAATATTAATGTTATAGTACGTTGAATTTATTTCCTGTGTTTTAATACGCGTTGTTTGACATAAATGCTCAAGAAAAGTACTGCAAACCTGCATAACTTGCAGCCTGCCATCTATCGGAAAAGACAAGAACTACAACATCTTATGGCGAGAGTCGTTTGCTTAATCAATTACGAGGTATTCTAAAAACACAAAACTGAAACAATTATAATGGTCGAACAAAAACAGTCGTATGCAACTTGGCTATAATGGTAATTAAGAAAATTAAATAAATAAGAAAATCATGATACTCGCTTTGCTCGTTTCAAAAAAACATACTCGTTCCTTATTAAAAGCCGTTATAGGCTTCTTGCATAATGCTCTATTCTTTTAAATATTAATGAATACAGTAGGCTTTTTGAACTATTTACATCATATAATTTTCGATTCTAAATTGTATTCGTTAACGAGCTTCATGACCTGTACTCGTCACCGGATATAGTAAGGGTAATTAAATCACGAAGGATGAAATGGGCTGGACATGTTGCGCGCATGGGGGAGGAAAGACATAGCCTATCTCATAAGTATTGAATGGGAGACCCGAAGGGAAAAGACCACGTGGAAGACCTAGATATAGGTGGGAGGACAATATTAGGATAGATTTAAAGGAGGTAGGTTTGCAGGGGATGATTGGATAGACTTAGCACAGAATAGGGTTGAATGGCGGACACAGGTAATGAACCTTCGGGTTCCATAAAATACATATTCCTTTAGCTTGCTGAGGAATGTTTATTGCCACTGAGTGAGTAAGTAAGTAAGTAAGGAAGGAAGGAAATAAATTATATTCGTTAAGGTATACGTTACCGAGGGACTTCGCCGGACCAGTACCGCCAACGGCTCGCATTCAGGAGGTCCCGATTCAAACTCCATGGCCAGCAAGTTTGACTTGGGCTTTTTAAGTTTCTCTAGTCGCAGAGGCAAGTTGAAAATGGATATTTACTTACTTACTCATTTCCGCCAGTTTGTCTAATACCATCTATATATATATATATATATATATATATAAGAGGCTTTGTCCTGACTGACTGAATGAATGAATGAATGACTGACTGACTGACTGACTGACAGGAATCAACGTAGAGCCTAAACTATAACAGGTAGAGACTTGGAATTTTGACAGTATCTTCGTTTCATAATGTAGGTGCTCACTATGAAAGGAATTTACAAAATTTTTATTTTAAATGCCAAAAATTAAATGTTTTTGAGAAAACTTAGCCTAATCCCTTTTTACACAGAATTATAAAACCCCAATCACAGAGCATATTGTAGCTAATGTATCAGATGGCTTTGGGGAAAAATAAAAGAAACAAAGAATGTAATCCACGAAAATAATGCAGTCACATAACTTTCTCTACCCTGGACATATAGAAAACAATACGAGGTATGATAATGTGGTATATTATTATATCGCAGGTTTTTGGAGAGAGAAGCATGAAAGTGATATTGCTTTCTGTTTAATTTTCATCCCCAAAACAGTTTTAGGGTAACATGAGAGTGAGAAATAAAATTTTCCGCCTCTGTATTACAATTTTATGTTGCAGGAATTTCTGTTTCTTCTTATTTGAACCCTTACCAGGCTTGCTGTGTACAAGCGATGTGATGCAGAATTCTACATCCTCTATGAGCCATAAAAAACTACATCAAGCGTTTTCTGAGGGAATCGTTTTAGTGTAATAAGTCGTTCTTCCTATTTCAGATAATAAATACCTATATAAGGACCTAGAATTTAAAAATCAAAAGTCCTTCATAAGTTCATTTTCAATTACAAAATAAAAAACCCGGGCGACGCCTGGTCTTTTAAGCTAGTAATCAATAAAATGAAATAACAGTTAACACATTTAAGATATGTTGGTCCTTCTATTACAGTGCAATTTTTTAATATTATACTTATCTTCTTGTGAATCATAAGTGTTTATAATACTGATTGTGCTTAATGTAGGCTTAAATAATGCAAACTGTTTTCTCACAATGCTGAAAACTCTTTCTCTGTACGACTGTTTACACCTAATACGGCTTACTTTATTTAATGTTTTATATTTTACTTGTCCCTTTTTTTCTGTAGGTGTCCATTCTTTCTCAATATTTCTGTCACAATGCTGTCTTTTTGTTAGTAGAAGGAAATTCAGAACTGACATTTTGAAGTCAATGAATTGAAATTAAATTGAAAATAACATAGGCTATACGATATAATTATAGACATAGTTAACCTAATCCAGATAAGCTAACAGCAGAACAGAATAAAAACACACGAACTGGCTTGCACCGAATCGAAGTTTCCCTAGGGCCGCTTACAGAAACGAAACACAATTTTATGGAACTTTGATTGCTACAAATATAGAAAGTGTTCAGCTAGTTTTCAACATATTCGCCACCGGAATTGAGACATTTGTCATACACCGGGACCAACGTTTGAATATCTGTGTCATAGAGTTCTGCAGCCTGGGATTTGGACCATTGTGTGGCAACCATCTCCACCTCTTTGTCATACTCTGTCATTTTTTGAGGTGAAAGAAAATATGGAAATCACTGGGACGGAGATCCGGGTTGTAGGGTGAGTTTTTCAACAAGACTCCTGCAGAAGTTCGACTTGGAGGTGTTTAAACATTCACCCTGTAGCCCTGATCTCGCTCCCATTGATTTCCATCTTTTCCTGTAGGCTACCTCAAAAAATGACAGAGAATGACAAAGAGGTGGAGAAGGTTGCCACACAAATGTTAAAATCCAAGGCGACACACTTCTGCGACACGGTCCCACGGTTTGGCAAATGTCTCAGTTCCGGTGGCGAATATGTTGAAAAATAGCTGAACACTTGCTGTATTTGTTGCAATCAACATTTCCATGAAACAGTGTTTTGTTTCTGTAAACGGACCTAGGGAAACTTACTTTTTGGGCGCGACTCGTAGTATTGTGTTAGAGGATCAGCGATATCTATTAATAACGTAATGAATTGTTTGTGAGGTGTTGTTACGACGCAGTAATTATTCGTGAACGTTGCCCGGGATTCTTATCTCGGGTCGTGACTCTAAACAGTGATTTATGGAACATTTCTAGTAACTACCACAATTAACTGTGATCTCTTTGTTTTCTTTAATCAAACCTAATTAACTTAGCAACAATTAAGATATTCTTACAAATCTTGGGAGAATTTCTTGCTCTTGACAGGAGTTCAAAAGTTCCAATTTACCATTTCAGTTAAATTTATTAAATGCCAGAATGGTACTTTATAAGATTGTGTGGGGGACGGGAAAATGTCTGCCCGTCCGTCCGTGTGTCTGTACGCGCGATAACTCAAATACGCTTTATCGGATATTCATGAAACTTGGTAAACGCATTTATAACCCCTGGGAAGAAGCCTATTGATATCGGACCAAATCGGTTGACCGGTACCGGAGTAATGCCCAATTTAGAGCCAATTTTCTGGTAATATATTAGGAAGAATTTATCGAATGCAAATCAGTTCTTATGGCAACATATTCTTTTACAGTGTTCATATACAGCTTTGGAAGTTGCAATACAGATAGCTTTGAGAAATAGCATTACCCACATATTTTTCACATATGCTTATGAAACTAGACGTTTGTTCTTCCGTATGTCCTGCTTAATGAATCGATCTACAGCTTAACTCTGAAATAGATTTAATCATAAAATAAAAATAAAAACTTAATTTCTGCATATCATAATTGCAATTATCACTGATTAAACAAAAACATTCTGGCACTTTCTTACATCAGTTTACCTGATTTTATTACTGAGGTTATTTAACTGAATTATAATATGGGAGTATTTATTTGCAAATCAAGTGGTTTATTTACCTTCATTTGTAGAACAATGTATAGCCTACAACCATTCATCTATCACCTATTTAGAGCAGAGATTTCTGTTATTAAGTTTATATTAATTTTCGTCATTCCGTCAACACCATCATTATTAAATGTATGGAATATATAATACTGTAATACAAAGTTTTCAATTTCGTTTTGTTAAGCTCTTTTTCTTTTTAGTTTTTTTATTTCAATTAAGTTTTGTAGTTACAAAGTCTGATGAAGGATCACGAGCATTGGCGGAGAATTGATACGAATCGCGTCTTCGACCAGGTTACTGGTTTGAATGTTGTGTCGGGTGACTTGGCAGTTATCCCCCAAGATTTTTTTTTATTCTAAGTAATTTTTTTTATACTTTCCTCACATTCTGTAATTTTTGACACACTTATACGAGACGCATCACACACAGCTGATGGTATTCAGCGCCTTCCTCATCGTTGGCAAAGATGTGTGGACGCCTTGGGGGATTATTTTGAAGTTTGTTAGCTCGTAAGAGTACGAGTATTACGTGTACTGTTTTGTGCATATGTAATACGAATAAAACAATGATCTCTATTTATGCATCTTTCAAAGTCCCTTACCCGTAGCACCTGATATCCGGATCCCAATTTAGTACCAGAATTACGAAGAACATTCCAACGACTTTCAATCGCATATCCTGATTTTTGTTTCCTGCAGCTTTATCTATATATATAAAAATGAATGTATGTGTGTGTGTGTGTGTCCTTTATGCATTACTACGCCATTCATCCGATCGCCATGAAACTTTGGGAAGTTGTTGGGTACATTCCCGGGAAGGTTTCTGTCACACTACATTTTTAATTTTAGACTTCGTTCGCGAGTTATGAGTGAAAAACGGCAAGAAAACGTGCATTTTTTATGCTTTCGAAGCATCGGTTTTCAGTTATTCATTTCAGTTGTCAAATCAATTGCAGAAGGCTTTGTCTATTTTTGTCATACTTTGGAAACAATAGCATCGCGATCGCTTTGGAAGGCAATGGATATCTCAAGTTATTATAAACGCCAGAGAAGTTAATGATAAGGTGATGATAAGGTAATATTAAATATTTATTTAACGTGGAATATGCTTCTTATGAAAGATGGTTTACAGAAAATTCCGGGGAAGTTGCTTAGTTCGGGGTCCAGGCTACAACATTTCTATATGTAATCATAAGTAAAATCTCTTATGTAGGGTCGTTAAATCTGCCTGAAATGTAACGGAATTATAAGTCTGAACAAATGAATATAGAAACTATGGCCTCAGTAGGCTTATCCCATTCTTCATCTATATAAATAAAAACGAATATAGGCCTATGTCTGTCTATCATACATTACACACATTTTTTTCATCGTGAGTTTAATCGATTTCAATTCTCATAATCTTCTGAGATTGCAGCAACGCTCGACGGGTAATCTATATAGATCTTCTATATAGCCTACATAAAAATGAATGTATGTGTGTCTGTCCTTTATGCATTACTATGCCATTCATACGATCACCATGAAACTTTGGCAAGTTGTTGAATACATTCCCGCAAAGGCATGCTACATTTTTAATTTTAGCTTTCGTTCGCGAGTTATGAGTGAAAACGGGATTGAGACGTACATTTCTTGCGCTTTCGAAACATCAGTTTTCAGTTGTCAAATCAATTGCAGATGACTTTGCCTACTTTCGTCATACCTTGGAAAAAAAGCATCGCGATCGTTCAAATTTTGTAAGCCCTAAATGGACAAACATTATGCAGGGTTTTTTTTAGGCCAGGGAACTCGAATCTGAGGTTATTTTTCCCATGCTGCGCTTTCTAATCGTGGAATTCACTTCAAAGCCGGATTTACAGTTGTTTCATTAATTAGGCTTATCAATCGTTTAGTTTAGACCTATGAATGTTTCGTGTGCAAAGTGTTAGTAAATATAATAGTTTAATTATTTTGCTCTTAATTTATAATCGTCCTATTAATTATTGTGGGCGAAGCCGCGGGGATCTGCTATAAGCTATAATAAGCTGTAGCTTATCTAGCGTTTTCTGAGGAAATAGTTTGTGTGTGTTAAGTAGTTCTTCCCCATTTCAAATTCTAAATACCTATATAAAGACCTTAAAGACCTCGAGTTTGAAAATCGAAAGTCCTTCATAAGTTATTTTTGCATTTACAAAATACAAAACCCGAGCGACGCCGGGCCTTTTAAGCTAGTTGACTGATAAATAATAGTTGCCATGACTTCTGAAATGACCTTCGTATAACAAAATTCATGTGATATTAGGTGTTTTATGAAGAGAATCTCTGTTTAAACAAAATACGGGTCCTCTACAATTGGGTTGTACCAAAATTCGACTTCGAAATGCTGTCAGCCATGTGTTTTAAAATTTTCAGATCTCTGTATGGCGTAGATTTGGCTGGGCATCGATCACACATAAAGAGACAGAAAGACAAACACTTTTCTCTTATCACTGTATATATAGAAGGCTACTAGAACGCTATTTATCCTGTGAGTGTCTGGTCCAGCTATCATAACCGTTTACAACTTTTTCGTTAATTATAATTTTGTTTTAATTGTATATTTACCACGAAGATTATTCATTTGAGTACTTCGTAGTTTTATTTGGTGAGCTTTATTACACTGTACTTGGATAAATATACCATTTAAAAAAAATCTCAAACGATAAATTAGCTCCAGGATGTAAACCACAAATATTCGCTGCAGGAATTCCGTGACATAACATTCAAATTACACTGGCCTAATTCTATTGCTAAAGCAATACTGCAATTAAATCTAACCCCCTCCCTAGGAGAGATGGGAACCAGTTTTTGTTTTGTCGTAGCAAGAGAATAACTTAGATAAAATATTTATTATATATATATATATAATATTTATTAAATTTAGTGGTGCGGTGTCTAGGAATAATATATTGAGTTTAATGTGGACAAGCACATTTACTTCATTTTTTGAATCAAGGACTTTTTCAAAATTTTATCGAACTGCCCAGAATTTGAGTTTTATAACTGAAATATTAAGGGGACTTTTCATAAAAACTTTTTAAAAAATTTTGATTTTTGAAAAATTGGCTCTAACGATTTTAATAAAAATTTAAAATTGGAAACTCTTATATTATGACTAATGAAATGGCTATATCCGTTTCTCTGAAAAAATGACTTAGGGGTTACTTTAGTCGTTTCCATTTTCAATGTTTCTAGATTATCTCCATTATGGTAGGCGATACATGAAAACCTACCACATTAAAGTTGTAGAAAAAATTAAAAAGAACATTTTTTGTAAAATATATTTCTTTTATATAATTAATAGGTACCAAGATAAAAACGAAATAACGTGACTTAAATGCGAATTTCAGAACATACATTTTGAATAAAATAAGAATATTCTTTCGTTGCCCATAGTAACAAGAATACTATAATCTAGATATTGTTTTCCATTAACGGCCGTGGGTGTCGGCATGCTGACCACATGCCCCCCAATCCTGCCATCTGCCTACGGGAGATGATGCAGCGGTCGGGTGGTAGGCCAAGTCCTTCCGGGGATGTAGCGCCACGGAGTTTAGTTTAGTTAGATATTGTTTTGACATATAGTCAGTTCACCAGAGTCATAATGAACACACCAAAATATATTAGAGCGAGGTGGTATAGGGTAATACGGAAGAGGTCCTGAGTTCAAATCAAACCTCGTGGCCATCCAAATTTACCAGTAGGCTCTTTGTAATAACTCATTAGTGCAGCATTTGCTTCTTTTGTTCGGCTATATCTCAATGTATCTTGCATTTTTGCCTTGGAGATTGAGGAAACCATGGAAACTCCAAGTTTATTGATATTATTATTATTATTATTATTATTATTATTATTATTATTATTATTTTCAAAATTTTTAGATTCACAGCGTTGAGGCTGGATTTAAGATTCTGCTCCAGGTGGCCACCAGCCCCCTCAGGAGCAGATTCTTCATGAGTCTGGTCCTTATAGCACCTTCCTCAAAATGTGAGCAGTTCCGAGCAGGGCGATCTCTTGAATTTTGGAAATCTGTGCTTCTCCTATTATCTGTGATAGATTGTTTTCCAGGTTTCTTGGTATCGTACCCAGTGGTCCAACTATAATAGGTATGCCTTCAGTTGTCACGTTCCACATTCGTCTGAGTACTATCGGCCAAGCACGAGAAAAACTCTGAGCAGAACGAGGAGCGGTACGTGACGTCATACCATGCTACTATTCACTAAGAAAGCATTGTCACCTTGCAGCTTGGAACACACTGCACACTGGAGGCTAATGTTTACAACTCGCTTACAACAGAGAGGCTCGTCTTTTCTCTGCCCAATCAGAACGCTAGTATCCACCTGCTTGTGAACCAACCCCTCTCACCGCACTCCGCTTACAGAGGTTTACTCGTGCTTGGGCGATAGTAGCAAGCCACGTATGCACCGCTTCCTTCAGCTCTTGGTCTTGCCCATTAAGGCATATGGTTTGCCATTTCATCGACAGTCACTCTTTGGTTTGTCTGAATCATTGATACCCACTTGCTCATTGTTTGTGTCACTAGTGGATGTGGATGGGCTTCTTTTCTTTCCTCCCCCTTCACACTTTTCCGACCATTTTATTTATTTTCAGTCCATTCGTACACGTTTCGTTGTGGTGAAACTTTGCCCCCGTATTGTACGGAAAGTTTGCGATGGATTTCTGCTCCTGGTACCCGTTCAGACGACAAAAAACGGGTAACTGCATGCTGTTCTTCTTTGGTGCAAACTCTGAGCGGCGCAGCCACGTTTAATGTGCAACAGCGCAACACCCGGTGGAGTCATAACGGTCAAAAATTCCACAGGTGGAGATAAATGAACAACATGTCGACGTGCGCGAGCACAAAGCCGTACAGCCAACCTACAAAAGATTAAACAAAAGTGCGGATACTGATTGACTTACCCTCGTATAAATAGTCCGTGTAGGCCTTATGAAGTTTATGCAGTGCTTGTCATTATCAGTAGGAGTTAAACATAGAGAAATGTGAAAAATTGTCTGAATATGGTGCTAATAATTTGTTCCCGAACTGTTACAAATATCTGGATTTCTTGCTACATTATTTTTATCAATCTAACCAAGTCGGTCTTGGTTTCCGCTTGATAGCCCCCTATGTTGGGGCGAAGGGGTCTCTTAGTGGAGGTTTCTGTTACCTATATGAATTTTGTTATGCTTTTTTTTTTCCGAGAAAGGGCAGAGGGACAGGTGGTACGCCCATCGCCTCTCACCCCCCCCCCCCCCCCCGTCGGAAACTAAGGTATTACTCGGACGTGAAAAGGCCGAGAAATTTTGTTCAGAGGCTCTAATTTAGGCTTGGAGTTCTTTTCCGTGCCGTATATTTACGACACGGACCCCCCAGCTTAAAGTCCCTCCCGGAGGACTCCGTGGCCAGAATTTTTACGTCCTGAAAAACCCATCGACCGCGGCCGGGTTTGATCCCGCGACATTCGGATCACGCTACCTCTAGACCACCGCGGCCGACTTAATTTGGTGATTAGTTTTTCAAAATGATTTCCTCAGTGGTTCCGCGTAAAACATTTTGTAAGTAAAACTTGGGAAATGCTTTGAATTTGCTCATCTTTTCCTTTCCCTATTTAAATAACGAAATTCGTGGGACTCAGTGGGTGTAGACTAGCGTGAGGGGGGAAGATTGATGTCATTATTTGTTGGTGCGCGGATTTATGCGGCGTTCGTGTTAGCGATTACTTCATGACAGTTGAAATGCATTAATCAACATGAGTGCTGCGAAAAAATCTAAACCTGAAATTGTGCTTCCCCAGTGCTATGGGGAGAAGAGCACAGTTAGGTACTAGCATGTTAAAAATCATCATACAAGACTTGGAATGACATTAGTGCAATTTAAAGTTGAGTTAAATTACTTTGCAAGAGGAAATTAATTTATTATTTATCACCAGGGCCCGGATTCTGATGACCTAATATTGTTTCATAAATGACCTTAAATTTGAAAGTAAATGACTTAATAATTTTAAAGAATGACCTAAAAACTGATGTTTAATTTATAAAAAAATTATTATTGTACACACAAAGTTGTAGAATAATTTATACATAGGCTAACTGAAAAAAACCATAAACGCAGAAAGGATGTTGTAGGTCTAAAAAGTCTGTTCTTTGTTCTTGATTGGAGCGTTTGAGACGAAAAGTAAAAAAGTTGTTAGTAAGTCGATCCTAGAAAAATGTTGCATTATGGTAGGCCTAACCTAGTAATTTATTTAAAAATATTACCCGTATGAAAAAAAAAAAGCTTGTAAATCCTACCTTATTCAGGATTGCAGTAAATTACTGTCAGCATACGGAGATTATTGAAGGTATAAAAGTTAATATACTCAATGTAAATGCATGAAAATGACTATGTAAGAAGCAAATGACACGAAAATGACAAAATAATGACGTAAAATTGAAATAAATGCCCTAAAAATATAAAATTGCACAAAATGACAAAAAATGACCTAATAAAAATGTATTTCTATAATCTAGAGGCCATGATTAGTATTTATCTACAGGTTAGCGATGTCTAGGCCTATGCCTCATAAGTTAAAAGACGAAATGTCATTAAAATCCGGGCCCTGTTTATCACCAAAGAACAGATGTAAGTTGACTGCATGACATTCTTATATGCTTGTCTGTTAATGCTAAACTAAAATGCGCAAGCGGTAAATTGAACTGACTATGAATTTAATGTTGCGTTCGGGCTTTATTAGGACGGTTTATGTCTGTGACTGCGAGCTGTACAATTATAGGCATTCATTCATTATGGCTTAACGCAACATGCTGTTAAAATACTTGTGGTAACCAACAAAAAAAGCATTTTACTCATGTCATTTATCGATACATATGGCGAGAAAGATTTCTACTTACAGAACTGGGAGCATGTCGAAGGAAAAAAAAAAACTTGATTTATAGAGAGATAAAATAAATAAAATAGCAATTGAATAACCAAAGCAATTATTTCTGATCGTGATTTATTATCATTGAAACATAAAATTGCGTACACAAACATAATATACTCTCGACCGCAATGTAAGTTATTATGTACAGGTAGGGAAAAAAGCGGACCGACTCTTGTAGCTGATTTCAGAGCCTTGTGATATGTAAATAAATGTAAGAGCAACGGAAACGTTTGTTTTCACAAGCATTGCAAATTTCATGACATTATTTCTCAATTCAAGCAATTTATAGGCTGTAGAAAAAAATTTCAATGCATTCCCTGCTATCCTGTGAATCATAGGCGTACCGAGGGGGGGGGGTTTGGGGGTTTGAACCCCCCCCCCCCCCATTGATTAAAAAAATGAAAATTGTATAATTTTTTTAAGTCTGCCCATAAATTACTTAATACAAGTATAAAGCGTGGAAAGCTTAAAACTCGTTATTTTGCGTCTTAATTTTTTAAATTTTCCGGGGGGGGGGACCCCCGGAAGCTTAAAACTCGTTATTTTGCATCTTAATTTTTTAAATTTTCCGGGGGAGGACCCCCGGACCCCCCTCTCCCTGGAGGGTATTCCATACCCCCCAGACCCCGCGGATGTTATAACCCCCCCCCATATGGTCAGCCTGGTTACGCCTATGCTGTGAATGCCGCTGTCTCATATCGGCAACTTGGATATTTTAGTCGGTCCGCTTTTTTTCCCCACTTGTACAAGGCTTGACGAATATAATGCCAAAAAATACATTATTTTTTAATATCTGAATGACGTCTAACTACACAATGAATTATAACACTATAGCCTAGTTTAATCAATAATAATTTATTGTTGCCATTAAATACAGTGTAGCCTACAAGAGGCTACGTCAAAGTTTAAGTAGATATGTTATAGGCTACAATAATATCACAATCTAAAAATTAAGTCAAATTATGAAAAGGGTTGTTACTTAGCCAGTTTTCATCTCCAGACATCACAATTTTCTTCTAAGAAACGTGAACATGATTGTGTAGGTTCTGGAGCCATTTAAGGTTACAGTCGTTCTAAATGTCCTTCGCATAGATCAGTAGACAGTCCATGACCATAAAGAAGAGACTTACTAAAAAAGTTGAGAGAGGAAACTTACGCAAAATGGGAAAAATGAATATAAATAAATAAATATCATTTTATTGTTGTTAGGCAAATTATGCAATGGACGTCAGAGAGTACAAAACATAGTATAATACTACAAAATAGGATTAAACCCATACATAATATAGACCTTAACACAACATAAATTAAAATACACTTAAAATAATATGTATATGCTAATTGCTATACAATTATCACAGTATACAAACATTGGTACGTGCAAAAAAATCGTTAATGTAATAGAAAGGATTATCAATTAACCAAGTATATAATTTCGTCTTAAATATAGGCCTATTTAGTGGAGCATCATGTAAATGAAGTGGAAGTTTATTAAAAAGTTTTTGTCCCATTACGTCATGATTATTGATTGACTTAGACAATCTGCAAAATGGTATATTGTTCTGTTGATTGCTACGAGTATTATATGTTTGTATATCACTCCTGATTTGAAGACTTGGCAACTTATTCTTAGTGTGAATCAGTACACAATAAATAAAACGGACCCAATGGACAAGAAACAAAGAAATACTTCCCGGGTGTGGAGCAAAGACTATCCTCCAAGATTTATCCTACAGTCAGACTGACCACTATGCTCACCGGACATAATATCACATGACTCAACTTGTCCCTGCAACGGAGAAGAGACGACTGATCACCTTTTACTGGAATACTCAAGGTACAACAGAGAAAGAGACCAACTAAAAACCAGCATAGTTCGAAATAGAGGACATTGGCCACCTAGATATAGTGATTTACTAATAAAATACCTTAAAGATTTCAATACCTTTATCAAAGTAATAGACATAAAAATAAACAAATAGCTATATTACTTCCTGGCCAGGGAAAATAGGGAATAGAATAGATCAAATAGTAAACAACCGTCCAATAACTCTCAACTTTGTAAAATTACTATAGATCAGCGTTCCTCAACCTTTTTGAACCCGAGGACCTCTAAAATGTGTAAAAAAAATTTTACGGACCCCTAATTTTACATCCCATTTTTAAAAGAAGGCCTATATTCTTAATATTTGGGGTATTATAGGTCATTATAACGAAATGTGTGAAAAATCTTACTTCTTTACTTTTCACTTGCTTTTTGATATTTTTAAATTATGTCTGCGAACCATCTGCACCATTTTCGCGGACCACGACCATAGGTTGAGAAATGCTGCTATAGATTATGTAGACAATAATTAGAAATTAAATTATATAGATTATGAACACTATACAAATTAAGTTAAAATTGTATGTATATATATATTAGGGCTGTACCGATTAATCGATTAAATATTTAATCGTCGATCAATTACATTTTCCGATTAATCGGTTTAGTCGAATTCTGAAAAACGTTTTTCGAGAAATGGGTCAAATGAGCAAACTCCTTTCACAGTGCCGAGTGAGAAAGTTTTTAGTGGTGCCGGTATTATTGTAAATAAGCTACGATCGTGTTTTGAACATTCAAATGTCAACAAACTCGTGTGTCTCAAGTCTTGGCTGAAAAAGTAACCGGAAATGTAAGTTTTGTATATATTTTATTTCAGTAGTTAACTAATAATGGTATTCATTAATTCAGGGTTTCTTGTGATTATCTGTAGTCATAGGCGTAACCAGGGCGACCATATGGGGGGGGGGGGTTATAACATCTGGGGGAGGGGGTCCGGGGGTACTCCCCCGGAAAATTTTAAAAATTAAGATGCAAAATAACGAGTTTTAAGCTTCCGGGTGTTTCCCCCGGAAAAAAAAATTAAGACGCAAAATAACGAGTTTTAAGCTTCCGGGAGTCCTGCTCCCGGAAAATTAAAAAAATTAAGACGCAAAATAACGAGTTTTAATCTTCCGGGAGTCCTCCCCCCGGAAAATAAAAAAAATTCAGACGCAAAATAACGAGTTTTAAGCTTCCCACGCATTAAGTAATTTATGGGCTGACTTAAAAGAATTATAAAATTTTCCTTTTTTTAGTCAATGGGGGGTGGTTCAAACCCCCAAACCCCCCCCCCCCTCGGTACGCCTATGTCTGTAGTGTAGTAGTTATTAAACGTGTAAAACAATATTAAATGTACACTTTGGTTTCGTTTAAAATACTGAATTGTTTGTCGATTAATCGATTAACAGCCCTAATATATATATATAGGCCTAGTGTAGGTATAGTGTTATATTTAAGACGAACGTTTCGTATAGACATCACAATCTGACGATACCGTTGCATGCTACAGAATTGTGGGTGTTCTTGTACATAGAGCCGTTTGTTCATGGTAAATTTGTTGTTCCTGTGCTGTAAGATCTCAGTTGTAAAAGGTGTGTGAACGCACGGAGCTATATAACAAGACTTTCCTTTGTTTCCACGATGTATGTGAGGCTTTGTGCAGTGGGCAGGGTTGGACTCTGATGGAATCTAAACATTTCTTGTGTTCAACGTCTTTTGACTCTTACAAGCGTCTCTACTGCTCTTCTGAAAAAAAGACTAACTTCTTAAGTGGTGACAATTTAAAGGTAAAAATTGTGGAGTCATAAAAAGGCTTTATTGTTCAACATAAAACTGCCAAGAGATGGAAGAAAGGGAGCAGCCCAACACTGTTTTGAATTATATGGAGATCTTTTCATAGTGTTGTGACAAGAAAAATACTTTATTTCAACATGGGTGTTTAATACATTCATAGGGACGGACGTGTCATCCCATATGAGTTAGTATCAGTGTTGATATCTACTGCCAATAAGTATGTTATTTTAATTCAACTGCTTTTCTTTAAGTTCAGTTGTAGCTGTTGTCTATTCCTAGAATTATAAGTGGCAGCAGTCAGTACTATTTAGGCCTAACATGCCAGTCAGAGGAAAATCATATATTGTGATGGAAATCAAAAGTAATATAATCAAGTAAACTCATGTAACAAAGTTCCAGAATGCTTTTGTTTAATCAGTGATAATTGCAATTATGATATATCAGTTTTATTTTTTTTAATTTTTTATATCGATTTCCGAGTTTAGCTCCAGATCGGTTCATTGAACAGGGCTTGGGGAAGAGCAAAGGCCTAGTTTGATGAGCATATGTGAAGAAATACATGGGTAGCGTTAGGCCCTATTTGTCAAAGCTTCCTGTATTGCAACTTCCAAAGCCGTTAAAACATGTTGCCATGAGAACTGATTTGCACTTGATAAATTCTTTCTAATATATTACCAAAAAATAGGCACTAAATTAGGCATTACTCCGGTACCGGTCAACCAATTTGGTCCAATATCAATAGGCTTCTTCCCATAGACGTTATAAATATGTACACCAAGTTTTATGTTTATCGGATTTGAATTATCGCGCATACAGGCACACGGACAGACAGACAGACATTTTCCGTCCACCATTCTGACACTTCATAATTGCGCGATTTAATCTGTATCTGTGTATCTGTATCTGGTACCCTATGATCCCCAGGTGGGGCGAAGGGGCCTCCAATGGAGGTTTCATTACCTATACTACTTTTGATATGCTTATTTTCCGAGAGAGGGTAGAGGGACAGGTGGTAAGCCCATCGCCTCGCAACCCCCCTCTGGAAACTAAGTATTTCTTGGACATGAAAGGGCCGAGAAATTTTGTCCAGAGGCTCTAATTTAGGCTTGGAGTTCTTTTACATGCCGTAAATCTACGACACGGGACCCCCAGCTTAAAGTCCCTCCCGGAGGACTCCGTGCCCAGGATTTTTACGTCCTGAAAAATCCATCGACCGCGGCCGGGTTAGACCACCGCGGCCGACGATTGATGTTATATGTAATAATAATTTACAATACTTACAATATTTACAATTTTTCAAAGTCTATTGCCTTAAGAAATTTGCAGAATTCGTGGATGTGTCTTTTTGCTAGCTCTCTCTTTGTAGTTGGCCATTTTCCACCATTTTTAACAATTTTCGAGTTATATGGAGTTAACATAGTCTTTCTAACTGTTGTACATATTTTAAGATTATTTAAACATTTCTGTATACTGTAATTAATAATGGTCAAAATATACTATTACAAACTATGTACTTCGTAAAAGAACATATTGGTTTATAAAAAATTTCACAGTGAAGCGAATTTAACTTTTCCACATGGCAACTTCTTATGGGGGATGGTTCTATTTCCGTTTTAGTTTAGTCTCCTTAATCTTTTCTTTAAACATGAGGGAGGTATTAAGAGTCTTGTGTGTGTGATGTGAACACAGTTTCCTTTTGAAGTCGTCTCAGAATACTGCAGCAACATCCCACTGTTTACCCTTAAACCTCCAGCTTATAAGGAGGCACTCTACTGTACACATCTGTCCCCCTACACCAGCCTCCAGAAGGAACATCGACAGTTCTTGGTTTCGATTATTATTATTAATTACTAGACTTCTGACTTTTAGGTCGCTAAAAATTCTGTTTTAGGCACCTGAAATAGGCTCTAAAAATTGGAAAATAGGTTCTAAAAATCGTAAAATAGTCTCTTATAAAATAGTTAAGTTGCCAATTTTCTGAAATATCTCAATTGCAATGCAGAATATTATATTTATTGAAGTCACCATTAATCAGTAATCATGATAAAACACAGATATAGGCCTATGGTACACAGAATTATATATAGACCCTAGTACTAGGGCCTGTATTACTACCAAACAGTGAAAACCTAATCCCTGCGCCCAGAAGCTACGCTCGCTAGCATATTCAACCCCTTGAATCTCTCAGTGATTCAGAGAACTACATTTTATTTATTTATTTATTTTTTACTGGATGTGGGAGTCGAGGGTAAAACGATACATTTTCTTGGGAATACCAAAGAATTTTTCTACTTAAGACGAAACATTCCTTACTATTTAACCACGTCACAAATGTGTCATGTAGGCCTACTGCACATTTCGAGCTAAAAATTTAGTACGAACTGAAAATAAATGCTAGAATTTATAACAAAAAATAACTTATTTTGAACTTTAGAGGAAAAACAAGAAGGCAATATTATGCTCTAACGTGAAAATAGGCTGTTTTAGGTCCTATAAAAGTATCAGTTTTAGCCATAGTCACTTATGAAACATGCGTATACAAGTTTTCGTCCATATATCACCTAAGGATTAAAATAGGTTTTTATCTAAAATCCGATGTCTATTAATTACTAATATATTATTGTTATTAGAAGATTTAAATATAAAAGAGTTAAAACAACATATGTGAACTCATTTAATATGTCAAACATGTTTTGCTTCTCTTTTACGAAAAGGTAGAAATGTATAATTTTATTGTTGAATCCAGTGGTGTGAAGAAAGTAAAAAATTAAATTATAGCTATTTATGTATAAAGTACGCAAAATAACGCTTAAGCCGAGGCTGAAATACTGGATGAGTCCGATAATGTTTTTGCGTATGTGATGCATACAGTATTTTTTAGTAAAAGCTATATAAATTATATGAAATGAAACAAAAATACCGAATATAATTAATTTAATGAAGGTAGTCAGCCATGATATTCTCTCAGCCCCTTGAATCGCGGAACAACAATGCACCGTACGTACCAATACGAAATACAGCATAGATGCATTATATATGAGTCGCTTTTTGTAAACAATAATGCATACAAACTAGTATTTATGAAAAGCTTGTGAAAATGTAAATGATAATCCCGATGAAATTTTAACCCAAGCCAGCAACATTGAATTGGAGCTGGTGCCAGCGGTTGACTATGAGAAGGAATATATTGCGATTAAATACTGATGCATCCATGGTAAGGACTGATGTGAAAAGTTCTTGGCTCATATTTGTTGTTATATGATGTATTAGGCTACCCTGTTTTGCGAAAAACCCTGGTAAAGTTTCTGATTATCATAAAGAAACGTGTTGGCTTAAATTTGTTGTTTTATGACCAAGTATATGCTTAAATCCATGTTAAAGTTGGTGTGACTGATCAATGCCATCTGGATTTTGTTTACAGATTGCCATGACGACTTTTAAGTACTAGGCCGATAAAACTGCATTTTGAATGCAGTTTGAGTGCAGTTCTATGCAATTTTACCGGCCTTGGTTGCTAAAATGCAATTTTTCGGCGTGTTACCAGTCCGACAAGCATCCGTTTTAGAGAGCGTAAACTCTCTATAGTAAAGCCAATATCCCACAATTTCATTTTTCTTTTTTTCCTCCAAAAGTTGTATTTCCGGATAATACCATTTATGTATGTTTTGTTTCTATCATGTCACCCGACACGAAAATCGATAATGGAACAATCGATAATAAGAAGCTGTCAATATGCATAAACGTTTCTTGCCTCTGGTCCTGTTGCTAACCACAGTCTTGCTTTTCCAGAGAGAGAGAGAGCATCTATAAGTTTCTAATAATTGCTCATTCATAATTATTATAGAAAATATTTTCATCGATGGTAACGTTCGCAGCTCAGACGTAGCTGTTCGGTGCTTCTATGCCATGCGGACTGTGTGACGGGAAAGCGAAGCTCATTGGAATAATTTCGTATTATTTACATTCCGTTGTAAGCAGTAAATTGGATGGAAAATGGTAGATGAAATTTCTGTACAACGGTGCACGATTCAATTTGATGGTATTACAGAGCACGCCGCTTATTGTGATCATTTCGGGATACAGCTAATCTGATAATATTAACCGATTGATAACTGTAGCCGAAGGAATTAAATTAAGGTTATTTATTCATATATAAGATAATGCACTACAAAACAGAATTAAAAGCTATTTATTCATAAAATAATACGAAACTGTGAATCATTGAACTACTCATAATACAGTAATAGACTGCAAGCAACTAGTTTTTTCAACCAGTAACAAAGTTTTTAATTTCCTTTAGGAGTTCATTAACCAATATGCCATACTCAGTTACGAGTTACGACTATTTTTGGAAGTTTATTCTGATCTGTAGTGAATACCGCGTAACAAAACATCTAACGCCTGTCTTTTCATTTTACATTAGCAATCACTGCATGTCAACACTGTTGTCATTATAAATCAAAAGCTGCAGCTTAACTGTGGAGTGATACATGTTTTATTGCTGAAAATAGAAAGTTCGGTAATGCCACCCACTCGAACTGGTCATCCTGTGAACTGGAAACAGTATTGCTACCTCCAGTACAACACAATACAGATGAGTTAGAAACGAAACCCTTAATAACGAAACTTTGAGTGACGTACAGTACTTGGGAATAAAGCCGCAAAAAGGAAAATGTGATAACATAAACCGAATCTTTGATCACAATAAACAGCATTTTTTCAATTTATCAGTATTAGCCTAATCCGTAAGGGACTTCATAAACGTGATAACTAGGGACCGGATTTTTAGGTTTTTAAAAACACTGTTTTAGGTTTTCCATTGGGTGAAATAGTTTTTTTTTAGGTTTTTGTCCAAAATATCGTTTTCGGGTAGAATAATTGGTTTAATGAATTTGAATGTGCTACATAGGATTCAACACATAAAACTTGTAAAGTTTAACTCAAAATTGACTTAAATTTGTGTAAACTTGCTTTAGGACAGTATTATACAGTTGAAGATAGAAAGTATAAACAATCAAAAGAAGCAGTGAAAATAAGATTGTCTCACATTTCCTGGTTACTATATATCACTAAATATCTTTAAAGATTCTCAACTGTGAAGTTCTTCCTGCTATCTCTTAGAATACATTTGAAGGTAGAAAATGTCCTTTCAACCTCACATGATGTCAACAATGGTTGTTCGTACGAATATTTTAAAAGGAATACGCCGGTACTCTTACACTTCCTCTTTTGATACTGTCATCCTAGACGACATTGGGTTGAACGAAACGCTGGTGCTATTAATTTCAACCCGACTAAAGTTCTCTCTCCGCAAAATATAGATTTATCCACTGACAAACAAAAAATTCAAAAAAGTAGCCCAAATTAGATATTTTAGGTTTTATATCCCGTTTAGGTACATTTAGGTTTTTATACCCCATTTAGGTATTTTTAGGTGTCACAGAATTAATGTGGGTGAATCCTATGGACATGATTCGAAAAAGTGTATAATCGCTTTTTGTTTTGGAAGTAAGGACAAAAATAGGTAAAAACCTAAGAATCCGGTCCCTAGTGATAACATCACCCGACTGATAACATTATCCACGATTATATTAAGCGGTGTTCACTGTATTTACATTCCGTTTTAAGCTATAAATTGGATGGAAAATGGTAGGTGAAATTTGTGTACAACGGTGCACGATTCAATTTGATGGTTGGTAAAAATTTGAACCACCTACTGATATGGGGCCATGGTCTCAGGAATTCTTTTTTGTGACTAGAATGTTGATATCTGAGCAGCTGCAAGGATAAGATGGAAGGCTGCCTAGGGTTTCACTTGATGTCGGTGTTGCATTTCTAAGCCTGCTATTGATCCATACCACTTGCCAGTCCACCTGCTTGCGGATATCTGCCATCCATTTTACGACGTCTCCAAGCTACCGCCTCCCTCCTTCAACAATAGTAAAACTATCAGAGACAATCAGAGTTTTTACAACACTACACTCTTCTTTAAATTGCTTGCAAATAGAGGCAAAGCTTAGTTTTTTATTTCTCCAGATTGAACAAAATACTTAGCAGGCCATTTGAACTGGATTGGTCTCCGTAATTTTGCTCATCTCAATTGATAGAGTTCAGTTCTGTTACAACGCAGCTTCATATCCGTAGATAATGATGATATGATATTTAATTTACCTACCGTATTTTTCGGACCATAAAACGCACTTTTTTAACTTGAAAACGGAGTCTTGAAAATTGCGTGCGTCTAATGGTCCGAAGTAAACTAAAGAAATTAAAATTACATTAATATTGCTAGTAACTTAATACCATAATCATTAAGATGTTATAAGGATAAGTTAATTGCAAATTACCACACTTACCACAGTCGGTAATGTGAGGACAGCGGGAAGCCATGTAGGCCTAATACAATGTGAAAAGAAATAATGTTGAGTTCTTTCATATTAAAGGAGTTGTCTGTGGGTTGGTCTAAATCAGTGGTTCCCAACCTTTTGTGGCCCATCTCCCCTTTCTGGAGGTTGACTAACACCTCTTGCCCCCTTTTCATTTTCATTGAATGCCTAATTTTAATTTGAAGTAAAGTGTAAATAATAAAGCAGTATTATTATTTTAAACAATTTTATTACCATATATAAAAACAACCAAATCAGTTTTATCCAGTCACTCTTAAATAAAATAGAAAAAAATTAAGAAAGTTGACAGTTAAAATTTGAAAGAATGAATGAAAGTTTGAAAACTTTGTTATTGTTTTATTTTACCTTTTCAATGCTGCCTTGTGCTTGTGGATTTCAGTTAAAGCTTGAATATCCGACTTGATGTTCGTCAAGTTCAGGCGCAAGTCTCCTTTGAGGCAAATATCCAACTTATTTCTTTGTTTTGTGATTCGTGCTACCCTGCAACTTCTACTGTACAGGTTCTGCTGTACAGTACTATTTTAATTTTTCCCCCTTTGAATACTCATCGCCCCCAAATCGCCCCCCACTTATTAATTGCTCCCCCTGTTAACCCAAATCGCCCCCAGGTTGGGAACCACTGGTCTAAAAGAAGGCAATCACCTCTGAACAGTCTGACATTGGGCATTTTGAACAAGAAACTGTAGCTAAGCAATGCCATGTGTAAACACGAAACTGTTGGCTAGCAATGTCATCTATAAATTCCATTGCACAAAGTCATGATTTGTGTTTACAATGAGGTGTACAAATTTTTCGTTTAGAATTACAATAACTTTTTTCTTAAATTTCCATCCTAAAACCAATGTGCGTCTTATGGTCCGGAGCGTCTTATAGTCCGAAAAAATACGGTAATACTGAAATTGGCAAGGTGGTTATCCTTCACTTCTGACAAACAGCAACTACCGGCTAGGATCTTCTCTGCTTGCACATCGACACATTAATTTTCTAGATAATTAGGCCTACTACATAAACTAATTGCAAATACAGTGCGTTTCACGTAAGAGTTGGCCAATCGTGCGGGTTTCTGCATCGCGGCGGCCACAGCTCTAACTCCCGAAAGATCAGGTAAAATATCTTAAAAAACATAGCCGCTAACGGCGTAATGATTCAGGTTCTTACGATTACAGTTAAAATTACAATGAAAATAACCACGTACCTCATCACAAGAGACGTTAGAAATGTCCTCCTCTTGCATCCACACAACACTGGCATCTTTTTAGGAAATTATCCTTCACGCGCATAATAATAATAATAATAATAATAATAATAATAATAATAATAATAATAATAATAATAATAATAATAATATTATTTATTTTCCTCATTTCCATACATAATGTACAGATTGAGATGTCGTGGTTTAGAGTACAATTTATTTTAATTTATAACATTATTAAAACAGTAATTTAAGAAATATTTAAAATTTAATATTATAAAAGTCATGGACGCTATACAGTGGGTTTGCCAACATTGTCTTTCTGACTGATGTTTTAAACATATAGAATGACATATTTCTTATTTCAGTTGGTAAGAAGTTATAACATTTAAAAGCCAAGCATAGGCTATAAAACTATTCATAGTTGTGCTATAATTAAATTTTCTTAAATAAATATTGGATCTATTACGGGTAGAATAGTTATGAATTGTTGAACATGTGGAAACGTTATGCAAGTTGCGTTTAACGTACAAAAGGCAGTCCAGAACAAACATTGATGGCAAGGTAAGTATTCCTAGTTCCGTAAAAAGTGGTTTACAGTGAGTTCTCGAAGGTACACCACAAATCATTCTCACAGCTCTTTTCTGAAGAATAAACCGTTTCAAAGCTGAGGTGTGATTGCCCCACAAGAGAGTCCCATAGCTCAGATAACTATGCATGTGAGCAAAGTAAACCATTACTAGCGAGTCTCGTAATAACGTTTGTCTTAATATTCGTATCATGAATATTGCTTTGCAGTTCAGCTTCCGAGATAGAATTGATTTCTCTTGTGATATTGTCTTTTAAGTTCTTTTAATGTATGGGGGGGTTTGAACTTGACACTTTATGTTTCCCTAATAAATAATAGTCACATAGGCCTACTGTTAGAAGAACTTAAAGACAGTATCACAAGAGAAATGAACTCTATCTCGGAAGCTGAACTTATGCGCGTGAAAGAAAATTTCCTAAAAAGGTGCCAGTGCTGTGTGGATGCAAGAGGACGTTATGCATCGTGGTTATTTTCTTAGTATTATTAACTGTAAATGTGAGAACCTGAATCATTACACCGTTAGCGACTTTATTTGCTCGGGAGTTACAGCTGTTGCCGCCGCGACGCAGAAACCCGCACGATTGGCCAACTCTTACGTGAAACGCACTGTACATTTTTAATAAATTTTATGCTAGAGTGAATACAAATTTATGGTTTACACGTAATGTAGTTTAATATTATGAAGACAGTTTTAGGCCTACTTGTAAATATCTTTGTCTTGAGCATAATGCGGACAAAATTTTATAGAATTCCAGTTTCCTAACATTCCAGGTAATATGAAATACGTAAGGTTATAAATTTCTTTTGTTACTAAAATCTGACTGACTTAAGAAAGAAACCTGAAGTAAACACAAACCAGTAGCTGCCTCACTTTAGCGCAATACTCGTATGACCTAAGAGTGAGACAGACATACTGGTTTTTGTTTACTTCAGGTTTCTGTCTTAGCTTCGGGTATAAATAAATTTAGATATAGGTAGATTGGTAGACCTACAAACCTTATTTATTAATTTAGTTACTCTTTTTTCCCCTTCATTTTTTGTTGTTGCTTTTTATCCTTCTTCCATTTTCGCCATAATTCTAGGGCTATTTATGTTTGTTGAAACATTGGTTAGCCTACTTTTATTTCTTCTTTTAAAGAGTATAATATTATTTCGTTTCCTTTGGTTGTTGATTTTCATTCTCTCTTTCTGTCTTCCTTTATCCAATTTAATTATTAAGTGCCAGTATGGTACTTTATGAGATTCTGTGCGGGACGGGAAAATGTCTATCCTTGGTCTGTACGAGCGATAACTCAAATACACTTTAACGGATTTTCATGAAACCTGGTATACGCATTTATAATGTCCATGGGACAAAACAAATTTATTTTGGACCAAATCGGTTGACCGGTACCGGAGTAATACACAACTTAGGGTCTATTTTATGGTGATATGTTAGAAAGATCAAATACGAATCAGTTCTCATGACAACATATTGTTTTACAGTGTTCATATACGGCTTTGGAAGTTGCAATACAGTTAGCTATGACAAATAACCCTATTCCTTCACATACTCTTATCAAGTTATCAAACTAGACCGTTAAACCGAGCAAGGTGGCCGAAATGGACTCGAATTCTGGAGGTTTATGGTTGAAATCCCGTAGTCGACCTATTTGATAATGAAAAATAAGAATTATTTTCTTACTTTGTTGTCATAACAAGTGATAATCTAAAACGAACCCTAGATCTACCAGTCACATATGTTCTGTACAGGTATATTGCTGCTACGGATGTATTTGATAATGTTCACAAAGTATCGAAACACATCTAATATATATTTAAATCTGTAGTCTTTACTGTTAAGTTTTTAAAAAGTATTACACGAAATTTACAGTAAACAAGTAAATTTGAGGTCACAAGTGAAGGTGGTCTGTCGATTTCTTCAAAACGTTAGAATTTCTTATGCATGATGTCAAAGAACAACTTGAGAAGGATTGCTTATGGTAATCAAATACAACACGTGGCTGGTATATTGGTATAAAATATAGATACATGCACAACTCACATTATGTGCCGGGCTGTATAATGATTGCTTATGATTTATCAATCACTTTCTCTCTTAAGTAGTCTCTCTCTGTCTCTCTTTCTCTTTCTGTGTCAATCAAACATATGCACAGTAGGGACTAAAGTTGTGCATAAATGTCCATTAATTCAGGGCCGTTACTCATTAGTGTCTACTAACATAATTAATGCAGTAGGAACAGTATTGAAAGCGTTAGTGTGTTTACCACCTGGATCTCGTTTTTAGGAGAGGAGAGAACAAAACTACAAGTAGATTACTCTACTCATTAGGTGTGTTCGATTAACATCAGACGGATCTTTTGCAGGATATGTGTAATAATCTGTCTTGCTATAAGTTAGTGGGCTAAAAAATAGTGTCTATTAAAAGGAAATTATTTAGTAATCTTACTGGAGCGAAGGTTTGAATGAGGGAATATTTTAGGGATAATTCAGTCGTGGCAATATTATTTCTTTTTTATATTCTTACTTTCTGACATTAATAAATCAAGGTATATACAGAACGTTATTCTTCCAGGCACGTTTTCTTTCAGACACTAAACGGCATTTGATGTAGATGTGCCTGCTAACTTAACTTATCATAAGTTTCCTTTCACAAAATACACCATTCTTGACACACACGGCGAACGAAGGCCAACGAATGTCAACCAACCATTTCGTTGGCCTTCGTTTAGGTTCGGACTTCTGGCGGTAAACATCAAAAGATTGGCGTTGGGTCCCCTCTCCTAGTGTAGTATAGAATCCCTCGGCCCCAACCCTTTCGTTTGGTGTGGACGAGAGGCCGAACGCCAACGCGTTGGCGACCGAAGGTTTGTAGACGGTAAAGCCAACGAACGCCAACGAACGCCAACCTAGATTCGCCCGAATGCATTGGTTGTCATTCGTTGGCCTTCGTTCGCCGTGTGTGTACGGGAGGCAAATCAGAGCCAACGAATTCGTTGGCCTTCGTTTAGGTTCGGTCTTCTGGCGGTAACATCGAAAGGTAACATCGAAAGGTTGGCATGGGTCCCTTAGACATATCAAGTGTAGTGTGGAATCCCATGGCTACGGTTGTGTGCACATCGGCACAGTCGCATTTTCGTGCACATCGGCATAGTATTTTTATCTTGTAATATTATCGTGCTCATCGCCACACACCCTTCGTAGGGGTGGACATAGAGACAAAGTTGAAATTACATTATCGTATTGAATGCAATGGAGTTCACAGTAACTGCTTCCTTTTATTATTATAGATACATACTGTGTACATTAATATTATAATTGTATTGTTTAGAAATCATTCATAAAGTATCTGCCTGCGATTGAATGAGACTTTGAATTAATCTAATCTAACCTAACCTAACCTAACCTGACTTTACCTATCTACGATATCAACGGTCGGTTTCCTTAGACGCGGTAGCTAAGAGGTGCTGCCTTGGAGTCGTGGTGAAGGAGGCTGTAGGTTTGAGTCTCTATGTCCACCCCTAGCCCCAACGGGTTGTGTGGTGATGAGCACGATAATATTACAAGATAAAAATACTATGCCGATGTGCACGAAAATGCGACTGTGCCGATGTGCACGACACCGCTACCCCTTGGTTTGGTGTAGACGAGAGGCCGAACTTCAACCAACATTCGCCCGAATGCATTGGTTGACATTCGTTGGCCTTCGTTGCCTTAAGTAAAGAGGTTATTTACTGTAGTATAATCTAAATTCTGTAATATGTGTCCAAGTAATAAAAGTTTGCTTAAAAAGCCTATAGAATATCCAACAGAATTGTTATTTCCTGAATTTAATGTTATGACTATAAAACAGATTTATAAGCTCACACTTCTAAAACACTTTCACAAATACCGTAATGTACACATACCAACAATACAAGAAGAAATAAAACCTTACGTTAACGGAACCAAAATACTTCACCTCTTCTGGCTCTAAACATAGTAATTATTATAGTCCAAGACTTTATAACTCCATAATTAGGTCACATCCAGAAATAGTAAATACGAACAGCAAAAAATTCGATAATTATATAAAAAAAATTATTTCATAGGTTATAATTTACTTCACTCCGTAATTAGCAGATATTTAATGAACCATTTTATTAGTTATACTACAGGATTTCAATTTTGTTCTTCCCACTTCGTATTTTTTATATTCTTTCTTTTTTTCTAGGTATTGATTTCAAGTTAGGGTTGTACTTTTGTTTTATGTATTTGTATTTAACTGTGTATTAATTTGTAATGTAAATAACTGAACTGAACCCAAACACTAGCACTTGCAAATTAGGTTTTCTTTTTATGTATCTTTGATTATGTATGTAATAAAAATTAAATGAAATGAAAACTTGTAATTCGACCGATGGTATACATAAGGAAGGTCCAGCTTGGCGTAAGCTAAGGGCCACATTTTTATCACAAGACATTGTGCGGGAATAATTATGGCTTGTGTGGATAAAATACCAATATTTATAGTTCATTTATGACTTCCTGAATATTAAGTACTAGCTTAAAAGACCCGGCGTCGCCCGGGTTTTGTATTTTGTAATTGGAAATTAGCTTATGAAGGATTTTCAATTTTAAATTCTAGGTCCTTATATAGGCATTTATAATTTGAAATAGGAAGAACGACTTATTACACTCAAACTATTCCCTCAGAAAACGCTTGATATAGTTTTTTATGGCTCATAGAGGATCTAGAATTTTGCATCCCATCGCTTGTACAGTGCACAGCAAGCCTGGTAGAGGTTTAAATAAGAAGAAACAGAAATTCCTGTAACATTAAATTGTAATATCGAGGCGGGAAATTTCCCACTCTTATGTTACCATAAAGCCGTTTTGGAGATGAAATTAAACAGAAAGCATTATCACTTTCATACTTTTCTCTCCAAAAACTTGCGATATAATATAATAATATACACATTACCATACCTCGTTTTGTTTTCTCTATGTCCAGGGTAGAGAAAGTTATGTGATTCCATTATTTTAGTGGATTTCATTCTGTAATATTTATTTATAACATGAATTATTTTGATAACTTCTCTTGTTTGTCAAAAGTGCATTTCAATTGTTTTTTCCAAGCCCATCATATAAAATTTGACAACAATATATTCTGTGATTTGGAATGGATAATTCTATGTAAAAAGGGGTTAAGTATTCTCAAAAACATTTAATTTTTGGCATTTAGAATCAGAATTTTTCAAAATCCTTTCTTAGTGAGCACCTACATTATGAAGCGAAGGTACTGTCAAAATTCCAAGTCTCTACCTGTTATAGTTTAGGCTGTACGTTGATTCCTGTCATTCAGTCAATCAGTCATTCAGTCAGTCAGTCAGTCAGGACAAAGCCTTTTATATATATAGAGAAGATATGTGACTTCCACTCAAAAAGTTATCACACATGGAAATGTGACATGTACAGGTGGGGGGGGGGGGGGGAAGCGGGCCGATTCTTGTAGCTGATTTCAGAGCCTGTGATACGCAAATAAATGTAATAGATGTAACGAAAACGGTTGTTTCCACAAGCAATGCAAATTACGTGAAATTATTTCTCAATTGATTGTCTACATTGTCTATAGATCGTCCCAGCCTTAAAAGACAGTATTGAGGTAAATGTAGTATTTGCATCTCACTTGCACTCGTACGTTCTGCAATTAGCTTCGTCCTTTTCTATCCCGACAATGTTGCCATTTTCCAAAGTGATAAATGTAATAATGTGATTGCGAGGTCTTATAGGGAATTTCCCGCCCTTTCTAATGATGTCAATTGTATAGCCATAAATAATTAATATGAGGCCTATTTTTCATAATTACGTTATTTTGGCGGAAGTCAATATTTTTGCACATTAATAACTTATCACGCGATAGACAGAAAACTAATAATCAAAACAAGCAAAGATTTTTTTCTTGAACTGCCTGATGGTGAAAGAAAATACTTCCTTTCCGTCGGCAATAAATTTTACATAAGAAGAAAGCTATATATTTTTTATTAAGTGCTACCTGAAAATTCTCGGACGGCAACACAGAAAAGTTAGGTAGTGAGTAACATACTTTGGTATTGACTTTACGTTGGTAACTAAGCGAGAAGAAATGTTTATAGATGTCTGAAAAAGTTTTTAAAACAAACCAGAGCTCTCTATCATGTAGCATTAATAAATTATCACAGTCTTCCCGAGCTCAGCATTCTCGCGCTCATGACTTGGTTGTTTTGAGATTTTGTGTACTTAGATGTTTCTAAGACTATCGTGTCTTCTTCAGAGCTCATTGTTATATAGTAGCTGTGTAGTGAAGTTTAACTTTGTTGTGAAGTGGTTCTTGTGTTTTTTTAATTAAATTTTATATTTATTAATATTTTATATTAATTATGAATAGAGGAACTAGAAATCTTAGTGTTGACAAATTGCCCAGTAAAGATCGAAGGATAGTATTAAATATACTTAATTATTTCTTGAAGAAAATGAACGTTACCCTGGCAATTAAAGAGACAGCAGAAGCTAACGGGTGTTCAGAAAGTTTACTATATAGAATAAGAAAAGAAAAAACGAAAGGCCCTCTGAGAAGGAATAATACCACTCCCTGAGGATAGTGAACAGGCCTAAAGGTATGTAATGTATTTTAACTATTACTTCCCTTCATAATTATATTCTTGAAAATTATAACACAATAATAGTAATAATAATAGCAATAATAATAATGATAATAATAATAATAATAATGATGAAAAATAATATTATGGAAATGAAATTTAATATTAAATTTAACATTTATAAATTATTAGCTTAAAGGACCCGGCGTCACCTGGTTTTGTATTTTACTAGTACTTCGAAGTCAATTTTGGAGGAAGCCCTTTTAATTTTCAAAATTTAGGCCCTAGAGAAAGCACAACTTGTCAAACTCAAGGACCCTATTACTTCTAAAGACCATGGATGGTGGGGTTGAGGTAAGAAGAGACAGAAATTCCTATTAGTCTTTCTTTTCTGTGTGTCAAGTCGTAAAATGAGCCAAAAGAATGTAGATTTAAACGTCATTTAATAGGGATTAAAACATTTAAGGGACTTTTTTTCCCCAAATTTAGTTTTACCTAAGTTTTTCTCCTGGTTCTGTTAGCTCTGTGTAACGTCTGGTAAAAATTGATCAGAGAATTTAGATTTAAATAACATTTATATAATAGGGGTTGCAACATTTAAGGAGTGGTCTCATCTAAATAAACTTTGGTTAAAAATTTATCTTGATTCAATAGGTTCTTGGTATAAAGTCTGATAAAATTGGTCAAAGGATGTTCACAAAATAGGGGTGAAAGATCTAAAATGTGGTTTGTTCCAAAATTAGTTTTCCTGCCATTTTCTCCTGATTCTATACGTTCTGTGTACAAAGTCTGTTAAAAACACGTCAAGAATGTAGATCTAAATTTTGGTGGTGTAATAGGGGTAGAAACATTTAAGGGGTGGCTTCTTCCAAAATTAACTTCGCCTAATTTTTCTCTTGTTTTTATAGGGTCTGTGTGTAAAGTTTGGTAAAAATCGTTCAAAGAATGCAGATTAGTAAAAAGATCACAAAGTAGGGATTGAAAATTTCGCAAGGGGTGTTTTTTTCGAGAATGATTGTCTCGTAGAATTTTTACTTGATTCCACAGGGTAGGCCTACATGTGTAACATTTTGTAGACATTGGTCAGAAAATGTAGATTTGTGGGCCTATAGAGAAAATATTACTCATGGGGGTTGAAAATAAGGGAAGGAGGATGTGCCGTCGTTCTATCTGCAGGGCATGATTTACATTAATTATTATGTACAAGAAACAAATTTCGAGGTTTTCACGAGGTTTAAGAGCTTTTTCACATCATGTGCCGGGCCTTGTAATGTGAGTAGATCTGGCATCAGTGCGCTGCATAAGACCAATACTGTTTTTTAAGGTTGGGACGGTCTATAGACACATTTCAATACATTCCCTGCTATCCTGTGAATGCCGCTAGGCAGGCGCAGGGGCTCATATCGGCAACTTAGATGTTTTAGTCGGTCCGCTTTTTTCCCCCCTACCTGTATAAAACAGTTTTTAGTTTACATTTTTAAACATGAAATACGTTGCCTTTTTTATTTATTTGTTTTTAGTTTTCCAATCTAATTTTAACTTATTAATGTTTGTGACTGAAAATTCTTCTAGCCTGTGACATAAATGGATATCAGAGGAAAATAATGGGTATAAAATGGGGGTTTCCATCTTCAATAGGTTCTAGGACCAATATAATGCTCAGGAGTTGATTGGAGGGTTGCACAAGTTATTGGGGGTAAAATTTATATGTAACTTTGCTTCATTTAAAAGCTTTTTAAAGAAGCCTTGATTTATTCTTATTTTGCTTACGTATCATGAACCAGTAGGCTAATACTTTATTAAAGTGAAACAGAGTATTCGTAATGACTGAATAAGATTAAATTTTAACAATTTAAAAATATTTACTAATCTAAAAAATACTTATACGAAATGGCAACAAAAAGTTTTAAGCTAACTGTATACAATTAATGATATATTTTAACGCTACAACTTGGACCCCGTTGCATAACCGCAATACAAATAGACACCCTGGACAATGTTAAATTGTAATGTTGATGTAGTTCTGTAAGCCAGCGTTTCTCAACCTTTTTGAACCCGAGGACCACTAAAATATTTAAAAAATCTTACGGACCCCTAATTTTACATCCCATTTTTAAAAGAAGACCTATATTCTTAATATTTTAGGTGTTAATTATAGGCCATTATAACGAAATATGTGAAAAAACTTTACTTCTTTACTTTCCACTTATTTTATGATACTTTTTAATTATGTCTGCGGACCATCTGCACCATCTTCGCGGACCATAGGTTGAGAAACGCTGCTGAAATTTATACTGTATAATTCTTCAAATAATCCTATTTCAGAACTTAAATATTTACGGGTTTCAGTTGTATTTTCGTAAGTTCTTCATTTCGGGAAAGGAGCTGGAAGGCGTGCTGACAATGAATGTCTAGAACAGCCTTTGAGAGCCCGAATCATATTGGTTTGATGTCAAAAGTTCGGCACTCGCACATTAACCTACGTAAATTGAAATCTTTTTCCTTATCCTCTTAAGCACGAACAGGTTCTTCGTAATCCTGGATATGATAAGAACAATAGCTTTGTTTGCAGATGGAGGCTTCACAAGGTTGCAATATTGCACTGTGGTGTAATCTTCCTTCACGCCGACCCGATTTTCCAAGCGAAACCAAAAGATCACGTGACCTTGTCCCCTGTTACTTTCATTGTGTCTGTACGCGCGATAACTCGAATACGCTTTATCAATTTTTTTAAGCTTATTCATATCAATATCGATATCCCATCTCTAATTTGACTAAACACTGAATTGTAACTGTCACTAACCGAGGGTAAAACCACAGTATAAGTATTAATACAGTAAAGAAACTGTGTGTTAAAAGTCCTATGACAACATGTTGGCTGGACGACACTAGCGCTCCATGCGGAGATTGAGTAAAGCTACATTCTCATCATATGAAATTGATTGGGAAAGTACATAAACACATCGCAAAATATGTTATGTTAAAGGAGAAAAAGAGAAAAATACAGAATATTTTTATTTAATGGAAATCTAATTTTAAATTTAAGAAATAATAAAACAGATAATGTATTATATTCTAGTTAAGAAGAGGTAAACAATACCTAAATAGGCTACTGTTAAGGACTGTACCTAGGCCTAGTATTTTTCCTTTAAAATCATTGCCCTTTAATATAATTTATAATTCAAATTATGATAATAAATAGCCTACATATTAATTACGTAAATTATATTATAGGTCTGTCACGTTGTTCATCCTGCGCGTCATTGTTGACAGTGTATTTTGATTCTTTGCCTTATATGGCAATATACGACTTCAATTTATTGTAGGTCTATGTAGCGTCAATTACTGCAGGGTGGACTTCATTAAACAAAACAAAAAATTCAGGAGCATTTGGAATTGAAGACACCGCCGGTACAGCAGTTTTAATTAACGAGTTTTTATAGGAATTCATAAACTGTCTGTTTTCGGCGTGTGTCAAGCATAGACGGTAATTTTCACTCAAATAATATTTTGTTAATTACTAGGTTTTCTTGTCGACCATTAATGACCTATTTTATACACCAGAAATCATTAAAACAGAATAAAATATAAAAATATTACATTAAAGTAACTTGAAACATAACCCCCCCAGAATCACGAGTAAGCCAAGTAGACCTACAATAAATATTACTTATTTTCGTTCTTACCTTTCTGGATGTTTCAAGAAAGTGAAGAAATGCAATTCAGGATTTTGTCTTTTATTATTGCTGAAATTTACAGCAGAATAATAAGGCCCTTTCGAATATAGCGTCTTCTAATAAATACAACACTCCTATTTATTTACATACTTCCCGGAGTAGTTTCTGTAGCCTTACTTTATGGCCGCTACGATCGCTAGTAAATGCGCGCGCATGCTCGGCTGGCAGAAAAACGGGCTGAGTTTCTGTACTGTATTAATACTTATACTGTGGTAAAACCAAAGCCGGCTTACCTCAGTTGGTAGAGCTTTGGTGCGAGTAGCCAATGGTCCTGGGTTCAAGTCCCAGTGTCGGAGGAATTTTTCTCCTATAATATTCTCATGTAATGTCCAACAGAGGCAATAATCTGTGGTTCATGGAAGCTTATAATATATCTATCTGTAATTGAAGGAAATATTCCAAAACTACCCGATTTTTTTTATACCTACGAAAAAACATTCAAAATGGCGGACGCAAGTTTAAGGTGCTTTGGGGGCTTATAGTAGCTAAACGGTAACTCGTTTTAAAAATCCAATTGCATAGAATTTGAGAGATCTAGGCTACAAATTTGGTCGTATGACTTTGACAACTTTTGACTGCGTATTTGAACGGCTTGAGATTGTTTGACAAAAATAAAGGAAGGTCTGTTGTTGACTAGATGAATTTGTTTTGAATTCGTTCAGTTAATATTCTAGTTATCCCACTCATTCCTTCACATTTGCAGATCAAACTCTCTCATGAGACCGTGGTGAAATCATAATTAAGATAAGATAAGATTTATTACCGTTCTATATAATGTTCATACATTTCAGAACATTATCAATACTGTAGCGTGTGTTTAGATACATATGAGTCTTATAAATAAAGCAAAATAGGACATGCATCATAACCAGGGCCCGGATTCCGATGACCTAAAATTGTTTGAAAAATGATACATAAAATGACCCTAAATTTGAAAGAAAATGACTTAGTAATTATAAAAAATGACCTAAAAACTGATATTTCAATTATAAAAAAATATTATTGTACACACAAAGTTGTAGACTAGTTTGTATATAATTGTAAAAACTGTAAATAACTGTAATGTTGTGAATGTTCTTTTCTCATAGAAATTTATACTGGCACTGAGACACTGGTGAGTCAAAATTCGGCACATCCTTTTTATTTGTGATCTGCCGGATTGTATTGTTGTTTATTGAGGGTAAACAGTAGTTTCCACTCTTAAATCCAAGCAGGTGACGAACTATGGTGCCAAGTCAATCTAATGACGGTAGTAATATAATAAAAATTTTTGGCGTTTCTTTGATTCCCATTTCCGACTGAGACATGTCAACACTTTAACGCCGAATTTTTCCTTCTTGCATTAAACAAACAAACAAACGACGAAAAAAGTTAATACACTCAATGTAAATACATGAAAATGAAGCAAATAAGGAAGCAAATGACACGAAAATTACTAAATAATGACCTAAAATTGAAATAATTGCCCTACAAAAATAAAATTGCATAAAATGACAAAAAAATGACCTAATAAAGATGCATTTCTATAATCAAGAGGCCATGATTAGGATTTATCCACAAGTTGGCAGTGTTTAAGCAGCATCAATAAAAAGATGACATGTCATTACAATCTGGGCCCTGATCATAACCAGGCTTTAAAACTTAGTGCCCGAACCCACAGAGGGAGTTGATTCCGGTTACCAACAACCTGAGTATAGGGGGTGGAGGGTGATTGCGTAGGCTGATAAGACAGTCATTGATAGTAGTACCGAGAAGTGAATGCCCTCGTAGTACTGTGCCTCTCAAATTGGTCAACAGTGTACCTTGTCATTGTGCGTGTTGAAATTTATAATACGTGTTCGGCATGCCGAAAGTAAAGTGTGCTAAAGCGCAAACATATATTGAAACATTTGGGAGGGACTATTATACACAAACAGCAGAAAGTATCGTTTTGCATGCTTGTAATGTGAGTTTAGATAATGAGAAGTTATTCTGTGGTCTTCCTATATATGTATTCTGGTGTATTCTGGTTTGTTTACTATCACGTGAACTAGCATATGGTAACTAGGGCATACGCCGAGCAAAGTCTATACAGTACGGTTGCTGTTAACATATTCGATCGGGCACTAAGTTTTAAAGCCTGATCATAACATACATACATTTTTCTATATACTTTTAGCCGGCCATAAGCCAATTTTCCTCTGTTATTAAGTGCCAGAATGGTACTTGATGAGATTGTGTGGGGCGTGGGAAAATGTCTGTCCGTGCGTCTATACGCGTGGTAACTCAAACACGCTTTATCGGATTTTCATGAAATTTGGTATACACTTTTATAACGTTCATGGGAAGAAGCCTGTTGATATTGGACCAAATCGGTTGACTGGTGCTGGAGGAATGTCCAATTTACGGTCTATTTTATGGTAATATAATATTATAAAGAATTTATCAAATGCAAATCAGTTATCATGAGTTGACACCATATTGTTTTACAGTGTTCATATACGGCTTTGGAAATCGCAATACAGTTAGTTATGACTAAAGCCCGGATTTTCATGCACTATCAAACTTAAAAACATGCATGCATTCATGCACTATCGTATCTCCAAATATGCACAATGAAGGGCGAAACATGCACTATCAAAAATCCGCACTGTACTGCAATATATTTCAATTTCTCTTAAAACAATATACAACTAGTTATTCCAAATTCTCCTCACATAAACTCGTGCGTTTATCAGTTAGGACATTCTTGAACGCAGAAAAGGATATTTCTACTTCACAAGAAGTATCAGGTGTATATTTAAGAGAAGAAATTTGACTGAGGGTGAGATCGAATTCCATGCCTTTTACATTTTTTCCACATAATACGTCTTTCACTGTTTTCAGAAGTTTAAGATCAGGATTTGAACTAAGTGGGCTACCTTCTTAAGTTTTTCCCTAACTGTCACACCCATTTCTCCACAACACGATTCTAAAGATAATTAAACGTCTTCAACAATGGCTAGTGACTGACAAATTCAAGCAGTGAACATTCTGATTAGCAGTTTTCTTTCAATGGAAGGTGGTGGGGGTCGGCATTTTCTTTTGTAGCCTGGTGTATTATATCGCTGTTTATTTAGGGTAAAAAGTGGTTTGCACTCTCAAATTCATGCAGATGGCACACTCTGTTGCCAAGTCAATCAAATAACAATGGTAATACAATACATCATTTTTACGTTTCTTTGAAAAGCCGAGATTTTAGGGAGGCACATTCATAATATGCACAGTTATGCATGGTAACTTGATATTATGCACTAAAACCAGAAAATGAGGGTTTATATGCATTAAAAACGTCTGAATATGCTATATTAAACCAAAAAGATCCAAAACATGCATTATGCATGAATTTTGCCATAAAAAGGCCGAAATATGCACACATGCACGGAAAAGATATGTTTATTTGGAATCCATAAGTCATGTAAATGTGTAACTACTAAGTTTGAGAAGTGTAACCAAAGTATATAAAAACATGCATTTGCATGGAAATCCGGGCTCTAGTTATGACAAATAACACTATTCCTTCACTAGACCGTTAAACCGAGCGAGGTGGCATTCTGGAGGTCCCTGGATTAAATCTCGTAGCCGGCCAATTTGATATACAGTATATATTTTATGTAAGTTATATGTGAGTGTGCGATTGTCAAGATATCACAAGTCTGTAGGCCTATAGTTCCGCTGATGCTGAGCGATTTTAATCTGATAAAATAACTAGACCCTTGTTCTTCCGTAAGCCTAGCTTAATCAACCAATCGGGAGCTTAATTCGGAAAAAAAACTTATTTTCTGCTTATCATAATTGCAGTTATCACTGAATAAACAAAAGCGTTCTGGCACTTTGTTTCGTCAGTTTACCTGATTTTATTTATCTTGTTAACCATTTTCTTTTCCATTTTGCCTTATTACACACGAACACTAATGCCTGAAGCAGTACTCGAACCCACATCCTCCTTCACCACGGCTCCAAGGCTAAGAAGACCGGTATTTCAGACTCAGCACATATCCAAATTACCGTACAACATTAAATAATTAGTGACAGCAATTACCTGGAACATTAATTATTGTCTTCTTTGAATTCTTTCGGGATATAGTAGGCCTATGCTTAGATATATATTTAGCAAGCATTGTCTTAAAATATTTTTGGTTACCGAGGTTTTTTAGTTCTTGTGGCAACATGTTGGATAGCTTGGCACCTTGGAACTTAGGTATTTTTTCATATAGTTTTAGGGATCTCATGGTGAAACCAAACATTAAACGTCTGTTTAAGAAATACTCTTATCTAAAATATCAAGAGACAGAAAATAAATTAAATTTTTATTTTAGATGTTTACGAGAACTACAAACTGATTATTTACCCTCTCCACGACGTCGACAACAATTAAGTCTGTTCAAAGCTAAGGTATTACAGATATACAAATTCAGAATGGGAAGCCTAGCAATTAGAAGTAGACATAAGTATGCTGTATCCAATGAAAGAATATCCTTGTACCACCTCATCAAAAGTCAGAAACACAGAAATAAGTCTAGCATTACAAAACTACTCGACACAAATGGACAGTGGCACACATCTCAACCAGCTATCAGTAAAATGATTTACGAATACTATAACACATTGTTTCAACACAATGGTGATGATCTACATATACAACCTATCGTACATAAAAACCAGACTCACGTTAATGCAGACGACAATATATTACTTGAACAACCTGTTACTAAAATGGAAGTCTACAATTCTATCGTTCAAGGCAAAAGCTCCAAAACTCCTGGATGTGATGGAATTCCACAAGAATTTTATGTTCGATTTTGGAAATTAATTGGAGATGACCTGACGGAGGTGCTTAATGCTATCCTACACCGAAAAGAACTTTGTGCTTCCCAGAAACGAGGTGTGATAATTTTATTAAAAAAGTCTCAAGGCCATGGTGGGGTTGAGAATTTTAGACCAATCAGTCTTCTCAATTACGATTACAAAATATTAGCTAGAATCTTAACCAATCGTCTTAAGCCACTAATGGATAAACTACTTCACCCAGCCCAGTGCTGTGGAGTCGCAACGTGTACTTTACGTGATTGTCTTGCTTATCTAAATATCTATAAAGTATCCCTGGATTTCCAACGCGCATTTGACAGTATCCGTCATGATTATTTATTTGAATGCCTCAAACAGTATGGTTTTAGTAATACTTTTGTCTCTTATCTTAAATGCTTATATTTTGATATCTCAGCTGTTATCCAAGTCAATGGTTTCCTTACTCAACCCTTTTCCATTACAAAATCCATTCGACAAGGGTGTCCTGCCTCAATGTTGTTATTTACCTTAGCCCTCAATCCCTTAATATACAACTTAGACAGTCAGCTTAAGGGTATTTCCTTTCAAGAGCACAATCTTTCAGTCATAGCTTATGCGGATGACGTCACTGTTATTTTAAGTCAGGACACTGATAGCAGAAAACTCTCTGAAGAGCTCCACAGCTTTAAAAAATTATCTGGTCTAACAGTTAATGTCAACAAATGTAAAGCTATACCAGTCGGGTGGCAAACTCCACTACGAGACCTTGATATAACCATGACGGATACACACAAAATACTAGGTGTTCAGTATAATACCTCAATCGCAGAAATGCAAAAACTGAATTGGGCTCAGATAGTTAACAAAATCAAAATCCTAGCTAAAGACTTATGTCTTCGCAATCTTTGTTTATACAAAAGAAGCTGGGTTGTGCATACATATATATTATCACAATGTTGGTATGTTGCACAAATTCTGCCCATTCCAAAAGATTGTGTACGACAAATCACTTGTGCCATTTCTTGGTACTTATGGCGAGGATTTATATTCAGGGTACCGCTATCTACTATGTACCGTCCACCGAACAAAGGTGGTATTGGACTTGTGAACGTTGAAGAAAAATGCAAGGCCTTGTTTCTAAGTAGAAGCGGATGCAGTAAAAACTTGGAACGGACATCCTTCTCAGGTCTGTGGTACAAATATTGGCTTAATACTTTGGACCTAAGTTATCCATTTTACAAAAAACAAATACCTAATGACTTGCAATACCTGAGTGATTTCCTGCAGGATTGGAGTTTCTTTCAGTTAGACGACAACTTGCCTACAACGAAATTAACTTCTACAATTTATGCGCATTTACAGACACAGTGGACACATAGTGAAATGAGAGTGCATCGCATAGCGCCAACAGATATTAAACTTGAACGTTTGTGGCAAAATCTTAGCTCAACTCGTCTACCGGCGGAAACACGTTCAACATGGTTTGCAGTGATTCATGATATTATTGCAACACGAGACAGATTATTTTCAATTAAAATGACGCTTTCTAATCAGTGTACTTTTTGCAACCAAATTGACAACTTACTTCATCGTCTTACAGAGTGCCCAACCGTCTTACCTGTATGGCGTATTCTCTTGGCATACACCCGTCACATATTAACAGCGCAAAAATTGTCCTTCACTCCTAGAATGTTTCTGTTTCCTGATTTTTTATGCACCCCGAAAAACACGCACCAGAACATTATGCAACTCATAGGACATACTGTAACGTACATTATTCACAATTTTGGCTCCACTGATAAAGAAATGTACCTGGACTATCTTCGACGCACACGTTGGAAACCTTTAATCTAATCAACAAAGTGTTTGGAAGATTAAGACTTTCACTGTTACGAGTGTTTGGAAGATTAAGTGTGTGTTGTTTTCATGAATTGTTTTAGTGTTCTTTGGTTGTTCTTAACGTTTTTTTTACTGTCAATAGTCTATGTAATTTTTTTTAGTTTAGTAGAGTTAAAATAAAATCACATAATTGAAAAAAAAAAAAAAAAAATCTATGGCTAGTTGCTGCAAAATTTCCTTATTCCTTGTGCAATAAATAATTTTTATTGGCACCTTGGCACCTTGGAACTTAGGTATTTTTGAAGTAAAACTTCTTTAGTGGCGGTAGAGGGTAAATCGCGAAAATCAGTCACACTAAAACCGTCACGAAATAAGTCATAATCAGTCACACTAAAACCGACTTGTTTCGGTGCGGACTGCACAGAAAACAATCAACTCAATGATTAGGAGTAATCAAAGGAAAATTTTCAGACCTTACTTCCTCAATGGCAATAGACAATTCCTAACCAATCTAAAGGTATATTATATATTTTATGTAACCCGGAGGTTCATTACAGCGCAAATCCAAAATTAAATATCCAAAATTAAAAAATACAAATTTCCAAAATTTAAAAAACAAAATTAAAAATTAAAACATCCAAAAATCCAAAATTTAATAAAAAATAAATTCCAACATTTAAAAATAAAAAATTAAAAAATCGAAAATACCAAAATCGAAAAAATTTAAAAATCAAAAATTGAAAAAACTAAAATACAAAATTAAAAAATCCAAAGAATTAAAAAATAAAAGTAATAACATTTAAAAAATCCAAAATAAAAAAATTCCAAGATCCAAAATTAAAAAATAAATAATAAAAAAATTAAAAATCCAAAATTAAGAAATACAAATTTCCAAAATTAAAAAAAAAACAAAATTAAAAATTATAACATCCAAAAATAAAAAAATTAATAAATAATAAAATAAAAAATGTAAAATCCAAAAACAAAAAATTTAAAAAATCAAAAAATAAACAATTCAAAGATAGAAAATTTTAAAAATCCAAAATTAAAAATTCAAAGATCCAAAATTAAAAAGTCCAAAATCCAAAATTAAAAAAGTCTTAAAACCAAATATTAAAAGTCCAATAATGCAAAATTTAAAAAAATCCAATAATAAAAAATTGAAAAAATTAAATAAAGTTTTCCTTCTGTCGCGTGGCGTTCCACGCATTCTTTTTTTCATATGGTTTTAATCTATGGCTAGTTGCTACAAAATTTCCTTATTCCTTGTACAATAAATAATTTTTAGTCATAGTCTCATGTGTCCTTGTGGATAACGGGTTTGAAGATGTGCAGGATGGTTAATTGCATTTGCAGTTCTCTGCAGGAGCCTCTATACTTGAGTTTTGCAATATGTCTAATGGCTTTTTTTCTGAAGAGCAAATAACCTGTATTGTTAAAGTTTTCCATAGTTCAATTCAATGGCTTATAACAGAATAATAAGTGATATTTGCTGGAGCTGCTAAGATATCTTAATAGTATATTGCGATACAAGTGCCGTAAGGCACGTTTACGGGTCGAGGAAACAGATTGAAAACCCGAGGCGCAGCCGAGGGTTTTTAAGTTTTCGAGACCCGTAAATGCCTTTACGGCCCGTGTGTTGCATGCTATTTTTTGCACGATGATTATTTATATCAATTTAATTATATTAATTGTGATATTACCTGAAAATATTATGTAAATACATTCTTGAAAATAGATGTTTATTTCAGAAAGTGATTCGCATGTGTTTGTTGTTATGGGAACCGAATATTTGTCCTGGGGGCCGTGGCCATCAAGGCTTGTATTATGAAGTGTATCGTAATGAATTATGACGTAGCGCTTGGACCGTAAGTGTTTTAACCTCATCGCAACCGGCCTTAGCAACAAGACTGTGTGGGAATGTCAACTTACGATCCATGTAAACAAAGTTCGTAAGTACCACTTACTAGCTAAGGATTGCAAAAAATATATAGACCTTTAGTAATTATTTACCAAAGAATTTCAACATGTTGAGTCCATGTAAATTTTTGTCAGTTGTCAGGCCTAATAACTTTACCTGTTCCCTATTGTTTGTGGCCTGGGAACACAGGAGGCCCTCCATGTCCTTGTCTGGTCAAAAAAGTATGTATGTGATCCATAGCTAATTCCATGGATAATCCCTCTCACGACAGGTCGCGGCCCTGTAAGGCCCGGGCGGCTTGAGTCCCTTAAATCCTAAAAGGGAGAGATAAAACTAAGATAAAGAAAGAAGAAAGAAAGAAAGAAAGAAAGAAAGGTATAGTGTAGTATATTGTAGTGTAGTATACTATATTTGATGTTTTGCTATTTAAGATCATGTGACCGATTAATTGGTCGTAGCTGTTACAAAATCAAGCTTGCCTGCAGGTTTCAGTAATCACTCCTAACATTAATTCGAGTAACTGCGCGAGTGGCCGAGATGGTAATGTCTTGGACTCGCATTCGGGAGGTTCAAATCCCGGGGCCGGCCAATTTGACATTGGTTTTTTTCATGGTTTCCCCGGTCGTAAAGGCAAATGCTGAATTGGGTATTTACATACCATGAATCATCCTCACCACTCCATCCTGTATCATATCCATTTAAATTAATATCACTTGAAATTTACTCCATTAAATAGCCTACACCGTCAATAGAAACAATTGACTAGCAATAGTTCCATGTCTTACCCTATTGTATAGGCACATATCCCGAACTCGTGATATAGCATCAAAGCTAAAAGGAGTATAAACACAGCTGAAATCTCTATATATATAAAAGGCTTTGTCCTGACTGACTGAATGACAGGAATCAACGTACAGCCTAAACTATAACAGGTAGAGACTTGGAATTTTGACAGTACCTTCGTTTCATAATGTAGGTGCTCACTAAGAAAGGATTTTGAAAAATTCTGATTCTAAATGCCAAAAATTAAATGTTTTTGAAAATACTTAATCCCTTTTTACATAGAATTATCAATTCCAAATCACAGAATATATTGTTGCCAAATTTTATATGATGGGCTTGGAAAAAACAATTGAAATGCACTTTTGACAAATAAGAGAAGTTATCAAAGTAATTCATGTTATAAATAAATATTACAGAATGAAATCCACTAAAATAATGGAATCACATAACTTTCTCTACCCTGGACATAGAGAAAACAAAACGAGGTATGGTAATGTGTATATTATTATATTATATCGCAGGTTTTTGGAGAGAGAAGTATGGAAGTGATAATGCTTTCTGTTAATTTCATCCCCAAAACGACTTTATGGTAACATAAGAGTGGGAAATTTCCCGCCTCGATATTACAATTTTATGTTACAGGAATTTCTGTTTCTTCTTATTTAAACCTCTACCAGGCTTGCTGTGCACTGTACAAGCGATGGGATGCAACATTCTAGATCCTCTATGAGCCATAAAAAACTATATCAAGCGTTTTCTGAGGGAATAGTTTGAGTGTAATAAGTCGTTCTTCCTATTTCAAATTATAAATGCCTATATAAGGACCTAGAATTTAAAATTGAAAATCCTTCATAAATTAATTTCCAATTACAAAATACAAAACCCGGGCGACGCCGGGTCTTTTAAGCTTGTATTATAAAAACAAAGAGACTAAAATATAATTATAAAGTATGATTTGACAGATTTTAAAATGAGACAACAATATCTCAAGTCTATGATAAAAATATTAATATTATTGCGATAAAATTGCTAAAAACAGCTTAAAAAAATATATATCCCGTAGACCTCATAGACCTCATAAGGTTTCCTTTGTAGGCATCTGTTTAACGTATGTAAATGGGATGTAATATAGTCATAGTGACTTCTAACTAAATATAAATGTTCACTACTTACCCAATAATTTTGCCGAGTCGTAATATAAACTCCACTTGACTATTTTTCCTCTTTCGTTTCCATGCATGTAAAAGTGTGATGTTAACTCTGAATATGTCTACGTTACACAGTTTCTTCTCCAACACCCTGTAACAAATTAAACACTATTATTATTAATCTGAGGCGGTTAGCGGGCCCCGTTTTATACTCAACGCTTATTGCGGCTGCAGATTTCCCAGATATGCTAAAGGCCACATCTTTAACGGTTATATACTAGCCTATTAAAGGTTTGCAGCTTGCCACTAAAGGCCGACCTGAAGCTAGCTTCTGATGGCAATCTCATTTTGCTTAACCTCATGTGATACTTAGATTTAAAAAACAAGCGTCTATTCCTCTTGCAATTGTCCAACATCTAACCAAGCATCTGGAAATAAATAATATTTTGTTATAAATTTATATAATGTTTTGTAAGACCAATCTTAAAATACGACTCAGTTATATTGAATCCAATGAAAACAAATGATAGTTTACAAAGAGTACTGATTAGATCCCTGAAATAGGTGCTTTAAAAAGTTTGGTTACTACCTCAAGTGTACATCATACTACAAAATTATTCAAATTTTAAAGTGTCAATCCTTAATATTTCTGTAGAAGGTAATTCATGATTCAATTATAATAGTTCGTAACATATTGTTTTATTTACCTCACAAAAAAGTCTTAATAGATTTAGAAATCTCTATTTTGTTCCACACTTTAACTCAAAATCATTCGAAAATTCTCCTCTTTGAAAATAATTAAGTTTATGTAACTTTTGTCTATTGACCGATCTAGTATGACATAAAACAAATCATTATTACAAATTATAAAGTAACTTAACAGTAAAATATATTAAGTAGACTACTATTAGTTGATGTAGATGAGTATACTATAACATACTCTGATTTAAGAACTTATTTTAAGTTATACGCATGTTGCTAGGCGATATACCTATCATTATTGCACGCTCTCATTGTTGTTTTTTCATTCCCTAGAAAAGAGATAGACTATATACAGTCACTAGCATGTGCCCGCGGCTTCGCCCGCGATAATTATTTCAAAAATTAAAATTTAAGAGCATAATAGTTAAATCATTATATTTATTAACACCTAAATCACGTGGACTACATACCACGATTAGATAGCGTCGCCTGGTAAAAGCGACCTCAGATTCGAGGACCTTGGCCCAGAAAACCCCTGTATAGTGAGTTTCGTCCAAATCGAACAACGTTTGACCATATTTAGGCCTATATTGATCATCCCTCTTATAATAATAATGATATCGCATGGTCCACAGTACCTGAACATAACGTATTTTAATGAATTATATCGATACCTGTGATGACAACAAAATTTTCTCAAGCGTGGAAATTATCCTATACCGAATTTTGTATCCTATCGCTTGTACACAGCAAGCCGGGTAGGGGTTCAAATAAGAAGAAACATAAATTCCGGTAACATGAAATTGTATTGTCTTTGCGGAATATTTTATTTCTCATTCTCATGTTACCATAAAACCGTTTTGGGGATGAAATTAAACAGAAAGCAATATCACTTTCATACTTCTCTCTCCAAATACCTGCGATATAATAATATATAAATATATATATATATATATTACCATACCTCATATTGTTTTCTGTATGTCCAGGGTAAAGAAAGTTATGTGACTGCATTATTTTCGTGAATATTGATAGTTCTCTAATTTGTCAAATTCGAGTTTCATTTTTTTTCAAACCCATCTGAGACCCACTGGCAACAATATGTTTTAATGTCAAATGTTATTTGGATTGGATAATTCTGTGTAAAAAGGGACTAAGTATTCTCAAAAACATTTGATTTTTGGCATTTAAAATCGAAATTTTTCAAAATCCTTTCTTAGTAAGCACCTACATTACGAAACGAAGGTACTGTCAAAATTCCAAGTCTCTACCTATTATAGTTTAGGCTGTACGTTGATTCTCTGTCAGTCAGTCAGTCATTCAGTCATGACAAAACTTCTTATATACATAGAGATTTGTACCGTTGGGCGGTGGGACCTTACTATAATACGCTTAATAGAGTAGCATTATCATAATGACATCCATTAAAGTACAGAATCTCATTATAACACCGTTGTGGTATCGATTACTGTCGAACATGAACAGTCTTGTGAGCAACAAATCAAACTCTATAATAAACAACTTCATCCTGCGAATGAATTTATCTTTAAAGCCCGGACGTCTCGTTTAATTACCTGCGACTAGTATATTGTTGGTTAATATTTTAAGATGCTATATTATACTGCGTTGATTTCAAAACCTTTATAACCAGAGCCATGTTTCGTAGTATTTGCTAGTAATTTTGACGAATGATAATATAGTCTTGTTCCATAGAGATATGCTGTGTGTTTTACTTCTCATAGTTTCCTACCATTGCTCGTAATGTTCATAGCTTAAAATTACTTACATTGCAGCAGTAAGGCACATCTTTCCTGTAGTCTGGTTGCTAGGTGACGTTCCTTTCATTATTGCACGCTCTCATTGTTGTTTATTAATTCCCTAGAGAGAGATAGACTCTGTATTACAGTCATTTGTACTTTGAATGGGGGGGGGAATCTTACTATAATACGGTTATTACTAGACTTCGGATTTTAGGTAAAAACCTATTTTAATCCTTAAGTGATAGGCCTATATGGACGAAAGCTTGTATATGCATGTTTTATAAGTGACCATGTCTAAAACTGATATTTTTATAGGACCTAAAACATCCTATTTTTTAGGGATTTGGTTTTCACTGTTATGGTAGTAATACAGGCCCTAGTAATAGGTCTACATAATTCTGTGTACCATGGGCCTATATCTGTGTTTTATCATGATTACTGATTAATGTTAACTTCAATAAATGTAATATTCTGCATTGCAATTGAGATATTTCAGAAAATTGGCAACTTAACGATTCTATAAGAGACTATTTTACGATTTTAGAACCTATTTTCTAATTTTTAGAGCCTATTTTAGGTACCTAAAACAGCATTTTTCGCGACCTAAAAGTCCGAAGTCTAGTTATTACGTGTGACGTAGCATTATCGTAATGCTATCCATTAAAATACAGAATTCCATTATAACATAGTTGTGGTATCGATTAATATCAAACAGGAACAGTTTTGTGAGCAGCAAATCAAACTGCGTAATATGAATCAACGTCTGCTCGTTACTGGACACGTAAGCATCAGTGTGCAGATGCTGCAACTAAGCAGAATGAAAATACATTATTTTATACAACAAAACTTGTTTTGAAATTGAAATAATAGAAATGTAGGCCTATTGCATAGCCTATACAATTAGCTAGTTACATTCTGTAACTTGAACTGAATTTCTAAAATTAGATACGGGTACTTAACATTTATTTCACTAAAATTGAAAACCTATGATGTAATATATTTTGATGAAAAGTATATTCACTTAGGAAAAATTCGGGCTTTGTTTTCTTCTTCTGGAAAACGGGTACCGAAACTCTCAGAAGACTTAGGATTCGTTAAAACATTTAAGAAGCCATGGTGATATCATGAAACCCTGCTTATACCAAAATTAAAGTAATTTCAAAACTCTAGACATGTCCACATCTCAGTTCGTTTTCGTGTCATGCTGTTATTAATGAATTACGACTTTATAGTAACCTTGTGTTTTATCATAAGTTGGGTCAAATGCTGCCAGAGAAGTTCTAACAATCTGATAAATAGGGTTCGGATGTTTATTACCTAAAACAGTGGTAAATATGACTGCAAATATGCCCTTAAAAATGAATAAATATGATTAAAAATCCTAAATATGACCTAATAAAAGACATAGTTTCTAAAAATAAATAAATTTAACTCGACCGTTTAGTGCATGTACTTTATAAATGTAGTCCTTTACCAAATTTATAATTCAAATATGACGTTAAATTAAAAATATGACCAAAATATAACCAAGACCACAAAAAACAAAAAATATGACTTTATATGCAAAATAAAAATGGTCCGATTAGGATAACAAAACTGCAATTCATGTTTAATTTGTGTTTGCGGCGAGAATGGCGGTCAAGATAAAAAAAAAAAGACATGTCATGAACATCCGAACCCTACTGATAAAGTGATAAACAATATTGAGGTTGTTTTCATTGACAAACGTGATCTTTCTACGTAGAGTTGTAATCAGGTTGCAAGTTTCCCACTCAATGGAAAAAATGGTTTTTGTATTGAGAGTCTTCTCAGCCCGAGATTTCTGGGCATTTCTTCTCTGAATTTCAGCTTATTTCTGAAGGCTAGAATAATAATTAAGGAATCGCGCACAATGTGCATTATCTTAACCTACTGACAAACACCCAATCCTGAACCCGGGAAAAGGATTTTTCACTACTGAAAAATCCCCGACCCGGCCGGGAATCGAACCCGGGCCGCCGGAGTGGAAGGCAGGCGCGCTACCGACTCACTGAAGGCTAGAATATGGCTTCTCTTTCATTCGCCTGGAATATTCTTACGAATATGCCCATTTCTGCTCAGTTCTTAGAATCTAGAACTCTTTCACACCTTGACAATTCATTGTCTTCTTCAGATAGGCCTAGTAGGTTTCTCCGAAGAGAAATATTCGTAGAAAGCATATGGGGATGTTAGTGATAATCGGTTCTGTTTTGTTGTGCAAAATTGTTGATTTCCAGTTGCCTCAAGAGTGAGCGAGTGAGTTGTGATGATCTGGGACTAGCGTTGCCACCTGTCCCGAATTAGGCGGGACATCCCGCATTTTAAGAACATTTTCAGCGTCCCGAATTATGCCTAAGAGGGACGCATTATATTGCGGGACGCAAAATTATTCCAAAACAAAATATGAGACGGTAAATTATTCTTAGTGGCATATTTTGTGAATTTCGACTCATGATTAATATATCGATATTGTTCCATCGCTAAAATGTATCGTGTTGGCAGCAGTGAAATCACCGCCAAAGACTCTGTGAAGGCACTTAATGTAGAATCTGATGTTAATTTGGATGAGTTACATGAGGAATTCTGCTTTAGTTCCTGGTAGCAATGCATTTGTGGATGGATTGTCCTCTCATGAATCTAAAATGCACAGAATCCAGAGACAAGTGCTCAGCTGACCTCATAAAGAGTGAAATAATAATTTCTACAAACGTTATAGATACCTGTAATCACTATGTAGTGAGAGTGACACAGATCAAAGAACTATTAGAACTGCCAAATCAAAAAAGAAATACAGCTTCAAGTCGTGAATTTGCCCAGGTTTTTTTATTTTATTATTATCATGCTAATCTTTTCTTTTCTAATGTTAGTGTTAACTGTTACACAGCTTTTTGGCTTTGAAATGAATATATTCCATCTTTCTATTATTAATGCACTGTTCCAAGTACGAATTTAGGTATGATGATCGGCGATCTGCATATATTCGATAAGTGTCCCTCCTTAGCCCTACAGAAAGGTGGCAACACTATCTGGGACAGATCTTCTCTTCTCATAAATATCAACAAGACAATCGCGTTGTGCGCTTCGTAGAGATCATGTAGGCCTATTTCTCTGCTGCAGATCCAAGCTTAGTTCAGACAGTAGCCTATTCTTGCAAAGCGTGACAACTTAATCCCGGATTCAAAACACAATTAACTAAATTGACAATCTTCCTGTAGAGACTTTAGCATATGTTTATTTCTTTTTTGAAAGAACTTACCATCCGTTGGAAAACCATGAAGAGGGGTGATTTTTATCCACATTTAGATTTTGTAACAACCCTGGTGACTTTTTATCCACATTTAGATGTTATAATAACTCTGGTTGCCGTGTCATTATAGCCAGGGCCAAGATAGAATTTCTATAGGCTAATTTTAATCTGGACACAGAAAGATGGTGTTTGCTGTTTGCATTCCAATTAACTAATTACAAGCCTATAATTGGGTCAACAACAGTGCAACTTCTTTAGCCGCGGTAGGGGTAAATATCATCATGAAATTAGTGAGGTATGACGGAACGGACTGCACAGAAAACAATCAACTCAATGATTAGGCTGATCCAAAATTTAAAAAAAATTAAAAAATTAAAATTAAAAAATCGAAAATCCAAAATTAAAAAATCCAAAAAATTTAAAAATTTAAAGATCCAAAATTAAAAAGTCCAAAAATGCAAAATTTAAAAAATAAAAAATCCAAGTATCCAGAATTTAAAAAAATCAAAGAATTCAAAATTAAAAAATTAAAAAATAAAAATTCCAAAATTTAAAAATCCAAAAATCCAAAATTAAAAAATCGAAAATTGAAAAATCCAAAAAATAAAAAATTTGAAGATCTAAAATTTAAAAATTCCAAAATTTAAAAAGTCTAAAAACCTAATATTATAAAGTCCAACTATCCAAAATTGAAAAAATCCAATAATTCAAAATTGTAAAAATCCAAAAATTAAAACAAGTTTCACTTCTTGTCGCGTGGTGTTCCACGCACACTTTTTTTACTTTTGCAGTCAATTTTTTAAAAAGTATTTTTAGGTCATCAAACTCCGGGCCCTGCTTATAAAACAAGTCATAAATTCATATCTTAACATGGCAATACAAAGAACTCTGCAACTGGATGGGAATTCTAGTGAGTGAACTGACTGCTAGATCAGCCAGTATGACTTCACTCATAGTCTCACTAGTTTAGTGCTTTTGGGATTTCTGAAAACCCATCTAACTAAAAGTGAGCTTTAACTCGAGACTGATGAAGTTTATGGTAAATTCGGGTCCACACTCCCCCTTAGCTCTGATTCAGATCTACTCGCTCTTTCTCACGTGATAATATTATGCATAGGCGGGGACGGAAAAGAGAGTGGTGACTGACATACGGAAGTCATTAGCCAAAGTTGTGCCGTGGCTAACTTTATCAACAGTTACACAGACAGGGTTGATTAGATTCGTAGGGGAAGTGTGCCCAGGGTGCGTCGCTTCCTTTACCTCTCACATGCCTCCTGCTCCACTCTGATTTGTATCGTAACCACGGAGATTGGATTTCGTTTTACTCCCTTGAAAACTAAATGTAGTGTGTTTAACCACAGAGTGTGTTACGTCCGGTGACGTAGTTTTCTTATTAGGATGTACAAACACAAAATCGATTTCCTATAGTATAAAATTGAAGTTTCTCCCTCCCCTGTGTAAAAAATAGCAAACATTCAAAAGCGTACGATTTCCACGACATTGCTGCCTCTTTTATATATGACCGGAAGATTTAGTATCGGTAGTTCTTTATTAAGTGCCAGTATGGTACTTCATGAGATTGTGTGGGGAAGGGAAAATGTCCGTCCGTCCGTGTGTCTGTAAGCGCGTTAACTCAAATACGCTTTATCGGATTTTCATAAAACTTGGTATACACATTTATAACGTCCATGGGAAGAAGCCTATTGATATTGGACAAAATCGGTTGACCGGCAGTGGAGTAAAACCCAGTTTAGTGCCTATTTTATGGTAATATATTCGAAAGCATTTATCAAATGCAAATTATAGTCCAGTTATTCATTGCATGGCCAGGCGGCTTCCTTTCGTTAGGAGGAAAAGTTTGCGCGACGGCTCAACCCATTTCTTTATTTTTACCGCACCAATCAGCTAGTTACCCCAGCCAATCAAAATCTAAGAATGTCTTGCGAAAGCTGTGACAGCTACTCGTCAACTCCGCGTGGACTGAAAAGCGAGGTTGCAAAATCTAGTTATAGTAAATAATAACACGTGGGAATTGATTAAAGCGAGGGAAGAGCTGAGGTCAGTAATTACTTTGAGAGAATATTGCAACGTTGCTTTTGTTTTGGAAAGCGGAAGCAAAGACCGATTTAGTCATATCAATTAACATAAAGAAACACCGACTTGATGGTTTATTCCTTTGAAGCCGCCTGGCCATGCAATGAAAAACTGGACTATAGTATCATGACAACATATTGTTTTACAGTATTCATATATGGCTTTGGAAATTGCAGTACAGTTAGCTATGGCAAATAACATTAGACTATTCCTTTACATACGCTTATGAAAGTAGATCGTTAAATTGAGCGAGGTAGCTGAGATGGTAACGTCTTGGACTCATATTTTGGTTGTTCCTGGTTCAATTCCCGTAGCCGGCCAATTTGACTTTTTTCTTTTATTTTTTTTTTTTTCTTTCTTTGAGTGTGCGATTGTCAAGATATCACAAATCTGTATAGTTCTACTGATGCTGGACGATTTAAAGCTGATTAAAAAAACTAGACCTTTGTTCTCCCTGAAGCTGTACTTAATGAATGAATTTGGAGCTTACCTCGGAAATCAATCAAAAAACTTATTTTCTGCATATCATAATTGCAATTATAACTGGACACGAACAATTTACCTTTGAGATCAGAGCAACCCTTTTAGTAAAGATCAAATGAAGGGCCTGGTTCTATAAAGGCGTAAGGCACAAGGACATAGTTTCGAGAAATCTTGATGTTTTTAAACAATGTTACCACTCACAAGTTGGTGGTTTAAAGTTTAATTTTATAACATATATTTTTGAAGGACAAGCTAAATTAGTTTTCTGCAAATTTACAAGTTAGAGTGTATTGGGTCTTTGCATAGGCGTAACCAGGCCGACCATATGGGGGGGGGTTATAACATCCCAGAGAGAGGGGGGTCCGGGGGCCCTCCCCCGGAAAATTTTAAAAATGAAGATGCAAAATAACGAGTTTTAAGCTTCCGGGGGTCCTCCCACGGAAAATTTTAAAAATGAAGATGCAAAATAACGAGTTTTAAGCTTCCGGGGGTCCTCCCCGGAAAATTTTAAAAATGAAGATGCAAAATAACGAGTTTTAAGTTTCCGGGGGTTCTCCCCCGGAAAATTTTAAAAATGAAGACGCAAAATAACGAGTTTTAAGCTTCCCACGCTTTATACTTGTATTAAGTAATTTATGGACAGACTTAAAAAAATTATACAATTTTCCTTTTTTTAATCAATGGGGGGGTTCAAACCCCCAAACCCCCCCCCCCTCGGTACGCCTATGGGTCTTTGTACAGCTAAAGGTACCTAAACATGCTAAACGAAAACTGAAGAACTTTTACAGTAGCAAAATCTTTTTACTTTGTATCATATCATTTGTTTATACTTTATTTTAGTAAAAACCTGTATTATACAGTGACAATTGTATGTTTGCCAATGTATACCGGAATAGTCATTAATACAATAGATGATAAGGAAAATAATCTATTTTGAATGAAGTTACACTTCAGAAATGAAAGTTCAGTTTTATAAACATTTGATTGGATGGTAGCACTGCGGAAAATAAAAACAGTTGGTAAACACACCTCAATAACAGATACAAGTAGTATTAATCAGACGTGGCAGTCCAAGGATGGATGCTCAGTAGATGCAGACGAGTCCAATAAACATTCGTACTGCATGGAGGGGTGTATGGGTTAGTTATGTCGTTGCTTTCAGAGCGGTAAGATCGTATAATGCAGTGAAGAAACAAGAGACCTCGTTACAATCGCTTCTCCTCTCCCGCTAGATTTTTATCCCTCCCCATGATTCCTCCTACATGCGTCACCTCTCTCACGCGCATCTGACTGCCACCTCTCATTAATACCACTGTAGAATGTGTGCCTTACGCCTGTGTGAAACTGTTATGAAGTAGAATGAAGGTGCAGTCTCACAGGTCTTTATATATATATATACATATAAACTGAGCAAAGGTTAAAGGCACAAGTATAAATAGTTCACTGAGTATTTAAGATATGAGAAGGCATAAATTTTAAAAACTCAAAATTAAAGAATTGTGCCTTACGCCCTTATGGATTAGGCCCTTAAAACAATATATTTTTTTAAAAGTGTGCGTGGAATACCACGCGACAGAAGTGAAACTTGTTTTAATTTTTGGATTTTTTCAATTTTGGATTATTGGATTTTTCAATTTTGGATTGTTGAACTTTTTAAATTTGGATTGTTAACTTTTTAATTTCAGATTTTTTAAATTTTAGATACGGTATCTATGATTTTTTATTTTTTGGATTTTTGAATTTTCGATTTTTTAAATTTTGGATTTTTAATTTAGGATTTTCATTTTTTAAATGTTCGAATTTTTAATTTTGGATCTTTGAATTTTTTATTTTTATGTTTTTTAAATTTTGGATCTTTGAATTTTTTATATATTGGATTTTTTAATTTTGGATTTTGGTTTTTTTAATTTTGGATTTTTAGATTTTTTAAATATCGGATTTTCGATTTTTTAATTTTTAATGTTTGGATTTTTTTTAAATTTTGGATAAGCTTAATCATTGAGTTGATTGTTTCCTGTGCAGTCCGTTCCGTCACACCTCACTAATTTCGTGACGATTTTGAGCGTTACACAAGCTCTCTTTAAAAAATCATTTTAACTTTTCAATCCATTCATACATGCTTCTTTGTGGTAAAATATTTCTCCCATATCGTGCACGCTGTTCTTCTTTGGTGGAAGCACTCAGCGGTGTTGCCGTGTTTAACGTTCAACAGGGCAACACACAGTGGAGTCATAACTGTCAAACATTCCACAAGCGGAGGTCGGAGACAAATGAACAACATATTTGCGAGCACAAAGCGGTACAGCTAACCTACAAAAGATTTTGTTAAAATGCGGATCATTATCGACTTACCCTCGTATTTGAATGGTCCTTCTGTGTTGCTGAGAGTTCTGTAACAATTTAAAATAAGTATTATCATAATGAAATGTTATATTCCCTGTGATCTTGACGAGGTTTTGACACGAAGCAACACGAGTGTTTAAACCTGGTACACTATTTCCTTGCACTTATGCCTACAGATTTTTATTTTAAATAGTAGGCCTAAGTTTTATTATCTTCGTTTGCTTGAATTAGGGAAGTTGTGAATGCGCACTCCTGCAAGATGTAAAGCGATAAATCCAACTGAAGTTAGAGAAAGAATGAGTAGCCTATATCACGTCATATTCCTTTATGAAGATGACTTCTTTTTTTTAGGAAATTTGAATTTAAACGGTGTACATAGATTATACAGTATTTTAATAAAGCGTGATAACTAGACCATTTTATTCTGTAACGATAACTTTAATTATTAACTAAAATTTTATGTAATTTTTTAACTTATGTACATTGTTTTTCAAGTATCTTTGTTTAAAAAGCGATCAGCTTTGGGCAGAAATATTGGGAAATAAATCTCTTTACGAGATCTGAAAACTGAAAGATCATCAGCACTTACAAAATTAAAAATAAATGTATCAGAAGCAAAAGACTGGTCAGGTCGACGTGTGAGGTAAGAGCTTCGCAATCAAGCATTTGACACATGGTGCACGCTTACTCTTCGAGACAAAGGGGTCAGACTCTATGCAGATGTTCCTAAGGCTAACTCCTGGGTAAGCGAGAGAAATGGATTGTCATCCTCAGAATGGACAAATGCCTTAAAAATGTCATGCAACATCACTGCAGTTCGTGTTGTGCCTGGCAGGTCTAGTACAACCCGCTGTCGTTATCCTAATTGCAGCGAGATAGAAACATTAGGACATGTACTGGGATCCTGCCCCAAAAACGAACTTCTTATCACTAAAAGGCATCACAAAGTGAGAACTACTCTAGCCACTATTCTGAAGCAGATAAAATGGAATGTCTATGAGGAGGTTCATTGTATCTCGACAAATGGTTCAACTAGGAGAGCTGACATTATAGCCATAAATCGTCGAAATGGAAAAGCTTTGGCATTAGATCCTACCATAAGATTTGAAATTGATGTGAACCAGGCTTCTGCACGTGACGAAGAGAAGAAATCAATTTACGAACCATGTCTTCCAGACCTTGCTCAACGTTATGGCATCGAGTTGAGTCATTGGTCAGTGACTGGTCTTTTGTTTGGTAGCAGAGGCACTTTACCGAAATTCACATGGAATTATCTTCTCTCCCTAGGAATCTCCATGGAACTTGTGCGTACCATTCTTGTGGGGATAATAAAGGACTCGCTTTGTATCCTACACAGGAACTTATATTCCACTTAAATAGAAGATTATTAATACTCCTCCAGCTGAGTTAAGACGCTTAAATCAGTAAATACTAATTGCATTCTTATGCTATTTATATTGTATATTGTTAATATTGTAATACTGAGGCATACAGTACCCGTATTCAGGACCCCTGTGGTCAGTCATGAAATGAACTGATGCCATTTTGGATAAATAAAAAATGAAACGCTCTGTATAACTTAAGTTGAGTATTAGCATTAGTACAGCGAAGATAATTTTGCTTATTTTCGTAAAGGCCTATATATGTACTGTATAGGCCTAATACGTATAGGCCTATTACTTTTAAAAGTAATATTGCAGACCATTAGAACAGTTTAGATGTAGTCTACAGTACAGCAATTGATAGGCCTATTACTTCTTCTGCCCATACCATAGGTAGGCCTACTATAGGTAGAGGAAGTATTGTTTTCGACCCCCAAATTCGAAGTTGAGATTTTCATATAAAATTCACTTTTTGAGGTGCCCTGAATCCAAAAATACTATTTTCGGAAACATGTCTATGTGTCTGTGTCTGTGTGAACAGCCTAGCTTCAAACGGAAAATCGCATTAAATGGTATTTGGGTCAGGTACCTTCTCAAGATGTGACACTTAGATTGCTGTCAAGTTTCTCTTATTTTTAAGGGGACTTTACATGAAGAAATTTTCGTTTTTAGCGATTTTCTCGAAAAAGGCTCTAACGATTTTCTTTAAATTTTGCACATGCGTTGATTATGCTAAGAGCTAAAACTTTTATTTGAGACATTTTTTCGAACAAATTCTCTGAAGGGTAGTTATAAGCCACCCACTGTGAATACGCGCTCTTTGCAATACGGCCTCTTGTAATGCAAAGTTGTTCGAAAACAACATTTTGTATTTAGGTTAGGTGAACATGCTATATAACTTCCCCAAGTGATATAAATGGTGCAAAATGAGTTGCATAAACGGGGTTAGTTTCCCATTCTACTGGATTCGTTAATTTTTTCTTTACACACGAAAAACGGCGAAATATCATGTTTTATTATTCTCCAGAAGTTTTAGAATCCATATATAGGCATATTTTGTTTCTAAGAATATTTTAAATATGGGTAAAATCGGTAAGAAGTTCACAAAAAACTAACCTAAAATGGCGCTCAGAAAGGAATCACAATAATACAGAATCAGCTGCTAGAGACAGCGCAGTGCATGCTGGGAAGAATCCGATGGGTCACGTGGTGCTGGAATCAAATGCCAACATGATAAGGGTCAGACAAATCTCCGGAAGATATTATATGCCACATTTTCGAAACCGACAAACAGTGTATCGTACATTATTCGAAAATGCAAGGGCGCTTCGCTTCGGCTGCCGCCTCCGCTCGCGCACTTAACTAATGTGGTTAGTGTTTTGCATTATTTAGCTTTATGTAGAGGTTGCAGGACCGTATGGAACAGACCAATGGCATGCAAGGTCATTGGCAGCCAATGGGAGTGTTGGTCTGCAAGCCAGAGCCCGCATACCAACGCCGAACATCGCGTGTGGAAATCCAGTAGAGTGGGAAACTAAACCCGCATAAACTTTTTCGCATATACGAGTTAAAAGTACAGTACACCTATAATATGCGAGAAAGTAAAAATTACGAAATAGAGAAAAACACAAGCGGCATAGGTTATTGGAAGCATAAATCTCAGCGCATAGCCTATTATGCGTTCTAATCATAGACCTAGTCGCTTTTAAATGGGACAAAAATAAAAAGGTATGCAGGAATGCAATCCAATTAACATATTTTGTTTACAAATAACAGAATTTTCTTCTATCTTTATTAAAGAAATCTGGGGAATCTGAAAATCCATATTCTTATTCATAACTCGAAGATGAAGTCTCGCAATCTTTTCATGATAATGGCTTGTTTCCGTTTAATCACGCACGCATAGTGAAACGGCAGTAATAAGAACATATCTATTTTTGTAATCGATCTCTGAGCTAAGCTCCAGATCGTTTCATAATAAATTTAAGTCCGCCTCCGTGGGGCGCCTGCCTTCGGACTAGAGATGGGAATCTGTTACTTTTTTTGGAACAGTTACGTTACTGTTACAGTTACACGAAAGTAACTGTTATTTATAACCGTTACCTGTTACTTTTCTTGTATATTACGTAGTTAATCGTCAGATCACTTCCCACTTGTAGGGGAATGCCCTTTATCTCCCCCCCCCCACAACGGTTATGGACGTAGCCAAGGCTGGGGCTCTAGGGAGGGACCCCCGAAATAAAAAACAGTTGTAAAATTAAGCTTTCAATTAGGGATGATAATCGATAGTTAAAATATCGAGGTTAAAATCGGAGATAACCATCGATATGACGATAATATCGGCCTGAAAACATCTGAAAACGGCCTGATGTATTTAGACAAAAAACATCGATGTATATTTAAAAAGGGCCATGGTATCAGAAAATTAGGCAAAATTCATAAATAAACAGAAGAATTTCCATGAAAGCAATCGATGTAAAAAATCAATGTTTTGGGAAATTAAGCTCCTGTAAATAAAATTATATCGTAGAACCAAGGTAGCCTATTAATCTTCTTTTTGTTACAAAAACATCCATGTCGGGGAGAAACATCGATGTAGCAAAAACATCAGTTGTTTTCCATCGATGTAAAAAACATCGATTATCGTCATGAAAATAAACTTTTTGGAATTTTCCTGTGGTTTACAGCCTAAAAGATATAAGTATACAAAATTTCTAGTTTCTAGCTCATGTGGAAGTGGGCAAGCATTCATGTCAGTGAGCGAGCCCTTTTTTCGGAGGTTTTTAGGGCTAAAAATATAAAAACTACTTTTTGGAATTTTCCTGTGGTTTACAGCCTAAAAGTTATATGTGTACCAAATTTAAAGTTTCTAGCTGTAATGTCAGTGAGCGAGCCCTTTTTCGGGGATTATAGTGCTAAAAATTAAAAAATATACTTTTTTTGGAATTTTCCTATGGTTTACAGCCTAAAAGCAATGTGTGTACCAAATTTAAAGTTTCTAGCTCATCTGGAAGTGGGCAAACAGTAATGTCAGTGAGCGAGCCCTTTTTCGGGGGTTATAGGGCTAAACATTTTTAAAAATTACTTTTTTTTGGAATTTTCCTATGGTTTACAGCCTAAAAGCTACATGTGTACCAAATTTCAATTTTCTAGCTCTTCTGAAAGTGGGCAAACAGTAATGTCAGTGAGCGATCCCTTTTTCGGGAGTTTTTAGAGCTAAAAATTAAAAAAAACACTTTTTGGAATTTTCCTGTGGTTTACAGCCTAATAGCTATATGTGTACCAAATTTCAAGTTTCTAGCTCATCTCGAAGTGAGCGAGCCCTTTTTCGGAGGTTTTTAGGGCTAAAAATTAAAAAAAAAATACTTTTTGGAATTCGCCTGTGGTTTAGAGCCTAAAAGCTATATGTGTACCAAATTGAAAGTTTCTAGCTCATCTGGATGTGGGCAAACGTTAATGTGAGTGAGCGAGCCCTTACTCGGGGGTTTTTGGGCTAGAAATTAAAAAAAAAAACGTTTTGGAATTTTCCTGTGGTTTACAGCCTAAAAGCTATATGTGTACCAAATTTCAAGTTTCTAGCTCATCTGGAAGTGGGCAAACATTAATATCAGTGAGTCAGTCAGTCAGCCGTGTAGCTTTATATTATAGGGATTTTATTATTAGTAGTAAAATTATCAATATTATTTCGAATAATTTACTACAGTTATTGAATTCACATTTCATGCTATATACCCACATTCTAAGTTTAAATTGTCCAGTAAAGGCAATATCGTATTTTGATAAATTTTTAAGTGGTAACTTATGTAAAGCAAGAAATATATATTATGAGATCAGACAGCATGAATTCTATGCATGAACTCTTGACGCCCATTAATAATTAAAAAAATAACTTTTTTAATTTTTTTTTATTTTTTTTATTCTTATTTTTATGTAATTTTTATTTTTTAATATTTTTATTTTTTGTTTTTTATTATTTTAATTTTTTATTTTTTTAATTATTTTTGTTTTAATTAAGAAAATAACTTTTTAATTTTTTTATTCTTTATTTATTTTTTATTCTTTTTTTTTTGAAATTTTAATTTTTTAATATTTTTATTTTTATTTTTTGTTTTTTTATTATTTTAATTTTTTATTATTTTTTAATTATTTTTGTTTTTCAAATATTGGAAGTAACAGATGTAACGGAACGAGGCGAAAGTCACGGATAAAACACTTGTAACAGAAATATTAGAATTAACTGTAACAGGTCAGAGTAACTGGAGCAGGTGGAAATAACAGTAACGGGTCCAAATAACTGGAGCAGGTGGAAATAACAGTAACGGGTCCAAATAACTGGAGCAGGCGAGAGTATCAGTAACAGGTCAGAGTAACTGGAGCAGGTGGAAATAACAGTAACGGGTCCAAATAACTGGAGCAGGCGAGAGTATCAGTAACAGGTCAGATTAACTGGAGCAGGTGGAAATAACAGTAACGGGTCCGTGTAACTGGAGCAGGTGAAAATAATGTAACGGGTGTAACTCTCGACACGTTACTTTGTTCCAGACCAGTTACATTCGCTCGACACCGACAAATTTCTCAACGCAACTAATAATAACAATAATAATAAGTAAATAAATAAAATAAAAATAAAAATAAAAGTATTAAAAAAACCCTGAGAAAAAGGAGAGCTGCTGAGAAATTTGGAGAAACTATACAGAATTCTTATATATTTATATATATTTACACGCTAGCGGCCGTAATTTTGAAGATATTTGAACCAAATTTTATTATGTTATTTCTAGGCCCAATAGTTAATGAGCAAAATTAGCCCAAGGGGGGGTCGTGGGAGGGGGTTAAATTTTGAAAAAATTATATCTCGGCCCCTATGAAGTATAGAGAGAAACTTTGTTGGAATAAATTAGAGTACTCCCTATGGAGTTCACAGTGACAGTAACGATTCGGGGGTTTTAGGGGTACGAGTAGGGGTGGGGGATGGAAATTCGAAATTTTTGAAACCACGTCTTGTGGGGTATCGTTGAAAAGCTCTTGATGAGTACTCTACAAATCAATACCTAGTTTCTCGATAGCTCTCATATAAGGCAAGATTTGAATGTTTTAAACAAGTGCTCTTTCCTCTTTTTTGCAGTTATTATTGCGGGTTTATCATGCCAAGGCTAAAGAAGAAGAGAACTGCGCAGTGACAATAAATTAAACCAAAAGTACTTCGAAATCTACCTCAGCCTGTAGGCCTGCCTAAAGGGATTTTATTTCACTTCACACAAATGCAATTAATAGGAAATGATCAATCCCCGCCATTTCATGCAGATGTCTAAACTTAAATAGATGAATTTTCGCTTCTCATTGCAATGATTGCTCGATGGCGTAGTGGGTAAGATGAAGGTTGAATAGTAGGAAAGGGTAAAGAAGTGGTGAAGGGGGGGAGTCAGAATTTCCAATACTGCTAGTTGTTCCACCATTCACATCTAGATGTCTGGAGTGGGAAGAGCTAAAGGGACGACCTGATTTTCCCTCGTTTTTTAATAAAAAAAATCCCGGGGGAGGACCCCCATTTTTTGGATTTCCAAATAATAGCAAACTTTCGTCTGTGTCGGTCCCTCCTTTCAGTATTTTCTGGTTCCGCCTTTGGTTGAGACGAAAATAAGCTATCCTAGGAGGAGCTTTGGTAACCGTTACTTTTGATTTTTTGTAACAGGTCGTTACCGTTACATACATGTAACAGTTACAAAGTAACAGTTACAAGAAATATTCCCCATCTCTACTTCGGACCCGGCGGTCTCGGTTGTGAAATTTTCAGTAGTGAAAAATCCCTTTCTCACGTTTAGTACTAGGTGTTTAGGGTTAAGTATTAAATCCCGGTATCACGAATGTTCTTTAGATTTCGGTAATCTGATGTATGACAGCGTGACACATTTTCCAAGTTAAAAGAGAATATTACAAGTTGGCCTTGCTTATTGTAGCAACAGCTAGTTCTGAATGAGGAGAAAATATTTCAATAATTTCATATTTTATCGTGTTTATTATTTGTGTTTGGTGTTAAATTGTGCAAAAGTTGTTTCTGTGATAGTGTGACTGTTATCTTTAAATAATAAACAAACAGTGTAAGTGCTAAAAACGTTAACTAATATGACGGACCCTTATGTGGGCATACAAAACAATGGTGAATCTGATATCTCAACATCAGTAAAAGAGAGACCTTCAAATGAAAAATTGTCAAATACACAGTTTGTATTCAAGAACAAAACTAATATTAGAACATACAGTAATCTAAAGGACTGGAACAGCAAAACTGTAAGTGGCTTATCAGCGATTAATAGTAAGTCAAATAACACTTTAATGCAGTCTGTTCCAACAAACGATACAGAAGCAAGGATTTCAAATCCTGACCCCTTCACACAACAAGATTTGTCACTGGAAATGTCCTGTGATATTGAAACTAACCCTGAATGGCAACTTGTACGCTGTAAGAAGCGTAAATTAAGTGAAAAGGAAATTAGGCTCACACCAACTATTACTGCACCAGTGCCTGTGCATAATCAGTTCGATACACTTACGAACGTAAATGACAATTCAACTCCTACAGAGTCTTCCTCGGCATCAGTGCCACTGGAACCTCCTATTTTTATCCCAGATGTAAAAGTGCCAGAACTATTAAGTTGCATTAAGCAAAAAGTTTATTTGGATTGTTGAACTTTTTTAATTTTTAAATTTTTGATCTTTTAACTTTTTAATTTTAGATTTTTTAATTTTGGATTTTTTTAATTTTAGATCTATGAATTTTTTATTTTTTGGATTTTTGAATTTTCGATTTATCTAATTTTGGATTTTGTGTTTTTTTTATTTTTTAAATTGTGAATTTTTTAATTTTAATTTTTTTATTTTTTAAATTTTGGATATTTAGATTTTTAATTTCGGATTTTTATTTTTTAAATTTTGGAATTTTTAATTTTGGATCTTTGAATTTTTTAATTTTGTGTTTTTTAAATTTTGGATCTTTAAATTTTTTATTTTTTGGATTTTTTAATTTTGTATTTTCGTTTTTTTAATTTTGGATTTTTAGATTTTTTAATTTTTAATGTTTGGATTTTTTAAATTTTGGATAAGCCTAATCATTGAGTTGATTGTTTCCTGTGCAGTCCGTTCCGTCGCACCTCACACAATTTCGTGACGATTTTGAGCGTTACACAAGCTCTCGATTTACCCCTACCGCGGCTAAAGTTTCACTTCAAAAAATCATTTTAACTTTTCAAGCCATTCATACATGCTTCTTTGTTGTAAAATATTTCCCCCATATCGTGCACGCTGTTCTTTGGTGAAAGCACTCAGCGGTGTTGCCGTGTTTAACGTTCAACAGCGCAACACCAGTGGAGTAATAACGGTTAAACATTCCACAAGCGGAGACAAATGAACAACAAGTGCGCGAGCATAAAGCGGTGCAGCCATGGGCGTACGGTAAGGGGGGGTTCAGGGGGTTGAAACCCCTCCCGAAATATCTGCAATGTTTTGAAGATTATAAATCATGGAACGAAATTAAGAAAAAAAGCTCTGATTCGATTGTTACATATTTTACAATTTCGTACATATCAAAGCATTATGTAAGATTTATCGTAATTTATTTTAGGATTCAAATTTCAAAACCTCAAGGTGTTGATAGTTTTTCAGCTTAATAACAGTGATGTATTACTAGTAAACAAAAATCCCTTCGGAATCTGTGAAACGACAACTAGAATTCTCCCGCCGAAATCCATCAACCTGTTCGTAAAGCCAACAGTAGGCCTAATCACGAGCTCATCACAAAATTGTCATGAAGTAATCGGCATTAATCGGGCTTTTCCACAGGTGGATTTACAGATGACTTTAAAAACGTGCCCTATGCACCATACAGTAGGCTATTATGATAATTTTCAAAAGAAAGTCTCTAGCTTAAACGAGAAATGGATAGAAATCGAAGAAAAACAGTTTCAAAGACTGAGCTGCATATTAATTTATTAGGCCCACAGTGTATTAATTATCATAATACAACTGTTTAGTAATTTAAAAAAAGTAATAATTCAGAATGTGCGCAAGGACGTGGAGCTGAGACGACTTTACATTGATCCCCTCCCGAACAAAATTTCACCGTACGCCCATGGGTGCAGCCAACCTACAAAAGATTAAACAAGAAGTGCGGATCATTATCGACTTACCCTCGTATTTGAATGGTCCTTCTGTGTATGCTGAGAGTTCTGGAACAATTTAAAATAAGTATTATCATAATGAAATGTTATATTCCCTGTGATCTTGACGAGGTTTTGACACGAAGCAACACGAGTGTTTAAACCTGGTACACTATTTCCTTGCACTTATGCCTACAGATTTTATTTTAAATAGTAGGCCTAAGTTTTATTATCTTCGTTTGCTTGAATTAGGGAAGCTGTGAATGCTCACTCCTGCAAGATGTAAAGCGATAATTCCAACTGAAGATAGAGAAAGAATGAGTAGCCTATATCACGATGACTTCTTTTTCTAGGAAATTTGAATTTAAACGGTGTACATAGATTATACAGTAACTTACTTTAATAAAGCGTGATAACTAGACCATTTTATTCTGTAACGATAACTTTAATTATTAACTAAAATTTTATGTAATTTTTTAACTTATGTACATTTTTTTTCTAGTATCTTTGTTTAAAAAGCGATCAGCTTTGGGCAGAAATATTGGGAAATAAATAAAATGATTTAGTACAAGCATTTTTGAAACGCTCTGTATAGCCTAAGTTGAGTATTAGTATTAGTACAGCAAAGATAATTTTACTTATTTTCGTAAAGGCCTACATATGTACTGTATAGGCCACGTGACTTTTAAAAGTAATATTGCAGACCATTAGAACAGTTTAGATGTAGTCTACAGTACAGCAATTGATATTACTTCTTCTGCCTGTACCATAGTAGGTCTACTATAGGTAGAGGAAGTATTGTTTTCGACCCCCAAATTCGAAGTTGAGATTTTCATATAAAATTCACTTTTTGAGGTGCCCTGAATCCAAAAATACTATTTTCGAAAACATGTCTATGTGTCTGTGAACAGCCTAGCTCAAAACGGATAATCGTATGATTAAAAAAAAATTATTTGGGTCAGGTACCTTCTCAAGATGTGACACTTAGATTGCTGTCAAGTTTCTCTTATTTCTAAGGGGACTTTACATTAAACAATTTTCGTTTTTAGCGATTTTCTCGAAAACGGCTCTAACGATTTTCTTTAAATTTTGCACATGCGTTGATTATACTAAGAGCTAAAACTTTTATTTCAAACATTTTTTCGAACAAATTCTCTGAAGGGTAGTTATAAGCCACCCACTGTGAATACGCGCTCTTTGCAATACGGCCTCTTGTAATGCAAAATCGTTCGGAAACAACATTTTGTATTTAGGTTAGGTACCTGTGAACATGCTATATAACTTCTCCAAGTGATATAAATGGTGCAAAATAAGTTGCAAAAACTTTCTCGCATATACGAGTTAAAAGTTAGCACAAAAAAACGTAGGCCTATATGCGAGAAACTAAAAATTACGAAATAGAGAAAAGCACAAACGGCATAGGTTATAGGAAGCATAAATCTCAGCGCATAGCCTATTATGCGTTCTAATCGTAGGCCTAGTCGCTTTTAAATGAGATAAAAATAAAAAAGGTATACAGGAATTCAATCCAATTAACATATTTTGTTTACAAATAACATAATTTTCTTCTATCTTTATTAAAGAAATCTGAAAATCCATATTTTTTATTTTTTACTCCTAGATGAAGTCTCGCATTCTTTACTTGATAATGGCTAGCTTTCGTTTAATCCATATGCAAACCGAAAAGCAGAAACTAACATTATCTATTTTTGTAATCGATCTCTGAGCTAAGCTCCAGATCGTTTTATAATTTAGCCTATATCGTGGGTGGGTCGTCGGTAGCTCGCCTGCCTTCCGCCCCCGGCGGTCCCGGTTGGGAAATTTTCAGTAGTGAAAAATCCCTTTCCCGCGTTCAGGACTAGGTGTTCTTTAAATTTCGGTAATATGATGAATGACAGCGTGACACATTCTCCACGTTAAAAGAACTTAGACTATCTAATATATGATGCAACATTAACTATTTAAATATTTTATGATCCGAGTGTTAAAAAAGAGATTTTATTTTGGGAGGTTATGTTTGCGAAACGAGCTCTTTAGGGCAAGTGTAGCAATCCTACGAGGAAAAAAAAATCATTTTATTAAGAGGTTCCTATTAATAACATTATTCTACAACGTGCTTAACTATGTGGATACTGTTATGCATTATTTAGACTGTCAGGTTTTATTTGGGTTACGTATCCTTCGGGGATGCGTTGTGATGTGATAACGACACTATCTTCATTTTTACAACCAATTTACATGAAGAGAATCTCTATATATATAAAAGGCTTTGTCCTGACTGACTGAATGAATGACTGACTGATTGACTGAATGACAGGAATCAACGTACAGCCTAAACTATAACAGGTAGAGACTTGGAATTTTGACAGTAGGGCCTACCTTCGTTTTATAATGTAGGTGCTCACTAAGAAAGGATTTTGAAAAATTCTGATTCTAAATGCCAAAAATTAAATGTTTTTGAAAATACTTAATCCCTTTTTACATAGAATTATCAATTCCAAATCACAGAATATATTGTTGCCAAATGGTATCAGGTGGGCTTGGAAGAAACAAATGAAATGCACTTTTGACAAATAAGAGAAGTTATCAAAATAATTCATGTTATAAATAAATATTACAGAATGAAATCCACTAAAATAATGGAATCACATAACTTTCTCTACCCTGGACATAGAGAAAACAAAACGAGGTATGGTAATGTGTATATTATTATATTATATCGCAGGTTTTTGGAGAGAAAAGTGTGAAGGCTTTATGGTAACATAAGAGTGGGAAATTTCCCGCCTCGATATTACAATTTTATGTTACAGGAATTTCTGTTTCTTCTTATTTAAACCTCTACCAGGCTTGCTGTGCACTGTACAAGCGATGGGATGCAAAATTCTAGATCCTCTATGAGCCATAAAAAACTATATCAAGCGTTTTCTGAGGGAATAGTTTGAGTGTAATAAGTCGTTCTTCCTATTTCAAATTATAAATGCCTATATAAGGACCTAGAATTTAAAATTGAAAATCCTTCATAAGCTAATTTCCAATTACAAAATACAAAACCCGGGCGACGCCGGGTCTTTTAAGCTAGTATTATACTAAGATGCTAACTTTTATTTGGGCAAAGGAAGTTATGCGAATTTCACGTCAGATTTTTTTTATGAATTCGTTTTATTGTCAATACCTATCGTAAAAGATTCACATCACATTTCGTTTATGCTTCCGGTTACCTGAAACATTTTTGGTAGGGCATGTTGGGGCATTATTTATGTATTTTTTTGTGTGTGCACTGAACATTTGCTTCTTGAGTTAAAGCAAGCGGCATTATTAGAAATTCTAAAACATTATTTCATTCAACTGCAAATGTAATGCAAACATGGGGCTAGGCGAACTGATGAGGTGATGAGAGTCAACTTTACTAAATATTATGTTATGTCAGGAAATCTAGCATTTTTATGTAGATTTCGAAGAAAAAACTACCTATTGGAATCTATATCATGTCATGACTTTCGAAAAATTATCTCATATCTTGACGTTTCGTGCCTCCCTAAGTACGAAACCACCGCCTGTTCATTTTTTTGTATGTAGGCCTATGTATATATATATATATACACACACACACCTTTACACGCTAGCGGCCGTAATTTTGAGGATATTTGAACCAAATTTTAGTATGTTATTTCTAAGCACAATAGTTCGGACAAGTCCGACATGTTTCCAAAAATAGTATTTTTGGATTCAGGGGGCCTTGAAACGTGTATATATGCTAAAAACTCAACTTCGAATTTTAGGGTCGAAAACAATACTTCCTCTACCTATAGTACCTATGGTACGGGCAGAGGAAGTAACAAACACCTTTACAGTAGGTTTTGATCCTTGAATTCTTATTGATTTTGTAGGGATATTACTAGTATCGCGTGAATTATGCGGCAATCTGATAACAAAGACGTGATAACTAGATATACAATATTTGCATAGCCACAATAAATTTCTTCTGGATTGCAATGACAAGTGTGAAATTTAGCAGATCACGATAACAATCCTCCCGAGTTTTATTCATACGTCACATAGCTTGTATAACCTATAGTCTATTCAATAACTGCAACTGCCAAGATACGAACAGAGGATAACAATAGCAATAATTACTGTCAGGAAAATGAGTAGTCTCCTTGTCACTTAGTCATTTATGTGTTTGCATAGGTGATTTGATCAAATAATTGATGGTTTCAGTGAATTCATTCGTAGTAAGCTCTAATTTATCGCTCTAGCGCAATTGTTAAAGAATTCCCATAACCAATTACTAACATTATTAAGTGCCAGTATGGTACTTTAGGAGATTGTATGGTGGACGGGAAATGTCTGTCCGTCGTCCGTGTTTCTCTAAGCGCGATAACTCGAATACCCTTTATCGAATTTTCATGAAACTTGGTATACGCATTTATAACGTCCATGGCAAGAAGCCTATTGATATTAGACGAAATCGGTTGACCGGTACTGGAGTAATCCCCAATTCAGTTCCTGTGTTATGGTAACATATCAGAAAGAATTTATCAAATGCAAATCGGTTCTCTGAGTAGAGAGTGTCTGTGAGTAGTGGGTTCTGAGTAGAGTGGGTGAGAAGAAGTCAATCATACACACAATTCGTCAGAGGAAAGCAAACTGGGTTGGGCACATTCTCAGAAGGAACTGCTTATTACATGATGTCGTAGAAGGAAGATTGGAGGGTGCAACTAGACTTGGAACAAGAAGAAGAATTCAGCTGTTTGACGATTTAAGGGAAAAGCGGAAATATTGGATGCTGAAGGAGGAAGCAGAGGATAGACAGTTTTGGAAAACAAAATTCGCGTACCAAGTTTGAAAACCTGCCGGAAGGCAGAATACTTACTACTACTACTACTAAATCGGTTCTCATGACAACATATTGTTTTACAGTGTTAATATACGGCTTTGGAAGTTGAAATACAGTTAGCTTTGGCAAATAACACTACCCACATATTCCTTCACAATTGCTTATCAAACTTTATACCTTTGTACTTCCGTAAACCCTGCTTAATGAATCGATCTGGAGCTTAACTCGAAAATCGATTACAAAAATAACTGATTTTCTGCATATCATAAACTTAATTGCAATTGCCATTGATTAAACAAAAGCATTCTGGCACTTTGTTACATCAGTTTCTAACAGAAATGAGTACCAGGAGCAATCCTGGTGGTAAAGGCGGCCGGTGCGTAAGGCTGACAACCTTACCACCTTCATGTGCCGATGTCTAAAAATCTGGGAGCCTCAACCTCCTGGAACCCTCTGGGCCTCCATGGCCTGTAATAGGGAGCACTTTACTTTACTTTTTTACTTTTACCTGATTTTATTATTTCTAGTTTCGTGTTGCTTTGGTTGTCATAAACCGTTCAGTGATTGATATGCAATTTATAAGCCAGTGTACCTTGTCCTTTCCAATATAAGTTATTACCTGTCCTTTAATTGTAAATAATTTGGTCTTTTAATATCTCTCGCGATATCTTGCTTTAGTTTTCAACAATCCTCATCACTACCTTACTAGACAGATTCAAAATTCTATTCTATATGAACCCAAATTAAATCTGGATTAAGTCAGAGTTTAAATTTCGGCCCAGGATTACACAACTCACTAATATGAGCTCATCCTCAACTATATGAACTAAATTTACACAGATTCAAGAAAAAACTTATAAAATTTATACAACCTAATGCATGACTCATTTTACATTATCCTAATTTTTTGTTTTCATTTTCACTGTTCATATGTATCATTTATCTCAAAAATACATAATGTTTAATATGTTTACTTTACCCTTAGTTTATGTTGTGTAGGCTACTATTTACCTTGTTGGCGTGTACTACGCGTTCACTTTAAATTTGCAGATTGTGATGGAGCGCTGCGAACTGTATACATTGGTTCCTATTGGCGCTACCGCTTGGAAGGCGGGACGTGAGACGCTTGTACCGTATCACTTGACGTACTGCTTGCAGTTCGGTAATGTTCGTGCATTGTCGACTGTACACTCGGCTGTGTTTATTCAAAACAATAGTAGTTCCTCTTTCTGCCGTCTGCAAAATTAAAGTGAACGTGTAGTATATTTGTATGTACCATGTATGTATGTAGAGTAACTTTACTCTAAATTTTTTGTTTGTAGTTCCAATAGTCATATTTTCTGTTATTGTACTGAACTGTGCCCGAGCACGAGCTTTTGCTCATTCGGGCACGAGTAAAGATTGTATTACGTTTTACGGCGGTAAAATAAAAAGTTATACCCTTAGCAACCAGGGAAGGCGGTTGAGGCCAGGTAGGTTCCTTCGACCCGCTAGCACCCTCACATTTACAAGCAGAGGGAATTAGGACCAACCGTAATTTCCTCCCCATGAGTCACCTAGTCTACTTCAATCAATCAATCTTAGATTTTTTTAATGTCATTTTATCTTAAAATGTTAGTTATATATCAATTCTACATATAATTACAAGAAAAATGACACCAAACAATGTATAATTTACTTTAATAGGAACATTTATAACAAATACATAAATAAAAGTTACGATAAAACTGCTTTCAAGTTCTATGTTCCTATTAAAGTAAATTATACATTGTTTGGTGTCATTTTTCTTGTAATTATATGTAGAATTGATATATAACAAACATTTTAAGATAAAATGACATATTAAAAAAATGTAAGATTGACTGATTGAAGTAGACTAGGTGACTCATGGGGAGGAAATTACGGTTGGTCATAATTCCCTCTGCTTGTAAATTTGAGGCTGCTAGCGGGTAAAGGAACCTACCTGGCCTCAACCGCCTTCCCTGGTTGCTAAAGGTATACTTACTGACGGAAGCTGTGTCGGAATGTTTCGTCTAATCCCGCAAAATTTTAAAATCTTAATGTCGACTTCGTAGTAAAATTGAATGATGATTTTATGTGACCTTAATAGAGTTTGAAAATGAGATGAGATTGAATAGACTATAATATACGGTTTCCTCTACTACAGGCTACCTGTGGTGGTTCAGTATCGTAGCTGATTTTTGTCGACACATTTATGTTGTCGGTAAACATGGTGTAACAGAAAAATAACATATTAGGCATACATATGCCTAATAAATGGTAATATACATGGTATATTATTTCCTTGTTAGTTCCCTCCCCCCCCCCCCCAAAAAAAAAGTCGTTAAAAGAGAGACCATTCTGTAAAATAACAGTGTTGGGTAAGCGCATGGATCGGCTCAGACATATCTAATATATAAAATCGAAAGTGTGTATGTATGTATGTATGTATGTATGTATGTTTGTTCCTTATATAAATCTACATTTCTTTACCAATTTACACAACATTTTGCACACATACCCAGTTAAGCCCGGGAAGTATAGCTGTCGACATTAAAATTGAAACAAATCAGTCCTTCCCTTGAAAATTATATAATTTCTGTGAATATTCTACTGAAAAAAATGAAATGTTGTTCAGTTCACATGGCAACAGTGAATTGTTTACTGTGATTACATAGGGCCTTGGCAACTATATAGCCTAATGCTGGACTTTAACGAATTATGATTCCATGTAATATATTGGCGAAAATAATTACTGAAAAATGAATTACACGAAAATAAAGCACAGTGTGATGCAGTCACATAACTTTCTCTACCCTCGACATAAGAAATATTTTCTCACTTCACATTTTGATGTAGAATAAGAGGTCGTATTGCAGGAGCAACTTAAGTGTGTGAGTATGCTATATCAGAAGTCGGTAAATAGTCAGTTATCCATAGCTGTAGGCTTTTTATTAGTTGAGATTTATCATAGGCCCCAAGCATGGGATGGAACATTTTGAGTCCTATGCTCGCAGTGTATTATGTCCCGGGTTTTAGGGGAGGAAAGTATGAAAGTGATACTGCATTTCTATTTTATTTCAGCTCCGAAACGGTTGTATGGTAACATGAGAATGAGAAATAAAATTTTCCGTCAAGTCAATACAATCTTATGTAATTTATGTTTCTTCTTATTTCAACCCCTCCCAGGCATGATGAGTAGAAGCAACGGAATGCAGCATTCGACATCCTCTATGAACCATAAAAAGCTATATCTAGCGTTTTCTGAGGGAATAGTCTGAGTGCCATATGTTGTTCTTCCTCATTTCGAATTCTACATACATTATTATATCAGGACCTAGAGTTTCAACATCGAAAGTCCTCCATAAGTTAATTTCAAATTACAAAATACAAAGCCCGGGCGACGCCGGGCCTTTTCAGCTAGTAATATATCAAATTGGAAGTGTGTATTTATTTATTCATTTTGTTGAGAATATAACAGCCCCATTGTCCAATTGCAATATTCTCTTATACTAATTACACCAGTATTACAATACTAATGTTAGATATTTAATGTAATACTAAAAATGGGAAAACAGAAGAATCTGCTACATCCTAGCTCCCCACTCTCTGAAACTAGCTGCTAATAGCCTTTTTTGGTGCAAGGGTCATTTATTATAATAAATTTTATTTAACGTGTAGCAGATTCTTCCGTTTCGCACTAAAATATTTAAACGCATACTACAACTAAAAAAAAAAGAAAAACTGAAAAAGGAAACAAGAAACAGATACAATACGAAAATTACACAACGAAGGGTAAAGATAAAGGTAAAGTGATCCGTATACAGGTTATGGAGGCCCAGATGGTTCCAGAAGGTTGAGGCTCCCAGATTTTGGACATTCGGAACATAAAGGTGGTAAGGTTGTCAGCCTTACGCACCGGCCGCCTTTGCCCCCAGGATTGCTTCTGGTACTCATTTCTGTTAGAGAGACACTTATATATAAGTTAGGATGTAATGTATGCATGTGTTGTATGTATGTGTGTTCCCTATACAAATCTACATCTCATTGTTATTATATGGTTCATTGTTTCAGCTACGAAAATGAATTGGCACAAGGAAACAAGCTTGATCAAAAACAATATAATGAAATTTATTTAAAAATGTACGTCGATTGACGCTTGTCATTGCATACAATTTCAGAAATTTTTATGAACTCTATAGCTTACCACCAACCAAATTTTAAACACTGGTTCACTCACCCTGGTTTGAAACATCTGTTTAAAGTAACTTTCGAATTAACCTTTTTATCGTATAATGTAAAATCACCCTGTATTCGTGACCTAAGTACAGCCGATATGTATGCGGAACTGCTGTATGTTTAGTCCCCATTGTTGTACAATATTTGCACATCAGCTTCAAAAGTCAATGTTCTGTAAGTTTAACAAAATAGGGTTTGCTCGGGCAGTTTATCTTTCGGCTTAGCGCCTGCTTTCTGGGAGCTGGGATTACAATAAATCCGGGATTCTGTGCGTATGCCACATGTTTCAACCGATGTCCAGCCTTCGCCAGATATATGAATACTTCATATGATAGGCTTCGTCAGTAGGCTATATACCTAACATGTTCACTTTTAGTCATAAATTTCAAGATTGACAGAAATTCCTTCTTCTATACGAGTATATAAACCATTGGCTGTGCAGAATTTCTGTTTAATTAAACCATTCTACATTCATTCATACATAGATTTTTAGGTTTTTATAAACCCTGTTTTAGTTTTTAAACATATTTAAAATAAGTTTTTTTTTTTTACCATTTTCAGACGATTTTTTTAAAGTTTAACTTTAGGGCCCACAATAAATACATCGAAAAATATATTAATTCATTTTATTTTTACTTAAATTTCCTTGGCTCTGACCATAAAACTTTAGGAATATTTTTTGTTTAGTTTTAGAACTACCCCTCTCATTTCCAACTCCATCACAAACTCAACAAGAACGGTTTTCAATCAACTTTTAGAATACTTCACTTTCGGCGTCTTGCTGGAGCAAACACTGTGAATAGACTGCAAGTGTAAGCTTCATAAGAATGCCTTTAGTTTGCTTCTAAAGAGACCTGGTATTTTGGTTTACTTAAGATTTCCTTTACCGGGACAATGGGGTACAAAATTACAAAACGCAATGCTATATTTTATTTTACAAAATAATACACTGGCAACAATGAGCAAGATGCAGATACTTAGGTTAATTATTTTAATAATTGTAGTTATTTTATCATATTTTACTTCAAAAGGAGTTTTAGCCATTTGTAGTTCTTAACGTCTTATTCAGCCTCTTTTAGGTTTTATAAGATTGGACTATGTGACATCCATAATTGTGAAATGGGTAATTATGTAAAAATATTGCAGTTAGCAAGGAACGAAATAATTTAAAACCTAAGAATCCAGGCCCTAGTCATCATATTTGTTTGCACACCCCTTACTTAAATTTAAACTATTCCATTTATTATTGTTCCTTTTACGCGAATTCAGAAAACAATTTCATATAGGGTCTACTATATGCTTTTCCTCTTAATAAGGTCTTTGTGCTATTTAAATCTTAAATTTATTCTCAATATGGATGGCAAGTTATTGTATGGTAGGCCTACAGTATAAGTTAGGGATGTAGTGTCTTCTTTAATAGAAATTGTCGACCCGCCGACAATCACTGATGAGCGACCGAAAACTTGCAAAAAAACATGTATGCCTATAGTAATTTTGGTCATACACCAAGATGAATCGTTATTTGTAACCAAATGCTAGTGTTGGTACGAAAGACACTATAGGCCTATCTCTTCTCTGTATATATAAAAGGCTTTGTCCTGACTGACTGACTGACTAACTGACAGGAATCAACGTAGAGCCTAAACTATAACAGGTAGAGACTTGGAATTTTGACAGTACCTTCGTTTTATAGTGTAGGTGCTCACTAAGAAAGGATTTTGAAAAATTTTGATTATAAATGCCAAAAATCAAATGTTTTTGAGTATACTTAATCCCTTTTTACACAGAATTATCAAATCCAAATCACAGAACATATTGTTACTGATGGTATCAGATGGGTTTGGAAAAAAAAAAAAAAAATTAAATGCAAGTTTGACAAATAAGAGAAGCTAACAATATAATTCATGTTATAAATAAATATTAAAGAATGTAATCCACGAAAATAATGCAGTCACATAACTTTCTCTACCCTGGACATAGAGAAAACAATACGAGGTATGGTAATGAGGTATATTAGGCCTATATCGCAGGATTTTGGAGAGAGAAGTATGAAAGTTATATTGCTTTCTGTTTAATTTCATCCCCAAAACGGTTTTATGGTAACATGAGAGTGAGAAATAAAATTTTCCGCCTCGATATTACAATTTTATGTTACAGGAATTTATTTTTCTTCTTATAACCCCTACCAGGCTTGATGTGTACAAGCGATGGGATGCAAAATTCTACATCCTCTATGAGCCATAAAAAACTATATCAAGCGTTTTCTGAGGGAATAGTATGAATGTAATAAGTCGCTCTTCCTATTTCAAATTATAAATACCTATATAAGGACCTAGAATTTAAAAATCGAAAGTCCTTCATAGAAGGACTTCCAATTATTTCCAATTACAAAATAATATCCAATTACAAAATTAAAAACCCGGGCGACGCCGGGTCTTTTAAGCAATATTTTGAAATGTACCCTTACTTGAAACACAGATAGCCTACCTGTATGCTGGTTAATTATTGTTAACACTGAAACATTGTGTCTTAAGGTCTTCTTATGCATCTTATGTTATATTTTACTGCATGTTTACATTCATACAGTTACTCCTGCCACTTTGGTGATTTCTAGCATCGACAGTATGTTTTGGTTTTAAGGTTACATGAAGTTGCGTGAAAAGTAAAAATTACATCATTGCGCGCGGGTGTTGTTTGTTAGTATTTTCAATTTTTACGCTGAGGACAGTTTAGGAAGTATAAAATTAGTTGCTCACGCATTTCTTTTCCAACTTTTCAGATAATTAGTACGCTCTGAATAACATAATATAAAATCGGTGTTTTGTAATACTGTTGGCAGGTATGGTTAAAAATGCTATTTACATACCATAAACTTTAATCCTGTACATGATAGGCTATGGACACGTGAAGTCAGAATGAAAAATCCAATGCCATAGCCGGGATTTGAACCAGGACCTTCGGCTCTCCGTGCCGATGCTCTAACCAACTGAGCTACCATGGCAACTTGCCGGTACGACATTAAATTCTCCAACTGAGAGCCGAAGATCCTGGTTGAAATCCCGGCTATGGCGTTGAATTTTTCATTCTGACTTCACGTGTCCATCGTAGCCTACACACGGCCAGTGTAAAAGAATTATCATTCCATGATAGGCTATGTTAAAAATGCTGTTAATAATTTTTCTGTATCTGTATTGTTACAATAATGAAAAACCCTTCACGCCTAACCTGTTCTTCCATAACCTATTTTTTTCTTTTTGTTATAGGTAAGTCTGCCTGGTGACATTCTTGGTGACTTTCTTGTGCTGCAGCATCTAGGTAAATAGGTTTTTATAAGTTATATTTTCCTTTATTCTCTGAGGACCATCCCAGGACCTAAATTGTGGAGGATCGTAACGAATAAATTAAATTACATTACATTATATTCCAGTACAGTAAGGAAAAGGTCATTATACACCGTGACTATACTTTTAAATTACATGAAAAGGCATTTAAATTATTGTGTCTTGTGGATTACCTCAGATGTGAGACACTAAAAAACTAAACTCCGTGGCGCTACATCCCTAGAGGGACTTGGCCTACCACCCGACCGCTGCGTCATCTCCCGTAGGCAGATGGCAGGATTGGGGGCATGTGGTCAGCATGCCGACACCCACGGCCGTTAATGGTGGTTTTCTTGACCGGAGCCGCTACTTCTCTATCAAGTAGCTCCTCAATTTGAATCACGAGGCTGAGTGCACCCCTAGATGTGAGACACACTTAATAATAAAAGCACATACTTTAATACTTAATACTCATTGGACTTAGTAGTGGATTCCTATCAGATGCCTCTATATGCACTGTACATTTTGTAACTTACTAATTTATAGTACAAAAGTTATATAAATCATTTATAACAATCTAAAGTATATATATATATATATATAAAGAGGAAAAAAGAGAGTTTAAGAATTTAAGAAGGAAACAAATTGATAACTTAATGATATACTAACTACATTGACTACAGTAAATAACGAATCCGGGATTTTTGTGGATTTGTGATGAATGAGAAGGCGCGCCTAAGCATACAGCTTTCACAGACTCCCGCGTCCTCATTACCATCTCATCATCGACCAGGTTAATACTAGTCGTTACTGGAATCCTTAGCCTGGAAGTCAGATTTGAGGCATCGGCGTCGACCGCTAGGCCATCTTGGCACCACGAAGTCATATCCGAGTGTTTTTTGTCCTTTTTTTGTAATTTGTCTTGTGTCGTGTGCCTTACATCATGTGTCTTATTCTCTTTGTTCATGTCTTTTATTTGTTCATGTTCATGTCATGCTATTTATATAGTCTTCTTTTGCTTTCTGAGAGACCCTATTTGTTGCTTCATCCAACAAGATCCACGAGTCGGGGTGTCTTGTTAGCCTACGTTCCCTATTTGCCTACCTTCAAGTACAGTCATAGGCGTAACTAGGCCGACCATATGGGGGGGGTTATAACATCCGCGGGGTCTGGCGAGTATGGAAGGAACGGGGGGTCCGGGGGCCCTCCCCCGGAAAATTTTGAAAATTAAGATGCAAAATAACGAGTTTTAAGCTTTCGGGGGTTCTCCCACGGAATATTTTAAAAATTAAGATGTAAAATAACAAGTTTTAAGCTTCCGGGGGCCCTTCCCCGGAAAATTTTAAAAATTAAGACGCAAAATAACGAGTTTTAAGCTTCCCACGCTTTATACTTGTATTAAGCAATTTATGGGCAGACTTAAAAAAATTATACAATTTTCCTTTTTTTAATCAATGGGGGGGGGGGTTCAAACCCCCAAAACCCCCCCCCTCGCTACGCCTATGAGTACAGTGGTATTAATCAGACGTGGCAGTCCAAGCATGGATGCTCAGTAGATGCAGACGAGTCCAATAAACTTTTGTACTGCATGGAGGGGTGTATGGGTTAGTTTTGTCGTTGCTTTCAGAGCGGTAACATCGTATAATGCAGTGAAGAAACAAGAGACCTTGTTACAATCGCTTCTCCTCTCCCGCAAGAGCAGTTCAACATTCTTACCCCTCCCCATGATTCCTCCTACATGCGTCACCTCTCTCACGAGCATCTGACTGCCACCTCTCATTAATACCACTGTAGTCAATAATATCACATATTCTATTGATGAATTATGTTGATAGTAGGCCTCTTCTTACTTATATCTACATGATAAATAATCTGCCACCTCGTTATCTTCATCCGCCTTTCTACTTCATTGACAGGTGGAAAGATTGGAGAAATGTCAAGATACCTATCCCCAAAAACTTCAGTGATGATTTTCTTGACAGAAGCTCATTTGTCCTCAGTGTAAGTGCAGCCCACTCCATATCTTCCTACTTCTGGACTCAGCTTTGTGCACTCTATTCTTGGCAAGAGTTGCCACAACGTCGTTATAATTCTATATAGTCGACAAGGATGAAGATGCCCAGACGTTCCTCTGCCTTCAGACGAGCAGCCCAAAACGGACACAATCACACAATCAGGGTCGCCACATGGGGGGGGGGGGGACTGCCGGACCCAAGGGACCCGGGCCCAGACCCCAAAGGGGCCCGGCTCGGTTCCGGTGGTGTGATAACATTTATTGGAAATTTCAAGTTGAAAACGGAAAAAAAAGTTATTTTGTATTATGTTTGTAACCTCTTTTAGCAAATAGGCCTACTTTCATTTTCATATAGGTATTGGTATAATATAATACTGTTGTAATGTTCTAGTTTTTTTTTTCCTTTTTGGATATTTACAGTCCTTATTTACTTTATTCTAGACTATTAGACTAGTTGTTGAAATTGCTTTGATACACTCATTTTAAAGCAGTGTCATGTTTTGTATTTAGACGTTTCAACACAAAGATTTATTGTAATCAGGATAAACATAATTTTGAAAAATAATTATTACAATTAAATGGCCTAGTATTAAAAAAATGTTGGAAATATGGTTTCTGGTATCATTTGATAACTAACGATCAACTTACCATAAGTTTACAGTGTTTACACCAATTAATATGGCCAGAGCAAACTATCCTTTTTTTATTACTTAAATCCGAAAGCTGAACGAGAATGGTCGGCGGTCAGTGAGGGGCCCGCGACCAGTACGAAATAGTCCTGGGCCCGACCCCGAGATGTGGCGGCCCTGCACACAATGCCCTAGCAACTTCCTTCAGTCCAGGAATACCACCGTGATCAACCAGGTATCTCGGAAAAAAAAAAAAAACCAAAGCATTGAGAGTTTTAAATTACTGAAATATAAGTGTAAATGTTAAAATAAGTATACCACACTTTTCCATCTTCTCATATGAATGATTCTTCTAGGTGTTTAGACTCATTTCTTAAAAAATCCAAATTTCGGTTATTTTCTTTTACGATTGCAACAGAACTATTGGATCCAAAGACTTCGTTTTGTACTTAAATGGAAACCAATAAAATTTATTCTAATTTCATTTATCGCAACGTTTCTCGTAGGATGAGCGGCTATGCGGATATTTGGCCCGAAACGAAAGCAAAACTTAAATATTTCACTTTTGGTAAAAGTGATCCCTATACAGGCCATGGAGGCCCAGAGGGTTCCAGGAGGTGGAGGCTCCCAGATTTTGGACATTCGGCACATGAAGGTGGTAAGGTTGTCAGCCTTACGCACCGGCCGGCTTTACCCCCAGGATTGCTCCTGGTACTCATTTCTGTTAGAGGCTGAGTCGACCCCAGAGCCATAGTGCCACCAGAAGGATTAGGCCAATTGAAAAATCTCAACGACCTCATCGGGAATCGAACCCGCGACCTTCCGGTTTGTAGCGCAGCGCCTCAACCACTACGCTACGGCGTACCCCTTTCACTTTTGGTAGAAATGACCAATTATTGAAGTGCTATATCTCGGATACTATTGGACGTAAAGCGCTATGGTTGAACTTTATTTTTTTAAAATTCGATATCCTTTAAAAACGGTAAGAACAACTAATATCGAAAATCACATAGGTAGTTCATAAAGCATGTTCTACAAATGTGATACTGATGGGCAAGGCCAGGTACGATGGAGTTAGCGATAATTACATCTTAGGTATAGAATATTGATTTTTTTTTTCAAATATGCTCTAGTTAAGGAGCTCTAATAAATATCTGATAATATCGTTATAAGCCTACAACCAAAAAAAAAACGTAAAAAAATTGTTCAGTTTTTCACTTATTACGCAGCGAGCACAGGTTTTTCGAAGCTGCAAACTTGGGTTGACACTACTCTGACTGCTAACAATATATTAAAAAATTTGATGTGAAAGTCACATAACTTCCTTTGCCCAAATAAAAGTTAGCAGTATTCACATATACTTGTACAGAATCGCAAGACACAATTTTACGTTAATTATGCTATAAATACTGTAACAAAGCCCAGAAAAGAGCCATCCAGAACTGATAGAAGGAGTCAGCCAGAAAGAACTAGAAGGACGGAGTCTAGAAAGATCGCGCTCCCCTAGTGGATGGGCGGCTGACGAGCGCCAGTGGGCGTGACAGCGACACGGCTATTGGGGCGCGGTGAGTGGACAGCGCGCGCTCGTGGGAGAGGCCGGAGGAGGAGCTTGCGCTAAAAGGTGTGCTCGCGCAGCGCAGCGCACATTCCAGATTCCGCGCGGGCGGAGAGCTTTCCAGAACTCGACTCTGGAACATTCGTCGAGACTATATAAGGAGTGCGAGCCGACCCGACGCAGTCAGTCAGAGACAGCAACGAGGAGTGATGAGTCCAGTACAGTGTGAAGAGTAAGTGAATCGGAGTTGAGAGAGACAATCCGTGAAGAGTCAGAGTCAGCGAGAGGCAGTCCGTGAGTAGCGGCGAGAGTCAGCGTCAGAGGGTGAGCTGGACGGAGAGGACTGATCAGCGCGGCCTCAAGTGAGTGCGACTTGGGGAGCTGAGGAGCCAGTGACCGGAGGGACCTGAGAGCGGAAGAGCTAGTCAACGGGGAACTAGTGACCGGAGAGAAGGGTGAACGGAAGAGCTGGTGAGCTGATTTGGGCTGAGGCAGTGTCGTCCCGGGGAACTCTGCGCGACGGGTGGATCGCACAGCGGCAGCGAGGACTGTGGAGCTGACCGGCGCGACGTGGGATTATCTCGACTGGGAGACCGCACAGTGTGTGCGAACGGAACAGTGCTGTAATTAGGACTGAGCACAGTGAGAGTGAGCACTGAACAGGACAGTGAACTGGCGAACAGTCTGGAGTTTTCTGACTGTATTGACAATTGTTGTAGGAAATAAAGAAACCTCCATCCTTCAATTATAAACTCGGTGTTCTGATTTTGAACCCCGACGAGCCCTTGTTACAGAAAAACAAATGACTGAAAACGTTTATTGAACTTTCTACCGTTAAGAATAATTTCCGAAATTTATCGAATATTCCCCTCAGATATTTCTTTACTGTAAGCATGGCCAACAATACATCTTTCTCACTTCACGTACTTATATACCGGTATAGAATAAGAGGCCGTGAATGTCCGCGTATTGAGTTGTTCACCAGGCAAGACAGAGTTTCTACAAACAGTGGGTAGCTTACAACCACCCTTCAGAGAATGTTTTTGAAAAAGTTTCAAATAAAAGTTTTAGCTCTTGGTATAAGCACTCCATGCACAAAATTTAAAGGAAATCGTTAGATACCACCTGATGCACGTAAACAACAGTTTTAAACTACATTTGGTAAATGAGTGTTACGTATGTTTACCTACACATTGCAAAATTAACTATTCGCCGGGGTTTATTACCACTGTTATGTTCCTCATTTGACTTACGACCCGAGGAACAACAAATGAGCAGTATAGTTTAACACTAGGGAAGAAATGACACGTCCCTCATTGGTTCCGCCATTATGACTGGCGCATTAAATAAATGATTGGGCGTGCTATTGAGAATAAACAATGAACATGGTGCCAGAGTTCGTGATCGCCCAGTATTTCTCTGAAAATATAATTTATTTTTATGTCAGAGTTTGCGGATCACCGTTATGGTTCACAGAGTCCTGGACTGAATTTCAACTTTTGGTTCATCTGTATAGTTATTACAAGCATTGCTTAGTATGTAGTGAGCGCATTATAGTATATCTCAAGTAAGTTTGATCCTGTTCAAAACAAAGAGGCGTGGCTGTCTTAGTCCGCACGTGAGAACGCATGTCATCACCGTGATAATATTAGTTTGTTTATTCTCAGTACAACTCACTTCCTCTCTATCTTGAACAAATAAACATGCGAGGGAAATGCAAATACGATATGCGTGGGTGTCCCGCAGGGTTGTCGTGAACAATGAGTCCTTTGTTTTGTTTACTAATTGATATACTATAATGATGTCGATGCCAGTGAGAGTTTGTTATATTGTTATTTGTTATAATGTTGATATTATTGTTGCATGAACTTACGAACACTACTTATCCACTAGCAAGCCACACCCTGGTAATAGCGCATGCTAATGACATTAATCAGTCACGTCACATGATGCGAATTTTCCGCGAACTCTCTGTGAGTTCTCCCTTTCGTTTTGAACAGGATCAAACTTACTTCAGACAGAGAATAGTATAGTCATTTTTTCCTGTTTGATGTTTAATTTATGTCTGAGATTTTAAAATCGAAATACTAAGGCATAGGCTGTTATTGTAGTTTCTCTTCATGGACTCAGCCAGAATATCCAGACTGTTGACAGTGCGGGCTGGAAGAGCTGGCAATGCTTGTTAGTAAAATAGGGAGGCTTCCAACCTAGTTGGTTATTTTATTAACACAGCTCAGTGCTTTACATTATTTTACAAAGAAGATATACAAACAAAATCAAAATTGGACCACATTCTGCAGAAAGGAAACATTCCACGTGATTTTAAGCTTAAAAAAGCATTTAAAGTTAAACAAAAAGCCACCTGGATCTTTTCAATGTTGTTTTTATTATTTTATTATTATTATTATTATTTTTTTTTTTAATGCGAATTACTTTTAGTTCCTTTGACTCTTGAGAGTCTAATAGCGACCGTACTTTTACATGTAAAAACCAGTTATGAATATTTGAACAATGTTAATGACAGTGTTTTAAAAATGATTGTATAACTTTTAAATTTTACTATAAACGTTAGTGTCCTTTTTGCTCCATAGATGGCATATAAATGGATGAAAAGTGCTGGTCAATTTGGACAATGTAGGTATATAGTTCAGTAGCAAAAATTTAGCGTCTACTCCGGTTTTTTTAAATTTGAGGGTTGGTTCCTTTCTGCAGAATGTGGTCCAATTGTCAATTAAAGTTTTACACAGTATCACAATTGAAAACAGCAAATATAGTTATTCATATTAGACAAACAAGCAGGGAAAAAAGATAAAGCATACAGTTAATTCACGTATGGTAGTTCAAAGTCACAGTTCCATGCTGGCTTGGGACAAAGTAAAATATAATAAAACGTGTACACTAAAGCATGTGCATATTCTGGGTTGAAGTTAGTAAAGATTTTAACAACTTGTCCCTTTGGTAGAAATACACAAAAAATAATTAAAACTCTCATTTTTGTCCCAAGAAAAAAATCGTCTTTATACTTTAACAGGATATACTTGGTAGTATTATCAATACTATTATATTTTTTTCCCCACAGCAACCAAAGAAAGAACACATTTTATCTTTGTAATCTTTAATAAAGCTCTCAGTATTCATTTTTATTTATTTGTCTAGTTTTACAATACATTCAGTTTACATTTTCCGGTAACCCAAGATTACACATTTAATTTAATTTTCTTTCTCCATTTAGGACTATCTGTCCTTAAATTCTCTTCAATATTTCTTATTCTAATTGATGCCTGAATTCCTTGTATCCATGTGGTCGGCGGTCTCCCTCTTTTCTTCCTTTCTGGTGGTTCCCATTCCATAATCCGCCGTGGTAGTCTCTCCTCTGACATCCTTTTTGTATGCCCATGCCCATACCATAAGAGCTGTTTTTCTTCTACAAAATCAGTGATCGAATTTGTGACATCCATTTTCTTCATGATGATTTCATTTCTAACTCTTTCTCGTCTATGCCACAATTCTTCTGATAATTGTGTTAAAGATTTTTCTTTTTGTTTCCTTTCTAATCCGTCGAGCCCACAGAAACCCATTTAGTGTTCCAATAGCGAGCTTTCCAGCATTTATTCTTGAACTAATTTCTTTATCTTGTTTGCCGTCTTGTGTTATTTTTACTCCTAGATATTTGTATTCTTCAGTGTGAGTAATAATTCCCATATTCTATGTCTTCTCTGTATTAATGCAAATTAAATACAGAGATTAATGCATGGACGACTAAAGTTTAAGTGCATATTGTTCCTTGCTATTTGTAACGTACTGTTTTACGTTATTTTAATAGACACGTCATTGGCGACTGTGTGAGCCCCCAGAAGGCACACTAACTCCGTTAAGACATTTTCAGTCTTTTCTTTAAAATGCGTCGTCAGAGGCTTCTATTGTCAAATCAATTTCCAGTAGTTAATTTACATTAATAGGTAAAAGCTGTTTCTTGCAGTTGAAACATTTTCTCAGCCAAAAATTAACTTGAAACCTAATCTTCTAAGTATCTTTAAATTCTGGTTAATCACTTCGACTTCAGCACATACCCTGGAAAAAACAATGAATCTTTGGCTGTGATTGTTGTTGCTTGTTATATCACGAATCACAAATGAACGCTGCATAGAATTACAGGTTTCGTACGAGGGTCATCCATAAAGTGAGTTTCCCTGGTGTTGTTTACAAAAACAAAACACAATTTAATTGAATTGTTTATTGCAACAGATACAGCAAGTGCTCAGGTATTTTTCAACATATTCGCCACCGGAATTAAGACATTTTTCATTCCGTGGGACCAACGTTTGAATACTGTCGTAGAAGTCTGCCGCCAGGTATTTGAACCAATGTGTGGCAACCATCTCCGCCTCTCTGTCATTCTTTGTCATTTCGTGAGGTGTAGGAAAGGATGGAAATCACTGGGAGCGAAGTCCGGGCTGTAGGGTGTATGTTTAAACACCTCCCAGCTAGTCTCCTGCAGAAATTCGACTGGGAGGTGTTTAAACATTCACCTTACAGCCCGGACTTCGCTCCCAGTGATTTCCATCTTTTCCTACATCTCACGAAATGACAAAGAATGACAGAGAGGTGAAGGTGGTTGTCACACGGTGGTTCAAATCCCAGGCGGCAAACTTTTAAGACACAGGAATTCAAAGGTTGGTGCCACGGTAATGTTTCAATTCCGATGGCGAATATGTTGAAAAGTAGCTGAACACTGGCTGTGTCTGTTGCAATAAATATTTCCTTGAAATTGAGTTTTGTTTCAGTAAATGGCTCCGGGGAAACTTACTTTATGGATGCGCCTCGTATTAGCTGATTTCTGCATCTTGGGTAGCGAGATTCCCTGTACAGAGTAGCATCTAAATTATTAGACTCGTGCTGACAAACTTATGCCGAGGAGTCATATAACTGCCTTCACTGACACGTTTATTCCAGCACTGTCTGGAACAGGAGCCTCTAATAAATTAAGCGACTCCCTTATAACCTTGACTTCTCCAAAGTACCCCACTGAAATCTTAAAAGCTTCCGTTATTAGTAAAACGGATCATAAATTAATCCCAAAATGGATTTTTTATCATAGATAATCTCACGAGAGAATTCGACTTTACCGATAGAATTTATCTGATGAAACTCGTAATCTCATGCTGTATTTATTCAGCCATTTAATAAAATATGGGAATTTTTTCCTTAAAGGGAGATGTTATAAAACTAGTATAATTGGGTGATCAAATAAAAGTTTAAATCCTCAAATTCACTGATTATTAAGGATAAGTGTGTTTGATGTTGTTTCATGCATAAAACCTGTCGATTTACTTATTTATTGCATTGCAGTTAATTTTTTTGACATTAATAGCATGATTTTAACACCCTTTAATACCAAGTAGCCAAGAGTAATCAGCTATGTCCATTTTGATTTGAGAAAGTATCTACATCTTAAGGCACAATTTGGTATGTGTGGTTAGTTACTATGTAAAATAACAAACGGTGACTTTTTGTCCCACCCGTAATGGTGATAGTTTTATTAAATTATTATGGACAAGTTAAATAAATGTTCTGACAATCTGTAAACAGTTTATAATCTTTAATGAATCCCTCAAATCATCATTAATAACAAAATTAATACTCGAACAGTAATAGCGGAACAGCAAATGAACTGTTTTTGTGCACCATTAAGTCATTGTCCAAATTATGTCCCATCCTTAATAGAGTTTGGAAAACATATTTTAAATATTTCAAATCAATTTTAAATAATGCTTTCCTTGTAGTATGGAGGAGAAGACATAGATTTTACAGAATGTACAGAACCAGTTTTTGTTCATTATTTATGATACATAATAAACAAAAATAGTTTTCATATAATGCTAGAATGTCCCACTTGTAATTATGAAATAGCTGTATTAAGACTATTTCATGAATAAAATGTAACGGATTATATAAATCTCTCAGCTGCGAGATCACGACGTACTATGAATAAAAAATCGATGAATCGATTCGAGTTATAACCAGATTGTAACCAGTGCTACGAATGCTGCATTGGAGATGTAGTTAACCTAATTCACATAAGCTAACATCAGAAAAGAATAAAAACACACGAAATAGCTTGCAAAGAATCGAAATAGTGTTTTTTAATCAAGGTACCGTTATATTATTTCATTTTCCAAACAAGTTATATGTATAGAATATATATAAATATATAAATATATATATATATATATATATATATATATATATATATATATATATATTTTAATTCTGTTCACTGGCTGCATGTGACATATTAATCACTTCACATCGATACCTACATTTCCAGTATAACGAGCTCACATTTTATCAGATAAAATAGCGCCCTTGTATTCAAAGCAATCATAGGCCTATTATAAGATAAACGATCGGGACTGGTCTGTATCCGAGGAATTGCCAAACCAATAACGGTCAATATCAAACACGCGGCGTTTGAGTGGAATAGTCGTGATAAAACCGTCTGCTCGTTACTGGAGACGCGAGTATCAGTGTGCAGTGATTAATAGTCAGATGCTGCCACTAAGCGGCACGAAAACAGATTATTTTATACAACATAACTTGTATGGAAATTGAAATATAGTCCAGTTACTCATTGCATACCCAAGCGGCTTCCTTTCGTTAGGAGGAAGAGTTTGCCGACAGCTCAACCCATGTTCTTTGTTTTACCGCACCAATCAGCTAGTTACCCCAGCCAATCAAAATCTAAGAATGTCCTGTGGCGATTTTGACAGCTACTCGTCTACTCCGCGTGGAGTGAAATGCCTGGTTGCAAGATCAAGTTACAGTAAACAGTAACACGTGTGAATTGAATAAAGCAAAGGAAGAACTGAGGTCAGTGATAACAATGAGAGAATATTGCAACGTTGCTTTTGTTTTGGAAAGCGGAAGCCCAAGACCGATTTAGTCAGATCAGTTAACATAAAGAAACACCGAAACCTTTGAAACCGACCTGCCATCCAATGAGTAACTGCACTATAACAGAAATGTACATTGATTAAGAACACAATTTCGATTCGGTGCAAGCCAGTTCGTGTGCTTTTATTCCGTTCTGCTGTTAACTTACCTGAATGAAGTTAAATATGTCTTATATGCACCATTGGTAGCACTGGTTACAACATGGTAACTTGAATCGAATCATGGATGATTGATTCATAGTATGCCGTGATCTCACAACTGTTAGTTTTGTTTTTATACAACAAAGCACGAAGTAATTATTATTTTATATAATCCGTTACATTTTATTCATGGAATAGTCTTAATAAATCCAACTGGAGTTGACGAGTTGCATCAGAGATCTATCGATAAACTCGTCAACTCTCGTGGGATTACCTATGAAAAATTCTGCCATAGTCAGGACAAAACATACTGCAGAGAAAGATGATGACTGCAGTACTACATAGAAAGTTTTCCATGCATGCAAGTTTTAATTAGTTCTTCGTAATTTTTCATTATATTTCTCGAGAATCACAAACAGATAAGACATTTTTATTTCAACCAGTCATTCTTGGGAAATATCTTCTCTTCAATAAATACATACATAAACTTTCATGCATTTCACCAGCAAAAATATAACAAGACTTGGCAAACTTACTTTCTGGTAACTTCTTTGCATCGTTAATTAATTATTTATGATCTGCACTTAAAATACTTGAAAAGCTGTGATGTAAGGAGAGCTTGCAACATTGAAAAAGTAACCAAAATTAAAGTGGAGAAGAGGGAGTTTATTAAGCAAACGTGCGCATGTCATTTATGGAGCCACGTTTAGGTCTTTTAAAGTACTTGCTGATATTTGTAAATGGAAAGAGGGATAGAGTTCTAATAACAGAACTTATTCCCGCTCCATTTTCCACCTTCGATCATTTTTCGTCTGAGGCAGCGTTTTTTAACCTTTTAAGTGTCACTGCCCCCTTGAATACTACTTTTGTTTTGGGGGAACCCCCATAGTGAATAATGACGGCTTAGGTTTTGATAAGGAGTTGTCAGGTGTAGGCTATCTCCTGTTAGGTGGTCACTTGAAATAGAATATATGTCTTATTATGGGAGGCCAGATATCATAATGGAAATTCTCGTATTTCTGTCTTACTAATTTACGCTGCTTTCTTGTGACGGCAATGGCTTATTAACTTTTTTGCACGACGTAACTAATTAGTGGTACTTACGAATATTGTTGCCGTGGATCGTAACTTGACATTCCCGCACGCAATCTTGTTGCTACGGAAACAAAACAAATTTCCGTGCGGTAAAAATTACAAAAAGCACGAGTGCCGTAAGTAAAATCATCATAATACAACCTTTATGGAAGACCGGAACCAAGGCCCCCTAGTTTGTGGCGACTTGAACAGGACAAATATTCGGTTCCCATAACAACAAACACATGCGAATCACTTTCTGAAATATAACATCCATCTTCAATAGTGCATAAACATATTTTCAGCTAATATCTCAATTAATATAAATAAATTGATATAAATAATCATCGTGCAAAAAATTAGCATGCAATACTCGTGCCGTAAGCGCATAACGGATCTCGGAAATTGAAAAAACTCGGCGCAAGCGCCTCGTTTTTTCAAACTCTTTCCTCGATCCGTATGCACCGCTTACGGCACTGGTATCGCATCATACTATAGACTATAGCAATACATTGGTTACAGTGAATAATGTCGATGGAGTTTATGCTTCTTATCTAAAGATAAATCTTTTCTATATGGCTGTCACATGACCTTCGGAATCAGTAACCTGTTACAACATACCTTTACACTAACATGACGTTTTGAACTTTGCTATCTGATGTAAAATATTAATAAGCGAACAATGATTGGATGCTACTTAGCCTAAGTGTCTTTATGATTAGCATTGTAAATTGCTTTTTTATGTCTTAATGTTTGCTTATTGTCCCTGAGCAAAGAGTATGAGAATAATATTGTTTCTTATAACATTATTGATTTCCATCTAGCGTCGTCGCTCAAGGAAATACAAATTCAACATATTCTTTTAATTTCAATTGATAATCGGTAGATATACGAACAGTGCAAAGTATCAATTAGGCTAGCGCCATTTTACACCATTATGTATGAAGATTCATATATAAATGACTAGCTTAAAAGACCCGGCGTCGCCCGGGTTTTGTATTTTGTAATTGGAAATTAACTTATGAAGGATTTTCAATTTTAAATTCTAGGTCCTTATATAGGCATTTATAATTTGAAATAGGAAGAACGACTTATTACACTCAAACTATTCCCCCAGAAAACGCTTGATATAGATTTTTATGGTTCATAGAGGATCTAGAATTTTGCATCCCATCGCTTGTACAGTGCACAGCAAGCCTGGTATAGGTTTAAATAAGAAGAAACAGAAATTCCTGTAACATAAAATTGTAATATCGAGGCGGGAAATTTCCCACTCTTATGTTACCATAAAACCGTTTTGGGGATGAAATTAAACAGAAAGCATTATCACTTTCATACTTCTCTCTCCAAAAACCTGCGATATAATATAATAATATACACATTACCATACCTCGTTTTGTTTTCTCTATGTGATTCCATTATTTTAGTGGATTTCATTCTGTAATATTTATTTATAACATGAATTATTTTGATAACTTCTCTTATTTGTCAAAAGTGCATTTCATTTGTTTTTTCCAAGCCCATCTGATACCATTTGGCAACAATATATTCTGTGATTTGGAATTGATAATTCTATGTAAAAAGGGATTAAGTATTTTCAAAAACATTTAATTTTTGGCATTTAGAATCGGAATTTTTCAAAATCCTTTCTTAGCGAGCACCTACATTATAAAACGAAGGTGCTGTCAAAATTCCAAGTCTCTACCTGTTATAGTTTAGGCTGTACGTTGATTCCTGTCAGTCAGGACAAAGCCTTTTATATAGAGAAGAAGAGATTATGATGCACAACCCTTTGTGCTCTGTAGATGGAAGCAATTGAGAGAATCTATTTCGTCTCTCGAATCAATGCGACCATTTTAATGATCTCGTTGGTCTATCTGGAGACACATTCCGGATTTCAGTTGCCAGTAAATTCCCAATAGTGATGATATTAGTAATAACCAGAGCAACTCTAAACCCCAATAAGCGCATAAAGCATAATGCCACTTTAGATTGTGGTTAGCATCTTGAACGTTCATTCTCATAGCCTAACCGCTTATGAATATTAATTTCTTTAAGGAAAATAAAATATAGTTCCTTAAAATAAACCACGACATACAAAAATAAAGTCCAAATAAAACCTATTTACTTTATAAAATGTTCAGAAATCTCATTTAATCTCAAATCTTCAATGTTTTACATATTATTTATATATAAATTGTTAACATTTCTCACCTACACCGACTAAACTGCAATTAGTTATAAGTTATAAGACTTAAAAAGACATTTGTTTATATTTTTATTATTAATCAATAATAATAATATAATCAGGTAAACTGATGTAACAAAGTGCCAGAGTGCTTTTGTTTATTCAGAGGTAATTGCATTTATGATATACAGAGAATAAGTTATTTTTGTTATCGATTTCCGAGTTAAGCTCCAGAGCGATTCATTAAGCAGGGCTTACGGAAAAACAAAGGTCTAAAGTTTGATAAGCATATGAGAAGGAATATGTGGGTAGTGTTATTTGTCAAAGTATTGCAACTTCCAAAGCCGTATATGAACACTGTAAAACAATATCATGAGAACTGACTTGTATTTGATAAATTCTTTCTACTATATTACCATGAAATAGGCAATAAATTGGGCAATAATCGGGTACCGGTCAACCGATTTGGTCTAAAATCAATAGGCTTCTTCCCATGGACGTTATAAATACGTATACCAAGTTGCATGAAAATCCGATAAAGCGTATTTGAGTTATCGCGCGTACAGACATTTTCCCGTCCACCATACACTTAATAATAATAATAATAATAATAATAATAATAATAATAATAATAATAATAATAATAATAATAATTTGCAAGTAAACATTCTAATTCGGCTTCACTGTATAATGTTACGTTTTCATTCAATTTCATAAAATAATTCTGCACACTGCATTTCATTAATTGGATAAGAGTTTAAAATTTCACAGATGCCTACAAATTCTGACAGTGATTTCGTTTCACACGATATGTGTTCTTATCAGCTTGAGGAGTTTTACATAATTTTCCCAGGAGCCCGAGAACTCTAATTCCTTGTTTTGCATTTCCAGTTTTAGAGGAAATGAACTACCATTATGTTGGAATTACTGCAAATTGGAAATAATTGCTGTCGACATGGCTGATGTAGTTCTATTCTAGATTTTGATGCTACCACGATTGCGTGCACAAGTTTCAAGGAAACTTTTCATTTCTAGTTATAAGCTACGGCTCTGAACTCATTACATTAACAGAGTGGGCTTGGCTCAGGTTATTTCAGAAACAGACAATGACATGGAATATGCCGTGGATCACATAGCTTACATCATGTGACTTAAGAGTGATTATTGTAATAACCTCTGAATTTTTAAAAGTTTCCACTTATGAAATAACCATGAGTTTATACATATATATATATATATATATATATATATATATATATATTAAGTGCCACAATGGTACTTTTATAATATTGTGTGTCGGGGACCGGAAACTATCTGTCCATCTGTGTGACTTTACGCGCGATAACTCAAATACGCTTTATTGAATTTTCATGAAACTGGGTATACGCTTTTATAACGTCCATGAGTTCGAAGCCTATTTATGTTGGACTAAATCGATTGACTGGTACCAGAGTAATGCCTAATTTAGTGTCTATTTTATGATAATAGCCTATATTAGAAAGAAGTCATCAAATGCAAATCAGTTCTCATGACAACATATCGTTTTGTAGTGTTCATATATATATAGTTGCAATACATTTAGCTTTGACAAATAACACTATCCATTCACATATGCTTATCAAACTAGACCGTTAAACTGAGGAAGGTGGTCGAGATGGTAACGTGTTGAACTCGCATTCTGGAGGTCCCTGCTTCAGATCCCGTATACGGTCAATTTGACATTTATATATAATATATATTATATAATTATATATATTATATATATCGATAGGCTATATATATTATATATATATCGATATATATATTGATATATTATTATATCAATATATATGTATATACATATAATTATATATATAAGTTATATAACTTCCAATATATATATATTGATGTGAGTGTGCGATTGTCAAGATATCACAAATCTGTACCTGGGTATAGTTCTGCTGATGCTGGACGATGTTAATCTGATTTTAAAAAATACTAAACTTAAGAGTGAATATTTATAGAAAAACTCTCAATGTATAAAAACGTTTCCACGTAGGAAACATCCATGAGTTTATACATATTTATTTATATATAGTTGTACTATGATGCTTTTCAGTTTGGGACGAAAAGAAAGACGCCTTTATGTTGTGTTTATAGGTAGGTGGAGTTTCTTATAGGCCAGTAGGCTTATATGTTGCTAAATATGAATGTAGGCTTAAATATTAAATATTAACATTATTAAATATTAATGTGATCTCTCTTAACTTCTACAATCACAAAAAGAGAGTGGTTTGGCAAATTGTACCAAATGATTATCCAATTCACGTCCAATTTTTATAACATAGAACAAAAAGCATGCTAGTGTGGGACTAGTTTGGCTATCGTCTGAATGTTTGTCGTGCATCCGGCGGAGGGCACATTGAACATTTGTGAAATGATTTCAAATGAAGTAAATGTAAATTGTTTTGTCCTAGGCATGTAATGAAAGTTATTCCGCGGTTGTATGTGCTTGCATGTAAAAGATAGCCTATAGTCTTTTGAAATCGGATGATTCTTTTTAGGTAGATTTCGAAGAAAAATCTACCTATTGCAATGGATACTACTTTATGATTTTCGAAAAATTCTTTCATATCTTTACGTTTCATGCTCCCCTAAGTACGAAACCACCGCCCGTTCAAAAAAAAAAAAAAATTTGTGATATTTATATATATATTATATATATATATATATATTTATTTATATCTTTACACGATAGCGGCCGTAATTTTGAAGATATTAGAACCAAATTTTATTATGTCATTTCTAGGCCCAATAGCTCGAACAAGTTCGTTAATGGGCAAAATTGGCCCAAGGGGGTGGTCGGGGGAGGGGATTGAAATTTTTAAAAATGTTTATCTCGGCCCCTATGAAGTATAGAGGGAAACTTTGTTTGAATAAATTAGAGTACTCCCTATGGAGTTCACAGTGACACCAACGATTCGGGGGTTCGAGTGGGGGTGGGGGTGGGGGATGAAAATTCGAAACTTTTGAAACCACGTCTTGTGGGGTATCGTTGAAAAGCTCTTGATGAGTACTCTACAAATCAATAACTAGTTTCTTGATAGCTCTCATATGACGCGAGATTTTAATGTTTGAAAATAATAACACTTAAAAGAATTATTATAATATCATAATTTTGTCTTGTTTAGCGGCTTTGCTAATTTTATTCATTGCTGATCTTGCGCACGGCCTCCCAGAATATTATATCCTATTCTTGTTGTCAAAACAAATGATTGTAGGCTCTTTCCTGTTTACCGAATTCAGTTCTTATTACTGCGGGTTTGCCATGCCAAGGCTAAAAAAGATAATAAATTAAACCAAAAGCACTTTGAAATCTACCTCCGCCTGTAGGCCTGCCTAAAGGGATTTTTTAAATACGGTATATATCTAAGTTACCTAATTCTTATCCATTACAGTCGTATCATTTAACGTCTGGAAGCTATAGCTTGACTTCGTCTTAGAAAATTTTGGTTATCCAAATAACTTAAATGACTAGCAGATGGAATAAAAATTGACGCAGGACAAATTCAGAACAGATTTGGAAATTAAAACCATTACTGATAATTTTTATGACGAGAAACATTTTCAGTAGAACCGAAAGTTTGTTGAAAAGAAAACCTTCCATGCATTCATACACTTTAAACATGTATTTTTAGCCTAAATAAAGTATAATATTGTGTGTGATTATGACGAATTGTTTGTAGGCCTACTAACCTAATTACACATTGTTGAGTGGCCCTAAACGATTACTTTCTCATAGGCTATATTTTATTCTGGGTAACTAATATTACAAAGGTCATAAGATTTTCCAAAACGAATCTGCATGTATGCCTTAATTTTCTGATAAATATTGGCAATCTGTTACTGTGACTCGTGTTCTCATTAGCGATGGTTTTCGGCCATTCAGTATGGAAGCAGAACAAGAAATGTAATTCCTGTTATTGTTGTACTGAATTGATTATGTTCTTTGATTCTGAAGCTTACGTTTGAGCTCTGAAGTAAGCAGCTTCGTTTTGACCTTCTCCCTTTATCTTTCCTGAAAACGAGAGGTTGTAATGGTTCCAGTTACAAAAATACCTTTTGAATGTCTTCCTGACCTTTCCTGCAGGACGATCGACTAACAGCATTCACGAACTGTCGGATCTCCTAGAAAATATAGCTGTCACTTTAAAAAGAGTAGAAACTTATATTGTTTTTATAGATATCATAATCATCATCATCAACATCATCATCATTCCCATTAACATTATCGCTGTACATCGTGTGATCTATTGAATTGCTTTAATTTATACTGCATCAATGTAAGACTGTAGAAACAGAACCATTACATGAACCAAATTTAGCCAGAGTGGTTATGACGTATTTCCATTTTTCTGGTCAAAAGTGGAATGAAATGCACATGTTATTTGTGTTCCCACCTCAACACCAAAGAAGGTAGCAATGGTAGAACTAGGTAAATGTAGTAGTAGAGGAGAAATTATGGCAAGGATTGTTAAATATTGGCTCAGAATTTTAAAAATGGAGGAGAATGATATACTTAAAGTGTGTTATAGATATATGGTAACTAATTTGAATAAAGTAAATTGGGCTTCTATATTGAAACAAGAACTAGAGAAAATTGGCTTAGGTTACTTGTGGGAAGTGAATGCAACAAATGGAAATAGGATAACAAGTACAATAAGGCAAAGATGCAATGACATAGAAAAACAATATATGTTTAGCTGTATGAGTGAGAAATCTTCACTGCTATATTATAAGGAGATCAAAACTGTTTGGGGTCAGGAATTATACATTTCTATTAATGATAGAAAAATCAGAGCAGGTATAGCATGGTTTAAACTAGGGATTTGGAAACTAAAAGGACTAAGAGGTAGAGCAGAAAAAGAGAAATGCCCACTTTGTGGAGAAAATGAAGATCTTAAGCATATACTTTTAACATGCAGAGAGACGAACTGGAGTGATAGGCATTCAATGAAAATGGAATGGTTGCAGTTTAGCAATGAAGTTGTGCCGGCCAAACTATCAAAAACTACAAATGTACAGGCCCTAAGAAAGCTAGGTTTTTACTTATGGAAAGTAAAAGAAAAAAAGACACAAAAAACAAATGTCATCATAGACAAATAGCGAAGAAGAAATTGTATATACCCTGTTTGTAATTGAGTAACCATGTAATTGATCGAATTATGGCTAAACGACCAACGGTCACTGCCATAATTCAATAATGTAATGTACCGCAACTAATAAATAAATAAATAAATGTTATTTGTGATTGTGATTCTTGCCCAATTCTTACCTAATTATTATTAATAAAGTGATCGTAGATCTTTTTTATAATAATTCATAACTGTTACCTGTTTGTAATTTACTTGTAGCGAGCACTTTGTTAACTAATTTTATGGTTACTAGGCCTTTTATATGAGGGTTGGAAGTTTAATAGTAGCAACACATCTATAAAATCAAAGTGAATTACAGGAAATTCAAATCGCTTTTATTGGATGTTGGTTGGATATCCAGCATACTTCAGAGCAAATAGGAGCCTTCTATCACTACGAATGCTTTCACAGCAACCAAAATAAATTTAGATGACACTATCAACCGGTCTAAAATAGATTTTGGCTCTGACAGAAAGCCATTAAAAATGATTCACTACCCTAAAATTATTCTTGATTCACAATGATTCCAAACCGAAAAGGAGCAGGATGGATCATAGCCTGTCACTTGTTCTTCACTTCCTTCCGGTGGAGGAAACTGAAATTGTTACAGCATCCGAATGAAACCACTGTCAAAAGTCTCAACAATATTAAACGAGAAACCCCTAGAACAGAACAAAGAAAAGAAACTAGCTCAAAGAAAAAGTGAATGAATTAGATAAAAATAATAAGCCCAAAAATATTATGTAATAAACGAGTTCAAGAAATGTCTTCAACCTAGAACAAACGTCAAAATTATCACTTCTGTAAACATGTTAAATTATATTGGCACTCATTTACGATGTGGAGAACAATCCAACTTGTTTCTTCCTCCGTTAATTCATTTTAATGTTACAAACACTGCAAATGAAACAACTATAAAGTATGTACCTTCAGTGCTAGTTATTTACTGTGAATTTCATTAGTAATGGAATTTGGACCCTTCGTTCGCCATTGTTGACCACTTCGTTAGTCGTTATAGCCGTAATGGCGGGGAGCAGTTCATTCCTATTGTTAGTAAGTGTGTGTAGAACATTTCTGTATGGTAGTTCTACAGTGAACTATCCGCCCTGGACCCATTACAGCACTGGAATTAAGAACCTCGTTTGAACTATAAATAGCGTTTGTGGCATAGTGAAGCAGCAAAGCGGTTGTACTAGTTTTCAGATACAAAAGGACGAAATGTGCTCGTACAAATTACTGTACAGCGTATCTTTAATCTTCCATTTTCCCAATTTTCTCTGTTGGTACAAGCAATTTAATCTGAAAGGTGCTCTCATACATTAGAACTGATGTCAAGTTAACATGAATAAAAAAAAATAATTCCTAACATAAGCAGCGCGATACGATGAGGAAATCTCTGGCCAGCGTAATTTGTAATGTAACTTAAGCGTCGTAACTGTTCGTTTACTTTGTATGTCGGAATAGAAGTAAAAAATTCACATTTACTTATCACTAGGGCAAGGCATTTAATGACCAGGGCCCGGATTCTGATGACCAGGGCCCGGATTTTTATGATATGTCATCTTTTTATTGATGCTGCATAGACATTGCCAACTTGTAGATAAATCCTAAACATGGCCTCTAGATTATAGAAATGCATTTTTATTGGGTCATTTTTTTTGTCATTTTATGCCATTTTATGTTTTTAGGGCATTTATTTCATTTTTACGTCATTATTTTGTCATTTTTGTGTCATTTTCTTCCTTATTTAGTCATTTTCATGTATTTACATTGAGTGTATTAACTTTTTTCGTCGCTAGCAGTGCTGTCTTTGAAGTGTTGTTTGCTTAATGCAAGAAGGAAAAATTCTGTGTTGTCGTGTCTCTGTCTGAAATAAGATTCAAAGAAACCCCAAAATGTTGTATTATATTACTATTGTTATTAGATTGACTTGGCACCAGAGTATGCCACCTGCTTGGATTTGAAAGTGCAAACTACTGTTTACCCTCAATAAACAATAATATAATCCAGCAGACAACAAAAGGGAACGCCAAGGTTGACTCGCCAGTGCCTCAGTGCCAGTATAAATTTCCCTGAGAAAAGAACATTCACAACACTACAGTTATTTACAGTTTTTACAATTATCTACAAATTAGTACCTGTAACTTTGTGTATAAAATAATAATTTTTTTATAAATAAAATATAAGTTTTTAGGTCATTTTTTATAATTATTAAGTCATTTACTTTAATATTTAGGGTCATTTTATAGGTCATTTTTCAAACAATTTTAGGTCATCAGAATCCGGGCCCTGATTATTACTATACACACAAAGTTATAGACTAGTTTGTATATAATTGTAAAAACTGTAAATAACTGTAATGTTGTAAATGTTCTTTTCTCATAGAAATTAATACTGGCACTGAGGCACTGGTGAGTCGAACTTCGCACATCCTTTTGTGGTCTGCCGGTTTATATTGTTGTTTATTGAGGGTAAACAGTAGTTGGCACTCTCAAATCCAAGCAGGTGGCAGACTCTGGTGCCAAGTCAATCTAATAACTTGGGACCGGATTCTTAGGTTTTTACCTATTTTTTTCCTTACTTCCAAAACAAAAAGCGCTCATACACTTTTTCGAATCATGTCCATAGGATTCACCCACATTAATCCTGTAGCACCTAAAAATACCTAAATGGGGTATAAAAACCTAAATATACCTAAACGGGATATAAAACCTAAAATATCTAATTTAGGCTACTTTTTGTCTTTTTTGTTTGTCGGTTGAGAAATCGGTATTTTGCGGAGAGACAATATTTTTGTCGGGTTGAAATTAATACCACCAGCATTAACTATTAACTAAGAGATAACAGGAAGAACTTCACAGTTGAGAATCTAGAAAGATATTTAGTGATATATTGTAACCAGGAAATGTGAGGCAATCTTATTTTCACTGCTTCTTTTGATGTTTATGCTTTCTTTCTTTAATTGTATAATATTGTACTAAAGCAAGTTTACACAAATTTAAGTCAATTTTGTTGAGTTAAACTTTACAAGTATTATGTATAGAATGCTATGTAGCACATTCAAATTCATTAAACCAATTATTCTACCCGAAAACGATATTTTGGACAAAAAACCTAAAAAAAACTATTTCGCCTAATGGAAAACCTAAAACAGTGTTTTTAAAAACCTAAAAATCCGGTCCCTAATAATAACAATAGTAATATAAAACAAAAATTTGTAGTTTCTTTGATTCTCATTTCCGGCTGAGTCATGTCAACACTTTAAAGCCGAATTTTTCCTTCTTTCATTAAACAAACAACACCAAAACACTCAGAGTAAATACATGAAAATGACTAAGTAAGGAAGCAAATGACACGAAAATGACAAAATAATGACCTAAAATTGAAATAAATGCCCTAAAAAGATAAAATTGCATAAAATGACAAAAATGACCTGATAAAAATGCATTTCTATAATCTAAAGGCCATGATTAGCATTTATCCACAAGTTGGCAATGTCTATGCAGCATCAATAAAAAGATGGCAGTCATTAGAATCCGGGCCCTGTTAATGACCATAAAATAGTGAAAAAATGCAAAATAGTGCATTTGTGACGTAAAAATAGTGAACAAAAATTACACAAAATTTTAAAATAATGACCATGATTCAAACTGAGGAACTACTTGATTGAGAAGTAGGGCTCCGATCAAGGAAACCACCATTAACGGCCGTGGGTGTCGGCATGCTGACCACATGCCCCCCAATCCTCCCATCTGCCTACGGTAGATGACGCAGCGGTCGGATGCTAGGCTAGTCCCTTCAGGGATGTAGCGCCACGGAGTTTAGTTTTATATCCCAGTATTATCTCTTTCGCTAAAGCTTGTAGACAGTCATTGCTTTGACAATCTGTCGCTCGACAGAAGTGGGACTCCCTCGCGTTTTCATGAATCGATCTTGTCATGCGTGTAGCCAACTCCTACATAGCAACCTTGCTTGCTTCAGAGAATAGCCTCTTGTTTTCTGAAAACCGTTTGTTTTCAAAAGCCATGTTTTTCAGATGTTACAGACAACTTTTCAAAATCGAAACTGGGATTTATAACCGCAATATGAAGTGGCTTGACTAACATGTTTATTCTCTTTATCCGTTCCATTCTTACCATAATAATTAGGCTTCGGATTTTAGGTAAAAACCTATTTTAATCCTTAAGTGATATATGGACGAAAACTTGTATGTGCATGTTTCATAAGTGACTATGCCTAAAACTGATACTTTTATAGGGAATAAAACAGTCTATTTTTACGTTAGAGCCTAATATTGTCTTTTTACTTGTTTTTCGCCTAAAGTTCAAAATAAGTTTTTTTTTGTTATAAATTCTAGCATTTATTTTAAGTTCCTACTAAATTTTTAGCTCGGAATGTGCAGTACATGACACATTTGTGACGTGGTTAAATAGTAAGGAATGTTTCGTCTTCAGTAGAAAAATTCCTTGGAATTCCAAAGAAAATGTAGTGTTTTTCTCCCGACACCCACATCCAGTAACAAAAAAAAAAAAGTAGTACTCTGAATCACTCAGGGATACAAGGGGTTGAATATGCGTAGCTTCTGGGCGCAGGGAATAGGTTTTCACTGTTATGGTAGTAATACAGGCCCTAGTAATAGGTCTATATAATTCTGTGTTCCATAGGCCTATATCTGTGTTTTATCATGATTATTGATTAATGGTGACTTCAATAAATATAATATTCTGCATTGCAATTGAGATATTTCAGAAAATTGGCAACATAACGATTTTATAAGAGACTATTTTACGATTTTTAGAACCTATTTTACAATTTTCAGAGCCTATTTTAGGTGCCTAAAACAGCATTTTTAGCGACCTAAAAGTCCGAAGTCTAATAATAATTAATTAGCGGAAGTTCTTGTAACATGTTGTTCGGCACCGTTGCGATTGGTCAATAAATATTGCTGTACCTTCTAGCTCTAGAAGGTCCTACATACTTATTCAGGCAGGCTAGATCACAAAATGAAAATCAGACCCCGAAAACAAAGATCAGATGTTGGGAAATTTTCCTTTGTAAATTGCACAATTACAGACCTGAATAACCTACCTGCAGAAGTTTTTCAAGACAGTCCTCTACGAGTGAAAACATTTAAAAACAAGTTGACACATATTTAATTAGCAGCTAGATGACAATTTAGAACAATTTAGGAATTACTCAGTAATGAATTACGATAGGGTTAAGCAAAGGGATTAGTGATTATTTGTTGTTGTTTGTTTTCTTTTCCCTCTCTTTCGTGTTTCTTTCTCTCGTTTTGTAAGCTATGCTTATTGTAATTCTAATTGTAAGTTATACTTTTGTAATCTAATTGTAATTTTTTTTGTTCTAACTGTAATTTTTTTGTTCTGCCACCGGGCAATTTGCCAAATTGCAGAAGTGAAATATATACAATACAATACAGTACTATTTATTTTGTTTTGGTGCTATAACTACATGTTCAGGGTACCTTCTTTCGTTGTTTCATTGATGATTATTATTTAAACATAATAAAATATCCAATAGTAGTTCCATTTTAAGTAAAACTAATAACAACCTTTGAAATATTTTGATGTCAAACAATTTGATTTGAAGAAATCAGCTTAGTAGACCTGCATACAACGAGAATGGCCAATCGATAAAGTGAACTATAGCAAAGAAGCAGGCTGGTGATAAAAAAAAAGTTTTAAGGTTTTGAACCTTACTCCTTTCTCCCTAAGTCGCTTTATACCCCAAATCTTCCAAATGAAAGCCGCTTTTGCAAGACCGTATCCACTTAAAAGAAATGAATCTTCAAATAGAAAATATACCGCGGGCCTAATAAATGTGTTGGAACAAATACAATATAAAATGCCATTGTAAATCTATTGACGAATTTCTTGCTGAAACTAATGTAAAATAGGCCTATATAACTTTAATTTTATTTCTTAACTTTAATATAATTTTTATTCTTGCTAAAACTATTGTCATATTGTACCTGTTTATTTTCTGATTTACATGTATTAATTGCCATACTGTGCGAGTATTTTATTTGATGAAGACCTATTCAAATAATTTTTTACCTTGGACGAATTATTATTATTATTATCACGAATATGCACTCACGAAAAGTACTTACCTCATTTTGCCCCTACAGAAAGTATATTAATTGAACTTATTTTTATTTTTTGTTTCACTTGTCACATTTTTGTAGAGTGAACCTCAAAATTGTACATAACACAGAAAACTGTAGATGTATAAAAGACGAACAGTCACACAACTCTACTATATGATTACGTATATATAGATTTTCTAAAATTTTAAGATCCTGAAGATGACTCAGTCGAAAGGCCTAGTCGATAAATATTAAGGATATAAATTCGATTACACCACCTAGGTACATTCTACATTTTCGTCTGGCTAGTTTTGCCAAAAATTCGAGGGCTAAAGATTAGTACATTAATTTGTTCGGTACAGAAATAGGTCCCTGGCCGCAGAGTAATAAGATTTGTATTAATTACTTACAACGCTGGGGCGGCAGCATCAAATAATATTAAATATTATTTGATGCTGCCGCTCCACTTCAGTGATGGAGCCAAAATGGACCCAAATTTTGGTTCCATCATTGAAGTGTACAACTTCCTACAGAACACCTCGTTCAAAATGTATTAAAGCAGGAAGACGCGACGCTGTAACGGCACTATTATATTAGGATAGTTTTAATTAATTATGATTTAGAGTCAGTAGGTTACCTAGCATAGTATTAATAGTTAATATAAACAAATTATTAATATTATTGCATATTAATTTATAATAATTGATAAAACAGGATAAGCAATTTAGATTAAATTCCATTTCGATACAAATATATTGATTTGAAAAATACGGTGACTTCATGGTTACCATATTTGTTTGTGATCTGATGAAGTGGTTTTGTGGCTAGTACGCAATATGTTTGTAAATGACATATTGGATGATTATAAACAATGATTTGTGTTCATGCAATTAAAGATAAATTATTAATAGAATATGGTCCAAATGCTTTATATTCAAGCTGAAATGTTGTGACTTTCCTGATCACTTCATGAAATGAATGCTCTGCTTTTCCTGCGTCACAAAGACGAATTTCCCTTCCCAGGGAAGTTGCCCTAATAATTATTCTATTTAGCTTTGCAAAGTTTTCATGCATAGAGAACATAATGTCACAATTTCGTTTTTTGTTGCAAAGAAAATGATAAAATTGATTTGCTACCACTGAAGTATTAGGAAATGATATTGGCTTAACAAGATAAAATTTTCCAACATATGTCACTCTGTCTTTTTGGGACGTACGTGTCTTTCTGATTTTTGGTGTGAGCTATTTTTAATTCATGCTTTGTTTGTCTTTATTTTCTTTCATTCCTATTTATTTACTGTTTTCTATTAACTTTCATTCATTTATTAAGTGCCAGAAGTCTGTCCATTTGTCCGTGTGTCTGTAGACGCGATAACGCAAATATGCTTTATCGGATTTTCATGAAACTTGGTATACGCATTTATAACGTCCATGGGAAGACCCCCTATTCATTTTGAACCAAATCGGTTGACTGGTACCGGACAAATGCCCAATTTAGTGCCTATTTTATGGTAATATATTAGACAGAATGTATCAAATGCAAATCAGTCTCATGACAATATATTGTTTTACAGTGTTAATATACGTCTTTGTAAGTTGCAATATAGTTAACTTTGACAAATAACACTACCCAAATATTCCTTCACATACGCTTATCAAACTAGACCTTTGTTCTTCCATAAGCCTTGCTTAATGAATCGATTTGGAGTTTAACCCGGAAATAGATTACAAAGAGAACTTATTTTGTGTATATCATAATTGCAATTACTACTGATTAAACAAAAGCATTCTGGCACTTTCTTATATCAGTTTACGTGATTTTATTTACTTCTCTCGCTGTACTTTGCTATATTGTAATGTTCATTCCGTCAAACTGTTGGATTCATTTTCTGCTTTTGTTTTGGTTTTTGTTATTTTTAGCCCCTTTATTATTTCTATATTCTTTTACATTTTTTATAAGTGTAAATTGATCTCCATCACATAAATGTTGCGATCCATACAGACTGTGAGACAATTGAATTTACCGGATCATTGTTTTCACTTTATTATTATTATTATTATTATTATTATTATTATTTTCTGATTTATCATAGGTAATCCCACGAGAGTTTACGACTTTATCGATAGATTCGCGACTGCGCAGCAGGAGCGAATTTATCTGATGAAACTCGTCAACTTGAGCAACACTTGGAGGAATCTTTTCTCGTATTTATTTGAAACCGGATTCATGTTAGGAAAATAAAATAGTCTAGGTGAGGGAGCAGTAGAATCTAAATGTACAGACTGTGGGAAGGCAATGCACATACCTTTCTTGCTATCCCGTATGGGACACTTCCTAATCTCTCAGCAGCATTGTTTTTGAAGTCAGGATCTTGAGGACGAACAGCCTTAGAAACTATTAGAAAATCCAAAAAGAAGTAGGTCTATTGATGAAAGAAAAAGATCGGATAAAGTGAGAATAATAATAATAATTTAACAAAGGCCCGGGTCCGGGAATGGAGCATTCATTGCAGACTGAATGAAGAGGGAAGAGAAAGACTGGAAGAGATAGGAAACACTTAATCTTCGTGGCGGATATAAAGGATTCAGAAAATAATATTAAAAAATCTTCAGAAAAAATTAATAACCAACGAAGTATTGAGTTAAAAATATTCGTGACTTTTCTGGTGATGATGATAATGATGAATGATGATAGTAAGTTTAATAATAATAATAATAATAATAATAATAATAATAATAATAAATACTATAGGCCTACGACCTTTACCGCAGCTAAAACTAAGACAATGACGACCACTGATGATGATAACAATAATAATAATAATATAATATAATCAGGTAAACTGATGTAACAAAATGCATATTTTTTATTTATTTAATTAGTGATAATTTATTTATTATATGCAAAAAATAAGTTATTTCTTTAATTGTTTTCCGAGTTACGCTCCAGATCGATTCATTAAGCAGAGCTTACGGATGAACAAAGGTCTAGTTTATTGAGCTTATGTGAAGGAATATGTGGGTAGTGTTATTTGTCAATGCTAATTGTATTGCAGCTTCCAAAGCCGTATACGAACACTCTATAACAATATGTCACGAGAACTGATTTGCATTTTATAAACTCTTTCTAATATGTTACATAACATAGGAACTAAATTAGGCATTACTCCGGTACTGGTCAACCGATTTTGTTCAATATCATGGACGTTATAAATGCATATAGCAAGTTTCATGTAAATGCGATAAAGCGTATTTGAGTTATGGCACATAACTTACAATGAGTTTTTCTAATCGGCCTAATCCTTCTGGTGGCACTACGGCCCTGAGTCCAGCCTCTAACAGAAATGGGTACCAGGAGCAATCCTGGGAGTAAAGGCGACCGGTGCGTATGACTGATAACCTTACCACCTTCACGCGCCGAATGTCTGAAATCTGGAGGCCCCATACTCCTCTGACCCTTAGGGCCTCCATGGCCTGTGTACGGAACATTTTACATACTTTACACACACAAACACACACAGACAGGTAATCAGATGTAGCCTTCAGACAAATCTCACAAAGTACCCTACCATTTTTTATTTTATTTTTTATTTTCAATTACAACTCGTGTTTCACCTGCAGGTATGTCACGAGGTATTTACAGTATTTGATGAATTTAACAAATTTTATTTACAGAGTGTTTTTCCGGTACATAATAATAATAAATTTTGTTAATCAAGAGATGGTTGCCAGAAAGGAAGCAAGTAAACGGAACTCAACATTTAATTGGCTGGAAATTCATGCTGAGATCGAATCCGAGTCACATGTACAGTTTAATTAATTAATCTGTGAACGGAAACCCAGACACAAGAGTCGTGACTGAGTAATCTAAAGATCCCAACATACTTCAGGCTTTCGTCTTCTGAATCCCAAGTGTTAAATAAATGTCTTTTATACTTTGCAATCTGCCGAGGAAAGAAACCAACAGACAAGTAAAAAACTCTACTTTCTTGTAAGTCGTGTACTTTACTTGCGGAATCAAGGACGGTCGGTTTTACAGTTGCAGGGTGTCATGCGCTTTGTGTGAAATAATGAGCGAGAGCTATTTCAGCGCATTTATTCGTTAAAAACATTGAATAACATAATTAAACGTGATTTTGTAAAGGATATAGGCTCTTGTTAAATCTTTAACTGGTATGAAAAATGTAACTCCGTGAATTAGTCTATTCGGTGTAATGGATAAAAGAAAGGGATAACATTAAATTTCACTTGAAGCGGGGTTGAAGTTATCAAAAACAGCTTTATTTGGAATGGAGATGAAGATATGAAAGGTTTGCTCCCATTCGATATAGACTCATCCAGGTAGGTCGAAAAATGTATATTTTTAATACATGATAATTGTTCCTATTTGTGTAACAGCCACGTTAATTATATCTTCAAGAATGCCTTTTAATAAGCTTAATATAGCCTCAATCTAAAATGCTTTCAAATAATTAAATTTCAATACACTTTATTCATTTCATTTATTACTAGGGATAGGATTTTTTGTGTAATTTCCATAAAGAAAAAGAAGGCAAAAGATGCTAAAAATAGGGCAAAATAGGGAATAAAAAGTTGCTACTATACTTGTTATGTAAGAAACTTACATTCACGAACAGCAGGCTGCTGGCAAGTTCTGGTGACGTTAAAAAGAAAAATGGAATTATTCGGAACCTTTAGTCCGGCGTTTCCTTAAAGCAGACAGCTTCAAGATATCCGAACGAAACCAAATTAATTATAAGATTTAAAACGCAATTAAACTCAAAAGTCACTTTAGAAGAATATAGTTTTCGTCACTCATGGCATTATCTGTGACATTATTTTCACACCAGCGAACACTCTCACAGGTAGAACTACAGACAGATACATATTTGAATATTATCTTATTATTATTATTATTATTATTTAAGTGAAATGCAAGAAAGTTTATAAAATAATTCATAGAATTTACAATTAATCATTCCTAAAAAAATTATTGGGGTTGCTTAAAAAATCAATGAAGATCTAGTATTTTAAGTACTATTACCAATGCTTTCAATACTGATTTTTCGTGTACTACAATTTACAAGTCCAGAATTGTTCCGTTGCCTCTTGTACAAAGCAATCATTCTCCCAAATTTGTATTTGGAATTGGGATTTTAAACAATCAAATGTACCTCATATAATGTTATTTTTTCATGCATTTTAATTTGGTTTATTTAAATTTGTTTCATACTGAAGTCTTGATCATTCTTCTTTCGCGAATTTATTAACATAATGGAAATGTTGAACGTAATTATGAATTTTAGCATTTTAAACCGGAACATACTAGATACAAAGCTGAGGTCAGGTCGAAGTTGAAGATCACGCTGGCCAGGAACTTTCCTGTCACGAATGTATATCTGTGAGTAGGTTATAGGGATGTCCATACTTCATGCTCTGTGTTATCTTGCGACAATGCTTCTTGTTTTTGTTTTATGATTTTGTGTACATTATTTCACTGTGTACGAAAGTAGAAAGTTGGGCAAAGTAATAATTTAAATATACGAGAGGCCAGGCTTCTGAAAGCTACTTGTAATGCGCGACTGCCTTCAGATATCACACCATGGCCCTATTTAAAAAAAAAGTTACAATTTCACAGGTGACAGCTATCAGTAAATTGTTTTACAGGTTTACATTTTGACAGTTGTGTTTTTCATAAAAGCTGACAACTTTACATAAATGCCATGACAATTTTGTAGATTTGTTGGACAATTTTACATATTGTTGTTTCTCAAAACTTTTGAGTTTACAGGTAAAAGTCTGAAAATATGTCAAATCTTAGGATACCTATCATTTATAGAACATTAATTTTTGTTGACATATTTACAAATTTACAAAAAATGTAGAATTGTCATTACAGAAGTGACAGGCAATCTTTCATATGCAGGCCAACAGAGTAGGTTATGTATATGTGTGGCATAATTTGGCAAAATGTTTTTTTTTTTGTGATTTAAACTTTCTTGTTAATAAACTTGCTAAATTGCTTGTTAATAATGAACACTAGTAGTAGTGATATTAGTAGCAGTGAAAGTGATGAAGAAATAGACATGAGACCACGCAGGGCTTTTTGACAACGGATTAACCTAACCTTTCAATTTCAGTGACTTTGTATTCAAAGAGAAATATAATACAATAATAGTAATAATCGATTGGTTAGCTATTACATTCAATGTTGAGATCGATTATAGCACCCGTATATGAGAGCCATCTACAGTGTACTCAAGTTATCTTTAGGTTTGACATGAAATTGTCGCGTTTATGAAAAGGATTCTTTTAGTCTGACAATTTACATTAATTTGCCTGTGATGTAAGGAAAAGTTGTAATATTTATGAAAAATACAATTGTCATGACATAGCCTATTTACAAATTTTTCAGACTTGACATAATTGTAGTAACCTATTTGTCACACCTGTAGAGTTTTATAAAATAGGGCCCAGGTCTATTAATTGAATTAGCACTGCATGGAATCGTACCATATTATAGGACGAAAAATTGGGACTAGGTAGGCTACTAAAGACTGTTGTTTGAAGCTGCAACCAAGAATAATACGAGGCGCCTTCACAAAGTAAGTTTTCCTGGAGCCGTGTACGGAAACAAAACAAAATTTTAAGAAAACATTTATTATAACAGACACAGGAAGTGTTCAACTATTTTTCAACATATTCACAACCGAGATTGAAACATTTGTCATACCGTGGGACGAACTTTTGAATTCCTGTGTCGTAGAAGTCTACCGCCTAGGAATTGAACCACTATAAGAACCACCTTCGCCTATCTGTCATTCTTTGTCATTTCGTGAGGTGTAGGGAAATATGGAAATCACTGGGAGCGAGGTCCGGGCTTTAGGGTGAATGTTTAAACACCTCCCAGCTGAACTTCTGCAGGATTCTTGCTAGGAGGTGTTTAAACATCCACCCTACAGCCCGAACTTGGCTCCCAGTGATTTCCATCTTTTGCTACAGCTCAAGAATTGACAGGGAATGACAGAGAGGAGGAGATGTTTGTCGCACAATGGTTGAAATTCCCGGCGGCAGAACTCTATGACACAGGTGTTCAAAAGTTCGTCCCACGGTATCACAAATGTTTCAATTCCGGTGGCGAATATATTGAATAAAACCTGAATACTTGCTGTATCCGTTGGAATTTATATGTCCACGAAATTGCGTTTTGTTTCTGTAAACGGTCCCAGATAAACTTACTTTATGGACGCGCCTCGTAGAATACTGACTTGTTTTGTTTGGCTTTCCACTAGAAAGAAACACTTCAGCGACGGGAGTATGTTACGCTGCCAATCCTTGTGATGATAAAATTGTGTGCCGAAATATGTTTTCTTCACATCTGGCAAAGAGTAATGGTTAAAATCTATCCGCTTGCACATCGACAAATCCATTTCCTATCAGTTTCCATACAAATTGATTTTATGAATATATTTTTCAGATCGATTTTATCCTAGACTATAGAGCTACTAAATTTATTGTGTAAACATACCTTGTCTCTGAAGTTTCTACCAAGTTTCTTATGGTGAGGAATGATATGTACTGTAAATAGATTATTGGGCAACACTCACCAATGTTTGTTGATCCCTTTGTGAAGCCGTTGTCAATAGTTGCTTAATCTTGCGTGAAGCTTTCGTCTTCTTAATAAAATAATAAAACACACACATTATATAAAACGTAAACACTAAAAATTGCAACTTCACAACAGGAATCACATCACAACGTTTCACGAGACAAGAAGAACGTCTCTCGTTAATTTCTCTTGTGATATTGTCCTTAAGTACTTCTAACAGTATGTAACTATTATTCATGGAGGAGCTTGAAAATTAAAGTGTATAGTCAAACCCCCATATACGTGAAACGCCCTGTATAAGGTGGACTAAAATTTTGAATATTTCCTCGAATTAATTAGTCCTAGTAGATGAACGTTCGCCTTTCGGGTTGCTTATTTTCTGTAGGGCGAGTCTTGGAGACTGGATTCAGTCTGTAATAGATTATTTGAAGTCGCTGTCAGTGTTTGCGGTAGATAGATGTCGGAATTGCATTCATCAATAAATCACATACCGCAATACAAAGCCTAGCACAATAGGTCAAGGGAGTAGCTATGCTTCAGGCGTTCTTAGCTGGCTTGTCCGTGTCCTCCAATACACCAAACCCTGAAAGTTTTAAGTGTTCACCACTGGCATTGCAAAAATCAAGTAAAAAAAATCCTGTTGGATGACTCGCTTGTCCTACAGGCTATGTACTCCACTTAAGTAATTTAAACTAGTAATAATTGCTGGTGACTGGAAAATTAATAGATCAGCGTACCTCGAAGGTTTTACCTGTAAATAAATTCAATGTTTAACTGTACTTGTAATTTCGTCTTACAATGATATATTATTTTGCGTGCTTCCTTATAAGTAGCCTACTCAAATCTTAAGAAAAAAAAAGTAAATAAATGGTGCAAAAATATGTTGCACAAACTTTCTCGAATATACGTGTTAAAGGCTAGCACAGAAAAAAGTAAATTATAGGGACAATTAAATTTTATTTATTGCATTTTCAGAAAACTAATAAATATCTAGAAGGGAAAGCATCAGGGTCGGTCTTTATATTCAATGCTTTTACCATGAAATAATAATAATAATAATAATAATAATAATAATAACAATAATAATAATAATAATAATAATAATAATAATAATAATAATAATAATAATAACAATAATAATAATAATAATAACAATAATAATAATAATAATAATAATAATAACTTGGGGTTTGCATGGTTTCCTCAATCTCAAATGCAAAAATGCAAGATACATTGAGATATAGCCGAAAAATAGAAGCAAATGCTGCTAGTGCAGCCTGTTGGTAAATTTGGGTGGCCACGAGGTTTGAATAGAACCCAGGACCTCTTTACCCTATACCACCTCGCTCTAGCTAATTGATTTTGGTGTGTAATTGAAAATTTAATCAAGATTTAAATATTTTGTTGAGCCTTATACCCTCATTATCTCCTAGCAATAGACTATTTATTGCACAAGCAGATATTTTCTCTTCATATGATTTAACAATTTTTCCAAGTTCTCGTAATACTGTATTCTGTATCTGGTACCCTATGATCCCCAGGTGGGGCGAAGGGGCCTCCAATGGAGGTTTCATTACCTATACTAATTTTGATATGCTTATTTTCCGAGAGAGGGTAGAGGGACAGGTGGTAAGCCCATATTTCTTGGACGTGAAAGTGTGACGGACTTTCTTACTTTATGCTATAAAGTTCCCTAACTTCTTGGATTAAATCTTCGCCAAAATTCTTCGCCAAAATCTGTGACGACTAATATGTGATTATTCTCAATCGTAGTACATAAGTTTACTGAACTCCTACAAAACAAGGTCACTTATGCACCTGTCGTGTCATCATAACACGGCCTGCGTAATTCACATTCCAACGTTCAGTACAACTACCTCCTCTACCGGGTGGTTGCAAATTTCCTACTCCCAGTCTACTTTCTCTTTCTTTTAACAATTTACCCAGTTTGATAATATTGATGAAAATTTATATTAACGGGCGCCATCATCAATACACTTCCTCTCTTCTTTTTGTTTTATATCAGCCCAGTCACAAATTAAATTGTAGATACACAAGCTATGTACCTACCAGCCTCTCGACTAGCTTTTAATTTTAACAGTGGAGACGGGAAATGGGTTCGGATTTACCTTTCTTTTATTATTCTGCTTCTCTCTATTTCTTCTTTTTCTCCTTTTTCAGTGCTCACTACCAAAGTATGTAACTTAGCCCAAAAATCAGCGACTCTCAAACCATTACCAGGATAATGGTCAAAAATCTGAACTTCACGTTAATTTACTTTGCATAACAATAACCATAATTTTATTTAATATATTTTTTTTTTCTCTTTTCAACAATAACAATCTTATATACAATAAATTACATTTACACAACATTAACCATTCAACATTTTTATTAGTAGGATGGTATTTAATTATTCAAGGTTAGTATACCCAGTTTAACTGTATAAGTACGTTCTCTGTTCAACAATAACAAATCCCTAATTAATTACTTAATCTCCTTTCGTGCTTTATTTCCAGGTATCTACTAGAACGTCTTGTATTATCCTTCTAATTTACTACTAACTTGTGTAGTCACTTACATTTGCAACTTCAGGATATCTCAATATATATATTATACTTTCTTTCGAATAAATAAAGATTTTCAATTCATGATCCAGTCCTTGACTCTACATATTACACTCAATAATTCCACCTATGTCTCCTATACTAGTCCTCTTAGTCCATGAAGAATTGTATTTAAAGATAGATAGGAAAGACAGTCTCATGAAGAAAGAAATGGAAATTTAGGCCTATACCCACAGAGTGACTGTGACGATAGACCACCGATACAGGGGCGGCGTCTAGATCTTGAGTTACAAACAATCTGACTCCTCTCCTGCAACCGGGAAAATATTAATGGGCCGCAAACAAAAATACAATTTTGAACAATCGATGTCAGAGGTCCCTGACACTCTCTCCTAGAGGCACGTGGGGCCGTTGTTCGCCTCCAACACCGACGACTTTCACAATTCTCATAAATTTCTTTATATTTATTTTATTTGGGACACTTCTGGCGTTCCCTCACCTCACCCTTCTCTTTGTTTTTTTTTTTTGGGGTAATCTCTAGTACCTGCTAATGACCTACTTGTCATCAACTCACTACACAAAATTACCAATTCTCCTCTTTCTAACCTAACCAATTATTATTGATTATCTTTTAACTCCTCTCTCTGTAAGCAGTTTATACCATTGTTCTAATTTTCCCTCTTTCTTGTTACTCTGGTTTCCATACTTTTCAAGTTACTATTCTACTCCCTGGGCACCCAATTTCCTTGTTTCTAAATTCCCTAGAATTCTAACTGAAACTAACTCACGCCCCAGATCAGTAACTTTCTCTTTATAACCCTTGAGTAATTCCTACTTCTATCCTAACTTGTAAGTTTTTCAATGGTAGGCGCTTAATCTACTACTACTCATAGGCCTTCTTCTGCCTCTCACTGTTCACTTTCTTATCTCCCTTTACCATGATCCATACGGTTCCCACTCTTCGATAAATCTCTTAAAGAAAACAACTCAATCCTTACGGGCCAGCATGAAATCTACTCATAGATAGTCATCTGTCACCCAACAAAAACCAAGAGGGAGAGGCCCTCGCAAGAAATACTAAGTAAGCCCCTATTACCCTTCTTTCTTACTCCCCTCGCGTCCTGTCTTATAAAAAAACAAGGTTTGTATGAGCATCACCAACTGCCTCGAGCTATGTATTCATTCGTGAGACAATCACCCATAAAAACCCAAAGTATAGAGATTATCTTTACTAACCCACGGTCACAGTTCTTGACTACTAGAAATAGAAACGGGTTGGATTACTGTATTTTATTGCCTCACCCTAGATTTATCACACTTCTATTTTCCTAACCCTACTCTTAATCCTTCATTTACGGCGTCTAATCGCCACACATTTCTTAGAAACAATGCCTCAAAATTTTCCAATTTCCAAAACAAAAGAAAATGTTTATGTGATTATACTCAACGGGTGATGTCCAACTTATCCTTTGATCCCGTGTTGTTTCCATCTATTTTCTGGTGTCCACATCTTCCCTTAGTCCAGACTGAGCAGTCGTGACCCACTCTTCTCTCCACAGCTGGTGTTCGCTGAAGCGGTCTCTCGTACCGGCGGACGTGATGTGCTTTCCCAGCTAACGACTATCTCCATATAGTCATATCAGTGAAATTCCCATTCAGAATTTCCTCAGATGAAAGTCTGACACACCATCATGCCAGAACGCCTCTACCGCTGTCGCACATCCCAGTCTCGTCTTCTCCCTTCTGCCTTTTCAACTTCTCTCTCTCGTAGTCAGGCACGTACTCCTAACCGTCTTTCAGGTTCCACACCTCTCTCGTCGATTCACCGTCGACGCATGCGCACCTCTCCTTTTCTGTAATTCAAATAAATTCAGGGCAGTATCGATAATCAGGAAAACGCTCAATATCGATTAGTTGCGGTCCCCCAACCCTTCCTTTGTTTAGGAATGGTCTCCTATCGTTGATTATGCACGTCGCTATTTGCGTCGTTACAAAAGGGCCGAGAAATTTTGTCCAGAGGCTCTAATTTAGGCTTGGAGTTCTTTTACGTGCCGTAAATCTACGACACGGGACCCCCAGCTTAAAGTCCCTCCCGGAGGACTCCGTGCCCAGGATTTTTACGTCCTGAAAAATCCATCGACCGCGGCCGGGCTTGATCCCGCGCCCTGCGGATCTAGAGGCGGGCACGCTACCTCTAGACCACCGCGGCCGACAATACTGTATTAGGCTACATTTATTCCAACAATACAGTAAAATGCTTCATGTTATTTTGAATCGTAAACTTCGTTTAACAGAACACTCTCCATCTGTTTAAAGTTACAGTTTACGGGCTAAGTCCGATTAATAAAAGAAAAAGGTGCTAGCACATTATAGCAATTATTGAGGATATCAACAAATGTCGCTATCTTACCTTTCGTACCATAGGCGTACCGAGGGGGGGGTTTGAACCCCCCCCCATTGATTAAAAAAAGGAAAATTGTATAATTTTTTTAAGTCTGCCCATAAATTACTTAATACAAGTATAAAGCGTGGGAAGCTTAAAACTCGTTATTTTGAGTCTTAATTTTTAAAATTTTTCCGGGGAGGACCCCCGGAAGCTTAAAACTCGTTATTTTGCGTCTTAATTTTTAAAATTTTCCGGGGGAGGTCCCCCGGAAAGCTTAAAATTCGTTATTTTGCGTCTTAATTTTTAAAATTTTCCGGGGAGGAACCCCGGAAGCTTAAAATTCGTTATTTTGCGTCTTCATTTTTAAAATTTTCCGGGAGACCCCGGAAGCTTAAAACTCGTTATTTTGCATTTTAATTTTTAAAATTTTCCGGGGGAGGACCCCCGGACCCCCCTCTCCCTTGGGGGTATTCCGTACCCCCCAGGCCCCGCGGATGTTATAACCCCCCCCCCATATGGTCGGCCTGGTTACGCCTATGTTTCGTACATATAATTAATATTATTCATTTACTTAATTTTAACCACTACAAATAGGCTACTTTTATTCATACTAACCTGTTCAATTTTGTCAAATTTTAGTTAATGGCACTTTTGTGACTAGCGTAATCTACTGCATAATTACTTAATTACAGCTTTCGATGCTGAAAAATAGGTGAAGTTTCATTTTTTTCTCTCAGCAATAAATTGTTCTGTAGCCTTGTAATCTGGCATGCTCTATATTGACTCTTTCTACAATTGCATAATATTTTCAGAATTAATTTAACAATTACAGTTATGGGTAATTACTAATTATCATTACAAATTGGCAGCCAAATTTTGTGCCACTGAAATGCCGTTTCACTGATAATTTCCATAAATACCAATATTTCTGAGAGATTCTTTTTTATATCTATTTGTAAATATCATATGAACAACATAAGATCTTTGGATTATCTGTAGTATAAATATTTAAAAAAATAATAATTCATCACTTGTTATTTTTTAAGAAATTTTTACATCAAAAATATTTTTAAAAAAATATTAAAGTTACATCAATGATTCTAAATTGTGTTGTTCAATAATATCAAATATACTTACATGCAAAATTTCACTGCAATATGTTAATAAATGTTTGAGTTATGAGGGAAACGGCACTTCAGTGCACAAAATTTAGCTGCGATTTTGTAATGGTAATTACCCATAACTGTAATAATTAAATTAATTCTGAAAATAGTATGCAATTGTAGAACTACTCAATATAGAGCATGCCAGATTACAAGGCTACAGAACAATTCATTGCTGAGAAAAAAATAATGTACTTCACCTATTTTTCAGCATCGAAAGCTGTATGTGTCCCCCTTAATTACACGGTGTCATAACCGCGGTAGTCCACAAGAGATTCAGTAGAAAAGTTGTGGGATATCCGCCTCATGCTTCTGATTTGAGACAAATTGTTGTGCATGGTGGGACATCCACCTTTTTTCCTCTCAACCACTGGTATTTTTATATAGGCTGGTGCTTATTTTTGCTGCGCTCAGGTACATCAAGTATTTACATTTAAATAATCTTGGAATAGCTCTTCTTCCGATCAAAAGTGCCAAATAATAGCAGTTCTACTTAATGAAACACCCAAAATCAAAGCTAGATTACTAAAGGGTGTTGCTACTGAAAGAAGGAAGCGAACAAAACAAAAGTTTTTAAATAAGTTACTCTGAGCGTCCCAGATAATTTTTTTTTTTTTTCCATTTCCTAAAACTTAACTGAAATAATAGGAGCTGAACAAAGTCTAAACTCAACAATACAATACAATACCAGAGGCTGCACCGAAATCTATTAGGAAAATAAAATTCTTTCGGGATATATAGCTAAGGAATGACTATTAGAAAGGTGTTCAATGAAGATTTCAATCTCTCTTTTAAATTCTCATACAGTTCCCTACTTAGAGAAGTTTCTTGTAGAGAGAACATTTTCCAGCTAATTTGTGCACAGGTGGATTCGAACAGAGTCAGTCTTTTAATTAAACCTGTGAAAATCCTGAAAGAGACGTACAGAATTTACAAAATACAATTTCTTCTCTATTGTAGGACAGTTTGCCCCTTATAACGGTATGACCTATATGTGTGAGTTATCGTATTGTTTAGCTTGAGATCTAATCGTAACTGGAAGAGATCTTTTTCACTGGAGGGTGTGTTCTTTCAACAGGATGTTCTTGCATGGTCAAATGCATTTGTGAGTTACGAGATGGCATATCAGTATGTTAAATTAGTATTGGTATTATTACATAGCTGCGGGTGGTAACTAGTTAGCTTGTCTTAAAACTGGGTGTTTCATAATAGATAACCCTCTTCAACATGTGTCTTCATTTTCTTGTCATGAATCTCTTCTTTACTTGTGACTCATGTCTTCCACTCTCATTTATCTTACTTAACGCTTACTGTTTCATTAGTATACGCTTGCATTCTTTCTCTTATTGTTTCAAATGTAGACTTGACCCACGAACAATTACGCCATTGCTCAGTTAGGTGTCAGTATCGGTGAGAGAACAATTGCAATGTTTACTTCCAAAATTTATTTCACATTCAGCTTATAATATTATAGGATAAAAATTCCTCTGACACTGGGATTTGAACCCAGAACCTTTGGCTAGCCGTGCCACTGCTCTACCAACTGAGCTAAGCCAGAGTTCACTTCACAGCGCCAGATGGAACCTTTCTCCTTTGACTGATTGCTCTTAATGGTCTTAATGGTAACTTGAATGTTACTGTTCAAGAACAGTGGAAGCCCTATTACAAAAATCACTATTTGTGTGCCTCACAGTACTGCATATGCCATATATGGAATCTCTCTACTAAGTCTGATTGACCTTAATGGTCTACCTCACTGGCAGACCATTAAGGTCAATCAGACTTAGTAGAGAGATTCCATCTGGCGTTGTGAAGTGAACTCAGGCTAAGCTCAGTTGGTAGCACGGATAGCCAAAGGTCTTGGGTTCAAATCCCAGTGTCAGAGGAATTTTTCTGCTATAGCCTAATACGAGTATTATGATGTAATGTCCAACAGAGACAATAATCTGTGGTTCATGAATGCATATGCATATATCTTACAATTAGTAGTTTAAATTAAAATTTAAAAATTTTAAGGCAAAAATTGTACATACATTTTTTTCACTAATTTTCAACGAAACTATTTTATTGGAAATCTGTTACTTCGATTAACTTAATAAACGAAACCAAGATTATTTTTCCTAAAAATACTTGCTGAACATTGATAGCAGTAATATTCCTGAATTTAGATTTATTTAATAAACAAAATATTATATTTTATTCATCCTGATTTCTCTCAATTGAATATTTGTGGGAGAGGTATAGAAGCTCTTTTACTGGAATGTTGTAATGACAAACTGATTTTTTCCTACTTGCCTAGTAACAGCTAAATTTTCTGTCATGTACTTGTTATTTATCTCCTTTTATTGTTAAACAGTTACGTTTTAGCTGTTTTATTTTAATGTGATAATTATTATATTAACTCAGAATTATGAAATTGCATTGTCGCAGTATTATAGTGTTTGTATGAGGGTCTTTTATATTTATGAGAAGGACTTCCCACAGTTGTGAGTTGCCAACCAGGGCACAGTATTATAGCTTTGAACTGGCGCCCACACTGTTTAGAACTTGTCCGTACTTTACATTCTGTCTGTTATCAAGTTAGAATTTTAAGATACTATGTTTGTAGCAATATGATTTTATCTTTTTACTTTGCTCAAGCCGAGTCAAGGCTAATGTATGGTACAAAAAAAATATCTGTTACTGGGGTTCATCTACTATGTTAAATGATGATTTTATTGCACAGAAGTGAATTGTCAGATGCATGGCGGGTATTGACAATCGTACCTCATGTAGAGACTACTAAGTCTATGGGTTGTACGTCTTCAAACTATTAGAATTTTTGCACATTCATAGAAATGAATTTAGTTGCAAAAGTGATTTTCATTCCTACAATACTAGAAACAGAAATAAGTTTAACATTCCTCAACATAATTCAAACAGTTTCAACAAAACCATCATGGTCTATGGTTTGAAGATGTACAGTGATCTGCCTGTTAGCATTAGAGTCATTAATGACCTGAAAAGTTTTTAAAAGACGTATCAGAAAGATTTTAATTCAATTGTGTCCATACAGTATTAATGAAGTAAATGTGGGTAATGTATGATTTATATTTAATCTTAGATATAGTGACAAGTCTTATGGCTTTATGCTCAAACAGACGATTATTATTATTATTATTATTATTATTATTATTATTATTATTATTATTGTTATTATTATTATTATTATTATTATTATTATTATTATTGTACAAGCATTTCTCATAAGCAGGGCCGGATTCAGATGACCTAAAACTGTTTGAAAAATTACCTATAAAATGACCCTAAATTTGAAAGAAAATGACTTAATAATTATAAATAACCTAAAGACTTATATCTTATTTATAACAAATTATTATTGTATACACAGTTATAGACTAATTTGTACATAATTGTAAAAACTGTAAATGCAGAAAGGCTGTTGTAGGTCTAAAAACTGTGTTCTTTGTTCTTGATTGGAGCTTTTTAGAAGGAAAGTAAGAAAATTGTTTTTAAAGTAGATCGTACAAAAATGCTGCATTATAGTAACCTAGTAACTTATCTAAATATTACCCGTATCGAAAAAAAAAGCTTTTAAACTCGACCTTATTTAGGATTGCAGTAAATCACTGTCAGCACACGGAGATTATCGAAGGTAAATGACCTCCGATTGTCTGAAAGGATACACTTATACATGGAGAAGCTCCTCTCCACATCCGCCGAAACAATGGGTGCATACTTGAAATATGATAAAAATAAAAAATAAAATCGTTCTGCTAACTGTTAAGACAGCACCGCTGTGGACGACAAAAAAAGTTAATGTACTCAATGTAATTGCATGAAAATGACTAAATAAGGAAGCAAATGACGCGAACATGACAAAATAATGACGTAAAATTGAAATAAATGCCCTACAAATATAATATTGCATAAAATGACAAAAATTACCTAATAAATATGCATTTCTATAATCTAGAGGCCATGATTAGGACTTATGTACAAACTGGCAATGTCTATGCAGGATCAATAAAAAGATGACACGTCATTAGAATCCGGGCCTGCTCATAAGTTATTTTTTTTCTAAATGTGAATGAAATTTTGTGGAACTATACAAAAGCTCAAAACGAATGTGGAAAACAGTATAGATGTGATCTTGATATATTCTTAGACCTTTTTATAGTATCACCATAGTATAACTATATATGGAGTATGGCTTATGTAGGCCTACAGGTAGGGGAAAAAAAGCGGACCGACTCTGATTTCAGTCGATATACATACTCGTATATTATCTGTGCATTTTTCTGTCTGAAAACACACCGACAAATTAATGGCTTATTTTCTTATGGGCTAAGTCAACAGTTGACACTAGAACAAATTTCAATACATTCCCTGCTATCCTGTGAATGCCGCTAGGCATGCGCAGTGGCTCATATCGGCAACATATATTTTAGTCGGTCCGCTTTTTTCCCCCCTACCTGTACATTATCATTGTTACTTGTGTCAAATCCACAATTTAATTAGATTGTTTACATTTTATATCTCCAACTCTGGCAGGTGAAAGAGAAGTTCTTGAGGCCTTGGGTGCCAATTAGGAGATGATCGTAGTGTAGTCTCCTTCTTTAGTGCTCGCAGGTAAATTTACCTCTATCATGCTACCAGTTTCAAATAATTTCACTGTGAAATGCATCTGCGACTGTTGGAAAAGCAAAGTGCTTCCCAAATAGCCCCCTCAGTACAGTGCAATCTAAACAGTCATGCCTTGTTATAGTCGAATGCAACCAGGCAAATGTGAGAAGAAAAGGCAAGTATAAAGGTCTGACATCGAGTTCTCGATATGCATGAGGTCATAAAAAGAAAGGTCTACTCATTCCTACGTTATTTATAGCTAAGTAAATTCACTCTTAAAATTATCGCGATATCCAAGCCTAAATTAGAGCCTCTGGTCAAAATTTCTCGGCCCTTTCACGTCCAAGTAATACTTTAGTTTCGGGACGGGGGTTGAGAGGCGATGGACTTACCACCTGTCTCTCTGCCCTCTCTCGGAAAATAAGCGTAACAAAAGTCACATAGGTAACAGAAACCTCCACTTGGATTTAGGACACCAGATACAGTTACAGAATACACGGCCCTGATACATTATTTAGTTACCAAGATGAATGTAAATTTTCCAACATAATGCTGGGTTGTGTTAAATTGCATTTATGCAACTCTTGCCACAGACCTTGCCTGCGGGTGGCCATTTTCAAGGTTATACACACTGTATATTTAACATTACTTATTTTTTTCTAGTAATGGATAATAAAAGGCAAACAATAAGTCATCTGTTTTCCCTGCAGCAAAAATATTCCCGTCCTTTCACGCCTCATTAACTAGGCGGTGAGTTAGAAACGCAGCCTGGCGGTCGGAAATACAGCTCACATGAACTCTGTACAACGAATATTTTTATTTCAAAAAACCAAACTTGTTTTTAATTACCGTCATTCAACTTTTTCGTTTAAAACGAATCATTTACAAAAACACGAGTAATGCATTACCAATTATTTATTACTAGGGCCCAGATTCTTAGGTTTAAAGTATTTTGTTCCTTGCTAGCTAACTGTGATATTTTAACATAATTAACCATTTCATAGTTATGGCAGTCACATAGTCCAATCTTATAAAACCTAAAAATGGCTAAATAAGACTTTAACTACTAAAAATGGCTCAAATTGCTTTTCAAGTATAATACGATAAAATAACAATAATGATTATAATAAATCGAATTATTACTGTTCTAATAAAATTACACTTTAAATGTCTTCCTACATTTTGCATCTTGCTCGTGGTGGTTTTGTTTGATAAAATTGTGCGTTTTGTAATTTGTCATTTTGTATTCCTTGTCCCGGTAAAGGATATCTTAATTGAACCGAAATCCCCGGTTTCTTCGTAAGTAAATTAAAGGCAATCTTAGGAAGCTTACACTTATTTTTATTCACAGTGTTTGTTCCAGCAAGACGACGAAAATGAAAGTTGGTTTATTAAATGATAAATGTTCTTGTTCATTGCTCTTCGTCTGCTTACATTAGTTTGGGTCTCTAATTGAACCACGGAACCTGAGATAAATTTTTTTAATACTTTGGGCAAAGCGAGAATACGTAGTTAATCAGCATTCTTCGCGGGCTAGCCTATTTTCACTGTTCTTACAGACCCCACAAACCCACAGACCACAAGTGGAGAGAGACTGTTCATTGGTAATAATTTTACTTCGATTTTAATTTTTTCTTTTAAATATCGTAATACGTGTAGGCTATATGGCATGAATGCATATGGCATAATAGCATATGCATTAATTTTCAATATGCCTTATTTGCGTAAATGCCTTATACGTATGTATGCATAGGCGTAACCAGGCCGACCATATGGGGGGGTTACAACATCTGGGGGGTATGGAATACTCCCCAGGGAGAGGGGTGCTGGGGGGTCCTCCCCCGGAAAATTTTAAAAATTAAGATGCACAATAACGAGTTTTAAGCTTCCCACGCTTTATACTCGTATTAAGTAATTTATAAGCAGACTTAAACAAATTGTAAAATTTTCCTTTTTTTAATCAATGGGGGGGGGCTCAAACCCCGAAACCCCCCCCCCTCGTTACGCCTCTGTATGTATGTACCTATGTATTTATTCATTGCAATTGGGTTACTACCCGGTGGCAGCGAATCCTAATACATACTACAATACTGCAACTAAGACTATAATTTTTACACATTAACGAGTAACATCACATGAACGATTAACATTTCATAAACAAGAACCATTACATAAGAAGGTAGTGTTACTTAATACACAAAGAAGATCTTAAGTTATTCTTAAATTTCTTCAGGGAGGGGGCGTTTCCCTGAAAATCTGCTACAGGCAATTCATTCCATTCCTCAATGGTTCTATTTACAAATGAAAACTGCCCTACATCTGTTCTATACCTTCTACCCTTGATTTTGAGGGAATAGTCGCCTCTTCCATAATACGATGGTTTTATTATCCTCCGTCCATTCCTGAGCCTTAAAGAAACCCTTTTCATTTGATCATATGACATGAATTTATGATGTCTTGACTTCGTGCATTAATAAATAAAGGGCAAGTTAGTACTTTACGACTCACCCAGCTCCCCTTTCCACTCACCACTCGCCTGGCAGCTTCCACCCCTCTTGTGCCGCCTGCTCCACTTCCCAGCAACGCATACCTGCATGCATGTAGCCGTTGCTCAACGCCGGTAATGCATAATTGCAATTGATATATCACCTAATATTTCACAATAAAGAAAGCCCCTTGCACCTCTACATAATATTCCACAATTATAAAAACGACCCTTCCAACAAAATAGGCTATTTCACAATACAAAAAATACCCTTGCACCATACATAATATTTCATAATTATAAAAAACGCCGTATTATAACATAAAATGTGGCTTAATTGATGTAGGAAAATTCCCTTGTACCAACACTACTTATAAAAACCGATTCTTGCGTTAAAACTCATGAAATCCCCGTAATATAACTCTAATATAAGAAAGCTTCCTTCAGTGCTCAACATTCACTCGTGGCGTAGTGGTCAAGACTCCTAGCTATAATGCTAGGGGTCGAATCCCGGTCGATCCAAAATTTACTATTATGTGATAATATTATAGGAGAAAAATTACTCCGACACTGGGTATAGGGTATTAGGTATAGGTCTCAAATAGGTAGGTAGGGTGAAGAGGAGTTGAGAGGAAGAGAGGAAGGAGACGGGAAAGGAAGAGAAGAAGATAATAAAAAAGAAATAAATTATTTTTTACTGTTTCATCAGTTGCTTAAGAGATGGCGCTACCATCACTACTAGTAGTTCAAATGCTGCCGCTAGGGGAGGGATTGAGAGTAGGAGTGGGGGACTGGGGTGAGTCGCAATGTACCAATTTCCCAAATAAAGTCATAAAACAATCTTGTAATAATAGTATAACTAATTCATTACGATGAGTAGGTCTTTAATAATCCTATTCTCGGAATAAGAAGTTTGTTGTATCTCATGTGCTTCTGGCCATTCTGTAATAAGAGATGAACTATGGTACAAGATGAACTCTTTGATAGTTTGAACATTTGCTTGAAATACAACTTCGCAAGCTTGTAAGGGCTCTGGCCTTGTGATTTAGTTTTCCGCATTCTGTGGCAACTTTCCCAACTACAGAAACAACGGCATCGCTTAAATTAAATCGTAGCAAAGAGCAAAGAAATCCATTAATCTTACTTTCCTTTTTTTTTTTTTTACCATGTTTCGTTTTGCGGAGACAAATTGCAGGACTACTACTGGGCAATTGAATGAATGAATGAATGAATGAATTTTAGCCTTCAGAATCCCTTAAGGGCCATGGCCTCCTGCTGTTGCAGGGAAAAGCCCTCTAGTTTGACTCCCTAGGTGGGCTAGTCCTAAAGAGTAAGGAGTTTGTTCATGTACTTAACCTAGTTCACTACTCTCAAATTATACACTATATATACAGTTTTTCCATATCCTTCCATAATTGTCTGTCTCTTGCGCTTCTGCTCCACTGCGCCCCCGCCGTCTTCTTGAAACCTTCTGCCCAACGGATCTTTTGCCGTCCCACGTTCCTCTTGCCAATTCTGGGGTCCCACATCGTTAGCGCGTGCGTCCATCTCTTATGGTCCAGTCTTGCCACGTGGCCTCCCCATTTCCATTTGAGTCTGTTGGCCGTGATGAGGGTGTCTGTCATGCCTGTCCTATTTCGTAGCTCTTCATTCCTTATTCTGTCTTTCAGGGAGACCTGAAGTATTTTACGCTCCATTCTGCGTTGGCACGTCTGAATCTTTTGTCTTTGCTTCGAGGATAATGACCACGTTTGGCAGCCATATAGGAGTACTGGCATCACACATGTCTCCAAAACTTCTCTCTTTAGTGTTAGTTTCTGGAATTTGTCTGTTAAGATAAATTTTAGAGACCAAAATTTCTTCCATGCTAGTCCTATGCGTCTCTTTATTTCTTTTTCCATGTTGTTGTGAAAGGAGAGGTTCTGTCCTAGGTATGTGTAATCCTGCACATATTCTAGAGGTCTACCGTTTAGGTGGACAGGTACTTCTATTGTGTTTGTCATGAGCTTAGTTTTTCCTGAGTTCATGGTCAGTCCCGTCGTCCGGCTGACTTCGTCCAGTTCTGTTAGCATTCTTTCTAGAGTAGGTGCCGAGTTGGCTAGTAGAACAATGTCGTCTGCAAACCTTAGGTACAAGGTCTAAACTATTTAATATTAATAATCAAATCGTGCAACTATCTTGTCTTTCATCTTAATTTTTTCACCTCCTATTATAAATATAAACATATTTGGAAAATTGAGTTCTGCTTTTGTAATTAATCATTTTCCTACTGTAATTTACTTTTTTGTACGACGTAATTAATTAATGGTACTTACGAATATTGTTGCCGTGGATCGTAACTTGACATTCCCACACGCAATCTGGTTGAAATGAAAACAAAAGGAATCTCAATGCTGAAAAAATTGCAAAAAACACTGGTGCCGTAAGTAAAACCATTACAATACAAGCCTTTATCAAATGTCGGAACCAAGGCCCCCCCAAATTGTGGCAGCTTTAACAGGACAAATATTCCGTCCCCATAACAACCAACACATGCGAATCACTTTCTGAAATATAACATTCATCTTCATTAGTGTATAAACATAATATTTTCAGCTAATATCTCAATTAATATAATTAAATTGATATAAATAATCATCGTGCAAAAAATAGCATGCAATACTCGTTCCGTAAACGCATAACGGATCTCGGAAATTGAAAAAAACTCGGTGTAAGCGCTTCGTTTTTTTTCAAATTCTTTCCTCGACCTGTATGCACCCTTTACGGAACTAGTATCGCAATATACTATTGTAAACATTCTTATGTGATTTTAGTTTTGGTATTTAATTTTTTAATACATTTATAAATTTTACGTTTCTCGCTTATTTTTAAGTGCAGCCCCTTTAGGGGCTTTGCTCATATGAGCGCTTATTATTTTTTGTGCATGATAATTTTGCTTGTTTTATGTATAATGTTTAAAAAAATTTATTTCAATCAAATTAAACGATTGTTTTAAAAAACCATTCTATAACATATATTATTTAGAAGATTAAACCCACAGCGTTGTTCATTTGTAACTCAGTGCTCAGAAAAACGTGTGTGATTACTTTAATACGCTATTATTGTCAGCCATTTCATAATTACGGGTGGGATATTCTAACATATTATAAAAACTATTTTTGTTTATTACATATCATAAATAATAAACTAGAATTGGTTCTTGACATTCTGTAAAATTTACAATGCCTTCTTTTCCACACTACATGCAATGTATTATTTAAAATTTATTTTAAATATTTTAAATTTGTTTTCCAAAATCTAGTACGGGTGGGAAATAATTTGGACACTGATTTTAATGGTGCAAAACAAAAGTTCATTTGCTGCTCTGCTATTACTGTTAGGGTTTTTGATGTTGTTATTAATGAAGGTATGAGGGATTAAATACAAATTATAAATTGTTTCCATATTGTCAGAACATATATTTAACTCAATAATAATTTAACAAAACTATCACCATTACGGGTGGGACAAAAAGTAACTTGTTTGTTATTTTACATAGTAATTAACCACACATATTTTTTAAAGTTAATCTTATACCAAATTGTACCATAAAGATGTATATTTTCTCAAATGAAAATGAACATAGCTGATTACTCTTGACTACTTGGTATTAGAGAGTGTTAAAATCATGCTAAAAATGGCGCAAAAAAAGAAGTAACTCAACGCAATAAATAAGTAAATCGACAGATTTTACACATGAAACCACTTCAGATACACCTAAGTCCTTAATATTCAGGGAATTTGAGGTTTTAAACTTATTTTTGATCACCAAATTACAATAATTTTATAACTTCTCTCTTTGAGGAAAAAATGCCCATATTTTATGAATTGGCTGTTGTATCAACGGTGCTTACTTTCCCCATGCATGTTGTAGACATAAGCCTGCACTAAAGCAGGTATAATAGTACAGAGATTCAGTTCATTCAATGTCTTGCGTTTTCAATTTCCTAATTAGGTATTTTCTTTTATATTTATTTTCCACTCCCATTTACTTTTGGAGGATGAAATGGGCTGGACATGTTGCGCGCATGGGGGAGGAAAGACGTATGTCAAAAGCATTGCCTGGGAGACCCGAAGGTAAAAGACCTAGACATTGGTGGGAGGACAATATTAGGATCGATTTAAGGGAAGTAGGAGTTGGGAGGGATAATTGGATAGACTTAGCACAGAATAGGGTTTAATGGCGGGCTCAGTTAATCGCGGCAACGAACCTTCTGGTTCCGTAACATAGATAATATTCCTTTAGCTTCCTGTGGAATTATCTATTGCCATCGAGTAAGTATTTACTTTTGGAGACAAAAATGAAACCAATTTAAAATACTTAATTTATTATAATGTGTGTGATTACTAGGGCCCGAAGTTTTAGGTTTTTATAAACTCCGTTTTAGTTTTTTAAGTATATTAAAATAATGTTATTTTAGTTTTTTTTTTAATTTTAATAAAAATGTAAGTTTTGCTAATATGTATTTATTAGCGAAACACATTGAGAAATGCATTACCTAATTTTATTTTTACTTAGGATTATGAGCCTACGCTCAGAAACACAAGACCTTAGGAATGCTTTTTGCGTAATTTTGAACAGTCATAGTTTGACTTATAGAACACAATTAATTTGAGAAATTTTCTTGCGTTTTCCAACTCCACATAAAATAAAACAAACACATAAGGCACATAAAATCAACAAGAACTTTTTTCAATTAATCAACCAACTTTTAGATTACTTTAGTTTCAGCATCTTGCTGGAGCAAACACTGTGAATAAACTGCAAGTATAAGCTTCCTAAGAATGCCTTTAACTTGCTTCGAGAGAAACCGGGGGTTTTGGTTCACTTAATATTACCTTTTCCGTGACAATGGGGTACAAAATAATACACAAGCAACAATGAACAAAATGCGGGCAGACATTTAAAAAGTATTTTTTGGTAGAACAAAACAATTAGATTAATTATTATTATTATTATTATTTTATCGTACTTTATTTGAAAAGCAATTTTAGCCATTTTTAGTTTTTAACGTCTTATTTAGCCATTTTTAGGTTTTATAAGATCGGACTATGTGACTCCCTTGACAATGAAACGGATAATTATGCTAAAATATCACAGTTAGCTAGCAAGGTACAAAATAGTTTAAAACATAAGAATCCTGGCCCTATATGATTGCTAACTTGTTTTGATTTATTATAATGGTAGTTCGGTTTGTTACATTTTATTTAGGATGGTCTATTACTTGAAAAGCATTGCTTTAAGTTTACTCTTTGAAGAAAGTTTACATTTGGATTAATGGTTGGCAGACTCGTAAGAACCACAATGTACCAAGTTTGAATGTAATGGGAGCGAATTGAAGGAGGCTAATAACCATTTGTGTGCTAACACAAACTACTATAATTGCAACGATGCCTTCCACAGAAATAAACTACTTGAAACATCCAGTGTGTTACTATGTAACAACACTATACTTTTGACCTATGTGAAATTCGAGTTGCATGGATTTAGAATTGGAGATTAGGATAATTTTTTAAAATCATACAAGGCTCAGAAATAATTTCTCTATTATTTCCAAACATGTTAAAGTTCAAAGTTTAGCAAGCTTCTTTTCTAAAGAGTTTCTCTTTCCAGCGTAATAGGCCTACTTTGATGTTGGATTTAATAATAGTAGGCCTAGATGGGTTGTTGGTTATGAAAGGGATTCCTTGTCTGCGACGATCCACAGTAAAAGATAAAACACTTTAAAAATGAATCTTCATGAACGGAGTGTGTAGTTTTTAAATACCGGTAGTTTTACTGAAATGCAGTTAAGTGGTACACAGCGATTCAAAATCTTATTTGGTAATTCAGGATATCATAGGCTCTATAAAATGGTTGTACGAAACATTTTTAGTAGCCTACTGTACGAAATTTTGTAGGCCCATCAGCTTTTGGATAATTCCATGTATGATTTGTGGCTCTCACTGATTACAAGAACAAGAAAATTGTACTAACCTGACTATTTTGTCCTGCATAGTTTTTAACTAAAGAGCAATTGAAGGGAATCACCTGTTGATAATGTAATATAGTAGCTTTTTTGGGAACAATGAGGGAGTAACTAAATGCCTTTATTTTAATCCTCGTATGCCCGGTTTCTATAAACTCGCGAATTAGCCTACCTATGGGTAAATTATCCAATGCACAGAATTTACACAAGAATAACACCACACAAACACAAATAATTTAAAGATAGCAATCACATACACTTGTGGCGAGTTTCTAGATAAATGTCCTCTGGGTAAATATGAGAATGAAAGAAAAAATATTCCTACACACTCGGGCTAGATCTTTCCAAAGGTAAAATCGTCGGGTTAATTTATCCTTTCATGGATGGCTAAATAAAATTTAACCTCTTTGTAGGATCAATAATAATTTAAACAATGAGAATCAAAGCCTTCTGAATTAAATTAACTGTACAACTCCAAGGCCTTGCTCATTATATCATTGTGGGTGAAATGGAACTAATTTGTCCATGGATAATTTACCCATAGGTAATTCACAAGTTTGTAGAAACCGGGCAGTAGTCATTTAAATGAAGGTAAAATTACATAATTTAAAAACACCCTACAATAAAAGGTATGTTGCAGATCACAAGTCACAACTGGTCAGTTATTAGTCTGTTTCCCTTTATATAGCCTATATTTATTTATATATGTCTTTATATATATATATATATATATATATATATATATATATATATATATATATATATATATATAATTCATGGTTCTAGATAATCTTTTGCTACTCAAGGCCCACGTTTAAAATGGAGAAAGGTACATGTCTTGTTGATCATTATGCTGCTTAAATAATATTTCCAATCTGTGTGGTCAAATTTTTTTTATCAGTTTGTATAAAAATTAGTGGAAGTAAGTGCCATAAAATGAAAGTGATAAAAATGAATTGATAAAGATATGACTATAAATAATTACGATTGGTTGAAGTTCATAAATTCTATACTGGATTGGTCTCTATTTACAGATCTAAGAATGTAGGCCTACTTACTATTCTGGTGCTCAGTTATGTTTGGTAAAATTCTATTTTCCGTTCGATTTTAGTTGCATTTCGAATTGGGATAAGCTAGGTGGTTAATTTGTCCGGGAATAGTTATTATTAGACTTCGGACATTTAGGTCACTAAAAATGCTATTTTAGGTACCTAAAATAGGCTCTAAAAATTGGAAAATAGGTTCTAAAAATCGTAAAATAGTCTCTTATAAAATCGTTAAGTTGCCAATTTTCTGAAATATCTCAATTGCAATGCAGAATATTATATTTATTGAAGTCACCTTGAATGAACAATCATAATAAAACACAGATATAGGCCTATGGTACACAGAATTATATAGACCTATTACTAGGGCCTGCATTACTACCATAATAGTGAAAACCTAATCCCTGCGCCCAGAAGCAACGCACGCTAGCATATTCAGGGATTCAGAGAACTACTATTTTTTTTTTTACTGGATGTGGGAGTCGGGAGAAAAACACTACATTTTCGTGGGGATTGTAAGGAATTTTTCTATTGAAGACGAAACATTCCTTACTATTTAACCACGTCATAAATGTGTCATGTACTGCACATTCAGAGCTAAAAGTTTAGTACGAACTGAAAATAAATGCTATAATTTATAACAAAAAATAACTTTCTTTGAACTTTATAGGAAAAACGAGCAAATAGGCAATATTAGGCTCCAACGTAATAATAGGCTGTTTTAGGTCCTATAAAAATATCAGTTTTAGGCATAGTCACTTATGAAACATTCATATACAGGTTTTCGTCCATATATCTTATCTTATCTTCTCGGCTTAGGGGCTGAGCCCTTACGGGCTCGCGCACGTAGGCCTCATAGGCGGGCCCATTGTACACCCCCTAGGAAACGAATGATGTGCATGCCCTAAGGCCCCCCAGTCAACAGACTCCACCACGAGCCCCCACGGAGCTCCCCTACATCCAACAAGGACCAGGTACCACTCCACGTGCACCATACCCAGGGTCCCTCGTACAAGAGCCCCATAGGCGCGGCACACCCTGACGTGCGCCACTAACCCAGGGTCCCTCTGAGAGCCCCAAAGGCACGGTACACCACCAGCAACTCTTGACCACAAGCAGCGGGACAGGAAGGGGGGGGGCCGCAGCAGAGTCTGCAGCAGGAGCTGGCCCGAAAACCAGTAAAGGGGAACGGGATGATAATGAGGGGGAAAGGAAGTTGAAGTGGAGAGTGTTGGTGGAATGAATGAAGGGGGAAACGGGAGGATCCCCGAGAAAAACCCCCAAAGGTCACGGCTTTGTCCACAAATGACACGCCCGCCAGCCCCGAGATTTGAACTCGGGACCGCTAGCATGCCAGGCCCACGCGCTAAGCATGAGCGTCCATATATCACTTAAGGATTAAAATAGGTTTTTACCTAAAATCCGAAGTCTCGTTATTATTCTTGTGAAGAAAATATGTTTACAGTCAGTATTCGTAATGCTCACGTTGTACATTTTATGTGCTTTGTGCAATGAGTTCCTGTAGTGATAAAGTAAGGTAGGCTTATAATAACTGTGAACACCTGCAATTCTTAAGAGCCATATAAGACATTAAGTATCAATATTTTTCAATATTGCTGAGGGAAAATTGCATGTACTTTGCTTGGAAATTAATACTAGATTACTGTAATATATTATTTTTCTTTTCAGGTAAGTTGGGGTACCTACTTGATTCCGCCGATGATGTTGAGATTATACTCATCTTACAAGCTAACTGTAAGTGACAACTATCAATCATTCAGCATTAACTTACAGAGTGACCCAATGAACTATGAACCAGCCGCGCGGTGTTCATTCACTGGGCGTGTATACATGTGTTTTCCGCAGCTGCTGCAATCAAGGTCACGTTCGCTTTGTTCTACTCTGCAGTATTATGAGTTCACGATGGCTTTGCTCTGTTGTTACGAGTAATTTATCACTGTGTCCTGCATTTAGTGAAAATTATGGATCATTGTACTTTTAATACTGCGCAGCTTGTATTTACGAGGGATGTTCTGAAAGTAAGTTTCGTCATTTTTTTTTTCACATGGAAACTTTATTACCAAAACAAATACACCATGCAATCATGAAATATACCCCTTGCACTATTTTTCAACATAGTCTCCACCGACATTGAGACATTTGTCATAGCTTGCAATCAGTTTGAAGAAACCACTCTGGTAAAACTCAGTGCCCTACTATGCAAGGAATTGTCGCACAGCCTTCTCCACCTCAGCATTGTTTTGGAAGTGACGTCCCGAGAGTGCGGCTTTCATTGCATGGAACAGGTGCCTTCCTTCACTGAACATGCAACACCAGCGACCAACAATTTGATGAGACATGACCTCTTCACCATACACAGTCTGTAGGCGTCCATGGATGATGGACACACTAGTCCTACATGCCCATTCATACCGGATAACAGCATGTACTTCCATTGTCGACCACGTTTTCAGTACACGTCCATCTGCCATCGTGATTTGTACTCAAATAACCTCGGGCACGCCAGTCTACTGCTACTCTCTCTTCTTCGGGACTCTACTCATGCATCGTTTCTCCTCTGCTGACGCTCTTTCCGTCGTTGAACCAGCAATAGGTGTCGATTCTTATGGCAGTTGTTTGCTTCATCTGCTTTACCATCTTCACTTTTTAAAAAAACGACGAAACTTACTTTTGGAACATCCCTCGTATGTATGATTCGTATGTATTAAAGCAATTATCTCGTCAAGTACAAATATGATTTGCAGAACGATTCCCGGGTATAAAGGTTCCAGGCCGTACAACAATCCATAATCTGTATAATAAATTTCATACCGAAAAGGAGCAAGATGGGTCAAAGCCTGTCTTTTGTACTTCACTTCATTCCGGCTGAGATTCATTCATCTCTATGAGTAAAAATTATTAACCAATCTTGAAACAGTTCATTATGTTATTGCATATTATTGTGAATAGAGAATAATTTTAAGGTATCGGTATTGAATTATTTTTAATCATTGGATTTCTATCAGATCGAAAATTCATTTTAGAACGGTTCATAGAGCCAGGTTTATTTATTCTGGTTACTATGAAGGCATTCATAGTGATGGAAAACTCCTATTTGCTCTGACGTATGCTGGTTATCCAACCAACATCCAACAAAAGCGATTTGAACTTCCTTTAATTCACCTTGATTTTATATTTAACTTCCAACTTTCTATCGCATGGATTATTAAATGTATGTAGTATATACGTTGTGTATTTTTCATGGCATTATTTATTCACATTGATTTTTAGTAAGTGCCAGTATGGTACTGTATGAGATTGTGTGGGGGATGGGAAAATGTCTGTCTGTCCGTCCGTCCGTCTGTCCGTGTATCTGTATGCGCGATAACGCAAATATGCGTAATCGGATTTCAATGAAACTTCCATGGGAAGAAGCCTATTGATATTGGACCAAATCGGTTGACCGATATCGGAGTAATGCCCAATTTAGTGCCTATTTTGTGGAGATATATTATAAAGAATTTAACAAATGCAAATCGGTTATGCTGACAACATATGTTTTACAGTGTTCATATACGGCTTTGGAATTTGCATTACAGTTAGCCATGACATATCCCTTCGCATTTGATTATCAAACTAGTCAGATGTTTATTTCGTTGATCAAGTTGAATAATGTTGCATATAGAATATATATTATTGCGAAATAATTAGGCCTACGTACATTGTGTATTTTGTGAAATGTTAAGATATTTTAAGAATGTCTTATATCAGTGTATACGAGTTTGAATTAAGGTTAAGTATCAAACTTTAGAACTTTGTTCTTCCGTAAACCCTGCTTAATGAATCGATCTGCAGCTTAATTCGGAGATAGATTAAAAAATAACTTTTTTTCTGCATATCAAAATTGCAATTAATTTATCACTGATTAAACAAAAGCATTCTGGCACTTTGTTATATCAGTTTACCTGATTTTATCGGGAGCTTCATTAATATTACCTCCCTTATTTTTCTTGTTATTACTGCTGAAAGTGTTATTAAACGATGACTCGTTCCCTTTGTGTGCTACGATGCATGAGTGTGTATTTTTGTAGAGAGAACATAGTAGCTTCCACAAGTTGGGACTGATATGACGAGTCATTGCATATTCATTACAGTTGTTACATTTTAATTTCCTATTCGTACGGCAGATTGATTCTGCATGAGTGACCCCTGCCCTTTCCTCGAAACTAGTAAAGGGAATGTATAAAACAGCAAACAATCACTGATTTTTCCGCTGCCAGTCCGTCATAATCCCATCAACTTTCACCGATTTGGAGATGAAAGAACAATCGTAAAACTTAATTGCCCTTTATACAGATATACTGTATTTCCCAGTTTGAGTTAAAATTAAAATTCAATTTCTGGTAAATCTGTTTCTGCTCCATTGAAGTTAGAAATTGCAATTGACTATTGTCGCTGGAACGAACAAATTAGCACGCGTTGAACAGCAGTCATTAACTTGCAACGTCATAAATGGTTGGGTTTTTTTGTAATATATTCCGAGAAAAATTTGTAACAACAAATTGTATTGCTTCTGAGCGGACGAACAATATTTTCCTTGATACGAGGGTAAGTCACGAAGTATCCGCACCTCTTTTTTTAGGTACATTTCGAAGAAAAATCTACCTATTGGGATCGATACAGTGTCATGACTTTCGAAAAATTCTTTCATATCTTTACGTTTCATGCCTCCCTAAGTACGAAACCACCGCCCGTTCAATTTTTATGTGTGTGTGTGTGTGTAGATATATATATATATATATATGTATATATACAATATATATATATTCACAATATATATACACTATATATATATACACTATATATATACACTATATATATACAATATATATATACACATATATATACACATATATATACACGGTAGCGGCCGTAATTTTGAAGATATTTGATCCAAATTTTATTAGGTTATTTCTAGGCTCAATAGTTCGGACAAGTTCGTTAATGAGCAAAATTGGCCCAAGAGGGGTCGGGGGAGGGGATTGAAATTTTGAAAAATTTATATCTTGGCCCCTATGAAGTATAGAGGGAAACTTTGGTTTAATAAATTAGAGTACTCCGTATGCAGTTCAGAGTGACACCAACGATTCAGGGGTTATGGGGATACGAGAGGGTGGGGGATGAAAATTCGAAAGTTTTGAAACCACGTCTTGTGGTCTTGTGAAAAGCTCTTGATGAATACTCTACAAATCAATAACTAGTTTCTCGATAGCTGTCATATAAGGCGGGATTTGAATGTTTGGAAATGTGCTCTTTCCTTTTTTGCAGTTATTTTGGGTTTGTCATGCCAAGGCTAAAGAAGAAAGTACTGTGCTGCGACAATAAATTAAACCAAAAGCACTTCGAAATCTACTTCAGCCTGTAGGCCTGCCTAAAGGGTTTTTTAAATCTTAAGTTGGCTGTACCGCTTTGTGCTCGCGCACGTCGATATGTTCATCTGTCTCCACTTGTGGAATGTTACACCATTATGACTCCACTGCGTGTTGCGCTGTTGCACATTAAACATGGCTGCACCGCTCAGAGTTTGCTCTAAAGAAGAACAGCGTGCAGTGATCTGTTCCTGATGTCTGAAGGTATACCAGGAGCCAAAATTCATCGAAGATTTTTCGCACAATACGGGCAATGTTTTACCCAAGCGTGTACGAATGAATTAAAAAGTAAAAAATCGAAGGAAACATGTGAAGGACGCCGAAAAAAACAGGATGCCCATCCACATCCACTAGCGAAGACAACATCGAGCAAGTGCGTATCATAATTCAGACAAACCGAAAAGTGACTAAAAGTTTCCCATATAAAGGTGACTCACCGTTGTTTCACCACAGACCAAGAACTGAAGGAAGCGGTGCATACGTGGCTTGCACTCAGTGGAAAAACTTTTTTTCTGAGGTCATCAGGAAGCTTGTGCAACGATGGATCAAGTGCATTGTGTTGAAAATGAGATAAATGAAAGTTTTTTATTGATTAAAAAAGAGTGCGGATACTTATTGACTTACCCTCGTAGATAATGAACGGAAGTTTTAAACCTAAGAATATATAATAGTTGAAAAGTTACAATTTCCAACGAATGTTAAGGAAAATGAAGATGCTATATTTTAAAATCATTAATCAAGCAACTTGCAGAAATTGCCTGGTGTTTAATGTAAATTGTAACAATCATAGCTTCCAGAACTTAATAGTGATTAATTATCTTTCTTAAGCGAAATTGAATATTTTTAATAGAACTTTTTATTAGAGTTCAGTATAAATTTAATAATATAAATCATGTTATATTTCACCTTAGCTATTGGAGAGGAAAATAACTTTTGTGCTTCATTTATTTATTTATTTGTCGATGGTAAGAAAACCCCAACGAGCAAATATGACCCTAAGATTGACTATAAATGTGACCCAAAATCCTAAACATGACCTTTTAAAAGAAAGTATTTTCTAAAAATAAATGTTCCAATTAAAAGCGTTTAATGACACCAATTGAATCGGATAATCACTTTTTAACAGTTTTACAGGTGATTTACAGTTTTACTTTAAAGAACTTCTAATCTGTTGTTTCCAGATAACACTGCAAATATGAACTGAAAATATTTTTAAAAACATGTCTATTGGAAGATGTTAACAACATGAAGGAAGAGGTAATTGTGCTATTACTTGTTATTGGTCCCTCACATTTCAGTTACAGTAAAGCACAATATTCGTGACTCTTTTTCGGAAAAAATCTGAGTCGACAATTTAGTGCACATAGCCTACTGCATAATTGTGCTCTTTTACCGAATTTAAAATTGAAATACGTCGTCAAATTACAAATATGACCGAAATATGATCAAGATTATGAAAATGACCAAAATATGACTTTATATGCAAAATAAAACGGCCGGATTAGGATAACAAGTGTGCCTTTCATATTTAATTTGTGTTTGCGGCAAGGATGGAGGTCAGGATAAAAATATGACATGTCATAATCATCCGAACCCTACTTATCACCAGGCTTTAAAACTTAGTGCCCGATCGAATATGTTAACAGCAACCGTACTGTACAGACTTTGCTCGGCGTATGCCCTAGCTACCATAATTATGCTAGTTCACGTGATAGTAAACAAACCGCAATACAGATATAGGAAGACCACAAAATAACTTCTCATTATCTAAACTCACATTACAAGCATGCAAAACGACACTTTCTCCTATTTGTGTATAATAGTCCCTCCCAAATGTTTCAATATATGTTTGCGTTTGAGAACACTTTACTTTCGGCATGCCGAACACGTATTTTAAATTTAAACACGCACAATGACAAGGTACACTGTTGACCAATTTGAGAGGCATCGTACTACGAGAGCATTCACTTCTCGGTACTACTATCAATGACTGTCTTATCAGCCTACGCAATCACCCTCCACCCCCTATACTCAGGTTGTTGGTAACCGGAATCAACTGCCTCTGTGGGTTCGGGCACTAAGTTTTAAAGCCTGCTTATCACTTATCACGATTTGCTTTCATCGACGTCAGGTTATTTAGTAAAGAGAAGGCCCAGTGTTTCCTTCTGATAAAAATAATAAAATAGAAAAACTGGCATCCGTAATCGGCTTTGTGGTAGACATAACTGTACTCTCCCTATTTGTAGAGGTTTTATTGTGACCTAACTTAAGATCAATCCCGAAGACCTGTTTGTTGAGAAGCTGATTCTCAAATGAAGACTTGTTCTTGGTTCGCCCGAGGCTCTCAAAGAATTAGATGCATTCTGAAAGAAAAGAAACTAAACATTGTAACTATCTTTCCACTGTCTTTGATATCTGATATGGTAACAGGTTGAGCTTATGATTAGGGATGGTAGATTTTAGCAACTAAAAGATAAATATTTCTTTCTTTCTTTTTTTATGTTAGTTTTACCTCTCCCTTTTAGGATTTAAGCGACCCAAGCCGCCCGGGCCTTACAGGGCCGCGACCTGTCGGGAGAGGGATTATCTTTGGTCCACATACATAGGGCAAGATAGGGTGACGCGCCGCACTTTTCTTGAAATTCGTCTACCTCAAAACGGGATTGAAAATTTTGAAAACTCTTTTTGAGATTCCAAGCTATGATCTTCCCTGCCTATATTTCAGCAAAGGAAATATTTATAAAATAATAATTAAACGTGTAAATACAATTACTAAATTGAAAGGCAAAGCGGGAGAGATGCCGCATTGCAGGGTGCTATGCCGCACGCATGGGAGACATGCCGCATTCACAATATTAGTTTAAATTTACTTCAAAGGCACGTACAGAACAAAAAAGAACCTATCTACACAATCTCTGAATACTGGCGACTAGCCTTGTTTCATTTTCTGTACCAAATATTCCTTCAGGCCCAAGTGAGGGTTTTCCCAATTTAATGTGTCCGTGCGCCTACGAATAGTCCTCTTTGGCATATTATAGCAACGTTCGGCTTCCCGAATGGAAATTTCCCCTGCCTTAATTCGAAGAACAGCTTCTTGTAGGTCACTGTCACTCCATAGGCCACGATGTTTAGCTCCCTCCCTTTCCCTATACCTTGTTGGCATGCTTATTGCTGAAAAGAGCAGAAAAAATAATTTTGGGGGGTAATTATACTGCAAGACATTGTGCGGCGTGTCACCCTTGAAAGCTATGCGGCATGTGACCCAAAACTCAGGGACACGTGCCGCACTCATCTGTAGAGCTTATTGTTATTGTTGTTATGGCGAACTTCACTCACAATATCTTTACAACCTCTAAATAGTCTATTAAAAGTAGTACACGCAGAAAAAATGGAACAAATACAGACCAGGAAAGAATAAAGTAATGAGTCCAAAAAAGTTTTGCAGTGAAACTAGTGCACTTACCTGATAAATACCGCTACAACAATGACATAAACACCGCAAACAATGAAGACACGTGATCCAGTTACTCTAAGGAGGGAACTGGAGATGGTATCACGACAATTAGCGGTACCTAGCGTCAAATGTTCGAGTTAGAGGGGGTGCGGCATCTATCCCGGTGCGGCGCGTCACCCGGTTTTGCCCTACCTTTTTATCCAGACAAGGACATGGAGGGCCTCCTCGGATGCGTGATCAGCCCAATGCCGGGGCCACCTCCGAGACTACACGAACACATAGGACGACACACCATTCACACACACACCCACTCCAAACAAGTCGAGGATGGGATGAAGATGACAATGACGGCCAGATGATATCTGGGGACCACAACAAGGGCCTGAAGTTACCCGACATTTGTCTCACAGGTGAGGAAAAACCCCAGAAAAACTTCACCCAGGTCCCGACCAGGAATCGAACCCGGGCCCGCTGCGTGAGAGGATGGAACGCATCCTCTACGCCACAGCGGTGGACAAAAATAAAGATTTAGCATTTTAAAATAAAATTTTGCATTTTATAGCAATTTTAACGTTGAAAGCTAGCATGTTGTAGCGATTTGGAATGAAAGAATTTTATTATTATTAGAAAATAGGTTTTACAATTTATTTCGTTATCAAGTGCATTTTATTCGTTTTCCAGTTACAAGAAGGCATAAAGCAATATAAACGTGTAGTGAAATTGTGAACACTAAAATAAACATCAAAATATGTGCACTGCTAACTTGTATTAGCCAATATGCATTTCAAGTCAGCATTCAGCACACATTAAAAATTTAACATTGAAGACATTTCAATAATACTCTCCTTTAACCTGTTTCGGTTATCTGTGACAATTATATTGTACTAGCTGACCCATCAATGCTTCGCATTGTTAGATTGATGTATATTTATAGGTTAAGTGAACACAATTTAAAGTCGATTTGTTGTAGCCTACTTCTATAAATCATCAGCCGTCCAGCCAACACGGTGGACGTATTTATATTCCACATACTCCTCCACCCGTAGTTTTCTCTGATTATGTCTTAAAAATTTAATAGTTGTTTCAATTTTGGCAAACATGCAGTAAATAGCTGGGGGTAGGGGATGCGTTCGCTCCTCTCGCGCAGCGGGCTCCGATTCAAATACTGGTCGGACAAGTTACTTAGGTAGAGTCTTTTCCGGGATTTTCCCTCACCTGTGAGACAAATGTCTGGTAACTTTAGGCCCTAGTTGTCTCCGGATATCACCTGGCAGCCATTATCATCATCATCATCATCCCATCCTCGCCTTGTTCAGAGTGAGTGTGTGAATGATGTATCTCGTCCTATGTGTTTGTGTTGCCTCAGAGGTGGCCCCGGCATTGGGCTGATCACTCATCCGGAGGCTCTCCATGTCTTTGTCTGGTCAAGAAAGTATGTATATGATCCATAGATAATCCCTCTCCCGACAGGTCGCAGCCCTGTAAGGCCCGGGCAATGTGGGTCGCTTAAATGACCCTAAAAGGGAGAGGTAAGAACTAAGGCCAAGATAGAGAGATAATATGGTAAATATAAATTAATATAGAAATTAATCAGGAAATTATATCTATTGATGTTGTATGAACTACCTGGGGGTAAAGGCGGCCGGTGCGTAAGGCTGACAACCTTAACGCTCCGATTGTCTAAAAATCAGGGAGCCTCAACTTCTTGGAACCCTCTGGGCCTCCATGGCCTGTAATAGAGAACACTTTTTTTATTATCTTTCGCAATGCAGTCCTAGGCTTGCTATAAGAAAAGAGTTCAACTCTTAAGAATAGAACCCAGGACCTTCTAAATTTACTTCATGTCAAAAAATAGTTGATAATCATTTAAAGGAATCTATATTAATAAAAGGAAGTGTCTGTCCTCCGTCTGTCTGTCTTCCGTCTGTCTGTCTGTCCGCGATGCCCAGCGAAATCTACTCAACGCAGAGATCTGAAATTTTATACATAGGCGGACTAAAGGGTCGGAATGTGCACCTCGAAGCCGGAATTTTAATTTTCGCTTTAGTTCGTGAGTTATGAGTGAAAAACGGGCAGAAAACGTGTATTTTTTTGCGATTTCGAAGCATCAGTTTCAGTAATATATTTCAATGTTAAATCAATTACAGCTGGCTTTGGCTATTTTTGTCATCATACCTCATAGCCTACCTTGGAAATAAAAGCATCGCGATCGCTTGATTTTGTAAGTCCATCGTGGACGATTCATTTGTTTAGAGTGTCAAGGCCCGCAGATATATGAAATTTTCAACCTACACGTAAGAAGGATATCAACATAGGCTTAATTATGGTCAAACATTGTTCGATTTGAACGAAACTCACTATACAGGGGTTTTCTGGGCCAAGGAACTGGAACCTGAGGTCGCTTTTTCTACCAGGGGACGCTACCTAATCGTGGAATACACTCCACGTGATTTAGGTGTTAATAAATATAATGATTTAACTATTATGCACTTAAGTTTAGAAATAATTATCGCGGGGGAAGCCGCGGGCACATGTTATCTTATAATAATAAAAGGACGTGTTTGTCTGTCTGTCCGCGATGCCCAGCGAAATCTACTGAACGCAGAAATCTGAAATTTTAAACATAGATGGACTGAAAGGTGGGCAAATGCACCTCGAAGCTGAATTTTTAATTTTAGCTTTTGTTCGCGAGGTATGAGTGAGAAACTGGCAGAAAACGTGATCTTAGCGCTGTCGAAGCATCAGATTTCAGTAATACATTTCAATGTCAAATCAATTGCAGTTGGCTTTGACTATTTTTGTCATACCGTGGAAATAAAAGCATCGCGATCGCTTGAATGTTGTAAGCCCACGCTGGTCGATTCATTTGTTTAGAATGTCAAGGCCCGTAGACATATGAAATGTTCAACCTACACGGAAGAGGGATAATCAACATAGACCTAAATATGGTTAAACATCGTTCGATTTGGACGAAACTCACTGTACAGGGGTATTCTGGGCCAAGGAAATCGAATCTGAGGTCGCTTTTACCAGGCGACGCTATCTAATCGTGGTATGTAGTCCACGTGATTTAGGTGTTAATAAATATAATGATTTAACTATTATGCTCTTAATTTTTAATTTTTGAAATAATTATCGCGGGCGAAGCCGCGGGCACATGCTAGTTCTATATAATTCTCATAATTTTATATCTATTAGGCCTACATGAAATCACAGTGTCATGCCAAGCCACCTGTGTAGTTTAAAAGAAATTATGTTGTCATGGGGATTGTATACATGCAGTATGAATTCCTTTTGGTGAATTTCATAACTTTACAGCCCTATTTTGGCCCTTAGAGGCCCTTAGAGCCCAAAGATTTTGAAATCCTTTCTTAGTGCGCATCTAGAGCCTAGGAGCAATATGTGTACAAAGTTTCACGTTCCTAGGCTGTATAGTTTTTGAGAAACTGTGACCAGTCAGTGAGTCAGTGGGTTTTGGCTTTTATATATAGAGATTTTCTGAATAAGCGTTAAACATTCACTCTATTGGTAGGTGACCAGATTTCCTGAATACTTGTATTCCTAACAAAGTTTGCAGTCAGTTTGCAGTTTTAATTGTCTCTTGTACTGGTTATCAAATGTTTGTGACATTAATCATAACCACATAAGAAACTTAATATAAAAATATTCCTTTAGGCAGGCCTATAGGTAGATTTCGAAGTGATTTTGGTTTAATTTATTGTCGCTGCGCAGCACTCTTCTTTAGCCTTGGCATGACAAACCCGCAATAATAGCGGCAAAAAAGAGGAAAGAGCACTTTTTCTAACATTCAAATCTCGCCTTACATGAGAGCTATCGAGAAACTAGTTATTGATTCGTAGAGTACCGGTACTCATGAAGAGCTTTTCAGCATGGTTTCAAAAATTTCTAATTTCCATCCCACCCCACCCCTACTCGTACCCCCAAAACCCTCGAATCGTTGGTGTCACTGTGAACTCCATAGGAAGTACTCTAATTTATTCAAACAAAGTTTCCCTCTATAGTTCATAGGGGCCGAAATATAAAGTTTTCAAAATTTCAACCCCCTTCCCCGACCCCCCTTGGGCCAATTTTGCTCATTAACGAACTTGTCCGAACTATTGGGCCTATAAATAACTTAATACAATTTGGTTCGAATATCTTCAAAATTACGAACGCTAGCGTGTAAAGATATATATATCACAATTTTTTTTTTTTTTTTTTTTGAACGGCCGGTGCTTTCGTATTTAGGGAAGCATGAAACGTAAAGATAATATGAAAGAATTTTTCTAAAATCATGACATGGTTATCGGTTGCAATAGGTAGATTTGTGTTCCCTATACAGGCCATGGAGGCCTAGAGGGTTCCAGAAGGTTGATGCGCCCAGATTTGAGACATTCGGCACATGAAGGTGGTAATGTTGTTAGCCTTACGTAACGACTGCCTTTACCCCGTCTTTACCCCGCCTTTAGAGTTTTAGTCGACCCCAGGGCCATAGTGCCACCAGAAGGATTAGGCCAGTTGAAAACTCCGACCTCATCGGGGATCGAACCCCGGTTTTTAGCGCAGCGAGGAACTTAATATAGAACATGGAATTCTTCTCTTCATATCGAACACTGTCATATGATTTGTGGTACTCATCTGAGCAGCCACAGTTGGATTAAAGAGCTCATTAACAGCTTCATAAAATTGATTTGTTCATTTCCTGTCGTATTATTTAGATAACTGAGTATGATACGTGACTAATGCCCGGTTTCTATAAGCTCGTGAAATACCTATGGATAAATTATCCATGAGCAAATTAGTTCCTAATCACCCACAATGATATAATGAGGAATGCCTAGGAGTTGTACAGTTAATTTAATTCAGAAGGCTTGATTCTAATTGTTTAAATTATTGATCCTACAAGAGGTTAAATTTTATCCAGCCATCCATGAAAGGATAAATTAACCCGACGATTTACTCTTGGAAAGATCTAGTCCGAGTTTGTAGGAACATTTTTTCTGTCATTTTCATATTTACCCAGCGGACATTTATCTAGAAACTCGCCACAAGTGTATGTGATTGCTATCTTTAAATTATTTGTGTTTGTGTGGTGTTATTCTTGTGTAAATTCTGTCCATTGGATAATTTACCCATATGTATTTCGCGAGTTTATAGAAACCGGGCATAAGAGCAATATATTCAGAATGGGACCTTACCTCTGGACGCCGGCCTTGATCAATTCCAAGTGTAGTACTGGAAAACATGAAATGACAATCCTGATGCTTGTTATAGGAATGTTTGTGTATTATATTATGTAATCCCAAAAATCCTATAAATAACTTGTTACACAAGTTGTTGAACAACTGAGAAGCTATTCTATAATACAGATGAACGAACTTCACTTTGCTTAAGATAGATGGGACTTATTTCACTTATCCAAGCTCTGATGCTGTTTTATTACTATTGCAGCAAATAGAAAAAAACTAATACAATATAAAATACAATACAATATAAAATAAAATCAGGTTAACTGATGTAACAAAGTGCCAGAATGCTTTTGTTTAATCAGTGATAATTGCAATTATGATATGCAGAAAATAAGTTATTTTTATAAAAGATCTCCGATTTAAGCTCCAGATGGATTCATTAAGCTTGCGGAAGGACAAAGGTCTAAAGTTTGGTAAGCATATGGGAAGGATTATGTGGGTAGTATTATTTGTCAAAGCTAGGTAGGCCTACCTTGTACTGCAACTGCCAAAGCTCTATATGTACCTAGGTAGGCTACACTGTAAAACAAATGTTGGCATGAGAACTGATTTATGTTTGATAAATTCTTTCTAATATATTACCATAAATTAGGCACTAAATTGGGCATTACTCCGGTACCAGCAAACAGATTTTGTCGAAGATCAATAGGCTTCGTCCCATGGACGTTATAAATGCGTATACCGGTATGTACGTATGTTTCTCCTCTACATTATATTTTAATGTATTTTTCTTATTCGTTCCTGTATAGCAATATACCTAATGTAATTCCTGACCGATTTCACATTGGCTTTTTATTCATTCATAACCTATAAGACTGCTTTAAACTTGAAACAGACATGTCAGCGAATCGTAGGCCTATTTGCATCATTAATATTACTGCCACTGCCTGCGCATTTTGTTATTGGACTTCAACTCGGAGGTCTATTACAAAAATAACTTCTTTTCTGCATGGGCCTATCAATAATTGCAATTATCACTGAGAAAAAAAAGCATTCTGGCACTTTGTTATATCAGTTTACCTGATTTTATTCCATTTGGAATTCAGCGGAATTATCTGTTATATTAATATAATACTGCGGATGCTATTTCAAATAGTTTTTCTCCTTATACCCTCTAATCAAATACAACACACTGTATCCTTAAGGAGCTGGACCAATTTATTGTGAAGGTTTTTTCATTTGTTAACATTAAAATGAAGCGTTAGGTCTACATATAGAAAAAGATAGATATGACAATACAGCACACTGAACACCATCATAAGAAGCTGTGGCTCCTGCTGAAGAATCCAATTTAATTGCTGCAAACCAAGCATTTTAAGACTCACTACTTAGTAAATAATTCAATTCTGGGTTTTTATAAATGTGAATCAGACTTTTGTACACCATTGGCGATCAGGACATCATCTTTAAGAGTGCTTCTACATAAAACTCAGAGGAGTTCTAATTGGATATTTTTAAACCTAAATAGTTCTTATAGTGTAAAACTCTTGGGGACTTTACACACTGCATAGACGCTCCACTAAGTTTAGTAAGCCTACAGGCCCAATTATTTTATTGTAAAAAGCTCTTATTGTAATTTTATCTTTTAACTTTTGACAATGTAGGCCTACATAGGGACTTGCATCATCTTAAAGCTTATAGTATATGCATATAATGATTTTAATTATTTAAATTGGACATGCAACTTTTTCTATGTGTAGACCTAGCGCTTCATTTTAATGTTAACAAATGAAAAAAAAAAAAAAAAAAAAAAAAAACACAATAAATTCCGGGGTGCGCGGGCAAAGAGAGTTAAGTCCACCATCCTAAAAAAATTGAGATATGTCCATAGAGTTATAGATAAAAATGTTCTCTACATTTGTGTTAAGTCAAAATCAAAATTGTACGATAGTTATGGATATGTGCCTCGTGGGTTTATCCATCTCTAAAGCTATGTTGGGCTGGTATAGTGTGTTAAGTCACTCTAACTCTCAATAACAAGAAAGTGGACTTAACTCTCTTTGCCCGCGCACCCCGGAATTGGTCCAGCTCCTTAAGGATACAGTGTGTTGTATTTGATTAGAGGGTATAAGGAGAAAAAATATTTGGAATAAATTCACGGTCTTTGGTCAAAATGAGATTTATCAATTTTGTGGTACTGACAGTCGCAAAACGCGTCTTTTTCACACGTACTGTAGCTTCAGTTCTTTAAGTTTTACAAAAGATTCTATGAGGGCGAAGTCAAGCATTTTGCTTAGAATTTGTTCTTTCAGAGTTTCGAGAGTGCGGGGGGGGGGGGGGGGTTGATGGGATGTTAAGGCTTTCACTGCAACCATTACGGAACTTCCCATTAACGATCAGGTAAAGTGGGATGTTTCTGGTTTTATGTGGCTTTAAATTCGGCCACAACAGTCCACACTCCTCCATCCGAAAGTCTCACTACGTGTTGAGGGAAAAAATATAGTGAAGGTTATGAGATTTCGTATCAGAGGACAGAGGAAAAGAAATGTTAAGAACACGTTAACCTACTCTCTTTATAGTTACTCATTCATGCTATTAGTATTTTGTTATTTTTCAAGATTACTTAGGTGACAAAACGGTAAAGCCATTCCCTCGTCAGATATTTTCTGCTCTATTCTATGTTCGTTTTACCTACCCATTTATTTGCATAATATAAAAATCCTAAATATAATAATAATATAGATTAATTTGGATTTAAAATAATATTTTTAAGACACGCTGTCTAAAACCAGCTGCTTGTACGACTGGTAACACGCTGAAAAATGCCATTTCTATAGCTATTTATGTATCAAGTAGCCTACGCAAAATAACACTTTAGTGGACGAATGTAAAATAGTGGCCGAGGCGTAAGACAAGGCTGAAATACTGGATGAGGCCGATTAAGTTTTTGCTTAAGTGGTGCATACGATATTTTTTTAGTAAAAGCTCTATAAATTATAAGTCTCGTCCAGAATTTCTGCCTCGGCTGCTGTACTCGATTCGTCCGCCAAAGCGTTATTTTTCATACTTGATACATAAATAGCTATAACAGGCCCAGTATGAAATTAATACTAACTGGCGTACTCGTGTCAGAGCTCTGGCATGTAGAAACCCTCACATCCGATGAAGTGTAGCTATGTTAGCGGAAACTGTTCATTTGTGTCATTGTATTTTTTTTCTTCATAGATAAAACATATTAGAAAAACAGTTTACTGAGGAGGAAGCTACACAAAGATGTCCATGCGATACCACTCTCTCTTTGCAATGGTTGACCTTGTGATTTATGAATGATCATAGCTTAGGCAATTTTAATTAGAAGCTATTTTCGGGTCATGTTGAATGGAATCGTCGAACCTGATCGTATTAGAGCAGTGGTTCCCAACCTTTTTCATATACATCCACGGTCCACTCCATCAGTCCATGGTGGAGTAAAAAAACCGTATTTGTATCATATCCCTTCCATATGTATATATAATTTACCATCAAATATTGCAAATATATATAAGCTTATATATGCTTTATTGAAGATATAGATTAATTATTGATAATGAATTTGTGTTCTGATTTGAAAATGGTTGACAAAATATAAACACTTTGTAGCAAAACAGTTATTTGTTTAACAATAGATGTATGTTTGCATTATATGCAACAAGTGGTTTCATAGGCCTACCCACTAGCAAGTGTTCCTAGGTGAAGATAAAAAACTACAATTATAAAAGTATACAAAGACCATTTTAATTAGGCCTATTCAGGCAAAATTGCAGTTTTTAAGTAAGAATACCATATTAATGAGATTTTTGGGACTGTTTCGATTGAACTAACACGTCAATGTCAGGATTGAATGAAGATGTTTTAAATCTTAAGTCACTTTCAACATTGAGTTGATTTCTGTATTTGTTTTTAGGAAAGCCAAAGTTGAAAAAGTAGGTTCACATAAATACGTAGCGGTGAATACCATCAGAAACCTCAATGCAGTAACGGATATTATCGTTTCTATCTAAAATGTTGTTAAATTTGATTTTGTTCGATTTTTCTTATCTTTTCTGATGGCTTATTCGATGGTTTCTGATAGTTTTAGGATCGAGTTGCGACCCACCTGTAACCCTTCCGCGACCCACCGGTTGGGAACCGCTGTATTAAAGTATTCTCGGAATAAAAACAATTTTTTTCTCAAATTGATCATTTCTGTAATAATAGTAAACGACTCACCTAAAAGAACGAATTTAATGCTTATACGTAATTCGGTCATTCTATGTTTAATACTTGATAAAGTCTGCAAGACTTGATATCCGCATTTACATGTTTCCCACATTTTCAGCAGAATATAATTTTTCCGTTACTTATAAAAATTACACTAAATTCATTTACATATAGCTGCAAACGAGAACGAATAGGCTATTTGACTTTTTTCAAGGTCACTCACTACGCAGTACGTTTACGAATGAAATTAGTCCACATTGCGTTATCATTAATGTGATAAATGTACAAGTTATTTTATTCAATTTAAAAATTAGATCGAAAATAAATTAAACTTTAAAATATTTATTTACACAAAAATATTCGGAAGATGTGTATTTTCATGTTCAATAGAATTTCATGTAAAATTTACAGTGATCTGACACGGAACTCCTATCTTAGAGTTCTTATTTATAACAGAATATATAATATAATATTACACAAATATACCATATAATATACATAGGCCCTACACACATATACAAATCCTTCCCGTAAGAATTTTATATAATAAAAAACACAAACAACACTTATTGATATAGTACAACAAATACTGGCTAAACTACACCAACTGCAAGGTGACAGAATAAATAAATAAATACAGAGTGCTACAGTGAGATAGGACAGTTTTTATAATGCGCTCATTTCCAGCAGTTTTGATTGAAGGAACCAGCAGTGTTGGTAGTGTGATTCCGAAGGCATGCAAGTGTTTTTCTCAGTGCTGTGAAAGACAATATGGATAACTGGTCCTTGGCAGAACATGTGTTCCAGCCAGAACATTTTTAGCGTTGAAATAGTTAACTCAGATATGATTTAGGAATGAATTAAATATCGCAAGGCGTGGAAAAATTCTCTTCCTACATCACAAACTTTCGTTGTAACTTAATTTGGCATTTTCCTTGTTTTGCTTGTAACATTATTTTTTTCTTTAATTACTTAATTCAGATCTTGTATTGATCACATATTCATAGTAAAACAAATTCTAGAGAAATGCTACGTAAAACAGAAACGGATTGATATGGCCTTTATAGATCTAGAAAAGGCGTATGATAGTGTACCCAGAAGTAAATTATGGGAAGCATTTGACACACACGTTTCAAACGAGCAAAGGATTATTACAAGGATGCTGCTTATCCCCTACATTGTTTAAAATATTTTTGGATGTAAGTTTGAGGGAATGGAATAAGAAATGTGGGAAGATGGGACTACAGGTTGATGAACATTTATTCATATCTAACCTGCTCTTCGCCGATGACTAGGTCATTATAGCGCAAGACAGTGACGATGTTGATTATATTTGCAGAAAATTTCAAGAGGAGTATACAAAATGGGGATTAAAAATCAATTTAAGAAAGACAGAATATATGACAGCCAACAATGATGATATAGAAATAGAGGGAAATATAATTAAAAAAACCAACAGTTTTAAGTACTTAGGAGCAATAGTACAGATGGATGGATTTTCCGAATTTAAAATAGAAAAAAGGATATGCCAAGGCAGGAAAACAATAGGAATGCTAAATTTGGTGTTATGGAGCAGCAATATTACGGCAAAAACAAAAGTAAATATCTATAAATCAATAGTAGAAAGTATTTTGCTATATGGAGCGGAAACTTGGTCATTAAATAATAAACAAAGAGCAAAATTGCGTACTACAGAAATGGATTATTGGAGAAGGTCAGCAAGGAAATCGCGGAGAGATAGAATCAGGAATAGCACAATAAGAGAAATAATGAAAGTAGAGAAAGATGTGATAGAGATAGTTGAAAGTAAAACATTACGTTGGTATGGACACATAAAGAGAATGAACGAAGGAAGATTGCCAAGAATGGTAATGAATTGGGAGCCTGATGGAAGAAGGAGGAAAGGAAGGCCAACTACTAGCCTACTGCTACATCGAGTTTCCTAAGTTTTTTTGGGGGCCGATATATGCAGAACTTCCTTAGCAGATTTCAGGAATATATTTGTTGTCGTGCAGGCTCCTTAAAAATCTAGCCTGGTTTTTGAAAGTATTTGGCAAATACATTAATCAGTTGTGTTATACTAGGGTACTTCGAGTATATCTATTTCCTTTTAATTCGTCCATAGTGCCCCACAACAGAGCTATATAAACCGTCATATCTCATTACCGCACCCTATAAATCTGATTTGCTATCTTGATTTCTTGTTTTTTTATCATGTCATAGGCCTATTCGTTTTACCCTCAGCTGCAGAGGAGTTTTATTATTCGGTAATATCATAGCTAGCTTGAAAACTGTATCACAGGAATTAATGTTTAATGTAATGAAATGTGTTTTTAAGTATCCATTGTACGTTAAAATGTTATTGCTGTTATAAAATATCCGTTGCATTTTACATTGCGCTTGAAACAGAAAAACTTCTCTTATTTGCCATTGTATTGTCTGGTCGTAAAATACTGCACGGCTCTGAGAAGTATATTATTCTAACTGAATTTGAAATGTGGCTCTGTTGTTATATCGTAGGCTATAATTTCTTTGAAAATAATTCTCATTTACATGAAACGTTTATCGGAGTAGATATTGATTATTCATTGAATATAAATTGCATTGCACGAGGCTCGTTCAACTCTCGTCAGTTCTCTTCATAAATAGAATCATAAAGAACAGGTCAGTAACTATGGCAATGGCGTGTCCAGGGCTGCCAACAGCGCTTGTACACAATAGATGTGACAACAGACGTCTGTACTGCGCTCTTTTCGAAATGAACCACAACGCAGTTTAGATCTGCATGGCTTTGAGTTTAACATCAATCCAGTGGCGACTCCTGGTTTTTTAGTTGTGTAGGATGGTGTGGAGAGAGCGAATTAACCCATTCACTGCTATTGACGTACATATGCGTCGCCGTAAAAAATACATAATGGCTGAGATGTAAATTTAATACAATAATGCTTTATCCTAAAATATGAAAATATTTAACCACGTATGAAAACTGTCGTTTACGGAAATCAGCTATTCCGCTATAATTTTCATAGTTGATATCAAACTTGATATTACTCCAGGAATACTTATATTGAAATATAAACAGCACTGTAAAGTTTAATAATAGCTAGGCCTATAATATATGCCAAGAAATGAAATAAATAAATATTAATAAAAATATGATCACTCCCCTCTTAGAAAACAAGCTATCGAACGTGAGGAACACAAAACACATGTGAGGAAGGACTGTAAGACGTCCTCAACTTCCTCCATATGAAACTGGCTTCTCACAACATTTCCCTTCCCCGCCTCCCCTTCACATGCCCCAGAGATCTAACAACGGCATGGACTGCGTAACACCAACACTGAGGACATCCTCGCAAATACCAACCTGCTCAAAACAGAACCGCTAACTTCCTTCCCGAGTGCTTTACAATAACGCTGTTTTGTCATTTTATTGTTTTAATTTTGACAATGAATGCTAGTAAACATTTATGCAGATGAATTATGAAGTGTAGGATGATCCTCACATCCTATATGGAATAATCGCCACTGCATCAATCATACAAACGTAACTTGAACGAGTCACTATAAGAAGTAAAACCTTTCCTAAACAGGTAAAATGAGTGTTTACTAAGAATCCAGGGCCCCGATATATTTTCTGGAGGGGCAATTTTTTTAATTAATTTATTTTTTGTCGCTTTAACTTCTTGGACCACTTTGTAACATTATATTAATAATATAAGTGTAACAATGACGTAACCAGAAAATAATTTCGGGGAGGTTAGAAAGTGCCGGGGGGGTTTGGGGGTATGGAATACCCCCCGAGAAAGGGTCTGGGGTCCATCCCCGGAAAATTTTTAAATATTGAACCAATGAAAATCACATTTTAAGCTATTTTAGCACTGAAAAACTAGTTAGGAATTTTATTTACCATACTCAGACATGCCAAGAAACGTAAATAAGAAATCGTTACCTAAGCCTGGGTACCATCCCTGGAAAAGTTTTAAATATTGAACTAATGAAAATCACATTTTATGCTATTTTAGCACTGAAAAACTAGTTAGGAAATTTGTTTACATACCAACGTTCGAACAAGAAATCAGAACCTAAGTTACAATACTTAATACTATTTATAAGAAAAGTTAAATAACAAATGGAACAATGGAACAATGCTCTTTATTTTTACTGCACCAATCAGCTAGTTACCTCAGATAATCAGAATCTAATAAAGTCCTGTGACGGCTGTGACAGCAACTCGTCTACTCCGCTTGGAGTGAAACGCGGGGTTGCAAGATCTAGTTATAGTAAACATTAACACGTGTGAATTATTAAAGGGACAGAAGAACTGAGAGAATATGAAGAACTCAGAAATGAGAGAATATTGGAAGCCGTCTGGGTATGTAATGAAAAGCTTTACTATAAATAAATTCCATCGTGTTCGTTTAACCAAAATGCTGCTAAGTCTAGTTCAAATTAACTTTTTACTTGCATTCTTTTCACATTAATATTATCGCAGTTTCCAAATGTTGCTAATTTTCACGAAATTTGATACACCAGCACGCCAAAGTAAAAACATGATAAAAATAAACCAAATATATAGTTAGTCGTATCAAGGGCCTGGATTTAGATGACATGTCATCTTTTAACTGGAACATCATGGACGTTGCCCACTAGTGCAGATTATAATCATGTAATTTTTAGGGTCAGTTTTTGGTCATTTTCCGCATTTTTAAATTTTATTTTAGATCATTTTTGGTCATTTTTTCCACATATCCTATTTTAAGGTTATTTTTAAAATACAAAATCATTATTTTGTGTTTTCTTCGCATTATATAGACTTAGAGTCTTCATGTAGGCCTATTTACTTACAATTGGATTTTATCACAACTCTAAATAAACATAAATAAATAAGCTTGTTACAATTGTAATTTAGATACAGGAAGACGGCGTTTGTTTTTTTGTATTTATCCGTATATACCAATTAACTAATTACAAGCCTATAAGTGGATCAACAACATAAATGTAGAATGGACACAAATCTGATGAATGAACTACCATTTTCATAAATTTTTAGTTAATTTTTTTTTAGTTTTTGGTTCATTTATTTTATTTCTGTAGTTATTTTATAGCTCATTTTTAGTAGCCTACTTTTAGGTCATCGAAATCCTAGCCTTGGTCTACTGTCGCTGTTGCCCATAATCGATTGTAATCGACTTAATAGGCATCGAAATGTTCAGCTGCACAAGGACATGAGAGTAGGAGAGCTGAACAAGCAGACAAGAGGAAGTACTCTTTGTCGGATTTTTGGCATTCCGAGGTGTCAGGTAATATTAGTTGTTGGCTTGAATTACCCGACAAGGGGACTTGCGTGACTTATGACTTGGAAGCATTCGCTCTAATGGAAAATACAACACCTTTTGTCTGACCAGGAATTCGCTTTGCTAGTGTCCTACAAAAGAACGATTGAAACCTTGTCTCTTTTATAGCATCACGTTCCTCTTCGTTTGTAACCGTGTAGAGGCTCGTTAAAAATAGAGAATAGGAAAACCAGGAGTATTATTTAAATATTTATTCCCGCTCAGCGTTATGTTACGTATAGGCCACCCTTATGGAACTCTTACTAAAATATAGCCTACAATAGTAGCTGTTTATGCTTCAAGCTCACCAGAAGGCTGAACACATGTATATTGAGAGTAAACTTGAAACTATCTTTTAAAATATTATGGGATTGTGTGGGGGACGGAAAAATGTCCGTCTGTACGCGCGATAATTCAAATACAATTTATCGGATTTTTATGAAATTTAGTAAACGCATTTATAACGTCCATGGGATGAATCCTATTGATATTGGACCAAATCGGTTGAACGGCACCAGAGTAATGCCTAGTCTAGTGCCTTTTTTATGGTAGTATATTAGAAAGAATTGATCGAATGCGAATCAGTTCTCATGACAACATAATTGTTTTACAGTGTTCGTATACGGCTTTGGAAGTTGCAATACAGTTAGCTTTGACAAATAACACTACCCACATATTCCTTCACGTATGCTTATCAAATTAAACCTTTGTTCTTCAAGCCCTCAAGCCCTCTTTTTTCTTCCGAAATTCCTGCTTAATAAATCGATCTGGAACTTAGCTTGGAAATCGATTACAAAAATAATTTATTTTGTGCAAATCTTAATTGCAATTGTGGAAATTGGTGTATGTGCCATTGCCAACAACCCAGTAAAGGATATAAAAAGCGTTCATTAGATGCCACCTAATGAACGCTTTTTATATCTTTACTGGGTTGTTGGCAATGGCACATACACCAATTTCCATAGGCCTAACGAGGGGGGTTTGGGGGTTTGAACCCCCCCCCCCATTGATTAAAAATAAAAGGATAATTGTATAATTTTTTTTAAGTCTGCCCATAAATTACTTAATACAAGTATAAAGCGTGGGAAGCTTAAAACCGTTATTGTGCGTCTTAATATTTAAAATTTTCCGGGGGAGGACTCCCGGACCCCCCTCCCCATACCCTCCAGACCCCGCGGATGTTATTACCCCCCCCATATGGTCGGCCTGGTTACGCCTATGCCAATTTCCACGAAAAAACAAACAAATTTTTCTGCCACTTATGTCGTTTTCCACGGACGCTCCACAATATTATCACTGATCACAAAATCATTCTGGCACTTCGTTACAGCAGTTTACCTGATTTTATTTATTTATTTATATGTATTTATTTATATGTATTGGCCTATTCACGTCAAGTATCAACAGTTACAAATTCATGGTTTAGCGACTGAATTTAATAGATTCATCAAACCGGCAGAAAATATCTATATTCGGGTTATTCTCCAGAAAAGGGCAGATTCATGTCGCAGTTGATTTTCTGGTGTAAAATAAGTATTTATGGATTATGAATTATTATGATAAGTTAGATTGAAATAAGGCCTATTTGATCCCATATTCCACTTTTTAAACAAAAGTTACAATTTTCTGCATTTTAGGGCACAGTATGTGAGATCTCACCTCCGTGTCATGTCCCAATGCCTGACTTGTCATTTTCATTCTTTCATAATTCAACAGGCTTTAATTTTTATTCCATTTTAGTGTTATAACAAGAACAAACAGCTCACAAATTAGTCATTAATAACTGAAAAGAAAATATATCATTTTGTAAAGACTATTTTTTGCACTAACGTGCCTGTCCCAAAGTGAGACCTCACCTCCGTGAAACAATATAAAAGTTCAATTATTTCCACAGAGATGACACTGTAGTCTTTCTATTTTCCTTGGACTCCAACTTTTGGCAGTTTTCTTATAATTTATATAAAGTCAAGCTGTCAGTGTGCTTTTAAGTGTTGTTTTGTTTGTGTAAAAGAGCTAAATGCAGAGTTGGTAATTGGACTTCCTCACCTCCGTTACCTACACCCAACGGTAAAGTTGTATGTTTTTATATTTACTTTTGCTATAAATTATAATAATAAGGAATGCAAAGTTAAACTGTAGAACTGAGATTTTCTAACCTCAAATGTTCCCAAGCTGTTTGACAAATTAGAGAAAAATCTCACCTCCGTTACCCTCACCTCTGTTACTGTTACTCTCTAGTCCTATCCATGAAGGTATAATTAATGTTGTAATTGATGACATATTTAACTGTCTGCATTTATTATTCTTGTTTAAAGAAGATACTGGTATAGCCTAATAGTTTATGACAATATATCATGTTTTGATTTGAAGTTTTGATTTTAAGGTGATAATCTATTTTAACATAGATAAAAATAAGTAAAAAGTTGTGTGTTAATCCGCTTGTATGGTAATAAATAGGGCAAGGCATTTGATGATTTTGCATCTTTTTTATATGAAGGTTAAAAGATAGCTCCAATGTATATAAATGTATATCATTAAATAATTAATTAAATAAGGACAATTTGTTTTTGCATTATTTTGCTTTATTTTGCATATTTCGTCATTTTTCAACAGATAGGTCATTTTTTGGCAATTTTTGGCATTTTTAGGTCATTTTCATCATTTTATGTCATTTTTGGCATTTTAGGTAATTTTCGGCATTTTAGCAATAAATATTTTTTCTTTCTTTTTAAATGGCACATAATTTCTTGGGGCAATTTGATGGGCATGCCAGTTCAGAAAGAATTTATTTTTGCTAAGGGTGTCCAAGTACTGTAGTATAAATTTACTGATTTCTTTAGTAACAAAATAAGTGTGTTTTATATTGTAAATTCATATATAAAGCATTGTCATAAACTGTATTTAGCAATTCATTACTTGAGAAAAAACTAATTATAAGTAATAATGGTATATTTATAGGTAAGATTTCGGGTCTTTTTTTTCACTATTTTTAGGTCATAAATGGATTTTTTATTTTGCATTTTTTCACTATTTTATGGTCATTAAATGCCTTGCCCTAGTAATAAATATTGTTCTTTTTCATGATAACATTTAATACAGTAAATTAATTCTAATTCACATAACTTCTATATACCTACTATTTTCTCACCTCCATGAATGTGCCATTTTGTAACCTTGTTAATTTAATGCAAAATACCACTCGGTAAGTAGGGCAAGTACCTCAGTAGTACTCTGCAGAAAGAAATATTACATAAAAAAATTACATGGTCCAAAATATAAATATATTTTTTAATTCTAACATTGAAATCTGCCCTTTTTTTGGAGAATGACCCATTCATATCTTTATCGTATTTACATAGAATTCATATAGATACTAATACTGTTACGGTAGATACTAATTTGTTACCCTGCAGCTCAAATTCGCTTATCACTTTGTTTTAAAGGCTAGAAGATCGAGGGAGATATAACCAGAACTTCACCCGATTATATTTTATTATGTTGCTTTCAAGGAATCTTCTTTACTCCTGTAATGTAATGTTTAAACTATGTTACATATACACACGTAGAGATTGAATGGTTATGAAAGTGAGTTTGATGCTGCAGTGCGTCGAACTGGCGGAACTCGAGTCCTAAGGGTACCCTGAAAAAAAGTGCATTCCTTGTATTAGCGTTTTCCTGTTTTATGAGGGCAATGACTGAATTGTTGACCCCATATGTGAGAACATAAATGAGATACTTTACATCCCGTGATGAAAGAAAAGTCAGTCTTCCGGAAGTTTAAAATGTATCCAAGTTATATATATACACACACACAGTATAGTCTACTGTATATATACTGTATCTACATATATACTATATATATATATATATATAGATATATTTAGCAGTGAGAGTAATTCTTTATCAGCGTGGAGATAGCTTATATTATAATGGACCCTATTTATTTGATTCTTTAATCTTTATATTTGTTGTTCGATGAAAGTAAAGTTCATGCTTATGGTGATTTTCCACATATATTTCAATTATTACATATAGGTTAGACTAATCGTGTGTAAGGATCTGTTCAGCATCAAACAATCATAGTCCTTCACAAGTCTTTATGATAATTGCATTATCATCTATAGCCATGATAAATTCACGATCCCAATAGCATGATTGAAGTATATTACTTTTATCTGCAGAATATATTTCCAGAAACAGAACTTACAATAAACATCAGTGGGAACTTCAAGAAAAATCTATTTTATAATGTGTGATGTCCGGGCCCCAAAAAATTTTCATTGGCTCTAGAGAACAGCCAATCGTGGCCGAGCCGCCACAAACATCAGTGTCCGTAACTAAGGTAAACAAGGCAAGCCCAGATGTATTAGTTTATGTCAGTAGAAATAAAAGACGAAATTATAGTCTACTTACTAAAGAGTATGCTTTCATTTCCAGAAGTTCTATCCAGCTGGTACTTTACATAAACTTTCTAAATTTGTCCACATGATAGCATATAAATATTGATTAATATAGTAGAGTTTTTCACTGCATACTCAGGTGGATAATAAGCATAAGATAAGGTGCATGGCCCACTCTATCCTAAACATAACCTATCAATTTGTCAATCGCTTTGATATAGTAGCTTGCCTTGAGTGATTCGTTTTGTAAAAGATTTTTAAAAACTCTAGTCCTTGCTACTGTTTATATAATATTGGTCATTTTATCAAAACGTACGGCTAACGATATCTGCATTTTATTTTAATGTGAGTATTTTTCAGTTTAAACTCTCCACCATTATATGCAAGTAATATACATAATGTATTTCCTGCCAGGTTGTTTTCAGATTTAATTCAATTCATTCATAACTTATACAACTACTTTAAACCTTTAACCAACATGTCGGCGAATCGTAGGTTTACATTTGTACATTTGCATCATTAATATTATTGCCAGTGCATTTTGTGAAATGTTTACTTACTTTAAGAATTTCTTATATCAGTGTATACGAGTGTGTGTGATTTAAGCTTAAGAAGAAGTTTAGCTGCATTAACTGTGTGGGCTGTTCCATGCATTGCGCTTATATTTACTGATTTCAGTTCCAAAACAAGTTTGTACAGAAAAATAATATTACTATTGTAGCTACTATAAATATAATTTTTACGTAAATTTGTAAATATAGTTTAAATAAAATACGTTATGCCAAACAAATTAAATGTTTGTGTCTGAGTAGATGCACCCCAAAATGGAAAATCATTTAAAAAGAAGAATCATACCAAACGAATTGCTAGTATATAATAAAGTCTGTACAATTTGCCTATATTGAGTTAAACACATATAATCTTTTACGTAGTAACATTTTCCCTCTCGGATGTGTACAACCTTGGTAGGCCCATAAATGTTATACACGGATTATTAGCAAGACTGTTGAAATGGTAGAGTAGGCCTACTAGTGTAAAATGTTAACAGTTTTGGTCATTTTGTAAACCGGGTAACTCGCCACATGTAACTCTTCACTTGAAAATCCCTTGAGAAACCTTAAGACGTGTGTTTTCAAAAAATTAACAACTTTCAATTGTTTCAATAAACGTTAATTACATTTTAAACATATGTTAATTCCTCCAGTTTTTATTTACATTTGCTTTATTTTCATTCATTCTTATGGTGAAGTCATTTTCAGAGCTATGATATCTACAGGAAACTTCTTGGAGGATTGCGATATGGAATGCTTAAGAAAAAATCGAGTGCGTGGAACGCCACGAGACAGAAGTGAAGCTTGGAATTTTTTTAATTTTTCGATTTTTTCAATTTTGGATTATTGATTTTTTAAATTTTGGATTGTTGGACTTTTTAAATATTGGTTTTTGAACTTTTTAAATATTGGATCTTCTGATTTTTTAAATTTTGGATCTTTGAATAATTTTAATTTATGAAATTTTGGATTTTATCATTTTGGATTTTAAAAAAAAATTATCTTTGATTTCATTTGGATTTTTTAATTTTGAATTTTTAGATTTTTAAATTTTGGATTTTTTAATTTTTTAATTTTTAAATTCTGGATTTTTAGTTTTAGATTTCGGGATTTTTTAGATTTTTGGATTTTTAAATTTTGGATTTTGGATTTTTTAATTGTGGATTTTTAGATTTTTTAATTTTGGATTTTTCTGTTTGGATTTTGGAATTTTGGATTTTAAAATTTTGTAATTTAATTGAGTTGCCCCGCTACTTTCGTGACTGTTTTCTTCCTAGCGCGCCTAAGGAAGTTTCACTTCAAAAAATAATCTACGACAGCTTCCGGAACGAATTACACATCTTTAATTAAGGAACGAGTAATTTACAATACTATATTCCAAACTTCGTGACTTGTGTTCATTGTGTAGTTTTCATGAATTAAAATGAAAAATAACCGTCATGGACAAAATGCTTTATCATTTAAAGGTACGGCAACCAAGGAGATGCCATTATTACATTGTCATGCTGTGTGTTTTTGCAGTACAGATCTGATTAGCCAATTCTGCTACCACTATCGGCAAGCTCTGTATTGGCTTTGAAATTCATCAGCTCTTTGTGTGAAGATTTATCACGCAATCTTCCCTGCCTTCTTGTTCCTTAACTCAGGCACAAAAGAAGTCCTTCCACCGCATAGGAAACCTACGAGATATCAAAACTTTGATGAAAAGGGATCCGTTCTGCCTACAATGCTACGGTACAGGCAAGTAGTACTGATTTGACCAAAGTCGGAGAACCAACCCCAGTATTAGCACGTGTGTTCTTTCTTTCTGTGTAGACTTACTTGCGGGAGTTAGTCCTCTTTGGGAATTGAAATCTTTTATGCCAGTTTTTTTTTTCAGTAGCGTATCTTACGTAAAAGTATCTTTATTACACTAGCGTTATTTAATAAGGAATCTGAAGCTGAAACCCTTAAAACATGTTTCTCCATTGACTGTTAACACGCCGAAAAGTAGCACTTTACCAGCCTGGTCCGGCAAAGAATTTTTACCTGCCTGGGCCGGTAAAGCCGTCATGTCAACACTGAAAAATCCAGATGGCAGTAACCAGTCATCCCAACCGTAACAGGATTTGAGACAAAATACTTGACCATAAAACAACAATTACAAGGCAACATTGTTTCTTTACGTTAATCAGAAACTTTACCAGTTCTTTTTTTTTTTTCTAGAAAACACTTAATGATATAACAACAAATATAGGCCTAAGCCAACATAGCTATATTATTCATAAGAAACCCGCACTGCCATCTACATCCGCATTTCTTATTGCTTCATACCATAGGATTTAGGCGGCTATGAGAATATGGCGTCAACAAACGGTTGACTAGGCCTTTTATAATTAATTATACGGTATTTTTATTTCACTTCATGCAATTTACAGAGTTTTATTTAAAAATATTGTATGCACCACGTATGCAAAAGCTTTAATGGACTCATCCAATATTATTCGTTCACTAAAGTGTTATTTTGCGTACTTGCTAAGTAAATAGCTATGTTCTTGTAATATAGGCTATTTGAAGGCTTGTTTAAGACTTTAAAATAATTGTAAGAAGTGTGGATAAAAATGTATAAGTTTAGCAAAGCAATACGACATTATTCGTTGTATAAAATGTTGAGAACTCGACAATTTATTTATGGCACAGAGTTTTCAAATATTAAAGTACTTTTTTATAATTTCGAGGGCTGTCCAGAAACTAACAGACGTTTTGAAATAAAAAATAAACAAAGTAAAAAAATGCCATTACATACATTTTGAAGGTAGACTCTTAGGCTATTTTTCTACATAATTGCCATTCGTATTAAGGCATTTATCACACCATGGCACAAGCTTTTCGATAAACCTTAGACTTTTGTAATATCCAGTTCGTGCAGAAAATTCAAACAAAATCTCTTCATTTTGACAATCACACTACTTGAAGATAATTTCATTTTCGTGATTTTCTCGAAAACGGCTTTAAAGATTTTACCGGTAGGCTACATGGAATTGTAGGGTCGAACACAATACTTACTCTACTTACAGCAACTAAAAGAAACTAAATTAAACTTCGTGGCGCTACATCCATGGAGGGACAAGGCCCACCATCCGACCGCTGCTTCGTCCACCATAGGCAGCTGGCAGGATTGGGGGGAATGTGGTCAGCATACCGAAACCCTCAGCCGTTAATGGTGGTTTCCGTGACATGACTTGCTACCTTTTAATCAAGTAGCTCCTCAGTATGAATTACGAGGCTGAATGCACCCCATTCCAGATCTCCCTACCTCAGAAATATCCGAGGAGGTACAGGAGCCAGCAACACCCAACCAGGATTTTCGGCTCGCAGTGCCGCTGCTCTTACCAACTGACCTACCATGGCAACATGACTGTACAACATTAAATTCTCCAACTGACTGTTTTACCAACTGAGCTACAACATTCAATTCTCCAACTCATGTTGTACCGGCATGATGCCATGGTAGCTCAGTTGTAAGAGAAGCTGCACGGAGAGCCAAAGATCCTGGTTCAAATCCCGGCTATGGCATTGAATTTTTCAGTCTGACTTCACCTTTTCAATAATCATGTTACTTTAAATATTGAAAATACTAGTCACATAGGTTTCGAATCACTTCTCATTCTATCATACGCGTTACACGTCTCATAGGACTGCGTTTCTATATATATCATATTATTAGGAATTCTCTGTGTAAAATATGGAAGTAGTTACTTGTGTGTGTTTTTAATTACTTTAGAGAATGTAAAGTAATTATAGATTATTTGTTTCAGGTGAGTTACAGCTTCATTTCCTTGAATCTGCAATCAATTCTTTAATTGTAAGTAGACCTTCTGTGCTGTCTATTTGGGAGTTAGGTCTAAGGCAAAGGGAGGAATAAATTAAATATCCGATACGTTTACTACATCTTCCGCCTTCATAATAATACAACTTATTGTACATTCATTAATACGCGAGTATGTTTCTGAAACGAGCATACCAGTTTCATAATTTTCATACGAGCTTCTTAATTACCATTATAGGCCTAAACAAGTTGCATACGAATGTTTTTGTTCGGTCATAATTAAATTTTCTTTTTTATTTTGTAGAATACCTTGCAATTGGTAAAACAAACAGTTGTCTATCTCAGTGATCATCTGTTAGTAGGCCATAGATGGCAAGTGACAATGGCCTGCAGGGAGCATGGCTTCACTTGTGATTTTTTTACCTCAGCAAAACGCATTAATACACACTAAACGAAGTCTTTTTAGTACTTACAGGGTCTTTATTATAAGTTGAGACCGGGCGACCGGTGTTTTCACTCTCCGCTACGGAGTCCGCATTAGCCGCCGGTGACGCGCGCGCGGCTTCCCTGCTTAAAGTGTAGGCTATATAGGCTTACCTTATAACATATGTTGGAAGTGTCGTCCTTCCTGTGTTATACAGACATTGTATCTGGAAACCACATTCTGGCTGACGCGAGTGAGTTCTTCCACTGTAATGCCCCTAATTTCAGTCGTAATGTTTTCTTTCAGCTCCTCCAATGTGTGAGGATTTGTTCGATAAACCTTATCTTCATCACGTACACGTCTAGCAGACTCGTACTTAAAATAATGTTTACACACAAAAGTACGATGCTGCAGCGAAATGGGTCTCACCATGTTGACACTTTAACAATAACTGCACGTGCCGCTGTTGCATCAAGGTCAGACCGGCTGAGCGCGCCTTCCGTCGCCCGGTCTCAACTTACAATAAAGACCCTGTACTTACTTACTTACTCAATTGCAATAGACAATTCCTCAGCAAGCTAAAGGAAAATTATCTATTTTATGGAACTCGAAGATTCATTGCAGCGCTTACCTGAGCCCGCCATTCAACCCTATTCTGTGCTAATTCCATCCAATCATCCATCGCAAATCCTACTTCCCTTAAATCCATTATAATATTATCCTCCCACCTACATCTAGGTCTTCGACATGGTCTTCCCATCGGGTTATCCAGTCAATAGTATTGAGATATGTCTTTCCTCCCCCATGCGTGCAACATGTCCTGCACATTTCATCCTTCGCGATTTAATTGCCCTTATTATATCCGGTCACTTACTAATTTTAGTATTGGTATTAAATTATTCCGTGTAAGACGTTAATAGTTTTAACGAACGTCGTTACGTCACATATAATGAGTAGGGACCGGATTTTTAGGTTTTTAAAAACACTGTTTTAGGTTTTCCATTAGGTGAAATAGATTTTTTTAGGTTTTTTTGTCCAAAATATCGTTTTTGGGTAGAATAATTGGTTTAATGAATTTGAATGTGCTACATAGGATTCAATACATAATACTTGTAAAGTTTAACTTAACAAAATTGACTAAAATTTGTGTAAACTTGCTTTAGGAGAGAGCAGACGTAGAAACCTGCCGGGTGCAACGTCATAAAATAACCTCAGAAGAAGAAGAAGAAGAAGAAGAAGAAGAAGAAGAATGGGGAAAAAGATGAAATTCAGGTCATCGCCAATCCACTGCCGTAATAAACTCGATTTCATTTGTTTCGGCATAATTAACACGTCTTCTTAAAACTCACAGTGTGACCACTCAGTATGAATGACAGGGAAGTACTAAAGGCAAACAAGCGCTTTAAAACACGAATATTTTAAAAGGAATACGCCGGTACTCTTACACTTCGTATCTTGATACTGTCCATCCTAGATGACAACGGGTTGAACGAAACGCTGGTGGTATTAATTTCAACCCGACAAAGTTATTGTCTCTCCGCAAAATATCGATTTCTCAACTGACAAAAAAGGCAAAAAAGCAGCCTAAATTAGATATTTTAGGTTTTATATCCCGTTTAGGTATATTTAGGTTTTTATACCCCATTTAGGTATTTTTAGGTGCCAGAGAATTAATGTGGGTGAATCCTATGGACATGATTCGAAAAAGTGTGTGAGCGCTTTTTGTTTTGGAAGTAAGGAAAAAAATAGGTAAAAACCTAAAAATCCGGTCCCTAGTAATGAGCTTAAGCATAAATATTATAACTTAGTATAATCGAACGAAAATGTTGAAGTGCTTGTGGGATTACTAAAGTGCATAATTATTTCATAAAATATGTTATCAGATTATCTGCATATGAGAAAACATGTGTGAATTGATACCAGTAAGCAGGAAATTTATTGGCAAATGTGTTTTATTCTTCATAATATTGATGTGGTTTTGATTGAGAGTAAATTAACATAGACCATTCATTCATGGGCATTTACTGGTTCGCAAACCACTTGTGGTTCTTGACCTTCCCGCATAAGACACAAGATGTTGAAATAATTGCACACGTAAAAGAATAATTAAAAATACAAAATTATTTGTAGCCTATTATTAGTTTCTTGTAGTGTAGGCCTATATTATAAAGTGAAATAGTGATTCCCTAAGAATGAGCAACCGCCACTGCATTTATTGTCTATTTGTGTCTCCATCTAGCCGTTCTCTTCGAACTATGTGTAGCCTAAGTTGAGCAAGTTTGCGGGTTGCGTATCAATGGATAGGGGTTTGCCCATGACGACGTAGATACTGAAATTCTTAAACTTTAATCTTATAATAAGTTAAGCCATGAATGTAATAGTAGGCCTACATTATACAATAAGCCTATAACGGCATTTATTAAAATACGAGTATTTTTATAAAACGAGCAACGCGAACAGAATTGATTTTATTTTAAATACAGGCTATTTATTACACAGATTTCAGCTGCTACCCTCAAGGTCTCAAGATCGTTTCGTGTTCGATAATAATCGGTACTACACCGATGTCGAAATGACGATATCAATACAGTTAGCTTTGACAAATAACACTATTCACATATTCCTTCACATATGCTTTTCAAACTAGTCCTCCGTTCTTCCGTAAGCCCCGCTTAATGAATCGATCTGGAGGTAACTCAGAAATAGTTTTCAAAAATAACCACTTTTCTGCGTATCATAATTGCAACCCGGAATGCAAGTGCGAATTGTGCAACAAACCATGTGGTCGGGTACCATGTTGAAAAGTGTATAGAAAGACATTTATCACTTCATAAGTTTTGTTCAGAATAACTCACCTTATGCACATTTGTGCGCATTTAACCTCATTCATAATTGCAACTATCACTGATTACGCAAAATCATTCTGGCACTTTGTTGCATCAGTTTACCAGACATTTTATTATTATTATTATTATTATTATTATTAAAATTATCATCATAATCATCATCTTCCGGTCATGGAAACCACCGATAACGGCCGTGGGTGTCAGCATGCTGATCACATGCCCCCCCCAATCCTGCCATCTGCCTATGATAGTTGACGCAGCAGTCGGATGATAGGCCTTGTCCCTTCAGGAATGTTAGTGCCACGTAGTTAATCATCATCTTAATAATAATCACCAGTGTTAACAGAGAACATGTAGTGTTATGCCGGTTGTCGACCGAGAGCTATGGTAACTTAGCTTAGCTTAGCTCACATACAGTGAGGGATTTCATATATAGTTGTGCCGGATTTCATATGTAGTTTTGTCGTCACAACTACGTATGAAATCCCGCACTGTATGTAAGCTAAGCTAAACTAACTTAGCTTAGCTCTTGGTCGACAACCGGCATAGCATGTGTACCTAGCGTTTTTCTCCTCATCACCAATTCTACAGAATAGAGACAGTGTGATTGAGGATCGCTGATTTAATTTCATGTTGAGGCCAATTCAAAAATACGATTTAGTCTAACTTGTTTCCGGTGGTATTTGTGGTGTATTTTTTATAATTAGAAACGGAGAGCTGCAGCTAGTTCAAAGAGCATTCCCGCATTGATTATTCCTCTGGAGTCCATGTTGAATAAAGTTCGTGGAAAGCTGATAGCCATGGCCGAGCGCTGTGTACGCTGTAGCCTAATGTAATAAAGGAGTAGGCCTGTGTACAGATTACAGTCTGACAACTCTAACCGGAAATATTTTCACGGTTTTACATCTACTTTCCATTAGCAATGACTCCATCATCGTCAGTCCCGCGGTGAATATTTATATATTAATCTTTCAATTTTAAGTGAATAGTAGAGAATTGGTTAGGTCCAAATTAAACACAGTGAACAGTAAAATAGATATACGACGGGCAAGGGCGTACGGTAAGGGAGTGTTCAGGGGGTTGAAACCCCTCCCGAAATATCTGCATTATTTTGAAGATTATATATCATGGAACGAAATTAATTTAAAAAAAAAAACTCTGCTTCAGTTGTTACATATTTTACAATTTCGTAGGTATCAAAACATTATTTAAGATTTATCGTAATTTATTTAAGATTCAAATTTCAAAACCTCGTGGTGTTGATAATTTTTCAGCTTAATAACAGTGATACATTACTAATAAACAAAAATCCCTTTGGATTCTGTCAAACGACAACTCGAATACTCCCGCCGAAATCCATCAACCTGTTTGTAAAGCCAACAGTAATCACGAGCTCATCACAAAATTATCATGAACTAATCGGCTTTTTCACCGGTGGATTTACAGATGACTTTAAAAACCTGCCCTATGCACCATACAGTATTATGATAATTTTTCAAAAGAACGTTTTTATTACTTCCTCTGCCCGTACCATAGGTACTATAGGTAGAGGAAGTATTGTTTTCGACCCCAAAATTCGAAGTTGAGTTTTTAGCATATATACACGTTTCAAGGCCCCCTGAATCCAAAAATACTATTTTTGGCAACATGTCTGTGTGTCAGTGTGTGTGTGTCTGTCTGTCCGTGTGGAAGTTTGTGAACAGGCTAGCTCCGAAACGGAGAATCGTATGAAAACAAAATTTCGTATTTGGGTCAGGTACCTTCTGAAGATGTGATTCGTAGATTGGCGACAAATTTCCCTTGTTTTTAAGGGTACTTTACATGAAGAAATTTTCGTTTTTCGCGATTTTCTCGAAAACGGCTCTAACGATTTTCTTTAAGTTTTGCACATGGGTTGCTTATACTAAGAGCTAAAACTTTTATTTGAAACATTTTTTCGAGAAAATTCTCTGAGGGTAGTTACAAGCCACCCACTGTTCACCCACTGTTTGTAGAAAGTTTGTCTTACGTGATGAACAACTGAATTCGCGCTCTTTCACGGCCTCTTATTCTATATAAGAATGTGAAGTGAGAAAGATGTGTTGTTGGCCATGCATAGAGTAAAGATGTATCTGAGGGAAATATTCGATAAATTTCGGAAATTATATTTTACGGCAGAAAGTTCAATAAACGTCTGCAGTCATTTGTTCTTTTTTTTTTTAAGTTTGTTATATAGACTGCGCTTTTAGTCGCATCTTTGAAAGAAGAGGTATTTATAGGATAATCAGCGTAAAATTGTGCCTTGCGATTCTGTACAAGGATATGTGAATACTGCTAACTTTTATTTGGGCAGAGGAAGTTATGTGACTTTCACATCTGATTTTTTATAGACTCTAGCTTAAACGAGAAATGGATAGAATCTCATTAAAAACAGTTTCAAAGACTGAGCTGCATATTAATTTATTACAGTGTATTAATTATCACAATACAACTGTTTAGTAATTTAAAAAAATAATAATTCACAATGTGCGCAAGGACATGGAGCTGAGTCGACTTTATATTGAACCCCTCCCGAACAAAATTTCTCCGTACACCCATGACGAGGGGCCTACTGAAAGTCGTGAGCAACATTTCTTCACAGCCCTAATCTTTATTTTTAAGTGAAACCAAGTATATCATCTCATTCTACATAACTTTCTTTCACTTTTCCACATAATCTTAGTTTTTTTTTGCACACATGTTTCCCATCGTTCTGCAAGTTTGAAAATACCCTTGCAATAGAATTCCGTTCCAGGAGAAAGGCGTATCACTGTGAATGAAATCGCTGCAAAACTTGCAGTTGAATATAGTGGGGTGCAAGAAATGATTCACAGCATAGGTTATCGGAAGGTTTGTGCCCTTTGGGTCCCACGTTTATTGACCGAGGACCACAAACGTCAGAGACGAACCATTGCCCAAAAACCTTCTTCAAAGATTTCGAAATGAAGTTGATGAATTTTTGACGAGTATTGTGACTGGAGATGAAAGCTGGTTCCACCATTATGAACTTGAAACAAAACGACAGAGTATGGAATGGCACCACTTGAATTCGCCATCGAAGAAGAAAGCGAAGACAGCTGGAACGGAATTCTATCGCAAGGGACCCCGAACTCCCTCTCTTCGAACCTCCCCGAAATTATTTTCTGGTTACGTCATTTTTGCACTTATTAAGTGCCAGTATGGTACTTTATGAGATTGTGTGTGGGGGACGGAAAAATGTATCTCTGTCTGTCTGTCTGTCCGTGTGTCTGTAAGCGCCATAACTCAAATACGCTTTATCGGATTTTCATGAAACTTGGTATACGCATTTATAATGTCCATGGGAAGAACCCTATTGATATTGAACCAAATCGGTTCTCCGGTACCGGCGTCAAACCCAATTTAGTGTTTTTATTTAAAAGCACCATAACTCAAATACGCTTTATCGGATTTTCATGAAACTTGGTATACACATTTATAATGTCCATGGGAAGACGTCTGTTGACATTGGACCAAATCGGTTGGTCGGTACCGGAATAATGCCCAATTTAGTGCATTTTTATGGTAACTTATTATATAACAAAAGGCCCCATAACTAAAATATGCTTTATCGGATTTTCATGAAACTTGGTATAAGCATTTATAACGTACATGGCAAGAAGCCTATTAATTTTGGACCTAATCGGTTGACCGGTACCAGAGTAACAACTAATTAAAGGTCACATGTTTTTTAAATTTTTGTCTACCGGTATAATTTCATTGCTTCACATATGCTTATCAAACCTATGCCTATTTGACATGGATTTTTTAAATTTTATTTTTTATTTTTATGAGAGTGCGCAATTATCAAGATATCACAAATCTGTAGTTCTGCTGACGCTGGTCGATTTCAATCTGATTAGAACAACTTATTTTCTGCATATCATAATTGCAATTATAATTGATTCAACAAAAACATACTGGCACTTTGTTATATCAGTTTACCTGATATTTATTATATTATTAATATGTTACAAAGTGGCCCAAGAAGTTAAAGCGACAAAAAAAAAATTGACCCCCCTAGAAAATATTATATGTGCGCCCTTGTCCTTGGACACTCAAGAGTAGGCCTATGTAATTCTGGAGGTGTGAAGAATTCTGTCTTGGCTAGCAGTATGATAAACTGAGGAGAATTTCCTATAAAGAAAAACTACAGTTGCATTGTGTAAGAATTTGTGCTGCATGCAGTACTTTGATCTCATCTGCCGTCTTCGTCTCTCGCTCTCCAGGCATCTGATGTTGCAAGTGTTATAACCCCATCCTCCAGTTGATGTGCCACATGGCTCCAATATATGCTCTTTTACAGATACACCATTGCCCTCTTAGGGGATCAGTTGGGACATTGTTACAATTTGAAAACACTCTTAGTGGTCAGGTGATATTTGTACCTGTAGCTGATCAAAGTAGTGAATTTAGTTACTATATAAAAACAGATGGTTCGTTCGCTTTCTTCTACCAGAACGTGGCTCGTAATGGATTGTGCTAAGTATATTAAGGAGTTTGTTCTGGATGTAAACGGCACTCATGTAGCTGATAAACAAGCAATCCGTTCGTTTCCTTGACCAAGGTCATCCCTACTGTGTGTTCCTCATGTATTCTACCTAGCTCTTTTTTTTAATTTTTTTTTTTTTAAATTACTAACATGATAACAAATCTTCGAAAATTTCGGATTGCGTTGTATTATTAATGTAACACTTTATAAATTAAAAAGTATTAAATCCTATTCATTGTCTGTAAAGGTTACTTCTTGCTGTTGAATCTCTATATATATAAAAGGCTTTGTCCTGACTGACTGAATGAATGACTGACAGACTGATTGACTGAATGACAGGAATCGATGTACAGCCTAAACTATAACAGGTAGAGACTTGGAATTTTGACAGTACCTTCGTTTCATAATGTAGGTGCTCACTAAGAAAGGATTTTGAAAAATTCTGATTCTAAATGCCAAAAATTAAATGTTTTTGAAAATACTTAATCCCTTTTTACATAGAATTATCAATTCCAAATCACAGAATATATTGTTGCCAAATGGTATCAGGTGGGCTTGGAAAAAACAAATGAAATGCACTTTTGACAAATAAGAGAAGTTATCAAAATAATTCATGTTATAAATACATATTACAGAATGAAATCCACTAAAATAATGGAATCACATAACTTTCTCTACCCTGGACATAGAGAAAACAAAACGAGGTATGGCAATGTGTATATTATTATATTATATCGCAGGTTTTTGGAGAGAAAAGTATGAAGGCTTAATGGTAAGTTAACATAAGAGTGGGAAATTTCCCACCTCGATATTACAATTTTATGTTACAGGAATTTCTGTTTCTTCTTATTTAAACCTCTACCAGGCTTGCTGTGCACTGTACAAGCGATGGGATGCAAAATTCTAGATCCTCTATGAGCCATAAAAAACTATATCAAGCGTTTTCTGAGGGAATAGTTTGAGTGTAATAAGTCGTTCTTCCTATTTCAAATTATAAATGCCTATATAAGGACCTAGAATTTAAAATTGAAAATCCTTCATAAGCTAATTTCCAATTACAAAATACAAAACCCGGGCGACGCCGGGTCTTTTAAGCTAGTATATTAATATAACGCTTGTAGTATATTAAAATATTAAATCTGAAATCATATTCAGAACTCTTGGGATTGAAAATATTAATATACTCGTAACGCATACAGAACAGAGAAATATAAAGTATATTAAAATATTATATATTAAATGTTACTCACAACCTACAAAGGTAATATCATACGGGCCAAAAACACTATACACTATTTTAAGATATAATCTATAAGTAGGATTATCATAGGTAATCCCACGAGAGTTGACGAGTTTATCGATAGATTCGAGACTGCGCATTACTTTACTGTCATCATTAGGGACCGGATTTTTAGGTTTTTGAAAACACTGTTTTAGGTTTTCCATTAGGTGAAATAGTTTTTTTTAGGTTTTTTGTCCAAACTATAGTTTTTGGGTAGAATAATTGGTTTAATGAATTTGAATGTGCTACATAGGATTCAATACATAATACTTGTAAAGTTTAACTTAACAAAATTGACTTAAATTTGTGTAAACTTGCTTTAGGACAATATTAAAGAATTGAAGAAAGAAAGCATAAACAATCAAAAGAAGCAGTGAAAATATGATTGCCTCACATATCCTGGTTACAGTATATCACTAAATATCTTTCAAGATTCTCAACTGTGAAGTTCTTCCTGTTATCTCTTAGAATACATTTGAAGGCAGAAAATGTCCTTTCAACCTCACATGACATCAACAATGGTTGTTCGTACGAATATTTTAAAAGGAATACGCAGGTACTCTTACACTTTCTCTCTTGATACTGTCATCCTAGACGACATTGAGTTGAACGAAACGCTGTTGCTATTAATTTCAACCCGACAAAAATTGTCTCTCCGCAAAATTTCTCAACTGACAAACAAAAAAGGCAAAAAAGTAGCCTAAATTAGATATTTTAGGTTTTTTATCCCGTTTAGGTACATTTAGGTTGTTATACCCCATTTAGGTATTTTTAGGTGCCACAGAATTAATGTGGGTGAATCCTATGGGCATGATTCGAAAAAGTGTGTGATCGCTTTTTGTTTTGGAAGTAAGGAAAAAAATAGGTAAAAACCTAAGAATCCGGTCCCTAGTCATCATTACTTTCAGTTTGTCCTCAAACTTTTTTTCTTCTTCTTCTTTCTTCTAAAATCATATTCCATTCTTTCCGATCCTGTCCAATACATTGGAATTGCTCTTAGCTGACATTATGTTCTATCGTTTCCAGGCACTTGTTAGCTTTCTGTTGTACATTGATGTTTTCTTTTTTCAGATCATTTGCTATATTCTTGATAACAGCATTATTTTTCCTCCCTTGTTTCTGTATTTTTTTCTTCTGCGACTGAAATCTATCGCATTTTCTCTTCTATCTTTTCAATGTTGTTTTCTACTACTGTCTCAACTTTCATTTTGTATTGTATCGTGTTTCATCTCTTTTTAGGTAGATTTCGAAGAAAAATCTACCTATTGCAATGGATACCATGTTTTGATTTTCGAAAAATTCTTTCATATCTTTACGTTTCATGCTCCCCTAAGTACGAAACCACCGCCCGTTCGAAAAAAAATGTGTGATATTTATATATATATATATATATATATATATATATATATATATATATATATATTTATATATATGTATATATATATATTTATATATATGTATATATATATATTTATATATATGTATATATATATATATGTATATATATATATGTATATATATATATATATGTATATATATATATATATATATATATATATATATATATATATATATATTATATCTTTACACGATAGCGGCCGTAATTTTGAAGATATTTGAACCAAATTTTAATATATTGTTTCTAGGCCCAATAGTTCGGACAAGTTCGTTAATGAGCAAAATTGGCCCAAGGGAGTGGTCGGGGGAGGGGGTTGAAATTTTAAAAAATTTATATCTCGGCCCCTATGAAGTATAGAGGGAAACTTTGTTTGAATAAATTAGAGTACTCCCTATGGAGTTCACAGTGACACCAACGATTCGGGGGTTCGAGTGAGGTTGGGGGTGGGGGATGAAAATTCGAAACTTTTGAAACCACGTCTTGTGGGGTATCGTTGAAAAGCTCTTGATGAGTACTCTACAAATCAATAAATGGTTTCTTGATAGCTCTCATATGACGCGAGATTTTAATGTTTGAAAATAATAACACTTAAAAGAATTATTATAATATCATAATTTTGTCTTGTTTAGCGGCTCTGCTAATTTTATTCATTGCTGATCTTGCGCACGGCCTCCCAGAATATGATATCCTATTCTTGTTGTTAAAACAAATGATTGTAGGCTCTTCCTCTTTACTACAGGTTTGCCATGCCAAGGCTAAAGAAAAGAAAGAAGAGTGCTGCGCAGCGATAATAAATTAAACCAAAAGCACTTCGAAATCTACCTCAGTCTGTAGGCCTGCCTAAAGGGATTTTTTTATTTCAATACCTAGGCTTCCTCTAATTCTTTTTTAGTTTTTTTTTCCCCTTTTAGATTGTCGTTTTGTGCTTTGTTGTCTCTCTCTGACTTCGTTTAATATTGTCAGGAGGAATTCCTTCTGGTCATCATCGCTTCCATGGAGAACAGAATATGATCTCTGTGCTAAGACGATGAACACCAGTGTTACTCCGCCATCTTTGAATCCAATATCAGGTTACATATAGGCCTGTACAATTCTTTTAGTGTTTAAAAAGCGTGTTAATGTGTTAATAAGGAATAGCGTTCTGTAATTTGTGTAACGGTACTACAATAATGCTTTAATCTTACATTTCTTCTATTAGATTAACAAATACAGTGAACGCCGCTTAATGTAATCGCTTATCACTTTTATGAAGTCCCTTACGGATTAGGCTAATAGGCTATTGATGCATTGAAAAAAATTCTGTTTATTGTGATCAAAGATTTGGTATAAGTTACACATTTTCATTTTTAGGGCTTTATTTCCAAGTAGGCCTACTATACGTCATTCAACATGTTTTTAAGGGTTTCGTTTCTAACTCAACTGTACTGTGTACTGGAAATAGCGGTACTGTTTACTATAATACTTATTCCGTTGTTATTACTTAAAACATGCATCAGTTGGAAAATTTAATGTACCGGCATGTTGTCATGATAGATCAGTTGTTAGGGATCGGACGGAAAATATATCCGGTCCGAGAGGGCAAATGTTAGGTTAAGGTACTTCACAAATTGGAATAAAATGTTGGTTTAGGTTTGGAAGGGACTTCAGTTGGAAGTGCATAAGATAGGAAAGATTAGCCACCTCTGAATAGCTAGTGAGGACCAGATTCGAATGAATCAAAATGAGAGCAAATAGACTGTAACCTCAGGACTCTGGTATCAGGAATCCACGGACTACTTAAGGAAAACAATTGAAATATGAAATAATCACAACTTACTAGATTCACACACAATAATTATTGAAACTAATTGAAAAGAAACACTGATACATAAGATGCAAGAGTACGTATACACCACGTGTCTGCAAATATTAATTTCTTGAAAACCTTGATAAATAATAGCTTAAAATGCGTAGATTAAATTGCTCTTGAAGTTAACACTAAACTTTTGTATGTAGTTTAGTCGTAAAAGCTGATATAAGCACTGAAACATATAGCGTGGGTTGCACCACTGTTGCGAAATATCAAACTTCTGTAATTCGGAGAATTCACTCGCGAACTTTATGAATTATATGTAATTATGTATGAATAATTACTGAGAGCCACAATTGCGCACAATTGTGACTATTCGCCGCTTTCTAGAGCAAGTTTAATGGAACTTGGTAGAAAAAGCGGGAATGACTCGAGCCTACTAGATACACTGTTATCTGAGTGAGGTCTCGTACAATACTAACTGGCGTGACGCTAAGCCACCACATATAACAAAAGAAATTAGCAAGTCATGCATGATCCCACAATGCCTTGAGGCGGGAATAAAAGGACAATCAAAGCGGGACATTGCAAGCGGACAGTTTGAAACATTCTAAAGTAGAAACATGTTGCTTGCGCGAACATACCGACCCCTTTGAACTATTTAGTTCAACAAAATAGATAAAGTGCAAGCTATGAAAAATACATTCAAATGGAGAAATAACATAAAGAAAAACACTTATTATATACATCACAATAACACAGTTTATCTCCGATATGAGAAAATAAAACCTTATTGTGTTAGGAGAAAACCCAAAAACACTTATTACAATGTAACGGTTTGTCTGCACTATAATTGCTTGTAAAACGATAAAGAGATATGAAATATTGATTGCACTGTATTACACTTATTATTGATCTGGCAATGGACATAATTTCACTACTGGGCGCTTATATTCGCCACTAGGAGTGCGAACTGCCGCCACACGAATTAGACCGTCTTCTCCCGGATGCACCTTGGTGATGACGCCTATCTTCCATTGAAGTGGGGCTATGTTGTCTTCCTTCAGAATGACTAAGATACCTTCTCGCAGATTCTCACTGGAAGATGACCATTTTTGTCGCTGCTGAAGTGTATGCAAATACTCGGAAGACCATCTTTTCCATATATGATGCAGATGATTTTGTAGAATTTGCCATTTTTCAAGACATTTCATATCATCTGTGGGAGGATGAGATGGCAGGGAGGTGAGAGGTTCACCGATGAGGAAATGCCCAGGTGAAAGATATGAACAGTCGTTTGGGTCGTCACTAAGACGAACGAGTGGTCTGGAATTCAAACAAGCCTCGATCTGAGTGAGCAGAGTGCAAAGCTGTTCAAATGTGAGGATTTGTGCACCCATCGTTCTCCTTAGGTGAAACTTCATAGATTTCACCGCGGCTTCATGTAACCCACCGAAATGCGGAGACGAAGGTGGAAGAAAATGCCAGCTATAATCATTGGTTGCAGCAAAATCTTTAACTGACTTCTGAAATTCTTCTGATTGTAGTAGAATACGAAGATCTTTCAATTTGTGATTCGCGCCTATGAAATTAGTGCCGTTATCGCTGAAGATATCCTTGCATAGGCCACGACGGGAAGTAAATCTTCTTAGCGCAGCTAAGAAAGCTTCTGATGTGAGGTCTGATACCAATTCAATATGAATGGCTTTAGTTACAAGACATACAAAGATTGCAGCGTATGCCTTGGCAATGATTTTACTTCTAGGCGATCCGTATCTTATGCTGAAGGGACCAGCATAGTCTACTGCTGTGCGTAGAAAGGGCCTAACAGGAGTTACTCTGTAGTTAGGAAGATTGCCCATCAGCTGTTGAGCAGATTGTGCCTTTAGTTTATAGCAAGTCAGACACTTGTGTAGAACAGATTTCACCAGTCTGCGCACGCAAGGGATCCAATATGCTTGTCTTAAAGAGGCTATCGTAAGCTGAAGTGAAGCATGTAAAAGTTTAAAATGTTCATGCTTTACAATTAGAGCAGTCAGATGGTGCTTGTTTGGCAATATGATCTGATGTTTAGCATCATATGCAAGATGAGATTTATCTATGCGACCACCAACTCGTAGAAGACCATTTTCGTCCAGAAATGGTGTTAATGTATGAATAGAACTTTCTTTCATATTTTTAAGATCTGCAATTTCACTCTTAAAAGATGAATGCTGAGCACTTTTAACACAAGTTTGTAAAGCTTGTTGAAGCTCTTCAGCTGTAATAGGTCCATGAAATTTTGTTTCATGGCGACATGCAGCAATAAATCTATTCATGTAGCATGTTACTCTTTGCAGGCGTCGGAGATCTGAGAATGTTGTAAGAAAATGTTCTCTCCCCATTGTTGACACCAGACAGACATTTGCAAGTTGTTCTGATGAATCAGGAACACTTAATTGTTGTGGTTGTTTTGGCCAGGATGTCTCTGGTGAAGATAACCAGTTAGGACCGTGCCACCACAAATCGATTTCAGATAACTGCTCACAAGAAATTCCTCTTGAGACAAGATCTGCTGGATTTTCATGTGTGGCAATGTGTCGCCATGTAGCAGTCTCCGAAAGTTCTTGTATCTGTGACACACGATTTGAAACAAAGGTTTTCCACTTTCGCGCATCAGTTTTGAGCCAAGAAAGTACCACAGTAGAATCTGACCACAAACAATTTTGTGAAGGTTGTACTTTGAGGTCACTTAGCACTTTGTTGTATAATTTAGCTAGCAGAAGTGCACCACAGAGTTCAAGGCGTGGAATGGTTTGCTTCTTTAGAGGAGAAACCTTAGATTTTGAACATAATAATTGAACAGTAGTTTCACCTTCACTATTTACAGAACGAATATATATACAAGCTCCATACGCCTTCTCGGAGGCGTCACAGAAACCATGTAATTGAATGTCCTGCACTGTACCAGATGTAAGCACATATCTGGGAATACGCAAGGTGTGAATAGTAGCTAATGTTTCACAGATCTCCATCCATTTCTTTTCCAGATGCACAGGTACGGTTTCATCCCAGTCTAATTTCTCAATCCAGAGAGATTGCATAAAGATTTTAGCATTTATAACAATAGGACTAGCCAATCCTAGCGGATCAAAGATAGATGAAATAAGTGAAAGGATATTTCGTTTGGTTAGTTTACCTTGCACATGGGTTTGGAGTGAAGGATGTGATTGGATCTGGAATTTATCATTAACTGGATGCCAAAGTAATCCTAGGGCATGTATGTTTTCATTGTTATCAAGTGCCAGGGGCAATTGAGTTTCTCGATGTGAAGGAGGTACTGATTCCAATAAAGCTTCATGGTTGGAACACCATTTTCGCAGAGGAAATCCACCACAATTGAGCATATCTGTAAGCTCCCTTTGCAGTTTCAGGGCTTCTTGGATGTCATTGTGGCCTGCTAAACAATCATCAACATAAAATGATTCCCGTACTGCCTGAGCAGCAAGCGGATACTTCTCTTCTTCTTCTAGCGCAAGCTGATGTAAAGATCTTATGGCCAAAAATGATGCAGATTTGGTACCATAAGTGACAGTAGTTAGAGCGTAGTCTTGTATGGGTTCATTAGGACTTGAACGCCACACAATTCTTTGAAGATTCTGATCTTCTTTATGCATCCTTACTTGCCTGTACATTTTAGAAATGTCTGCTGAAAATGCATACTTGTAGGTGCGGAACCGAAGTACAATAGATGAAAGATCGTCTTGTATAGTTGGCCCTAGTTTCAAGATGTTCAATGACTTGCCTGAAGACGACTTTGCTGAGGCATCGAATACAACTCGGGTTTTCGTGCTAGTTGAACTAGGCTTTATAACAGCATGATGCGGCAAGTAGTAACACTTCTCTCCAGGCTGAGGAAGTGAAACCTTCTTCATGTGGTCTAGTTTTTCATACTCTTCCAGAAATTTGGAATAGTCTTCTTTTAAGCTAGGGTTAGCTTGAAGTTTGCGTTCTAGGTGTCCTAAGCGTTTTATAGCTTGTTGCCTAGATTCGCCCAGAGAATCTACAGGTTGATTCTTGGGGAGTTGCACTACGAAGGCACCATCAGTTGCACGAGTAGTGTTTTCTACGTAGTGTTCTTCACATTCACGTTCCTCTTTGGTGTGTACTGCGCTGGGGAAGTCTTCCAGTTCCCAAAATTGCCTTAGTTGCCTGTCCACGTTGTCGACAGTTACAAACAAGTTATGCTGTGAGAACGTCACCTTCTTGTTTTTAATGGCAGACTTAGGAACTGTACCACTGATTATCCAACCAAGTTCGGTGTTGGTCAGAACAGGCTGATTTGGCTTAACTATTCTTTCGTTTGTGATTAATTGGAAGAATAAGTTGGCACCAATTAGCAATTGTACATCACCAGGTACATGGAATTTAGGGTCAGCTAATGGAAGTTCACTGGGAATATTGAATTTGTATGGGTCAATTTGGACAGCAGGAAGCTTATTTACAATGTGAGGTAGAACTAGGCAGTTTAGGTTAGCTTGGAAAGCGTGGATCCTGGATCTCATATTAATAGTGATGCTGTGACCACAAGCTGAGGTGCCATTGATACCTCTTATGTGCGTATCCACTGCGCTAGTTGGTAATTGTAATTTCCTTGCCAAATCTTCCGTGATGAAATTAATCTGACTACCAGAATCAAGCAAAGCTCTGCATTTTACCAGTTTTCCATTTTTGTCTTCTATTTCGACCACTGCAGTTGCAAGAAGAATTTCACATTGGCTAGCCTTTTCCTTTATAGAACAGTAACTAGCTGGAATGTTTGTTGCCGTGCTGGCTGTAGAACTTTCTGAAGAAGTACTCGTGCGAGAAACCTTTTCACTTGAATGTGTGTCATTGTGTAACCATTTACTATGAAAACCTTTCCCACATTTGCAAAACGATTTTAGCTTGCACTGATCTCTTCTGTGGTTAGGAGAGAAGCAGTTAAAACACAAGCGTTTAGATTTAATGACATTCCATCGTTGTGATACACTTAGTTCTTGGAAGTTCTTGCAATTTAATAAATTATGCTTATCATCGCAGCATGGGCACGTGTCTTCTTTTGTCGCAACATAAGAATGACGAGTGTGTTTCTCTGACTTCTTCTTCGTACTTTGCTCACCTTTGTGCTTAGATGGGCTGGACGTGTTGTTTACATCTGCCAATACTTCAAGGGAATTTGCCTTAGCTTCTAAAAACTTGATGAGGTCTTGAAGTGGTGTGAAGTTCTGAGAATCAATTCTTCCTTCCCATTCTTTTCGTACGCTCTCACAAAGGCTGTCCAAGATTAACTGCATAAGCATAATATCTTGTAATGGTATCTCTACATGTAAAGCTTCCACAGCATATATGTTGCTTTGGAATTTGTTAAGAATACTACGAAGATCATTCACATTTTCACTCTTCATCGTTGGTAAAGAGAGTAGATTACGTACGTGAGCTGTGGCAATAATTCTTGTATTATCGTACCTGGAACATATTAGATTCCATGCTACACTGAAATTTTCACTAGTCACTGGTAGATTTTTTATCAGTGCGTGTGCCTGGCCCTTTAATGATGACAGAAGGTAATGCAATTTCTGTATCGGTTCTAAAGCTGCATTATTGGCTACAAGACTGCCGAACGTGTCTTGGAAATGTTTGAACGTTGTGATGTCACCAGAGAAGGTTGGAAGCTGTATAGCAGGAAGTTGTATTGGCCTATTGTTGCACTGACAAGTATGATGTGAATTAGCACTGTTATGAGATCGCTCACTGCCTATTGGACTTATGCTACGAAGTGGCTGTTCATGCTGAACAATGAGCGCACTAAGTTAAATTTCAACAGATCATAACTACTTCTTATCTCTTCGTCATACTGCATGTGAACTTCGATGTCTTCTTCTTCTACTATTAGCGATTCAATTTCAGCTTGTACAGTTTCATATTTATCAAAAAGATTATTGAGGCTGTCATATTTAACTTTAAGATGAAACACATCAACTTCCTCCTGGAGGCTATCGTAGAATTTCTGAATAAAGGTGATTTTTCTCTTGATGAAACCCCTTTTCTTGATCAGATCCTTGATTTGACTCTCCATGATGATATAATGATATTATTTGTAACACTTTGAGAACTTTGTAGAGTTGTCACTGCACATGTGATGTTCTGGTGTGATGATCACTGCCTTCTTGAAGTCTTTTGAGCTGTTGTGTTTTCTGTAGTACTGAAGCACTGCCGAATAGATGATACAGAGTTTATGTACTAGAAATCGTAGCTCTTGAATACGCGGATGCCGTCGCGGTTGAGTCTGCATACAATGAACGAGATCGATAAGACGAGACAAACCATATATATGTGTGTGAATAATGAAATTGTTTCTTTAGTAGTCCGGTCCGTTGAGGAACCAAATGTACGGTATCCGGCCCGGAGGACCAAATGTTAGGGATCGGACGGAAAATATATCCGGTCCGAGAGGGCAAATGTTAGGTTAAGGTACTTCACAAATTGGAATAAAATGTTGGTTTAGGTTTGGAAGGGACTTCAGTTGGAAGTGCATAAGATAGGAAAGATTAGCCACCTCTGAATAGCTAGTGAGGACCAGATTCGAATGAATCAAAATGAGAGCAAATAGACTGTAACCTCAGGACTCTGGTATCAGGAATCCACGGACTACTTAAGGAAAACAATTGAAATATGAAATAATCACAACTTACTAGATTCACACACAATAATTATTGAAACTAATTGAAAAGAAACACTGATACATAAGATGCAAGAGTACGTATACACCACGTGTCTGCAAATATTAATTTCTTGAAAACCTTGATAAATAATAGCTTAAAATGCGTAGATTAAATTGCTCTTGAAGTTAACACTAAACTTTTGTATGTAGTTTAGTCGTAAAAGCTGATATAAGCACTGAAACATATAGCGTGGGTTGCACCACTGTTGCGAAATATCAAACTTCTGTAATTCGGAGAATTCACTCGCGAACTTTATGAATTATATGTAATTATGTATGAATAATTACTGAGAGCCACAATTGCGCACAATTGTGACTATTCGCCGCTTTCTAGAGCAAGTTTAATGGAACTTGGTAGAAAAAGCGGGAATGACTCGAGCCTACTAGATACACTGTTATCTGAGTGAGGTCTCGTACAATACTAACTGGCGTGACGCTAAGCCACCACATATAACAAAAGAAATTAGCAAGTCATGCATGATCCCACAATGCCTTGAGGCGGGAATAAAAGGACAATCAAAGCGGGACATTGCAAGCGGACAGTTTGAAACATTCTAAAGTAGAAACATGTTGCTTGCGCGAACATCAGTGGTGGAGTAGCGGCACGGATAGCCGAAGATCCTGGTTCAAATCCCGGCTATGGCATTCAATTTGTTTCAGTCTGATTCTACCTTTCCACTTCATTTCTTACTGTTTGGGATTATTGTGTACCGTCCTATACAAGCCGTGGAGTCGTTGCCTAGGCTTTCCGGGAATAGAGGCTCCCAGATTTTTAGGCATTTGGCACGTGAAGATGGTAAGATGGCCTTACGCATCGACCACCTTTTCCCCAAGAATTCTCCTGGTACGTTCTCATTTCTGTTAGTGTCTGATTTGACTTCAGGGATACAGTGGCACTAAAAGGAATAAGACAATTGAAAAATCCCAACGACTTCATCGGAGAACTTATCAAAATCGTTAGAGGCTTAGAAAAAATGTTACGTGAAAAGTATCTTCGAACTTATCATAAAACTGAATTCAACCATTGCTTTAGAGTGTTGAATGAAATTTCGCCAATTGCAGCTGGGGATGATGTACGTATCGCATTTGGCTATAGGGTATTGTCAGCTTAATTTGTACATATATCGAGTAATTCCACTGGCGACTTTTAGTGATATTATGTAATGCAAACAATTTATCGATTAAGATTTTTAAAAATGGTACAATTATCCAAACAAAGTGTATTATTATTATTCACCATAAAACATTATATAATAATCAAATATTTAAATAATTCGGTAACTATGAAAGTTAACAGAAAAACACAATCAATGAAAAAAGTTTCACTTCCCTGAAAGACATGATAACTGAGTTCATCATTCCTAGGATTGATAGCTGTTTAGTTGTTGGGTTTAAAAGCTGTGATTTTAAATGCCTAGCGTTAATAATAACTAACGGGGGGATTTCTATGACATGTCACATTTTCCCCTTTGCATTATTTCAGGTTTCCGACTAATTTAAACCCGATTCCAAGCATCCTGGTGAAAATGGAACGGCTTTTATTGTGCATATAACTGCATATTTAGGAAATTTTCAACTATTGTAGCATATTTAGTATGAATATGCATATTTAGGTCTTTTTTTTGCATATTTGTGTGCATATTACAGAAATTTTAAAAGTTTCATATATTTTGTAAATCTTGCATTATAATGATACTTTTTGAGAATTTCTAATATGAAAATGCATTTATTCAAACTATAACGAGCTGAGATGAAATGTGATAAACTGCAAATATTTTCAGTAGGCCTATAGACAGATATTTTAAATAATTAACACTCTGTTTTAATGAAATGTATTGTAATGAAACTTTAAAAAAATATACACAATGTGTAACTTAAGTGGTAAAGTCAATTTTTTAAATTTTATTGGTCATATTTTAATGTTTTTTTAGGTTATAAATGCTTGCATATATCCTATTTGTTAGGTCATAGAAATCCGCTCCCTAATAATAATAATAATAATAATAATAATAATAATAATAATAATAATAATATACACCTTCTCTAACCTAAGTCTTGGGTATTACACATTTCTCATCGGAGATCGTATTCGCGACCTTCCTCAACCAACTGCGCTTCTACGTAGGCCTACCTCCTTAGTTTCGTATAGCCTATTTCTTAAATATTAGTTATTAATGAGGTAGGTTTGCAGTTTTCTTCTTTCTTTTTAACCACAAGAATTTCAAAATTACTGCAATATCTGTTCATTATTTCGATTTAAATTAATTAACATTCTTAATTTAATGTCACAGCTGATAAAAGGAACATAAAACAACACTTTGTAAACTATTTATACTTGGACTTCTGGAGTACACTTGCCTTAATGGTCACCGATTCGTGGATACTAAACAGTAAGATGTTTTGCTTTAAAAAGGAAAAGGAAAGAAAGCATGTTTGTGTATGAAGTAAAGTTTGGCACTCGCCAATCTGTTGAGCTATCTACTTATGTAAATAAATTAGAACGTGACAGAGGTTTTTTATCGGATTGTATCACCTGTTTTTTCCATTGTGAAATGCAAATGTGGCTTTGGTAATAATTATTATGCTGCGTGTTGTTGCTATTAGAAACTGATCTCTCACACCACTGCGTTGGTTGAATATGACTTGACTTTTTTTTATGTATCACCCACGTACATTTTGTTAATCACAATTCTTGTATGATTAAAATTCCAGCTTCTGTCAGGGGTTTGTTGAACTTCGAGATTCGAACCTGAAGGGACCAAAAATTCTAATTACCGTATCTTTCCGCAGATAAGACGATAGTAGAATCGTAAAAAAAGGACACCGAAATCCGGGGTCGTCTTATAGGACATAGGCCTATACCAAAAAAGGAGACTGAAATTTATATAGGCCTAAATTAAAACCCTTATAAAATGATGTATTTTGATGTCAATATTATATTATCTTGATGGATTAAGACGTCCACCGCTGTGGCGTAGGGTTGAATGGCGGACTCAGGTAAGCGCGGCAATGAACCATCGGGTTCCATTATATATAAATATAAATATATATATATATATATATATATATATATAATATTCCTATTGTCGTGAGTAAGTAAAGTAAGTAAGTAAGGCCTACAGTGTTAGTGAAAGTAAGATAAACTTCTCGCCGATCTTCGCGTCACTACCATAGGAGATACCTAACACAAATCAATTTGTTGTTCATAAACATATACAGATTTTTTTAAATTGTATTTTTAGGTTCAGGATAGCCTACCTCAAAAGATCTACCCATTTTTATGTAGAAAACGCGACATAGAATTTCAAGTTTGAACACAATACTCCCCATAGCTGCAGAAGATCCTACTTACGGTACCAGTAAAGTAAAGAGTTCCCCTATACAGGCTTTGGAGGACCTTAGGGTTCCAGAAGGTTGAGGCTCCCAGTTTTTAGACATTCGGCTAGTGAAGGCGTTAAGGTTGTCAGCCTTTCCCCCAGGATTGCACCTGGGACTCATTTTTGTTAGAGGCTGAGTCATCCCAGGGTCCCAACGATTTCATTGAGGATCGAACCCGCCACCTTCCGGTTTGTAGCGCAGTGCCTCAACCACTACGCCACGGCGAACCCCTATGGTTATAAACAGGGCCCGGATTTTGATGACATGTCATATTTTAACTGGAACACCATGGACTTTGCCCACTGGTGCAGATGTTCTGATCATAACGCCTAGATTATAAAAATGGTACCTACTTTTGGTTTTTTTTGTAATTTTCCCCCATTTCTTATTTTTAGGTCTTTTTAGAATTCAGTGTCGTTTGGTTATTTTTTGGCCATTTTACGGTCATTTTTACACATTTCATATTTTTAGGTTATTTTTAAAATATAAAGTAATTATTTTGTGTTTTTCCCCGCATTATATAGAGTCTTTGTGCATTTACTTACATTGGATTTTATCTGAACTCTAAATAAGCATAAATAAATATGTTTGTTACAATTTTAATTTCGATACAGAAAGACAGTGTTTGCTGTTAGCATTTAACTGTATGTACCAATTAACTAATTATATGCCTACAATTGGATCAACAACATAATTGTAGAATGGACACAAATCTGATGAATAAGCTACAGGTGGTACCAAAAGTTTAAGGCCACCAGAATTTTTTAAACAAATGCGTATTGGCTTTATACTTATGGGCTGTATTAACTGATTTTTTGTTTGTTTATTGTAATTGTTATGAGATGCTTAGAAATGAAAATAAAATGGAATTACTGCTATTTTCTTCACTTTTACGATTTAAAAAAAAATATATCGATAATTTAAAATTACTACATTTTATAACGTTTCAGGGCATGGGAATTCTATAATAATACAAATAACGGGTTACTTTTTTGTATGATAGTACATGTATAGTTACACAACAAATTGATACCTAAGGGCATTATCTGGATATGTTTTTATAAAAATTAACACAGGTGAAACTGTTTTTAATATTCCGGAAAAAGTTACTACATTACTACATTTGAAAGAGTGAATGTCGAGTACAGGAAATGAATAATTTTAAATGTGGACCATGCTGCACTCTCCTGAGTAGCTCCAGACTAGTATCCGGCAGAGTTAGGTACCAATAGAGAATACTCGACATTCACCCTTTCAAATGTGTTAATCGTAGTAACTTTTTCTGGAATATTAAAAACAGTTTCACCTGTGTTAATTTTTATAAAAACACATCCAGATAGTGCCCTTAGGTATCAATTTGTTGTGTAACTATACATGTACCATCATACAAAAAAGTAACCCGTTACTTGTATTATTATAGAATTCTCATGCCCTGAAACGTTATAAAATGTAGTAATTTTAAATTATCGATATATTTTTCAAAAAATCGTAAAAGTGAAGAAAAAAGAAGTAATTCCATTTTATTTTCATTTCCAAGCATCTCATAACAATCACAATAAACAAACAAAAAATCAGTTAATACAGCCCAAAAGTATAAAGCCAATACGCATTTCTTTCAAATATGCTGGTGGCCTTAAACTTTTGATACCACCTGGTAGTATTTTCATACAATTTTTGGCCTTATTTCATTTAGTTTTCGGGTCATTTTTTGTGTTTTTGCAGTCATTTCATAGTTTTTTTTTGTGTAATCAAAATCGAGGCCCTGGTTATAAAGATGTAGCAACTGAAGTCAAGTTATTTAGGAATCTGGAGATTTAAAATTATGGACATGTAAGCGGCCTGTCACACTGAGCTTCGATCGATCAAGACCAGCCGACTGCCATCTTGCGCTCTCGACTAAATTTCTGTTCCTTGTCACACTGCATCGAGCGTCATCGATCAACGAAAATATTATAGGTTATGCACCTATATGATTTTAGTAGGTCTACTCATCACTGTATATTAGAGGTAAAGTATATTACCTAATTAGGAATACGAATGCCTATTTCCTGCACATTATCATACTACATGTAAGGTTTAATATTATGCCTACTATATCAGGCTACATCTGTTTACTTCAAGCTTCCATCAGTCGGCCGAGCGAAGAGGTTTGTTGTTTGTTGTAGTTCGATCGCCCACCGCTAGGTGCTTACAACTCGATCTATTTTTGTGTTTTTAAAATTAAATTACATAAGAAGATATCGTTTTAAATGCCTTAAATGATTCGTGCAATTATATTTCATTCAAATATAAGTTTAAAACGACATTATTGTGTAAGTTAAATCTTCCAGCATCAATTCTGAAATTCAGGTGTGTACGAAGTTTGCCATCGACTGGCGATTGAAAAACGGACAGGTTTGATTTCACAGACCAGATGATCTCTCACCCTCGTTGTTGATCGCTGGCGATCGATGCTATGTGACTGGTACCACTGCTGTCTATAGGTTCATTATACCAGTCAGTCGGACGCTGTCCCTCGATCGATCCAGTGTGACAGCCCCTTTACGTACCTGCTTGTTCGACCTGTCCACATACGAAAATAATGTATGAAATAACATCCGATTCTCTGTTTTTACGGTTCTTTGTTTCGTCTCTCCATTGTTTCCGTCCCTCAACATTGAATAAGGAATGTAATGGCTGGAGGGCAGATAAATAAATCAACATCAACCTAATTAACGAGAATAGAAATTGGATATTATGCAGATGACGATTTAATGAGAGTTTTATTATTACATCTCAGGTCCAGTATTGTAGTAACATAAGCTACAGTTGCTAATGAAGGGAGAGCTCATGTTTAGTAATGTTGGTAGCATTGAGAACACGGTCTCCGGTAGCAATAAATAAACCCGTTTTAATTGAACCGGCAAGAGTTTGCGACAGGATGTGTGCATTGAATTTTCATGACTTTGGTTGTACTGTACGGTACAGTACGGAATAAAGCGTACCGGTAATTGGCCACCTGCGATTTCCCAAATGATAGATAAGCGGCTTAATTCCTAACATGGCATCGGTGGTTGTCCACTGGAGGCTTCCTATAGATAGAAATAATTGCAATTGTTCGCATTTTTCTTGTTGTACTGGATGAGGAATTTCCCCACTCCATTGATTTGAAGAGGCACTTTTTCTGCCCGAAACGAAACTCGGAACAGGTTACAGTTGAGATGTACTCTCGATGTAAGTTAGATGCTGCATTAGCTGTGTAATGTACAGTATATGCCCTTAGCAAACAAGGATGGCTTGTGGGTCCAGGTAGGTTCCTTCGCCCGCATGGACCCTCACATTTACAAGCGCAGGGGATTAGGACCGACCGTAATTTCCGCCCCATGAGTCACCTAGTCTACTTCAATCAATCAATCTTAGATTTTTTAAATAGCCTATGTAATTTTACCTTAAAATGTTTGTTATATATCTATTCTATACATAATTACAAGAAAAATAACATCAAACAATGTATAATTTACTTTAACAGGACCATAGGACTTGAAAGCAGTTTTCTCGTAACTTTTATTTATGTATTTGTTAAAAATGTTCCTATTAAAGTAAATTATACATTATAGGATATTTTCCCGGGCTACTAACCAGGTGGTGAATTGGATCTGCGCGTATTTGGTTCACGTCCTAGCGTCCCAGTTATGAGCTTGTATAAAGTAATTTTAAAAATCTAAACAGCCATTAGTGTTCTTATCTTCAAAATCATCCTTTTCATCAACAACGTCGTAATCACTATTCTGAGCATCTCAAATAAACCGAAAAACAACTATTAGCAGTCTATAGCTATCTTTAAGTTCTTTCTTTTATCTTAATTATATATTAGGCCTATTATTTATCGGGTTTCCAACCGGGTGAGATGGAGGATTGGCAATTTTTTTAACCGATTTATTATCAGGATTTTTATACAAGTTAGTACACTATTTCTATTGACACTTAAGATATGATAACTGATATTGATATTTATTGAAGTCTTTAGTCATAGCTTACATAGCACGGCTAGACCAAGGCTTGTCGATCTTGCGGCTAGACGAGTCACGTAATTTACAATAGATTATAACTTAGCAAAAGTCCGTTGAAGTTGTAGAAAGATTTCTCACATAGATAATTTTTCAACTTCAGTTTAAACTACCTTAGCCTATATTATGAATTTTTAGAATTTCAAACGGTAATTTATTAACAGCTAAATTACTGGAATGAACACTGGACTATTTCAAGCAGATTCTAATAGTTATTTATGTATGACGTACGCAAAATAACGCTTTAGTGGACGAATCTAGCGGCCGAGGCGAAAGCCGAGGCTGAAATACTGGATGAGTTCGATAAAGTTTTTGAGTACGTGGTGCAAACAATATTTTTTTTAGTAAAGGCTCAATAAATTATATGAAATGAAACAAAAATACCATATAAAATAAATTATAATGAAAGATAGTCAGCCATTTGTCATATTCTCACCGCCCCCTGAATCGGGAACAACAGTGAACCGTACGCACCAATTCGAAATGCTGTATAGATGCAATAAGAGTAGCTTTTTGTAAACAATAATGCATACGAACTAGCATTTATAAAAAGCTAGTGAAAATATGAATGATAATCCCGAGGAAATTTCAATCCATGCCAGAAATATTGAATTGGAGCTGGTGCCAGCAACATCACGGCAGCAGTTGTAGACTATGAGAAGGAATATATTGCAATTAAATGCTGGTGAATTCATGTTTCTCATATGAACGAAGATGTGAAAAGTTGTTGGCTTATATTTGTTCTTATATGATGATGTAGGATACTCTGTTTTGCGAAAAAAAAAAAAAACCTGGTAAAGTTTCTGACTATCATAAAGAAACATGTTGGCTTAATTTTTTTTCTTTTATGACCAATTAAATGCTGTAATCCTTGTTAAAGTTGGTGTGACTGGTCAATGCATCTTGATTTTGTTTATAGATTGCCATGACGACTTCAAGTACTAGGCCGATGAAACTGCAGTTTGAATGCAGTTTTATGCAATTTTAGCGGCCTTGGATGCTAAAATGCAATTTTTCGGCGTGTTACTAGTCCGACAAGTAACACAAGTAGTCCTACAAGCAGCTGTTTTAGAGAGCGTGTACTAAAAAATAATTATTTTGACAGTATTGTTATAAGTTATGTGATTTTCATTGTTCATACTTTAGGCCTATGGGAGTTATATAGTTAATTCATTACCAGCTTGGATTCTTCCTCATAAAATTAAATATCATTATCGAAACAAATAAACGAAAAACTAATTTATAGGCGTACGATTCTATTAGCACGAAAGTGAGGCTTAGGGATGGAACTAGAAGTTCATTTATTTAATCTGTGTCACCGTGAACCCTACGTTATGAAAGACGTGTAGCCTATGTGTACTGTAATGAAAGAACAAATACTGTCACGTGTCACAACATTGAACCAGCTTCGGAGATCGTCACCGAAGTCAATCGGGTATCTCCGCTCCTAGTCGGAGATTGAAGCCCTATGATTTGAATGGTGTTTAATGACAAGACTAGAGTTGTGAATATTATAAGATAAAAATTCCTCTGACACTCTACCAAAGGTCCTGGGTTCAAATCCCAGTGTCAGAGGAAAGTTTCTCCTATAATGGTTCTCATGTAATGTCCAACAGGGACAATAATCTGAGGTTCATGAATGCGCATAATATATCCAAGACTACAAGTACTTTTCAAATGAGAAGCCTTTTCCTTCACCGCCAATCACGTGTACGGGCTAAAAGACTGCCGCTAGCAGTGAGAGTCTTCCCTCCGTCTCGCCGTCTCTGATTGGACCGCGTATCTATGCAGTTGAAGGACATAGGACTTGTCATCTGCAAAGCACCTTAGTGTTATCTGCTTTTATTATTTTGCTTTCTGCCGCCTATCACCAGTTGTAACGTTGCAAGTTCTGTAAATTATGAAGTAATTTGTTTAAATATTAACATAATTTCTTGCGTTATTTGATCTTAAATATTATGTTGTATCAGAAAAATATAAACACTTTTCAAATATTTTGACGAGAAATTATCTGCAGACCAATAGATTACAAAACTCGTTGACGGAGTTCTCCGGAATACGGTTAAAACATGGGACAGAAAACACAATTGCCAACAATATACACTTTCAATTAACTGAAGATTCTGTACACTGAAATTTTAATACCTTTTCAAAATAAACTGTGCAAACTATGTTCCACATTTTTATTAATGAGGTTTTTAGATTGACGAAAGAAGCCAGGCAAAAGTTAATATTATACAACTTCCAATTTATTACCTGAGTAAATAATTGCTCCGACTGTTCAATAGATTTACATTTCCTAGGTGAAGAAAATAAATCGTAAAAGAGAATGAAGTAAAACTAAGTCAATATTAAATACGTTATATTAAATTTTATTTTATGTTAATTTATTTTATTTGGATAATAACCGTAAACATAGGCTACATCTCGCTCGTATTTCTAGAGTTTGTGAAAAACATTGTAAGCCTACTCCTTATATATATAAGAGGCTTTGTCCTGACTGACTGACTGACAGAGAATCAACGTACAGACTTGGAATTTTGACAGTACCAGTACCTTCGCTCACTAAGAAAGGATTTTGAAAAATTTTGATATTAAATGCCAAAAATCAAATTTGTTTGAGTATACTTAATCCCTTTTTACACAGAATTATCAAATCCAAATCACAGTTGGCATGGCAACATATTGTTTCCAGTTGTTTCTCAGATGGGTTTGGAAATAATTGAAGTGGGACTTTTAGAAAAGCTTTCAACATCATTCATGTTATAAATGAATATTAAATTATGAAATCCACGAATATAATGCCGTCATATAACTTTCTCTACCCTGGACATAGAGAAAACAGTACGAGGTATGGTTATATGTATATTATTTTATCGCATGTTTTTGGGTAGGGATGTATGGAAGTAATATTGCATGTCTGTTTAATTTCATTCCCAAAACGGTTTTATGGTAACATGAGAGTGAGAAACAAAATTTTCAGCCACGATAATACAATTTTATGTTACCGGAATTTCTGTTTCTTCTTATTTGAACCCCTACCAGGCTTGCTGTGTACTGTACAAGCGATGGGATGCAAAATTCTACATCCTCTATGAGCCATAAAAGCTATATCAAGCATTTTCTTAGGGAATAGTTTGAGTGTGATAAGTCGTTCTTCCTATTTCAATTATAAATACCTATATAAGGACCTAGAATTTTAAAATCTAAAGTCCATCATAAGTTAATTTCCAATTACAAAATACAAAACCCGGGCGACGCCGGGCTTTTTAAGCTAGTAAGATATGTAGCATGTTAGATAAGACCACCATGTATTGCTGGTAGAGTATATAAATACATGTAGGTCACAGACACTGATAACGGTGTGTAGGTGTCAGTAGCTCAAACTGAAGGTCATCCCATTCTCTCTGAGTTTGTGCTAACCAGTATGCAAAGTACGTGAGTAATAACATGTCAAGACTTGACTTGTTTTTAATAATCTTATTAATATAACATGACCGAGCGAGGTGGCCGAGATGGTAACGTCTTGAATTCGAATTAGGGAGTTCCCAGGTTCAAATCCCGGGGCCGGCCCATTTGACATGGGTTTTTTCATGGTTTCCCCAGCCGTAAAGGCTAATGCCGAATTGGATATTTACATAAAATGAATCATCCTCACCCTTTCACCCTGTATCATATCCATTTAAATTAATAAAAAAAAGTAAATTGTAACCTATAGCCTACAGGCCATTGAGGCCCAGAGGGTTCCAGGATGTGGAGGCTCCCAAATTTTAGACATTCGGCACGTGAAGGTGGTAAGGTGGTAAGGTTGTCAGCCTTACGCACCGGCCGCCATTACTCGCAGGATTGCTCCCGGTACTCATTTCTGTTAGAGGCTGAGTCGACCCCCAGGGCCATAGTGCCACCAGAAGGATTAGGCCAATTGAAAAACCCCAACGACTTCAGCGAGGATCGAACCCACGACCTCCCGGTTCGTAGCGCAGCGCCTCAACCATTACGCTACGGCGTACCACATTTAGATTAATATCAGTTGAAATTTACTACATTAAATACACCGACAATAGAAACAATTGACAAGCAATAGATCCATGGCCTACCCTACTGTGCAGACACAGATCCCGAACTCCTGATATAGCCTCGAAGCTAAAAGGAAATAATATGAAATAATATATAATTTAATATATTATAATATAATATATAATATTTATAATATATTGTTATATATTATAAGCTGAAATAATATATAATATATATAGCCAGGATTTTAATCGGGGGAGGGGGGTGTTAAAACCTATAAAATACTTGCAACTAAATTTAAAAAAAATAATATATCATAAACTCGTTACATTTAATATTTCAGTATTCTTTACAACTTATTCAATGAAGTTATTATCTTATTGCGAACATCACTAACATTATTATCATTAGGGTTCAGATGTTTATGACCTAAAAAAGTGGAAAATATGACTGCAAATATGCCCTTAAAATTTACTAAATGTGATCCTGAATCCTATAGCCTATATTATGACCTAATAAAATAACGTATTTTCAAAAAATAAATGTTCCAATTTAAAACGTTTAAAGACACTAAAGTCTTATATCACACGAATTCAATCAGATAATCACTTTTTAACAATTTTGGTGATTACAGTTTTACTTGTAATGAACTTCTATTTTTAAATAATTTGTAGTGCATACATTGTGTAAGTTAATTGTGCTCTTTTACAATTGACGATTGATTAACGGATTGACGGAGAAATTGACATTGGTTATTGTTATTGCAGTAATATACAGAGCGAAACATGCTAACTTGTTTGAACTTCCGTCGTGACTTGAAATTATTGCTAGTACAAAAGATTTGTCATAATCTTCCATTATGAATCCTACAGCAAACTTTCTACAGACGGATTTGGACTCGATTCAGCGAATGTAAAGCGACGTTGAATACTAATGTATTTGAATTGTTATGTATGGTGAAAAACTAATTATTAAACCAGTCAACAATTTCAAACACTGCATGTGAAATATTTAAAACAAACTTGCATTCTTATCACTAATTGAACTTGAGTGGAAATGTTTTTCTTTCTTTCTTTCTTTGTCTTAGTTTTATCTCTCCCTTTTAGGATTTAAGCGACCCAAGCCGCGAACTGTCGGGAGAGGGATTATCTTTGGATCACATAATACTTTTTTGACCAGACAAGGACATGGAGGGCCTCCCCGGATAAGTGATCAGCCCAATGCCGGGGCCACCTCCGAGACAGCACGAACACATAGGACGAGACACACCATTCACATACTTACTCACTCCAAACAAGGCGAGGATTAGATAATGATAATGACGGCCAGATGATATCTGGGGACCACAAGGGCCTAAAGTTATTCGACATTTGTCTCACAGGTGAGGAAGCCCCCCAGAAAAACCTCACCCAGGTAACTTGTCTCGACCAGGAATCGAACCCGGGCCTACTGAAAGGAGCGAACGCATCCCCTGCGCCACAGCGGTGGACATAAATGGAAATGCTACATGAAAGAAAAATCATTCTGAACTGGGGCTGAAGCCCCCCCGCCCCATGGCTGCACCACTTGGTTGCAGATTAGAAACATTTTCGCGCTTTTTATTGACTGACACGAAGATTCGGAATTCAGGAACAGAGATTATCAGCACTGAAATTAAGATAAAGTATGGATGAGCCTGATGAGCTCTGTAACTCAGTAAGACAGACAAGACACTTTGTAATAGTTTCATCTATGGGAAAACCCCCTAAACATTTGACATGCAACCCGCAATGACCGCTAACTCCACATAATTCGAAATGAACCGGTAGGTGGAGACACAAACAGACAACGGGCGCAGTGGCGGTTCCTGATTCGTAGAGAAACACCAGTAGTGATTTCAATTTATATATCATTTAGACTACAATAAACAAATAAATCAAATATTGTGTTTTTATTACATTCTTTTAATGTGAAAATATTTTGTTTGTTAATTCTGGGGTTTCCTTTAATGACGCTATTTTCAGCTGTGGCAACGGGACCTGTATAAAAATCCCTTTAGGCAGGCCTACAGGCGGAGGTAGATTTCGAAGTGCTTTTGGTTTAATTTATTGTCGCTGCATAGCACTCTTCTTCTTTAGCCTTGGCATGGCAAACCTGCAGTAAAGAGGAAGAGCCTACAATCAATTGTTTTGACAACAATAATAGGATATAATATTCTGGGAGGCCGTGCGCAAGATCAGCAATGAATAAAATTAGCAAAGCCGCTAAACAAGACAAAATTATGATATTATAATAATTCTTTCAAGTGTTATTATTTTCAAACAATAAAATCTCGCGTCATATGAGAGCTATCAAGAAACTATTTATTGATTTGTAGAGTACTCATCAAGAGCTTTTCAACGATACCCCACAAGACGTGGTTTCAAAAGTTTCGAATTTTCATCCCCCACCCCCACCCTCACTCGAACCCCCGAATCGTTGGTGTCACTGTGAACTCCATAGGGAGTACTCTAATTTATTCAAACAAAGTTTCCCTCTATACTTCATAGGGGCAGAAATATACATTTTTAAAAATTTCAACCCCCTCCCCCGACCACCCCCTTGGGCCAATTTTGCTCATTAACGAACTTGTCCGAACTATTGGGCCTAGAAATAACATATTAAAATTTGGTTCAAATATCTTCAAAATTACGGCCGCTATCGTGTAAAGATATATATATATAAATATCACAAAATTTTTTTTTTGAACGGGCGGTGGTTTCGTACTTAGGGGAGCATGAAACGTAAAGATATGAAAGAATTTTTCGAAAATCATAAAGTGGTATCCATTGCAATAGGTAGATTTTCTTCGAAATCTACCTAAAAATTAGGGATGGGTCGATACCAGATTTCCTCTATAGGCCTACTCGATACCAGATTTCCTCTATAGGCCTACTCGATACCGATACATGATTTTTTCCTTGATTCTCGATACTTCGATACTCGATACCGTCAACATTTCCAGTTTCAATAAATAGGCACATTAAAAATCAAAAGTTGAGAGAACTGTGTAATGCCAACTAAATTAATTAAGTATGCATATTTAATGAGACAAAATTTAATATCATCAGTAGCCTATAATTATTTTTAAACTCTACATTAAAACTAAAATTAGTTTTTGAAACAGTCCACTTACAAGTTTTTATTAAAAAATGACAGTGGGGTTTGAACAGTCAAATTGCTTGTTGGTTGTTATTGAAACGTTTGACAGGAAACGAAACAATTAAATCTCTTCTGTTTCGATTTTAAAAGCCAGAAAGTCTTTATTTATGACTAGACGAAAGTCTTCAAGGAGAAATAGAAGTATTTACTATATTTAGTAGACTACTAAAAGCAGAAAGAGATGCCGCATTTCCTTAAATTGCAAAGTTACCAAAATATTGAAAGAGTACCGAGCTAGTTTTCTGAAGTATCGCTCGATGCCGATACCATGCGAGTATCGAGGTATCGAAAGTATCGAGGACCCATCCCTAATAAAAATCAAAATATGCATCATTATACAAGAAATAATAAAAACTATTTTAAGAAATCTTTACGAGGTTCTTTAGGCAACAAGAGTATAGAAATTATTGCAAAGGATCTATACAATCACTTACCTGATAGACTGAAAAATATAACAAATAATAAAATGAAGCCTACCTGGTACAAATTGCCTTTCATACAATTGAGGAATTTAAAGAGAGGACTAAATTATGAGATTTATAAGATAAGTTGACGATTTTCAGTACCTAAATTATACAAAATTATTCATTTTTAATGTAAGTCCATAGCCTAGAATTTAAGTATTATTGTTTACCTTAAATTTATTTTCTTCAATAACTTATTGTTCAATTCATGTACAGTACTTGTAAAAATTCATAACCTAGAAATTAAGTATAATTGTGTACCTAAAATTGATTTTGTACAATTTGTTCAACTCATGTACGGTACTTGACCACGCCATGTAAACCTATTACAATTGGCTAATAAATCTAAAATCTAGTTTGACTTTGCGTAATTCATTTGTGAAAACAATTGCTCACACAAATATGTAGAAGCAAACACAGCGAAAGTCTTAGGTGCAAGGAAACTTAAACTGGTAATTGTCTAAATACACCAATACCCTGTTTACCATGGCACAGATGTTTAAAAAACGTGTCATTTTGCACGGATATTAATTGTAGCTGAAAATCCAATCTTATCTTTTCAGGTTATTCGTGTGTAGTGTTTCCAAATAGAAAATCGAGTGCGTGGAACGCCTCGCGACAGAAATAAAACTTGCATTTTTTTCAATTTTAGATTTTTTCAATTTTTATTATTGAATTTTTAAATTTTGGATTGTTGGACATTTAAATTTTCTTTTTATGGACTTTTTAATTTTTTTTTTATTTTTGGAATTGTTTATTTTTTAATTTTAATTTTTTGGTCTTAGAATTTTTTTTATTTTTAATTTTTGGAATTTTAGATTTGGATTTCGGTTTTTAATTTTGGAATTTGATTTTTCATTTTGAGTTTTTGGATTCTTGAATTTTGGATTTTTAATTTTTTTTAAATTTCATTGAGTTGATTGTTTTCTGTGCATTCTGTCACAGCCCCGCTACTTTCGTGACGATTTTGTTCGTAACGCAACTTTAGGTTAGCTCTCGATTTACCCTTAGCGCGCCTAAAGAAGTTTCACTTCAAAAGGTAAAAACTATTTACCAGGTTTTGAAAACGCCAAATTGTTTTCCCAAGAATTGAGTCTTTTGATTTTCTAATAAGGGTGTAAACTTAATTAAATTCATTGTTCTCACTTGTATTTTGTAGGGATTGGTACAGCTGCTTTCAGATAGTCGAAAGATAGTCGGGTCGACACTGCTTTCAGATAGCATAGGCATAATATTTCACATGCCTCGAATGTCCGCAATGACATCTTCTGTGTCGTATGCGGAAAAGTCAAGAACCACTTGTGACTCCTGAACCAGTAAATGCCCATGTGTTTATCCAATTAATATCTTCGATAGTTAAGATTATATTATATTATACGATTGTTGATTTATTAATTTTTTTGCATTTTATTAATAATAATAATAATAATACATAATAGTACAAATTACAACGCCAAAATACAATACAAATTAAGCTAATAAGTATTTATATCTTTCAGAAAAGTGATAAACACCCGAAAGAGCAGAATGCTCGGACTCGGGTGCAGTTCAGTTCTAAAAAGTACAGCAACATCATACACATACACACATACACACATAATGCAAACATCACGAAACAAAACAAACAAAAAATAACATAAATCACATGAAAACATAAAAATTCATTACTGTTAACATTTACTTATAAAAGTAGATCAAGAAAATAAGAAGATATTTTAGAATAACTATTTTATAATATATGTTATTATATTCTTAAATGTATGCACATTCATCTTATTTATATCCGGATGCTTTCTTGATGCATTATTGTATAGTCTTATTCCAAAATTAAACCCATGTTTCCGCGCAGCTGATGTATTACAGTTAGTATAATGTATAACCTAATGTATAATGTTTTATACATTGACTATCATCAAAATTTATTTAAATTTATCGGAGTTAGTCATGAATCCTGGTAGTCTGCTACAAGATAGCTTCAGATTTTTTTTTCGCGGTAGTGTAGTCACGTCCGCGGTTCTGCGTGGCATTCGTTGTTTTAACGGGCTCCCATTCGTTTGCATTTCACGGATCACCGAGCTAGTTTAAGCAGGTGATAGCAGCTTACTACTTACACGGCACTTGGCATATTTTCTCAAGGTCAGGTTCAAGGTCAAGATGTTAATGTAACAAAAGAAGTACACAGGATTAGCACCACTTCCTTGATTGGTTCCCAGGTGCTAACGAAATACAAGTTCTTGAATCGAAACTTATGATGAGAGTTCTTCTCCCCTCCTCTATCTCTCTAATATATCTCTCTTATATATCTCTTTTATATATATATACTAACTAAATGCCTTATTTACACATTTCTTACGTGGAGTTATCCATTCTACAACAAACAAGATGCACCTAAATTACCCCGCACTCGCAAAACTACCGCGTGGCCACGTGCTTGCTTCGTGTGACAAAGACATAGAACCAAGTGCTGCCGAAGTTTCACGAATCGAACCGAACACACATTTGATATCTGCTGCTTCAATTACTTTTTTGTTCCAAAACGCTTATTAGCCTACATATGACGTAACGGTATCATAATGACACTCTCTTCCAAACAGGTTTTTATTTCGAAACTGGTGTGGTATCGATTATTATCGAACACGGAAGGATCTTGAGACTTTGAGAGTAGAAGCCGAAATCTCCGTAATAATTGGTCTGTATTTAAAGTAAAATCAATTTTGCTCGTGTTAATTTTAATATCACACTAAAATGCATTCATTAAGTGCTGTAAAAGTCCGTTGGTTTGAACAAAACAGGAAAAGAAAACTTCCATTTGACTGACGCTGTAATCTGCCATCTGTAGCAGAAGACATAGGCGTAACCAGGCCGACCATATGGGGGAGTTATAACATCCGGGGGTCCTCCCCCAGAAAATTAAAATTATACAATTATACAATTTTCCTTTTTTTAATCAATGGGGGGGGGTTCAAACCCCCAAACCCCCCCTCGCTACGCCTATGAGTCCGTCAAGAAAGCCTAAATATGGTCATTTACTACTACTTACATAGATATTAGCGGAATTTTGTTATCTTTTATTTTGTATTGTTGTGTATACTGTTTCTTTGTTTGGACACGTAAAGTCAGAATGAAAAATTCAATGCCATAGCCGGGATTTGAACCAGGATCTTCGGCTCTCCGTGCCGATGCTCTAACCAACTGAGCTACCATGGCAACGTGCCGGTACAACATTAAATTCTCCAACTGACTCACAATCCCAGAATACCACCAGGCGTTCTCAATATGAGATACGAACACAGTGGCGACTTACAAGCTGTAAGTGCTTAAAGACCCGGGCTTTATAGTAAACCACTAGTAGGTCACAGTGGAATGATAATTCTTCCACTCTGGCCGTGTGTAGGCTAAGATGGACACGTGAAGTCAGAATGAAAAATTCAATGCCATAGCCGGGATTTGAACCAGGATCTTCAGCTCTCCGTCTCGATGCTCTAACCAACTGAGCTACCATGGCAACGTGCCGGAACAACATTAAATTCTCCAACTGACTCACAATCCCAGAATACCACCAGGCGTTCTCAATATGAGATACGAACCCAGTGCTTCTTTGTTTGTTTTATGCTTGGTTTTGTTTTTATTTGAGACGTACCAACATCTTTGTAAATAGCCCACGCTACATCATTCCAATTTATGTCTGACAGTAAATAAATATTAAATATCTCCTTACCATACAGTTTTCCTTTCTGGAACTGGAAACTTCATTAAATGTACTTATTTTTGTTCAAGGAATTGATTAAGGGGCGAAATTAGTAGTTTTTAGAACTTTATCTTGTATTTTTACAAATTTCAATCAGTTCATTTTTATTGCCCATAAAACACGCCAGCCATATTATGGTTCTGAGTGAAGTAGGATGAGCAACTGCGAAGCAGGATGACCAACTGATCTTCTTGCAATAAGGTAAGTAGTGGCAGGTAGATTCTATTTTAGTGGCAGTTAGGTTAGGTTAGGTTAGGTTTGTTTGGTTAGGTTAGGTTGGTTAGGTTATGAACAATGATATTAGTTTTGTAGGGCATACCGAATTCACGCGTTTCGAAAATGTGCCATATTACATCTCTAGTGAGGGTTGTCGTGTTGGTTAACCTGTTTACCCACATAAGATGGCCGTCAGTTATAGCCTATGTTATTATTATCAATTTTGTATTTTAATGTAAGAGAATTACAGGATATATTCTTATAAGATGATAAAATTTCGCACCTAATTATAATCCTTGCACCTCGGGACACATTTTTAACGTTGTTCCGTTTAGTAAAAATTAAAACTGTATGGGTAAGGAGATAGAACTGGTCCCATACAGGTGAGAAAAACTCAAATCAAGGAATACAGTATGTTGCCCTTTGGTATGAAGCTCATTACTAAGACGTAACATGTTCAGAGTTTACAAAGCGTCTATTTAAAAAAAATCTAATGTGAACATAAAAATAAAAACTTTCCTTAAACGTATAACTGACCTGCAAAGTGTGATATTTAGGCCTCTCCAAGGCTATGTGGTTAGACCACTCGCCTTCCACCGCTGGGACCCGGGATCGAATCTCGGTGGATCCATTTGGTGGACAAAATGGGATCCGTATCAGACAGGCCTAATAACACAGTTAGAAATGGTGCAGAGAAAAGCTGTAAGATTTGTTATGAATAAGCACCAACAAACTGACAGCGTTACGGCTATGTTAAAAACACTAGAGTGGAAATCTTTAGAATCCAGAAGGAAAATAAATATATTAAAATGTATGTATTGTGTATACACGAAACAGCCGGCTTCACAGCAAAATTAAAGAATCAGATTACAAAAGTAGGAAGGATCACAAACACAAAATAAAAGGGGTAGATCTCAGAGAACAAATTTTGCCAGATTTTCTTTTTTAACTAGAGGGATTCAGGATTGGAATGATTTACCTGCAGAAATCTTCGAAACGTTTCCTGCTAACGCCAAATTTTTTTAAAATATATTGAATGGGGTATATGATAATGTATAATATGTATATATGGGTGATTCTTCAAATGCGAGAAAATTTGCGTTACGGAGTGATATTTCCCTTCAAATTCAACTTAAAAAAAATATTAAAATAAAAGTTTGTTTCTACTACTCCCATACTACAACTATCAGTTTGAAATGTCACTAACTTTAAATTCTGATATTCCAAAATCGAATTTAATTCAATGAAATGTCATCCACATGCTCTGTCCCAAACCTCGGTTTTGTATATTCTAATGCATTTTTCCACAAAACAAAATGTTATTTCCTTTTCAACTTTTTTCCTGTCAATGAGTATGAATGGGTGAAGAATATTAACCCCTAAAAAATAAAATGAAATAAAATTGTCACCCCACCTAATGAACATAAAGAATGTCCCAAGGGTTTTTGGTCATCCACATGGCTGAAAAGAATGAAATTTTTTCTGCAGAAATGAGAAATTTGTAAAACTGGCAACAGTGTTAGAAAGCCAACAGGGCAGCTTGTGGTTGAATTGTAAGGTTGAATTTTGCTTGCTTACAAACAGTTTGGGATTAACAAAGGACTTTGTATCATTTTCAAGGAACACGTTTTTATTCCCCGTCATTAACATGGCTTCTAGAAAGTAGGCAGAAAGTGAATATTAATTAATTTTGATTATGCACTATGATAAACCTTCCAATTCAAAGTACCTGACTGAAGTTGAGCCTACAGAGGTTTAGAAATGGCTTGCTGAGACCACTTAAACTCCTTTTTTGTCATCCACATGCCTGATTTTTTTGTCATCCACATGTCTCATTAAGGGGTATGTGGATGACTCTCAAGTCATGTAGATGATAAATGTAGGATACGGTGTGATTGCGGTGTCTGTGACCTGTACTTAAGATCTTAAAACTGATTAAATGAATTTCTGCTTGATTCCCCCCTCCCCCAAAACCATAAAAACACAGTCTCGTTAAAATTACATTAATTCCGGAGTATGCACACAAATTTGCAAATTTGATGCAAAATCAACTGAAGTATGCTGAGAAAAATATGAATCCACATAAAGAAAAGCAGATTGTTGCCAAAGTTAGTCATTAATGTGGCCTTCTGCCATCCACATGTACACGGATGCCATCCACATGGCTTTAAAAAAAATAAAGAAATTAAAATAAATAAAAATATAAACATTTAAGCTCTGCTGGTGTCATATTATAATGAAGTAACCCCTGGAGTATTTTTGTGATTTTTTTGAGATTATTTAAACAAAGTAAAAAATTTGGATTTTACACACTCCAAATTTTCCCGTATTTGAAGAATCACCCATATATATTTTCCTATAATTATAGCTGTTATGATATTTTATGTGTAACGGTATGTATAGTGTGTCATTTTTGTATATATGTATGGCTGGTATTTATTGCAACACTGCCACCGGTTGACCCACTTGCAGTGCAACAAAATAAAAAAATGGAATCGGGGCAGGTTTTCTCGGGTTCCTCCCGTTTCCTTGCCATACATCAATCCACCATTGCTCCATGCATCATAGTTGGACCGTTTGGTTGCAATAAACAATTATTATTATTATTATTATTATTATTATTATTAAAGTGTCATATTTGAAATTGCATCCCTTTACATCCGAAGTAGGCCTACAGGTAGATAATTTCAGAATATGACATAATTTTGTTGTAGTCAACAGAAGTTGCTACGAGAAGGTCCAAGTAATGTGGTTGACCGCAAGCGTGGGTGAAGATGAGTTGATTACGAAACTAAATGGTTTATATTACAATGTCAAGAGGTTATAGAAAGGCAATATTCATGACTTACTGACCAGAACCATGTGTTTGGATTCCCTCAAGTCTTTAGAGTTGAAGGTAAAACTGTATTATTATCTTAAGTAGCCTACTTCGAAATAGGTTAATAAATATGGTGAACTATGACATAAAAACGTTTAATAAGCTGAAAGGTCTGTCAGTGGGAAGCTCCTCTTCAGTACTTATCTATTGAACAGATGTTGATGCTCTGTAAAGATGCCCGATTTCTTCATGTAACGGTATTCAATTGCAAAAAGGACATTCGGGAATGTTTGAGCCGTATACATCTAATAATAATAATGATGATGATGATAATAATAATAATAATAATAATAATAATAATAAAGACCGTAAGGTCTTTTCTTCCACTTCGCCAAATGGCCATACATGTAGCAGAGACTATGAAAACAACTAAGGTAAGACAACTCCGGGGATACTTAAGCAGAGATGCCAACTGCTACGGAATTTCCGTAGTTTCTACGATTTTCTTGAATTTGCTACGGCATTACGGAAATTGTACTGAATATTACGGATTTTACGAATCCCAATATCTATTTTTAAAATGTTTCGTTTCTCCCGCAAACATAAAAAAAGTTACTGTGTCAGCACAGATGCCAACTGTTATCATGAGAAATAGTTTGTAAAAAACCGTTGTGTTGGCGACATTGGACACTACAACCTTTGACGTGAGTGTGTGTTAACCAAAGATGTTATGTCTTACAGTTATAACATAATTTTATTGTAGTTATAACATGTTTGGTGTTAAAATATTTCCTCATTTTTATTATCACTGTAATGCCGCTGACGTCTGCCGACGCCGTTGCTTGCTAGAAGTTTTATTGAGTGTTGTAGTGCAAGTAGAATATTGAGGAAATATGTCTTGTAAACGTAAAATCAGTGACGATTCTGATGGACAAAATCGAACTGCGGCAAATCAGCAGGTTCGAAAGCAGTATACGGAAGAGTTTCCTTGCCTCGAACCTTCAAAAATTTCACCGAAGCACGTATCTTGTGAAACCTGTAATTGTGAGTTTTCGGTTAAACATGGAGGACTCACACTACTGATAACCACCTTTCAAGGTTGGCATCTTTGCTTAAGGAAAAATGGGGATCATTGCCATGACAGGGGATTGGTTTCACTTTCTCTCTGTAGTCATCAGTTTTACAACTGGTTTGATGCAATCTCTACATGTCTACATATTTTTTACATCCAAAATCGCCAATAATCTGTTTTGCATATTCTAATCGCGGTCTTCCCTTACAATTTTCCCCCTCTATTGTTCCTTCTAATATTGTGTTGACCAAGCCTGGATGCCTCATAATGTGCCCCACTAGTCTGGCCCTTCTTCTAATGAGTGTCGTCCATATACTTCTTTGCTCCTCTATTCTTTCTAAGACCTCTTCGTTAGATATTCTGTCAGTCCACCTGATTTTCAACATTCCTCTATAGCACCACATCTCAAAAGCTTCTATTTTATGCCTTTCACTTTTTCCTAAAGTCCACGTCTCACTGCCATAGAGTGCTATGATCCAAACATATAACTTTAGATTTTTTTTTCTGACTTTTAGGTTAATATTTGACACCAGTAGACTTTTCTTGTTAAAGAAAAACCTTTTTGCTTGTAATATCCTGCTTTTCACATCTTCTTTGCTTCGTCCATCTTTAGTAATTTTGCTCCCCAAGTAGCAGAATTCATTCATCTCCTGTATTTTGTCATTTCCGAGTTTAATGTTCTTCATGTTGCTTATGGAATTCTTGCTGCATCTCATCACTTTTGTTTTGTTTTTATTAATTTTCAGTCCAAAATTATTTTCTAACAGTCCATTCATACCATTCAATAATTCACTTAGGTCTTCCTCATCTTCAGTTAGCAGAACAATATCATCAGCAGTTTCACTTTATGGAATAGAAATCAGCGAGTAACTTCATAGATGAAGAATAGAAATCAGCGAATAACTTCATAGATGAAGAATAGAAACCTCCACTTGGAGGCCGTACGCCACAACACTAGGGGAAATAGGAAACCAGAGAGGGAGAGAGAGAGAGAGAGAGAGAGAGAGAGAGAGAGAGAAAGAGAAAGAGAAGTTGACCCAATTATGTTGTACAGTGCGTTTCATGTACGAGTTGGCCAATCATTCGGGTTTCTGCGTCGCGGCGGTTACAGCTCTAGCTCCCGAGCGACCGGGTGAAATATCTACGCAGGTAAAGCCGGTAACCCGGTCATGAAAACCACCAATAACGGCCGTGGGTGTCGGCATGCTGACCACATGCCCCCCAATCCTGCCATCTGCCTACGGGAGATGACGCAGCGGTCGGGTGGTAGGCCAAGTCCCTCCAGGGATGTAGCGCCACGGAGTTTAGTTTTAACGGTGTAATGATTCAGGTTCTCACAATTACAGTTAAAATTACAATGAAATTAACCACGTACTTCATCACTACATACGTAGTTGGAAATGTCCTCTTGCATCCCCACACTGGCACCTGTTTAGGAAATTTTCTTTCACGCGTATAAGTTCAGCTTCCGAGATAGAGTTAATTTCTCTTTTGATATTGTCTTTAAGTTCTTATAGGTCAAACCCCATACGTGAAATACAGTGTAGTTTTTAGGAATAAGTCAGAGGTGGGAGCTATGGATAGTGTAGGCTTATAGGACTTACGAGTCAAAGAAGTGACTTAATTTATAAACTGATTTCTAGCCTATCAGCCTTACTAATAAAAGCTGCTTATATTTGCGTGGAACGGTTGTTTGGTTGTTCTCCGCGCAAGTTCTACATAAGCCGTATTACCAATAAACGCAGTATAACTGCCATGGGTTACAGCGGGTTTGTACGAGAAACGTCATCAAACACGTCACGCTGGTCATGACGTTACTAGCCCCTGGCTATGAAAGACTGAGGAACACCATCTGTCGGAGAAGTGAACAAACAATGCGTCGTCTGGAGAGAAAATCTAGTTTCAGTATTTCATTATATTGTTTTCAGAAAGCTGTAAACGTGGGTAAAATTATCGAAATATGTCCCGCAAACAAGGAACAGTGTTTATAATTCCGCAAATGCAGCTCAGAATATGCATAGCCTCAAAATTCAATCTGAGACATCTACGAAACGACCGGCTGTTACGGATATCGGCCATCTTGATTATTTACGTCAAGTTTATACAAGGGGGTCAGGCTGTGTAAAGCGTTGCACACATTCAGCCTTATGCAAGGATTATTAGTACATTTTTCTCCTCAGCTGTGTATATTCCTGGCATAAATGTTACAACTGGATTATTAATAAGACCGTATGTGCAATAAATACTGTATCAGCTGGGGTCTTTGTACATGACTATTGACTAAATTTTAGGATGGGGAGAGAGTCGTATACTTTGGAGCATACGTAAAATGAGGGGAGGTTTCAGCGATTAATTTTGTATGTGCGGAGTTTAATCTTGTCATTGATTGCATTCCTTCCTTGACAAACCTTTTACTCAGAGTTCATTTTGTAAACATAAAAGGCGTAAAAGCTGTGTGCACTTGTGATGTCGGAGAAATACTACACGCTCTGGTACTTGCATCCAGGCTATTTCATCTGCTCCTTGAGATGAAAGTGAGAATGTCTGGAATCTTGCCTCCGCATTCCCTGCATGCTCTTGTGGCGCAGTGGGATAATCTTCCCTTATTCTTGCTGTCGTAATACATTAAACTGCGCCTTTGTCGCGTTTTGTAGTAAATGTATATAGAGTAATATTTGTTATAAGTCTAGACCTGGGATTTTAAACTATAAAAAAAAATAGTTTTAGGCACCTAAAATAGGCTTTTAAAACAAGTAAATAGAATTTTAAAAGAGAAAATAGGCACTTAAAATATGGTTTAAATATGTGTAAATAGATAGAAAATAGACTTTTAAATATTACAATATACACTTAAACTGTAAAATGGTCTATTTTTACTGCAAGAAACGTGGTATACCTATTCTTAACAGAATTAACTGCAAAATTAGGCATCACGAACTATATTCACTTAAACAGATGTTCTTTCACTGGTGACTTGACACGGTAATCCTTTCCCTTTAATCCTCCTCCCCCGTCAGTCAGCATTCCTTAAGCGACAATTGTTTGGAGTACTCAAGTTTCTGTGAAAAACCCAGCTCTGCTGTTCTGCTTTTCATTGAGGGATGTCCATTATAAGATTGTAAAAATTACAGAAGTTGAATTTTATTTTAATGCACAAAATAGGCGTTTTTAGGCACTAAAATAGTAAAATAGGCTCTAAAGGTCCAAATAGACTTTTTAGGGCACTATAAAACTCTATAAATGTAAGTGATTAATCATGAAACATCCACATATTTTAAAATTTTCATGTTATTTCATAAGGAACAAAATAGGCATTTGCCTTAAAATCCCAGGTCTAGTTATAACCATTTTTACGAAATCATCCACTAATGAATTGGCCTATATCTACTATTGTTTCTTTTTAAGAATGGCAAATCTTCATAGGATTTACTCACTTAACAAAATGGACGATTTTTGAAACCCTGAGATTGGCAGATCGGTATTCCTATTAAAGTGTGATCTGTAAAAAACGAAGTTATTTAGGGACATTATTAATATATTAATAACTTACAGCAATCTTAATATAATCTCCCTCTACATAAAAGATAATGTTAGTAGGTCTATGCGTGTCATTTATAGACTCCCTGGACCGATTTATGTGCAGTTTTTTTGCAAAATGTTACGCGCTGTCCGGAGAAAGTTTAAAGCTATTGAAACCCTCGATGTGACCAGTAGGAAAACAATTTAGGGGCATAATTTTTTATTTAATTTAAATGCTACGCTGAATTCAAGTGAAATTCAGTTCTCATGACAACAATATTGTTTGCAGTGTTCGCATAGGTATTTGGCCGTCTTTGTCGCATTTTGTTGTAAATGTATATAGAGTAATATTTGTTATCACAATTTTTACGAAATCACCCGCTAATGAATAGGCCTACATCTACTATTGTTTCTTTTTAAAAATGGCAATTCTTTACAGAATATACTCACTTAGGCCTAACAAGATGGACGATTTTTGAAACCCTGAGATGGGCAGATCGGTATTCCTATTAAAGTGTGATTTGTAAAAAACGAAGTTATTTAGGGACATTATTAATATATTAATAACCTACTGCAATCTTAATGTAATCTCTCTATATATAAAAGGTAAGGTTAGTTAGGCCTATGTGTGTCCTTTATAGACTCCCTGGATTAATTTATGTGCGTTTTCTTGCAAAATGTTACTCGTTGTCCGGAGAAGTTTTAAAGCTATTGAAATCCTCGGTGTGATCAGTAGGAAGAAATTTAGGGGCATAATTTTCTTTTTATTTAAATGCTACATTGAATTCAAATGAAATTCAGTTCTCATGACAACAATATTGTTTGCAGTGTTCGCATGGGTCTTTGGCAGTTGCATTTTACTGGGCTTTGACAAATAATTATAATTAGAGAGGCTACCGATATAATTCAATAATGGGGTATATAAATATCTGGTGTTTAGCATCTAGCTTTCTCTATACAGGGCGTGGACAACATCATGTTCTCATGTCACACTTTGATTTAGAACAAAGGAGTATCGTGGGGAGAGCATTTTGAGTTGTCTCATCCTGACAGCGATGGGTAGCGAGTATGCCATACCAGAAGTCTGTAAAAATTTCTGTCCACCGATTCGTTATCCATCGCTGTACGCTTTGTATTAGTTGAGAAATAAGAGTGTTTATTGGTAGCATTTAAAAAGAGAGAAAAATAGGATGGAACGTTTTTAGCCCTATGTGCAGAGTAAATTATTATATCTCTGATTGTAATTAAGATGAGATACAGCATCACGCCTATGTGCTCTTAAATCAAGCCTAGGTACTCTTAACAAAATAATGTAAAAGGAGTATTTTGAACAGTAATACTTCGAGTGCTGATAGCTTACTTGTTTTATAATCACGATTAACGTATGTTAAATGAAATTTTGCTAAATAATTCCACCTGAAGAGAAGTAGGGAAAAAGTCCATTTTCAGATATTCCTTCGAATCAAATAATGTAATACCCCTATAATAAGATGCATACAGTAGAGCTCTAATTTTACCATCCGAACGCCAAATATCCGAATCGCGAGTTATCCGGTTTGATTTTCGGAAAATATGGAAATCAAGCAGAGAAACTATTTCTCATACTGTAATTCAAACGACTTAACGAAACATACGTAACATTTCGGTCTGTACTGTAGTATGAAAAATTCATTTTAATATCTCATTGTAAGAATTGATAAATTTCATTTTTTCTTTCCGTTTGTGGTAATGTTTGTTATTATGAAAAGATTCGTCCACCTAACCACAAACCACAATGGACCAAAAGTTCAATGGATGCAACGTCACTAAGCCCTATAGGCCTAATATTGTAATATTAACTGGATTTGTACACATATACACTCCTATATAATGCTCTCCTACATGCCTTAATACATTCTTAGAAAGTGTTCAATATCTTGTTCGTTCTGATGTTTCACTATTGTCATAAAATATATGTTTGTATATAAAATTATGTAATCACATAATATAGGCCTACACTAACATTTTAGATAGCAATATGCTATATGTATTCAAGTAAAAACCTAAACCATTAAAAATATATACACTATGCTGTGCACTGTAAATTAATTTTAAAAAACAGTCTGTTGTCATCTGTTGAAATACGTAAAATTATACCGAAGAATTTCTCAGCAATAGTCAATAGTCATAGTCATTGCTGAGAAATTCTTCGGCATAATTTTATGTATTTCAACAGATGACAACAGACTGTTTTTTAAAATTAATTTAAGTTACAGTGCACAGCATCAGTGTATATATTTTTAATGGTTTAGGTTTTTACTTGAATACATATAGCATATTGCTATCTAAAATGTTAGTGTATATTATGTGATTACATAATTTTATATACAAACATATATTTTATGACAATAGTGAAACATCAGAACGAACAAGATATTGAACACTTTCTAAGAATGTATTAAGGCATGTAGGAGAGCATTATATAGGAGTGTATATGTGTACAAATCCAGTTAATATTACAATATTAGGCCTATAGGGCTTAGTGACGTTGCATCCATTGAACTTTTGGTCCATTGTGGTTTGTGGTTAGGTGGACGAATCTTTTCATCATTATAATCTCATTGTAAGTTAGATCTACTTACATATTTCAGCCTTTGCACACTACTGTACAGCATTTAAAAATATATTTGTATTTAAATTTGTGACGTTTGTTCTTTAAATTAATTTATATTTTGCTGGCCATATTCACAATGTTTCTGATTTTAAAGTTGTCAGCTACTTTAATGGACAGAAGAAGTTCAGGTAGAATATTATCGATGGAGTATGTGTGGGGTATTGGTGGCGTTGAACTGGAACTGCCGTGATAGTGCACTTTGATTTTTTTCCCTTGAACCCTTGTTTCCTGTGGAAAACTGCTTCTTCTAGGTTTTGTAATAAGCTCGAATTTTATTCACACATCCATGCATCCAACATTGCAGTATTTTACATGAACATGATTTTTAATTTCCGGTGTAGCTATTTTATTCAGGTTATTAAGGTAATCGCTACGTGTTGTTACCAACTTCCCGGAACGCCCATCTCCTGTCCTTTTCTCTCTTCCCATCTACAAAATTACTACGTGGCTGTCAGTCGACCTCTTTTTGACATCTCTATTGATCACAGTTCTGCATCTACCCTACCTTTACTCAGTAGAATATCTGAAAAAGGGAAGTATTGAAATTTCGACTAGGTATTATTTTGTACTGACGTTGAACTTAGGTTTCACTCAGTTAAAAAAAAAAAAAAAAAAAAAAAAAAACTTATAGCAGAAGTTCGTCCATGAAAGTATGAAAACTGGAGTGCAAAATTTCCATTTCATAGCATGTTTTTATGAAGAATGTAATTTGTAAAACCTTTCATAAATATATATCTTCAACAATAAACACCGTTTGAAGGAATAGGTTATTTTCGTCATTGGTGTTTACAATGGAGAGGTAACGTAAATTATTAAGTGCTAGTATGGTACGGTACTTCATGAGATTGTGTGCGGGACGGGAAAGTGTATGTCCATCTAACTGTCCGTCCGTGTGTCTGTTTGTACGCGCGATAACTCAAATGCGCTTTATCGGATTTTCGTGAAATTTGGTGTACGCATTTATTACGTCCATGGCAAGAAGCCTATTTATTTTGGACCAAATTGGTTGACCGGTACCTGAGTAATGACTAATTAAAGGCCACATGATTTTTAAAAGGGAAATCATGACTGTACTACAATGCCGCGTTGCTTAATCATATAGGGCCTTGACTCCAATGCAGTCAGATATTTATTTCGTTGATCAAGTTGAAATGAGTACTACATGAATACTGTTATATACAGAAGGTATATTACAGTGAAATAATTAGGCTTACGTACTGTACATTAAACGGAGTTCTGCCTGCCAGTGCATTTTGTGAAATGTTGACATATTTTAAGAATGTCTTATACCAGTGTATACCAGGGAGTGTATACTCTGGTGTATGAAGTATCAAACTTTAGACCTTTGTTTGTTTTTCCGTAAGCCCTGCGTAATGAATCGATTCTCAATAAAATTAACCAAATGATATGTAAACATTAATTTATTTCATACTAGCTGACCCATCAATGCTTCGCATTGTTAGATTGATGTATATATAGGTTAAGTGAACACAATTTAAAGTCGATTCGATGTACTTCTATAAATCATCAGCCGTCCAGCCAACACGGTGGACGTATTTATATTCCACATAACTTACTCCTTCACCCGTAGTTTACTCTGATTATGTCTTAAAAAATTTAATCTTTCTATTTCAATTTTGGCAAACATACAGTAAATAGTTGGGCGTAGGGGATGCGTTCGCTCGTCTCACGCAGCGGGCTCCGATTCGAATACTGGTCGGGACAAGTTACCTAGGTAGAGCTTTTCCCGGGATTTTTCCTCACCTGTGAGACAAATGTCTGGTAACTTTAGGCTCTGGTAACTTTAGGCCCTAGTGGTCTCCGGATATCATCTGGCAGCCATTATCATCCTCATCACATCCTCGCTTTGTTCAGAGTGAGTGTGTGAATGATGTATCTCGTCCTATATGTTTGTGTTGTCTCAGAGGTGGCCCCGGCATTTGGCTGATCACTCATCCGGGAGGCCCTCCATGTCCTTGTCTGGTCAAGAAAGTATGTATGTGAGCCATAGATAATCCCTCTCCCGACAGGTCGCGGCCCTGTAAGGCCCGGGCAACATGGGTCGCTTAAATGACCCCAAAAGTTTGGATAAAAACTAAGGTAAAAGATAGATAGATGATATGGTAAATAGAAATTAATCAGGAAATTATATCTATTGATATTGTATGAACTACCTGGTGGTAAAGGCGGCCGGTGCGTACCGCTGACAACCTTACCAACTTCACGTCCTATTGTCTAAAAATCCGGGAGCCTCAACTTCTTGGTACCCTCTGGGCCCGCATGGCCTGTAATAGGGAACACTTTACTTACTATCTTTTGCAATGCAGTCCTAGGCTGGCTATAAGAAAAGAGTTCAACTCTTAAGAATAGAACCCAGGACCTTCTAAATTTACTTCGTGCCAAAAAATAGTTAATAATAATTTATAGGATAGCCTTTCTCATAATTTTATATCCATTAGGTCTACATGAAATCCCAGTGTCATGCCAAGCCCCCTGTGTAGTTTAAAAAAATTATGTTGTCATGGGGATTGTATGCATGCAGTATGAATTCCTTTTGGTGAATTTCATAACTTTACAACCCTATTTTGGCCCTTATAGGCCCTTAGAGGCCAAAGATTTTGAAATCCTTTCTTAGTGCGCATCTAGAGCCTAGTAGCAATATGTGTACCAAGTTTCACGTTCCTAGGCTGTATAGTTTTTGAGAAACCGTGATCAGTCAGTGAGTGAGTGAGTGAGTGGGTTTTGGCTTTTATATATAGAGATGAAGATGAAGATGAAGATGATATCTAGTCACATCCAAATACACATCAAATATTACCGGAGCTTAACTCGGAAATAGATTACAAAAGTAACTTATTTTCTGCATATCAGAATTGGAATTAGGCCTATCACTGATTATATTGAAGTAGGCCTAAGTTGTTTCTAGTACTTTTTAATCTTAAAACTGAATGATAAAGCGTTCAAAAAATAGTCATATTCATATACCTCAATCATGTCATGGACACAACAGCTTAAACTGTTAAATTTTTAAGAAAGATCCAGGAAGCCCTAAAACAAGATGGGCATAGCGAACTTTTGAGGCCGGAACAGACCCTATTGACGCCTAATCCCTGAATGTTGGCGGTGGTGATGGTGATGATGATGATGTTTACGTAGTATACCTTTGGTAATAAATTTCAGGAAACAATATTTGTATAATGGATGTTTATTAAATGATCGCGTTTTGTTCACAGAAAACCACATTTATTATTATTTATATGACACGAATGCCTTTTAATAGTATGCGTACTGTGTCAAGCTAAAATTTTATTCAAATAATTCAATTTCGATACATTTTATATTATTTATTATTAGGGCCCGTATTTTTTGGTAACAACGATAAGCGCGAAATTTTATAAAACAACCTCCCTTAGCTATATTTAGCTATTATATGCTTAAAATACCAATATGAACCAAATTGAATCCACGAAATATCGCGAAATTTACTCGATTCCGCGAAATGTGTCTGTAAGCGCGAAATATGCCCCTTCCGTCCGAAAAGTGAGAAATGAGCACGAAAATGTGACTTAAAATCACAATATTGCGTTTTGGTGTACTGTATTTTTTATTTCTTAGCAGCATGCTTTTTTTTCTGTTGTTTCTGTGGCTGTCGAAGATTTACCGATATATCGATATTTGTGATCGATGAAGAAGATTGCAGAATTTATGCAAAGATTGTCTGTGACCTGGTTTCTACTGTTGAGTACACTCCTTTCCTGCTATGTCTTTGTCAAGTTAGCAATGCCTTTGATCGATTACAGCAGAAGAGTGTAGAATGTTTGTTACTTGTATTCAACATATTTCGTCTTTTATCCACAGTGCACTGTGGTATGGTTGGCACTTCTGTTTGCAAATGGCTATCTGATAGTATTTAGTAGAAATTACGGTAATATTTCTCGTCATTATATTTGAACATTAACTCTAATCATAATATAAGATCGTAGGCTTCCGCGGCCCGAGTTCACAATAAAATCTTCTTGGCTTCCGGGTATCTGCCGCGTCATACTTGAGAAATCTGCCGACGTTTCGACCATCTTGCCGTGGTCTTTATCAAGGCTACTGCAGCTCGCACCAAAAGTCTCCTGTATATATAGGGGCAGTGAATATTTCCTTCCCAGCCAATCACATCTCACTATCCAATGCTCTGTTGTGATTGGTTCAAACACATGGAAGGAAAAACGGTCCTTTTTAGGCACAATTATTACTAGCAGGACGCAGATGTTGGGTCCATATCCTAGATAATTTCAGGCCTTCATCCCGGTTGATGTTGTTCGGATGCTTGGTGATCTCTATGGCCTCCCTTATTTTTCTGTGAGTCCTGTATGTAACCGTGGCTAGAATCTTAGTTTTGTCGAACTCAATGGCATGTTTCGTGTCTTCAGAATGTTCAACTACCGCCGACTTCTCTGTTTGGAGAGCCTTCATCGCTCTTATGTGTTCTTTTAATCTCTCTCCTACCGTTCGACCGGTCTCTCCAATGTACTTACGTTGGCAGCTGCAAGGAATGGCGTAAACTCCAGGTCTTTGTAATGGTGGCAAGCGGTCTTTCTCTTTTCTGATTAAGTTGCCAATACTGTTAGTAGAGTAGAAGATGGTCTTTATACTGTGTGATCTTAGCAACCGTTTGATCTTGTCTGTGGTTCCTTGTACGTATGGAAGATATGCCGTCTTGGGCTTCTCTGTGGACTGAACGGTCCTTTTAAGGGCCACTCGTTTATTGGTCACTTCTCTTACAGCTCGTGAGACTGTATCCTTCGGGAACGGGTTCCCGAAGGATACAGTCTCACGAGCTGTAAGAGAAGTGACCAATAAACGAGTGGCCCTTAAAAGGACCGTTCAGTCCACAGAGAAGCCCAAGACGGCATATCTTCCATACGTACAAGGAACCACAGACAAGATCAAACGGTTGCTAAGATCACACAGTATAAAGACCATCTTCTACTCTACTAACAGTATTGGCAACTTAATCAGAAAAGAGAAAGACCGCTTGCCACCATTACAAAGACCTGGAGTTTACGCCATTCCTTGCAGCTGCCAACGTAAGTACATTGGAGAGACCGGTCGAACGGTAGGAGAGAGATTAAAAGAACACATAAGAGCGATGAAGGCTCTCCAAACAGAGAAGTCGGCGGTAGTTGAACATTCTGAAGACACGAAACATGCCATTGAGTTCGACAAAACTAAGATTCTAGCCACGGTTACATACAGGACTCACAGAAAAATAAGGGAGGCCATAGAGATCACCAAGCATCCGAACAACATCAACCGGGATGAAGGCCTGAAATTATCTAGGATATGGACCCAACATCTGCGTCCTGCTAGTAATAATTGTGCCTAAAAAGGACCGTTTTTCCTTCCATGTGTTTGAACCAATCACAACAGAGCATTGGATAGTGAGATGTGATTGGCTGGGAAGGAAATATTCACTGCCCCTATATATACAGGAGACTTTTGGTGCGAGCTGCAGTAGCCTTGATAAAGACCACGGCAAGATGGTCGAAACGTCGGCAGATTTCTCAAGTATGACGCGGCAGATACCCGGAAGCCAAGAAGATTTTAACTCTAATCATGCCTAAATCGAAAGTTACTTCAGTTCATACAAGGGCAGAAGAATATAAAAATGTGGGGGTGGGGGGTGTTAGTTCATGCAAATAAAGATGCAAAGTTTATCATTGCGCAATGTTCCCAATGTAGTACAGTATAAGTAATTTATTTCACGAAATACCCACCGAAATAGAAGGAAGTTAACACCGAAATCAGCCATTTTATTTCACCAATAAATCAGGGCCCTATTTATTATACATTAGGACCGCCGGCGTGGTCTTGTGGTTAGCGTCGCTGACTACAGATCCGTCGCCCGGATTCGGTTGCCGGTACCTCCTCGGATTTTTCTGAGGTAGGGAGGTCTGGTAGGGGTGCACTCAGCCTCGTGATTCAAATTGAGGAGCTACTTGATAGAGAAGTAGCGGCTCCAGTCATGAAAACCACCATTAACGGCCGTGGGTGTCGGCATACTGACCAAATGCCCCCAATCCTGACGCAGCGGTCGGGTGGTAGGCCAAGTCCCTCCAGGGATGTAGCGCCACGGGGTTTAGTTTTTTAATGTATTATTCGTTAAATAGTCACTATAAATGCAACTTGTGACTTGGACTCGTCTAGATGATTTTATCTTCGATTTGCAAGTCGCTCCTGGCATTACCTATGATAGCCTAAGCCTAATCTTTGCAACCCTACTTCACAAAAACATTTCTCCATACTCTTCTTCAGGACAACAGATAGGACAACATGATTAAGATTTAACGAAACCTTTAACATTGAATAAATTGAACATAAAGTGGAGAGTTAGTTATTTTTTTTTAATTTTCTAAAGAAAACGCCAACATTAATTTTTGGTGACATTATACCCTTAGCAACCAGGGAAGGCGGTTGAGGCCAGGTAGGTTCCTTCGACCCGCTAGCACCCTCACATTTACAAGCAGAGGGAATTAGGACCAACCGTAATTTCCTCCCCATGAGTCACATAGTCTACTTCAATCAATCAATCTTAGATTTTTTTAATATGTCATTTTATCTTAAAATGTTAGTTATATTTAAATTCTACACATAATTATAAGAAAAATGACACCAAACAATGTATAATTTACTTTAATAGGAACATTTATAACAAATACATAAATAAAAGTTACGAGAAAACTGCTTTCAAGTTCTATGTTCCTATTAAAGTAAATTATACATTGTTTGGTGTCATTTTTCTTGTAATTATATGTAGAATTGATATATAACAAACATTTTAAGATAAAATGACATATTAAAAAAATGTAAGATTGACTGATTGAAGTAGACTAGGTGACTCATGGGGAGGAAATTACGGTTGGCCATAATTCCCTCTGCTTGTAAATGTGAGGCTGCTAGCGGGTAAAGGAACCTACCTGGCCTCAACCGCCTTCCCTGGTTGCTAAGGGTATAGTTACCTCTTTCTTCTTGCACCAGACTGTGAACAAACTATATATTCTCCCCCGTACCCTCGTTTCGATTTCAGGTAACAAGTTATTCTTGCGCTATTCGCTAGTTCAGCGAAATCGGGCGGAGTTCCAATCAATTTCTACCCCACTGCTTTCACTGATACTTACTTGCTCGATGGCAATAGACAATTCCTCAGAAAGCTAAATGAATGTTATTTATTAAATTATGGAACCCGAAGGTTCATTGCCGCGCTTACCTGAGCCCACCATTCATTCCTATTCTGTCCCAACTCCATCCAACCATCCCTCGCAAAACCTACTTCCTTTAAATTTATCCTAATGTTGTCCTCCCACCTATGTCTAGGTCTTCCAAGTGGTCTTTTCCCTTCGGGTCTCCCATTCAATACTTTTGAGATATGTCTTCCCAGCCCATTTTGTCCTCCGAATTACCCTTACTATATCCGGTGCAGGTTATGAAGCTCGTCATTATGCAGTTTTCTCCAGTACCCATTTTCACCTCTCTTAGACCCTGTTTTTAACATTCTCAGATTATGTTCTTCCCGAAGAGCAAGCGACCATGTCTCACATCCATATAGTACAACCGGCAGGGTAGTTGCCTTATAAATTTTTATTTTTAGATTTCTGGACAGAAGACTAGAAGATAAGATAAGATTTAAGGCTTTCCTGGCGAATCTTATATAGAAAATCTTCTCGGGTTTGCAGCCAGGTGAGAAGTTTGTTGTGGTCCAACGTTTCCGAGGCTGACGCTGCCTCCATCCTCAGGGAATCTGAAGTGTCGAGTTTTAACATGTAAGGGATATATATATACTAACCCCTGTTGGGCGGAGTCGACCAATCAGGGAGCAGCTGCATTCAGGACCTGAAAGGTAAAAGGAACATTTTGGCCCGGAAAAGGACCGAAAACAGAACAGCTGCTCCCTGATTGTTCGACTCCGCCCAACACGGGTTGGTATATATATCCCTTACATGTTAAAACTCGACACTTCAGATTCCCTGAGGATGGAGGTAGCGTCAGTCTCGGAAACGTTGGACCGCAAAAAACTTCTAACCTGGCTGCAAACCCGAGAAGATTTTCTATAGAAGATCAGAGTTTCTCCACTTGTTCAAACAATTTACCGGCTATTCTGATACTTTGTAACGAATTTCTTTGATTTTTCATTACCATATACTTAGTTTTTCTGCATTAATTTCTAATCCAACATTCCTGCAGGCATCGAAAAGACTTCTGCATTTCTCTCGATTTCACTGATATTCCTAACAGTTTCCAATTATTTTCACAAGCTGGAATTAAGGACCTGGAACAAAACGGGGGATCTCAAAATGTGTAATAGTAATCGAGCTGGAAATAATTTCAGGATCGAACGCCGTTCTAGTTTTTAGTAGCCTGCCTATGATGTAGGTCAGGTATGGGCAACCTTTGGAAAGATGCGGGCTAAACTTTACGATATTTATGAAGTCGCGGCCCGTAGATAATAGGCAGTTGTGAAAAAATAATCATGATACGGTTTTTTATATTTATAAAGTATAATGTTAAAGATACATGAATGAGAACAATATCGAACTGATTATGTATTTACTTACAATCAGCAGAAATTAATGAGAAGCTTGAGCTTGAACTTGAGAAACAAGATAATCAATGTTGGCATCAATCCCACTAATACACAAGCGCAGAGTGTTTTCAAAATGTTCATCTGTAAGTCTGGTTCGATACTTTGATTTAGGCCTATTGCAACATTTTTCTAGCGCTGACCGGAAGGAACACCCTCGTAGTTCAGGCTTTTGTTTCCCCCCTCTCACTCTCTAGTTAGCGAGAACCGAAAATATTTACTTTTTTGAGCGCGATTTAAAAATGTTCCGCGGGGCGGGTCAAAAGTCAAGGCGGGCCACATGCGGCGCGCGGGCCGGGCGTTGCCCATATATGATATAGGTAAAGTATTAATTTGGGGTGCACTTTAGAGTCTAGTATCGAAACATCCTTTCCTATGAAGACATGAAAAAGAGCTGTTTTGGAGAGTGTGATGGTTGAGAAAGTATACATATAAAGTTTATATTGTAGGAGGTAGGTATTTCTTTTAGTGAGAAAGGTCGTAAACCGTGCAAAGGAAGTAATAATATAAAGGACCGGGTCTGGCGCATGCATATCTAATTGTTAAGTTGTTTTGTTGGGTGTGTGGAGAGTGAGACATTCCAGACAAGCTACTTTACATACAGGCATAACTCTTACCGGTCCTCCAGTCAGCGCATCTTTATTGAATCATATATAAAAGTTGCTCGCACACACTACACTTGCTTACGTGAGTTCACACAGCGCCGCCGTGGTAATATATTGCATTACCCTCTCATCCACCGGAATTTAACAACATTACGGTGTTCATGAGAACATAGAATCTGCACTCTTATGAAGTGAGACTTAGAACAGATAATTCCAACAGCACACTTCATGTGGTTACAGCCTATGTAAGTAAATTGAAACAATCTATATTCTATATATCTATATTAATAAAAGGAAGTGTCTGTCCGCGATGCTCAGCGAAATCTATGAAGTGAGACTTAGAACAGATAATTCCAACAGCACACTTCATGTGGTTACAGCCTATGTCAGTAAATTGAAACAATCTATATTCTATATATCTATATTAATAAAAGGAAGTGTCTGTCCGCGATGCTCAGCGAAATCTACTCAACGCACAGAGTCGAAAATTTTAAACATTCGTGAAGGGTCGGAAAATGCACCTAGAAGCCGGAATTTAACATGCATTTTTTGCGTTTTCGAAGCATCCGTTTTGAGTTATACATTTCAATGTCAAACCAATTACAGTTGGCTTTGACTATTTTTATCATACCTTGGAATAAAAGCATCGCTATCGCTTGAATGTTGTAAGCTCTCGCTGGTCGTTTCATTTGTTTATAATGTCAAGGCCCGCAGACATATGAAATTTTCAACCTACACGGAAGAGGGATAATCAATTTAGGCCTAAATATGGTCAAACATTGTTCGAATTGGACGAAACTAACTATACAGGGGTTTCTGGCCCAAGGAACTGGAATCTGAGGTCGCTTTTACCAGGCGACGCTATCTAATCGTGGTATGTAGTCCACGTGATTTAGGTGTTAATAAATGAAGAGTGTAACCCAAATAGTTGCTAAGTGCCATTTTTGTAAAAAAAAAATAGTTTTTGCATCAAAACCCATCTATATGTCATTGCCAATTGACCCAAGACACGGCTATGTGCCAATATTTAGTTTAGTTCAAACATAGATCACAAGATGGAAGCTCTGGTATGTCCCTCAAGCATTTAGGAATACATTTTTTACTGTAACTCCTAAACAACTTTTTGACACTTAGCAGGTATTTGGGTTACACTCTTCAAATATGATTTAACTATTATGTTCTTTATTTTTTATTTTGTATTTTTGAAATAATTATCGCGGGCGAAGCCGCGGGCACATGCTAGTATTCTATATCTATATTAATAAAAGGAAGTGTTTGTCCTTCTGTCTGTCCGCGATGCCCAGCGAAATCTACTGAACGCAGAGATATGAAATTTTAAACATAGGTGGACTGAAGGGTCGGAAAATGCACCTCGAAGTCGGAATTTTAACTTTCGCTTTCGTTCGTGAGTTATGAGTGAAAAACGGGCAGAAAACGTGCATTTTTTTTTATTTTAGTTTTTTTAGTTTTCGAAGCATCAGTTTTCAGTAATACATTTCAATGTCAAATCAAATTACAGTTGGCTTTGGCTATTTTTGTCATACTTTGGAAATGAACGCATCGCGATCGCTTGAATGTCGTAAGCCACGCTTGTTGATTCATTTGATTATAATGTCAAGGCACGCAGATATATGAAATTTTCAACCTACACGGAAGAGGGATAATCAATGTAGGCCTAAATATAGTCAAGCATTGTTCGATTTGGACGAAAATCACTATACAGGGGTTTTATGGGACAAGGAAAATCTGCACCATCACCGATACTGACAAAGATCAGGTGCTCTTGTAGTCGCGTGGATTTTCCCCAGTGTTGCTGCTTTAATTCACCATAATTCTTAAACGAAGTGGTACCACAACCGTGATGTGGTACGTATTTGGCAACATTTCACTGGACTGCAGACAAGTGTTAATACGCCTAATTACCATTCTATTCACTGATTGACAGTTCGAAGAAGATTAGGGTAGCAGCAGGTAGGGGAAGTTCTTGGGGAAAAAAGTATTTAAAAAGTGGCACCCACAATATGCACCGCAGTTGATTTAAATTACAGACCGTTCCGTATATACGATTTGAGATTAGGGATTTCTTGCTTTATCTGTGCCTTTATAGTTCTTATGACGCTGCTGGTAGAATGCTTTAAAAAATTCTGTACTGCATGTTTTATGCCAAATAGAGCACAAGGTTTATCTTTTGTATACAGAGAGCTATTTTAGAGGATCAAAGTACTTTGTGATGCTGTACAAAAACCTACTCTCATGATTACATGCTTTTCAACTGTTGTTTATGACTTTGAACCACTTCAAGGAAGAGTTTTAAAAATATCGGCGCATCAAAACATCATAGGCCTATTCTTTAATTTGTTAATATTACGATTTATTTACCCTCTCGACATCAATTTTATGTAGTTTTACATGGTACTCTAGATTATTGCGTCTATCCGAATCCTTTATTAGGACCTTTCGTAATCATAAAGGTGTTAAACTTGAGGAATGCAATGCGTGTAATTGTTTCTGGTTCCCTTATTCGACGAATGATGATTTTTATTTAGTGCCAGAATGGTACTTTCTAAGATTGTGTGGTGGACGGGAAAAATGTTTCTCCGCCTGTCTGTCCTTCTATCCGTCCGTCCGTGCGCCTGTACGCGCGATAACTCGAATACGCTTCATCAGATTTTCATGAAACTTAGTATACGTACTTATAACATCTAGAAGACAAACCCTGTTGATTTTGGACCAAATCGGTTTATCTGTACGTCCAATTAACAGTTTACAAATAGCAAATCATCACTATACTTCAAAGCCGTGTGGCTAGCTCACTTATTGACATAATTGTTTACCCACTTCCAGATGAGCCAGAAACTTTAAATTTGACATACTTATAACTAAAGCCCGGATTTTCATGCACTATCAAACTTAAAAATATGCATGCATTCATGCACTATCGTATCTCCAAATATGCACAATGAAAGGCGAAACATGCACTATCAAAAATCCGCACTGTACTGCAATATATTTCAATTTATCTTAAAACAATATACGAGTTTTTCAAAATTCTCCTCACTTTAACTCGTGCATTTATCAGTTAGGACATTCTTGAACGCAGAAAAGGATCTATCTACTTCACAAGAAGTAACAGGGAAAAAGTTTAGTTAAGGAACAGTTAAGAGAAGAAATTTGACTGAGAGTGAGATCGAATTCCATGTATTTTACACTTTTTCCACACAATACGTCCTTCACTGTTTTCAGAAGTTTAAGATCAGGATTTGAACTAAGTACCTCCTTAAGTTTTTCCCTGTCACACCCATTTCTCCACAACACGATTATAAAGTTAATTATTCAACGTCTTCAACAATGGCTAGTGACTGACAAATTCAAGCAGTGAACATTGTGTTCAGCAGTTTTCTTTCAATGGACGGTGGTGGGGGTCGGCGAGTCGGAATTTTCTTTTGTAGCCTGGTGTATTATATTACTGTTTATTTAGAATAAAAAGTAGTTTGCACTCTCAAATTCATGCAGGTGCTGCCAAGTCAATCAAAATATAACAATGGTAATACAATACAACATTTTTTCGTTTCTTTAAAAAGCCGAGATTTTATGGAGGCACATTCATAATATGCACAGCTATGCATGGTAAGTTGATATTATGCACTAAACCAGAAAATGAGGGTTTATATGCATTAAAAAAGTCTTAATATGCTACATTAAACCAAAAAAAATCCAAAACATGCATTGTGCATGAATTTTGCCATAAAAAGGCCGAAATATGCAAACATGCACGGAAAAAATATGGTTATTTGGAATCCATAAGTCATGTAATGAGTAACTACAAAGTTTGAGAAGTGTAATCAAAGTATATAAAAACATGCATTTGCATGGAAATCCGGGCTCTACTTATAACTTATAGCTTGTTACCGACGGATATATTCCAAAAGGGTCCGATTTTTGAAGTGAAACTTCTTTAGCCGCGGTAGGGGTAAATCGGGAGCTTGTGTAACGCTCAAAATCGTCACGAAATTAGTGTCACGCTCAAAATCGTCACGAAATTAGTGAGGTGTGACGGAACGGACTGCACAGAAAACAATCAACTCAATGATTAGACTTATCCAAAATTTAAAAAATCCAAAATTCAAAAACTAAAAAACAAAATTAAAAAATTAAAAATCCAAAATTAAAACATCAAAAATTTAAAAATTCAAAGATTTAAAATTTAAAAATTCAAAACTCCAAATTTAAAAAAATGAATAATCTAAAATTAAAAAATCAAAATATCAAAAATTTAAAAAATCCAAAAGTTCAAAATTAAAAAATCAAAAAAATCCAAAATTTAAAAATAAAAGAATCCAAAATTTAAAAATTTAAAGATCCAAAATTTAAAAAACCCAAAATTAAAAGAGCAAAAATAAAAAATCCAAAATCCAAAATTGAAAAAATCCAATAATCCAAAATTGAAAAAAATCAAAAAATTAAAACAAGTTTCACTTCTGTCGCGTGGCGTTCCACGCACACTTTTTTTTTTATTTTCACCCCTGAATACATTCAAAATTGCGGACACAACTTTAAGGTCTGTAGAGGTCCTGTTGAAGGCTTATAGTAGCTAAACGGTAAGTCGTATCAAAGAAGCGATTGTACCAGCAGTAACGGATTTTCAGAGATCTACAAGTTTTGTTCTATGACTTTTGTCATATCTCTATCAGTTATACCTTAGATTGAGCTAGATTTTTAAAAGTAAAAAATGTATAATTCTCCTAACATGATGTAGGCTAATTTTTGACACTCTTACAGGACAGATAGAATCATAAAACTTGGCAGAATTATTGGCACGAAAAACAGTCATAAGCGTAGAAAACTTGATCTCTACAGGTGCCCCATAAGTGACGTCATTCACATCTACGACAGTTTAATCATCCTCTCATTAACATTGATGTTAACGTTACTAACTTCCAGATGAGCTAGAAACTTGAAATTTGACAAGCTTATAACTTTAGTTTATAGCCGAAAATTCAAAGTTTTAATATATTCCCTCCAAAATAAAATTTGTTGTTTTTTTATTGCGAATTTGTACGGTTTCCGATGTTTTGACAAAATAAAGGAGTAGAGCTATTGCTGTCTTGAGGCATTTTTTGTAATTTCCTTACTGTAAATATTCTAGTTACCTCACTTATTCCTTCACGTAAGTTATGCTTATCAGAGGCGTAACGAGGGGGGGGGGGGTTTGGGGGTTTGAACCCCCCCCCTATTGATTAAAAAAAGGAAAATTGTACAATTTTTTTAAGTCTGCTTATAAATTACTTAGTCGTCCGCGGTGGTCTAGAGGTAGCGTGCCCGTCTCTAGATCCGCAGGGCGCGGGATCAAACCCGGCCGCGGTCGATGGATTTTTCAGGACGTAAAAATCCTGGGCACGGAGTCCTCCGGGAGGGACTTTAAGCTGGGGGTCCCGTGTCGTAGATTTACGGCACGTAAAAGAACTCCAAGTCAAAATTAGAGCCTCTGGACAAAATTTCTCGGCCCTTTCACGTCCAAGAAATACTTAGTTTCCAGAGGGGGGTTGCGAGGCGATGGGCTTACCACCTGTCCCTCTACCCTCTCTCGGAAAATAAGCATATCAAAAGTAGTATAGGTAATGAAACCTCCATTGGAGGCCCCTTCGCCCCACCTGGGGATCATAGGGTACCAGATACAGATACAGATAGATAAATTACTTAATACGAGTATAAAGCGTGGGAAGCTTAAAACTCGTTATTGTGCATCTTAATTTTTAAAATTTTCCCCCGCATGTTATAACCCTCCCATATGGTCGGCCTGGTTACGCCTATGAGGCTTATTATACTTTCTCAAGAAACCGTGGTCTAAAACTCAATAGTTTCTGAATTATGGCCTAATAGCTCCATCTGACACTTTGTTGTATCAGTTTACATGATTTTATTTTTGTAGTAGAATGTAGAAACTCTCTTACTAATGTTTAGGTGTTTAAAACTAATAGACCTACTGAAATTTAATTTTTCATTTATTAAAAATTGTGATCAAAGTACGCAGGGTTCAAGCGGCATGCTAGAGAAATTTGTTGTGCAGTTTAGTTGATACTCTATACTACTGTACATATCAAAAGATTGAGGGTTCGATTTCCGGTGAAGTAATTGGCTTTTTAATACTAGATTGAATGATCATTCTGGTGGCACCGTAACCTAGAATCGACTCAGCGTCTAACAGAAATAAGGACCAGAAGCAAGTGACGTAACGTTGCTAATGCGTAAGCCTTACAGCTCTCATTGGCCCAATTTTTGTTCATTGGAACTTTACCAGTCTCAGGGTTCCTTGTCAGGGGTTATTTAACAAGGGTGAATAAGTGTAGTGCGAAGAACTGTATCACTTTTGTTTTCTCACTTGTTTTTGTATATTTAGGACTGTAATTGTGTTTGGAAAACAGCACGAAAGAAAAACTTCACAGCCAAGTGATAGGCCTACAGGGCTATACACAATTTTATTAAAAGAAACCCCAATCTGATACCACTAAACAATAAATTATTTAAAAAAACAAGTACTCGAATTGATTAAAACTAACTTGTAATGGTACTTTTGCTCACTTTTTTTCCGTTAGCCTATTCATTCTCAACTGTAAATTTTTAAATTTTAACATTAGGTATTTTGTTTGTATTTCTGTTATGTTATTGTAATTTATTTTTTCGTATCTTTATTCATGTATTTATTTCATATGAGCAATCTTATTTCTTTTTATTTTTATTTTTTGCCTAAAACTATAATATGCATGTTTTTTATATAATGTTCACAATATAATTTTAGTTTGACTGAACTGACCTCGAACATGAGCTATGCCCATGCGGGGCAAATAATACTCTTTTGAAATTGTACTGATTGTGTTTATATTATTTATATTTCTATTTGTAATAATTTTGTAATAATTTGTATTTTTGTAATTTGTAATAATTAAAAAATCTTGTAATAATAATAATAAATAAAAACTTTCAATTAAGATAAAAAATATCATAATTGCAATTGCCACTGATTAAACAACAAAAAAGTGAAAAGGAACAGTTGATTAATAAATAATTGTACACACAAATTGTAAATGTGAAACTTGTAGCTTGTCTAGGGGTATAGCCTACGGCAACCTCACATTGACCAATTATATATATATATATATTTATATAAAGGGGCTTATTTAGAACTTCGAAGATTTACTTATCTATTTAGCCTACGTGTACCTTCATATTATCTTGGTTCATATGTCTACAGTCTAAACCAGTAAACCTTTACAGCCAGGAAACTAATGGACCTCTAAGTCTTGTAGGCCTAGGCTATATAGGAAGCTATATTTACTTTCTTTGGGCAATCAGACAAGTGAAAAAAAATACGTCTGCTTTCCCAGTCTAACTAGTTAATTTCAGTACTGATGTATTTTAAATATATAGTTCCATCCAGTTCCCTTTACACATTTAAAAATAATAAATTCACCGATCACAACAGTTAACTAGCTTTTACTTTTTTTTTACATTCTAACATATATATGTAGGCCTATGCACAGTATACATTTAAGTAGGCCTACGTATGTATGTAGCCTATTTAGGTATACAACACTTATATAGATGCCGTGAGAAGATAATAAGCTTTACTTTGCAAAGTGCTGATGTAACTATTGCCGCGATCTTTTTTGTTTATTTCACCTGTTTGTTTCTTCTTTTTCTTTATTTCCTGGTTAAATGTCTTCCATGGGAGGGAAGTTTTCGTGGCCCACGCCGCCCGGGCCTTACAGGACCGCGACCTGTCGATATAGAGGAGTTCCTCTTTGCTTTTTTGACCAGACAAGTACATGGAGGGCCTCTCAGGATAAGTGATCAGCTCAATTCCAGGGCCACCTCCGAGACAACTTGACCACATGGGACGAGACGCATCAATCCTTGGATCATAAGAACCTAAAATTTCCCGACATTTTTCTTACAGGTGAAGAAAAACCCCGAATAAAACCACACCCAGGAAACTTGAACCCGACGGGGAATCGAATCTGGACCCGCTGTGTGCATTCCCTATGTCACAGTGGTGCACCCCTTCTATCTATAGCCTATCATTAGTCCTAGTTACATTTATTTTTGAAAACCTATATGCAGTGTCGAATTCCTTTTGGTTCACAGTTTGTTAGGTTTATAGAGAGGAATTTCATTATGGTGGAGAGGGGGAAATGTTCTTGACATTGTTCCGAGTAGCAGTGTATGCTTGTAATTACCGGCACTTAAGTAAGTGCACAACACTACCTCCTTTGTCAGGCCTTGGGCATTTTTAGTAAAACATTTTTACAACTTCCGCGAATTACCTGAACTGACTGACCTAGACCTTGGTACTGGTGTTTCTTCTAACTTATTTCTATCCGTTGTATGAGTTAAGGCATCTGAACATAATCTCCACTTTCAAATCTAATTCTTATAACTCATACCTTGGGTTATTTTTTTCCTTAATTCCAATACCGAAAATGCTCACACACTTTCTCGAGTCATGTCCGTAGGATTCACACACATTAATTCTGTAGTATTTAAAATACATACATTTGTTATAAGTAGTTGAGATTTTTCAATTGGCCTAATCCTTTGGTGGCACTATGGCCCTGGGGTCGTCTCAGCCTCCAACAGAAATGAGTACGAGGAGCAACAACCTTACCACCTTCATGGGTCGAATGTCCAAAATCTAAGAGCCTCATCGTCATGGAACCCTTAGGGCCTCCATGGCCTGTATAGGGAATAAAAAGAAAGGGATATAAGAACTTAAAAAAACCTATTTGAATAAATGTTTTTTCTCCTTATTCCGTCTAATATTAAGAACTAGCATGTGCCCGCGGCTTCGCCCGCGATAATTATTTCAAGAATTAAAAATTAAGAGCACAATAGTTAAATCATTACATTTATTAACACCTAAATCACGTGGACTACATGTCACGATTAGATAGCGTCGCCTGGTAAAAGCGATCTCAGATTCGAGTTCCTTGGCCCAGAGAATTCCTGTATAGTGAGTTTCGTCCAAATCGAACGATGTTTAACCATATTTAGGTCTATGTTGATTATCCCTCTTCCGTGTAGGTTGAAAATTTCATATGTCTACTACGGGCCTTGACATTCTAAACAAATGAATCGACCAGCGTGGGCTTACAACATTCTAGCGATCGCGATGCTTTTATTACCACGATATGACAAAAATAGCCAAAGCCAACTGCAATTGATTTGACATTGAAATGTTTTACTGAAATCTGATGCTTCGACAGCGCTAAAATCACGTTTTCTGCCAGTTTTTCACTCACAACTCGCGAACGAAAGCTAAAATTAAAAATCCGGCTTCGATGCGCATTCGCTCACCTTTCAGCCTATCTATGTTTAAAATTTCAGATCTCTGCGTTCAGTAGATTTCGCTGGGCATCGTGGACAGACGGACAAACACGTCCTTTTATTAATTTAAGATAGCATGTGCCCGCGATAATTATTTCAAAAATTAAAAATTAAGAGCATAATAGTTAAATTATTATATTAACACCTAAATCATGTGGACTACATATCACGATTAGATAGCGTCACCTGGTAAAAGCGACCTCAGATTCGAGTTCCTTGGCCCAGAAAACCCCTGTATAGCGAGTTTCGTCCAAATCGAACAACGTTTGACCATATTTAGGCTAATATTGATTATCCCTATAATAATAATAATAATAATAATAATCCTCTTCGGTGTAGGTTGAAAATTTCATATTATGTTTGCGTGCCTTGACATTAAAAACAAATGAATCGACCAGCGTGAGCTACAACATTCAAGAGATCGCGATGCTTTTATGTCGAAGGTATGACAAAAATAGCCAAAGCCTAGTGTAATTGATTTGTATTACTGAAAACTCATGCTTCGAAAACGCAATAAATACACGTTTTCTGCCGGTTTTTCACTCATAACTCACGAACGAAAGCGAAAATTAAAATTCCGGCTTCGAGGTGCACATTCCGACCCTTTAGTCCGCCTATGTATAAAATTTCAGTTCTCTGCGTTGAGTAGATTTCGCTGGGCATCGCGGACAGACAGACGGAGGACAGACAGACAGACGGAGGACAGACACTTCCTTTTATTAATATAGATGACACTCCACTGAAACGCTATAGGAACGGGCCTAGTTTATTTTGATGGCTTTTTACACACATTAATATTAAATAGTAGGCCTATATAGGCTACATAGAGAAATGCTTGGTGCATTGGGAGCTAATTAATATGTTCACATAATTAAAATTAAAATTAAAATAGCGCGTATAAAGAGTAATAAATTATTATGTAGGCCTATATTGTGAACTAGTGGAAATTAAACAATGGTTATTAATGGTAAAAGTAATCATTCCGTATTGGATTAACAATTCAACTAGTGCTAGATACATTGGCCGTAATGTAGAAATTGGAAGTAAATTTCGATGGATAACAAGTTTGTAAATAGTCTTGCGTATTTTATTTGTGATAAATGCAATATAGGCTATGCTTATCCCATTTGAGATGTCTGTCATTAATAATTCCTAAGTATTTAACTTCAGAAGATTCTTTTAAACAATTACACATTTGCTTAGAATTAAAATGGAAGAAATTGTATAGGCTCAAGGATAATATTATTTTGTGTTTGTTTCAGGTGAGTGAGCCCCCGAGACTTTCCTGTTCCGCCTGAGATGAATGGTAAAGTACACAATGTGCTTGTCTTCTTTAACTAAACTTAATTAGACATCGTTAGCATGGAATTTGCTTCAATTACGGTCCCTGGAAATTAAGAAAGCCGAAATATTTATTAGGTTTTGCCTAATACCATGGGGGAGGGGGGGTTGCGCCGTAGCGTAGTGGTTGAGGTTCTGCGCTATAAAGGTCGTTCCCAACCTTTTTCGGCTGGTTCGCGGGTTCGATCCCCGATGAGGTCATTGGAGTTTTTCAGTTGTCCTAATTCTTCTGGTGGCACTATGGCCCTGAGGTAGACTCAACCTCCAACAGAAATGAGTACCGGGAGCAATCCTGGGGGTAAAGGTGACCGGTGCGTAAGGTTCACAACCTTACCACCTTCACCTCCCGATTGTCTAAAAATCTGGGAGCCTCAACCTCTTGGAGCTCTCTGGGCCTCCATGGCCTGTAATAGGGAACACTCTACTAATACCATGGGGGAAAATAATTACTAATAAATCCAACGTAAGCGTATCAATGTGTGTAATTGAAGTACTGTAATATGTTTACACTCTCTGTCAGCTTGTTTAAACTTCACTTTGGATTTGCCGAACCCTTTCCTTCGTAATCTCATCACAAAACGTAAAACTGCAGTTTGCCCATGTCTATAGTGTGTTCCCCTACCCAAAGTCTCTGACCGGAATATTTGCAATTTTTTTCAGTTCCGGTATGGTTTGACTCCCTAGTGTGATTATCTTATTACTTTTTATTGTAAAAAGGGCTTCAGAAGATTGCTCTGTAATTTAAATTTGTTGTCTGTATCCCGATTGTTTATCCTGAGTCATCCTCTAGATCAGTGGTTCCCAACCTTTTTCAGCTGGAATACCTCCACGGTCCATCGGTCCATGGTGGAGTAAAAAACCTTATTTGTATAGTATACCTTCCTTTTCTATATATAATTTACCATCAAATATTGCAAATATATATAAGTTTATATATGCTTTTTTGAAGGTACAGATTGATTATTGATAAACAATTTGTGTTCTGATTTGAAAATGGTTGACAAAATGTAAGCACTTTGTAACAAAACAATTATTTATTTAACAATAGATATATGTTTGTAATATATGCAAGAAGTGGTTTAGTACTCACTAACAAGTGTTCCTAGGTGAAGATAAAAACTACAATTTATTATAAAAGTACACAAAGAACCAAGAAAACAATCAAAACACAATTTGATTTGTTTAGATTATTCTTATCTTTTCTTATGGATTATTCGATAATTTCTGATAGTTTTAGGATCGAGTCGCGACCCACTGGTTGGGAACCGCTGCTCTAGGTTATTATAATATCGTTCGCTCCCATAATGAGTCGGAAACCACACACAGGCCTACCCTCTGCCGCCGACGACTGTGTGAGGCTACTCAAAATTCGCAATTCATTTTCATTCCTAAGAGCAGCTAATTTTTTTGCTTGTATCTATCTGTCATGAAGATCTATCTACGTGCACAATTTGAGGGTAGGTTTCGACATGACAAATCGTATGGTTCCCTTGTTAGTTCATATTTTGGTTTATCTATAGGACTTATGAGGTAATGGCACGAACGTATTTTCCTTTCCTTCTTCCTCTCTTTCTTTCTTTCTTTCTTTCTTTCTTTCTTTCTGCAATTTGCTTATTTGTACCTTTCCATGTTCATATGCTTTATTTAATAATCATGTGCCCCTAAAAAATCATGTTGGGGTTTGATAACTGTTGGTTTGTTTAACATTGAACGTTTCAAATAACTTATTTGTTAAAATAAAACTAGATCTACTGTGTTTCATCACCGCGTGGTTTCAGTTCGATGTGATATCAACTTGTTAATTTACATATATACTATATTGATTTCCCAGCAAGATAGCAATAAGGTGCAAGATTTCTTTTTATGATTTTATATTATTGTATTTTGTTTCACTATAATTTTAATTATTAGCATTATTATTATTATTATTATTATTATTATTATTATTATTATTATTATTATTATTATTATTGTCATTTAATATCTTTAATGCTAGTACTTTTTTATTTTTCCTTACTGTATTTTTCTTGTATTTTTTATAGTTATATTGTAATTGTAGTTCTGGAATCCTGGTAGACGGGAAGAGAAGACCTGGTGATCGTCTCTACCAGGTTAAATAAATAAATTAAAATTAAAATTAAATTGTCTGACTCAGTTGAATGCCGTTGACCTGAACGTCATCCACATGTTACAGAGGAAATATGGCCGTAATGGTCACCTGACACCTACTACTGTATGTGGAAACGTCATAATTATAAAGAAACTCGCGGCATCATTAACAAGAAGCATGCTTCATGATAACTAAACGCTTTGAACTTGCTGCTGCATCGTTCGTATCTTTACTGCCTAAGTAGCGTGGGCGAAGTTCGCGCAGCCAGCACGCGATTCTCTGCGCTCAGATCTCAAATATTCCCAAATTTCCGAATATCTATAACATGTCCTTTGATGGAGAGTGACTTTCTTGTTTTTAGGCCTACTTTTTTATTTTAAATATAGGAGTACAAAATCTCACTATGACTTAGTTTTATATAAACTAAACTCCGTGGCGCTACATCCCTGGAGGGACTTGGCCTACCACCCGACCGCTGCGTCATCTCCCGTAGGCAGATGGCAGGATTGGGGGGCATGTGGTCAGCATGCCGACACCCACGGCCGTTATTGGTGGTTTTCATGACCGGAGCCGCTACTTCTCTATCAAGTAGCTCCTCAATTTGGAATCACGAGGCTGAGTGCACCCCTACCAGACATCCCTACCTCAGAAAAATCCGAGGAGGTACCGGGAATCGAATCCGGGCCGACGGATCTGTAGTCAGCGACGCTAACCACAAGACCACGCCGGCGGACTAGTTTATATAGGCCTATGCAAATGTTGGAGGTAGGTTAGGGTGTTCATATAATATTTATACTTATAAAAACGGGACATTTTCATTTTTTTCATAGAAAACATGGGACTATTAAGGAAAATAGGGGAGAAAAAATTGACAAAATTTAGGGAATATTTACAATTTACTTTTGTCTCATGCACACAAATTATCCCAAATGACTTCTTCTGCAGACTGCTGCAGATAATTTATTCCACAGAAATAGATGCCTCATTGTCACTGTACATTTCACTTTTATATATTCTATCAAGAAGTTAGTTTTTTCGTATAATTCGTAATAAAAGTCAGCACATATTACTCCATTAAAGTATGTTTTGACAATGAGCAAGACCTTCACTATTGTAACTTTTATTAATGCAGCGTGAAACACACTGGCCAATTACAATCACAAAAAGGTGGGACATTTGAGTGTCCCCAATAAAACTTTCGGGACTGGGGGGCATTTTGTCAAAAACGGGACTGTCTCGGGAAAAACAGGACGAATGGACACCCTAAGCTAGGACCTCTTTTGGACAGATTAAAGTTTGCTTGTGAACATGACCTCGACAACACAGGAGTGCTCTGGGGTGGACACAGTACAAAGTGTTTATCTCAGTGAGGAGCGGTCCTCATTACATTTCTACTTATTGGCAACCAGAAGCGCTGCGAATGTACAGTTAGCAGTTTGATTTTGTCCAGTGTGTTGGTGTTCATAGTTGGTGTTCGTTTTCATTCCACCAAAAAATATTATAGGACGCTAATTTCAGGTAAGATGTTAGGCCTATATTTGATAATCCGACATCTAATAGAGCAGGGAACAAATCGGTTGACCGGTTCTGGAGTAATGCCCAATTTAGTGCCTATTTTATGGTAATATATTAGAAAGAATTTATCAATGCAAATTAGTTCTCATGAGAACATATTGTTTTACAGTGTTCATATACGGCTTTGGAAGGTGCAATGCAGGTAGCTTTGACAAATAACACTATCCACATAATCCTTCTCATATGCTTATCAAACTGTAGACCTTTGTCCTTCCGCAAGCCCTGCGTAATGAATCGATCTGGAGCTTAACTCGAAAATCGATTACAAAAATAACTTATTTTCTGCATATCATAATTAAATTATCACTGATTAAACAAAAGCAGTAAAGTGAAGTTCGTTCACCTATATATGGAAGAGCTTCCTTAGTTGTTCAGGTAAAGATGCTTGTGTAAGAAATTATTTATGGGATTTGTGGATTACATAATATAATACACAAAGAACATCTTTTGCAAACATTTCTATAACAACCATCAGGTAATCAGGCAATGCCTTGGAATTATTGATCAAGGTCGGCGCCCAAAGGTAAGGCTCCATTCTGAGCAATATGTTGTTCTAAGTCACGTATCGTAGGTTCAACCTGTTTCCATATCAGATATCAAAGAAAGTGGAGAGATGGTTAAGTGTTTAGTTTCTTTTCTTTAGTGATGAGCGAGACCAGTCTTGGTCTTGCAGTCTTGGTCTTGGTCTTGCAGAAAATGCAAGACCAAGACCAAGACCAAGACCGCATCTGCGTTAGCAAGACCAAGACCAAGACCGAGTGTGCAAGACCAAGACCAAGACCGAGACCAAGTCTGCAAGACTCGGGCAAGACCAAGACCGAACTGCAAGACTCTTGCAGTCTTGCTATATTGAAAATGTTTTAAATGCTCGATTGTGTACGCAGCAAGCCAGCAACCACTACTGAAAGGTGCCGTTACCGTTACCGGTAGAGGTGGGAAAATAAGCTGTTTCTAGATAAAGGTTGTAGCCGAAACTGTTACGCGCACATAACAGTTTTATGAAACGGTTGCAAAAGACCGGTTTCACTTGCATTTTTGTTGGAACTGTTTCGGCTAGGCTGGCAAGGACGAGAGGGGGAGCAGCCGAGACTAAAGACTTGGGGCCCCGGCCCGGCCGACCAGGTTTTATTTTTTACTTTCTAATTTACTCTAAAATTAAATGTTTTATAAGTCAACAAACAGCTTAAGCTATGTTTTATGTGTTTATTTTTTTTCTGCATTGTCCTGTCGCATAACGGTGACACGGAATTAATCAGGTAATCTGAAGCGGATTCTTGGAGAAAAATTATTTTTTTAAAAGTAGAAGCAGAAATCCTTTTGGACTCAACAGTAGGCCTCACTAACGTTCGGCATTTAAAATAATAATTTTCAAATGATTAATTTTGATACATAGAATACATATAAAATTGGTACAAATCTCTGCAAAATTATACCCGGGATTCCTAGGAAATTCATGACCTCTTATAGCATTGACGTTTTTGGAGATATCTTTGCTAGACAACTGAATTATAATAGTATTATTGATACTTTTGCAAAGTAAAAAGCTAGGAAAGCTATTTTTTAAGACGGTGGATTCTTAAGACATTCTTTTAATAATTACTTTATAGTATAGCCTATTACATGTCTCAGTAACAATAACATTTTTCCTTTTGAATACTTTATTAGCTCAACCTTTGTCTGATATCGGCATAAGATAGACTGTGCCATAATATAATTAAAAATCAGGTAAACTGATACAAAAAAGTGCCAGATGTAGTTAATTGGTCTTTTTTTTTTCAGAAACTATATAGTTTTAGACCGAACTCTTGAGAAAGTTCGTTAAACACATGTGAAGGAATAAGTGGGATAACAACAGAACGAATGCCTCACATCTAAAGCAAGATGTGATATAATAAATTTACAAACATCTGACTGCATTGTGGTGAAGGCCCTCAGTGATTAGCTAAGCGGCTTTGTAGTATATATAGTGATGATTTGCCATTTAATAAGCATGTGGCCGTTAATCAGTCGTTACTCCGGTACCGGTCAAGCGATTTGGTACAAAATTAATAGGCTTCTTTCTATGGACGTTATAAATATGTATATCAAATTTCATGAAAATCCGATAAAGCTTATTTGAGTTATCGCGCATACAGGCACACGGACAGACTGACGGAGAGACACGGACGGACAGCCATTTTCCCGTCCCCCACATGATCTCAGAAAGTACCATTCTGGTACTTAATAAGAGTTCTTATGTCATTGTGTCAAGTTTTATTGTCAATCGTATATGTTTATCTTATCTTCAGTTTATGTTGTTCAAAACAAGCAAATTTTTCATAGTGATTAAACATAGTTGGGTACCGATATATAATTTAAATGTTGTTATTTATAGTTGAAAAGTAAGACACTAGTTGTACAGTGATTAGTTTTTATGATTATTGATAGCATTTTGCCAAAACACGTATTATTACCTCTGTGTGTACAACTGAAAAGCTTTTAAACTTACATGGTTTTATTTTTTGTAAAATATGACTAACTTTTTAGTGATTAACAAAAATATCATATGTCTTCAAGTAGTAGGATACTTACATACCATTACATACATTATATAATATTTATGTAATATTTTTATACAATCTTTTTGCTGCATACTTTGGGTTTCAGTGGTGAAATTAATATTTGACGGGGCCCGGGAAATTTTTTACTGAGGTCCTTTGCTTTCTCTCCACGGCCCTGCAGAGAACTTGTTTTAAACTACTTCTTGGGGTAGGAACAATACATTCCTCCCAAATAGCAAAGAGGAAAATTGTCTCCAAGGACAATTGTAAATCACATACCTTCATTTGAAAGATATGCTACGCCGACCCTTGAGAAATTTATGACATGGTGTAATGCCGACACTAAAGTCTGTTTGTTGTGAGTTGGCACGGATCAGAAAATTGAGACAGAAGATGTTTGGCAGAAGTCAGTAATTGAACAGAAAGAGATAGAAACATACTATTATGAAAGGTTACTCACTCCACGAATTTGTATAATCAGGACTTAACATAAACACCATTTACAGTAAGAAGCCGCCACGTCTCTTTCCTAAACGACAATATGACTGCTTAAACACATCTGGCGATTATTTAAACCTCGAAATTCTGGTTTTCCCCCATTTTTTCTATACACCCTACTCCAACCAGTGGGATAGTGGAGTGAGTAACAAACTTTTGGCTATTTTTTTTATACCTGCTGAATAGTGGCAGGGTAGTTTTATGACTTCAGTGCCAACATAACCCACACAGCGGTCTTTCTAATTACCTTAACTTGGAAAAACTGTTAAAATGTTTTCTCACATTGATACAAGCATAATAATGAATCTTCTTGATTAGTACTTTAAATGAAATTACTTAATAAAAAAGTTAAATACATTGAAATTCTTAACCAATACCTAAATTAATGTTTACATGTAACAGAAAAAGAACAAGTCACTATAAGGAAATAAAATGCAAAGTAAAAATCCAACACGTTTTAAATGCATATACTGTTAATACCTTTTTAAGTTTTACCCAAAAAAAATATATTACGTTTCAAATGACATTGTACTTAATTTTTTGGACATAACTTGTTATTGTTAATATTTATATATAAGAAATTTCAGACACCGGTCGACGGATAGTTTTAATGCTTGTATAAAATCAACTGCTCCACCTATTCCCAATTAAACATTTTTTAAATTCTAAAATATGCATATCAATGGCAATAAAACAGCAAAATTTGATAGGTATAGACCAACAATTTTTTATGAATTTAAAATAGACAAGAGGCAAGGCAATAGACAGGAGGCAAGGACGTGGGTCCGGACCGCACCACCCCCCCCCCACCCAAATATGAGATTTTTAAAGTATTAGTTAAAAAAATATTTTTTTGTATTACTTAGGAAGAGAAGATGTCAGTAATATCTGGTTCATCAGTTTAGGACCCCCGGGAAACTGATTTCTAAATATGTACTTGACCGGGAGATTAAATGGGCCTTGCTGTGTGGGTGGCTTAATCCTACTATACTGTAGTCTGAACTCTTCAAATTTTAAAATAAGAACGGGACACAAACCATTTTAATGGTATATCCATTTACAGTCATTTTATAAAATTGATCTCTTATATGTAAAGTAACGCCACACAGACCTTGTTTTGTTACGGTTACTCGTTTTTGTTTCATGTTGAAACACTACGTTACAACAATCAACAACACAACGAAACGATAGCTGTTTCTACTTTCTAAGGAATGAAAACGTGTAACTCGTCTGTGCGACTGCTTGCAAGTTGAATGGAAGGTATTTTGCTAATCACTTGCAGGGGTTGCAGCCAGTAGAAACGCAACAGCGAAAATAAATAGACTTCTTCCTATGGATGTTGTAAGTGCGTATACCAAGTTTCATGAAAATCCAATAAAGCGCATTTGAGTTATCGCGAGTACTGACACATGGACTGACAGACAGACGGACAGACATTTTCCCGTCCCCCACACAAATTTCATAAAGTACCATTCTGTCACTTAATAACTAATGGCTAAAGATGAAATAGCTTTCAGTTGTTTTGTTACTGTTTTCACGGTTCAAGCAACTAAAAGCAATTAGCTTTCGTTACTTTCGCAAGCAATAACACACATGTAATCGGTGTAACTGTAAATCACGTAAACTCCATCAATCACAGTAAGATGCGTAAAAGAAAAATGCAAGACTCTTGCAACAAGACCAAGACCGAGTATGCAAGACCGAGACCAAGACCAAGACCGAGTATGCAAGACCAAGACCAAGACCAAGACCAGGGTTACCGATGCGAGACCAAGACCAAGACTGAGTGTGCGAGACCAAGACCAAGACCAAGACCGCCTTAGTCTTGGTCTTGGTCTTGCATTTGCTCATCACTACTTTTCTTTCTGAATGCATCTAATTCTTTGAGAGCCTCGAGCGAACCAAGAACAAGTCTTCATTTGAGAATCAGCTTCTCAACAAACAGGTCTTTGGGACTCATCTTAAGTTAGGTCACAATAAAACCTCTACAAATAGGGAGAGTACAGTTATGTCTACCACAAAGCCGATTACGGATGCCAGTTTTTATGTTTTATTATTTTTATCAGAAGGAAACACTGGGCCTCCCTTTTTACTAAATAACCTGACGTCGAGGAAAGTAAAGCCGTGATAAGTGATAACTAGAGTTCAGATGTTTATGACATGTCATATTTTTATCCTGACCTTCATTCTCGCCGCAAACACAAATTAAACATGAATTGCATATTTGTTATCCTAATTGGACCGATTTTATTTTGCATATAGAGTCATATTTTGATCGTTCTCATGGTATAGGTCATATTGCTGTCATATTTGTAATTTAACGACTTATTTCAGTTTTAAATTCGGTAAAAGAGCACAATTATGCAGTAGGCTATTTGCACTAAATTGTCACAAATATTTTGCTTTAGGCTACTGTAACTGAAATGTGAAGGGACAATGACAAGTAATAGCACAATAATTGTGAGGTAATTATTACCTCTTCCTCCTTGTTGTTAACAACTTTCAATAGGCATGTTTTTAAAAATATTTTCAGTTCACATTTGCAGTGGTATCTGGAAAGATTAACAGATTAGAAGTTCTTTACAAGTAAAACTGTAAATCACCTGTAAATTGTTAAAAAGTGATTATCTGATTGAATAATGTGATGTAATAATTCAGTGTCATTAAACGTTTTAAATTGGAACATTTATTTTTAGAAAATCCGTTCTTTTATGAGGTCATATTTGGGATTTTTCGGTCGTATTTAGTCATTTTAGGTAGATTTCGAAGAAAAATCTACCTATTGCAATGGATACAATGTCATGATTTTCGAAAAGTTCTTTCATATCTTTACGTTTCATGCTCCCCTAAGTACGAAACCACCGCCCGTTCAAAGAGAAATTTTGTGATATTTATATATATATCTTTACACGATAGCGGCCGTAATTTTGAAGATATTTGAACCAAATTTTATTATGTTATTTCTAGGCCCAATAGTTCGGACAAGTTCGTTAATGGGCAAAATTGGCCCAAGGGGGTGGTCGGGGGAGGGGGTTGAAATTTTAAAACATTTATATCTCGGCCCCTATGAAGTATAGAGGGAAACTTTGTTGGAATAAATTAGAGTACTCCCTATGGAGTTCACAGTGACACCAACGATTCGGGGGTTCGAGTGGGGGTGGGGGATGAAAATTCGAAACTTTTGAAACCACGTCTTGTGGGGTATCGTTGAAAAGCTCTTGATGAGTACTCTACAAATCAATAAATAGTTTCTTGATAGCTCTCATATGACGCGAGATTTTAATGTTTGAAAATAATAACACTTAAAAGAATTATTATAATATCATAATTTTGTCTTGTTTAGCGGCTTTGCTAATTTTATTCATTGCTAATCTTGCGCACGGCCTCCCAGAATATTATATCCTATCCGTGTTGTCAAAACAAATGATTGTAGGCTCCTCCTCTTTACCGAATTCAGTTCTTTTTACTGCAGGTTTGCCATGCCAAGGCTAAAGAAGAAGAGTGCTATGCAGCGACAATAAATTAAACCAAAAGCACTTCGAAATCTACCTCCGCCTGTAGGCCTGCCTAAAGGGATTTTTTAATGTCAAATTTGAGGTATTTTCCACTTTTTTAGGTCATAAACAACCGAACCCTACTGATAGTGCAAATTTTTTTTTTTTTTTTTTTTTTTTTTTTAAATATAGTGTTCTTACAATGAATCTTTGGCCTGGGTGGCATTGCCATTGGCATTGGCCTCCTGTCTCCTTGTTCATCGGTTTATAGACCATTCAATCCTCGTGCCCAGGCGTTTTACGTCTTGAAAAATAAATCGATCTCGGCCAGGTTTGAACACGCGATTTTGGGTATAGAGGCAGTCAGGATACTCTACACTACCGAGGTCGACACATATATATATGTTACTTGTAAACGAACTCCGTTACAGACCTAAGGAGCAATAATAATTCCTTTATTGCAACTAGTGGTCATAGTATATGGAAGGGGAAACAGGAGCACCCCGAGAAAACCTGACCGCATTTTTCACCCATAAATTCCACTTGGATCCACCGATATTCGATCCCGGGTCCCAGCGGTGGAAGGCGAACGTTACCTGTACCTCGTCGCCAAATAACTACAAACAAACAAAAACAGTGTAATTTTCGAAAAGAGATCCTATCGTTGCCCATATTATTACAGCAACGTAAAGTTCTATGTGCGTTGTTGTGCAGATGATAGTATGAGAATTTTCATTAGAGACTGCAACACCGGGTGGTAGCTGTATCCCTGGAGTAATTAAAATCAGAGCAGGTCCCAGGCAGCCTACTCCATTCCCTGTGTCTTTAATTTATTTTTCATTATTCCTTGGTTATTTAAGAGCCGCCCAGCTTCCTTGAGTCGTTAGAATGCTGCTCCTATGAGGCTCGGTTGTAATCCTGTTGAGAAGCATTAAATTAGTATCCTTTCATTACGCTTCATCAGTAATTATCCTTCCACCTTTACCGCAAAATTCCATTACGATATTGTAAATGTACATAAAAATATATTTGTATACAGTATAAGCTTACAGGACCCCCGGCGTGATCTTGTGGTTAGCGTCGTCCGTTGGTCCGGGTTTGATTCCCGGTAGGCCTACTTCCTCGGATTTTTCTGAGGTAGGAAGGTCTGGAACGGGGTGCACTCAGCCTCGTGATTCAATTTGAGTAGCCACTTGATAGAAAAGTAGCGGCTCCGGTCACGGAAACCACCATTAACGGCCGTGGGTGTCGGCATGGTGACAACATGCCCCCCAGTCCTCCAATCTGTCTATGGTTATAAATAGGGCCCGGATTTTTAGGTGCTAAAAAACTTTAAAAAAAATTTTTTATGTGCTAAAAAAGTTTAAAATATGTGCTAAAACTAAAAAAAAATATTTTTCTGAAAAAAAGAAATAAGAACACCAGAATGTGTACTAAAACTCACCAATTGCAGCTAAACATCAGATGTAAAATGCTGACTGGAGTTACAGTGCGCAACAAATGTCATCTGCAGATTATGGATCACAAATCCTTGCCTATTATCCGAGAATAATACCTTACATTGAGAAAAGGAACGTTCTACATCACACAATGTTAACCTTGCATATTTGAAGAGGTGTACTGTATATCACTAACACACACACGATCACGTTCACTTTTGTTTTGACCTTCCAAAACTTGAGCGACTTTGCAGAGGGTTTGGTAGCCACCATTTTTCTCAAACATACCTTTCAATTTTGTTCTTAGAACTTCTATTGTCGAACCTGAGATAGTGTTAAGTTGCCCTTCAAAATCTTGTATTTCTTTAACTGAACCACGCAATGTTGAGATTGGGTTCTGTTCTTCCCCGATAAGCAAGTGCAAGTGAACCACTCTCACCTCATTGCAAGTGAAGCATTTGTGTTAAATTCATTCGAGCTACAATTTTTTTTAATGTTAAAAGAGAATGAGGAAAAGTACTAAAATATTTATTTTTGGAGAATATATCGAAAATATTTATTCATATAACTTTTTTTTGTAAAACATGTATTTTTATGTAAAATAAAATTTAGAATTTGCTGTTTTCGGACCTTGATATGAGCATCAGGAAAAAAAATTACATAAAAAATCCGGAAAAGTACTAAAATATGTATTTATGGAGAAAATATCGAAAATATTTATTCACATAACTTTTTTTTGTAAAATATGTGTTTTTATGTGAAATAAAATTTGGAATTTACGTTTGCCGGACCTCGATTTGGATATAAAACTTTGTTTTAGGAATGTACGCATCAGGAAAAAAAATATTTTTTTACATACAAATCCGGGCCCTAATAAGTTATAAACCCCCGTGAGGAGAGAACCTTTTCTTTGAACTGACACCGTATCGGAGATGGAGTTCTTGTATTTAGACTGCCTATTAGGAAGACTTTAGAATTTTTTCGGGGTAAAAAAAAAAAAAAAAAAAAAAAATTGAATTTTTGGAATTTTGCCATCGGTTACAAGCTAAAAGATATAAGTTTGCCAAATCTCAGGTTTCTAGCTCATCTGGAAGTGGGTAAACTTAATGATGTATTTTCTGGAGTAAATTTCATCTGATATTAAAAGGAAGAAATAACGAGGAAGGTTCATGGTATGTAGATATCCAATCCGGCTTTTGCCGAAATGGGGATACCATGGAAAAAACCATGTCAGATTGGCCGACTACGTAATTTGAACCTGGGACCTCCCGCATACGAGTCCAAGACGTTACCGTCTCGACCACCTCGCTTGGTTTTTTATCGCTAGCATGTCTGATGATTTGTCGAAGTGTATTGCTGTGTGAACTCTGCGAAGCATATTGTTGTCATGGGAACTAAGCAGAGACTTTAAATCGCGTCCGCCGCCCGTTTGAAGGTTTTTTAGGGATAACAATTTTTTTAAAAAATTGACTTTTTGGAATTTTCCCGTTAGTACAGGCTAAAAGGTATGTGTGCCATAGTTCAAGTTTCTAGCTCATCTTGAAGTTGGTAAACATTAATGTCAGTGGGTGAGTCAGTTAGTCAGCCATGTGGCTTTACATTATATAGATTAATTTGCTTATGAAAAAGTGGCAGTCATTATTGGCAACTCTCACACAATTAGTTACTATGTGAAAAAAGGATAATTTTAGTTGATATATTACAAAGTATATCTTGTACATTTTCTAATTATTTCCTTTTATCGGGAGGCATGTATGGTAACAAAGTTTTCCCTAAGTGTATTTTGTTTTCGTGCCCTATTGAACGTAAAAATGTTTCTTGTTTCTTATTTTATAAATACGACAGTATAAATTTAAAAATATAACTGATTTGTGATATATTCGATTCCCGTACTTTTAAAATGTGTTATACATGTATTAGGCCTTGATGTTTACACACATTTAGGCCTTGTTTTAATTTTCGTTATTGTGTAATAATAGCTATTCTGTATGAGGAAAGATTTTTATAAAATAGGCTTCTAACGGGTGTACCAAAACTAACGCAAGATTTGAATTTGCCGCCATTTGTGCAGTAAATTGTTGGCAACCCTGAAAAAATTGACAGCTAAGAGTTTAGGGCTAGTAAAAATGGAGTGTTACACGATACAATGATTAGATTTATTTTTAATGGGGTTATTTGAAGTCAAAGGTCTATGTCAACAAGCACACAACCACCCGTACATTACAGGAGGAAATTGAACGCTGCATCAACGAAATTCAGCCACATTTATGCAGAATTTCGACAAAAGAGTGGGTATGTGCCAGCAAAGCCGTTGAGGCCATTTGCCCGATGTGTTATTCCTAGACCTGGGATTTTAAGGCAAATGCCTATTTTGTTCCTTATCAAATAACATGAAAATTTTTAAATATGTGGATGTTTCATGACAAATCACTTACATTTATAGAGTTTTATAGTGCCCTAAAATGCCTATTTGGACCTTTAGAGCCTATTTTACTGTTGTAGTACCTAAAAAACCTATTTTGTATATTTAAAATAAAATTCAACTTCACAATCTTATAATGGATATCCCTCAACGAACAGCAGAACAGCAGAGGTGGGTTTTTCACAGAAACTTGATTATGCCAAACAATTGTCGCTAAAGAAATGCTGACTGACGGGGGTGGGGGAGGATTAAGGGGGAAGGACTACTGTGTCAAGTCACCAGTGAAAGAACATCTGTTTAAGTGCCTATTTTCTCTCTTAAAAGCCTCTTTACTTGTTTTAAAAGACTATTTTAGATGTCTAAAACTAATTTTTTAGAGCGTAGAATCGCAGTTCTAGTTATTCCATAAATAGCCCTATCCTATGTACTTTATGATTCACTAAAAAAACAATCTAACGACTAAAATTATGTTTTCTATTTAATTCAAATCTTGTGTTAATTTTGGGACACCCTGTATAAGTGTATTTTGACTGTTGAGCATTGAGCGCCTGGATTTACTTTGCCTGATGCAGATGGGATTCCATTAAGAAATATTCATAAAATATAAACAAGTCAACGACGTATTGATTTTTGATGATGTTCAGAATCCAATATTCTCTTTAGGACTCGCATTTCCAAACTTCTGCTTCCCTTTGTGTGTGTGTGTGTTTCTACTCTACTGGATCAGCCCTTGTGATTAATGCATTCAAGTTAAAATTACGTTCTTTCCAACTCTCTCCTTCTCTCTGCCCTGCTCTTTCTCTCTCTTAATTAGACATCAGTTACATCTGTGGCGAGGCCTGAAAGAAAGATGTTGAAGAACATATTGCATCCCATTACGAATTAACACACCTCCTTGGAGGCCAACTCCAGGCAGAGATTTATTCGAGATCAATCCTTCCCCGAATTCCACTGGAAACCTTCCTGATTTAATGCAGCTAATACTTCCCTTTGAAACAGGTGATTATTTAAGTCTTGGAAATTCCGAATGAAACTTCTTTGAACATTTAGACTGGTTTAATTTCCACGTCTGGTATTTAGCCTATATAGGTTATACGTCACAGTAAACTTTTATTGAAGTCACTTGAGATGTACATTTAATGGAATTCTCCTGTTATTATAACCGTTGATTTTATTATTATTATGATTAATACAAGGGCCCGGAATTTTATGACGTAAAATATTTTTAAAGGAGCTATAAAATGACTGCAAAAATAACAACAAAAAAGACTCCAATCCAAAACTAAGAAAAATGACCCAAAACTTGCAAATACTAGTTTATTCATCAGATTTGTGTCTATTCTACATTTATGTTCTGGGCCCAATTATAGGCTTGTAATTAGTTAATTGGTACATACGGTTAAATGCAAACAGCAAACACTGTCTTTTCTGTGTCCAAATTACAATTATCTCTTATATATATAAAAGGTTTTGTCCTGACTGACTGAATGAATGAATGACTGACTGACTGACTGATTGACTGAATGACAGGAATCAACGTACAGCCTAAACTATAACAGGTAGAGACTTGGAATTTTGACAGTACCTTCGTTTCATAATGTAGGTGCTCACTAAGAAAGGATTTTGCAAATTTTTTATTCTAAATGCCAAAAATTAAAAGTTTTTGAAAATACTTAATCCCTTTTTACATAGAATTATCAATTCCAAATCACAGAATATATTGTTGCCAAATGGTATCAGTTGGCCTTGAAAAAAAAATGACATGCAAGTTTGACAAACAAGAGAAGTTATCAAAATAATTCATGTTATAAATAAATATTACAGAATGAAATCCACTAAAATAATGGAATCACATAACTTTCTCTACCCTGGACATAGAGAAAACAAAACGAGGTATGGTAATGTGTATATTATTATATTATATCGCAGGTTTTTGGAGAGAAAAGTATGAAAGTGATAATGCTTTCTGTTTAATTTCATCTCCAAAACGGCTTTATGGTAACATAAGAGTGGGAAATTTCCCGCCTCGATATTACAATTTTATGTTACAGGAATTTCTGTTTCTTCTTATTTAAACCTCTACCAGGCTTGCTGTGCACTGTACAAGCGATGGGATGCAAAATTCTAGATCCTCTATGAGCCATAAAAAATTATATCAAGCGTTTTCTGAGGGAATAGTTTGAGTGTAATAAGTCGTTCTTCCTATTTCAAATTATAAATGCCTATATAAGGACCTAGAATTTAAAATTGAAAATCCTTCATAAGCTAATTTCCAATTACAAAATACAAAACCCGGGCGACGCCGGGTCTTTTAAGCTAGTAACAATATATATTTATTTATGCTTGTCTAGAGTTCCGATAATATTAATGTAAGTAAATGCATAAAAATCTCAGTATAATGCAAGAAACAACAGAAAATAAGAGAATAATGACTTTATATGTTTTTTAAATACCTAAAAATATGAAGTGGAAAAAGTACCGTAAAATAACCAAATAATGACATTATAATCTAAAACTTACATAAAAATATATGGGGGAAATGCCCCTAAAAATTACCATTTATATATTCTAGGAGTCATGTTCAGAATATCTGCACTAGAAGGCTACGCCCATGATGTTCCAGTTAAAGATAGCATGTCATCAAAATCCGGTCCCTGATTATTACTGTTATTATCATTATCATTTTTTACATTAATTTATTTTATGTTGCTTTAACTTAAACCATTTCGTGACATTATTTTATTATTACTGAATATTCTTCTGAAAATTCTTCTATAGATGTATGACTAGTTGGTAGTTGTAAATTTTGTTATTATTTTTAATATTTTAATGCTTTTGTTAATGAATATAGGTATCTCCCGAGTTATGTGGAAATTACTATTCCTCCGACACTGGGACTTGAACCCAGGACCTTTGGCTATTCGCGCCAATGCTCTACCAACTGAGCTAAACCGGATTAGGGCAATCAGTCATAGGAGAGAGGTTCCATCTTGCGATATTGTTACTGCCGTGGATTTAGTTAGCATCTGGCCGAAATAAATTTTCCCTTCTGGTCTCCCAGTCAATATTTTTAGACATGTCTTTCCTCCCCCATGCGCGCAACATGTCCAGCCCATTTCATCCTAAGTGATTTAATTACTTTCACTATATCCGGATAATAGTCTTATAAATGTTTAGTTTTAGATTTCTGGACAGAAAACGAGAAGGTAATAGTTTCTGGACTGCATAAAAAGAAGTATTTCCTGATTTCAGTCGACACTTAACTTCTACCTTAAAATTGTTTGTACCTGTAATTATTGTTCCCACATATTTGAATTTCTCCACTTGTTCGGAATGTTTTATCTGCTTTTCTAATACATATTTTGTAACGCATTATTTTGACGTTTCATGGCCATATATTTAGTTTTTTCTATACCGTCATTGACTACAGATTAATAAATAAAATTACTTCTCTACACACAGTTATTTCAATTTAAAATACTCTTATTTAATATTTTAAGCAACATATAATTCAGGGTCGGCTCTTAAGTATTTTGGTGCCCCATGCGAGAAATAATTTCGGCGCCCCCTCTACCACTTCAATTATTCCATTTTTTACCATTTCATTACACAAGGAATTTCACGTTCTCTAGCCTGGTATTGGTAAGTGGTTAAATAAAATTGATTTGAATTGGCCTAATTTGAGAAAGGCCTGAAGGCCCATTTATGAAGATATTATACCTAGGTATATGGATAGTATGGGGATTAACTAAAAAAAATATATTAGAAAAATGCCGCATTGGACATTTCAGCTTTTTATAAATTCTAAACTTTGCGGTCCCTGAATGTTTCCAAAAATTTCCGGCCCTAATTTGCCCTGATTCTACATACCACCATGTTACCGGTATATTGACATTATAAAGGTAATTTCCTGCAAAATGAAGGTCATCTGTACGCCGTAGGCACAACCCTGGTGGTGAACAAGTCAACCACTCGACCAACGAGGCGCTAGAGTAGGCCTAAGATAATATTTGCTACTGGTTCAGACACTTTAAGAAAAATATGTACGATAAATCCAGCAATGTGTTATTCATAATCTTATAAATTACTCTTATTCTCTACTATGAAGATCTTGAAAACATATTTTCGTAAGTTTTAGAACTTTTATTGTAATGCAACAAGATATTAACTAAATTTTCTCATGCCATCTATCGGCTTTGGTATGAATCACTCGGATTTTTTTATTCTAGTTCCTACGGCGTCCGCGAAAGAGTGGCTTTAACAGCTTGTGTCGTGTGCTGATATTTTACGAGTTTATAGTGTACGGAAGTGATCAGTGCTTAAAACGAATAGTGTAACGTGTTCTATAACATACTTAGAATGTGTTACAAGTGTCATATGCTATTTACCGAGAGTGAAAAATGCTGTATTTTAAGTGCAAATGTGTGGAACTTGGAAGCGTTGATGTGTCCATGATCCTTGCAACCAAGATGGCTTCACAAGGTATGTTACCGTAAAATGCTTACTGAAGCAGCAAATCTTACTACTTGCGACGTCTTACTATTTCATGTCGGCAACAGATTTCTGTAGTTGTTGATACGATAATAATGAAAGTTCTCCCAGCATTCACGAATTTACGAGGAAGTGCTCCCTCACTGTCTCGCTGTTGTTGTATAATTACTAAGAACTTATTTATGGGCGTACTACAGAGTGTCCCAATAAAATGTATACACTCTTTGACAGTTCATAACAACCACACTTTTTGTTCTTTTTTTAGTTGTGACTGCTTAAAATAATGGCTGGAGTCAGACTAAACTTTGAGGAAAGAAAATTCGTTCTAAAGTGCTACTGGAAGACTGAGAACATAAGTGAAGTGCAAAGACGGTTTAGAATGGAGTTTCAACGAGATGCACCACAATAATTGTGAGTATCGTTTGCGAGATAAGTTTGAAGAAGAAGGAACTGTTAAGGATATCCATAAGAAACACCACAAAACCAGCTACAATCAATGAGTTGAGAGCAGCCATTGAAAGAGAATGTGCCGAAATACCAATTGAAATGATTAGGAACGTTTTGGATTCAATCAGTCAGCGTTATCAGCTGTGCATGGACCACAATGGCCAACAAATTGAACACTTTCGATAATTGGCTGGTTTCTACATTTGTTCACATTATTTTGACTTTTTAAACTTTTCTGTATTATAATAATTGTCAGTGTTATAATTAGTCGTTTAAAGAGTGTATACATTTTATTGGGACACTCTGTATTGAACTTACTTTTGTTTTGGAGGAACATTTGGATTGCTGATGCCTCGAAGTATTCGCCGTACTCACGCAAGTGATTTATACGAACAAATCTAGAATAAAATGGAATGTTGAATGCACTGATGTCACTTCTGAGAGTCATAACCCACACTATCGAAAATCTTTACTATAATATGTACTGCACACTAGAGCTTAATGTCTCTACCTAACGAATATGACTATGGTCTTGTTTTCCTGAGTCAAATGTAGTCTTAACAACCGTTTTCAGCGTTTTTAATTGGTCTGGGAGGGATACTTTAACTTTGGTACCGATCCCAATAGATAGATTTTTCTTCGAAATCTATCTATTGGGATCGGTACCATGTCATGACTTTCAAAAAATTCTTTCAGAGCTTTACGTTTCATGCCTCCCTAAGTACGAAACCACCACCCGTTCAATTTTTCTTTATAGGCCGTATCTTTAGACGCTAGCTGCCGTAATTTTGAAGATATTTGAACCAAATTTTATTATGTTATTTCTAGGCCCAGTAGTTCGGACAAGTTCGTTAATGAGCAAAATTGGCCCAGGGGGTCGGGGGAGGGGTTGAAATTTTGAAAAACTTATATCTCGGCCCCTATGAACTATAGAGGCAAACTTTGTTTGAATAAATTAGAGTACTCCCTATCGAGTACACTGTGACACCAACGAGTGGGGGTGGGGGGATGGAAATTCGAAATTTTTGAAACCACGTCTTGTTGGGCATCGTTGAAAAGCTCTTGATGAGTACTCTACAAATCAATAACTAGTTTCTCGATAGTTCTCATATAAGGCGGGATTTGAATGTTTGAAAAAATGCTCTTTCTTCTTTTTTTTGCAGTTATTATTGCGGGTTTGTCATGCCAAGGCTAAAGAAGAAGAGTGCTGTGCAGTGACAATAAATTAAACCAAAAGCACTTCGAAATCTACCTCAGTCTGTAGGCCTGCCTAAAGGGATTTTTTTTAATGTTTAAAGCCAAAAAATACTTTCTATTACATAAATAATGAGACCACGCACACACACACACGCTTATAAAAACTCATGTCTCTCTGTGTGCTTGGGGTGTAAGAATAATATATATTTATGAGTATTTAAGTATATATATCATAGCAGCTATATAATATATATGTGTGTGTGTGTGTATCAGAGCAGCTATTTGATACTAACATGAGAGTAGAGATAAACTGCTTTGCATATAAATTGAATGTGACTTGGTCCACTGTACCACAGACACGGGAATGTTGTTGTTGCTGATGAGATCCAGGGGGCAAATTGTGAACGCTATGTTCTTGTCCTGCACTTCACAATGTCCCCCTTTCTTGAAACAAAAACAGTGACTCACAGATGAACATTATTAACATTCAAGATGAACCGCAAGCTAACAAACACACTTGTCTTCTAGATGAGGCCACAGTGCGGTTCTCTTGAGCGCTGAGAGTTCTTGTAATACGTATGAGGGAGTTACGTACTCTCTGACAAGAGAAATCCATGAATCTCAAGTAATGGAGTTGGAAACAAAGGAATTTAAGAAATTGTATTAAATTCAACCTAAATTAGCACATAAAGTGAAAACTACATGCGGCACTCCGCTTAAATGTTGCGGCTACTAATAAATTACAACAGCTCTTCATTCTAGATGGGGAAGGTTATCATGAAAGAAGGGAAAATTGTGATTACTCTTGATATTAATTCATGAAAAATAAACAGCCCCTAAATTGATGAATATAAATTTCTTTTAAAATTTCCATATCTTACTGCAGATTGTATCAGTTGTAGGATATCTAGGTAGGTCAACTTTTCTGCTTTCTTAAGAACCGATCTTTCAATTTGTGATCCTTTCCGCTATAAATATATGAAATGAGCATTCTGTTCGCTTGGTCCTTTTATTTGCCTTTTTACGATTATACAATATTAAGCATTTGAATTATCTCATATTGCGCCAATTAATATTATTATCATCATCATCATCATTAATTTAATTGTTAAAATGTTTCACATAAATACAAAATAAATCCTTTTTTTTTTTTTTTTCTGAAACTATCAGCAAGTCCATTGGTTCCGATGATAGGTCAAACACTGCTTCACCCAGGTATAGTCGAGTTTTTCATTGCATACCCAGGAGGCTTCAAAGGAATAAACCATTACAAGTATTTTTCAAATGAGAAGCGTTTTCCTTCACCGCCAATCACGTGTACGAGCTAAAGCAGCGCCGCTAACAGGAAGGGTCTTCCCTCCGTCTCGCCGTCTCTGATTGGACCGCGTATCTAAGCAGGAGAAGAACAAACCGCTTGTCATCTGCAAAACACTGTAAGTCGGTGTTTCTTTGTGTTCATTGATCTAAGTGGGTCTTGGTTTCCTCTTTCCAAAACAAAGCAACGCTGCAATATTCTCCCATTGTCATCACTGGCCTGAGTTCTTCCCTAGGTTTAATCAATTCACACGTGTTCTTGTTTACTGTAACTCGATTTTGCAACCCTGCGTTTCCCTCCACAGTAGTTGTCACAGCCGTCACAGGACATCCTTAGATTTTGATTGGCTGAGGTAACTAGCTGATTGGTGCGGTAAAAATAAAGAGCATGGGTTGAGTTGTCGGCCAACTTTTCCTCCTAACAAAAGGATGCCGCCTGGGCATGTAATAAAAAAACTCTACTATACCATAGAAACAACAGTAGTGCTGCTTTCATAAAATTAAGTCAGTTTAACTTAGTTGTAACATGCTACTCATAGAAGTAACAAATCATTTGTAAGGCAGAATCCCAAAAAGATCAGTTTCGTGAAAATACATCTCGAAACAAAATATTCCAAGTTTTTTTTTTTTTTTTTTAATTATAAACATTGTAGATGCCTTTCGAGAGTGGTATTTCTAACCCGGAAGCATCTATTCTAACTTCAGGATTGAATTAAACCCATTCCGGAATACAATTCTGCGACTGATGAAAACTGTATAAATCTACACTCCGATCGGGCGGCTTTACCACCTAGGTCTTCCCAGTCTGTTATCCTTCCATGGAAGGGAAGGATTATGCAGTTCAGAAACTTTTATCTTCTCGTCTTCTGTCCAGAAATCTAAAAATAAAAATTTATAAGACAATTATCCTGCAAGTTGTATTGTATGGATGTGAGACATGGTCGCTTACTCTTCGCGAAGAAAATAATCTGAGAGTGTTCGAATAGGAAAATATTTGGACCTAAGAAAGATGAAAATTGGGACTGGAGAAAACTGCATAACGACGAGCTTCATGACCTGTACTCTTCACCGGATGTAGTAAGGGTAATTAAATCACGGAAGATGAAATGGGCTGGATATATTGCACGCTTGGGGGAGAAAAGACATACCGGTACCTCAAAAGTACTGACTCCACCCGATGGGAAAAGACTACTTAGAAGATCTAGACATAGGTGGGAGGACAATATTAGGATAGATTTAAGGGAAATAGTATTTGCGAGAGGGAGGGATGATTGGATGGAGTTAGCACTGAATAGGCTTGAATAGCGGGATTGGGTAAGTACGGCAATGAACCTTCGGGTTCTGTACATTTGAAAATAATCTTTTAGCTTGCTTAGGAATTGTGTATTGCCATTGAGTGAGTGAGTGAGTGAGTGAGTGAGTGAGTGAGTAAGTAAGTAAGTAAGTAAGTAAGTAAGTAAGTAAGTGAGGGCAGACAATGTCAGAAATCAACTAACTTATAAGGGAGAGTGTACGATTTAGTAACTTGAGGTTCTTAGCAGGGTTAGGATTTTTAGGTACGATTTCCGTATGGAAAAAAAAGGGGGAAAGGTGATAAAAATAAGGTAAAATAGGGAAAAAAACTTGTTACTTGACAAACTTGCATTCACGAACAGCAGGCTACTGTTTACAGTAAAAATAAAAAGAGACAGCAGAACACACAATTACTTTTGGTTGTTGCAGATGTGCCTTCGGTCCCATGTTTGTTGAAAGTAGACAGGTTTATTCCTACTTCACTACAAACTGATGAAAAGTTTATTGAAAGAAACTGGGAAGATAATGAGGATCTTGGATACTGGAATGAAAATATGATTTAATAAAAATTCAATGGAACTCTAGTCATATAACTGATAAACTGCGTTTGACTTCCACAAATGCTAATGTGCACCATTATAACACAAGACATAAACTGGACTACCATATTACCAGAAAAAAGATTAAATTTCACTAGTCAAAGCCCCTATAACATAGGAGCTTGTTTCTACAACTTGCTTCCGAAAGAATTAAAGGAGCTTACAGGGAACCGTTTTAAAGCTTCATTAAAAGCTTGGCTTATAAAACTTTGCCCTTATTCACTAGATGACATAAAACACCCAGCTGAAAATCAATAAACAACATGGTGATCAGATTTACCATTTTTGTTTTCAGTCTGGACCTTAAGACATTGGCTATTTTCTAATTACATAGGTCCTGCTGGAGCTAAAGTGAATGAACCTTATCTTTTATATATTCTGTATTTTGTTTTCATTGTAACATTAATTGTATGCTATGTATTATTTTATAAACATTGACACTGTTCATGTATGTTTTGTACATATTACGAACAATAAAGCATTTCATTTCATTTCAAAAGGTATTAAAAAGGGAAAAGGGGATATTGGAACGGTGAAGGAAAAAAGTGATAAAGGCCCTAAATTGGGGGAAACGGTACTTGAAAATTGCCTCCGTTCTGAACTATAGACAACATTTAACACTGGTTTCTTTCACAGCAGCTTTAATTTTCCCTTCAAAAAAGGTGCGCAGCTAAAAATCCTAACCCTGGTTGTTAGTATGAGATGGTGTAATCAAATCTGTTCGCCGTGTACAACAAATGATTTTTTATCCCTTTTGTGGGTCACAGAGTGAGGCTTGGGAATGTTTGGAAGGTAAAAATGTTTACTGTGTGAATCAGACATTTTGCACCATAGATGTCCTATTTAGCTGCGTGTTCTCTGTGTTATGAGAGAGGTGTGAATAGGAATAACTCATTTCCTGCTTCATGTGGCGTTGTATGTTAGCAGATGAGCTCCAGTATTAACTTATTTAATCTCACAGATTTACATCTAACCTTCCGAGTATTTTTCTTCACGTAGGCACGTAGTCATAGTGTCATTCGCACGGAAATACGCACGATCTAATAGAAATATGTCTGTAGACATTTTCGCTATAGAAATGAGCTCATAACTAGGGGCGGATTTCTATGACCTAAAAAATAGGATATATGCATGCATTTATGACCTAAAAACATTAAAATGTGACCAATGAAATTTAAAATATGACTTGACCACTTACACATTGTGCATATTTTTTAAGTTTCATTACAATACATTTTATTAAAATATAGTGTTACTTATTTAAAATATCTGTAAATTCTCTAAAAGTATCATTATAATGCAAACTTTACAAATATGATATGAAACTTCAAAATTTCGTTAATATGCACACAAATATACCAAAAATATGACCTAAATATGCATATTCATACTAATGCTACAATAGTTGAAAATTTCCTAAATATGCAGTTATATGCACAATAAAAGCCGTTCCATTTTCACCATTTGGGATCGGGTTTAAATTAGTCGGAAACCTGAAATAATGCAAAGGGGAAAAATATGACATGTCATAGAAATCCGCCCCCTACTCATAACACTCCTTTTAATGTAGATGTCCAATGTTATTCAGCTCTAGGGTTTTTGTTCATAAAGGTTTTCGCGTTTTAAAGTGGCTGGGGAAGTCCTGGGGATTTCTGGATAAACTTATTGTATAAAATTCTTAACTGATATGCATATTCTTTACACTTTTACTTCCTCTGCTATAGGTACTATTACTTACTTACTCATTGGCAATAGACAATTCCTTAGCAAGCTAAATGAATATTATCTATTTTATAGAACCCGAAGGTCCATTGCCGCGCTTACCTTAGCCCGCCATTCAACCCTATTCTGTGCTAACTCCATCCAATCATACCTCGCAAATCCTACTTCCCTTAAATCTATCCTAATATTGTCCTCCCACCTTTATTATAATATTTAGAGGACGGAGCACAGTGATTAATATTAACTTAAAGTGATAAAAATATCTTAGAAAATCATATATAAAATAATGTAATTTATATAACTTACATATATATATTACTATCAAAGCAGCTGTGACGGTCACTGAAGTCTTTCCTACAGAATTAGATCTTAGATTTAAGAGGAAAATTTGTAATTGGAAGTAAGTTCTTCACTTTAATCTATGTGTGTGTGTTTTTTTTTTAAATAAACGGTATGGTATTTTTATAAAAAAATATTATTAGATGTGTTATGTAGATTGATTGCGCAGAAGTTGATGAAAAGATGCGTCAAAGCCAAACTGTCCAAGATTTTGTAAAATATGGGTACAGTAATAGGTTTTCATAATATTTATCTAACCTTGCAATCTAGGAAAACTGTGATAGCGAAAATGATTGCAAATAAATTGTGGAAATTCATATTCATAAGTTTTCAAATTTCTGATCAAACTGTTGGATCATTAATCATAAAACAATTTATGGTAGGTAATATTATAAAGTTTTCAATGGAGTATAAATATAAATAATTTATTGCTATTGAGATAGCAATCTTATTTTAAAATATTACGAATTGTGTCTTGGCAGAGGAGTTTAACACATGTGTTTCTTGTTAACGTCACACCTGTGTGGCTGTTTCTTTGTCACGAACATTAATTTCGTGCTTTCGCACTGTTGCCCTAAGAGATTGTAAAATGCTTGTTAATGCGAATACTGTGAAAAGTCCGTCACTAATTTGACCTCTGTAACTAGATATGAAAGGCAATGTGTGTGTGTGTATATATATATATATATATATATATATATATATATATATATATATATATAAACTAACTAACTCCGTGGCGCTAACACATATCCCAGAAGGGACTTAGCCTACCACCCGACCGCTGCGTCATCTACCATAGGTAGACGGCAGGATTGGGGGCATGTGGTCATCATGCCGACACCCACGGCCTTTAATGGTGATTTCCATGACAGGAGCCGCTACTTCTCTATCAAGTAGCTCCTCAATTTGAATCACGAGGCTGAGTGCACCCCTACCACACCTCCCTACCTCAGAAAAATCCAAGGAGGTACCGACGGATCTGTAGTCAGCGACGCTAACCACAAGACCACGCCGGCGATCATATAGCCTATATAAATTCCAGCTGTATTTATATTCCTTTTAACTACGAGGCCATATCAGGAGTTCGGGATCTATATCTATTGAGTAGGGTAGGCCATGGAACTATTGATAAGACAATTATTTTCTATTGTTAGTGTATTTTATGGAGTAAATTCCAACTGATATTAATTTAAATGGATATGATACAGGATGAAATGGTGAGGATTATTCGTGGTATGTAAATATTCAATTCAGCATTTGCCTTTACGACTGAGGAAACTATGAAAAATCCCATGTCAAATGCGCCGGCTACGGGATTTGAATCTGGTACCACTTGAATTCTACACCATTTCAACCTCAATTTCGGGAAGTAATTTCAATTTCGGAAAAGGTAATTTCAAATTCGGAAAAAGTAATTTCAATTTCGGAAAAAGTAATATCAATTTCGGAAAAAGTAACTTCAATTTCGGAAATACCAGGGCTATTTTTTAAAACATTCGATGGGGCATAAAATGAAAACCACAGTGAAAATCAAAACTGTTTTATTTGGAACATTTAGGTACACCTTCTAGCTACTTCTCTACATAATCTCGCTCCGATTGAGTCATTTCTCCTAGCGTGGTACCAACTTTACTATACCCTCTTCATAGCCCTCGTATTTCCGAAATTGAAGTTACTTTTTCCGAAATTGAAATTACCTTTTCCGAAATTGAAATTACTTTTTCCGAAATTGGAATTACTTTTTCCGAAATTGAAATTACTTTTTCCGAAATTGAGGTTGAAAAGGTGTAGTCCAAGAAGGCAAAGTCCTTCCAAACACGTGTAGTCCAAACACGGTGGTTTGTATTTTCAAGAATCATAGACTCAGATAAGAAGCTTAATCTGTTTACTTATTGCTCTTCGGATGTTCGATTGCTGGTACCGAACGTAGGTCTCTTGATCCATTTGAATGTTATAATTTACTTCCCACGATATTTAAGTTAAATTACATTACACTTACAAAATCCTAAAAAAACTACACCGTGTCCCTAAAGCTCGGCATTACACAAAAATTACAAATGATACAGCTTCCATATACTGTATATGTCATATTAAAGAGGACTTCAAATGGTTTGATTTTACACTGATTTTAAACGAGATGTGTGTTACTCCGTGTAACGACTACACGGTAATCAAACTCTTACCAAACTCAGACTGAAAAATGCAATGCCATAGCCGGGATTTGAACTAGGATCTTCCGGTCTCCATCCCGCTGTTCTACAAATTGAGCTACCATGGCAACGTGTCCTTACAACAAAGTTCTCCAACTGACTTCACATATCACGGTCGGAGATCACATGAAAGTCACGAATATCTAACTCTTGTTTTTAAGAGATAGGCCTACAGTTAGTCTCAAAGCCCAAAATAGATATCCATACCTCCTTGGTAATGGAATTTCAAGAATTTTAATTCAAAATTTTAGCCAAAAATTTGTTAAAACACATGAGTTTGTAAATATTTCAGACCAAGTGAAAAAAAAAAATTGATCCATACATATTGATGCAGTTTTTGCTTAGAAACGGGTTAATTCCACTGAATAAATACTCTTTGAATTCAATAAACCAAACCCCTATTTGTAAGTGGAAAACCAGGAAAATGGACAGTTATGTGTCTGGAAAATGCCAGACAAAGCTTAAACGGGTAAACCAAATATAGGTTATTATCCTTGTAAAATTATGATAGACTTATTTCAGTAAAGTAAAATGCTCCTTATATAGGCCATGGAGGTCCAGAGTGTTCCAGGAGGTTGAGGCTCCCAGATTTAAGACATTAGGCGCATGAAGGTGGTAAGGTTGTCAGCCTTACGCACCGGCCTCTTTTACCCCCAGGATTGCTCCTGGTACTTATTGCTGTTAGAGGCTGAGTCGACCGCAGGGCCATAGTGCCACCAGAAGAATTAGGCCAGTTGAAAACCTATCTTGTTCCTGTATGATATAGTGTAGGCTACGTCTTCTATACAAAACACTTAAAAGCACAAGAAATTAATAGGTCCGTACCTGGTATCGCAGAATGTATTTGCCAGTGAGTTATTGGCTACAATTTGTACCCAGAGGCGAGTGAATCTAATAGAGTTTGCATTTCAACTGCAATAAAAGGCAAGTTGAAATTAAATTATAAGAGCTAATCTTCTTTGCAATATTGTAGCCACTTAAAGTCCCTACTACTGAAATGTTATTACGTTGAATAATCATATCCCTGTCACTAATGTTGTTGTGAGGACTATATCATCAGAAAGATTATCATCGATAAGCTTTAGTCAATTTCTCCTATACACTGTAAGCCTGAAGCTTCTTCATTGTACCAGAAACAGGATTAATGAAGTAAAAAATGTTAGGAATATGTTTCGTTATCCCACAATATATATAATATACGCGTTTTCAAATTAATTAAGGCACATTTGTTCATATGTATTTTATATTTTATTTATTTATTTAATACTTTAATACGTATTGGCCCCTGTCCTGGATTCCTATGAGGCACTATACAAGAAGTGTGGCTTCCAGACTAATGATTCCGGTGACGACTGGTACTCACCTGGTTGATGATGAGATGGTAGTGAGGACGCGGGAGTGTACTGAATCTGTGAAAGGTGTGCTATGCTTAGGCGCGACCTCCCATTCATCATCACAAACCCACAAAAATCCCGGATTCGACACTTACTGTAGTTGGTGTAGTTAGTTTATTATTAAGTTATGAATAGTTTTTGTTTTATTCTTAAATTGTTCAGCTTTTGAAGTAAAACTTCTTTAGCCGCGGTAGGGGTGAATCGAGAGCATGTGTAACGCTGAAAATCGTCACGAAATTAGTGAGGTGTAACGGAACGGACTGCACAGAAAACAATCAACTCAATGATTAAGCTTATCCAGAATTTAAAAAATCGAAAATAAAAAATAAAAAATTAAAAGATAAAAAATTTAAAAAAAAACAAAATTAAAAAATTCAAAGATCTAAAATTAAAAAGTCCAAAAATCCAAAATTTAAAAAACAATAAATTCAAAATTAAAAAATCCAAATAGGCTATCCAAAATTTAAAAAAATAAAAAAAATTCAAAATTAATAAATCCAAAAATCCAAAATTTTAAAAATAAGAAATTCAAAATTAAAAACCCAAAATTTAAATTTTAACAATAAAAAATCCAAAATTAAAAATTCTAAAATTCCAAAATTAAAAAGTCCAAAACCCAAAATTTAAAAAAAGTCCAAAAACCCAATATTAAAAAGTGTCCAACAATCCAAAAGTGAAAAATCCAATATTCCAAAATTTAAAAAATAAAAAAATAAAAACAAGTTTCACTTCTGTCGCGTGGCGTTACACGCACACTTTTTTTCTCTCTCTTTTATATATTTTTTAGATTAAGTTAAATAATTAAATAGTTTAGATAATCTATGTAATTATGAATTAATAAGTTGCAAATTGTATAGTGCATACATAGGCCTTGGTTAAAGTATTAAAGTAGTAGCCTAAATATATATTTTATAATAAAACCAAACCACCTTGTATTCACTCTCACGATTCCACTTAGTTTCAACAAGACCTTTTGACAGTATTTGATACGACAGATGGTTATCATTGAATTACATTGGACGAATTCGTAAACTAAATCTTGCGTTTGTGCATAAAGGGAAAAGGAGCGGGAATGTTATTACTGCTACTGGTAAAATTGAGTACAGAAAGAAAACAAAAAGCTGCATATATATCTTATTAGCTAACAGCTGTTGTGGTTTCTTATAGTTCATGGAAGAGTAAACGTGGGTATTAAAACGCTGTCGTCATATAAAATAAGCAGGTGGAATGAAGCAGCTATGAAGGATTGGTTTGAACAGAAATAAGAGCCTGGAGAGAATCGTTATGAGGCACGAACCCCGGAAAATGTGTAAGTTACATAGACCACCCAAGTGTGTGGCTGAAGCTAATAACTTCATTAATGCCGTAGTAATGCATCGCGTATGTCAGGTAGTACAGTACGTTCCAGACAAGTAGACAGTGCAGTCATCAGCACTTTTTTAAACAGGTCGGATTAAATAATAATTATTGTAGTATGCCTATTAATTATTACTGAACCCGGATTTGTATGCAAAACGCGTGTTCTTTTTTATATAGCCTATCAGTCTTACTAATAATCCAGTTGTAACATTTATACCAGGAATATACACAGCTGAGGAGAAAAATGTACTAATAATCCTTGCATAAGGCTGAATGTGTGCAACACTTTACACAGCCTGGCCCCCTTGTATAAGCTTGACGTAAATAATCAAGATGGCCGATATCCGTAACAGCCGGTCGTTTCGTAGATGTCTGAGATTGAATTTTGAGGCTATGCATATTCTGAGCTGCTTTTGAAGAATTATAAACATTGATCCTTGTTTGCGGGACATATTTCCATACTTGTACCCATGATAACAGCTTTCTGAAAACAATATAATGAAATACTGAAACTAGAATTACTGTCGGCAGAGGATGCATCGCTGTTTGCCCGCTGCTCCGACAGATGGCGTTCAGCAGTTCTTCATAGCCAGGGGCTAGTAACGTCATGAAAAGCGTGACGTGTTTGATGACGTTTCATGTACAACCCCGGTGTAACCCTGGCAGTTACACTGCGTTTATTGGTAATACGGCTTATGTAGAACTTGCGCGGAGAACAACCAAACAACCGTTCAACGCAGATATAAGCAGCTTTTATTAGTAAGGCTGTATATATTTAAAGTATGCAGAAATGATATAGGCTATTCAAAAACTTCATATTTCCAATGAGGGCGAGTAATTGATGTTGCTGTTTAGTACCACCTTATACCCTCAATTTTGTTTATTATTGATAGATGTTCCAGGGAGAAAGTACTTCTTTAATCCTGTACAAATGATATATTTTGTAAGTACTGTCTAGCGGCGAGCTGAAGGCCGAGCTAGCGTTCCCCCACTACCTTACCATGCACTTGCATTTACATGCTTTGTCTTTCCCCCACTATGCCACCAGCTCGGCCTTTCGCTCACCGCTAGACAGTAACACTTTACCAGACAATTTGATCGGTATTTGTTAATGCATATTCCAGGGGAAAATGCATATTTTAAGTTTTAAATGAAAAAGTGCATGTTTTACCTTAAATATGGTATTAAATTATATTTCCCCCTTTAGATAGTTAATCAATTACTGGTACTTAATAAAGTCTCTGCAACCAATCTAAATATTTCCCCCTGAGTCAGTTTTATCTCGCTGGGGCACGTGGTTACAGGCTTTGTCATAAACGCTGAACTTTTCAGTGAAGTGAAAACATTGATAGACTCCATAAATGCGGAAGATGCAGCTAGCATTACGATAGCTCAGGAATGTTTTTTCTGAAGATGGCGTTGAGAAAAATATCTAGTATATTTATAGCAGCTTCTCCAAATTATCTGACATTATAACCTAGTTGGAGGCTCTTTAGAGCATTCACCTTCTCTGTTAGATCAAATTTCAAATGTACTGTCTTCAGAAACTCACCGGTTTGCTAGAATTGCATTCGATAAGCTTAGTCAGGTATTAAATAAAAATCCTGGTTACAAAACAATCTGTCAAATCAGGAAAATATTGTCTGGTGATAGTGAAAAAGTTGTAACAGAAGAGGAATTCACTGAAGAAGAGTTGTGGTGTTTGTCACATGCACCTGTGACATCATGCGATGTAGAAAGGACATTTTCAATGCATAAAACCTTCTTCACTGACAGACGTAGAAGCTTCACACATCAAAACCTCAGAACAACTTTTCTTATCTACTGTAATAGCCGCGAATAGGGTAAGATTATGCCCCAAAAAATGGTTAATTTGATTTTTGTTCATTTGTTTTTGCATAAAATGGTGCATATTTTTAAAATTATTCATGCATACTTGCATACTTGATTATCAGGGCCCGGATTTTAATGACATGTCATCTTTTTATTGATGCTGCATAGACGTTGCCAACTTGCAGATAAATCCTAATCATGGCCTCTAGGTTATAGAAATGAATTTTTATTAAGTAATTTTTGTCATTTTATGCAATTTTATATTTTTAGGGCATTTATTTCAATTATACGTCATTATTTTGTCATTTTTGTGTCATTTGCTTCCTTATAAATAGTCATTTTCATGCATTTACATTGGGTATATTAACTTTTATGCCTTGAATAATCTCCGTATGCTGACAGTAATTTACTGCAATCCTAAATAAAGTAGGATTTACAAGCTTTTTACATACGGCTAATATTTAAATAAATTACTAGGTTATCATAATGCATAAGGATCTACTTTAAAACAATTTTCTTACTTCTCTTCTCAAATGCTCCAATCAAGAACACAGAACAGAGTTTTTAGACCTACAACATCCTTTCTGCATTTACATTTTATTTTCAATTGTGTACAAATTAGTCTACACCTTTGTGTGTACAATAATTTTTTTATAAATAGATATAAGTTTTTAGGTCATTCTTTATAATTATAAAGTCATTTTCTTTAAAATTTAAAGTCATTTTATGGGTCATTTTTCGAACAATGTTAGGTCATCAGAATCCGGGCCCTATTGATTATGCATACAAATCCGGGTTCTAGTTATTAGTAATCGAACAGTTCTTGTTATACTGAATTTCCTCCAGGTAGATCCAGTCATCCCTGTACAGACCATAAAGGCCCTACGGCTCCAGGTTGTTAATCGCCGGCCGTATTTACCCCTAAAAATGCTCTTGGTAATCATTTCTGTTACGAGACTAAGTCCACCCCAGGGCTACTGTGCTACAAGACGGGTTAGGCCGATGTAAAATTTGGGGCTGATTTGGGGATGTTTGTTCCCCACACCTGCCTCAGTCTTCGTTGCGGTCTTAATCACAAAGAAAACTGCTCCCCAGCAATTCGGTTTGCAAAGACAAATTCACCGGTCCACGGGCGCCAACCTGTTAATAAACAGATAGATTTATATTGTGGACCAGTTCCGAATCGCCAGAGGTAGTTGATTTGCCTGGTTAGTCAGCCAGTAGGGACGATCGTCTTATCTCCGTGGTTAATTTCGAATTAAAGGAGAATATGAGAAACAACACAAGATCTTTCTATTAATCCAATATTTAATGTTCTCTGATTTATTTTAATTTTGATAGGAGGCTTTTAACGTGTGTTGCACAGAATGTCAATATATATATGATATGTCCTACGGCGCACTTCAACCAAATTGCTACTTTCAATGTTAGTCTTTTCTTACGTGTATAAAATCTTACTTATATAGCGCGGATAAAATATCTATAATTAATAATCACTTGAAAAACACTGTCCTTCACAATTTACGCGCTTCTACTACACTCTACTTCTTCACTCTACTTACGCGCTTCTAAATCAACTATGCGTCGAACTTGCTAATACTTATAATAATCTCATTTTTATAGCGCGGATAAAATATACGTCTTCTTCCTACGACTCTCAGTGATGTAAGACTTATACTCAATTTACGGTCACTTTAAAGTACTTCTTCACTAGACTAACGCGCTGCTAATAAAATATACGTCGGACTTGCTAATATTTCTAATAATCTTATTTTTATAGCGCGGATAAAATACACATCTTCTCCCTACGACGTTCCGTGATGCAAGACGAGTTAGTTTATTTCATTTGTTTCCAAATGCTGCTCTCGTAACGAAGTTTTTCCCTACTCTTCTGTTTTTCTATTGGCTAATTATACTTCCTATATGCCCTTTTTGATCACACATGAGTTCTTATTGGTCCACTCAAATTGGTATCTAAAGCTTCCTTCTCAGCATCTTACAGTTAAAAGACGCTGTATTCCCTCACGCAACCTGTCAAAAGTGACAATTTATGTCTGGAGACAGAGAGTCGGGAATCGGGTTCGACCCATTTCCTGTTTAAGATAAATCAATCATTAAGTCTTATAATATAAGTCCTGATGTCCTTTAATGGTCATAAAAATGTTGTCCTTAATTTTAGAAGTATTTTGATATAAGTCTGACCTATATCGGCTAATTATTACTGTGTATAAATAGATTTTGATATCAAAGGGTAATTCAATTAAATAGCGAAATGAACTGTAATATGTCATCTTGTAGGTCTTAATGTCCTCCTTCTAAAGGTGTAATTTGTTTTATTATGCTATATGTCGTTTTGTCGTAATAAGTCCTGAATGGTCACCGGTGTAATGCGTTTTGCTTGTCTTTAGGAGTCGAAATGTCGTGGGTGGTCTGGTCAGTCCGTGAAACAGTTGCAAATGTCCGTATTGAAAGATTTAATAATCAGGTAATTGGCAGTGAACATTCGTGGTCACTAGTAATGCATGATTTTAAAACTTTTGATACCCTCACTTTCAAATTCTCCTATGTCCTAGCTTCTCTTCATCAGAATTATTTAATTTAGCCAATTTTCTCACTTAATCGCTTTCTCTATTATATCGCCTCTTTCTTTCAAATATCCTTTTAATTCATTTATCGCATTTTTCTTTTAAATATCCGTTTAATTCCTTTTTCATTAATTGTTTCCTCTGTGCAACATTCGTATATCGCCTAGTTCAACATTTAAAAAAAAAACACATAAATTCAAAAACAATTACAAAATAATATGAACAGTACCTTGTTGTAGAATTCCACATTTCAATTGAATATATGATGACTGTCCTCACGTGTCCTTCAATTTCTGTTAAACATACATTATTCAATTTATAACCCTTAACATATTGTAATATTTCACATTTTATCTTTCTTCATTTTGCCTTCTATTAACACTTGTCACCATAATTCTTCATACTTCGATTTTCTATGCAGTGGTTAGGTAAGTTTAGACCAAATTTTCATGTATATTGCTCCTTTACAATTTCAAAAGAGGATTCCTTCACAACTTTGTGCGTTCACCAATCTACATAGTTTGATTCTTTATCCATCATATCATTTTATTTCTACCATTTTGTTTTCACATCACCGGTAGTCTTTACCTATTTGACTACTTAATAATTCTCATTTCACACCATTTCATATGCATATATGTTTATTTACCAATACTCTTTACCTTATATTCATACCTTGTTATACCTTATTTTCCTTTTGCATTTTACCTTCTTACATTTCCTATCAGATTGGTCAGCTGTTAGAAGAAATTCCTTAGATATACAAATAGTATAAAATAATTTATTTATACTTTTGAAATTTTTCAAAATCAGGCAAAATAAATTTGGGTCATAAAATGTGTTTTCTTTTATCTTTTAACTTTTCCAAAATGTGTGAGGCTTTTAAGATTTTTACATCATATAAGTGTTAGTTAAAACTTAATCTAAATCAAATAATTGTGTGATTTCTTAGCCGAAATTAATGCCTTTTTCCCCTCAACATTTCAATTCAATACGGGAAATTAGCCAATATATTTACAACTTATAACTAACTATGTACAAATTCCTAGGGGACAGAGTAAATCTCGATATACCATACCTAGTCATGTAGTGTTTGCAATGATTTACATTTTATGTAATAAACATTGTCGTCAGTCCATTTCCTATTATTCACTACATTAGGGCGTCATTACTCAACCGTAGGATTTTAGTATTCATATGTGTCCCTTTGACAACACATGTTGGAACAAGGCACCAATCACGAAAAAAATCACACTAGAATTATTTTACTCATTCGAGAAGTCCTTATTGTCAGTCCATTTCTTTATCATTTTGATACCTCTAATTACCTTCATTTTCCCTGAGATAATACTTGAGGGGTAAAATATTTTCGCAAAAGTTGCTTATGGTATCTGCCCCTTATCTTAGAACTATCTTTAGCATCCATAAGTTCATACGTATCAGTACCGAATTTTGCATTTATCCGATACGGACCTGAATACAAAAGAGAAAATTTTCCCTGCCTTTTCTTCTGTTTACTGGATAATACTTTCTGGCGCAACAAAACATATTCATTTCTTTGTGGTTCCCACTTTTTTCTCACTCTGCGTGCTTTTTGTTTTCTAACCTGCCATCGCTGACGTAATCGTTTTAGGATCGCCTGGCATATTTCTACTTCACTTTTCTGACAGAGGGGCAACACGGGGGGTGACCGTTTGAATAAGGGACCTATTTTAGTTCTATTCATCACCTCGAGTGGAATTTCCTTGGTTACTTGGTTGCGTGTTTCATTCAAGATTGCTTGTATTGGTTTTAGATGTTTAAACCAGCTGGTATGCTGTCGATGCGACAATAATCGTAGATATGATACTACCTCTTTGATATATCTCTCACTCAAATTGCTTACCGGATGAAAAAATGAGGAATTAAATTTCTTTATTCCTAATTTATTTAGGCCTAGCTGCCACTTGTTACTTGAGAAAATGCTAGCATTATCTGTCAACAAAGCTGAAATAACGCCATGCGTATTGTGATATTCCACGACTTTACTCAAACAATTTCTGGTGGATAAATCCTTTAGTGGATACAGCGCCACAAATTTGCTAAAAACATCCACCATCACAAAGATGAACTGGAACCCGAAGCTTGATTTTATAAGTGGCCCTAAAATATCGGCACAAATTAGCTCATTTGGTTGGGTTGCCTCTATAGCCCCGGGAGTGGTTTCATACGTGACATTTTTACTCTTGCCGACTTGGCATAAATGACAGGATCGTACGTACTGCCTTACTTTCCTTCCTAAATGCTTTATGTAAAAATGATCATTTATTGAATTAATCATCCTATCAGTGCCGCTATGCGCAAGATTCTCATGGTAGCTAGCGATAACATCCATTTCCAATGCTTTAGGAATATACGGTCGCCATGTTAGTACGTCGGTGCCGCACAATTTATAAATGATATTATTCATTTTTCCAAACGTATTCGGTATGTTTTCTCTTTCGGTAATCTCAAGATTTATGTCAGGGATTCCCTGCAATCCACCGGCAATTCCGGTTAGGTACTCATCCTCGGCCTGAAGGTTTTCTAAGTTTCCTAACTTGGCGTTAAGCTTATACCGGTCATGTGTTTTGATTTCCATGATTTTAACTTCCTTTTCAACCTGGCCCTCAATGCAAGCCATCCCTGGGTGACTAGGTAATCTTGATAATAAATCCGGAAGTAAATTTTGGGACCCTTTAATGTGCTGGATTTCTATATTGTACTTCGTCAAGCTATGGATAAGTCTGCTTACTCGGGAGTTTGAGAGTCTTACTTGATTAATAAAGCTCAGGCTCATATGATCACACAAAATGGTAACCTTCTTCCCGTAAACGTAATGCTTGTACTTATTCAGGGCTTCATGTACTGCATAGATTTCGAGTTCTGTTGGGTACATCCTAGACTGCGCGATACTTAAGCCTTTACTTGCCGTTGCAATAATTCGCTTTTCTCCATCCTTCTCTTGGAACAGGATCGAACCTAGACCTCTAGCACTAGCGTCACATTGAATAAAATATCCTAGCTGTTCTTCAGGCTTCTGTAGCAATATAGAGTTAGCGAACAGCTGCTTAACCCTTTGAAAGGCTAATTCATGCTCCGCTGTCCATATCCACTTCTGATTCTTTTTCAGAAGGCTCCTTAAGGGGTATAGCTCCTGAGCATAATTTATCACGAAACGGGACTGGTACTGGCACACGCCTATGAATGATCTCAGCTGTTTTAAGTTCTTAGGGGAAGGAATTTTCATGATTGCTTCGACTTTTTCTTCGTCAATGCAATATCCTTCTTCTGAAATCTTATAACCTAAAAATTTTACCTGTTTCTGGAAAAATTTGCATTTATCTATGTTCATAGTGAATCCTGCCTGCCTTAGCTTTCCTAGGGTGAAATCTAGGTGTTTTATGTGTTCTTCCTTGGACCGGGAGGCTATCATAATATCGTCTAAGAAGGGAATTATGAAATCGTGATCTTCATCGTCAAAAGTCTTTGCCAGTGCCCTTAGAAGTGCCGCTGAAGAGGTTTTGCACCCGAAGGCCACGCGTTTGAACCTGTGCTGTTTCCCAGAATAAGTAAAAGCGGTCAAATCACGCGAATCTTCGTCTAATGGGATCTGCCAGAAGGCGGAAGCTAAATCGGTAGTAGAAAAATAATTTCCCTCTTTAGCTTTTGACAGTAATTCATCTGAAGTAAGGGGACGGTAATTGTCATCCAGCGTCTGGCGGTTTGTGGCCCTAGCATCGATTGTGATGCGCACGTCTCCCGAGGGCTTTAATACTATACACAAAGGGCTGTTATATTCTGTATTAGCATCCTCAATAATATCTTGCTCGGTCATTTCCTTAATCTTTGCATTTACCTTACCACGCAAACCTAAGGGGATGGGTCTTGGCCTATGCCGGATTGGAACGTTAGAAGATCTTAAAATTTTGTGAGTGTATAATTTACACTTTCCAATCTCTTTTATGAAAATTTCACGGTGTTTATATAATACATCATATAAGGCTCGCTGTTGAACTGGGTCCAACCCGTGTGCTTCGTTTATTTTAGTAGTAATTATTTCCTGGATGTTTTCAGTACTATAGCTATTTACATTGATGGATACGTGTTGTGACTCGGTGCCAGTTTCTTCATGAATGGGGTTTATTTGGGGTGTGAGGCTACCTGCTGTGCGATCAGCTGTCTCTGGAGTGGAAGGTCTAACTCTTACCAAGGGGTGAGATCTTGTTTGAAGATATTCAACAAAAAAGCTTTCTTCTCCAATATCATGGGAATTCTCTCCTTCAACTGTTTCTGGGGCGTTAAAAGGTATTACAGTTTCTATTTCCTGCTCATTTATAAATTCCAAAGAATTATTACGGAAATTGAGTATTGCTTGTAACTTCCTAAATATTTCGCAACCTACTATAATGGGTAAATTCAAACCTGGGACAATTAAAAATAATATTTCCAATGTCTGCCCTTTTATAGTTACAGGAACTAAACACTGATCTGTGATTCTACACCTTTTCTGGCCAACAGCTAACTGAGCGCTCATATTCTGTACAGGGAGTATTTGTTTTATAGCTTTAACTCTCTGTAATTCTAAAAAAGTCGCGTGAGACATGATTTCCGCATCGGATCCAGTATCCAATGTTATGGGATATGTTTGGTCTCCTATTTGTGCATTTATTACAGGTGATTTCATATTCATTGGGTTGACATCATTCCTTTGTAAAATGCCTATAGCTACACCTGCCTGTGGTTCATTGTTACTGAGTTGTGCATGGTTTTCTGGTGTTGGTGTTGTGGTATTGTCATGTATCAACTGATTGTTTTTATTGTTTTTCTCAGACGAAATGTCGCTTATTGGGTTCACTGTGGTTTTAAGAGTACAATGGGGGTTCATATTTACAAGGGGAACTCCTATCCTGTTTGTGTCTTTCTCATTATTTACATTGGTAGGGTTATCACTGCAGGCTTCAGATGAGTTTATGTTTCCTCCAGAATTGCTAATAGACGCAGGGCTTCCGGTTGGAGGTATTACAAAAGCCCTTAAGCGTTTAAAGCTACGTCAGCTGGTGGAGTGTTTGGCCTACTCGTCGTTCTACTATCCCTTTCATTAGGGGATCTGGGACGATTCTCTGCTTCGGCACGGGCAAACCTGTTATTGTTGTCATTTCTTATATATCGGTTATCCACTACACGACCACGAAATTGAGGACGAAAATATCCCTGATTTAAATGGCTCCGATAATACCAAGAGGGGGTTCTGCCACGATTATTTGGAAAATTCCTGCCTCGCGAATAATTACCATACGAGTTTCTGCCTCGTCCGTAGGATCTCTGGTACTGCTGATTATTATTAGGGTAAGGCCTGTATCGGGAATAGTTACTATTATTATTAGCTGTCCTATTGCCTCCATTTCTCCAGAATGGATTTCGTGTGCCTCTCTGATAGTCACAATTTTGCCAATAGGGCTCCGGGCTTCTTCGCTGTGAACTGGGCGAATGGAAATTTTCCCTCCTTGTATTCTGCATTTGATTATTATTATTTTCCGGTGTCCCGACCTCACTTTCAAAATTCTCTGGTCCAGTATGCACATAATTTATGGTCTTTTTCTGATTATTTGCATCTGGCACCTGAGGATTTTGTCCTACTCTTATTGGTTGACTGGGTACCTCCTGCAAGGATTTCAATAATCGTAACATATCGCTGGTGTTTTGTGGAGAGGCTACTATCAAACTATTTCTTATTGAGGTTGGAAAATGAAGACAGAGGGCTTGAATGAAACTTTGCTCATCAATTTTTGGAATCAGGAGTTGTTTTTGATCACACAAGGAAATAAAATATTCTAAATAATTCATTCCACAACTTCGGTCATATTTACCATAAAAAATGAGGTTTCTGATACGTTCCTGTGTTGATTTCGACCAGTACTCTTGCAAAAAGGCCTCCTCGAAAGTTTGCATATCTAAGCTTTGAGTATCATTTATAACATGAAACCATCTAAGTGCTGACTTCTGTAGGGATCGAGAAATTAAAACCATTTTGAGGTTTTCTGGTACATTTCGTAACCGGAAATAAGTTTTTAAGTCACTCAAATACCTCACAGGATTTGTCTTTTGTGAGTCTTCAAAGGTGGGTAATGGTAAATCATTATTACTCAGTGCATAATTATTTACACTATTTGCTGTATTTATGTCCTGCATTGAATTATTTCCACTAGTGGAAGGTAAGTTCAATCCGTTATTAGATCTAAATAATGGAGTGGGAAGTTCCTGTGGAATCGGTAGTTGAAAATTATTTATTGGGAGAGAGGTGGTCGAGTTGGTAACAGGGGTGTTTACAGGTGGGTTTTCCCTATTCTCAATAGACAATTCATGGTCTCGTACCTGCTGTCTCAATCGGTCTATTTCCGATTGCATATTTACAGTCACACGCTGAATTTCACTTACCTGCCCTCGGACAGAATCAACTTGCCCGGATAGTACACTTTCTGAATTGGCAATTTGAGTTGTGACCCTGGAATCTAATTCTTTCAATTTATTTTCTACCTCAGTTCTTTGCTTTTCTATAGTTTCTTTCAATTTGTTACCTTGTTCAGTTAACTGAGTGTTCAATTCTGATTTCAACTGTTCGGCTTGAGTAGTTAATTGTGTTTTTAATTGTTCACTTTGTGCATTTAACTGTGTCTTCATTTGTTCAGATTGTGTTTTTATTTGTTCAGATTGTGTTTTCATTTGTTCAGATTGTGCATTTAACTGTGTTTTCATTTGTGTTTTTATTTGTTCCGCTTGAGTGCTTAATTGTGTTTTCACTTGTTCAGATTGTGTTTTCATTTGTTCAGATAATTGAGCAGTTACTTGAGCCATCATTGCTCCTACTTGTGTCAAAATTGTGTTACTCAATAAATTCATGTCAGTATTGTTACTCTGATTTGTACTAGTAGGGATCACTTCACTTTCACATTCTACCACATTAGGAAATTCAGGCACAATATCATTAATCACGTCCATATTTTCTTCCATATTTATGTTTTGTTCATTAATTGGCTCTGCACAAGGAATCTCTTTTGAAACAGAGGCTTCAGTTTTCTCAGTGTCCATTTTCTTTAATATCTTATTATTGCGTAACTTCATAAATTTTACTCCGGACACTTAAATGGAGAACCCTGAATTTTCTACATGAAAAGATTTCCTAAACAATACCTTTGTATCCCTTCGGAGGTAGTAGTGGAGTCCTGCTGTCCTGCTTCCTTCCTTCAGTCGGTCAGCCAGCTGTTGTTCTCGTTCTAATCCAAGAATGCCTGCCTAATTCTCTCTAACACACGTATTTTATTTTTCTTGTTCGGTTTCTCGGTATACTGTCCAAATAAATTTGTCTTTATGCAATTTCAATGTCCAACTTGAAAAAAAAATTTTGAAGTGTTGTTTTCTAAAATTCTTTACTGTCTTTAAATTGTCGATGAAAAGTTCGTAAAATTTGCCTTTAATTCGAAAAATTCTGCCCCAGTTGGGACGTCACATGGGGCTGATTTGGGGATGTTTGTTCCCCACACCTGCCTCAGTCTTCGTTGCGGTCTTAATCACAAAGAAAACTGCTCCCCAGCAATTCGGTTTGCAAAGACAAATTCACCGGTCCACGGGCGCCAACCTGTTAATAAACAGATAGATTTATATTGTGGACCAGTTCCGAATCGCCAGAGGTAGTTGATTTGCCTGGTTAGTCAGCCAGTAGGGACGATCGTCTTATCTCCGTGGTTAATTTCGAATTAAAGGAGAATATGAGAAACAACACAAGATCTTTCTATTAATCCAATATTTAATGTTCTCTGATTTATTTTAATTTTGATAGGAGGCTTTTAACGTGTGTTGCACAGAATGTCAATATATATATGATATGTCCTACGGCGCACTTCAACCAAATTGCTACTTTCAATGTTAGTCTTTTCTTACGTGTATAAAATCTTACTTATATAGCGCGGATAAAATATCTATAATTAATAATCACTTGAAAAACACTGTCCTTCACAATTTACGCGCTTCTACTACACTCTACTTCTTCACTCTACTTACGCGCTTCTAAATCAACTATGCGTCGAACTTGCTAATACTTATAATAATCTCATTTTTATAGCGCGGATAAAATATACGTCTTCTTCCTACGACTCTCAGTGATGTAAGACTTATACTCAATTTACGGTCACTTTAAAGTACTTCTTCACTAGACTAACGCGCTGCTAATAAAATATACGTCGGACTTGCTAATATTTCTAATAATCTTATTTTTATAGCGCGGATAAAATACACATCTTCTCCCTACGACGTTCCGTGATGCAAGACGAGTTAGTTTATTTCATTTGTTTCCAAATGCTGCTCTCGTAACGAAGTTTTTCCCTACTCTTCTGTTTTTCTATTGGCTAATTATACTTCCTATATGCCCTTTTTGATCACACATGAGTTCTTATTGGTCCACTCAAATTGGTATCTAAAGCTTCCTTCTCAGCATCTTACAGTTAAAAGACGCTGTATTCCCTCACGCAACCTGTCAAAAGTGACAATTTATGTCTGGAGACAGAGAGTCGGGAATCGGGTTCGACCCATTTCCTGTTTAAGATAAATCAATCATTAAGTCTTATAATATAAGTCCTGATGTCCTTTAATGGTCATAAAAATGTTGTCCTTAATTTTTGTAACCGTACTTTGTACTCAACACAGACGACAATCTCATATATAGCCCCTGTACGATTGACAATACGCACCCTACTGTTTATACTTCCACACATAACACCTAACTTCAAACATTCATTCCCCATATAACACCTAACTTCAAACATTAATTACTCCATTAAGAAAAAAGCGACAAGGAAATCAATTACACCCATCAATAGCCAATAACAGCCCCTACAGTTTGATATATTACACATAACTTTTTATTAACCCGTTCCATCATTTTAATATAAAAACCTTAATAACTCTTTTCATTTTTATCACACCCACTACAAATTAATACCATTGGAAGCCCCGTAAAATAGCCCATCAGGATTAAATAACCAGAACTATGATAACTTTCAGTTATCAGAGTTATTGATAAAAACATAAACCTAGTACCGCCTACTTCGTCTTGAGCCGCCCGGCTGGCGCCTAGCCAATTTTGACAGCTCAAGTAATTAATGACCGATGCAACTTGCCTGTTTCAACGACGAAAAACGGAATATATTTCAAATCGGATAGCAGAAGAAACTACCTTACCCCAATCAGAGAAGACTTAGACACAGACACAACCAATTGGAACTACTTACCCCCACTACCCCTTACAAAGATATTAGCAGAAAGCACGGACATCTCGTCATCTATTGATCACACGACAGCTTAGACTAAAGAACTTCAAGACACACTTCAGACAAAAGACCACGTTAAACATTATTAAACTCAAGTAACTTTGCAATATATTGATATTTAAACGTTATAATCCGCGCGATAGAAATAGAAGTTATTAGCAGCGTCGAAGCGCGTAATTTATATTATTTGGTAAAGACATTGATTTTATTATTACGAAACCTTAATTGTGAACGTAAGATTGAACATTATTATCCGCGCGATACAAATAGAAACTACGAGAGAGTAAATGTGAAAGTAAATAGAAGTGTTCAACGGCGCGTACAAGTGAAGTAATTACTATTACAATTTAGCAAGTTACAAAGTGTTACTTACGAACCTTAACGACGTACTAAATACTACTAAATATCAGGACTTACATCATCTAATAAAACTAAATCGATTAATTCAGCATTTCAGCAAATACTAAACTTTGGAAAATATATATTAATTTGAAAAGACGACTCAACTTTTAGTTACCATTATTCCTGACACCGCCCTTTGACTGTTATCTCGATTTTCTCTAGCCACTTCCCTAGATAAGAGTTCTCTAGCTTATAACTACCCCTGAGTACTACGCCCGGCACCCCTTATTTTAATCAGAACTCCAGAACTACTACACATCTAAAAATCCCACCTACAGTGATAAATCTTCATAACCCCAGTACGGTTATAAATGACGTCCAATCTTGTGGCCTAATTAAAGAACTGTTATAAATAGCTGACCAACGTAAGCAACGGTTATAAATGGCGACCATCGTGATTGCTTGAATTTGAAGATCGAGGGACCAGTCAATAAAATTTAATTTTTCAACAATAAAATTCAGGAACACTACACTAAATCACACACCACCAAGTTTTAAATTCTGTGAGAAATTTTATTAGAGTCAGCACACCATTGGATTATTCATCATTTCATCAATACCCCCCCCCTGGATCTTCATCTACAACATTTTCCCTCATCACCTGGGCACCTGGACATCACCTTTGGCCTGCCGCTGGACATCTGGACTACAAAAGGGTATCGTTAATCCAACTTAAGTGTCGAAAACTGAATTTTGCTCCTATTTTTATTTGAATTCAAAGTAAATTTTTTCAATTTAAATTTCAAATTTTTTTTGTATTGTAATTAATTTTTATTTTTTAGTAAATTCAATTGTATTGTATTAGTTTATGAAATTAAGGAATAATAAAGTATTCCAAATCATGGAGCCAAATTCTGATACTCCGATATTATGTTCAGAACAGAATCCTACTTCTGAAAACAATGAAAGTGCCTCTGTTCCTATTTCTGACAACTTAGAAATTACTCAGCATGAAACCGAAAGTGACCTTGCTAGCTTGCCTGTTACGCAACCCCCTGTTAATATCCCAGCTGTGAGTGCACCCACCCCATCGACTTCAACTCAGAACACCATAAATTTAGACCCTAACCTTCCTTCTTTCAGTTTAGATTTTTTGTCACAAATCCAGGCAATGATGGTAGGAATTTCTACTCAAGTGAACGAATTTGCTACACAGAACTCCACACTTGAAAGTCAGATTGCTAACATAAATACTACATTAAATTCCACACTAGAAACACAGAGCCAACAATTGAGAAATGAAATGGCCACACAAAATGCTACAATGAACTCCACACTTGAAAGTCAAATTGCTAACATGAATACAACTATGAACTCCACACTAGAGACACAGAGCCAACAATTGAGAAACGAACTAAATTCAACACTTGAAAGTCAAAATCAACAAATGACCACAATGAACTCCACACTTGAAAATCAAATTACTAACATGAATACTACACTAAATTCTACACTTGCTACTCAAAATCAACAAGTAAGAGACGAACTTGCTATTCAAAACCAACAAATTACAACAATGAACTCTACACTGACAACCTTAATCACTGAACACCGCACTCAGGTTACGTCTGAATTACAAAATTTAGACAGTAGAGTCACAGCTCAAATAGCTACTTCAGAACAAGTGTTGACAAATCATATTTCCTCTGTAGAAAATCATGTCACCTCAGTAGAAAGGGTAACTGTTAGCAATTCTACTAAATTGGTATCCCTTCAATCAGAATTAGACCGACTTAGGCAAAGGGTAAGAGACCAGGAAAGCCTAATCGAACAAACCAGGGAAAATGCTTTGATCCCTCATGTTTGCAATACCCCATCAACATCTGCCTCTACTTCTTCCAACCCCCCTGATCCAGTACCTCAAGCCCCTGAAATACCAGAACCACCTGCACCATTACCCAGAACCAACAATGGATTGGATCAACGAGCTGCCAGCACTAATCAAACACCCCAAAATGTTGTAAACAATAGTTTTTCATTGCACAATTCAGATTTTCCATTACCGTATTTTGAAGATACCTTGAAAACAAACCCTGTCAGATATTTAAAGGACCTAAAAACTTATTTTGCTTTACGAGGAGTCCCAGAACATCTAAAAATGATTTTTGTGAATCAATCTTTGAAAGCTAACGCAGCTCGCTGGCTCCAAGTCATCGATCCCAACAACCTCCTGTCCATAGGTCAGTTTGAGGAAATGTTTTTATCTGAGTATTGGAGCGAAAGCGAGCAAAGCCGTTTGAGATCGCGAATATTTCAAGGTAAGTACGACCGTAGCCACGGCCAAACCTATCTAGAATATTTCATTTCTTTGTGTGAAAGCCGCCAACTGCTTAAACCAGAAATTTTGGAGCAAGATTTTCTAAAGGCACTCCCGTCTCACTTTCCGCCTGTAATAAGAAATTGCCTTGTTGTCGCATCTCCTCAATCCACCACTGAGATGTTAAAATTACTAAAGTCAATGCAGGACCTAACTTATACTTCCACTAAACCATCGCACCCCATTGTGTCAGCTAACCAAACTCACCGGAAAAACATCAATCTGGTACAAACTTCTGACAGCCAGGAAAATTTCCAGATTGGGTTGCGGACAGGAAATTCTAATGAGGACCAGCAAAACAATGATTCTAGGGACAACAGACCTTATTGGCCCCAAACAGAGTACGTGCGGAACGCCCGCAATAATTGGCAAACCCGTGGTTTCCGTTTCAGGCCGTATGGCAATTATAATAATAGGCAAGGGAACAGTTACCGAGGTCAGAACAGACGTGGCTATGCAGGAAATAGGCCTAACTGGTTTAACCGAAATCAGTATAATCAAGGTTTTTTCCGCCCCTACTATAGAGACTGGAATAATTTCAGGTACTCCCGCCGTAACAACAATAGTCAATATGAAAGGAACAATTCTTATGAAAGCCCGAGAAATAGACCTAACAACAATTCCCCGAGTAACATGGAAGACAGACAAGGAAATAATGACACATCCCAGAATGAAATAAGGACCCCTAACCCCCACGACCAGATTGATAGATCATAATTTTTCTTATTTTTCCTTCGCTAAATAACTCAAAACGAAACTTCCCAAAACAGCATAGAATGTTAAAATTATTCCAGGAAATGTAAATATCAAAATGAACCAGCATTACCTTATTATAAATAAATTTGAATGTTTGAAATTTTATAAACAACAATAATTAAAAGAGAATAACAATGCCAATGCCAACAATGTGGAAGGCCTGCCCATTGTTGACAACAATCCAATTGTTAGTAGTGTTATTTTTCCTTTTAGATAATAAATAAATTGAAATTTTGTTTGGAATATTAATTAAATATTTGACCACAGTAATAATATTCATGGAAATTGAAATTCTTTTGGACACTTATGACTTAAGAAGTTTATCAAATTAAATTAACATTTTGTTAATAGTGATGACATAACCACACCCCTTAGTTAAGATGTAAATAATGTATATATGTGTAGAATGTCACCCCTATTAATTCAGTGAATATTTCAGAAAATTTCCCCAATTTTATTTTAACCAACATGCTCCTTGGAACCCAATACAACGCAACAGATATTGTAAGAATTTAGAAAGTTTATTCAAAGAGAACAAAATCCCATTCAACTCAAGTCTTCCCTTAGCAGGTTACAACTCATTGTACGACCGACCCTTGGCCGGAAACACCCCGCTGTGCTGTAAACTGGTAGTAAACATTGAACTTCACATGTATAATACCAGGCAACGACCCCAATACAAACTGTTGAGAAGAAATTCTTGTAACCTACAACAATCACCTGTTAGAACTATATTATGTCATGAACCCCAAACAGAAATGCCTAAGAAAGTTTAAAGCAGAAGGAGAAGTAAAAAGGATTATCGACCAGGACTCAGGAAAACGTTTTATCAGACTGACATTGTAAAATAATTAGAGTGATTCATACTTCTCAAATTAATGTTTTACCTGACGTTATATATAACGAATGTGATACTTACAAGGTAGAGTGTAATTAGCCTCCCCGTGGTTGTTGCAAAGACTATGATGAGATGATTCTTATTCTATAAAATAGAGTGAGACATCACAACAGCCATGCCACTAAAGATATAAGTGCAACAAATAAGTTTATTGCCATTGTTAGTGAATCTTTGTATATATGTAATTTTAAGATAGGCCACTCCCTTTATTTATTCAACTGAAGAGTTAAAACATTCATTTGACAAAGGTAATCACACTATTATTTGAAGTAGTAAATAAGTAAACATTGAAATTTCGACATATTTGAATTTTATTGGAGTAGTACACAGAGTAAGAATAATTAAATTTTGTTAATTTTTCAAAAAGAAAAATTATTTTACATAAACAATATGGACAGGAAATAACCCTCTCCCTACACTAATTAAGTAGAATTGTATAGCAAAAGTGAAGTAAAAGAATGATCAGAGTTAAGTAAGAATTTGAAAGTGAAATAGTTGTTGAGAAATATGTGTGTTAACAAATAAGAATCTTGAAGGTAAAACAATGAGGAATATAACAAAAGGTAAGAAATAAATGTATGATAAGCAAAATGAGTGAATAATTAAGATGGTACAATATATGTCTACTAGGAAAATATGAAGTAATGATAGTTATGAAGTGAGAAATATGAGAATAAATGAGGAAATATGATAACGAGTATTAAAAGTAATATGAAAGAAAAGAATGATAATGAGTATTGAGATTAATAAAGAAATTGTGAAGGTAAGACATAAAAGATGATTTATGAGGTTAGAATAATGGAAACAAGGTAAAAGAATATTGAAAGAATGAAAAGGAACATTAAGGAATGATTATTAATGAGGTAAATAGATAAAAAGGAGTAGGAAGAAAACATGTGTAATCTGAATATAATATCAGTGTATTAAGTAGACCAATGAGGAAGATTAGCGTACTCCAACGTTTGACATCAACAACATATGGATTAGCATCAAAAATCAGCGTTATGCAAGAAGATATTGAAATTAATATTAATATCAAGAAATTCGAGTGTATTTTATAATTTTATTTGTGTATAAGGTATAATTATGATTTTGTTTTACTAGTTAATCAAATGGACTATGAACTCAGCAAAATGTGTACTACGACCAAGAAGAAAAGTGACCAATTTAAGGTAAAATTATGTTAAAAGTGTATTTTATTGATTATGAATTTATTTGTGTATGTGTAATTACGGCAGAATTAATCAAAAGTATAGATGATGTAAGGATCTAAATTTTTCAAGAATAGATATTGAAAACAAAGACAATTGATAGAAAAGCTAATATCAAAGTAAAACACAATAGAGAGAACCCACGAAATGATTCGAAGTGACGACGGAGAATTATTTTAGGGAATCGAAAAATTAAATTTCCATATTTCATACAAAAACTAAACACCGCCACTCTTCAAATTCCAGATTGGGTATTATAATGATCATAAAATCCAGCTCTTATTGATTCTGCGCAGATCAATTCCTCGCGTGAGTTTTTTAATCATTATGCGGACATCTTGTAACCGTACTTTGTACTCAACACAGACGACAATCTCATATATAGCCCCTGTACGATTGACAATACGCACCCTACTGTTTATACTTCCACACATAACACCTAACTTCAAACATTCATTCCCCATATAACACCTAACTTCAAACATTAATTACTCCATTAAGAAAAAAGCGACAAGGAAATCAATTACACCCATCAATAGCCAATAACAGCCCCTACAGTTTGATATATTACACATAACTTTTTATTAACCCGTTCCATCATTTTAATATAAAAACCTTAATAACTCTTTTCATTTTTATCACACCCACTACAAATTAATACCATTGGAAGCCCCGTAAAATAGCCCATCAGGATTAAATAACCAGAACTATGATAACTTTCAGTTATCAGAGTTATTGATAAAAACATAAACCTAGTACCGCCTACTTCGTCTTGAGCCGCCCGGCTGGCGCCTAGCCAATTTTGACTAGCTCAAGTAATTAATGACCGATGCAACTTGCCTGTTTCAACGACGAAAAACGGAATATATTTCAAATCGGATAGCAGAAGAAACTACCTTACCCCAATCAGAGAAGACTTAGACACAGACACAACCAATTGGAACTACTTACCCCCACTACCCCTTACAAAGATATTAGCAGAAAGCACGGACATCTCGTCATCTATTGATCACACGACAGCTTAGACTAAAGAACTTCAAGACACACTTCAGACAAAAGACCACGTTAAACATTATTAAACTCAAGTAACTTTGCAATATATTGATATTTAAACGTTATAATCCGCGCGATAGAAATAGAAGTTATTAGCAGCGTCGAAGCGCGTAATTTATATTATTTGGTAAAGACATTGATTTTATTATTACGAAACCTTAATTGTGAACGTAAGATTGAACATTATTATCCGCGCGATACAAATAGAAACTACGAGAGAGTAAATGTGAAAGTAAATAGAAGTGTTCAACGGCGCGTACAAGTGAAGTAATTACTATTACAATTTAGCAAGTTACAAAGTGTTACTTACGAACCTTAACGACGTACTAAATACTACTAAATATCAGGACTTACATCATCTAATAAAACTAAATCGATTAATTCAGCATTTCAGCAAATACTAAACTTTGGAAAATATATATTAATTTGAAAAGACGACTCAACTTTTAGTTACCATTATTCCTGACACCGCCCTTTGACTGTTATCTCGATTTTCTCTAGCCACTTCCCTAGATAAGAGTTCTCTAGCTTATAACTACCCCTGAGTACTACGCCCGGCACCCCTTATTTTAATCAGAACTCCAGAACTACTACACATCTAAAAATCCCACCTACAGTGATAAATCTTCATAACCCCAGTACGGTTATAAATGACGTCCAATCTTGTGGCCTAATTAAAGAACTGTTATAAATAGCTGACCAACGTAAGCAACGGTTATATTTTAGAAGTATTTTGATATAAGTCTGACCTATATCGGCTAATTATTACTGTGTATAAATAGATTTTGATATCAAAGGGTAATTCAATTAAATAGCGAAATGAACTGTAATATGTCATCTTGTAGGTCTTAATGTCCTCCTTCTAAAGGTGTAATTTGTTTTATTATGCTATATGTCGTTTTGTCGTAATAAGTCCTGAATGGTCACCGGTGTAATGCGTTTTGCTTGTCTTTAGGAGTCGAAATGTCGTGGGTGGTCTGGTCAGTCCGTGAAACAGTTGCAAATTACAAACTACCTCACTAGTGATCAAACCCGCGACCTTCCGATTTGTAGCGCTGTGATCTGCACCAAGACGTTCCTAAATCGAAAGTTACTGCAGTTCATACAAGGGCAGAAGAATATAAAAATGAGGGAGGGGTGTTAGTTCATGTAAATAAAGAAGCAAAGTTTATCATTGCGCAATGTTCCCAATGTAGTATAAGTCATTTTTTTTTCACGAAATACCCACCGATATAGAAGGAAGTTAACACCGAAATCAGCCATTTTATTTCACCAATAAATCAGGGCCCTAATTACACTGTCCAACAAAAAAACATTTTTTAAATGTTTCCTTCACTTCATGAGTCAATTCTTACTAATTTTGGGTTGAGAAAAACGAATATGACAAAGAAAATCTTTTATTAGCTCTAGTTTCTGAGATAAACAATAGGTGAAAGTTTTTAACTTTAAAGGATTAAGAGAAAATGGTAAATTTAACATCTATAAATATTAATTACATAATGTGCTAACAACATTAAAAGTGTGACCGTTCTTTTATTAATGACAGTTAACATCCTAAATTGATTAAACAAATCTACCATGCCGTTGAATCTACAGAGAATCAATTGGTTGCTTCATGAGATCGCTGTCTTTTGGCTTTTTCTCTTGTGAGTTCAGGAGCATCCCTATACACAAACCAGCAGTAATCCGCAAGCATTAGCGGCTTTGATACCTCCGTTCTATCACAGAAATATCCTGATGGACCTTTCTCCATGCTCGTCACTGACAGCTCCACAACTAGGTGGGAAAAAATTGAGATCGGAGTGGAGAAAATTAATTTTTAGGGACATGTTGCATCTGAGTTGATGGTATTTTTGTAGAAGTACTGTCGCCAACTGAGTGTAGTCATCATCTCTTTCATTCCCTAAAAATCCATGCATAACTCCCTTGAGAGCTTCCCAAGCTGCTTTTACTTCCCCTTCCAAAAGTAGGTCGAATGCAGGAACCTTTACAAGTAGACACATTTGTGGCCCAACAGAGATGCCTTCCTTGACTTTTGCATCACTTAGTCCAGAAAATTTCTCTCTCAAATATTTAAAAGCCTGGCCTTCTTGGTTCATGCCTTTGACAAAATTCTTTATCAAACCCAGCTTGATATGTAGAGGTGGAAGAAAAAAATCTTTTGGATCCACAAGAAGCTCGAATGAGATCACTCAACTCCGATTGGCTCAATCTGTGTGGTTGATCATCTTTCACTTCAAAATCAGGATCGTGGGGTGTTGAATGCTTGTTGAGTTCTTCTTCTTCCACACTTGCCTTCATTTTCTACGTCCAACTCATAATTTTGGGGTGGAGTAGGAGCTGGTAAACTGTGTGAATGTGGAATAGGTGAAATAGCAGATGGACTGTTGCTTTTTTTCATTGACAATCCTGCCTTTATAGGCGGAGTCAAGCATAAATAGCAGTCATCTGTATAATTGTAGGCTCCCGCCAAACCATAGGCACTGCAAAAGGCATTCATCGTTTTTTATTTTTCAGCCACTCGTAATAAAACTGAACATGAGTTGCAACATATATGTGGGGCCCATGCCTTATCCTGGTTGTACCAAAATAATGTTGGTAGGCAGTCTTCACAAGAGGCATCAGATTGCGTTTTTGTGACGAAAATGTTATTTCACCATAAAAGTACCAAAAATTGTTCACTAAATTTACACATTTCCTTGGCATGTTGATGTCACAAATTTTGCTCTTTAAAACTCTCCAAAACAAAAATTCTGCACTAATTACAACAGATACTCCGAAATTCACCGTCACAACAATGATGTTTACGTTTGTAATCTACCCACAGATAGACTACTGTGGTATTTTGACAGTTGACAAGTGTGCCAACATCCAAAAACAAATTTTTCCGAAACTGAAAATTTTGACTATAGAGAATATAAAATGTCACTGTATCTCCAAAACAAGAGCTAATCGGTAATTTCTATGGTGATTTCTGAATTCAGCAGGTGGAAATACATAAGAATCAGCTATTTTTGAGCCCGAAACATTTCCATTGTTGGGCAGTGATTATTCGTCGACATAGAGTTGAACCTATCGTCTGTAACGTTTAGATCAGAGATCGCTTTCCGTCTACTTGCAAGGTACGTGAATAAGATCCATATGTTGTAAGTAAACTGTAGATGCCATAGTGTTATTTGAGACAGCTAAGCATTGTACTCACTCACATGAAGGTACAGTAGAGCACATAGTAGTCTGGATTGAAGGTCATTACCGCCAGTTCGAGACATGGAATTCATGAGTGGCTGCCTGGCTGTGACTGGCATACTGCACAAACCTGCTGTGCCACTGTCTTGTCTGAACCCAACCTGTCCATGGCTCTTATTGCACATTTTCACTGTCCACAATACACCGTTTGCACAAAAGTGGTTTCATATATTTATACAAATACTGTATAAATATAATACACGATGTAACAATCGGTGCGGCACTGCCTTTCCGTTCCATGTCTGAAGTTGTACACATGTACAGGACAGGCAAGAAGTTGCTAGCACTTTGAAGTAAAACGAAATAATAAAAATAATAATAATAATGGAGATAATGATTTTCATTTCAATTCATTTTATTTATTTATTTATAGATGATGACGGTAATAATAGTCCGCCGGCGTGGTCTTGTGGTTAGCGTCGCTGACTACAGATTCGTCGGCCCGGGTTCGATTCCCGGTACCTCCTCGGATTTTTCTTAGGTAGAGAGGTCTGGTAGGGGTGCACTCCGCCTCGTGATTCAAAATTGAGGAGCTACTTGATAGAGAAGTAGCGACTCCGAACAAGAAAACCACCATTAACGGCCGTGGGTGTCGACATGCTGACCACATGCCCCCCAATCCTGCCATCTGCCTACGGGAGATGACGCTGCGGTCGGGTGGTAGGCCAAGTCCCTCCAGGGATGTAGCGCCACGGAGTTTAGTTTTAGACGGTAATAATAATAAATATCACAATAATGATACAAATAAAATAAAACACAAAAAAATGTAACATTAACCCTCGGTATATCTAGGAAATTTGGTCGGTACAACGCCAAAGTGAACTAAGCGCCAATTGTCAAAACATAGACTATTGGTAGTCCATGGTGCAGATTTTGATATCCTACGGTCTGCAATAACGAACTAAGCGATACTACGATAGTAAAATCAGTTGAGAAAAAAGGAAATTTCGTTTTGATCAAGATTTTTTTACAACACTCAAACTTCAACTTCAGTTTTCTCAAAATATGGAGTTTGGCGCTTAGTTCACTTTGGCGTTGTACCGACCATTTAATGATCGTGGGTGTCGGCACGCTGACCACATTCTCTCCAATCCTACCATCTGCCTAGGTTAAATGACGCAGATGTCGGATGGTAGATATAATATCCCCTTCAGGGATGCAGTGGCACTGAGTTTAGTTTTAATATATCTATTAAGTAAAATCTGAACCGTGACCAAAAAGGAGTTGAACCACGTTGGTGCTTATTCTATGAATGCGTTTCGTATCAGATAACCCCTCAAATCTCCGACCGGCAGTCGTAGCTATTTCACGAGTAAAATCCAAATTAACAGAACACAGAACTAATTATTCTGGTTTGTACCTATCCTAACAAGGCGAAAGCTATCTGCAAGGGAAATATTTATCTTGTCAATTCACGCTAACAGTTGTTACTGATAAGTTATGTTTCCAAACTTGACATCACCTAAGCGTTAAAAATCATGTTGGATTATAGCGTACCGTTGAGCTAAATCAATAAAATAACTGCGTCTTACCTTTATTAAGTGCCAGTATGGTACTTTATGACATTGTGTGGGGGACGGGAAAATGTCTGTCTGTCCGTTTGTCGGATTTTCATGAAACTTGGTATACGCATTTATAACGTCCATGGTAAGAACCCTATTAGTATTGGACCAAATCGGTTGACCGGTACCGAAGTAACGAATATATATGAATATTAATTTTGTAATGGATCTCGAGTCCCGCCTCGGGCATGGGTGTTTGCGTGTAATCAGGAAAATAAGCAATAAAGGAAAATTAGGAAAAAGGAAAAACAAAGAAAAAAAGTTGCCATATTGTATCTCAGGCAAGGATTGTCGTGTTAGTCAACCCATTTACCCACATAAGATGGCCGTCAGTTATATATTATTATTATTATTATTATTATTATTATTGTTATTATTATTATTTATTATTATGATGAATTTCGTATTTTAAGGTAGAGAATTACAGGATGTATTCTTATATGTGAACAATTTCGGGCCTAATTATAATCCTTGCACCAAGGGACCCATTTTTAACGTTGTTTCGTTTAGCAAAAATTAAAACTGCAATGCTAAGGAGGTAGGGCTGGTCCCTACTTTACTGAGTGGGTGCAGAAATAATAGTATATTGCGATACAAGTGCCGTAAGGCACGTTTACGGGTCGAGGAAACAGATTGAAAACCCGAGGCGCAGCCGAGGGTTTTTAAGTTTTCGAGACTCGTAAATGCCTTTACGGCCCGTGTGTTGCATGCTATTTTTTGCACGATGATTATTTATATCAATTTAATTATATTAATTGTGATATTACCTGAAAATATTATGTAAATACATTCTTGAAAATAGATGTTTATTTCAGAAAGTGATTCGCATGTGTTTGTTGTTATAGGAACCGAATATTTGTCCTGGGGGCTTTGTCCATAAAGACTTGTATTATGAAGTGTATCGTAATGAATTATGACGTGGCGCTTGGACCGTAAGTAATTTAACCTCATCGCAACCGCCCTTAGCAACAAGACTGTGTGGGAATGTCAACTTACGATCCATGTAAACAACTTTCGTAAGTAACGCTTACTAGCTAAGGAGTGCAAAAATAAATTTATATTAAATTGCTAGCACATATCCTTGTAGAGGTTGTCTTAAGACTAGACTGGCTGACTGTTACAGCAGAGAACTTTGTGGTTAGGGAATACAGAGGTGGGAGAAGATTGGTAGCATCTAGTGGGGAGCAGTTCAAGACGTTGTCGGTCCCAAGGTGGCACTTAGCCATGTTTCCTTCCTCGGATAACACAACAACCAGGCGGTAACCCAGGTCGTGCAGATTCTCAGGCTTTGATTTTCCTCCTCTTCTTTCTTTTTACCTCTTAAGACCTAAAGGTAGAGTCTTACGTAAAATCAGTCTTTGAAAAAGGTAGTCTGATTCTGTATTAACTTTACCTCCTACGTCATTGCTGTTTCATTGCTAGTGGATTGAAATACAGCTAAGTGGACAGGTGTATAGAGAACAAGCTTCCTCTTGTTTGTAAGTAAGGAAAGCGTATTCACAAGTACAGATTAGAAAGGAATTTTTAATAACAACCCTTTTCATAAAGGGCGCCCATATGATATTTTCTAGGCGGGGTAATTTTTGAAATTAATTTATTTGTTGCCGCTTTAACTTCTTGAGCCACTTTGTAACATTTTTTCCCCGCGCATGAGCCCACTTAGGACAACGCAAAGTACTTAGAGGCGTTTCTGTCTTTTCCTTTGACTCCATATTGCTTTCATCCTTTGGCTGTGAGCTTCCTTCCTCTCGTTTGTCCATGTTGTTCCAGTTTTTTCTTCGGTCTGTTCTCTTGGTCAACCACCCACTTATGCAATTTTATTCCAAAGCTATCTCTTTTCAAAATAACTTCTGGGGTAATTTCTGCAAGTTTTAAGTCATTTTTTACTTCACCAATCCATTTCATAGTATCTACTTTTGCTTTAGTTCTACTTTCATAGAATTCCAATATTTGTTTTGTGAGCCTATTTGAATTCATTCGTTTAATATGTCCATATAATTTTAACCTTCGTTTTCTGATATCACTATGAATGCCTGTATCTGTTTTTATTTCCGTTTTACTGCTAAGTCTGTATTTTTCACCTACGTTTCGTGGACCTAAAATTTGTCTTATAATTTTTATTATATTTTCTACATCTGTTTTTCTGTTCAAAATTAGAGTTTCGGATCCATAAAGGCACTCGGGTTTAATTACAGTCTCATTTTATTAGCATTGTAACATTTTATTAATAATAATGTAATAAGTGCAACAATGATGTAGCCAGAAAATAATTTCGGGGAGGGTCGAAAGTGCCGGAGGGTTTGGGGGTATGAAAGGGTCCATCCCCGGAAAATTTTTAAATATTGAACTAATGAAAATCACATTTTACGCTATTTTAGCACTGACAAAGTAATTAGAAAATTTGTTTACCATACTCTAAGACATGCCAATGTAAACAAAAAATCGTTACCTAAATTATAATACTAACTTCTATGTATAAGAAAATTTAAATAACACATAGAACAAGGGAAATAATAGGCCTACTCATTATGTTATGGAAACAAAATAACTGCTATATCATATTTGACACACCAACAAAACTTGTTTAATGTAATAAATTTATTTTTTAAATACAAAAATACAAATTTAGGTTTTGAATTTTATGGGTCCGGACCCCCTGGACCCACCTTTCCTAATCCACTGTGGATTCTGCTTCCATGTTGTCGATTTGGTAATACTTCTGCAAACGTTTTATGTCGCTACTGACTTTTAAATAATTGTCCTAAAAGAAAAACACCTGACTATAATATACATTTTTTTTTCCTTTCCCTGAGAGCTAGGGGGGCGGGTATGGGCGCCCATGCTTTTCATATCATGAAATATTTCTAAAACGAACTCGAGGAAGATAACTTCGTTTTTTTCTTGAATACTGACATGGAGTATTTCAGTATAAAAAAATCCCTTTAGGCAGGCCTACAGGCGGAGGTAGATTTCGAAATGCTTTTGGTTTAATTTATTGTCGCTGCATATCACTCTTCTTCTTTAGTCTTGGCATGGCAAACCTGCAGTAAAGAGGAAGAGCCTATAATCAATTGTTTTGACAACAATAATAGGATATAGTATTCTGGGAGGCCGTGCGCAAGATCAGCAATGAATAAAATTAGCAAAGCCGCTAAACAAGACAAAATTATGATATTATAATAATTCTTTCAAGTGTTATTATTTTCAAACATTAAAATCTCGCGTCATATGAGAGCTATCAAGAAACTATTTATTGATTTGTAGAGTACTCATCAAGAACTTTTCAACGATACCCCACAAGACGTGGTTTCAAAAGTTTAGAATTTTCATCCCCCACCCCCACCCTCACTCGAACCCCCGAATCGTTGGTGTCACTGTGAACTCCATAGGGAGTACTCTAATTTATTCAAACAAAGTTTCCCTCTATACTTCATAGGGGCCGAGATATAGCCTACATTTTTAAAAATTTCAACCCCCACCACCCCCTTGGGCCAATTTTGCTCATTAACGAACTTGTCCGAACTATTGGGCCTAGAAATAACATATTAAAATTTGGTTCAAATATCTTCAAAATTACGGCCGCTATCGTGTAAAGATAAATATATATAAATATATATATATATATATATATATATATATATATATAAATATCACAAAATTTTTTTTTGAACGGGCGGTGGTTTCGTACTTAGGGGAGCATGAAACGTAAAGATATGAAAGAATTTTTCGAAAATCATAAAGTGGTATCCATTGCAATAGGTAGATTTTTCTTCGAAAATCTACCTAAAATATATTAGTATTTTGTAATATAAGCCATTCAGGATTAACAAAGCGAAGCAGGATTTTGAATGTAGATTATTGTTTATTCAGTCTCTGAGCCCAACTCATCTCTATAGCAATATGCAAGTACGACAGCTATTCTACCTATCCCTTCTTCCTAAGCAACCTATATTCACATAACCTGAATTCAATTCCGACGTCTCATATTGATCATCCTTTGCTGAATGATGAGGTTCTTGTGTGGGAGGATAGGCACAATAAAAAATCAAAATAGACAAAAAAAAATGCATTAAAATTCTTTAAAATAGACATTCGAATAGGAACTATTTTATTTATTAATTTAATCAAGAATGAACATTACAGGTAAACACCCAATTCATGACTATACTAGCAATACATCATGTACTTACAATAACACAAATATGAAATAGGTATAATAAAAAGTAGGAAAGTTAGGATAATGACCAATGTAAGGTAAGAAGTGAAGAGAATAGGAGAGAGTAAAGAGAATAAGAGAGATAAGAAGAAAGCAAACATGAAGAATGTAGAGAAAGATAAGAATGAAATAAGAGTAAAACAAAAAATATAAATACATAAAATATGTTAGTTGACAATATCATATATCATATAATTTATAATTTAACCTTTGTGTTTGGTAACAAAAATTATCATTGTAGGGTAGTGTAGGTGTACGAAGAATGAATATGCGCAACTTGTCAGTAAATGTTTGAACCATTCTTAAATAAATAAAAATCAGGTAAACTGATAGGCCTATAACAAAGTGCCAGAATGCTTTTTTAAATCAGTGAAAATTGCAATAATAATAGGCCCACGCAGAAAATAAGTTATTTTTATAATAGAACTCAGAGTTAAACTCCAAAAACAAAATGCACTGGCAATAATATTAATGATGCAATAGGCCTTCGATTCCCTGACATGTTTGTTTCAAGTTGAATGAATAAAAAGTCAATCTGAAATCTATCTGTCAGGAATTACATTAGGAATATTTCATGAAAATCCGATAAAGCGTATTTGAGTTATCGCGGCTTTCTAATATATTACCATAAAAATAGGCACTAAATTGGGCATTACTCCGGTACCGGTCAACCGAATTGGTCCAATATCAATAGTTCTTCCCATGGACGTTATAAATGCCTATACAAAGTTTCATGAAATCCGATAAAGCGCATTTGAGTTATCGCGCCTTTCTTATATATTGCCATAAAAATAGGCACTAAATTGGGCATTACTCCGGTACCGGTCAACCGATTTGGTCCAATATCAACAGGCTTCTTCCCATGGAAGTTATAAATGTCTATACAAAGTTTCATGAAAATCCGATAAAGCGTATTTGAGTTATCGCGCATACAGACACACGGACGGACAGACGGACAGACATTTTCCCGTCCCCACACACAATTTCATAAAGTACCAATCTGGCACTTAATAATATCAAACCTGAGAATATATGCAGTAAGTGAAAAATAAGAAAATTGCAATACGATTGTGACACTACTTGCATAAAGTACGATTCTTAGAGAATGGGTACAGTGTAGCCTACTTAGAGAGATAACTCTTCTTCTCTTCTGGATAACACAGCGTTACATTCACTATCGATTTATCGAGAGAGAGAGAGAGCGAGAGAGAGAGAGAGAGAGAGAGAGAGAGAGAGAGAGAGAGAGATAGCATGGCGGTGTTAAATGGCAGCACTTGTTTTAAATAAAGAAGTCTATTACATTAGGAAAAACACACCCTACCATAACGAGTTTTACGTTGCCGGAAACATAAAGGGAATATGAGGTGAAATTGTTACAACACAGCTTGAACAGTACAACGCAATCGTAAGATATAAGTTGCTGTACATTTCAACTGTTGTGGTGCAATTCGATATTATACTGAAGCCAGGTAATAGGCATTAGGACACGTAAATGTACAAAACAATTGGCGTAATTATAATTTGCATTTCTCAATCGTATAATAGCAATACATAAACTTAGGCTTGAGTTATTCAATTTTAAAGATTTATATGCATTTTTCTGAACTTCCAATCTCTAGTTACAGATATAATGAAGTTTAAAAATTTAATTTTAATTATAAATTTAATTTATTACTTATTTATAATTTATAATTAATAAAAAAAGTGCAAGATTTTTGCTATTTAGGATCCATACTTGAATTAGACGGAACATCAAATAAAGAAATACAGAAAAGGATCACTAACGGGAGAAAAGTTATAGGAATGCTAAATTCGATATTGTGGAATAAAAATATAATTAACAAAACTAAAACAATAATTTTTAAAACAATCTTCCAAAGTATAATATTATATGCGGCAGAGACATGGACAGTTAATCCACACCATAACAGAAAACTAATTGCTACAGAAATGGATTTTTGGAGAAGAGCTGCTAGAAAATCAAGAATAGAAAGAATTCGAAATTCAGAAATATGGAAGATAATGAAAGCAGAGGAAACAATTTTAACAACAATAGACAAGAAAAGACTAAATTGGTATGGACATCTACAAAGAATGCCGGAGAATAGGATACCAAAAGCTATAGGCTAATGAATTGGCAACCAGAGGGGAGAAGGAAAAAAGAGAAGACCTGCTAGAAAATGGGATCATTGCGTTCGAGACTCCTTACAAAAGTTCCAGTTAAATCCAGTAGATGCAATGGACAGGGATAAGTGGTACCATGCAACACATTGAACATTCTTTGGAAATATGTTAAGTTTATTAAAATATGTAAAAATTTGGGTTAATTGTATTCTAAAATTTGGTTAGAAATTACTGAACTTTTATACAAATGTTATTGTAATAGAGTTGTTGTGTTGGTGGAGTTTAACCTCAGAAATGAGGAAAGCAATAAATAAATAATAATTTATAACCAATGTCAAATCGACACATGTGTACCTATAAGTATTAACCATGAATGAAAAAATAATTTTATATATATGCACTTCATACACGCCATTGAATATTCCCCATAAATCTTAATACAGCAGTTAAATAATAACAATATAATTAGCAACCTTGTATCAGGATAATATAAACTCTCTGCATTAATAATTTGTGTTATAAGGTGATACATTTTAAGTATAAATTTAAGTATTCACCACAAACGGACATGAAACACATAAATCATACTAGATTTGAACCTGCGACTACGAATTTGAGTTTGCGATGTTACCATCTCGGCCACCTCAGACGGAAAATAATTTCTGAAAAGTTATTTCAATGATACAAGTGCATATTTGTCTGTAGGCCTATAACGCTTTATTTATTCATGTGGAGTTGGGTGTAGAAATTAATTGCAGTGTGTATGGTGTAGGACAAAGTATTTAGTGGTCTGGAGATTTACACGTGTTGGGATGCTGGTGAGCCATCATCTCGCTGTGCTCAGTGAAGCCTGAACCCAGATATCGATGTCAGAGTGCCACGTGGGATCGACCGAAAGGTGCGTCGCTTCACATATTGGCGGCGGGTGGATTTTGTTGCCTTAATAATGGCGTAACCGTTCCATATCACCGCGTATCACAGATTAATATCACAAGACTTGTGGGGCTGAATGGACCATGTATATATCCTGCATATTAAAGAAATCTTGTTTTCCTCTTTGTATTAGTGGTCCTGGGATCGACCCAGCCTCCAACATAAATGAGTACCAGGAGCAATCCTGGGGGTAAAGGTAGCCCCGTGCGTAAGACAGACAACCTTACCACCTTACCGAATGTATAAAATCTGGAAGCCTCAACCTCCTGGACCCTGTGGGCCTCCATGGCCTGTATAGGGAAAACTTTACTTTTTTATATTAGTGGCCTACTAGCTACAATAGAAAATGCAAAAAATGCTAAATTATTTCAATATGCAGATATGCGTCAAAATGGAAAATACTGTACTTTATTCGCATTAGATTTGGCATAGATCAGCGATAGTAGGCTATTTCTGTGATTATTATGAATAATTCAGAGTGACTTTGTTTTAAATATTTACACACTTCGTATTTTTCTACCTACAATTTATAAGATATTATTGAAATTTTACGAAATAGTTTCGTGCTTCATATTATTGAACATAGCGAACGTAGAAATTTGCATTAAAATCGGTCAATACTTCATGCCAATGGAATGCTTTAAAGGTTTGAAATATTATAGTAAAAAAGACATTTAAAATATATGTAGGTATAGGCCTACACATATACTCTTATCAGAAACACCTTTATCTGAAATACCGTTTAATCGAAACGACAATGAAAATTGTTTTTATGGCATACTGTGTATGTAGGTTATGTTTGAAACCACACTTGGGATACCACGCGAGGAAGGAATAATTTCGCGGGAAAAGGAAATCTCCCGTTTGGAGGAATAGGAAGCGAGTGAGGAAAGAAATATACCAAGGATAACTAACGGAATATAAGGGCTCTGACCTTGTCCGCCTCTATCCCTTATCTATTGTAAACACGCCATCTCTGTTGGTTTCTTTTATTTGCTCATTTCGGTCATGTGCTAGTCCGTGTGTGGTGATCGATCACTTTTTGTGAAGTGTTTTTTTAATCGGTTTTTTGTTTATAATGTCAAAAAAGCGGGAAATGGGTAAAGGGTCGTGATAACGATAAAAAGTAGAAGCAGTTAAAATTATTGAAAATGATGAGATTTCGCTTACTGTTCGGCTGATTTTGCTGTTGTTGTTTCCATTTTGACATATTATAGTTATGTACTGTCTTCATTTATTTTCACCTAAAACTTCAAAAAGTGATTCTTAAAGTCTAAAAATTACATTTTAATTTTTGTACGAGATTTTGGTCATCCGAAACCACCTCCTTCCCCTTTCTTTCGGTTAACCTTGATTGAGGTTGGTGTAATGTTTTGTCATTAAGGAAAGAAAGAAGAGATATAATCCATTCTTCGTAAAAACAAGGTCCCGAAATCCTTTAAGGTACAGTTATAGCGTACGTTTAAAATGGCACATGTGGGCCAATTTTCTAATGTTTTGCTTTATGCATAGTTAAACACCTAACTTTCTAGTTTCCAAAAATGCATTATTTATGCGCCTATGACGGTGGGGACCTTTTTCAAATTCATTTAAATGGACCAGTGTGCACGTGGTTGTGCTCTAGGGGAATGCTAGAGTGCAGGGCATAGTAGCTGTCACAAAATAATAAAATTAAGAATATCTATATTTTTTCAGTTTAAATTTGGCGGATACTTGTTATTTCAAGTAGCTACCAGTTGTGATTGCATATGAAGCATAAGGAAGTTCGTTTTGTATAAACTATAAACAGTAACCCATTCAATGATTCAATAAAATAGACTAAATAGCATAAAGTAGCATAAAAAATAGACTAACAAACTTTTTAGAAAAAAAATAAACTATTAGCGGAATCACAATTTGGTTTTAGGAATAATATGAGTACAGATGATGCTATAATGGCCGTTACATCCACAATTATTAAAGCAGTAGATGAAGGAAAAAAATGCTTAGGTGTTTTTCTGGACCTAAGAAAGGCATTTGACACTATAAGTCACAACATTTTGCTAAATAAATTAGAAAATATTGGTGTTAGAGGTATTGCCTTAGACCTATTTCGATCATATTTATCAAATAGATACCAAATCACTAAAGTTAACAACGAAAAAAGTGAAAACGTAGTGCTAAATATCGGCGTCCCACAAGGAACTGTGTTAGGTCCTTTGCTCTTCTTAATATATATCAATGATCTTCTTAAATTAGATATAAGTCTCATCAAAGGCAATGTCTATTCCTTCGCTGATGACACAGTAATCATATTTTCTGGAAACAGTTGGGAGCACGTTTTTAGTAATGCTAACATTGGAACAAACAAAATAAAAAAATGGCTCGATGAAAACCTTCTATCTTTAAACATTGATAAAACAACATATTTACCATTTTCACTAAACTCTAAAGGACTTTCCTCGATAAATGCACAACACAATATAATCTTACATGAAATCTCTTGTTCTATCCCTTTTAATTGTAAATGTCCAAAATTAAGTTCATCAACACAAGTAAAATACTTAGGTGTTATCATTGATCAAAATTTACGGTGGGAAAAACATGTTCAATATCTGTGTCTTAAACTACGGAAAACTATATATAAATTTGTTATATTAAGAAACATTATGCCACAGAGTACTTTAAGACTAATATATCTAAGTTTAGTCCAATCAGTTATACAATATGGAATAATAGGATGGGGTGGGATATGTCAGACTGCACTTCGCCCATTGTCGTTGTTGCAGAAAAGAATAATCAAGATATGTTTAAAAAAATCAATGGACTATCCATCTGAAAGTTTATATAAAGATTTTGACGTATTGAATATTAAACAATTATACTCCTACACTTTATTAAATTATTTCCATAAACATCATGAAAAGTTCTTAACACGAAATCACTACTATAATACAAGGAGGTATAATATCTCTTGTCCTCTTTTCGAACCAAAGTGTGCTACGGAAGTAGGTCTAAGGCATAGTATAAATTTCGGACCAAGGCTGTACAACAATTTTACTAGAAGAAACCCTAATATGATACCACTAAACAATAAATTATTTAAAAAAAGAGTACTCGATTTGATTAAATCTAACTTGTATACTCTGGTTATTCATTGCATGGCCAGGCGGCTTCCTTTCGTTAGGAGGAAAAGTTTGCCGACAGCTCAACCCATGTTCTTTGTTTAGACCGCACCAATCAGCTAGTTACCCCAGCCAATCAAAATCTAAGAATGTCCTGTGGCGATTTTGACAGCTACTCGTCTAGTCCGCGTGGAGTGAATGCGTTGTTGCAAGATCAAGTTACAGTAAACAATAACACGTGTGAATTGAATAAAGCGAAGGAAGAACTGAGGTCAGCGATAACAATGAGAGAATATTGCAACGTTGCTTTTGTTTTGGAAAGGAGAAATCGAGCTCTCCACCCCTCCGACTCGGTCATATCAAGAAACATAAAGAAACGCCGACTTCTTTGATGCCGCCTGGCCATGCAATGAGTAACTGGACTTTAATTGTACTTTTACCACTTTTTTATGTTAATCATTCTCAACTGTAAATTTTTTATTTTTAACAATGGGTATTTGTTGGTAACTCTGTTATGTTACTGTAATTTATTTTTTCGTATCTTTGTTCATGCATTTATTTCATATAAGCAATCTTATTTATTTTTATTCTTATTTTTTACCTAAAACTATAATATGTATGTTTTTTTTTTATATAATTTTAAAAATATAATTTTAGTATGACTGAACTGACCCCGAACACGAGCTATGCTCATGCGGGGCAAATAATACTCTTTTCAAATTGTGTGTATATTATTTGTATTTGTAATAATTTTGTATCAATTTGTATTTTTAATTTGTAATAAACTTAATATAATAATATAAATAAGCACATGCTTTCCTACTCGTTTTATAGGTAAGTGTTGTGATATACTCAAAATCTCCAATTGAAAGAAAGTGGAAGAAGGTTTACCATGGAAACCAATACACAATCTATATTAATAAAAGGAAGTGTCTGTCTTCCTCCGTCTATCTGTCTGTCTGTCCGCGATGCCCAGCGAAATCTACTGAACGCAGAAAACTGAAATTTTAAACATAGGTGGACTGAAGAGTCGGGAAATGCACCTCGAAGCCGGAATTTTAATTTTTGCTTTCGTTCGTGAGTTATGAGTGAAAAACGGGCAGAAAACTTGTATTTTTTGCGTTTTCGAAGCATCAGTTTTCAGTATATTTCAATGTCAAATCAATTACAGTAGGCTTTGGCTATTTTTGTCATGCCTTGGACATAAAACCATCGCGATCGCTTGAACGTTGTAGCTCACGCTGGTCGATTCATTTGTTTTTAATGTCAAGGCACGCAGACATATGAAATTTTCAACCTACACCGAAGAGGATTATTATTATTATTATTATTATTATTATTATTATAAGTGGGATAATTAATATAGGCCTAAATATGGTCAAACGTTGTTCGATTTGGACGAAACTCACTATACAGGGTTTTTTTGGGCCAAGGACCTCGAATCTGAGGTCGCTTTTACCAGGCGACGCTATCTAATCGTGGTATGTAATTCACGTGATTTAGGTGCTAATAAATATAATGATTTAACTATTATGCTCTTAATTTTTAATTTTTGAAATAATTATCGCGGGCGAAGCCGCGGGCACATGCTAGCAAACAAATAAAATCGGGTAAACTGATGTAACAAAGTACCAGAATGGTGTTATTTTTGATGTCGATTTCAGAGTTAAGCTCCAGATCGATTCATTACCCAGGGCTTACGGAAGAACAAAGGTCTAAAGTTTGATAAGCATATATGAAGGAATATGTGGGTAGTGTTATTTTTCAGTGCTATCTGTATTGCAAATTCCAAAGCTCTATATGAACACTCTAAAACAATATGTTGTCATGAAAACTTATTTGCATTTGATAAATCATTTTGAATATATTGTCACAAAATAGGTACTAAATTGGGCATTACAACCGATTTGGTCCAATATCAATAGGCTTCTTCGCATGGACGTTATAAATGTGTCCATATAAATATCGATAAAGCGTATTCGAGTTATCGCGCGTACAAACACACGGACAGACTGACAGACAGACGGACAGGTATTTTCCCGTCCCCCATACAGTCTCATAAAGTACCATACTGGCACTTAATAAATGTAATAATAATAATGTTGGGAACAGAATAGCCTTGAACCAAATGTCAGTAAAGCAAGTGCGTCACGTTCCAAACCTTCTTCTCAATCTTTTCTTGGGCCAACAGAAAATGAACATTACAATAATATACCTGTTATTGATAATGCGTGTATGTTCAGCTCATATTGTAGCCTTAAATCGGCAATAGAATACATGGCTAATGCTAGATCCCACTGTACGATTTGAACAGGATGGCTAACAAGCCCTTAAAGTAGACGAAGAAATGAAGGCAATTTATATCCCATGCATTCTTCACTCAAGCGAGAGATACAATATTCCTGTAACTGCTAGGGATGTAAAGGGTCTTGTTTTTGGTGCTCGTGGAACATCTTTTACGTTGACAAACCAATAGGCCTGTCTGATATTACTTACAGTTTACGACTGACGACATACGACATCTATAAGTATATTAAACAACTCACTATCAATCCTTCATTACCATTTATAATATGAGTTCTAGAAGTTTAAAAATGATTCCGTTAACATGTCCCTTTTATAAGAGTGTTGTCTTCAATAATGCCTGAAAATATTTATCTTTGAATTAATAGAAAAGAAGAGTTTTAAGACACATTAATCAAATTCCTTTGTAAATAAAATCAGGTAAACTGATGTAACAAAGTGCCAGTATGTTTTTGTTTAATCAGTTATGACTGCTATTATGATATGCAGAATATGTTTTTTTTTAATTGATTTCCAAGTTAAGCTCCAGATTTATTCATTAAGCAGGGCTTACGGAAGAACAAAGGTCTAGTTTTTTTAATCAGATTAAAATCTTCCAGCATCAGCTGAACTGTACAGATTTGTGATATCTTGACAATCGCACACTCACATAAAAATACAAAGAAAGTCAAATTGGCCGGTTTCGGGATTTGAACCATGGAACTCCAGAATGTGAGGCCAAGACTTTACCATCTCGGCCACCTGGGTCAGTTTAACGGTCTAGTTGGATAAGCGCATGTAAAGCAATAGTAAATTTCGTCATAGCTAACTGTATTTTAATTTCCAAAGCCTTATAAACTCACAGTAAAACAATAGGCTATGTTGTCAAGATAACTGATTCGCAATTTTTTATAAATTCTTTCGAATACGTTATTACCATAAAATAGGCACTAAATTGGACATTACTCCGAAACAGGTCAACCGATTTTATCCAATATCAATAGACGTCTTCCTATGGACATTATAAATGTGTATACCAAGTTTCATAAAAATCCGGTAAAGCGTAGGCCTATTTGAGTTACCGCGTCTTTAAATAGACACTAAATTGGGTTTTACTCCGGTACCGGAATACCGACTTTGTCCAATTTCAGTAGATGTCTTCCCATGTACATTATAAATGTGTATACAAAGTTTCAGGAATATCCAATAAAGCATATTGGAGTTATCGCGACTTCTCATATATTAACATAAAAGGCACTAAATTGGGCATTATTCCGGTACTGGCCAACCGATTTGGTCGAATGTCAATAGACGTCTTCCCATGGACATTATAAATGCGTATACGAAGTTTCATAAAAATCCGATAAAGCGTATTTGAGTTATTGCGCCTTTAAAATAGACACTAAATTGGGTTTTACTCCGGTACCGGACAACAGATTAGGTTCAAATTCAATAGGGAAATTCTCATGGACGTCATAAATGCGTATACCAAGTTTCATGGAAATCCGATATAGCGTATTTGAGTTATGGCGCCTTTCGATCAGAAAGGCGCCATAATCTATTAAAATAGGCACTAAATTGGGCATTACTCCGGTACCGGTGAACCGATTTGGTTCAATATCAATAGGGTTCTTCCCATGGACATTATAAATATGTTTTCCAAGTTTCATGAAAATTCGAAAAAGCGTATTTGAGTTATGGTGCGTACAGACGCACGGACGGACGGACAGACATTTTTTCGTCCCCCACACAATCTCATAAAGTACCATACTGGCACTTAATAACAGTACAGTACAGCAGCGAATGATCATACGAAAATAAGTCGCACAAAACTTTTCAAGCAAATAGGCCTACATGTGCTTTATGCCGGTTGTCGACCAAGAGCTAAGCTAACTTAGTTTAGCTCAGCTCACATGCAGTGCGGGATTTCATATGTAGTTGTGCCGACAAAACTACATATGAAATCCGGCACAACCATATATGAAATCCCTCACTGTATGTGAGCTAAGCTAAGCTAAGTTAGCTTAGCTTTTGGTCGACAACCGGCATTAAGCAGCACTCTGTCAATGTAAATAAATCATTGGCCAGGGCAGTAAACGCCACCGTTAAAAACTTACAAACATAGATTAGATTCAACAACTGTAGATCTGAATGAATAATCTATCTGTGATCATCATTCTGAATTTATTCGACTTAAAAAGTATAAAGGCCTACACACGTGCACGCACACAACCATAAACACACACACCAAGATACAGTATTTCGGACGGAGGTCATGGAATGACAGAGCCTTTTTTTCGTGTTCTTTGTTAATTTGCGCGAACAAAACTCTTTCCTCACAATTGGAAGTGCGTGTTATCGTCCTTTACGTCAACATAGTGAGGTTTTTCATATTAGGAGAGTTTCAGAGGCAGTGAGGCAGGAGATTTTTATTTCTCCTTTCCCTGAGGGAAGGAGAAGAGTAATTTTTTCTATTATTAAGGATAAAGGGAAGGAACGAACTAATTCTGCAAAAAAATAAGTTTTTTTTTTCCTGCTCCTATTCACTTTTTGTGCTCTAATATACGTGCTGTCCCCTTCCGTACTACTTGTGATCTTCTATATCTGTAGCATTTTCAGTTTCAAGGATTCGGCACAAGAACAAGAATAGGCAGAAACTGGGGAAAGGAAATGGAAAGAGACAGGAAGAGAATCTCGCTTCCGGAGAAAATATTACCTAAGTACTTTGTAAGAAATGTAATGGGGAATAATCGATTGGGAAGTAGATAAAAATGCTGAACATCTTCTTTCTTTCAATATCTGCTATCCAGGGCCCTGTTTCATAGAAGTTGCTAATAATATTTGTTAATAATTGTAGGCTGGTGTGCCTAACAGAATTTGCTATTAACGGAGGACCACAAGATTCGTAGGCTTGTTTGCCTAACAGAATCAAGAATGCTATTATTTGTAGAATTCGATCCCAGTGAGGACCAAGAATGTAGGGATCCAGGTCTGTGTAGGATCAGAAATATATAGGCTTTTTTGAAGTATAGGATTAATGTAGGAAGTAGGTATACTGGAATGATGAGTTTTACTTTATTCTTCTCTGCTAAGTAATCTTCTACTTCTCTTCTTTTCTTCCTGGTAGCTGTGCTTAATAATATTTTGTTTTATTTTATTTCACTTAGAAATTTTAGGAAAAGCTTTGAGGTTATTCACTTTGTTTATAAGATATTATGTTCTTAACAAACAACAGTAATAGTTTTTATTGATGAATTAACAAAATACAATAGGCCTATGTATTAGCTGAGCTATATTTGCTCAAAGATACTACGGCAGCTTCTTTGGACTGCTCGTAGGGACAAGAGGAGCTGCAAGTATGCCAAAACTCCTGGACAATTATAAATGCAGTTTTTACTTGTATGCAAGCAAATTTGCTAAGTCCTCTAGACTTTTGTGAAATTAACCATATATTGAATGTGTAGTACTTAACTTTTATTACGACTGCATTGATGAATATGTGAATGCATTAGCCGGACTGTGGCTAACATGGAGAGATACAGTTACTGTTGCTGTAGATGTAGTTTCTTGTGTAGTACCATCTGGAACGGTGGTCAATAGCAAGTCATCGGGCTGCAAGCTACGCTCCACGACGTTCCCGGCTGTTCCAATTTCCAAATTGGTTAAGTGCTGTCGATTGCTGCGAAGTCCATGATGAAGCTCTTGTAGATTCTATGTGTAGTAACTGTACTAGTATATATATGCAGACTTGTGGTCTGTTTGCTAAATTTGGGCTGTGCCCTTACGACGCGATGGTTGATGAAGAAGTGAATAAAGTCTAACGGCCAAAATGCGTTCACATAATCATCTTACAAAGAGTCAAGTTCTAGAATCTTATGGAAGGCTCTTCTTGAAGTTTCCAGAAGCTTCCATCCAGAATAAGATCACATTTAAACATAACAACATGCTGTACCTATTCTGTAACATAAAAGATATGTATGTGAGCATTTGCATTATAATTGTAATGTATAATTACAGAGAAATTAATAATCTTCTTGCGGTGAGCAATCGAACTATTACCAAAGCTGTCTCTACAGACAAGTACAATAATCGATATGACGCTTCTAGGTGAGCTAATTTACTCTGGCTGTAGAGCCAAGCAAATGCTAATGAGCTGTCACTCGACAATCGATATCAGTTCGATGTCGGCAATGCAGCTTTCTATATTTCAATATAGTTTTAATGTTAAATTTTTACAAATACTTACGAGTTATGCATGAAAACATAGAGGCATCATTCTATGCTTGATATGAGAGAGTATAGAATAGTTACTTTCTTTATCCAAAATAAAAATAAAGAATTAAAAGAATGTCAAGAATTCTGGCTACAAATGGTTGACATTAGTGCCATCTAACGAGTGACTGATAAACTTATTTGCTTTAATATTGCTTAAATGTGCTATAATTATATTTTGATATTCTCTAAGCTCCATGAGCTTACAATAATATTATAACTCATAAAATTAGTTAATAATATTAGAACTCATAATATTATTTATTCGTTATCAAAATCTTGTTTGACAGAGAGATGAACACTACTCATATAATATCTTCACTAATGATATTAGTCCATTAGTCAGCTCATTGATTTGGAGGTTTTGTCTGGATTGTTGTTTGTGTTTTTTCTCTTCTTAGTCTTTTTTGTCAATACTATTTCAAAGCAGCATGGCCTACATATCTCTCTCTCTCTCTCTCTCTCTCTCTCTCTCTCTCTCTCTCTATATATATATATATATATATATATATATATATATATAAAAGGCTTTGTCCTGACTGACTGACTGACTGACAGGAATCAACGTAGAGCCTAACCTATAACAGGTAGAGACTTGGAATTTTGACAGTACCTTCTTTTCATAATGTAGGTGCTCACTAAGAAAGGGATTTGCAAAATTTTGATTTTAAATGCCAAAAATTAAATGTTTTTGAGAATACTTAATCCCTTTTTACACAGAATTATAAATTCCAAATCACAGAACATATTGTTGCTAATGCTATCAGATGGGTTTGAAGAAAAAAAAATGCAAGTTTGACAAATAAGAGAAGGTGTCAATATAATTCAAGTTATAAATAAATATTAAAGAATGTAATCCACGAAAATAATGCAGTCACATAACTTTTCTCTACCCTGGACATAGATAAAACAATACAAGGTATGGTAATATGGTATATTATTATATCGCAGGTTTTTGGAGAGAGAAGTATGAAAGTGATATTGCTTTCTGTTTAATTTCATCACCAAAACAGTTTTATGGTAACATGAGAGTGAGAAATAAAATTTTCCGCTTCGATATTACAATTTTATGTTACAGGAATTTCTGTTTCTTCTTATTTGAACCCTTACCAGGCTTGCTTGTACAAGCGATGGGATGCAAAATTCTACATCCTCTATGAGCCATAAAAAGCTATATCAAGCGTTTTCTGAGGGAATAGTTTTAGTGTAATAAGTCGTTCTTCCTATTTCAGATTATAAATACCGATATAAGGACCTAGAATTTAAAAATAGAAAGTCCTTCATAAGTTCATTTCCAATTACAAAATAAAAAACCCGGGCGATGCCGGGTCTTTAAGCTAGTCTTCATAATAACTAGCTCTAAGAAATGAATAAATATGTCAGGCACTTATTCAAGATAGGAGTTGGCTTATGTACTAAAATCTAACCTCAAATCCTAAAATCTTGTTGTGACAAAAATTCTTTTGATAGCGCATGTAAGTTTTTTTTTAACTTGATAATTAAATCAGAGTGATTCATTTTAAGATCAAGAAATCTGAATTAGATGGGTTTGAGAATAAGCTATTGGTCCAAAATCACTTATATAAAACCTAACATTATCAGTAATTATTATTAGTACTACAGTTTACTACTAATGTTAGCAATATTTACTAATAATTTAGAGCCGTGAACTCATAACTAATATTATTAGAAAATATTCTTATGAAACAGAAGACTATTAATAATAACTAATATTATCTACTTGCTAATAATACGAAGGTCGCGGGATCAGGACGTAAAAATCCTGGGCACGGAGTCCTCCGGGAGGGACTTTAAGCTGGGGGGCCCGTGTCGTAGATTTACGGCACGTAAAAGAACTTCAAGCCTAAATTAGAGCCTCTGGACAAAATTTCCCGGCCCTTTCACGTCCAAGTTAAGGGGCGATGGCCTTACCACCTGCCCCTCTGCCCTCTCTAGGAAAATAAGCGTAACAAAATTCACATAGGTAAACAGAAACCTCCACTTGGAGGGCCTTAGTTCCAATATGGGGGCATAGGATTGGAGAGAGAGAGAGAATAATACGAGTGTAAAATTTCTGTGAAATAAAGGTCCAGGCCTATAATTATTCTCTTATGAATTCAAAACAATTTTGAATTTTTTACGTGCCTTAAGAGTTCATTCTCGTCAGTTTAATGATAAAGCTATGCATAGGCGTAACCAGGCCGACCATATGGGGGGGGTTATAAAGGAATACCCCCCAGGGAGAGGGAGGTCCGGGGGTCCTCCCCCGGAAAATTTTAAAAATTAAGATGCAAAATAACGAATTTTAAGCTTCCGGGGGTGCCCCCGGAAAATTTAAAAAATTAAGACGCAAAATAACGAGTTTTAAGCTTCCGGGGATCCTCCCCCGGAAAATTAAAAAAATTAAGACGCAAAATAACGAGTTTTAAGCTTCCGGGTGTTTTCTCCCGGAAAATTTTAAAAATTAATACGTAAAATAACGAGTTTTAAGCTTCCGGCGGCCCCCCCCCCCCGGAAAATTTTAAAAATTAAGACGCAAAATAACGAGTTTTAAGCTTCCGGCTGCCCCCCGGAAAATTTTAAAAATTAAGACGCAAAATAACGAGTTTTAAGCTTCCCACGCTTTATACTTGTATTAAGTAATTTATGGGCAGACTTAAAAAATTATACAATTTTCCTTTTTTTAATCAATGGGGGGGGGTTCAAACCCCCAACCCCCCCCCCCCCTCGGTACGCCTATGAAGCTATGTGTAATGATAATTATCTGAACTGAATCAGGAAATGCTGAGCATCCAATATTGGAAATTGTCCAGCGTTTATTGAGTTTCTTCTGTACGTTCTCTGTGACACAGGAAGGTAATCAATGATACCTTGTTTTAAAATCCAACCTTTACGCGAAACCGTGTTTTCTGTTTAGAGTAGCAACAATATTAAACAAATCGCGTATATAACACAGACCAACAGTCATTTTGGTGCCTTAGAATTTATATTTATTCTTGGGTAAACTTATATTTAGGCCGCTGATGCCAAATGTACCATTAGTTTTCCCCTATCAGCTTTAGTTTTTTAGATATGATGTTACCATTATGCATATCATCCCATTTTACGTTTGATATAAATCAAAAACAGTGTCCATTTGTAGCTTCTAAATCATGTGAAGAAGAAAGCAACACACTAACATTACATTAACATTACAGTAACAATATAACATGGGGTCTTTAACAAAATTGATATTATCACATACTGTACGGTCGTTTATGACTTATGAGCTGTCAATTTAAGGGCCAAAAATAATCCCGCTTTTAGTTTTTCTGTACTTCGTATAGTTTTCGTCCTATGTGTCCAAAGTATGGTCAAGAACCTTCACTAGCTATAGCCCATTGTCAAGCAAGATTTTGTTTCGCTAGACTAAGGGTGGCGTGCACCATCCAGGAGTAAATCTTACTAAAGTAGTAAATTTAAGACGGAGACCTGGAGTATACAAGAACCAGTACATCTGTCTCACTCTTAAGTCATACTAATGTATGTGCTAGAGTGAGACAGATAAACCGGTTTTTATTACGTAAGGTTCCCTTCCTAAATTTACTACTTTAGTGCTACTCTTTTAGTAACTTACTCTTTTAGTTGGTGTTGGAGAGCTCAATTGATAGTTACTTCTTTAGTTGTTACTAAAGTAGTAAGCGATTTTTACTAAAGAAGTAGTCGAATTCTGCGCAGAACAGAGCAGAAACGTTAGTGCAGCGCAGCAGAACACGTGCATTTCAATTGCCAGTATTATTCAAGTGCCAGATAATGAAAAGGAAAGGTTCGCTGAAACAATGAATATGAATTTGGGTTGTTCCAAATATTACTAATGACAATCTTCATGTTTTAAAATAGGTCTAATAGTAATGTTTTATTCATTACTAATTTTAATTCCTTCAATTGAGTATTTTCAGTTTAGTAGCCTACGTATGGGTACTGTGATTACAATTTTTGTGCAACCTATTTCTGTATTATAATGCAAACAATTGGAATTTCCAGTTGATTTTCATAATTGATTCACTGTCAATATTATAATTATTTCTCTCATAATAATAATAAAGTTATAAAATATATTAAAATATTTATACTTCCTAAAGTTACATATTCTTCCCCAAAAACGATAAATCAATTATTCTATAGTTGTTTATCATAAATCTCACTATAATGAATTATTAATACTTATTGACTGTTTAACAATATTAATAAGAAGTATTACACAAAATCATGAAAAAGGGGGGATAAAAAGGATAACAAAACTAATAAGGGGCATTATGTTTCTGTCCTTTTTCAAATGCACAGAACATTTACTTAAAAAATATTACCTTATAAAAATAATAATATTACAACTGAGAAATGTAATATTTAAACAAAAAATGGCGGTACAATATTTCGGAAGCTATGAACTCCAATAATAATTATGTAGATGGTTGTGTGTTTAAAAATAATTTCAGTGACTACTTCTCTAGATCCTGTGCAGCTTCAACCTCCGGGCCCCTCCTTAAAATTTTCTTTCGGCACTCATGTTGGCATTTTTTTTCTATATAGTTTATAATGCTTCTCACTTTCCTGTCCACAGGGTTAATTAAATAGTTAGCAGCATACTATAGACCTGCAGCATCTGTTATAGTTTATTCCCAAACATGAAAGTCTCGTCTCACTCCACCATTCGAGACTTGGGGAGTCTTTAAGGAATGGTTTTACAATGTGTCCCCTTCTCAATGTACGCTAATCCCAGAGTCAGTCAAATTTTCTTCCGCTGTGGCCTGTTTGGACATTTTTACACCTGGGTTAGAAAAAAGGACATATTATTCATTAACACTGCGGGTGCAACTATTGAACTTTTAGCTCTTATAATTATTATTATAATCTGGCATTCGCAATGTTGTGCTTTAAGTTAAGCTATAGAAGTGTAATGTAATAAAATTAATTTACAATAATTACATTAAATCTTTAACAATGAGAATCACCTATTGTTCAGTAATTCTAGGGTTAAGTAGCAGGGGGAAGTGTTTTCTGGGTAGCTCCAAGAACGGAGGCTTTCATTTATTGGAATGTACTATACCTCGCCGATATCTGTATCCATATGATTAGCTTGAAATACATCGTCGTTTTCTGACCCAAAGTTAGGGAGAACTGCAACATCTAAAGGCCGATCCAGCTAGGAAGATATTTAAGAGCACATGAGCTCCTTGTACCGTGCAATGCAAACGTCCCTTCCACTCACTCTTCCCCTCACCTTTGGTGGACGTCTTCCTAGTTGGATCGCTCTCCGCAATGATATTTCCACATTTGACTGGCTGAAATCACATGGATGTAGCGAGAATCTGACATCGTTTCTTCCAAACGCCAAAATTTCATGTAAGGATTTATGAGCTTAATTATTTACGTTATTAAATGCCCTACTAGGTATGGTTCGTTAATATTTATTAAATCACCTGCCACAACTCTCATTTTTGGTATACAACCTTCTTCATCTCAATAACTTATCCTAAGTTTGAACTATGTAATCCATTTAATGTGATATGTAACTCATAACTCACGCAAATGCCACAGAACACACTTACTCCACAACTTTACTCCACCCCCTGAGTAGGAGTAAATATTGGCCTTATTTACTCCACAACTTACTACGTTAGTAACGTACTCCGTGTTGGTGCTCTCCATCACTTGTGGAGTAAGTTCATTTACTCTGGGAGTAAATAAAATTTTTACTTCTTTAGTACATTCCTCTATGTTGAAAGCCGCCGAGTTTAGTTTACTCCTGGTTGGTGCACGCCGTCCTTACTAAAAGAGTACGGTTACTAAAAGAGTAGCTTACTAAAGTAGTTAGAACTAAAGAAGTAAGGCTTACTAAAAGAGTAAATGGCATGAGTTTGGTGCACGCCACCCTAAGAGTTCACGAATAAAATCTATATGAAAGTAGTGCTGGTAGAGAAAAACTGTTTACATATTTGGAATAAGGACACTAAGTAGGCGTATAGCCAAAGTCCGATAAAACTTGAGACACCAAACAAAAAGTTATTTTTTGTTGGGCTGTGTAACCGGTGGATAAATCGAATCCAGCTGGGACTAGCACAAACAATCTTTTAGTCAAATTAGACCTTTAAAATTTAATTAACTCAGTAAACTTTAGTTCCACTTAAAAAAATGGTTCTGCAGAGGCAATTTACCTTTGCTCCAATGGCATAGGATTTTTATAAGAAGATGTATCGTTGATCGTCAGGATGTTTGTTATTCGTTGTCTTGTACATTGCATATTAGTACAGTTGAAATGTTCAGATATTGTCCTGAACTTTTCTTAATTGCCAATAAAATAGTTCGATTATTTTTTGTTTAAAAACAATGCTATGAAGGACTTAATATTGGTGTCAAGTTGGGCCACAATCGGCTCTCAAGAAGAAAGAAAAAAAACAAACAAACAAACAAAACCAAATGGATAGGTAAAGTATTAATAGATGAGGATTATGTTAACATAAGAGAATAGGCCTACATAATCTTGTGTGGACCTAACGATTGCTTTCATGGAAAAAATCTATCCCATTGAAATTTTATTCGTTGGTTTTAAACGTATAACTTAAGGGGAGAATTATACCAGCTTTTTAGGTGCGTAGTAGCCATTCTAAAATGATGAAATGTAAAATGTACGCATATAAAGTGACTTTGCTGCCATATTTTACTGTTCACTAGGGGCTGTCAGAAATTGTGAAGTTCAAAGTATTTTTAGTTTTTTTTTCCGAGATAATGTTCGCTTCAATGACAAGTCTAATGTTTTTATGCTTTGAATATGTGCAGATTATCTAACATTGTTGTATGTGATAGTTAAGCATCTTCCGGGCTGTGGGCCGTGGTCCAAGCCTTGGTCAATATCGGGCACGGGGCGTATGAATGGAATAGTCACAATAAAGAAAGAACACTTCAAGTATCAAACATACACTTTATCAGCCTTTGGCCTACTAATAAAAGCTGCTTATATTTGCGTTGAACAGTTGTTTGGTTGTACTCCGCGCAAGTTTTACATAAGCCGTATTACCAATAAACGCAGTATAACTGCCAAGGTTTACACTGGGTTTGTACGTGCAACGTCATCAAACACGTCACGCTGGTCATGCCGTTACTCGCCTCTGGCTATGAAGGACTGCTGAACGCCATCTGTCGGAGCAGTGAACAGACAGCAACACGTCGTCTGACGAGATAAAATATAGTTTCAGTATTTCATTATATTGTTTTCAGAAAGCTGTAATCATGGGTACAAGTATGGAAACATGTCCCGCAAACAAGGAACAATGTTTATAATTCCGCAAAAGCAGCTGAGAATATGCATAGCCTCAAAATTCAATCTCAGACATCTACGAAACGACCGGCTGTTACGGATATCGGCCATCTTGATTATTTACGTCAAGCTTATACAAGGGGGCCAGGCTGTGTAATGCGTTGCACACATTCAGCCTTTTGCAAGGATTATTAGTACAATTTTTCTCCTCAGCTGTGTATATTCCTGGTATAAATGTTACAACTGGATTATTAGTAAGACTGAAATGTAATAATTACTTTTGTTTGTTGCAGGTAAGCTTGGTTTTAATGAAGAACCAATAGGAAGGTTTCAGTATTGAATTTTACTGAGAAGTTCCGCATTGAAAGAGTGAGTTTGCCCATACAGATTACATTACCTACTTCATTGAAACTTGTTTTAAAACATTCAGTGAAGCAAACATTTAATTTAATGCAGTCGTATTTTTTTAGAAGAAAGTGTTATTTTTAATTTAGTTCTACTATTTAGTTTAGAGTAATAAATAGCCTATAAGCGAGAAAAGTTAAATTAATTGTGTTTTTACAAACAATAAATAAATGAATGTTGTACAAGTTTGGATATACAGTATGTACGGAGCTCATTCATGATTCATAGACGCAGTCTTGAAGTCTCTAAATTTCACAGGCCCACTCTTAAGGTTTTGAAAATTTTTAGTGTTTTGATCTGCACAAATACATTTGAGAGATGAATAATAGCTATTTATGTATCAAGTACGCAAAATAATGCTTTAGTGGACGAATCTAGTATTGCGACCGAGGTGTAGGTTTAAGGATGATTCCGCTAAAGCTTTTGCGTACGTGGTGCATACAATATTTTTTTAGTAAAAGCTCTGTAAATTAGCCTATATGAAATTATATAAAATTACCGTATTATTAATTGTGAAAGGCATAGTCAGCCATTTGTTGACGCCATATTGTCACAGCCACCTGAAATCTGTGTTATGAATCAATTAGAAATGCAGATGTATGCAAGATGGCAGCGCGGGTTTCTTAGGAATAATATAGCTATTTTGCCTTAGGCCTTTTTTTTTTGTTATATTATTAAGTATTTTGTAAACAGAAAACCGGGTAAAGTTTCTGATTAGGGTAAAGAAATAACGTTGCCTTATGTTTGTTGTTTTATGGTCAAGTCTTTTGTTTCCAACCCTATTACGGTTGGTACGACTGGTTGGATTTTTTAGTTGCCATGACGACTTTACCAGCCTAGGTTGGTAAAGTGATACTTTTCGGCTGTTCGACAAGCAGCTGTTTTACGGAACGTGTACCAGTGGCGGCTCGTGGCCGGAAAATTAGGTGAAGATAAAAAATTCCACATGCTTATGTTAATAACGGAATTCACCCAATAGCGGCTCGTGGCTCAAAACGAGGGTGTGCTGCAAATATCATTTCATACAGCAAACAAAAAATATTTTTAAAAATTATTAGTAGGCGTATCTAAACTGCTCGTCTCTTAATCCATCTCTGGGAACTCTCTCGCGATTATTTTTTTGCTAATTTCTCTCGTCTCGTCGAACGTTGTGTGAGTTGTGTGACGAGAGAAAATAGCACAAAAATAATAATAATAACAATATAATAATGATAATAATAGTAATAATAACAACCATAATAATAATTAGGGCAAGGCAAATCGCGTGCGAGTTCCCCGGAAATGGAATAAGAGACGAGAAAATAGTATTTTTAATGATCGAGGTAGAGGAAGTCGCTTAGTGTTCCCAGTGTGACAGAATACTTAATCGGGGTTGTGGAATCCGGGTTTTTCTGAATTTAACACATTCGAATTTGGCGGCGTTAGACCGTCAGACGGAGGAAGATCTAACTTGCCCACCTCTTTCTCCGAGCTGACAGTGTGAGGTGCTGGCGCGGCGAAGAAAATGCCTGAAAAAGGGGGACTGCTTCATGGGTAGTCTGTTCTCGTCACCTAGCAGACGTGGGATAAGCGAGAAAACTGCTGCTTGCCATCCTCATTTTTTATTTGAACAGACTACCCATGCAACGGAGGGCGTGGTTTCCAGTTCACCTTCACACGGCCGACTTGAAGCACGCTGCGCGCTCAGGATCTCAGTGTCTCCTAGCTTTGCCACCAGGTGGTGGCGTGGCGGGCAATTAAAAAATGCAGATACATTTATAGTAAAAACCAATTCGTGATATGGAAAATAAACTTTAAAAACACGTATTGTAAAGGGAAAATACCTGTGAAGTGCTACTTCACCTACTTCCCCTGAATAGCCGCCACTGACGTGTACTAAAAATGTTTACAAAATGCGACTCCTAATGTATCCATAACCGTATTGGTACGTACGGTTCATTGTTGTTTTGTGATTTAGGTGGCTGTGGGAATATAACTTTAACAAATGGCTGACTACCTTTCATCATAATTATTTATAAGGTATGTTTGTTTCATTTCATTTAATTTAGGGAGCTTTTACTAAAAAATATTGTATGCAGCACGTACGCAAAAACTTGATCGGACTCATCCAGTATTATAGCCTCGGCCGCTATAGGCCTAGGGTAAGGTGGTACATTTTCGAACACTTAACAAATATTCTTATTTTATGAACACAGTAAACTTAAGACAAGTTCAACTGTATCGTAATCACAAAGTTGGCAATGTAGTTGACCCTTCAAAAAAATATGGAAGTCAAACAGCTGTAAAATTGGTCATGGCAATCAATCTTTCATTTCCAGAATATCGTTCGAAAATGTACCTCAGTAGGTACAATTCTAAACACCAGTGGGTACTATTTCGAACAGTGGCATTTTCAACGAACGAATTGCTTTCTTCCAAATATTATATTTTATTATTATTATTTATCAATAATATGAGCGTAATAATGAACTGTCACGTTTTGAATAGGCAGATGGCAGGTTTGGGGCATGTGGTCAGCATGCTGATTCCTACGTCAGTTATTGATGGCTTACTGAACCGGAGCCGCTACTTCTTTATGAATTAGCTCTTCGGTTGGTGTCAGGAGGCTGAATGCACCCCGTTCCAAATCGCCCTACCTCAGAAAAATTCGAGGAGGTAACGGGGATCGAACCCAGACTTGCGGGTCCGTAGTCAGCAACCACTAGACTATGCAGGCGGGTCTGTCATAACATCAAGAGCAATAATAAAAAATACTTAACAACTCCAGAACGATTTCTGTTTGCTATTCTGTATTGCATAATTGCTGAGATGTAATAGCAATCCAGAGGAAGTGCAGTTCATAAATCTTCGTTGAAATAATACCATTGTTGAAAGCTATGTGAATGCAATCCTTTAAATATTTGACTGGCACAGTTAATAATAATAAACATGCAGAATGCTGTGATGGCAAAACAGCTTTTCCATGCAAGCGATCGCGGGTTAAAGTACTGTTCGAAATTGTACCTAAAATCCGTTCGTATTTGTACCTCGAACTAGTTTTTGTAAATTATACATAGTTGCAAATTCCACTCACGAATGACCATTGTTTTGCCAATGACTTACGTATTAAAGACTACGCTATTTGTTGGTATGAGTTAAAAATTGGTCCTCAAAAATATATTCCAGTAACACAACGTGGAATTATAAGCAATTTTATAATGTGCCATTTTTCCAGCATGGAGTTCTTACCTTCGATTGGAAAATAATATTTTATGGCCGAATGAGTCAACTTAAAACATCATTCTCGCGGATACAGATCAACAAAACAATCAATATGGACGCTATATTTGTAATAAGAGATTGGCTAACATTTGAAACCCAAAAATGGATAAAAATCTTAGTCCGTTCAGAATTGTACCATGTTCGAAAATGTACCACCTTACCCTACTGGATTCGTTCGCTAAAGCGTTATTTTGCGTACTTGATACATAAATAGCTATAAACGTACTATTAGGTTTGTTCGCAAAGCAGTCAGAAACCAGGAACAAATCGTTCGCGCATGCGCTCTTTCTCCACACGCGTTCGCAAAGCGAGAATCCGTGATTCTGATTTCAATCTTCTGTTCGCAAAGCTCTCACGGACAGTTTCTGTACTATAAGAAAAATTTGCAGCCTCTACCATGAATTGTTATCAGAGACATGCGCAGTAACCTATTTTCACGCGCCTGACTCCTCCCTCCAAATCCTTGCTCCAGATTTATAAGCATAGGCTACTTATATGTATGAATAATGGAAGATAATTAAAAGTTTCCCAAAATATAGTTTATATTGCCGATGTATATTGCATGTATAACATGTATACAGGAAAATATATATTTTATTTGCATATCATATCGATTAAACGCAGAAACTATCGATTCCAAATTCTTCTAACCGTTCGCAAAGTGCAAATCACGGGTAAGTTACAGACTGGACATGCGCAGTACAACCAATTCTCAAGCAGTCACGGATTTGCTTTGCGAACAAACCTACTATTTTCAAATGAAATAATGATAATGGTAATGATGACGATGATAATAATAGTAATAATAATAATAATAATAATGATGATGACGATGATGATGATGATGATGATAGTAATAATAATGATAATAAATGTTATAAAGCTGCTCTTCACGTAAAGAATCCCATTTCCGTGCTGGAGAATAAAAACTGTATCAGAATTGCCAACTCTGCAGGAAGTGAGCTGACGAGGAACGAGGAACCGAAGCCTTTCGAGATTATTGCGTGTTTCCTGTGACTGCGCTATTAGTTTAGAGCTGTAATAAAAAAAACCGTATGAATGTTCCACAGGACAGATTTGTTGCAAAGGTATAAAATTACACGAATCGTTTCCAGATATGACAAAGCAATAAAGTGACCACAAGAGACAAATGCCAGTCCTAGCTTTTTGCTGTTTTAGGGCCCATAGGGAATGTCTTTTTTGCGATATATTATTTTTTCGATGCCAGATGTTCTGTGGTGGTAGTAAACGTGAACCCAGATTTGATGGGTGCTTTTCAGGCAGTGGATGTCAGCTGTTTCTTGCGTGGTGGAATGTCCACTTCCCGAACTCTACATCCGGTGGCGTATTCCGATTTACAGCGAGCACAAGCTGTTCAGTTCTCTCGTATTTCGTTATCTTTGTAGTGGCTCTATTCTTTTTTTTTCCCCCCTTATTGTTTGCCACCATTTAATTCAGTAAATATGGGACACATGACTAAAATTAAAAATAAAATCGGTAAACTGATATAACAAAAAGCCAGAATGCTTTTGTTGCGCTACAGCCGTTTTGCGTCCCCCTGCAGTAGAATAGTGAACGAGTTGATTCCCACTTTCAATAAATTCGCCGAACAATAACATCCGTGTTGATTCCGCTAACCTTCGGTAAGTTTCGGTAACTTTGTAAGTAGTCAGTGCACTGGGTGTGAGCGATGGAGATTGATATAATGACAAGTGAAAAGGGTAATAAACTGTTGGTGATAAACGATTATAAATTCTGTTTCCATAAGTGTCTCGTCGATGGCGTTGATAGATACAAGTGTACATTTTTTAACCATACCTACTGCATGTAGACAGTCCTAAGTCTGTGTAAAATGGGAAGGGAAATGTTATGGCACTGTTGTTAGCTGACGGGAATCAACACGTACGCTATGGAAAAATAAGATTACAACTAATGGGAATCAACACGTCCGTTTCGGAATCAATTCGGTATCAGCCCAGTGATAATTGCAATTATGATATGCAGAAAATAAGTTATTTTTGTAATCGATTTCCTAGTTAACCTACAGATCGATTCATTAAGCAAGGCTTACGGAAGAACCAAGGTCTAAAGTTTGATCCTTAATCTTAATTCATACTCTTATACACAGATATAAAAAATTCTTCAAATATGTCAACATTTCACAAAGAACTCCGCTTAAATTATGTAGGCCTAATTATTTCACCTTCTGTGTATGAAAGTATTCATGTAGTACTCATTTCAACTTAATCAACGAAATAAACAAATATCTGACTAGTTTGACAATCATATGTGAAGGAATACGCGGGTATTGTTATTTGTCAATGCTAACTGTAGGCTATTGCAACTTCCAATGCCGCATATGAACACTGTAAAACAATATGTTGTCCTGAGAACTGATTTGCATTTGATACATTCTTTCTAATATACTACCATAAAATAGACACTAAATTGGGCTTTACTCCGGTACCGGCCAACCGATTGGGTCCAATGTTAATAGGATTCTTTTCATGGACGTTATAAATTCGTATACCAAGTTTCATGAAAATCCGATAAAGCGTATTTGAGTTATCGCGCGTACAGACACACGGACAGACATTTTCCGTCCTCACACACAATCTCATAAAGTACCATTCTGGCACTTAATAACCAAATACAGGACTGTTCTGAAATCTTTCTGTGCCGTTGTTATTATCGTAATACGGTACATATTTCGTTCGATTGTACTACAACTAGGAGGTGCCCGTGGCTTCGCCACGATAATTCTTTTAAAAATTAAAAATTAAGAGTATAATAATTATTAAAGCATTATATTTATTAACACTTGCACGCGAATCATTCATCAACTAAGCCATTAATAATTAATGAAACAGCTAAAATTCCTGCTTCAGAGTACATTCCACGACATGAAAGCGCCCCCTGGGAAAACTATATCAGAATCGATTATGCAGTTCCAAAGAACCTGTGAACTCATAATACGTATTGTTTCTCAGCTGTTTATTGACATGAATATGATGTGAATTTTATTTTATCAATTCAGTGTAATTTTCAGAAATTATATAATGTTTCAAGGGAAGGAATGGTTTGTTTGGATTATTATTATCAGCGATATTTCAAGAGATGAAACCATCAATATTTTACAGTTGTTGCCCCCGGCTTCGCCCGCCATTATTCTTTGACTCCAGTATTTTTAAGAAAATTACACTGGTAGATTATTAAAAATGTTTGTGGTTCAGAGTTATGAAAATTGTAAGTAAAAATAAAATTAGAATATTTGTTCATTGTGTTCATTTCACTTAGGCTATATATAATAAAGAAACGGTTTTCCTTCCTAATTTTGTAGTCGTCATGAAAGTTTAGACTGCGAGAGACGAACATCGCCGAGTATACCCGATGTCTCACGAAGCGGGCGAGCAAGCACGCTATTTAGGGCCGTTGAATTGTATAAGAGTAGATACGCTTATTACATGTGACGTAACAATATCTTAGTGACATTCATTGAAGTACAAAATTTCTTTAAAGCACTGTTCCAGCTATCGATTAATATCGTACATGGAACAATCTTTCTAGCCTTGAAAAGCAATTCAACTTGCACAATAAACAACCTGTATCTATATATATTAATATAAGGAAGTGTATGTCTCTGTCCGCGATTCCCAGCGAAATCTACTCAACGCAGAGATCTGAAATTTTAAACATAGGTGGACTGAAGGGTCGGAAAATGCACCTCGAAGCCGGAATTTTAATTTTCGCTTTCGTTTGTGAGTTATGAGTGAAAAACGGGCAAAAAACGTGAATATTTTGCGTTTTCGAAGCATCAGTTTTCAGTTATACATTTCAATGTCAAATCAATTACAGTTGGCTTTGGCTATTCTTGTCATACCTTGGAAATAAAACTTTCGCGATCGCTTGAATGTTGTAAGCCCTAAATATGGTCAAACATTGTTTTATTTGGACGAAACTCACTATACTGGGGTTTTCTGGGTCAAGGAACTCGAATCTGAGGTCGCTTTTACCAGGCGACGCTATCTAATCGTGGTATGTAGTTCATGTGATTTAGATGCACTTGATTTTTAATTTTTGAAATAATTATCGCGGGCGAAGCCGTGGGCACATGCTAGTTTAAAATAAAATGAAATTATATCATGTTTATTTCAGTCTTTCTTCTATAATAAAAAAAGGAAATGTTAGTCTGCCTGTCCGCGATGCCCAACGAAATCTACTGAACGCAGAGATCTGAAATTTTAAACATAGATGGACTGAAGAGTGGACGAGTGCACCTCAAAGCCGGATTTTTAAATTTCGCTTTCGTTAGCGAGTTATGAGTGAAAAACTGGCAGAAAACGTGTTTTTTTTTCGCTATCCAAGCATCAGATTTCAGTAATAGCCTACATTTCATTTGTCAAATCTGTTGTAGGTGGCTTTGCCTACTTTTGTCACTATTTGGAAATTAAAGAATCGCTTCATTTTGTAAGCCCACCCTGGTCGATTCATTTGTTTATAATGCCAAGCCACGCAGACATCTGAAATTTTCAACATAGTCGGAAGAGGGATAATGGATATAGGCTTAAATGGACAAACATTGATCGGTTTTAGATGGAACTCACTATGCATGGGTTTTCTGGGCCAGAGAACTCGAATCTGAGGTATTTTTCCCAGGCGACTTTTTCTAATCGTGGAATTCACTTCAAAGCCGGATTTTTAGCCGTTTCATTAATTATATTAATCGTTTAGTATATGAATGTTTTGCTTGCAAGTGTTAATAAATATGTTTTAATTATTTTGCTCTTAATTTTTTATCTCCCAAGCCACGGGATCTGCTAGTATTATATTAAATTGAGATCATTTCGTGTGTCTTAGTGTGCGTTGCTTTGAGGTTAAATCGCCAAGAGAAGTCCTGCTCTCTGCACGTTTTGGCCAACTGCCATCTATCGCAGAAAAAGATAATTCATCAACAGCTGACGGCTGAGATAGAGAGTCGTATGTTTTCAGCAACAAATAAGATACACAATTCTAAAACTCAAAACTTAGAAGCTTCATTATGGTCGAACAAAAACAGTCGTGTGCAACTTGCCTATGCTCGTTCCATAATTTTCATACGAATGCCATTATTTGGCTAGGTTTGTTGTTAATTTACTGAAAAAAACTGCACAGAGATATTACTAGGGACCGGATTCTTAGGTTTTTACCTATTTTTTTCCTTACTTCCAAAACAAAAAGCGATCATACACTTTTTCGAATCATGTCCATAGGATTCACCCACATTAATTCTGTGGTACCTAAAAATACCTAAATGGGGTATAAAAACCTAAATATACCTAAACGGGATATAAAACCTAAAATATCTAACTTAGGCTACCTTTTTTGTCTTTTTTGTTTATCAGTTGAGAAATCGATATTTTGCGGAGAGACAATAATTTTTGTCGGGTTGAAATTAATACCACCAGCGTTTCGTTCAACCCAATGTCGTCTAGGATGACAGTATCAAGAGAGGAAGTGTAAGAGTGCCTGCGTATTCCTTTTAAAATATTCGTACGAAAACCATTGTTGATGTAATGTGAGGTTGAAAGGACATTTTCTGCCTTCAAATGTATTCTAAGAGATAACAGGAAGAACTTCACAGTTGAGAATCTTGAAAGATATTTAGTGATACACTGTACCCAGGAAATGTGAGACAATCTTATTTTCACTGCGTCTTTTGACTGTTTATGCTTTCTTTCTTCAATTGTATAATATTGTCCTAAAGCAAGTTTACCCAAATTTAAGTAAATTTTGTTAAGTTAAACTTTACAAGTATTATGTATTGAATCCTATTGTAGCATATTCAAATTCATTAAACCAACTATTCTACCCGAAAACGATATTTTGGACAAAAACCTAAAAAAAACTATTTCACCCAATGGAAAACCTAAAACAGTGTTTTTAAAAACCTAAACATCCGGTCCCTAGATATTACACAACTTCATTAATTCTTTGCTGGGAACCTACTTAATAATATTATTCTTCACAAGATTTACTTAGAATTATACTTCATACCTTCATAGCAAACACACACACACAGACCTACACATGCATAAGTTATTATTTTCCTGAAATTTTTATTTTTATTATTCAAGAGACCTCAAATCGTGTAATGGTGATGAAAACTCAACCCAAGTAAGGCTATGTGACATTATTATTCTCAATTCTATGTAAACAAATTTTATAATTATAATATTGTAGTTGACGTCTATTGCCTGTCAGACCTAATGACAATAACATATTATATTATACTAGCTTAAAAGACCCGGCGTCGCCCGGGTTTTGTATTTTGTAATTGGAAATTAGCTTATGAAGGATTTTCAATTTTAAATTCTAGGTCCTTATATAGGCATTTATAATTTGAAATAGGAAGAACGACTTATTACACTCAAACTATTCCCTCAGAAAACGCTTGATATAGTTTTTTATGGCTCATAGAGGATCTAGAATGTTGCATCCCATCGCTTGTACAGTGCACAGCAAGCCTGGTAGAGGTTTAAATAAGAAGAAAAAGAAATTCCTGTAACATAAAATTGTAATATCGAGGCGGGAAATTTCCCACTCTTATGTTACCATAAAGCATTATCACTTTCATACTTTTCTCTCCAAAAACCTGCGATATAATATAATAATATACACATTACCATACCTCGTTTTGTTTTCTCTATGTCCAGGGTAGAGAAAGTTATGTGATTCCATTATTTTAGTGGATTCCATTCTTTAATATTTATTTATAACATGAATTATTTTGATAACTTCTCTTATTTGTCAAAAGTGCATTTCATTTGTTTTTTCCAAGCCCACCTGATACCATTTGGCAACAATATATTCTGTGATTTGGAATTGATAATTCTATGTAAAAAGGGATTAAGTATTTTCAAAAACATTTAATTTTTGGCATTTAGAATCAGAATTTTTCAAAATCCTTTCTTAGTGAGCACCTACATTATGAAACGAAGGTACTGTCAAAATTCCAAGTCTCTACCTGTTATAGTTTAGGCTGTACGTTGATTCCTGTCATTCAGTCAATCAGTCAGTCATTCATTCAGTCAGTCAGGACAAAGCCTTTTATATATAGAGAGAAGAGATTATTATTGAATTTAATGGTCAGACTCAATACTCTAACCCTCTTAGAGGAAGAAAGTAGGCCTATGTAATTGTATTTAAGATTCCTAATATTTTGAAACATACAAAAACTGGTGATTTTAAAATTAAATTTCATTATCTTATTAGGCCTAATCTGGTTAACCGCCGTTTTTTAATTTCGAAAGAGATGCATATAATAAAAGTGTTATTACATAAAGATCCAGGCTCACAAGTTATGGCTTAGGGATACGGAACAATACCAATACTTGAAAGTAAAATGTGACCATACTAGATTTTTAAAGTTAGAATTCCATACTAGTATAAGCGACTTTGTTCTGACTGACTGACACAGAATCAGCATAGAGCCTAAACTATAGGCTAATAGGTAGAGACTTAGAATGATGACAATACCTACGTTTCATAAAGTGTATGCTAAGAAAGGATTTTGCAAAATTTGTATTTTTAATGCCAAAAATAACATGTTTTCGAGGATACGAAATATCTGCCATAATAAACACATCAGTAGTTTGATTGTTGTGGAAAACATTCCTATTAGCAAGACAGTATTCAAATGTGAATTTAATTCGAGATGGCCTTGCTCGGTTGCTATCTTGATTCATTTGTTTACGATTCGTAGAGATCTGAGTTTTTAAACATAGGTGGACAGAAGGAGGTCATGATGGAAAAACAATGATTTGGACAAAACTCACTATGGTTTTTTTTATATATATCTACGGTACTCGAATCTTAGGTATCCCCCGACGGCGTACTTTATTCCTGAAATGCACCGCGGAGCCGGGTTTTAGTTTCTTTTTTTTTTTAATTATCAATCGTTTTAATGGGGTTTTTAATGCATCATGTGGGTAAGGTTCATGAATCTATGGTTCATTTTAATCGATTCATTTCGAATTTTTACCCCCACATGGCAGCAGAAGATTCGTTTTATTCCTTTGTTGATTTACATTGTTAACGTTAAACAATATAATAAACAATAGAATTATGTAATTCCTGCAATTATGTAAAACGATGTTAGTGTTAATAAGTATGTTTGAATTATTTTTCTGTTAAATAAATGATTTAAACAAAAGATCTATCAGTTGAGTAAATAATCGCGGGCGAAGCCGCGGGCACCTGTTAGTACACTATAAATCAAAGTTTAGTTTAGAAATGTACAGTTATCAGTAGGGACCGGATTTTTAGGTTTTTAAAAACCCTGTTTTAGGTTTTCCATTAGGTGAAATAGTTTTTTTTAGGTTTTTGACAAAAAATATCGTTTTCGGGTACAATAATTGGTATAATGAATTTGAATGTGCTACATAGGAATCAATACAAAATACTTGTAAAGTTTAACTTAACAAAATTGACTTAAATTTGTGTAAACTTGCTTTAGGACAGAACAACGTCATAAAATAACCTCATAATAATAATAATAATAATAATAAGAAGAAGGGGAAAAAAGATGAAATTAAAATCATCGCCAATCCACTGCCGTAATAAACTCGATTTCATTTGTTTGGGCATAATTAACACGTCTTCTTAAAACTCACAGTGTGATCACTCATTATGAATAACAGGGCAGTACTAAAGGCAAACAAGCGCTTTAAAACACGGAAATCTATATTCTTGTTCAGACACGGCAACAATGGTTGTTCATACGAATATTTTAAAAGGAATACGCCGGTACTCTTACACTTCGTCTCTTGATACTGTCCATACTAGACGACGATGGCTTGAACGAAACACTGGTGGTATTAATTTCAACACGACAAAGTTATTGTCTCTCCGAAAAATATCGATTTCTCAACTGACAAACAAAAAATACAAAAAGGTAGCCTAAATTAGATATTTTAGGTTTTATATCCCGTTTAGGTATATTTAGGTTTTTATACCCCATTTAGGTATTTTTAGGTGCCACAGAATTAATGTGGGTGAATCCTATGGACATGATTCGAAAAAGTGTATGAGCGCTTTTTGTTTTGGAAGTAAGGAAAAAACCTATCCCCGGTCCCTAGTTATCAGAAATACAAACGGTTAATTCTTAGAGCTGCAATAACTCGTGATGTTAGCCTAATGAGGTTTCTGACCGCTAGAGAGTGTTATGTGCAATCTAAATACCACTACTGGACAGCATTAAATGAACTGCCGTAATTTATAAAACTCTGCGTGTAGTTTAATTCAAACACGGATAGATAACATTATGCGTAATATTTCAGTCATGTCCGATATGTTGCAGTGGGTGATAAATGGAATTTCTGGTGTGAGTAATCAATATTCGTTAACGAAGTTCATTTGAGTAATTTGGATTTCATTGATTGAGTCGTTCATTGCACTTCATTCCGCATTTACATAAAACGCAGTGATAAATGTGACATGCAAGTAGTGCTTTTATTCTGGTTATAATAATAATAATGATGGATTTACAGTCTGTACATGGCGAGTACAGGAGGAAGTTCGATTTCTCTCGTAGTGCTCGTGGTTTGCCACGAGCGGCGCTACGGTCGGAGCTGGATGTTTTACGCAAATGCAATGAAACGCTATACTAAATTCCTGCTTTTTTGCCGGCTTTTTAAAAATTGTGGCTGTATTTGTTATTTAAAACGTACTCAATGCTATTATTCCTACCTTATAACTAGGGACCGGATTTTTAGGTTTTTAAAAACACTGTTTTAGGTTTTCCACTAAGTGAAATAGTTTTTTTTAGGTTTTTTGTCCAAAATATCGTTTTCAAGTAGAATAATTGGTTTAATGAATTTGAATGTGCTACATAGGATTCGTCGGCCGCGGTGGTCTAGAGGTAGCGTGACCGCCTCTAGATCCGCAGGGCGTGGGATCAAACCCGGCCGCGGTCGATGGATTTTTCAGGACGTAAAAATCCTGGGCACGGAGTCCTCCGGGAGGGACTTTAAGCTGGGGGTCCCGTGTCGTAGATTTACGGCACGTAAAAGAACTCCAAGCCTAAATTAGAGCCTCTGGACAAAATTTCTCGGCCCTTTCACGTCCAAGAAATACTTCGTTTCCAGAGGGGGGTTGCGAGGCGATGGGCTTACCACCTGTCCCTCTACCCTCTCTCGGAAAATAAGCATATCAAAATTAGTATAGGTAATGAAACCTCCATTGGAGGCCCCTTCGCCCCACCTGGGGATCATAGGGTACCAGATACAGATACAGATACATAGGATTCAATACATAATACTTGTAAAGTTTAACTTAACAAAATTGACTTAAATTTATGTAAACTTGCTTTAAGACAATATTATACATTATTGAAGAAAAATCAAAAGAAGCAGTGAAAAATAAGATTGCCTCACATTTCCTGGTTACAGTATATCACTAAATATCTTTCAAGATTCTCAACTGTTAAGTACTTTCTGTTATCTCTTAGTTAATAGTTAATACTGTATCTAGACACTACCCTTCTCAGGATTCGAATCCGATGCTTCTAATTTAGTGAGTAAAATACTTTATGGTTGGATGTGGATAATATGAAGCTGATTATTTTCCTTTTTTTCGGTTGTTATACATGATATCCGCACAACAGATCAACTAGGGACGAAAACTTCCCCCTTTTCTAGAAAGGTAAATAATACGTGTTTCTGGCAGGCTTTACAAAATATTACTTTGCCATCTGTAGTGAAATTCAGATCGTCGTCAATCCACTGCCGTAATAAACTCGATTTAATTTGTTTCGGCATAATTAACACGTCTTAAAACTCACAGTGTGACCACTCAGTATGAATAACAGGGCAGTACACGGCAACAATGGTTGTTCGTACGAATATTTTAAAAGGAATATGCCGGTACTCTTTTCCTCTTTTGATACTGTTCATCCTAGAACGACAATGGGTTGAATGAAACGCTGGTGGTATTAATTTCTACCTGAAAAAATTATTCTCTCCCCGCAAAATATCGATTTCTCAACTGACAAACAAAAAAAGACAAAAAAGGAGCCTAAATTAGGTATTTTAGGTTTTATATCCCGTTTAGGTATATTTAGGTTTTTATACCCCATTTAGGTATTTTTAGGTGCCACAGAATTAATGTGGGTGAATCCTATGGACATGATTCGAAAAAGTGTATGAGCGCTTTTTGTTTTGGAAGTAAGGAAAAAAAATAGGTAAAAACCTAAGAATCCGGTCCCTACTTATAACGATTCTTGAACCGTTAAGTCAAGCAGCAATCATGCTGAACAATTTAAAAAAAATAATATTCTTGCACAATGATTTTCTCAAGTCTCTTTTCATGATATTTACAAGAAAGATACTTTTCGTACTTAGTAGGTTACTAGCTGAAAAGGCCCGGCGTCGCCCGGGCTTTGTATTTTTTAATTTGAAATTAACTTATGAAGGACTTTATGTATGTAGAACTTGAAATGAAGAAAAAGATTTATCACACTCAAACTATTCCATCAGAAAACGCTGGATATAAATTTTTATGGCTCATAGAGGATGTGGAATGCTGCATTCCGTTGCTTCTACACATCATGCTTGGGAGGGGTCGAAATAAGAAGAAACACAAATTACATAAGATTGTACTGACTTGACGGAAAATAATATTTCTCATTCTCATGTTACTATACAATCGTTTCGGAGCTGAAATAAAAGAGAAATGCAGTATCACTTTCATACTTTCCTCCCCTAGAACCCGAGACATAATATACTGCGAGTCAAAATGTTCCATCCCATGCTTAGGGCCTTTGATAAACATCCCTATTTCTCAACTAATACAAAGCCTACAGGTATGGATAACTTATCAGCGGAAAGGATTATTTACAGACTTTTGATATAGCATACTCACACACTTAAGTTGTCCCTCTTATTCTACATCAAAATGTGAAGTGAGTAAATATTTCTTATGTCGAGGGTAGAGAAAGTTACGTGACTACATCACACTGTGCTTTATTTTCGTGGATTTCATTTTCAGTAATTATTTTCGCCAATATACTCGTATTACATTAAATTCCAGCATTAGGCTATATACTTGCCAAGGCCCTATGTAATCATAGTAAACAATTCATTGTTGCCATGTGAACTAAACAGCATTTCTTTTTTTTTCAGTATAAAATTCTCAGAAATTATATAATTTTCAAGGGAAAGACTGATTTATTTCAATTTTAATGTTGACCGCGTAACTTCCCGGGCTTAACTGGGTATGTGTGCAAAATTTCGTACAAATTGGTGAAGAAATGTGGATTTGTATAAGGAACAAACATACATACATACCCACAAACACACATTCGACTTTATATATTAGACAAATGATCATTTTCACATTAACTTATATTAATTTACATTTCTGTTACTTACTTAGGCTTAGGCCTACTTAGTTATTTGAGTACTGTACTTACTTACTTACTTACTTACTTTTTACTCAGTGGAAATAGACAAATCCTTAGCAAGCTAGAGGAATATTATCTATTTTATGGAACCCGAAAGTCCATTGCCGCGCTTACCTGAGCCCGTCATTCAACCCTATTCTGTGCTAACTCCACCCATCCCTCGCAAATCCCACTTCCCTTAAATCTATTCTAATATTGTCCTCCCACCTTCGTTTAGGCTCTCCAAGTGGTCTGTTCCCTTCGGGTCCCCCAGTCAATATTTTTGAGATATGTCTGTCACCCCCCATGCGCGCAACATGTCCAGCCCATTTCATCCCCCGTGGTTTAACTACCATTACTATATCCGGTGACTAGTACAGGTTATGAAGATCATCGTTATGCAGTTTTCTCCAGTCACCATTTTCATTTCTCTTAAGCCCAAATATTTTCCTGAGTCTTCTGTTTTTGAACACTCAAATTATGTTCTTCCATGAAAGTAATGGACCGTGTCTCTTATCCATATAATACAACCGGCAGGAAAATTATTGTCTTGAACAATTTTATTTTTAGATATCTTGCTAGAAGACAGAAAGTTAAGTGTTTCTGAAGTTCATAAAAAAAAAGCTTTTCCTGATTTCCGAAACGCATTCCCGACAGCAAGACAAGAATTAACAAGAAAGCTCAGAACTACCAATGCAAGGCTTACATCCAAACCTTCGTACATTGCATAATTTTTAATATTTTAATCGGACTGACAAATAACAAGAGGATCATATAGTGATTAACTTCGTGGAATACAGTACTGCATACTATAAGGGTTAATAGCGAGGATGTGGGGTGAAAAGCATAAAACACATTTCATATTCCTAACGCACTCTCAGGGAATTGAAATGTACAAATTAATAACTAAAATTATCATTGAACATATAGGCCTATCCTTTCCATGTGGTTCTGGAAATATCCTAAGAAAAGGTACCTTTGAGTATGAATTGAAGGCTCCCAGGAGCATTTTTTTACTTCCTTCTCGGCCATTTACAATTCGTCCAATGTTTCCGCCCCCATCAATACATTCACTTTTCTTCGTAAACTTCGCCAGTACATAATTGTGCACAAAGATCCTCTCAAAACGGGACAGTTTGCCAATTCGTCCACTACAGTCCACAAACCACCTATCGTCAATTAATTTTCTTCTAGAACAGCAACAGTTGACAACGGACATAAATTTTGTTAAAATGTAATCATATCTGAAAGGCTATGTACGTTTTCGTTTTCATTATCTTTCCTTGTAACTTCTAATCATTTGTTTTAAAAAAATTAACTGTTACCACTCTTTCACCTCTTCAATAAATTTGACATGAGATATGTCCCTGAATTATTTTAGTTTTGTTTTATCGTTACTGACTTGCTTCCAATTCAATAAGTGGACGAAACTGGACGAAAATTGGGTGGACGTTGGGTAATCACAGACTGGACCAGAAAATAATAATCATGAACAGAGTGGATAAATGTGAGAGGACGAAATGATCGTGGACGAAATATCTAGGGATCGAGTGTATATAACGTTTTTAAATATGGTTTACAATGGGCTATGGGCTATAATCCTGGTATTAATGATATGTACCATGATAAAAATGTATTACTGGTATAGACTAGCTATATAATGCAGAACATGGAACAAATTGAAACTGATTTCCCCAGAACCTTTCAACTCATGACATGACGTTTCTACCCCGCCTCGCTCGCGTTGGTTATCTCAGCATGAAGTGAGACTGAAATGCTTTCTTTTTTGTTTTCTTCTATGCAGAATTCGTAATGGAAGAGCCGGGACAAATGGTGCTCTTACGCTTCTTATCTCTCCCTGACATTTCGCATTTTGGAACCAGATGGGAATGCTTATTTCCACCTGACGTTTCCTATTGTTGGCTGCTTTCTCGTCCTACCCTATTACTCTAGTACACATGCTGTAAAACTGTACTTTATAAACGCCATTCCACTCATAGGCCTACTTTATGCATTATATCTGCTATCTCTGAATATATTTATCAAACGTTACTTGTTTGTGAGTACTGGTTACAATCATGTCAGTCTAAATCTAATTGCAGAAAGAAAGGTTAGCCGAAATCAACGTAACGAATATCAGACTGTAAGCAGTTAATCACTGAAGACGTATTCTGGTCAGAATTTCGGAAATAGTGTATTTGTTATGACTAAAGCCCGGATTTTCATGCCCTATCAAACTTAAAAATATGTATGCATCCATGCACTATCGTATCTCCAAATATATGCGCAATGAAGGGCGAAACATGCACTAACAAAAATCCGCACTGTACTGCATTATATGGGTATTTCAATTTATCTTAAAACAATATACAACAACGAGTTTTTCCAAATTCTCACTTAAACTCGTGTGTTTATCAGTTAGGACATTCTTGAACGCGGAAAAGGAACTTTCTACTTAACAAGAAGTAACAGGTGCATACTTAAGGGAAGAAATTTGACTGAGGGTGAGATCGAATTCCATGTCTTTTACATTTTCTCCACATAATACGTCTTTCACGTTTTCAGAAGTTTAAGATCAGGGTTTGAACTAAGTACCTTCTTAAGTTTTTCCCTGACTGTCACACCCGTTTCTCCACAACACGATTCTAAGTATTCGAAGTCTTCAACAATGGCTAGTGACTGACAAATTCAACCAGTGAACATTCTGTTTAGCAGTTTTCTTTCAATGGAAGGTGGTGGGGGTCGGCGAGTCGGCATTTTCTTTTGTAGCCTTGTGTATTATATTACTGTTTATTTAGGGTAAACAGTAGCTTGCATTCTCAAATTCATGCAGGTGGCAGACTCTGTTGCCAAGTCAATCAAATAACAATGGTAATACAATACAACATTTTTTACGTTTCTTTGAAAAGACGAAATTTAGGGAGGCACATTCATAATATGCACAGTTATGCATGGTAACTTGATATTATGCACTAAAACCAGAAAATGAGGGTTTATATGCATTAAAAACGTCTGAATATGCTACATTAAGCCCAAAAATCCAAAACATGCATGATGCATGAATTTTGCCTTAAAAAGGCCGAAATATGCAAACATGCACGGAAAAAATATGTTTATTTGGAATCCATAAGTCATGTAAATGTGTAACTACTAAGTTTGAGAAGTGTAACCAAAGTATATAAAAACATGCATTTGCATGAAAATCCGGGCTCTAGTTATGACTGTAGAGCCCGGATTTGTATGCAAACTGCATATTCTCTTTGAAGTGAAACTTCTTTAGGCGCGCTAGGAGTAAATCGAAAGCTAATCCTAAGTTGCGTTATGCTCTAGAGTTACGAACAAAATCGTCACGAAAGTAGTGGGGGTAAGTAGCAAGCATAGAGTTATCGAAAGAGTGGGGCCACGGGAGCGCGCGGGGGGTTGAGTGGGGGGCTATTACTGCTTCGAGCTAGTGGCGTGGTGAGCCCTTCACCATATAGATGGCTCTACTCGTTGCGTGAGCATCGTTTACACGTCACTAACGTTCTCGGAAACTTGACCAAAGCGTCCCGTTCATGTAAACAAACACAGTGGCTACGATCAGTGACAGTTTAGGCATTAGTTCATCAAAACTGTGTTATTGTTTTATACGTATTCGATTTAAAATGCCGGAAAAATCAATTTCTTATTTTAATCAGATGATTTTCTTCTTCCGTTCGATATAATTATATGTATTTCTCTATTTCACTCTCAACATTGCCAAAGAAGTTTCACTTCTGTCGCGTGGCGTTCCACGCACCCGATTTTTTTTTTTTTTTTTTTTACATAAGTTATTTAAAAGTATGCCTAAATGATATATTTTGTAATTAACACTTTTCCATACAATTTGACTATTCCTGGGGAAAATCCACATTAAGTTCTAAATGAAAAAATGCATGTTTTACTCTTAAATGTGGTATTAAATTATATTTCCCCTTCAGATAGGTAATATTGCTGGTACTTAGTAAAGTGTTTGCAACCAGTCTATATATTTTTTATTTATGTGTTTATTTATTTATAAATGGATGGATGGGTGGGTGGATGTATTTATGTAGGTAAACTGGAATCTCTGGAGCTTAAACTGAATAATGTGCAGCTTCGGAGATTCTTAGAAAAATACACAAACCAAAGAATTCCGGATGAGTCTCCATTGCGCAAAAACTATGTACCACAGTGTTTTCAGGGTGTAATTTCTAAAATACGGGATACATTGGAACACGTCGCTGTAGGACAGTGTGTTGCTAGTGCTCATAGGCGCCGACTTAGGAGGGGCAAGGCACTTTCTGCTCCCCCAAGTTATAATGCCAGGGTCATCGCTCCTCCAAGAAATTGTTCCAAGATATTTAGAAAAATGAGAAATTATTAAAATTAATTATTTAATTATTATTCCTAACTTGTTACGAAAGAGCGATACCTTAAATGTGAATGTGATGGCCTGGTAGAATACCTAAAAATGGAGAGACATAATTATGCAAGATCTCTTGCCTGAACTTGTGAAATTTGTGAAAATAATGTTGACTGCCCCTGTATCAACATGCAGTGCTGAACGATCGTTCTCGGGGTTTCGGAGGTTAAAGTCTTCGGTCTGTTATGAAGCGGGATCACCTAAATGCTGTTTCTATCATCCATTGTCATCGTGAAGAGGCCAAGAACTTAGATCTTCATTCAGTGGCAGACGAGTTTATTAGTAGGAACAAGCTGAGACTCAATTCTTTTGCCGGAAAACAGTAAGGCAAGACTCAACAGACTTAACATTTTTTTACTTCAAACTTTAAATTAATCAAATATTTATTAATTTGTTTATTTATTTAATTAAAGCAATTAAAAGCATCTGTAGTGTACATCAGTAATGCCATTTACTCTAGTATAATATTTTATTGTACAATCCTGCCCCTCCAAAATCTTTAACAAGTCGGCGCCTATGCTAGTGCTGTAGTAACTTAGGTGCAATGAAAGCGGGTAGCAAATCATTCCTTTTTAGCACTCAACCGGGCAAATCATAGCAAGGTTGCAAAATTTTCCAAGTGACTCGTTAGCTTTCTTATGGCCAGCAGGAATACAGTATGACAATGTATTTTTATTTCTCAGTGTTGGTGCCCCATATATGGTTAAAGCGGGACCTGGACTGAAAATTCTTTATCACAAATTAATTCACCTGACTTGCCTTGCTAACGGTTTACATTGTGTCCCCCCCCCCAAAAAAGAAAATTGTTCATTCGTAAAGACCTTTTCGAAAGAAGTATTGTGCACAAGGGAAATAACTAAAATAATAAATGTGATAATGAAGTCTATGTAAAATGACGGAAGCAATTACAGTATTTTACGGACCATAAGACGCACTTTTTTACCTTGAAAACAGAGCCGCAGTACACTAAAAAAAAAAAAAAATAATGGTAAATATTGCCAGAACACCATAATTATAAGCAAGGTGGCACAGACTGTACATCAGTGCACTTGTCACAATCGTAAAATGAGGGTAGCTGGAAGCCAGGTGTATAATGCGAAAAGGAAGTAATGTTGAGTTCTTTTATACGAAAGGAGTTGTCTCCGCCGGGGGTTTAAATGAAAATCATGACCTCCAAATAGCCTTGTCCTGTATACTAACTCTGTTTTGAATTGACGGTTAGAGGGTATAAAGGAATGTTCAGTATTTCATGAGAAATCAGTTTAATTATTAAAATTTACGCGATTACACCTGTACAGAAGAGATGTTTGTACAACGCAGGTTTTAAGTTAGAAGTAATTTACACTGATTCTATCGTACAAGGTTATAATTTGTTTATGCGATGAAGTACATTATCTACTTTAAAATTTTTCGTTTAGAATCAAATTACATTTATTTTCCTTTAAATTTCCATCCTAAAATAAGGTGCGTCTTATGGTCCGGAGCGTCTTATAGTCCGTAAAATGCGGTACTTTTTTTCTGAAAGTATTACAGTTTTTAAGATTATCTCCTTTTTGTAGCATAAATAATTCACCATACCTGATATTAATAGGTACATGTAGGCTTACCTTGGTTCCGTATGTACCAGTTATACCTGGAGGATAGTATTTCCACCTGACGTGGCATGTTGGTAATGATAGCTGCTACTTGACTGGCTTCTTCACGTGGATGTTGTAGCAGCTACCCAGGTTGTGATCAAGGAGGCAATACGACACAGGAAGGGAGTTCTGAAATGATCATTTGGGAGATACTGTAGTTTTCTAGAAGAAGGGAACGGACATAAAAAGCAGAAATTGGAGGAAGGAGAGGAATAGCAACGCGCCTGGTGAAAAAGAAGCTGAACGCAGTCATGATGGATGCTTAAAAAGAATGGCACCGGTGTAGAGACATTGAAGGGGAGAAACAGAAAGGATAGTGAAAATATAGGATGTTAGAGAAATCTCATACTGCCGGGTTTGCTCTGGAAAGCATTTTCCTTATACCAATACTGGCATCAATGTTTAAATTCGGGCTATTTTCTTTAATTCCATTTTTGTAATAGAGGAAAAAAATATAAAGTGCACGCCGCTTAGCCTATTGTGATCACTTCGGGACGCAGCCAATCCGATAATGGTAGCCGAAAGAATTGAAGGATATTTATTCTTACATCAGTTAATACACTACAAAAACAGAATTAAAAGCTATTTATTCATACATACAAGATAATACGTAATTGTGAATCATTCAACCACTCATAAAAGCCTGCAAAGAACAACAAAGTCTTCTTTAATGATTCAAAATCAAAGGTACAGTATTACTAATATCGAGGAGGAGAAGAAAAGCTGGAAATGTACCAATCAAGATATATTTGAATCATCAAATACTTGAACAAGTCAGAGAATTGAAATACCTAGGGATTACCCTGGATGAAAAGTTTAACTTCAACAGACACATTGACAATATAACTGACTAAACATGCTAAGCAAAACAGCTAAACTACAGTGGGGTCTTGGCCACAAAGCCTTGAGAACAATTTACAGAGGAGCAATTGTACCCATGCTAACTTATGGATCACCAGTTTGGGAGAAAGCTCTAGAGATAAAGAGTATCTATAGTCTATAAGTCAACAATAAGTGTGGAAGACAATGTGCAAATAAGCACAAACTAACTCGAAGTATGTTAAGTGCTGCACACTCCAATGGGGCATGCCAACTAAAGCCAGGAACAAAAACAAAAAACAAAACAAAACAAACAAACAAACCAAAAACCGACAAATAAAAGTCTGCAAACAACTATTTTTGCGATCAGAAAGTTTATATTTTTTTCTGTTTTTCCTTTGGAGTCCATTAACCAATTTTCATACTCATAGTGTTTTTTTGGAAGTTTACTAACCTGTGGTGAACACCGTTTAGCAAAACATCTAACGTCTATCTCATTGTGACCTTCACAAATCAAAGGCAACAGCTAAACTGAGGGGTGAAACATGTTTTATTGCTTTGAAATGAAAGTTAGGGAACGCCATTCCCTCGAACAGGTCATCCTGTGAGCTGGGAACACTACCCTTACTTCTAATACAGCACAATACAGTTGAGTTAGAAACGAAATCCTTAAAAACAAAATTTTTAATGACATAAAATGCTTGGAAATAAAGCCGCAAAACGAAAATGTGATAACATAAACAGAGTATTTGATCACAATAAACAGTATTTTTTCAATGTATGAGTAGACTTAGTAATCCCTACGGGACTTTATAAAAGTGATAACATTACCCGACTGATAACATTATCCGCGATTACATTAAGCGGCGTTCAATGTATCACTTAATTTTTCTTGCCGGTACTTTGTCTTCTATAAACTCCTGTATAAGCCTAATGTTAGTCTAAAATTTAAGCAACGGTACTGTGTAAACAAAATAATTCGTGTATTAGTAGCTGAAGTAGGCAGTGATATTGATGATGATGATGATGATTATTATTATTATTATTATTATTATTATTATTATTATTATTATTATTATTATTATTATTATTATTAAGTGCCAGTATGATACTCTATGAGATTGTGTGTGGGAACGAAAAATGTCTGTCCGTCTGTACGCGCCATAACTCAAATAAGCTTTTTCGGATTTTCATGAAACTTGGAAAACACATTTATGATGTCCATGGGAAGAACCCTATTGATATTGAACCAAATCAGTTCACCGGTACCGGAGTAGGCCTAATGCCCAATTTAGTGCCTATTTTAATAGATTATGGCGCTTTTCTAGCCAATCAGAAAGACGCCATAACTCAAATACGCTGTATCGGATTTCCGTGACACTTGGGATACGCATTTACGACGTCCATGAGAAGTACCCTTTTGAATTTGAACCTAATCTGTTAACCGGTACCGGAGTAAAACCCAATTTAGTGTCTATTTTAAAGGCGCAATAACTCAAATACGCTTTATCGGATTTTTATATAACTTCGTATACGCATTTATAATGTCCGTGAGAAGACGTCTATTGATATTCGAACAAATCGGTTGGCCAGTACCGGAATAATGCCCAATTTAGTGCCTTTCATGTTAATATATAAGAAGTCGCGATAACTCATATATGCTTTATTGAATTTTCCCGAAACTTTGTATACCCATTTATAATGTACATGGGAAGACGTCTACTGATATTGGACCAAATCGGTAGACCGGTACCGGAGTAAAACTCAATTTAGTGTCTATTTTAAAGACGTAACTCAAATACGCTATCATACTGAAACTTGGTATACAGATTTTTAATGTCCATGGGAAGACGTCTATTGATATTGGATAAAATCGGTTGACCTTTTTCGGAGTAATGCTCAATTTAGTGCCTATTTTATGGTAATATACGTATTCGAAAGAATTTATGAAATGCAAATCAGTTATCATGACAACATAGTCAATTGTTTTACTGTGATCTTATAAGACTTTGGCACTTAAAATACAGTTAGCTGTGACAAATATCACTATTGCTTTACATACGCTTTTCCGACTAGACCGTTAAACTGACCCACGTGGCTGAGATAGGCTAGTAACGTCTTGGCCTCGCATTCTGGAGTTCCATGGTTCAAATCCCGAAACCGGGCAATTTGACTTTATATTTGTATGCTGCATATCATACTTGCAATCATAACTGATTAAAGAAAAACATACTGGCACTATGTTACATCAGTTTACCTGATTTTATTTTTATTATTATTATATTATTATTATTATTATTATTTTATTGTACAAATAAAGAGAGTTTTCACTCAAGTTGACCAAGTAACAGCATACTTTTATGCATGACACCATGTATTAATACATGAATGTGCATTTTAACACTTACGGGCATGTTACTGTAGCCTACCTAATTTCCTTTGTTAAAGCTGTCATGGAATCCGAGCTATTAGCAATAAATTGCAAAGAATGTCTTCGTGATTTTTTTTTATATATGAATGATGTTTAAACATCAGCAGACTTGACGAAATTAATACCTAAGTTCATTATATTTTCAAAATTCTACGATCAATTGATCTTACGTTCTCATGAGATTTATTTTTTGCGCGATCTAAGAAAATACAGTACATACCTGGACTAGGAATGAGATATTGATGTCGATATTATCGAATCGATAATATGTCGGTTTCTGATACTTGGACATCGATATTTCAGTTCCGGTAATACCGTGAATTCGAGAAATAAAATAAAATGGATGGTGAAAAGGGGACTTAAACAGAAATACACAATACAAGTTTAAAATTACTAAAATCAAAACGTAAGTATGACATATTGATTTGACGGTTATCTACGTTAAGGGCACCTATTTTCAGCATTTCTGATAACCGGTGTGAGTTTCTCAGTTATATTTACTCTTCAGAAATAAAAACAACAAGCAGTGATGCCAAACCAATTCCCTAAATATCTGTAGAGTCAAATTTGCATTCAACGACAGTAGATTTTTTTTGTACAGCACTCAGAAACCATGAATACATAGTGCACGCATGCGCACGATGTCAGTTTCCATACGTCGCCTAGCGAAACTGAATTGTGCCCATGCGTGAACTATGTGTAAACGGTTTCTGAGTGCTCTAGGAACAAACCTATTATTTCAGTGAAACATCCGATATTATTCAATATCAACGTTTTGACATTAAAATAGTTTTATTTTAGCTTTTTTCTTCCATTTTTGTCGGTTTTTTTTAAAGTTTCAATTTAATTAATAGAATAAACACTTTGAAAAAATAAGGTTATAAATTAATACATTTTATTTTCACTTAAATTTCCAAGGCCCTGAACCACAAAACGTTAGGAATACTTTTAGCTAAGTTTTAGAACTACCCCGGGCTGTCATTTCCATATCCACTACTAACTCAACAAGAACGTTTTTCAATTAATCAATCTACTTTTATATTACTTCACTTTCGTCGTCTTACTGGAGCAGACACTGTGAAAAAACTGCAAGTGTAAGCTTCTTAAGAAATGCCTTTAATTTACTTCTACAGAAACCGAGGATTTCGGTTCACTTAAGATTTGCTTTACCGTGACAATGGAGTGCAAAATTAAAAATAGTATATTGCGATACTAGTTCCGTAAGCGGTGCATACGGATAGAGGAAAGAGTTTGAAAAAACGAGGCGCTTGCGCCGAGATTTTTCAACTTCCGACATCCGTTATGCGCTTACGGCACGAGTAGGCCCTATTGCATGCTGTTGTTTGCACGATGATTATTTATATCAATTTAATTATATTGAGATATTAGCTGAAAATATTATGTATATACATTATTGAAGATAGATGTTATATTTTAGAAAGTGATTCTCATGTGTTGGTTGTTATGGGGACGAAATATTTTTCCTGTTAAAGCCGCCACAAACTGGGGGGCCTTGGTTCCGGCCTTCGATAAAGGCTTGTATTGCGATGGTTTTACTTGCGGCACTAGAGCTTTTTGTAATTTTTTCAGCATTGAGATTTCTTTTGTTTTCATAGCAACCACATTGCGTGTGGGAATGTCAAGTTACGATCCACGGCAACAAGGGGTCTGGACTTTTGCGTCCCGAAACCACTAAACTAGGACTTTTGCATCCATAGATCCTCAGATTCAATTACCCGTTTGCGACCCGGGTCTCTCTAGAGCAATGACCAAAATGCGTCCCATGGAATACAGGTAAAATTAATAATTGGTACTATGCAGACCCAGGTTGCACCGCGAGGAGGCGAATTGCTACAACACACCCCCAACATTTTAATCCTTGCATTACTGTCAGTAAAATTGAAGCAGAGAATGAAGTTACTCTTTGTCTTTTGGCTACCAGTTTCCTTTCTTGTGGTTGATGGAACTTTTCATGATACTGTTCGCACATATTCCAGTCTGCCGAGTGCTTCAGTTCTATATTCAACCACTATTTTTTTACCAAGAAGGCCTCTTTTTCATTTTTCTTGGCATTGACAACGGTTATTGAGCGTGTGTGAATATATGTTTCTGCTTTTATATTGTTCAAGGCTTCGTTAGATAGATGTATCGATCTTGTTCAAGACGGGGCGCACGAGGGTTGTTTACGTCAAGTTGCACCGGACGCACGAGGGTTGTTTTGATGAAGCGACCACTCGCTTTGGGACGCAAAAGGGTACAATATTCGTGAAAAAAAAAGAAAAAAGAAAGAAAAAAAGAGTGCGTGGAACGCCACGCGACAGAAGTAAAACTTTATTTAATTTTTTTTTCAATTTTTTATTATTGGATTTTTTAAATTTTGCATTATTGGACTTTTTAATATTGGGTTTTTGGACTTTTTTAATTTTGGATTTTGGACTTTTTAATTTTGGATCTTTGAATTTTAAATTTTGGATTTTTTAAATTTTCGTTTCTTTGAATTGTTTATTTTTTTTATTTTTAAATTATTTATTTTATTATTTATTATTTTGGATTTTTGGATGTTATAATTTTTATTTTTGTTTTTTTAAATTTTGGAATTTTTTTATTTTTTAATTTTGGATTTTTATTTTTTTTAATTTTGGATTTTTGGATGTTTAATTTTGGATCTTTGAATTTTTAATTTTGGATTTTTTAAATTTTGATTCTTTGAAATTTTTATTTTTTTGGATTTTTTAATTTTGTATTTTAGTTTTATTAATTTTGGATTTTTAGATTTTTTCAATTTTGGTATTTTCGATGTTTTTATTTTTAATTTTTTTATTTTTAAATTTTGGAATTTATTATTTATTAAATTTTGGATTTTTGGATGTTTTAAATTTTAATTTTGGAAATTTGTATTTTTTAATTTTGGATTTGCGCGGTAATGAACCTCCGGGTTCCATAAAATAGATAATATGCCTTTAGATTGCTTAGGAATTGTCTATTGCCATTGAGGAAGTAAGGTTTGAAAAATTTCCTTTGATTACTCCTAATCATTGAGTTGATTGTTTTCTGTGCAGTCCGCACCGAAACAAGTCGGTTTTGAGTGTGACTGATTTCGTGACGGTTTTAGTGTGACTGATTTTCCCGATTTACCCTCTACCGCCACTAAAGAAGTTTTACTTCAAAAATATAAAACGCAATGCTATATTTTGTCTTACAAAATAACACGTGGCCAACGGTGAGAATCATAGGCAGACATTTAACCTTTACAATGCTGAATTTATACAATAATATAAGCGATCATCAAGTGAAATCATCTGTGGGAACTAAGTTTGAAATCAGTGGAGAGAATTGCAAGTGAATAATTAGTTTCTATAGATTACAGTCGTAACACAAGGATAAAAATTGTCTCAATTTTACATGTGGCTTTACTCTACATATATTATATTTCTGCTTTAATACAGTTTTTTAAGTAAGGAATTTATACGTCAGGAGCAGTGAAAAGGTTAAAAAGTAATTTTAGCAGAGTAATAATAATTAGATTATTTTAAGTGAAAACGTTTATAGCCATTTTTAATTTTATAGTCTTATTTAGCCATTTTTTAGGATTTATAAGATTGGATTATGTGACTGCCATAACTATGAAATATGGGGACATTTTTAACTACATCCACTATGGCTGAAATTTTTTACATTTTGTAATTTTAATTGTTCATGAATGGGTTGTTTGTACAGACAATTAATGTAATGTTTTAGACTGTATAATTAATAGTAAATAAAAGTTATATTCACTATGAAATTATTAATTATGTTAAAATAACACACTTAACTAGCAAGAAACAATAGTATACTGCGATACAAGTGCCGTAAGTGGTGTTTACGGATCGAGGAAACAGTTTGAAAAAACGAGGCGCGAGTTTTTTCAATTTCCGAGATCCGTTATGCGCTTACGGGACGAGTATTGCATGCTACTTTTTGCACGATGATTATTTATATCAATTTATTTATATTAATTGAGATATTAGCTGAAAATATTATGTATGTACACTATTGAAGATGGATGTTATATTTCAGAAAGTGATTCGCATGTGTTTGTTGTTATGGGAACCGAATATTTGTAAATAGCCTAAGTATGGAGGAATTTCTTTAAATAATTATAGAAATTGTAGTATTACGATATATATATATATATATATATATATATATATATATATATATATATCAAAATGAAGGCACGATGATTATTTATATCAATTTAATTATATTAATTGTGATATTACCTGAAAATATTATGTATTTACATTCTTGAAGATAGATGTTTATTTCAGAAAGTGATTCGCATGTATTTGTTGTTAAGAATCCGGGCCCTACTCATTACGATATCAGATATGGGTGTACAAGTTTCATTTCAGATAGGCTACCTAACATAACACTGGCAAGTAATTGAAAGTCTTCGTTACTAAAATCTCGACTTTCTTTAGGTCTAAGTTATTTTAAGCAGTTAGCGATTTAAATTAAATAGTGCAAGGGATTGAAAGGACAGATGAAATTGTCATCATTTTAAAAAAAAAAGTCCAAGTTCAAATGTCTTCAGCGGTGTGGGCGATGACTAAGACAAGCGTTTTGAATAGCGATACCCAATGTGCGGTGAATTTAATATAAACGAAAGCGTTAGACCTAGGTGTTCGTGCTTGAATTTGCAGTAATCTACATTATAAATACTTCTAGGCTTACGCAGAAAAAACACAGAAAATTTTGTAGGGTTTTGTATTCCTTTCTCAAAGAATTTATTCACAGGGTTCATTTACATAACAAAAAAGTCTAGAAGTGGTTTTAGTTGGACTTCAGGAAGTCACCATATAAAAGTTAAAATTGGAAAATAAACGCATTCATTATTCAAAACTACCAAGATAATGTATTGCCTCTTACATAGGCGTAACCAGGCCGACCATATGGGGGGGGGGGTTATAACATCCGGGGGGTTCTGGGGGATATGGAATACCCCCAGGGAGAGGGGGGTTCGGGGGTCCTCCCGCGGAAAATTTTAAAAATTAAGATGCACAATAACAAGTTTTAAGCTTCCCACGCTTTATACTCGTATTAAGTAATTTATAAGCAGACTTTAAAAAATCGTACAATTTTCCTTTTTTTAATCAATGAGGGTGGGGTTCAACCCTCCCCCCCCCCTCGTTACGCCTCTGGCCTCGTACTACACAGCTTACAACTACCACGTTGGCATGAGATTGTATTCAACAATTCCTCTGCCTGCTTTTTTGTGTCGCCTTTTAAATAAATGGTGCAAAAATATATTGCACAAACTTTCTCCCATATACGTGTTAAAGGCTAGCACAGAAAAAAGTAACTTCAAGAGATAATTAAATTTTACTTATTACATTTTCATAAAAACTAACAAATATCTAGAACGGAAAGCATCAGGGTCGATCTTTATGTTCATTGCTTTTACTGTGAAATAATAATAATAATAATAATAATAATAATATCAATGGCAGTAAAACTTCATATTATTAGTACTAATACTACGGGAAAATTCAAATATAAATTGCACCATGGGATGAATCGGTCCCACCCAACCCTCCCTCACCGATGCAGTTTCTTTTATACTACGATCTAGCAAATTCTTCTGTCTTCGTATTATGAAGAAACTCGTGATCGGACGTTGGAGGTGTGACGTCATACCGCTAGACGAGAGGTGACAGGCTGACAAACCTCGCGGGAGATATAATATGCCACATTTTCGAAACCTACAAACAGTGTATCGTACATTATTCGAAAATGCAAGGGCGCTTCGCAACGGCTTCCGCCTCCGCTTCGCGCACTTTAACTATGTGGTTAGTGTTATGCATTATTTAGTTATATGTAGAGGGGGATACAAGGCACTTGCGACAATATACAAGGACAGTTGGTCACTCTGCTTCGCTCAGAAACAAAATACATCACACAGTCCATGCAAATGTGAATATCGAATGGGCGGAGCTTATGGACTTATATTTGAATTTCACCACTACTGCTACTACTTAGGTTATATTGCACGCTTTAACTGCATGTAGGTCATATAACGTGTTTAGTATGTTTGCGTGAACCATTAGTCTATAGTAACAGCTCATCTGCATCTATTGTTTAGTGATGTCTTCTTATGTAATATTCAGTTTAAACGATTATAATATCCACTGACATAGCGGCGATGAGTTACAGTGTGGCTTCGACCACGGTAGAGGCAGGTTGTCGTTACGTGTATCTTGCATTGAGCTAGTGGTGCGCTTGAAAGTTACACGGTACATTCCACAGCCGAACCACGCTACCCGGAGTGTTTACATCGTGTGTGGCCTCCATTATTTCTCTTGTTCCTCACTGGAAGTTAACAAATAGTAACAAACGTCAAATATGGCATCTATACGCCGTGTCAACACTATCAAAGTAAAATTTGAAGATACTGCTCCCAGGCCAACGGCGCTGGAGTTGCATATGTGGATTCAACTAACCTTACAATTATCACCAGACAAGGTAAGCATGCTGCAAATAAACACCCAAGAAAAAGCCGTGTACATAAAAATGGTGTCTCCAACAGTATACGAAAATATAGTACGAAAGTTTGAAGGTGAGATACGGTTTACATATGATTCGGGTGAACTAGCCCTTGTAAAAGTGAGTAGAGCGGACACTATGGTTGTAACTGTGTGTGTCTTCAATCTCCCCCCTGAAGTGCCGAATCCTACAATACAGGCTACATTAAATCGCTACGGCGTAATTCATTCCATCCGAGAAGAACAGTGGAGCACAGCTTTTCCATTTCCAGTAAACAATGGTGTTCGGGCACTAAAAATGGACATCAAACAACATATCCCGGGATCAGTGACAATTGGTGGATTTCAGGCACAAATCACGTATGTGGGTCAACCAATTGTATGCTTTGTTTGCCATGAGCCCAATCACAAGAAGGAAGACTGTCCGAGGAGAAAGACTGTCTTGAAAGTTAAAACACAGCCTCGGAACTTATTACTGAGTGACGTTGTGAGGGGAGAAAATCCGCCACAGAGACAATACACCACATCAACAGAAACGCAACCCACACCCATGGAGGGTCTAGAAGGTTTCGAAGATGACACTGATACGGCATCGGAGCACGAGACCGTTAATATGGAGTCAACAGAAACAGTAAATACTGATACCGTTCGAGTACAAAATGTTGCACACGAAGTAGTAATACCACAACTGGTTACACAGGACACCGCGATCGAAGATAACGTGTCACCACCTGCAAAGGTAACCGTGCAGCAGACTACGTCATCGGGAGACCCGCTGGCTGATCCCCACAGAACCTCAGTTTCGGAGCGCGGCGAGGGTTCCCCGCTTAAGAAGTTAAAACAGACAACGCAGCGTGATCTTCCGCGGGACCCACGCCAAAGAGATCAAGACACAGTTCCTGCCGGTCCGGTAACCGATACAGGCGGACTTACCACGAAAGCTAAAATCACTCCGCGGCCACATCCGTATGCAGTTCACGGGCGAACCAAAGATACAACTAAGAAAGAACCTAGTGAAGAAACTAGTATAGATCCGATGGAGGGCGTCTCGCCTCCTACTGATCCCACGCAGCCATAGAAACATCCTGTATGGCTGACACATGTTTCTACGCGGTGTGCCATGCCGCCAGAGGAATGTCTTTATACAACTCTGCACTGTTTTCATTTGTTTTTGCTATTTCTGGTCCTACAATCAAACTATGGAACCGTAAATATCACCTGTATCCAGGCAAAATTCAAGCGGCGGATGCTTTCTTTGTTCTTATACAAGCATGGCATCGAAGTTCTGTCATTACAGAAAGTAAAAGACTGACATTTTGACTTCCTTTCTGCGTCTAGCCTCATACTACAGTTTACAAATCAATGTCTGTTCTAGTTGATGTTATTAGATTGTATTTCTGGTCCCTACTTTTTGCATATTCCGTGACTACTATGGTGCTACTAAGAAATTACGCCACGTTAAATATAAACTGTCTACAAAGTAAATTCAAACAACAGCAGTTACGTTCTTTCATCTATAACCATGACATAGACATTCTCCTGTTACAAGAAGTAAACATAAACAATTTCCAGTTTTTGGGCCCACAGTACGATGCGGTAGTATATACGGGTGAATACAATCGAGGGACAGCAATCATACATAGAGCAGGTTTTAAAATCGAACGTCCTGAAGGTCATAGCAGCGGTGGTGTGACGTCAGTATTTATAGACGGAACACACATTATCAGTGTTTATTTACCATCTGGAACCAACAAGCGTACGGAACGGGAACATTTCCTTCGTGCGGTTTTACCATACTATCTGCGACACAAGAGTCATCGGATCGTGCTTGGAGGTGACTGGAATTGTGTGCTCCATGCGAAGGATCAAACGGGTCATTATAATCCTTCACCGGTGCTACAAGCATTAGTGCAGGACTTACACTTAGTGGATGCCTGGGAGGTTTTTCATGGTAACCATGTTCACTTTACTTTCCATAGACAAAACAGTGCTTCACGACTTGATCGATTTTATATGTACAAAGAGCGTCAACATGCAATATATAACATAAAAATCATTCCCACACATTTCTCCGATCATAACTGCGTGCTTCTGACTACTACGGTGGAGTTTCAACCCCCCTTATATGGTCGAAGTTACTGGAAGCTGAATGAAGCACTCCTCGGCATGACAGAGACAGATCAACAATTTACTCAACACCTCACAGCCTTAAGAAACAGAGCTGCCAACTCAAAGTTTACTCCGATACAACAATGGCTTTGTATTATCAAACCAGGAATTCGGTCCTTTTATCAGGCAGTTGGATATCAAAATGCACAGGAAAAAAGAGCAACAATTTCTTTCTATGCGCAGTTATTGCATGAACTGTACCGAAAGCAAGAGACTGACAAGGATCGGTGGACTGACATTGTACAGGTTAAACAAAAATTATGTACTTTACAAGAAGAACAAATGAGCGGTGTTATAATACGATCTCGGATACCTTCCACCCTGGATGACGAAAAAGGTGCACTCTTTCATGTTGTGCAGGAAAAACGAAGAGGAACAACTAAATTCATCCATCAAGTACAGACGAGTACAGGCGTTACGGTTAGAACAACCAGGGAATGCCTCCGAGAAGGCGTTGCACACTTCCGATCCCAATACGCTGCTCCAATAAACACACCCACGTCTGTATCAGAAATTCTCACACACATCCATCACCAACTTAGTTTACACCAGAAAGAAGATCTCCAGCGTCCCATCACCGAAGATGAAGTGAATCAGGCGTTAGAGAGTACGCCGAAGCATTCCGCGCCGGGGCCAGATGGCCTTACGTACCAATTTTACAGGACTCATTGGAGGGAGATGAAAGGATATCTAACCTTCTTGTTTAATGAGATATACCTGAAAGATGTTCCTCTTGATGGCTTCAGTGATGGCGTGGTCACACTCATTCCCAAGAAAAAATGTCCCCAGACAATAGCGGAGTATCGACCAATAACTTTATTGAACACAGATTACAAATTATGTATGAAAGTACTAGCTTTACGGTTACGAAATATACTACCAGACATCATTGAAATCGGACAGACATGTGGAATACCTGAGAGATCTATTATCCACAATCTAGCTATAGTACGAGACACTGTAATACATTTTGCCTTACACCCAGAAGATAAAGGTGCACTTCTCTCACTGGATTTTGAGAAAGCGTTTGATAGAGTTTCACATGACTATTTATATCAAGTTCTGCAACGGTTTGGTATACCGCCGACAGTGATAAATGTACTCAATAGGTTACATACGGCAGCAACATCCAGAATACAAATCAATGGTTTCCTCAGTGAACGCTTCCCCATTAAGATTTCTGTAAGACAAGGATGCCCACTATCGATGGTTTTGTTCACTGTCAGTTTAGAACCATGTCTTCGGATGCTACACACAACATTACAACAGGAAAAATGTGCACCCTCCCCACTTTTCACGGTTCGTGCGTATGCAGATGATGTTGTGATCTTCTTGCGTGAAACGACGCAATGTGTAACATTACCCAACATGCTAGATATTTACTGTAGTGCTTCGAATGCAAAACTTAACTATGGAAAATCGATACTTCTGCCACTCGGCAGGTGGTCACCTCAATGTACAGTATTAGGTGTGCCAGTACAGACGACAGCAAAAATCCTTGGTTTGTTAGTAAGCAACTCTTTCGACGACATGGTTCATGATAACTGGAAAATCATAACGTCACATAGTCGTGCCACTTTATTTCAGCAGATCCATAGAAATCTTAATTTATTTCAACGAGTCTGGCATATAAACGTGTTCAGTTTAGCCAAACTATGGTACGTGGCGCAAGTTTTGCCAATGCCGAGACAACAAGCAAACATCATGGACAGGGCAATCTATTGGTATCTCTGGAAAGGTTATTATTATAAACTTAAGAAATCACAATTACATAAGCCACTGACTGAAGGTGGCTTACAATTAATCGCTGTGCAGGAAAAATGCAACGCCCTGTTCACTAGGAATATACTGTTGGCACTAAATGGACAAGGAGATCCAGGTGACATACTTTTCTGGACAAAGAATCGACTTTTCACGAACCCCGAAATCAGACGGTTACCAAAATCATTACAAACAATCGGGAAATGCATAAACGTCTGTGCGGAGAAGTTCGATCCAGTGGACACTGAGATCAACACGCGCAGTATATATCAATATCTGCTTTCAAATACAAATGAAATTCCTCGAATCATGGAAAAATACCCTCAACAAAGGTGGACACGCATATGGACCCACCTCCATCACCCGAACATACCTACCGATTGGAAAGTAGCAGCATACAGTTACATCAACGAAATTGTGCCCACAGAAGAAAAGAAGTATCGTCACAATCGCTCCGTGTCCCCAACCTGCAAAACATGTGGTTACCTAGACTCCTTACAACACAGAGTGAAAAGTTGTGGCCAGGCCGCTTTGATATGGCGAGAAGCAAAACGTTTATTAAATACAGTATGCCCGGCCCTAAATAGCCTTGACGCACAGCAGATCCTCCTTTCGCTTGATCCAACTAGTGACAACAGAGCCTTTGTGCAAATGTGGTTAGCGACTGGTTTTCTGTACTATCAACTCACTACAACAAATCACACTGTACCAGACTTTCTTTGTATATTACGGCAAGAACAACAAAAACTGTATCGTAAATTTTCTGATACCGCAACGCAAATTATACAACAAGTGCGTCTAATAAAATTGTGACAATAAGTGGCCATTAAGTGTACAAAGGTCCGCCAATGTAATTGATCATGCAAGAACTAAATTCTGATCATGTGGACAGTAGACTACTACAGTTGACTACAGGTTCGATTATTTCATGAATACCTGTAAAAAATATGTTTTGCTTGTTAATTTTTACATCAATGTAGCTATATAATTGTTTTTTGCTTTTCATGTTGTTAAAAAATAAAAAAAAAAATAAAAAAAAAAAAAAGTTATGGAAAATAAACAAGTCCTACAAACCCGGCGTTTGCCTTTGCGAACGAGGAAACCATGAAAAACCCAAGTCAATTTGGGCAGCCACGAGGTTTGATTTGAACTCAGGACCTATTCCCTGTTAGCCTATACCACCTCGCTGTAATTGGTTTTGGCGTGTTCATTACGACTGAGCTAAACTGACTGCATTTGCAACAATAAGTACATTAGGCCTATAGTTTTCTTGTTGCTAGGGGCAACAAAATGTCATTCATATTTCAATTGACATGTATGTTCTGAAATTCGCATTTAAGCCGTCCTTATTTCGTTTTTATCTTGATATCCATTAAATGTATAAAGAAATGTGTTAAACAAAAAATGTTCATTTTAAATTTCTCTACAACTTTACTGTGGTAGGTTTTCATGTATCGCCTACACTAATGGATATAATCTACAAAAATTGAAAATGGATACGAGTAAAGTACCCCTTAAGTAATTTTTGCAGAAATACGGATATAGCCATTTTATTGGTCATAGATAAGAGTTTCCAATTTTCAATTTTTATTAAAATCGTTAGAGCCATTTTTTAAAAAATCAAAAATTTTTAAAAAGTTTTCATGAAAAGTCCCCTTAATATTTCAGTTGTAAAGCTAAATTTCTGGGCGGTTCGACAAAATTTCGAAAAAGTCCTTATTTCAAAAAATGAAGTAAATACAACGAGCCGTTTACCCGCTGTGCTTGTCCACAGACAGACGGACAGACGGACAGACAGACAGACAGACAGACAGACGGACAGACGTCATTCCAAAAATACTTTTTTCGGTTTCTAGGCTTCATGAAACATGCTCTCCCGGTGTTATCTCGACTTCGATTTTTTGTCACGATCACAATACTTTCTCTATACTACGTATATGGGAGAAAGTAAAACCATTCATTTACTTACACTTAAGTTTTAAACACAACTCAAACGATGAACTAACAATATTATAAACGTTCAGTATATAACGGTCATTAAATTAATGAAGCTGTTTTTGGAGTCACTGTTAAATTCATCCATGAGAAGCCACGCTGACAGTCAATAAAATTGGAATGACCGAGCGAGGTGGCCGAGATGGTAATGTCTTGGACTCGCATTCGGGAGGTCCCAGGTTCAAAACCCCTGGCCGGCCAATTTGACATGGGTTTTCTCATGGTCTCCCCAGCTGTAAAGACAAATGCCGAGTTGGATATTTACATACCATGAATCATGCTCACCATTTCATCTTGTATTATATCCTTTTAACAGTGACAGGAGAGCAAAGATCAAAGTCCTTCCTAAAACAAAGGCTAAGTCTTGCAATCCAGCGTGGAAATGCGGCCTCTGCCATGGGAACATTTTTATCTTCTTCCACCATGGCAGAAATTTTTTACATTTTATAGTTTAATTTGTTCAACAACTTGTTTGTTCTTATGAGTGTTTTGTATGAGAAACATTTTAATTGTAAATAATTTACTTATTTGTATTTTGATAACAACAGTAATATAATTTTTAAATTAATATCAGTTGAAATTTACTCTATAAAAATACAACAATAATAGAAACAATTGACAATCAATAGTTACATGGTTTACCCTACTGTATAAATACACATCCCGAACTCCTGATATGGCCTCGCAGCTAAAAAGATTCTACACACAGCTGAATTTAAAAAAATGGAATGCACTTGACTATGTTAAAAAGACGCGTAAGAGATTATGGAATCTTCTTTTCTGAAGGATACGCTCAAAACCCCGAAGGATTCGTCTACCGAGAAGTCTTACCGAATTTCATTGTTTCTGCGTCATTAAAGTTAAAGGAAGGTTATCTCTCAAAATTTACAGACCAGCATTTTCTCTTACTAAAAGGAGGCAATCTTAAAATCTCACTGGATCAATAGAATGTTCCTGTCGAAGCCTTGTCCATTTTCTGTATCATGTTATGCTAATTCTTAAAGAACACTTACCAAATATTTTAAGATACGCTTACTCCTCCCCCCCCCCCATAAAAACAGTGCTTTTTAATTTACTCGCTTTTTGTCTTCAGATACATATTATGTTTGTCTTTCAGTGAATTCTATTGTAACATCTATTAAAGTAACTCTAAATTCTTGGTTTTAATCCCAGATTGTTTTTGCCCTGGCTGAGTGGTAGAGAAGGCCTTATGGCCTTAACTCCGCCAGGTTAAATAAATAAATAAAATAAAATAAAATAAATAAATAATTTAATTTTAGGTCTCTACTAGGTATTTTTCGTCACCTACAACAAGTTGCAGTTCTTGAAATATAGAGTTTGTGGATTCTTTAAAAAAATACTTTTTAAAAGAACTTACTAATAATGTTAGAACTCATAATATTTATTAGTTAACAAAATCTTGTTTCATAGAGATATGAACACTACTCATAAAATCTCTTCACTAATATTACTAGTTCATTAGTCAGCTGATTGAGTTGAAGGTTATATCTGGATTGTTGTTTGTGTTTTTCCCTTGATAGTCTTTTTCTCAATATTATTTCAAGGCAGCACGGTCTACATATATCTTCATAAATATAACAAAAAATAACTAGCTTTAAGAAATGAATAAATCTGCACGGCACTTACTCAAGATAGCAGTAGGCTTATGCACTAAAATCTAACTACTAATCCTAAAAACTTGTTATGGCAAAAATACCTTTGATAGCGTATGTAAGCTTTTTCTAAATTGATAATTAAAACAGAGTAATTCATTTTCCACAATTTTAGATCACATAGGTTTGAGAATAACTTATTAGCCCAAGTACACTTAGAAAACACGTAGCCTAATATTATCAGTAAATTTTATTAGTTCTGCAGTCTATGAAACAATTTACTACTAATATTAGCAACATTTACTAGTAATTTTGAGCCATGAACTCATAACTAATATTATTAGAAGATATTCTTATGAAACATTATACTAATAATAATAATGACTAATATTATTATGTAGGCTATTTGCTAATAATATGAGTGTAAAAGTTCTATGAAACAGTATCCAGGAAATACAAATGTATTAATACAGAGATTGAGTACAATCGAATACCTGTCTACTCATGAATAATAATAATAATAATAATAATAATAATAATAATAATAATAATAATAATAATATTTATTTATCTGTCATTAAACTTATACAAAGTAATAGACATCATCAGTGTAAAAATTCTAAAACTATTAAAACACCAGATCATCCAGATTTGTCTCATCGAACTCCTGTATAGTGTAAAATGCCTTGCTTTTTAGCCATTGCTTAATTACTGTTTTAAATCTTTTATAATTAACATTTCTAGCATTTAGTGGGAGTTTATTAAAAAGTTTAATTCCAACATGCTTAAAACTATTCTGACTTTTATTCAATCTTGTAAAATTAGGGACTAAATTGTTTTTATTTCTTGTTTCGTATTTATGTTTATCTGAACTAATATTAAAATCATCATAATTATCTTTGACAAACTGTAGCACATGTAATATGTAAAGGCTAGTCAAGGTCATAATGTTCATTTCAATAAAATGGGGTTTGCAAGATTCAGTATTTTTGATGCCCTTTATTACTCTTATGATCTTTTTTTGCCAGAGAAAAACTTTTCTGGCACCAGCAGAATTTCCCCATAGCAATATACCATATTGCAAGTGAGTATGAAAGAAGGCATAGTATGCCTTAATGACCAGGTCAATATTGGTGTATAATTTTAATTTCCTTATTAAATAGGTAACCCTCGATAATTTTACACAGACAGCTTCTGTATGAGTGTCCCAATTTAACCTTTTATCCAAATTAATTCCCAACAGGTTTACATATTTGTCATTATTGCCATCATTATTATTCAAACTAAAAACAATTTCAGATTTAAAAAAAATTAATTGTGTAGGAGGAAATTTTAATTTTAAATATTTTATCACGAGCTTAGGAACTACGACATTCTACAAGTAGCGTAGCAACCGAGTCGACATTTTTGTGCTATAAAGCGATGACGTCGAGGGGGAGAATAACAAAAATACAACACAAAAGGAATATTGAAGGCGTGCTGAAGAGAAGGCAGAACGCAAGATAAGAAGGAGTGGGTACTGCATAGAAGTAGTAATAGATATGAGAGGTGATTATTGCTGGGGAAACTTTGAGATACGCAGAGTGGAGTGCGATAGGGAACAAGTAGACTGTATTAAAGGGGGAGACTGAATGTGTGATGGAACTTTAGGATAATATACAGAAATGGGAAGCACTGAAGTAAGGAAGAGGATTCTGAGTGATAAAATATGCGAGACGGGCTACTAAAGGGATGGCCAGAGGAGGTGTTATTGCTACTTAGCGATGCAATGCAAGTGAAGTGAAGTGTCGCATAAAGTAGCCCAAATAAGTGAGAGTGTGCATCTACAGGAGAGCTTCATGTTGGTGAAGGAACAATAGACTATAGGTTTGTTTACACGATGACACTAGGTTTCGTAACCACTTTCATGAAAGTGATTTCGTGAAACTAATTACACACATTTTCTTTCCAATGCAACCGCACATTTCATGTTATTTCTGAAGTTCAAGTTGTTAAAATCCCATACAAACATTTGAAACACGTATGAATACAGGCATTTCACAATTTCCTCACTTCCCCATTTCATTTTACGAAATGCGAACAAGGTAAATAAACGTATAATCTCAAAATTGCTATTATAGTTTCGTGAAAAGTTGGAATCAGCCGAAACTGCGTAGTGTCGTAACTCATTGTCGCCAGTACATCTAGCGCTTGCGAAACTCAGTTACGAAACCTAATTTCGTCGTGTAAACTAGCCTTTAATGTTCCCAATGATGAACTTATAACTTTCCATCCATTTGCTTGTCTTCTGGTTCTTTCTGTACATTCTCCACCCTTTGACATCACTTTTTTCATAAGTAATCCCACGAGAGTTTACGAGTTTATCGATAGATTCGCGACTGCGCAGCAGGAGCGATTTTATATGATGAAACTCGTAAACTTGAGTTGGATTTATTAAGACTATTCCATTAATAAAAATGTAACCGATTATACTAATAATAATTACTTTCGTGCTTTGTTGTATAAAAACAAAACTAACATCTGCGAGGTCACGGTATACCATTACCATGTTGTAACCAATGCTATCAATGTGCATATAAGACATAGTTAATCTATTTCAGCTAAGCTAACAGCAGGACAGAATAAAAGCACACGAACTGGCTTGCACCGAATTGAAATTATGTTTTTAATCAATGTAAATTTATAGTATTTCAATTTCCAAATTATGTTGTATAAAATAATGTGTTTTCATTCTGCTGAATGGCAGTATGTGACATATTAATCAGGGCACGTTGATGCCTTACGTGTCCAGTAACGAGCTGACGTTTTATCAGATAAAATCGCATCCTCATATTTAATAGCAAGCATTTTATAAGATAAACGATCATGATTGGTCTATATCCGAGAAATTGCTTAACGTTATTGGTCATTATCAAACACGCGTCATATGAATGGAATAGTCATAAAAAAATCTGTATAGTTCCTATGGAACAATTTTATGTTTTCTTAGTTATTCTGTTTCATTCATGTGTGCTACAAGTTAAGACGTATAGGCCAACATTAAATTTGCTGAAGTGACATTAGTTCTATATATGTTGATATTTTCTGTAGCATCTTTACGGAAACTTTATATGCTCATTAATTCCAAAGCAAAGTTTTCAAACTGTACCGTATCCAAAAATGTTTTATCATCTCATAAGGCTATATTTTCACAAATACTTAACATAAATAAAACATCTTTTCACCATTTGATAGAAGGAAGTTTGTAGTTTATATCTGGTTTTCACTTATCATGTTGCGGAAATATTGTTGTTGTTGGGAGAAAATGGCTGCGTTACCAATCGATCGTAGCTCATGTGTTATTGAATACGTGCGGAGAGACAGCCCCCAGACTGTGATTCAGGTAGAACGTGACAGCCCAAAAGTAAATGTGTTTCGTGCCCTATCTAAAAGACGTGTGTTTGGCCTATTTTTTCCATTGAGAACACGGAAACGTTTACCTGGACAGTTGGAAAATTGGATAATGCCACAATTCATTGATGAAGAGAAACAGCGATACATTTCCCAACAAGACGAGCCCCTCACATTGGTTTGCGGACGTGTGAGGGTACCTCAGACTACACCTGTCAGGCCAATGCATTGTGCAATGTCCGCAGACAATACCTTTTGTACATGGCTATCCCGTTCACCGGATCTCACAGTGTGTGAGTTCATCCTGTGGAGTTGCATCAATTACAACCCAACTCTGCCATTGCTATTGCCAAAATTGAGAACGTGCTTTACCTTAGCCATTGGGAACGTCACACAAGACATGCTTCAGAGTTTAGCGGGAATGGGATCATGCCTGGACGTGTACCGTATTACAGGTATCGCAATTGATTTAGACGAATGAAAAATTGTAATGGAAGCATGAGAGCGAGTTACGTACTCACAGACAGCTGCAGTTGAGTTGAGTCAGAAGTCACCGATAAAGCGATGGCGATGTTTGTTTTGGTACACTGCTGTCAGCTATCTAAATGTTTACGTGCACCACGAGGAACCGGTACAGTCACTATAATATAACACATAATTTTAATTGAAATAAATAAATAAGTTAAGTACGCTATTGCTTACGTCTAATCTTCTTCCATTTCTTCAACACGAGACATGACATCGTCTTCCGTTGGTTCAACCTGATATTCCACATATTCATCATCATCATCATCATCACTGCTTTCCATACCATTGTCTTCTATTATAATCCTTTCAATTCTTTCCTCCACGATGCAGTCTTTCTCCCAATATTCCTGTTCAATTTCTTCAACGCGCCTACATACATTTTCCCATTCTGCTTGGCCGAGTTCTTGAAATCTTTGCCTACACAATGCTTCTACGTCATTTGTTTTAAATGTTGTATTCCTGCTTGCAACCCATTGTTTAACATCTCCCCAATAACCTCCCGAGTTTGACTGTGTAATGTTTTCCCTTTTAACTACGAAATTATTGGAGGCATAATGAGAATAATAACAAAACTATAATAAAATCAGGTAAACTGATGTAAAAAAGTGCCAGTATGTTTTTGTTTAATCAGTTATGATTGCAATTATGATATACAGAATATGTTTTTTTTTTAAATTGATTTCCAAGTTAAGCTCCAGATTTATTCATTAAGCAGGGCTTAGGGAAGAAGAAAGGTCTACCATCTCGGCCACCTGGGTTATTTTAACGGTCTAGTTGGATAAGCGCATGTAAAACAATAGTGTTTTACTTTCTCGCATATACGTAGTATAGAGAAAGTATTGTGATCGTGACAAAAAATCGAAGTCGAGATAACACCGGGAGAGCATGTTTCATGAAGCCTAGAAACCGAAAAAAGTATTTTTGGAATGACGTCTGTCCGTCTGTCCGTCTGTCCGTCTGTCCGTCTGTGGACAAGCACAGCGGGTAAACGGTTCATTGTATTTACTTCATTTTTTGAATTAAGGACTTTTTCGAAATTTTGTCGAACCGCCCAGAAATTTAGTTTTATAACTGAAATATTAAGGGGACTTTTCATGAAAACTTTTTTAAAAAATTTGATTTGTGAAAAAATGGCTCTAACGATTTTAATATAAATTTAAAATTGGAAAATCTTATCTATGACTAATAAAATGGCTATATCCGTATTTCTGCAAAAATGACTTAAGGGGTACTTTACTCGTATCCATTTTCAATTTTTCTAGATTATATCCATTACAGTAGGCGATACATGAAAACCTACCACAGTAAAGTTGTAGAAAAATTTAAAATGAACATTTTTTGTTTAAAACATTTCTTTGTACATGTAATAGATATCAAAATAAAAACGAAATAAGGACAACTTAAATGCGAATTTCAGAACATACATGTCATTTAAAATATGAATGACATTTTGTTGCCCCTAGTAACAAGAAAATTATAGACCTAATGTACTTATTGTTGTGAAATGCAATTAGTTTAGCTCAGTCGCAATGAACACACTAAAACCAATTACAGCGAGGTGGTAGGCCTATGGGCTAACAGGAAAGAGGTCCTGAGTTCAAATCAAACCTCGTGGCCGCCCAAATTGACTTGGGTGTTTCATGGTTTCCTCGTTCGCAAAGGCGAACGCCGGGTTTGTAGGACTTGCTTATTTTCCATAACTCATCGCCGCTATGTCACTGGATATTATAATCGTTTAAACTGAATACCGCATTAGAAGACATCACTAAACAATAGAAACATGACGCGAATGAGTTGTTAATATAGACCTGCGTTTCTCAACCTATGGTGCGCAGACATAATTAATTAAAAAATATCATAAAGCAAGTGGGAAGTAAAGAAGTAGACATTTTTCACATAAAATGGACACTATATGTCAAAGTTTTTAAAATCTTCGAAAATACAGGTCATATTGCAAGTTTCCTTACTTTTGCAGTTACGGGCCACAGTTTCAAACCCCTGATGCACTGACGTCTATGGTTCCCTCTTTCATTCAAAACCCTAAAAAATAAGACTTTGTCGGAATTTTGTTATTAGAGGCGCCATGCAGTTTTCAGCAACCTATCTTTATGAGAAGGGATTTTCATCGCTCGTTTAACTAAAAACAATACAGAAACCGACTTAATGTATCTGCTGATCTTCGACTAAATTTTACTAATATTGAGCCAAATATCCAGGAACTCTGCAAGAGGCGACAAGCTCAACCGTCTCATTAAAAGTGAGTAATAACATAATTCCTAATTATATTATCAAAATGGTAATACATATTAAAGTCTGTTCAAAATCTAATTTACTGTCAATAGTTTCATTCCAATTCAATAACTGTGTTTCCGTCGGATTAAAAAAAATGTATTTCGTTATAACGACCTATAATTTAATACCCCAAATATTAAGAATATAGGAATACATATAATCTACTTTTAACAATGGGATGTAAAATTAGGGGTCCGTAAAGTTTTCTAGACATTTTAGAAGTCCTCGGGTTCAAAAAGGTTAAGAAATGCTGATATAGACTAATGGTTCACGCAAACATAGCCTACTAAACACGTGATATGACCTACATGCAGTTAAAGCGTGCAATATAACCTAAGTAGTAGTAGTAGTAGTAGTAGTAGTAGTAGTAGTAGTAGGGGCGAAATTCAAATATAAGTCGCCCCTTAAGCTCCCCCATTCGATATTCACATTTGCACGGACTGTGTGATGTATTTTGTTTCTGAGCGAAGCAGAGTGACCAACTGCCCTTGTATATTGTCGCAAGTGTCTTGTATCCACCTCTTCACATAGCTAAATAATGCATAACACTAACCACATAGTTAAGTGCGCGAAGCGGAGGCGGCAGCCGTAGCGAAGCGCCCTTGCATTTTCGAATAATGTACGATACACTGTTTGTAGGTTTCGAAAATGTGACATATTATATCTCCCGCAAGGTTTGTCAGCCTGCCACCTCTCGTCTAGCGGTAAGACGTCACACCTCCAACGTCCAGTCACGAGTTTCTTCATAATACTAGGACAGAAGAATTCGCTAGATCGTGGTATAAAAGAAACTGCATCGGTGAGGAAAGGTTGGGTGGGACCGACTCATCCCAAGGTGCGACTTCTATTTGAATTTTCCCGTAGTAGTACTAATAATATGCAGTTTTACTGCCATTGTTTATTATTATCATCATCATTATTATTATTATTATTATTATTATTATTATTATTATTATTATTTTATTTCACGGTAAAAGCATTGAACATAAAGATCGACCCTGATGCTTTCCGTTCTAGATACTTGTTAGTTTTATGAAAATGTAATACGTAAAATTGAATTGTCTCTTTAATTTAATTTTTTCTGTGCTAGCCTTTAACACGTATATGCGAGAAAGTTTGTGCAACGTATTTTTGCACCATTTATTTTGTCATAGCTACCTGTATTTTAATTTCCAAGGCCTTATAAGATCGCAGTAAAACAATAGGCTATGTTGTCAAGATAACTGATTTTCATTTTTTTTATAAATTATTTCGAATACGTATATTGCCATAAAATAGGCACTAAATTGAGCATTACTCCGAAACAGATCAACCGATTTTATCCATTATGAATAGATGTCTTCCCATGGACATTGTAAATGTGTATACCAAGTTTCATAAAAATCCGGTAAAGCGTATTTGAATTACCGCATCTTTAAAATATACACTAAATTGGGTTTTACTCCGGTACCGGTCAACAGATTAGGTTCAAATTCAATAGGGCACTTCTCATGGACGTCATAAATGGGTATACCAAGTTTCATGAAAATCCGTTACAGCGTATTTTAGTGATGGCGCCTTTCTATGAGAAAGACGCCATAATCTATTAAAATAGGCACTAAATTAGGCATTACTTCGGTACCTGTGAACCGATTTAGTTCAATATCAATAGGGTTCTTCCCATCGACATTATGAATGTTTATACCAAGTTTCATGAAAATCCGAAAAAGCGTACTTGAGTTATGGTGCGTACAGACGGACGGACAGACAGACAGACGGACAGACATTTTTTCGTCCCCCACACAATCTCATAAAGTACCATACTGGCACTTAATAATTACTTTCGTGCTTTGTTGTATAAAAACAAAACTAACATCTGCGAGGTCACGGTATACCATTACCATGTTGTAACCAATGCTATCAATGTGCATATAAGACATAGTTAACCTATTTCAGCTAAGCTAACAGCAGGACAGAATAAAAGCACACGAACTGGCTTGCACCGAATTGAAATTATGTTTTTAATCAATGTAAATTTATAGTATTTCAATTTCCAAATTATGTTGTATAAAATAATGTGTTTTCATTCTGCTGAATGACAGTATGTGACATATTAATCAGGGCATGTTGATGCCTTACGCGTCCAGTAACGAGCTGACGTTTTATCAGATAAAATCGCATCCTCATATTTAATAGCAAGCATTTTATAAGATAAACGATCATGATTGGTCTATATCCGAGAAATTGCTTAACGATATTGGTCAATATCAAACACGCGTCATATGAATGGAATAGTCATCAAAAAATCTGTATAGTTCCTATGGAACAATTTTATGTTTTCTTAGTTATTCTGTTTCATTCATGTGTGCTACAAGTTAAGACGTATAGGCCTACATTAAAATTGCTGAAATGACATTAGTTCCATATATGTTGATATTTTCTGTAGCATCTTTACGGAAACTTTATATGCTCATTAATTCCAAAGCAAAGTTTTCAAACTGTACCGTATCCAAAAATGTTTTATCATCTCATAAGGCTGTATTTTCACAAATACTTAACATAAATAAAACATCTTTTCACCATTTGATAGAAGGAAGTTTGTAGTTTATATCTGGTTTTCACTTATCATGTTGCGGAAATATTGTTGTTGTTGGGAGAAAATGGCTGCGTTACCAATCGATCGTAGCTCATGTGTTATTGAATACGTGCGGAGAGACAGCCCCCAGACTGTGATTCAGGTAGAACGTGACAGCCCAAAAGTAAATGTGTTTCGTGCCCTATCTAAAAGACGTGTGTTTGGCCTATTTTTTCCATTGAGAACACGGAAACGATAACCTGGACATGTTGGAAAATTGGATAATGCCACAATTCATTGATGAAGAGAAACAGCGATACATTTCCCAACAAGACGAGCCCCTCACATTGGTTTGCGGACGTGTGAGGGTACCTCAGACGACACCTGTCAGGCCAATGCATTGTGCAATGTCCGCAGACAATACCTTTTGTACATGGCCATCCCGTTCACCGGATCTCACAGTGTGTGAGTTCATCCTGTGGAGTTGCATCAATTACAACTAGTGATGTGGGCCGGGAATATTCCCAGTGGGAGGGAACTTATAAAATGGGAATATTGCCGGGAATATTTATTTTGCCGGGGAAGATTGCCAAAAACTGGGAATTTATGAAAATTTGTAGATTTTGAATGTTTTAACTCTTATTAACAATTGAGGAATCTTAAAACTACGTTAACTAAGCGAGTTCACACATTTTAATCCAAGAATTAACATTCTATACATTAATTCCCTGTATAACCGAGTGGGAATTTATGGAAATAAATGGATTTAAATTACTAAAGCATTATTAAAAACCCAAGCATTTAAAAACCAAGCATTTTGATCAAGTAATTTCCCCTGGGAACTTATGTTCAAACATCTTAAGCTGCGTCTCCATTGATATAGCCTACATTTAACACCAACATGTTGCAGATAGCATATGTTAAATGTTTATCATCAACTTGTTGATGTATACAAGTCAAGTGATTTGCCAATTAACAACTCTCTCCACTACAATATTATAGGTTAACATGTGTTGGCGCGGTTACGAACAGAAATGAATAACATTAAAAAAAGAAAAGCCTCTGAAGAGGGCAGCCAACATTACAAAATGAGAGTAGTTTTATATACTCGTTATTATCTTCTTGTTAACTGTCTATGACTTTCTTAAACACTAATTTTTTACAGATGACTTGATCTTTTCAAAATAACTATCACATTTTTCAACAATGGAGTATGCCATAAAAAAATAATTTTAGAAGTAGATGCAATACTATTGAGAACACTGATATACCAAATACTCACATAATGCAAAATGGATGCCGGGAATAATGAGGAAGCTGTAGACTGCTTGTTGTTTACCCGGAAATTCCCGAACCAATGCCGATTAAGCAGGCGATCGCTTTTCGTTTCCCGAAAATTTCCGAAACAAAGCCGATATTGACCGAATAGGCAATTGACTTGACTTGTTGTCCATTTTCTCCGGAAAACAAATTAACATCTGAAAATGTTAAGTGCAACACGCTGGGTTTCCATGTCAAGTCAATTGGAACGCGAAATTGCAATATACATGTCAATATCAACTTGTTAATATTGACATGTTGGTATTAAATGTATATCAATGGAGACGCAACTTTAGGTCATAAATGTTCAAAAACTACCTATTTTATAAATTTCCTGTTTCTTTGTGCTTTTTCAGCTTTACAATTTGTACTTGTTTAGCCAATAATTGCCAATATTGCCATACTCATTTTAAATTTATTTTTTATTTTACCAAATATTTTATGTATATTTTAAAATAAAAAGTAGGAGTGCTCAAATAATAAAAATAGCCTACTTACTAAAAAAGCTAGTTAAGTTCATCATAAACATTGTAATACTGTATTAAGAGTTATTTAATTACAATGGGCTGTAATGGGGAAATTCAGATCTTTAAAGACAAATAAGGAAATTTTTCCCTCCCTTTCTGGCCCATTGCAAACTGCATCACTGCAACTTGGATGCATTCCAAGAGAAGAAACCGTCTTTCATCCGAGCGAGCAGCAAAACTGACTTTTCTTTCTTACAACTGGAAGCTTATGAACGCTCCACCACAAGAGAAGAAGAAAGAAACAAGCAAGCGAGTGGAAGGTAACCCAGAGGAGACAGGAGGAGAAGATGAAGAAATCCTTGAGATTGAAGATGATAATGATATTGAGTCTGGCAACGATGACGGTGAATTTTTTGGTTTTGGAAATGTAGAAGAAAAGGAGACGGATAAAGAAGATTTAATGGACATTGTGAGTGTCAGTGATTAAGGGACTTGACAAAATATTGAATAAGAACAGCAAAGATGCTGTAAAGTGCCCAATAAACCTTTTCCCTTTCAATAGTTTTAATTAAATTTCTAATACATTTTACATTCTAGTTATGTCTCTGATATTTTTATTCAATCAATTATAATATTGTTTGAACATTTATAAGAGTGTTTTAACTGCAAAATTACCACACTGACCTATTAATTTGAGTGATTTTGCTTTTAAATTTATAAATTCCCAGTAATTTTATTTAATAATAATTTTATCTTAGAATATATTTCATTTTTTCAGTTTAATTTAACAATATAATTACTGCTTTTATCCATTAATAAAAGTTTTTTTGATCTATCTTGGTAATTAATAATAAATTCCCGGGAATTTATGAATTTTGGGAATATTGCCGGCAATATTCCCTGGGAATATTTCCCAGATTTTAAATTCCCGGGAATTTTACATCACTAATTACAACCCAACTCTGCCATTGCTATTGCCAAAATTGAGAACGTGCTTTACCTTACCCATTGGGAACGTCACACAAGACATGCTTCAGAGTTTAGCGGGAATGGGATCATGCCTGGACGTGTACCGTATTACACATGGGGTTCACATCTAAAATCACTACGAAACTTCAAAGTTCCCTCTTTCAAGTGGTTAGTTAGTTAGTTAGTTTGTTTATTTTCTTACACAGTACAGTGTTTTACATAGTTTACATATACCGTACTTATAAACTACATTTCTTAAAGTTTAACACACACATTTACAAATTAATAATTTACATACAAATATTCAATGCATGTTCAATATTTAAACATGCTACATTTTACATTATTCATTTTAATATTATTTCTAGCTCTATTTTTACAGTATATGAAAGATGAATTATACAAATTGAATGATAAATTTAAGAATATAGTATATACACACTTACAAAGAATAGAGATCACTTATATTATAAAAACAGTTTGATAAAAGAAAGGATTTAAGCATTTTCTTAAATGAAATTTCTGTTTTTTGTGATGTGATATGAGAGGGGAGTGAATTAAATACCTTAGAGCATAAGTAGTATGGAGAAGATTCGAATAGATGGGTAGAGTGTTTCGACAGTGCTATGCTGTTTTTATGTCGGGTGTTGTAAGAGTGGTAGTCAGAATTAACTTTGAAAAGGAGTCTATGAGAATAAGCAAACAGGGCGGCTTCAAAAATAATGATACATGGTAGTGGGAGGATCTTGTGGGTTTTAAATAAAGGTTTGCAGGAATCGAGAGGCTTGGCATTATAAATGGTACGTATTATGCGTTTTTGCAGGACAAAGATTCTATTTATGTGGAATTGATCTGCTGATCCCCAAGCAATAATGTTATATTTTATTTTAGAATAAATATAACTGTAATAGCATTGCAGAAGAGTTTTCTTATTGCAATAAGATGATAGTTTAACGAATAAAAAGGTATAACTAGATAGATATTTACACAAATTTTGTATGTGTCCCTTCCAATTTAAATGACAATCTATCGTTAGCCCTAGAAATTTGGTGTTCGCCACTTCTTCAATTTCCATATTATTAAACACTACGGTATTATTGATCGCTGTATCTTTAAAAAATCTGGACTTAAATATAATGAATTTAGTTTTAGACGTGTTAATAGCTAGACTATTTTTTGTACACCAGTTATGAAAGTGTGACATCGTACGAGATGCCGAAATTTTGATATCGTCGAGCGATTTTCCTTGAATAATTAATGTACAATCATCTGCGAACATTATTGTTTGGGTATCAGGGAGGTGTGATGGAAGGTCATTTATGTACAGAAGGAAAAGTAATGGGCCTAGAATTGATCCCTGTGGCACTCCTTTTGTTACTGGCGATGGATTAGACCTAGATTTACCACATTTATGGCTTATCTCTACTGTTTGCATTCTCATAGAGAGATACGATTTTATCCATTTAAGAACAGTTCCACGAATTCCATAGTTGCTAAGTTTTTCAAAGAGGATATCATGCTGAATGCTATCAAAGGCTTTCGACAGGTCTACGAATATGCCTAATGTCTGTTTGCCTTCATTCAGTTGCTGGTGGATTTTTTCCAAGGCTGTAAATATCCCTGTTTTGGTTGATTTCTTGGAAACAAACCCATGCTGGTGTTCCGAGAGGCATTTCTGATATTTTAAGAATGATGAAATTTTTGTGTGCATAATTTTTTCCAAAACTTTAGAGAGCGCTGGAAGAAGAGCTATAGGTCGATAATTATTCGGGCATGATTTCTCTCCTCCTTTGTGTAGAGGTTTAATCAACGCTGTTTTAAAAGCATCCGGAAATATTCCACTGTTGAACGAATTATTTACAAGAACAGTGAGTGGCTTCACAATGTGTGGTCCTACTTTCTTTAAGATTGCAGGTGGAATTTCGTCTAATCCGGCAGAGAACGTACATTTCATGTTTTTTATGGTTCCTAGAACCTCTTCTTCAGTGACATCAAAGAGTACCATTGAGTTTGGGATTGTAGGCCTAGGTATATTAATGCCACTGGGGCTGCTTATTTTGGGAGGAGTGGGGATATTTAGAAAATGGTGATTTAGTACGTTTGCCATTGCTAATGGACAGGTGACTGATTCGTTTTTGTAAACTAGTTCACTGATGTCTGGGGGAGGTTTGCTATTATCACCAGGATCGGCTTCCTTGATAATGGCCCACATTTCTTTCATTGGGTTTGTAGCTTGCTGGATTCTCCTATCATAGTGAAGGAGCTTAGCGTTCCTTAGTACTTTCTTATAAATAGTTCTGTATTTTTTAAAATGTTGTAGTCTACGGGGATTGTGTTTGGCAGCTAGCGATAATTTCCTTAATGTCCTGCTGGATTTTATTATTCCTGGCGTTATCCATTTGCTCTTGGGTCGTGATTTATATGATTTTTTCTTTGTTAAGGGAAAACATTTGTCGAAATTTGATTTTAAAATGTTTATGAAGTTTTCGAAAAGTGAATTTGTATCATTTGCATCAGTGATCCAGTTTACATCTCTTAAAAGTGTATTGAATCGAGAGATTGCTTCTGATGCGAATTTGCGTTTAAAAACAGTTGAATTATTACTTTCCTTTTTTATATTATTTATTAATGTCATTTTAATTTCTAAAAGCTGAGCGAAATGGTCAGATATACCAGGTTCTGAGTTGTATGCGTTTATCATTTCCACTGGAATATTGGTGAAGATATTGTCTATGACAGATTTAGACAAGCCAAATATTCTGGTGAAATTAAAAATTGTTTGTTTTATGTCATATTTTGACAAGACGTCCAGAAGGGAATCTCTGTTTTTATTGACTTGACTATAGTTTTGATCGTATGCAAGGTTAACATTGAAATCGCCGCATATACCCATAGGTAACTAATCTGTTACATATTTTATACAGAATATTCAATACACATTCAAGACATTTTAGAAATAATGGGAAATTTCCATTTGGTGATCTGTAAATTGTAAGGAAAACAATATTTGGTGATAAGATTTTTTATTTATGTTAAGTATTTGTGAAAATATAGCCTTAAGATATCGTCCAAAAATTTATGGACACGGTGTATACTGCATAACCTTAAGAAATCTTTACATTTTAAAAACTGGTAAATTCATGAAATTTTGACATTATCAATCCGGATCTTCATGTCGGAAGTATATTTTACATGAATGTTAAAATTTCTCTCGAATTGTTTTCCGTTATTTTATTTTATGATAAGTTATATGATTACTTACTTACTTAATTACCCGATGGCAATAGACAATTCCTAAGTAAGCTAAAGGAATATTATCTATTTTATGGAACTCGAAGGTTCATTGCCGCGCTGACCTGAGCCCGCCATTCAACCCTACTCTGTTCTAAATACATCCAACCATCCCTCGCAACTCCTACTTCCCGTAAATCTATCCTCATATTGTCCTCCCACCTACGTCAAGGTCTTCCAAGCGGTCTTTTCCCTTCGGATCTCCCCGTCAATATTTTTGAAGTATGTCTTCCCTCCCCCATGCGCACAACATGTCCAACCCATTTCATCCTTCGTGATTTAATTACCATTACTATATCCGGTGACGAGTAGGCTACAGGTTATGTTGTATTATACATATGGTTAATTGAATTAACCCATAATTTTGCGACACTCCATTCCTCACACAATAATTATATAAGGTCATGACTGAAAATAAAATAGTGTCCACAATTAGCCCCGTAGTATATTTCTTAAGCTAGGTATAGACACATATTTAATAAAAGCCTTATTTAAATTAAATAGATGTTTTTTAATCGCTTGATTTTACCAACTTTGGTCTCTCACTTTCTAAACCTTTTCCTCTTCGAATTGTTTCATCTGCTGTAGGCCTATGTGAGGAAATATGTATATGGTGTGTGAACGAGACGGGTTGTTTGCTTTGTGTACAAGTGATACGGATTGGTTGCTTGGCAACACTTGAGAATGGATATCATGTGCCAAAGTAAATATTGACCTCCCCTCATTTTACATGAATAACGCTGTAAAGTAAAGCACAATGTCTCATCATAACATAATTGCTGACTACCTCCGTGAAGACTTGAAAATGATGTGCTGCTTAGTGATGTTTCATTGCAGTTCCCAGAGTGGGAGCTTTTGTTTGAGTCTGCAAGAGTATTCAAATAAAAAGTGAAATGGGAAAATAATACGCATTTTGTAGCAGTTTCGCAGTTCCAGAAAAACTGAAAAAGTAAAAAGCATGTTAAAATATGTAAAAATGACTTTATGAGCTAAGAATATTCTACAGTGCTGTACTTTGCTCAATGTAAATATGCACCATACATATGTAAATATATACACGTACAATTAAGTATCATTTTTACTCCATAACTCACTGCCTAAAACTTCTTCTTCTTGCAGTCTTTTTTTGTTTTTTGTTTTGCTTGCTCTTTCTATCCTGTGTGTATTTAGGAGGTTAAATTTCCTAAAGATCGTTCGCACGGCAGGGGGTAGTATTCATATAAAGCCAGAGATAGGGCCCATTTAAGATATCCTGTTGTTTTTAAAACTTTGTTCTTTGCTCCTAATATTCGAAGAGAATTTCTGACTCATATATTTTTTTGTTGGCATTACCATCTAGATTAAGGTTTCAGTTGTTTGCACCTTATGAATTATAGCATATCTCCAGAAAACTCCGAAAACCACGGAAATCCGGAGAAATTGATTTTTTTTTTTTTAATTTCCTTAAAATCTTTGTTCTTTGCTCCTAATATTCCCAGGGAATTTCTAACTCATATGTTTTTTTGTTGGTATTGCCATCTAGTTTAAGGTTTCAGTTGTTTGCCTGTTATCAATTACAGCAAATTCACGTAAACCTGAAAACCACGGAAATCCGGAGAAAATTACTTTGTTTTAATTTTTTAAATTCGAAGTTCTTTGCTCCTAATATTAGTTACTCATATGCTTTTGTTGGTAATGCCATCTAGATTAAGGGATCAGTTGTTTTCCCCTTATCGATTACAGCATACCTCCGGAAATCTCCGAAAACCACGAAAATCCGGAGAAAATGAGTTTGTTTTAATTTTCTAAAAAGCTTTGTCGTAGTTTAAGATTTCAGTTGTTTTCCCCTTACCAATTACAGCATGACAAAGAATACTGGAAAAATCCTGTTGCTGAAGAGATGAAAGCGATTGAAAACCTGGCAGCACACCCTTCATATTCTAATTTGACATCTGTGAATGATAATTTATCTTGCCAAACCTTCCACAGTCACTATCAAACTTTCTTGACTGAAGTTATAGAAGGGATATTGGGTAAAACAGCACAAATTGGATTGGTGATATGGACAAAGTGTCTTTGATTTTGAGATTTCAGCGAGCAACTAAAGAAAACAACTTTGACTTACACTTGGCATATTTAGAAGATATGATTCCCATTTTCTTTGCATGTGACCATCACAATTATGGCAGATATCTCGTAGTCCACATACTCATCCTTTTGAATCTGCAAAGGACACACCTGAAGCAGAATTACTTCGCAATAACGGTTTCAGTGACTGTAGATCACAAGTTCCGAGTTCTAGATATTCCGTGGATTTCCGTGGTTTTCCGGGTTTTACGGGGATATGTTGTAATTGATAACGGGCAAACAACTGAAACCTTAATTTAGATGGCAATACCAATACAAAAACATATGAATCACCAATTCCCTTTGAATACTAGGAGCAAAGAACTAAGATTTAAAAAATTAAAACAAAGTAATTTTCTCCGGATTTCCGTGGTTTTCGGAGTTTTCCGGGGATATGCTGTAATTGATAATGAGCAAACGACTGAGACCTTAATCTAGATGGCAATACGAACAAAAAAACACATGAGTCAGAAATTTCCTTTGAATATTAGAAGCAAAGAACAAAGACAAATTAAAACAAAGTCATTTCTCCGGATTTCCGTTGTTTTCCGGGGATATGCTGTAATTGATAAGGGGCAAACAACTAAAAACTGAAACTAGATGGTAATACCAACAAAAAAAATATGTGAGTTGGAAAATCCCACGGGGGGGTATACAGTAGCCCACGCTCTAAAATGTCTCAATCGGAGCGCGACCATGTAGAGAAGTAGCTAAATGTTCCAAATAAAACAGTTTTGATTTTCACTGTGGTTTTCATTTTATGCCCCATAATGTTTAAAAAAAAATAGCCCTCGTATTAAGTACATACTATTAACATACGTTCACTACAAAATATCTGTGTTGCTTTTCTATCGAAAGGTTATCGGAACATTCATTAATGCTGAAAACTATAGGCCTAAGGAATTAAAGGGTGGAACTTTTGATTTGCTGATCTTTTCACAATAGTTTGTTTGTTATATGTCGTGACTGCTGCCCTTAGAAATGACAAATTGCTTTAAAATATGAGATATCTGCAATCGGCGTATTTGAAAAGTGCATTTTTACCGAGCCAACCCTAAGGGCTGTGATACAGATTCGTACCAGACTGCGACTATTGATTATGCACCTATTATATTTGAAAGCTTTAGCCCGTCGAGGAGAAAATAAGTAGAAATTGATAAAGCCGCAGTAGTAATGAAACGGGGTGGCTGATGAAGCCTGTGGAATAGAGAGAGGATAGGGGAAGGACTGATGAGAGAACCCATAGTAGAGAAGAGGCAAGCCATAAGGACGTCGTTAAAGTTCATACACGAGGCGAAAAAAGCCTTAAGAATACAGACAAGAGAGAAAGTGGAAGAACAAGAGCAAGGAACGAAGGGCGTAACGAAAATGCACGCTGAGGGACGGATGGGGAGCACAATGAAGTTCAGGTTGAGACACCGCCACTTCCATTAGTGTGTGGCTGTCTTAGAAAAATATTTCTGTATTATATTAATCAATAATAAGATTTTAAGTTAATAATAATAATAATATTTACTTAATGGAATATTTAAAGGAATATTATATATTTTATGGAACCCGAAGGTTCATTGCCACGCGTACCTGAGCCCGCCTTTCAACCTTATTCTGTGCTAACTCCATCCGACACATCCTACTTCCTACTTCCCACTTCCCTTAAATCTATCCTAATATTGTCCTCCCACCTGATCTTCCAAGTGGTCTTTTACTTTCTGGTCTCCCAGTCAAGATTTTTGAGATATGTCTTTCCTCCCCCATGCGTGCAACATGTCCAGCCCATTTCATTCTTCGTGATTTATTTACCCTTACTATTTCCGGTGAAGCGTACAGATCCTGAAGCTTGTCGTTATGCAATTTTCTCCAGTCCCCATTCGGGCCCTATACATGACATTCTCTTTATGAAAATTGGTTGTAAAAGTGAAGTGAATGTCGTTACCACATCCCGAAGGATGCACAACCCAAATAAAATTTTATTAATGCACTCACATAACTTTCTATACCCTAAACATGCGCAATACGCCTTTCTCATTTCATTTTCTGATACAGATTAAGAGGCCGTATTGCAAAGAGCGCGTTTTCAGTTCTTTCTACATGATACTTACTTACTCAATGACAGTAGACAATTCCTTAGCAAGCTGAAGGATTATTATCTATTTTTGGAACCCGGTGGTTCATTGCCGCGCTTAGCTGAGCCCGCCATTCAACCCTATTATGTGCTAACTCCTTCCAACCCATCCCTCGCAAATCCTAATACACTTAAATCTATCCTAATATTGTCCTCCCACCTACGTCCATAGGCGTACCGAGGGGGGGGGGTTTGGGGGTTTGAACCCCCCCCCATTGATTAAAAAAAGGAAAATCGTATAATTTTTTAAGTCTGCCCATAAATTACTTAATACAAGTATAAAGCGTGGGAAGCTTAAAACTCGTTATTTTGCGTCTTGATTTTTAAAATTTTCCGGGGGACACCCCCGGAGGCTTAAAACTCGTTGTTTTGCGTCTTAATTTTTAAAATTTTCCGGGGGAGGACCCCCTCTCTCTGGGGGTATTCCTTTATAACCCCCCCCTTATGGTCGGCCTGGTTACGCCTATGCCTACGTCTAGGTCTTCCAAGTGGTCTTTTCCCTTCGGGTCCCCCCAGTCGATACCTTTGAGATATGTCTTTCCTCCCCCATGCGCGCAACATGTCCAGCCCATTTCATCCTCCGTGATTTAGTTATCCTTGCTAAAGGCCTATTCGGTGACGAGTACAGGTTATGAAGCTCGTCGTTATGCAGTTTTCTGCAGTCCTCATTTTCATCTCTCTTGGATCCAAATATTTTTCTAAGCACCCTGTTTTCGAACACTCTCAGATTATGTTCTTCCCGAAGAGTAAGCGACCATGTCTCTTATCTATATAATACTACTAGCAGGGTAATAATAATAATAATATGAAGTTTTCTGTTTGATCATATGATAGGATATTGCTTTGTTTTACAATCTTTCTTCGCTATTATTCTCATTCGGTCAAACAGCCTGTTTTCTATGAATAAATCGATCGAGTGTAACGAACTATTATTTTTACTCACACGTAATTCATTCTACAGTGTGTCCGGCTTAAACGTATAACATTTCATTATTTTATTACTTGAGAAGTATTGTTGATATTTACACCAGGTTTGCTTCTACGGGTAGAGTAACTCAAAATGTTTTTTTAATAACCTAATAAACTTCGATATGAGCATCATTAGTGGCGTGGCAGACGTCCAATCTGTATTCCACCTCTCTCCATGTGTTTTGCAGCATTGCATTTGCGACAGCCGCAACAATGAGATAGCACAGATCTGATAGATCACGAACTGGTGTCTGGTAAACTTGATTCTTGACGAGCCCCCACAGAAAAAAAATCGAGTGGCGTAATGTTTGGGCTTCTCCGTCGCTGCTTGTCTTCAGGATTGATTTGGTGACGAAGTTGAAGTTTGTACGCCCGTAGGCGCAACCTTTCATGGACGACATCGTGTACTGTCGAACGAGGTAAAATTACTTCCCTACTTGCTCGTCGGATGGATTTACGAGGGCTCCTCTGAAAAGACGTATGGATTAATTCGTAACAGCCACTGGAACAGCGCGCTTGGTGTGGTGACCCGACTTTGAAATCAAACTCTCAGTTTCACGAAGCCATCTGTCACATTTCATGATTGTTACGTACGTTGGAACATCGTCAGTTGGTCCCAGTTGATATTAACGCCGAAATCGACGTTGTAGGCCTACCTAAGTAACAGATTTCAACTCCGCGAGAACAAGCACACAGAATGCCTTTTGCTGTGGAGTCCACATGGCTATTGACGCTAATTGGCTATTTCCACGTTCGCGCATTTGATGTACGCTCCTGCCATGCAAACACAAGAAACATTTTGAGTTACCTAACCCGTAGAAGCAAACCGGGTGTAAATATCAACAATACTTTTCAAGTAATAAAATAATGAAATGTTATACGTTTAAGCCGGACACACTGTATTTATATCACATAATAATGAATCTGAAATCACTCATCTTAGTACTTTAGTTTTATCGCTGAGAGGTTATCACACCGCTCTTTTGTAGGCCGTGAAGAGCTCAAGAAAGCTAATGTTGGATTAGGTGAGGAAGCCTGGTTCTGGTTCAAATCCTTTTCAGAATTATTTAATAATCAGTCTTGTCAAATGCAATTGACTCAGTTTGATTTACTCATTTGAGAAACATCTTAAACTATTAATTTTTCAGTATTCTGGTGAATATCGATAAAATTTTGTAGTCAGCTGTAAGAGAAATAATTGAGCTATTGCATGATTGTACGACTGGCATGATCAGTCGAGGGCTTGGCTTATTAAGGTTGAATAGGAAACCCTCGCCGGCGTGGTCTTGTGGGTAGCATCCTGACTACAAATCTGTCGGCCCGGGTTCGATCCCTGGTACCTATTTGGATTTTTCTGAGGTAGGGAGGTCTGGAACGGGGTGCACTCAGCCTCGTGATTCAAATTGAGGAGCTATTTTTTTTTAAAGAAGTTGCTGCTCCGGTCATGGAAACCACCATTAACGGCCGTGGGTGTCAGCATGCTGACCACATGCCCCCCAATCCTGCCATCTGCCTATGACGTAGCGGTTGGGTGGTAGACCTTGTCCCTTCAGGGATGTACCGCCAAGGAGTTTAGTTTTTAGGAAACCCTCGTACAACATTTTAACATCGCATAGGGTATTTATTTATTTATTGAATATACAATTACTTAAACCCTATTCCACCCGGATGTATATTAGGGTTATAGTTACAAGACAATATATTTGCAATATTACTACTTCTTATCCATAGGCTGGATGCAGGCCTTACTACTCTAAGAAAACAAGATAACTAATATATTATATTATAAAAGAAAACTATAACATCTTAAAAATAGAACACAAAAACTTTTGGAATTCTCTATAACAGCATTTTTTCCTAAAAATATCAAAGAGTGGTTTATCTAATTTCTTTTTACAATAATCTAAGTGTGCGTCCAATATTCTTCTTTTATGCTCTAGGACTGGGCAATGAAAAATTAAATGTTCAACAGTTTGTTGTTCAGTACATATACATTGATAACCGTTCTGTCTTTGGATCATGAAACGTTGAAAGTAAAAACCAAATTTGCCATGCCCAGACAGAGGACGAATGTATTAGATTTGTAGATACCTCTATTCTGGAATGAAAGAGGGAGGCCTCGCATAGCACGGTGTCAAAATCTCGTCGTTGACTCTGAAATATGTTGAAGTTGCTGTCTTATGAAGATTCTTGCAAACTGTCTCATAAAGGAAAAGGGTTTGAAGTCTGCAGACAACAACGGAAGATCGATTCGTTAATTAATAACTGGCAAGGCTTTTCATGCTTTGAGTGAACCAATGCCATCGAGGTATCCTGACATATCTCAGCAGTCAGGCCTATAACTGACCGAAGTCAGCACAATTAAGCTGAACTCAGGATACAACTGACGTGTGACGCTAGGTCATGACGGAAAATGTTGAAAAGAGATTTACTCAGAAATTTGAGAGACGTCGAGAAGAAATCATTGCCTTCAACATAGATGATTGGTACTAGGCCCAACTCATTCCTAAAGTCTGACCGTTTTAAGAAGGAAACCTGATGTAAACAAAAACCATTGCATCTGTCTCGTTCTAGCACATTACTCAGAAGCTATAGTTCTCTCGTATCTCCGTCATATTTATTCCTAAAATTATTTTATATTTCCTTTTTCTACTTTTTTTTATTGCTTGTCCTTTAAGAAATCCAACATTATTATTGTAGTCAACATGATTCCAGATTCCTTATTAAACAGCTGCTTAGAGGTTGAATAGTAGAATAAGAAGTATTATATTGATTGCCAAAATATTCATTTTGTGGAAGTATATCAGTAATTACAAAAACAATGATGTTTTATTGTTTTTGGAGATAGTAATTATTCTCACAGGAATTTTAATGAAATAGGCTAGTGATTATTAGTAACATGTTTTGCAGAGACTATTCAACTCATACGCCGCGTGTTTGATATTGACCAATAACGTTTAGCAATTCCTTGGATATAGACCAATCACGGCCGTTTATCTTACAATATTCTTGTAGGAATCGCGAGGATGGCATTTTATCGGGTAAAATGGTCTGGTCGTTACTGGAGACGCGAGTATCAGTGTGCAGTGATTAATAGTCAGATGGTGCCACTAACCGGCACGAAAACAGATTATTTCATACAAGATAATTTGTTTGGAAATTGAAATAATAGAAATGTACATTGATTAAGAACACAATTTCGATTCTGTGCAAGCCAGTTCGTGTGCGTTTATTCTGTTCTGCTTTTAGCTTAATTGAATGAAGTTAACTATGTCGTAGCACTGATTACACCAAAACAGCTCGAATCGATTCATGGACGGTTGATTCATAGTATGCCGTGATCTCGCAGCTGTTAGTTTTGTTTTTGTTTTTTATTCATTGAATAGTCTTAATAAATCCAACTCGAGTTGACGAGTTGCATCAGATAAATTCGCTCCTGCTGCGCAGTCGCGAATCTATCGATAAACTCGTCAACTCTCGTAGGATTACCTATGATAGGAAACCTCTGAGTGATGTAATTTATTGGATAAAATTGATACATTTACAGCAGGTAACAATAGACTCAGTATTCTAAAAGTGATTTATGGTACCAGAACTGGTGCCATGAATTATATTTGGGGTGTGGGAACCGCCATTTTTCGTTTCCTCAAAAAATGATGTATGACACAATACAATAGGTTGGAGGGTGGAGTACGCGAATTGTATGTGTTCATATTCATGTTTGTGCTTTAAAGGTGACCGACTTGCATGTCTCTACATTCCAGATTGCCATTGCCTAATAATTCAGTATAGACTGACTTCCCAAATTCAATGGCAGTGGCGTATGAGCAGGCAGATGCAAGAGAACCATACTTTGGTCAGAGTCTTTTGAGACATGGGTAGATATTTTCCGCTCTATAATCAGCCTTAAGTAAACAAATAAATCTCTCTCACTCTTACGTAGATACGAGTGATGTTTTAGAGCATGGGTGCGTATCTGTGGCACATCGTGTCACTGTGCGGTAGGGGAATTTCTCCCACTACAGTCGCCCTTGACGTCAGCATAAAGCAGTTTCGACGTGACACTGAACATGAAGAACAGGTTTCTTACGTCACAGCAAGGGATGGTGATTAAAACGTTTCCCCTCAGTTGCTCACCTATGTTCTAGAGCAGCGTTTCTCAACCTTTTTGAACCCGAGGACCTCTAAAATGTCTAAAAAATTTTACGGACCTCTAATTTTACATCCCATTTTTAAAAGTATGCTATATGTAGGCCTATATTCTTAATATTTGGGGTATTAATTATAGGTCATTATAACGAAATAAATCTAAATACATTTTTTAATTCGACGAAAACACAGTTATTGAATTGGAAGTAAACTATTGACAGTAAAATTATATTTTGAACAGACTTTAATATTTATTACCAATTTAATAATATAATTAGTAGGGGAAGGCATTTAATGACCATAAAAAAGTGAAAAAAATGCATTTATGACCTAAAAATAGTGAAAAAATGACCCAAAAAAATAAAAAAATGACCAATAAATTTTATCGTTATTACTTATAATTATTTTTTTTAAGTAATGAATTGCTTTTAAGGACCAATTTAATGGATGACAGTTCGTTATATATAAATTGACAATATAAAACACATTTATTTTGCTGCTAAAGAAGTAAGTAAATTAATATTATGCCTACTTGAATACCCTTAACTATGTGTCTGTTGCAGGCCACGGTTTCTTTTCTCTTCAAGTCGCTGCAGACCACGTTTATGTTTCTCTCTTGATACTTGTTGTTCAACCGTAAATTTTTTTTCGGCAGAAACCCTCACATCACATAATTTGCAGAACAATATTTTTCCATCGGTGGAAAAAACATTTTCTCCATACTCGGAAACAAATCGTTTTAATTTATCAAACGTACTTTCTTTCACTTTGGGCATTTTACTGAACTCTTCTTTCAACAAACTATCTCATACAACTCTTACAGACAACTGAAAGACATAGTGAAAGTCCTCCTACCTGAAAATGAATAACAATAGGATGTTCGGATTAGTTCATGATGCACATTCCTTTAAAATAATAAAGCAGGTATAGTCGCCTCGCTTATCTCTAACGGAGCTGTGTCCCAAGTGTTGCTTCTTTAATGCAAGAAGGACACATTCGTCAATAGCCGCTTGTATTTACAACATTGTTTTCTTGGAAATGTAGACTAGTTCAAAATGCTTAAAAATAGGAAAAGCAAGTATTGCTTACACTGTATTTTCTTGGAAATGTAACAAGAGTTCAAAATGCATATTCCTTCCAGTAACGCTGCAATCTGCATTATTTCCTGTGGATGTTATTTGCTTTTACAGTTATAATAGACAAGCATTAAAAATCAGAAATAATAAATAAAAAACTAAAAATATAATGTAAGACTTCATTAAAAAACTATAAAAATGCCGAAAAAGTCCTAAAAATGCCGAAAATGACCTAAAAATTGCCAAAAAATGACCTATCTATTGAAAATTACGAAAAAATGCAAAATAAAGCAAAAAAATGCAAAAACAAATAGCTCTTATTTAATCAATTAATTGATGATACACATTTATATATATTCGAGCTATCTTTTAACCATCATATAAAAAAGATGCAAAATCATCAAATGCCTTGCCCTAATAATTAGGAATTATAACACAGGTTTAGGCTACCTGTATCACACACTCTGGCACCTCCAACAATAAAACCCTTCTTTAGAGAGCGCCTCTAATAACAAATTCCGACAAAGTCTTATTTTTCTGGGTTTTGAATTAAAGAGGGAACCATAGACGTCAGTGCATCAGGGGTTTCAAACTGTGGTTCGTAACTGCAAAAATAAGGAAACTTGCAATAGGACCTGTATTTTCGAAGATTTTAAAAACTTTGACATCTAGTGTCAATTATATGTGAAAAATTTTTACTTCTTTACTTTCTTTATGATATTTTTTAATTATGTCTGCGGACCATCTGCACCATCTTCGCGGACCACCAGTGGTCCGTGGACCATAGGTTGAGGAACGCTGTTCTAGAGTGAGCCAGACTTAGGCTACTTGTTTACTTTAGAGTCGATTCTAGGGTGGAAAATGCCCATTCTACTGTCTCAAAAGATTCTGACCAAAGTATAAACTTTTGCTATAAATATCTTCAGCAGTGTGTTGGAGCGCATTGACTCCACTTTTTGTGAAAAATTGGGTGAGGTATATTTCGAACTTTTAACAAAATTAACCGTTTGAAGTATACATTATATGATATTTCCCAAAAAGTAGAGTTAGTATATTCCAATACACAGATGACGACCTGTATTACAGTTCACTTTGGCGTTGTGCAGAGAATAAAATGTAAAAAAAATAAAAATAAAACTCATCAATGATTAAGAGATAGCCATTTTTAGCAGTTTCCTAAAAATGAAAGTAAAAGCATGTATTGACCAGCGGTTAAATGGATCATAATTAGTGCTATTCGTGCATATACTGTTTTGTCTGCTTTGGAGGCTCCAGACCTGGCCTTTCGAGCAGTACTCCAAAGGTGTGAAGTCATTCTCTTACTTCCCCTCCCTTCTTGACCTCCAAAGCGTAGCGGTTGGTTCAGTCTCGCTTTGGTGGCCACGAAGGGAGAGAAAGCTTGGGTAAAGGCTTCACACCGTCGGAGTACTGCTCGATAGGTTTGCTCCTGTCCTTAGTTCATTTCTATTTTCGTGAAAACTAATATTGCTGTGCATTCTAAATGGGACCATATTTTCCAAATGAAAACAGTATGAAGCTTGTGCTTTGTGAATTGATCTCCTTCTCCTGTAATTTTCTGGCACATTGCTTTTAATTCTGGTTGTTTTAAGCTAAGAAGGAGTACATAAAATTGCTTTGTTTTAATTAATTGTCACCTTTCGTACTCACTGAAATACTTTATCTTCTGTTAAAATGCATGATGGACATTTATTTTACCCTGACAACTTGCAAATTGCTTACTGTCGGGGGGGAAAAAAAAACATAGAGACTCTAGTTTGAAGTCTAAAATCTCAAGAGTGGCTCATCCGATTACGTTAAAATCAAGTTTAAACTGAAGCTATTTTAAAGCCATTTTATCTGATAACTAGGGGCGGAATTCTATGACCTAAAAAATAATATATATGCATGCATTTATTACCTAAAAACATTAAAATATGACCAATAAAATTGAAAATATGACCTTACCACATACACATTATGTATATTTCTTTTAAGTTTCATTACAATTCATTTTATTAAAATATAATGTTAATTATTTAAAATATCTGTAGATTCTCAAAAAGTATCAGTATAATGCAAAATTTACAAAATATGATATGAAACTTAAAAAATTTATTTAATATGCACACAAATATGCCGAAAATATGACCTAAATATGCATATTCGTACTAAATATGCTACAAGAATTGAAAATTTCCTAAATACTCAGTTATATGCACAATGAAAGCCATTCCATTTTCACCAGGATGCTTGGAATTGGTTTTAAATTAGTCGGAAACCTGAAATAATGCAAAGGGGAAAAATATGACATGTCATAGAAATCCGCCCCCTACTGATAACAATACAAAACTTTTCGGTTAAGCGAAAAAAATGTTAGGGATTAAAATCCGTCAAAAGTACCGGTTTTCTTAAAGGTCCGGACTAAAAGTAAAGTTCAAACTTTTATTGTAAAAAAACCGCTAGTGCAGTCGTTTTCAAATTTTAATAGGCCACGCACAGGTTTCTTGTAAACATAATCCTTGAATTTCATAATTTTTTGTTTGTTTATTTTTTATGTTATTGTCAATTTTCCGGACCTTTGCTAAAACCACTGTTTAAAGCCTAAAAGTATCGTTCAAATCACCAATGTCATTCTCATTATTCAATTAATACTAATCAAATATAGTTTTAAACATTCCAAAGCAGCTGTTTTTAAAATTGATTTTTATTTGTCAACACGTTTTGATCCCGCGGCAGACAAGAGACGTAATCGGATGAGCCACTCTTTAGATTTTAGACTTCAAACTCGAGTCTCTGTGTTGTTTTCCCTGACAGGAGTCCCATCATTGTGAATCATTTCATGAGTATGACAATTTACTTGGCTTATGCATGTGACTCATGGTGTTTGTGAAAGCGAGAGGCAGGGCAGGTATAATAACAATATGGGATTGTCTGGCATTTATGTGCTCCCCCCTCCCCCAAGTGGAATATTGTATAATCATGTACCATGTCACCGTAACTGTGCAATGACCCGTAACCAAGGTAGGAAAATCATCATGGATAATTTACTATGTAATGGTGTGTGAAGGACACAATGAATATAATTGCTTCATCCTCGTACTCTGGGGATAGAAAACAACTCACAATATTACAGGAGTGGCGAGTGAATTGTTAATACAAATCAGAGAATTGGTCGCTTTCTAATTTTACTCATGCATATTATTTTTAACGCTATCTACAAGCTTTTAGCGAAAGAGATAATACTGGGATATAAAACTAAACTCAGTGGCCTACCACCCGACCGCTGCATATCAGATGGCAGGATTGGGGGACATATGGTCAGCATACCGACACCCATGGCCCTTAATGGTGGTTCCCATGACCGGTGCCGCTACTTTTTAAACGATGGTGCATATCTCTGCAAATACTGTGCTGTAATGTCGATTGAAATGACCTTCCTTCCTTCCCTCAACCAAACCAGGTCCATTTAGTAGTGGGCATAACCAACGATTAGTACAGTATGTATGGTGTTTGAATTCAAAGTTTGAATCCAGACAAATGCAGACCTACGCAATATAACATTCCATTTTACCCTTATGAATATTTATTACTGACCAATAAGGCAACAAATAAATGAAATATGGAAAACCAGTGGGCCTAGGCCAAATTTACAGTGAAGGGCTGGATGCAAAACGATATAGCCTGTATATCGGTATATAGGGTATGTGATCAATTTATCATACTTTCACGTACACGAACATAATTATAACAGCCCTTTCATGCACCTAAAATTTCCACTTTTCGAACGGGAATAAAAGCGAGGCTATATCAAACCCAGAATAGAGATCTCGTGATGTTTGCTTTGCCTTGGCAAGGTTGCCTTGGATTGTCCACATGTGAGAATTATTCTTTAAAACATAAGTATTATTTTATTTAAATATACAGAGGATTACATTAACACAAATAAAGGGCAGAAACGTTGTAAACATTGCATCGTATTGAGTCACCGTGACTGGCAGATGAGCAGGGACAGAGAGAACCTAGTGGCCGAGAGAGAACCTGGAAGAAATCAGCACAAATTCCTCCATGGGAATGGCTTCATAGAGTAGCCACGAAATATTTGAATGTTTGGAAACCGCGGTTATGTAACGATGGTGCACAGGTTTTCTTAGAATGCCCCGGTATTACTTTTACCCTGGTTACGAAACAGCTGAAAATACCGGAGAATGCTGCACTCGGGCATAAATGTTGCATGAATGCAGGTAGTATAAATACGAGGGCTATTTTTTTTTTCAACCTCCGATAGGGCATAAAATGAAAGTCACAGTGAAAATCAAAACTGTTCTGTTTGGAACATTTAGGTACACCTTCTAGCTACTTCTCTACATAGTCGCGCTCCGATTGAGACGTTTGTCGGAGCGTGGTACCAACTTTCCAATAACTCTTTATTTGGGCTGTACCGATTAATCGATTACTCGACTCGATTAATCGATTAAACATTTAATCATCGATCAATCACATTTTCCGATTAATCGGTTTAGTCGAATTGTGAATTGTCAAATGACCAAACTCCTTTCTCTCGTTATTCAGAAACCTGAAGGGTAGTTTAGTTTTGCAAGGTTTGCCGTGATAGCCTACTAATATTCAGTATGCTAAAGGGAAGAAAGTTTTCTTACTGGAATCTAGCAAATTTTGCTGCACACACAGTTTTGTATATATTTTCTCACTAGTTAACTAATAATGGTATTAATTAATTCAGGATATCTTCTGATTCTCTGTAGTGTAGTAGTAATTAAACGTGTAAAATAATATTAAATGTACACTTTGGTGTCGTTTAAAATACCGACCTGTTTGTCGATTAATCAGTCGATTAATCGATTAAAGTCAAGCGTTAACTCGATTAGAAATTTTAATCGATTTTCAGCCCTACTCTTTATAGAAGCTTGCCGCCAGCGTATTGAGAAGGGTCTTCACGGCATTTTGAAGTGTTTTGAAATTCTTCGTTGGTGTGGAAGCCAGATCTTGGGTTTGTTCGGGAAATTTGTGTGCATCCAATGTTTAGATTGCTCTTTTGATTCTGGATTGTCGTAACGAATCCACGTTTCATGCCATGTCACGATGGATTTAAAAAACTCGTTCCCGTGCTTAGTGACTTTCATTTGTTTTGGCAGCTGAAGAAAGATCTGAGAGGATAGAGTTTCCACACCAACGAAGAACTTCAAAACACTTCAAAATGTTGTGAAGACCCTTCTCAATACGCTGGCGGCAAGCTTCAATGAAGAGGGCATTAGAAAATCTCAATCGGAACGCGACTGTGTAGAGAAGTAGCTAGAAGGTGTACCTAAATGTTCCAAATAAAACAGTTTTGATTTTTACTGTGGTTTTCATTTTATGCCCCATCGGAAATTTAAAAAAAATTGCCATCGTTTTAGTTTTTTCTTCACGTATGTCACTGTGAATTTAATTGCCCTGGACCACATATTTAGCATTTCCATTTGGTAATACTGTAAACACACAACCAGACCCGTGACAAACGGTTTCTGTGTTTGCAGCTTGCACATGATTTTGTGAATTCATTATTCTTTTTTCTGGACTGATGAGTTGATGACATATTTACCAAGCTGAAAGATATAATTACACAGCCTTTTATTCGTTTCACAAATTGCGCCTGGCGTTATTGCCCCTCTTTGTGTACATGAGGCTGTAATGCAGAGCATAACTCGGTTAAGTATTTGCATAATCGTGAATGTGTTTTCAAAAGATTGCTTTGATGTTGCAGTGAGATCAGATCACGAGATACGGTGTGGACTGATTCTGCGGTTATTTCTTTCTCTTTCCTGCAGACAAGCGCCATCACAAATCTAAATGCTTCACTCATAGTTTCTCAATGGCACTCCTCCGTAATAGGGAATGTACCAATTAACTCAGTTATGGAAATCAGACAGCTTGATAGCTATATGTGAGTATGATAACAAGGAATTCTCTAAAAAATTATAGCTCTAAACACCTGGTTTTAATATTAGCCTACCTTAATGGGAATAAAATCATGAAGTTAGTACTTTCTCACGCATTTCCACAAAGGTAAAGTAACGTAATCCCTATACAGGCCATGGAGGCCCAGAGGGTTCGAGGAGGTTGAGGCTCCCAGATTTTTGAATATTCGGCACGTGAAGGTGGTATGGTTGTAAGGTTGTCAGCCTTACGCATCGGCCGCCTTTACCCCAGGAATGTTCCTGGTACTCATTTATGAAAGAGGCTGAGTCGACCCCAGGGTCATAGTGCCACCAGAAGGATTAGGCCAATTGTAAAACTCCAACGACCTCATCGGGGATCGAACCCGCGATCTTCCAGTTTGTAGCGTAGTTTCCACAAAGGTACCATTTCATAAACTACAAGGCTCTTCCAAAAGCAAGTTACCTTGGGGTCTTTACAGAAACAAAACACAATTTTATGAAAATATTTATTGCAACAGGGAAAGCAAGTGTTCATCTATTTATCAACATATTAGCCACCGGAATTAAAACATTTTTCTTGCCATGGCCATGGGACCAACCTTTGAATACCTATGCCCCTGCGGCCTGAGATTTGAACCACCTCAGCTCTCTTTCATTATCTGTCCTTTCTTGAGGTGTAGGAAAAGAAGGAAATCACTGGGAGCGAGTTCCGGGCTGTAGGGGGGATATGGTTGTCACACAGTGGTTCAGATCCTAGGCAGCAGATGGTACAGTACAGATATTCAAAATTTGGTTACACAGTATGACAGACGTCTCAATTCTGGTGGCGAATGTGTTTTAAAAATAGCTGAACACTTGCTGTATCTGTTCCAATAAACATTTCCATTAAATGATGTTTTGTTTCTGTGAACGGCCCCGGGGATATTTACTTTGTAGACGAGCCTCATATTATTGATATATCGTTGTTTGTAAAATCGTTAACCTTTTCAACTCTATAAAAATAATTCTTAGTGAAATTTCATTTCGAATGTAGCGTACTAACTGTTATGGTATAGCCCAGCGTTTCTCAACCTCTCTGAACCCGAGGACCTGTAGAATGTGTAAAAGATTTTACGGGCACCTAATTTTACATCCCATTTTTAAAAGAAGGCCTATATTCTTAATATTTCGGGTATTAATTATAGGTTATTATAACGAAATATGTGAAAAATTTTACTTCTTTACTTTCCACTTGCTTTATGATTTTTTTAATTATGTCTGCGGACCATCTGCGGGGACCATAGGTTGTTAAACGCTGGTATAGCCTATTTAATGCCAAAATAGGTACAACATTAAATAAAATCTTCTGCCTTACTGCTACAGAAAACTAAAAATGTTCTGAGCCTTTAATATTTTTACGTATTGTAATGATTGTTTAAAAAATTAAATTAAAAACACTGAAGTTTCTTGAAAAGAGATTGGAGTATCGAAATATTGATCTGATATAAATGTAGGAATGTCAAGAGGCCTTCCAGTAAACTGAAAGATGTTAATTCGCTTCTTCCCATTAAACTGTAGCATGTTTACTCGAGTCTCCGTTCTAGGATGAAAAAACAAGTGCAGTGTGAAGCAATTCACTATTTAATACTTTCTAGCTGGAATGTGTAATTGTAAAATTAGTCAAATGTTTTCCTAAAATCTTCAAAATAATATGCATCTTTTGCCCCCCCCCCCCCCCCCACATCTGGTTTGGATTTCTTTCTTGGGTTACATAAACGTTGATTGTTTTCTGAAGACGTTGTAGAGCATCGAAAGATAATTCAAAATAATTAAAAGGTTATACATAAGGAAGGCTTCGATTTTCTGTAAATTATTTCAGCGAAGATTCCTAAAGTTACATGAGTATTCAAAGACAAGATTGACTTTGAGTCTTTGCGTTCTCCTTCCAGTCATTCTGCTACAAGAAATATTACCAGCTGCGACGGTATTCTCTCCCACGTGCCCTTTAGTTTATTGCAAATAGTTTAAATAGAACATCGTAGGCTATATAGTGATTTGCAATCTGAAGTTATTTGTTTTCTTGAATAAATAACCATAGGCTATTAGTGACTATAACAGATAAATAAAAGCAATTGAAAGTATTATAATGGTATATTTATTTGAAACAGTACTCTTAAAAAACATTTTCATGGAAACGATGCAAGCTAAGATTTCCTCAAGTTACGTAAAAATTCCCCCGTAATATATATATGTGTGTGTGTGTGTGTATGTGTGTGTGTATGTGTGTGTGCATAAATGCAGATTCTCAGTTCTGTTTTCTTTTATTTCAGGTAAGTCCTGGCTCTTAACCCAACATCACTGAATAAAGTAAGTTATTTAGTGAGGTAAGCCGAAATAGAGACACACTCTTGTACCGACAAACACTTTTAGAGAGTTCTGAAACGCGACGTCATGGGAAAATGCATTCGTTTTTCACATAGCAATGACACTTGCAGCAAGATTATGATTTAAACAGAATGTAACATAGTGTATTGAAGCAATATGATGGACATGCAGTAAAATCAAAACATTACTTATGAGTAGGGCTCGGACTTTTAGGTGCTTATAAAAACGAAAATATTTATTTTTTATGTGTTTAAAAAGTCGAAAATATGTTAAAAAATATGAAAATATTTTAATTAACTTATTTAACCAATATTTACAGAAGTAGCCCTATTCATCTAGTCATTCTAGTCAGCAAGTGTAGAACTGTTGCAGTGAACGACAAAAGTAGATCTTAAGTTGTGCATCTTAAAGCTGTGACGATTTTCACGGAACAGAGACTTGTATCTTGAAAATGTACGTTCAACATCTTGCATATTTGTAACACTGACACTCAGATGTTCCATCTGCTCAAAGTTCTCTACACTGTTACCCATTAAAATTTCTGAAATCTTGCGCAACACTTGTAACCCTTCATTCTTATTTAGGCATGACAGGAATTTTTCTTTAATTTTGTTTGCTTTTGAACCACTGATTTTGTTAAATTTGTTTTCAATGTGTTTGATTTCTTTTTATTGATTCTGTGAACAATTGTTTTGTTGTTTCCAACTTAGTAATGCAGTGTGAGAGGAAACAGAAATTTGCACTAATGAAGGCCAAATCCGCCCTGATTTATTCTCTGACTGAACATAACAACGCAACACATTGAAAATATGGCGCAATTTTACAAAAACTGTCAAAATATTCATTTCTAAACATGATATGTGGTAAAATATTACAAAAACTGTCAAAATATTCATTTCTAAACATGATATGTGGTAAAATATGTAAAAATATTCCAGTTACCAAAAATATTTATTCAAATAAGAAATAAAGAAAATATTTTTTTTTTATGTGATATGCAACTCAGTATTTTGAATCCAAAGGTCCCAACCGAAACTTTTAAAAAGTCCAGAAATCATAAGTAATAGCAAAAAAAAATGCATTTACCTAAAAGTCCTAGCCCTACTTATGAGGTACTAATCATTTGTCCAGGTCAGGCAAGGTGCACACAAGAACCGCCTTGGTTGGGTTTGCATAAGGACCTCAGTTTGCGTGGTCAGATACTGTAAAGGCTGTCAATTTGTGGCAGCGTCCTTGGATACTTCTGCATAACAGTCATGTGACTTACTCTCTCGGTTGAAAATGTCCCTATACTATTTTCACTTTAAGTTCAAAGTAGATGTAAACAAACTCTAAAGTACCACTCCGCCGAGCATGTGACAATACCACGTGGAGATTTACCCGCCACGGAAAGAAAAGGAATGAGGATTTGTGTATATTCCAGTGTTCTCAATAGTACTTTTAAAATATTTTTTATGACATGAACCATTGTTGAAAAATGTTTTATTTATTTTGAAAAGATCGATACATCTGTACAAAATTAGGTTTAATATTAGTATTTAAGAAAGTCATAGACAGTTAACAAGAAGATATTAACGAGTATAAAAAATTACTCTCATTTTGCAATGTTGGCTGCCCACTTCAGAGGCGTTTTCTTTTAGAATTCATTAATTTCTGTTTGTAACCGTCCCAATCCTATCAGAGCTGTAAGTTACATGTAACTTTTGACAAAATTTTTGTTTTGTTCTAGCACACGACTTTCTTGTCCTCACGTACGTGTTGTATAACCGTTATAAATAAATAAATGAACGCACATTCAGCAGGTCTAACCAAGTTATTGGGAGGGGGCTGTGGCAAGATCATTCCAAGATGGCGTGATTGAGCATTCACACAGCCGTCGTAAACGCCTACAATTTACATCTGTTGTAACGGTTTAATTAGTTCACTTAGTTATTATGTGTCAGGAAAATCTGATCAAATTAATATTGTTTCATACACAGATCTGCTTCAGAAACGTGTTTTTAAATTTCTCTGCACGAAAATAGCTACAAAAATGTACGGTTTGAACCGAACTATTTTATTAAGAGCAAGAGTATGCATACAAAGCAGCAAAAGTTACAGTTCGTCCACTAGCCAATGAGGCGCTCCCTTGTCACGTGGCTTTGTTTACATCTACTTTGTTCTTAAAGTGAAATTAGTATAGTGCTGCGTCATAACTGAGGCCTTCCTGTGCCTTGCTCAAAGGTCGATGTTCTACTGCCAAGAATTTTCACGAACCGACAGATTACTACATGCTACGCATGCTATGTCACCATTGCATATAAAACCTTCGCTTTCACCTGAACAGCTAGGCACAACAGTAGTAAATAACTCAAAATGTATCCTAAGTTTGTTTGCGTAAACATCACATCATACTCATTGGTTCACAGACCATTTCTGTTGATTTTATAATTTTTTGTATACAATCCACTCGCTTCACATAAAGACGTACGAATAAGTTATAATTTAACATTCATAAATTTGTTTCAATATTATATTCTAGATTCAAAGAAATATAAATTTGAGTGACGTGATCAAATTGTCAGAAATATATCATTCAAAACCTCATCTATGATTTATTTTTGTTTGTCATTTATTTTATATTAAACACTACATGATACTGATTATCTTTAGCGTTCTGTTTTATTTATGTCCACACAAAGGTGTTGTACAATCTAATAGTGGAAATAAAATCATGAATGTCTAATATTCTAGTGTTAAAAGGTGTATGCTTCATTTATGCTATATTTTCTATATTGCGCTTTGTGCTTGCTTTGTGAAAAATTGTTTCATTATACTTTTAAAAATTAATATTTATCAATCTTTAGGCTACCAGAACAAGTTTAAGGTCCTTATCATAGACTTACCAGTTTATGACTAAAGTGGCTGTTCCTTATTATCCTTTGCTTTCGGATTGGTCTACTCATCGTTTATTAAGTGCCAGTATGGTACTTTATGAGATTCACCGGTACCGGAGTAATGCCCAATTTAGTGCCTATTTTAATACGCTGTATCGGATTTCCATGAAACTTGGTATACCCATTTATGACGTCCATGAGAAGTGCCCTATTGAATTTGAACCTAATCTGTTGACCGGTACCGGAGTAAAACCCAATTTAGTGTCTACTTTAAAGGCGCAATAACTCAAATAGCCTACTCTTTATCGGATATTTATGAAACTTCGTATACGCATTTATAATGTCCATGGGAAGACGTTTATTGATATTGGACCAAATCGGTTGGCCAGTACCGGAATAATGCCCAATTTAGTGTTTTTATGTTAATATATAAGAAGTCGCGATAACTCAAATATGCTTTATTGGATTTTCCTGAAATTTTGTATACCCATTAATAATGTACGTGGAAAGACGTCTACTGATATTGGACCAAATCGGTAGACCGGTACCGGAGTGAAACCCAATTTAGTGTATATTTTAAAGACGCGGTAACTCAAATACGCTTTACCGGATTTTTATGAAACTTGGTATACACATTTATAATGTCCATGGGAAGACGTCTATTCATAATGGATAAATTCGGTTGACCTGTTTCGGAGTAATGCTCAATTTAGTGCCTATTTTATGGTAATATACGTATTCGAAAGAATTTATTTAAAAAAATGAAAATCAGTTATCTTGACAACATAGCCTATTGTTTTACTGTGATCTTATAAGGCCTTGGAAATTAAAATACAGGTAGCTATGACAAAAAACATATTGATTTACATGCGCTTATCCAACTAGACCGTTAAAATGACCCAGGTGGCCGAGATGGTAGACCTTTCTTCTTCCCTAAGCCCTGCTTAATGAATAAATCTGGAGCTTAACTTGGAAATCAATTTAAAAAAAAAAAAACATATTCTGCATATCATAATTGCAGTCATAACTGATTAAACAAAAACATACTGGCACTTTCTTACATCAGTTTACCTGATTTTATTTCTAGGCCTAATAGTCCGGACAAGTTCGTTAATGAGCAAAATTCCTCAAGGGGGGTGAGGGGAGGGGGTTGAAATGTTGAAAAAATTAATATCTTGGCCCCTATGAAGTATAGAGGGAAACTTTGTTTGAATAAATTAGAGTACTCCTTATGGAGTTCACAATGACACCAACGATTTGGGGATACGAGTGGGGGTGAAGGAGATGGAAATTCGAAATTTTTGAAAACACGTCTTATGGGGTATCGTTGAAAAGCTCTTTATGAGTACTCTACAAATCAATAACTAGTTTCTCGATAGCTCTCATATAAGGCGAGATTTGAATGTTTGAAAAGTGCTCTTTTCTCTTTTTTGCAGTTATTATTGCGGGTTTGTAATGCCAAAGCTAAAGAAGAAAAGTGCTGCGCAGCGACAATAAATTAAACCAAAAACACTTCGAAATCTACCTCAGCTTGTAGGCTTGCCTAAAGGGATTTTTTAATATATTATGAGCTGTGTTTGGGGAAAAAACGGCATTCAGTATGATGTTATCACATCATTAGCCTATCTTTCTATTTAGAGATAACATAGATAAGATTTTAGTAGCAAATTTTTCCATAAATGCTGCTATTTTAACATCATACTACCTTATCTTTGCTGTCAAGTTTGTTGATATGGAGAGATTACTTTGGAATGGTGCGACCTCAATCGTCAATTAGTAAATATCTTTACTATGTAGACCACATGAATTGACTTTTGTTTAGTTTATGCATATTTAACCTTCGTTACGTTACCAAATGAGATTTTCTATTGGTAGGAATTAGGGCTGAAAATCGATTAAAATTTCTAATCGAGTTAACGCTTGACTTTAATCGATTAATCGACCGATTAATCGACTGATTAATCGACCGATTAATCGACTGATTAATCGACAAACAGGTTGGTATTTTAAACGAAACCAAAGTGTACATTTAATATCGTTTTACACGTTTAATAATACCACACTACAGATAATCAGAAGAAATCCTGAATTAATGAATACCATTACTAGTTAACTAGTGAAAAAATATATAAGTTACAAAACTAACATTTCCGGTTACTTTTTCAGCCAAGACTTGCAAAACTAAACTACCCTTCAGGTTTCTGAATAACGGGAATTGTTTGGACACAATAAGCTGAATGACACATGTTGTGCCAAGGCCGGAGAAGCTAGTTTTTCGGAATTCGACTAAACCGATTAATCGGAAAATGTATTGAGCGACGATTAAATGTTTAATCGATTAATCGGTACAGCCCTAGTAGGAATAGTTATGAAAATATTACCGTTTCAAGGAAACACATTTTTACTAAGTGCCAGAATGGTACTTTATGAGATTGTGTAGGGGACGGGAAAATGTCTGTGTGTCTGTCCGTGTGTCTGTACGCGCGATAACTCAAATACGCTTTATCCGATTTTCATGAAACTTGGTATACGCATTTATAACGTCTATAGGAAAAAGCCTATTGATATTGGACTAAATAGGTTGACAGGTTCCGGAGTAAAGCCCAATGTAGTGCCTATTTTATGGAAATATATTAGAAAGAATTCATCAAATGCAAATAATTTATCATGACACATATTGCTTTAGAGTGTTCATATAGGCTTAAGGCCTATTGATATTGAACCAAATCGGTTGACCGGTACCGGAGTAAATCCCAATTTAATGCCTATTTTATGGAAATATATGAGAAAGAATTTATCAATTGCAAATCAGTTTTCATGACAACATATTGTTTTACACTGTTCATATAGGGCTTTGGAAGTTGTAATACCTTTAGCTTTGATAAATAACACTACCCACATATTCCTTCACACATGCTTATCAAACTACAGCATTAAACTAAGTGAGGTGGCCTAGATGGTGACGTCTTGGACTCGCATTCTGGAAGTTCCTGGTTCAAATCCCGTAGCCGGCCAATTTGACACGATTGTTTATTTTTATTTTTATGTGAGTGTGCGATCTGAAATCTGTATAGTTCTGCTAATGCTGGACGATGTTAATCTGATTAAAAAAATCTAAACCTTTGTCCTTCCGTAAGTCCTGCTTAATGAATCAATCTGAAACTTAACTCGGAAATCGATTTTAAAAAACCTTATTTCTCCCCATATCATAATTGAAATTTTAACTGATTAAACAAAAGCATTCCAGCACTTTGTTACATCAGATTACCTAATTTTATTTGAATCGAAATTAGTTAATACTTAAAGTGCAGAATGATAGAATTTCATATTACGCATGTGTTACATTTTCGAATTTGGAGTCCCTGTTTCACTCGCTTTGTAATTTGAGAGCAGACCGAAATGAAAATCAAATAGATTGTGGTAGGCGGCATGTTGCAGTACATTACAGCGTGGAGTTAAATGGAGGGTAGATTGAGAAAATGATAGAAACCGCTGTACTCTAGTGCGCATGTACTCCCATTGCGGCGGTTTGGCTTTGTGTTTAGTTTATTTGGTAGCCACATGTTGCAGTGCTTCCATCCTACTCCAATTTGAATATGCCGCACCCTTCTGCATTCGCTAACCTCACCTTTAATATTTCATATCCAAAAAAGAGTGCCATTGGGTTTTACTGCCATTGATTTCAATGCATGCAGACTACGGACATGTACAGGAGCTGGATTGCTATGTCTGCATTTCCGATTTTATAAAATGAAATCACCTGCCATAGAGTGAACGAATATTCAGGCGAACAGAGAAAATCGCAACATAAATATCCTAATGGGCAGTTGGTTTTTTTTTTACTTCCTCTGCCCGTACCATAGGTACTATAGGTAGAGGAAGTATTGTTTTCGATCCCAAAATTCGAAGTTAAGTTTTTAACATAAATACACGTTTCAAGGCCCCCTGATTGTCAACAGGCTAGCTCCAAAACGGAAAATCGTATGAAAACAAAATTTCGTATTTGGGTCAGGTACCGGTACCTTCTGAAGACTTGATCCGATTATTGGCAATAAATTTCTCTTATTTTTAAGGGAACTTTACATGAAGAAATTTTCGTTTTTCGCGATTTTCTCGAAAACGGCTCGAACGGTTTTCTTTAAATTTACACATGAGTTGCTTATACCAAGAGCTAGAACTTTTATTTGAAACTTTTTTTTTTTAGAAATTCTCTGAAGGGTAGTTATAAGCCACCCACTGTGAATACGTGGTCTTTGCAATACGGCCTCTTGTAACGCGAAATCGTACGAAAACAAAATGTTGTATTTTGGTTAGGTACCTTCTGAGGCTGTGACACGAAGGTTGGCGACACCTTCTCTTATATCTAAGGGGACTTTGTGTGAAGAAAATTTTGTTTGTTTGTTTTTTTGGGGGGGGGGGCGATTTTCTCAAAAATGGCTCTAACGATGTCCTTCAAATTTTGTACATGGAGTGCTTATGCCAAGAGCTAAAACTTTTATTTGATTTTTTTTTTCAACAAAATTATCTGAAGGGTGGTTGTAGGCTACCCACTGTTTGTAGAAACTGTCTTGCCTGGTGAACAACTTAATATGCGAACATCCACAGCCTCTTATTCATGCGATTCTGTACAAGGATATGTGAATACTGCTAACGTTTATTTGGGCAGAGGAAGTTATGTGACTTTCACATCAGATTTTTTTTTTTGCATAGATTTTTACAACCTATAGCTACAGCGCCGTGCTGGGAGGATCATCAGCAGAGCCCGGATTCTGATGACCTAAAATTGTTTGAAAAATGACCTATAAAATGACCCTAAATTTGAAGGAAAATGACTTAATAATTATAAAGAATGACCTAAAAACTGATATTTTATTTATAAAAAATTATTATTGTCCACCACAGGGGATGCGTTCGCTCCTTTCACGCAGCGGGCCCGGGTTCGATTCCTGGTCGGGACAAGTTACCTGGGTGAGGTTTTTCCGGTGTTTTTCCTCACCTGTGAGACAAATTTCAGGTAACTTTAGACCCTTGTGGCCCCCGGATATCATCTGGCCGTCATTAACATCTTCATCTCATCCTCACTTGTTCGGAGTGAGTGTGTGAATGGTGTGTCTCGTCCTATGTGTTCGTGTTGTCTCGGAGGTGGCCCCGGCATTGGGCTGATCACTCATCCGGGGAGGCCATCCATGTCCTTGCCTGGTCAAAAAGGTATGTTTGCGTTGTGATCCATAGTTCATTCCACTCCCGACAGGTCGCGGGAGGCGTAAAACTACGAAAGATAGAAAAATTATTGTACACACAAAGTTATAGACAAATTTGTACATAATTGTAAAAACTGTGAATGAAGAAAGGATGTTGTAGGTCTAAAAACTTTGTTCTTTATTGGAGAATTTGAGAAGAAGCCTATGTTATCTGTAACTGTTAAGACAGCACCGCTGGGACGAGTGAGTCCCACGCAAGAGTTGGCCAATGACGCGGGTTTCTGCGTCGCGGCTGGCACAGCTCCAACTCCCGAGCGATAGGGTGAAATATCTACGCAAATAATACCGCGGTCGGTGTAATGATTCAGGTTCTCACATTTACGGTTAAAATTACAACGAAAATAACCACGTACCTCATCACAAGAGATGTTGGAAATGTTCTCCTCTTGCATCCACACAACACTGGCATCTTTTTAGGAAATTTTCTTTCCTGCACATAAGTTCAGCTTCCGAGATAGGGTTAATTTCTCTTGTGATATTGTCTTCAAGTTCTTCTTATGTATGGGAAATTGACATATACACTTTATTTTTTCAAGTTTCCCCATAAATAATATTTACATACTGTTAGAAGAACTTAAAGACAATATCACATAGGCCTATCACAAGAGAAGCTGAACTTATGCGCGTGAAAGAAAATTTCCTAAAAAGGTGCCAGTATTGTCTGGATGCAAGAGGAGAACATTTCCAACATCTCTTGCGATGAGGTATGTGGTTATTTATATTGTAATTTTAACTGTAAATGTGAGAACCTGAATCATTACAACGACCGCGGCATTATTTGCGTAGATATTTCACCCGATCGCTCGGGAGTTGGAGCTGTGCCAGCCGCGACGCAGAAACCCGCGTCATTGGCCAACTCTTGCGTGGGACACACTGTAAATGCATGAAAATGACTAAATAATGAAACAAATTATACGAAAATGACAAAATAAGTATATAAAGTTGAAATAATTGCCCTAAAAATATAAAATTTCATAAAATGACAAAAAAATGACCTAATAAAAATACATTTATATAATCTAGAGACCATGATTAGGATTTATCTACAAGTTGGAAATGTCTAACCAGCATCAGTAAAAAGATGACGTGTCATTAGAATCCGGGCCCTGATCATCAGGTATCTCAGAATCAGAATACTTGTATTGTAATGCACACTTGTACAAATGCAATACTTGCACTCTATTTCATAACATAGTCCAGTTGTTCTTTGTATATCCAGGCGGCTTCCTTTCGTTAGGAGGAAAAGTTTACCGACAGCTCAACCCATGCTCTTTATTTTTACCGCACCAATAAGCTAGTTACCTCAGCCAATCAAAATCTAAGAATATCCTGTGACGGCTGTGACAGCTACTCGTCTACTCCGTGAACTAATTTCAGTGATAACAATGAGAGAATATTGCAACGTTGCTTTTGTTTTGCAAATAGGAAACCAAGACCGATTTGGTCGGATCAATTAACATAAAGAAACACCGACTTAATGGTTTATTCCTTTGAAGCCGCCTGGGCATGCAATGAAGAACTCTACTATACTCACTTGAAAACATGCAAACGAATTATACTTAATACAAATAGGCCTACGCTGCCTTGCACCATTGTTCCCAAGTGTGTGAACAGTGAAATGAATCCCCAAGGATTCTTAGTTTAACTTATAATATTCTTAGGTTTAAAAACTCCTAACTTTTATCAGGTTTGTAGGAGTAACCAGCATTAGTAAGTAGAAACAAATTCAGAACTATGGCGTTATAAATCTTATTCCAAGGATAGACACGATTCCTACAGTAACCTATTTCTCGAAAACGGCTCTAACGATTTTCTTTAAATTTTGCACATGTGTAGCTTATAGTGAACTTTTATTTGAAACTTTTTTTAAAAAAACATTTCTCTGAAGGGTAGTTACAAGCCACCCACTGTTTGTAGAAAGTTTGTGTTGCATGGTGAACAATTGAATACGCGCTCTTTCACGGCCTCTTATTCTATACTAGCTTAAAAGGCCCGGCGTCGCCCGGGTTTTGTATTTTGTAATTCGTAATTAAGTTATGAAGGACTTTCGATTTTTAAATTCTAGGTCCTTTTATAGGTATTTAGAATTTGAAATGAGGAAGAACGACTTATCACACTCAAACTATTCGCTCAGAAAACGCTTGATACAGCTTTTTACGGCTAATAGAGGATGTAGAATTTTGGATCCCATCGCTTGTACACAGCAAGGGGTTAAAATAAGAAGAAACAGAAATTCCGGTAACATAAAATTGTATTTTTTTTGCGGAATATTTTATTTCTCACTCTAATGTTACCATAAAACCGTGTTGGGGATGAAATTCAACAGAAATGCAATATTACTTTCATACATCCCTCCCCAAAAACTTGCGATAAAATAATATACATAAAGCCATACCTCGTACTGTTTTCTCTATGTCCAGGGTAGAGAAAGTTATGTGACTGCATTATTTTCGTGGATTTCATAATTTAGTATTTATTTATAACATGAATTATATTGATAGCTTTTCTAAATTGTCAAAGTCCCACTTCAATTATTTCCAAACCCATCTGAGACCACTGGAAACAATATGTTGCCTTGCCAACTGTGATTTGGATTTGATAATTCTCTGCAAAAAGGGATTAAATATACTAAAAAACATTTGATTTTTGGCATTTAAAATCAAAATTTTTCAAAATCCTTTCTTAGTGAGCACGTACATTATGAAACGAAGGTACTGTCAAAATTCCAAGTCTCTACCTAGTATAGTTTAGGCTCTACGTTGATTCTCTGTCAGTCATTCATTCAGACAGTCACGACAAAGCCTCTTATATATATAGAGATAAGAATGAAATGAGAAAGATGTATTGGAGGGAAATATTCGATAAAGTTCGGAAACTATTCTTAACGACGGAAGTTTCAATAAATGTCTGCAGTCACTTGTTTTTGTTTAGTTCGTTATATAGTCTGCATTTTTATTAGTCTCATCATTTTCAAAGAAGAGGTTATCAGGTATTTATAGGATAATTACCGTAAAATTGTCTCTTGCGTTTATGTACAAGGCTATGTGAATACTGCTAACTTTTATTTGGGCAGAGGAAGTTATGTGACTTTCACATCAGATTTTTTTTAATTGTCATATTTTCCGTAAGTTGCATCACTTTTTTCTTTTTTCACTCTGCACTATGTCTCACCGCCTTTTTTCCCTCTAATTCTTTGGACTTGCACCCGAGCACGAGCAACCTTGCTCATTCGAGTGTATTTCTTAATATTATATTTATAATATATTATGTATAAAAAAATTAAATCTTTTGGAGTTTTTTCTATCTTTTTCCATACCGGTAATAGAAAATTAGAATTTTTGTAATTTGAAATTTTGTAATATTAAAAAATAAATACAGTATTTAAAAAAAATTGAATAAAACCCCACTAAAGTTCTTGTTGGCTTAAAGATAGAAGAGCTTCTGAACCAAGCTTTAATAATCGGATTAGTCTGCATAAGACGTAATGCTGATTTTAATACCATACAGTTTCTGACGTGAAGAGTATTAATGTTCAATAATTGGGGAAGATAAAACTATAATAATAAAGACTTCGTAAATAACCTGTTGTATTATGATGGCATCATGATTGCTCAGATTCAACTATCTACATCGTTTATAATTCGCGATTCCCACGGCAAAATTCACGATTTGATTAATTCCCAGCTTGTGGGTATTTTGCTACAAGTTACTGACACGCTTGTCTGGTGATTGAGAGCTCGAGAAAGTGTATTGCTAACAATTAAACCACATCACAATGTAATTTTTTATTTTTTATAGATCTCATGACTCGATAGGGCAAGCTTAGTAGCTATAATTAAATTGTTCTGAAAATGACAGGATGAACAGGTGAAGACATTGTCTGAGCTATGTTTATCATTCCTGAAGATGTGCGCAAAATTGTTACGAAACTGAAAGTTATTATTGGAACTGAACAATCATAAAACTCTCTCCTTGCAATACGTCAGAACACAAATGGAAAAATTTTACACGAGAAGAATTAACTTACGGTCAACCGCCGTGGCGTAGGGAATGCGTTCGCTCCTCTCACGCAGCGGGCCCGGTTTCGAATCCAGGTCGGGACAAGTTAGCTAGGTGGGGTATTTCCTCACCTGTGAGACAAATGTCTAGTAACTTTAGGCTCTTGTGGTCCCCAGATATCATCTGGCCGTCATTATCATCTTTATTCCATCCTCGCCTTGTTCTGAGAGAGTGAGTGTGTGTGAATGATGTGTCTCGTCCTATGTGTTCGTGTTGTCTCGAAGGTGGTCCCGGCATTGGGCTGATCACTAATCCTAGGAGGCCCTCCATGTCCTTGTCTGGTCAAAAAAGTATGTATGTGATCCAAAGATAATCCCTCTCCCGACAGGTCGCGGCCCTGTAAGGCCCGGGCGGCTTGGGTCGCTTAAATCCTAAAAGGGAGAGGTAAAACTAAGATAAAGAAAGAAGGAAAGAATTAACTTACGCGGTAAATTGTTCAGTAAATTATTATGTGCCGGAGTGGTATTTTCTCATATTGTGTGGTGGACGGGAAAATGTCTGTCCATCTGTCTGTCCGCGTGACTGTACGCGCGATAACTCAAATAAGCTTTATCGGATTTTCATGAAACTTGGCACATACATTTATAACGTCCATGGGAAGAAACCTGTTGTTATTGTACCAAATCGATTGACCGGTACCGGAGTAATGCCTATTTTATGGTAATATATTAGTAAGAATTTTTAAAATGCAAATCAGTTCTCGTGGCAACATATTGTTTTACAGTATTCATATACGGCTTTGGAAGTTGCAATACCATTACCTTTGACAAATAACACTACCCACATTTTCCTTCACACTTGCTTATCAAACTAGACCTTTGTTCTTCCGTGAGATCTGCTTAAGGAATGGATCTGGAGCTTAACTCAGAAATCGATAACAAAAATAATTTATTTTCGGCATATCATAATTCCAGTTATCACTGATTAAACAAAAGCATTCTGGCACTTTGTTACATCAGTTTACCTGATTCTTATTCTTTGTACATTTGACAGCATACAAACACAGTATTAATTTTATAATGGGTATAAAATGCTACAATAATATTGCATGACCCACAACATAACATATCAAATTGTCGCTCGCTTTTTGATATTGTTAGCCAGCCTTCATTGATCCAGTTCTTTATAACGATGTCAGTGTAAATAAATACTCGTATAACTTAAATCTGCTGTGTTTAATAATTAAACGCAGCTGCTGTTGATATAACATTGTGCATTCTATGGAAATGTACAGCTTCGGATATCATCTACATTATAGTTTAATGTATTATTCAGTTTAAACGCTGCTGTGAAAGCAAATAGATCTAATGTAATTCCTGTCAGATTGATTTCAGATTAAATTTAATTCATTCATAACCTATACGGCTGCTTTAAACCTGAAACAAACATGTCAGCGAATAGTAGGCCTACACTTATATCAATATTATTGCCAGTGCATTTTGTGATATGTTAACATATTTTAAGAATATCAGTGTATACCTAGTATGAATTAAGGCTAAGCATCAAACTTTAGACCTTTGCTCTTCAGCAAGCCCTGCTTAATGAATCGATCTGGAGCTTAACTCGGTGATCGATTACAAAAATAACTTATTTTCTACATATTTTCTACATAGGAATAAGAATTATTATTATTATTACTAGGAATAATAAATAAATAGGACCTAAATCTAAAGTCCTTCATAAGCTAATTTCCAATTACAAAATAAAAAACCCGGGCGACGCCGGGCCTTTTAAGCTAGTGTATTATATGACGCCTTGCTTTAGATATGAGGCATTTGTTGTAATTTCGTTCTGCTATTGTCAAACTTATTCCTTCACATATGCTTATCGAAATAAATAAATAAATAAAAGATTTAAAACACATCTAGCCGTTGAATAATTAAACGCAGCTGCTGTTGATAATATTTGCATTCTATCGAAATGTACGGCTACCGATACCCACATTATGTTTTAAAGTAACTATTTTTCAGTTTAAGCGTTTTTGTGAAAGCAAATAGATCTAATGTAATTCCTGTCAGATCGATCTCAGATTGAATTTAATTCATTCATAGCCTATACGGCTGCTTTAAACCTGAAACAAACATGTCAGCGAATCATAGACCTACAATCACATCATTAATATTATTACCAGTGCATTTTGTGAAATGTTGACATATTTTAAGAACATCAGTGTATACTAGTATGAATTAAGGCTATGTATCAAACTTTAGACCTTTGTTCTTCAGCAAGCCCTGTTTAATGAATTGACCTGGAGACTAACTCGGTGATCGATTACAAAAATAACTTATTTGCTCCATATCACAACTGCAAATTTATTATTGTGGCTTGGTTCTAAAAGGGCCAATGTCAATTTGTTGCAAAAATGAGACCTATGCATTATTGAGCTTTGCTAATCTTTATCTTTCGTTTAATAAAAGTGCCAATGTATGTTGCTACTAATAGACATAATTCAGAAACCTTAGAGGCCAATTTCGGAAGTTCTCAGCAAAAGATGTTACTTCTACAAAGAGTTCAAAGTCAGTTATCTCGAAAGCAAGTTTTATGACTTTGGCCCTTTTAGAACCAAGCCACATTATCACTGATTAAACAAAAGCATTCTGGCACTTTGTTGTCAGTTTCCCTGATTTTATTCTTTCTTATTTCACCCTATAATTGATAGTCTTTATGTTTGTGAAGCTTGTTATTATTTTATCTGACTTGAGTTTTGTTGCACTGTTGTTGTCATTCTGTTAATTCTAAAGGCACCTCGACAGGGTCGGTATTTCCACTCATTTCTATTCAGAAGTCAATTATAAGAAACTCCACTCCGGCATTTTAATCTGGGGGTGGAAAATCCTGAAAAGTGTTTAACTTACTTGATATGAACCAGGGACCTTCCGAATGCAAGTACGCTAAGTTGACACTTGTCCCACCAGGGATCTAGATCATGTTTCTGTGTTTATATCACAGATATAGAGGAATAGATCGGCAGCGTCGTATCCTTAACTGCAGGTGGCAGTGAAGCCGAGTCAGGGGCGAAGAGGAGCAAAGGAAGCAGTGCCGACGCCATATTGGTATCACCAACGTGTCCGCTAAGTACAACGTATTCATTATGGAAAATTGTTTTTCTTCCTTCATAATTCCGAATTTATAGTGAAATGGTGAACCACGGTGTTGTTTGGGAATCCCTGAAATTTCAAATACATACTATACCACTATATTGGAGGTCAAATTAACATTCATTTATAAATTTGCCAAATTACTATTGCATAAACTGGGTCTATTACAGCTATTTTCATTCAATACTGGTTTACAAAATAATTATCTGGGAAAACTGCAGCGAAAATTCTGTTCCCATAGATTAACCCTCCTAGAGCATACACCACAACACATGGGCATAAAAACATACAATAAAATTTCAAATGAAACAAAAGCATTAAATAACAGACAATTCAAAATTAAAATTAAAAACTTGTTTTTGCAAGGAACATATTACTCAATCAGAGAATTCCTTGAATATGAGGTTAACATATAATTATAATAAATAAAAAAAAAAGTATGCGGGGAATTAATTTTTGGATTTTTTCATTTTTGGATTATTCGATTTTTCAATTTTGGATTGTTGAACTTTATTAATATTGGGTTTTTGGATTTTTGGAATTTTTAAATTTTTGATCTTTTAATTTTTCTCATTTGGAATTTAGGAATTTTTTGTTTTTTATTTTTTAAATTTTTAATCATTTTTATTTTTTGGATTTTTGAATTTTTTATTTTTTTAAATATTGGTTCTTTAATTTTTTATTTAGCATTTTTTAATTTTGGAGTTTTTATTATAATTTTTTTATTTTTAAATTTTAGATTTTTTTATTTTTTAAATTTTGGATTATTAGATTTTCAATTTTGGATTGTTGGACTTTTTTAATATTGGGTTTTTGGACTTCTTTAATTTTGGATTTTTGGAATTTTTATATTTATGATCTTTATTTTTTAATTTGGAATTTTGGATTTTTTTGTTTTTGATTTTTTTTAAATTGTAGATCTTTTTTTTCTTTTTTAATTTTGGATTTTTAGATTTTTTAAATTTTGGATTCTTCATTTTTAATTTTTAATTTTTTGTCTTTTTAAATTTTGGATTTTTGGATTTTTTATTTTTTAAATTTTGAATCTTTGAATTTTTAAATTTTGGAATTTTGGATCTTTGACATTTTTAATATTTTGCATTTTTTAATTTTGGATTTTTAGATTTTTAAATTTAAGATTTTATTATTTTGGATTTTTTTATTTTTTAATTAGATTTTTAATTTAGGATTTTTTAAATTTTGGATAAGCCTAATCATTGAGTTGATTGTTTTCTGTGCAGTCCGTTCCGTCACAGACCCACTAATTTCGTGACGATTTTGAGCGTAACAATTTCGTGACGATTTTGTCCGTCACGCAACTTTGGGTTAGCTCTCGATTTACTCCTACCGCGGCTAAAGAAGTTTCACTTCAAAAAATAGTAAAAGAAATCATTCCATTTTCAAGCACTCATTAACAGCATTAGAAAAATAATTACATTAGTGTTAGATTTTCCTTATTTGTAATCGTGATTTCCAAGTAATATAGTGTAGGCCTAAGCTAGAATATTCCTAGAGAGTCACCAGTTTACCAGCCAAAGCTGAATAAATGTAAAAGATATGTGACTATAAATTAACATTAACAACATTAACATTTATCCTATAGAAGCATCTTCTGTATACAGACTTAAGACTATGGTACTACATGCAGTGGCGTACCAAAGCTACTTGGCGCTCGGGGCTAATTAGATGGTAGTCGCCCCTCTAACACTAAAAGGTTCAAGGTTCAGCGAGTTTCATTTAAACACAGTTTAATGTTCACATTTATTTGTTAAAGAGAAAAATATGAATGAAATAAAACTGTAAGTATTATAAGGTTAGTTTATTTGAAAGAAAAAAAAATTAAGAGAAAAGAAGTTTCAGAGTCATAACAAACATTTAAAAATGTGCCTTCCTAGCCTTGATGGATGCTAAACTTATTTACAATAGAGTTGAAGTCTATAATAGCAGCCACATCACGATCAATTGATAAAATTGCTAAATTATTTAGTTTTCTTTCGCCCGTACACCGTAAAATTTTCCTGTTTGCTCGACGCCCACGACCCATTTTGTATTGTCTATAAATAGTTTAAATTAAACGTTTATTTAATTTCTAAAGAATATTACTGCAGTATTTAACAAGGTGATAAAGAAAATTTGACCAATAAAATCGTATAGGCCTATATTGCTTGAATTTTTTTTCTTAAACTAAAAAAAATTGTGCGGCCGCCCCGTTCGCACCACCCTTGGTACGCCACTGACTACATGCACTTTGGCACTTTAGTTATATCAGTTTACCTGATTTTATTATAAGAGTGACGTCTAGTGCTGTAATGGCCAAATGACAATAAAACTGTATTTATTAATTTATTTACTGGATTGTGAAATTCCAATTAAAACAGCTTTAAAAAGCATTTCTTGATTGATTCCCGCGCCGGCTTCCCTTCCTTTCGTCAGATTGTTGGTGATCACAATATGGCGACGCAGCGAACGCGTTGGCTTCAGTCCCTCCCCTTACGCTGCCGATCTATTCCTCTATATCTGTGGTTTATATAATTTTAGCTTCTCTCCCTGACGTTTCTTTTTGTGTCCTGCTTCTTCTTTACCTTCATTTCTATTCTGTGTATCTACGTATTTATTTAATTATCCTATAACTGGCTTATTTTCTTACAGTAATATTTCTGTTTCTTGCTTTTCACAAAGTTCGTATCATGCTTCGTTTCAAATCTCTATATTCCTTCTTAGAAGCATTGATTGCTTGATTATTTTGTATTATTCAGTGATTGTTCTTTCATTCTTCTGAATAATTACTTGCCGGTTCTTCTTACTTCTTGGATATATAGTACTAAGGGTGGATGACCCACAATCCTACCTCAACCTTTTCTGTTCTAAATTACACAAATTAATTTTTATGTTTTATTTTCGAATGTTAAAGTATTCAAATTGTATTTAGCCTATCACTCAAGATCCTTATGTGTAAGGCATGATATTAAGATTCAACAGTTTGCTATAAAACTAATTGTCCAAAATAAACACCATTTCTCTAAATGAAGTGAAATTAAATGATTTCATACTTCTTTTTAATCATAACGATAAGTCGGCCTGGGCGCAGTCAGTATGGCGCTGACTTCCTGAGCCCAAGGTTAAGGGTTCTATCCCGCCCCAGTTCGATGGCATTTATGTGCGCATAACTGTGACCGGACCTTGTCTGTAGATTGACAGGCATGTAAAAGAAATCCCACTGGACAAAATTCCGGCGACGGCCACAGGCCTAAGTCGCAGTACACCCCCGTGGTTAAATAAAATCATGTAAACAGATGTAACAAAGAGCCAGAATGCTTTTGTTTAATCAGTGATAATTCCAATTGTGATATGCAGAAAATAAGTTAAGCTCCAGATCGATTCATTAAGCAGAGTTTATGGAAGAACAAAATCTATGTTTGATAAGCATATCTGAAGGAATATGTGGGTAGTGTTACTTGTCAAAGCCAACTTTATTGCAACTTGCAAAGCCGTATATGAGCACTGTAAAACAATATGTTGTCATGAGAACTTATTTGCATTTGATAAATTCTTTCTAATATAAATTATTACCATCAAATAGGCGATAAATTGGGCATTACTCCAGTACAAGTCAGCCTATTTGGTCTAATATCAATAGGCTTCTTCCCATGCACGATAAAAATGCGTTTACCAAGTTTCATGAAAATCCGATATAGCGTTTGGGAGTTATCTCGCGTACAGACACACGAACAGATGGACAGACATTTCCCGTCCACCACACAATCTCATAAAGTACCATTCTAGCACTTAATAACCAAATACCAACCAACTATACCATTAAATATTTCGGCATACGTATTAACCATAATTTAATATGGAATATAGGCCTACAAGTCGCTGGTATTTGCAAATCCTCATTTTCAACACTGTATATTTTGTACAGTATAAAAAACTGCCTCCCGTTTCAATTAAGAAGAACATTATTGTTCAAACACTCATTATGACACATTTTTATTATTGTGACGTCCTACTTTATGACTTAAACAGTTACTTGACTGTAAATGAGCAGCCCAAAAATTAAAACACGATTAATTGGCATTCAATTCTCCAATAAAATATTCTCGCTCATTAGACAAGATATAATCGAGAACGTATCACAACTTTCTTAATTGAGAACTCGACACAGAACGGGTTCACAGTCCAAATTCCGTTGCAATACCCATGGCCAGTAATCTGTTAATTACACGTAATGGCAGATAGGCAATGTTTTCGGTATCAAGAATCACAGCCTTTTGAGTATATCTGAAGTCATTTTCATAGAGGCATGCCGGTTGTCGACCAAGAGATAAGCTAAGTTAGTTTAGCTAAGAGATAAGCTAAGTTAGTTTAGCTTAGCTCACATACAGTGCGGGATTTCATATGTAGCCTAGTTGTGTCGACAAAACTACATACGAAATCTAGCACAACTATATATGAAATCCCTCCCTAAGCTAAGTTAGCTTAGCTCTTGTTCGACAACCGGCTTTATAATGTAACTGTTATTTTCATTATAAATGGTACCATACAGAATTCCTTCAACCCGGAGTATTTGAAAGGGTGCGACAGCCCATAATTCGACGAGTGCATGCATGTCTAGAAGCAAGAGGAGGACATTTCGAGCATTTGGTATGAGTAGGGCAAGGCATTTGATGATTTTGCATCTTTTTTATATGAAGGTTAAAACATAGCTCGAATATAAATAAATGTGTACCATAAAATAATTGATTAATTAAGGGCAATTTGTTTTTGCATGTTTTGTCTTTGTTTTGCATTTTTCGTCATTTTCAAGAGATAGGTCATTTTCCGGCTATTTTTAGATCATTTTCAGCATGATTAGGTCATGTTTCAGTGGTGGTAGAGAGGAGCTTTTCCATGTACAAATCGTTACTTTCATGCAACAGACAATCGTTTTTATTTGATAATCTCCGCCAAGTGTTCATAGTTAATTTTAATTCAGATTTATTGTAAACACCACAGCAGTTTATCTTGTAGCAATAAAGACTTTCTTCTTACTTTTTAAATGACACATATTTGCTAGGGGAAATTTGATGGTCATGCCAGTTCAGAAAGAATTTATTTTTCGCTAAAGGTGTCCAAGTTGTATAAATTTACTTACTTCTTTAGTAACAAAATAAATGTTTCTTATATTGTAAATTCATAGAGGCCCTATAACGCACTGCCATCCATTAAATTGCTTTCAGCAATTCATTATTTTTAAAAACTAATTATTATAAGTAGGGATGGGTCCTCGATACTTTCGATACCTCGATACTTTCGATACCTCGATACTCTCGATACTTGCATGGTATCGGCATCGAACGATACTTCAGAAAACTCGCTCGATACTTTTTCGATACTTTTGTAATTTTGCAATTCAGCAATTAAGTGAGAATGCTAGTATTTTTTAACAAAAACTTGTAAGTGGACTGTTTAAAAAACTAATTTTAGTTTTAATGTAGAGTTAAAAAATAATTATAGGCTACTGATGATATTAAATTTTGTCTCATTAAATATGCAGACTTAATTAATTTTATTGATATTACACAGTTCTCTCAAATTTTAATTTTTAATGTAGCTATTTATTGAAACTGGAAATGTTGAAGGTATCGAGCATCGAAGTATCGAGTATCGAGAAAAAAATAATGTATCGGTATCGAGTATCGAGTATCGAGAAAATCTGGTATCGACCCATCCCTAATTATAAGTAATAATGGTAAATTTATTGGTCTTTTTTTAAATATCGTGTCATTTTTTCACTATTTTTAGGTCATAATTGCATTTTTTGTTTTGCATTTTTTCACCATTTTATGGTCATTAAATGCCTTGCCCTAGTTATGAGTTTTGTGTGTAGTTCCTAACGAGAAAACAAAGGATTATGGGACATATGTTCATATAAACTTTTTTCCATCTTTTGGTGTAAGGAACCCATGCCCGAAGTTTGTGAAAGTATTTTTGAAACACTCTGTATATATAAAATTTAATGGTCTGAAATGAATTTTGAAGCTCCTATATTCTGCTCCTCCAATGTAAGTTGTAATTATGATGGGATTTTATCTGGATAGGAGCAATCCGTTCCTGGATACGCCCAGCCTGTCAAGTCAAAGCTCAGGCGTGTGTTCAAAATCGACATCAATCCATCACCATCCATCATCGCAGGCACAGCACTTTTAATCTTATTAAAACTCGCGCCTGAAAGATTCCGCTGAAATTAGTTCAGCGACTTCCGATCCTAAAATAAAATACCGTTTACTTCATCCGCCGACACACTCATTTAACTTCTCTACCCGAATCATAAATAATGCGTTTTTCTCATTTCACGTTCCCACATGGAGAAAGCGGCTGCATCCTGTTGTCACAGCCTTAAACAAAGCCGATCTTTATATTAATTAATATATTATATGTAGAAAAATATGTAATATTATTTACAGTAAGTCCCGCTATTCCGAAAATCCACCTATTCCGAACAGAGTTCAGAAAAAATACCGATTTTTAAAACTTAAAAACAAGAGAAATGAAAAAGTAGTTCGTGAAAAAACGTACATTTATTGTTATACAAAGAAGTTAAATAGATTCATACATAGAGAATAAGCTTCATGAAAACGCCTGAAACCAAATTGGAATGAAAGCTGGCACTTAATTTACGCCTTAACAAGTCAACACTATCGGAACTCTATACAAGCATAAATAAATAAACCTTGATATAATTTTCATTTGGATACAACAAAGATTGTTTGCTTTTAACGTAGGCCTATATACCAATTAACTAATTACAAGCCTATAATTGGATCAACAACATAAAATAATGTAGAATAAGCACAAATCTCTTGAATAAACTAGTATTTTCATACAAATTGTTGGGTCATTTTTATAAGTTCTAGGTATTTTTTTTTGTGGTACTTTTGAAATCATTTATAGCTCATTTTTTAAGAGGTTTTAGGTCGTCAAATTCCAGGCCCTGATCATCAGAATGCCCATTACGGAGTAATATTACATTACATAATTTTCAGTTAGATAATGACAATTATTATACTAATAATAAGACATAAAGTATTAATAAATACCTGTAGGATCTATGAAAATCAAGAGATAATATCCAGCTTGTTGTCTTTCAACAGGAAACGTAGAACATACAAAACCTTGTTATGGCCCAAATATATGTAGGGCACAGAGCTCCAAGAGCCATGTCCTGTATTCATTACACGCTCATTTGACCTTTCGATCGTACACTGTTCTGTACACTTCTCTCAACTGCTTCGATTAGCTTTGACCGAACACAGCTTTTGTGACCACTCGACAATCTGTTGCAAGTCTGTAGATGCTTATTAGGTCGTATAAGTGTTGTGGGAAGCGGAAGAAGAGATTTGCAAGTCCAAGGCATTGTCCACTGTAATGCATAACAAGCAATTTGCCACGGTTGCTTGTTTTAGGCGGATCTCTTTTTAAAAAACGTGAAATTGGAGGAGGTACAATGGTACCACCTGCTTACAACCTGCTTTGTACGTCACGATGGTCAAAGTGTTCTGTTGTTTCCAAAGAGCTTCATTGAGCATATAAAAGCTATTCAAATTCCGAGCCATTAGCTTAATCACGTCCTGTAATTGACATGTGATAGTATCAATCGAAAGCCCTCTCTCAGTTCTGTCCCACACTAATTTGCGTGCTCGTGCCAATCGACCAGGTCTCATGCTGCTGCCTGCTTCTAGCAAAAACCTGTTTCTCGTTCTGATATCTATATGCCTATCCATCTAACTTTTTATCTATCTATCTATCTATCTATCTATCTATCTAGGCTATCTTTCTATTTATCTCTATATCTATCTATCTATCAAACAATCTATCTATCTAATTATGTATCTGTCTGCATTTCTGTCTGTCCGTCCGTCTGTCCGACTGTGTCTGTCCACCCTTCTATCTTTCTCTCTGCCCCCCTATCTTTCTTTCCGTTTGTCTGTCGTCTGTAGGTCTGTCCGTGCATCCGTCTATTTTTCTGTACGTCGTCTGTCCGTTCGTCTATCTTTCTGCTTGGCCGTCCGTCTATCTTTCTGTATGTCTGTCCGTCCTTCCGTCCGACTATCTTTCTGTATATATGTCTGTCGTCCGTTTGTCTATCTTTCTGTCCGTCCGTTCGTTTTTCTGTATTTCTGTCTATTTTTCTGGCCGTCCGTCCGTTCGTTTGTCTATGTAAATACCTGTCCTGCCTATCCATGTAAGTAGTGGTTTGTCACTATAGGTAAGTATTTTCTGTTTATAAGTCTTGTCCAATTTTTTCTATCTTGTATTTCGTTGCCTGCTCCGTATAATTTTCCCATTATCTGTGCATTCGTGAAACATGTATTTTGTATAGACCTAGGTAAATTGATATTTATGTGTAGGCCTACTGATATTCTGTAAAAACATTACGCATAATTAAATGCTACGTTGGTCGAAGGGCCTCCAGGTGGAGATTTCCGTTACCTGTGTGAATTTCGTTACGCTTATTTTCCGAGAGAAGACAGAGGGACAGGTGGTAAGACATAGTACTCATAATGAATTGAATTTTAGTAAGAGGCAGGCTGAAATACAGACACATGTGTTAAGTATGATATTTTCTTCTCGGTGCAGTTACTGTATGAAATTCGAAACTTATAAGAACATTTTAATTATGGGTATGTTTACAGACTGGTATTATAATAGCCTCTCATTGGCATGCCTTAGATAACAATTAAAACCTCTTGTTATTGTATGAACTAGTGATTAGTGTACAGTTTATATACTCGTATTATGAAGTTTCACTCATTATTTGCGTGCTTATTTACTAAATAATCATCAGTACACCCTTTACAGTTATTACAATTTACTGATAGAGACAAATATTTTGGAGAGGAAACTGACTGCCGAGTGACACAGAATAGTTTGTTCATGAATAAACATGTAGTAATTATTTAAAAAATAATTGCATTTGCGATGCTTAGCTAAACAACGTAAAATATTTTGGATTTTAATATAATTGTTCTGCAGGGTAGGTTGTAAATTCTACAGAAATATTATTATTTCCATACTTTGCAAATAATTGCTTTGTAATAAATTTAAGTGTTGTATAAGTAATTTTCTTTCCTCCTTTCTATCATTTGAGAACGTTGTGCTTTTGAATATCCAGCATATCTTGGTTTTAAAAACCTCTTTCTAACGTATGTGTGCTGTTCAATTTAAATATCCAGTTTTATAAAATGTTTTTGGGTCCTTTGACGGGCATTGAGTAGTCCGTGAGAACTACCATGGTAAAGCATTGCTGTTAACTATTGTACGGAAGTTGAAATCCAAGTCGTGCAACGTTTAGAAAGTACTGTAAAGAGGTGAACAATCGAGATATTTATGGGGAACTTTAATAATGACTTATTTTCTACTATTATAATCTACGTAAAGCCCATTTTTGTCTTCCACGATCCTGTGCCGGGGGTCAGTCTCGAAGCGATTGTTCTTTCTCGTGGGAGGTCATTCAAGATCTGATGGCATGACACAATAGATAAGGAAAGAGTTTACAAAATCGTCCGGTCATTCAATCGCTTATTTTCATGGAAAATTGCATCGGTACACTGTTCATTTCACAAAATATAAAGTAAAACAGTGTCAGTTGAAATAACTTTTATTCTCACAGCGGTTGTTGCTTTATAATAACATCCATTCTCAATCAAGCAAGAATGACTCTTTCATATTTTATGCCCTTATTTTATTTTCCATTTATATTACTTTCTATTTGTAATACATGCAAGTTGTGTATAAAATGTTTTTGTTCTTTAATAATTAAAATTAAATTAAATTAAATTAAACATTAACATGATACCAGACAAAAATTTATTACAATTTCCAGTACGTAGATTAGCTCTATTTGAAAGATGCCCTAGATACATGGGCAAGAAAGCATAATATAATCATTTGTCAGAAGAAACAAAACAATTAAATGATAAACAATTTAAAGCAAAACCTAAAAAACAATTCTTGGAGGAAGCTTACTATACAATAAGTTAATTTTTTCAGGACAAAAATGTATAATTTATATGGTTATTTCAAAAAGAATGTTTCACCTCATATTTTACATTTTCAAAATCTGTATTTGTATATATAATATAGGCTATATAGTTCTTTTTTTCTTTTTACGAGTCACCAGTTTACCAGCTTTTTAGCTATTTTGTAAATGTTTGTGACAATAAATTAATTACTTACTTGCTTACTTACTTACTAAGTGGAACAATCAGTGGCTATCTAGTGCTAAAGGAACAACTAGGCTACAAAAGACTTATTTTTTCCAGATATTGAAACCCGACTTCAAAGCAAAATTGAACCGGAATTTATATTAACTCAATTCTTGTCAGGTCATGGAATTTTTGGCTCTTACTTTGAAAGATTTAAAATTATAAGGGAGAATGGATATTTATTTTTTTGTAAGGAAACATACATACATTGGAAATAAAAGCATCGCGATCGCTTGAATGTTCTAAGCTTTCGCTGGTCGATTCATTTGTTTATAATGTCAAGGCACGTAGACATCTGAAATTTTCACATTAAACGGAAGAAGGATTATGAATATAGGCCTAAATAATGTGCTAACATTGTTAGATTTGGACGAAACTCACTATGCAAGGGTTTTCTGGGCCAGGGAACTCTAATCTGAGGTTATTTTTCCCATGCTGCGTTTCCTAATCATGGAATTCACTTCAAAGCCGGATTTATAGCTGTTTCATTAATTAGGCCTATCAATCTTTTAGTTTAGACCTATGAATATTTCGCGTGCAAAGCGTTAATATATATAATATTTTAATAATTTTGCTCTTAATTTTTAATCTTCCGATTAATTATCGTGGGAAAAGCCGCGGGGATCTACTATAAGCTATAAAAAGCTATATCTAGCGTTTTCTGAGGGAATAGTCTGAGTGTGATAAGTCGTTCTTCCTCATTTCAAATTATAAATACCTATATAATCGAAAGTCCTTCATAAGTTATTTTCGAATTTACAAAATACTAAATCCGAACGACGCCGGGCCTTTCAAGCTAGTACAATATAAAACAGTCCCAGTAAGACTGTGCCTGTTAGATCTAAACTGTTTAACATTTGCTTTAAATATGTTCTCTCAGAAAATGCAGTAAGTACTAGGGATGGGTCCTCGATACTCTCGATACTAGCATGGTATCGGCATCGAACGTTACTACAGAAAACTCGCTCGATACTTTTTCGATACTTTTGTAACTTTGCAATTCTGCAATTAAGTGAGAATGCTAGTATTTTTAACAATCTTGTAAGTGGACTGTTTAAAAAACTAATTTTAGTTTTAATGTAGAGTTTAAAAATAATTATAGGCTACTGATGATATTAAATTTTGTCTCATTAAATATGCAGACTTAATTAATTTAGTTGGTATTACTCAGTTCTCTCAAATTTTAATTTTTAATGTACCTATTTATTGAAACTGGAAATGTTGAAGGTATTGTATAAAATATCGAAGTATCGAGTATCGAGGAAAAAATCATGCATCGCTATCGAGTATCGAGTATCGAGAAAATCTGGTATCGACCCATCCCTAGTAAGTACTAAACTTTTATGAAGGCTACGAAATTTCAAATGTTTTCACAAGCAGCATTATTTGTGTGCACATGATAAATTGGGTTTTTATATCGCAAGTTAGGTCAATGCTAACGCCCAGGAAACAATACCATATATCTTATAGTAAAAATCTTGATTCATGTTTCCTGTGACACAGACATCACCAGCAAACCCCTCACCAGTTAAGCCACTTCCATTCTGCTTTGGATCTTCGCCCACGCTTCATAGTTACCTCATATTATATGAGTTAAGATTAATACTAAATCAAATTAATGCTTGTATGTTACTACTCATACGCTACTTCACTTTAGACCTGTCGCATATTTTTTATGAAACTATTATTATTTCGACATTATTATTATTATTATTATTATTATTATTATTATTATTATTATTATTATTATTAATATTAATATTAATATTAGTGCGCGATTGTCAAGGTATCACAAATCTGTAGTTCTGCTGACGCTGGTCGATTTTAATCTGATTAGAATAACTTATTTTCTGCATATCATCATTGCAATTATAATTGATTCAACAAAAACTTACTGGCACTTTGTTATATATGATATAACTGATATATATCAGTTTACCTGATTTTATTATTGTTAGGAATAACTCTGTTATCACATTTATATACGTATTAGCATTTTTGTAGGCATCCTCCCACTTTATTCCACTGAAGATCATCATCATTATTTTAAACAATTATAGCATAGTACCTAGGTAGGCCTACAGGTTATCATGATTTTCTTTGTGATATGTTTTCACTAATAAAACATTGACTTTTGGTTAAAAACTTATAATAACAAAATTAATGAGTAGGCTAAATGTATTGAAATATGTATTTGTGGACCTTAGCGATCCCCCCCCCCCTCCAACGGTAAAGAATGAACAAAAATACAATAAAATTGCTAGCGTTAAACTTGTCTTTAGAGATCGTACAAATCATGGGGCTTCAAGATGGCGTCTGGTTACCGAAGTAAGTCGAACTGCTATGATTGTAAAGACTGTTTGGTGGGGTTCATTCCTACTCCTCAAAACACCCTCTGTTCTCTACTATAATAACACCTCATTTTTTTCTCGCATACCTCATAGTCCCAAACATCATTCAGAACATTAATTTGATTTTCAAGTTTACTCATCAGTGCTATTGTTACCATTTTCACTTTCTCTACCCGTACCATAGGTAATAAAGGTTCGAAATCAAGGTTTTTAACATGAATATCTGTTTTGAATTCTTCTGAATCTATTAATATTTTAAGAACATGTCTGTGCAAGTGTAACCAGCGTGGATTGAGAGCTAAACATCGTGTATCAATAAAACGTATTTGGATTAGATATCTTCTGGGGATGTGATACGAAGACTGACAACTTTTTCTTTTATACGATATCCTTATACTTTGAAGGGTGGTTATAAGCCAGCTATAGTTTGTACTAACTCAGTCTTTTAAGTATTAACTTACTTCTTTGGGTGAGGCTAAAACAGACTTTAATTTTTCACGATTTTATCAAAAATGGCTCTAACGATAACTTACACTTACATTGATTATTTTTATTACCGGTAGTACTTTTCATACGTGCGTTTGATAATAATTCATGAATCAAGTAATTCGGGTCTAAGTTAAATATTGTAAAGTGAACATATTTTCTTTGTAAGCTTGTATAAAATAATTTTAAAAATCTAAACAACCATTAGTTGTTATCTTCATAACCATCATTTTCATCAACAACTTCTTAGGCCTAATCACTTTTCTGAGCATCTGAAATAAACCGAAAAATAAAAATTAACAGTCTTTAGCAGTCTTTGAGTTCTTTCTTTTATAGTAATGAGTTGGAGGATTGGCAATTTTTTTAACCGACTTCTTATCAGGATTTTCTTACAAGTTAGTACACTTAAGATATGATGACTGAGATTGATATTTATTGACGTCTTTAGCCATAGCATACATAGCACGACTAGACGTAGTCACGTATTTTACAATAGATTATAGCAAAAATTCGTTGAAGTTGTAGGAAGATTTCTCACATTGATAATTTTTTAACTCCAGTTTAAACTACCTTATGTTATGAATTATTGAAACGAACACTGGACTATTTCACGCAGATTTTAAAATAATTATTTTGACAATATTGTTATACCATGCGATTTTCTTTGTTAATACCGTACTTAAGACCTATGGAAGTACTATTGTTAATTCATTACCAGCTTGTATTGTTCCTCATACAATTAAATATCATTAACCGAAACGAACCAATAAAAAACTTATTTATAGGCGTACGATTCTATTAACACAAAAGAGAGGCATAGGAAGGAGACTAGAAGTTCATTTATTTAATGTGTGTCACCGTAAAGCCTACGTTATGGAGGACATGTATGTGTTGTGTATTGTGACGAAAGAACAGATAGAGTAGGATTACTCACACAACGTCTCTACCCTTGAAGACTAACCCAGCCAGCGAGCTTCTCGTTACGTCTCGATATCAAGATGCGCGGATTCGCTGCGCGTAAGATCAGTGAGCCACTGCTGGGCAGAGAGTAAAGATCATGCTGCTGTAATAGTTGAGTGGAGGGATAATGCCGCAGAGACAGACAACACGTGGAGTGGGATAGCCAATCAGGGTGCAGCTACCTCCCCTAGGAGGGAGCTCTACGAACGGTGAGACTCGCTCCTAAGGTATATACGTAAAAACCCAGAGACTTTGTGGAGGTAATCCTACTCTACTGTCAAGTGTCACAACATTGAGCCAGCTTCGGAGATCGTCACCGAAGTCAATCGGGTATTTCCGCTCCTAGTCGGAGACTATATGATTTGTATGGTCTCTAAAGATAAGTCTAGGGTTGAGATAATTATAGGAGAAAAATACCTCTGACACTGGGATTTGAACCCAGGACCTTTGACTATCTGTGCCACTGCTCTGCCAACTGAGCTAAGCCAGAGTTCACTTCAGTTGGTAGAGCAATGGAACGGATAGCTAAAGGTCATGGGTTCAAATCCCACTGTCAGAGGAAATTTTCTCCTATAATAATTCTCATGTAATGTTCAACAGAGACAATAATCTGAGGTTCATGAAAGCGCATAATGTATCCAAGACTAGTGTTATCTGCTTGTATTATTTTGCTTTCTGTCGCCTATCACAAGTAATGTAACGTTGCAAGTTCTGTAAATTATGAAGTAATTTGTTTAAATATTAACAAAGTTTCTTACGTTATTTGATCTTAAACATTATAATATGTGAGAAAAATATCAGCGCTTTTCAAATATTTTGATGAGAAATTATCTGCAGCTCAATAAATTACAAAACTCCCTGACCGAATTCTCCGGAATACGGTTAAAACATGCAACAGACAAGACAATTGCCAAAGGCAATATACACTCCATCCATCACTCCTGGTAGAGTCCTAGCACAGTATAGTATAACAGTAGCGAAGCTCTAATGAAAGGAAAATGCATCCTTTTGACAGATCGTGCGACACTAGCACCCCAAGCGGCCAGCAGGATGGAACTAGCAAACAGCCATTTCCAGCATTGGAAAGATACGAATATATGGCTGTATTTCTTCTTATTTTTAAAATTACCAGAACGAGATTATTACCGGAAAGGCATACTGGTGAACTCACCAAATCATAGACTTTATGGTAATATAAAGAAGTTGTAGTTTCAAGATCGATGACATTGTACATCTTATAAAGTATCAGACCGGTTTCCGTCCACCATATAAAGCTACATCCCTAAGACAAATATTCAAGAATTTAATTGACCTACTACTAACATATACTGTACGTACACTGAAAATTCTGACAAATAAGAAAACTTAATAATTTCAATAAGCATGTATTAGTACTAGTTCATAAATTAGGAGGGAAAGTAAAGTTCTATAGGCATATAGCACGATAGGCCTATGGTCAGTATCAGATGCAATAGCAAAACACTTTTGTCTTTTTCTTCATTTTGTTAAACACGATAAATTATTAAAAAGTAAAGGATTAAACACGTTATCTTTATTCTCGACAGTTTAGTTTTGTTAAATTCAATTATATAGGCCTAACATAACCTCGTGTTAAAACATTTTTAAAATTAGTAGGGTCAGGTGGGGTATTTGTAAAGAGGCCTATATATTTAGAAACCTTTGCTTCGTTAGGATTTTCATTTATGATATACATGTAAAAATAATTAATTGTATATAGCATTTACAAGCCATTTTCTGCTCCTAAAATTAAAAGAAATAGGAGTAAATACACTAGTATGGATGCAAGCATGATAATCACAAATTTGCAATTTAATTTCACAAATAACTGTTTTTGCTTACCTCTCAGGATCTTTAGGGAACCTGAAGAAAGATAAATCGGGAGAATTCCTTTGGCTGTTGGTGCAATTTATAGCACCACAAGCATTTCCATAAAATATTGTTGACATTTTACATAACCAACAATGTAACATATTGTGTGGTTTCTTGCTCACCGCTACAAGCGCTGCAGTCGCGCCGGTTGAAAAAAACTGTATGGAGCTTCGCTACTGTTATACTATACTGTGGTCCTAGTGTACACTGTAATTTTTATAACTTTTAAAATAAACTGTGCAAACGATCTCCCACATTTTTAGAATCGAGGTTTTTAGATTGACGAAAGAAGCCAGCCAAAAATTAATACTATACAACTTCCACGTTATTACCCGAGTAAATAATTTCTCTGACTGTTCAATAGATTTACATTTCCTAGGTGAAGAAAATCTATAGCCTATATATATTAAAAGGCTTTGTACTGACTGACTGACTGACTGACAGGAATCAACGTAGAGCCTAAACTATAACAGGTAGAGACTTGGAATTTTGACAGTACCTTCGTTTCATAATGTAGGTGCTCACTAAGAAAGGATTTTGAAACATTCTGATTTTAAATGCCAAAAATCAAATGTTTTTGAGAATACTTAATCCCTTCTTACACAGAATTATCGAAACAAAATCACAGAACATAAGTTGCCAGTTTTATCAGATGGGTTTGGATTAAATGAAATGGAAGTTTGACAAATTAGAGAAGGTATCAATACACGGCCTCCTTTATTGTATGCCTCCTTTAGGAGGCCGTGATCAATATAATTCATGTTATCAATATTAATAAAAGGAACTGTCTGTCTGTCCGCGATGCCAAGCGAAATCTATTGAACGCAGAGATCTGAAATTTTAAACATAGGTGGGCTGAAGGGTCGGAAAATGCACCTAGAATTTTAATTTTAGCTTTCGTTCAAGAGTTATGAGTGAAAAAAGGGCAAAAAACGTGCATTTTCTGCGTTTTCGAAGCATCAGTTTTCAGGTTTTACAAATCAATTACAGTTGGCTTAGGCTATTTTTGTCATACCTTGGAAATGAAACTTCCGCGATCGCTTGAATGTTGTAGCTCACGCTGGTCGATTCATTTGTTTTTAATGTCAAGGCACGCATACATATGAAATTTTCAACCTAATCCCGAAGAGGATTATTATTATTATTATTATTATTATTATTATTATGTGCGATAATCAATATACGCCTAAATATGGTCAAACGTTGTTTGATTTGGACGAAACTCACTATACAGGGGTTTTCTGGGCCAAGGACCTCGAATCCGAGGTCGCTTTTACCAGGCGACGCTATCTAATCGTGGTATGTAGTCTACGTGATTTAGGTGTTAATAAATATAATGATTTAACTATTATGCTCTTAATTTTTGAAATAATTATCGCGGGCGAAGCCGCGGGCACATGCTAGTATTGTATATGACTTAGGCCCATTTTAATTATTACTGTTTTAAGTGATGATATTTATACGTGGTTCATTTTTGTGTGATAAAGCCTAGTCGAGATATCGCGGGTACGGACAGACATTTTCCCCATTCACCATGTAATATTACAAAGTACCATTGTGACATTTTATAAAATCAGGTAAACTGATGTAACAAAGTGCCAGATGGAGTTAATAGGCCATGTTTCAGAAATTATTGAGTTTTAGATCACGGTTTCTTGAGAAAGTTTGATAAGCATATGTGAAGGAATGAATGGGAAAAATAGAATGTTAACAGAGCGAAATTACAACAAATAAGCAAGGTCTGATTGTTAATAGGTGCTTATTGTTAATAGAGGATCTTATTGAAATATTATAATAATACGTTAGTAAGTAATTCATTAGCAGAAATGTAAGTTAATACCTTTCGCAAACTATAAATCACAATTAGGCTACTACCACATTATGGGTTTAAGGAAATACTAACAAAAATGTATTATTAATGTGCCTGGTAAGTGTTGTAATACGTTTAATAAATAGGAATGTTACTATAAATAAGTTATTCGCTTTGGTTTTACAAAAATAAATGTTTACTTGCCACGAGTCATCTGTAAATTGCAAAAATTCATTTAAGCCGTCTGGATTCATTTTACGGAAATAGACTCCACGTTGGCATTATTGCTACAGTACAGCCAGGAACACAACACTTATTAGGCATTCTCTATTTCTATATAAAAATACAATTTTCATCTAGCATATTGCACCTCAGTAGTAGTATTCTTCATCCCATTCTACTTTGATCCTAGTCAAAACAAAGAGGCGTGGCTGTCATAATAGTATGTGACTATTATTTATGGTGGAACTTGAAATATAAAGTGCACAGGTCAATTTCTCGTACATTAGAAGAACTTAGACAATATCACAACAGAAATGAACGCTATCTCGGAAGCTGAACTTATGCGCGTGAAAAAATTTACTAAAAAGATGTCAATGTTGTGTGGATGAAAGAAGAGGACATTTCCAACATCTCTTGTGATGACGTACGTGGCTATTTTCATTGTAATTTGAACTGTATCTGTGAGAACCTGAATCATTACACCGTTAGCGGCTTTATTTGCGTAGATTTCACCCGGTCGCTAGGGAGTTAGAGCTGTGGCCGCAGCGACGCAGAAACACACTGTATAATAAAACTGTCATTTTCTTACAAAACACAGAATGCAGCCCTTACAAGCACAAAAGAAATAACATCCTACTATTTACATCAACAGAAAAGAATTTAGTAGAAATTGCTCTTGTCACAATTTTTTTTCAGGAACGTGTAAAAACACCACAATGTAGATGCGAGCACTATACAACAGCATTTGTCACAAATATGTCTTGACATGAGCCGTTCATAATATTAACATTAATTTGTGTTGTACAGAATTAGAATAAGCCATTACTATTTTATACTATATCTCAAGTAAGTTTGATCCTGTTCAAAACAAAGAGGTGTGGCTGTCACAGTCGCAGCTGTTGTACAGCTCCGCATATGAGAACGCATGTCATCACCGTGATAATGGATAGTTTGCTTATTGTCAGTACAACTCACTTCCTCTCTATTTTGAACAATGAATCCTTTGTTTTGTTTGCTAATTGATATACTATAATGATGACGATGCCAGTGAGAGTTTGTTATTACACGTGTAAATGTTGATATTCTTGCATGAGCACTCGTTAGACACACCCCGGTAATGGCGCATGCTAATGACATTAACCAATCACATGATGCGAATTTTCCGCGAACTCTCTGTGAGTTCTCCTCCCCTTTGTTTTGACTAGGATCAAAGTAGAATGGGATGAAGAATAGTAAATGATTTATTTTGCCTGGCATCTAACGGCTGACTCATGGATTTTCGCTAGTAAACCCGGACTGCTATGGATATGTATACTATGACGTCTTGTCTGATCTGGGAGGCTTTGGCTGTGGTTAGCAAAAGAAGGCAGTGCAACGCGTCTTTGTAGTATAGTGATATTAAAAAACCTGTGACCGTTAATTAGTTGTTACTCCGGTACCGGTCAATCGGCTTCGTCCTATGGACGACACATTCCTGGCAGATTGATTTCAGCTTGAATTTAATTCGTTCATAACCTATATGGGTGTTTTAAAACCGAAACATATAAGCGAATCGTAGACTTACATTTACATCATTAATATTAGTGCCAGTGCATTTTGTGAAATGTTGACATATTTTAAGAATTGCTTATACCATTTATTTATGTAAGTTTTTCCACCTTATGGTCTCAATATATATATATATATATATATATATATATAGCATAGGCTATATATACCCTATATATAGCATCAGTCTATGAATGTAAAACAAAATATATATATTATACATATATATACATAGCCTATATATAGCATCAGTCTATGAATGTAAAACAAAAAATATATATATATATATATATATTGATTTATTTTGTTACACTGCAAGCGGGAGCGTTGCAGTTAATACCAGCCATACATATATACATTATATATATATATATATATATGTATATGTATATATAATATATAATAACTAGCTTAAAAGGTCCGGCTTCGCTCGGGTTTTGTATCTACAGGAATGAATTCTATCGATAAATGCTCTAATTTGTCGAAGTCCCGTATCATTTATTTCTAAAGCTACCTGTGAACGTTGCCATTTATACACTATTGTCATGAGAACTGTACATGGAATTTGATTTAGATTTGATAATTCTGTGTAAAAAGTATCTTTGTAAAAGTATGCTCAAAAACATTTGATTTTCGGCAATTAAAACCTTTTTTTTTTTTCAAAATCCTTTCTTATTGTGTACTTACTTTATGAAACGAAGGTACTGTCAAAATTCCAAGTCTCTACCTATTACAGTTTAGGCACTACATTGATTCTCTTTCATTCATTCAGTCATTCATTAAGTCAGGACAATATATATATATATATATATATATATATATATATATATATATATATATTTAGAGAGAGAGAGAGGGGGGGGGGAGGGAGAGATTTATGTGTAAACCTAAAGATTTGCTTACTATTTTGCGAAAGAACCAGATACATAGATAACGTAAGTGGTATCTGCGTTGCAGATTGCCGGTGGAGGGGAGTAATCTACTGATTAAGTCACAGCCAAGTATAATATCTGCGTAAGAAGAATCATCTGGGAAGGTCGTTTGTGAGGACGTGCAGCCAGTGTTACCAACATAGAGCTGAGGTCATGGGAATTAATAAGTGTGTTGTGGTCAGGAACGGAAGAAATCCTGACACTTGTTCTCGTGATATTAGAAACTTGTTTTAATCACTTTTGCTCATTTTATTGTAAATTTGAAACGATTTTTGTTGTGGTTGGTTGTGCGGTGAACGTGTTTTCGGGCTACAGTGTTTTGTAAGTTAAAAAGCTTGGCTGTGATGCTGTATCTCTTCGTGGCATCTTTTTGACAGTCTTCTTTGAGACTTGAACCACGTCGCCCGAAGCATCCGAGCTTTTATAACCTTGTTTACGTGCCGGAAATTGACGGAAGGAGAAGTAATTCTGAAAAATAGACCGCCTTAATGATTGACAGTATAAAGTGCTTCACAGTTTACAAAACTGTGAATCTTTCTTCGTGTGTCGTTCGTAAATTAAATTACGGTTTATATTGAAGTTGTGTTTATTTGCATTCAGTGTAAATGCTAAGTGTCTGTTTATTTGAAGTTCTGAGAATTGTTTAATCATGGCAGGAAACAGTTTCAAGATGTGTTTGTGGTCTTGGTTTTCTTCAGTTTTCCCCATCAAGAAAAAGCAAGGTAATCGTGTTAATAATAAATGTTACTTTCTGTTATGTTTCTGCATTGTGATAATTTGTACATAGGAGTGGAGTAGGCTAAGCAAAACCATGCTTGTGATATCATCTAGCCTGCATTATGATAAAAAAATGTAATTGAATCAGTTTAAGTGTTTTGTGTAGCCTACGTCATCGCATTAAAATCTCGATCATAGCGCATTTCAGCCAGTGAATGATTGCGTTGTATCAAATTTTAGATATTTTAATATTTATAGAGTCCACCGCTTTGTCGCAGGGGATGCGTTCGCTCCTCTCATGCCGCGGGCCCGAGTTCGATTTCTGGTCAGGACAAGTTACCCGAGTGAAGTTTTTTCCGGGGTTTTCCCTCACATGTGAGACAAACAGGGCCGTCGCGTGGTTTGTGGGCGCCCGGGGCAAGATTTTGTCTGGCGCCCCCCCCCCCCAACTCAATCCCACGTGCACCCACCTGGCATTCCACCTATCTGTAAGGATTCAAGGATTTAAGGCCCACAGAAGAATATATTATTAGGCTATTATTATTAAGAGTATACAGGCAAATCCAGCTGCTCAATTTTGAGCAAATTTTTATTTTGGGATACCTTAATTTAACAAATATAAAGTTATTGGTGTCAAATATTTATTTGTTCAATAAATACATACAACGTAATATTCAAATTCAGTTATAGGCCTACCTAACTTTAAAAAATACGTTACATACATCTAATTTATTTTTCAAATTTGGTTGTTTTATTTTTGCCATTGCCACGGCGATCGCCCCGCCCACGCGACGGCCCTGGAGACAAATGCCAGTTAACTTTAGGCCATTGTGGTCCCCGGATATCATCTGGTCGTCATTATCATCTTCATCCCATCCTCACCTTGTTCGGAGTGTGTGTGTGTGAATGGTGTGTCTCGTCCTATGTGTTCGTGCTGTCTCGGAGGTGGCCCCGGCATTGGGCTGATCACTCATCTGGGGAGGTCTTCTATGTCCTTGTCTGGTCAAAAAAATATGTCTGTGTTGTGATCCAAAGTTCATTCCTCTCCCCACAGGTCGCGGCCCAGTAAGGCCCGGGCGGCGCGGGCCACATAAAGGTCCCTATAAGGGACTGTGAAAGAGAAAAAAAAATATATTTATAGAAAATGAAAGAGGATAAAATATTTTTTCTGAGTAATCACTAGACTTCGGATTTTAGGTAAAAACCTATTTTAATCCTTAAGTGATATATGGATGAAAACTTGTATATGCATGTTTCATAAGTGACTATGCCTAAAACTGATACTTTTATAGGACCTAAAACAGCCTATTTTTACGTTAGAGCCTAATATTGCCTTTTTGCTTGTTTTTCCTCTAAAGTTCAAAATAAGTCACTTTTTGTTATAAATTCTAGCATTTATTTTCAGTTCGTACTAAATTTTTAGCCCGGAATGCGCAGTAGGCCTACATGGCACATTTGTGACTTCGTTAAATAGTAAGGAATGTTTCGTCATCAGTAGAAAAATTCCTTGGAATTCCCAAGAAAATGTAGTGTTTTTCACCCGACTCCCACATCCAGTAACAAACAAAACAAAACAAAAAAACTTCTCTGAATCACTGAGGGATACAAGGGGTTGATTATGCTAGCGTGCGTAGCTTCTGAGCGCAGGGATTAGGTTTTCACTGTTATGGTAGTAATACAGGCCCTAGTAATAGGTCTATATAATTCTGTGTACACAGGCCCACATCTGTGTTTTATCATGATTGTTGATTAATGGTGACTTCAATAAATATAATATTCTGCATTGCAATTGAGATATTTCAGAAAATTGGCAACTTAACGATTTTATAAGAGACTATTTTCCAATTTTTAGAGCCTATTTTAGGTACCTAAAACAGCATTTTTAGCGACCTAAAAGTCCGAAGTCTAGTAATCACCACTAATTTTTATAAATACAATTCCAAAAAGGCAGTCGTAGAGTTTACAAGTAATATATTGAGCAGTAGCTATTATCAGACCTTGTTGAAAATACAGGATAATGCTCTTAAATGTTAATTAAATAGAAATGGAAAAAAAAGTTTACATATTTGTTACAGTATTAGCAAACTAAGTCAATTTATTTAATATCTTATGTTTCGTTTTTCAAAAGCAATATGTGAAAGTTACATAAAGTTTTAGAAAACTTGAATAATTAAAAAAATCAAATCACATCACACTGTAATAGAAGTTTGTCAAATTCTACGAAATTGATATAGTGTGGGGCCTATAATATTCCAAAATATAAATTACCTAAAATAATCCACGTCTGGTAATTATGTTTATCTTCTTTCTTTCTTTCTTTATCGTAGTTTAATCTCTCCCTTTTAGGATTTAAGCGACCCAAGCCCCCCGGGCCTTACAGGGCCGCGACGTGTCGGGAGAGGGATTATGTTTGGATCACATACATACTTTTTGACCAGACAAGAACATGGAGTGACTCCCCGAATGAGTGATCAGCCCAATGCCGGGGCCACCTCCGAGACAACACGAACACATAGGACGAGACACACCATTCACACACACACTCACTCCAAACAAGTCAAGGATGGGATGAAGATGATAATGACGGCCCAGTTGATATCCGGGGACCACAAGGGCCTAAAGTTACCTGACATTTGTCTCACAGGTGAGGGAAAACCCCAGAAAAAAACCTCACCTAGGTAACTTTTCCCGACCAGGAATCGAACCCGGGCCCGCTGAGTGAGAGGATTGAACGCATCCCCTGAGTTACAGCGGGGGACAGTTATGTTTATATAGGCTACAATATTTCAAATTCTATCGCACCACTAAGGAAATTAAACTCAGCAACGCTAGCCTATTTATAGAAACTCAGTTATTACTTTTAGTGTGAAAGGGAAATAGAGCAAATGTGAATGAAATCTATCTATCTACTCTTATACAATTCAACGACCCTAAATAGCGTGCTTGCTCGCCCGCTTCGTGAGACATCGGGTATACTCCAAACAAACCATTCCTTCCCTTGAAACATTATATAATTTCTGAAAATTACACTGAATTGATCAAATAAAATTCACATCATATTCATATCAATAAACAGTTGAGAAACAATAGGTATTATGTGTTCACAGGTTCTTTGGAACTGCATAATCGATTCTGATATAGTTTTCCCAGGGGGCGCTTTCATGTCGTGGAATGTACTCTAAAGCAGGAATTTTAGCTGTTTCATTAATTATTAATGGCTTAGTTTATGAATGATTCGCGTGCAAGTGTTAATAAATATAATGCTTTAATAATTATTATACTCTTAATTTTTAATTTTTAAAAGAATTATCGTGGCGAAGCCACGGGCACCTCCTAGTAAAAGTACATAACACATACCACTGAGCTAATGATATTTTTTATAATTCTTCTACCCATTGTAGTACGTATAAATGCCGAGAGTAGAATATTCTAGCTTCGATCTCGCCTCCATCTTTCTTTCCAATTTTTTCTTTCTCCCGGTTCCCCTTCTTTCTATCTCTGTCTCTGTTGCTTAGTATTTCCGATTCTAGGTCCTCCGTTAGATCCGTGTTTGTGCCTTCATTGCGAACGATCCCATGTTCATATCCTAATTGGTGCATCCCAACTTTCAAAGAGCTCGTGGTGGAACTGATGGGTCATGGTTCGAAGCTGCCAACGTAACTCTGAAATTTTTTAAGTATCGGCCTTCTTAGCCTCGGGAGCCGTGGTTAAGAAGGTTGCAGATTCGTGCTCCGCCCTGGGCATGGACGTTTCTCTGCCTTAAAATAGACACACAGAACAATATAATACAGTATAACAGACAAGAGGCTTGCTCAGGAAAATTATTGATTAAATGACAGTTCTTGCAATATCTGCTTTATGGACCTATCAGCTATATATCAAAGCTGATTTAAAAGCATTATTTTAGTGACACATGTTACATGGATATCTGAAGGACGAGAAGTGTACACAAATGTCCATAAATGGAGTCTGAAGGAAGATGACGTTGACTCTCCATAAATCTGTCGGTGAATTCACAGAATTTGATAACCCCGGCCGTGACGGATCGCTTGAATTACATATCATTAAAAATGAGATAATTATTTTCGATGTTTGGATGCAAATGTGATGACGCTCACTGGCCGACCCTATCAAAGCTGTGAAGTGTTTCTTGGGTACTGCATTAATGTGTGTTGCTCCTGTCTGCAAGATTTTAATCTCGAGTGATTTCTTTTACGTCAAGAAATAATGTAAGTATTACAATCCTTTCCAGCCCGATTCAGTGTGCCTATTTGTTGTACAGTAGTTATCTAACGATGCTTGTGTATCTAACGACGGTTGTGTACTGACCCACACATAAATGCAGGAATCGACCCCGTGAACTACACTGCTCAGACCGAACACATGTAAACAGATTAGGCCTGCTTCATGAGATAGGCCTACTAGCAAGGTCCGCCGCCGTGGGTGAGTCGATACCGCGCCTGCCTTCCACTCCGTCGGCTCGGGTTCGATTCCCGATTCGGGTTGGGGTTTTTCAGTAGTGAAAAATTCCTTTCCCGGGTTCAGGACTGAGTGTGTGTGTGTGTCCTTAGGTTTAAGTAGGTAGGGGACTGGCGCACCCCGGTAACAAATCCGCTGTGAATAACCCCTTATGGGATCACCAGGGGTCGCTCATATTGCTTTAATATTTAGACCTTTGTTCTTCTGTAAGTCCTGCTTATTGAATCGATCTGGAGCTTAACTCGGAGATCGATGACAAAAATAATTTATTTTCTGCATATTTTATTAATTTGTCTTAAATTTAACGGCATATTTCTGACAGATTTCAAATATTGTGCATATGTCTGTTAATTCAAACATTCACAGAATATTTGTCTAATTAAATGTTTTGAGAACCGCCTCCAGAGTAGGCCTAATTGGCAGTAGGCTACATAGCCTAATGTTTTCGGAACTGATTTTATAATTAAGGAGACGTTCCACTTCAATCATTTTCGATTTACTATAATTTTTTCCTTGACCTTGGTTTTTTTAAGTTTTGTAATGTCATTTATTCAACTTTTACTACTACTAGTTATTTATAGAATAACTTATAGGCGAAAGTCAATTAACAAGAGAGCGTAAACTATTAAAATTACTTAAATAATAGGGAATTTTTTATTGGTTCCGGAGCATATTTTACGAATTTTAGGGCATATTTCATGTTCTGATAGAGCTTTAATTTTCAGGTCTTGATTATTTTTAATATTCAGCACACTAGTTGCCGATCTTTAACTTATCAGGAATTTAATTATATTTGTCTTACCTATATTAAGGGACAATTTATTATGCATTTTAGGGTTAAACAGATCTTGAATATTAAATGTATATCAAGAAAAAATCAATCTTTGTCACCCCTGGATAGCATTCACCATGTGTGTTATCGCTATTCCAAGCTCCTCGCAATGCGTTCGTCTTGTGTCTCTGACGTAGTTCCCATAATTCACCTTGAATTAGTTGTCAATTCCACCTTGTCCTTGAGTGTGTAGCAAGCGGGGTGAGTTATTGGCAGCGAATTTGTGTAAATTAGTGTTTAATTAGTGCGTGTTTGGTGTTTTTAAGTGTCGTGTGATTAAGAAGAAACCATAAGGAAACGTTTATTAATGCTTCAGACCCAGGATCGCTGCCAGAAAGGTAAGAACTGCACTGATAATGTTTTACGACGCTATCAAATCAGTGATAAAAATGGCCATGGCTACCTCTGTTACCGCCAAGCTATGTGAGTGGAGCGACTCCTTCCGTGACTGTGGCGACATCAGATTTATTTTGCTTTGTGTAAGCAACATTTTTACTGTCCTCAATACCTCGTTTTGATAAATAAAACTATTTCAGTGTGATGCGTACATTAAATTAAACAGTTGTACGCATTAAATTTCGGAATAGAACAGATTTATTAAATAGTTGAAGGTCAACACGAGCTTTCCACCAACTTATTAAATCAATAAATTCAATCTCTAACTTTTCAAAAATGTGGAAGTAGGCTTGCTGTAGGTAATCTTCTAATGTGTGGAAGAAGATTGTATGAAGACGATAGGCTGTAGAAAATGTGGTGTATCACATAACTTTCTCTGTCCTAAGCATGGGCAATACGTTACAACCATCTCACTCTGATATTGTTCTCAACTGGTGGTCCGCGGACCCCATTTCTTATACTAGCCTCTACGACAATAAATACCTAAGAATATTATAATGACAGTAAACATTATTAAGTGCCAGATGAGATTGTGTGCGGGACGGGAAAATGTGTGTCCGTCCGTCCGTGTGTCTGTACGCGCGATAACTCAAATACGCTTTATCGGATTTTCATGAAACTTGATATGAGCATTTATAACGTCCATGGGAAGAAGCTACTGATATCGGAACGAATCGGCTGACCGGTACCGGAGTAAATTAGTGCCTGTTTTACGGTGATATTTTAGAAAGAATTTATCAAATGCTAATTAGCTACCATGGGAACATATATTTTAGCCTACAGTGTTCATATACGGCTTTGGAAGTTGCAATACAGTTAGCTATGACTATTCCTTCACATAAGCTTATCAAACCAGACTGTTACAGTGAGCGAGGTGGCCGGGATGGTAATAACTTATTTTGGACTCGTATTCTGGAGGTCCCTTGTTCAATTCCCGAAACTTGCCATATATGGTATTTTTATGTGAGTGTGCGATTGTTAAGATATTGTTCTGCTGATACTGGATGATTTTAATTTTTTTTTTTTTTTAATTAGACCTTAGCCAGCTTAATGAATCAATCTGGAACTTTGCTCGGAAATCAATTTAAACAAAACAAAAATACCGTATTTTCTGCGTATCATATTTGCGATTATAACTGATTAAAAAAACATTCTGGGACTTTGTTACATCAGTTTACCTTATTTTATTATTTGTATAATCCGTTACATTTTTATTCATGGAATAGTCCTAATAAATCCAACTCGAGTTGATGAGTTACATCAGATAAATTCGCTCCTGCTGCGCAGTCGAGAATCTATCGATAAGCTAGTAAACTCTCGTGGGATTTCTTATAATAAAAATACAGCAGTTTTAACTAATTCAGTGCGCTTCTCTACATAATCTTTAATTGTAATTGTAATTGTGGATTGTTTCGAAAGGGTAGAACGTAAAGCATGCATATAAATTTGATCTACATTTCTATAAGACGTGACTGTGATTAATAATACATGTAGACATGGGCGTACGGTGAAATTCTGTTTGGAGGGGGTTGAAAAGCAGCCCAGTCTTTAGGTATCTGTCCACTTATTGTTTTAAATGGAGTCTGTAGGCCTATATAAAACCTTTCTTTTGAGAAATTATCATACTACACAATATGGGCTAGAATCATCTGATTTATTTATACGAAGCATTGTGCATATCATTGTGACTGTATTCTGTTGTTTCTGTATTGGCAAGTTTATTGCAGACGTAGTCATTTTGTTCAACTACTCATTGTGCTGATTTCTGGAGGTATTACACCACACAGATATGCAGGCCAGCTAATCATTTGCAAGAGATTTCGAAGAAAATTTTATTTATTAGGGTCATTCTCCAGAAAAGGGCAGATTTCAATGTTAGATTTTTTTTTTTTGTTAATATTTTTTATTTTGGATCATGTAATTTTTTTATGTAATATTTCCTTCTGCAGAGTACTACTGAGGTACTTGCCCTACTTACCGAGTGGTATTTTGCATTAAATTAACAAGGTTAGAAAATGGCGCATTCATGGAGGTGAGAAAATAGTATGAAATAGTAATTATAATAGAAGTTATGTGAGAATTAGAATTAATTTACTGTATTAAATGTTATCATGAAAATGAACAATATTTATTACCACACAAATGGATTAACACACAACTTGTTACTTATTTTTATCTATGTTAAAATAGATTATGACCTTAAAATCAAAACTTTGTAACTATTGTCATAAACTATTAGGCTATACCAGTATCTTCTTTAAACAAAAATAAAAAATGCAGACAGTTAAATATGTCATCAATTACAACATTAATTACACCTCCATGGATAGGACTCGAGAGTAACAGTAACGGAGGTGAGGGTAACGGAGGTGAGATTTTTCTCTATGTTTTCAAACAGCTTGGGAACATTTGAGGTTAGAAAATCTCAGTTCTAGAGTTTAACTTAGCATTCCTTATTATTATAATTTGTAGCAAAAGTAAATATAAAAACATACAACTTTACCATTGGGTGTAGGTAACGGAGGTGAGGAAGTCCAATTACCAACTCTGCATTTAGCCCTTTTACACAAACAAAACAACACTTAAAATCACACTAACAGCTTGGCTTTATATAAATGATAAGAAAACTGCTAAAAGTTGGAGTCCAAGGAAAATAGAAAGACTACAGTGCCATATCTGTGGAAATAATTGAACTTTTATATTGTTTCACGGAGGTGAGGTCTCACCTTGGGACAAGCATGTTTAGTGCAAAATATTGTCTTTACAAAATGATATATTTTGTTTTCAGTTATTAATGACTCATTTTTTGAGCTGTTTGTTCTTGTTACAACACTAAAATGGAATAACAATTAAAGCCTGTTGAATTATGAAAGAATGAAAATGACAAGTCAGGCATTGGGACATGACACGGAGGTGAGATCTCACATACTGTGCCCTAAAATGCAGAAAATTGTAACTTTTGTTTAAAAAGTGGAATATGGGATCAAATAGGCCTTATTTCAATCTAACTTATCATAATAATTCATAATCCATAAATACTTATTTTACACCAGAAAATCAACTGCGACATGAATCTGCCCTTTTCTGGAGAATAACCCATTAGTAACGCGTCACTGTTATAAGAAGTATAAAATTAAAAACCCACCAGTATTAATAAATTATTTAATAACAATAGGCCTGTGCTTTCCTGTGCCCGCCGGCGTGGTCTTGTGGTTAGTGTCGCTGACTACAGATCCGTCGACCCGGGTTCGATTCCCGGTACCTCCTCGGGTTTTTCTGAGGTAGGGAGGTCTGGTAGGGGTGCACTCAACCTCTGATTCAAACTGAGGAGCTACTTGATAGAAAAGTAGCGGCTCCGGTCATGGAAACCACCATTAACAGCCGTGGGCGTCGGCAGGCTGACCACATGCCCCCCAATCCTGCCGTCTGCCTATGGTAGATGTCGCAGCGGTCGGGTGGTAGGCCTTGTCCCTTCTGGGATGTTAGCGCCATGGAGTCTATGCTTTCCTGTACAGTAGAAGTAGAAGTATGGTCATTGTTTTGCTGAAGAACTACCAATACCACGCCGTTTTGAAAATTGAATCTTAAATACCGTATGTTACGGACTATAAGACGCTCCGGACCATAAGACGCTCCGGACCATAAGACGCTCCGGACCAATAGACGCACCTTGATTTTAGGATGGAAATGTAAAGGAAATGAAATGTAATGTGATTCTAAACGAGAAAATTTAAAGGGAATAATATACATTTCATTGCATAAACAAATTATAACCTTGTACAGTGGAATCAGTGTAAATCACTTCTAACTTAAAACCTGCGTTGTACGAAAATCTCTAATGTATAGGTGGTATCGCGTAAATTTTAACTGAACTAATTTCTCATGAAAGACTGAAATGCTTTTACACCCTCTAACCCTCAATTCAGCATACAGTAAGTGTGACAGGACAAGGCTGTTTAGAGGTCATTGCCACCAACCGGCGGAGACAACTCCTTTCGTATAAAAGAACTCAGCATTGCTTTCTTTTCGCAATGAATACTGCCTTCCAGCTGCCCTCATTTTGCGATTGTGACAAGTGCACTGATTTACAGTCTGTACCAAAATATGTAACTATCTTATTGTTTACAACGCCTTGTTTATAATTGTGGTAATCCGGCAATATTTACCATAATTATAATTCGTTTAATGTACTTCGGACCATTAGACGCACCCATTTTCCAAGGTAAAAGTGTGCGTCTTATTGTCCGTAAAATAGGTAAATAACGAGAGTTTGGAAACATTAATGAGAAATTAAAATTTACAAGAGTTTTTTAATAATGCCGTGTTATGTAAGAAAATATAATAACCAAACCAGTGTTATTTACTAATTTATTTCATAACATGTTATAATCCTAAAAAAAATGACTGATATTTCGGGAGGGGTTTTAACTCCCTCACCCTTCCCCCACCGTACGCCCACGTCCATAGATTAAGTATTCTAGATTTCCAATACTCAATGGAAATGTTATTGGAACCGCAGGAAGGGTAAAGAGGCCATCGAGTGTTCTCTAACACTAATTGGTGAACCCAATTAAATCCAGTATAATATCCCATTAATAAACGGGAAGTTTTGACTGGATTATCTTGCAGTTCGGTTTGGGCATTCAAGGGGAAAGCAATGAATTAGAGGACAAATAGTTGTAGCCACAAGTCCCTGGGGTGGATTGTTCAGCAAGGCAGTTAGTGAGGTCATAAGTTGGCTACAGTAGTGGTCCGGGTCTTTAATATTCCGACCACTTTAATTTATGACGCCATGAGAGTATTCATGGGCTGGCGTTTGTATCATGGCCTGTGGAGCGTGGAAACCCAGAGAGAGTGCGGAGGTATTCACAAACCGCCGGCATTCACATTGTCAATTTTTTATTTGTTCTCCAGCTTCAGTGCTTTTTCACAGCTGTTACACGTTTTTATTATGATTTTATAACCACGGCTGCTGAAGGCTAAATTAAATTAGAATTCCCGTGCATTACAGCATATAATTCATTATGTTCATTTCCACATGCATACCTGTCTACCTGTGTGCATAGTCCGTTCGCTGGTGTTAGGACCTTCTGCTTGCTCTGAAAAACTCTGCTCCCACGCAGCAACTTCGTCTGTTCCGACTCTCAAGCGGTATTTTTTGTATCCGTGAAATATAGAATTTAAAACTAATTCAAATGTACACTAATTATGTATTTGTATTAGAAAAAGGAGTGTCAAAGTGGAGGATAAATAGAAATATTGAGGGCATAAGGAGATTTACTATCTAATACAAATACATTAATCTCCCTCAATGGTATAAAAATGAAGTTTGTGAATACTAGACTAATTAATAAAATTCCCATTTTTTTAGCATCCTTTCTGTTGCATTCCTACAACATGATTTAATTGGACTAAATTAGGCTAAATTAGATAAACTTAAATTGTTGAAATCTCACCTCACTTGTCTTTAATAGACTGTATATAGTGCAACGATATACAGAGTATATAATAGTGATGATTTTCTAGGTATTTTTATTGTTCCTAGACATATTGAAGTCCAATCCTATAATTTAATAGTTTTGGTGTAGTTATTACTATTATCACTATTATTAGTAATAATAGTAGTATATAGTATAGTTGGCTGGACATATTGCACGCATGGGGGAGGAAAGACATATCTCAAAAGTATCGAATGGGAGACCTAGACGCAGTTGGGAGGACAAAATGAGGATAAGTGTAAGGGAATTAAAATTTTCGCGGGATGGTTGGATGGAGTTAGCACAGAATAGGGTGGAGTGGCGGGCTCAGGGAGGCCAGTTTTTCCTATAGAGAACTTTAAACTCTGAAGTAACATTCATACGAATCTCTTGAGGTGTATGATAAACATTGTCTTTTGCGTAGATTATTTCATGAAGGCATCTAAAGAACTGATAATATGCATTTATGCCTTTGTACCGTTGCAAAACAACCTCTGTGGTAAACTGCACGTGGACTGAAGAACACGTGCTTTTCTTCTGATAGCATTGTTAACATCAGCAAAGTAGTGTTGATATTAAGGGGGAGACATACAGCTTTCGATGCTGGAAAATAGGTGAAGTTTCATTTTTTTTTCTCAGCAATCAATTGTTCAGTAGCCTTGCAATCTTGCATGCTCTATATTGACTAGTTCTATAGTTGCATACTAGTTTCAGAATTAATTTAACTATTACAGTTATGTGTAATTATCATTACAAAATGACAGCCAAATTTTGTGCATTGAAGTGCCGTTTCCCTCATAACTCAAACATTTATTAAGATATTTCAGTGAAATTTTGCATGCAAGTAAGCTATATTTGATATTATTGAACAACAATATCTAGAATCATTGATGTAACTTTAATAGTTTATTTTTTAATATATATATATATATATATATATTTTATGTAAAATTTGTAAAAAAAAAGTGATGAATTATTTTTTTAAAATATTTATGCTGCAGATAATCCAAAGATTCTACATTATGTTGTTCATATGATATTTACAAATAGATAGAAAAAAGAATCACTCAGAAATATTGATATTTAAGAAAATTATCTGCACACAATTTGGCTGCCATTTTGTAATAATAATAACCCCTTAACTGTAATAGTTAATTTAATTCTGAAAATAGTATGCAATTGTAGAAGTAGTCAATATAGAACATGTCAACTTACAAGGCTACAGAACAATTCATTGCTGTGAAAAAATAATGCACTTCACCTCTTTTTCAACATCGAAAGCTGTACCGTATGTCCCCCCTTAACGTGGCTGATGGATGGTAACACTTGTTTTTTGGCTTGGGTCTTTGAGTTGATTAAAATATATTCCCCCTGCTTTGTAATGACCATCGTCCTTTAGTCCATGCAGCCCGCATATTTCTGGATACCAGTACCAGAAAATTGCTTGATAGAAATATCAGTTAAGTATTTTCTGGAGCAGAGCTCTGTTGAGCTCCGGCCGAGATATTCAGCATCTCACCTTACTTACTTATATACTTACTTACTCAATGGCAATAGACAATTTCTAAGTACGCTAAAATAATTTTATCTATTTTATGGAACCCGGAAGTTCATTGCCGCGCTTACCTGAGCCCGCCCTATTCTGTGCTAACTCCATCCAACCATCCCTCGCAAATCCTACTTCTCTTAAATCTATACTAATATTTTCCTACCACCTACGTCTAGGTCTTCCAAGTGGTATTTTCCCTTCGGGTCTCCCCGTTAGTATTTTTGAGATATGGCTTTCCTCCCCCATACGCGCAACATGTCCAGCCCATTTCATCCTCTGTGATTTAATTACCCTTACTATATCCGGTGAAGAGTACAGGTTATGAAGCTCATTGTTATGCAGTTTTCTCCAGTCCCAATTTCATCTCTCAGGCTCAAATATTTTCCTAACGAACACACACAGATTATGTTCTTCTCGAAGAGTAAGGGACCATGTCTCACATCTATATAAGTTAAAACAACCGGTAGGATAATTGTCTTATAAATTTTTATTTTTAGATTTCTGGACAGAAGACGAGATGATGAGTTCTGAACTGCATAAAAGCAGACATTTCCTGATTTCAGTCTACACTTAACTTCGGCCTTAATATTATTTGTATCTGTAATTAATTTTGGATAAACTTTGATATAAGTCCCTCGAAAATTTTCTAAGTCCGAAAGTACACGTTGATATGCTATGAACTGCGAAGATTCCCGAAGTTATTTCCCGAAGTGCCGAGACTAGGAATGGAGGCAACATCTGAAGTCACTGCTGCCAATATATGCACCAAAACCCCAGACATGTGTTCAGCAGATTGGTTCAAGTCCCAAAATGTGAAACATGTGTTTCGGAAAACCATTGTTTATAGAATGCTGAAAATGATAAATAATAATTTATTTACAAGTAAAGGCGCTAAACCTACTTAACTTTAAACTCTAGTCTACAGGATAAACAGTCCTGATAGGCTATCTTCTATCATTTACGAAATGCTGGCTATGGTTTACAGTGAGATGGGCTGCGAACCCTTCACCCAATAAGCCAGATGTTATCATAGGCGTAACGAGGGGGGGGGGTTTGGGGGTTTGAACCCCCCCCCCCCCCCATTGATTAAAAAAATGAAAATTGTATAATTTTTTTAAGTCTGCCCATAAATTACTTAATACAAGTATAAAGCGTGGGAAGCTTAAAACTCGTTATTTTGCGCCTTAATTTTTAAAATTTTCCGGAGGAGTATCCCCGGAAGCTTAAAACTCTTTATTTTGCATCTTAATTTTTAAAATTTTCCGCGGGAGGACCCCCGGACCCCCCGAGGGGTATTCCATACACCCCAGACCCCGCGGATGTTATAACCCCCCCCCCATATTGTCGGCCTGGTTACGCCTATGGTTGTTATTATTATTATTATTGTAAATATTGTACTAGTGTTTGAGGTATTGCAGGCCTACTAATTTTAGAATTGCATACATTTATTTCCATCACAAATAGATCAAACAAACAAACATTTCGGTACATTTAATTTAATTGGAAGTGCTAGCTGCAGCCAGGGCCGTAGCAAGGTCCTTCTGCGCCCTTGGCGAGTTTGACAAATCTGCGCCCTCCAAATGAACATTTTTTTAAATTTCTGTAAAACTGATTTTCTTAAATTTGCTTGCAGAAGGTTTTTTTGGTCTCATTTCTTTATAAAACCACTGCCTAATAGATCAAAACTAATAATGTAGACTAAGCTATGATGGTCATGGTAGTTTTAGTTGGCACATTTTTTTACTGAAATCATTCTTACCTATACAACAGAAGCAACGCCAACATCAACAAGAGACGAAACAACACAAACATTAATATTGTTTCACTGTTTAATTTAAAAATCTGTTTGATTTAATATTTAGTTAAAAAATACAATAATAATCAGAGCCCGGATTCTAATGACATGTCATCTTTTTTATTGATGCTGCATAGACATTGCCAATTTGTAGATAAATCATAATCATGGCCTCTAGATTATAGAAATGCATTTTTATTAGGTCATTTTTTGACATTGTATGCAATTTTATATTTTTAGGGCATTTATTTCGTCTCCAGCGGTGCTGTCTGTGAAGTGTTTGTTTAATGCAAGAAGAACACACTCTATGTTGAAGTGTTGTCATGTCTCAGTCGGAAACGAGAATCAAAGGAACGCCAAAATGTTGTATTACATTACTGTTGTTATTAGATTGACTTGGCACCAGAGTCTGCCACCTGCTTGTATTTGAGAGTGCAAACTACTGTTTACCCTCAATAAACAATATAATCCGGCAGACCGCAAAGGGAAATGGCGAAGTTTGACTCGCCAGTGCCTCAGTGCCAGTATAAATTTGCGTAAGAAAAGAATATTCACAGCAAAAATCAAAGTTTTTTAGACCTACAACACCCTCTCTGAATTTAAGGTTTTAACAATTATGTACAAATTATTCTATAATTTTGTGTGTACAATAATAATTTTGTATAAATAAAATATCAGTTTTTAGGTCATTCTTTATAATTATTAAGTCATTTTCTTTAAATTTTGGGGTCATTTCATAGGTCATTTTTCAAACAATTTTAGGTCATCAGAATCCGGGCCCTAATAATAATACAGTATAATATAATTAAAAATAATAGCAGCGACTATAATATCAGCGCCGGCCTTAGAAGGGAACTTGATCAAAACAAACAGCATGTGTACTGCCAGCTGGCAGAGCGTGCATCGGCCACGGATCACAACACATATTATTCAATGTAAAGTTACAGAAATTAATTTTAATGTACATTAATACATTGTGTGATTAAAAAAACTAAACATTTTTAAAATAAATTTTAGTTCACACTTAATTTATAATAAAATAGTAATAACAAAAGGAATTGAGATCTGCGCATTCGGCTTTTTCTGTTGTAATAATATAGTTTGTCAGTCAATTTTGCATGTAGCATGTAACAGTATGAGCGATGCCATTGTTGATCAAGATCAGTAAACTATACTGTAACTGTAGTTTACAAGCCTTGATTGTTGATCGCTTTGTAATCAATCCTGCCGACAGTAGTAGCACTGAGGACGACAATCAGCTGGAAAGGGATTGAGTTGAACCACTTTCATCACAATAATAACGTACATATTAATTTTCATTGTCGTTATATCTTTCCATACTGTTCATGATTTATGTTTTACTCTGTCAATATGAATCGTGTTAATTAAAGGAAGTTGCATGACTGCTTTTTGCCTGTAGACAAACGGCATAATACTATAGGTATAGATAGTTCACGTGCATTAATTTTTAATAACCTGAAAGATTTCTTCCACTAGCGTGGAATTTATATTGCTTGATAAATTGCACCAGCCTAAAAAAGGCGGGATTTTTCATGGTTAATTTTGCGCCCTTCGTACCTGCGCCCTTGGCGGTCGCCCACCTAGCCACCACCTAGCTACGGCCCTGGCTGCAGCTTCACCCGTAGCGTTACGAAATTGCGCATTAGTCATTGGAAATTGGCAGTGTGACCTAGGGTACACAATTCCAGCAATGTTGGCAGCAGTACATGACGTCTCCAATCCAAAATGGCGCGTGCCTGACAAGTAAAGAATTCGTCGAATGTGCAATTAATCTGTTTATATAAATAAATGATATAAACTTTTGTGTAGTTAAAAAAAAAAGACAGAAAAAAATGTTAATGACTTGTGGGCCTTAAAAATTCTGAAATACAAGAAAAACGCAGGAAATGGAAACTTTTTTTTAAGGGACCTATTCCAAAGTTGAGTCTTAATTTTCCCAGATATTTGAATTTATCCACTTGTTCGAACGATTTACCGGCCATTCTAATAATTTGGTGAGTATTATTTTGACGTTTCATGACCATGTGCAGTATCTCATCTAAATATTTTCTTTTCTCCTGGGACACGAAAATAAAAATGGGCAAGCATTGCACCAGCCAGCATGACTCGAGCGGTGTTGGTGATAATTGACTGAATGAAGTGTGAATTGGTATGCTGGTGCTACGTGCGTTTTGTCTGTTTGCCACAGGTATCAATCATCGGTTTGAGTACTTTGGATAAAGGTTAATTTATCTTATCTCGTGTTTGATTTTACCTTGTGTTCTGCTCGCTCTTGTAAGTTGGATCCCAGACATATTATTCTTTACCTAAAAGGGAGAGGAGCACGCGGTGGCGTAGTGGTTCAGGCACTGCGCTACCAACCAGAAGATCGCCAGTTCGATCTCCGATGAGGCTGTTGGGTTTTTTAATCGGTCTAATCCTTCCCGAGGCTCTGGGGTCAACTCAGCCTCTGACAATGCCTAAAATCTGGGAGCCGTAACCTCCTGGAACTCCTAGGGTCTCCACTGCCTGAATAGGGAACACTTCACTTTACTTTTACTTCCACAAAATGGAGATCTCTTGCAGTTATCAGTATCGTATACATTTTCTACGATATAGTATTTAAAGGAATTACTTTTATCCTTGAACTGAGGTCAAAGCTTTTAAGTACGAGGGGTATTCCGAAAGTAAGTTTCGTCAATGTATGGCAGGAGCGGCGTGTTCACCAGGGGAACCAAACAAACGCCAGACGAATCCTCACCCGTGGCTGGTTCCACAACGGAAGTGGCGTCAGCGGAGGAGGCAGGACGCAGGCGCAGTAAGAGCGAGTCGCAACAGACTGGCGTGCCCGCGGGTATTAGTGTACCGTTCACGATGGCACGAGAGCTTTGGCGCCACTGCCATGTACCGCTATCTCCCCTCTTTCAAACGAGCCATTGCTGCAGCCGCTGAACCTTTTATTGTCCGAGATAGAGCTGTTTGAAATTGATCTCCCGATTTCCGTCCCCGCAAAGTGCGGCCTCCACGAACCCATCTCGCACAAACCTTATGGAACATCAATTTGTCACTCAAAATGGTCTGTATGGAACCTTTAGTAATGTCAGGAAGCTGAGGTGGAGCAGGCTGTGCGCCAATTCCTTGCATCGCAGGGCACCGAGTTTTACCACAGTGGGTTCTTCAAACTGATCGCACGATACGACAAATGTCTCAATGTCGCTGGCGACTATGTCGAAAAATAGTGCACGGTGTATAGTTCATGCTGCCATGCTGTATTGCTTTTGGGTCAATAAAGTGTCCGTGTGACAAACTGACGAAACTTACTTTCGGAATACCCCTCGTACTTTGTCTTTGTCTTACCTTAGAGCTCAACTAGAAAATGAAATGGACTGATTACTTTCTTGTTTGTGCATATGTACATAATAAATAGAGAATTATTCTAAATAAACAGCGTTATATAAATAGTTGTAAAACATTAGCTACGTCCATATTAACTAGTGTTCATTGAAAGAAGAAAAAGTGTAATAAATAGGGTTCGGATGTTTATGACCTTAAAAAGTGGAAAATATGACTATAAAAATGGCCTTACGACTGACTAAATATGACCCAATAATCCTATATATGACCTCATAAAGGAATGTATTTTCTAAAAATAAATTTTCCTATTTAAAATGTTTAATGAAACTAAATTATTACATCTCATTAATCCAATCAGATAATCACTTTTTAACAATTCTACAAGTGATTTACAGTTTTACTTGGAAAGAACTTCTAATCTGTTAATGTTTCACTGCAAATGTGAACTGAAAATATTTAAAAACATGTCTATTGGAAGTTGTTAACAACAAGGAGGAAGAGGTAATTGTGCTATTACTTGTTATTGTCCCTTCACATTTCAGTTACAGTAAATCCCAAATATTCTTGATTATTTTTCAGAAAAATTGTAAATCGACAGTTTAGTGCACATACTGTATAATTGTGCTCTTTTACTGGGTTTTTAACTGAAATATGACGTTAAATTACAAATATGACTGAAATATGATCAAGACCATAAAAATGACCAAAATATCACTTTATATGCAAAATAAAATCAGGTAAACTGATGTAACAAAGTGCCAGTATGTTTTTGTTTAATCAGTTATAACTGCAATTATGATATGCAGAATATGTTTTTTTTTTTTAAATTGATTTCCAAGTTAAGCTCCAGATTTATTCACTAAGCAGGGCTTACAGATGAACAAAGGTCTAGTTTGTTTAATGAGATTAAAATCTTCCAGCATCACCTGAACTGTACAGATTTGTGATATCATGACAATCGCACACTCACATGAAAATACAACAACAACAAAATTCAAATTAGCCGGTTTCGGGTTTTGAACCATGGACTCCAGAATGTGAGGCCAAGGCGTTACCATCTCGGCCACCGGGGTCATTTTAACGGTCTAGTTGGATAAGCGCATGTAAATCAATAGTGTTTTTTGTCATAGCTACCTGCATTTTAATTTCCAAGGCCTTATAAGATCACAGTAAAACAATAGGCAGTGTTGTCAAGATAACTGATTTTCATTTTTTTTTATAAATTCTTTCGAATACGTATATTACCATAAAATAGGCACTAAATTGAGCATTACTCCGAAACAGGTCAACCGATTTTATCCATTATAAATAGACGTCTTCCCATGGACATTATAAATGCGTATACGAAGTTTCATAAATATACGATAAAGCGTATTTGAGTTATTGCGCCTTTAAAGTAGACACTAAATTGGGGTTTACTCCGGTACCGGTCAACAGATTAGGTTCAAATTCAATAGGGCACTTCTCATGGACGTCATAAATGAGTATACCAAGTTTCATGGAAATTCGATACAGCGTATTTGAGTTATGGCGCCTTTCTATTAGAAAGGCGCCATAATCTATTAAAATAGACACTAAATTGGGTATTACTCCGGTACCGGTGAACCGATTTGGTTCAATATCAATAGGGTTCTTCCCATGGACATTACAAATGTGTTTTCCAAGTTTCATGAAAATTCGAGAAAGCTTATTTGAGTTATGGCGCGTACAGACACACGGACGGACAGACAGACATTTTTCGTCCCCACACACAATCTCATAAAGTACCATACTGGCACTTAATAAAAACGGTCCGATTAGGATAACAAATGTGCGATTCATGTTTAATTCGTGTTTGCGACGAGAACGGAGCTTAGGATAAAAACATGACATGTCATAAACATCCGAAGCCTAGTAATAAACATGGATCCTATAGTCATTGTCTTCCTGGGTATGAGTACTTGTTCATAAATGCCATGGGAATTCACAATTCCTAGTAAACGAAGAGCACGCAAGCAAAAGCATGGGTATTGAAATCAATATGTAACATTCAATTTATAAATTAATATGGATTATGTACGAAACAAAGATTTGGATATCGGGATGTTACGGAAAGGTACTTCCTTCTAACGTGTGGATGATTACTCTTACTGCGAAAAGAGTATTAAGTTTAATGTCCTTGTACACAATATTTTTGTTTGTTCTCAAAATACTGAAGGCTCTTCATTTACCATGAATTGATAACATTCAGCATTTGCGATAATGATACACAAGTAACTTATTCTTACGAAGGACAATACGGTTAACACTGTTAAGACTTATGTTTATTGTAATTTTTCCTGTCTTAATTAGTACTATTACTATTCACATTATTGAATGAAACAGTTGTGTATACCACGCACACACTGTTTCTTCGTGATGAGGAGGAAACAGATCTTCAAGGAAGAAAGTCATAATTGTATTGAAATGTGAGATAACTAGCAGGTGCCATCGGGTTCGCCCACGATAATTAATTGAAAAATTAAAAATTAAGAGGTCCACCGCTGTGGCTCAGGGGATGCGTCCAATCCTCTCACGCAGCGGGCCCGGGTTCGATTCCTGGTCGGGACAAGTTACCTAGGTGAGGTTTTTTCCGGGGTTTTCCCTCACCTATGAGACAAATGTCAGGTAACTTTAGGCCCTTGTGGTCCCCGGATATCATCTGGCCGTCATTATCATCTTCATCCTCATCCTCGCCTTGTTCTGAGTGAGTGTGTGTGTGCATGGTGTGTATCGTCCTATGTGTTCGGGTTGTCTCGGAGGTGGCCCCGGCATTGGGCTGATCACTCATCCGGGGAGGCCCTCCATGTCCTTGTCTGGTCAAAAAAGTATGTATGTGATCCAAAGGTAATCCCTCTCCCTGTAAGGCCCGGGCGGCTTGGGTCGCTTAAATCCTAATAGGGAGAGGTAAAACTACGAAAAATAAAGAAAGAAAGAAAAATTAAGAGTATAATAATAATAAAGCATTATATTTATTAACACTTGCATGCGAATCATTCATAAACCAAACCATTAATAATTAATGGAACAGCTAGAATTCCGGCTTCAGAGTACATTCCACGATTAAAAAGCGCCGCTTGGGAAAAGGATCTCAGATTCGATTATGCAGTTCCAAAGCTAACTGTGAACACTGATAATACCACTGCCTTCTAGAGTGTATTACTCATGTGTAATTCTCGAGACGGTGGTGGATAAGACGTATCGTTTCTCAACTGTTTGTTGACAGATGAATATGATATGAATTTTATTTGATAAATTCAGTGTAATGTTCAGAAATGATATAATGTTTCAAGGGAAGGAGTTTTGTTTAGATTTTTATTGTCCGCGACACTTTCAGGGTTAAACTATCAATATAGACCTATTATAGCTGGTGCCCGCGGCTTCACCCGCCATTATTAATTGACTCCAGGATTTTAAAGAAATTTACGTTGGCAGTTTATTAAAAATGTTTGTGGTTCAGAGCTATGAAAATTGTAAGTAAATATAAAATTTGAATATTTGTTCATTGTGTCCATTAAATTTGGACCTTATATAATAAAGAAACGGTTTTCCTAATTTTGTACTCTTCGTGAAAGTTTAGACTGCGAGAGACGAACATCGCCGAGAATTCCCGATGTCTCACGAAATGAGGGAGGGAGTGAGCACGCTATTTAGGGCCGTTGAATTGTATAAGAGTAGATATTATGGCGTTGTCATGTTGAGGTGGCCTTGATAAACTTCTAAGTAAGCCTAGTATTGGACTAAAAGAAAATTAGATATAACATATTACAAGACGGGTAGCCTATTCGAAATTCTTATTTGTACTAAATTATCCTCCCTAAATTATCCTTATCCATTTTCCTGTAATATAAATTTATTACTCTCTACCGAGCGAGGTGGCCAAGATGGTAATCTATTGGACCCGCATTCGGGAGGCCCCAGGCTCAAATCCCGTGGCCGGCCAATTTGACATGGTTTTCTTTTTGTTTTTTTCATGATTTCCCCAGGCGTAAAGGCAAATGCCGAATTGTATATTAACATACCATGAATCAGCCTCACAATTTCATCCTGTATCATATCCATTTAAATTAATATCTGTTGAAATTTACTCCATTAAATACACCAATAATAGAAATAATTGACGGTTTTATCCTACTGTATAGACACAGATCCCGAACTACTGATATGGCCCCGTAGCTAAATGGAGTATAAACACAGCTGAATTTAAAAAAAAAAATTATCTCTGTTCTTAGCACTCGATTTATGGTTTTAACAGAGTAGGCCTACCGTAAACCAGGGTTACATGGGCTTAGCGCTGGTTACTTTGGCTCACATGCGGGGAAAAAATCGCGCGTCTTAGATTTATACGAATCTTTCATTTCAAGCCCGCCATACGACAGTAAACTATTTTAACAGTAGGCCTATCTCCCGCCACCAGAATTGCCTGTAATGCTTCCCCCCCCCCCAAGTTATTAAGTGCCAGTATGGTACTACTTTATGAGATTGTATGGGGGACGAAAAATGTCTGTCCGTCCGTCCGTCCGTGTGTCTGTACGCGCTCTAACTCAAATACGCTTTATCGAATTTTCATGAAACTTGGTATACGCGTTTATAATGTCAATGGGAAGAACACTATTGAAATTGGACCAAATCGGTTCACCGGTACCGGAGTAAAACCCAATTTAGTGTATATTTTAAAGGTGCCATAACTCGTACACGCTTTATCGGATTTTCATGAAACTTGGTATACGCATTTTTAATGTCTATGGGAAGACGTCTGTTGATGGTGGACCAAATCGGTTGGCCGGTACCGGAATAATACCCAATTTAGTGCCTTTTTATGGTATCATATAAGAAAAGGCGCGGTAACTCAAATACGCTTTATGGGATTTTCATGAAACTTCGTATACTCATTTATAACGATAATAGCAATAAGCCTATTGAATTTGGACCTAATCGGTTGAGCAGTACCGAAATAAAGAGTAATTAACAGTCACATTTATAATAATAATTTGTTCAATTCGAAGCATTTTGATTGACTCGCGGCCAACCAATCAGCACGCTCGTATAAAGCCTCTTTCAGTTGCCATGGACAATTGACATCCACATGAAAAACAAATGTTCCCATATGTTCGATTATAGATGAAATGCTGTTGTATAATGACTAATTATTATGCTAAAATTGATTACAATTAAATTAAAGCATTGAATTTTACTTCAGCCTATGTCAGATTAATAATTCCTGACCTCTTAATAATACAATAATGTAACACAAGGAAACTAGCAGGCTTGAAACATAGCCTAATTTCGAAATACGGTGATTTTTCTTTTCTGTGAGCTACGACGCGATAGTATTCTCTGGGATTGGACACTCAACATTCGCAGTGTGGTTTGGTCTTGGGGTAAGATGCTTGTCTAGTAACCAAGACATATCAAGTTCGAGTCCACCCTAAAGCAAACTTTTTTTTTTTATTATTATCAGTTGTGTTAAATTGAGCCTATTCCATTCTTGTGTTCTATTTTGTCAATGTTCTTAAATAAGTATTACATTTTTCTTTAAAAAACTGGGAATTCATTGTCTTTCATTGACCTACAACATCATTCCTAAAGAATAACATAAGCCTATAAATGTTATTTCACGAACAGAAACTAGCTTTAAAGTTATTGCGTTGCGTTAAAATTGCATAAGCCTATACTCAGAACAAAACTGCATACCGCTAGGTGGAACTATCCTCTTCTTATTGGCTTACTGTACTATTTCATTGTCAATGCATTTTGTATAATGTTTACATATTATAAGAATTAGTATATCAGTGTATACCAATATGAATTAAGGTTAAGAATCAAACTTTAGACCTTTGTTCTTCCGTAAGCCCTGCTTAATGAATCGATCTGGAGTTTAACTCGGAGATATATTAAAAATATATATATATATATATATTTTTTTTTTTTTTCTGTATATCATAACTGCAATTATAACTGACTAGCATGTGCCCGCGGCTTCGCCCGCGATAATTATTTCAAAAATTAAAAATTAAGAGCATAATAGTTAAATCATTATATTTATTAACACCTAAATCACGTGGACTACATACCACGATTAGATAGCGTCGCCTGGTAAAAGCGACCTCAGATTCGAGTTCCTTGGCCCAGAATACCCCTGTACAGTGAGTTTCGTCCAAATCGAACAATGTTTGACCATATTTAGGCCTATATTGATTATCCCTCTTCCGTGTAGGTTGAAAATTTCATATGTCTTCGGGCCTTGATATTCTAAACAAATGAATCGTCCAGGATGGACTTACAAAATCAAGCGATCGCCCGCGATAATTATTTCAAGAATTAAAAATTAAGAGCATAATAGTTAAATCATTATATTTATTAACACCTAAATCACGTGGACTACATGTCACGATTAGATAGCGTCGCCTGGTAAAAGCGATCTCAGATTCGAGTTCCTTGGCCCAGAAAATCTCTGTATAGTGAGCTTCGTCCAAATCGAACGATGTTTAACCATATTTAGGTCTATGTTGATTATCCCTCTTCCGTGTAGGTTGAAAAAGTCATATGTCTACGGGCCTTGACATTCTAAACAAATGAATCGACCAGCGTGGGCTTACAACATTCTAGCGATCGCGATTCTTTTATTACCACGGTATGACAAAAATAGCCAAAGCCAACTGCAATTGATTTAACATTGAAATGTATTACTGAAATCTGATGCTTCGACAGCGCTAAAATCACGTTTTCTGCCAGTTTTTCACTTACAACTCGCGAACGAAAGCTAAAATTAATAATCCGGCTTCGATGCGCATTCGCCCACCTTTCAGCCCATCTATGTTTAAAATTTCAGATCTCAGCGTTCAGTAGATTTCGCTTGGCATCGTGGACAGACAGACAAACACGTTCTTTTATTATTTTAAGATAGCATGTGCCCGCGGCTTCGCCCGCGATAATTATTTAAAAAAATTAAATTAAGAGCATAATAGTTAAATCATTATATTTATTAACACCTAAATCACGTGGACTACAAACCACGATTAGATAGCGTCGCCTGGCAAAAGCGATCTCATATTCGAGTTCCTTGACCCAGAAAATCCCTGTATAGTGAGTTTCGTCCAAATCGAACAATGTTTAATCATATTTAGGTCTATGTTGATTATCCCTCTTCCGTGTAGGTTGAAGATTTCGTATGTCTACGGGCCTTGGCATTCTAAACAAATGCATCAGCGTGGGCTTACAACATTCAAGCGATCGCGATGCTTTTATTTCCACGGTATGACAAAAATACCCAAAGCCAAATGCAATTGATTTGACATTGAAATGTAGGCCTATTACTGAAATCTGATGCTTCGACAGCGCTAAAATCACGTTTTCTGCCAGTTTTTCACTCATAACTCGCGAACGAAAGCTAAAATTAAAAATCCGGCTTCGAGGTGCATTCGCCCACCTTTCAGTCCATCTATGTTTAAAATTTCAGATGTCTGCGTTCAGTAGATTTCGCTGGGCATCGCGGACAGACAGACAAACACGTCCTTTTATTATTATGCCCGCGGCTTCCCCCGCGATAATTATTTCAAAACTTAAGTGCATAATAGTTAAATCATTATATTTATTAACACCTAAAGCACGTGGAGTGTATTCCACGATTAGGTAGCGTCCCCTGGTAGGAAAAGCGACCTCAGGTTCCAGTTCCTTGGCTCAGAAAACCCCTGTATAGTGAGTTTCGTTGAAATCGAACAATGTTTGACCATAATTAAGCCTATGTTGATATCCTTCTTACGTGTAGGTTGAAAATTTCATATATCTGCGGGCCTTGACACTCTAAACAAATGAATCGTTCATGATGGACTTAAAAAATCAAGCGATCGCGATGCTTTTATTTCCAAGGTAGGCTATGAGGTATGATGACAAAAGTAGCCAAAGCCAGCTGTAATTGATTTAACATTGAAATATATTACTGAAACTGATGCTTCGAAATCGCAAAAAATACACGTTTTCTGCCCGATTTTCACTCATAACTCACGAACTAAAGCGAAAATTAAAATTCCGGCTTCGAGGTGCACATTCCGACCCTTTAGTCCGCCTATGTATAAAATTTCAGATCTCTGCGTTGAGTAGATTTCGCTGGGCATCGCGGACAGACAGACAGACGGAGGACAGACACTTCCTTTTATTAATATAAGATTAAAAAAGCATACTGGCACTTTGTTATATCAGTTTACCTGATTTTATTATTCTTATATTCTTATTATACGGATGTGAGACATGGCCTCTAACTGATCAGGAAGAACATAACCTGAGAGCGTTTGAAAACAGGGGGCTTAGAAAAATATTTGGGCCCAAGAGGGATGAAAATGGGGACTGGAGAAAATTGCATAACGACGAGCTTCAGGACCTGTACGCTTCACCGTATATAGGCCTAGTAAGGGTATTTAAATCGCAAAGGATGAAATGGGCTGGACATGTTGCACGCTTACCTCAAAAGTATTGACTGGGAGACCCGAAGGGAAAAGACCTCGTGGAAGACCTAAACGTAGGAGAGAGGACAATCTTAGTTAGAACGGATTTATAGGAAGTAGGATTTGAGGGGGATGATTGGATGGAGTTAGCACAGAATAGGGTTGAATGGCGGGCTCAGGTAAGCGCGGCAATGTACCTTCGGGTTCCATAATAGATCATATTCCCTTAGCTTGCTTAGGAATTGTCTATTGCCATTGAGTAAGTAAGTAAGTAAGTTATTATTGTTAATATTTCTGATTTCAAGTGCAATGAATTGGTATTGTGCACACTTCACATTGGCGATAGAATATGTCATGTGGGCATATTTTTTAAGCTAAAGGTACTGTCATATAAGATGCTATGTAAACAAAATCTGATTATTGTAAAATCCCTTGGCTCTGTATTATATCACATAAAAATAGCATTTTTCTTTCCTGATTTGTTTTACAACCCGTCTCGTCAGGTTGTTATTTTTTTTTTTTTTTTTTTTTGTGCTTGCAGTCTCTGGGACCCCCTTTAAATGTAATTATTAACACACGTAACTCGAGGACACGACCCTGATTTGTATAATAAATAAATCCGCCCTATACCTACAATATTAATGGGAGCAGACAAGAAGCCAGAATAAGAAGAGGAGTGAGACAAGGCTGCCCATTATCGCCACATCTGTTTAATATGTTCATTGAGGAAGCAATCAGAGAAATGAAAAGAAAAACAAAGGGTATTAAAATAAATGGAGTCAGTATTCATAGCATTCGATTTGCAGATGACATAGTTATTTTGGCTGATTCAGAAAAGGAAATGAATAAAATGCTTAGATGCATTGAAAAATTTTAAAATGAAGATCAATAAAAAGAAAACAAAAACCATGGTGATCGGAAGAACAAATGAAAATTTTAAAATCAACATACAGCTTGACGGTACAGCCCTAGACCAGGTCGAAAGTTTTTGTTACTTGGGTAGCATTATCAATAAGTTTAACAAGTGTGACACAGAAATTAAGAGAAGAATAAACCTGGCTAAACAAGCATTTCAGAACAAAAGGAATCTTCTCACAAATAACCATTTAAGCATGGAAGTAAGGAAAAAATTTGCCAAAACATTTGTAAGTTGTGTATTAACTTATGGATGTGAAACATGGACAATAGGAAAAGCAGAAGCCAAGAAACTAGAAGCAGCAGAAATGTGGATATGGAGAAGGCTAACAAAGACGAGTTGGGTGGATAGGAAAACAAATGAAGAAGTGCTTAATGAAGTGATGGAAGAGAGATCCCTTCTGAATTCAATTAAGAGTAGAAGAGCAAAGTTAGTGGGTCATACATTTCGGCACAATGGTCTACTCATTAACATTTTTGAAGGCAAAATACTGGGAAAGAAATCAAGAGGACGTCCAAGAAATTCATTTATTAAAAACATGATAAAGGATATGGACGTGCTGTCATACGAAAATCTAAAGAGAACAGCTATGAAGAGGAAGACATGGCTACTACAACAAGGCATTGCCTTTAGATCCTGATGATGATACCTACAATATCTGTTTTTGCGGTTCCCTTACATAAGAAAACTAAAATCTGTTTGCTTCACATAATATAAAATGTCATAACCTTAAATACCACGTATTATGAACTCAAATGATAAAACAAAGCTTTTTTCCTGATATAGTAACAGTATACTCGTCAAAAAAATTAAAATATAAAAGTTACAAATATTTAGGTATAAGCCTACATTTCGACCTCAATAGGTCATCTTCAGTCCTTCGTGAATGAGGCTGCCCTTATTCCATTGATATATTAAAAAGAAGATTTTATTGAAATTTTAAAAATAATAATTATATAGATTTTTTTGGTTAGGAAATATCTATTTTAGGCAATATTTTTTTAATATGAAAACTAATGGTCACTGTCAGATCAAAATAATAATACATAGATTCCTAGAGAAGGACATTATCTACAATTTAAGCGTGAAACATTATTGTACCTTACCTTTTCAAGATAGCTCTATTTTTTTTTTTAATAGTTTAATTTTACATATTTCTTGTGTCGTTTATTTTTATATTTTCCTGAATCTTGAGCCATAAACATCTTATTACAGCAGTATACTCTGGTAAAAAATCTGACCAATACGTGCAGTAATACAAACAATGGAAATGTCACCGGCTCCTCTCAATGTAGGCAGTAAAACCAATAGCTTTTATGTCTCCCATTCCATTCCCGAAGAATCACAAACGCCTGCAATGTATGCGCTAGTCCAGCCCGTGAAGCACATGAGAACGAAGTGTTGTCTCTCTTTACGGCGATGTGGCTCAATGTACTTTTTGAGTTGTTACTGACACACACTTCAACTTCTATTCTGATTTCTAACATATACACACTTATTTTTGTTAGTTTTACTAACACACGCATTATTTTAAAGATACGAGTTTGTTTCAGTTGGCTTGCTGATTTTAAATTTACTCACCTAGTTGGTCTGCTTCCAGACCATTCTAGACAGTGCCACTAAGACGAACTTTGCTTTCGTTCATGTTTTTTTTTTTTTAAGGTGAATGTTAAAGATTCATTTTGCAGTATCCACCTACAGTATTCAATTATATGCTTATGTCGACTGTATTAACTTGGAATATACTAGTAGTTATGTGATCAGTAGACACTGCGTCAGAAAAGATCTGCCCTTGATAGTAGTCTTCAAAGTAATTCACTGTGAAGACAAGATTGTTTCCAGGGGAACCGTTTGGCTAGAATTTCGTTGCTAAAAGAAGCTGAACATTACACGAAATGGAACCATTAAAACGGTCACCATTTTGAAACCGAATAAAAAAATTAAAATCCGTATTCACACGTCGTTTTTCATGCCAAACTGCAAGTAAATCTAACAACGCTTTTGATCTTGATTGTCTAAGAAACACATGAAGTAAGAGTCGAAAACTATTTGAGAAGTCAATAATGGTTATAGTAATAATTAGGGGGCGGATTTCTATGACCTAAAAATAGGATATATGCATGCATTTATGACCTAAAAAACCATTAAAATATGACCAATAAAATTTAAAATATGACTTTACCACCCACACTTTATGTATATTTTTTAAAGTTTCATTACAATTCATTTTATTAAAATATAATGTTAAATTATTTAAAATATCTGTAAATTCTCAAAAAGTATCAGTATAATGCAAAATTTACAAAATATGATATGAAACTTCAAAATTTCTTTAATATGCACACAAATATGTCAAAAATATGACCTAAATATGCATATTCATACTAAATATGCTACAATAGTTTAAAATTTCCTAAATATGCAGTTATATGCACAATAAAAGCCGTTCCATTTTCACCAGGATGCTTGGAGTCGGGTTTAAATTAGTCAGAAATCTGAAATAATGCAAAGGGGAAAAATATGACATATCATAGAAATCCGCCCCCTAGTGATAACAAAGTAATAATGTTGACAATATCAATAAATCTAGCAAGTCCTATGATAAACGTTGGCTTCGTAAAGTTTAAGGGAAAAGTTATAAATAAATAAAATAATTATATATACACATACATACTTTGCGATTAAGCATTACTAAGCGTGATAAAATAATTTTATTCAGTTAATAAGTTACAAAAACCGAGCGAGGTGGCCGAGATGGTAACGCCTTGGACTTTCATTCGGTAGGTCCTGGTTCAAATCCCGTAGCCGGCCAATTTGACATGGGTTTTTTCATGGTTTCCCCAGTCGTAAAGGCAAATGCCGAGTTGGATATTTACATACCATAAATCCTCACCATTTCATCCATTTAAATTAATATCAGTTGAAATTTACTCCATTAAATACAATAGAAATAATTGAGAAGCATTAGTTCCATGGCCTACCCTACTGTATAGACACAGATCCCGAACTCCTGATATAACCTCGAAGCTAAAAGGAGTATAAACACAGCCGAAATTAAAACAAAAAATAGGGGACAAATGAGTAGGCCTACTAGTTTTTGTAATGCATGTTAGAAGATATCATCTACGAGTACTGTAGTGTGTTTAGAAGTACATTAAATTCCAACCTTTATTTTGCTTGCTGGTGTTTTACATTCAGGAACATCTTTCTTTCTTCGTCTTTCTCAGAGTTGTTTAAAAAATTCTAACCCCAACTCCTCGGAAGAAGATTCGCTCAGTAGCAGGTAACATCTATAGGTTCGGGGTGTGGCACATTTTCCTGATGGTTACAGATGGCTTTGCATGATGCGTTACGAAGGGTGGGCGGTCACACGATCCCGGGTACGTTACGTAAAGTGTTTTTCACTTTTTCTCCACATCACCGCATCGGCTCGAGGAAGGGAAGGGGATGTTTTGGCAAGGTGCCTACCTTCACCTGAATTTATAATACGAGCTTCCTCCACTGGCATAGAAATAAAAAAAGATATGCTTTTTTACAACTAGGTCATATTCTGGAGGCCCTGGTAGCGACTGAACTGAGAGAAAAATGTGTTCTCACTGTGTGGAGAGTGTATAAATTACAGTAGGCTTCTGTGTTAACATAGGGTATTTCTTGAAGTGCTTAGTAGGCCTACAGCGGAGAGAAGTCTCAACTTACAGATACGTTGTAATGTTTAATGTAGTCAGACATTACTCTTCTAAGTTAATACAAGTCCACAATTCTTTGTTTGTATTTGTTCTGTTGATGAACAGACTATATTTGCATCTTAGTGACGGTCCTTAGTCTTATTTCACTGCTGCTACTACTACTACTACTACTACTACTACTACTACTTATAATAATAATAATAATAATAATAATAATGATAATAAAATCAGGTAAACTGATGTAGCAAAGTGCCAGTATGTTTTTGTTTAATCAGTTAAGACTGCAATTATGATATGCAGAATATATATATTTTTTAATTGATTTCCAAGTTAAGCTCCAGATTTATTCAATAAGCAGGGCTTACGGAAGAACAAAGGTCTAGTTTTTTTTTTTTTTTAATCAGATTAAAATCGTCCAGCATCAGCTGTACTGTACAGATTTGTGATATCTTGACAATCGCACACTCACATAAAAATAAATAATAAATAAAAAAAGTCAAATTTGTCGGCTCGGGATTTGAACCATTGAACTGCAGAATGTGAGTCCAAGACGTTACCATCTTGTCCACCAGGGTCAGATTAACAGACTAGTTGGATAAGCGTATGTAAAGCAATAATGTTATTTGTCATAGCCAACTGCATTTTAATCTCCAAATCCTTTTTTTTTTAATTTATTTATTTAAGGTCGCTTTTTAACTGCCAGGGTCACCAGCGACCACAATAATTAATACATATATATATATATATATATATATATATATATATATATATATATATATATATATATATATATATTGAACAAGTTCTACAAGAAGTGAAGTATGAAGAAAAACATATGCAACTTGAAATTTAGTAAGAAGAACAACATATTAAACTTAAAAACTTTAGCAACTATTGACAAACTATGATTTGATTTGACATTATATGAATGATTTTAACTGTGACAGTTTCCAAAAGTGAGATAACCTTAAGGCATCCTTCATTATTTTTAAATATATTGTATAAGTCTCCTTTGATATTTAACAGACGCCTTACATGCAATAACCGTGGACATTCCAGAATAAGATGGGAGGAAGTTACATCCCCATTACATTTCGGGCATCTCCAAATCCTTATAAGATCACAGTAAAACAATTGACTATGTTGTCATGATAACTGATTTGACTTTCATAAATTCTTTCGAATACGTATATTTACATAAAATAGGCACTAAATTGGGAATTACTCCGAAACCGTTCAACCGATTTTATCCAATATCAATAGACATGTTTCCATGGACATTATAAATGTGTACACCAAGTTTCATGAAAATCCGGTAAAGCATGTTTGAGTTACCGCATCTTTAAAATAGACACTAAATTGGGTTTTACTCGGGTACCGGTCTACCGATTTGGTCCAATATCAGTAGACATCTTCTCATGTACATTATAAATGGTTATACAAAGTTTCATGAAAATCCAATAAAGCATATTGGAGTTGTCGCGACTTCTTATATATTAACATAAAAAGCACTAAATTAGGCATAATTCCGCTACCGGCCTACCGATTTGGTCGAATATGAATAGAAGTCTTTCCATGGACATTATAAATGGGTATACCAAGTTTCATAAAAATCCGATAAAGCGTATTTGAGTTATTGCGCCTTTAAAATAAGTTGGGTTTTACTCCGGTACCGGTCAACAGATTAGGTTCAAATTCAATAGGATACTTCTCTTGGACGTCATAAATGCGTATACGAAGTTTCATGAAAATACGATACAGCGTATTTCAGTTATGGTGCCTTTCTAATAGAATACTATTAAAATAGGCACTAAATTGGGCATTACTCCGGTATCGGTGAACCGATTTGGTTCAATAACAATAGGGTTCTTCCCTTCGACATTATGAATGATTATACCAAGTTTCATGAAAATCCGAAAAAGCGTACTTGAGTTATGGTGCGTACAGACGGACGGACAGACAGACAGACAGACGGACAGGCATTTTTTCGTCCCCCACACAATCTCATACTGGCACTTAATAATAATAGTTTTATTTAACCTGGAGAAATCTCGTTGTACTGTTAATATAGTACGTTGAGCCGCTTTGTTTCTGATATTGGCAGGTTTTTCTCTGGTGACATCATTGGGTATGCATTTCGACCTGGGTTTCGGTCATCTTCAGCCCTAATATAAATACAGTATATAATTTTCTACAAGGATAGTGAGCAACAGTGATTTAAAAAAAAAACGTGTGAGTTTTAGTGAGTACTACTAAATTTGTTTTCAATACGAATAAAAATACAAACTGAAGCTGCATACGACAAATATCAGTGTATCCATTGATTATATGTTTTTTAATCACATGACGTAGGCCTACCTGTCATGCTGATTAGAAATATAACACATAGCATATATTAGTAAATGTAACACTGTAGCCTATTTCTTCTGAAAAAGCTACATTACATATTAACATAAGCTCTTAGACAACCTTGAGATACCTCATTGGTAATTTTACTGTATTATACGAATTTTATATAATAAGGGAAGGTAATTTATATATCAAATTTTGTAAATCTTATTTCAATTACATGAGTTCACTCAATTAATAAACATAATTTGTAATGATATTGGCAGTACAATCATTTCTCTGGAACATCCAGTAATAAAACAGAAATTGAGGGCATAAGGTGGTTTAAAGCAACATATACTAGGCTACACTAATAGTTCTGAACACAATATGCTTTATTGTGATAGTGGTAGCTTCCAGATTCTGCGGCAACTTTCCCAAACTCCGAGCTAAATACAATCCTGAATTAAGTTTAAATAAAATTGTTAGTGCCTTTTATATTTTAAGTGAATGTGGTTATAATCCTAATAATAATAGAGTAAGGTATTCTTTAAATACAGCATTATTTTTTGTAATTTTAGTGACGTCAGAAGTTTTAAGTTTCAACAGTATTTTCGAATGAATTTAAGTGCTGTATTCAGTACATATAGGTATTCCAAATTTGCATTATTATTATTCTTTTTTTATCACTTGTTTGTGAGTTCTTCTGTTGCATCGGCGTTTGTTTCGCAAGATGCAGCATTATATTGGTACATTGAGAAATGCTCTGACTATGGTTGTTGTGCCTAGAATTACTGATTTTTGCATTAATTTAAGCTCTTTTGTCCCCATCGTTAGTTTTTTAGTCCCGTCATCATCCATTTGGGTACAATTCCATTTGTGGACATTATTAACGGAATTGCTGTTAGAGTATGATTACTTCCACAAAGCCTCTGGGTTTTTACGTATATACCTTAGGAGCGAGTGTCACCGTTCCTAGAGTTCTTGTCTAGGGGAAGTAGCTGCACCCTGATTGGCTCAGCTCTTCTATCTCACTCCACGTGTTGTCTGTCTCTGTCTCGCTGCGGCATTATCCCTCCACTCAACTATTATAGTATTTTCTACGGCTGGCAACGTGCTGCATGATCTTCACTCTGTGCTCAACATTAGCTCACTGATCTTACGCGCAGCGAATCCGCGCAAGCTGGTTACGAGACGTAACGAGAAGCTCGCTGGCTGGGTTAGTCTTCAAGGCCAGAGACTTTGTTTGAAGTAATCGTACTCTACCTCATCTTGTCGCCTCAATTCCTTAACTTCTACACACAGTGACGTATATTTATCTATTTTCTCATTGAAATATCTTTCCAAGTTATGACTGTTAGGTATACCAATCTCCACCAAATAGGTTATTATTATTATTATTATTATGCTTATTGTTGTTATTAGTATTATTATTATTATTATTAAACACCACGCAAGGTTTGGTGGCTGCCATTTTTCGTGGTCTTCTGTTTGGTTCCCGAGGTACGATCTATCGCTCGGTTGCACAACAACTGCAAAAACTTGGGATCACCAAAGCAGAAACCAAACATCTAACTGATAGCATCATTGTTGATTTAGTATCCATCTTGAATCACCAAAAAAGTAATTGTGAAGTTCTGTTTAGAAGAGTAAGGATAAACTGTTTATATTTATGTATGCCATGTATTTAATAAAATTGTCTTGTTAAATGGAATTGATAAGCTGTGTCTTAGTGAATTTGGTAAGAGCCAAGCAGCTTCATTTATGTTTGCAATAAATCATTTTATTCTTCTATTATTAGGCTAATATTATTATGCTTATGTTAATAAATATAATTGATACTAATATTAATAATTTGTGTGTATTTTATGTATAGCCTACTGTATTCGCAAGTAACCATGGGAACTGTTCATTATAGCCTACTGAATGACAACGAAGTCTGAGGTTTATGCTAGAAAATAGGCCTATGCAAGTAGTAAATAATTTCGACCATTACAGCGAGATTTATAACATGAGTCATAGTAGTTTCTGCAGAAACGGAAGACAATACTTTTGTATAAAATACTTGAAACAGGTACTTTATTTCTATCCTTACACTGTTTTCTTCTTTTTCAGGTGAGTGGTGATTTCATAGTTATCAAGTGATGACTGCTTCACAAAGTAAACTGGTCAGTTTACGGAGTGGAGAACCAATAAAGAGGTTTGTTTTAATGTAATTTAGATTTAAAAAGACAAAGCCTTAGTTATTATGTGAGACATGATACATTAAAACTGTCTGATCGGCATTTTTTTTTGCGTTGCAGCAGACATTTTCGTGTTTTATTAAATTCATTTTTATCAGTTATATTTTAATGTGTTATGTGACATAAAGTAAGCCGAAATGTGAAATATATTATAAAAGTAAAGTAAAGTGATCCCTATACAGGCCATGGAGGCCCAGAGGGTTCCTGGGGGTTGAGGCTCCCATATTTTGGACATTCGGCACGTGAAGGTGGTAAGGTTGTCATCCTTACGCACCGGCCGCCTTTACCCCCAGGATTGCTCCTGGTACTCATTTCTGTCAGAGGCTGAGTTGACCCCAGGGCCATAGGGCCACCAGAAGGATTAGGCCAATTGAAAAACTCCAACTACCTCAACGGGAATCGCACCCGCGACCTTCCGGTGTGTAGCGCAGCGTCTCAACCACTACGCTACGGCGTACCCGCGAAATCTCTATATATATAAAAGGCTTTGTCCTGACTGACTGAATGAATGACTGACTGAATGACAGGAATCAACGTACAGCCTAAACTATAACAGGTAGAGACTTGGAATTTTGACAGTACCTTCGCTTCATAATGTAGGTGCTCACTAAGAAAGGATTTTGAAAAATTCTGATTCTAAATGCCAAAAATTAAATGTTTTTGAAAATACTTAATCCCTTTTTACATAGAATTATCAAAACAAATTCACAGAACGTATTGTTACCAGTGGTATCAGGTGGGCTTGGATTAAATTAAATGGATGTTTGACAAATTAGAGAAGGTATCATTATAATTCATATTATCTATATTAATGAAAGGAATTCTCCTCGATGTCCAGCGAAATCTACTGAACGCAGAGATCTGAAATTTTAAACATAGGTGTGCTGAAGGGTCGGAAAATGCACCTCCAAGCCGGAATTTTAATTTTAGTTTTCGTTCGTGAGTTATGAGTGAAAAACTGGCAAAAACCGTGCATTTTTTGCGTTTTCAAAACATAAGTTTTCAGTAATAAATTTCAATATCAAATCACTTACAGATGGCTTTGGCTATTTTTGTCATCATACCTCATACCTTGGAAATAAAAGCAACGGGAACGCTTGATTTTGTTAGTCCATCCTAGACGATTCATTTGTTTAGAGTGTCAAGGCCCATAGACATATGACATTTTCAACCTACACGGAAGAAGGATAATCAACCCTAAATATGGTCAAACATTGTTCGATTTGGACGAAACTCACTATGCAGGGGTTTTCTGGGCCAAGGAACTCGAATCTGAGGTCGCTTTTACCAGGCGACGCTACATAATCGTGGTATATAGTCCACGTGATTTAGGTGTTAATAAATATAATGATTTAACTATTATGATCTTAATTTTAAATTTTTGAAATAATTATCGTGGGCGAAGCCGCGGGCACATGCTATCTTATAATAATAAAAGGACGTGTTTGTCTGTCTGTCCGCGATGACCATCGAAATCTACTGAACGCAGAGATCTGAAATTTTAAAGATAGATGGACTGAATGGTGGGCAAATGCACTTCGAAGCCGAATTTTTAATTTTAGCTTTCGTTCGCGAGTTATGAGTGAAAAACTGGCGGAAAACGTGATTTTAGCGCTATCGAAGCATCAGATTTCAGTAATACATTTCAATGTCAAATCAATTGCAGTTGGCTTTGGCTATTTTTGTCATACCGTGGAAATAAAAGCATCGCGATCGCTTGAATGTTGTAAGCCCACGCTGGTCGATTCATTTGTTTAGAGTGTCAAGGCCCACAGACATATGACATTTTCAACCTACACGGAAGAAGGATAATCAACCCTAAATATGGTCAAACATCGTTCGATTTGAACGAAACTCTCTATACAGGGGTTTTCTGGGCCAAGGAACTCGAATCTGAGATCGCTTTTACCAGGCGACGCTATCTAATCGTGTTATGTAATTCACGTGATTTAGGTGTTAATAAATATGATTTAACTATTATGCTCTTAATTTTTTAATTTTTATTCTTGATATAATTATCGCGGGCGAAGCCGCGGGCACATGCTAGTATATTATATAGGCATAAAATAAATTTAAAATGGTTTGATACAGGACACATGTTATAAGTAGGGACCGATTCTTAGGTTTTTACCTTTTTTTTTTCCCTTACTTCCAAAACAAAAAGCGCTCATACACTTTTTCGAATCAAGACCATAGGATTCACCCACATTAATTCTATGGCACCTAAAAATACCTAAATGGGGTATAAAAACCTAAATATACCTAAACGGGATATATAACCTAAAATATCTAATTTAGGCTACTTTTTGTCTTTTTTGTTAAATTTCTCAGTTAAGAAATCGATATTTTGCGGAGAGACAATTTTTGTCGGGTTGAAATTAATACCACCAGCGTTTCGTTCAACCCATTGTCGTCTAGGATGTTCGTACGAACAACCATTGTGTATGAACAAGGGTATAGATTTCCGTGTTTTAAAGCGCTTGTTGGCCTTTATTTACTACCCTCTTATTCATACTGAGTGGTCACAGTGTGAGGTTTAAGAAGATGTATTAATTATGCCGAAACAAATGAAATCGAGTTTATTACGGCTTCTTTTGATTGTTTATGCTTTCTTTCTTCAATTGTCTATAATATTGTCGTAAAGCAAGTTTACACAAATTTAAGTCAATTTTGTTACGTTAAACTTTACTAGTATTATGTATTGAATCCTGTGTAGCACATTAAAATTCATTAAACCAATTATTCTACCCAAAAACGATATTTTTTACAAAAAACCTAAAAAAACTATTTCACCTAATGGAAAACCTAAAACAGTGTTTTTAAAAACCTAAAAATCCGGTCCCTAGTTATAACGTAATAAATAAATACCATATTTTTCTGAAAGTAATATATTATATAGGCATTTAAAGTTGTTTTATACAGGCCACATGTTGTAAAGTATTTTCATTAAAATGTCTGGCTATCGTTACGTTCAAATCAATTAAATTAAATAATCTAAAAAAAAAAAATTCCACCAAAGTACTAGTAATTTTTGTAGGACTAGGCTGAATACGAAAAAATTATTTACATATATCAGTTCGTACATTAAATTAATAAACATGAAATGTGGTTTATTTATACATATGTGAAATCGGAGTAATATATGAAAATAATTTGTTTGGAAGACAAAGATGTATTGACGTAATGTCTTGCGTTCACCAGAAATTAAAATTAACCACTGAGTCACTGTTAAAAGTACTAATTGTGCGTTATATGATGAAAGAGACTTGTTTATTGACTATTTGGAGAGGCTCCAATATATGTAAAATGTAATATATTAGTCCAGAATAAAAATCTAGAATTGTAGTTTAGAATTATATTAAAATTTACCAATTAAAATTATTTTAGATTTAAAAATAATCTCCATTAGGGTGGAACGAAAAACATCAACTTTTGATTTTCAATTTGTAATAGCGCGGAAAAGTTGCCTTTCGGTGTAAATAAGATAAATTTAAAATATGAAAAATATTGGATTATGTCTTGAGGTGCCGCAAGGACGTTAAAGTTTCATAAAACACACACTTTTTGCAATTTTTTCAAACACTTCTGCGAAACAATCAGCTTTTGATTTTTAATTTGTAATAGCGCGGAAACGTTGCCTTTTGGTGTAGATAAGATAAATTTAAAATATGAAAAATATTGGAGTAGGTCTTGAGGTGCCGCAAGGAGGTTAAGTTTCATTAAAAAACACACTTTTTTTGATTGTTTTCAAAGATTTTTGCGAAACAATCATCTTTTTATTTTTAATTTGTAATAGCGCGGAAAAGTTGTCTGTTGGTGTAGATAAGATAAATTAAAAATATGAAAAAGATTGGAGTAGGTCTTGAGGTGCCGCAAGGAGGTTAAAAACACACTTTTTGGAAATTTTTCAAAGATTGTTACGTGTCTCGATTATGAAATAAAAAGTTTCAAATAGGCGTTATAATATGAATAGAAAGATAAAAACAGCTTTACTATCTTTACTGAACTTTACTGCTATTGGGTGTGATGGAACCGTTGTAAACACTGGACATAAAAATGGTGTGATTTCTTTGATGGAAAAGGAAATAGGAAGACCTTTACAATGGTTAATTTGTTTGTTCCATGGTAATGAGCTAACATTGCGACATCTTTTTTGTCATTTAGATGGTAAAACGAAGGGACCCAATGAGTTTAAAGGCGAAATAGGTCAGCAACTAGAAAACTGTGCTAATCTACCTGTGGTTACTTTCTTGCCAATTGAAAATAACCTTCCTCTTTTGGAGAACAAAAATGATTTAAGTACAGATCAAAAATATTTATTGGATATGTGTATCGCTGTATCAAGTGGAAATTGCACATAGATTTATCTTTCAAAACCCTGGAAAAATTGCTCACTCCAGTTGGTTGACATTAGCCAACCGCGTGCTTAGATTGTATGTGGCAACTGAAAATCCAACTGAAAATCTTAAGACTCTGGCTGAGTGCATTGTGAAAGTGCATACGCCTGTGTGGTTTAATATTAAGTTAAAATCTTCCTGTACTTATGGTTCCAAACATCTGTTTAACCTTATCTCATATTCACGCTATCTCTCTGACGATCTCAAGAACGTTATAGACCCGATTATTGAAAGAAATGGGTACTTTGCTGCTCCGGAAAATCTTCTTTTGTCCATGCTATGTGATGAACGCAAAATTCAAAGAGAACTTGGTTTACGACGTGTTTTAAAAGCAAGAACAGAAAGTAGAGGCGGAGTCAGGAAGTTTAAAGTTCCAAAATTAAACTTTGATGCAAAGGATTAGGCTACATCGACATGATCTCATGGCCTGAAAATGACGTAACTGAACCCCCCTTGTTCAAACATGTATCCAGTGACTCTCTCAAGACTTTATACGGAAGGTATCTGAAGCTGAACCAAATAGTAAAATGAATCCGGTTATCGACTTTCCCCGGCTTCCTTGTCACACGCAAGTAGTGGAAAGAGCTGAGAAGCTGGTGACCGAATCGGCTCAAAATCTCTGTGTTTCAATCGCAAGAGAAGGATACATAAGAGCAAAAGTTGACTCACGTGTGAATATGCCAAAATATAATACAAAAAACAGTTTAATGTGGCAAAGAAGTAGAAACAAAACTTTTGCTGCTGTAACATTTTTTATCATTAAGGATACAGAAGTAAGAAATACAAAATTTTTATTATTATTATTATTATTATTTGTAATTAATATATTTTTTAATTCTAATGCTTATATGTGTATTTAAAACAAAGTTTTGTAACATTTTATGTACGAAAAATTCATAAAAAATAATTTATCAAAGCTTATAATTTCTCAATTTTTTCAAATATTTTACAAACTTTAAGCTCTTTGCGGCACCTCAAGATGTTGTAGTATTGCAACCAAATTTTGTTTAATTCTTTTTGAGCCTAAAAGGCAACTTTTCCGCGTTATTACAAATTAAAAATCAAAAGCTGATTGTTTCGCAAAAGTGTTTGAAAAAATTGCAAAAAGTGTGTTTTTATGAAACTTTAACGTCCTTGCGGCACCTCAAGACATAATCCAATATTTTTCATATTTTAAATTTATCTTATTGACACCAAAAGGCAACTTTTCCGCGCTATTACAAATTGAAAATCAAAAGTTGATGTTTTTCGTTCCACCCTAATGTCCATATTGTAATATGTTATCCTCTTCTTGGTAAAGTTCTTCCATATGTTGTTTAAAAAATCACTTATTTATAAAAGTTGTTCGTGAACGTTCTGGCGTTTTCTTCGTATTCAGCTTTAAAACCAAACCAGGTCATGTCAAAATGAGATGCATTTCGATACTTAAAAATGTATCATCTTCAGTCGTCGTTTTTCCGGAGATTGGAAGGTAGAGCAGAACTGCTTGCTGTGGTAGTGAGTCTACTACCACAGTTTAGATTATTCATAAACGTACTAGTTGGAAAATTAATCACTTCATAATGAATTAAATTAAGCTGTATGACATTTTATGACTCTGTAATATAAGTACCGGTAATTGGATTTAGACCCCTGCTAGAAGCACACACAAGCTTACAAGCGGGCAGGCGTTATGTGAGAAGGTTATCGACCTCCATGATGCCCACACCTAAGCAGGATTTATTCCTCTCTAACAACATTATTATTACACGCTACCTTGCAATGTCATGTTCCAACCTACATCAATTTCTCTTTCTCCCCGATTTCCTCGATTGATATTTTGTTAATAGACAATGCACAATAAAACCCCTAACATATAAAATTGAACTTACACTGGGAGACACTGCAGAGGCATCTAGGAGCCACAGTTGGAACTACGTCCACTAGGGGTTAACATGGCAACTTTAACGGCCTAGTACGGTAAAGTACTACTTTCCAGCGTGTACTTAAATAATTATTTATGGTATAAGGGTCAAAAGCGAGAGCAATCCTGCGAGGAGAATAAAATTGCTTTAACACGCGTGCCATAGACTATTCTATAGACAGTCCTTAACATTTGTGAAATAATAATAAACTTCATTGTAATTAATTACGCACCATAGAGCCACCCATCTTGCAGATAGCTGACAGCTGTTATTGATTTTCTCTTACACTGCTGCCAACATGAAAACATCTTTCGCCCACCAAATATAAGGACTTTTGCATTCACCGTGAGAAATTTCACATTTAAAAAGGCGCATTGAATTTTAAAATTGTCATTTTTTATTAAACTGAGTCTGTTTAATAATTATATGCACATATTTTTAACTAAATGAGTGTTTTCTATGTGACGGATGCCGAAGTTAGATCAGTGGAGTTGCATAAAGATTCTATAGCACTACTGCGATATTGTGCAGCTTTTACTTCGTACTTTTATTCAAGCTCTCTAATAACTAGCCTATAATTTAAGCGTTTAATTTTATAAGGGTCTAAGTGTCAAAATTATGGTTTTCAGCTGATAATTTTAAATGGATCTATGTCCCAGACCAATGCATTTCAGAAGGGTCCAATGTCCAGGAAAAGTCAAGTTAATAGCAATAAATTCCAAGAGAAAGCGCACATCTTTCTGTGGGTCTTTTTCTTGCTTTCTACACAATCATGATTTTGGCACTTAGACCCTTATAAAACTAAACGCTTCAATTCGAGTTATGGCTAATTTTTGCTTGTCCTTTGCTTATTACCTCGAATCTAATCGATATAAATAATTTGCGTTCTAAGAACTCGAAGTTTGTACTGTACATTATTCAGTACTTTGGCCTTTCAGCCGAGGAAAGAAAATTGCGAAATCCTGATCAGTTCCTAGTAGATTTTAATTTAACGGGGACACCGTTTCCACTTGCTAGATGTAGGCCTACTCCATGATGGAAGTAACCTATGGTGTGACAGTAACCTATGGTGTCATGCTGACTTGTTACGATTACCCACATACTCTCTTCCACCGTCTTGCCCAAGCTTGTAGCTCCGACAAATAGTTCGCACCACCGAACCATCATGACTGGGATTTGCTTGCAGCTCTGTCGGCCACTTGGACTTAGGCCTACACGATTTTTTGTGGATGAAAGGAGGAAATTTATGCGATGGGAAAGGCAGGAGTTTTGGAGAATGCTGGTAGAATGAAATTCGAGAAAAAGAGGACCCCGAGAAAACCTGAATTAGTACCTATATCACGAATATGGCTAAGCTTCACCAAAATTCGAACCCGTGGACATAAGCCCACTGACATGGCCCAAGTAGCAGTAGGCTATAATATTCCATACACGTCTGATGACTAGGGCCCTGATTTTTTGGTGAAATAAAATGGCTGATTTCGATGTTAACTTCCTTCTATTTCGGTGGGTATTTCGTAAAATAAATTAATTATACTACATTGGGAACTTTGCGCAATAATAAACTTTGCATCTTTATTTACATGAACTAACACCCCCCCCCCCCCATTTCTATATTCTTCTGCCCTTGTATGAACTTTCGATTTAGACATGATTATAGAGTTAATGTTCAAACATCATGACGAGAAATATTATCGTAATTTCTACTAAACACCATCAGATAGCCATTTGCAAACAGAAGTGCCAACTATACCACTGTGGATAAAAGACGAAATCTGTTGAATACAAGTAATAAACATTCTACACTCTTCTGCTGTAATCGACCATAGGCATCGCTAACTTGGCAAAGACATGGCACGAAAGGAGGGTACTCAACAGTACAAACCAGGTCACAGACAATCTTTGCGTAAATTCTGCAATCTTTGTAATCGATCACAAATATCGATATATCGGTAAATCTTCGACAGCCACAGAAACAGCAGAGAAAAAAGCATGCTACTAAGAAATAAAAAATACTGTACATCAAAACACAATATTGTGATTTTAAGGCACATTTTCGTGCTCATTTCTCACTTTTCTGACAGAAGGGGCTTCGCGCTTATAGACACATTTCGCGGAATCGAGTAAATTTCGCGATATTTCGTGGATTCAATTTCGTTCATATTGGTATTTTAAGCATATAAAAGTTAAATATAGCTAAAGGGAGGTTGTTTTATAAAATTTCGCGCTTATCGTGGTTACCAAAAAATACGGCCCCTACTGATGACGTAGGCCTATACCTCAGGAGACTCCCCGCCACGCGGAAGTTACTACAGTTAACTGCTTTTGTTATTTTGCTGTCGGCCGTCTATCACAGGTAATGCAAGTTGTGTAAATTATAAAGTAATTTGTTTAAATATGAACATACCTTATGTTGTTTGATTCGTAATATTATATGATGTCAGAAAAATATCAGCTCTTTTCAAATATTTTGACCATAAATTATCTACAGACTAATAGATAACAAAACTCGTTGACGGAATTCTCCGGAATACGGTTAAAATATGGTAGGAAGAACACAATTGCCAAAGGCAATGTACAGTAGTATTATTCGGACGTGGCAGTCCAAGGATGGATGCTCAGTAGATGCAGACGAGTCCAATAAACATTCGTACTGCATGGAGGGGTGTATGGGTTAGTTATGTCGTTGCTTTCAGAGCGGTAAGATCGTATAATGCAGTGAAAAAAAACAAGAGACCTCGTTACAATCGCTTCTCCTCTCCCGCTAGATTTTTACCCCTCCCCATGATTCCTCCTACATGCGTCACCTCTCTCACGCGCATCTGACTGCCACCTCTCATTAATACCACTGTACATATGCAGTACTAGACGAAATGATGTAAAACGTCCGGCGTCGCCCGGGTTTTGTATTTTGTAATTAGAAATTAATTTATGAAGGACTTTAGATTTTCAAACTCTACGTCCTTATATTAGAGGTATTAAAAATTTGAAACGAAGAATAACGACTTATCACACTCAAACTATTCCCTCAGAAAACGCTTGATATAGCTTTTTATGGCTCATAGAGGATGTAAAATTTTGCATCCCATCGCTTGTACACACCAAGCCGGTATAGAAAAAACAGAAATTCCGGTAACATAAAATTGTATTGTCTTTGCGGAATATTTTATTTCTCGCTCTCATTTTACCATACAACCGTTTCGGGGATGAAATTAAAAAGATATTCAATATCACTTTCATACTTCCATCTCCAAAAAACCTGCGATATAATAATACACATACAATATTACCATACCTCGTATGGGTATTCTCTATGTCCAGGGTAGAGAAAGTTATGCATCACATAAGTTGACTGCATCACATTGTGCATTAGATGAATTATATCGATAGCTTCTCTAATTTGTCAAAGTCTCGTATCATTTATTTCCAAACCTACCTGAGACCATTGCCAAACAACACACTGTTGTCATGTGAACTGTGATTTGGATTTGATAATTCTGTGTAAAAAGGGATTAAGAATTCTCAAAAACGTTTGATTTTTTGCATTTAAAATAAAAAAAATTCAAAATCCTTTCTTAGTGAGCACTTACATTATGAAACAAAGGTACCGTACTGTCAAAATTCCAAGTCTCTTCCTATTATAGTTTAGGCTCTACGTTGATTCTATGTCAGTTAGGACAAAGTCTCATATAGCCTATATATATATATATATATACATTAATTGACACACTAAGGCCCGGTTGCATAAAAGCTCCAGATATCTTCTAGACAGCTAAGGGTTCTATACATCTTAGCCTATATACTCGATAAATACCTTCCCATTTCCGAAAGCGAATACGCTCAGTAAATAGCCATATGTCAGATAAATGAGTTGAGCACTTTGTCAATAGATGGAGACACGGTGAATACTGTAATATCAAATTGGCCGTGACTGAGTAGCAACCAATGAGAGCGCTTCCAGCTATTGTATTCAAAATGGCTGAATTTTCTGTCTGCTGTTTATCTGGTAAAATGAATGTAAAACGTGAGAGAAACTTCGGCAATGTCGACTTCGGGACTTGTGCATTCGAGAAAACGTCACCCATCACAATCTGACAACGTAATGCCTAAAACGTAACACATTAATTAAGTTATAGCTGATTTACCACTGAGAAAGGAATCTTTCGTTTTGTTCCCATTTCTAATGATGGGCTATTTAACGCTGAAAAAGGCATGCTTGCAGTTGTTCCTTATTCCATATGATGGCGTATTTTATCCATAGCTCATTGCTTTGACAGCGTGATGCTTTTCCGAAATTCAATATCGTCAAAGATCGAATTCTTTCAGGGAATATTTTTGCACACCTCTAGGCCTAATTATCGTCTCAGGATGAGGACGAAGATGACGAGAAAGATGATTATGTATTAATATTCGTGCTGTAAAAAGGCAATATTTTCTTCATAAAGTGTTGCACCAGAAAATAAAATTAATATACTTAAACTACATTTTTTCCCGAATCTGAATATCTTCGTACTTTTTGAAAGGATTACTGTATTTCTTTTAGTGATGAGCGAGACCAGTCTTGGTCTTGCAGTCTTGGTCTTGGTCTTGCAGAAAATGCAAGACCAAGACCAAGACCAAGACCGCATCTGCGTTAGCAAGACCAAGACCAAGACCGAGTGTGCAAGACCAAGACCAAGACCGAGACCAAGTCTGCAAGACTCGGGCAAGACCAAGACCGAACTGCAAGACTCTTGCAGTCTTGCTATATTGAAAATGTTTTAAATGCTCGATTGTGTACGCAGCAAGCCAGCAACCACTACTGAAAGGTGCCGTTACCGTTACCGGTAGAGGTGGGAAAATAAGCTGTTTCTAGATAAAGGTTGTAGCCGAAACTGTTACGCGCACATAACAGTTTTATGAAACGGTTGCAAAAGACCGGTTTCACTTGCATTTTTGTTGGAACTGTTTCGGCTAGGCTGGCAAGGACGAGAGGGGGAGCAGCCGAGACTAAAGACTTGGGGCCCCGGCCCGGCCGACCAGGTTTTATTTTTTACTTTCTAATTTACTCTAAAATTAAATGTTTTATAAATCAACAAACAGCTTAAGCTATGTTTTATGTGTTTATTTTTTATCTGCATTGTCCTGTCGCATAACGGTGACACGGAATTAATCAGGTAATCTGAAGCGGATTATTCTTGGAGAAAAATTATTTTTTTTAAAGTAGAAGCAGAAATCCTTTTGGACTCAACAGTAGGCCTCACTAACGTTCGGCATTTAAAATAATAATTTTCAAATGATTAATTTTGATACATATAATACATATAAAATTGGTACAAATCTCTGCAAAATTATACCCGGGATTCCTAGGAAATTCATGACCTCTTATAGCATTGACGTTTTTGGAGATATCTTTGCTAGACAAGTGAATTATAATAGTATTATTGATACTTTTGCAAAGTAAAAAGCTAGGAAAGCTATTTTTTAAGACGGTGGATTCTTAAGACATTCTTTTAATAATTACTTTGTAGTATAGCCTATTACATGTCTCAGTAACAATAACATTTTTCCTTTTGAATACTTTATTAGCTCAACCTTTGTCTGATATCGGCATAAGATAGACTGTGCCATAATATAATTAAAAATCAGGTAAACTGATACAAAAAAGTGCCAGATGTAGTTAATTGGTCTTTTTTTTTTCAGAAACTATATAGTTTTAGACCGAACTCTTGAGAAAGTTCGTTAAACACATGTGAAGGAATAAGTGGGATAACAACAGAACGAATGCCTCACATCTAAAGCAAGATGTGATATAATAAATTTACAAACATCTGACTGCATTGTGGTGAAGGCCCTCAGTGATTAGCTAAGCGGCTTTGTAGTATAGTGATGATTTGCCATTTAATAAGCATGTGGCCGTTAATCAGTCGTTACTCCGGTACCGGTCAAGCGATTTGGTACAAAATTAATAGGCTTCTTTCTATGGACGTTATAAATATGTATATCAAATTTCATGAAAATCCAATAAAGCTTATTTGAGTTATCGCGCATACAGGCACACGGACAGACTGACGGAGAGACACGGACGGACAGCCATTTTCCCGTCCCCCACATGATCTCAGAAAGTACCATTCTGGTACTTAATAAGAGTTCTTATGTCATTGTGTCAAGTTTTATTGTCAATCGTATATGTTTATCTTATCTTCAGTTTATGTTGTTCAAAACAAGCAAATTTTTCATAGTGATTAAACATAGTTGGGTACCGATATATAATTTAAATGTTGTTATTTATAGTTGAAAAGTAAGACACTAGTTGTACAGTGATTAGTTTTTATGATTATTGATAGCATTTTGCCAAAACACGTATTATTACCTCTGTGTGTACAACTGAAAAGCTTTTAAACTTACATGGTTTTATTTTTTGTAAAATATGACTAACTTTTTAGTGATTAACAAAAATATCATATGTCTTCAAGTAATAGGATACTTACATACCATTACATACATTATATAATATTTATGTAATATTTTTATACAATCTTTTTGCTGCATACTTTGGGTTTCAGTGGTGAAATTAATATTTGACGGGGCCCGGGAAATTTTTTACTGAGGTCCTTTGCTTTCTCTCCACGGCCCTGCAGAGAACTTGTTTTAAACTACTTCTTGGGGTAGGAACAATACATTCCTCCCAAATAGCAAAGAGGAAAATTGTCTCCAAGGACAATTGTAAATCACATACCTTCATTTGAAAGATATGCTACGCCGACCCTTGAGAAATTTATGACATGGTGTAATGCCGACACTAAAGTCTGTTTGTTGTGAGTTGGCACGGATCAGAAAATTGAGACAGAAGATGTTTGGCAGAAGTCAGTAATTGAACAGAAAGAGATAGAAACATACTATTATGAAAGGTTACTCACTCCACGAATTTGTATAATCAGGACTTAACATAAACACCATTTACAGTAAGAAGCCGCCACGTCTCTTTCCTAAACGACAATATGACTGCTTAAACACATCTGGCGATTATTTAAACCTCGAAATTCTGGTTTTCCCCCATTTTTTCTATACACCCTACTCCAACCAGTGGGATAGTGGAGTGAGTAACAAACTTTTGCCTACCTGCTGAATAGTGGCAGGGTAGTTTTATGACTTCAGTGCCAACATAACCCACACAGCGGTCTTTCTAATTACCTTAACTTGGAAAAACTGTTAAAATGTTTTCTCACATTGATACAAGCATAATAATGAATCTTCTTGATTAGTACTTTAAATGAAATTACTTAATAAAAAAGTTAAATACATTGAAATTCTTAACCAATACCTAAATTAATGTTTACATGTAACAGAAAAAGAACAAGTCACTATAAGGAAATAAAATGCAAAGTAAAAATCCAACACGTTTTAAATGCATATACTGTTAATACCTTTTTAAGTTTTACCAAAAAAAAAAAATATATTACGTTTCAAATGACATTGTACTTAATTTTTTGGACATAACTTGTTATTGTTAATATTTATATATAAGAAATTTCAGACACCGGTCGACGGATAGTTTTAATGCTTGTATAAAATCAACTGCTCCACCTATTCCCAATTAAACATTTTTTAAATTCTAAAATATGCATATCAATGGCAATAAAACAGCAAAATTTGATAGGTATAGACCAACAATTTTTTATGAATTTAAAATAGACAAGAGGCAAGGCAATAGACAGGAGGCAAGGACGTGGGTCCGGTCCGCACCCCCCCCCCACCCAAATATGAGATTTTTAAAGTATTAGTTAAAAAAATATTTTTTGTATTACTTAGGAAGAGAAGATGTCAGTAATATCTGGTTCATCAGTTTAGGACCCCCGGGAAACTGATTTCTAAATATGTACTTGACCGGGACATTAAATGGGCCTTGCTGTGTGGGTGGCTTAATCCTACTATACTGTAGTCTGAACTCTTCAAATTTTAAAATAAGAACGGGACACAAACCATTTTAATGGTATATCCATTTACAGTCATTTTATAAAATTGATCTCTTATATGTAAAGTAACGCCACACAGACCTTGTTTTGTTACGGTTACTCGTTTTTGTTTCATGTTGAAACACTACGTTACAACAATCAACAACACAACGAAACGATAGCTGTTTCTACTTTCTAAGGAATGAAAACGTGTAACTCGTCTGTGCGACTGCTTGCAAGTTGAAAGGAAGGTATTTTGCTAATCACTTGCAGGGGTTGCAGCCAGTAGAAACGCAACAGCGAAAATAAATAGACTTCTTCCTATGGATGTTGTAAGTGCGTATACCAAGTTTCATGAAAATCCAATAAAGCGCATTTGAGTTATCGCGAGTACTGACACATGGACAGACAGACAGACGGACAGACATTTTCCCGTCCCCCACACAAATTTCATAAAGTACCATTCTGTCACTTAATAACTAATGGCTAAAGATGAAATAGCTTTCAGTTGTTTTGTTACTGTTTTCACGGTTCAAGCAACTAAAAGCAATTAGCTTTCGTTACTTTCGCAAGCAATAACACACATGTAATCGGTGTAACTGTAAATCACGTAAACTCCATCAATCACAGTAAGATGCGTAAAAGAAAAATGCAAGACTCTTGCAACAAGACCAAGACCGAGTATGCAAGACCGAGACCAAGACCAAGACCAAGACCGAGTATGCAAGACCAAGACCAAGACCAAGACCAGGGTTACCGATGCGAGACCAAGACCAAGACTGAGTGTGCGAGACCAAGACCAAGACCGCCTTAGTCTTGGTCTTGGTCTTGCATTTGCTCATCACTAATTTCTTTCAGGGGAATATTTACTTCTGTATAGGCCTAGGCCTTATACGATCTGGCATTGAAGATGACCAGCAAGAAAATATGATGTGAATTAATATTCGCGATGTTTTCCTAAAAGTATTACAACAGAAAATGAAATTAGTACAAATAAACGATGGATACATTAATAGCCTAGGGTATAACAAAGGTCATCTAACCGGTAATATACAATTTTTCTATATTATGAATTATTTCACACACAAATTAATAACCAATGCCAGCTTCATTACTACTTTTCATTATAATACCATAACAAGCTAGTAACATCATGTAAGATAAAGTGCTAACATAATAACAAAACATACATCAACATAAATGTATCGCACGTCCGCCATATTGAATGTTTATCTGAAGAAATTAACTCTATCTCGGAAGCCAAACTTATGCGCGTGAAAGAACATTCCCTAAAAAAGGTGCCAGTATTATGTGGAAGCAAGAGGAGAACATTTCCAACATCCCTTGTGATGAGGTACGTGGTTATTTTCATTGTAATTTTAACTGTAAAAGTGTGAACCTGAATCATTACACCGATCACGGCTTTATTTGCGTAGATATTTCACCCGACCGCTCGGTAGTTGCATTTTAAGACCGATTCCGTTTAATCCGGACTTGCAGTAATCCGTACAGGGCCCGGTCCCCTCTAGACCCTATTACAGGGACTCTACTGTAGATCAGCGCTGTGACGCTATTCGCTCTCCTCATGCAACAGGCCCGGGTTCGATTACTGGTTGAGCAAGTTTTATTTGTGGGATTTTTCGGGATTTTCCTCACCTGTGAGACTAATGTCGGGAAACTTTGATCCCCGGATATAATCTGGCGTCATTATTAGAGACCGGATTTTAAAGGGAATTCTTTTTTTATATTTCATCACAAAACGTGATAAAATTGAACAGGACATTACTGAGTAAGTTTCAACTGCAAATGACCTGGTTTTAACGTCACTTTTTTTACTTTTTTAGGCCCATTTCCCTTTTTTTAGGAACTTTCCCTTTCCAGTACCTTTTTTGCTAATTTATTTTGAAAAATTCGTAAATTACCCAGTATTTGGCAATATGAAAACATTAAAAATTGTTTGCACTGATTCACCATTGAAAAAATAATTCCTCCCAGCAGAATAGAGCGTTACAGGGAAATCACAGGTTTGCCATTGCCTAAGTTTCCCATTATAACAAGGTGGGGAACATGGATTTCGTGTGCTATTTTCCTCTGTGAGAATTTCAACGAAATCAACAAATTTCTTCAGTCATTAGATGTTAAAGAATCAGCAGCAATAGAGCAAGCAAAGGCTTAGGCCTACATAAAACAAACATGTATCTATCTGTTGAATTTTTACACTCTCTTACTTTTATATCCCTTTTTTTCCCACCTTTTTCTAGCATTAATTTTCCCTTTTTTCCCACCTTTTCTTGGCAATAATTTTCCCTTTTTTGGGTGAAAATTTTCCCTTTAAAATCCGGTCTCTAGTCATTATCATCATCTCGTCCGCGTCTTGATCGGATTGAGTGTTCTTGTGTGAGACTGCTGTGTATCGTCCTATGTGTTCGTGTTATTCTGGAGGAGGCCCTGGCATTCAACTGATCACTCAGAATCTTCCGCTAAACTCGAGAATTTACTGACGACCGTGTCAACTGATTGGTGTCAAGTCTGCAGTTGGCAAAAGCATGACTACTTCCAGACTTAAGTCAGCAAATGGTAGAATAGTTTACGGATTATAAACGAAACATACCTGTAGAAACAAATATTGAATAGATTGTTCGGTGACTAACAATAATAATGATTGACTTATTTAAATATAAATTAATATAATTTGATAATTAATAAATAAGGTAAATTGATAAAACAATATGCGAGATGCGGTTAATAGACCATATTTCTGAAACTATTGACCACGATTTCTTGAGAAAGTTTGATCCGCATATATGAAGGAAACCGTGGAATAAATGGACTATTAAAAATATCTTCCTCCAAAACTATTATACTATTTTTGTTTTGACCTGTTTCCTTCATTATGTAATTTTCATATTGTATGTGTTTCTTGTTTTTTTTTCTGTTTTTAGTTGTAGTATTAGTTTAAATGACCGCCGGCGTGGTCTTGTGGTTAGCGTCGCTGACTACAGATTCGTCGGCCCGGGTTCGATCCCGGTACCTCAGACTTTTCTGAGGTAGGGAGGTCTGGAACGGGATGCACTCAGCCTTATGATTCAAATTGAGGAGCTACTTGATAGAGAAGTAGCGGCACCGGTCATGGAGACCACCATTAACGGCCGTTGGTGTCGGCTTGCTGACCACATGCCCCAATACTGCCAAATGCCTATGGTAGATGACGCAGCGGTCGGGTGGTAGGCATTGTTCCTTCAAGGGATGTTGTTATTATTATTGTTACCAATAAATCTAACCACTTTGTTATCACATTTATACCCGCGTTAGCATTTTTCAGGCATCCTCATCCTTTATTCCACTGAAGATCTTCATCAGGGCCCGGATTTTGATGACCTAAAATTGTTTGAAAAAGACCTATAAAATGACTTAATAATAATTATTATAAAAAATGACCTAAAAACTGACATTTTGTTTATAAAAAAATATTATTGTTCACACAAAGTTATAGACTAGTTTGTGCATAATTGTAAAAACTGTAATGTTGTGAGTGTTCTTTTCTCATGGAAATTTATACTGGCACTGAGGCACTGGTGAGTCAAAATTCGGCACATCCTTTTGTGGTCTGCCGGATTATATTGTTGTTTATTGAGAACAATAGTAAGTGTTTCTTTGATTCTCACTTCCGACTGAGACATGTCAACACATTAACGCCTAATTTTTCCTTCTTGCATTAAACAAACAACACTTCAAAGACACCACCCCTAGCGACAAAAAAAAAGTTAATGCACTTAATGTAAATACATGAAAATGACTAATTAAGGAAGCAAAGGACACGAAAATGACAAAATAATGACCTAAAATTGAAATAAATGCCCTAAAATATAAAATTGCATACAATGACAAAAAATTACCTAACAAAAATGCATTTCTATAATCTAGATGCCATGATTAGGATTTATCCACAAGTTGGCAATGTCTATGCAGCATCAATAAAAAGATGACATGTCATTAGAATCCGGGCCCTGATCATCATCATTATTTTAAACAATTATAGCATAGTGCCTAGTTACATGTTATCATGATTTCTTTGTGATATGTCTTCACTAATAACAAAAAAGTTGACTTTTGGTTGCTTCAAAGCTTATAATAACAAAATAAATTAGTAAATAGGCTATATTTAAATATTTATTTGTGGACCTCAGAAGATTACCCGCCACGGTGAAGTATGAAAATTAATACCAAACAATTGCTGGAGTTAACAGCTTTTATTATTTTGCTGTCGGCCGTCTATCACAAGTAATGCAAGTTGTGTAAATTATAAAGTAATTTGTTTAAATATTAACATACTTTATGTGATATGATTCGTAATATTATAATATGTCAGAAAAATATCAGCATTTTTCAAATATTTTGACGATAAATTATCTACAGACTAATAGATTACAAAACTCGATGACGGAATTCCCCGGAATACGGTTAAAACGCGGTGGGAAGAATACAATTGCCATAGGCAATATATACTAGCACAATTTCAATTAATGCTTGTTAACTGATTATTCACTCAACTGCTATATATTTTGTTTAATTCATTTATCTAATAGTAAATAATTAAAACATATTTAATAACACTGATATCGTTTTTACGTAAATTGCAGGAATTACATAATTTTATTCGTAATTATATTCTTTAACGTTAAAAATATTTATAATTAAACCAACAAAATTAACCTTAGCCTGATGGGCATACAAATCCAAAATGAACCGTAGATTCATGAACTTCACCCAAATCATGCATAAACAATTTTATTACAACGATTGATAATTAGAAACTAAAAACCCGACTCTCAGGTGCATTTCGCGAATAAAGTGCGATGCCCAGAGGAAAAAAAGTGCCTCATATTCGAGTTCCCGAGTCCAAAAAACACTGCGTAGTGTGTTTCGTCCAAATCATTCAATGTATTCCCATTTAGGCGTGCGTTCAATGACCCCCTTTTGTGTAAATGAGATCTCTTGAGATTCGTAAACAATTGAATCAAGACAGCTACCAAGCAAGGCCGTTTTCTACAACATTCGAATTGCTTGTGTCTTTTTTATGGAAGGTATTTTTCTCCTCGAAACTTATTTGATTTTTGGTATTAAAAATCAAAATTTTGCAAAATCCTTTCTTAGTGAGCACATACAGTATGAAACGGAAGTAATGTCAAAATTCCAAATCTCTACCTTTTATAGTTTAGGCTTGAACTTGATTCTCTGAAGTAATTCATTCATTCATTCAGTCATTCAGGACAAAGCCGCTTATATAATTACTAGCTTAAAGGGCCCGGCGTCGCTCGGGTTTTTGTATTTTTACTTCCGAAATTAACTTATGAAAATTAATGAATTTCATTTCCTCTAGTGCTGATAAATATGATGAATATAATAGTTTAAGTTTCAGCCTTAAGCACTAGTATATAATAAGAAACCTAACACGATATTGGAGCTGAAGACGTAGAAAGTATATAGATTTATATTTTACTGTTATTTATTGTTTCATAACTGTTTTTGATATACAATATAGTCATAAGTATAAAGTTTCCAAGAAACTAGCAAAACTATTACAACACAAATTAGAACTAAAAAATACCTACACACTAAAGAATTCAATTGACCTAGTAAATAAAATAAAAAACATAAAAATTAATAACGATGAAACAATTATATCTTTAGACATCAAAAATCTATATACAAATGTACCTATCCAAGAAACACTCAAAATTATACACAAACGTTTAGTTAATAACGGAGATAGCACACAGTATGCAGATCAATTAACAAATTTCCTTAATACAATTTTGAATCAAAATTATTTCGAATTTAATGGCAAACTATATGAACAACCAGATGGACTAGCTATGGGTTCTCCACTATCCAGTATTTTATCCGAAACCTTTTTACAAGAAATTGAAGAAACACTCATACATAAAATAATCCAAAATAACGTAACTTTCTATGGAAGATTTGTAGATGATCTGATTTTATGTTGCAAAACTCAAAACGTTAATCAAATTCTACAACAATTTAATAACATGCATAGTAACTTGCATTTCACCCTTGAAACAGCCAAGAATAAAGAATTACACTATCTTGATATTAGCATAAAATTCACGAACAAATGTCTAAATTTCAGTATCTATAGAAAACCAACATTTACAGATAACATTATTAACAACAAATCTAACCACCCTTACAATAAAAAATTAGCTGCTATAAGAAATCTAATTCATAGATTACTGAATATTCCCATGAATAAAAAAGATTATAACAAAGAACTACAAACCATAATACAAATAGCAATTAATAATGGTTACAAAAAATCCACTGTATTCAATATTTTAAATAAGAATAAGAAACAAATCCTAAGAAATAAAAACCCAGTATCACGTTTAGAACCAGACACACAACAGGAAGCTAACTCTAAAAAATATATCACTTTCAATTACACAGACCAGAAAATACACAAAATAATAAAACCATTAAAATCCGATAACATACAAATCAGTTTCAGAGCCAATAAAAATACCCAAAGATTACTACGAAATAAACTTAATAATAATAATGATCCCTTTGAACAATGTGGTGTTTATAAACTGAAATGTACTGATTGCAACTTAGTGTATATCGGACAAACAGGTCGAACATTCAAGAAAAGATTTGCAGAACACGTAAGTGATTTCAAATTTAATAGAGAAAAATCCGCCTATGCTAAACATTTAATTTCAAACAACCATTCTCTTAGTACAATAAATTCGTCCCTAGAAATACTACACCTACAGAACAAAAGCCATAAAATAAACACGCTAGAAATGTATGAAATTTTTAAACATAAACATAACCTGATTAACGAAAACATAGTTAACCAAAATGAACTTTTTGAAACATGCCTACGTATGACTTCACCCACACACTCTAATAGCCTACTCTCACTAGTAGCTAAACTGCTTACTCATAGAGCACACCTCAACAGTTCCACAATAACGTAAGTAAAATTTCAAAACAGTTAAGAATAGAAAAACACTAATTAAATTCTAGATATCAATAATTACAGCAATAACATCACCTCTGCATTATTTAACACTACACAGAATATTTTAATAACTACATTTTTATTATTCCATCTAATAAGGCATACATGTGATCTACTTTTCTAAACTTGTTAATAAACTTTTTTAATTTTAGTATTGGATATTACGACTGATGATGGCATAACTGATGCCGAAATGCATTTCAAGATTTTGGATTTTTAAAAGAACCAACACATATTGAGCTGAGAGCGAAGTTAAAACTAGATACAAATACAACAGTTCAAGACAACTTAAACTTGTATTAATTTACACCTACTACTTATCAATATAAAGATATTTGGACTATCTAAAATTACAAAATATATAGAATATGTAATCATCTTCAATTGTGAAGGTAATAAATCACAATTTTTAAAGATAAGTTATTTGAAAACTAAGTATTTTACTGAACTCATATTTTGATGAGACTGTAATTAAGTGTGGCTAATTGTGTAAGATTTTAATAAAAATTTTATTACTTGACTGTAATTAAGTGTGACTAATTGTGTGAGATTTTAATATAAAAATTTTATTACTTGACTGCAATTACATGTGACTAATTGTGTAAGATTTTAATATTAAATTTTATTACTTGACATATTGATATAATTATGTTCATATATTATATCAATACAATAGGCTTGTATAACAATATTATTTATTATTAATGTAATGTATTAATGTAAATGTAACGTGTTTACGACTATATTGCATAACAAAAATTAGTTATAAATAAGCTACTAAGCTTTATATGCAATGATATAATGTAATTTTATCCTTATGATTATATTGTATATCAAAAACAGTTATGAAACAATAAATAACAGTAAAATATAAATCTATATACTTTCTACGTCTTCAGCTCCAATATCGTGTTAGGTTTCTTAATATATACTAGTGCTTAAGGCTGAAACTTAAACTATTATATTCATCATAACTTATGAAAGACTTTCGATTTTCAAACTCTAGGTCTTTAAATAGGTATATAGAATTTGAAATGAGAAAGAACGACTTATCACACTCAAACTATTCCCTCAGAAAACGCGTCATATAGTTTTTTTTATGGCTCATAGAGGATGCATTATTTTGCACCCCATTTCTTCTACACACCATGCCTGGTAGGGATTCGAATAAGAAGGAAAAGAATTTCCGGTAACATAAAATTCTACTGTCTTTACAGAATTTTTTTTTTTTTTTTTCTCACTCCCATGTTACCATATAACCGTTTCGAAACTGAAATCGGAAAGAAATTCAATACCACTCTCAGGCGTTCCTCCCTTAAAACTGGGACATAATAACATACTGCACGCATAGGACTAAAAATGTTCCATCCTATTTTGTCTCCTTTTACATACTTAGGACCTATGATAAACATCCATATTTCTTAACTAAACATACAAAGCCTACAGCTATGAATGTATCAGTGGATAGCATTTTTTACCGACTTCTGATATGGCATAACTTACTCGTTAACACACACTCATGGCCGAGTGCACCAACCTCGGTATTCAGAATACCGCGGTAAAGTTACTTAGTTTACCCCGGTAAAGTCATACTTTCGTTGCACCGTGCTCGGTTTCGACTTTTACCGCGGTAAGATGCAAACCGGCCGTGAAGGAGCTGTAAAGTGAGAAAACAGCGGTTTTCTTTCCAAGATGGAGATCGGCGTAATGTATCATATTTACGATATCTAGGCCAAAAGCTAATTGAATATAAAGAATAATGAGAGACAGGTGGAGTCTATTTGAAGAATGAACGATGGTGCATATCTTTGCAAATACTGTGCTGTAACATCGATTGAAATTACCTTCCTTTCTTACCTCAACTAAACCAGGTCATCGAGTAGGCTAGTGGGCGTGACCACGATTAGTATGATTAGTATAGTATTTATTCAAAGTTTGAATTCAAACGACATATATACGCAATATAATATTCCATTTTATCCTTATGAACATTTATTACTGAACAATAAGGCAACAAATAAATGAAATATGGAAAACCAGTGGTCCTAGGCCAAATTTAAGTGAATGGCTGCATGCATCACGATATAGCCTGTGTATCGGTATATAGGGTATGTAATCAATTTATCATACCTGCACGTACATGTTCGGTTATGTTGAGATCTTCTTTCTAGTTGTTGATATTTTTATAAGAGCCTTAATACGAAATGTTTAATTTTATTATGATAAATGGTTGGTTTAATTTCTTACTGTATTTCACCCGTTTTCAGGGGGCCTTGTGTTTATTTTCCCTTTTTGCTGATCATGCATTTAGTTTCGCTTCTCCTCGTTATTTTAAAGACAATTGAACTTCACTACAATATGTATTTATATCTCTAGCGTTCCATTTTTACTCTGGTTAATTTCAATACTATAAATTTACGTTTTCATAATAATATTTTAAATTCAATTACTATTTATTATGTTCATTTAATTTATTTGATTTTCTTATGATTCTTTAGTCGCTGCTGTCTTCATTTAATCAATATAAATGAGGTTTTGACTCTCCTCATTAATTCTTGGCTTATCAGAGCATATTTGAGAGTATTGTTAGCTTTCTTCTTTTTTTTTTCCTTGTTCAAACATTCTTCTTGGTTCGTCGCCATCTTCAATACGTCTAGCAATTGCCTTTACAGTCTCTATTGGCAAATTATTGGGTCATTTCACCCAATTTATTATTATATTCAGAAGCCAATGCTTCTTAACTTGATTTTTAATGCTATCATGCATTTTTCCTCATTGAAGGAATATTTCTAACAAGATTTTCAAGCATACTTGTGTCGACGCTATTTGTTCCAGAGGGATTATCTTTTCCTGGTTTAATTGGACTTCAAGAATAGTGATATGAATAATTACAAGCTTGAAGATTAATTATTATTTATTAAAACTGTGGGCCAATTATTTCAATAATAACGAATTGCTTAATATAGCTTGTTATTTAGCCATTGCGACGACATTTGCAGTGATTTTATTAATCAGTGGCCAACGTTAAATGCAAGTGATATATATTTTAGCTAGCAGCAGCTACTATCTAAGGAATCATTTATGTCTATTGTTCAATACTATGAAGATTATTTATACGCTTCAAGTTCTGACAGAAGTGTCAGTGGTCCTCCTCATTCACCAGAGTTAAGTAAACGCCATGAAAACTACTGATGTCTTCGCATCGCTACCATTTAGAAAGGATTTACCTTGTTAGCGAAGAAACCTCAAGATAATTATTGTATTTGTGATAATTATTTGCTCATAAAGCCTATTGAATGTATGGTAAGTTTACAATAACCAACAAACTTGGACTCGATCTTTCTATAGTGGCAAGTATTAATTAGGAGGGTTATAAGCTAAATGAATTCTCTTGTTCTATATTTGTTACCAGATAATAAATGCTTATTTTCAAGAACTCTCCTAATCCGTTATTCAAAGAAGCTGTGCATGCCACACAATACAGTCCGCTATAATCGCACAGTACACGAACATAATTATAACAGCCCTTTCATGGCTATGCACATGATTTTGCACCTAAAATTTCTACTAGTCGTACGGGAATAAAAGCGTGGCTATGTCGAACTCAGAGCAGAGATTTCGTGGTGTTGCTTTGCCTTGGATTGCACACGTGTGAGAATTATTCTTTAAAACATCAAATGTTATTTTATTGAAATGTACAGACAGGTGGGATCTATTTGAAGAATGAACAATGGTACATATCTTTGCAAATACTGTGCTGTAACATCGATTGAAATTACCTTCCTTTCTCACCTCAACCAAACCAGTAGTAACCTAGGAGAAACCAACTCATTTCACGATTGGTACAGTATCTATGGTGCTTAAATTCAAAATATGAATTCAGAGGACATATATACGCAATATAATTTTCCCTTTTATCCTTATGAACATCGTTTTATTGAATAATAAGGCAGCAAATAAATTGAATTTGGAAAACCAATAGCCTACAGGAGCCACCGTGACTGGCAGACGTGCAGAGAGAGAGAGAGAGAACCTAGCGGCCATGGAAGAAACCATCAACGAGAATTGGAGTCGGAGCAGAGTAACCGCAATATTTCGAAGCATTAGCAAACCGCGGTATTTTAGCAATGGTGCACAGAGATTTTGAGAATACCCCGGTATTACGTTTACCGCGGTAACGAAACGGCTGAGAAAACCGGAGAATGGTGCACTCGGCCATCAGACTGAGACAGCTGGATTAAGCTATCTCTGCAATACGATCTCTTATTAAGTGCCAGTATGGTACATTTTATGAGATCGTGTGTGGGGTCGAAAAATGTCTGTCCGTCAGTCCGTGTGTCTGTACGCGCCATAACTCAAATACGCTTTATTGGATTTTCATGAAACTTGGTATACGCATTTATAATGTCCATGGGAAGAACCCTATTCTTATTGAACAAAATCGGTTCACCGGTACCGGCGTCAAACCCAATTTAGTGTTTTTATTTAAAAGCGCCATAACACAAATACGCTTTATCGGATTTTCATGAAACTTTGTATACACATTTATAATGCCCATGGGAAGACGTCTGTTGATATTGGACCAAATCGGTTGGCCGGTACCGGAATAATGTCCAATCTAGTGCATTTTTATGGTATTATATAACAAAAGGCCCCATAACTCAAATATGCTTTATCGGATTTTCATGAAACTTGGTATACGCATTTATAACGTCCATGGCAAGAAGCCTATTACTTTTGGACCTAATCGGTTGAGCGGTACCAGAGTAACGACTAATTAAAGGTCACATGTTTTTTTAAATCTTTGTCTACCGGTATAATTTGACAGTTAACACTATTCCTTCACTTATGCTTATCAAACGACACAGTCAAACTGACTGAGTTGCCCAAATGGTAACGCCTTGGACTCGTATTCTGGAGGTCCCCGGAGCCGGCCGATTTGACATGGATTTTTTTTTTTAATTTTTTTTTATTTTTATTGTCAAGGTATCACAATTCAATTTCCGAAACCAAGTCTTTATTGAGCATAATTTTTAGTAAGCACTTGAGCTGACTTAATTGCCAGTAACAAAATCGATCCCATTCTGAATTAAATTTAAAATGGTATCGATTGTAAAAAGTCACTTATAGAAGGCAAGACGAGCCAAACAAACGGCTGCGCAGTAGTCTACGATGACGTAATCTAGACCTGCCTGACCTTCATAGCACGTGATGTTCCCTGCTGTCCAGACCATGTAAAAACATCTTAGCCTCACAGCATTCAATAGTGAAGTTTGATACGTTAATAAGAGCAATGGAAGGCGAATGTAGTTATTCTAGCAAATAGGTTTGTGGCAGTAAAGTGATTCGCAGTCAGAGTAGGGAAATAGTGTGGAATGTAGGCTATATAGGTTAGGGCTATTATGAACGGGAAATAGTGTGGAATGTATATAGGTTAGGGCTATTATGAATCACATAGTTTGGAATGAATAGTACAGTTATATGCGTTCTCTTCTGCCCCTACTCCATTGCTACCGGCGGACAATAAGCTATCTGCACGTGTTTGGTTCAGGTTCTTGCGTCCCAGTTATACCTAGGTATATTCTGTTGTGTGGTTTTATGTCTAATGGATATGTTTTTAATGTCATCCGGAGGTGAATCAGCTCCTAAACTCTTATTTTTTAAGCAATAGTTTACCGATAACATATTATTGTAATAATTTCAAGTGGGCAAGCGTGTACTGTATATGATATAATTATGCTGGCAACACAATGGAACTTCTCTGTGATAATTAGGGCTCGGACTTTTAGGTCCTTATAAAAACGAAAATATTTATTTTTTATGTGTTTAAAAAGTCGAAAATATGTTAAAAACATGAAAATATTTTAATTAATTCCATCTGCTCCAAGTTCTCTACACTGTTACCCATTAAAATTTCTGAAATCTTGCGCAACACTTGTAACCCTTCATTCTTATTTAGGCATGACAGGAATTTTTCTTCAATTTTGTTTGCTTTTGAACCACTGATTTTGTTAAGTTTGTTTTCAATGTGTTTGATTTCTTTTTATTGATTCTGTCAACAATTGTTTTGTTGTTTCCAACTTAGTAATGCAGTGTGAGAGGAAACATAAATTTGCACTAATGAAGGCCAAATCCGCCCTGATTTATTATCTGACTGAACATAACAACGCAACACATTGAAAATATGGCGCAATTATACAAAAACTGTCAAAATATTCATTTCTAAACATGATATGTGGTAAAATATGTAAAAATAATTAAGTTACCAAAAATATTTATTCAAATAAGAAATATCGAAAATATTTTTTTTTATGTGATATGCAACTCAGTATTTTGAATCCAAAGGTCCCAACCGAAACTTTGACAAAGTCCAGAAATCATAAGTAATAGCAAAAAAAATATGTATTTACCTAAAAGTCCTAGCCCTAGTGATAATTGTTTTGCATTTACTCTATTGTGGAACTGGCCTTCTCCGAACAAGACCTTATCCCCTTCTCTCTCTGAGTCACTATACCATGAAGAAACAATTTCCGTCCTACATGATGAGTGGAGACTTTAACCCTCTAAAGTTACATTCTTCCCCAGCATTGCTCTCAAACTGGTATCAAGTATTCCGCAGTTTCCGCAATGAAGCCACCACTCCCTCGCTCCTCCAGACTCCATTTCCCCTCCATGTTGCTTTCGCTTAGGCTACAAACAAGTTTGTTGGGCTCTTATCTGAGGTGGTTAATACTTAGCAAGTAATTAGTCTTCCAAAGTGCATCTCGTTTGCTGTTGTTATCATCATCAGCATTATTATTATTATTATTATTATTATTATTATTATTATTATTATTATTATTATTATTTATTTATTTATTTATTTATTTTAAATCTATCTGCATATTGTATTTCTCTATTTCAATAGGGTATCCATCTCTGGATTATTAATAATAATAATAATGGCCACCGGTGTGGTCTTGTGGTTAGCGTCGCTGACTACAGATCCGTCGGTCCGGGTTCGATCCCTGATATCTCCTCAGATTTTTCTGAGGTAGGGAGGTCTGGAACGGGGTGCACTCAGCCTCGTGATGCAAATTGAGGAGCTACTTGATAGAGAAGTAGCGGCTCCGGTCATGGAAACCACCATTGACGGCCGTGGGTGCTGCATGCTGACCATGTGCCCACAATCCTGCCATCTGCCTATGGTAGGTGATGCAGCGGTCGGGTGGTAGGCCTTGTCCCTTCAGGGATGTAGCGCCATGGAGTTTAGTTTAGTTTTATAATAATAATAACAATAATAATAATAATAATAACCTTTTGCTACTTATTTATTCAAGGGGTCAGTAGGCCTATGTACACTTCAACACAATAATTATTGTGCCATCGTAAATTTAATAATAGTAATAATAATAATTGTTATTAAGTGCCAGTATGGTACTTTATGAGATTGTGTGTGGGGACGAAAAATGTCTGTCCGTCTGTCTGTCTGTCCGTCCGTGTGTCTGTACGCGCGATAACTCAAATACGCTTTGTCGAATTTTAATGAAACTTGGTATACAAGTTTATAATGTCCATGGAAAGAACCCTATTGATATTGAACCAAATCGGTTCACCGGTACCGGTGTAATGCCCAATTTAGTGCCTATTTTAATAGATTTAATAACTCAAATACGCTGTATCGGATTTCCATGAAACTTGGTATACTCATTTATGACGTTCATGAGAAGTGCCCTATTGAATTTGAACCTAATCTGTTGACCGGTACCGGAGTAAACCCCAATTTAATGTCTACTTTAAAGGCGCAATAACTCAAATACGCTTTATCGTATATTTATGAAACTTCGTATACGCATTTATAATGTCCATGGGAAGACGTCTATTTATAATAGATAAAATCGGTTGACCTGTTTCGGAGTAATGCTCAATTTAGTGCCTATTTTATGGTAATATACGTATTCGAAAGAATTTATAAAAAAAATGAAAATCACTTATCTTGACAACACTGCCTATTGTTTTACTGTTATCTTATAAGGCCTTGGAAATTAAAATACAGGTAGCTATGACAAAAAACACTATCGATTTACAAGCGCTTATCCAACTAGACCGTTAAAATGACCCCGGTGGCCGAGATGGTAACGCTTTGGCCTCACATTCTGGAGTCCATGGTTCAAAACCCGAAACCGGCCAATTTGATTTTTTTTTTTTTTACATTTTTATGTGAGTGTGCGATTGTCATGATATCACATATATGTACAGTTCAGGTGATGCTGGAAGATTTTAATCTCATTAAAAAAACTAGACCTTTGTTCTTCCGTAAGCCCTGCTTAATGAATAAATCTGGAGCTTAACTTGGAAATCAATTTAAAAAAAAAAATATTCTGCATATCATAATTGCAGTCATAACTGTTTAAACAAAAACATACTGGCACTTTGTTACATCAGTTTACCTGATTTTATTTTATTAAAATTATTATTGTAATTTTTTTATTATTACTAACCCAGTCTTCTTGTCCAATGATTTTCGGCCAGTTGGACAAATATTCGTTAACTTCTGCGCACTAATGGGTGGGAAATTACAACCCAATTAGCTGGAGGTTTAAAACTGTTAATGCATGTAAATATAGTCGAATATCAATCCTACATTCTGTATTCAGAAAGCTTCGTTGCTGGTATTACGTTCATTTGATTTTAACTAGAATTAGTCCTACTCTAAACGACTACTTTTAAGTTCTTCCCAATTTCCAGTTGATGGAGGAAAAGCCTCCAAACGCATAATAATGATAGCAATTCAAGTTACACTATGGAAATACTCTTTTGTTCTACGCATTTTCTTTGCATCACTTCCATATTCCTGAATGCCTTCTCGTAAAGGCTCAAGTGCTTGAAGATACCACATCTGTCGTTCTCTAGTTGTGTTCTAAGTGTCCATTCTGGACCGCGCGCAGTTGGGTCGTTGCAGAGATTTTTTATTCCTCTGTACAGCACTGAACGAATTTTCTGTACGTAACACAACACAGGGCTGACAAAAATGTTGCACCAACAAAAGGCAACTTTTTGGAATCTTATTGTGGAATTACCGTTAGTCTTCTGTTTCTATTAATAACACAGACCAACAGTCATTTTGGTGTCTTAGAATTTATACTTATTCTTGGGTATATTTAAGTCGGTGATGCCAAATGTGCCATTAGTTTTGCCCTTTCAGCTTACGTTTGTGAGATATGGCATTACATTTATGTGTATGATACAGTGAGTCCCACGAAAGAGTTGGCCAATGACGTGGGTTTCTGCGTCGCGGCGGGCACAGCTCTAACTCCCGAGAGATCGGGTGAAATAACTACGCAAAAAACTCCGCGATCGGTGTAATGATTCAGGTACTCACATTTATAGTTAAAATTACAACGAAAATAACCATGTACCTCATCACAAGAGATGTTAGAAATGTTCTCCTCTTACATCCACACAATACTGGCACCTTTTTAGGAAATTTTCTTTCACGCGCATAAGTTCAGCTTCAGAGACAGAGTTAATTACGTTTTGAACATGAAGCACATGCCGAAACATGTAAATTTAACATGCACGGTAAGATTTAAAATTTCTCGTTCACATAGTGAACCTAAATAAAGATTTAAGTGCATTGTGAAAATCTGTGGAGAGGAGTCATGAAGGCACTAAGGATATTTTGCTGTCACGAAACTGCATTTTCACGGTACCTACAGTGCCTTCACTCAGGACTTCCAGTGTACCAACACTTTCACCTTCCTGAACTTTCTTTTGCAAAAACGCGTTCCAGAAATTTTCATCACTTAACTTATATTTGCATTCATTAAAACTCGCGTTTGTTTTCCCATCTGGCGACATATTCGAGATTTTTTATTGCCATGCATCGGCAAATAATGTGAGCTACTTTACCTACCGCAGGAATGAACCAATAATTCCTAGTCTGTGAATTGTTTTAGACGTGTCATTGTTGGAGCTGAAGATCTGAGTTATAAAATTGGAGATGAGACTACCAGATTTTTAGACAATTCGATCAGTAAGGTAGTAAAATATTGCTTGCGTGATCAGTAGACCTGGGATTTTAGGCTCTAAAAAAATCAGTTTTAGGCACCTAAAATAGGCTTTTAAAACAAGGAAATAAGCTTTTAAAAGAGAACATAGGCACTTAAAATAAGCTTTAAAAATTTGTAAATGGACAGAAAATAGATTTTTAAAATAGGCTACTACAATATGCTCTTCAACTGCAACGTGATCTTTATTTACTGTAAAAATCGTGGTATACCTATTCTTAACAGAAATAATTGCAAAATTAAGACAGAATTAAAAATACATTTATTAAAAACAGTTTTGGATTAACTTATATGAAAAATTGAAAAGTATGTCCCTTCTTAGGCCTGCTATATACCTGCTACTTGTTGTTTTGAGCGAATCCTCCCCCGTCAGTCAGCATTCCTTTGGCGACAATTGTTTGGGAAAATCAAGTTTCTGTGACAAACCCACCCTCTGTTGCTCTGCCCTTCATTCAGGATGTCCATTAAATGATTGTAAAAGTTACAGAAGTTGAATTTTATTTTAAATGTTTAAAATAGGCATTTTAGGCACTAAATAGTAAAAATAGGCTCCAAAGATTCAAATAGGCAGTTTAGGGCACTATAAAACTCTATAAATATATGTGGTATATCATGAAATGTCAAAAAAATTTCACGTTATTTCATAAGGAACAAAATAGGCATTTGCCTTAAAATCCCAGGTCTAGTGATCAGATAGTCTTTCCCACAAAGATTTAGGCCATTTGAAATATCTCATTGAGCATACCGGTTTCGTACACATGTCCTAAATACAAATAGCCTATGTTGCATTTAAAGCGGTTATTCAGGATTTATGTCAGAGGTACACTACTGAATTATAAATCCAAGGAAATCCAGTTGTTTTGTGCCACTTTTACTTTCTCTCATGTAGTTTAGAGAAGGTGTTGTGATCGTGACAAAAAATCGAAATAACGATGACACCGCTAAAATATGTTTCACGATGCCTACACACGAAAAAAAAAGTGTTTTTGAAATGACGTCAGTCTGGTTTGTCCGCCTATGGACAAGTGTAGCGAGTAAACGGTTCATTTTATTTGTTTCATTGTTCTAATTAAGGACTTTTTTTGAAATTTGATCGAGTCGTCCAGACTTTGATTTCTATAACTGAATATTTAAGGGTACAATACAGGAAAACTTTTTTCCAAAATGCTGATTTAAAAAAAAAATGGCTTTAACGATTTTAATGGACGTGCAAATTTCGATACTTATATCTAGGGACCGGATTTTTAGGTTTTTAAAAACACTGTTTTAGGTTTTCCATTAGGTGAAATAGTTTTTTTTAGGTTTTTTGTCCAAAATATCGTTTTCGGGTAGAATAATTGGTTTAATGAATTTGAATGTGCTACATAGGATTCAATACATAATACTTGTAAAGTGTAACTTAACAAAATTGACTTAAAATTCTGTAAACTTGCTATAGGACAATATTACACAATTGAAGAAAGAAAACATAAACAATCAAAACATGCAGCGAAAATGAGATTGCCTCGCATTTCCTGGTTACAGTATATCACTAAATATCTTTCAAGATTCTCAACTGTGAGTTGTATTGAATGACAACGTCTGTCATATACAGCATATAAGAGCAGACGTAGAAACCCGCGGAGTGCAACGTCATAAAATAACCTCAGAAGAAGAAGAAGAAGAAGAAGAAGAAGAAGAAGAAGAAGAAGGAGAAATTCAGGTAGTCGCCAATCTACTGCCGTAATAAACTCGATTTCATTTGTTTTGGCATAATTAACATGTCTTCATAAACTCACAGTGTGACCATTCAGTATGAATAACAGGGAAGTACTAAAGCAAACAAGGGCTTTAAAACACAGAAATCTATATCCTTGTTCAACAATGGGTTGAACGAAACGCTGGTGGTATTAATTTCAACCCGACAAAAATTATTGTTTCAACTGACAAACAAAAAAGAAAAAAAAAAGCCTAAATGAGATATTTTAGGTTTTACATCCCGTTTAGGTTATATTTAGGTTGTTATACCCTATTTAGGTATTTTTAGGTGCCACAGAATTAATGTGGGTGAATCCTATGGGCATGATTCGAAAAAGTGTATGATCGCTTTTTGTTTTGGAAGTAAGGAAAAAAATGGTAAAAACCTAAGAATCCGGTCCCTACTTATATCTATGACTAATAAAAACTGCTTGCTGTATTCATTTTTCTGTAAAAATTATTCTTTAGAGGGTAGATTATTCATGTAAATTTTTTATCTTTCTAGGCTATCTCTACTAAAGTAGAAGATACATAGAAATCTAGCATAGTAAAGTTGTAGATAAAATTAAAATGAACGTAATCCATTAATACTAATATCAAGAAATCACTTCCGACATTAACATTGAAATGATCTGTACAAATATTATGCAATCACTTGTACAATTAGGGAGTTTTTAGAGTTAACTTATAAATACTGTATAGGTTAAGTGTTTCTTAGATTATTCCACTTATACTTTAGGTAATTGAGGACAATAAGCAATTACCGCTCGGCAGTTATCTCACGTCCCTTATTATTCTGTTATTCATGAAACGTGTGCATCGAAAACAATCGATTTAGTTAGCTTATTTATTACAATTTCAAGCTCTGATGATCACAGCTTCAGTGAACAGTGTTGTTAGGTTATGATATCGTTAGTTATATTTGAAATATTATCTAAATTTGTGGGTTTAATTATTTCTATTGGTTTGCTGTATTCGCGAAATAGTCATATCAAATACAACTCGCGAGTTTCATCATCTCTGGATAAATCCGATATTACAATCGATCGGTTGAGTAACACTCGTATTTCCTATAACTATTCAACTCATACGCCGCGTGATTGATATTGACCAATAGCATTTAGCAGTTCCTCGGAAATAGACTAATCACATTCGTTTATCTTATAATATACTTCCTCGGATCACAAGGATGCAGTTTTATCTAGTAAAACGTCAGCTCGTTACTGGGCACGTAAGGCATCAACGTGCGGTGATTAATACGTCACATGCTGCCATTGAGCACAATGAAAACACATTTTATACAACATAACTTGCTTGGAAGTTCAAATACAGTAATAGAAATGCCCATTGATTAAAAACACAATTTCGATTCGGTGCAAGCCAGTTCTGATGTAAGCAACTATCACGACGCCCTCCATCTTGTGATGCGCACTATTGGTAGCATTGGTGAATCGATTCGTGAACTGTTCATTTGTCTAGTATGCCGTGATCATAGGGCTGACAGAATATTGAGAACAAAGTAAGAAAATTATTATTATTTCCAAAATTCATTACATTTTATTCATGGAATAGTCTTAATAAATCCTACACGAGATTGCGAGTCTCTTCGGAAAAATTTGCTCGATCTTCGCTCTCGCAAATATATCGATAAACTCGTGATCTCTCGTGGGATTTCTTATGATAATTATTTCTTAAGGTCCTACTGTATATGTAAGTAATCATGAATCACAGATTATTGTCTCTGTTGGACATTACATGAGAATATTATAGGAGAAAAATTCCTCCGACACTGGGACTTGAACCCTGGACCTTTGGCTATTCGCGCCAATGCTGTACCTACTGAGCTAAGCCGGAGTTCAATTCACAGCGCCAGATGGAGGAAGGTTGGCGAATAGCCAAAGGTTCTGGGTTCAAGTCCCAGTGTCTGAGGAATTTGTCTACTATAATATTCTCATGTCCTACTGTAGTTATTGTGTGTTGGATATGCTTTCCTCAGTGGAAGTCAGTGAAGTCAGACGAAGATAGATGGCGCAGCACTCGGATGGTAGACCCTGTCCCCTCATGGGATATAGCGCCACAGAGTTTAGAGTTTAGACTTCACTTTCCTTTGTAGCTTCTCTGTGATTATCATTTGTAAATGAATCCTTACAAGTTGTTACGTACTTCATATTTCAATTGCATTTTTCTCCCTTACGCACTTTTCTTCTTATCTTCTTATCTTAAGAAATTATATTCAAGTCATTACTCTTCTGTCCATCCTCAGTTGAACTGATATGTAGGACTGTGTGTACATATTGTTCGTGCCATTTTAAGAAAACCTCGTCCCAAACCATCGTCTATCTACAAAAGAATATAATAGCATTGTTCCCTAATCCGAAAATCCGCACCGATGCCGACAAAGAATAGGTGCTTTTGTAGTCGAATGGGTTTCCCCAGTGTTGCCGCTGTCATTCTCCACTTCTCATGTGAATAAACGTGTACTAAATTGGCAACATTGTACTGGACTGCAGACAAGTGTGAATACACCTAATTACCTTTCTATTCACAGATTGGCAGGTCGAAGAGGATTAGGGTGGAAGCAGGTAGAGGCAGTACTTTGAAAAGAAAAAGTCTTTTTGCACTCCTTAACTAATTAGTGGTACTTACGAAGGGGTTAGTTTCCCATTCTACTGGATTCGTTAATTTTTGTTTTACACACGAAAAACGGCGAAATTTCATGTAATATTATTCTCCAGAAGCTTTAGAATCCATATATAGGCACATTTTGTTTCTAAGAATATTTTAAATATGGGTAAAATCGGTAAGAAGTTCACAAAAAACTAACCTAAAATGGCGCTCAGAAATGAATCACAATAATACAGAATCAGCTGCTAGAGACAGCGCAGTGCATGCTGGGAAGAATCCGATGGGTCACGTGGTGCTGGAATCAACTGCCAACATGATAAGGGTCAGACAAATCTCCGGAAGATATAATAGGCCTATGCCACCTTTTCGAAACCGACAAACAGTGTATCGTACATTATTCAACTAATGTGGTTAGTGTTTTGCATTATTTAGCTTTATGTAGAGGTTGCAGGACCGTATGGAACAGACCAATGACATGCAAGGTCGTTGGCAGCCAATGGGAGTGTTGGTCTGCAAGCCAGAGTCCGCATACCAACGCCGAACATCGCGTGTGGAAATCCAGTAGAGTGGGAAACGAAACCCCTTACGAATGTTGTTGCCGTGGATTGTAAGTTGACATTCCCGCATAGCAATCTTCTTGCTATGTGCGGTAAGAGTTTCCGTGCTGTTATGAATTTACTTACGCCACACCTCATAATACAAGCCTTAATGGACAAGGCCCCCAGAACAAATATTCGGTTCGCATAACAACAAACATATGCGAATCACTTTCTGAAATAAACATCTACCTTCAAGAATGTATATAGATAATATTTTCAGATAATATCACAATTAATATAATTAAATTGATATAAATAATCATCATGCCTTTATTTTGATATATTTATCGTAATACTACAATTTGTACAATTATTTAAAGAAATTCCTCCATACTTATTTACAAATATTAGGTTCCCATAACAACAAACACATGTGAATCACTTTCTGAAACATAACATCCATCTTCAATAGTGTACATACATAATATTTTCAGCTAATATCTCAATTAATATAAATAAATTGATATAAATAATCATCTTGCAAAAAATAGCATGCAATACTCGTGCCGTAAGTGCATAACGGATCTCGGAAATTTAAAAACTTCGGCGCGAGCGCCTCGTTTTTTCAAACTCTTTTCTCGATCTGTATGCACCGCTTACGGCACTTGTATCACAATATACTATTAAGAAGTGGCATCCACAATACGTACGATAATTTTACAAGGTTTTCTTTTCTCAAAGAAATATTATTGAGATGGATTTGCCAGTTTGTTTACCGAAATCTGTACCATTCACTTTATACATATGAAAAAAGGTGATCTATGCAAATCTATATGTGGGTGCCATGAACAAGAAAATCTACTTCTAAAATAATTTGCATGTGAGGAGGGCAAAAGCTTAGTTTTGACGTGACTGTACTCTCAAGATTCTTACTCCAGTGCGAAGAGTAAAATCAATAGTCTTTGTACAAAATTGGCGTCATATTTGAAAAGATTTAACCAACCCTGGGCTCGTAGCTACCCCTATCATCGTAGTAGGCAATTCAACCCTCGCTGGAATGATATTCTGGAAGCAGGGGTTGCTACCCTCCACTTTCAGTGTCGGTAACAGCTGTGTGGAATGATATACACTTCCCATCATACTGAGAGTCAAGTAACATGTATCGCTCCTCATGTGCATGTGTGTATAACTTTGAAAATAACATGAGGTGTATCGGTTCCACTCTAACTCACATTCCTTATAATTCCATTCTACATTAATAAGAGTAACAAGCGTTCATAAAATACCTGTAATAGAGGGAAATTTCTAGTCTTGAAATGAAATTTACAGAGATGTTTTCCACCTTATACCCTCAAAAAAAAAAATATAACCTACAAATTCTTCAAAGAATACGACGCCTATTGACTAAATAGGAATGCTTTTAGTGATTTATGAGTAAACTCAAGACCATCATAATCATATGTTATAGGATAATTCTATGTTTACATGATGATTTTACTGGACCAATCCACTCTACATGGATAACAAATACTACTGATTTAGTATTTTTAATGATAGGATTTCAAGTTTACACTCATTGTATCTCTTATTGTTAGAAAGTAAGATTTGTTTTGTATGTTATATTATATTATGTATTAACTATAGCCCTAACATGCTATGTAGCAAAATAGGGTTAAAATAAAGGGAGATTCATAATAAATACATTTTAATATTGTAATGCAAACTGTCAACTATTTAATATTTCTGCTGTTTCTGTGTAAATATGTTTTAATTTTTAACGCACCTGTTCACCATTTAACTTGCATAAGGCACAAAATAAATACTCTGTATAAAAATCTTGTAATTTTCGAAGCAATCCCAAAATCATTTGAAGGTTTAATAGGTTATATATAATTTTTGAGGGTATAAGGTGGAAAACATATCTTTAAATTTCATTCATTGATATTTACCCTCAAAAGGAAAAATGAAAATTATCAATTCTAGTCTTGAACCAGGACTAGAGAAAACTGCATATCGACGAGCTTCATGACTTTATACTCTTCGCCGAATATACGAGGCGCGTCCATATAGGCCTAGTAAGTTTCCTTGGGACCGTGTACAGAAACAAAACACAATTTCGTGGACATAATTATATATTCAAACAGATACAGCAAGTGTTCAGCTATTTTTCAACATATCGTGGAAATCTGCCGCTAGGGATTTGAATCACTGTGTGACAACCGCCTTCACCTCTCTGTCATTCTCTGACATTCCCGGTCATTTTTTTTTATGTGTAGGAAAAGACAGAAATCACTGAAAGCGTAGTCCGGGCTGTAGGGTGGATGTTTAAATAGGTTGCCTTCTAACAAGACTCGTGCAGAAGTTCGGCTGGGAGGTGTTTAAACATTCACCCTAAACCCTGACCTCTCTCTCAGTGATTTCCATCTCTTCCTACACCTAACGAAATGACAGAATGACAGAGAAGGACAGAGAGGCGAAGGCGGATGTCACAAGGTGGTTGAAATCCCAGGCGGCAAACTTCTACGACACAGGTATTCAAAAGTTGGTGCCACGGTAAGAAAAATGTTTCAATTCCGATGGCGAATATGTTGAAAAATAACTGAAAACTGACCTTGTCTATTACAATAAATATTTTCTTGAAATTGTGTTTTGTTTCTGTAAACAGCCCCAGGGAATCTTACTTTATGGACGCGCCTCGTAGTATGGGTAATGGGGGAGCATAAAATGGGGGATTAAAGACATAATTTCTCGAAAATATTGACTGGGAGGCCCGAAGGAAAGAGATAGTATGGAAGGCCTAGACGTAGGGGAGAGGACAATATTAGGATAGATTTAAGGGAAGTAGGATTTGCGAGGAATGGTTGGATGGAGTTAGCACAGGATAGGGTTGACTGGCGGGCTCTGATAAGCGCGGCAATGAACCTCCATGTTCCATAAAGTAATTAATAATCCTCTAGCCTGCGTAGGAATTTGTCTGTTGCCATTGAGTAGGCCTAAGTAACAGTCAATATAAGCGATACTTTTAGTTACACCCTTGGGTGTTAAATTAAGCCTGTTTTCATTACTAATCAGAGAAAGTGTAAAACATATTTATGGCTACATATGCATTCATGAACCACAGATTATTGTCTGTTGGACATTATATGAGAATATTATAGGAGAAAAATCCCTGTGACACTAGGATTTGAACCCAGGACCTACTATGGTATTCTTTGCCTTATATTATGTACAATTTACTTTTTGTTGTCACTTGGACTTAAAAACAATCCTAGTAAATAATTTTACCCAACTATAGACTTGGGTAGAAAACCTTAGCATTTTACTCAAGTCAAATACCAACACTAAAATATATGAAATACATTCTAGTTTAATCCAGTTAAAAACTAAATTCATGTTTATCTTAGTAAAAATAATTGCTATAGTAGCTACTATGGTAGTTTCTTGAAACAAAATCTTGGTATTTACTGTAACTTAGGCCTAGTAGAATTAAATTTACTACAGTAATTATTTTTTTACTCTAGTAGATATATGAAACATTATTTAGTAAACTAGATTGGTAAATACCAGGATTCATTAGTATGTACTATAGTGAACTTTTATGAAACTGGCCCCAGAAGGAATTTACATGATCATAACATTTATAATGTTAATAAATATTTTTTAGTAGGCCTACACGCTCTCTAAAACAGCTGCTTATCGGACTGGTAACACGCCGAAAAGCTGCACTTTAAAGGACAAGTCCGCTAAAATTTCATAAAAGTGCATTCAAACTGCATTCAAAATGCAATTTTAGCGGCCTTGTCCTTTAAAGTCGTCATGGCAATCTGTAAACAAAACTCAGATGGCATTGACCAGTCACACCAACTTTAACATGGATTTACGCATATAATTGGTCATAAAACAACAAATTTAAGCCAACACGTTTCTTTATGATAATCAGAAACTTTACCAGGATTTTTCGCAAAACACGGTAGCCCACTTCATCACATGACATCACATAAGCCAACAACTTTTCACATTTTGGTTCACTTGAAAAACATTCCTTACCATGGACGAACAGCATTTAAATGCCGTAATATATCCCTTCTCATAGCCTATTTCTGCCGTGAAGTTGCTGGTAGCAGCTCCAATTCAATGTTTCTGGCTTGGATTGAAATTTCCTTGGAATTATCATTTATATTTTCACAAGCTTTTCATAAATACTAGTTCGTATGCAATATTGTTTACAAACAAGGGACTCATATATTATGCATCTATTTGTTATTGCTACGTACGGTCATTGTTGTTTTATGATCTAGATGGCCATGACAATATAACAGAAATTACTGACTGCCTTTCATTATAATTAATTATACGGTATTTCTTGTTTTATTTCATATAATTTATAGAACTTTTACTAAAAAATATTGTATGCACCACGTACGCAAAAACTTTAGCGGACTCATCCAGTATTTCAGCCTCGGCTTTCGCCTCGGCCGCTATACTAGATTCGTCCGCTAAAGCGTTATTTTGCGTACTTGATACATAAATAGCTATTAATATTGTAGCTAGTTTTAGTGAACTATTGACGTTGCTACATATATTATATAATAGCAATAAAGAATCTATCTAAGCTTATCGTAGAAAAATAGCATGCAATACATGTGTGAAGTCTATAACTGAATCTCGGAATCAGAAAGAACATTTTGTTTTTTCCTAACTTTACCTCGACTCTATTAAAAGAGACTTCCCACGCGAGTATCGCAATATAGTATTACAGCTTGTGTCTGTTGAATTCTCATAATTAAATTACCGGCTTGCTCCTCATTTATGTAATGCTGATGTGTTGTTTTGTTCAAACCTGAGTTACTCCACTTCATTTCTCATGTACGGAAATTCACATTATTAACTGCAGAATTAATTGCGAGGTTTATTTGCGTCACACGTAGCTTTGATTTATGGGACTGTCCGTTCTCTTCCGCTTCCACAGTCGTTGTTCTGTTTTTATTAGCACTCATGTTGCTTTATTTATATCTAGGGAACTTATTCGTTTTTTTTTAAAGACTGACGCGTTTATTCTTAAATTTAGTGTCATTTCTACTTATGTGACCAATTTGTGGCATAATATAGTGTTAGTATATCCATGCTCTGCAGTTTAAATACTCTAATATTTTCAGTTGATAAACTAGTGGTTTAAATCTAAAAATACGTAACTCATGTTGAAGTATAATATCCATCATACAAACATAAATTTACAGCGCATCGCTGTCTCTCCTATTACTTGTAGTGAACAGCAGGCCATGGAGGCCCAGAGGGTTCCAGGAGGTTGAGGCTCCCACATTTTTAGACAATCGGACCATGAAGGTTGTCAGCCTTACGCACCGGCCGCCTTTACTCCCAGGATTGCTCCTGGTACTCATTTCTGTTGGAGGCTGAGTCGACCCCAGGGCCATAGTGCCACCAGAATTATTAAAACAATTGAAAAACTCAAATGACCTCAGCGGGGATCGAACCCGCGACCTTCCGGTTTGTAGTGCAGAGCCTCAAACACTACGCTACGGCGTACCCCCACTGAACAGACCATAGCATAGGCCTACTGATAATTAAGCATCGATATAAAGGATTTAGACCGCCGGCATGGTCTTGTGGTTAGCGTCGCTGACTACAGATCCGTCGGCCCGGATCCGATCCACGGTACCTCCTCGGATTTTTCTGAGGTAGGGGGGTCTGGAACGGGGTGCACTCAGCTTCGTGATTCAAATTGAGGAGCTACTTGATAGAGGGGTAGCTTCTCCGGTCATGGAAGCCACCATTAACGGCCGTGTGCTGCCCCCAGTCATGCCATCTGCCTATGGTAGATGACACAGCGGTCGGGTGGTAGGCCTTTCCCGTCAGGGATGTAGCGCCACGGAGTTTGGTCTATAAAGGGTTTAGCTTGGGTACCATAATGGTATATAATTTTAATTTGATCATGATAAGACAGCTGTAGTATCCATTATATCCTACAGAGGAAAATTTGACGTGGCCGGGAATATTACCCGGGTATTCATCTTTGTACGCTGACGCATAGACAAGTAGCTCTCACAGTAGCCTACGTTACCTGTCACTTTTCAAATAGATTCCTCTAGACCCCTGTCGCCTTACTATAGATGCTCATACATCTACAATGTAATTACCAGGCTTTAAATCTTAGTGCCCGAACCCAAAGAGGGAGTTGATTCTGGTTACCAATAACCTGAGAATAGGGGGTGGGGGTGATTGCGTAGGCTGATAAGACAGTCATTGGTAGTAGTACCGAGAAGTGAATGCGCTCGTAGTACGGTGCCTCTCAAATTGGTCAGCAGTGTACCTTGTCATTGTGCGTGTTTAAATTTATAATACGTGCCGAAAGTAAAGTGTTCTAAAACGCAAACATATATTGAAACATTTGGGAGGGACTATTATACACAAACAGGAGAAAGAATCGTTTTGCATGCTTGTAATGTGAGTTTAGATAATGAGAAGTTATTTTGTGGTCTTCCTATATCTGTATTCCGGTTTGTTTACTATCACGTGAACTAGCATATGGTAGCAAGGGCATACGTCGAGCAAAATCTGTACAGTACGGTTGCTGTTAACATATTCGATCGGGCACTAAGTTTTAAAGCCTGGTAATTACTGATGCGTATTTTATTATAGACTTTCACTTAACCAAACTTGCAATTATCCTCTATAGAGTACAATGTAGATGCACAACATAAGCTATGAATGAAGTATCGCAAGAAGGACATAGCCTACGTGCGATACGAATTGAGCAGAGTTTGGGGCGGACGTATTGTGTACTCACGTATTTTAAAAGGAGTCATGAAAATATAACAGTTGTTGTTGCAAAAGAGGTATGACGAACTCAAGTTTTTTTTCTACTTTTATTTTACCATATCTTAAGTTCTTTTTTCTTCATTTATTCATTTACTAGTTCACATTGCGTTACACACTTACACGTCTACTGAATGGGTTTTTTTAATGGAAAATTGACCCATACACTTTATTCTTCAAGTTCTTCCATAAATAATAGTCACATACTATTAGAAGAACTTAAAGAACAACTCAATCTCGGAAGCTGAACTTATGCGTGTGAAAGAAAATTTCCTGCGCAGTATTTTGTGGATTTAAGAGGAGGACATTTCCAACATATCTTGTGATGACGTACGTGGTTATTTTCATTGTAGTTTTAACTGTAACTGTGAGAACCTGAATCATTACACCGTTGGCGGCTTTAATTGTGTAGATATTTCACCCGATCGCTCGGGAGTTCGAGTTGTGGCCGACGCGACGCAGAAACCTGCATGATTGGCCAACTCTTACGTGAAACGCACTGTATATTAGTATGCCGTGAGCCTCTTGCATAGCTGATCTTAGGTTTAAAACAAGGAAAAGAAAAAATAAGACCAGATAAGTTGAAGGGGAATGCGGAGAAAGAAGAACTTGCGTCTGAAACACTTAAAATGTTGAAACCCATCATCTTTGCATACAGTTTCTTCTATGGTTGTTTTCACTATTCTTCATACAGCTATAATTATATTTTTCCTGTTCAGATGAAAATATTAACACAGTTTTGTTATGTATGGCACAAATAAGCTTAGAAATAAGAAAGATGATTTACTGTAGCTATTTCCACCCAATAATATCGTATGGAATAATAAAAGGTAAAGTATTCCCTATACAGGCCCTGAGGGTTCCAGGAGTTTGAGGCTCCCAGATTTTGGATATTCGGCACATGAAGGTGGTAAGGTTGTCAGTTTTTACCCCCAGGATTGCTCCTGGTACTCATTTTTGTTGGAGGCTGAGTCGACCCCAGGGCCATAGTGCCACCAGAAGGATTAGGACAATTGAAAAACTCCAACGACCTCATCGGGGGTCGATCCCGCGACCTTTCGGTTTGTAGCGCAGCACCTCAACCGTACGGAATAATAGTCTGGGAAAATAGTAAAGACTGGGAAACAGTATTTAAATTACAAAAAAGAATAATTCGAATCATGAATCATTCGTCTATTAGGCAAACTTTCAGACCACTATTTAGAAAACTAGAATATTAACTTTTCCGTCAATATATTTGTTAGAACTTTTAACTTATGTGCATACACATTTTGATCAGCATACTACCCAGTATAAACATCAACATGATACCAGACATATAAATTTATTACAATTTCCAGTACATAGATTAGCTGTATGTGAAAGATGTCCTATATACATGGGCATGAAAGCAAACAATCATTTGTCATAAGAAACAAAACAATTGAATAATAAACAATTTAAAGCAAAACTTAAAAAAAAAATTGGAGGAAGCTTACTATTCAATAAGTGATTTTTTTTCAGGACAAAAATGTATAATTTATATGGTTAATTTTAAAAAAAATTTCACCTCATATTTTACATTTTTCAAAATCTGTATTTGTATATATAGTGGGCCTACTAATATTATACCATTGTAATTTTTTTTTTGACAAGTCACCAATTTACCAGCTTTTAAGCTGTTTTGTAAATGTTTGTGTCAATACATTACTTACCTTTTAAACTTCCGTGAACTATTTCATAACTTCAAATGTTCGTATTTGGACTGTTAGATTCTTTATAAAAATAATCATTTCTTAAACTATTTAAAATTGTAATGTAATAGTTAAGCGTACGATGTTTACAATAAACACGCTGGAAAAGACGGTACAGAGATACCGACTAACAATAAATGCCAATCTCTTGGGGTGTAATGTATACAGGCCCGCGTATTTGACAGCTCTGACGTAGCTGATACTATCTACCAGCTCAGTTTCGCGGAATGAAATATGGTACTGCTTTGCATTCCAAATCTCCATCTCATTTAGCTTTCAAATTGCTACAAATAAAAGAAGATATCTCTGAATTTTGCAGCACAAGAGAGATATTCTTACCTGCAGTATTTCACGGCGAATTTTATTTGCAGTATTCAGCGTGTGTATTGCTTGAAATATATTTTGAATATTAGTCTGGTTTGGTATTAAAAACTGGGAAGTCCTAGGTTTGTTATTTGGTGCACTATTACATCCTTACAGAGTTTTGCAGATGACAAGCCGTTTGTTCATTCTCCTGCTTAGATACGCGGTCCAATCAGAGATGGCGAGACGGAGGGAATTCTCTTCCTGCTAGCGGCGCTGCTTTAGCTCGTACACGTGATTGGTGGTAAAGGAAATGGCTTCTCATTTGAAAAATACTGTAACATTGATCATCTACAAATTATTCAAACTGCCTACTGTACTTCTACAAGATATGCCCTTAGGTATTTCAAAGGATCACTCCAAATTGTACAATATACAATGTGAATAAATAATAATAATAATAATAATAATAATAATAATAATAATAATAATAATAATAATAATAATAAAGCCATCTTTGGGATAGCTTTCCCAATGTACACTGATTTTCATACCGATATTAGATTTTGTTTTCATCTACTGGCAAAAGAAAAATTAAAAAAATAAAATCAGTTAAACTGATGTAACAAAGTGCCAGAATGCTTTTGTTTAATCGGTGATAATTGTAATCATGATATGCAGAGAATTTGTTTTTTTTTTAAATTGACTTCCGAGTTTAACTCCAGATCGATTCATTAAGCAGAGCTTAAGGAAGAAAAAAGGTCTAAAGTTTGATAAGCATATGTGAAGGAATATGTGGGTAGTGTTATTTGTCAAAGCTAACTGTATTGCAACTTCCAAAGTCGTATACGTACACTGTAAAACAATATGTTCCCATGAAATTTGATTTGCATTTGATAAATTCTTTCTAATATATTACACCATAAAATAGGCACTAAATTGGTCATTACTCCGGTACCGGTCGACCGATTTGGTTCAAAATCAATAGGCTTCATGCCATTGACGACATAAATGCGCATACCAAGTTTCATGAAAATCCGATTTAGCGTATTTAAGTTATCGCGCGTACAGACAGACGGACATGACATTTTTCCATCCACCACACAATCTCATAAATAGACTTCGGATTTTAGATAAAAACCTATTTTAATCCTTAACTGTTATATGGACGAAAACTTGTATAGCCTATGCATGTTTCATAAGTGACTATGCCTAAAACTGATACTTTTATAGGACCTAAAACAGCCTATTTTTACGATAGAACCTAGTATTGCCTTTTTGCTTGTTTCCTCTAAAGTTCAAAATAACTTATTTTTTGTTATAAATTCTAGCATTAATTTTCAGTTCATACTAAATTTTTAGCTCGGCATGTGTAGTACATGACACATTTGTGACGTGGTTAAGTAGCAAGGAATGTTTCGACTTCAGTAGAAAAATTCCTTGGAATTCTCAAGTAAATTTAGTGTTTTTCTCCCGACTCCCACATCCAGTAAGAAAAAAAAAACTTAGTTCTCTGAATCACTGAGGGATACAAGGGGTTGAATATGCTAGCGTGCGTAGCTTCGGGCGCAGGTATCAGGTTTTCACTGTTATGGTAATAATACAGGCCCTAGTAATAGGTCTATGTAATTAGGCCTATGTGTACCGTAGGCCTATATCTGTGTTTTATCACGATCATTGATTAATGGTGACTTCAATAAATATAATATTCTGTGTTGCAATTGAGATATTTCGGAAAATTGGCAACTAAACGATCTTTAGACCTATTTTCCAATTTTTAGACACTTTTTAGGTACCTAAATGTCCGAAGTCTACTCATAAAGTACCATTCTGGCACTTAATAAATCTGTTTAGTAAGACATACTGAAATCCTGTTCATTACGAATTGAAGTCTTGGTTGACTTAAAAATCCTATCCTAGTTAAACTACCGTGAACATCAGTAGCGAGGTCGATAGTCGAAAGATTTGTTTCCACGGCGCGACAATCGACAAACCTCAGACCAGGCTCAGGAACAAGGCTTAAGTTGCTCTCACCCCTGGGAACCAGTTTTCAGTGCGAGATTATGTGTGAGGACAGGGTTTCACCAAATCAGAAGTGAAATCCTAATAGTATTGTACGAAACTAATGGTTCAGTAGAATATTCCCATTGATTTCCATCCTTTCCTACACCTCAAGAAATTACAGAGAATGACAAAGAGGCAGACATGGTTGCCACACAGTGGTTCAGATACCAGGCGGCAGACTTCTCCGACACTGGTATTCAAACGTTGGTCCCACGGAATGAAAATGTCTCAATTCCGGTGGCGAATATGTCGAAAAATAGCTGAACACTTGCTATATCTGTTGCAATAAACATTTCCATGAAATTGTGTTTTCTTTCTGTAAACGGCCACAGGGAAACTTACTTTATGGACGGCCTTCGTACTTCCTGATCACTGATTGAACAAAAGCATTCTGACACTTTGTCGTATCAGTTTACCTGATAGGTATTATAGCGTCAACAAACCTAGCTAAACGTCGCGTTCGATTCCAGCTTAGGATAAATTTTCCTGTTCAGTACACGATATTATTTTCCGGTGTTTTCATATTAAGAATCCAGTGAGAAACAAGGGGAAACTCGTTATACCCGATGTAGACACCGCATTGACATTATTGGCGGTAGACTTTTAGTTACAGTCAACTTCCGATTATCCGGGTGCGGATTAACCGGTTTGCGGATTAACCGTTGAGCTATTCCTTAAAAAATATTTCAAAAAATATTTACTTAGTTCAATTAGTGATAGGCCTAAGTTGATGTTATGCAGGCTCCGTTCCGATATTTGCAATAAGGAAAATGCGGTCAAAAAACAAAAAGTGTTAACAGACTATTTTAGCAAAGTGTAAAATTTCCTTGGAAGTGCCAAAACCAAACTGTTAATACAGTAGTCTTAGTGTTTTATTGTTGTGACTTCTGATGGTGAATGATTCTAGCACTGCAAGAAATTTCCACATAGGCCTATGTAAGTTTTAAATAATTTTTCAACTACAGTAAGTTTAGGTATAATTTTGTTTTAACCGTGTTTTCGTTTATCCGTGAGATAGCTACCACCCATTATCCTGGATAATCGGGAGTTGACTGTAATTGTAAATTGTATTGTTCCTTTTAGGATAGTTCTACTAGGGTGCATTCATATATTACTTTCCGTAGCAAATTCTCGAGCTGAAGTCAAGTCAAGTGGCATTTGAAATCCCAGGGAGACTGCTGCCGATGACACGTTGCTAATGATATTCCGGTATAATCGTAACAACTTGTGAGGCAGTCTGTACTAAAGGAAGTTTAACTTGCTTTTCCTCACCTCTACTTTTGGTTGCAAAAAAAGAATACATCTCCTCGGAGCCTTCCTGCGTCTTCTAATTCCAGTAAGAAGATTATGTAAATTGGCTTTCTCCAGACCTTCCTCTCTTCTTTACTTCTCGTTCACAAAGACTTAATTAAAAGAGAAATATAAGATCTTGGTGCAGTAACAGAAGCAGCTCCAAAGTTACGGAAGGAAGGAAATCCGAACATTTTCCGCTTGCCCCTTTCCTCTCTCATCATAACACCCCGCCTCCTTCTCTGCCGGGATGCAACTCTAATGCTTTCCTTTTTAAAGCGGATATTCCAATGAAAAATACAAGATTTGTCAGCATTCTTCTACTTTGTACAATTATACTTTTGCCGTCAAAATATCTGGTTGAGCTCCTGCTTTTCGTATCCTCTTTCGCGAAAAATTGGATAAAAATGAGAAAAAAGTAAATTCTGTTATGTCTTACCATTAACTAGGTAATACAGGGTGTCCACTGGTCGGGAAAATCCGGGAAAAGTCAATGAATTTGTTAAAATTCGAAAAATTGCAAAGCTGAAGATAAATATTTTATTTTACCATATGGACCATCATCATCCTATTACAGTATAATATTATTAATAATGAAAGTTGGTCTACATTATAGACCTAACTTTTATCAAATTACTTTCAGAGTATAGGCCCTAATGTAAAAAAGTAAATTAGTATTAGGGTAAGTTTAATTACAATGGTATTAATTTTTAATAGGATAACAATGAATGAATTTACCAGAATTTCTATATGCCTCAATTCATATAAAAATTAATTTTAGTATGAAACCATTGGAATTCCACCATGAACATTTGTACACAACTTACTAAAGAGGTTTGGAAAAAAATATTTTTTTTTTCATAAAAAATTAAAAATTTATATTTTAAGTTTTTGATAAAAAAAAAACTTTTTGAATTTTTGTAAGAAATATACATTGATGTGATAGTCAAGTTACATGTCAAATTAAAGCCCTTGTAATTTTAAAGAGAATGGTACAAATTTGAGCTTTCTAGGACAAACCATTTTTTAGTTACATGCTTTTCAATATCTCAAAACGTTCCTAAAAACTGTCATTATGTAATTTTTCAAAAAACTTTTCTCAAAAACTAAAAGTGCAAAAAAGGTAAAAATCTCCATTTTGTACCTACTCAGCTAATACTACCTCAAATTAAAAATCATAACGATCTGATGAAGTGATTTTTGGACCATTGGTTGATTTGGTGTGGAATGACCCGAAAATGCTTCATATTTTGGTTGGGAATTTCTGAAGTGATCAATGAAAATCAGGGAATAAGTCGGGAATTTCTTCAGCATTACTTGGTGGACACCCTGTAATAGCATTTTACGTGAATAATAAAATTGCAAGCCCCACACACAAGTTCTTTACCACACTCCTGGGAGCGTACGGGCAATATCGGGGGAAAGAGCTTGCAGACAATCACGCGCGGTGAAAAAATGCAGCCCAAAATGCAACACTAACTCTACCTAATTGTATAAGCAATGGAGATTCGACAAAAAGAGATTGCCTGGAAACTTCAAGCTTCGTGACCATTAAAATTTGAACATGTCTTTGGCAGTGAGCATGCGTGGAGTGCTTAAGTCCACCATGAAAAAAATAGTTAGTTAACCACGCAACATGGGGTATATGGGTCAATCACAATGTAAAAATAAGATAGGCTATATAATTTAGTATTTAACTTGTAATTTCCACCAATGGTCAGTAATTTAAAAACAGTAGAAACCGAACCTACTTTATAAAACATAACATATCCTATTATATTTAACATACATAAGTAGCACAAGCCACTAGTCCAGTAACATAAAAACGTGTACAACCATTGGGTTGGTCATAACTTTTACTAAAAACTTCTTAAAATTGTTAAAAATATGCTTAAAGTCAATATAATAAAGTATTGTACTAAAATGCAGATGTTTCTTCTAAGTGTTTCGACGCTAATACGTCATCTTCGTGTAATTTCTGCATAAGCTGTAAATATAATAGGATATGTTGTGTTTTATAAAGTGGGTTAAGTTTCTATTGTATTGGTGGAAATTATAAGTAGACCTGAGATTTTAAGGCAAATGCCTGTTTTGTTCCTTATGAAATAACATGAAAATTTTTAAATATGTTGACGTTTCATGATAAATCACTTGCATTTATAGAGTTTTATAGTGCCTTAAAATGCCCATTTGAACCCTTGTAGCCTATTTGGACCTTTGGAGCCTATTTTTATTCTTTTAGTGCCTAAAATGGCTATTTTGTACTTTTAAAATAAAATTATATTTCTGTAACTTTTACAATCGTTTAATGGACATCCCTGAATGAAAAGCAGAACAGCAGAGGGTGGGTTTTTCACAGAGGAGGCAGCGCAATACAGCTGAGGGATGTGTCGGTTTGACCACACGACCACCCATTATCTGCAGGCCATGAGCTGGGCATCAGCCGTTATTGAAAGCCAAGGCCCTTGAAAGCCTGTAGTGTTCTAATTTTCCATATAATCCAAAAGTGTTTTTGATAAACTATTTTTTTAAATTCTGTCTTAATTATGCAGTTATTTCTGTTAAGAATAGGTAGGCCTATACCACACATCTTACAGTAAAAAAAAACCACGTTACAGTAAGAGTATATTGTAGTATTTTAAAGTCTATTTTCTGCCTATTTAAACATTTTTAAAGTATATTTTAAGTGCCTATTTTCTCTTTTACAAACCTATTTCCTATTTTAGGTGCCTAAAACATTTTTAGAGCCTAAAATCCCAGGTCTAATTATAAGTTAAAAACAAATAAGCTCAGTAGGAAAATGAAAATATTTGAACTATATAATTTAGGTTTTTAAAGATAGACCTTACTTTGACCGCTGAACCCTTCATGGGAAGAGTTAAAAGATAAAGAGATAAATTATAAAAAGTGGAATGACGCGTTGCACACGCCCTGTAGGGAGAGTGGAAAGCTCAGTCCACTCTCCAAATGTGTTGTTATACGTTGACATGCAAAGAATACATGCGCGGTCTTTTATTTGTTCTTGGTTATGATTAATGCTCGGAAGTTCATGAAATGTCAACTTTTTTCTGAGAAATCACACTACCCTGCAGAATTTTGCAGCAAAGCATTTAATAAGTGATTTTAACGAAATAAATTCTCATTTCAGAAATGTTACTATTTCTTTTATCACATCTAGTTTTCGTATTTGCTGTCTGAAAATGTGTCATGGCGGACGCAACTTTAAGGTCTGGGTAGACCTTCCTGGGGCTTATAGTAGCTAACAATAAGGTACCGGTATATCAAAAAACCGATTGCACTAGCAGTAACGGATTTTTGAGATACATACAAATTTGTTCATATGACTTTTTGTCGTATCTCCATCGGTTATACCTTAGATTGAGTTAGATTTTTTATTTTAAGTAACTTTTGTATATTTTCTTCACATTACGTAATATTTGACACACATAGGACAGATAAAATCGTAATATTTGGCAGGAATATTGGCACATACAACAGCAATGAGCGTGCAAAATTTGATGTATCTTGCTACCTCATAAGTATAGAAAAACTTGCTGGATAGCCGTGACATCCTTCACATCTACGACAGTCTAATCTTCCACTTATTAACATTGATGTTTATTCACTTCCAGATGAGCTAGAAACTTGATATTTGGCAGACTTATAGGTTTTAGCTTATAACCAAGGGAAAAATACAACAAAATTTCAAATATTTAGTATCTTCCCCTCCAAGATAAACTTTGATTTTTTTTCGCTTCGTAGGTTATTTGTACGACTTCAGATGATTTGACAAAAATAAATTTATTTCGTCTACTCCCACAAAAAATAGTGAAATACAAATGTGTTGGACTGTTTAAAAATTTTATTTTATTTTCTCTGTAGGCCTAAATATTATCAAAATTATCCTATTTTTCAGTACTTTTCATCCTATAACTAGTCTATGCAATAACTTATATAGGTTGTATGTAATCTGCGCCACGGTTGACACCGAATTTGAAATAGAATAAAAATGAGATATGTAAACTGCGCCACGGAGAAATGTAGGTTGCGGCAATAGTTATAGGCAAACAAATGTTAGACCTAATATGTGAATGTTCGTTTCTATTCAGTAATTTTTTGCACATGAGGTGATGGGAGCGTACTTGTCTGTAGGTTGGTACCGTTCTTTGCATGTTGGTAACGAGTGCTTTATCTGCTCTATCTTTAGGTTGGTAACAACTTTTCTCTAGCGAAGCACATCAAAACACAATCTCACTAACGAGTCATTCTCTTGTGTTTTACAGTCTCAGAGCCATTGTGTACATTACCTTTTAGTGGTCGCAGTCATGAACGTCATGAGTTCTGAAATGGAGTCACAGCGGAAAACTTATCATCAACGTTGATGGCTACAAATTCAAACTGAAACATAAAAGCAAAGGATGGTTCGTGAAAAAAAAGTGTAACAGTAAAGGAAAATATTAGTGCGTTAGTATGACGGCGATGCCATTTGAATGTCGGTGGCGCAGTTTACATATGTCGGTGGCGCAGTTTACAAATGTCTGTGGCGCAGTTTACAAATGTCGGTGGCGCAGTTTACATAGTGTAGGTTGGGGGAAAAGGTAGAAGTGGCGCAGATTACCTTTTCCCCTTATATATCTCTCATTTTGATGTACCTACTTCAAGAAAACGTGACGTGATACGTAGAAACAGTCAACGCATTCGTGTTCAGCGACCCAAAATTAGTTAAGATCACCTATCACACCACTTACCGCAAAAAAATATTTAAAAAACAAAAATAGTAATAATTTTAAATTGCAGTATCAAAAGCTGCATACAGTTGTTTTACTACACGAAATGTCAAAATAACATTTTTCACAATTTTCAGTTAACCAGGTGTGATAGAGAAAAACGAAATGCATTTTCAAATGCAGCACAGCGAAGTTAATCAAACACACCTATTTTCGTTTTTACCGCAGAATTTTTTTTTTCTTTTTGCTGGCTAGTGTCATAGTGTATATTCGTCTAACCTGAAAACGAACAAAAAATAGCTGTCTTTATTTATTTTTATTTTATTCTCTACTGGTAACTTTTTAGTCATTTTAGGAATCTTTCATTCTTCCGTTGAATTTTCCCCTATTTTGTCTTCAGAATGGACTTTCCCAACATTACAGGCAAAGCGATATCATAATTCCTTAGCTATGAGGCATTATTAATAAATACAGTCAACTTGACATAATAATAGAAAACTGAATAGTAAAAGTAGTAATTTTTCGTTCTTTACCTTAGTTTTACCTCTCCCTTTTAGGGACATTTAAGCGACTCACGCCGCCCGGGGCTTACAGGGCCGCGACCTGTCGGGAGAGGGATTATATATGGATCACATACATACATTTTTGATCAGACAAGGACATGGAGAGCCTCCCCGGATGAGTAATCAGCCCAATGCCGGGGCCACCTCCGAGACAACACGAACACACACTATACACACCATTCATACATATTCACTCTGTATAAGGCGAGGATGAGATGAAGATGATAATGGCGGCAAGATGATTAAAATACTTAATTTTTGTCCTTTGGTATTATTATATTACTCCTTATTTTCTTCTTCAAATACGTAGGCTATTTCGAAATATTAAGTAATTTTTTTAAATTTCTCATGTCATATGTTCATAAATTTAAGGTTTTTATAGGCCTTTTTCAGTCATTTTTAAGTCACCAACTTCCGAACGCTAGTTATGATGCTCAGTATTATTTCTGTGTTTGATTTATTAAAATACTCCCATCGAAACCCAAGTTATGTAGGTGAAGGCATTAGTTTTCATTTCAACCCTCGTAGATTTCGTAAACATTAACTCAAATAATCTTGCCATGTGTAGCAATTATACAAGGTACTGCACCGTATAAAACCAAGTTACAACTCTAGTACAAAATAAATCTAGACTGCAAAAGTGAATTTTATAATCTAAACTGTCATGGGTGTTTATTTGTGTACATTCAGTATGCATAACGTATGGCATCCATTAGGTAGCATGAAAAGTTTTATTACTAGGCCTAAATTAAATCGAGATACAGTCTACAAGTCCTAAATGGCGTTGAAAAAGCGCACGCTATAACGTTTATATTTTATACAGTAGGTCTACAAATCTACTATATTTCCAAGATGAAAGTTACGATCTGTAGCGCGCACGTAGGCTACTACGCCCTTTGCATGAGCGTTCATCCCTTCCTCTCTCCTAATGGGAATGTCTCACGATAATGCTCTTTATGAAGAAACAAGGTTCCGTTATATTATGTCTGTGTTTTATATTCTCAGAAACAAGAGTGAAATTGATGTAGCGAACGTATACAAGTAAATTTCCGTTTTTAATCCACACGAAATATGCGGGCTTCTATTGGACGGCGGGTGGAGTTAAGAAATTAAGATTTCAGATATGAAGCGCTTAGTTTGCAAATTTATGAACACCGTTATATATATATATATATATAATATATATATAATTAATCTGAATTTTAACAGATACGTTATCAATCTGTCTTTTTTAGGTAGATTTCGAAGAAAAATCTACCTATTGCGATCGATACCATGTCATGGCTTTCGAAAAATTATTTCATATCTTTACGTTTCATGCCTCCCTAAGTACGAAACCACCGCCCGTTCAATTATATATATATATATATATATATATATATATATATATATATATATATATATATTAGGGATGGGTCCTCAATACTTTCGATACCTCGATACTCTCGATACTTGCATGGTATCGGCATCGAACGACACTTCAGAAAACTCGCTAGATACTTTTTCGATACTTTTGTAATTCTGCAATTAAGTGAGAATGCTAGTATTTTTTTAACAAAAACTTGTAAGTGGACTGTTTAAAAAACTAATTTTAGTTTTAATGTAAAGTTTAAAAATAATTATAGGCTACTGATGATATTAAATTTTGTCTCATTAAATATGCAGACTTAATTAACTTAATTGGTATTACACAGTTCTCTCAAATTTTAATTTTTAATGTACCTATTTATTGAAACTGGAAATGTTGAAGGTATCGAGTATCGAGGAAAAAATCATGTATCGGTATCGAGTATCGAGAAAATCTGGTATCGACCCATCCCTAATATATATATTTATATTTATATGTATTATTATTATTATTATTCTGTTTATTTAGGCTGTATTTACACGCTAGCGGCCGTAATTTTGACGATATTTGAACCAAATTTCATTATGTTATTTCTAGGCCCAATACTTCGGACAAGTTCGTTAATGAGCAAAATTGGCCCAAGGTGGGGGTCGGGGGAGGGGGTTGAAATTTTGAAAATTGTATATCTTGGCCCCTATGAAGTATAGAGGGAAACTTTATTGGAATAAATTAGAGTACTCCCTATGACGTTCACAGTGACACCAACGATTCGGGGGTTTTGGGGGTACGAATGGGGGTGGGAGGATGGAAATTCGAAATTTTTGAAACCACGTCTTGTGGGATATCGTTGAAAAGCTCTTGATGAGTACTCTACAAGTCAATAACTAGTTTCTCGTTAGCTCTCATATAAGGCGAGATTTGAATGTTTGAAAAAGTGCTCTTTCCTCTTTTTTGCAGTTGTTATTATTGCGGGTTTCTCATGCCAAGGCTAAAGAAGAAGAGTGCTGCACAGCGACAATAAATTAAACCAAAAGCACTTCGAAATCTACCTCAGCCTGTAGGCCTGCCTAAAGGGATTTTTTTTTTTTTTTTTTTACGCTTCCTTATTGAAGAAATATTTAATGGGTTTTCACGAGTCTTTCTTATTGATAATCTGTTATTGTGTCTTAACCTAGTAATCTATTTGTTCAGTCATATTTTGTGTAGTCGTTCAGTCGTTCCTTTGTAGCCCACATTATTATTATTATTATTATTATTATTATTATTATTATTATTTGTGCCAGAATGGTACTTCATGAGATTGTGTGACGGACGGGAAAGTCTGTCCGTCCGTCTGTCTGTATGTCAGTGTGCTTTTACGCGCGATAACTCACTTACGCTTTATCGAGTTTTCAGGAAACTTTGTATTCACATTTATAACGTCCATGGGAAGAAGCCTATTGATTTTGGACCGAATCGGTTGGCAGGTACCGAAGTAATGCCTAATTTAGCGCCTATTTTATGTTAGTAGACTATGTTAGAAAGAATTTGACAAATGCAAGTCAGTTCTCGTTACAACATATTATTTTACAGTGTTCTTATGACACTACCCACATATTCCTTCACATATGCTTATCAAATTAAACCGTTATACCGAGCGAGGTTCCGAGATGGTAACGTCTTGGTCTTGTATTCTGGAGGTGCGTGGTTCAAATCGCGTAGCCAGCCAATTTAACATGTCTAATTTTTTTAAATTTTTATGTGAGTGTGCGATTGTCAAGTTGTCTCAAATCTATAGCCTATAGTTCTGCTGATGCTGGACGATATTAATCTGGTTAAAAAAAACGGTCCTTTGTTCTTCTGTAAGTCCTGCTTAATGATTCAATCTGGAGCTTAACTCGGAAATCGGTTTAAAAGAAAAGAACTTATTTTTTCCATATTATAATTGCAATTATCACTGATTAAACAAAAGCATTCTGGCACTTTGTTACGTCAGTTTACCTGATTTTATTATATTATCATCATCATTAACGTCATCATAACAATTATCAGGTCCATTACTTCTACTGTTACAATTATTATCTTTTTTATCATTATGTATTGAATTCACCACTGTAATTGTTTTAATCTATCTTCTGTCGTGACCATGAATCGAACCCGGGCCCGCTGCGTGAGAGGAGTGAACGCCTCCCCTACGGTGGACTCTGTTTACTGTAACGACATGTAATGTTTGTTTTTGTAATTACTAGGGATGGGTCCTCGATACTTTCGATACCTCGATACTCTCGATACTTGCATGGTATCGGCATCGAGCGATACTTCAGAGAACTCGCTCGGTACTTCGTCGATACTTCGGTAATTCTGCAATTCTGCAATTAAGTGAGAATAGTAGTATTTTTGATCAACAACTTGTAAGTGGACTGTTTCAAAAACTAATTTTAGTTTTAATGTAGAATTTAAAAAATAATTATAAACTACTGATGATATTAAATTTTGTCTCATTAAATATGCACACTTAAGTTAGTTGGTATTATACAGTTCTCTCAACTTTTGATTTTTAATGTACCTATTTATTGAAACTGGAAATGTTGACGGTATCGAGTATCGAGGGAAAAATCATGTATCGGTATCGAGAAAATCTGGTATCGACCCATCCCTAGTAATTACGAAATGTGCGGTGTCTTTATTTGTAAAATATGAACTTGCCTTGCAGCATTGTGATTTCGTAATTTCATGGCTTCGTTTGATTTAATTTAACTTAATTTGGGTAGGTTCGGTTACTTGTGTAATTAAATTGTCCTTGGGTTGATATGCCAATTCGATTTACTGGTTCATTAGATTGATATAAATAATTACCGGTGTTCGGAACCCAATGAAAAGTGACTGGGGACAAGATTATTGTATGTGTGTGTGTGTGTGTACCTGTTTCCATCCTCCTACGCCTCCTACAGTGGTCTCTACAGGTTGGCGCCAGTTCTAATTAGTTCTCTAGTCGCAAATCTCAGTCTCGTAAATTATCTTGCTTATTTCTTCTCGTCTTTCAGACTGATATCAACTTAGTGTGTCCTTTTTATCTACAGGACATATGTCAATATTGACATTTGAAATTACAACCTATCGTAATAAAACTTGTCTTTATTAATAAGTTAGAGATTTCATGGCTAGCTACATCTGACGGTTAGCTTTGTTACCTGGAGGGACTTGGAAATGTATATTCATATCTATGGTGCTTGTGTAGAAAGTAAAAATAGAAAATCAAGTCATCAGATACAATATAGGCTAATTTGAGAACAACGCTTTATATATATAGATAGGACAGTTAAGTGTTGTACACGGTATTTAAAGTATTCCAGGGTGTCTTGTTATTTAATACTTTAATACTTATTGGCACCTGTCCCGAATTCCTATCAGTGACCTCTATATGCACTACGCAATTTTGAACTTACTAATTTATAAGCTAATTACATAGGTTGTCTAAATTATTTATAACTTAATCTAAAGAATATGTATATGTTTTTGTTTTTCTTCTTAAATTGTTAAACTTGTTTCTCTCTCTCTCTCTCTATATATATATATATATATATATATATATATATATATATATATATATATATATAAAGTATTATATAAATAGAGCGAGAGAGAAACAAGTTTAACAATTTAAGAAGAAAAACAAAAACATCGATAACTTAATAATAAACTAACTACATCAACTACAGCAAGTGTCTAATCCGGGATTTTTGTGGATTTGTTATGAATGGGAGGTCGCGCCTATGCATAGGCTACCACACCTTCATAGATGCAGTTCACTCCCGCGTCTTCACCATCATCTCATCATCAGCCAGGTGAGTACCAGTCGTCATCGGAATCCTTAGTCTGGAATTCAGACTTCAGACATCGACGTCGACCAGTAGGTCATCATGACACCACGAAGTCATATCCGGGTGTTTGTTATCCTTTATTTGTAATTTATCTTAAATTGTGTGTCTTTGTGTGATTTATATCATACGTCTTATCGCCTTTGTCCCTTATTGATATTTACATAGTCTTCTTTTGCTTTCTGGAAAACTATTTGCTGCTTCATCCAACAACTTCCGCGAGTCTCTTATTATGTTCTCTATTTGCCTACAAGTAGTAGGTGTCTTTTTTTAGGTATAGACCTTTGTTCTAATTACTGTATTATCACTTATTAAGTGCCAGTATGGTACTTGATGAGATTGTGTGGGGAAGGGAAAATGGCTGTCCGTCTGTCCGTGTGTCTGTTCGCGCGATAACTCAAATACGCTTTATCGGATTTTCATGAAAGTTGGTATACACATTTATAACGTCCATGGGAAGAACCCTGTTGATATTGGACAAAATCTGTTGACCGATACCGAAGTAAAGCCCAATTTAGTGCCTATTTTATGGTGATATATTAGAAAGCATTTATCAAACGCAAATTAGTTATCATGACAACATAGCTTATTGTTTTACAGTATTCATGTACGGCTTTGGAAATTGCAATAAGTTAGCTGTGACAAATAACATTATTCCTTCACATACGCTTATGAAAGTAGATAGTTAAATTGAGCGAGGTACCTGGGATGGTAACGTCTTGGACTCATATTTTGGTTGTTCCTGGTTCAATTCAATTTGACATATCTTTTTTTATTTTCATGTGAGTGTGCGATTGTCAAGATATCACTAATCTGTATAGTTCTGCTGATGCTGGACGATTTAAAGCAGATTAAAAAAAATAGACCTTTGTTTTCGCTGAAGCTCTACTTAATGAATGAATCTGGAGCTTACCTCGGAAGTCAATTATTTCTGCATATCATAATTGCAATTATAACCGACTAGCTTAAAAGACCCGGCGTCGCCCGGGTTTTGTATTTTGTAATTGGAAATTAGCTTATGAAGGATTTTCAATTTTAAATTCTAGGTCCTTATATAGGCATTTATAATTTGAAATAGGAAGAACGACTTATTACACTCAAACTATTCCCTCAGAAAACGCTTGATATAATTTTTTATGGCTCATAGAGGATCTAGAATTTTGCATCCCATCGCTTGTACAGTGCACAGCAAGCCTGGTAGAGGTTTAAATAAGAAGAAACAGAAATTCCTGTAACATAAAATTGTAATATCGAGGCGGGAAATTTCCCACTCTTATGTTACCATAAAGCCGTTTTGGAGATGAAATTAAACAGAAAGCATTATCACTTTCATACTTTTCTCTCCAAAAACCTGCGATATAATATAATAATATACACATTACCATACCTCGTTTTGTTTTCTCTATGTCCAGGGTAGAGAAAGTTATGTGATTCCATTATTTTAGTGGATTTCATTCTGTAATATTTATTTATAACATGAATTATTTTGATAACTTCTCTTATTTGTCAAAAGTGCATTTCATTTGTTTTTTCCAAGCCCACCTGATACCATTTGGCAACAATATATTCTGTGATTTGGAATGGATAATTCTATGTAAAAAGGGATTAAGTATTTTCAAAAACATTTAATTTTTGGCATTTAGAATCAGAACTTTTCAAAATCCTTTCTTAGTGAGCACCTACATTATGAAACGAAGGTACTGTCAAAATTCCAAGTCTCTACCTGTTATAGTTTAGGTTGTACGTTGATTCCTGTCATTCAGTCAGTCAGTCAGTCAGTCAGTCATTCATTCAGTCAGTCAGGACAAAGCCTTTTATATATATAGAGATTAAACAAAAGCATACTGGCACTGTGTTACATCAGTTAACCTGATTTTATTACATTAACAAATCTATACGACATGCTATCATTCTGGCACATGGCCTCCATTAATTTAATGATTTTCTAGTGCTCTACACCATTCTTGTATTTCTTTATCCGAGCTTTACAATTTAAGAACAAAAAACTCGTGCTTTCAGAATACTGTACTACGTTTCCCCATTTCTAAGCAAAGCCGTATTGTCTTCCCCTTTTTTTTTTTTTTTTTTAATTATCCTTATTAAACAACATGCTCCATTGCAATGCAGCAATACTACATGCATTCCTTTTATCTTAACTACTCAAAAATATCTACATATGTACACTTATAAATATTATCCTAAATTATGTATTTGGTTTGTTTGTAGAGCTTCAAAATTTATTTTGTTCACAAATTGTACGAATTGCTTTAGATTTTTTTGTATCAGTTCACTTTTCTCAACGGGCCAACACTTAAAAGTTTCCAAGATGTGCTTTCTGAATTGAGCTCTTTCCGAGTTCAGTAGTTCACACTCCCACAGTAAGTGGTCCACTGATTGCGAAGTTCTGTACCTTATTTTTTATGCAACTCGTGGGAATATTTCGGGTTTTCTTTAGGTTCTACCTTTTCTCCATTTCTCTCTTCATCTCATTCATAATCATTTAGGACTACAGCTAAAAACCATGGATGAGCATTTGACATTCAACTCTTATGGGGCCATTGACGAGAAATCTAAGCTGTTAGCTGACTCGATTTGGTGTAAAACAGAAGCTGGAGGGTTTGGTTCTTCTGTTCTTCTGGTGTCATGTCTCCCTAATGAATAAAACCACCAACCTGAAGATAAACAGTAGGCTATTAAGTTTTATCTCGCCGAAGGCTTTTTCTTGCACTTTGTACGATTCAAAAGATGGGATTGTGAGCAAAGATGGATAGCCATTCAGGATCTCATGAAGGTTAGAATAGAATATCTCAGGGTTATTACGAGAGTCGTCCACAAAGTAAGTTTATCTGGGGCCGTTTACAGGAACAAAACACAATTTCAAGGAAATATTTATTCCAACAGACACAGCCAATGTTCAGTATTATTCAACATATTCGCCACCGGAATTGAAACGTTTATGTTACCACGGCACCAACTTCTGAATACCTGTGTCGTAGAAGTCTGCCGCCTGGGATTTGAACCACTGTGTGACAACCATCTCTCTGTCTTTCTCTGTCGTTCTTTGTAATTTCGTGAGGTGTATGAAAAGATGGAAATCACTGGGAGCGAGAACCGGGCTTTAGGGCGAATGTTTACAAACCTCCCAGCCGAACTTCTCCAGGAAGTGTTTAAAAATCCACCCTACAGCTCCCAGTGATTTCCATCTTTTCCTACACCTAAAGGAATGTGTTACACCTAAAGAAATGCTTATCGTGTGTTCAGAATTGATTTGTGTTTAATATATGCCGCCTAAAAAAGTAATGAGTATTTTCTTGTAGAAGGGAGCGTTCTAAAAGTTTCCTCACATAACTTAAGGCTCTGAAGATCTAATTTAACTTGAGAAATGCCACATGTTACAACACCGTTTGTTACTTTATGTCATTGAGTGATTATTTATTTGGAATCTGTGTCTCAGGGTAATGAGGTGTAAATCTTATCGAGTAAACTGAACACCCCTCCCAGAGGCATGAAACATTGTTTGGAAGCGTAAACGAGTCAGTTAATTACTGTTTAGAACGAAGTTAAATATTTTCTCTGTGCGAACATAAATTCCCCTCCTACTTTAGAAAGATTCTTTAACTGCAGAATACACAACCAAAAACGACATTCCAAAATCGGATTAGAATGTAATATTTTGGCATTCTCTTCGAGATTACAGTAAGCTAGCCATGTTGCGAGTTTATTAACTTCGGCTTTCCTCGTTTTAGTGCTGCACGTGGTTGCAATGTAGTCTTACACAATTTCTTGCAGTATGGACTACATATTTTACTACTGAATTATAAGTAAAGTGATCCCTATACAGGCCTTGGAGGCCCAAAGGGTTCCAGGAGGTTGAGTCTCCCAGATTTTGAACATTCGGCACGAGAAGGTGGTAAGGTTGTCAGGTGGTAAGGTTGTCAGCCTTACGCCCCGGCCGCCTTTAGCCCCAGGATTGTTCCTGGTACTCATTTCTGTTATAGGCTGAGTCGACCCCAGGGCCATAGTGCCACCAGAAGGAATAGGCCAATTGAAAAACTCCAACGATCTCATCGTTGAATTATAAAAATATATAATTAAGTTTTATATTCCAAGTAATTGTTAAATGCTTAGAAATATTAAATATTTAGACTATGTGGTGTGTGAAAACCTTACGATTTGAAGCCCTTTCTGCAATACATCCAGGTGCTCTATTCTGCAATATATTGAGGGTAGAGGAAGTTACGTTTCACATAACATTTTTACTGAATCTGGCCATACCTCAGTTTGTATTCAGAGGAGTATTGAATCATTTCCCTCTCCCCCCTTTTTCTCTCTCCCTCCTTTTTCTCTCCCTCCTTTTTCTCTCTCCCTCCTTTTTCTCTCTCTCTCCATTTTCTCTCTCTCTCCCTGTTTCTCTCCCTTTCTCCCTTTCTCTCTCGCCCTTTCTCTCCTTTTCTCTCTCTCTCCCTCTCTCTAACATTGTGAACAGCGTATCTTAGGGCCTTTTCACACTGGATCACTTGTGACGGTCACCGCTAGTATTGCCAATAGTAGCTACATGATAAATAATTTGCCATCGCTTTTTACATCCCAAATAGCAGGTCGACATTCCAACTTCACTTATGAAATCTTCAGTATTGATAAAATCTAAACTCATGGCTGGATAACTAGTTTCGTTGAGCTCGATTATGCAACTGAATTATGTACTATATTCAACTTGCAATGTTGGCAATCCGAAAATGCTGTGACCGTCACAAGTGACCCGGTGTGAAATGGCCCTAATTCGTGTAAGAATATTGTGCAGTTATTCGTTGCATTGCTCGGCGGCTTCAAAGGTGTCGGTGTTTCTTTATGTTAATTGATCTGACTAAATCTGTCTTGGCTTCCGCTTTTCAAAACAAAAGCAACGTTGCAATATTCTCTCATTGTTATCACTGACCTCAGTTCTTACATCACTTTAATGAATTCACACGTGTTATTGTTTACTGTAACTTGATCTTGCAACCGCGCATTTCACTCCACGCGGAGTTGACGAGTAGCTGTCAAAATTTTCACAGGACATTCTTAGATTGTTATATCGTCTGAGATTTGGATACGTAGATCGGGGAAGACTTACTTGTACCTTTATTACCGTATTTTATGAAGAATGTTCTCGAAAACGACTCAAACGATTTTGTTTACACTTTGTACACGAGATACGTTACTAAGGGCTACGTAATTACGGACATGACCAAATCAGGCTACAACATCAAGTGGACGAGAGAGAAAAGGTAATTTTAATTAGGTAAACAAGAAAATATGAGGGTGAGAGAAGTGTAGTAGTCGTATTAGGAGTGAAGGGAGACATCAGTGTGAGCGAGAGGTAGAGAATAAATAAAGAATATAAATGGGGTATCAGAGAAAGGCAGTACAGAGGAAAATGTGACTGAAAACAAGAATGGCAAAGAGAATATGAAGACTTATATAGTAGAACCGAAAAGTACAGGAAAATATAAGCTAGAGAAAAAGAGGGGGAGAGAGAGATTAAGGGAGAAAAGGGAGAAACAGGAGTAAGCGAAAGCTTTCGTATGGAAAACGAAACTGAATGAGTGAATATTGTATCATGTGTTTGCGTGATATGTTTTCCTCTTCTATACAAACTTAACGCTAACGGTATCCTTCACCTTAAAATTCACATTAAATCTGTACGTGTTTGCTACCGTTCTGTTACAGGTTTTTATGCCAGCAAGATTGAGTAGCGCTATTATTACAGTTTCGTCAAGCATATAGCCTCCAACTTTTGTTTAGCATAACGCTTCTGTTTGCATAACCAGCACATCGCTAGTGTGAGAACATGGATTTACTCTTGTACGCTTGCTTTAAGCAGCCAGCGCCTGGACATCCTACTACACACAAAGCAATGTAGAATGAAAAGTTGCAGAAAGTGTACGGCGTTACTTGATAAAGAAAGTGGGAGTTAAATCCTGTCATTAGAAGAGCAAGCTAGGTATGTTATGAATTGTTTAATTGGATCATTTCGATATAATATGAATAATTTCGATATGATTCTTGCTTCAAAATAATCTCGGTTTTCTTCGTTTAATTTTTTACAATTTCCAAGAGCTTTCATATGGATTTACCGAGTGATTTTGCCTTGCAATAACTCCCGCGGATTCGGGTTCCATGAAGAGTTTTCTGATTGTGGGGAATCGTCTTGTGCATAGGGGAATGCCAGACTGTGCCTCTGAGTACAGTGATCAGTAGGACACGGCATTTGATGATTTTGCATCTTTTTTATATGAAGGTTTAAGATAGCTCGAATATATACAAATGTGTATCATGAATTAATTGTTAAATAAGGGCAACTTGTTTTTGCATTCTTTTGCATTTTTCATCATTTTCATTTTTTGAACTTTTTAGGTCATTTTCGACATTTTTTATAGTTTTTAAAACAAAGGGTTACTTTACGTTAAACTTTGAATTTTTCATTATTATTTTTGCGCTTAATCCTTAACTTTAAAAGCAGACAAGGTCCACAGGAAGAAGCTGACTTGAAGTATAAGTGGAAAGAATGTGATTTTGAACTCTACTACATTCTCATAAAATATGGTATAGGCCTAACCTAAGCAATTCCTGCTGTCCCTAATTTTAAGGAATGAAAATTTTGAACTATACTGCATTTTACAAGAAAACATGGTATAGGCAGTACCTGCTTCCCCTGTATTAAATTAATGTGCATAACGAACTCATCCCAGCATCTCATTTTCAGAAGGACTTTCACTATATGGGTGATTCTTCAAATACGGGAAAATTTGTGTTCCGCAGTGATATTTCCCTTCAAATTCAACTTAAAAAAAAATTAAAATAAAAGCTTGTTTCTACTACTTCCATACTACAACTATCACTTTGAAATGTCACTAACTTTAAATTCTGATATTCCAAAATCGAATTTAATTCAATGAAATGTCATCCATATGTCCTGTCCCAAACCTCGGTTTTGTATATTCTAATGCATTTTTCCACAAAACAAAATGTTATTTCCTTTTCAACTTTTTTCCTGTCTATGAGTATGAATGTGTGAAGAATATTAACCCCTAAAAAATAAAATGAAATAAAACTGTCACCCCACCTAATGAACATAAAGAATGTCCCAAGGGTTTTTGGTCATCCACATGGCTGAAAAGAATAGAATTTTTTCTGCAGAAATGATAAATTTGTATAACTGGCAACAGTGCTAGAAAGCCAACAGGGCAGCTTGTGGTTGAATTGTAAGGTTGAATTTTGCTTGCTTACAAACAGTTTGGGATTAACAAAGGACTTTGCATCATTTTCAAGGAAAGCGTTTTTATTCCCCGTCATTAACATGGCTTCTAGAAAGTAGGCAAAAAGTGAATATTTATTAATTTTGATTATGCACTATGATAAACCTTCCAATTTAAAGTACTTGACTGAAGTTGAGCTTACAGAGGTTTAGGAATGGCTTGCTGAGACCACTTAAACTCCTTTTTTGTCATCCACATGCCTGATTTTTGTGTCATCCACATGTCTCATGAAGGGGTATGTGGATGACTCTCAAGTCATGTAGATGATAAATGTAGGATACTATTGTGTTTGCGGTGTCTGTGACCTGTACTTAAGATCTTAAAACTGATTAAATGAATTTCTGCTTGATTCCCCCCTCCCCCAAAACCATAAAAACAGTCTCGTTAAAATTACATTAATTCCGGAGTATGCACACAAATTTGCAAATTTGGTGCAAAATCAACTGAAGTATGCTGAGAAAAATATGATATCACATAAAGAAAAGCAGATTGTTGCCAAAGTTAGTCATTAATGTGGCCTTCTGCCATCCACATGTACAAGGATGTCATTCACATGGCTTTAAAAAAATTAAGAAATAAAAATAAATAAAAATATAAACATTTAAGCTCTGCTGGTGTCATATTATAATCAAGTAACCCCTCAAGTATTTTAGTGATTTTTTTTAGATTTTTTAAACAAAGTAAAAAATTTGGATTTTACACAGTCCAAATTTTCCCGTATTTGAAGAATCACCCATATAAGAGTTGAATGAGGTATTTTCTAGGGGAAATTTGATGGACATGCCAGTTCAATTTTTTTTTCCCTAAGGGTGTCCAAGTAGTATTAATTTACTTACAGATTTTCTCGATACTCGATACCGATGTATGATTTTGTCCTCGATACTCGATACCGTCAACATTTCCAGTTTCAATAAATAGGTAGGCCTACATTAAAAATTAGAAAGTTGAGAGAACTGTGTAATACCAACTAAATTAAAAGTGTGCATATTTAATGAAACAAAATTTAATATCAGTAGCCTATAATTGTTTTTAAACTCTACATTAAAACTTGACGTTTGACAGGAAACGAAACAATTAAGAATCTCTTCTGCTTGGATTTTAAAAGTCGAAAAGTCTTTATTTATGACTAGTCAAAAGTCACGTAGTGGTTTTCTCCATTTCAAGGAGAAATATAAGTATTTACTATATTTAGTAGACTACTAAAAGCAGAAAGAGATACCGCATTTCCTTAAATTGCAGAATTACCAGAGTATCAAAAAAGTACCGAGCGAGTTTTCTGAAGTATCGCTCGATGCCGATACCATGCAAGTATCGAGAGTATCGAGGACCCATCCCTAATTTTGTGTATTTTTTCTGTTAGGGCATAAATGCATTCTTTATTTTGCATTTTCACTATTTGATGGTCATTAAAAGCCTTGCCCGAGTGATTAGAAATAGACGCGGTCGAATTTATTCCGTATGAGTGTGATTCACCATATGCTTTGTATCATTTCAGAATTGAAGTTGCAGCACATGGCTGACTATGCATTTTATAATTAATTATACGGTATTTTATATTTAATTTCATTTACTAAAAAATATTGTGTGCACCACGTAAGCAAAAGCTTTAGCGGACTCATCCAATATTTCAGCCGCAATACTAAATTCGTCCGCTAAAGCGTTATTTTGCGTACTTGATACATAAATATCTATTAACATTATACTAATATACACAACTCCATTTAGGTGTCTTTTCGTATTTTCATGCAAAATTATTGATGCAACAATGGTTCCAGTCAACAATACGAAACTGGTTATTGCGTTTTTTAGGCTTTTGTTTCCATCCAAGATTGAACGTGTTCGCTATGGATCAGTGAGCAGTTTATTGCTTTATTGATTAATTTAGTAGTCCTCTAATCCTGGAATTTTTATGTACATGATTTCTAGTGCTCCACTTTGCCAAATTTTATTGTTGTTTTATTTCAGCATGTCGGATAGTTATAAGCATAAACTACGCAGTGGAAAGAGAAAACTGAAAACGAATGGGAGAATAATGATACTATAAATTTTCAGAAAATCACAAAGTTTTCGAATTCTTTTCAAAACATGAGGGCCTAGATATTATTCCAATATTCTGATTCCAATTGTAGAATATTACAGGAGAAAATTTTTGACACTGGGATTTGAACCCAGGACCTTTGGCTATCCGTGCCACTGCTAAGCCAGAGTTCACTTCACAGCGCCAGATGGAATTTCTCTCCTATGACTTGTTGCCTTTAATGTTCTACCTCACTGACAGACAAGTTATGTCATAAATGTCATAGTGATTTTTTTGACCGGGCTTCCACTGTTATTGAGCACTGAACATTCAAGATGGATATATATGCATTCATGAACCACATATTATTATCTCTGTTGGACATTACGTGATAATATTAATGTCCAACAGAGACAGTAATCTTTGGTTCATGAATACATATAGCCTATATCCATTCAATTGTAGGCTAGTCATGAAGCTGAGAACATTAGGGATTCTGAAAGTTACGAACGGAGAACTAAAGAGTCTTTCCTGAAAATGTTGGGGGAGATATTACGAGAAATCCAAAAAAGACGAATTATTGAATTTCAGAGTTCTCGCTTTGTGGCCTTGGAAAATAAGTGAAAAGTTTTTCAAAAAGCATTTTCAGGAAAATACCTTCTCTTTGTTAGAAATGTTCTTAAATGCATTATAACAATGCCAAAGGCTTCAAATGGTAAGTCATTCGCAGAATAACTGCTGTGTCTAGATCATCGATCAACAATGAAAAAATTCAACGCGATTGGTTAATTTATAGTAGGCTACATCACAAAGAACATTGCATTGTCTTTCATTCAGTGAAACCTTTACGAACCCATCTAGAAGCTGTAGCAATTTGGTTGAAGTAGCAGAATTTCCTCCAGCAGAAGTGCCGTGGAAGAAGTTGCATACTAAAGTGCCGTTTCATGAAAATAGTGTACATAATTTCAGTTGTTACTGTAGATTGAAAGGTTTGGAGGATGGTTTTATCTAGAATAAGTTAAAACCCATTATACTATATTTGTTCTAGAAATAAGCTATTTTATCATTTTTAGTATGGAAAAGGGATCGCTATTGTATTTGGTAGGCCTATCTGCTCCCAGAACTTAATGTGGCGGCCTGATCCTGAGTATAAAACGATATGACACATATTCATATATTTCAGGAGTCACACCATTTAAAAAAAAAATGTTGATGTGAAATTCACATAACTTCTCTGCCCAAATAAAAGTTAGCCTCTTAGTATAATATAATTAATATGTATGACATTCTCCTCATGTAAATTCGTTGTAAAAATGAAGGTAATGTCGTTACCACATCACTTCGCATCCCCGAAGAATACATAAACAAATAAAATCTCATAGATGTACTTTCGTAACTTCTTTACTTTAAACATGGCCAATACGTTTTCTCATATCACATTCTGGTATAGAACAAGAGGCCATATTGCAAAGAGCACGTATTCAGAGTGGGTGTCTTATAACTACCGTTCAGATAATTTTTTTCGAAAAAATGTTTCAGATAAAAGTTCTAGCTCTTAGTATAATCACCCAATGTGTACAATTTAAACAAAATCGTAAGAGCTGTTTTCGAGAAAATCGCGGAAAGTCCCCTTAAAAATAAGAGAAAGTGTTGCCAATCTAACCCAAGATACCTAACCCAAATACAAAATTTTGTTTTCCTACAATTTTCTGTTACAAGAAACCATATTGCAAAGAGCGCTTATCCAGAGTGCGTGGCTTATAACCAGGCCCGACGAGAGGGAGGGGCAGGCGGGGGCTGCAGCCACGGGGCCCGTAAGGGGGCCCGGCCGACCGGATTTTATTTTTTACTTTCTAAATTTACTCTAAAATAAAATTGATAAGTCAATAAACAGCTTAATTTATGTGTTATGTGTTTATTTTATCTGCAGTGTCCTGTCGTATAACAGTGACAGGGAATTTATTATTTAATCTGAAACGGATTATTCTTGAAGAAAAATTGCTATTTTTGAAAAGTAGAAGCAGAAATCCTTTTGGACTCAACAGCAGGCTTAACTAACGTTCGGCATTTAAAATCATAATATGTATTCAAAAGATTAAACTGGTACAGATAAAATTGTTCCTAATTAGAACATTTTAATGTATTTTTCCGTTTCGTGCCCGGCATCAGTTAACCGATTTGGTCCAAAATCAATAGGCTTCGTCCTACGGGCGTTATAAATAGTATACAAAGTTTTATGAAAATCCGATAAAGCGTATTTGAGTTATCGCGCTTACAGGCACACGGACAGACAGACAGTTAGTCAGAAGTACAGATATTTTCCTGTCTACCAAACAATCTCATAAAGTACCGGTAACATTCTGGCACTTAATAATTATGTAATGGTATTACGTAATCTTTTTGTTGCATACATTATAAAGAGCAAGTTGGGTAGAGAATTTAATATTAGACGGGGGCCCGGGAAAATTTGTCCCTGGGGCCCTTGCTTTCTTTCCACGGCCCTGCTTATAACTACCCTTCGGATATTATTTTTGAAAAAGTTTCAAATAAAAGTTTTAGCTCTTAGTATAAGCAACCATTGTGCAAAATTTAAAGAAAATTGTTCGAGCCGTTTTCGAGAAAATCGCGAAAATGAAAATTTCGGCACATATAGGCCTATTCCAGGAGTCTCACCATTTAAAAATAACGGGAAAATTTATATACAAGGATCAGTCTTTGATAGTGTAAATTTGCTCATTTTGTATTCTCAAGAATAAAAATACATTTTAGTTATACAATAAAGTTACGGTATAAAATCCGCCTTTAAGGCGCCTCTTAAATCTCCAGAGTGAAGTACGGCTTGATCCTTATAAAAATAATCTCAGTCGTGTAGTAGTTTTCATCATTGTTGCTAGCCTTGGAATAGATTTTTGCGCATACTTTCTAGAGCGTTTTCTTGATCTCTTGCAATATATTTTCATAACCGCATACGAAGAGGCGTATTAAATAGTAGGCACGCTTGGTATTATTAATTATTGATTCCTTGGATATGCATGTATTTAAATCACTGTACGTGTATTTAATTAATAACCTGTAGGAGGTGGGCGGGAATAATAATATTTAGAAGGTACTTACTTAGCTCGGGCGGATCAGAACCACTGGATTTGCCTCCTATCTCATCTCGATAATATGCAGTCTGCACTCAGCGATCAGTGGCGTGCTCATGCGTTAAATAAATAAATATGCATCTATATTAATAACAGGAAGTGTCTGTCTATCTGTCTGTCCGCGATGCCCAGCGAAATCTACTCAACGCAGAGATCTGAAATTTTAAACATAGGAGGACTGAAGGGTCGGAAAATGCACCTCGAAGCCGGAATTTTAATTTTCGCTTTCGTTCGTGAGTTATGAGTGAAAAACGGGCAGAAAACGTGCATTTTTTGCGTTTTCGAAGCATCGGTTTTGAGTAATACATTTCAATGTCAAATCAATTACAGTAGGCTTTGGCTATTTTTGTCATACCTTGGACATAGAACCATCGCGATCGCTTGAATGCTGTAAGCCCACGCTGGTCGATTCATTTGTTTATAATGTCAAGGCACGCAGACATATGATATTTTCAACCTACACCGAAGAGGGATAATCAATATAGGCCTAAATATGGTCAAACATCGTCGATTTGGACGAAACCACTATACAGGGGTTATATGGGCCAAGGTACTCGAATCTGAGGTCGCTTTTACTAGGCGACGCTCTCTAATCGTGGTAGGCCTATGTAGTCCACGTGATTTAGGTGTTAATAAATATAATGATTTAACTATTATGCTCTTAATTTTTAATTTTTGAAATAATTATCGCGGGCGAAGCCGCGGGCACACGCTAGTAATTAATATATGGAACTTTTGATTTCACATCTACATACATACACTAGCATGTGCCCGCGGCTTCGCCCGCGATAATTATTTCAAAAATTAAAAATTAAGAGCATAATAGTTAAATCATTATATTTATTAACACCTAAATCACGTGGACTACATACCACGATTAGATAGCGTCGCCTGGTAAAAGCGACCTCAGATTCGATTTCCTTGGCCCAGAACACCCCTGTACAGTGAGTTTCGTCCAAATCGAACAATGTTTGACCATATTTAGGCCTATCCCTCTTCCGTGTGGGGTACGCCGTAGCGTAGTGGTTGAGGCGTTGCGCTACAAACCGGAAGGTCGCGGGTTCGATCCCCGATGAGGTCGTTGGAGTTTTTCAATTGGCCTAATCCTTCTGGTGGCACTATGGCCCTGGGGTCGACTCAGCCTCTAACAGAAATGAGTACCAGGAGCAATCCTGGGGGTAAAGGCGGCCGGTGCGTAAGGCTGACAACCTTACCACCATCCTGTGCCGATGTCTAAAAATCTGGGAGCTTCAACCTCCTGGAACCCTCTGGGCCTCCATGGCCTGTAATAGGGAACACTTTACTTTTTACTTTACTTTACCTCTTCCGTGTAGGTTGAAAATTTCATATGTCTACGGGCCTTGACATTCTAAACAAATGAATCGACCAGCGTGGGCTTACAACAATCTAGCGATCACGATGCTTTTATTACCACGGTATGACAAAAATAGCCAAAGCCAACTGCAATTGATTTGACATTGAAATGTATTACTGAAATCTGATGCTTCGACAGCGCTAAAATCACGTTTTCTGCCAGTTTTTTACTCACAACTCGCGAACGAAAGCTAAAATTAAAAATCCGGCTTCGATGCGCATTCGCCCACCTTTCAGCTCATCTATGTTTAAAATTTCAGATCTCTGCGTTCAGTAGATTTCGCTGGGCATCGTGGACAGACAGACAAACACGTCCTTTTATTATTTTAAGATAGCATGTGCCCGCGATAATTATTTCAAAAATTAAAAATTAAGAGCATAATAGTTAAATCATTATATTAACACCTAAATCATGTAGACTATATATCACGATTAGATAGCGTCACCTGGTAAAAGCGACCTCAGATTCGAGTTCCTTGGCCCAGAAAACCCCTGTATAGTGAGTTTCGTCCAAATCGAACAACGTTTGACCATATTTAGGCTAATATTGATTATCCCTATAATAATAATAATAATAATCATCATCATCATCATCATCCTCTTCGGTGTAGGTTGAAAATTTCATATTATGTTTGCGTGCCTTGACATTAAAAACAAATGAATCGACCAGCGTGAGCTACAACATTCAAGAGATCGCGATGCTTTTATGTCGAAGGAATGACAAAAATAGCCAAAGCCTAGTGTAATTGATTTGTATTACTGAAAACTCATGCTTCGAAAACGGAATAAATACACGTTTTTTGCTCATTTTTCACTCATAACTCACGAACTAAAGCGAAAATTAAAATTCAGGCTTCGAGGTGCACATTCCGACCCTTTAGTCCGCCTATGTATAAAAATTCAGATCTCTGCGTTGAGTAGATTTCGCTGGGCATCGCGGACAGACAGACGGAAGACAGACAGACGGAGGACAGACATTTCCTTTTATTAATATAGATACATACATTGAAATTAGACAATGGAGAAACAATAGAACCAAGTACAGAATGTACATATCTAGGGACAAAAATAGATCAAAATGGGAAAAGCAACACAGAAATTGAACACAGAATTTCCGAAACAAAGAAAGCAATAAATGCTCTAAATTCAATTTTGTGGGATGAACGCATTAAAAAAAAAAAAAAAAAAAAAAAAATATATATACAAAACAGTAATTCAAAGTATCCTCACCTATGGTGCAGAAGTTTGGCAACTTTCTCCCAGAAATAAAAACAAAATATTAGCTTCAGAAATGGATGTTTTAAGGAGGTCAGTAAGGAAATCAAGAAGAGAAAAAATAAAGAATACACATATAAAAGAAATTATGGAAATGAAGGGAGAATCAGAGTAACAGAGACGAAAATACTACAATGGTACGGACTACGGACATGTTAAAAGAATGACGGAGGATCGACTTCCACGACAAATTATGGAATGGACACCACCAGAAAGAAGGAAAAGAGGTCGTTAAGCAAAGACATGGATAGAAGGTGTAAAGTGATCCCTATACAGGCCATGGAGGCCCAGAGGGTTCCAGGAGGTTGAGGCTCCCAGATTTTGGACATTCGGAACATGAAGGTGGTAAGGTTGTCAGCCTTACGCATCGGCCGCCTTTACCCCCAGGATTGCTCCTGGTACTCATTTCTGTTGGAGGCTGAGTCGACCCCAGGGCCATTGAGCCACCAGAAGGATTAGGCCAATTGAAAAATCTCAACGACCTCATCGGGAATTGAACCCGCGACCTTCCGGTTTGTAGCGCAGCGCCTCAGGAGTACAGAAAGCAATGATTTCAAGACACATAGAGACAGAGTAGTGGAAAAGAGTGGCGTTTGGTTTCCGGAAGACAGCGTCAGTAGTCATGAATATCGGATTAAGAAGATCTACATAGCTTAGGCTATTTTTTAAAATAATGAGCCTTCACATTTAGGCACTTTTTATCTGCTCGATAACGTCTGCTTTCAAATTCGCAAAGGTTGTTTGCTTTAGCTGTTCATAGTTGGCTACGTTTAAAAAATTTCTTCGGGTTTTTCGTTAAATAATTAAAGATCTTACTTAACATGTGGCCGGGTAAAGTATTTATTTCTTTATTTGAATCTCACATAGGAAGAACCAAAATACCAGCGAGGTGGCAGAGGTAGTAACGTCTTGGACTCGCATTCTGGAGGTCCCAGGTTCAAACCCGTGGCCGGTCAATTTGATATGGGTTTTTCCATGGTTTCCCCAGTTGCAAAGGCAAATGCGGAATTGGATATTTAAATACGGTATTATCGCCGCACTCAATTCGTTGACAGTTAACATCAAAGAAGTCGCCGCCGCTTGGAGTAGTTGCCATACTGCACAGTGTTAGTAAACAGAGCGGGAAGATGTAGATGCAGCAAAACACTTACGTGGCAATGGCATTGAGCAATGAGAGAATTGGCAACACGAATTCAGTCAGCGGTTTCTTTTGAGAAAACCTTTTACAGTAACAACAAGCATTGTAATATGAGAACAAAGCGAGCCGCCCGTCAACGTTATGAGTGCGGAGATAATACCATGAATCATCTTCACAACTTCATCCTGTATCATATCCATTTGAATTAATATCACTTGAAATTTACTCCATGATATGATTTACAGAGACTGAATCTGACATAAATGACTAGAGGTCTTGTGGTTAGCATCACTAACTACAGATCCGTCGGCCCGTGTTCGATCCCCGGAACCTCGGATTTTTCTGAGGTAGGGAGGTCTGGAACGGGGTGCACTCAGCCTGTGTTTCGAATTGAGGAGCTACTTGATAGAGAAGTAGCGACTCCGGTCATGGAAACCATTAATGGCTGGGCATGCTGACCACATGCCCCCAATCCTGCCAACTGCCTGTGGTAGATGGCGCAGCGGTCAGATGATAGGCCAAGTCCTTTCAGGGATGTAGCATCACGGAGTTTAGTTAGCATTGTTCTCTTATCGTAGCGTGTTCTTGTATAACTTAATATTATTTTTGTAAGGCAATCTAACTTTACTGTCACAAAAACATCCATTTAGCCTAAGTACGTTATAAAAAATGAAGCATAATTTAAATTGATCTGTTCATCTGTTCATCTGTTCGTCGTGACATTCCGTTCTATAGCGAAGATCCTCTGTCAACTGCACTACGAGATATACGCCAAATGTTATTTACAATTTTAGTTAAACGATTTTATTTTCCCAGCCTCCTTTTTTTCGTAATTAGAATGCCAGGAGGATGTACAGTGCACGCCGCTTATTGTGATCACTTCGGGACGCAACTAATCTGATAATATTAAACGATTGATAACAGTAGCCAAATAAATTAGATGAAGGTTATTCATTCATATATAAGATAATACACTACAAAACAGAATTAAAAATATTTATTCATAAAACAATACGTAGGCCTAACTGTGAATCATTGAACCACTCATAGGATAATACAATAACAGACTGCAAGCAACTATTTTTTCAACCAGTAACAAAGTTTTTGATTGTTTTTACTTTCCTTTTTGGAGTCCATTAACCAATACCCCATTCTCAGTTACGAGTTACGAGTGTTTTTGGAAGAGTATACTAATCTGTGGTGAACACCGCGAAGCAAACCATCTAACGCCTGTCTGTTGAAGTCTTTTCATTTTATACTAGCAATCACTACATGGCAACACTTATCTTCATAAATCAAAAGCTGCAACGTAGCTGTGGGGTGAAACATGTTTCATTGCTTAAAAGAGAAAGCTAGGTAATGCCACCCACTCGAACTGGTCATCCTGTGAAGTGGGAAAGATATTGCTTTCTCCAGTACAACACAGTACAGTTAAGTCAGAAACGAAGTCCTTAAAAACGAAATTTTGAATGGCTTGGAAATAAAGCCGCAAAAAGGAAAATGTGATAACATAAACCGAATCTTTGATCACAATAAACAACATTTTTTCAAGGTATCAGTATTAATCCGTACAGGACTTTATAACAGTGATAACTAGACTTCGGATTTTAGGTAAAAACCTATTTTAATCCTTAAGTGATACATGGACGAGAACTTGTATATGCATGTTTCATAAGTGAGTGTGCCTAAAACTGAGAGTTTCATAGGACCTAAAACAGCTTATTTTTACGTTAGAGCCTAATTTTGCCTATTAGCTTGTTTTTCCTCTAAAGTTCAAAATGAGTTATTTTTTTTTATAAATTCTAGCATTTATTTTCTGTTCGAACTAAATTTTTAGCTCGGAATGTGCAGTAGCCTACATGACACATTTGTGACGTGGTAAAATAGTAAGGAATGTTTCGTCTTCAGTAGAAAAATTCCTTGGAATTCCCAAGAAAATGTAGTGTTTTTCTCACGATTCCCACATCCAGTAAAAAAAAAACAAACAAACAAACAAACAAAAAAAACATAATTCTCTGAATCACTGAGGGATACAAGGGGTTGAAAATGCTAACATGCGTAGCTTCTGGGTGCAGGGGTTAGGTTTTCAATGTTATGGTAGTAATACAGGCCCTAGTATAATAGGTCTATATAATAATTCTGTGTACCATAGGCCTATATCTGCGTTTTATCATGATTATTGATTAATGGTGACTTCAATAAATATAATATTCTGCATTGCAATTGAGATATTTAAAAAAATTGGCAACTTAACGATTTTATAAGAGACTATTTTACGATTTTTAGAACCTATTTTCCAATTTTTAGAGCCTATTTTAGGTACCTAAACAGCATTTTAGCGACCTAAAGGTCCGAAGTCTAGTGATAACATTACCCGACTGATAACATTATCCGCGATTACATTAAGCAGCGTTCACCGTATTTAATATTCAATTCTGGAATTCATAAGTTTTCATGATTAAAGAACTGGTGTAGTGCAAGTCACAGAAGCTTTGTGTGTGATGCTGGCAGTTTATGGGAGATGAAGTCAACCATTTCATTTATAACCACCATTTCCGAGCCACGTGTTTCTCTCTTGTACAACACTGCTCTGCATTCATGAAATATGCATACTTAAGGAATACTTGTGGGGACTTTTCTTTTGCTTCTTTATCCATCTTATTTGCATGTTGTAAGAAAGGCACCGACTGCATTAAAATCCTCACAAGCACAGTATAGAGCTCTGCGCTTTTAAGATGGCCGCCGAGAATGAGGTATTATCCACTTCCGGTTATCTCAGAGGCCTGTGTTTACAATACAGTTCTGTGCTTGTATCTTGTTTTGGAAGTAATTATGCCGATTAACTGCTCTGTTTTCGGCTGTTCAGCCTTTGCAAACAAAAATTTAGGACTTAGGGCTGTTTTTAAAGAATGGATGGTAAAATTACGCCATGGAAGAACACCTTTCCAGTATTCTCGTGTTTGCAGCTGTCACTTCACAGATGATGATTTTAATGTTCCTTTGAGCAGTTTTGGCGAGTTTTTCATGCTTTTTTAGAGTGATTAAGATATTTTTGATATAGTTGACGTTGAGAAAAATATATAAGCCTATGAAATAATAAGTATACCTGACCAACTTAACCTCGTTTAGGCTTATAATCAAGTTTCATTTCCATGTTAAATTAGTATTTCATCTTTCCAGTGTAATTTTTGTTGCCAATTTATTTGGTCATTTATTTTGACATTTAAGAATGTCAATGTCAATCGAAATTTCTCTCGTAACCGATAAAATGGTTATTCTGTATTGTAATTGAGTAAAAAACAAAGGACATAAACTTTTTTAGGAAAACATGGGTCCGGGCTTGATGATTTTTAAGAAGATTTCGAAGAAAAATCTACCTATTGCAATGGATACCATGTCATGATTTTCGAAAAATTCTTTCATATCTTTACGTTTCATGCTCCCCTAAGTACGAAACCACCGCCCGTTCAAAAAAAAAAAATTGTGATATATATACAGTATATATCTTTACATGCTAGCGGCCGTAATTTTGAAGATATCTGAACCAAATTTTAATATGTTATTTCTAGGCCCAATAGTTCGGACAAGTTCGTTAATGAGCAAAATTGGCCCAAGGGGGTGGTCGGGGGAGGGGGTTGAAATTTTAAAACATTTTTATCTCGGCCCCTATGAAGTATAGAGGGAAACTTTGTTTGAATAAATGAGAGTACTCCCTATGGAGTTCACAGTGACATCAACGATTCGGGGGTTTTGGGGGTACGAGTGGGGGTGGGGGTGATGGAAATTCGAAATTTTTGAAACCACGTCTTGTGGGGTATCATTGAAAAGCTCTTGATGAGTACTCTACAAATCAATAACTAGTTTCTCGATAGCTCTAATTTAAGGCGATATTTGAATGTTTGAAAAAGTGCTCTTTCCTCTTTTTTGCAATTATTATTGCGGGTTTGTCATGCCAATGTTAAAGAAGAAGAGTTCTACGCAGCGACAGTAAATTAAACCAAAAGCACTTTGAAATCTACCTCAGCCTGTAGGCTTGCCTAAAGGGATTTTTTAGAGTAGAATGTGGGCCTAGGCCTAAGAATAGCTTAAATGTATCTCAAAATGTTCAGATTTGTTGTATGCCTGTAATAAAAGCTCTTGTAACAAGTAGATTAACCTGGTAAAGAAAAATGTAATCATAATGGGCCTATAGTTAATTATAACACTAATTTTGTAAATGTCATGTTTTTTAACATTCAAGGTTTTCTAGGTAAATCAGATATGTTATGTATTACGTCATCAGACAATAATTTGGAGGTAATTGGGATGGCGGAACACTGGCTGAGCCCAGAAAATATAAATTTGTCAAATACTCAAAATTTTAAAGTAGCCTCTTATTTTTGTCGTAGTCATAACAAGCATGGTGGTTCTGCTATTTTTATTTAAAACAAATCAAAAGACAATAGCAACTGTAAAACTAATCATTTTTATTGGTATTTTGCAGAAGAGGCAAAATAGCAGAAGTAGCCCCTCAGAAAATGCTTTGTTAAATTTTATGTGTTGAATAATGATGCCCTTCTTAGTCCAAATAACAAAGTCACATCTGTGAATATCAGTCAGTAACATCTGTGCCTGTACTTGTGCATAATGTTTCTTATTCACTAACTTGAACTTTATGAATTTTCTAATTGCTAGAGTCCGGCCAGCTTTCATACTGCTGCCTGCCCTACGCTTTTCGAACCAAGTGCTTATGGAGTCTTCGTCAAAAAGTTTAACCCGTTCTTTCTTGAATGAATTTATCTTGAATAAATTCGTCGAAGGAAAGTAATGTATACTTTCTGATTCTATAACCTCAACTTCGAATAAGGCAAAGTTCCTATCCGGATTTTGCTCTCGCCTGAGCAACCTGCAACCAAAACAAACAGTGTCGTATATTAGACTGTGTGTTCAATAAGTTAGGCCCTATGATACGAAAAAGTTCATGCATATTTGTAAATAAGCATGAAAATAAATCGTGCAACAGTATTCAAAAATATTTGAGACCGCAGGCATATTGTACCATATTGGAACAGTTAGCGAACGTTTCAGAAGAGAGGTAGCTTTGATTTCTCACCTTGCAATCAACTCTTGCTTTGTTGACCATGAAATATTTGTTGCACCATCTTCCGATAACATCCTTTTTAACTCCTTCACTGTAAAATTGGCGAACCGTCCCGAACTCATATTGAAAACACACAAGATTGAGGAAACCGGAAGTTGACAATACCTGAATGTGGAGAGCAGCGCGCTCAAGTGGCAGGAGGAAAAACTACAAAAGCCCAGAGCTCTATAGTTATTTGTCAGTGTACGTTGGATTGTGCACGTGCTTTCTCATAGGGCACATGAACCCGCCTCGCCGGCTAGGCTCTTCAATCAAAGACGTACTAGAACTAGGGCTGTACCGATTAATCGATTAAACATTTAATCGTCGATCAATTATATTTTCCGATTAATCGGTTTAGTTGAATTGTAAAAAAACGTTTTTACGAGAAATGGGCCAAATGACCTCGTTATTCAGAAACCTGAAGGGTAGTTTAGTTTTGCAAGGTTTACCGTGATACTGAATATTCAGTATGCTAAAGGGAAGAAAGTTTTCTTACTGGAATCTAGCAGATTTTTGCTGCACACACAGTTTTGTATATATTTTCTCACTAGTTAACTAATAATGGTATTAATTAATTCAGGATATCTTCTGATTATCTGTAGTGTAGTAGTTATTAAACGTGTAAAATAATATCAAATGTACATTTTGGTGTCGTTTAAAATACCGACCTGTTTGTCGATTAATCAGTCGATTAATAGGTCGATTAATCGATTAAAGTCAAGCGTTAACTCGATTAGAAATTTTTATCAATTTTCAGCCCTACTCTGCCGGCCGGCAGGTCACTGATAAATCAGGGTATAAAAGGCAACAGTAATTAATTTATTTTAACGTTTAACAGCCTCTCGACAACGATAAGGTACTCTAACCAATTTTCGTTTATTATAGAAAGTCAAGAGTGGGTAAAATCTAATTCAGCATTCGCCTATGCGAGTAGGGAATGTCCGAAAAACCCACGCAAATTGCCCTTCACTGTGTCGCATGTAGGACACATATTGGTCAGAGCTACTGACTTCTAATCACTAGGTTCTGGCTTCCAATTCTGGTCCGTCCAAGAGGAATTTTATCTTTCATAACCAGGTCATCACGTCTGGTTTCAGGTCTCGTCGAGATAATGTAGCCCCGCCATATAGGTGCCAATGCTGGAGTGGTGGCGTTCGTTAAAACGCGATCAACAAAATTGTTAGTTTTGGAATCTTAAAATCTTCTCTAAAATAAGTCTTTACATCGATACTACGGAACAATAAAATCAGGTAAACTGATGTCTAATCAGTGGTAATAATTACAGTTAGGATATGCAGAAAATAAGTTATTCTGTAGGTCTAAAGTTTGATAAGCATATGTGAAGGAATATGTTGTTAGTGTTATTTGTCAAAGCTAACTGTATTGCAACTTCAAAGACCGTACATTAACAATAAAAAGGCCGTATATTAACATTGTAAAACAATATGTTGTCATGAGAACTGATTTGCATTTGACCAATTCTAATATATTACCATAAAATAAGTATTAAATTAGGGATTTACTCCGGTACCGGTCAACCGATTTGATCCAATATCAACAGGCTTCTTCCCATGGACGTTATAAATGCATATACTAAGTTTAATGAAAATCCGATAAAGCGTATTGGAGAAAACGCGCGTACAGACACACGGACAGATATTTTCCCGTCCCCCACACAATCTCGTCAAGTACCATTCTGGCACTTAATAAGTAAATACTGTGACATAAGTCTATTACTTTGGGGGGAGGGGAACTAGTTAAGTACAAAACTGTGCGCCTATATTAAACAATATGATTAGTATTAGAAATAATTAAAGTGTTGAACCTTGGTAGGCCTATTATAAAGTGTATTTTTTCTGTAATCAGTATCACTTTGTACAGCCCTATTGCTCTGTTTCCGTGGAAAGGGAATGATTGATGTTTGTGTTTGTTACAGGTAAGGGCTGACCTTCGTATCCTGTCTCGAGACTGACAAGTAAGGTAGACTTCAGACTTCTCTTTACCCAAACATTATGTTTTATGTCCAATGAGAAGGTTTGACATCAGAAGCCTTTTGTCAGTGGAGAAGGTATCACAATTTTCTATGAAAGTAGCTTTTCTCCTTAGTTGGTCCATTGATAAATTTCATTTTGTTCCTCTAGTGCTAATAGTAAGTTTATAATTATGAATTCTTTTCCACCTTCAAGCACTAGTATTTTATATTGATATTGAAATAATAGGATGCTGACGGAAAATTTCTAGATATGAATATAATCTTGTACATATTTTTAACTATTGACGATACACCTGATTAATTTTAATATTGTAACTGTTGATAGAAAAATAGTTTTGTACATAGATTTTAACCTGACGTTTCTTCTACAACATAACCTAAAATTGATATTGTGTATGTATCAAAAATGTAATATAAGATACTGTAATAAAATAAAAACAGGTATTATAAGCTATCTAGAAATTCTTCGTCAGCACCCTATTATTTCAATATTAATATAAAATACTAGTGCTTGAAGGTGGAAAAGAATACATAATTATAAACTTTCCTTAGTTTGTGTTTATATAATTTGGAAATAATGAACTACAGTATACCGATTTTGAAATACTCAGACGTACATTTGTTTAATTTTATTACTGGACTAGCTGAAAAGGCCCGGCGTCGCCCGGGCTTTGTATTTTGTAATTTGAAATTAACTTATGGAGGACTTTCGATGTTGAAACTCTAGGTCCTGATATAATAATGTAACTTATGTAGAATTCGAACTGAGGAAGAACAACATATGGCACTCAGACTATTCCCTCAGAAAACGCTAGATATAGCTTTTTATGGCTCATAGAGGATGTCGAATGCTGCATCCCGTTGCTTCTACTCATCATGCCTGGTAGGGGTTGAAATAAGAAGAAACATAAATTACATAAGATTGTATTGACTTGACGGAAAATTTTATTTCTCATTCTCATGTTACCATACAACCGTTTCGGAGCTGAAATAAAATAGAAATGCTGTATCACTTTCATACTTTCCTCCCCTAAAACCCGGAACATAATACACTGCGAGCATAGGACTCAAAATGTTCCATCCCATGCTTAGGGCCTATGATAAATCTCAACTAATACAAAGCCTACAGCTATGGATAACTGACTATTTACCGACTTCTGATATAGCATACTCACACACTTAAGTTGCTCCTGCAATACGACCTCTTATTCTACATCAAAATGTGAAGTGAGAAAATATTTCTTATGTCGAGGGTAGAGAAAGTTATGTGACTGCATCACACTGTGCTTTATTTTCGTGTAATTCATTTTTCAGTAATTATTTTCGCCAATATATTACATGGAATCATAATTCGTTAAAGTCCAGCATTAGGCTATATAGTTGCCAAGGCCCTATGTAATCACAGTAAACAATTCACTGTTGCCATGTGAACTGAACAACATTTCATTTTTTTCAGTAGAATATTCACAGAAATTATATAATTTTCAAGGGAAGGACTGATTTGTTTTAATTTTAATGTCGACAGCTATACTTCCCGGGCTTAACTGGGTATGTGTGCAAAATGTCGTGTGAATTGGTAAAGAAATGTAGATTTGTATAAGGAACAAACATACATACATACATACATACATACATACACACTTTCGATTTTATATATTAGATAAAGGTAATAGAGACTATCCTGCACTTAAACAGAGTGAAGCTTTTTTTTTCTAAAAATATATCCTTTCACGTACAGTCAACCCTCGATATAATGTCCCTCTTTGCAGTGCCACTCTCGCACTGAGCCAATAAATGCAAGTGAAGGGATCTTCTCCCACATAAAATACATAAGCAACCTCGTTACTATGCCAATTCATTTAGTGCCAGTGAATATAAAATAATATTTTTATAAAATATAACTTGTAGTAATTTCTTTTCAGTTGCAGAGTTCTTTTAAAACTGGAGTGAATGTTAGGAAGATTATTTAAGAAACATGCTGTACTGTATTTCCAAGAAGTGGGTGTAAATTAATGTAGTGCAGTGGAATGTTAAGAAGCCTGCGTGAGGGTGGAGCAGGTAGAAAGACATTCCAAACTTTCACTTCTTTTAGTCCACTGTCCATTCAGTTAAAATGAAGAGAGTTTTTGTTACACTTCGAGTTTGTGAATACAGTGAAAGATTTTCAAAGTCTTGCAAGCAGACTATTGCATCACATTTTTCATTATTGTGGAGGAAAACTGTTAGTCTGAGAGTTACATTTATAAGAAAAGGGTTTATACCATTTCAAATGTTGATCAAAGATATTCCCCAAATAATTCCCTTCTGCATATTCTTTCACAGAAAGGACATTTACAAACTGTAGGGTCTCCACAATCTTAGTTATGGATAATTAGTTTTAAATGTTCCAGTAAGTTTAATTGTTTTATTTTGGGAACATTTAAGAAGAAAATAATTCAATTAGTTTTAGTAACATTAAGAGATAGTAAGTAAATAGATTATATTCCTCTGACTTATTAGGAATAATAGGAATAATTATTATTGTTAGGAATAATTCTGTTATCACATTTATACACGCATTAGCATTTTTCAGGCATCCTCACACTTGATTCCACTGAAGATCATCATTATTTTAAACAATTATGTACCTAAGTACATATCATGATTTCTTTGTGATATGTTTTCACTGATAACAAAAAACTTGACTTTTGGTTGGTTCAAAGCTTGTAATAACAAAATGAATGAGTAAATATATTGAAATATTTATTTGTGGACCTCGGCGGACTCCCCGCCACGGTGAAGTATGGAAACAAATACCCTTGCTAGAGTCGTTTTTATTATTTTGCTATCGGCCGCCTATTACAAGTAATGCAAGTTGTGTAAGTTATAAAGTAATTTGTTTCCATATTAACGTACTTTATGTTATTTGATTCGTATTATTATATTATGTCAGAAAAATATCAGCGCGTTTCATATATTTTGACGATAAATTATCTACAGACTAATAGATTGCAAAACTCGTTGACGGAATTCCCCGGAATACGGTTAAAACACGGTGGGAAGAACACAATTGCCAAAGGCAATATATACTCCAGCAGTGTCTATATATTTTTGTTAACCGATTATTCACTCAACTGCTATATGTTTAATTCATTTACTTAACAGACAGGGTTGCCATACGTACTTAACCGTCCGCAGAGCAGGGAATCATCGCTTCAAGATGGCGGCTGGTTGCCGAACTAAGCCGAACGGATACGATTGTGAATGACGGTGTTTGGCGGGTTCTTTCAAGTTCATTCATCAGTGCTACCGTGACTACAGTAACATTTATTTTAAAATAAGAAAACGCCATTTTCACTTGTACCCCTACCATAGGTAATATAGATTCGAAATCGAATACCTGTTTTGAATTCTCCTGAATTCAATAATATTCTATATCAGATGAAATAGAACGACGAGTCACGGTAAGTAAATATCCAAACGGCCCATTTGACTGGAGAAACCACAAATAAAAAATAAATCGGCGACAGGACTTAAACATTGGACCTCCTTTCTGCGAGCCCAAGACGCTACCATCTGCAAATCAGTTTTCATTTTGGACTCCTGGACCAATAACAATAATACGCTTAATTTTATAACATGTTGCATTTTAACATTTAAAACAATGTTCTGTATACATTTTACAGCCGTACACGCAGAGATCTAAATGCACCACAGTTTAGAAAATTTTACAATACCGTGGATTAATCTTGTTTATAAAACTTGGGCGCCTATGCAAATCTTGTTTTAGGTCATCTCTTTATAAAACGCCTCTGTTATGATATTTCACCTTTATCACAATGTAATGGAATTTAGGAGACGATAATCTTTAGTCAATTCTACTCTTATATATCGTGATTCTTTGTTATCACTTTGAATTTGTCACTTGTACACACAAGCAGGTTTGTAGTAAGCACTACAAGTCCCCCTTCCGCTCGGCGCGGCCACTTCCCCGCCTGGCCGCTACCCCTCATGCCCTGGCCACTAGATCCTTGCATCACAAGCTCTCAAGCAAACTTAAGGATGTACGTCGTAGACACAAATCAAGCCTAGAAATAAACAAAGACCTGATTATCAAGGAAGGCGATGTTTGGAAAATACCCTCTTCGTCAAAAGTGGCCGAACTATATTCTGTACGTGAAAACTTAGTTCAGTGTACCTGCAAATTGAAGTGTGATGAATGCAAAATATGCATACACAGATATTCCTGCACGTGTGTTGACTCCAGCATAAAGTGGAATATGTGTAAACACATACACGCAGTATGTCAAATTGAAACGAGCCACAAACGCCCTGCAGATCCTGAAGAAAGGTCTACCAGCGAATTAATAATAGACGATGAGGATACTTGTGCTGCCATTGAAAAAACAGAAATACTAGCACAAGTTAGTAAACAAGAAGGCACGAAGAGTCCTGGGTCCTTATCGAGACAAAAAAACATAATTACAGCAGAAATATTAGATTTAATTAAAGGAATTAAGACACATAAGGAACTTCAAATTCCGAAACAACATAAAGCATCATTAAAAGCTACCTTAGCTGCTATTCAAAAGCAACAATCAGGCCTGGACATGACAACAAAAGACATGACAAAAAAACGAAAAATCTTGCATCAAAGAAGGCTCTATTCGACAAAAAAAAAAAAAAAGAAGACTGGCCGCAGCCCCTCCATTGCAAAGCCTGACCTGACAGAAGTGCAGACAATTGCAATATCTTTGTTACAAGAGAGCAGATTTTGAAATAATAATTTTTTATAGGACTGTTCTGAAAGACTGGCTTGCGAATAATCCATTTTATTCTATTAGTGAGTTTTTTGAAGTTAATATTGATGTTTTTTTCTAAATTTATACACTATACTGCTATTCGACATAATTTCTGTTGTCCATTTTCATTCTCTCTCTAATTTATGTATGTTGATAGCAGCAGCGTCGCCAGGAATTTTACTAAGGGGGGGGGGCAAAATCAATTTCGGACCTCAATTTCAAATGATTAGGCTAAACACATTAATATTCACTTAGTTAACCGGATCGTTATTTTGAACCCAAGCTGAATTCGACGAGGCTACAAAGTTTTTTAAGTTAACAGAATACGCTCTCTCGAGCAATGACCTTTATAAATACACTAGCTGAAAAGGCCCGGCGTCGCCCGGGCTTTGTATTTTTTAATTTGAAATTAACTTATGAAGGACTTTATGTATGTAGAACTTGAAATGAAGAAAAAGATTTATCACACTCAAACTATTGCATCAGAAAACGCTGGATATAGCTTTTTATGGCTCATAGAGGATGTGGAATGCTGCATTCCGTTGCTTCTACACATCATGCTTGGGAGGGGTTGAAATAAGAAGAAACACAAATTACATAAGATTGTACTGACTTGACGGAAAATTTTATTTCTCATTCTCATGTTACTATACAATCGTTTCGGAGCTGAAATAAAAGAGAAATGCAGTATCACTTTCATACTTTCCTCCCCTAGAACCCGGTACATAATATACTGCGAGCATAGGACTCAAAATGTTCCATCCCATGCTTAGGGCCTATGATAAACATCCCTATTTCTCAACTAATACAAAGCCTACAGGTATGGATAACTTATCAGCGGAAAGGATTATTTATAGACTTTTGATATAGCATACTCACACACTTAAGTTGTCCCTCTTATTCTACATCAAAATGTGAAGTGAGTAAATATTTCTTATGTCGAGGGTAGAGAAAGTTATGTGACTACATCACACTGTGCTTTATTTTCGTGGATTTCATTTTCAGTCATTATTTTCGCCAATATATTACATCGATGGAATCATAATTCGTTAAAGCATTAGGCTATATACTTGCCAAGGCCCTATGTAATCATAGTAAACAATTTACTGTTGCCATGTGAACTAAACAGCAATTCATTTTTTCAGTATAAAATTCTCAGAAATTATATAATTTTCAAGGGAAGGAGTATTTTGTTTGAATTTTAATGTCGACAGCTATACTTCCCGGGCTTAACTGGGTATGTGTGCAAAATGTCGTGTAAATTGGTAAAGAAATGTAGATTTGTATAAGGAACAAACATACATACATACATACATACATACACACTTTCGATTTTATATATTAGATATTATAGTTATAATTAGTTAATACTTGCTAAACTCATTATAAAGTAATTCAATTTTTTATTATCCATGCTACAATTGTAGGTTGACAAAGAGTGCCACAAATAAATGAATCCATAAGGCAATCCAGAGGGGGGCAGTTGCCCCCCCCCCCCATGCCGACGCCCATGGTTGATAGCCACATTTTGATGTGGTTCAAAAACTTAACAAAAATCAAATCAAATCATTTCATTACGAGCTTGGATTCTTCTTCAAAAAATTAAATATCATTAACCGAAACAAAAAGAACTTATGTATAGACGTGCGATTCTATTAGCACAAAAGTGAGGCATAGAGATGTGTCTAGAAGGTCATTTATTTAATGTGTATCAATCACCGTGTGCCTTACGCTATGAAAGACAATTTCTTCTGTGAAGAACATTGCCTGTCACGTGTTACAACATTGAACCAGCTTCGGGGACTTAGGGAGTGGGGATGAACACTGCTGCGCCTGCGTGAAGCGATGATTCCCTGCTCCGCGGAAGGGTAAGTGCCATACGTACGACTATAGTCGTACACATACGACTATTTCATAGATTTGTACGACGTGCGACGCAACCACGAGTCGTACGCCTATTTGTACAACTATTTTAAACATAGCATTTTATATTTTTTAATCAATCTACTGACGAATATTAAATTTTGTTTTCTCATGGTTTTTGTTGTAAGCATGTTGCTAATAATTTCAACACTGTGGCAATTACTGTTTATTTAATTTTGTTGTACTTTATCAAATTTAGCACATCGGAAGATAATGAAACACGTCTAATCATTTACAAATAAGATGATTTACTAACAATTACATGATATATGCAAGGTGTATAATACCTATTATTAATTATTATTGTTATTAATATTATTATTATTATTATTATTATTATTATTATTATTATTGACACAATAAGTTAATTTCACTGAAAAATCACAAAGTATACGACAGTTTTAACTAGTATACGACTATTTTCGAATTTTGGTACGACTGTTCTACGTTCATGATCTGGCAACCCTGTTAACAGAAGAAAATTAATACATATTTATTAACAGTGATAGCGTTTTTGCGTAAATTGCAGGAGTTACATAATTATATCGATTAACGTTAAAAACATTTATAATTAAACAAATGAAATTAATCTTTCGCTGCCATATGAGCATACAAATTCGAAACGAAACGGTTAAAATGAACCAGAGATTCATGAACCTAACACAAATCATGCATAAAGAATTTTTTTTTTTTTAATTTATTTATTTAAGGTCGCTTTTTAACTGCCAGGGTCACCAGCGACCACAATAATTAATACATATATATATATTGAACAAGTTCTACAAGAAGTGATACAACGATTAATAGTTAAAAAAACTAAAAAGCCAAGTCTCAGGTGCATTCCGCGAATAAAGTGCGATGCCCGAGGGGAAAACTACCTCATAGTCGAGTACCCTAGCCCAAAAACACTCCATAGTGAGTTTCGGCCAAATCATTCAATGTATTCCCATTTAGGCGTGCTTTCACTGATCCCCTTATGTGTAAACGAGATCACTGAGAATCGTAAACAAATGAATCAACATAGCAACCAAGCAAGGCGCTTTCTACGACATTCGAATTGTTCGTGTCTTTCTTATGGAAGGTATTTCGTCTCATCGAAAATATTTTATTTTTGGGATTATAAATCAAAATTTTGCAAATCCTTTCTTAGTGTGCACTTACAGTCTGAAACGAAGGTACTATCAAAATTCCAAGTCTCTACCGATTATAGTTTAGGCTCTACCCTGATTCTCTGTCAGTAATTAATTCATTCAGTCAGTCAGGACAAATCCGCTTATATAATTACTAGCTTAAAGTAATTATCTTCTGTCGTCGCTCGGATTTTGTATTTCGACATTCGAAATTAACTTATGAAGGACTTTCGGGTTTCAAACTCTAGGTCTTTAAATAGGTATGTAGAATTTGAAATGAGAAAGAACGACTTATCACACTCAAACTATTCCCTCAGAAAACGCTTGATTTTTTATGGCTCATTAGAGGTTGCATTATTATTTTGCACCCCATTGCTTCTACACCATGCCTGGTAGGGGTTCGAATAAGAAGAAACAGAATTTCCGGTAACATAAAATTATACTTACTATCTTTACAGAGTATTTTATTTTTCACTCTCATGTTTTAGTGTTTCGGGGCTGAAATCGGAAAGAAATTCAATACCACTTTCATACGTTCCTCCCCTAAACCTGGGACATAATAATATACTGCACCAGAATCAAACAGTTATCCATCTGTTATTTGAGTGCCTAGTGGTTGAACGCCAGAGACGCAAATTAGAATTCAACTTTGATTTCTGTAACATAAAATTCGAACCACCTCTAACAAAAATGTTTAAAAAACAGTGTTGTTTCACACAGTTCCAGAAATTTGTCAGTGAGATTTTCAAGGGCTTGTAGAAATAAATTAAGTGACAAAGACTCGCGGCTAAAATGTTTTTTATCATATTATCGTTTGTATTGATTTGTAATAATAGATTATTAGTATGTATCTTGTTAAACTATAGCCCTAGCATACATTATACAGTAGGGCTCTTTCTCGTTGGAGATACAACGACAGTATACTACACGCATAGGACTAAAAATGTTCCATTGTATCTTGTCTCCTTTTAAATTTACATGCTTAGGACCTATGATAAATATCCATATTTCTCAACTAAAAACACAAAGCCTACAGCTATGAATAACGTATGAGTGTATAGATTTTTTTTGCACGACTTAACTAATTAGTGGTACTTACGAATATTGTTGCCGTGGATCGTAAATTGACATTCCCGCACGCAATCTTGTTGCTATGTGCGGTAAGAGTTTCCGTGCGGTAAGAATTTACGTACGGCACATCATAATACAAGCCTTTATGGACAAGGCCCCCCAGGATAAATATTCGGTCCCATAACAACAGATCCAGCAGAAGTGGATAACCCCAGACTTCGCGACTGCGCAGCTCTACACGGACCATGGCCTCTTCCTGGCCAACCTGGCGAGGTTCAACTTGGCCGACGATAGTCTGTGTTGCTGCGAAGACTGTGAGGAGGACACAGCCTACCACGCGCTGTACACCTGCCCACGCCATAGGGAAGCCAGACGCGAGCTGATACACATCGCCACGGCGGAAGGAGTGCAATGGGCGCCGGAGCTGAGCTACTGGACCGGTAGAACGACCCACGAGGCCTTCAAGACTTTTGCTCGACGTGTCATCGAAGAGAGAAGAAATTCAGAAGAAGACTAACTCTGATTCCTTAGTGAACATAAACATTTTGTTTTCTTCTCTTTTTACTCGCTCACAATTTCACTCTTTTGTATATATAAATTCTGTATAGACTTTGACTTCCTAATTGCCATGTTACTGTGTTGTAAATATTCACCCTTCAGCAATTCATCATTCACCTCATTATCCTCTAAGTATGTACAGACTGCTTCCGATTTTTTGTCATTTTTTAGTATGTTGTAAATATTCACCCTCCGCTAATTCATTACTCACATCATCACCATCTTCTATACGTATACTGATTCCTCCCAATTTATGTAATTCTAGTGTGTTGTGAATATTCGCCCTGCATCAACTCATCATTCACCTCATCGTCATCTTATACATATGTACTGATTGCTACTGATTCATTGCCATTGTACCATGTTGTAAATATTCACCCTTCGCTAATTCATCACTCACATCATCATCATCTACATTTATATCGAAGCCCTGAAACCTAGATAGCAAACTGTACACAAATATTGTCTATGTATTATCTGTATTCTCCCCAGTAGTGTAGCCTCCGGCTGTGGGGGGGGGGGGGAAAGGTCCCATAACAACAAACACATTCGAATCAATTTCTGAAATAAACATCTATCTTCAATAATGTATATACGTAATATTTTCAGGTAATATCTCAATTAATATAATTAAATTGATATAAATAATCATCGTGCAAAAAATAGCATGCAATACTCGTGCCGTAAGCGCATAACGGATCTCGGAAAATTGAAAAAACTCGGCGCGAGCGCCTCGTTTTTTCAAATTCTTTCCTCGATCCGTATGCATCGCTTACGGCTCTTGTATCGCAATGTACTATTACCGACTTCTGATATGGCATAACTTAGGCCTACTCGTTAACACACACTCAGACTGAGACAGCTGGATTAAGCTGTCCCCGCAATACGATCTCTTATTTTACATCAAAATGTGAAGTGAGAAAATGGTACTCCCTATGTTGAGGGCAGAGAAATTGACCCGGTACCCCGTGAATTTATTAATTTTTTTCGTGGTATTGGGGCAACGATGCTTTCGCATGGCGCCAAGTGGATTTATCTGTTTTCCTGTGCTGGGAAGGATCTTCTTACAGCCTTTTATTCCTTAGCACTTTGCCATACTTTCTGCACTTGACGAGTTTAGATTTAGCTGTAGGCAATACTGCTTTGATAATGTTTTCTCACCCTCCCAATATTGATTCAATTCCCGAAACCAAGTCTTTATTTGAGCATAATTTTTAGTAAGCAGTTGAGCTGTTTTAATTTCCAGTAACAAAATCGATCGTATTCTGAATTAAATTTTAAATGATATGGGTATGTAAAAAGTAACTTATAGAAGGCATCAGCTGCTAGCGAATTTTTGAAGTTAATCTTCTTTAGCCGCGGTAGGAGTAAATCGAAAGCTAACCCAAACTTGCGTTACGAACACAATCGTCACGAAATTAGTGGGGCTGTGAGGGAGCGGACTGCACAGAAAACAACTCAATGATTAGACTTATCCAAAATTTAAAAAACCCAAAATTATAAAATCTAAGAATTCAAAATTTAATAATCCAAAATTTAAAACATAACAAATTAAAAATCTAAAGTCCAAAATATAAAAAATATAAAAATCCAAAATAAAAATTTTAAAATAAAAAAAATTCAAAGATCCAAAATTTAAAAAACCCAAAATTACAAAATTTAAAGATCCAAAATTAAAAATCCAAAATTTAAAAAAATAAAAAAATCCAAAATTAAAAATCCAAAATCCAAAATTTAAAAATCTAAAAATCCAAAATTAAAAAACCGAAAATTCAAAATTAAAAAATCCCAAAAATAAAAAATTCAAAGATCCAAAATTTAAAAAATTTAAAATTCCAAAATTAAAAAAATAAAAAATTCCAAAATTAAAACATTAAAAGATAAATATATAAAAAATAAAAAAACCCAAAATTAAAAAGTTCAATAACCCAAAATTGAAAAATCGAATAATCCAAAATTGAAAAATCAAACAAATTAAAGCAAGTGTCACTTCTGTCGTGTGGCGTTCCACGCACACTTCTTTTTTCGAATAAGGGTTTAGTGTCAGTAAGCGTAGACTTGATTAGACTTAATAGGCCTTTATAAAGAAGAGGAGGTGATAAAGGATCTGACACCGTCCGTTTTCATAGCGGATTTCTCTAATTGGATGTGAGCCTAAGGCTATTATAGCAACGTAATGTTTGTCCATTTAATCACTGCAATTTCTCAATGAATCGTTGAGCGGGTCCCCTTTCTGAATTAATCTGGTAGGGAGGGCAATGCTTGTGGTTTTGGCAGGGCGTGGGTCTAGTCTAATGATCTCACATTTACATCCCTTGTATTTACTGCGCAGGCTCGGTCACTTATACACGAATCTCACATTAGCGCTGCAAGAAATGTAAGGTGGGCAGAAACTGTGGGATGTGAATATCTTCTCTCGTTACTCACGTCAAATTGAAATCTTTGGGTGGCAGAATTGTAAAATAGCCGGATTTGCGAGTTAAGCTAATCTTCTGCATTAAGGAGAAGTTTTGTGTGTAACTTATGTGAGAATGCAATAGTGATCTCTTGCGGGATAAGGGGCCTCAGTAGGTTTTTTGATGTTAGTATTTGTGATAATATATAATATTCGTGTCCACCTTATCTCTCTCGAATCCTATGCCTCAAGCGGAGGTTTCTGTTTAACGATGTGAATTTTTGTTACGCTTATTTTCCTAGAGAGGGCAGAGGTAAGCCCATCGCCCCTTTAGGCCTAACCCCCCCTCCGGAAACGAAGGTATTACTTGGACGTGAAAGGGCCGAGAAATGTTGTCCAGAGGCTCTAATTTAGGCTTGGAGTTCTTTTAAGTGCCGTAAATCCTCCCGGAGGACTCCATGCCCAGGATTTTTACGTCCTGAAAAACCCAGCGGCCGGGTTTGATCCCGCGACTTTCGGGTGTACAGGCGGGTACGCTACCTCTAGACCACCGCAGTAGACTTGTCCACTTTATGCCCTCATTTAATTAATAATCTTTGATGGTTTGCCTTTAACTCCAGTTCATTCTTCTAGTATAACATTTTCTTATATTATAATACACAGGGTACCCTGGTTTAAAATGGGGGAGGATTAGCTCAAAACAACAAGTAGCAGGTATATAGTAAGAAGGGACATACTGTAGCCTATCAATTTTTCATATAAACCAAAACTTTTCTTGATAAATGTATTTGATACTACTAAACGTTATTCTTATCGATATCATTATCGATATTTTGCTTCCGATATCCCATTCCTATTTCAGTGTCACACACTATCATAGGCGTAACCAGGCCGACCATATGGGGGGGTTATAAAGGAATACCCCCCAAGGAGAGAGGGGCCCGGGGGTCCTCCCCCGGAAAATTTTAAAAATTAAGATGCAAAATAACGAGTTTTAAGCTTCCGGGGGTCCCCCCCCCGGAAAATTTTAAAAATTAAGACGCAAAATAACGAGTTTTAAGCTCGGAAAATTTTAAAAATTAAGACTCAAAATAACGAGTTTTAAGCTTCCCACGCTTTATACTTGTATTAAGTAATTTATGGGCAGGCTTTAAAAAATTATACAATTTTCCTTTTTTTAATCAATGGGGGGGTTCAAACCCCCAAAACCCCCACCTCGGTACGCCTATGCACACTATAGCCTACCTTCTCTATCTTTTAAGTGAACCACAATTTGAAATGAGCCATAAAATAGGAATTATGTACGGTAACTCACTAATGGTGAGCCTATATTTTTTAAATTTCATAGGACTATTAATTCTTACTGTCAGTCGGCCTGAGTGGCACAGTCAGTATGGCGTTCGCTTTCAGCGCCTGCTGCGTGCTATAACGTCTTTGTTCAGCGCTAGTCGTGTGTTAAATCCCAGTCTAAGTCGGTATGTGCATAAACATTCCTGTACAACGGCGATAGATAAAAGCAGTAGGCCTACACACCCATCGTTAAATGACCACAAAGGCAACCTCATTACTTTCAGGAAACGGTTTTGATAGAATCCAAGAGCCGAAAAGTTTCTGGTAGCGGAATATGGTCTATGGCCGAGGGCTCCGGGGGCGGTGGAGGGGGAAAAAAAGACCTAATGCTATAGGAAGTCGTCAAGTTGCAGAAAGGGGAAGCGTGAATACCAAAATAGACATTTATTTTATCACTGCTTAGTAATTTGTCAAATGTAAAATAAGATAGTGAGGAAGAGCTTCTGGCACGACATATCCCCACATGTCAACACCCGCATTCCTATTCTCTCTCCATTTGTTTTGCTATGCTCTGTGATATCTTATTATAGTGTCTTACGATACGTTTGTAACATCTTGGACTCGCATTCGGGAGGTTCAAATCTCCCGTGGCCGGCCAATTTGACATGGGTTTTTCATGGTTTCCCCAGTCGTAAAGGCAAATGCCGGATTGGATATTTACATACCATGAATCACCGTCACCATTTCATCCTGTACCATATCCATTTAAATTAATCAGTTTAAATTTACTCCATAAAAATACACTAACAATATAAAGAATTGACAAGCAATACTTCCATGGCCTACCCTACTGTATAGACGCAGTTCCCGAACTCCTGGTATTGCCCCGCAGCTAAAATGAGTATAAATACAGCTGAAATAATAATAATAATAATAATAATAATAATAATAATAATAATAATAATAATACATAAACATTAGAACTATAGCTATCAAACAAATTAGGACTCTGTAAAATCAAACTGTCGGGAAGATCTTAATCTGAATGTGTTTGAAAACAGGGTGCTTAGGAAAATATTTGGCCTAAGAGAGATGAAAATGGGGTCTGGAGAAAACTGCATAACGACGAGCTTCATAACCTGTACTCTGCACCAGATATAGTAAGGCTAATTAAATCACGTATGAAATTGGCTGGACATGTTTCGCGCATGGGGGAAGAAAATATTGACTGGGAGACCCGAAGGGAAAAGACCACTTGGAAGACCTAGACGTAGGTGGGAGGACAATATTACGATAAATTTAAGAGAAGTAGGATTTGAGAGGGAGGGGTGGATGGAGTTAGCACAGAATAGGGTTGAATGGCGGGCTCAGGTAAGCGCGGCAATAAACCTTCGGGTTCCGTAAAATAGATAATATTCCTTTAGCTTGTTCAAGAATTTTCTATTGCCATTGAGTAAGTAAGTACGTAGGCCTATTTGATCTAAAACATCCCAAATTTGAGGCTTGTTCCACAATTTAATGCAGCACATTATTCTTTCTAGAAATAAATCAGACTGTCTACGTTCAGTGAAATTTCACTGATTACATCGCATTTCTGGTCTGTCTCGAGTGCCAGGAAATCTCCTAATTTACGCCCCCCCACACATTTTCTTAGAGCTTACATCTCCCACGCCTGGGTTCAAGCCAGGTTTTTATTTCTCACAAAGAATGTACAAATTTTCTCTAATTCACACTCTAATAAGAAGTGGCAAGAGTTGTTACTGTAACAGAAAATATCACTTTGGTAAATGTTCATTGTCACAGTCTATGCATGCAGGCACACTACTAAAAAGTTAAGATATTTAGTTGTAACTAACAGAAATACTGTCGGCCGCAGTGGTCTAGAGGTAGCGAGAGCCGAATGTCGCGGGATCAAACCCGGCCGCGGTCGATGGATTTTTCAGGATGTAAAAATCCTGGGCACGGAGTCCTCCGGGAGGGACTTTATGCTGGGGGTCCCGTGTCGTAGATTTACGGCACGTAAAAGAACTCCAAGCCTAAATTAGAGCCTCTGGACAAAATTTCTCGGCCCTTTCACGTCCTAGAAATACTTAGTTTCCAGAGGGGGGTTGCGAGGCGATGGGCTTACCACTTGTCCCTCTACCCTCACTCGGAAAATAAGCATATCAAAATTAGTATAGGTAATGAAACCTCCATTGGAGGCCCCTTCGCCCCACCTGGGGATCATAGGGTACCAGATACAGATACAGAACAGAAATACTTGGACAACACGAAACTCAGACGGATAAACATAATGCGAAGAAATACCCAAAATTATAATTAGCAAAATATGAACATATAATATGAAAGTGTGCAATGTAAAAAGTAGGCCTAAACCTAAATAAAAAAAAAAATCTGATGTGAAATTCACATAACTTCCTCTGCCCAGATAAATGTTAGCCTCTTAGTATAACATAATTATAATGTATGGCATTCTCTTCATGTAAATTGGTTGTAAAAACGAGAATGTCCTTACCACATCACATCACATCGCATCCCCGAAAGATACAGAACCCAAATAAAATCTGATTATTGTACTCTCATAACTAGGGCCCGGATTTTTATGTGCTAAAAAACTTAAAAATATTTATTTTTTATGTGCTAAAAATGTTTAAAATATGTGCTAAAATTTTAAAAATATGTGCTAAAACTAAAAAAATATATTTTTCTGAAAAATAAACAAAAACACCGGAATGTGTACTGAAACTCACCAATTGCAGCTAAACATCAGATGTAAAATGCTGACTGGAGTTGCAGTGCGCAACAAATGTCATCTCCAGATTATGGATCACAAATTCTGGCCTATTATCCGAGAATAATGCCTTTCATTGAGAAAAGGAACGTTCTACATCACACAATGTTAACCTTGCATATTTGAAGAGGTGTACTGTATATCACTAACAGACACACGATCAAGTTCACTTATGTTTTGACCTTCCAAAACTTGAGCGACTTTGCAGAGGGTTTGGTAGCCACCAATTTTTCTCAAACATACCTTTAAATTTTGTTCTTAGAACTTCTATTGTCGAACCTGAGATAGTGTTAAGTTATCTTTCAACATATTGTATTTCTTTAACTGAACTACGCAATGTTGAGAGGGTTCTGTTCTTCCCCGATAAGCATGTGCAAGTGAATCACTCTCACCTCATTGCAAATGAAGCACTTGTGTTAAATTCATTCGAGATACACATTTTTGTTGTAAAATATTAAAAGAGAATGAGGAAAAGTACTAAAATATTTATTTATGGAGAAAATATCGAAAATATTTATTTATGGAGAAAATATCGAAAATATTTATTCATATAACTTTTTTTTTGTAAAACATGTAATTTTATGTAACATAAAATTTAGAATTTGCCGTTTTCGGACCTTGATATGAGCATCAGGAAAAAAAAAAATTACGTAAAAATCCGGAAAAGTACTAAAATATGTATTTATGGAGAAAATATCGAAAATATTTATTCACATAACTTTTTTTGTAAAATATGTGTTTTTATGTGAAATAAAATTTGGAATTTGCGTTTGCCGGACCTCGATTTGGATATAAAACTTTGTTTTAGGAATGTACGCATCAGGAAAAAAAATATTTTTTTACATACAAATCCGGGCCCTACTCATAACTTTCTTTAAGCAAATAAAAGTTATTATGTAAAGATTCATCCACCTAACCACATTGAAATAAAAAGTAAATTACTTGTAATAGGTGACCTGTGACTACCGGAGCAACACAGTCAAGCAAATCTAAGCCCCGGGGGGGGGGGGGGGACTGAAATCGAGAAATAGATTATTTTATTTACTCATCTTTATTCTGAGATGGTATGGCGGACAGGAAAATGTCTGTCCGTCCGTGTGTCTGATAACTCGAATACGCTTTATCGGATTTTTATGAAACCAATCAAGGAAACTAGGAAGGTAAGTGAACTCAGGGGTATAGAATCGGATTCTTTCGGACGGAGACGGTTTAGGTTATCGAACACCTGCAATACAACGCTTAGCAAACGTTATAAAATCTATAACAAATAGGCCTAACGTACAGAATACAAGACTTCATCTAGGAGTTATGACTATTCAGATATTGGCCTACTTAACACCATATGGCACTTTGATACACCGTTTACTTGATTTTATTTCATAGCCTTGTTTGGCAATTTCCTAGTTTCCTTGTTTGGTTTCATAAAAATCCGATAAAGCGTATTCGAGTTATCAGACACACGGACGGACAGACATTTTCCTGTCCACCATACCATCTCAGAATAAAGATGAGTATATAAAATAATCTATTTCTCGATTTCAGTGCCCCCCGGGCTTAGATTTGCTTGACTGTGTTCCTCCGGTAGTCACAGGTCACCTATTACAAGTAATTTACTTTTTATTTCAATGTTGTTTAAATTATTAGATGATTTATTTTAATATTAACATATTTTCTTATTTATTTTATCTTAAATATCATATTAAGTCAGAAAACTACTACTACTATTCAAATATTTGAATGAAAAATTATCTGCAGGAGATTATATCAGAAAACTCGTTGACGGGATTCTCAGAAATAAGAATACAAGATGGCAGAGCGATCAAAGGCAATATACTCTTCTTTATATTCCACTTGCCGTCTCTATGGTTTTAGCTACTGTATATTAATACTAGCATGTGCCCGCGGCTTCGCCCGCGATAATTATTTCAAATATTAAAAATTAAGAGTATAATAGTTAAATCATTATATTTATTAACACCTAAATCACGTGGACCACATACCACGATTAGATAGAATCGCCTGGTAAAAGCGACCTCAGATTCGAGTTCCTTGGTCCAGAAAACCCCTGTAGGAGTGAGTTTCGTCCAAATAAAACTATGTTTGACCATATTAGGGCTTACAACATTCAAGCGATCGCGAAAGTTTTATTTCAAGGTATGACAAAAATAGACAAAGCCAACTGTAATTGTCAAACTTCCATTTAATTTAATTCCAAACCCATCTGAAACCACTCTGGTAACAATATGTTTTAATGTCAAATGTGATTCGGATTCGATAATTCTGTGTAAAAAGGGATTAAGTATTATCAAAAACAATTGATTTTTGGCATTTAAAATCAGAATTTTTCAAAATCCTTTCTTAGTGAGCACCTACATTATGAAACGAAGGTACTGTCAAAATTCCAAGTATCTACCTGTTATAGTTTAGGCTCTACGTTGATTCTGTCAGTCAGTGACGACAAAGCCTTTTATATAGATAACTACATAACTTTTTAAAATAAACAGTGCAAAATATTTTGCACAAACTTTTTTATTGATTTTTTAGATTGATGAATGTACGAACCTCCAGGTTATTATCTGAGTAAATATAAATAGCTAATTGCTCCGACTATTCAAGAGACTTGAATTTCCTGAGTAAAGAGAGCGTGCAAATTAAACGAAGTCAATATAATATCATGGCTTAGGCCCACTTTAATTATTGCTATTTTCAGTGAGGACATTAATATGAACTACATTGTACAATACCTGAATATTTTTCATTTTCTGCGTTCAAATTTCTTCAAGAAAATATAATATTAATAATCTATAGTTAATCAAATGTTTTATTTACTATTATTATTTATGAGATTTGTAGTAGACGGAATTGTCAGTCCGTCCGTCCGTCCGTCCGTGTGTCCGTCTATACGCTCAAAAAGCACTTTGTTATATCAGTTTACTTGTTTTTGTGTTTGTCTTTAGTTGTATAATATCTTGGCTATGAGTTGAAGAAAATATGAAAATAGAGTGGTTGGCAGGATAAAAATATGTAAGTAGGCCTACTGGTAAATAATTATTAGTTTTTTCAACAACCTACTTCCAGGCAATGTTTTTCACTGTATTACTAAATTGAGACAAGGGTAGTTTTCAACCATAAATAAAATAAGGAAAACTCTAAAAATTAACTGAAATACTATAAGCTATGTACTGAAACAAGGACTGCTTATTAAGCTGAATCAACTTTGAAAAATAATATTGATTATAAAGAACAGATGGGACGTCGTAACAATGAAACCGGACGAAATGTTTGCACTTGTCCAATGAAATAAAAACACACGCGCAAAGAAGTGCCTGCTTGCTGCTATATTTGTTACAGCAACAGGAAATCAGTGATCTTGTAGGATTTAATTAAGAGAGAGGTATGAGAATGAAGGAGGTAGGCCCTAAGATATGCACCGCGAGCCATGCTATTATATATATATATTCTGGTGGCACGACATACAAGAATTATCACCAAATAACCTATATCTACAAATTACCTTACCTTACCCTATTTAACACTTTAGATGCCTAAAATATAATTGTTAAATACAAAACAAATTTGTGAAATGTGAGATTTGTAAGATTTGCAAAAAAAAAATTGTTTGGAAGAATTACGCCACTATTTATTATTGTGCGAAATTTGTTTTTCACTTTCGTGGTGTTATAATTCTCTGTACTTCTCGTTGTTGCATACACCCTTCTTTTTTCTTTATGAAAAATTAAAAAGATCTATTATAGGAAATCTTGACATGTATGTTGTACAACGGATTCCATATTTTTCGCTGAGAGTGTATTGATATTTTTCAAAGTAATGCCGAATGTAGTAAAGCAAAAACTATCTTACTCTTCGAAATGTCCACCGAAGTAGAAGCAAAGTTAACACCAAAATCGATCATTTTATTTCACCAAATCAGGTTCTTTTTTATCATAAAATGATTAGTAGGCCTATACGAGGGTTATTTAGAAGTCATGGCAACTATTATTTATCAGTCAATATAGCTGTAGGAAACAAAAATCAGAGTATACGATTGAAAGTCATTGGAATGTTCTTCGAAATTATGGTACTAAATCGGGATCCGGATACAAGGCGCTATGGGTAAGGGACATTGAAAGATGCGTAAATAGAGATCATTGTTTTATATTATTACACATGCACAAAACAGTACGCGTAATACTCCTACTCTTACGAGCTAACAACCTTCAAAATAATCCCCCAAGGTGTCCACACATCTTTGCCAACGATGAGGAAGGCGCTACGCGTCCACGTTTGAAGGCCTCCACCCAACGTGCAACAGTTCTATAGGGCAACGCCGTGTTACCCAATGCTTCTCACGAGCAGAAATGCAATTTTTACATGTGCTCCCTGTTCAATTTTAATGACATCCTTTTCGGAGCACAGTCTCTAGGATGCTAACGTTTGCATGTGTTGTCTACTGGACACCAATGCACTCAAACGCCATCTGGTGGTCGCATCTCGCATATGCGGTTATTCGGAATATATAAAATACTTGCCAAGACTTCTGAAATGACCCTCGTATTATTCTCGGGTAAGTGTGGGGTTCTGATACAATGCATAATATTAATGAACCTAGTGAAATGGCATTTAGAGAGATTATAACTGGGCCCGGATTTTTAGGTTTTTATAAACCCTGTATGTGCTTAAGCTTTCACGGCCGGCGTTTACTGAGTTTACAACTTCCGGGCTGTGTGGCCGTGGTCTATGGGTGTCTAGTGCTGACGTTTCGCCGCGAGCTGCGTCGGGCATCTTCAGAGCGATTTGTCTAGCTGGATGGTCGGCTGTCGCACTAGACACCCATAGACCACGGCCACACAGCCCGGAAGTTGTAAACTCAGTTTTATAAACCCTGTTTTCGTTTTTAAACGTATTAAAATAGTTTTATTTCAGTTTTTACCATTTGAAGGCTTTTTTATTTTAGTAAGTACAATAAACACATTGACAAAATATATTCATTAATTTTATTTTCACTTAAATTTTCATGGCTCTGAACCACAAAACTTTAGAAATACTTTTTGCTTAGTTTTAGAACTACCCCTGTCATTTCCAACTCCACCATAAACTCAACAAGAACGTTTTTCAAGCAAACAATCAACTTTTAGAATGCTTCACTTTCGGCATCTTGCTGGAGCAAACACTGTGAATAAATTGTAAGTGTAAGCTTCTTAAGAACCGGGGATTTCGGTTTACTTACGATTTCCTTTACTGGGAAAATGGGGTTAGGCCTACAAAATGACAAAATTACAAAACGCAATGCTATATTTTATCTTATAAATGTACTGGGAACAATGAGCAAGATGCAAAACGTAGGTAGATATTTAAAACAGTAATTTTTCGTAGAACAATGATAATTTTTAATAATTATAATTAATTGTTATTTTATCGTAGTTTGCTTGAAAATCAGTTTTAGGCATTTTTAGTTTCTAACGTCTTATTTAGTCATTTTTACGTTTTATAAGTTTGGACTATATGACTGCCATGACTGTGAAATGGATAATTATGTTAAAATATCACAGTTAGCTAGCAAGTATCACTTACAATCATTTATCGTGTGGCACGTGCTTTTGTTTTATTCGTGGAACAGTCAAGAGTTCTTTGCTCTGACCATGTGTTACTTTTGTACATCAGTACAATGACGCCCAAGACTATGATAAAAGAGATTTCTGATGTCTCGAATAATAAGTGATACGACTATTATAAGCCCACTGGAGTCGTGTTAAAACTGCCATTATTCTATTATAAGTGATGTGTTTCCTTCATTGCACGCCTACACTGCAAGCTTCTTAACACTTCTTAGAGGTCAAGTGAATGTTGTGTAAATGTCTAGGTTCAACTGATGATGAGTAGAATAGCACAGTAGTTCTTAACAACATGTCTTCAAACAAATTTATCACCGACAGTGTCGTAGGGAAGGGGAGTCCAGGGAGTCCGGACCCCCCCCCCCAACTCAAAACCAAAAATTATATTTTAAGTTAATTAAGTTCTATTTTGTCATATATTGAATTATTTTATTTAATAATAAAAATTGAACTTTTAAATGCTTCGCACAGTGAAAGGAGTTAACTTTTCATATTTTCTATAGCTAGTGTTGTCTTGGAAAACATATTGTGAGCTTTCTTATAGATTTAGAGCTTGGGGAAACGGTACTTAGGTGAATGTAATGGTTTGGTAATAGGTGCCTTTGGTGTTTATGGCTTTATGGGCCGTAGGATTAGGATATATTTCGCAGTTTTTTTAAGGATCAATAATATCATCCTACCGATTGTGTGAATTTTAAGATATTTAATAACTGATATTCTACACCCAAACTTATTTTAAAATTCCGTTCATAAAAGGAAATAATTCACAGAATGTATTTCGGTCTTGGTGTATACCCGGGTGTCATAATAAATAGGGATGGGTCCTCGATACTTTCGATACCTCGATACTCTCGATTCTTGAATGGTATCGGCATCGAACGATACTTCAGAAAACTGGCTCGACACTTTTTCGATACTTTTGTAACTCTGCAATTCTGCAATTAAGTGAGAATGCTAGTATTTTTTAACAAAAACTTGTAAGTGGACTGTTTAAGAAACTAATTTTAGTTTTAATGTAACGTTTAAAGATAATTACAGGCTACTGATGATATTAAATTTTGTCTCATTAAATATGCAGATTTAATTAATTTAGTTGGTATTACACAGTTCTCTCAAATTTTAATTTTTAATGTACCTATTTATTGAAACTGGAAATGTTGAAGGTATCGAGTATCCAGGAAAAAATCATGTATCGGTATCGAGTATCGAGTATCGAGAAAATCTGGTATCGACCCATCCCTAATAATAAACAAAACAAAAATTATCGGAAAAAGGTGATCTGCGCCACTTCTACCTTTTCCCCCAACCTACACGATATAACTACTGCCGCAACCTACTTATCTCCGTGGCGCAGTTTACATATCTGTGTGGCGCAGTTTACATATGTCATTTTTATTTTATTTCAAATTCGGTGTCTACCGTGGCGCAGATTACATACACCCAAATTATCGGGATCCAGTAGACTTGCAGCTTTCAGATTCATCAGCCTCGGCCAGAAGAATTGTAAGACTTAGGGCCTCACTTAAATATTGTGGAACTAAACTGAACTAAACTCGGTGGCGTTACATCCCTGAAGGGACTTGGCCTACCACCCGACCGCTGAGTCATTTACCGTAGGCAGATGGTAGGATTGGGGGGCATGTGATCAGCATGCCGACACGCACGGCCGTTAATGGTGGTTTCCATGACCGGAACCGCTATTTCTCTATCAAGTAGCTCTTCAATTTGAATCACGAGGCTGAGTGCACCCCATTCCAGACTTCCCTACCTCAGAAAAATCTGAGAAGGTACCGGGGATCTAAATCGGGCCGACGGATCTGTAGTCAGCGACGCTAACCACAAGACCACGCCGGCGGTCTAAAATTTGTTCAAGCTAAAATACGTAATTGACAATAAAATGTTAGTAAAATTTACAAAACATTATAAAAATATATTTCAAAGGTGAATAGGTGATCATATGGCAATGTAGTACCTAGTTTATGTTACTCGTATTTCACAGAATGGATTATCTGTCAAGTAGCTGATATTTCAATATTCTCGTATAATATCTGTGTTTGTCTCCTAGTGTCATAGGAATACATTTCCAGTAGTGCCATAGTCTTACACACCTGTCCCCTCTAACAAATGTTACAGATAAGCTGGAATCTGAATGGGTAGACTCCATTTCCTCGTGTCTGCCGAATGAAAGATACTTCCTGCCCATACTGCCTTCCTTCTCGCTATCGGCATTATCTGCTACATTACATGCTTCCGAAAAAAAACCACTTATTTTATTGAGGGAATTACAGTTACCACGTTTACATGCGGCGGGATTGAAATCTATCTGAATCCGATCCTAACTCAATACGTTCCCTGTTTACATGGCAAGTTCTAGGAGTGGATTGAGATTTCTTGTACTGTTGGCTAACTAGGTTATGTATAGCCATTTGTGTGGCTAACCTGTGTAAACAATTGCCGTGTTTATTCCGTGATAAAAAAAAAAATATTACAAAGTGTGTGTTCTATTAATAACGTAGGCCTGTAGTCACCATAACCAAATTATGGCATAAAAGAGTAACAATTTTAATATTGTAACGTGAATGAGAGTTTTTCTTATTAAAGTGACGATCAGCTGACAGAACAAATAACGAACGCCGTTCGAGTGTCTGCGCGCGCACCAGGATTGAGTTCGTTAGGGTTTACATGGAATTGAATACGATTTGAATCTGATCCGTTCCTCCATTTGCAGAGGATTGGATCGAAAATTCATTCCGGACTGAGTCCACGTTTTCATGGCGATCTCAATACGGGGATCGGACTCAGATCAATCTGAATCCTGCATGTAAACGTACTAAGTGTTTAGTTCTCCATTGTGGTTTTTACAGAACTATTCCATTCATATGCCACGTATTTGATACTAGCATGTGCCCGCGGCTTCGCCCGCGATAATTATTTCAAAAATTAAAAATTAAGAGCATCTTAGTAAAACCATTATATTTATTAACTTCTAAATCACGTGGACTACATACCACGATTAGATAGCATCGTCTGGTAAAAGCGACCTCAGATTCGAGTTTCTTGGCTCAGAAAACCTCTGTATAGTGAGATTCGTCCAAATAAAACAACGTTTGACCATATATAGGGCTTAGGCCTACAACATTCAAGCGATCGCGAAAGTTTTATTTTCAAGGTATGACAAAAATAGCCAAAGGCAACTGTAATTGATTTGACATTGAAATGTATAACTGAAAACTTATGTTTTGAAAACGCACAAAATGCACGTTTTTTGCCCGTTTTTCACTCATAACTCACGAACGAAAACTAAAATTAAAATTCCGGCTTCGAGGTGCATTTTCCGACCCTTCAGTCCACCTATGTTTAAAATTTCAGATCTCTGCGTTCAGTAGATTTCGCTGGACATCGAGGACAATTCCTTTTATTAATATAGATAATATGAATTATAATGATACCTTCTCTAATTTGTCAAACATCCAATTCATTTAATCCAAGCCCACCACTGACAACAATATGTTCTGTGAATTTGTTTTGATAATTCTGTGTAAAAAGGGGTTAAGTATTTTCAAAAACATTTAATTTTTGGCCATTAAAATCATAATTTTTCAAAATCCTTTCTTAGTGAGCACCTACATTATGAAACGAAGGTACTGTCAAAATTCCAAGGCTCTACCTGTTATAGTTTAGGCTGTACGTTGATTCCTGTCAGTCAGTCAGTCAGTCAGTCAGTCATTCATTCAGTCAGGACAAAGCCTCTTATATATAGAGAGATTGACAAATAACGTTTAGAAATTCTTCGGATATACACCAATCACGATAGTTTATTTTACAGTATGATTCCTCGGGCCGCAAGGATGCAATTTTAAAACGTCAGCTCGTTACTGGATACGTAAGGCATCAACCAATAGACCATGGCACCAAAGCCCGGAAAATATTAACCAAATGGACACCGGCCGTGAAAGCCTACTTCATTTTATATTATTATTATTATTATTGCTATTATTATACTCAGCTGCACTCGCAAATATCAGGACACTATGTTCCTTTTGATGTAAAACGTAAGTGGTGGTTTTCAGTATTGATAAGTTTTTAAATTAACAGATAATGTTTTTCTGAGGAAGAACCATGGTCACGGACTATTAATATTTATTATAAAACACTGATACAGTTATAGGCTTGTAACAATGCTTGATAAACTCATTATATTCCTGAATGACATTCTTCTTCTTATGGTGAGGAATGATATGTACTGTAAATAGATTATTGGGCAACACTCACCAATGTTTGTTGATCCCTTTGTGAAGCCGTTGTCAATAGTTGCTTAATCTTTCGTGAAGCTTTCGTCTTCTTAATAAAATAATAAAACACACACATTATATAAAACGTAAACACTAAAAATTGCAACTTCACAACAGGAATCACATCACAACGTTTCACGAGACAAGAAGAACGTCTCGCGTTTTCAAGTGAATATTAGCGACGAGATGTTCGGTCGCGAACGTTCACAAAGGCTTCACGACCGAACATCTCGTCGCTAATATTCACTTGAAAACGCGAGACGTTCTTCTTGTCTCGTGAAACGTTGTGATGTGATTCCTGTTGTGAAGTTGCAATTTTTAGTGTTTACGTTTTATATAATGTGTGTGTTTTATTATTTTATTAAGAAGACGAAAGCTTCACGCAAGATTAAGCAACTATTGACAACGGCTTCACAAAGGGATCAACAAACATTGGTGAGTGTTGCCCAATAATCTATTTACAGTACAAACTCATTATAGTAAAGCTATAACTGTGCTTGCTGACTCGTTATAAATTATTTATACTTTTTACTTTTAAAAAGTTGACAAGATACAAAGAGTACCAAAAAAATTGGGGGCAGATGCCAGTTCGTGTGCTTTTATAGCGCTTATGGTGACGCACTATTGGAACTCGAATCGATGCATAAACTATTCATTCATTTAGTATACTGCGATCTCAAAGCGGGCTGAATATTGAATACAAAGTAAGAAAATAATTACAATTTTTAAAATCAGTTACATTTTATTCAGTCTTAATAAATCATACGTCTATTGATTTTGGACCAAATCGGCTGACCGGTACCGGAGTAATGCCCAATTTAGTGATATATATTAGAACGAATTTATCAAATGCAAATCAGTTCTCATGGCAACAGTATTGTTTTACAATGTTCATATTCGGCTTTGGAATTTCCAGTAGGCCTACGCTGGACTTGGACAAACAACACTACCCACATTTTCCTAACTCCGTGGTGCTAACATCCTAGCCCACAAGGCCTACCCACATTTTCCTTTACATAACAATTTGCTTATCAAACTTTAGACCTTTGTTCTTCCGTAAGCCCTGCTTAATATATCGATCTGGAGCTTAATTCGCAGATCTATTACAAATATTCAATTTTTGTTTTTAAATCAAATAAGTCACCTCGGTAGGCAAGTGACTAATTAAAGGAAGGGTAAACTAAAAAAAATACAATTTTTTTATTTTAATCTCATTGCACGGAGCTTTGAATTACAAAACGAATGATGATCTCGTGACCTTCAGGCGCCTAATATTACGCTTTGTACGGGTGAAGTAAAAATCTCCTTTGACGTCATGTGCGACAACTCATTGACGGGACGACAGCTGCTGGTTGTAGCGCGTGCTGTTTCTACATAGACCACAAAGTCTCCTTTGGTTTGCTGTTGATAGAGATGTCTGCAGTGTTACCTTATAAGGACGAACCTCGGTATTCACAAACTAATGTCACACGAAAAGAAAACGACCAGGAATTATTGAAAGAATTGCAAGGAAGAAAAGAAAATACGGATTGGTGTAAATGTGGGCTGTGTAGTGTGTATACAAATGAAAACGGACCACGAAAGATGTTGTTGTTGGGACTGTAAAGGAATTTGTGAATAGAAGGGGGGTGTAGACTGTATAACACAACATACCTCATTCGATTGCGTTATTATAAATAAAGATACACTAGTTGCCAGTCGTTATTTTGTATTGTATATATATTTCATTTCTGCAATTGGGCAAATGCTCGGTGGCAGAAAAAAAAATTACAGTTAGCAATTACAAAGTATGACTTACAGTTAGGATTACAAATAGCTTAAGAATGAGAGAAAGAAAGATCATAGAGAGGGAGAAGAAAACAAACAACAACAAAAGAAAAAGATCACTAATCCCTATGCTTAACCCTATCGTAGCTCATTACTGAATAGTTCCTACATTCTTCTAAATTATAATAATCTACCAGCTAATTAAATATTTAATAACTTGTTTTTAAATGTTTTCACTCGTAGAGGACTGTCTTGAAAAACTTCTGCAGGTAGGTTATTCCAGTCTGTAATTGTGCGATTAACAAAGGAAAATTTTCCAACATCCGTTCTTTGTTTTCGGGGTCTGATTTTCATTTTGTTATCAGTTAATACTTACAGTTAAAAAAACAAAACATTTCTCAAGATACGAACAGAGTCACTTTCAGATTCTGAATCATCTGTTGCGGTAGTAGAAATGTCTTGATATGCGAAAAGAGCTATCTAAATCACAATTTCTAGAAGAAACATTCAATGAATCTGTGCAAAAATTGGCATAAGTTTCATTTCCTAGTTCACACTGAACGCCTACGCTGTTAGAAACTGAATTTTCGTCATAAATACTAGATTCCACGTTCATGACTTGTCCATTCCCGGATACTGATGAATTATTGTTCGAATCTTGCAACAACTCTCTCATTTCCTTCTTCCTCAAGTACGACGATTTTCTTTTCTTCATTGGCGGTGTTTTTTATTTCCCACGCAAAAGAAGTAATGGCACAGCTCTTTTTTTTTAACAGATTGCGAGGTTTCTCCCGTTAACTGTTTTCGTAACTGTACCGAAAGCTCGTAGCCTAATCATTTTCTTGAAAATGTTGTGAACAAATCGTACTGTATTTACTAGGAACAAATTTTTCTCTTTTTAATTTGATTAGCCATTGCTTATAAGTATAACGTTTGGGTGACTTATCTCTGTTGGGAAATCGATTGAAAGATATTTTAAGTGTGTTCTTATCACTCTTCGACGATGAGTTTGTACACAACACAACTATAAACCACTGTTTGAACGGGCGGGACTGAGTCTAGGATTCGTCAAGTATGACGTCACGCGCCCCATAATCGTTTTGTGATTAAATATGAAGGTGTAAAACATTTCCAACAGTGAATATCATTTCTTTAAAACATTTTCTTTCAGTTCGTGGGAACGAAATTCTACCTAATATGAATTTATAGTTTACTTTTCCTTTAAACATAAGCATGATATATTATAAGGTAAAGAATACAAGATTTCATCTACGAGTTATGAATATAAAATACAAGTTTTCAGATTTATTTAATCAAGATAGGAGAAAACTTTGTTATTTGTAGAAAATAAATATTAATTGGAGTGAATTCGTGTCTACCTAATTTCCTCTCCCTATTTTAACTCTGTTTTATAATGGGAGATAAGTTACAGCCGCACGAACTCTACCAAAATCACCTACATCAGCAGTTTGTGGTTTCGAGGTCCCCTATAGGCAGGGTTGCCAGATCAGAAAAGTAAAACAGTCGTACCAACAAGTGAAAATAGTCGTACGCTAGTTAAAATCGTCGTACACCTGATGATAACGATGATAATAATAATAATAATAAAATATTAATAAATTACAATCCATAAGAAAGTAAAATTTCTAAATATTATTTTAAGAAAACTATTCAGCCACTTACCTACTATTAATAATAACAATGATATCAGGTTGTATGAAAGACATAATTTGTAGAAACAAGTACATGGCGATAGACAGTAAAGTGCGCATTTATAAAACAACATTAAGACCAATCTTAACATATGCAGCAGAAACGAGAGCAGACACAAACAAAACTAAACAGATATTAAGCACATGTGAAATGAAGGTGCTAAGAACAATTCAGGGGAAAACTTTATTAGATAAGATACACAATACAGAAATTAGGGACAAATGCCAAATCCAGGACATAACTAAATTTACCAATGACAGAAGAAAATTTTGGAAAGAACACGTTGATAGAATGGAAAACAATCGCCTAGCAAAAAAGGCTCAAGAAAGCAGACCAGACGGAAAAAGATTAAGAGGAAGACCTGCTACGAGATGGAAAGACAGTACACATGACTCATCTGAGGAATAAAGTGGAAATAAACAGGATGCCATCCTACATCACAAGAATAAGAAGAAGAAGAAGAAGAAGAAGAAGATATGTTTATAATGTTTGGTCAAAATAAAATAAAAAACATTTGAGCCAGCTGCTCTTTATCGATATAATTTCTTTAGAGATTTGGTTTGCTTCGTTTTGCACACGTGTGGCTAAAATATAAAATGTTTGGTAAAGAATAATGAGAGAAGTAGCAATAACAATACAACAATACAACTTAAACAAGGTGCGGCACCCGCCCGTGAAAGCCTTTAATAAATAAATGAACTGAGTTTTATTTGATAATGGATATTTTAACATTCCGCCATTCATTTAGTGACATACAAAATTAACTACGAAAGAAAAACCTCATGTTTATCCAAATTGAAATTCTGCAGTAGATTGCTAAAAAATAAACACAAAATGGTATAAATCGCTAATATTAAAAATAGTCGTATGAATAGGCATACGACACATGGTTGCGTCGTACGTCGTACAAATCTATGAAATAGTCGTATGTGTACGACTATAGTCGTATGTGTACGACTATAGTCGTACGTATGGCAACACTACCTATAGGCCTATGTTGTGTATTTTGCGGGACCCTAGCAGTTTCTTTTTAGTACACACTCTTTAAAACAGCTGGTTTGCCTTAACTTTTAACAAGCCGAAAAGTATCAGCTTTCATTTCAATATTACCTCACTTTCACAATGTCTTGGGGAGTTTTCTTTCTTTTAGTTATTCTCCATGATTTACAGATTTCACAGCGCATGCCAACTACGAAAGGGACCATAATTGTCATTTTATTATTATTGTATCACGCCTTGCTTTAGATGTGAGGCATTTGTTGTAATTTCCTTCTGTTAATATTCTAGTTGCCTCACTTATTCCTTCACATATGCTTATCAAACTTTCTCAAGAACCCATCTGGCACTGTAATATCAGTTTACTTAATTACTTACTTAATTAATTAATTAATTACTTGGTAAAAACCAAATATAAGGTGCATCGTCGCATGAGGCATAACCCGCCCCGACCCAAGGCGTATAGAATTAGGAGGTGGGTCGGACTGCGGTTCTCCCCCACCACTCACCCGCTGTGATGACGCGACTGCATACCCAAGGAGCTGCAGTCCAGAACCACGCGCCAGTGTTGTTATGCCGCTTTGCCGATGTGTTTGTTGTCAACATGCCAGGAATGCGATGTGCGGTTGCAATATGCAATAATTCATATTATACAACCAAAACTCGACCAGATGGTGTTTCATATTTCCGTTTTCCAAAAGATGAACGAATAAGGAAGATTTGGATCGAGCGTTGCAAAAGAAAAGACAGTTTTAACCCGGGGACGTCTTATATTTGCTCTGATCATTTTAATCAACAAGACTTTGTTAGGGATTTTCGGAGTGAACTTACGAAATCGGGATCCAAGAAAAAAACAATCAACAAATATGCCATTCCATTGTTAAACCTATTACCCAGTGAAAAATCGAAGAAAGTTACTGTAAGAAGCAATAGAAGAGAACAAAAGGAAAGGAAAGAAATAGTTAACAGTTTGTTGGAAGAATGTAACGCTGTGGATGAGAATGGAGCAGTAGAATTAGGTACTGTACATAGTAATAATATTGTAGAATTAGGTGCTGCAAACAGTAATGTATATGAAGTAACGGATTACAAAACTGAATACATGAAAATGAGAGATAATTTTGAATTGTATAAATTAGAACAAGAGCAGATAAAGAAAAGATTAGTCGATGAATGTAACAATTTAAAAAAAGATATTACAGTTACTGTATCCGAAGAAGTCAAGAATGTACTCAGTGGCGTATTTAGCAAGGCGCAAATCGAGTTAATTTTAAATAAAAAGAAAAAAGTCAACACATGGAGCAGTGAAGATATAACTAAAGCCTTTACTATACGCTATCTAAGCAAGAGATGTTATATTCACATTAGAACTAAAATGGGTATTCCTTTGCCCAGCCTTACGACATTGAAAGAATGGGCATCAAAGCTTCATATTCATCGAGGGGTGCTTTATGATGTTCTAAACTTAATGGCAGTAGCTGCAGTAAAAATGACAAACTATGAAAAGCTTACAGTTATACAGTATGACGAAATGAAGGTTATGTCTATTCATGAGTATGACACAGTAAATGACCAAGCTGTCGGACCTCATGATCAGGCTCAGGTCATAATGATCAGATCGTTATGTGGCTCTTGGAAACAGCCTGTTTTTACTGAATTTGATTCGAAAATGACAAGAGCCCGTTTAGATGAAATTATACAGGAACTTCATGCTATCGGTTTCACTGTGGTTGCTATTGTCTCAGACTGCGGTGGTGGAAATGTAGGCGTCTGGAATGAATACAATGTGTCTCACGAAAAGTGTTTTTTCCTCTCTGAGGTAACAAAGAGGAATATTTACTTTTTTGCTGATGTCCCTCATTTATTGAAACTCATCCGTAACTGGTATATTGATGGAGGTTTTGTAATGCCAGATGGAACTAAAATTTCACCAGAACCTGTAAAATTGCTTGTTGATGACACAAAAAATCTGGAAATATCATCATGTCACAAGTTGACCTCTAAACATATAAACTGTGAAAAGTTTCAGAGACAAAATGTGCTTCTTGCTGCCCAGCTCATGTCAAACACAACATCTTGCGCATTAAAGCGTTATTATATTTGTGACGAAAATCTTCGCGTCAGTGCTGCGAATTTTATAAAATCTACAAATTATTGGTTCGATGTAATGAATAGCAGATGCCCCAATGCAAGTTTGCCTTTACAGTGTGGTTATGGTCTTCATATCACAGAACAAAAAGCGGTATTAGAAGATTATATCGAAACCATGGAAAAAATTACATGCCTTAAAACAAAGGTATCGACGGAGAGAAAACAGACGGACTCATTAGAAAACGTTGAGGAATTACACACTAAACGTACAAAGAGTAAAAATAAAAAGAACGCGCTCAAATTGTTCCAAAAGGGGGTGATTATGTCCACAAAGTCAGCCATGAGTCTATTTGATGAGTTAAAAAAAGACTTCAACTTATCTTATATACTTACATCGAAGCTAAATCAAGATAGCTTGGAAAACTTGTTTTCTCTCATAAGAGGAAGTGGTGGCTGCAATGATCATCCAACACCGATGGAATTTCTGTACAGAATGAGGTTAATTGTTCTGGGAAAAAATGAAACTCTACGGAACAATTGCAACACACGCCAAACCGATGATGAATTCGTTGTCGGAAGAGTATTGGAAGCTACAAAAATCACAGCCAAAAAAGCAAATTATTCGTCAGTTCCAGAAAAAGGAAAGGAAGATGAGTTGGATAGTGAGTCAGAAGCAGAATGCAACTTGATTTCTACTGATACCTTAATGGACACGTCCACAACACAGGGTGACTCGTCTACTATAAAGAAACAAGTCACAACCGATGGTCTTTGCTATATTAGTGGATGGATTGCAAAAAAACTTAAAGATAAACATCCCCACTTAGGAAAATACACATTCCAAAGAAGTCGTGAAGATGGGTCCTGGGTTAGTGAATTATCGGTGGGAGGACTTACAGAGCCTTCATCAGAGTTTGAAAGTGTTATAACGAAAATGGAACATGTATTTAACAAGTTTGTTGGAGAAGGGCTACCTAAGACAGTTGGTTTGAAGAAGAAGCTAATAAAAACTATAAAAGAAGAAGTAAAGCATGTAGACGATGAGATTGTAAATTTGTTTGCTAGAAGAAGGATCATAATGAGAGTTAAATATTTGAATAAACAGAGATTAAATTTCAAAAATAGTCAGAAGTATAAAAAAACTACATAAGATCTCAAGTTAAAATAAAAGCAAATGTATTTAGCAGACATACAACATATTTTTGTAAATTTTGAAACCCATTTAACCTTTATTTTCATTTAATTTGTTTTTAATTTTATTGTATTTCCTTTTTCATTTGCCATTAACAAAGCATTGCATATTGGTTACATAATACCAGTAATTACAAGTTATTACAAAAATATATTGTTCTACGGTTCAACTAAAATAAAAAATTGGCACTTCAAAATGTGTATTGAAGGGCATGTGAAAATTTTGTTTGTAATAAGAGTTTTTTTTTTCATGTTAAACAGTAAATGAAGTAATTAATTTTTGTAATTCTAAAACATGTTGTGTTCTATTATACCATTATTATTAGTATAACATTAATAATAAGATATTAACCACATTAGACTAAATGCATTTTTATTGCTACCTACTATATAATATACTGTAGTGCCAACTCCAAAATTTTGAAAATGTATTTTCTTTTATCTAAGGAAGAAAAAAACATATTTAAATTGGATGAAAAACAATATCGGATTTGGAGATCATAAAATATGATGGATTAATAATTAACTCATGCTGAAGAAGGAATGACGGAATTACCTTTTTGAAGATGCAAGTAACTACAAGACTGCAAAAGTACTACATACCTTATATAACATAAACTGTATTTAAAAATATATTGTAACTTTTTAAAAATTTTGCATTGTAATTTATATTGTTGCCTTTACTGTCAATTGGAAATAATGTGCTATACAAAATGTTCCTACTGTAACTTATAGGCCTACATTGTTTTATTAATACATTGTCTTGGCATCAGGCAACTCAAAGGTAACAGTATGACAATGTTTCAGATGTATGTACATTTATAATTCGATAGAAGTTAGTTTCAAAACGATCAAGGGCGCCCATATGGTATTTTCTAGGGGAAGCAAACAAGTGTGACATTGTAAGTGGAAATAAAACATCGATAGTTTGCTTTCGACTTACTTTCTGATGATGCAGTTTCAATTTACTTCGAAAGTGGTTAAATAAAAAAATCCATACCCCCAAGAAAAGGGGGCCGGAGATCCACTCCAGGAAAATTTTTGTTATTGAACTAATGAAAATAATATTTTATGCTATTTTCCCACTGAAAAACTAGTTAGCAATTTTTTCTTTACTCTAAGACATACAAACTTCAATAAGAAATCGTTACCTAAGTTACAACACTTATTAGTATTTGTAAGAAATGTTAAATATTACATGAAACAGTGCAAATAATAGGCCTACTCAATATGATTTAAAAGAAAGACACCGGACTATAATTATTAATATATATAGCGAAGTAAGCTGTAAGGACTGCACCGGCTGTAACTGTGGGTATGCAGTTTCGTCACGAATCAGGTTCCCCCACCACGCGGAAACCAGTCCGACCCACCTCCTATTCTATACGCCTTGGCCCCGACCCACCCCCAGCGACGCACTTTCTTTTATACCACGATCTAGCGAATTCTTCGGGGATAAACAGGCTGACAAACCGTTGGGTACAAGGCAAACCTGTGGGTACTCTCGAATTTTTAATATTTGGTACAAGGGGCACTCTCGAATTATTAATATTAGGTACAAGGGCCACTCTCGCAGTTTTAATATTTGGTACAAGGGGCACACTCGCATTTTTAATATTTGGTATGGTCGGGAGTGTCGACGACAATATACAAGGACAGTTTGGTCACCCTGTTCGCCGAGAAACAAAATGCGAATATCGAGTGGGCGGAGCCTATTTGGCACCTTATATTTGGTTTTAGCCAATTACTTCCTCAATGACAATTCCTAATCAATTTAAAGGAATATTATCTGCTTGATGGAACTCGGAGGTTCATTGCCTCGCTTCCTCAGCCCGCCATTCAACCCTATTCTGTGCTAACTCTATCCAACCATCCCTCGCAAATCCTACTTCCATTCAATCTATAAATCTATCATAATATTGTCCTCCCACCTACGTCTAGGTCTTCCAAGTGGTCTATTCCCTTCTGGTCTCCCAGTCAGTATTTTTTTAAGATATGTCTTTCCTCCCCCATTTCCAGCCCAATTTCATCCTCCGTGATTTAATTACCCTTACTATATCCGGTGAAGAGTACAGATTATGGAGCTCGTCGTTACGCGGTTTTCTCTAGTCCCCGTTTTCATCTCTCTTAGGCCCAAATATTTTCCTAAGCACCCTGTTTTCGAACACACTCTTCCCGAAGCTACCATGTCTCACATCTATGTAACACAACTTGCAGGATTATTGTCTTATAATTTTTTTACCTGATTTTATTTTGACTAAATAAGGATCACGAATCTCGGGTGACCATAAAGATAACTCCCAGTGAAAACATATTAAGGGAGAAAAAACACGACAATCTTGGTTAAGCTGTGAATTAATGATAGGCTACTTGAACAGAAGATTGTTCAAACAAATTGCATTGCATTCCTCGGTATTAATTCATTAGCTATGCTGTTTAGAATATTTCTGAAAATAGCATTTTTGCATTAAGGGCACCTTAAAACTTGTATTTATGTTGAAAACTAGACAATGAATTTCAGGATCGAACACAATACTTCCTCTACCTATAGAATCTATGGTACAGGTAGAGGAAGTAATAATAAATCAAATAAGGTAAATTGATGTAACCAAGTGCCAGAATGCTTTTGTTTATTCAGTGATAATTGCAATTATGATATGCAGAAAATAAGTTATTTTTGTAATCGATTTCAGAGTTCAGCTCCAGATCGATTCATTAACCAGGGCTTACGGAAGAACAATGGTCTAGTTTGATAACATAGGCCTATGTGAAGGAATATATGGGTAGTGTTACTTGTCATAGCTAACTGTATTGCAACTTCCAAAGCCGTGTATGAACACTGTAAAACAATATATTGTCATGAGTAGGGACCGGATTTTTAGGTTTTTAAAAACACTCTTTTAGGTTTTCTGTAGGTTTCTGGTCTGAGGAGTGGATGAAATGTACTTCCACGGCGTGGGTAGAATCCGGATCGGCAAGGACCAGAAAATGTAGGCTAGTGTGCCTAACAGAGTTGCAATAGGATTTTCGGAGGACCACTGGATTATAATCCAGAAAATATTTAAGTTTAGAATTGCAGAAATGTTTGAAGGAAGCAGGAAGAATGGAGAGAGAATTGCTTCTTTATTCTTCTTATTCTTAGCTGTAGTTGTCAATAATTATGATCTGTTATCTTTGCTAAGTAGATTTCAGGATAATTTCAAGGTTGATTTATTATTATAACATAATATGGTTTGTTTCCACAACAACAATTCAAATAACTTTATTTTTGTTTCAACAGTTACAATATAATAATTGAGCTGTATTGGCTCAGAATACTACTGCAGTATACTTTATCTGCAAGTAGGAAAAGAGAAGCTGCAAATATTTGCCAAACTTCTTAACTTTATGAAAGCGGAATTACTTCTGTAAAAACCACTAATATGCTAGACCAATCCTTGGTCTTTGTGTAATATTAAAGTTTATTCAAACTACTACGGCAGCATATTGGGCTTGCACGTAGAGAAAAGGAGGAGCTGCAAAGATGCCAAAACTCCCTAGCATTATACAATCAGTTTTACATTATAATGACACAAAGATGCTAAGCCTACTTGGCTTTTGTGTAATATAACATGGTTAGGTTTGTGTTACTTAACTTGGTTTGCGACTATCTGATGAGAATGTGACTGCATTTAGCCGGACTGAAGTTAAGGGATGTACAGTTATTGTAGATGAAGTTCTGCGTTGCTGTGGATCATCCTGAACGGTGGCCAATAGCGAGTACTTCCAATGGCTGCAAGCTACGCTCCACGCAGTTCTAGTGATGTTTCAAATATCCACCTCCTGGTAGATTAAGTCGTGGTTATCATTGCTGGTTCCATGCTGAGTAGTGTAGAAACTGTACTATTATATATTCAGACTTGTGGTCTGTTGCTAAATTGGGGCTGTGCCCTTACGAAGCGACGATCGGTGAGAGAGTGAAAGAAAGTCTAACGGCCAAAATGCGTTCACATAATCATCTTACAAAGAGTCAAGTTCTAGAATCCCATGGAAGGCTCTTCTAGAAGTGTCTAGTAGCTTCCATCCAGAACTAGGGTACATTTACAGAGAATGACATGCTGTAATTATTCTGTAACATAAAAAATTAATATGTGAGCATTTACATTATAATTGCAATGTATAATTACAGAGAAATTTAATAATTTCAATGCGGTGAATAATCGATTTATTCATAAAGCTGCATCTAATCGATGGCACTAATCGATAGGACGGCTTTAAGTAAGCTACTGTATTCTGTCTGTAGCGCCAAGTGAATGTTAATGAGCTGGCACTCGACTTATCGATATCAGTTCGATGTCTGCAATGCAGCTTTCTATTGCTAATTGACATTAATTAGTAATTCTGCTGATAATAGCTAATATTAACAAGAATAGATGTGCAAAATTATTCTTTAGTTCATTATAGTACAGAATATAACATATGTTTTCTTTTTCTAAGTGTAAATAAATAGGTACAAGCGTGCCAAGAATTCTGGCTACTGATAATTGACATCAGTGCCATCTAGTGCTTTGTATTCATACTTCGTTACTAGTACTTGCTATAAATATATAAAAATAGGCTCTAAGCTGTACGAGCTTACATACTGGGGGGGGGGGCCCCAGAAAATAGAAAAATTTACTGAGCAGGCAGTGGACACAGCTTAGATATAGGCCTTTTTAGTATAGAATTGGCCGTTTTGACTGTTGCTACTCTAACTTTACCATCTGGACCAGGATGCACTTCTATAATCCTAGCCAGTGGCCAGTTCATAGGAGGAACATTGTCCACCATTAATATGACTAATTGATTAGTTTTCAGATTTTGAGTTTCTGTGTTCCACTTCTGTCTCTGTTGCAAAGTGTTCAAATACTCTTTGACCCATCTGGACCAAATGCATTGTGACTGTTGCTCTAACAATTGATAGCGTGACAGCCTGGACAGGTTTATAGACTGTAAGTCTGGGTGGGGGATAGAATTTAAAGGAGCACCAATGAGGAAGTGACCAGGGGTTAATGCCATGTAGTCTTGAGAGTCGCTGCTCATCGGTGTCAGTGGTCTACTGTTGATGATGGCTTCTATTCTGCATAGAAGTGTGCTGGCTTCTTCATAGCTGTAGATAGTGTCTTTCATCACCTGTATAGAATAGTTTTCATGCTGCGGTTAGATCTTTCTACAAGTCCTGCCATGTGGCTTGCCCTTGGTGGCAGAAAATGGAATTGTATATTTAGATTTGCTGTAAAGTTCATTATATCTGTGTTAGCTTGCTCCGTCTGGAATTGTTCATAGAGTTCACTCAGCTCTCGTGAGGCTCCTATGAAGTTTCTGCCATTATCCAGGTATAGGTGGGAAGGTAGTCCCCTTCTAGAAACGAATCTTTGCAAGGATGCAATGAATGCTGCTGAAGTGGCTGCTGTTACCAATTCAATGTGCACTGCTTTGGTACATAAACATATGTGCATACAGATGTAAGCTTTATATACTGTTTTGCCTCTCCCATGATCCTTCAAAGAGATAGGACCTACAAAATCTATGGCTGTGGTGTCGAAAGCTCGGTTGGGAGTAACTCTGGCTTGGGGTAAAGTTCCCATGATTTGCTGTGCTTTGACAGGGCTATGTCTAAAGCATGTGAGACATCCTTTTAAGGCTGATTTTACAGTTTGAACTCCATGGATGGGCCAGTACTGTTGTCTTAATGTGTACAGTATGCCTTGAGGGCCTTCATGTAAGTTTTTCAGATGTGTGTCTCTGACAATGATGTCTGTAATATGGTGCTTGGCAGGTAATATAATTGGATGTTTAGCATTGTAGTCTAAATCAGTATGGTGCAGTCTTCCACCTACACGTAGTATGCTATCTTTATCCAAGTATGGATGCAGTGGCAATAGTGAACTGCTTCTAGAAACACAATTATTCTTTCTAATGTGAGCCATGTCTTCTGAGAAGGCTTCTTTCTGAGTAGCATGTATGATAGCATTGTGAGCTTTATGTAGTTCTTGCAGGCTGATAGGACCAACAAATCTATCAGACTTGTGTAGACAGTTGTGTTTGAATCTCAGAATATAAGCTGTATTCCTGAGTAGCTTTCTGAAAGCGGAATATCTATGCAAGTATTCATTGTGTGTACTTGTGATCATAAAGGCTTTTGCTGTCTTCTTGGTTTCTGGTATTTCTTCTGTCTGAAATACATTGTCAGTGGTAGGCCAAAAACATTCATCTTGTGTTAGGAATTTTGGACCATTCCACCATAGAGTTTGGTTATGAAGCTTGTTAGGTGAGACAGGTTTAGTGATGAGATCTGCAGGATTCTGCTGTGTTGGCACATGTCTCCATTGACAGTTTTCTGTAGCAGCTTGAATTTTGGTTACTCTGTGTGCTACAAAAGTGTTCCATTTGTGTGGAGGCTGTGTGATCCACTGTAAAGTTATGAGACTGTCAGTCCAGAAATATACTGCTGATATCATAATCTGCAAAGATAAGCTTACTTTTTGGTATAAGCATGCTGCCAACTGAGCTGCACAGAGCTCCAGTCTGGGCAAAGTAATCTGCTTAAGTGGGGCCACTCTAGATTTGCTTGTCAATAGTTGAACTTGTGTTTTGTGGCTTTCATCTTCAGATTTTATGTAGCATGCTGCTCCATATGCCTGTGGGCTGGCATCACTGAAAAAGTGCAGTTCTACATGACTGAAATTGAGTATTAGAGTGTTCCTTGGGATTCTGTATAATTCTAGATAGTGAAGTTGTGAATATAGTTCATTCCAGGCCTTCTGTATGTCAACAGGAGCTTGCTGGTCCCAACCTATGTCATTCAGCCAAATCTGTTGCATAATACATTTAGCTGCAGAGATGATGGGGGCAATTAGTCCCTGAGGGTCATATAGAGTACAGATGGCAGATAGAATCTGTCTCTTAGTGGTAGCTGCTGGTAATGACTTCACTGTGTACTGTAGCAAGTCTTGTAATGGATTCCAGTGTAATCCTAGTGTTTTGACTGTATTCTGCTCTTCTAAATGAGTAAGTGTAGCTTTAGAGAGCTTTTCTTGTGGCAGTGTTCTCAAAACTTCTTGTGAGTTGGAACAAAACTGTGTTAGGTTAAATCCACCTGTCTGTAATAGTTGTGACACTTCTGTGGCTGCTAGTATAGCTTCCTGCTCTGTAGAAAATGATGCAAGGAGATTATCAACATAAAAGCAAGTAGATAGCAATTTGGATGCTGTGGGAAATCTGTTTCTCTCATCCTCTGCCAACTGGTTGAGTGCTCTGGTTGCTTCAAAAGCTGAACAGGCTTGTCCATATGTGATAGTGTTGAGCTGATATATCTTCACTGGAGTGGATTTAGAATGTCTCCAGAAGATTCTTTGGAAGTCTCTTTGCTGTGGCTGTACCATTACCATCCTGTACATTTTCTCTATGTCAGCACTCACAACATATGGGTGGCATCTGAACTTCAAGAGTATGGTGTAGAGATCAGGTTGCACACAGGGTCCTGTGTATAGGATATCATTGAGTGATGTACCTGTTGAGGTTTTGAATGAAGCGTTGAAGACTACTCTGAGTTTTGTGGTTTCTGAGTCTTCCTTTAAGACAAATTGGTGTGGAATATAATATGCTTCTGGGCCATCCTGGTAGAAACTTTCGTCCACTTGGGTCATATGACCTAGGGCTTCATATTGCTGCATGAAGTCTGAGTACTGTTGGAGTATAGTAGGCTGTTTATGGAGTCTGGTTTCATTAGAGAAGAAACGTTTCAGAGCTCCAGTTCTAGAGGCACCAAGATTACCTGTGGGCTTCTTGAATGGCAGTGTTATTGTGTAGCGTCCATCTTTATCTCTCTGTATTGTTTCTTGAAAATGTTGCTCGCATATGGAGTCTTCTTCAGATCTTACTGGTTGGATAATTTCTTCCATTTCCCAGAATTTCTGCATGTTCTTGTGGATTTGTTCTGTTATGCTTAAGTGGCAACGTGGTTCTTGTCTTCTACCCTGAGTGTAGTGTATTTGCCCTGAGAGAATCCAACCTAGTCTGGTCTCTCTGATGAATGCTTTGTGTTTGTTGGTTTTGTTGATGGGTATAGTGTGTCCCATTAACAAGTTCCAAAATACATCTGCCCCTAGCAATATGTCAATGCTACCGGGTATGTGAAATCTGTTGTCTGCTAGCACAATGTCATTAGGAATTCTTAAGCTGGTGACATCTATAGGTGCACTGGGAATGTCTTTGGCAATCTGGTTAATGATGAGGCACTGTAGCTGTCTTTTATAGCCATTGCCATGGGCGTCACTTATCTGTATGTGTCCAATTTCTAGAATGTTGGATGTGTGTAGGTTTACACCGGTCACAGCTATGGTGGTAGGCTTGGTTTGTAACTGTAGCCTATCAGCCAAATCTTGAGTTATAAATGTGTGCGTGGCACCTGAATCCAATAATGCTCTGGCTTTTATGAGTCTGCCATTCTGAGCTTTCACTAGTATTTCTGCTGTGGCAAGAAATGTATGAGTTTTGGGCGTGATTTGAGCATTGTTAGCAAATGCTGTGCCTGTAGCATTGCTGCTGGTAGTAGCTGGAGATTGTCTAGTACCACTGTGGCTTTGGTTTCCGTTTTGTCTGTTAGGCAATCTACTAGTGTATTGTGTAGTTGCATGTTGCCTATATTCATTGCTGCGAACCTTGTCTTGGTGTAGCAGTGTGTGATGGCGTTGTTGGCATTTATAACAAGATGTAGATGTGCAGTTTCTGACGTGATGTCCTGCTCTGAGACAATTACTGCATAGTCTATTAGTGTTTACAAAGTTCCATCTCTGTGTGTTATTGAGGTTATGGAAGTCTTCGCATTTGTGTAGCTGGTGATCTTGCCTGCACAGTATACAATTGTTGGCTGCATGGGCAACAAAGGTACGTGGGCTCAGTTGTCTGTGGCAAATAGGCTTGTTCTGTGTATTGTGTACAGTTTTAGGCCTGCTGGAGCTGTCTGGTGTCTCCAGAGCTTGTCCCCTTCTCTGTAGGAAGTTACAGAGTTCTTTGAATGTGTTTAGCTGATCTACTGTGCCCTCTAGGCTCCATGCTTTGAGCGTAGCAGGGTCAAGTTTAGACGTGAGAAGATGAGTAAGCATGTAGTCCCATCTGAGGTTCTCTGGTGTGATAGATTCTATTGACCTAACCTGTCTGGTGAAGTGGTCAAGTAAGTCCATCAATTGACTGGGTGATTCCTTAGGGATCTTGCTATAGTCAATCAAAGATTGTAATAACTGTTGCAGTATAATTTTGTTGTTCTGAAACCTTTCATTTAGCAAGTTCCAAGCGGTTTCATAACCTTTAGCAGTTAATGGTAGTGTGTCAATGAGTTTGTTGGCTGGGCCTTGCAATGCTATTCTCAAATAGTGAAACTTGTGAACTGGATCAAGCGAATTGTTGCTGTGAACAAGTGAGATAAACAGTTCTCTAAATGGTAGCCAATCTGAATGCCTGCCGTTGAAGTGTGGCAAATTTATCTTTGGTAGCTGAACTCTAGGAGTGCAATTAGCTTGAGTGTTAGGTTGAGTTGTATCTTGAGGCTGAACTTGTGTCATGTTAGCCTGTGAGTACTGTGTTTCATAGTCCCTAATTTTTCTGCGAGCCATGCCTACAGTTGTGTAGTATGTCTCTTCGAAAGCTTGTCTTTCTCCTTCCCAGTCAGGGTCTGAGTCACATGTTTCTATCTTGTCCTGTATTTCCTCAAAGTCCCTTAATAGTGTGTTCTCTTTAGATAATCTGTAGACTATCTCTTCAATATTGTCTTGGTCTACTTGAACTGACAAAACATATTGGTAGAATCTAGTTAACTTTCCTTTGATGACTGCCCTCTTCTGCTTGTAGTTCTTAAGTTTGGAGGCATCTGTGGCAAGTACTTGTGAGTCTGGCATTGTGAGGGGTGGTGTATGACAGTGTGTTATAAGGAAGGCTGTCACTTACCTTAATATCCAGTAAGACTGTTGTCCCTTGCACGGCTCTACCAGAATTCTTGCACCTTTTCTTACCACTAGGCCTGCTATGACTGCTCCTAGTATATGATGCAGTTAACATAGGCTGAAAATACAATAGAGTATTAGAATTGTACAAATACAAGATGTGTTTTACAAACAATATACACTGTTGGTATGAGGAGTGGACAAAGTGATTATCCAAGGTGTGGATAGAATCCAGGCTCGTTGAGGACCAAAAAATGTAGGTTTCTGGTCTGAGGAGTGGATGAAATGTACTTCCACGGCGTGGGTAGAATCCGGATCGGCAAGGACCAGAAAATGTAGGCTAGTGTGCCTAACAGAGTTGCAATAGGATTTTCGGAGGACCACTGGATTATAATCCAGAAAATATTTAAGTTTAGAATTGCAGAAATGTTTGAAGGAAGCAGGAAGAATGGAGAGAGAATTGCTTCTTTATTCTTCTTATTCTTAGCTGTAGTTGTCAATAATTATGATCTGTTATCTTTGCTAAGTAGATTTCAGGATAATTTCAAGGTTGATTTATTATTATAACATAATATGGTTTGTTTCCACAACAACAATTCAAATAACTTTATTTTTGTTTCAACAGTTACAATATAATAATTGAGCTGTATTGGCTCAGAATACTACTGCAGTATACTTTATCTGCAAGTAGGAAAAGAGAAGCTGCAAATATTTGCCAAACTTCTTAACTTTATGAAAGCGGAATTACTTCTGTAAAAACCACTAATATGCTAGACCAATCCTTGGTCTTTGTGTAATATTAAAGTTTATTCAAACTACTACGGCAGCATATTGGGCTTGCACGTAGAGAAAAGGAGGAGCTGCAAAGATGCCAAAACTCCCTAGCATTATACAATCAGTTTTACATTATAATGACACAAAGATGCTAAGCCTACTTGGCTTTTGTGTAATATAACATGGTTAGGTTTGTGTTACTTAACTTGGTTTGCGACTATCTGATGAGAATGTGACTGCATTTAGCCGGACTGAAGTTAAGGGATGTACAGTTATTGTAGATGAAGTTCTGCGTTGCTGTGGATCATCCTGAACGGTGGCCAATAGCGAGTACTTCCAAAGGCTGCAAGCTACGCTCCACGCAGTTCTAGTGATGTTTCAAATATCCACCTCCTGGTAGATTAAGTCGTGGTTATCATTGCTGGTTCCATGCTGAGTAGTGTAGAAACTGTACTATTATATATTCAGACTTGTGGTCTGTTGCTAAATTGGGGCTGTGCCCTTACGAAGCGACGATCGGTGAGAGAGTGAAAGAAAGTCTAACGGCCAAAATGCGTTCACATAATCATCTTACAAAGAGTCAAGTTCTAGAATCCCATGGAAGGCTCTTCTAGAAGTGTCTAGTAGCTTCCATCCAGAACTAGGGTACATTTACAGAGAATGACATGCTGTAATTATTCTGTAACATAAAAAATTAATATGTGAGCATTTACATTATAATTGCAATGTATAATTACAGAGAAATTTAATAATTTCAATGCGGTGAATAATCGATTTATTCATAAAGCTGCATCTAATCGATGGCACTAATCGATAGGACGGCTTTAAGTAAGCTACTGTATTCTGTCTGTAGCGCCAAGTGAATGTTAATGAGCTGGCACTCGACTTATCGATATCAGTTCGATGTCTGCAATGCAGCTTTCTATTGCTAATTGACATTAATTAGTAATTCTGCTGATAATAGCTAATATTAACAAGAATAGATGTGCAAAATTATTCTTTAGTTCATTATAGTACAGAATATAACATATGTTTTCTTTTTCTAAGTGTAAATAAATAGGTACAAGCGTGCCAAGAATTCTGGCTACTGATAATTGACATCAGTGCCATCTAGTGCTTTGTATTCATACTTCGTTACTAGTACTTGCTATAAATATATAAAAATAGGCTCTAAGCTGTACGAGCTTACATTTTCCATTAGGTGAAATAGTTTTTTTTAGGTTTTTTGTCGAAAATATCGTTTTTGGGTAGAATAATTGGTTTAATGAATTTGAATGTGCTGCATAGGATTGAATACATAATACTTGTAAACTTTAACTTAACAAAATTGACTTAAATTTGTGTAAACTTGCTTTAAGACACTATTATAAATTGAAGAAAGAAAGCATAAACAATCAAAAGAAGCAGTGAAAATAAGATTGCCTCACATTTCCTGGTTACATACAGTATATCACTAAATATCTTTCAAGGTTCTCAATATAAAGTTCTTCCTGTTACCTCATAGTTAATATTGTATCTAAAGTCGGCCAAAGTAGAGAACTTCTCCTAAGGGTTCGAATCCGATGCTTCTAATTTAGTGAGTAAAATACTTTATGGTTGGATGTGGATAATGTGAAACTGATTATTTTCCTTTTTTCGGTTGTTACGCATGCTAACCGCACAACAGATCAACTGGAGACGAAAATTTCCCCCTTTTCAAGAAAGGTAAATAATACGTGTTTCTGGCAGGCTTGACAAAATATTACTTGGCCATCTGTAGTGAAATTCAGATCGTCGCCAATCCACTGCCGTAATTAACTCGATTTCATTTGTTTCGGCATAATAAATTAACACGTCTTCTTAAAACTCACAGTGTGACCACTCAGTATGAATAACAGAGCAGTACTATAGACAAACAAAATACAAGCGCTTTAAAACACAGAAATCTATATCCTTGTTCACACACGGCAACAATGGTTGTTCGTAAGAATATGTTAAAAGGAATACACCGGTACTCTTTTCCTCTCTTCATACTGTCCATCCTAGACGACAATGGGTTGAATGAAACGCTCGTGGTATTAATTTCCATCCAACAAAAATTATTCTCTCTCCACAAAATATCGATTTCTCAACTGACAAACAAGAAAGACAGAAAAAATCCCTTTAGGCAGGCCTACAGGCGGAGGTAGATTTCGAAGTGCTTTTGGTTTAATTTATTGTCGCTGCATAGCACTCTTCTTCTTTAGCCTTGGCATGGCAAACCTGCAGTAAAAAGGAAGAGCCTACAATCAATTGTTTTGACAACAATAATAGGATATAATATTCTGGGAGGCCGTGCGCAAAATTAGCAAAGCCGCTAAACAAGACAAAATTATGATAGGCCTATTATAATAATTCTTTCAAGTGTTATTATTTTCAAACATTAAAATCTCGCGTCATATGAGAGCTATCAAGAAACTATTTATTGATTTGTAGAGTACTCATCAAGAGCTTTTCAACGATACCCCACAAGACGTGGTTTCAAAAGTTTCGAATTTTCATCCCCCACCCCCACCCCCACCCTCACTCGAACCCCCGAATCGTTGGTGTCACTGTGAACTCCATAGGGAGTACTCTAATTTATTCAAACAAAGTTTCCCTCTATACTCCATAGGGGCCGAGATATACATTTTTAAAAATTTCAACCCCCTCCCCCGACCACCCCCTTGGGCCAATTTTGCTCATTAACGAACTTGTCCGAACTATTGGGCCTAGAAATAACATATTAAAATTTGGTTCAAATATCTTCAAAATTACGGCCGCTATCGTGTAAAGATATATATATATATAAATACGGTATCACAAAATTTTTTTTTGAACGGGCGGTGGTTTCGTACTTAGGGGAGCATGGAACGTAAAGATATGAAACAATTTTTCGAAAATCATAAAGTGGTATCCATTGCAATAGGTAGATTTTCTTCGAAATCTACCTAAAAAGGAGCCTAAATTAGATATTTTAGGTTTTATATCCCGTTTAGGTATATTTAGGTTTTTATACCACATTTAGGTATTTTTAGGTGCCACAGAATTGATGTGGGTGAATCCTATGGACATGATTCGAAAAAGTGTATGAGCGCTTTTTCTTTTGGAAGTAAGGAAAAAAATAGGTAAAAACCTAAGAATCCGGTCCCTAGTCATGAGATATGATTTGCATTTGATAAATTCTATGTAATATACTACCATAAAATAGGCACTAAATTTGGCAATACTCCGGAACCGGTCAACTGATTTGTTCCAAAATGAACAGGCTTCTTCCCATGGATGTTATAAATTCTTATACCAATTTCATGAAAATCCGACAAAGCGTATTTGAGTTATCCCGCATACAGACACACGCACCTCGTCCCCCACACAATATCATAAGTACCATTCTGGCACTTAATAAACGTATTACCAGTTGAAGCGGTTTTCCTTTACATTACGTTGTAAAAACATTTTGGAATAAATTTGTTTTACATTTGAAATTAGTTCAACATGAGAACTTTGCTATTCTTTCAATCCCCCAGGCATTGAACCCAGTATCGTTGCCAGCTCATGATTGTAATACGTAGGGTTCGGATGTTCAAGGCATGTCATATTTTTATCCTGACCTCCATTCTCGCCACAAACACAAATTAAACACGAATTGGACGCTTGTTATCCTAATCGGGCCGTTTTTATTTTGCATGTAAAGTCATATTTTGGTCATTTTCATGGTTTGGTCATATTTGGGTCATATTTCAGTTATAAATTCAGTAAAGGAGCGCAATTATAATGCACAAGCATTAAATGGTCGAGATAAATTTGAAAGTTATGTCATTAATTTAATGTTTTTAACCAATTAATAGGTAACTTAATTTTAAAATTAATGCAGTTGTTTATATTTTAAAGGAACAAGCTTGATCTACAAAATATTTGGTGATGATGAAACGAGCAAACATAAGCAAATTCTTTCAAATTAGAAGTCTATTACAAGTAACTGTAAATCACCTGCAAAATTGTTAAAAAGTGATTACCTTATTGAATTCATGTGATGTAAGAATTTAGTGTAATTAACCGTTTCAAATTAGAACATTTATTTCTAGAGAAATGTCTTTTATTAGGTCATATTTAGGACTTTTTAGTCATAATTAGTCATTTTAAGGGCATATTTGCAGTCATATTTTCCATTTTTTAGGTCATAAATAGGGACCGGATTCTTAGGTTTTTACCTATTTTTTTCCTTGCTTCCAAAACAAAAAGCGCTCATACACTTTTTCGAATCATGCCCATAGGATTCACCCACATTAATTCTGTGGCACCTAAAAATACCCAAATGGGGTATAAAAACCTAATTATACCTAAACGGGATATAAAACCTAAAATATCTAATTTAGGCTACTTTTTATTGTCTTTTTTGTTTGTCAGTTGAGGAATCGATATTTTGCGGAGAGACAATTTTTGTCGGGTTGAAATTAATACCACCAGCGTTTCGTTCAACCCATTGTCGTCTAGGATGGACAGTATCAAGAGAGGAAGTGTAGAGTACCGGCGTATTTCTTTTAAATATTCGTACAAACAACCATTGCTGCCGTGTATGAACAATTCTGTGTTTTAAAGCTTTGCTTGCCTTTAGTACTGTCTTGTTATTCCCACTGAGTGGTCACACTGTGTTTTAAGAAGACGTGTTAATTATGTATTGAATCCTATGTAGCACATTCAAATTCATTAAACCAAAAATTCTACCCGAAAACGATATTTTGGACAAAAAACCTAAAAAAACCTATTTCACCTAATGGAAAACCTAAAACAGTGTTTTTAAAAACCTAAAAATCCGGTCCCTAGTCATAAACATCCGAACCCTTGTAATACAGTAATGCCGTCCATGTTTAATTCGAGCTAGTGCTAAAACGAACATGCGTACAGTGGGCTGAGTGGATGGAACAGTTCTTTATTGTGAGGAAAATAGGAACTTGGTAAAAATAACAGTGATAATACAGTATTTATTTTTTGTTTATACGTTTGCATGTGAATAGCTGAATAGGCATTGATAGGGAATAATAACGATAGGGGTTTTATTGAGTTTCTGCGATATTAATGCTGGTACTAAATCAGAACGCTGGAGATATCCGCCCCCGCGTAGTTAAATAAAACTCACAAAGACAACACATTTCTCATTAGCCGGAATTTTTTAATAATAATTCAGCCTTCAATTCGCTGTGTTTTGTGCGGCATGCAACGTAAACGTGGAATTATTCCTCTATTGCAACCAAATCGTGCTTCATTAAATGTGACAACTAATGTATTGATGGCTATTGGAATTGTATTTTCCCTTTGTTTTGCAATATTTATGTTTGGCTTTTATTTCCAATTAACCTACAGTCACTTTTGAATAAATAGTTGAAATATGAGAACGAATGGATATTTATTATTAGTAGCATTATTTATGTATTTATTTATTTATTTAATATTTTAATACTTATTGGCCCCAGTCCTTGATTCCTATCAGAGGCCTCTATATGCACTATACAGTTTTCAACTTATTTATAATTACATAGGTTATATAAATTATTTATAACTTAATCTATGTATATATACATATGTATAGCCTATATATATATATATATACTGTCTTTTGGTGCTACTAATAATATATCTTATATATATATGTATATAAGATATACCCATAAAAATGCAGATTATTTATTTAGTGATTTTTTGTGGCTTAGGCAAGAGTAACAAGAATATAGAATGGTTACATGATGTGAACAGAAAAAAGACATACGAACTTAGCTTAAGGAAAGCACAGATGAAACTTACGCCATTTATTTTATTTGATTTTTATCTTAAAAAGAATTTATGAAGTTTCCTTATGGAATCCAGTTATATTGTTTAGTAGCCCTTTATGCTTACACACACACTTCCACGAAAAATGTGTAAATTGTGTTTTAAGATTGTCTACCGGTAAAACGACAAACGTCGAATCCGGTAACTCTTTTGTAATTTTTCTTAGTACAATAAATATCATATCATATCATATAAGATATATTATTAGTAGCACCAAAAGACAGTAATTGTATGCTCTATTTTTACGTTCTCGGCCCACAATAACTAACTCCGTGGCGCTACATCCCAGAAGAGGCAAGGCCTACCGTCAGCCAGAAGGCAGAAGTGGGGGGAAGTGATTAGTATTCCACCACCCATGGCCATTAATGATGGGTTCCGTGACCGGAGCTGGTACTTCTTACTCAAATAGCTCAGTGCACCCCGTTCCAGACCTTCGTAACTCATAAAACTCATACAGGTATCGAGGATTGAACCCGGGCCTGCGAATTCGTAGCCAGTGATTCATACCACGAGACCAGGCAGTCACTCGGTACAATGCGTGGTTAGCGTCGCTGACTACAGAACCCCGGTACCTCCTCGGAATTTTTCTGAGATAGAGAGGTCTGGAACGGGGTGCACTCAGCCTCGTGAGTCAAATTGAAGAGCTACTCGATAGAGAAGTAGCGGCTCCGGTCTTGGAAACTGCCATTAATGACTGTGCGTTGGGCATGCTGACAACATGCCTCCAATCCTGCCATCTACCTATGGTAGATGACGCAGCGGTCGAGTGGTAGGCCTAGTCTCTTCAGGATGTAGCGCCACGGAGTTTAGTTTAGTTTGTATTTGTTTGTGTGTGTGTGTTAGATTAGATTAGATTAATGAGTGGTAGAGTAAGCCCTTCGGCTTCTCAACACTGCGACCTTAATAGATTTATGGTGAATACCCTATTCTAGCGGTCACCACTTTAATTTAAGGCTTTTTAATATAGCCTATGATTTTCCTGGATGATGTCCAGTCCTGAACCCGAGGATTTTTCGTTACTGAAAACCCCACTACCCGGTCGGGAAGGCCGGGAATCGAACCCGGACCGCCAGGGAGGAAGGCAAGTACCTATACACCCATGGCGGCGGACGTGTGTGTATTTCATACAGTGATCTCTGAACCTGATGTGCTCTGGAATCAACATTAATTTCTGAAACAGATCCAATGTGCAAGTATTTTCAGAATATGTTATGAATCGTAGTCATAGTCAATGTAAAATTCGTCTGGAAAATTTTGAGGTCGTAGTGTGTTACGAGCCATAGCAAAACAAGAAACAGAACAATCCAATAACTTGGAATTGCTTACACTCTGCAGCAGCGCAGCTTCTGAATGTTAGAACATATTTTAACTTCCTAGTAACCCAGTCGCCACATAAATAGTACAGTATATGCATCAGTGGAACTTAATAGGCCTAAACCTTTACTTCTACGCAGTTTCCATGTGTGATATTTTTTAGTAAGAGCAGAATAGATTTTCACGACATTGTTCTATAACTATGTACTCGTGTATACACCAACCTGATGTCTGCCACTAGCTTAATAATAGTGATGGATTAACATAATCATAGGCGTAACCAGGCCGACCATATGGGGGGTTATAACATCCGCGGGTCAGGAAGAGGGGGGTCCGGGGGTCCTTCCCCGGAAAATTTTAAAAATTAAGATGCAAAATAACGAGTTTTAAGCTTCCGGGTCTTCCCCCGGAAAAGTTTAAAAATTAAGACGCAAAATAACGAGTTTTAAGCTTCCCACGCTTTATACTTAGCCTATATTAAGTAATTTATGGGCAGACTTAAAAAATTATACAATTTTCCTTTTTTTAATCAATGGGGGGGGGTTCAAACCCCCAAAAACCCCCCCTCGGTACGCCTATGAACATAATGAAGCATTCAGAAGTTTTGAGAATAACTTACTGTTCACTCTCTCCCTTGCTTAAATTGCTTATTTCTGTACATTCTAGACGTAGTAATCTAACTCAGATTCTCTACCACATGCCTTCAACTAGAAAACCCAGTTCTACAGTTCTGTAACTAACTAACTTATCTCTAGATAGGCCTAAGTTCACTCTATAATTATTACTGCAGAATATTACAAATTACATTGAAAAATTCCCTTTACGCAGGCCTACAGGCTGAGGTAGATTTCGAAGTGCTTGTGTTTTAATTTATTGTCGCTGCGCAGCATGACAAACCCGCAATAATTACTGCAAAAAAGAGGAAAGAGCACTTTTTCAATCACTCAAATCTCGCCTTATATGAGAACTATCGAGAAACTAGTTATTGATTTGTAAAATACTCATCAAGAGCTTTTCAACGATACCCGACAAGACGTGGTTTCAAAATTTTCGAATTTCCATCTCCCCACCCCACCCCCCACACAAAACCCCCGAATCGTTGGTGTCGCTGTGAACTCCATAGGGAGTATTCAAACAAAGTTTCCCTTTATGCTTCATAGGGGCCTAGATATAAATTTTTCAAAATTTCAACCCCCTCCCCCGACCCTCTCACCTTGAGCCAATTTTGCTCATTAACGAACATATCCGAACTATTGGGCCTAGAAATAACATAATAAAATTTAGTTCAAATAGCCTATCTTCAAAATTATGGCCGCTAGCGTGTAAAGATATATAGGTTATATACATATATAAATATCACAAAAAAAAATAATTTTTTAACGGGCAGTGGTTTCGTACTTAGGGAGGCATGAAACGTAAAGATATTAAAGAATTTTTCGAAAGTTATGATATGGTATCGATTGCAATAGGTAGATTTTTCTTCGAAATCTACCTAATAAGGTCCTCCGCAGTGGCGCAGGGGATACGTTCGCTCCTCTCACGCAGCGGGCCCGGGTTCGATTCCTGGTTGGTATAAGTTACCTGGGTGAGGATTTTTCCGGGGTTTTTCCTCGCCTGTGAGACAAATGTCAGGTAACTTTAGGCCCTTGTGGTCCCCGGATATCGTCTGGCCGTCATTATCATCTTCATCCCATCCTCGTCTTGTTCGGACTGAGTGTGTGTGTGTGTGAATGGCGTGTCATGTCCTATGTGTCAGTGTTGTCTCGGAGGTGGCCCCGGCATTGGGCTGATCACTCCGGGGAGGTACTCCATGTCCTTGTCTTGCCAAAATGGTATGTCTGTGTTGTGATCCATAGTTCATTCCTCTCCCGACAGGTCGCGGCCCGGTAAGGCCCGGGTGGCGCGGGCCGCATAAAGGCATATGAGGGAGAGGTAAAACTACGAAAGAGAGAAAAATGAAATAATATAAAGAAGTTAAAATAAACTTGGTCATAAAATTAATCATAATGAAAGGAAATGGCTTACCTTACGAATAGGTTTTTGCCATTTTGTTATAATTTTTCATTTTTTTTTTTATTCAGCGCATTTTAAAGCTAAATCGCACATATCGTACAGCTCTAACCCTCCGAAAATCATCCGTAAGTTAAAATATTTGTGTTTAAACACAGTGAAATGCAGTATTGTTATTGTTTCACAAAATATTTTTTTATACTGTGTTATAGCCTAATAATTATAATTTTGCTATCATTACTATCATTATGAATGTTCCAAATGTGTAAAATTCTGGAAGCTCCCACCTTTTGGAACCCTAGCGGCATGTGTAAAGAACATTCTGTTTTTCTTTACTACCATAATACTGAATGATGTATTTTTCAGTGTCTATTCCACTCACACGCCGCGTGTTTGACATTGACCAATAATGTTTAGCAATTCCTCAGATATAGACAAAACATGATCGTTTATCATATAATATCCTTTCTCCGATCGCAAGGATGCAATTTTATCTGATAAAACGTCAGCTCGTTACTGGACACATAAGGCATCAACGTGCGGTGATTAATGCATCTACATGCTGCTAGTCATTAGAATGAAAACATATAATTTTATACAACATAACTTGTTTGGATATTGAAATAATATAAATGTCCATTGATTAAAACACAATTTCGATTCGGTGCAAGCCAGTTATTGTGCTTTTAGGCTATATCGTTTTGATGTAAGCATCTACCACGACGCCCTCCATCTTGTGATGCTCAGTTGGTAGCAATGGGAACTCGGATCGATTAATCGAACCTATTCGTGGACTGTTCATTCATCTAATATGCTGTGATCTTAAGGCTGATAGAATATTGGCAACAAAATATGAAAATAATATTCTTTATAAAATCCTTTACATTTTATTCATGGAGTAGTCTTAATAAACCGTACTCTAGATTGTGAGTTTCATCAGATAAATTTTAGTCTCTCGTGGGATTACCTATAATAATAAAATTTAGGCATAATCGCCCTGCGGGCGTCATAAAATAGCTTAAACACAGCTAAGTTTGAATCACGGCTAGGAAAACGAAAGAACCTGAATTATAAAACTGGTGAATTGAGGCGTCCATTGCATGATATATTGCCATTGGCCGAGGCTGTAAATCACTCTTGAGCTAATGTAGCGATTTATTGCTTGCACAACAGATCGCCAATGAAAATACATGAGAATGAGTTCAATATTTCAAATTCTCCTTACACAGGAAACAGGCAACCTCTCTGCCATGCTTACACAGCGGGCTGCCTAAGTATGTGTGTTCAGGTGTAGCGTGTTCTTCATAGGATTGAATTTCTTCTATATTCTGACACTGATGTTTGATCATTCTCTATCTCTTTTTCGTTTATTTTGTCTTAATGTCTGCTCTTCTTTGCTTTCGTGAACGGAAAAATTATAATTCGACTTGCAATGTGGTAATGCGGTCACCAAACAAGATTCATTCGAGAGAAATCAAATCCGGTGTAAATGATTTTCTACGTGTTGTTATAATGCAATACCTGTTACTATTACAACTATTGCTGTCACTACCACCCCATTAATAATAATAATTAGGGGGATTTATATGACCTAAAAATAGGATATATGCATGCATTTATGACCTAAAAAACATAAAAATATGACCAATAAAATTTAAAATATGACTTTACCACTTAAACATTGTGTATATTTTTTTAAGTTTCATTACAATGCATTTTATTAAAATATAGAGTTAATTATTTAAAATATCTGTAAATTCTCAAGTATCATTATAATGCAGAATTTAAAAAATATGATATGAAACTTCAATATTTATTTAATATGCACCAAATATGCAAAAAATTTGACCTAAATATGCATATTCATATTAAATATGCTACAATAGTTGAAAATTTCCTAAATATGCAATTATATGCACAACAAAAGCCGTTCCATTTTCACCAGGATGCTTGGAATCGGGTTTAAATTAATCGGAAACCTGAAATAATGCAGAGGGAAAAATATGACATGTCATAGAAATCCGTCCCCTCAATAATATTAATAATAATAATAAAATCAGATGCACTGATGTAACAAAGTGCCAGAATGCTTTGGTTTTATCAGTGATAATTACAATTGTGGTATGCAGAAAATAAGTTAATTTTTGTAATCGATTTCCGAGCTAAGCTCCAGATCAATTCATTACGCAGGGCCTACGGAAGAACAAAGGTCTAGTTTGATACGCATATGTAAAGGAATATGTGAGTACAGTAGTGTTATTTGTCAAAGCTATCTGTATTGCTACTTCCAAAGCCGTATATGAACACTGTAAAACAATATGTTGCCATGAGAACTGATTTGAATGTTATAAATTCTTTCTAATGTATTACCATAAAATAGGCACTAAATTGGGCATCACTCCGGTACCGGTCAACTGATTTCGTCCAATATTAATAGGCTTCTTCCCATGAATGTTATAAATGCGAGTATCAAGGTTCATGAAAATCCGATAAAGCGTATTTGAGTTATCGCGCGTACAGACACACGGACAGACGGACAGACATTTTCCCGTCCCCCACACAATCTCATAAATAGACTTCGGATTTTAGGTAAAAACTTATTTTAATCCTTAAATAATATATGGACGAAAACTTGTATATGCATGTTTCATAAGTGACTATGCCTAAAACTGACACTTTTATAGGACCTCAAACAGCCTATTTTTGCGTTAGAGCCTAATATTGCCTTTTTTCTTGTTTTTCCCTCTAAAGTTCAAAATAAGTTATTTTTTTGTTATAAATTCTAGCATTTATTTTCAGTTCGTACTAAATTTTTAGCTCGGAATGTGCAGTACATGACACATATGACGTGGTTAAATAGTAAGGAATGTTTCGACTTCAGTAGAAAAATTCCTTGCAATTCCCACGAAAATGTAGTGTTTTACTCCCGACTCCCATATCCAGTTAAAAAAAAGTAGTTCTCTGAATCACTAAGGGATACAAGGGGTTGAATGTGCTAGCGTGCGTAGCTTCTGCTGCTCGCAGGGATTAGGTTTTCACTGTTATGGTAGTAATACAGGCCCTAGTAATAGGTCTACATAATTATGTGTACCATAGGCCTATATCTATGCTTTATCATGATTATTGATTAATGGTGACTTCAATAAATATAATATTCTGCATTGCAATTGAGATATTTAAAAATTTGGCAACTTAACGATTTTATAAGAGACTATTTAAGATTTTTAGAACCTATTTTCCAATTATTAGCGCCTATTATAGGTACCTAAAACAGCATTTTTAGCGACCTAAAAGTCCGAAGTCTACTCATAAAGTATCATACTGGCACTGAATAAACTATAAAGCAATTAAAAGTAGTATAACTGCATATTTCATTTGAAATGGGACATAAGCTACGGTGTTATAAACTTTTAATGGGAAAGAACTTTTCTCAAGTTGCGTCTCAAAAAGCGATGCCTTATTGAAATAGCCACATCGTTTTCTTCAAGCTATTGTATGATGTCAACTCAATTTCCTTTTCCATGTTCTTGAAGAAGGCTTCTCTATGACGACCCTTCGTTTCCTTTCTAATATTTTCGCTTTGAATTACGTGCTGTGTTATTTTTACTCTTCTTTTTCCAGTTGTTTTCAATAGTGACTTGTTTTCATATAACTAGACCTGGGATTTTAAAATAGGCTTTTAAAACAAGTAAATAGGCTATTAAAAGAGAAAATAGGCTATTAAAATATGCTTTAAAAATGTGTAAATAGACAGGAAATAGACTTTAAAATACTAAAATATGCTTTTAAACTATAACGTGATATCTTTTTTACTGTAAGCGTGGTATACCTATTCTTAACACAAATAACAGGAAAATTGACAGAATTAAAAAAAAAAAGTTGATCAAAAACAGTTTTGGATTAGCCTTTATGAAAAATTATAACACTACAGGCATCCAAGGGCCTTGGCTTTCAATAACGGCTGCTGCCCAGTTCATGGCCTGCAGATATTGGGTGGTAATTATTATTAGACTTGACCAAAGCCTTTGACACCGTGTCGCATGAAATACTTATTGAAAAACTTAAGCATTATGGTATTTGTGATAAGGAACTTTGGCTTATGAAATCTTACCTCACCAATAGGCTACAATGTGTTAAATTCAAATCAGAAGTGTCCAAACTTGAAGAAGTCCTTAGTGGTGTACCACAAGGATCAGTTTTGGGTCCTTTTTTATTTATCATTTATGTTAATGACTTGCCTAGCTTTGTGCCTTACAAATGTATTTTATATGCGGACGACACGACTATTTTAACAACAAATAGTAACTCTGGCATGATTGAGCAGTTGAATAAGGATGTTTTAACAAGATCTGAACTATGGTTTGAAGTTAACAAATTAACTATTAACAAAGATAAAACTGAGGAAATTCTTTTTAGTTTGAATAATAATGATGGCAATAATGACAAATATGTAAACCTGTTGGGAATTAATTTGGATAAAAGGTTAAATTGGGACACTCATACAGAAGCTGTCTGTGTAAAATTATCGAGGGTTACCTATTTAATAAGGAAATTAAAATTATACACCAATATTGACCTGGTCATTAAGGCATACTATGCCTTCTTTCATACTCACTTGCAATATGGTATATTGCTATGGGGAAATTCTGCTGGTGCCAGAAAAGTTTTTCTCTGGCAAAAAAGATCATAAGAGTAATAAAGGGCATCAAAAATACTGAATCTTGCAAACCCCATTTTATTGAAATGAACATTATGACCTTGACTAGTCTTTACATATTACATGTGCTACAGTTTGTCAAAGATAATTATGATGATTTTAATATTAGTTCAGATAAACATAAATACGAAACAAGAAATAAAAACAATTTAGTCCCTAATTTTACAAGATTGAATAAAAGTCAGAATAGTTTTAAGCATGTTGGAATTAAACTTTTTAATAAACTCCCACTAAATGCTAGAAATGTTAATTCTAGAAGATTTAAAACAGTAATTAAGCAATGGCTAAAAATCAAGGCATTTTACACTATAAAGGAGTTCGATGAGACAAATCTGGATGATCTGGTGTTTTAATAGTTTTAGAATTTTTACACTGATGATGTTTATTACTTTGTATAAGTTTAATGACAGATAAATAAATATTATTATTATTATTATTATTATCAGCAAAGTTACATTAGTTGAATTTTATTTTAAATGTACTAAATAGGCATTTTAGGCACAAAATAGTAAAAATAGGCTCCAAAGGTCCAAATAGGCATTTTAGGGCACTATAAAACTCTAGATATGTAGGTGATTAATAGAGCCCGGATTTCCATGCAAATGCATGTTTTTACATACTTCGGTTACACTTCTCAAACTTTGTAGTTACTCATTGCATGACTTATGGATTCCAAATAACCATATTTTTTCCGTGCATGTTTGCATATTTCGGCCTTTTTATGGCAAAATTCATGCATAATGCATGTTCCGGATTTTTTTGGTTTAATGTAGCATATTCAGACGTTTTTAATGCATATAACCCCTCATTTTCTGGTTTTAGTGCATAATATCAAGTTACCATGCATAACTGTGCATATTATGAATGTGCCTCCATAAAATCTTGGCTTTTCAAAGAAACGTAAAAATGTTGTATTGCATTACCGTTGTTATATTTTGATTGACTTGGCAACAGATGTCTGCCACCTGCATGAATTTGCGAGTGCAAGCTATTGTTTACCCTAAATAAACAGTAATATAATACACAAGGCTACAAAAGAAAATTCCGACTCGCCGACCCCCACCACCTTCCATTGAAAGAAAACTGCTAAGTACAGAATGTTCACTGCTTGAATTTGTCAGTCACTAGCCATTGTTGAAGGCTTTGAATACTTTAGAATCGTTTTGTGGAGAAACGGGTGTGACAGTCAGTGAAAAACTTAAGAAGGTACTTAGTTCAAATCCTGATCTTAAACTTCTGAAAGGAGTGAAGGACGTATTGCGTTCAAGAATGTCCTAACTGATAAATGCACGAGTTAAAGTGAGGAGAATTTGGAAAAACTCGTATATTGTTTTAAGATAAATTGAAATATATTGCAGTACAGTGCGGATTTTTGATACTGCATGTTTCGCCCTTCATTGTGCATATTTGGAGATACGATAGTGCATGAATGCATGCATATTTTTAAGTGTGATAGTGCATGAAAATCCGGGCTTTAGTGATTAATCATGAAACGTCAACATATTAAAACAAATTCATGTTATTTCATAAGGGACAAAATAGGCATTTGCCTTAAAATCCCAGGTATACATATAACTTACTTCTTCAAGATCTTGTTCATTAGTCTTTTGTCTACCTAACTTGTGCTCATTAGTTTCCTGTAAAACCACATTTCCGTAGGATGTAGTATTTTCTTTCCCTTTTTCGGACAGTCCATCCCTCAATCTAATACATCAGTACACTATCTTGTTAACGACCTATCCTCCTCCCCCCTCCGGAAGATCCGATTGGAGGAATTTTAATTCCGGAACATTTTGTAGTGGACGTAATCACCTTGAACTAGGAATCTTTGATGCAGTGGTATCCCGTTGCCCGTTGCCCGCTGCATCCTCATGTCGTTGGCCTTGTCATGGCTCTTCCTAATTAGGAGACCATTCTTTATTTATAAATGTACCACCCTTGTATTGGGGTACGCCGTAGCTTAGTGGTTGAGGCACTGCGCTACAAACCGGAAGGTTCGATTCCCGATGAGGTCGTTGAGATTTTTTCAATTGGCCTGATCCTTCTGGTGGCACTATGGCCCTGGGGGTCAACTCAGCCTCTAACAGAAATGAGTACCAGGAGCAATCATGGGGGTAAAGGCTGACAACCTTACCACATTCACGTGCCGAATGTCCAAAATCTGGGAGCCTGAACTTCCTGGAATCCTCTGGGTCTCCATGGCCTGTATAGGGATCACTTTACCTTTATCTTACCACTCTTGTTTTGGAATATACTACAGTAGAACTTCAACTATCCGGATCGCTTTGAGAATGTAATAAAGTGGTTTTTTGCAGCAGCGACCATTGGGAAACCCTCTTTCAGGGCCGATTATTTGCGAAAAAGCAAAAGCTTTAGCCAAGAAAATCGACAGTATGTTAGCTAAACAACTGGACTTGTTTAAGATAATCTGACACTTTATGTAAGGGGATGCGTCCAATCCTCTCACGCAGCGGGCCCGGGTTCGATTCCTGGTCGGGACAAGCTACCTAGGTGAGGTTTTTTCCGGGGTTTTCCCTCACCTATGAGACAAATGTCAGGTAACTTTAGGCCCTTGTGGTCCCCGGATATCATCTGGCCGTCATTATCATCATCATCCTCATCCTCGCCTTGTTCTGAGTGAGTGTGTGTGTGAATGGTGTGTATCGTCCTATGTGTTCGTGTTGTCTCGGAGGTGGCCCCGGCATTGGGCTGATCACTCATCCGGGGAGGCCCTCCATGTCCTTGTCTGGTCAAAAAAGTATGTATGTGATCCAAAGGTAATCCCTCTCCCGACAGGTCGCGGCCCTGTAAGGCCCGGGCGGCTTGGGTCGCTTAAATCCTAAAAGGGAGAGGTAAAACTACGAAAAAGAAAGAAAGAAAGAAAGAATTTATTTATTCTTTTTTTTTTAAAGAAATTACCTTTTTTCATTATTTATCCAATTATCCTAATATTTGATTATTTGGTTCGGGTCCGGTCCCAATTTAATCCGGATGATTGGAGTTCTACTATAATACTTTCCATATACCCTGAAAATATACAGACACATTAATGCCGTTCTGTTAGTACCTTAATGATTTATTGTGTTTAAGAGAGGGCTGTATTATTACTTGTTTGTGCAGGAATTCGCTCTTCGTCTGTTAGTTCTGAAATGCCCGTTAGTCATTTTCGTCCTTGCTTTGCCAGTTCGTGCAAGGAATAGGATAGGATGCAATTAAAGGCGGTTGAATGTCTCGAAGGTGCGTCGTGCTTCCGTAAAATAATGCCCAAAATTCACGGGACCAATGTGCAAAATAGCGGGTGTATAATCAACAGCAGCCTTGACCTTGAAAAGTAATTATGTCGAGTTCATAATTTTAATATTGTCATTAACTTCACCACGGAATACACCCGAAGATTACTAGTTTCTTTGAAAACTCTTAGTTCATATCTCAGAACCCAACATCTAGCTCCTGGGGAACTTAATTAAATTTCGTCATGATTCTCGTGCAAGAAACAACGGACAATCGTTGGTATAGGAGATTGCACTTTACCGTAAATATTTTTACGTGAAATTAATATTGCCATTTGAGGAGCTGCCTTTCGAAATATCCTAACTTTAATATAAATGATAAATTAATCGTTTTTAGTCCTGGCTCAAAGAAGGCTTATATACTTGATCCAACAGTCCGCTTTGATACCAGTTCAGCCCAACCTATAGAGGTTACCGAGTAAAAGAATAGCATTTACCAACAAACACTGCCATTTTATAAAGACTATTCAACTCATACGCCGCGTGTTTGATATTGACCAATAACGTTTATCAATTCCTCGGATATAGACCAATCACGGCCGTTTATCTTACAATATTCTTGTAGGAATCGCGAGGAGGCTGTTTTATCGTGATAAAATCATCTGCTCGTTACTGGAGACGCGAGTATCAGTGTGCAGTGATTAATAGTCAGATGCTGCCACTAAGCTGAACGAAAACAGATTATTTTATACAACATAACTTGTTTGGAAATTGAAATAATAGAAATGTTAATTGATTAAGAACACAGTTTCGATTCGGTGCAAACCAGTACGTTTCCTTTTACTCTGTTCTGCTGTTAGCTTACCTGAATGAAGTTAACTATGTCTTATATGCACCATTGGTAGCACTGTTTGCACCATGGTTGCTCGAATTGATTCATGGTTGGTTGATTCACAGTATGCCGTGATCTCCCAACTGTTAGTTTTGTTTTTATACAACAAAGCACGAAAATAATAATTATTTGTATAATCCGTTACATTTTATTCATGGAATAGTCAATAAATCCAACTCGAGTTGATGAGTCTATCCACATATTTTCCATTTGAGGAGCTACTTTTCGAAATATCCTGAGTTCGATATAAATAATTTATAGATAGTTTATTTGAGAAAAGTGTTGATTTTCTAAACTATTCATGTGAATCATTTGCATAAAATTTAATAAAAGTTAGCCTTACAAATCTTGTAACAACACAGGTTTTTAAAAGTTGGTTCTATGGTATGACATGTTTCAGTTCCGGTTGCGAAAATGTTGAAAAATAGCTGCAGACTTGCAGTATATGTTGCAATAACTACAATTTACTTTAAATTGTGTTTTGTTTTGGTAAACGGACCCAGGGAAACTTACTTTATGGACGCGCCTGGTATAAACCTATGGTTACTAGCCAAATAAGAGTTACTATATACTCAATTAAACAATGTGAGTGGGCTCAGTGAAACATAATATACTGTTTTGCACGACGTAACTAATTAGTGATACTTACGAATATTGTTGCCGTGGATCGTAACTTGACATTCCCGCACGCAATCTGGTTGCTATGAAAACAAAAGAAATCTCAATAAAAATTACAAAAGCACAAGTGCCGTAAGTAAAATCATAATAATACAAGCCTTTATGGGAGATCGGAACCAAGGCCCACCAGTCTGTGGCGACTTTAACTGGACAAATATTCGGTTCCCATAACAACAAACACATGGGAATCACTTTCTGAAATATAACATCCATCTTCAATAGTGTATATACATAATATTTTCAGCTAATATCTCAATATTATGAGCAATCCTGGGGGTAAAGGCGGCCGGTGCGTAAGGCTGACAACCTTCCCACCTTCATGTGCCGAATGTCCAAAATCTGGGAGCCTCAACCTCCTGGAACCCTCTGGGCCTCCATGGCCTGTATAGGGATCACTTTACCTTTACCTTTTAATATCTCAATTAATATAAATAAATTGATATAAATAATCATCGTGCATAAAATAGCATGCAATACTCATGCCGTAAGCGCATAACGGATCTCGGAAATTGTAAAAACTCGGCGCAAGCGCCCCGTTTTTTCAAACTCTTCCCTCGATCCGTATGCACCACTTACTGCACTTGTATCGCAATATACTATTACTGATTATGAAAGCTTTTAAGGATTCATATTCCTGTTCGCTTGTATTTTAACAAACAATCTATCTTAGATGACCTCAGAGCTAAACTAAACTAATAAATAAAGTCAACTCAGAGAGAAACTACTGGGTCAGTCATGTAAACGAACAAGGTTGTCTGTGACGTAAAATACGTTCATCAACATTCCACAGGAAGTATAAAAAGATCCAATTACATTCTGAATGGACTAATCAGGATATCAGCACCGTATATTTGACGTATTGATTTAAATAGTGTAGTGGATTGTTTTTAGATTCTACTAATGATGTTCGGGTATTAATGTCTTCATAAAGATGTCATGAAATAAAATATTAATGTATTTTATTATACATTCTTCGTGAGCACGAACGTTCTTCACGTGATAGGTGAATTGCTTAGTCAGAAGAGGAGGGGCGTAAACGTTTTGTCTCTGTTAGGAAACTTGTCAGCAAGACGAAGGCAATACAAAGCTGAATATTGATTTCGAAACTTCTCACCCACTAGAGAAAACATGAATGTTAACTGTACAATAACAGTGGGAGCCCGGTCACAAAAATCACTAATTAGTGTGCCTCACAGTACTGCATATGGCATAACTTGTCTGTCTGTGAGGTAGACCATTAGGGCAATCAGTCATAGGAGAAAGGTTCCATCTGGAGCTGTGAATTGAACTCCGGCTTAGCTCATTTGGTAGGGCATTGGCGCGAATAGCCAAAGATCCTGGGTTCAAGTCCCAGTGTCGGAGGAATTTTTCTCCTATAATATTCTCATGTAATGTCCAACAGAGACGATAATATGTGGTTCACGAATGCTTATAGACCAAAACTTAGGTAGTTGGAGGCTCAAGGGTTCCAGGAGGTTGAGGCCCCCATATTTTAGACATTCGGCACGTGAAGGTGTAAGGTTGTCAGTCTTACGCACCGGCCGCCTTTACCCCCAGGATAGCTCATGGTACTCTTTTCGGTTAGAGTCTGTGTCGGCCCCAGGGCCATAGTGCCACCAGAAGGATTAGGCCAATTAAAAAACTCCAACCACCTCATCGGGAATCGAACTCGCAACCTTCCGGTTTGTAGCGCAGCGCCTCAACCACTACGTTATGGTGTACCCTAGTGTAAGCTGTAATTTATATTTATTAAAATTATATCCTATTGAATTAATCTACTAATTTCATCAAGGAATGTAGTAAACAGTAGCATATTCTGTGGATTCATGAATAGGCTATATATGTACATCCCATTGCCTATAGGGGAGAGTAGACAATCGATTAATGAAATAGGCTAACTTACATTTGGGAGGGAATAAGAGGGTTTTCCCGGTGGTCGACTGCACAACGCATTCGTATTTGAGAGTAAAACCCCGAAAAACCCACACTTAGATCGGTCGACCAAAGGATTCGAACTCGCGTGGCCGAGCCCTCTCGAATTAATCTGCGACGTTATAATACCACCTCGAATTTGGGGATTATTGTGATCTCGATCAGACATTTTAGTATATTATAAAAAATAATCATATAAAACAGAACACAGCTGCCTCTCTTATTTTTTCTCTTTCTTCTCACCGACTCTCTCTATCCTTCTATCACTGACTTTGTGTGTAATGAACTTCATTCCGTACTTAAAATATAAATACTTAAAACAAGTGGATTTTGTATTTATTATAGGCCTATCACACGTAGCCTACAATATATTATGCAATTATATTAAGAAACAATTTTTTTTTCAAAAGTAGGGTTTTAACTCTATGCTTGAAACTTCTAAAATTGCTGATATTTCTAATATCTAGAGACAATTTGTTATAAAACTTAAAAACAAAACATTTTATGTGTGTTAAAATTAGGGCTGAAAATCGATTAAAATTACTAATCGAGTTAACGCAAGACTTTAATCGATTAATCGTCTGATTAATCGACAAACAGCTCGGTATTTTAAACAAAACCAAAGTGTACATTTAATATTGTTTTACACGTTTAATAACTACTACGCTACAGATAATCAGAAGAAATCCTGAATTAATGAATGGTTAACTAGTGAAAAAAATATATACAAAACTTACATTTCCGGTTACTTTTTCAGCCAAGACTTTAGACACACGAGTTTGTTGACATTTGAATGTTCAAGAGACGATAATGTGCCAAGGCCTGAGAAGCGAGAGAAAGGAGTTTGGTCATTTGACCCATTTCTTGAAAAAAAGGTTTTCAGAATTCGACTAAACCGATTAATGTAATTGATCGACGATTAAATGTTTAATGGATTAATCGGTACAGCCCAAGTTAAAATAAAAAAAATAAAAACTGATGGTTGTTGTCTATAAAATATAAAAACATGCTTAATTTTATAAGAACAAAAGTTATATTTTTCATTTCAGCATGCGTCCTTGCACTTCAATTTTATTCAAGTCAAGTTTGCCCTTAGTAAAAGTTGAGTTAGACATGCCTGTTCGAAATTAATTTCCCCCCATAACCTTCGGTGTAAAATATTAATGCTGTACTTTCCCAGGTAAGGTTGCTGGAAAATAAAGATAATGACTGAATTGCTTTGGGAAGAGAGAGGAGCCTACGCCCTCGTGTTTGTCATGTCTGCTGGAGGGGGGCGTGGTGAACCCCTGTGGTCACGTGATGCGGGCAAACACTGCGGCAGTAGAATGGTGCCCCCTCTTCCGAGCACAGCCAAGCCAAGTTCAAGTTTAGTTTGGCTTCTTGTTTAGGCGGGCGAAGATAGAAGGATATCCTCGTGGTATCCCCTCCACAGCGCGCTGCAACTCCGTGGTGGATGCTTGTAACATGTGGGTAGTTTAAATGTCTTGTGGCAGGCAAGCAAGCAGCTGGAGTCACTCGCAAAGTTGTTTCTAGTTCGAAATGACTGCCATGCGGCTTGTGATTTGTACAGCTTGTACTTAGCTTTATCAGTGTATGCTTGTGTTTATTCAAGATTTCTTTTTAATCTTATTGGATACGACTTACAGTGCAAGAGAAACTGCGTGTGTGCTTCACTGTTTTTATTATTTTTTTAGTGTTAGTGTAGTACCCGACGTTTGAAGTTAAAGCTGACAGTTAAAATAGAGACGTTAAATCAAGCGATCCTATTGTGAAAATAAAAGTTTTTGCCAGAACTTTAATTTGATCCTAGAGGCTGTAGCTTTCTCGAGTTACAACATGTGCTGGTCGCCCTAACTGCTACTGTACAGTTTATAGAGTGACTTCCTCGTGATCCTGGGAAAAACAAACATGGCCACGTGCTTCGGTCCACCTCCACTTCCCCCCAAGAGGTCATCAAGCGATGCGCGTCGTCAATCATTAAACAATGCAAACAGGAAGAACAGGAACCTCTCGTCCACGTACCGGAGTTTCCGAGACCCGTCTGAAGAAGATGAGATCGTAGTGGTAGCTTCGGAAGATTTGGAGGTGGCTGCTATAACGAGAAAAAGGCCTATGAAACAACATTCGTTCAGTTCCATGACAAACTCGTTAAGCAGGAAAAGTAGTGCAACAACAGCTGTGATGCCATTGTCCTTGTTAAGTCGAAGTCATTCGGAAGGTAATTTAGCAAACTGTGGTCGTCGAGGTACTGATGTATCCGGGGCAGGAACTGGGAATTTTAGCACGGCGACTGGGACTCTTAACCGCTGTCTTCGAGCTCTCGGAAGCAGCTGGAAAAATCTTCTGCAATGTAAGTAATCTGTGTTTTGTTTTGTTAAGGGCGGAGGCACACCTTTGAGAGTATATATATAGTGAACGCCGCTTAATGTAATCGCGGATAATGTTATCAATAGGGTCATGTTAGGCCTACCACTTTAAAAGTCCCGTGGAAAAAACGCTGTTTATTGTGATAAAAAAAAATGTTTATGTAATCACATTTTCCTTTTTGTGGCTTTATTTCCAATTACTGTACGTCATTCAAAACTTGTTAAGGTTTTTTTTTTTTCTAACTCGACTGTATTGTGTTGTACTGGATGCAGCAATTCTGTTCCCAGCTCACAGGATGACCAGTTCAAGGGGGTTTACCTAACTTTCTCTTTTAAGCAATAAAACATGTTTCACCCCACAGTTAAACTGCAGTTTTTTTTATTTTTGAAGACTATAGTGCTGACATGTAGTGATGGCTAGTGTAAAAGGAAAATACTTGGGACAGGGGTTAGATGTTTTGCTATGCGGTGTTCACCACAGATCAGTACAGACTTCCAAAAGTATTCGTAACTCGTTACTGGGTATGGAGTATTGGAAAATGGACTCCTAAAGGAAAGTAAAAACAATTAAAAACTTTGTTACTGGTTGAAAAAAATAGTTGCTTGCAATCTATTACTGTATTAGCCTATGAATGGTTCAATGATTCACAGTTACGTATTATTTAAAAATTCTGAACAACAAGAAAAACGCAGGAAACGGCAACTTTTTTTGAAGGGACATATTCCAAAGTTGAGTCGGCGTGATCTGTACGCAGTTTTAAAATTATTTTTCACTTCTTAATAAACATATTTGGTGATAGTAATTAAATTAATATTTTCTAGTTTATGACCGTGAACTTCATCGCATGTCTAACCGTTAATCGAATAAGCAAGTATGTTTGTAGCTTGTTTTCCGTAACTTTCAATTTTACAAAGCTTTCACACATCTATTACAAAAATGAAATTTTGAATGCTTATCTAGTTTATTCGCTTGAACAAAATAGGCTACACCATGTTTTTGTTTACATCCGCCTAGAATCTTAAAAAAAATGATTTGGCTTATAATAATTTCAAATTTTAATTTTCTTCTGTACAAATTTAGGAATATTTTTTAAGGAATATGACAACAATTCTGGTGCATGTCATGCGTGTAGTATTACTAATAAATTCCATGTGAGATTTATTACATAATCCAAGTTATTATACGCATGACATGTAAACTCTGCCATGTCGTAAACATTTATGTGGCATTTAAACAATCCCTGTATGGTTAAAAGAAAAAAAATACAAACTTCATTGTTAGACGTGATGCAAGTTAATCATGGCATATTTAATTTCCATTCTATACGATCGTAAAGTTTCAAACATTAAATTTCTCCAGTTTTCTGCTAGTTAAAGGTGTTAACTTAATATTGTCCCCTTGATAACCCAGACATATTAGGTTGTATAAGTCGTGCACAGCCCTATTACGTGACTGTGAATAAAGACATAAATTACAATAATTATTTAATGAATTATTTTATACTCTATTTTACCTTTAAAAACTCAACATGAGTATGGAAAATGATTATGCCAGTGGCCTGGATCATCTTAAGATTGGTCTTAAAGTAAGGACATATTTAAAGGGGGTCCTGGGGGTCTGGACCCCATAAAAATTTGAGGTTTTTAAATAATTAGTTTAAAGATAATAATGTTTTGTGCCACTCAGGAAGGGGAGATGTCAGTAATTTATGATCAATCAGTTTAGGACTCCCCTAGAAATTTATTTCTAAATTATTTCTTGTCTTCTTCCTTTCAGTTCATTAGATAATTTCTTAAAATTAGCCAGTCTACAAATTATTGCCACATTTTTCAGTACAACAATAATACATTATTTTTCCTGTAGAAGAATCTTTTGGTCAGTGAGTAACAGGCTTTTAAAAGAGATGGGTGACCATTGCTCAGTGGCTTTCAACTTTCAATTTTCTAATATTTTATAATGTTTCACGGATACTGATAAGTGCTTGTGTGGTTTTTTCTTCGACAATTATTAAAATCAACGTATCTTGTCTTCATCTCTTTTTAACACTGCGAGTTAACACTTAAGACATAGGACGAGACACACCAGTCACACATTCCGAATAAGGCAAGACTTCTCGGGTGATAATCATATAGTACTAGATGATATCCTTGGACCACAAGGGCGTAAAGTTACCCGACATTATTTTGACAGATGAGGAAGAAAACCCATCTATGTAACTTTTCCCAACCGGGAATCAAACCCGAGCCCCTTGCGTGAGAAGCGTGAATGCATTCTTTTCACCACAGATTCCACCAGTCATTATTCCAGCGATGTTAACATGTTATTCATACAGGTATTTAGTTTCGACTTCAGTTTTAAGATTCTGTCGTTTCGACTTCAGCTTTCAGTACATAGCAGGATAATCTGTTTGGCATAGAACAAAGCAGTCACAGTGTCCGACATGTAGGCTAAAGCTGCGTATACATATGCGCTCTGCTCCGCACGCGTGCCGCTCGTTGAAATTATTTTCACTTCGCTCCTCTTGCGTTCCATAGGAAAGCGACGAACCTACTGCGAACCACTAGCTTTCATCATTAGGCCTAATATTTTGTGTGTTGTCTTGCTTAGAAAACGAGTTTTGAAAAAAGTCCTCAATTGCAAAACTTGTCTACGGCTTAAATATCGAAACAAAACAATTTTTAAACAAGAGTTGAAAAGTGTGTAAACAGTGTTATTATTTATATTTTATAACTTACCTTTTCCTGTACCTTTGCTGGCGTTAACTTTAATTTTCTCTCGCCGGTTACAAGAAAGCATAGATAACATCTTCTTCTTGCACTCTTCTGAGGACGTATTTATTTCCATTCCTATTTCCCTCCATGCATCCTCCTTTAAATTTTTTTTTGTAGTGATCCTTGTGTTTTGAGTTCCACAGTAGAGGTTTTGATTTGTAAATATGTATCAAATAAAATCAGGTAAACTGATGTAAAAAAGTGCCAGTATGTTTTGGTTTAATCAGTTATGACTGCAATTATGATATGCAGAATATGTTTTTTTTTAAATTGATTTCCAAGTTAAGCTCCAGATTTATTCATTAAGCAGGGCTTACGGAAGAAGAAAGGTCTACCATCTCGGCCACCTGGGTCATTTTAACGGTCTAGTTGGATAAGCGCATGTAAATCAATATGTTTTTTGTCATAGCTACCTGTATTTTAATTTCCAAGGCCTTATAAGATCACAGTAAAACAATAGGCTATGTTGTCAAGATAACTGATTTTCATTTTTTTTATAAATTCTTTCGAATACGTATATTACCATAAAATAGGCACTAAATTGAGCATTACTCCGAAACAGGTCAACCGATTTTATCCATTATGAATAGATGTCTTCCCATGGACATTTTAAATGTGTATACCAAGTTTCATAAAAATCCGGTAAAGCGTATTTGAGTTACAGCGTCTTTAAAATATACACTAAATTGGGTTTTACTCCGGTACCAGTCAACAGATTAGGTTCAAATTCAATAGGGCACTTCTCATGGACGTCATAAATGGGTATACCAAGTTTCATGGAAATCCGCTACAGCGTATTTGAGTGATGGCGCCTTTCTAAAATAGGCACTAAATTGGGCATTACTCCGGTACCGGTGAACCGATTTGGTTCAATATCAATAGGGTTCTTTCCATGGACATTATAAATGTGTTTTCCAAGTTTCATGAAAATCTGAAAAAGCGTATTTGAGTTATGGTGCGTACAGACACACGGACAGACGGACAGACGGACAGACATTTTTTCGTCCACCACACAATCTCATAAAGTACCATACTGGCACTTAATAAACAAACAGTCGAATTTCCTGTACTCTGTTTGGAGACGACAATTCACTGCTAATTCATGCAGCACGGGTGCATGCAAGTGTTTTATTTAATAACGTGATAATGCCTCCTATACTGTCAAAACTAAAAGGGAAAACTCTACACAGTCAAAGTAGCGAGATTATTGCTAATGTTTATGAGTAGGCCTACATGAAGGAAGAAGCCAAACATAAAGATCGATTTTCCCAGCGTATTTTAAAGAAATTCAGAAAGTGCAAAGTAACGTACACAACATCTGACTCAGCTCCTGCTTCTGTATACCTATCCTTCCGCAAAAGTTGAGTAAGTGACACGCATCAACCTCTCATATAATTTTTTTATTTGCCAATTGTACAGTAAAGCTTGAGGAGCGGAGCGCTGTGAAAATAATTTCAGCGAGATGCACGCGAGCAGCACGCAACTACCAAAAACACGTCCCAATGTGAAATCAGAAATCCTTTGTGTTTGTCGAAAAAACCGACAGGAGACGGATCGTGGCGAGCGGTTCGCGTGCACCTCAAAATGCCGTACAAGCCGCTCGGCGCGCAAGAGGAGCGCAGATGTATACGTACCCTAACAGCCGCTCGTAAATTGTAAACGTTCGAAATATTGTGTTTAATTTCAAATAAATCACAAATTCAAATCACGGTATGTAATAATATTATAGTACGTTTTGTTGTGTGTCGCACGAAATCTTAATAAATGTTCTTAGAAATACTGGAAATTCGTAAGTTGATTAATATTTGTCTCCTGTATTCTGTTAAATTTTTACCGCAGTTTTCATTTTTTCTATTATCTCTACTTTTAATTTATTGTTTTGGCAAATAATCAAGTCCGCGTCATGAGGAAGGGGTGTATCGTTGCAGGGTATAGGGATAAACATCGGTGACTGAAAATTTATACACCCATGTTCGAAACATTTCCGTAACTGTTCACTCGATAACGCAAAAAAGAAATGTTTAGTTTAAGACGAAATATGGAAATACTACATGGAATGTGCCTGGTAAATTACACAGTCTTGTAAAAATCAATGCTATGCCACAGTGTAAAATTGAGTAGCTCCGTTAGGACTTAGCTTGGGTTGACATTTTTCCACATACCCTTCACTTCTGAATACTGTAATATAACTTGATCCAAAATATCTACGGAGCAAAAGTAAACAACAGACTTGCCTTGACTAACTGTGTCCTGTCATTTCAAGGTTAATCGCAACAGCGCATAATTCACGTTAGTGCTACAAGCTCAGTCAGATGTTTACTTCCATTCCGCACACATCGTGTGATTATTTATATCTTATGTAAATGTAAAAAAAATAAGTTCTGTTAAGTGAGTTGCTTGCTTTCGTATTTATATCACACATGTTTTACAATATATATCCAGCAAACAAGATTTTATTTATTTTTATCGTTGCCTTAGCAAATTTGTTGATTCTGAAGTAAAACAAGAGACGTAAGTTACTAAATAATAGACTTGTTTTATAACATAATTAATTAATTCGTTGTACTTTTCATTTACATAATATGTGATGAAATACACCACCTTTTGTAAGGAAAGTAATAGGAAAAACCTCTAATAGATTGTATTATACGAGAAAATTGCGAGCCAGGGCCTTCAGAACTTACGTCCCCAATAAAGAAACGTGCTATGAAAGATACAGATTATAAAACAGGGAATCGAACTCTGGGTCCTTGGCGCCTAATCTAAAAAAAGAAAATTCAATTGACTTTACGGTATGTAATCATAATCAACTAAGCATTCTCAAAAACGAACTCTTGTGAACTGTGCTTTGTCATTTCACATTCCAATGTTTACTTTTGCTCCGTACACATCTTGGATCAGGTTATAGTTATTGTTTTCTCTAGTAGCGTCAAATAACATTTAGTCATGTCTAGACCTGGGATTTTAGGCTCTAAAAAATTAGTTTTAGGCACCTAAAATAGGCTTTAAAAACAAGTAAATAGGCTTTTAAAAGAGAAAATAGGTACTTAAAATATGCTTTAAAAATGTGTAAATAGATAGAAAATAGTCTTTTAAATATTACAATATATACTTAAACTGTAACATTTTATTTATTGCAAGAAATGTGGTATAGGCCTACCTATTTTTAACAGAATTAACTGCAAAATTACCCATCACGAGCCACATTCACTTAAACATTTTTTTTTTGTTCACTGGTGACTTGACACAGTAGTCCTTCCCCCTTAATCCTCCCCCTCTCCCATCAGTCAGCATTTAGCGACAACTGTTTGGAATAATCATAGGCCTACTTCTGTGAAAAACCCACCTCTGCTGTTCTGCTTTTCATTGAGGGATGTCCATGTATCTCAGGCTCTACTATGAGACGTAAACTTACCCATATTATAAGATTGAAAAAATTACAGAAGTTTAATTTTATTTTAAATGTACAAAATAGGCATTTTTAGGCACTAAAATAGTAAAATAGGCTCTAAAAGTCCAAACAGGCATGTTAGGGCACTATACAACTCTATAAATGTAAGTGATTTATGATAAAACGTCCACATATTTTAAAATTTTCATGTTATTTCATAAGGAACAAAATAGGCATTTGCCTTAAAATCCCAGGTCTACACCTTTTCAACCTCAATTTCGGAAAAAAGTAACTTCAATTTCGGAAATACGAGGGCTATTTATTTTTAACCTCCGATGGGGCATCAAATGAATACCACAGTGAAAATCAAAACAGTTTTATTTGGAACATTCAGGTACACCATCTAGCTACTTCTCTACCTAGTCGCGCTTCGATTGAGAAATTTGTCGAAGCTTGGTGCAACTTTCAAGTACCCTCTTCATAGAAACTGCCGCCAGCGTATCGAGAAGGGTCTTCACGGCATTTTGAAGAGTTTTGAAATTCTTCAATGGAAGCGAGTTTATGTAGAGAAGTAGTTAGAAGTTGTACCTAAATGTTCCAAATAAAACAATTTTAATTTTCACTGTGGTTTTCATTTGATGCCCCATCGGAGGTTAAAAAAATAGCCCTCGTATTTCCGAAATTGAAGTTACTTTTACCGAAATTGAAATTACTTTTTCCGAAATAGAAATTACTTTTTCCGAAATTAAAACTACTTTTTTCGAAATTGAAATTAAAGTAATTTCCGAAATTGAAATTACTTTTTCCGAAATTGAAATTACTTTTTCCGAAGTTGAAACTACTTTTTTCCGAAATTGAAATTACTTTTTCCGAAATTGAGGTTGAAAAGGTGTAGTCATGTCACACATTCTTGAAATCTCAATACATACCAGAAAACTCTCGCTATTCCTTCGCTGCTATTGAAGGTAGATTATTACGGATAGGCTATTTCTGGCATTATTAATAGCAGTTCGCTGGAAATTTTACCAAGCTGCAAAGTAAAATATTCCATAATCGTCAATCAGAATCCAGTTGTAACTGTAGTTTCTCAATGCAGGAAGTTCCAGTATTTGCCATTAATTGTATTTATTGCATACAAATAGTTTTCTTGTCTCTTAAGCCGTTTATAATTTCCTGGATGCCATTACAATAGAATGCTGTCATGTGACTGTATTCAGTAGAAGACTTCCTGTTTGAACGAGTCTCATGCTTCTTGGCATAATTTGTGTTGTTTTTCGCCTCATTCTTGTGTTATTCTAGGAAGGATAGAAAATAAATTAACGAAAATTGTACAATGTATCTAAGTTTCTTGTGCTAACGGCATAGCCTGATCAAAGTTCTAATCACAGTAACACATTTTTGGATTGAACTTCTTTAGCCGCGGTAGGGGTAAATCGAGAGCTTGTGTAACGCTCAAAATCGTCACGAAATTAGTGTTAAGTTCCGCTCAAAATCGTCACGAAATTAGTGTTACGCTCAAAATCGTCACGAAATTAGAGAAGTATGACGGAACGGACTGCACAGAAAAAAACAACTCATTGATTAGGCTTATCCAAAAGTTTAAAAAAATTCTAAACTAAAAAATAAAAAATCCAAAAATTTAAAAATCCAAAATTAAAAAATCCAAAATCCAAAATTAAGGAACCCAAAAAATAAAAAAATAAAAGATCCAAAATTTAAAAATCTAAAATAAAAAATTCAAAGATCCAAAATTTAAAAATCGAATTATCCAAAATTTAAAAAATAAAAAATTCTAAATTTAAAAAATTCAAAAATCCAAATTTAAAAAATAAAAAACCCAAAATTCAAAAAAACTCAAAATTAGAAAATCAAAATTTAAAAATCCAAAATTAAAAAGTCCAAAAATAAGAAATTGAAAGATCTAAAATTTAAAAAATCCAAAATTCCAAAATTAAAAGATCAAAAATTAAAAAATCCAAAATAAAATAGTCGAAAAGTCCAACAATCCAAAATTGAGAAAATCCAATAATCCAAAAATTAAAACAAGTTTCACTTCTGCCGCGTGGCGTTCCACACACGCTTTTTTTTTTTTGCGTATAGAATTGTGCAAATTTCACATCTGGTAATTAATGTTCATAAAATACTAAGTGTGAGGTATTTTATTGTGAATGTATACTTTTAGAATATATATGTTTTTTTTAAATAGCTTAACTTTTTGTTTCAGTAGAAGTTCAAACTATTGGCACGATTTTGCTCTAGGTTAATAATTCATTATCTGAAATCAGTTCGAAACAGATTCATCTAGGGACAGGAAATTAAGAGTTTAAAGTTGAATAACAATTTAAATTGCTTAGCATACCACTTCATGAGAGTTCTCTGTAAGCCAGTAATTCATCTGCCTCTACAGTCCTTTAGTCTAACGTTAAAAGCATCATTTCCTCCTGTACACAAAGAAGTATTGCATATGGGAAACATTAGGTAGGTAGGGCTACTGTTAATGTAGCTTTCCAATCAAAAAAGCCCTAAGGGCACTCAAATAATAATTAGCCAACGTACGAAATTATCTATCGAATGGTACATCTAATTTTATTCTGGAGGAAGGTCGACTCATTACGTCCCAGCTTTCATAATCCAAGTTTTCCTCCAGCACAGGCGGGGTTACAGTTGGGCCCCCCCCCCAGACTAATGACCAAAATTTTGAAGTCGTCATAAGTACATCACTACCAGTTTACTACGCCATTACTGGATATATTGACCAGGAGCGATACGAATGCATTTCCTATAATAGGCCTACATGAATTTATACTAGTTCAGTGACAAATGCATCTGCTGAGAGGTGCGGCGCCTTAAAACATATTTAAGAGCAACCATGACTGAAAACCGCTTCCTCGGTCTTGCCCTTATGCACATCCATAGGCATAATCCTATGGCATCGAGAAAGTGATGACAAGTCAGGAAGAGATTGAAGTTTACCATTATGTATGTCTTAAAGACTTTTTTTTCCCAAGAACTGCCTCTACCTGCTACCACCCTAATCCTCTTCGACCTGTCAATCAGTGAACAGTAGGCGTATACACACTTGTCTGCAGTCCAGTACAATGTTGCCAAATACGTACCACAGCACATTTACTGCACTTGAGGAGTGGTGAATGACAGCGGCAATACAGGTGAAATCCACGCGACTAGAAGAGCACCTGGTACTTTGGCGGTGTCGGTGTTGGTGCAGATTTTCATATTGGGGAAGAGTGCTATTATATTCTTTTGTAGATAGACGATGGCTTACGACGAGGTCAAAACGTACTTAACTTATTTCAAATTAAATTGTTTTTCTTTCTCTATACATATGTGTTTTTATTTAACTTAAGACAAACAGAGCATTATTCAAATGCAAATATTGCATGGATAACAAACTAAAATTTTATCAATTTTTTGGTTAGAACGAATTTTCCGGAAGGTAGGTAACATCACACAAAACTTGTCCCCCAAAACGAAATCCTATATCCGTGCTTGCTCCAGCAAATGTTCTTCCATCAGCGATCTGCAGAAGCAGTTCACATTAATGTCGTATCGCCTTATCTAAAAATACCGTGGAGTTAAGACTTTTATCAAATTGCATAAGATATTTTATTTTATTTTATGTTCTGTATCAGAATGTGAAGTGAAAAAGGTTAGCCATGCTTAAAGAAAGTTACGAGAGTATATTTATCAGATTTTATTTGGGTTATGTATCCTTCGAGGATGCTATGTGATGTGGTAACGACTAGAGACCGGATTTTAAAGGGAAAATTTTCACCCAAAAAAGGACGAAAAAAGGGAAAATTATTGCCAAGAAAAGGTGGGGAAAAGGGAAAATTATTGCCAAAAAAAAAGGTCGGAAAAAGGGATATAAATGTAAGAGAGTGTAAAAATTTAACAGAGAAATACACGTTTGTTTTATGTAAAGCCTTTGCTTGCTCTACAGCTGATTCTGTAACATCTAATGACTGAAGACATTTTTTGATTTTGTTGAAATTCTCACAGAAGAAAATAGCACACGAAATCCATGTTCTCCACCTTGTTATAATGGGAAACTTAGGCAATGGCAAGCCTGTGATTTCCCTGTAACGCTCTATTCTGCTGGGAGGAATTATTTTTTCAATGGTGAATCAGTGAAAACAATTTTTAATGTTTTCATATTGCCAAATACTGGGTAATTTACGAATTTTTCGAAATAAATTAGCAAAAAAGGTATTGGAAAGGAAAGTCCCCAAAAAAAAAAGGGAAATGGGCCTAAAAAAGGGAAAAAATTGACGTTAAAAACAGGTCATTTCCAGTTGAAACTTACTCAGTAATGTCCTGTTCAATTTTATCACGTTTTGTGATGAAATATAAAAAAAAGGAATTCCCTTTAAAATCCGGTCTCTACCCTAACGACATTCTCTTAATTTTTACAACCAATTTATATGAAGAGAATGTCATACACAATAATTATATTATATGAAGAAGCTAACTTTTATTTGGGCAGAGGAATTTCGCATGAGGTTTTTTTTTTTAAATTTCATTTAATTTCATTCAATGAATTTGTGTGAACTGTGACTAATTTCGTGTGTACTGAATTATTTTTCATTGATACTGAGCTTTTCTCAGATGTTTACTTTCATTGCCTAGCCTACATAGGCAAGTATAGTGAGTAACACTATTATTGGTAAGTTACTCCTAATTGTCTGTTTCTGCAAATATACGAGTATATTAGTATAAAAACCACTCTGAGAAAGTGGATTTATGCAGCGATTTTTATCGCCTTCCATCGTCATGCCAACCAAGACGTACCGGTACAGTCTACGTATGTAACTTATTTAAAAATCCCGGATAGTAATAAAACCGATAAACCATTGAAGTATACGCAACAACGGTGCTGACTAAGCCGCGTTGTTTTCATTCTGACCTGCCCCTAAATTTTCTACGAAGTACCGTATAGTTAAATTAATCTTTTCATACCCAGGCGACTTCCTTTTGTTAGGAGGAAAGGTTTGCCGACAGCTCAACTCATGCTCTTTACTTTTACCGCACCAATCAGCTAGTTACCTCAGCCAATCAAAATCTAAAAATGTCCTGTGACAGCTTCTCGTCTACTCTGCGTGGAGCGAAACGCGGAGTTGCAAACACTAGTTACAGTAATCAATAACACGTGTGAATTGATTAAAAGAAATAACTGAGGTCAGTGATAACAATGAGAGAATATTGCAATGTTGCTTTTGTTCAGGAAAGCGGAAACCAAGGCCGACTTGTTCAGATCAATTAACATAAAGAGACATCGACTTAATGGTTAATTCCTTTGAAGCCGCCTGGGTATGCAGTGAAAAACTCTACTATACAAAGACATGGATAACAATAATATTCTAATATAGTTGAATACATAGGTGAATAGCTACCGCATGGTTATTTTTCCGGAAAAGTAATCTGCTACTAGAACGTAGACTGATGAACTGATGACGGAAATTATAGCTGGCTTTCGTTATGGTACAATTCTGATTTGTTAGTCGCAGTAAATTGAATACTGTATATCCGAAGGACGAAGTCCATGTTAGGTATAGATATAGCAAAGGTTGACTACTCAGTAATGAGGCACATTCTTGCTTGATAATAATCAGTTTAACTGTAACCTGTTTCAGCTATCGATAATGTAATGTTTCCTGTTAATGCTACATTTGTATGCTAGATCTGGAGGAGTTTTCACTAGGGAGAAGTCTCAACATCTGTTTCAAATTTGTGGAAACTGAAGGACAGTTTATTTAAAAAATACACATACACATTGTTAGATACCGATTGCTTGCTTGCCATCAGGCCCAAAGTTAAGAAGTCAAACCTGTCATGTGTTTGTATTTAGAGAATATTACAGGAGAAAAATTCCTCCGACACTGGGACTTGAACCCAGGACCTTTGGCTATTCGCGCCAATGCTCTACCAGTCCCAGTGTCGGAGGAATTTTTCTCCTGTAATATTCTCATGTAATGTCCAACAGAGACAAAAATCTGTGGTTCATGAAAGCTTATACTGTATATCTATATTAGTTTGTATTTAGACTATAGGCGTAACCAGGCCGACCATATGGGGGGGGGTTATAACATCCGCGGGGTCTGGGGGGTATGGAATACCCGGAAAATTAAAAAAATTAAGATGCACAATAACGAGTTTTAAGCTTCCGGGAGTCCTCCCCGGAAAATTTAAAAAGTTAAGATGCACAATAACGAGTTTTAAGCTTCCGGGAGTCCTCCCCCGGAAAATTTTAAAAATTAAGATGCACAATAGCGAGTTTTAAGCTTCCCACGGTTTATACTCGTATTAAGTAATTTATAAGCAGACTTAAAAAAATTATACATTTTTCCTTTTTTTAATCAATGGGGGGGGGGGGTTCAAACCCCCAAACCCCCCCTCGTTACGCCACTGATTTAGACCTAACAACCCCTTTGAAAGGGGTAGCCCTAGCTTTACGGCTTGCTAAAAACTACCCTATCCTCAAAGGATGTTTCTATAGTACATAGCCGTCCGGAAGGCGGGGAAGTTAGGGAGGGCCGCTGCCCCCCTCTGGAAATTTTGTTTATACACATAAATCTGTAAACTAAATGACTATAAGCAACTAATATGAAGTGAGGCTTAGGTTTCCACATACTATAATATGAGTTGTTTGTAATAGCTATCTTAGATATGAGCATGTAGGATTAATTAATTCCATAAATTTGAAATAATTTCCAGTCAAGCAATTAATTGTAAATGAAGGTAAAGCAATGGTTGTAGTATCCCATTTTATATGAATAAAAGGCCCATCTGTGAAATTGTAAGGGGTAAAAAAAGTCATGTGAGTGTACTACATTAATTTTTACTGTGTATCCATCGCCAAAGGTCCAACTGCAGTAAATCAAATATATGGATGATGGTGATAATAATAATAATAATAATAATAATAAAGTGGTTGTAGTAATAATAGCATAGTGATGGTGGTGGTGATAGTAATTTGTTCATATGGCAAAATTTCTGCGGACGTCCGTGTTCTAGTATTAGCTGTTTGATTTTTGCTTCCACCTTCTTCCTGGTCTTTCTATAGTCCTAGGTGATGGTCTAGTAGGCCCACGTCTTCACTACACAGTAGGCTAAATGAAATGAACTATTTAACAATGACTCTTAAGAGGCCTGAGCAGGCAATTAGCCAGAATAAAGGTGAATTCTTTAGGTTCTAAATTACGTAGAGAGGGAAAATAAAATTCATCCTACAACACTATTTTAATATTAGTAGGGTAACTAATCTCAAAAAGATCTTATTCATACCTACTAGATCTAATCAAATTCTGTCCACTATTGATTGCGGAGCATCGATCCTCCTAGGAGATTCCAATTATTACCAAAGAGTTTAGTTACGTTTATTCCCTATAGAAGATAGAGTGACAGGTGCCTAGAGCCTTAATGGAGGGGGAACGTAATCCCCAAACTAGGCCATCTTTTGTGTAAAATGTAAATGGACCTAATTAAAGAAAATGAGTGAGTGTGTTTGGTTTGATCCTATGTGTTGGTGTTGTCTCGTAGCTGGCCCCGGCATTGGGCTGTTCACTTATCCGGGGAGGCCCTTGTCTGGTCAAAAATGTATGTCTGTGATCCAAAGATAATCCCTCTCCCGACAGGTCGCTGCCCTGTAAGGCCCGGGCGGCTTGGGTCGCTTAAATCCTAACAGAGAGAGGTAAAACTATGACAAAGAAAGAATTAGTGTTCGTATGTTTATGACCAGTCATATTTTTATCCTGATCTCCGTTCTCGCCGCAAACACAAATTAAACACATATATTTGTGTCATATTTTGGTCATATTTCAGTTATCAGTTCGGTAAAAGAGCACAATTTCTTCATTTTAAATTTCAGTTACAAATTCGGTAAAAGAGCACAGTTATACAGTGTATGTTCTGCGTGGTCGAGTTAAATTTGAAATTTTATTAATTTAATGTTTATATCAAATTAATAGTAACTTAAATGTTAAAATTGATGCAGTTGTTCACATTTTATAGGAACATGCAAGGTCTGCAGAATATTATTTGGAGCTGATGAAGCGAGCAAACAGGAGTAAATTCTTTAGAAATAGAAGGTCATTGCAATAAAATTGTAAATCACCAAAATTGTTAAAAAGTGATTATCTGATAAATTCGTGTGATATAAGAATTTGTCTTTAAAAGTTTTAAATTGGAACATTTATTTTTTAAATACGTTATTCAGTTAGGTCGTATTTAGGATTTTTAGGTCATGTTGCCTGTTTAAGGGCATATATGCAGTCATGTGTCCCACTTTTTTAGGTCTTAACCATCCGTACCCGAGTTATTATTATATATTATTAGACTACATTTATCCAGATCAGCTTTCTGGAAGTACAGGCATAACGTAAGAACTAAGAAATGTGCATTTTCTGATTCAGATGTGCACAAACACATTGGCATGTGCAGAGTCACTGGGGACCACAAGTTTCTGAGAATCATGGTATTGTGAAATAATAGTACAGTTAGACACAGATGTTTGTGCGTCACTATACACCTCTGTTTCTCTCCTCATCCAAGGCAGCTGCCCACATTTATTATACGGCGAATGGAAAGTGAGTGGTTTTGAGAGTATCTGCTACAACCAATTAAATCACGCTCAACTTTTAGCAAATTGATAAAGATAACAACCAATTATTACAGCTCATCGAGAAGTTTAAATTCTGTGAGTGTGATACGTCGTTCTTCATAATTTCAAATTCTACGTAAATACTATATAAGGACCTGTCCTAGAGTTTCAAAATCGAAAGTCCTCCATAAGTTAATTTCAAATTACAAAATACATAACCCGGGCGACGCCGGGCCTATTCAGCTAATAGACAATAAAATGTAGAACTTTCCCTTTCTGCGTTCATCACCTAAAACCGGTACTTAAAGCATCCCGGAGAGAGTATTCCCGGGACCAGGAATTTTTAAATAAAAATAGGGACAATCCCGGTCACACTGGGAGAGTTGGGCACCCTACCTACATATGACTTTCGTTTAAGGACGTAAAACTGGTTAAGAGAAAGATTTTTCTGCTCACAGTTCAAAAAGAAAAAAAATCCCTTTAGGCAGGCCTACAGGCGGAGGTAGATTTCGAAGTGCTTTTGGTTTAATTTATTGTCGCTGCATAGCACTCTTTTTCTTTAGCCTTGGCATGGTAAACCTGCAGTAAAGAGGAAGAGCCTACAATCATTTGTTTTGACAACAAGAATAGGATATAATATTCTGGGAGGCCGTGCGCAAGATCAACAATGAATAAAATTAGTAAAGCCGCTAAACAAGACAAAATTATGATATTATAATAATTCTTTTAAGTGTTATTATTTTCAAACATTAAAATCTCGCGTCATATGAGAGCTATAAAGAAACTATTTATTGATTTGTAGAGTACTCATCAAGAGCTTTTCAACGATACCCCACAAGAGGTGGTTTCAAAAGTTTCGAATTTTCATCCCCCACCCCCACCCCCACCCTCACTCGAACCCCCGAATCGTTGGTGTCACTGTGAACTCCGTAGCGAGTACTCTAATTTATTCAAACAAAGTTTCCCTCTATTCTTCATAGGGGCCGAGATATACATTTTTTTAAATTTCAACCCCCTCCCCCGACCACCCCCTTGGGGCAATTTTGCTCATTAACGAACTTGTCCGAACTATTGGGCCTAGAAATAACATATTAAAATTTGGTTCAAATATCTTCAAAATTACGGCCGCTATCGTGTAAAGATATAAATATATATTTTGTGATATATATATATATATATATATATATATATATAAATATCACAAAAATTTTTTTTGAACAGGCGGTGGTTTCGTACTTAGGGGAGCATGAAACGTAAAGATATGAAAGAATTTTTCGAAAATCATAAAGTGGTATCCATTGCAATAGGTAGATGAACTGTCATGTGCTTCTTGCAGATTTGTATAAATCCAATAAGCATGTCATTTTATTGTAGCTGTATCTGGTTTCCTATATCCCCTATGTTGGGGCAAAGGTCCTCCAAGTGGAGGTTTCTGATACCTATGTGAATTTTGTTACGCTTATTTTCCGAGTTAGGGCAGAGATACAGGTGGTAAGCCCATCCCCTCTCAACCCCCTTCCGGAAACTAAGGTATTACTTGGACGATAAATTTGGCCAGAGGCTCTAATTTAGGCTTGGAGAGTTTACGGCATGGACCCCCCAGCTTAAAGTTCGGCTGGAGGACTCCGTGTCCAGGATTTTTACGTCCTGAAAAATCCATCCACCGCAGCCGGGTTTGATCCCGCGACCTTCGGATCTAGAGGCGGGCCGACCCTTTTATTGTACTTGTGAACATTTTTTTTGCTTATCCCAGGGATAGGAAGGATGGGAAAGTTGTATTCGCTGTTATCCCGTTTGATGGTAGTGTGCCTATATTGCATGGACTGTAGTTGATTTATTATTATTGCTTTGTTGTTAAGACTTTTTTTTAAACCATTTCTTGGCCAACTGTTTATCCCAGTCCAGTATAATACTTCACGCGAATTATGTTTCCAGAAATTTTGAAATTCTTTCCTTTTATGGCCCCAATTCTTGTTTGGAAGATGGCACTAAACAGTCATATGTGGTGGAGAGGCATGTCTGGGGTGGTGTAGAGATGGCGTCCGGCATTGTTTTGCAGGTACAGGGATGTTGTTGAGGTGTTGTACTTGGAACTTGGGTCCGGGCATTTCCTGTCCAGTGCATAACAACACGCTCCATTGTGCTCCGGTCAGGTTTTCAGACATTTTACTAACCACGGGGGTGTACATAGTTGCACTTATGTGTTAAGAGATATACTAGAGGGAACTTCGACCAGTTCGACCCTGGAAGTTGAAAATCAGATAACAATTACCACATTTACATGCGGGAATGAAATCTATCTGAATCCGATCCCAATTCAATATTTCCCTTTTTACATGGCAAGTTCTAGAAGTGGATTGAGATTTGTTGTACTATTGGCTAACTTGGTTATGTATGGCTATTTGTGTGGCTAACCTGTGTAAACAATTGCCGTGTTTATTCCGTGATTAACAATATTAAGAAGTGTGTGTTCTAGCAATAATTTTTAATCACCTTAAACAAATTATTACATAAAAGAGTAACATAACAATATCAATATTATAGTGTGAGTGATGGTTTTTTATTAAATTGACGATCAATTGACAAAACAAATGACGAACGCCATGCGAGTGCATGCGCGCGCACCAGGATTGAGTTCGCTAGCGTTTACATGGAATTGATTGAACACGGCTTGAATCCGATCCGTTCCTCCATTTGCAGAGGATCGAATCGAAAATTCATTCCGAACTGACTCTGAGTTTATATGACAATCTCCATACGGGGATCGGGGATCGGACTCAGATCGTTCTGAACCCTGCATGTGAATTTACTAAATGTAAGGGAGCCATGCGTATTCATATTATAACACTTACTTTTAAAATGTTCTTTAGTGTATACCACTGATTTGGGACTTTGATTACGGTACACAGTTGTTCAAACAGTCTAATTGTTGAATAACCATTTTAAAGTTTTTTTGTGATATCTCTATATATATAAGAGGCTTTGTCCTGACTGACTGACTGACTGAATGAATGATTGACTGACTGACTAACTGAATGAATGAATGATTGACTGACTGACTGACTGACAGGAATCAACGTAGATCCTAAACTGTAACAGGTAGAGACTTGGAATTTTGACAGTACCTTCGTTTCATAATGTAGGTGCTCACTAAGAAAGGATTTTTATTTATTTTTATTTTAAGTTCCAAAAATCAAATGTTTTTCAAAATACTTAATCCATTTTTACACAGAATTATCCAATGCAAATAACATTTGACATTAAAACATATTGTTGCCAGCGGGTCTCAGATGGGCTTGGAAAAAAAAATGAAAGTAGAATAAATTTGACAAATGAGAGACCTATCAATATCCACGAAAATAATGCAGTCACATAACTTTCTTTACCCTGGGCATAGAGAAAACAATACGAGGTATGGTAATATATATATTATTATATCACAGAATGAAATTCACGAAAATAATGCAGTCACATAACTTTCTTTACCCTGGACACAGAGAAAACAATACGAGGTATGATACTATATATATTATTATATCACAGAATGAAATTCACGAAAATAATGCAGTCACATTACTTCCTCTAGCCTGGAAATAGAGAAAACAATACGAGGTAAGGTAATATGTTTTGGGAAGAGATGTATGAAAGTGATATTGTATTTATGTTTAATTTCATTCCGAAAACGGTTTTATGGTAACATGACAGTGAGAAACAAAATTTTCAGCCACGATAATACAATTTTATGTTACCGGAATTTCTGTTTCTTCTTATTAGAACCCCTCCCGGGCTTGCTGTGTATTGTACAAGCGATGGGATGCAAAATTCTACATATAGCCATAAAAGCTATATCAAACATTTTCTTAGGGAATAGTTTGAGTGTGATAAGTCGTTCTTCCTACTTCAAATTATAAATACCTATATAAGGACCTAGAATTTAAAAAATCTAAAGTCCTTCATAAGTTAATTTCCAATTACAAAATAAAAAACCCGGGCGACGCCGGGCCTTTTAAGCTAGTTTTAACATAATTATCAGTTTCATTGTTATGGCAGTCACATAGTCCTATTTTATAAAATCTAAAAATGGCTAGAACGGTTTTTAATGAATATAAGGTAAAACAGCATAATTAACAAACTATATTTTCTGATCCTGGATTAAAAAGTAATCCTGTAAATTCTTGCAGAGAAAAAATATAGCATTGCATTTTGTAATTTTGTAACCCCATTGTACGGTAAAGGAAAACGGTTAGTGAACCAAAATCCCCGGTTCTTCAGAAGCAAATTGAAGACATTCTTAAGAAGCTTACACTTGCAGTTTATTCACTGAGTATGTTCAAGCAATATGCCAAAAGTAAGGTATTTTAAAAGTAGGTTGGTTAATTGAAAATCGTTCTAGTTGAGTTAATGTGGTGGAGGTGGAAATGACAGGGATAATTATAAAATTAATGTTTTTTTTTTATAAACTGTAGAAAATTAAGCAAAGAATGTTTATAGTTTTGTAGTTCATGCCATGGAAATTGGAGGTAAAATTAAAATTAATTAAAACGTTTGGTTTAATAGCATGTTTATTTTACGTATTAAAGTGAAACAAAAGAAAAAAAATCTGAAAATGGCAAAAAAGACTAAAATAAAACTATTTTAAAATGTTTAAAACGCTAAAAATCCGGCCTTATTAATTATAATTCGTTAAGTTTTTGTCATAGGCTACTCAATTTTTCTCTTTGATGATATTGTATTAATTGTGTGCCATCGTGGTATTGAATCCCGAACCTTACAGAAGTGGAGAATGAAAGCAAAATTCCCTACCATACGCTTAGCGAGCACAGGGATATCAGCGAAGGTTCCAGGGGATAACAGATAAAAGTGTATTTCGTATTCTGTGATGCGGACAACGTTAATGTTTGATTGCATAGGTTACTTATGTACTTCTTCCATGCAGTTTTTACCATTGTGTAACCCGCCCTAGTCGCCCGGTGTTTGGTAACCTGTTCGTGGCCAATTGAGAACACAGCAAAATCTAAATTAGTTTTGGGGCACTATGCATTCTAGGTTGTAATGTGATAACTTGAGGAATATCATAACTTAACGTAATAATCGCTCTCTCTCTCTCTCTATTTTTCGTAGTTTTACCTCTCCCTTATAGGGACCTTTTTACGGCCCGCGCCGCCCGAGCCTTACCGGGCTGCGACCCGTCGGGAGAGGAATGAACTATGGATCACAACACAGACATACTTTTTTTGACCAGACAAGGACATAGAGGGCCTCCCCGGATGAGTGATCAGCATAATGCCGGGGCCACCTCCGAGACAACACGAACACATAGGACGAGACACACCATTCACACACACTGACTCCGAACAAGGCGAGGATGGGATGAAGATGATAATGACGGCCAGATGATATCAGGGGACCACAGGGGCCTGAAGTTACCTGAAATTTGTCTTACAGGTGAGGGAAAACCCCGGAAAAAACCTCACCTAGGTAACTTGTCCCGACCAGGAATCGAACCCGGGCCCTCTGCGTGAGAGGAGCTAGTAACGTAATAATATGAGCTTATAACACTATCTCTTACTTCATGAAGGCAAAAATAATTGACCATTAATAAAATTAAGAGTTACCTCATAATATTGACAATAAAAAGAAGAGGAAAGAAAATGTATGATATAGAAATATTCATCTCTTACAATAATAAATTATTAACAATTATATAATTATATGACTTCATCGCTGGAGTGAGTGACGTGTAATGGTATGAGAAAGAAAATTTGACTGGAACAAAGAAAGATGTTGAATGACGTTGCTCTTATGTACCAACTAAGCTACCATGGCACTGGGTTGGCATCTCATATTGAGAACGCCTGGTGGTATACTGGGATATAAGATTCAGTTGGAGAATTTAGTTTTGCACCGGCATGTCTCCATGGTAGCTGAATGGTAGAGCAGCGGTACGGAGAGCCGAAGATCCTGGTTCAAATCCCGGCTATGGCATTGGATTTTTCAGTATGGCTTCATCTTTCCAGCTTTCAAATACATCCACGACTAGGGGCATATTAGCCTAAGCGAGCAAGCCTGCCAGCCCGCGCAATTCGAAAATCTCCGACCTTGTTTCTGAGGTTTTGTGGAAATTCACGAGGTTCCCCGCTCAATAACTGCAACCAGCCGGCCGTGTAGTATTAAATGAGAGTATTTTGTTCTCGGAAGGAAGCTTTTAAGGATATAGAGCGATTAAAATGATTACAATGTACTTTTTGGTAGATTTCGAAGAAATATATATATATATGTATGTATGTATATGTATATATATATATATATTTATGTATATATATATATGTATGTATATATATATGTATATATGTATGTATATATATATGTATATATGTATGTATATATGTATGTATATATATATGTATATATGTATGTATATATATATATGTATGTATCAGTGGCGTGCGGTGAAAATTTAGGTGAGGGAAGCAATATAGTCTAAATTTTTATAAGCCTATAATAAAAAATAAAAAAAAAGAGTGCGTGGAACGCCACGCGACAGAAGTAAAACTTTATTTAATTTGTTTATTTTTTTCAATTTTTTATTATTGGATTTTTTCAATTTTGCATTATTGGACTTTTTAATATTGGGTTTTTGGACGTTTTTAATTTTGGATTTTGGACTTTTTAATTTTGGATCTTTGAATTTTTGATTTTTTAAATTTTCGATCTTTGAATTGTTTATTTTTTATTTTTAAAATTGTTGTTATTAGGATTTTTAAATTTTTGATTTTATTATTTATTAAGTTTTAGATTTTTGGATGTTATAATTTTTAATTTCGTTTTTTTAAATTTTGGAAATTTGTTTTTTTTAATTTTGGATTTTTAATTTTTTTAATTTTTAATTTTTGGATCTTTAAATTTTGGATGTTTTAAATTTTGATTCTTTGAATTTTTTATTTTTTGGACTTTTAAATTTTGTATTGTAGTTTTTTAAATGTTTTATTTTTAGATTTTTTCAATTTTGGTATTTTTGATTTTTTAATTTTTTAATTTTGAAATTTTGAATTTATTATTTATTAAATTTTGGATTTATGTTTTAATTTTTAATTGTTTCTTTAAATTTTGAAAATTTGTATTTTTTAATTTTGGATTTTTAATTTTAGATTTGCGCGGTAATGAATTTCCGGGTTCCATAAAATAGATAATATACCTTTAGATTGGTTAGGAATTGATTTCGTGACGGTTTTAGTGTGACTGATTTTCCCGATTCACCCTCTACCGCCACTAAAGAAGTTTTACTTCAAAAATGACAACTCACCCGATTTATTTGAAGAGCAAATCAACTCGGCTATCTTTGGCAGCAAAATCTTCTATAATCTTTTTTTTCTATGGCCAAAAATACCAACTTGGACATTCTGCTTTACTCAGAGCGAAGGACCGCGAAGCCTTACTGAAATACTGAACTGAACTAAATCATGTATGGGGTGCATGGTCAAGGCCGAAGCGAGGGTGGTAAAAGAGAAATATTTGCCAGTCTCCCACCCAGTCACAAGGGGAAGGGAAGGAGATAGCATGATGCTCTTGACAGTTCGTTCGGTGACGTCGAGCCAGGGAACCACTTCCCCTATTCTTCCAATTATGCTTCCCAATAAAACCTTGCTTGTACAGAGGTATATAACACACATAAAAAAGACGATTTTGAGGGCAAACAAGTATCTTGACACTTGCTAAAGTAACCTTATGGTTTTACAACACAACATAGGGCACATAAGAATACATAAAACACTATGGTTTCAACATTATTTTTATAAAAACAGCCTTTTAAATGCGTTCATATTTTGACCCGTGGCTCGGCGGGAAACTGCAAATTCAAACCGCCCTGTCCCTCGTTCGGCGATTTTACGAAAATACACGAAGCACTTCATCCCATCATCATAACCTCAGGAGGAGTGGAGCAAGCTGGGCTACGGCCCACATTTCAGACTTCCACGCTGTGACGAAATTGTAGCGAGTAAAATTTGCTTCCCGCGAATGAAAGTTAAAATCATAAAATATTATATTCCTGATAATTTAAATTTACTTTATAAAATAAATTCTTATTTTTGCATTAACTAGAGGAAGCATTGCTTCCATTGCTTCCATGGACGGCACGCCACTGGTATGTATGTATAAATATGTATGTATATGTATATATATATATGTATTATCCCCTCGCTCATAACGTTGACGGGCGGCTCGCTTTGTTCTCATATTACAAGGTTTGTTGTTATTGTAAAAGGTTTTCTCAAAAGAAACCGCTGACTGAATTCGTGTTGCCAATTCTCTCATTGTTCAATGCCATTGCCACAAGTGTTTTGCTGCATCTACATCTTCCCGCTCTGTTTACTAACACTATGCAGTGTGGCAACTACTCCAAGCGGCGGCGACTTCTTTGATGTTAACTGTAAACGAAATGAGCGAGGCGATTATATGTATGTATATGTATGTATGTATATGTATATATATATGTATGTATATGTATATATATATGTATGTATATGTATATATATATATATGTATATATATATATATACATATATATATACATATACATATATATATACATATACATACATATATATATATATATATATATATATATATATATATATATATATATATATATATACCGAATCATTGGTGTCACTGTGAAGTCCATTGGGAGTACTCTAATTTATTCAAACAAAGATTCCCTCTATACTTCATGGGGGCCGACGAGATATAAAATTTTCAAAATTTCAACCACCTTCCCCGACCCCTCCCCCCAGGCCCAATTTTGCTCATTAACGAACTTGTCCGAACTATTGGGCCTAGAAATAACATAATAACATTTGGTTCAATAGTTCGGACAAGTTCGTTAATGAGCAAAATTGGCCCTGGGGGTAGGGGGAGGTGGTTGAAATTTTGAAAATTTTATATCTCGGCCCCCATGAAGAAAAGAGGGAAACTTTGTTGGAATATTTTAGAGTACTCCCTATGGAGCTCATAGTGAAACCAACGATTCGGGGGTTTTTGGGGTGGGGGTGGGATGGAAATTCGAAATGTTTGAAATCACGTCTTGTGGGGTATCGTTGAAAAGCTCTTGATGAGTAATCTACAAATCAATAACTAGTTTCTTGATAGTTCTCATATAAGGCGAGATTTGAATGTTTGAAAAAGTGCTCTTTCCTCTTTTCTGCAGTTATTATTGCGGGTTTGTCATGCCAAGGCTTGAGAAGAAGAGTGCTGCGCAGCGACAGTAAATTAAACCAAAAGTACTTCGAAATCTACCTCAGCCTGTAGGCCTGCCTAAAGGGATTTTTTTGTAATACATTTCTTCTTCTGGTGTAATGTGCTGGTGGAACTCCAAACGTTCTCATAGCAGCGAATCTCGACCTTGTGAGATGCCAATCATCTCTTCACTCCCCCTGCCTCTTTCTCCTAGAAATTAGTTCCGCTTTTAGGTTAGGTACCTTTTTTTTTTGGGTAGCGTTCTTATATAAATAGGCCTAAGGATGGGGAATTAAGATTGACAAAACATTATATGTTTGTAGTAGATATTTTTAGGGCTGTACCGATTAATCGATTAATTACATTTAATCGTCGATCAATTACATTTTCCGAAAAATCGGTTTAGTCGAATTCTGACACATGGGTCAAATGACCAAACTCCTTTCTCTCGCTTATCCGGCCTTGGCACATCATGTGTCATTCAGCCTATTGTGTCCAAACAATTCCCGTTATTCAGAAACCTGGAGGGTAGTTTAGTCAACAAACTCGTGTGTCTCAAGTCTTGACTAAAAAAATAACCGGAAATGTAAGTTTTATATAGGCCTATATTTTTTCTCTAGTTACCTAATAATGGTGTTCATTAATTCATGATTTCTTCTGATTATCTGTTGTGTAGTAGCTAATAAATGTGTAAAACAATATTAAATGTACACTTTGGTTTCGTTTAAAATACCGACCTGTTTGTCGATTAATTAATTAAAGTCAAGCGTTAACTCGATTAGAAATTTTAATCTATTTTCAGCTCTAGATATTTTCATTACATACCCAGGCGGTTTCAAATGAATAAACCATTAAGTCAGTGTTGTTTTATGTTAATTGATCTGACCAATTCGGTCTTGGTTTCCGCTTTCCAAAACAAAAGCAACGTTGCAATATTTTCTCCTTGTTATTACTGACCTCAGTTTTCCCCTCGATTTAATCATTTCAAACGTGTTATTGTTTACTGTAACTAGATCTTGCAACCCCGCGTTTCACTCCGCGTGGAGAAGAGTAGCTGTCACAGCCGTCACAGGACTTTCTTTCATTTTGATCTGCTGAGGAAATTATCTGATCGCTGGAGTAAAAATGAAGATAATGGGTTGATCTGTCGGGAAACTTTTCCTCCTAACAAAAGGAGGCCGCCTGGTCATGCAAAGAATAACTGGACTAGGCTATACCATGTATCACAAGCTCCAAGAAGTTGTAACAGCGGTGCTCTCCCAACTTCCCTCAACCGACTTTCAAAATGTTGTATTTTAAATAGACGGAGACTGTAAACGGCGTGGAAGTTTAGATGTAGGCCTACCTACGAAGGCCGTCCTTAAAGTAAGTTTCCCCGGGGCCGTTTACAGTAACAAAATACAATTTCATGGGAATGTTTATTTCAACAGATACAGCAAATGTTCATCTATTTTTCAACATACTGTATTCGCTACTGTAATTGAAACATTTTTCATTCCGTGGGACCAACGTTTGAATACCTATGTCGGAGAACTCTACCGTCTGGGATTTCAACCATTGTGTGGCAACCATGTCCACCTCTGTCATTATTTGTCATTTCTTGAGGTGTAGGAAAAGATGGAAATCAGTGGGAGCGAGACGGATGGATGTTTAAACACCTCCGAGCAGGTCTCCTGCAGAAGTTCGCCTGGGAGATGTTTCAACATTCGCCGTACAGCCAGGACCTCGCTCCCAGAGATTTCCATTTTTTCCTACACCTCAAGAAATGACAGAGTTCTACGACACAAGTATTCAAAGTTGGTCCCATGGTATGAAAAATATCTGAATTCCGGTAGCGAATATGTTGAAAAATACCTGAACACTTGCAGTACCTATTGCAATAAACATTTCAATGAAATTGTGTTTTGTTTCTGTAAACTGCCCGAGGGAAACTTACGTGATGGACGGCCCTCGTAGTTTATGCCAGGTGAAATTGCATGGAAGAATAGGGACTGCTAAACTTCATAATTACCCAGAAACCTCTGCGCGAAAGGCGTTTTAACATGCCGAGTATTGTATTTTGGTCACCCCTGGTTAGTGATTCACTTGCAGAGGCGCGTGCGCTTGCCCGTCTGGTTTGCAGCGTCTGGAAGACAGGTTTCTGCCTCGGCCAATGGCCTAATTGCCCTGACCGAGATTTCACAATAGTGGCTGATGATAACGAGATAAATCGACCCCCAACTTATTCGTATTCCTCAGATCTTCGCTATTCCACTTTTCTTTTCTTTTGCTATTGGCTCCAGAATATGATCACTAGGGCCCGGATTCTTAGGTTTAAACCTATTTTTTTCCTTACTTCCAAAACAAAAAGCGCTTATACACTTTTTCGAATCTTGTCCATAGGATTCACCCACATTAATTCTATGGCACCTAAAAATACCTAAATGGGGTATAAAAACCTAAATACACCTAAACGGGATATAAAACCTAAAATATCTAATTTAGGCTACTTTTTTTTTTGTCTTTTTTGTTTGTCAGTTGAGAAATCGATATTTTGCGGAGAGACAATAACTTTGTCGTGTTGAAATTAATACCACCAGCGTTTCGTTCAACCCATTGCCGTCTAGGATGGACAGTATCTAGAGAGGAAGTGTAAGAGTACCGGCGTATTCCTTTTAAAATATTCGTACGAACAACCATTGTTGCCGCGTATGGACAAGGATATAGATTTCTGTGTTTTAAAGCCCTTGTTTGCCTTTATTACTTCCCTGTTATTCATACTTAGTGGTCACACTGTGGATTTTAATAAGACGTGTTAATTATGCCGAAACAAATGAAATTCGATTTATTACGGCAGTGGATTTGCGACAACCTGAATTTCACGATAGATGGCAAAGTAATATTTAGTCAAGCCTGCCAGAAACACGTATTATTTACCTTTCTAGAAAAGGGGGAAGTTTTCGTCCCTAGTTGATCTGTTGTGCGGTTAGCATGCGTAACAGCGGAAGAAATGAAAATAATAAATGTCACATTATCCACATCAACCATAAAGTATTTTACTCACTAAATTAGAAGCATCGGATTCGAATCCTGAGAAGGGTAGTTTCTAGATACAGTAGCCTATTTACTATTAACTAAGAGATAACAGGAATAACTTCACAGTTGAGAATCTTGAAAGCTATACTGTAACCAGGAAATGTGAGGCAATCTTATTTTCACTGCATCTTTTGATTGTTTATGCTTTCTTTCTTCAATTGTATAATGTTGTCCTAAAGCAAGTTTACACAAATTTAAGTCAATTTTGTTAAATTAAACTTCAAAAGTATTATGTATTGAATCCTATGTAATACATTCAAATTCATTAAACCAATTATTCTACCCGAAAACGATATTTTGGACAAAAAACCTAAAAAAAACTATTTCTCCTAATGGAAAACCTAAAACAGTGTTTTTAAAAACCTAAAAATCCGGTCCCTAATGATCACTAGGGCCCGGATTTGAAGGTTTAAACCTATTTTTTTCCGTCTTCCTAATTAGAGCATTTTAACGTATTTTTCCGTTTCCATGCACCTTGCTTCCGAATATATGAATTTTATAGAAACTAAAAAGAGCTAAATCGGACTGAAGGACCTAAACGGGGCTAAAGAGGACTTTTGCAAAAAAACACGATTTTTAAATAGTTTTTCCAATTAATGCATATGAAAATAAATATGTGAATTTGTTGATTTTAAGAAAAGACATAGGCTAATAAAAATACATTTCTACAACGCACTGAAAATTATCAATGTATAAATGTATAAACGTACGTCGCTTTTTCGTTTGACTTTGTAACTCGAAAACGTGCCGCTCGCCGTCGCAGGAAATGAAACTTGAGCAGTCTGCAATACTTAGAAGTCTGCAACTATTCCAATGTTTCAACTTTAAAATTACAAGTTGCCTACCACCGACCGAGAAGTGTATTAAAAGAACAACTTCATGACACTCGAGTCTACTTATTTTATAGATCGGAAGTGAATTGAGTGGTGTATTGAATAATTGTACCATTAAATAGTAAATATCTCAATTGTTTGTGCTATTTTTCGAGTGCCGATAGGCCTATAAGGAATTGTCACCTTAAAAAAACTAAAATAACTGTGTCAAAATTATAGACTAATACAATCTTCGGTGTTAATATAAGTGTTCATTATTATGTTTTATTAAGACGGCTAAAATAGTTTGTTTAAAACCTAAAAAGGATAACCTAAAAAGGGTTATACCACGAAAATAAAATGCTAAAAATACCTTTTATAAAAGCCTAAAAATCCGGGGCTTAATGATCAAATATCCTTGTTATTTTAAGAAGACCTCATCCCAAACCATCGTCTATCTACAAAAGAATATAAAAGCATTGTTCCCTAATCCGAAAATCTGCACCGACACAGACAAAGAATAGATGTTCTATTGGTCGCGTGGATTTCCCCAGTATTGTCGCTATCTTTCACCACTTCTCTAGTGAAGTAAACGTGTTGTGGTACGTATTTGGCAACATTGTACTGGACTGCAGACAAGTGTGAATACGCCTAATTACCTTTATGTTCACTGATTGACAGATCGAAGATGATTAGGGTGGCAGCAGGTAAGGGAAAGTTCTTGGAAAAAAGTCTTCAAGAAGTGGCACCCACAATACTTGTGGTGTGCAGTTGACTGTCCGCAGTGCAGAACATACACATCTTTGGTTAAGAATAGTTTATTTTACAGGAAGATTTTCTTAAAAGGAAATTAAGGTACAAAAAGTTCGCGAGCTACTTCGTTTAAAAATCAATACCCTCTTCAAATGGACACAGTTTGCACTTAGAAATAAGACAGTGACATTAGCTAAAAATATAAAATAATTATAATTTAATCTGATGTAAGTATTAGTGTTCTGAATACGTGTAACCTTAAATAAAAATCAGCTGTGTTTATTATACTCCTTTTAGCTGCGAGGCCATATCAGGAGTTAGGGATGTGTGTCTATACACTAGGGTAGGCCATGGATCTATTGAGTGTCAATTGTTTCTATTATTTGAGTATTTTATGGAGTAAATTTCAACTAATATTAATTTAAAAGGAAACAATACAAGATGAAATGGTGAGGATGATTCATGGTATGTAAATATCCAATTCGGCATTTCCCTTTAAGATTGGGGAAACCGTAAAAAAGCTCATGTCAAATTGGCTGGCCACGGGACTTGAACCTGGGATCTCCCGAATGCGAGACCACCTCGCTCGGTTAATTGGACTTATTAAATACATTTTAATATGTATAATTTCTGCAATCATATCGCTATTGCACTAGAGTATTTTAGACACTTGAGGAATTTATGATATGGCATAGGAAAATCAACTGCGTTGTATCTTTAATTCTACCAAAATATGAAACTTAAATTTCCCAATGAATTGTATGTAGTATGATAATGTATATTTTTTACTCCTAAGCCTATACCTTTAAGAGACTTCTGATTAATTAATGCGCAAATTCTTTACTCAGACATAAGTTTAATCAAATTTGGATTCTATACAACTGAAGGTTGTTTCCGCAATTTATAAGCACTTGAAAGTTACAGGCTACTTTATTTCCAAGGTTCTTAGAGCCACTTAATCAAGCTTGACTTTCCGCTGACTTGTTTGGCGGAGTTATACAAATAAATAAATAAATAGATGCTTTGCATATTTGCATTAAGATGGTATTGAGGAGATTTCCCACTCACAAGCAAGTGACGTCATCAACTTCGGATAGAATTGCAGCATCACATCTCTCTCTCTCTCGCCTGTCTAGTGGCTCTTTTTTTTTTTTTTTACACGCTCAGTTGAACCATCTTAGGTTCTTATGTACTACATCTGTTTCCATATCGTAAACACTTCTCGTGATACTTTAGATCCTTTTGGCCGCAAATACATAAGAGATCCTTCCCTTTTGGCGATTCAGTAACTAATGTAGGCCTAATTATTACTGTATAGATTAATTACTACATTTTCCCCTTCAAGTAGTGTATAAATAATTTTAACTAACAGTATTTTAATAGTGCAGTATTAAATTAATTAAATTTTGGATCATATTTCCTATATCGAATAAGAATAATAGAAAGTCTTTATTATAGTCTCATATAGTCTCTAGCCTCTAAAAAAGCTTCAATAACTTCGATTTTATCCAAACCTGATCGAATAATACAATTTCTACTAAACAGCCTAACAGAATAGTTTTTATACAGTACTTTATGTTGACATGTTAGAACACTTGATAGTTGTTGCCTGAAATTGAATATTAAAGTTTAAAAATCCCTTTAGGCAGGCCTGCAGGTTGACGTAGATTTCGAAGTGCTTTTGGTTTAATTTATTGTCGCTGCGCAGCACTCTTCTTCTTTAGCCTTGGCATGACAAACCCGCAATAATAATTGCAAAAAAGAGGAAAGAGCACTTTTTCAAACATGCAAATCTCGCCTTATATGAGAGCTATCGAGAAACTAGTTATTGATTTGTGAAGTACTCATCAATAGCTTTTCAACGATACGGGCGGCGGTTTCTTAATTAGGGAGGCATGAAACGTAAAGATATAAAATAATTTTTCAAAAGTCATGACATGATATCGATTGCATAGGTAGATTTTTTAAAAAACCATCTGTTTACTTCTTACAAATGAGGGGCTGCTATCACCCTTGCCACGTCATATCCCTCAGCCAATGACCGCTCAGGGTGGATAGCGGTCTAACCTTTAGTATATTAAGAACCTTGGCTGTGAGAGCTACTCGTCTACTCTACGTGGAGTGAAACGCGGGGTTAGAAAATCTAGTTACAGTAAACAATAACATGTGCGAATTGATTAAAGCGAGGGAAGAACTGAGGTCATTGATAACAATGAGAGAATATTGCGGCGTTGCTTTTGTTCTGGAAAGCGGAAACCAAGACGATTTATTCAGACCAATTAACGTTAAAGAAACATCGACTTAACGGTTTATTCCTTTGAAGCCATCTGGGTATGCAATGAAAAACTCTACACAATGTAGGGTTCGGTGCTGATGTAGAATGTACATAGGAACGTTTGGATATGTTCACTTATTCGATATAAAATCAAAGTAATTGAAATTGATACACAATCAAAATATGGAAGCCATTTTTGCACGTTTGAAATTACAAGGTAAAGTTCCCAATATTCGCCCTCGAAAAGTTTTTGCCTTTTTATAATTAATATTTTTTATACTATTAAACTATGACGTCCAATGACTGGACTGAGTCATGACAAACTGGATATCGGCCTCCTAGTTTCCTAGTTTCTATCTAGAGTTGGGCATTACTCGAATAAGTTTTTGTCAAGATGATTATTCGCGAATAACTTCATTGATAAATATTGTATACTTCGTAATGCACAATTAAAAGTAATTATTCGTTATTTCAGTTAGAAGACAATGGACGCTGATCGAATAAGTTTTTATCGAGGTACTTCGAATAAATAAGTAATAGGCCTAAGCCTAGGCTTTGGACAAACTACATGATGAAATGAATGGGCTTTTCATACCCTGTCTGATGTCCTTACGGACAAAAAGTTACAAAACCTCGAGAAAAACCCTACAAGGCGGTGCCGAATGGTTCGTGATCCGCTCGCGAACAGGCCCACAAATAACTTTATGCAGTAGTAAAGTTTGACATAATAATAATAATAATAATAATAATTGTTGTTAATTTTTATTAAGGAATATTCCACAGTAACAATGGTTTTCCTTCATCCCAAAACAATCTTTTGCCTCTATAAGTCCCTGTCCTTAGCATCTTCTTCACTTAGGCCTAATCCTTTTCTCGCCATACTCCTTTTCACCCCATCTATCCAGACTCTTTGGGCTTCCCTCTTCTTTTACCTTCTTTCCAATCCAAAATTTTCTTGGGTAACTTATTGTACCCTCTGTCATTCTCTAGTACATGTCCATACCATCTGAAGCGTCTTTCTTCTACAATTTCCAAAATATTCTTTTCAACTTTTATTTCCCTTATTCTATTATTCCGAATTTTTTCTTTCCTGGATTTTCTTACTGAACGTCTCCAAAATAATAATAACTTGTTTGTTTAAACATTGTGTGCACAGCTGCCGCAGTTGCAGATGTTACAAACCAAAACAGGATGTATATAGCACAACAAGCGTTTCCATGTAATCACACTGGGATAAAGCTAGTTTTGCAAAATTGTTCTCCTAGAAGGAGGCTAATTCAAACAGGCGATCTACTTCAGGCTTACACTCATTTTGTCAATATTTTAAGAAAGCTAGTTTTGAAAAAGTTTACAAAAACATACGATTTAAATTTCGAAATAAAACAATTTTTAGACAAGTGTTTAACAGTTTGTAACATTGTTATATTTTAAAAATAAGTTACCTTTTCTTGTACTCTTGCTGATGCTTAGCTCTTTTTTATTTTTTTCTCACACGCCAGTTAGAAGCCAGCAATTAAAACATTTCCTTATATTGGGCCGCAAACCTTGAGCTTGCAATTTTTGTTTTCAATTTAGTGCTGACAGTGGATGACGTAATCTAGTAATTACTGCATAGCGATACGGTTCAGTAACGAACTGACTTTTATCAGGTAAAACATCTTCTTTGCGAATCCTACAAGAATATTTTAAGATAAACGGTCATGATTGGTCTATATCCAAGGAATTGCTAAACGTTATTGGTCAATATGAAACACGCAGTGTATGAGTGGAATAGTCAGGAAAAATTGCAAAGTCATTGATATCCAGGCTCTACTGATATATATATGTATAGGTATATGTATATGTATATACATATCAGCACCTATTTCTCACTAGGCACCTTCTTTAGTTAAAAGAAAAATACTCATGTTTAGGATTCCTTAGTAAAGATCTGGTTTTATAAATATCAATCAATTTCAATACATTTTCATGTGATCACTCCATAAATTATGAAATACAAAACTGAGAACAATTACAATATGCATAAGATATACAAAGAAGTCTGGAGGTTCGCGGAAACAACGAACTATGTACCAGCGAACACGTCCCAATGTGAAGAAATCCTTTGTGTTCGTCAAAAACTTCAGGAGACTGCGAGCGGTTAGCGAACAGATCAAAACGCCGCCGTCCCAATCTGCGAGCCGAATGGTGCAGTTGTGTGTGGCTTTACATGTCTAGTAACGAGCTGGCGTTTCATCAGATAAAATTGCATCCTTGCGATCCGAGGAAGCATATTGCAAAATAAACGATCGTGTTTGATCTACCTGGTGATCCGTTTGGGTATGGATAATATTAAATCTTTTATAAAAGCCAATATCATTGTAGGACAAATTTCTCGCTGGTTACATTATTTTTAAAAGATGGGAGTTTCCATATATGACAATCAACAATTCATAACCGGAAAGGACAAAGGCATGGGAGGTTCGTAATTTTCTAAATGCCACTTTCAATGCTATGTGGAGTGGTCGTGGTGGACCCATTGCTTGTTCCCTAAACTCCTCAGTTCTAACTCCTCCTGACTTCTTGTGTGGGGGTTTTGTTAAAAACAGTCTACAACAATCCAGACATAACCTTCAAATCAATCGGCTATCTAAAGAACTGATAACATTAGTGAAGAGATTTTATGAGTAGTGTTTATATCTCTATGAAACAGGATTTTGATAACTAATGAATAATATTATGAGTTCTAATAATTATTAACTAATTTTATTAGCAAGTTCTATAAAACAGGGCCCAGATCTCACTTTGATAAATTGTTTCTGCGCAAATAATTCTTGAGAAAGTAACTGAAGTTAGTAGTTACTGAAGATAGGTCATTTACACTCTTTTCGAGAAGTATTACTTTGTGACAAACCATTAATGATAGTTTTGCACTTGTCTTGTTAGCAAACAGTCAAGTGGTGCTTGCAGACCAAGTTTTATGGATAATAAAATCTAAACTAGGGAAATTTGGCAGAATTCCAAGTGTGTAAGTTTGAGATACAGATAAGAGACAGATGTGTATTCTGAAACAACATCCTGTTACGCTATTACATCATTTCTTTTCTGCTGGGAAGCTGGGAGCGAGATCATGTACCGCAGCTGTCAAAATCTCTTTTTCAGATCCGCAATTTATTTCTCTCTTATCTTCAACTGTACCATGACTGCAGTCTGCAGTTGCTAATACTCATTCAGCTTCGCTTGTTTTTTAGTAGATAAATTAATATTTCCGGTCTACCGTATTTCTATGGTCTTCAGATCCTTATGATATTCCATTCATGCATGTTTGCCTGTATTCTTAGTGCATTCAGTTTTGAGTTCTTGCGGATTACCACCATTAATTCTTTCTTCTCTTCCTTCTATCAATTTACCTCCCATACTTAAGCATCTGCTTCACTTGGGTTAAAGGTCACTCTGGAGTCTGGAGTGGAAGGAAGTGAGAGAGTAGTCGAACTTCCGAAGACTGCAGCTATCAGAGTTGAACTACAGTTATTAATTTACACATTAATTTAATACACTGCCTGTCCTATATCTTACTAGCAGGTGCCCGCGGCTTCGCCCGCGATTACTTACTCAACTGCTAGATATTGTGTTTAAATCATTTATTTAACGGAAAAATAATAAAAACATTACATTTATTAACACTGACATCGTTTTTACATAAATTGCAGGAATTAAATAATTTTACTCTTAATTATATTGTTTAACGTTAAAAATATAAATAAACAAACGAACAAAACGAATCATTTGCTGCCATATGGCCATACAAATTCGAAATGAAACGCTTAACATGAACCATAGATTCATGAGCCTTACCAAAATCATGCATAACCAATTTTATTGTAACGATTTCAAGTCTCGTTTCATTTATTTCCAAAGCCTTATGTGAAGCTTTCAGTGAAACTATCAACAGAAAAATCAGGGGCGTATTCAGAGGGGGGTTATGGGGCTGCAGCCTCCGAAACGTTAAGCAACGCTAATATGTTGCACATAAGAACATTTTAATTTGGTAAATAGTAAACAGTTTAATTGCACATCCTGAGTCATGAAATTCGTGAAATAGAAATATTGCTTTGTTTAATTTTTACAAACTTCAGCCTAACATCGAGTTTTTACCTGAAATTTGTAAAATATGCTCCGGAAAAATGAGGTATGCTCAATCATTTAAGTAAATTTAATACTAAATGTTCTCCTGTTGGCTGAATTACATAGTACATTTTTTTAAAATAGTAGGCCTATAGCCTAAGTTGTATAAATCTATATATATAAAAATGAATGTATGTGTGTGTCTGTGTGTGTGTCCTTTATGCATTACTACACCATTCATCCGATCGCCATGAAACTTTGGGAAGTTGTTAAGTGCATTCCCGGGAAGGTTTCTGGCATATTACATTTTTAATTTTTCCTTTCGTTCGTGAGTTATGAGTGAAAACCGGGCAAAAAACGTGTATTTTTTGCGTTTTCGAAGCATCGTTTTCAGTAATACCATTCAATGTCAAATCAATTACAGTAGGCTTTGGCTATTTTTGTCATTCCTTGGACATAAAACTATCGCGATCGCTTGAATGTTGTAGCTCACGCTGGTCGATTCATTTGTTTATAATGTCAAAGCACGCATACATATGAAATTTTCAACCTACACCGAAGAGGATTATTATTATTATTATTATTATTATTATTATTATTATTATTATTATTATTATAAAAGGGATAATCAATATAGGCCTCAATATGGTCAAACGTTGTTCGATTTGGACGAAACTCACTATACAGGGGTTTTCTGGGCCAAGGACCTCGAATCTGAGGTCGCTTTTACCAGTCGACGCTATCTAATCGTGGTATGTAATTCACGTGATTTAGGTGTTAATAAATATAATGATTTAACTTTTATGCTCTTAATTTTTAATTTTTGACATAATTATCACGGGCAATCGCTTGATTTTGTAAGTCCATCCTTGACGATTCATTTGTTTAGAATATCAAGGCCCGCAGACGTATGAAATTTTCAACCTACACGGAAGAGGGATATTCAATATAGGCCTAAATATGGTCAAACATTGTTCGACTTGGACGAAACTCACTATGCAGGGGTTTTCTGGGCCAGGGAACTCTAATCTGAGGTCGCTTTTACCAGGCGACACTATCTAATCGTGGTATGTAGTCCACGTGATTTAGGTGTTAATAAATATGATTTAACTATTATGCTCTTAATTTTTAATTTTTGAAATAATTATCGCGTGCGAAGCCGCGGGCACACGCTAGTAGCCTACATAATCAAAATTAAAAATAAAACTAGGGTTTTGGAATAAATTTTAGTAAATTAAAAACTAATGAATAAAACGTTGCTTTAATGTTATGCTGTTGGAAATGTCACAAATTGGTTAAATATGGCCAAATATTTTAATATCGAGCAAATTTGATGCATTATTGCAAAACAAACAAAATATGCAAAATTAAACCATCAATTTCCTGTTATTTCTTTGATACCTTGAACATTTCAACACTAGCATGTGATAGATTGCTTTATTATAAAGATGATTTAATAACTTCCAGGCTCTAGTGATAATAGTGTTAGACTTATAGCCCCTCCCGAAAAAAAATGTTTTGGAGAGAAATCCTAAATGAGTGGAAATTGTTGTGGGTCAACAGTGGAAAAGGAGCCATAACAAGAAATCTGTTCTTTCCAACAATAGACGACAGGAAACTATCTACATTTTTCGAAATTAAGTACATTCTTACACAATTTGTAACAGTGCATGGGAAATTCGGTAGTTACTTCGCTCGATTTCATATACCATCACTTTCTGGATTCTTGTGCTCCTGCAAAGAACAGCAAACAATCTTCTGTTCGACTGTCCAACTTTTCAGCAGAAGCGATTCTCCTTACTTCCCATCTAGATTTCTGTGGGCTTCAATACAACACACCACTTTAATGGAATATTTAGACGGAAATGTTGCCCATCTTCCTTTCTCAGTTTAATCTTCTTCATTTTAAAAATTGTTTGACTGAGACTGTAATACGTGTTCTTTACAGTTTTATGCAGCACAAACCTAACAGTTTAATCATCCATGTATGTATGTGTGTATATATATATATATATATATATATATATATATATATATATATGAAAATATTCCTTGCATCTAGAAGTCGAAAAGTACTAATTGATAATTAGGGTTCGGATGTTTATGACATGTTATATTTTTATCCTGGCCTCTGTTCCCGCCGCAAACTCAAATTAAACACTAATTGCACGTTTGTTATCCTAATCAGACCGTTTTTATTTACATATAAAGTCATATTTTAGTCTTTTTTTGTGGTCTTTGTCATATTTTGCCCATATTTGTAAATTAACATATTTCAGTTTCAGTTATACTCAGTAAAAGAGTACAATTATACAAGGAATGTACTAGACGATCGAGTTGAATTTGAAATTTATTTCATAATGTTTATGCAAAATTAATAGTAACTTAAGTTTTAAAATTAATGCAGTTTTTCATATTTTTTACGGACACGCCTCATGTGATGTAAGAATTTAGTGTCTTGAAAAGTTTTGAATTGAAACATTTATTTTTGAAAATACTTTACTTTTATTAGGTCATATTTTAGATTTTGGGGTCATTTTTAGCTATTTTTAAGGGCATATTTTCCACGATTTAAGGTCATAAACATCCGAACCCTATTGATAATTCATCTTGTGGGATTATATATGAATCATATTCTCCTTTGAGGAAACCTGTATATTCGCACTTGGTGAAATAGGGCCCCTTGTATACGATAATAATAATATTTAAGCACCAAGATCCCTACCAAATGTGTCCTACTTTCTCTCTCTATCTGTAGAGGCGGGTCAGAAGTAACCACTAACCAATATGGACTGTCCCCCCCCCCCCACCTGTATAATTTTCCAATCGAAACTCTTAGACCATCATTTATTTGCAAAGGCCTAATGTACGCGTCTTGAGAGATTCCCAAGCTGTACTTGCAACTATTGACAAATTTAATCTGAACTCAGTATTACTTACTTACTCAATGGCAATAGACAATTCCTAAGCAAACTAAATGAATATTATCAATTTTTATGGAACCCGAAGGTTCATTGCCGCGCTTACCTGAGCCCGCCATTCAATCCTATTCTGTGCCAACTCCATCCAACCATCCCTCTCAAGTCCTACTTCTAAATCTATCCTAATACTGACCTCCCACCTATGTCTAGGTCCTCCAAGTGGTCTTTTCCCTTCGGGTCTCTCAGTCATTACTTTTGAGATATGTATTTCCTCCCCATGTGCGCAACATGTCCAGCCCATTTCATCCTCCGTGATTTAATTACCCTTACTATATCCGGTGACGAGTATAGGCTATTAAGCTCGTCGTTATGCAGTTTTCTCCAGTCCCCATTTTCATCTCTCAGGCTCAAATATTTTCCTAAGCCTCCTGTTTTCGAACACTCTCAGATTATGTTCTTTCCGAAGAGTAAGCGACCATGTCTCACATCCATATAATACAACCGGTGCAATCAGTATTAGAAAAGCAATATACACTGTATACAGATATCAGATTGGATGAGGAATCATGTGGGAACGCATGCAGCAAGACAGCGGACGAGCTTGACAGATCAGTTGCAAGATAAAAAATCCCTTTAGGCAGGCCTACAGGCGGAGGTAGATTTCGAAGTGCTTTTGGTTTAATTTATTGTCGCTGCATAGCACTCTTTTTCTTTAGCCTTGGCATGGTAAACCTGCAGTAATAAGAACTGAATTCGGTAAAGAGGAAGAGCCTACAATCATTTGTTTTGACAACAAGAATGGGATATAATATTCTGGGAGGCCGTGCGCAAGATCAGCAATGAATAAAATTAGCAAAGCCGCTAAACAAGACAAAATTATGATATTATAATAATTCTTTTAAGTGTTATTATTTTCAAACATTAAAATCTCGCGTCATATGAGAGCTATCAAGAAACTATTTATTGATTTGTAGAGTACTCATCAAGAGCTTTTCAACGATACCCCACAAGTCGTGGTTTCAAAAGTTTCGAATTTTCATCCCCCATCCCCACCCCCACCCCCACCCTCACTCGAACCCCCGAATTGTTGGTGTCACTGTGAACTCCGTAGCGAGTACTCTAATTTATTCAAACAAAGTTTCCCTCTCTACTTCATAGGGGCCGAGATATAAATGTTTTAAAATTTCAACCCCCTCCCCCGACCACCCCCTTGGGCCAATTTTGCCCATTAACGAACTTGTCCGAACTATTGGGCCTAGAAATAACATAATAAAATTTGGTTCAAATATCTTCAAAATTACGGCCGCTATCGTGTAAAGATATATATATATATATAAATATATATATATATATATAAGTTATATAAATATCACAAAATTTTTTTTTGAACGGGCGGTGGTTTCGTACTTAGGGGAGCATGAAACGTAAAGATATGAAAGAATTTTTCGAAAATCATAAAGTGGTATCCATTGCAATAGGTAGATTTTTCTTCGAAAATCTACCTAAAAGACCAGGGTTATATAATAATTTCTTTTTAGTATACGCTCTCTAAAACAGCTGCTTGTCGGACAGGTAACTCCCCGAAAAATTGCATTTTAGCGACCTATGCCGCTAAAATCGCATAGAACTGCATTTGAAATTGCATTTATAAGCCTAGTACCCTAAAATCGTCATGGCAATATATAAACAAAATCCAGATGGCATAGACCAGTCACACTAACTATAACATGGATTTAAACCATACATTTTTATAATCTACTAGGTGTCATGATCAGAATATCTGCTCTAGTGGACAACGTCCAAGATGTTGCAATTAAAAGACGTCATTAAAATCCGGGCCCTGGTTATAATAGGCGAAATAGCCGAGATGAGTCAGCGACTATAGTCCTGTCACCTTTCGGATATAAAATTATGTCCATGAAGAATTTCTGCTCGATCAGTTTGTTGTTTTTGCTAAAATCGGGACAGACAGAGATGAAATTAAAAGATTCAAAGATCCAAAATTAAAAAGTCCAAAACTCCAAAATTAAAAAAATTAAAAATCTAAAATTAAAAATCAAAATATCTAAAATTTAAAAAATCCTAAAATTCAAAATTTAAAAATAAAAAATTCAAAATTTAAAAAACTAAAAATACAAAATTCAAAAATAGAAAATCCAAAATTAAATATATCCAAAATTCCAAAATTAAAAAATTTAAAGATCCAAGTCCATAATTTTAAAAATAAAAAATCTAAAATTAAAAATTCTAAATATCCAAAATTTAAAAAATTCAAATTTTAAAAATAAAATACCCAAAATTTAAAAAACTAAAAATTCAAAATTCACAAATATAAAATAAAAAAATTAAAAAATCCAAAATTCCAAAATTAAACAATTTATAGATCCAAAATTATAAAGTCCAAAACTCCAAAATTTAAAAAATTAAAAATCTAAAATTAAAAATCCAAATATCCAAAATTAAAAAAATCAAAAAATTCAAAATTAAAAAATCTAAAAATCTAAAATAAAAAATAAAAGAATCCAAAATTTAAAAAATCCCAAATACAAAATTTAAAAATAAAAAATACAAAATTTAAAATTAAAAAATCCAAAATTCAAAAAATGAAAATCCAAAATTCAAAAAATAAAAATTCAAAGACAAAAATTTAAAAAATCCAAAATTAAAAGAGCAAAAATAAAAAAATCCAAAATTAATTAAGTCCAAAAAACCAATATTTTAAAGTCCAACAATCCAAAATTGAAAAATCCAATAATCCAAAATTGAAAAAAATCCAAAATTTAAAACAAGTTTCACTTCTGTCGCGTGGCGTTCCACGCAGACTTTTTTTTCTATGTAGACCTAATTTAGTATAGTCAGTTACGGTGGTCTAGAGGTAGCGTGCCCGCCTCTAGATGCGAAGGTCTCGGGACCAAACCCGGCTGCAGTCGGTCTTTCAGGACGTAAAAAAATCCTGGGAACGGAGTCCTCCGGGGGGACTTTATGCAGGGGGGCAGTGTCGTAGATTTACGGCACGTAAAAGAACTCCAAGCCTAATTTTACTTAGAGCCTCTGGCCAAATTTCTCGGCCCTTTATCGTCCAAGTAATACCTTAGTTTCCGGAGGGGGGTTAAGGGGCGATGGGCTTACCACCTGTCCCTCTGCCCTCTCTAGGAAAATAAGCGCAACAAAATTCACATCGGTAAACAGAAACCTCCACTTTGAGCCCTTCGCCCCAACATAAGGGCATAGGATTCGAGAGAGAGAAGTAAGTATAGTATTATGATACATGGCATGCTTGTGATTTTGTTGTTCCCTCCTTAACGAACACTTGATTCTCTGCGGTAAAATGTAATAGACTCCGTCGTACAAAGATCGGATTGGTTGACCATAATAAACGAAGATTCTCGAATAGCAATGGATCTATGAACTTTGCCTTAAATTATTTTCTATCTTAAATTGGAAGCTGTGAAGAATCGTAATGTTTTATGTCTCTACTAATGACTTGGAATTACTGGGAAGTCTGGTAGTGTAAGAGGATATTACTTTTCCTTAACGATCCTACTTGATGCATGACGTCCGGAGAAAATAAAAGAAACATGTTAGAAGATACAAATTGAAAACTCAATGAACTCTGTAAGTTGCTTTTAAGTTGACTATTCCACTCATATGCCGCGTGTTTGATATTGACCAATAACGTTTGGCAAATCCTCGGATATAGACCAATCACGGCCGTTTATCTTACAATATTCTTGTAGGAATCGCAAGGATAGCATTTTATCGGGTAAAACACGCTGTTCGTTACTGAACTGGAACAGTATCGGTATGCAGTGATACTAGATTACGTCATCCATTGTCGGCGCTAAATTGAAAACAGAAATGGCAGCCTCAAGTTTGGTAATGCATCTGTTGACGAAATTGACATTATTATAAAGGAAGCTAGGCCACAAAATACCGAAAGAAATAGAAAATGCATATGGATTCAGTTCCAAAAGTTTTGTGAGGAACGTAAGTACGAATTTACTAAAGAAACTGAAATGCAACAGATTGCTCATAGGCTATATTAAAATTACGTTCTTGAATTAAAATGTGTCTTTATTTCGTATCTTCATTTTTAGGTTAACTACGGCATTTTATCAATATACGTTGGTAGTGGTTCACTACGGTATTTTGTCAATATACGTTGGTAGCATTGATTAGTATTCCATTATGGAGACTGTTCATTTATTTAGTATGCCGTGATCTGACAACTGACAGTATTAATGATTTCATTTTAAACTAACAAGAAGAAAGTAATTATTATTCATGTAATCTATTACATTTTATTCGTGAAATAGTCTTAATAAATCCAACTCGAGGTTACGAGTTTCATAAGATAAATTAGCTCCTGCTGCGCAGTCGCGAATCTATCGATAAACTCGTCAACTCTCGTGGGATTACCTATGATAAAACCTCGTTTAGGGATCTCCAATATGAGGTAGTTGTTTTCCCTTCCGGCATCGCACTTTATTCGCGAAATGCACCTGGAAGTCGGGTTTTTAGTTTCTTAAATTATCGAATGTTTTAATAAAATTGTTTATGAACGATTTGGGTGAGGTACATGAATCTGTGGTTCATTTTAACCGGTTCATTTCGAATTGGTATGCCCATGTGGCAGCATAAGATTAATTTTGTTTAATTATAAATATTTTTAACGTTAAACAGTATAATTTCGAATAAAATTATATAATTCCTGCAAATGTGTTCATAAATATGTTGTAATTATTTTCTAGTTACTTGTAAGAGTGGGGATCAAGCCAATGAAGTATTTATTGCCTTTAGCAAATGTGTTCCTTCTACCTTATTTTAACCGTATTCCGAAGAATTCCGTCAACGAGTTTTGTAATTTAGTGGTCTATAGATAATTTATCGTTCAAACATTTGAAAAGTGCTTATATTTTTTTTAAGTAATATAATGTTTGGCATCTTATAACAAAGATGTTAATATTTAAGCAAATTACTTTGTACAGTAATTTACACAACATGCATTACTTCTAATAGACAGTCGACAGCAAAATAATAAAATCAGTTAACTCTAGCAATATTTTTTTTTTTTTTTCCCCATACTTCACCGAAGGTTGTCCTGTGAGGTGTACAAATATTTCAATACATTTACTAATTTATTTGGGGTACGCCGTAGCGTAGTGGTTGAGGCGCTGCGCGGTTCGATCCCCGATGAAGTCGTTGGAGATTTTCAATTGGCTTAATCCTTCTGGTGGCACTATGACCCTGGGGTCGACTCAGCCTCCTACATAAATGAGTACCAGGTGCAATTCTGGGGGTAAAGGCGGCCGGTGCGTAAGGCTGACAACCTTGCCACCTTCATGTGTCGATTGTCTAAAATCTGGGAGCCTCAACCTCCTGGAACCCTCTGGGCCTCCATGGCCTGTATAGGGAACACAATACTGAACAAATTTATTTTGAGCTTTGAACCAATGAACTCTGTAAGTTGCTTTTAAATTTATAAAACCACGCCTAGAGTATAATTATTACAGTTGGCTGTATGCTTTGTATCACAAGAATAACATAAATTCATGAATTTTACTCTTTATAATTTAGTGTCTTCTTGAAAGTAGGCCTACTCATTCATGAGTCCAATAGCCTATTGTGATCATAGGTTATGGATGTTTATGACATGTTTTTATCCTGACCACCTTTCTCGCCGCAAACACAAATTAAACATGTATTGCATTATGGGTTATCCTAATCGGACCATTTTTTTTTCAGCTGCGTTTATACTCCTTTTACCTACGGGGCTATATCAGGAGCTCGGGATCTGTGTCTGTACAGTAGGGTATTCCAAGGTACTATTGCTTGTCAATTGTTTCTATTGTCGATGTACTTAATGGAGTAAATTTCTGCTGATATTAATTTAAATGGATATACAGGATGAAATGGTGATGATTAGGGCTAGGACTTTTAGGTAAATACATATTTTTTTTGCTATTACTTATGATTTCTGGACTTTGTCAAATTTTCGGTTGGGACCTTTGGATTCAAAATAATGAGTTGCATATCACATAAAAAAAAAATATTTTCGATATTTCTTATTTGAATAAATATTTTTGGTAACTTAATTATTTTTACATATTTTACCACATATCAAGTTTAGAAATGAATATTTTGACAGTTTTTGTAATATTTTACCACACATCATGTTTAGAAATGAATATTTTGACAGTTTTTGTAAAATTGCGCCATATTTTCAATGTGTTGCGTTGTTATGTTCAGTCAGAGAATAAATCAGGGCGGATTTGGCCTTCATTAGTGCAAATTTCTGTTTCCTCTTACACTGCATTACTAAGTTGGAAACAACAAAACATTTGTTGACAGAATCAATAAAAAGAGATCAAACACATTGAAAACAAACTTAACAAAATCAGTGGTTCAAAAGCAAACAAAATTAAAGAAAAATTCCTGTCATGCCTAAATAAGAATGAAGGGTTACAAGTGTTGCGCAAGATTTCAGAAATTTTAATAGGGAACCGTGTAGAGAACTTGGAGCAGATGGAACATCTGAGTGTCAGTGTTACAAATATGCAAGATGTTGAACGTACATTTTCAAGATACAAGTCTCTGTTCCGTAAAAATCGTAACAGCTTTAAGATGCACAACTTAAGATCTACTTTTGTCGTTCACTGCAACAGTTCTACACTTGCTGACTAGAATGACTAGATGAATAGGGCTACTTCTGTAAATATTGGTTAAATAAGTTAATTAAAATATTTTCATATATTTTAACATATTTTCGACTTTTTAAACACATAAAAAATAAATATTTTCATTTTTATAAGCACCTAAAAGTCCGAGCCCTAGTGATGATGATTCATGACAAGTAAGTATCCAATTCGGCATTTGCCTTACGACTGGGGAAACCATGAAAAAACCGACGTCAAATTGGCTGGCCACGGGATTTGAACCTGATACCTCTGAATGCGAGTCCAAGACGTTACCATTTCGGCCACCTTGCTCGGTCGGACCGTTTTATTTTGCATACAAAGTCATATTTTGGTCATTTTCATGGTCTTGGTCATATTTCGGTCATACTTGTAATTTAACGTCATATTTCAGTTAAACACATTGGATAAAAAGAGCACTATTGTCAGTTATGCAGTGTGTGCACTAAATTGTCAACTCAATTTATTTCCCGAAAAATCGCCGCAAGCGAACAGTTTTTCCTGTATATGCAAAATTTTATTGAACTGGAAAGCCTCGGAATAGTTTTAATCCACAGAAGATAAAACAGGTGCTATTATCTGAGCGGAAGGATATACATTAGGTCGAAGAAAGAAAACCCAGCATCACAAAATGGAGACCGCAAGGACAAGCTCAGGAATAGGCTACATCCAGTTCAAAATGTCTCACTTGACAACAGCACAACCATTGGAATTCTGTTTTAATTAGACCCATTCATGTGTGTCTGGTTATTTAAGGATTATGTTATGTGGTGGTAATAACTGTGTTATGTTTGGTAATCGTAGAACTTGCTTTGCTTCAACAATAAATTACCTACGGAAAAATATTACTAAAAGACTCACGAACGAAATTCTGTGAAATAATGTATTATCAACCAGTCTTCACACTATTGCCAAAGCAATTCTGCAATCGATATTCCTTTTGGTCATTTACATATTATTATTACTTTTCCGAAATACTTAAATCAAAGGAAGAATACTGAACATAAACTTCTAAATCAAAATAACACTGGTCCATATTTCATAAGCCTATGTCTCTGTATTTCGGTTCACCTGGTGTTAGGGAAAGCATCCATGTTAAAATAAGCGGTAACCTTCCCTGTGGCGATAATATCGACCTGAAAACATCGATGTACAGGTAGGGGAAAAAAACGGACCGACTGAAATATCGAAGTTTCCGATATGAGCCACTGCGCCTGTCTCGCGGCATTCACAGGATAGCAGGGAATGTATTGAAATTTGTTCTAGTGTCGACTGTTGACTTAGCCCATTTCTAAACCCAGAATATTGTTTCTAATCGTATTGTTTTATAACTGAATATATTAATTATTAATATTATTATAAAATACTAACGAAAATTATATTATATTAGCTACAAGAGTCGGTCCGCTTTTTTTCCCTACCTGTACATTCCTATAAGTAGCAAATGGGTGTTTCATCTGAGTGCTTGTTTGTATTGTTTTACGTGTCAAGTGTTAGAATTACGTACATAAACAACACATTTTTGGAAAAAAATACTGTTTATGACCACCTTAATGACTTCCACAATTCACATGTCATGACTAGACCTGGGACTTTAGGCTAAAAAAAAAATAGTTTTAGGCACCTAAAATAGGCTTTTAAAACAAGTAAATAGGCTTTTAAAAGAGAAAATAGGCACTTAAAATAAGCTTTAAAAATGTGTAGATAGACAGAAAATAGACTTTTAAATATTACAATACAGTATATACTTATGAAACATGGTATACCTATTCTTAACAGAATTAACTGCAAAATTAGGCATCACGAACTGTGTTCACTTGAACAGATGTTCTTTCACTGGTGACTTGACACAGTAGTCCTTCCTCCTTAATCCTCCCCCTCCCCCGTCAGCATTCCTTTAGCGACAATTGTTTAGAATAATCATGTTTCTGTGAAAAACCCACCCTCTGCTGTTCTGATCTTCATTCAGGGATGTCCATTATAAGATTGTAAAAGTTACAGAAGTTGAATTTTACTTTATATTTACAAAATAGGCATTTTAGGCACTAAAATAGTAAAATAGGCTCTAAAGGTCCAAATAGACATTTTAGGGCACTATAAAACTCTATAAATGTAAGTGGGTTAGGGTATCATGAAACGTCCACACATTTAAAAATTGTTATATTATTTCATGAGGAACAAAATAGGCATTTGCCTTAAAATCCCAGGTCTAGTCATGACTTACTATGTTTCCGGTATACCGATGCTGTGTTATTTGTATAGATGGAAACCATTATATTTTTTACCAAAATGCCAGGAGCTCATTTTTTCCCATTCTCTCATAGCCCGCTACGGTCAATCCATTTAATAAATTACTGGAAAATTTTGAAACCCAAGCTTGGTCACATAGAAGAGCATGTCAGACATTAAGCTTTTTGTATAAAATAATTAATTCTTGTATTGATAATACAAACCTTATACAAAGAATTTATATATATGTAAAAGTAGTAGATTACGAAAACTATTTTGTATTCCTAGAGTAAACACAAACCTGCATAAAAACTCACCAATAAGCAGAACTCTGAATAGGTACGATCAAATTCACTCACTTAATATAGATATATTTGGAATCAATATTTTACAATGTAATTCTATTGCAACTTGTCCAAAATGGTCATTCATAGAAATCTGAATAATGTTTAACTATAGACTCATAAATGTACAATTGATATTGTCAACAAACATATTTTCATTATTTTATATTATTTATTATCGTATTTTATTCTTATTACTTTTTAATTTTTTGTTTCTTTGCATTCTTCTTACTTGCTTTTCTTCTTAATGTCTCTTATTCTCTTTACTATCTCCTATTGTATTTACTTCTTACATTTACATAGGTAATTATCTTAAAAACTTTCCTACTTTTTATTCACCTATTTCCTATTTGTGTTATTGTAAGTATATTAGGGTATGCTAGTGTAAAGCGGGTCAGAGGATAAAGCGGGTCAGTTTTTAAAAATAGCCTCTGTTCTCAAGGTTACATGATTTTTAGTACCTGCTACCAGCTCCCGGTCACAAGGAAAGTATCCTCTATACGTTGAGTGCTGTGGATGCAAGCAGATATGTGTATTGTTTGTGTGAACAAGAAAAGAATACAATTATTTTTAAGGTAAGTGAAACGACCTGTATACATTTTAAAATAAGCGTTAAGATGTCGTTAATATATTACAAGAAGTATTGCAGTGAATTTGTGCTATTAACTTTCATTATTAAATTCAATCTTTCTGGAAATGGTTGCAGCATTGTCGTCTTCCTCAAAGCCGGTATTCAGAACTACCAACCCCTGAAATAAATCACTGTAAATTCGGGTTAAGAGGGTCAGCAATTTCGGCCAAATAGGGTCAACAAATAGTAGATATACAGATGTGAAATAAAGTGTTTCTAATTTTTATTTTTTATCGCAGATGGGTAAATACCAACGCAAAACATCACGTTCGTGGACTGAGGACGACATGCAGAAGGCTTTATCCATTGAATGAGGATATCCTAAAGAAAAGCTATTTTCTCCCAGGGGGAAACACATTAGATTTGACTGAAGCCGGAACATCTAATATAGTCACTGCCAGTGTTCCAAAAGAAATGGAAAATAATCCTGAGATTGTGCATTCCACCCCCAAATCTAAAAGAAAAAACTCTGAGACGGAAAGTGACAAGATTTCAAACGTTTCAAAAAGGGAAACGTCAATCTTTCAGCGAGAAAACAGAAGATATCCCCGGAACATATTCAAGAGAGAATGTTGGTCCAAAAACGCAAAATGGAACTCACTTCTAAGGGAAATAAAGTAGCAAGAAGAAGAGTTGTAGAAGAAACATCGTCGTCCTCTGATGAAGAAGAGAACGAAGAACAACAAAATGACACGATGTGTGGTTTTTGCAATGTAAAATATAGTGGAAAATTGGGCGATTGGATTCAATGCCAGGGGTATGAAGGGAATGCTACCATGTAAAATGTGCAGGTGTTTACTTGTGGAAAGTGCAATCTTTCAAATTAAATATATTCGTGTTGTTATCCATGTTTTGTGACCAAATATAGAGAAAAAATCGTGACCCGATTTGCCCCGAACACTGACCCGATTTGCCCCGAACACTGACCCGATTTATCCTGACATATGAAGGTAAAAAGGGTCACTGCAGGCACTAGATTTTAGCTCATGTATGGACAGTAAATTGAGAGCAAAAAGAGGTCACTTCAGGGAAAGTATTACCATAATGAATAGAATGAGAAAGTGTGATGACTTCGCCGCTAATACAATGGTAGGTATAGGGAGAGCGGCGGTCCACCGAAACACTGGCAGCACCTTCGTTTGCGTTTCAACTTCTCAATGCTGCGTCATGATAGTTTGGCATCTTATGATTAAACTCGCAATCTTTAATTAACCCTTGGTCCTATTTCTGTGAAATTTGCGCAGAAATAATCTGCACAACACAGTCCTTCTGATGGTTAAAACAGAGACTTAAAAAATGCGGACATAAATGTTTTTATTTCATTATATAAGCATCACCAATTACACAAAATTCATGGAGGGTGAAAGGGAATTTGACTATGCGACAATTTTTTTCATTTTTGTGTCCCGTAAAAACTTCAAGCGAGAAAGTTTTAGGGAAATATTTCAACTTTATTTTAAATTCAGTACCACCTTTATATCTTGAATGGTTTACGAGTAATTGAGTGGTAATTATTCCGGGCGCTCAGCTCTCTGAATGATGTGGGACGATCGTGAAATGTTGAGGGTGAAGCAAATTTGACTATGCGACATTTATTATTTTATTTTTGTGTCCAGAAAGAGATTAAGGGTGTAAGGTTTAGTGAAATATTTGGATCTTATTATAAATTGAGTACCACCTAGCCTATATATCTATAATGGTTAACGAGTAATAGTAAATACTCTAAAGCTAAAGCTATCAGAATGGTATTGAGGTATTAGCAGGCATCTTTTCCATAAAATATCAGCAATAACGTAAAAAAATTTACATAATTTATTCGTGGTCTCAATAATAATACCATATTAACTAACTACTTGTACCCATACTGCAAGATTGACCCGCTGAGGAAGGGAGTGAATGAAGCTTTTTTCTAACTTAGTAAGTCTGCACTACTTTTAATGATGCATTTATTGGATTATTTATTTATCATATTTTCTGTTCACTTATGTTAGTAATTTTTATGTATAATTATCATAACAAATGTCTTATTAGTTTAATATCTTGTTCCTTTTTTTAATAATATAATTTAACAACATAAGATGCACATAATTTACAGCGAACGGCGAATGGTCGAGGGTTTGAGCAAATAGCGGGCTGTAGTTAAGGCAAGAGGATTTAATTTGTTTATGAAAAAATCAGGGAAAATGCTTTGAAATATTGTGTGATATATGTAGAATGCGTTGCAAAACAATTTTTGCGTATGTGCGTCTTTATCGGATGTTGAAACGCCAATTTTAAAGATCACGCGCCCTATTTTTGTAGTGCTGCTTATGAAATTTTCCGTGCCCTGCAATTCACAAACCACCCCTTAGTTTATATTATCTCTGTTCACATAATTTGTACACATATCTACACTTTTGACCGTGTTTCACCTACATAACTTACCCCATACGGCCAGGAGAAAATTAATATTATTATAAATAATATTTCTATTAATACAATATTAATACAAATTAATACTCAGTAATATTCTATACAATGTAATATTAGTATTAATTTATAAAATATCCCTTAGCTGTTTTCTACCCTAATTATACGTTGTTATTTCTATACAAATGTACATTCTTTAACAAATTCTCATCAAATTATACTAACATACCATCTACCCTATTTTCTAGGCAATAAAATATTAGATCAAATCATCCCTTAGCTGTTTCATACCTATATTATATAATTGTTCATTGCTTGTGAACATCTTCGATTTTTTGAAAGATGTGGAACGAAATGTTACGGTCAAGCTTCTTGGAATCTGAGAAATTACTGTTACACACGGCCATGTTTATTTTTGGAGATGAGATCTTCCAAGACGTGTAAAGCAGCCCGAAAATTGTCAGAAGTATCTAACAATTCAATTTAGATAAGGCGAGTCATTTTGAAATAGATTAATGTATTATTTTGTTTAATAATGTTTGCAATTTTTCCTATACCGCCCGTAGTAATCTTGCTCCCGCGACTCACAAGCAGAGTAACTGCTACCTAGCGGCGGAACCAGTGAACTACCTCAGTCATCACACTTTCTCCTCTATTCATTATGGTATTACTTAAATATGGCTGTATATATTGGTATATTTTGTGTCAAATATATTTAAAAATTAACAACAAAATTAAAGTTTCAGTGATTTTTGACCCGATTTACCCTTCGCTACCCTATGTATTGCTAGCGTAGTGATCAACATTCTAATTAGGTGTAGCCTATGCCTGTAATGTTCATTCATGATTAAATAATTAAATATATTACATAATGATGATATTCAACTAATTGTTCTTAAAATTGATTGTTTCCTGTCTGTTTTTCCAGGTAAGTGGATGAAAACGTTTGCTGCTGGGCCAAAGTCAAGAACTTGAGAAGCCATCCCGGTTAAGTAGCTAGATGCAAATTTAAATTTGTTACAATAATTAAAACTTCTAGGACGTTAACATGCATGCAGATATGCTAAATCCTACATAAAACACAAAACAGTGATTCGCAGTTTTTAATAACTCTACAAAAGTAGTAGGAAAGTTAATGTTGAGTTCCTGTATTCCTGTAACATTAGCCTAAAGATAATCTTTATTTTTTTTAGCTTTCTTCAATATTACAATCTGTTCTACACTGAAAATAAGTAATAATGATACAAGAATGAACATGTTACAAATATAGCCCAGTGGCTAATATTTGCATAACATAACAAATCTGTTTGACATTTAATTAAATCTGTAGATCAAGTCCAAAACTCTATTCCTATTGAGCCTCATAGGCGTAACCAGGCCGACCATATGGGGGGGGGGTTATAACATCCGCGGGGTCTGGCGAGTATGGAAGGAGAGGGGGGTCCGGGGGCCCTCCCCCGGAAAATTTTAAAAATTAAGATGCAAAATAACGAGTTTTAAGCTTCCGGGGGTTCTCCCACGGAAAATTTTAAGAATTAAGATGCAAAATAACAAGTTTTAAGCTTCCGGGGGTCCTTTTCCGGAAAATTTTAAAAATTAAGACGCAAAATAACGAGTTTTAAGCTTCCCACGCTTTATACTTGTATTAAGCAATTTATGGGCAGACTTAAAAAAATTATACAATTTTCCTTTTTTTAATCAATGGGGGGGGGGGGTTCAAACCCCCAAACCCCCCCCCTAGCTACGCCTATGTTGAGCCTACACGTGTTTGTCCCATTGTTCAGGAGATTCACTGCATATGAATTGGGGGGGGGGTTTGTTTAGACGATTCTGGTAGGCCATACTGTATTTACTTATTTCCTATTTTACTATTGGTATTTCAAGGTCTTGATAAATATATTTCTTACTGATGTACCAGGGAATTTTACCAATAGCTCGTATCGTTTTGGTTTGGAAACGTTCTAGAATAATCCTTAATGATATCAAGGATTTCAGTTAGGATAATGCATTTTTATTACGATGATTATAATTCTGGTGGTATGAGGACCGGTGACGTAGTAAAAATGATACTATTTTTAACAATATAGTCCTACCAGTTAGAAAGAAACCTGGGCTTAACGAAGATGTTATTGTACAGCAACAGGTTTTAGCAACATTTTCGGCCTTGTAGAAATCGAAAATTTATTTGTTATTGAAAAATTACCTGATTTATTTGAATCCTTGGCTACATAATATATTAAATATCGTGATAGTAAAAGACACACTCCTAAATAAAAATTATATCAAATAATAAATATTTTACATAATTATTACCATGCATTTACACTCTTACTATAGCATTTACTTAAATAAACGTACAGATTCGAACACAATTCATGGGTTATGTTTGTCCTTTAGTTTGAGCGGCTTTTCACTAGATTTCATTCGATCGTAACCCTTTTTCTATTTTAGTAATTAAATTACATTAGCTAACATCATTTCAAATATATCAGTCAATTAGCGCAGTTCTAAATAATTAGGCCTACCTGTATCATGGGTTTATATATACTGTATATATAAGTTAAAGCTTTCAACTTCAAAGCTGTTATTCAGATGGCTAGGAAGCTGTCATGACCTGGTATTTTGTTTTTGCCAGGCTGTCCTAATTTGTGATTTAACTACTACCCTGTCACCAGATAGTCAAACTAAAATATAAATTCTAGAGTGATAGGGAAAAAGTGAATAAGTCAGAAAACCATAGTTTCAAGAGAAACAAAAGAAAAATTATTTCCACAGCATTGTTACAGTATTTAGATCAGCCCACCCAGATATTTTTACATAGTATAAGATAACTCTGCCAGATAAATTTTAATCTTTGGTTTATCTGGCAGTCGTCTGAAACAAAAACTGGTATGTGACTTCTTTAATATTTGCTGAAACAAATACAATATTATCAACTTCCAATATTGTTATACCATATTCCCAGCCAGGGCCGTGGAAAGAAAGCAAGGGCCCCAGGGACAAATTTTCCCGGGCCCCCGTCAAATATTAAATTCTCTACCCAACTCGCCCTTTATAATGTATGCAAAAAAAAAGATTATGTAATGATATTACATAATTATTAAGTGGTGCCAGAATGGTACCGGTACTTTATGAGATTGTTTGGTAGACAGGAAAATATTTGTCCATCAGACTGTTTGTCTGTCCGTGAGTCTGTAAGCGCGATAACTCAAAGAAGCTTTGTCGGATTTTCATTAAACTTAGTACACCATTTATAACGCCCATGGAACGAAGCCTATTGATTTTGGACCAAATTGATGCCGGGCACGAAACGGAAAAATACATTGAAATGTTCTAGTTAGGAACAATTTTATCTGTATGTACCAGTTTAATCTTTTGAAAATTATGATTTTAAATGCCGAACGTTAGTGAGACCTACTGTTGAGTCCAAAAGGATTTCTGCTTCTACTTTTCAAAAATAGCCATTTTTCTTCAAGATTACTCCGTTTCAGATTAACTGATTAATTCCGTGTCACCATTATACGACAGGACACAGATAAAATAAACACATAAAACATAAATTAAGCTGTTTATTGACTTTTAACCAATTTTATTTTACAGTAAATTTAGAAAGTAAAAAATAAAACCTGGTCAGCCGGGCCCCGGGGCTGCAGCCCCGGCTGCCCCTCCCTCTCGTCGGGCCTGTTCCCAGCATGTAAGCTGATATTACTTTGCGAAAACCAACTATGAATATAATTAGCCTATATTGCTTATTTTTTCTCATTTATTTATTTACAAATTACTGCAACATTTACTATTTCATAAAAGAAGAAAAAAGGAATACAACAATAATTTCATTTTCTAGTGCAAGAAAAGAAGCCTAAATGTTAATATTGAGAAATACACACGAATGAGCAAGACTGCTCGTGCTCAGGTGCATTTCCAAAAAGAATCAGAGTGAAGAATGAGGAGAGACAAAGAACAGAATAAAAAATGTACGATAAAGTTATTTTTACAAAAATTAAAAAAAAAAAAACATTAACAATAAAGACAGTTTTATTGTAATTTTTAACAGTAGTAGGTTTCCTGTACTAAGTTACATCAGCTTATCTAACATGTTACGGTATATAGCCTACTTGATTGCATAATTTATACCAAAAACCGTTTGTTATTTTATTAACCTGCAGTAAACTCTGTAGCAAATTGAATTTCTGTGTTTTGAATATTTGTGGTCTAAGGTGGATATCTCGTTACAATATTGTATCAGTTTCAGAAGTGTGTAGCCTATAGTAAGTTATTACATAAACTGGTCTCGTACGAACATAGAAGATGTTCACACATTATCTTCCAGTGAATTTGTTGTTTTAGTCAGCGTTTCTCAACCTCTTTGAACCCGAGGACCTCTAAAATGTCTAAAAATTTTACGGACCCCTAATTTTAAATCCCATTTTTAAAAGAAGGCCTATATTCTTAATATTTTTGGTATTAATTATAGGTCATTATTTCGAAATGTATGAAAAAATTTTTACTTCTTTACTTTCCACTTGCTTTATGATTTTTTTATGTCTGCGGACCATCTGCACCAACTTCGCGGACCACTGACCACAGGTTGAGAAACGCTGGTTTTAGTTATTCTGTAGGACCATCTTCCTGAATAATAGGTTAACAGATGACGCACCCATGTGACTTTCTCTACTCTTGACAATAGCATTGTCACTACTCTCTGGCTCCACATTCCCACATAAATGTATGCACTGTGGAATGTGCTCATTCGGTTGTCTCAGTCCCACAAAAGCCGTATTAGGCCGTCTCCATGACTGAGTGGTAAGACCGCTCGCCTTCCACCGCTGGGACCCGGGATCGAATCTCGGTGGATCCATGTAGAATTTGTGGTGGATTAAAGGAGGTCGGGGCAGGTTTTCTCGGGGTGCTCTTGTTTCCCCTACCTTATATCATTCTACCGTTGCTCCATTTATCATAGTAGATCATTTGGTTGCAATAAAGAATTACGGTCTTACTAATAATCCAGTTGTAACATTTATACCAGGAATATACACAGCTGTGGAGAAAAATGTACTAATAATCCTTGCATAAGGCTGAATGTGTGCAACGCTTTACACATCCTGAGTCCCTTGTATAAACTTGACGTAAATAATAAAGATGGCCGATATCCGTAACAGCCGGTCGTTTCGTAGATGTCTGAGATTGAATTTTGAGGCTGTGCATATTCTGAGCTGCTTTTGCGAAATTATAAACATTGTTCCTTATTTGCGGGACATATTTCCATACTTGTACCCATGATTACAGTTTTCTGAAAACAATATAATGAAATACTGAAACTAGATTTGCTTTCGGCAGACGACACGCTATTGTTTGTTCACTGCTCCGACAGATGGCGTTCAGCAGTCCTTCATAGCCAGGGGCTAGTAATGTCATGACCAGCGTGACGTGTTTGATGACGATTCACGGTGTAACCCTTGGCAGTTATACTGCGTTTATTGGTAATACGGCTTATGTAGAACTTGTGTGGAGAACAACCAAACAACCGTTCGACGCAAATATAAGCAGCTTTTATTAGTAAGGCTGTTATTATAAAAAGCTGTATTGTTCCGAGTTTTGTGGAAGGGTTATAGAAATTCAAAATTCAAATATTTTGTGCTTTAGTATAGGCAATTAGTGTGAAAATTGAAACAAATCGTTGCAACTATTTTCAAGAAAAACGGGAATAACAGTATTTTCATAACGTAAACTGGGAGTAAGATATGTTACGGAAAATTATAGGCTATTAAACGAATGTTAGATCTAGTACTGAAAAGTCGATATAGAATTTCAGGATCACACAATATATGCCTGTATGTCTATCTAGTGGAGGGTACGGGTAGCGGAAGCAATAATGAACAAATTTCAGTTGTTTCACAATGTTATAAATTTTTTGCACGACTTAACTAATTAGTGGCACTTACGAATATTGTTGCCGTGGATCGTAAGTTGACAGTCCCGCACGCAATCTTGTTGCTATGGAAACAAAACAAATTTCCGTGCGGTAAGAATTTACTTACGGCACTCATCAGAATACAAGCCTTTATGGACAAGGCCCCCCAGGACAAATATTCGGTTCCCATAACAACAAGCACATGCGAATCACTTTCTGAAATATTGTATCCATCTTCAATAGTGTAGGCCTATGTACATAATATTTTCAGCTGATATCTCAATTAATATAAATAAATTGATATAAATAATCAATGTGCAAAAAATACTACTCGTGCCGTAAGCGCATAACGGATCTCGGAAATTGAAAAAACTCTTTCCTCGATCCGTATGCACCGCTTACGGCACTTGTATCGCAATATACTATATTAGCAGTTTTCATGTAACCTTATAGAAATATTTGCGTGCTAGGTTATTACTAGGGCAAGGCATTTGATGATTTTGCATCTTTTTTATATGATGGTTAAAAGATAGCTCGAATATATATAAATGTGTATCATCAATTAATTGATCAAATAAGAGCTATTTGTTTTTGCATTTTTTTGCTATTTTGCATTTTTTTGTAATTTTCAATAGATAGGTCTTTTTTGGCAATTTTTAGGTCATTTTCGGCATTTTTAGGACTTTTTCGGCATTTTTATTGTTTTTTTAAATGAAGTCTTACATTACATTTTTAGTTTTTTAATTATTATTTCTGATTTTTAATGCTTGTCTATTATAACTGTAAAAGCAAATAACATCCACAGGAAATAAAGCAGATTGCAGCGTTACTGGAAGGAATATGCATTTTGAACTCTTGTTACATTTCCAAGAAAATACAGTATAAGCAATACCTGCTTTTCCTATTTTTAAGCATTTTGAACTAGTCTACATTTCCAAGAAAACAATGTTTTAAATACAAGCGGCTATTGACAAATGTGTCCTTCTTGCATTAAAGAAACAACACTTGGGACACAGCTCCGTTAGAGATAAGCGAGGCGACTATACCTGCTTTATTATTTTAAAGGAATGTGCATCATGAACTAATCCGAGCATCCTATTGTTATTCATTTTCAGGTAGGAGGACTTTCACTATGTCTTTCAGTTGTCTGTAAGAGTTGTATGAGATTGTTGAAAGAAGAGTTCAGTAAAATGCCCAAAGTGAAAGAAAGTACGTTTGATAAATTAAAACGATTTGTTTCCGAGTACGGAGAAAATGTTTTTTCCACCGATGGAAAAATATTGTAATAATGATAAAATTTATTGGTAATTTTTTTATTTTTTGGGGTCATTTTTTCACTATTTTTAGGTCATAAATGCATTTTTTATTTTGCATTTTTTCACTTTTTTATGGTCATTAAATGCCTTGCCCTAGTTATTACCAAGGAGAATTTTCCAATCGATGATGTTTTTCCGATGAAAACCCTATTATATGTCTATCTGTTTATTTTAACTCTAGCATCTCATCTAGGTTCAGATTTATTAGGAAAGTTATGACCTGTTTTGTGGGCTCAAATTTTCCATCCAAAAAATGCAAGCTTCAACCTAACTTTTTCGTTGAATTTGTTGTTGCTAACGCATTGCTACGTAGGAGAAAACATAATAGGCGTAAGCTATAGTACAGTATGCATTTAAATTGATAAACTTCATATTGATCTAAAGGGGAGAATATATATATATATATACATAGGCGTAGCCAGGCCGACCATATGGGGGGGGTTATAACATCCGCGGGGTCTGGCGAGTATGGAAGGAGAGGGGGGTCCGGGGGCCCTCCCCCGGAAAATCTTAAAAATTAAGATGCATAATAACGAGTTTTAAGCTTCCGGGGGTTCTCCCACGGAAAATTTTAAAAATTAAGATGCAAAATAACAAGTTTTAAGCTTCCGGGGGTCCTTCCCCGGAAAATTTTAAAAATTAAGACGCAAAATAACGAGTTTTAAGCTTCCCACGCTTTATACTTGTATTAAGCAATTTATGGGCAGACTTAAAAAAAATTATACAATTTTCCATTTTTTATTCAATGGGGGGGGTTCAAACCCCCAAAACCCCCCCCTCGCTACGCCTATGTATATATATATATATATATATATATATATATATATATATATATATAATTTATTTATATATATATATATATAATTTATTTAAAAGGTCACTCCACAATCTGCTATAGGCCTAGTTAATGTTTCAACTGACAATTTTTAATTTTAATAGAGTTCAGTATCACATTTCTGTTGTGTATGCACATCAGAATACTGACTTTTACTAGTAAATTTATCTTTTAATTATTTGGTATAATCAGTTTCAAGGCCTGTGCATGGTTTTACGTCTAAGATTATATGAATATTAACACATGTTTTTAATAATCCTACTGTACATAAAGATTGTAGGATCTTTAATGGTCTTAATCGCTGTTTTGAAAACAAAATAGGCCTATTGAACACCATTTAAACGGCATTTTTAATTCCACGCTATCAATTTTGATTCTTATGTTTTTTTATAAATCATTGTATTTGTCTAAAAGGCAATCGTAATTAGTGTTGTTGTTGGTAATAGTTTTTGTTTATGTAAGTGTTGTAACTGTTTCAACAAAGTCTGCCAGACTGTTGAATTAATTTTCTTTCCTTACTTTATAAAGGGGTAGGCTATAAGAAGTGACATTTAAAAGAATTCTATGCAGTCCCTATAATATAAAGCCAGATGGCTGACCCACTCACTCACTCACTCACTCACTGACATTAATGTTTGCCCACTTCCAGTTGAGCTAGAAACTTGAAATTTGGTACACATATAGCTTTTAGGCTGTAAACCTCAGGAAAATTTCAAAAAGTTAATTTTTTAAATTTTTAGCCCTAAAAACCCCCGAAAAATTGCTCGGTTTCCATGGCAATGGTATTATCAAACAGTGTTCACATAGGGCTCTGAAAGTTTAGAAATAATTATTTCCTTAAACCTAACGGGATGGTCGAGATAGTAACGTCTTGGAATCGCATTCTGAACAGGGTTGGAAAAAACATGTTTTTTTAAAAAAAAGAACAAAAAAAGTTTTTGTTTAAAACATGTTTTTTGTTTAAACTTTTTTTATGTGAACAACAATGTTGGTTGTTTTAAACGTGTTTTTAAAACTTTTTTATGTTTACAACAATGTTGTTTGTTTAAAAAAGTTTAAATTGTTCATTTTGTTTATAACAACCATTTAATGTATGCAGACAATTTACATTTTGTCAAGCCAATGACACCCTGTGCTAAGATGTTCAAGATTTACGAGTCGTAGACTTAATAGTATTTGAAAATACATTTTGTACCAGTAGTATTTGTTTATGATTTAATAGTTCATGATTAATAAAAAATAATACAAACTACTGTTTAATTACTGCCTTTACTGCTCAACTGATGATTGACTTTCACCATGCTTTACGTGGCCTTAGCCGCCTTACATTTCAAACTTGCAAGGGATATTTTCCTTCAACATACTAACAACTCTGTTATTATCTGCATGTGCTAATTAAAAACATGTTATCAGAGGAAACAGAAAAAGTGTCATCATCAGTGTCACTTTCATTGTGTGTCTTGTCTGTAAGGGTAGCCAAACTGCATTTCTGGAAATGAGTTTTCATTCTAGCCACAAGTACAGCGATTTCTGCCTTGCATTTTCTGCACTTTGCTCTAGGTGTTTTTAGTCCAGTAGAATTAAAATCCAAATCGGAAATAATTGCTACAAAAGGTTTTATTGTTTTAATGGCTTCATTTGTTGCTCAATATGACTATCCTAGGTTTCCCCCTCGGCGGAGTTGTGCATAAGTGGTGGGGGGTAAAAATGTAGCCCCCGAAGGGGTAGATTTGCGGTTTTACGGTTATATCTCGTAAAGGACTCACGATATCGAAAACATGGTGGTATTAAAAGTTGTAGGGCATTAAATTCTGCATTGAATGACACTAAACACATTTTTTGGACACCCCATTCCCATACTACTGCTCATCAAATTTGGACAATTTTACATATTTGTGAAAAATTTTCGTTTTAAGTTCTGCTTTTTGGTAATATCATCTAACTTAACCCATCTATCAATAAAGTGGTCCATAAAAAAGTAATAAAGGAATAAATTCTGCGTTCGATGAGATTAAAAGTGAATTTGTTGGACCAGCCGTTTCCGTAAAGTTCTACATTTATTCCAGTAGTGTAAAACCAAAAAATTAGACGAATCGGAAATAATTGCTACAAAAGGTTTTATTGTTTTAATGGCTTCATTTGTTGCCCAATATGACTATCCTAGGTTCCCCCCGGCGGAGTTGTGCTTAAGGGGTGGGGGGTAAAAATGTGACCCCAAAAAGGGTAGTTTTGCGGTTTTACGGTTATATCTCGTAAACGACTCACGATATCGAAAACATGGCGGTATTAAAAGTTGTAGGGCATTAAATTCTGCATTGAATGATACTAAACACATAATTTTTGGACACCCCATTCCCAAACTACTGCTCATCAAATTTGGAAAATTTCACATATTTATGAAAAACTAGTGGACCCGTGCTTCTCTGCAGCACTTCTGAAAGAAGAAGAAGAAGAAGAAAATGTCTTGCCCCCATCACTTTTTTTTAACTAAAAATATCTATAAAAAGATTATGAAAAGAAGAAGAAATTCTTGCACAAAAACACAATTTTTTTTATTAAAGATCTCGCTTTTTCTTCCTCTTCGGTTTTATAAAAATTTAGTGTCCGCGCATAACGTTCCTCTCAATCAATTGATTTGAGTGATCAATTCGGCATGTTAAAGAGCTGTTTCTGGCGAGTGTTCTTAGCCTTTCACCGGCTGCGTACGTTAATTAGAGCCTGAGATATCGTCTCTCAAAGTTACAGAATTTCTGTATCTCGAAGATGGTGGTAGTTGGGTGATTTCCAATGCCCGATAACATAACTGTGCTTGAATACCATTCGTTTAAAAAAAAATTAAGCAAATTGGCCAAGAATTTTCTAATTCTTTTAATACGGTAATAGAGATGTGTAAACATAGTACTATAGCACCCATTGTACTAGTCTTGTGCTTAGTAAATATATAAAATATTAAAATTGTAGAAAAGAAACACAATTCTTCAAATCAATTAGAGATGATTTTATTTCATAACAAAAATTGTAGTTAAAAGTATGAAGATGAAAAGGGGAAAAATGGTAGATACACAAATTTTACAGACGTCGACGTTTCATTGTCGTTGGGCCACTCGGCTCCTCAAAGTCTGTAATTTCCGATAAGGAGTCCGTCACCCTATCACTTGGCTCGTAAAAGTCTGTAATTGTCGTCGCCCCATATATGCGGTCCAGGTCTTCGTCAACATCTGGTTCGTCTGTTGCATCTGGTTGGAGGGAGTTAGTGCAGGAGTTCCCCTTGCAGTTGGCACAAATCGATGAGCAATTGATTCCAACCTTCCGATACCCACAACCACGTGCACACCCCTTGTTGCACTTGCAGAAAATTGTGGAGAGAAGAGATTGTGGAACAGGTTCCTTGGAGGTAGGAACGGGGTCAAGTCCAAACTTTGAAGCCTGCCATCCCCAGTGGAGCGGATCCATCTGGTGTCCTAACCACATTTGTACCTGTAGGTAAGTTCTCAAGTAATGTTGGCGGGCTGCTTCGGATGTTGGTGGTAGGGATGCCAGGTTAAATTTGGATTTCACGAGGGCTTTGGAAAATAGGTCAAATCGCAATTTATCGAAAGTATCTCCTGCCCTACCTCCGTAGAGGGTTGTTAAAAATTGTAGGCCAGCTTCGGCAATAGCTTCAGCTATTGACCACCTTCTTCTTGCCCTGCCTGAAGAGTGCCGAAGTTGTGTCAAATCCACTTATGGCGTGGAGAAATATGAGTGGCCTTCTGATGTTGTCTGCCAGTTCGAAGCTGTTGGGACCAAATACTTCTGATGGGGTCGTTCCTCTTCAAAGTTTTGAGAAATATATGTTTGCTGATGGTGTGGCTAGGGCATTTAGCATGATTAGGAGGTCTGTATCTTCACCAACTACCACAACCTTCTCATGCTCCTGTGATACCTCAAGAGCCGTGGCAACAATCGGGTGGTCTTCAAGCACAGATATGTTATCGGGCATTGGAAATCACCCAACTACCACCATCTTCGAGATACAGAAATTCTGTAACTTTGAGAGACGATATCTCAGGCTCTAATTAACGTACGCAGCCGGTGATAGGCTAAGAACACTCACCAGAAACAGCTCTTTAACATGCCGAATTGTTCACTCAAATCAGTTGAGTGAGAGGAAAGTTATGCGCGAACAATCAATTTTTATAAAACTGAAGAGGAAGAAAAAGAGAGATTTTTAATAACAAAAAAAAATTGTGTTGGGGTGCAAGAATTTCTTCTTCTTTTCGTCATTTTTTTAGAGATATTTTTAGTTAACAAAAAAAAAATTGATGGGGGCTAGACATTTTCTTCTTCTTCTTTCAGAAGTGCTGCAGAGAAGCACGGGTCCACTAGTTTTTCATAAATATGTGAAATTTTCCAAATTTGATGAGCAGTAGTATGGGAATGGGGTGTCCAAAAAATATGAGTTTACTATCATTCAATGCAGAATTTAATGCCCTACAACTTTTAATACCGCCATGTTTTCGATATCGTGGGTCGATAACGAGACATAACCGTAAAACCGCAAAACTACCCCTTTTGAGGTCACATTTTTACCCCCACCCCTCAAGCACAACTCCGCCGGGGGGAACCTAGGATAGTCATATTGCGCAACAAATGAAGCCATTAAAACAATAAAACCTTTTGTAGCAATTATTTCCGATTTGTCTAATTTTTTGGTTTTACACTACTGGACTATTTATTGTGTTTAGAAGGAGGAATTTCAATAAAATATGTCCATATAGAGTATTTTCTTCTACCAGTAGAACTCATGGCATGAACTTAAATAGCAAATACTGTACACTCCAAACTAAAATTCACAAGCAAGTGCAAGCCTAGACAACAACCACTGACTGCTGGCTTGGGTTCACCATGTACAGGGGATTCACTGCCTTGAGCCTTCACAAACAATTGAAATAACATAATCATCCTACTACAGTGTTACCAAATTGGCACATTCAATTTTTAACATATCCTACTACAGTGTTGCCAAATTGACACATTCAATATTTAATATTAACAATCTCTTTCTTTAAAAAGGAAGACCACAAAATAGATGGTAGGATGCAGTCATAAAAAATTCAAATCAATTACTCGAAATCAGAAACTTGAAGCTGGCGGCAGAGGATAGAGAAGTCTGGAGGAAAAGGATACAAAAGACACCACCTCTCATGATTTTCTGGTATTCTGGTCCTAGTTTTCTTTTCTGTTTACAACACTAACAGGGTGTCACTGACTTGACAAAATGTAAATTGTCTTCATAATTAAATGTAACACGCAATTAAAAAATGATTTAAACATATGCTAAAAAAACATGTTTAAAACAGATTGTTTAAAACTTTGCTAAACTTAAAAAAAAAACAAGCACTTGCTTTAAACATGTTTTAAACACTTGTTTTAAACGTTTTGTTTTAAACATTCCAACCCTGGTTCTGAAGTCTCAAGTTCATAATAATTAAGTCAAATTAACATTTTTGTCCAGAACTAACAAAATTTTCTTCTATCTATTAAAGAAATTTCATAATTTATATTCTTTAATGATAACTCGTAGATGAAATCTCGCATTTTTACTAGTGTCTTTCAGTGATTTTCCCGGTCGTAAAGGCAATGCTAAATTGAATATTTACATAGATAGGCTATGAAATCTACGTAAACAAAATATTTAGCCAATACAGCAGACTAAATACACGCACCCTATCTCCCATAGATCTTTTAAAAAAACCTTTCCCGAGAACCTCAGCGAGTTAAATATATAAAACTGCTCATAATACCGCTGAAGATAGCCTACGAAGATATTAGTACAGTACTTCACTCTAACATTTTTATAATGGCTTCGAATAAATACTGTTAATCTGTTATCAACAGTAATTCCCGCTTTAATAGTTCTGGGAAAGTCGTACATCGCTAACTGGTGACACAATTGGAATTAAATTCGCTATCAGCAGACAGCATGGCGCGACTACGTGACTCAATACAAGTTGACATTCATCAGAGGATTCAATTCCTTTTCGCTGATAAGCTGTTGCATTCCGCTATGATCGTAGTTTTGCCTTCCATTAACTCGTGCGCGAAGGCTTCGACAGAAGACTTATATCATCTCGTAAATACTATGTATTCTTTTGACTAAATACCCTGCGATCCTACCCTCAGGGTAAAACGCAGGTTGTAAATATGTAGCTAAATTAAAAAAAAAAAATAATAATAATAAAAAAAACAAAAAACAAAACGGTTCAGTGTCAACAATGTTAAATTAATAACATTATTATTGCCGTAAGTACAACATAAGTGGTTTGATGATGATGAGTGTTCTGCCTTGTTAGTAATAAATAAATATGTGTGATTTTAAAGGTTTCTGAGCTCTGTTAGTAGCCAGGGGGAAAAAAATGTTTGAAACAAAGCAAAACCGAAATGAAATGCAAACGTGAGTTATGTAGACTTTGTTATTGTTATTTGGTAAGTTTAACGTGATAATTAGGGCCCATATTTTTATGTTTTTATGAACCCTGTTTTAGTTTTTTAAACAATAAAATACAGTAGTTTTAGTTTTTTACAGTTTTCCGACGATTTTTTAAGTTTCACTTTCATAAGTACAATAAACACATTAAAAATCATTTTATTTTTACTTAAATTTCCTTGACTCTGAACCACAAAACTTTAGGGACACTTTTGGTTAAGTTTAGAACTACTACTGTTATTTCCAACTCCACTACAAACTCACAAGGACGGTTTTCAGTTAATCAACTTTTAGAATACTTTAGGCCTACTTTCGGCGTCTTGCTGGAGCAAACATTGTGAATAAACTGCAAGTGTAAGCTTCCTAAGAATGGATTTAATTTACTTCGAAAGAAACTGGGGATTTGGGTTCACTTAAGATTTCCTTTGCCGGGATAATGGGGTACAAAATGACAATATTACAAAACACAACTATCTTACAAAATAATATACTGATAACAGTGAGCAATTTGCAAAATATAGAGAGAGAATTAAAAAAGTAAATTTATAGTAGAACAATAATAATTACATTAATTAATATAATAATTATTTTTATTTTATAGTAGGCCTACTTTACATGAAAAGCATTTTAGTCATTTTTAGTTGTTAAAGTCTTTTTTTAGCCATTTTTGGGTTTTATAAGATTGAACTATGTGACTTTCCTTGACAGTGAAACGGATAATTATGTTAAAATATCACAGTTGGCTAGCAAGAAACAAAATAGTTTAAAACCTAAGAATCCGGGCCATAGTTCGAACTGATAATAAGGGGAATAATATTATTTTAAATGTTCAATAGTACATTCAAACACTTGTTAAACAAATCGATTATATGGCTTTCAACGGTTGTTTGGCTGATCACTCTGTAATAAACGTCAAATCGGTAAGACGTTTCTCCCCCGCGGCGTAGAAGTAAGACATGTGATTGCACTCAGTCATTGCTATCTGTGGACAGTCAGCAACATGCGCAAAAATGTAGTTTCAGTACCGGTAGTGCATTAGAGTGATTTCAACAAGCTGTATTCATGGATAAAATTAAGAAAAGAAGACCCGAAAACTAGGGGAAGAAATCAGCTAACAATCTTTCCCAACAAATTTCCTTAAAAATGGATGAATAACCTCTACATTTTATCGTAAACTCTTGCCAAGCGACCGGTTGTTAATATGCCATCCAACTTTGTTAAACAACTCTTTCAGTCCGTGTAAAGATTATTTTAATTGATTAAAATCATATGGAATATTGGGCCGTGGTCTCAGGTTAATAGGGCCTGGCGCTTCGCCCATCACCTTTACCTCCAAAAGATCTCCATCACAGCCATGGGCGAAACGTCAGGCCCAACAGGCCGGAAGATTTTAACCTACTAAACTTCACCTACGTAATTACATTTGTTATTGTTTACGGAAGGATTATTAGTAAGACATTTTTATTCTCGGTTTTGTACATTCTTGGTTTAAATATTACACATTGATTGTAAGTAATAATTATCATAGGTAATCCCAAGTGAGATTACGAATTTATTGATATATTTGCAAGAACGAAGTTGGAGCAAATTTATCTGATGAAACACGTAATCCCTAATAGGATTTATTAAGACTATTACATGAATAAGATTTAACGGATTTTGTAAATAATAATAATTTTCTTACTTTGTTGTCAATATTCTGCCAGCCGTAAGATCACGGCATAGTAGATGAATGAACGGTCCACGAATCGATTCGATGAGTCGATCCGATTTCCCAATTCTGCCAATAGTATGCATCACAAGATGGAGGGCGTCGTGGTAGTTGCTTACATCAATAACCTATAAAAGCACACGAACTGGCTTGCACCGAAACGAAATTGTGTTTTTAATCAATGGGCATTTATATTATTTCTATTTCCAAACAAGTTATGTTGTATAAAATGTGTTTTCATTCCGTTTAGTGGCAGCATGTGACGTATTAATCAACGCATGTTGATGCCTTACGTGTCCAGTAACGAGCTGACGTTTTATAAGATAAAATGGCATCCTTGCGAGGATATTATAAAATAAACGATCTTGATTGGTTTATATTGGTCGATATTGCTAAACGTTATTCGTAAATATCAAACACGTGGCGTATGAGTGGTGAAATAGTGCTAAATTAGAAAACTTTACATAAAACTATATTAGGCTATGTTTGGAGAATTCGATGAAAACGGTATAAACTTGCAGTGAAAATACTTCGTTTGAGCAAAACTTGGCCCTAGTCACCTAGAGCAGCGTTTCTCAACCTTTTTGAACCCGAGGACCTCTGAAAAAAAAATACGGACTCCTAATTTTAGGCTACATCCCATTTTTAAAAGAAGGCCTATATTCTTAATATTTGGGGTATTAATTATAGGTCACTATAACGAAATATGTGAAAAATTTGACTTCTTTACTTTCCACTTGCTTTAAGATATTTTTAAATTATGTCTGAGGACCATCTGCACCATCTTCGCGGACTACCAGTGGTCCGCGGACCATAGGTTGAGAAACGCTGATCTAGAGCATGCTATTGTTTCATTGTGTCATTACACAGATCATACCTGTCTAACACACTATGTTTTTCAACTGTTCAGTTTGAAAAAGACACAGTAATAGCATAATTATGTCGATGTATTTAGTAAACATAAGGTGGACTAGAATGAAAACATTTACACATATGTTGTTTCAGCTCTATTGCGTGTTTGTGTGTAGGATTTAGAAATAAGAGTTTTTCGTATGGGCGTAACCCACTTTATAGAAGTGACCTCGCGGGGCATTTGTAACAGGGCGTTATTTTTTATTTCGCAAGACAAGTTTTTTTTTTTGTTATACTGAAAACAAGTAAAGTATACACTTATATACAAGAAGATGGACTGAATGCAGAGTAACAAATCTTCTTGTGCCCCCCCCCCCCGTGCCTAGGTGTTATCGCGAAGTACACATGTAGCTGTGGAGTGGAGAATGGAAGCTGTGTCTTCAGGATTTCTGGCACCGGCCGTGTGTCTCAAGTGGGTGTGCAGAATTTGGCGTTTCAACCCACACTCAGAAGTTTTTTTTTTTTTTTCTAACACACTTGACATGATAAAGGACGGAGACTTTCAGAATGTTAAGAGATATTACGAATACGTAACACATGAATCAAAATACGCCATTAGGACGCTGTGGGCTAAATGACATAGGACATACTTCAAGTTTGCTTATAATGGGCGTAAGAAAATTGTCGGCAGTGGCCAGAGTTCCGGTTTTGTGGGTACTAATAACTGAGAAAACCAGCAGATTGTAGGGTTTGTCATTTAATGATAGACTGTGTTTACGATAGCGCTGTATGGATTTAATGAATTAATATATTTAACAGAGCGATTACAGTCAACAAGTTGGCTATAATATACTTATGCTAAAATTATTATTACTCCGAAAACTTGTTATTCTTATAGGTTCAGTGTTTTGAACAGCTTTACTCTCTCTGCCCGTACCGTATGTACGAGGCGCGTCCATAAAGTAAGTTTCCCTGATACCGTTTACAGAAACAAAACACAATTTCATGGAAATATTTATTGCAACAGATATAGCAAGTGTTCAGCTATTTTTCAACGTATTCGCCACCGGAATTGAGACATTTGCCATACCGTGTGACTAACTTTTTAATTCTTGGGTCTTAGAAGTCTGCCGCCTGGGATTTGAACCATTTTGCGACAACCATTTCCTCTTTTCTGTCATTCCCTGTTATTTCTTGAGGTGTAGGAAAAGGTGGATATCACTGGGAGCGAGGTCCGGGCTGAAGGGTGGATGTTTAAACTCTTCCCAGTCAAACTTCTGCGGCAGACTTGCTGCGAGGTGTTTAAAAATCCACTCTACAGCCCGAATCTCGTTCCCAGTGAGTTTCATCTTTTCCTACACTTCAAGAAATGACAGAGAATGGCAAAGAGGCGGACATGGTTGTCACACAGTGGTTCAAATCCCAGGCGGCATACTTCTACGACACAAGCATTAAAATGTTGGTCACAAATTATGGAAAATGTCTGAATTCTGGTGGCGAATATGTTGAAAAATAGCTGAACACTTGCTGTATTTGTTCCAATAAATATTTCCGTGAAATTGTTTCTGTAAACGGTCCCAGGGAAATTTTCTTTCTGGACCCGTCTCATAATTAGGTAGTACATTAAAATATATATTTTTTTTTTTTGGTCCTGAAATTCACCATCGAGGATTCGGCAATGAAGAAAATGGAGCATTTCCTAAGCTTGACGTCACACACGAATTTTAAAACCCAGTTATAGTCCAGTTTTTCATTGCATGGCCAGGTGGCTTCAAAGGAATAAACGATTCAGTCAGTGTTTATGTTAATTGGTCTGACTAAATCGGTCTTGGTTTCCGCGTTCCAAAACAAAAGCAACGTTGCAATATTCTTTAACTGTTATCAGTGACCTCAGTTCTTCTCTCGTTTTAACCAATTCACACGTGTTATTGTTTACTGCAACTTTATCTTGCCACCCCGCGTTTCACTGGAGTTGACGAGTAGCTGTCACATCCGTCACAGGAATTTCTTCGATTTTGATTGGCTGGGGTAACTAGCTGATTGGTGTTGTAAAATAAAGAACATGGGTTGAGCTATAGACAAACTTTTCCTCCTAATAAAAGGAAGCCGCATAATTATGTTGTTTATGCTAAACTAAAAACGTTGTCTGCTCTATTGGCATTGGCAATAAACAAAAAGTATTTCGACTTTACCTTTACCCGATTTTAATCATTTAAACTGTAGGTACATTATATTTTACTACAAAGTCAATATTAATGAAACATAGAAAAACGTACAGTTGCTTCCTAGTTACAAGACCAATTAAGTAAAATATAAGTTAGTTATTAACACTTACACGCGAATCGTTCATAAACTAAACGAATATAATGAAACAGCTAAAAGTCCAGCTTTGGAGTGCATTCCACGATTAGAAAGCGCCTCTATTGTATGTGACAATAACTTATAAACATACGAATCGAATTGAAGCGATCGATAATTCAGTGCGATATATTGAAAAATCGCGATGCTCATGTTTTTAAGTTTTGACAAAAGAAGAAAAAGAAAAAAACAAAGACGCCTGCAATTGATTTGACGATTGAAATATATTACCGAAAACTGATGTTTCAATAGCGCAAAAAATTCACGTTTTTATGCCAGTTTTTCACTCATAATTCGCGAACGAAAGCGAAAAGTAAAAATCCGACTTCGAGGTGCATTCGGCCACTCTTCAGTCCATCTATGTTTAAAATTTCATATCTCTGCATGCAGTAGATTTCTCTTATTGATTCAGAAGCATTCAGTATATGCCTGCATTTCTATAAAGAAATAAAATTATGAGAGTGATTAGTACAACCGTGCTGAAAAAGATAAGCTAACTTAAAGCTGTACTTATACAATTTAAGATAATGGATTTATTTTTACTTCCTCCACCAGCACCATAGGTCCTATATATAAAAGAGGAAGAATTTTTTAAGGGGCCCTGAAATTCATTGTTGATATTTCAGCATAAATGCGCGTTTGACGACCCTCAATCCAATATAAAATCTCATAAAAATAATATTTTGGTTAGATATCTTCTGGGCCTGTGATAAGAAGATTGGTGACGATATTGCTTTATTAATAATGCCACCTTCAATGCAGAAAATCTAGATTTCAGCTATCTTCTCGAAAATGGATCTAACGGTTTTGTTTAAATTTTGTACACGAAGTTCCTATATTCATACTAAAAGCTAAAACTTTCATTATTTTTTAAATGAAACTTCTTAGGAGCGCTAGGAAAATCGAGGATTGCGTGCACATTGGCACACGTGCACATCGGCACAATCGCATTTTCGTGCACATTGGCATATTATTTTTATCTTGCAATATCATCGTGCTCATCGCCACACACCCTTCGTAGGGGTGGACATAGAAACAAAGTTGGAATTACATTATCGTATTGTTGCAATGGAGTTCGCAGTAACTGCTAGATAGACAGAAAGACAAACACTTTATTTTATTATTATAGATACATACCGTGTACATTAATATTAGGTCTATAATTGAATTGTTTAGAAATCATTCATAGGCCTAAAGTATCTGCCTGCGATTGAATGAGACTTTGAATTAACCTAACCTCATCTAACCTGATGTAACCAGCCTAACCTAACTTAACCTAACCTAACCTAACCTGACAACCTATCTACGATATCTACAATCGGTTTCCTTAGCCGCGGTAGCTAAGGGGGTGCTGCCTTGGAGCCGTGGTGAAGGAGGCTGTAGGTTTCAGTCTCTATGTCCACCCCTAGCCCCAACGGGTTGTGTGGCGATGAGCACGATAATATGACAAGATAAAAATACTATGCCAATGTGCACGAAAATGCGACTGTGCCAATGTGCACCTGTGCCAATGTGCACGACACCAAAATGATGAGCTAACCCAAAGTTGCGTTACGCTCTAGCGTTACGAACAAAATCGTAGTGGGGCTGTGACGGACTGCACAGAAAACAGTGAACTCAATGATTAGACTTATCCAAAATTTAAAAAATCCAAAAATCCAAAATTAAAAAATCCAAAAATCCAAAATTAAAAAATAAAAGAATTAAAAGAAATTTACGGGAGCGCGCGTGGGAAAGGTATCAGGCATTGAGTGGGGGGGGGGGGCTATTAAAATTCCAAAATTAAACAATTCGAAGATCCAAAATTTAAAAAATTTAAAAATCCAAAAAATAAAAAATTCTAAGATTCAAAATTTAAAAGGTTAAAAATTTAAAAATCCATAATTCCAAAATTCAAAGATCCAAAATTTAAAAAAAATTAAAATTTAAAAAATTAAAAATCCAAAATTAAAATTCGAAATTTAAAAAATTAAAAATTAAAATAAAAAATCCAAGATTTTAAAAATCCAAAAACCCAAAATTAAAAAAGTCAAACAATCCAAAATTGAAACATTCAAATAATCCAAAATCGAAAAAGTCCAAAAATTAAAAAAATCCAAGTTTCACTTCCGTCGCATGGCGTTTTACGCACCCGATTTTGTTCTAATAAATTCTCTCAAGGATACATTTTTGCCAGTCATTCCACTCCTATACCTAAATTTTTAACTCTTAGCCCTTTAATGAAAAATGCTATTTGAATGAATATTAAACAACTGAACGCGCATTACTGCAATACAGCCGTTTACGCTGTTGGAATGTGGTATAGTACGTTTACATAGAGGATTCAGATCGATCTGAGTCCGATCCCCATATTGAGATCGCGGACTCAGTCCGGAATGAATTTTCGAACCGATCTTCTGCAAATGGAGGAACGGATTAGATTCAAATCGTATTCAATTCCATGTAAACGCTAGCGAACTCAATCCTGGTGCGCGCGCATACACTTGCATGGCGTATACACTTGCAGATAGATTTCAATCCCGCATGTAAACGTGGTAAATGATAAAGTGTGTGTTTCACATATGATATTTCTGATAGGATTTTTTTTTGGAAGTAGACACTATATTTCAAGTTTAGAATAGAAAATGTAAAAGTAACCTGAATTCTTTATGTGTGTCTTGAAATGTTGTAATTAGCAGTAATTGTAGATACAAAAAAGTTTAGTTAATAAGAAAAAGATGTTAAAAAGGACCAACAACCGACCACCCACTATTGTGATTAGATTGCAAAGGATAAAAAAGGAAAGACAACTACGAAGAGGGCCAATGTTCAGTGTTTTTTTCTGGCGAGGTGTCAGCTGATAGAATGTGTAGTCTACAAACCTATTGTGATGCAACAAGGTGTTTTAGGGTCAAACTTCATCCAGTATTACGCAAGACAATAGTCCGAAGAGGCGTGAATTATGACCTTCAATCGCCTACATATTATTACTTGGACTTCGTGCAAGGTCAACAATCTGTATTAATACTGGAAACCATTATTGTTTGTAAATATTTTTTTCCCAGCCATTGTTTTTATTCTCAGGCTAATCAGTAGGGCAAGTCATTTAATTTAATGACCATATAAAATAGTGAAAATTGCAAAATTAAAAAAAAGAGTGCGTGGAACGCCACGCGACAGAAGTAAAACTTTATTTTATTTTTTCAATTTTTTATTATTGGATTTTTTCAATTTTTCATTATTGGACTTTTTAATATTGGGTTTTTGGACTTTTTTAATTTTGGAGTTTTTAATTTTCGATCTTTGAATTTTTAATTTTGGATTTTTTAAATTTTCGATCTTTGAATTGTTTATTTTTTTATTTTTGGAATTCTAAATTTTTTATTTTATGATTTATTAAAATTTGGATTTTTGGTTGTTATAATTTTTAATTTTGTTTTTTTAAATTTTGGAAATTTGTATTTTTTAATTTTGGATTTGCGCGGTAATGAACCTCCGGGTTCCATAAAATAGATAATATACCTTTAGATTGCTTAGGAATTGTCTTATGCCATTGAGGAAGTAAGGTCTAAAAAATTTCCTTTCATTACTCCTAATCAATGAGTTGATTGTTTTCTGTGCAGTTCGCACCGAAACAAGTAAGTAATTTCGTTCGGTTTTGAGTCTGACTGATTTCGTGACGGTTTTAGTGTGATTGATTTTCCCGATTTCACTCTACCGCCACTAAAGAAGTTTTACTTCAAAAAATTGTAGGCCTATGCCCTTAAAAATAGTAAACAATGACAAAATTTAAAATAATACCAATAAATTATCTATTATTACTTATAATTAGTCTTTTAAGAAGCAACGAGTTGGTTATAGAGATTATTTAATTAATGACAGTGTGTTACATTTAAATTTACAGTAAAAACACTCTTATTTTGTTCCTAACGAAGTAAGTAAATTATTAATAAGTTACTCTTGGGACATTCTTTGCGAAAAAAAATTACTTCTGAAGTTGCATGCCCATCAATTGCCCCTAGCAAATTCCTCACTTAACTTTTATACACAAATGAATGACACAGTGAATGTCCTTCTGATATACCAATTATACTGAAAGCCTGCTTTGTTTCCTGCAGACGTTACTTGCTTATAAACTTACAGTAGACAATCATTAAAAACAGAATCAATAATGAAAAATTCAAAATTCAGCGTAATGTAACACTTTATTTTTTTTAAATACATTTTAACGTTCTTTTCCGTTTCATGCCCCTTGCTTCCGAATATAGGAATCTTATAGGTAAAGTGATCCCTATACAGGCCATGGAGGCCCAGAGGGTTCCAGAAGGTTGAGGCTCCTAGATTTTGGACATTCGGCACTTGAAGGTGGTAAGGTTGTCAGCCTTACGCACCGGCCGCCTTCACCCCCAGGATTGCTCCTGGTACTCATTTCTGTTAAGAGGCTGAGTCGACCCCAGGGCCATAGTGCCACCAGAAGGATTAGGTCAATTGAAAAACTCCAACGACCTCATCGGGAATCGATCCCGCGACCTTCCGGTCTGTAGCGCAGCGCCTCGACCACTACGCTACGGCGTACCCCTTATAAGAATCTTATAGAACCTAAAAAGGGCTAAATCGGACTAAAGGGCCTAAAAGGGGCTAATGAGGACTTCTTCTGAAAAACTTGGGGGCTAAAGAGGAGTTCTGCTGAAAAACTAGGGGCTAAAGAGGACTTTTGCAGAAAAACACGATTTTTAAATAAATTTTCCAATTAATGGAAAGGAAAATAAATATGTAAATTTGTGCATTTTAAGAAAATACACAATGAAAATAAATTTATATAACACACTGAAATTAACAACGTATTTGTCGCTTGTCTTTGTAATTTGAAAATCTGGCGCCTCGCCGTCGCAGGAAATGAAACTTGAGTCGTCTGCATTACTTTGAAATCTGCAATTAGGCCTGTCGTTCCAACTTTAAAATAAATTGCGACCAACGACAGAGAAGTATATTAAAGGAACAAATTTGTGACACTCTAGTCTACTTAATTTTGTGGATCGGAAGTGAATTGAGTGGTGTCTTGAATAATTGTATCATTAAAGGGTAAATACCTCAATTGATTATACCATTTTTCGAGTGCCGATATAAAGAATAGTTACTTGTTGATTTTGTTAAAAAACTAGAATAACTGTGTCAAAATTATAATTCAATTTTCGGTGTTAATATTAGTGTTCATAATATGTTTTATGAAGACGGTTAAAATCTTTTGTTTAAAGCCTAAAAAGGGATATTCCATGAAAATAAAAGGCTAAAATACCTTTTTATAAAAGCCTAAACATCCGGGCCCTAATCATGAGATCTGGCCTCACTTTAATATCTGGGACATCATGCGTGGAGACTTGATACTTAATAAGACTGGAGTTTTGACTTGGAACTAAATGAAATTCGTTCAGCTCCACCTGGTTCTGGCTAAGTCCTCCAGATTGCCATAGCAACACACATTTCACTATAAAACACACTACGGATGTGTAATTTACATATTTTACGTGTCAAGTGCATACTATGTTAGCACTCTTCTTATTGGTATAATGACAGGGAATTGTACCGCCGAATAGAAATTGGTCTCTGTTAGCAGCTGCATCTGCATGCAATCGAACAACACACAGCGATTTACATGCGTATTATTTAAAGACAAAATTCCGATCGTTGAACTAGCTAATGATCTTGAGGAAGCTGTTAATTAATATGGTAACGCTGAACCGGTGACTTCAAACGCCTCGCCGACTTACCTTATTAACTTTGATTTATTCTCTATTTAACGATGTCATTCTTTTAGTTACCTTATGTAATTTCCGACTTAAGATAAATTAGCTTGGGATACCTTGTAACTGTTAATTTCCACGTGACTTGGTGGTTGCTTTGAAGGTAGCTGAATGGCAGGTTTTTTTCCATATTCTCAAAAATCGCCTCAAGATGGCATCTAACCTAACCTAACTTAACCTAACTTAACCTAAAATAGCAAAATCTATGCTGAAAAAAAACTGCAGCTGAATGCATGTACGAGGCATGTCCAGAAAGTAAGTTTCCCTGGGGCTGTTTACAGAAACAAAACACAATTTCAAGGAAATATTTATTACAACATATCATGCATTCCACGAGTGACGGACGGGACACACAGAGTCAGGAAATTAAAATAAAATAGCCTATTTTTTATTTAAATCCTTGATTTATTCCTAGAGTCCAGAGTTTTGTTATTTGGTAAAGAAGATTAACATGCAATTTTAATAATCCACCACCATTTCTGTCTACAATTCAGAAAAATAATGACGGGACGGACGGGACAAATTTTGAGCCTTAAGTATTGGAGAGTATAGAACATGACATTATTTCTGTGAGTTATGTTTGCAAATAAAACCAAATGTAACTTACACATAAAATTAAAACTCTAACAATTACACACAGCACGTTTTAATGTAGGATAATTAACAAATTTAAGATTCTTAAAAATAAATATGTGACGGACGGGACATGTCCAACAACTGTATTTCATAAACTTATGTTCAACACCTTTGAGACAGATAACCCTAAACAGAACTACATTAGAACAAAAATGACACTTCAGTGAAAGACCAGTGCATAAAAAGTAGTCAACAGACTAAATTACAAAACAGAAACACAGTCTACTTTAAAAGTCATCCAGTGCCAACCTAATAACCTACAATGTACTACTACCATTTTAAGTTGACGGTGATAAACTAAAGAAAAAAGTTGTACAATGTTTCTTCCCCTTTGCATGCAATTTCAATATCTTAGGATTTCATTATAGCTGCTCACAGCAATGATTTCAAAATTGTTATATTTCAACTCATAGGCTCACTCACTCATGAAATGCATGGTATACAACAAGTGTTCAAGCAGTTTTAACAAATTCGCCACCGGAATTGACAATAACTGTTATACCGTGGGATCAACTTTTGAATACCTGTGTCGTAGAAGTTTGCCGCTTGCGAATTGAACCACAGTGTGACAACCATTTCCTCTTCTCTGTCATTCCCTGTCATTTCTTGAGGTGTTGGAAAAGATGGAAAATCTCTGGGAGCGAGGTCCGGGCTGTAGGGTGGATGTTTAAACTCTTCCCAGCCGAACTTCTGCGGGAGACTTGCTGGGAGGTGTTTAAAAATTCACTCTACAGCTCGGACCTCGCTCCCAGTGATTATCCATCTTTTCCTACACCTCAAGAAATGACAGAGAATGAAAGAGGCATAGATGGTTGTCACACAGTCTTCGACACAAGCAATAAAAAGTTGGTCACACGGTATGGCCAGTCTCGCCAGAACTTCCGGTGGCGAATACCTTGAAAAATAGCTGAACACTTGCTATATCTGTTGCAATAAATATTTTCATGAAATTCTGTTTTGTTTCTGTATACGTCTTAGGGAAACTTACTTTCTGGACGTGCCTCGTATCAATATCAGCTATTGAGCTGATGAACAGTAGGAAGTTAATTTATGTTTTACAGGAAACCTGATGTAGCTTTGTGACTTTCTAGTCATCTAATGTCATATTCTCAGTAATGTTTTCTTTTCTTAGCAGTGTGAATTAGGCACATGACGCAAACATTTTTAATCAATGGTGTTTTGTGATGACCTGTGTTTGTAATAATAATTTCCTTTAGTTATGAAGAGGTCGTGGTGTAATGTAGCATTGGAAACATACCACGGTGCGTTAGCAAGTCGGCGAAGAGATTTGGATTCAAATCTTCTTAAGATGTCAATATTGGAATTGCTGGCAGTGCCCCAAAGCTGAAGTCCATATGTCCATACTGGCCTTATTATGGTCTTGTAAATTATAACTTTATTATACAGGGATAGCTGAGATTGCTTATTTAATAACCAGTACAATTGTTGAAACTTTAGTTTGGCTTCTTTGCTTTTCGTAATAATGTGATGTCTCCAGGTTAGATGTACATCTAAATGAAAACCAAGGTATTTTACATGCTCTACAACTGGAATTTCTTCGTTATTTATTTGTATTCTTGGGCATTTTTCTCGGCGTAAAGAAAAAGTGATATGCCGAGATTTTGAACTATTTACCTAAATGAGCCATTGATTCAGCCAGCGTTGTAATAAATCTAAATGATTTTGTAAATATCCTGAGGCTAAAGTAGGATTTTCATTTGAAGCAAGAATAGCAGTATCATCTGCAAATGTTGCAGTTATGGTATTTTCTGTTGTTGGTAGATCATGTGTATAAAGAAGATACAGAACTGGTCCCAAAACACTACCCTGAAGAGCAGTAAGTTGGTCATTTTTATAGAAATTATAACCGTACTGATACATCAGATGACCCTATTATTGATAGAATATCTTAAAGATCACACATTGGAATAATATTTATATTGTTTTCGGAATTTTCTGTACAACTCTCATAATATGAAACAGAGTCGAACTTAGGGCAAGATAGGGTGACGCGCCGCACTTTTCTTGAAATTCGTCTACCTCAAAACAGGATTGAATATTTTGAAAACTCTTTTTGAGATTCCAAGCTATGATCTTCCCTGCCTATATTTCAGCAAAGGAAACATTTATAAAATAATAATTAAACGTGTAAATACAATTACTAAATTGAAAGGCAAAGCGGGAGAGATGCCGCGTTACAGGGTGCTATGCCGCACGCATGGGAGACATGCCGCATTCATAATATTAGTTTAAATTTACTTCAAAGGCACGTACAGGACAAAAGAGAACCTATCTACACAATCTCTGAATATTGGCGACTAGCCTTGTTTCATTTTCTGTACCAAATAATCATTCAGGCCCAAGTGAGGGTTTTCCCAATTTCCTGTGTCCGTGCGCCTACGAATAGTCCTCTCTGGCATATTATAGCAACGTTCGGCTTCCCGAATGGAAATTTCCCCTGCCTTAATTCGCCGAATAGCTTCTTGTAGGTCACTGTCACTCCATAGGCCACGATGTTTAGCTCCTCCCCTTTCCCTATACCTTGTTGGCATGCTTATTCCTGAAAAGAGCAGAGGGTAATTATACTGCAAGACATTGTGCGGCGTGTCACCCTTGAAAGCTATGCGGCATGTGACCCAAAACTCAGCGACACGCGCCGCACTCATCAGTAGAGCTTATTGTTATTGTTGTTATGGCGAACTTCACTCACAATATCTTTACAACCTCTAAATAGTCTATTAAAAGTAGTACACGCAGAAAAAATGGAACAAATACAGATCAGGAAAGAATAAAGTAATGAGTCAAAAAAAAATTCGCAGTGAAACTAGTGCACTTACCTGATAAATACCGCTATAACAATGATATAAACACCGCAAACAATGAAGACACGTGATCCAGTTACTCTAGGGAGGGAACTGGAGATCGTATCACGACAATTAGAGGTACCTAGCGTCAAATGTTCGAGTTAGAGGGGGTGCGGCATCTATCCCGGTGCGGCGCGTCACCCGGTCTTGCTCTAACTTATCTTTATATTTTTTCAAAGATTATCCTACTTGTCACAGAACCCACAAGACAATTCTCTTCCATTTCTTATTTTCACAACCTCAAAAATAAAACATAATTAATTTGAAGTTGTTAATTAAGCATCATCATCGTCATTCTATTGCCTTCAACAAAACAGTAATAAATACCAAAATAGTATATTCTTTCCGCAGTTAACTGCAACCTAATATTATTTTAATATATGGATTTTTTGTTTAATTCAGCTGTGTTTATACTCCTTATACCTATGAGACCTTATTAGGAGTTCGGGATTTATGTCTATACAGTAGAGTAGACCATGGAACTATTGATTGTCAATTATTTATATTATTGGAGTAAATTTCAACTGATATTAATTTAAATGGATATGATAAAAGATGAAATGGTGAGGATGATTCATGGTATGTAAATATCCAGTTCGGGATTTGCCTTTACGACTGGGGAAACTATGAAAAATCCCATGTCAAATTGGCCGGCCATGGAATTTGAACCTGGGACCTCCCGAAGTCGAGTCAAAGACGTTACCATCTCGGACACCTCGCTCGGTATAATGATTTTATTGGAGGATATGTTTATTTCAACACAAGATAAAGTAATGCAGTTACTTCCAGATTTGTTCTGTTACTTAGGATACGTCATGTTGTGTGCAGCTGGGCACCATGATTGATGTTTGTTTAAATACGCCGGATTACTTTTAAGGGACTTAATTAAGACGTTCACATGATGCAGTTCAAGTGACGTCATAACATGTTGCCCTCCTTTATGTTACGCTCAGTACCTCATGTACATTGTCCATTTAGATTTAGTGTGAAATTATAACACTATGGGCATTCATATTTGGGCATACTTCTTGGCAGTGCCGTTCTGAATTTTGTAGGGATGTGTGTGATATACAGTGCACGCCGCTTATTGTGATCACTTTGGGACACAGCTAATCTGATAATATTAACCGACTGATAACAGTAGCCGAAGGAATGAAATGAAGGATATTTTATTCATATATAATCTACTCTTATACAATTCAACGGCCCTAAATAGCGTGCTCGCTCGCTCGCCCGCTTCGTGAAACATCGGGTATTCTCGGCGATGTTCGTCTCTCGCAGTCTAAACTTTCATGAAGAGCACAAAATTAGGAAAACCGTTTCTTTATTATATAAAGCCTAAGTGAAATGAATACAATGAACAAATATTCTAATTTTATTTTTACTTACAATTTTCATAGCTCTGAACCACAAACATTTTTAATAAACTGCCAGTGTAAATTTCTTAAAAATCCTGGAGTCAATTAATAATGGCGGGCGAAGCCGCGGGCACCAGCTATAATATATTGATACTTTAACTCTGGAAGTATCGCGGACAATAAAAATCTAAACAAACCACACCTTCCCTTGAAAAATTATATAATTTCTGAAAATTACACTGAATTTATCAAATAAAATTCACATCATATTCATCTGTCAACAAACAGTTGAGATACGCTACATATTATCCACCACCGTCTCGAGAATTACACACAGCCTAGAAGGCAGTGGTATTATTAGTGTTCACAGTCAGCTTTGGAACTGCATAATCGAATCTGAGATCGTTTTCCCAGGCGGCGCTTTCTAATCGTGGAATGTACTTTAAAGCCGGAATTTTAGCTGTTTCATTAATTATTAATGGTTTAGTTTATCAATGATTCGCGTTCAAGTGTTAATAAATATCATACTTTAATAATAATTATTATACTCTTAAATTTTAATTTTTCAATTAATTATCGTGGGCGAAGCCGCGGGCTCATGCTAGTATAATACACTACAAAACAGAATTAAAAATATTCGTTAAATAATACGTAACTGTGAATCATTGAACCACTCATAGGGTAATACAGTAACGGACTGCAAGCCTATTTTTTAAACATTAACAAAGCTTTTAAATGTTTTTACTTTCCTTTAGGAGTCCATTGACCAATATTCCATACTCACGAGTTACGAGTGTTACACCGCGTAGCAAAACATCTAACGCCTGTCTGTTCAAGTCTTTTCATTTTACACTAGCAAACACTGCATGTCTACACTGTTACAATCGTAAATCCACAGCTGCAGCTTAATTGTGGGGTGAAACATGTTTTATTGCTTAAAAGAGAAAGTTATGTAATGCCACCTCGAACTGGTCATCCTGTAAGCTGGGAACAATTACTACCTCCAGTACAACACAATACAGTTGAGTTAGAAACAAAACCCTTATAAATTAAGTTTTGAATGATGTACAGTACTTCGAAATAAGGCCGCAAAAAGAAAAATGTTATAGGCCTAACATAAACCAAATATTTGATCGCAATAAATAGCATTTTTTCACTGTAGCCTATCAGTATTAAAACCGTTTTGGGGATGAAGTTAAACAGAAATGCAATATCACTTTCATACTTCTCTTTCCAAAAACCTTCGATATAATAATGTACATACCTCGTATTGTTTTCTCTATGTCCAGGGTAGAGAAAGTTATGTGACTGCATTATTTTCGTGGATTTCATTCTTTAATATTTATTTATAACATGAATTATATTGATAGCTTCTCTAATTTGTCATACTCCCATTTCATATATTTACAAACCCATCTGAGACCACTGGCAACAATATGCTGTCATGTGAACTGTGATTTGGATTTGTTAATTCTATGTAAAAAGGGATTAAGTATTCTCAAAAACACTTAATTTTCGGCATTTGAAATCAAAATTTTACAAAATCCTATCTTGGTGAGCACTTACATTATGAAACCAAAGTACTATCAAAATTTCACGTCCCTACCTATTATAGTTTAGGCTGTACGTTGATTCTCTGTCATTAAGTCTGTCAGTCATTCAGTCAGTCAGGACAAAGCCTCTTATATATATATATATATATATATATATATATATATATATATATATATATATAGAGAGAGAGAGAGAGAGAGAGAGAGAGATTGTGGGCGTCGAATGAGAATATGTTCTTAAATTTCGCCATTTTAGTTTTTATAGAATTCAAATGAAATATAAGACACATCACTAACACCCAGCATCACAGAATGGAGACTGCAAGGACGAGCTCACGAATATATCCAGTTCAAAATGTCTCACTTCACAACAGCACAGTCATTGGAATTCTGTTTTAATTAGACCTATTCATGTGTGTCTGGATATTTAAGTAATATGTTATGTGGTGGTAATAACTGTGTTATGTTTGGTAATCGTAGAACTTTCTTTGCTTCAACAATAAATTACCTACGGAAAAATAATACTAAAAGGCTCGCGAACCAAATTCTGCGAAATAATGTAATAATCAACCAGTCGTTATACCATTGCCAAAGCAATTCTGCAATAAGTATATGATTTGATCGTTCAATAGCAAGGTATTTTTACATGTTATTCCGAAATACCTAATACAAAGGAAGAATACCGAACCTAAACTTCTAAATCAAGATAACACTGGTCCATGTTTCATAAGCGTATGTCTCTGTTTATCTGTTCACCTGGTGTTATGAATGAGCATCGAATTTAAAATAAGCGGTAACCATCCCTGTGGCGATAATATCGACCTGAAAACTGCGATGTAGTTTGACGGAAAACTCGATGTACAGGCTGGGAAAAAAAGCGGACCCACTAAAATATCTATAAGTTGCCGATATGAGTCACTGCACCTGCCTAGAGGCATTCACAGGATAGCAGGGAATGTATTGAAATTTGTTGTAGTGTCGACTGTTGACTTAGCCCTTTTCGAAACCCAGAATATGGTTTCTAATCGTATTGTTTTATAACTGAATATATTAATTATTAATATTATTATAAAATACTAACACAAATTATGTTATATTTAGCTACAAGAGTCGGTCCGCTACCCCCCTCCCTTACCTGTACATTAAAAAAAGTAATGATTCCAGAAAATTAGGTAAAATTAAAAAATAGACTGAAAACTATCGATGTAAAAAGTCGATGTTTTTGGAAATTAAGCTGCTGTAAACAAAACTATGTCGGCTGCGGTGGTCTGGGGGTAGCGTGCCCGCCTCTAGATCCGAAGGTCGCGGGATCAAAATCGGCCGCAGTCGATGGGTTTTTCAGGACGTAAAAATCCTGGGCACGGAGTCCTCTGGGAGGGACTTTAAGCTGGGAGGCCCGTGTCATAGATTTACTGCACGTAAAAGAACTCCAAGCCTAAATTAGAACCTCTGGATAAAATTTATCGGCCCTTTCACGTCCAAGTAATACCTTAGTTTCTGGAGGCCCTTCGCTCCAACATGGGGGCATAGGATTAGAGAGAGAGAAACAAAACTATAGCTTAGAATCAAGGTAGGCCTATTAATCTTATTTAAGTTAAAAGGTTTATTTCCATTGCCCCTGTCTCCAGCTCCAATACAGAGTACTTAACTCACAACTGCAATCCACAAATCATCCATGTTTTGTTGTGAATAGGCCTACGTTCTCACTGTCCGATTCAAAGCTTTCGATTGTGTCAACCATGATCTTGTCTGTGAGAAACTTCAGTATTATGGCGTGAAAAATAAGGAACTGAATTTAATTAGGTCTTACCTGTCAAACCGTACTCAAATTACATGTATTAATGGTGAAAATTCAGACACTGCAGTGATTAATATTGGTGTCCCGCAAGGGTCAGTTCTCGGACCTCTTCTTTTTTTGATTATGATAAACGATCTACCATTCAGTATAAATTGTGATTCAATCTTGTTTGCAGATGATACGACTCTACTTTCGTCTATGAACGACCTTTATGACCTTGCCCAATATATGGACTCTTCTTTGATAAATGCAGCTAACTGGTTTGAAGCAAACGGATTTAAGTTAAATAATCAAAAAACTCAACTTTTGACATTTTCTCTTAAGCCTCTTAATGATATAACGACCACAAATGGTAAATTGCTTGGCATAATGTTAGATTCAAAACTTACGTGGAATGACCACATCGTTCATGTTTGTAATAGATTGTCTAGAGTCTTATATTTGCTTCGACACTTAAAATATTCAGTGCCCGATGATTATCTTATACAGGCATATTATGCCTTTTTTCATAGCATCTTGTCTTATGGAGTCCATCTATGGGGAAATGGTGCAAATGTCAATAAAATACTTATATTACAGAAGAAAGCTGTTCGCATTGTGTCGAATTCTTCATGGGATGCTCATTGTCGCCCAATATTCAGTAAACTAGGTATACTTACAGTGTTCAACCAATACATCTATAATTGTCTAGTAGCCGTTAAGGTTAACTTAACTAAATACAATTGTCAAAATTCACACCATAGCTACCCTACTAGGTCTAATTATATGATATCTATACCCTGTGTTAGGCTCGAAAAATCAAAACAGTGGTACAGAAACAATGCAGTGGATTTATTTAATAGATTGCCCAGAGCTGCTCATTCTGTAGGCTTGAACAGATTTCGGAGTGTGTTGAAATCTTGGCTATCTGCCAACCCTTTTTACAATGTACATGAATATTTTAATGCTAATCTTAATTCAATATTTTCATAAATTTTTGACGTAGGTATTTTAATCTCTATTTATTGTTGTATTTTAATCTTATTAAGGGTCTGAGTGTAATATGTACATGTTGACAAAATCCCAAAACTATGTATATAGTTCAAGGACAAAATAAATGATTGATTGATTCTGTATGTCAATTCATCATTCATTTATCAAAATTAATTTAAAAAAAACTACTGTATAAAGGATGCAAATGGTAATTGTTATTAACGGGGAGGAGACCCTTTAATTCCTTCTTATCGAGAGCTTAAAGGAACCGACCCGGACAGTTACCTAACGTCCCATCCTTACCTTCACGTGGTGCACCTGTTAGTAGTCATGCTCAGCATGACGAACTAAAAAGAGGGGCTACTCACCTATTAATTACTTAAAGCGCTGGTCAGCTTGGTGAGTTTATGACCGAATCTAGTATCATTCCCATCCCGCGAGAGGCAATGGCAAATCTCCGCGGTATCATCCTTGCCTGAATCACCTCAGACGAGTCGTGGTCATCACCCCATGGCTTCGTCCAGGGTCTGGACCTGCCTTCGGGCAGAACACTCATCATCATCATCACTGTATAAATATTTAAAAACATGGATGTCGGGGGGGGGGGGGGGAAGGAAAAACATCGGTTGTTTTCCATCGATGTAAAAAAGATCGATCATCGACGACAAGAAAACATCGATGTTTTGAAAATATGGGCCATCACTCGCCCTGACGGGCTCGTTCGACAAACGTAGGCCTAACTACTCATAAAATAAAATCTTCTTACAGTCTGATTTAAACAACCTGCGACTTGTCATAGTTGCTGGAGGGGTAGGTTTTCACGGCAATGCTGATACTGTGCGAGAGGTTGCAATTTGAAAGGTTACTAAACAGCTGGCAGAAGCTCTAATATAAGTAAAACAAAGTAAAATACTACGCAGATCTCCCAATTTTTCGCTTCAAGTGAACTGTTAAAAGTCGCAGGTTGTTTAAATCAAACTATATATCCCTCGTATCATAAATAACTATTTTTGACTGTTAAATTATTTTTCTAAGTTAACAGAAGCTTAGATTTGTTTTCACTTTTTCGCTCATGCTGGACAAATTATAGCATTAAAAAAAAAGGATAATAACTATTTATGTATGAAGTACGCAAAATAACGTTTTAGCGGTTGAATCTTGAATACTGGATGAGTCCGCAAAAAGCTTTTGCGTACGTGGCGCATACAATAGTTTTTAGTAAAAGTTCTGTAAATAAAAATAAATGAAATAAAAATATCGTTTATTTAATTATTAAAGACATAGTCAGCCATTTGTTGACGCCAGTGGCGTGCGGTGAAAATGTAGGTGAGGGAAGGAATATATCTAGATTTTTATAATTAAAAAAAAAATGACAACTCACCCGATTTATTTGAAGAGCAAATCAACTCGCCTATCTTTGGCAGCAAAATCTTCTATAATCTTTTTTTTTTCTATAGCCAAAAATACCAACTTGGACATTCTGATTTACTCAGCGCGAAGGACCGCGAAGCCTAACTGAAATACTGAACTGAACTAAATCATGTATGAGGTGCATGGTCAAGGCCGAAGCGAGGGTGGTAAAAGAGAAATATCTGCCAGTCTCCCACCCAGTTACAAGGGTGGTTACAGTCATGCTACTCTTGTCAGCTCGTTTGGTGACGTCGAGCCAGGGAACCACTTCTTCTATTCTTCCAATTATGCTTCCCAATAGAAACTGGCTTGTACATAGGTACATAACACACATAAAAAAGACGATTTTGAGGGCAAACAACTATCTTGACACTTGCTAAAGTAACCTTATGGTTTTACAACAACATAGGGCACATAAGAATACATAAAACACTGTGGTTTCAACATTATTTTTATAAAAACAGCCTTTTAAATGCGTTAATATTTTGACCCGTGGCTCGGCGGGAAACTGCAAATTCAAACCGCCATGTCCCTCGTTCGGCGATTTTACGAAAATACACGAAGCAATCACTTCATCCCCTCATAACCTCAGGAGGAGTGGAGCAAGCTGGGCTACGGCCCACATTTCAGACCATTGACCTCCATATATATTCTATTCTAGCTCAATGTTTCAGACTTCCACGCTGTGACGAAATTTTCTTTCCTCGAATGAAAGTTAAAATCATAAAATATTATATTCCTTATTATTTAAATTTACTTTATAAAATAAATTCTTATTTTCGCATGAACTAGAGGAAGTATTGCTTCCATTGCTTCCATGGACGGCACGCCACTGGTTGACGCCATATTCTCATAGCCACCTGAATCTAATGCTATGTATCAATACGTAATGCGGATGTAGATGGCAGTGCGGGTTTCCTATGAATAATATAGCTACGTTGGCTTTGGCCTATATTTGTTATAATATTAAGCGTTATATAAAGAAAAAATTGGCAAAGTTTCTGACTAACGTAAAGAAACAATGCTGCCTTATGTTTGTTGTTTTGTCATCAAGTATTTTGTTTCAAACCCTGTTACGGTTGATATGACTGTTCACTGCCATCTGGATTTTTCGGTATGTATGGTTTTGAGTAGAGATGGGCTTCGAGTCCTGTGAGAAACCGGTTGGCTATTGTGCTCGAAATCCAAGTAGCACTGGCAACAGTGGAAAAGTAACTTGGCAAGCATCCAAATCCATCTCTAGTTTTTAGTAGGGATGCCATATGCTATACCAAAGCCCTTCGAACTGGTTACGTACAGGATTCATCTGGACCCCCTTCCTGTTTCATAATATTATTACTTCTCCATTATAGCCACTGCTGCTGAAATTTTCACACAGTGGCCAGTGTATTCAATTAAACAGATCATATCTCATGAAAACTGTCTGTTACAAATATCAACCAAATAGTGTGCTAGAAAACAAGGCACAGGTATTGTGCAATGCTATCAGACCTGGAATGTCAGTGATTAATTTGAGAACGAGAACTCAAAATTACAAAATTTATAAATAAACTGAAATATTCTGTAGATATCGCTGTGAATAACAGAAAGTTTTCCGTTTATCTAACTCATAGCTAACAAACATGGTTGCCAGTAGCCTATCTCCCAGGAAGGATTTAAAATGTTAACCTTTAAATTCAGTCCCGGGTTTCCAAGTAAAGTACTCGATTTGAAAATAATTCAAAGCTACACTATTATAATTTCATTTTCTTTTGGTTTCCTGTATATTAAGCCTCGTTTCCTCCTTCTTAGGGTGTTAAAATAACTTGTGCAGACGTATTCAGATCACAGAGTTTTGCATGTAAGTTGGTTTGCTAATTCTGTCTCCTTATTTGTTACAGGTAAGTGAAGCCTACGCCGGATGAATCTTATTCGTGTCACTTAAGTAAGTACTCATACGAAATGATTTTATAATTATTGAGTGCCAGAATGGTACTTTCTGAGATTGTGTGGTGGACGGGAAAATTTCTGTCCATCTATCTGTCTGCCCATGTGCCTGTACGCGCGATAACTCAAATACGCTTTATAAGATTTTCATGAAACTTGGTACACGCATTTTTATCGTGCATGGGACGTAGCTATTTATTTTGGACCAAATCGGTTGACCGGTTCCGAAGTAAAGCCCAATTTAGTACCTATTTTATGGTAATATATTAGATTGAATTTATCAAACGCAAATCAGTTCCCATGACAACATATTGTTTTACAGTGTTCATATACGGCTTTGGAAGTTGCAATACGGTTAGCGTTGACAAATAACATTATTCCTTCAATACGTTTATCAAACTCAACCGTTAAACCGAGCGAGGTGGCAGAGATGATAATGTCTTGTCTGGAGGTCCACGGTTCAAATCCCGTAGCCGCCTTTTATATATATATATACTGTATTGTATTTTTATATGAGTGTGCGATTGTCAAGATATCACAAATTTGTATAGTTCTGCTGATAATAGACTATTTTAATATGATTTTTAGAAAACCTAGACCTTTGTTCTTCCGTAAGCCCGGCTTAATGAATCAATCTGCAGCTTAACTCGGAAATCAATTTTTTTTTAAATTTGCATATCATAATTGCAATTATCACTGATTAAACAAAAGTATTTTGGCACTTTGTTAAGTCAGTTTACCTCATTTTTATTTAATCTAGCATAGGAGTGTCAGAGTATTATTAGAAAAGGAGAAAATCCCGATTATAACAATATGTCCAATATAACATGCCCGATTTTATATATATATATAATATATATATATATATAATATATATATATATAATATATATATTATATAATATATATATATATATATATATGGGTATATATATATTTTTTTTACTTGGTTTAACTAATTTAGAGACTGATTTTTAAGCCTGAGTTTGTGAAGAAGGATGACTAGCGAGTTTGTGGGTAAAAAAAATTCTCTCCACTGATACCTTATTCATCTCTATAGGCTTTGTATTAGTTGATACAGTAAATAATTTCATGGGGAGGGAAGGTTGAATGTGCCATTAGCCTACTGATAAAGTGATATTCTTTGCATAGCTAGAATTAGGATTACCTCCACAAAGTCTCTGGGTTTTTACGTATATACCTTAGGAGCGAGTCTCACCGTTCATAGAGTTCCTGCATAGGGGAGGTAGCTGCACCCTGATTGGCTATCCCACTCCATGCGTTGTCTGTCTCTGTGTCTGCGGCATTATCCCTCCACTCAACTATTACAGTCTTTTCTACCACTGCCAACAGGCAGCATGATCTTTACTCTCTGCCCAGCGGTAGCTTACTGATCTTACGCGCAGCGAATTCGCGTATCTTGGTAACGAGACGTAACGAGAAGCTCGCTGGCTGTGTTAGTCTTCAAGGCCAGAGACTTTGTGGGAGTAATCCAACTCTACATGATTATCGACAGTATCTCAAGGTAGAAATATCGACGTATTTTATTAATAAATAGTCTAAATTATGTTTATCTGAACTGCATAATGAAATAAACTCTTTGTTTTTATTGCTGTATTGGAAGTAAATGGTCTGTAGAGCACAGATGTGTGAAAGTAGGCCTACTGGTGATTAGTCTTATAAATGTAAGAAAATAAGTATTATGATCTTTATTGGGAACTTTTATTTTTCATTCCTCAGTCTTTCCAGCGTGTAATCTGTATTAAGTTAAGTAAAAATCCTAGATATTGTTCAAAACAAAACTTAAGTGACAGTACAGATCAAGGAAAGCTGATAACACAGTAAAGAACTTATAACTTTTAAATACTGTGGCAGCCAGTTAAGTTCCAGTATTTTTGCAACTTCTGAACAAACCAAAGTTGTTTTGTTAACTACTAGGAGGTGCCCGTGGCTTCGCCCACGATAATTCATTTAAAAATTAAGAGTATAATAATTATTAAAGCATTATATTTATTAACACTTGCACGCGAATCATTCATAAACTAAGCCATTAATAATATTAATGAAACAGCTAAAATTCCGGTTTCAGAGTACATTCTAAAAAATTAGAAAGCGCCCCCTGGGAAAACTATATCAGAATCGATTATGCAGTTCCAAAGAAACCTGTGAACACATAATACATATTGTTTCTCAACTGTTTATTGACATGAATATGATGTGAATTTTATTTTATCAATTCAGTGTTATTTTCAGAAATTATATAATGTTTCAAGGGAAGGAATGGTTTGTTTGGATTATTATCAGCGATATTTCAAGAGTTAAACAATCAATATTTTACTGCTGGTGCCCCCGGTGCTTCGCCTGCCATGATTCATTGACTCCAGGATTTTTAAGAAATTTACACTGGTAGATTATTAAAAATGTTAGTGGTTCAGAGCTATGAAAATTGTAAGTAAAAATAAAATTAGAATATTTCTTCATTGTGTTCATTTCACTTAGACCTTATATAATAGCGGTTTACCTAATTTTGTAGTCATGAAAGTTTACACTGCGAGAGACGAACATCGCCGAGTAAAGCCGATGTCTCACGAAGCGGGCGAGCGAGCAAGCACGCTATTTAGGGCCGTTGAATTGTATAAGAGTAGATTCCTCCTCTCAGTGGAATAATGATTTCTGTTCATTAAGTCACTGCTATGAATGTATTACCTAGTAGGCCTACTCCAACGTGTTTCTCAATGTAAATCAGAAGAACTAATCTGTCGGACCACGCTCCACTGTACAGGAAGAACTGATCTTTTAGAGCACGCTCTATTCTACAGGAAGAACTGATCTGTCAGAGCACTCTCTACTGTACAGGAAGAACTGAGCACGCTCTATTCTACGGGAAGAATTTATCTGTCAGAGCACGCTCTACTGTACAGGAAGAACTGATCTGTAAGAACACGCTGCACTGTAGGCTAAAGGAAATGTGTAGCAGTAGCTATCTTGATTAGGATCTGAATCAGAATGTGGAGAAATGGGTAAACAGCCAGCCACAGTAAAGCCTTGGATAGAAATGTGGGTGTGGTGTAAAGGGGTAGAAAATACACGACACGCGTACAACAAGGGCGGCAACCCCTCTAGGGGGTTTCAAGCGAGGGAATATATATCTCCACAGGAACACGTATTTACCGTACTGTCACACACATGCATCACATTCTGACGGGCTATTCAATTAGCGGGCCTGCCGGACTTGTTCGGAAAACAAGTCCTTATTCTTGTGACGCATGGACAAAATGTAATTTTCGGGTTGTTGTATTACTTGCTGCTGTTGTTTTTCCTACGGACTACAGTTCCAAAATGATCTTATGTTTATGTCACACTTCTAGAGACAGAACTTTGCAAGGTTGTGCCGCCCTCATTTTGTTACAGCCTTTACAAAAACAGTTGTCAACCTATGGTGCTCATATCATTGATGGTACATCTTGGTGATTGTTGTAAATATTTTTAAGGGGGGACATTCAGCTTTCTGTGCTAAAAAAATAGGTGAAGTTTCATATTTTTTTTCTCAGCAATAGATTGTTCTGTAAGCATTACAATCTTGCTTGCTCTATATTGACTAGTTCTACAAATTGCATACTATTTTCAGAATTAATTTAACTATTACGTTAATGGGTAATTATCATTACAAAATGGCAACCAAATTTTGTGCAATGAAGTGCCGTTTCCCTGATAATTTTCATAAATACCAATATTTCTGAGTGATTCTTTTTTATATCAGTTTGTAAATATCACATGAACAATATAATTTAGAATCTTTGGTTTATCTGCAGTATAAATATTTAAAAAAAATAATTCATCACTTGTTAATTTTCTTAGACATTTTTACATCAGAAATATGTATAAAAAATAAACTATAAAAGTTACATCAATGATTCTAGACAGCGTTGTTCAATAATATCAAATATACTTGCATGCAAAATTTCACTGCAATATATTAATAAATGTTTGAATTATCAGGGAAACGGCACAAAATTTGGCTGCCATTTTTAATGATAATTACCCATTAACTGTAATAGTTAAATTAATTCTGAAATTAGTATGCAATTGTAGAACTAGTCAATATAGAGCATGCCAGATTGCAAGGCTACAAAACAGTTCATTGCTGTGAAAAAAAAATGAAACTTCACCTATTTTTCAGCATCGAAAGCTGTATGTCCCCCCCCCCCCCTTGAATTTTTCAGTCTGACTTCACCTTTCCATCTTGGCCTACACACGGCCAGTGTGAAAGAATTTTCATTCAACGAAATATATTTACTTAAATTGAAATTATTACATGTCATTTTTATCATATTTTTCTTATCAGAACTCTTCTAAGCAATTCGCATGAGAGGATCATCTCAATTCGTTGCCATCAACGAACACTTGTAGTGTATTGGTCTAAGCTGCGGTGTGATATCGAGCATATGACGCGTTCGAGTCCCCTTCCTGACATTTTAATACTAGCATAAAAGGCCCGGCGTCGCCCGGGTTTTGTATTTTGTAATTGGAATCTCTATATATATAAAAGGCTTTGTCCTGACTGACTGAATGACTGACTGAATGACAGGAATCAACGTACAGCCTAAACTATAACAGGTAGAGACTTGGAATTTTGACAGTACCTTCGTTTCATAATGTAGGTGCTCACTAAGAAAGGATTTTGAAAAATTCTGATTCTAAATGCCAAAAATTAAATGTTTTTGAAAATACTTAGTCCCTTTTTACATACAATTATCAATTCCAAATCACAGAATATATTGTTGCCAAATTTTATATGATGGGCTTGGAAAAAACAATTGAAATGCACTTTTGACAAATAAGAGAAGTTATCAAAATAATTCATGTTATAAATAAATATTACAGAATGAAATCCACTAAAATAATGGAATCACATAACTTTCTCTACCCTGGACATAGAGAAAACAAAACGAGGTATGGTAATGTGTATATTATTATATTATATCGCAGGTTTTTGGAGAGAAAAGTATGAAAGTGATAATGCTTCCTGTTTAATTTCATCTCCAAAACGGTTTTATGGTAACATAAGAGTGGGAAATTTCCCGCCTCGATATTACAATTTTATGTTACAGGAATTTCTGTTTCTTCTTATTTAAACCTCTACCAGGCTTGCTGTGCACTGTACAAGCGATGGGATGCAAAATTCTAGATCCTCTATGAGCCATAAAAAACTATATCAAGCGTTTTATGAGGGAATAGTTTGAGTGTAATAAGTCGTTCTTCCTATTTCAAATTATAAATGCCTATATAAGGACCTAGAATTTAAAATTGAAAATCCTTCATAAGTTAATTTCCAAATACAAAATACAAAACCCGGGCGACGCCGGGTCTTTTAACCTAGTTAACTTATGAAGGACTTCCGATTTTCAAACTCTAGGTCTTTATATAGGTATTAAAAATTTGGAACGAAGAAGAACGACTTATCACAATCAAACTATTCCCTCAGAAAACGCTTGATATAGCTTTTTATGGCTCATACAGAGGATGGAGAATTTTGCATCCCATCGCTTGTACACACCAAGCCTGGTAGGGGTTCAAATAAGAAGAAACTGAAATTCCAGTAACATAAAATTGTATTGTCTTTGCGGAATATTTTATTTCTCACTCTCATGTTACCATACAACCGTTTCGGAGATGAAATTAAAAAGAAATTCAATATCACTTTCATACTTCCCTCCCCAAAAACCTGCGATGTAAATAATATACATATTACCATAGCTCGTATTGTTTTCTCTATGTCCAGGGTAGTGAAAGTTACGTGACTGCAGCACATTGTGCATTATTTTCGTGGATTTCATTGTTCAGGATTTATTTATAACATAAATTATATTGATAGCTTCTCTAATTTGTCTAACTCCCATTTCATTTACTGTATATCCAAACCTACCTGATACCACTGCCAACAATACACTGTTGTTATGTGAACTATGATTTGGATTTGATAATTCTGTGTAAAAATGGATTAAGTTTTCTAAAAAAAATGTTTTTTGACATTTAAAATAAAAATTTTCTAAATCTTTCTTATAAAATAAATAAATAAATAAAGTGAGCACTTATATTATGAAACGAAGGTACTGGCAAAATTCCAAGTCTCTGCCTAATATAGTTTAGGCTCTACGTTGATTCTCTGTCAATCAGGACAAAGCCTTTTATGTATATAAAATAGAAATAAAATGTTATTATTTCTGTACTCTGGCGCCGCAGAACGCTGCCTATGTGGCAGAGCCCACGCTGTCTGCGGCCCGTGGGAATACTGCTGAGGAGCCCCACGCAAGAGAATCACATTATCTGACACCGTCCAACAGAACAGATGTTCATGTAAAATTCAACAAAATATGACGCGATAAAATGCAGGATCCGGAAATTGCAGGGGCACAGCACGATACAATTATAGCCTGCTACAGTATAAAACAAAATCCAGATCATTATGCTCAGGTGCTAAAGAAGTACAGTGCACGCCGTTTATTGTGATCACGTCGGGACGCAGCTAATATGATAATATTAACCGATTGATAACAGTAGCCGGAGGAATTAAATGAAAATGTTTTGTTCATATATAAGATAATACACTACAAAACAATTAAAAATATTTATTCATAAAATAATACGTAACTGTGAATCATTGGACCATTCATATGCTAATACAGTAATAGACTGCAAGCAACTATTTTTTAACCAATAACAAAGTTTTCATTGTTTCTACTTTCCTTTAGGAGTCCATTAACCAATACTCCATACTCAGTTACGAGTTACGAATACTTTTGGAAGTCTATACTGATCTGTGGTGAACACCGCGTAGCAATATATCTAAAGCCTATTCATTTTACACTAGCCATCACTGGATGTCAGTATTGTTTTCTTCATAAATAAATGCTGCAGCTCAACTGTGGGGTGAAACATGTTTTAGTGCTTAAAAGAGAAAGTTAGATAACGTCAACCCCTCGAACTGATCATCCTGTGATCTGGAAACAACACAATACCGTAGTGTTAAATACGAAACCCTTAAAAACGAAATTTTGAATGGCGTAGAGTGCTTCGAAATAAAGCCGTAAAAAGGAAAATGTGATGACATAAATCGAAACTTTGATCACAGTAGCCTAAACAGCATTTGTTTCAATGTATGAGTATTAATCGGTACGGGAATTCATAAAAGTGATAACATTACCCGATTGATAACTTTATCCACGATTACATTAAGTGGCGTTCACTGTATATAACTTATATATATTTCTTTTTTCAGGAAACACACAACACTGATTGACGATAATCCACGATTAGTCTCAGGATCATCATGAGCTAAATCTTGAAATTTGACAAACTTAGGCCTACAACTTTAGCCTTTGATATTGAAAAATTCCAAAAAGTTCTGATTTTTTATTTTTTCTCTTCCAAAATAAACTTCTAAATTTTTTGACTGCGTATTTGTACGGCTTCAGATGTTTTAAAAAAATAAAGGAATAGGCCTATTGTTGACGTGATGAATTTGTTGTACATTCGTTCTGTTAATATTCTTGTTATCCCACTTATGCCTTCACTAGGGTGGCCATTTCTAAAATGTCAGAAAGGAGGACACTTCTTCGGTAATCTAGCATAGTATAAAACTTCGGGCATGGACGGCTGGACAGCAGATATTACATGGTATAATCCTGACTAATTTTACTTAATAACTGTATTTATATAAAATAAATGATTATACACTGCTTTACTGCTTTTTGAAATGTACTGAAATTCTTTGACCCACTGAGGATTAAAAGAAGTATTTCGTTTTGGCATTCTGGTAATTGAAGAAAAACACGGCAAACTGCAAAGAATGTACAATACAAATGGAGACTTGAACAACAATCAACAGTAAGGCCAACGCCACGTACTGCACCAAACAAAATATGATAGTACGCTATCATCGTATGGACAAGCGTGTCAACGTTAGGAATAGATTCAGATTTTTCCGCGGCACCAACTAAACAAATGATAGTATCGGCAAGCGTGCCACCTTAGGATTGGCAGGAACATACGGGAAAATACAAATTTTATTAATACTCTTTACCGATCCATTATAGTCTCGAAAAGGAGGACAAATCAACGTCCGGCATAAAGCTGCGCCGGATGGAGGACTGCTTAGCAAAAGCCTTACAGTCCGGCCAAAAGCCGGACGTCTGGCCACCCTAGCCTTCACATATGCTTATCAAACTTTCTCACGAAACTCTGGTCTATAATTCAGTAGCTTCTGAAATATGGCCTATTAATTCCATCTGTCACATTGTTGTATCAGTTTACCTGATTTTATTATTTTATTATTATTTCTATTTATTTATTTGTAACACTGGGGCAGAGTTAAGACTTGCAGCCCTCTTATAATCCACCAGAGGTTCAATAGAGATTATTATTATTAGTATTATTATTATTATTACTATTACTATTATTATTGTTTTCATTTTTATTTTATACAGTTACGTGGTTTAGAAGCAAAGTTAAAATAAATATAAGTTTTAAATATATAAAGTAAGTAGAATTAATGGAAAAGAGTTAAATGCGAAGAAAATAAATAATAAACTGAATGAGTGTCCTGCTATTGAATACGTGATAAGTCAAATGACATGCCGTATTTCCTCGAATATAATGCGCCCTCGAATTTAATGCGCACCCTGATTTTGAAACTTGAAATTAAAAAAGTTTGTTGGCGAATGTAATGCGCATTAATGGTAGGATAGGTATTTTATTCGGAATTTTGTCATAGCATTAAGGGAATAATGAACCACTACGTAAACATTTGAAATTACCATTAAATTTAACTGCCAGTTTTGGGCCTACAAGTATATTCACTGACAGATTATTCACTGACGTGTTCGTCACTGGAATCCTCGGAAGTGTTTATGTCACAGAAGATTAATTTCTTCTTTCCACGTCATCCTCGTCGAGAATTACAGCAATGCATTGTTACGCAGATAAAAGTTACCGGTACTGCCAACCTACGAAACGGATTTGTACTCGAATTTAATGCGCACCTCAGTTTTGAAAGCTACAAATGGACAAAAAGGTTCGCGTTATATTCGAGTAAATACGGTACTTTCTAAACTTCGTTATAATATTATATTTTCTGCCAATGTGATATGAAATAAACATTAAATACAGGAAAACAATATTACTCAACTTTTAAATAATGTTTTTTTCATCTTTTAGTTTTTAGCCATTTCTGACAAGACTAGGGCCTATCTGAGGTACCAGGACCAACCTTAGCTCAAATTAAAGCTTATTAAATTCGCTACACCTTCTGTACTCTTGACTTTTCTGTAGAACGTGTCATTTTGCCGGTATCCAACTTGAAACTTGAAGAAAACTTTTTTTTTTTAAGGCCAATCTTTGCAAATCTGCATCTCGGTAACTATATACCGTAACTTACAAATACGATTTTGATCTCAGTTAAAAAAAACAATAGTTTAAAAAAGCTATCAAAGATATTTTCCAACAAACGCATAGTTTAGGAGATATTGTCAAAAAACCAAAATAAGTCCGTAAAAGTCGCTGTCTTTCGACCGCCATTCAGCGAACACAGGTTTCTGAGGGTTGAAAATCTGGATTTGTAGTCCAAAAATTATCTAATACTCCATTTAATGTAAGTTCACGCATTTTTTGTGTAACATTTGACTGTGCTATAGATATTACCCATAGTCAGGATGAATTCTAAAATTGGTTGCTGTTCTGTTTGTGACACCTCCTTTTGAGGAGTGAATTTGCAACGTAATTACCGCTGTCCACCTGCTGAGCTCCCTAGGCGCACGTGCAGAACGTGTGTTGCTGTTTCCTAAAGCATCGCATGAAGTGGCAGGTGTTGGAAATATGTAGTGCAGCAGAAAAATCAGAATCCGAGTTAAATAGATAATAAGTAGAGAGCGGATGTTAAAGGCAGTAAAAAATGTTCAAGATCGGCAGCCAGAAGACCTTAAAAATCTTGAAAATAGGCACTCAAAAGACATTTTAAAAATCTAGTCTGAAAAGTTTAATAATAAACTTTTCAGACACGGCCCCCGGATTATGATGACATGCCATCTTTTAGCCTAACTGGTACAGCATGGGCGTTACGCACTAGTGAAGATATTCTGATGATGACTCCTTGATTATAAAAATGGTGATTTTAGGGTCTTTTTTGTGATTTTAAACTTCCCATTTTTATATTATTTTTAAAAATTGAATATCATTATTTGGTCTTTACTTGGCCATTTTATGGTATTTTCCCCATTTAGCCTAATACTCGTACTTTTAGGTATTTAAAAAAGATATAAAGTCATTCGAAGAGGCACATAAACAGGCAAGAGAGCTCAAATGGAGGTGGGGAGGACATGTGGCCAGACTACCTGCAGACAGATGGGCCTATGCCACCACGATCTGGGACCCAAGAAGAGGGAAAAGAACAAGAGGGAGACCGAGAAGGAGATGGGCTCAGGACTTCATAGAAGTGATAGGACCGCAATGGTCACGAGTAGCAAGGGATAGGAGGGAGTGGAAAATCACAATTTTAGGTTTAGAATAAAATGTTGACATAATTTAGAAACTGAAAGTGAAATGAAGTGAATTAGGGAAAAAGTACAGGACACTCATTCTAGACTCAAAATGGAACACAAGCTACACACAGTAACTAACAGTTAAAGTAAAAGCTCAAATCCGAGCATGCACACAGGAAATAGCTCACCCCGTGTGTACAAACTGAGCTAACCCTACCGATAGTAGGAGGCCCTTGCCTGAAAAGGATTCAGTGGCTTTTTCTAATTCTAATTCTAATTCTAATAAAGTCATTTTTTCCTCCATTTGTGTTGTTTCTTGCATTGTAAGAGTTTTTGTGCATTTACTTACAATGAATGCAATCGGAACTCTAAATAAGCGTAATAAATAAACCTTGTTATAATTTTAATTTGGATATAGAAAGTCTGTGCTTGCTGTTTGCATGTAACCGTACGTATCAATTAACTTATTAAAAGCCTATAATTTGGTCAACAACATAAGTGTAGAATAGACACAGATCTGATGAATAAACTAGTATTTTCATAGTCTACAAATTTTTTAGCCATTTTTGTTATATTTCGGGTCATGGCTGTCCGGAAGGGGGGGGGCAGGGTAGGGCCACTGCCCTCCCCTGGAAAATTTGTTTACATATTAATCTCTAAACTAAATGACAAAAATCAACTAATGCGAAATGTTGCTTAAGTTTCCTCATACTGTACTCGGAGTTGTTTATACAAAAATGAGTTATAACTAACTTAGATTTGAGTATGTAGGAATAATATTACTTCCACTAAACTTGAAATCATTTCTAGCCAAACATTCTATTGTAATGAAGATAAGACAATGAAAGTATCACATTTTATACGAATAGTATCTGTGAAATTGTAAGGGGGTAGAAAATTTCATATGAGTGTATACATCAATTTTTTTCTTTATATCCATAGTCATAATTACGGCTACGGCAAATCATTTATGTGGATGATGATGTTAATAATAATAATAGGCCTATAATAAAAGTAGTAATAATAATATCAATAATAATAATAATAATAAAGTGGTTGTAATAGTAATATAGTGATCGTGGTGGGAGCCGTAATTTTTTCATTCCCCCCCCCCCCCCCTTGACAAAATTTCTTCGGACGTCCATGTTTCGGGTCATTGTTTTTATTTGTGGAGTCGTTTTGTAGCATATTTTAAAAGTATTTTTAGCTCATCAAAATTCGGACCCTGCTTATTAGTAATTGGTTCGTTCCTATGGCATGTACAACAGTCCTTTTTGGTGGGAACAAGCATTGAACTGACGGGAACAGTTCTGACGAGTACCTAATCTCTCCTGTATCTCATGGGTTGACCATTCAATTTTGTTGAGGACTCTCATTTCGAAAGACATAGGCCACTTTTTCCTTCCTACGGTTCCCACGGACAAAGACATTGTTGGAATTTTCTTTCCACTTTTTCCGGCTAAAATATATGGGTCATAATGGATAATAAATGCTGGCCATGGCCAAAGTTTAAACCCTGATTTCCAGACCCGGTAATGACTGATTTTTCACCTGGTGTGATTGCGAGACTGTTGAGGACAAGGAAGATCACTGAATTTTTGTGAAATTGTGAAATACTGCAGCCACCCCAGGTTGTTCTGGTCTCACATTTTTCCGTTGTTTCCTAGGTTCGTCCTATTGATCTTTGTCCTCTTGGTTTATAGATTATAATATATGCTTAGGGATCCTATTAAATGTCATGCGTTCTAGATGATAGGCTATAACAACTTTTGTTTTCTATAATGCATACGTATTTTTTCTTGTACTAATTCAATACCTACAGTCTGATTTAAACAACCTGCGATTTGAGACTGTTCACTTGAAGCTAAGAACTGGGAGAACTACGTTGTATTATGTTGTATTACTGGTATTAGAGGTTACATCAGCTGTTTAGTAACCTTCCAAATAGCAAACCTCTGGCATAGCTTAAGCACTGCCGTGAAAATATGCCCACCATTAAAAATCACAAGTCGCATGTTGTTTAAATCAGACTGTAGTCTGTGTCTGATATCTTCATTTCTAAACAGCTGCTTGCAGATTGCTGAAGTCGCTGCTTTGTAGCTTCCATCTCATATAGGCCTACAGTGACGCCGTTTAATGTAATCGCAGATTACTTCTCTTTTATGAAGTCCCGTAAGGATTAATACTGAAGCATTAAAAAATGCTGCTTATTGTGATAAAAGATTCGGTTTATGTTATCAGATTGTCCTTTTTCGGCTTTATTTCCAAGTATTGTACGTCATACAAAATTTCGTTTTTAAGGGTTTTGTTTTTAACTCAACTGTATTGTGTTGTACTGGATGTAGCAATATTGTTCCCAGCTCACAGGATGACCAGTTCGAGAGGGTGACATTGCCTAACTTTCTCTTTTAAGCAATAAATCATGCTTCAACCCTCAGTTAAGCTGCAGCTTTTGATTTATGAAGATAACAGTGTTGGAATGCAGTGATGGCTAGTGTAAAATGAAAAGACTAGAACAGAGAGGCGTTAGATGTTTTGCTACGCGGTGTTCACCACAGATAGGTCTAGACTTCCAAAAACACTCATCACTCGTAACTGATTGTGGAGTATTGGTTAATGAACTCCTAAAGGAAAGTATAAACAATTAAAAACATTGTTACTGATTGAAAAAATAGTTGCTTGCTGTCTATTACTGTATTAGCCTATGAGTGGTTCAATGATTCAGTTACGTATTATTTTATGAATAAGTATTTTTAATTCTGTGTTGTAGTGTATTATATTATATATGAATAAATAACCTTCATTTAGGCTAATTCCTTAGGCTACTGTTATCAATCAGTTAATATTATCAGAATAGCTGCGTCCCGAAGCGACCACAATAAGCGGCATGCACTGTATCTTCAGAACAGAATGAATCCAAAGGACATCGACATTGGTTTACAAAAATGAATCATCTTAGCAAGAGGCCGAAAAATATCTCGGATATGTCCAAGATGCAGTCATCAAGAAGTATTCGAATAGACCAGAAGGGAATATTATAAAGAAAGAGGTTACATAGTGGTAAATTATAAGTAGGGACCGGATTTTTAGGTTTTTAAAAACACTGTTTTAGGTTTTCCATTAGATTAAATAGTTTTTTTTTTTAGGTTTTTTGTCCAAAATATAATTTTCGGGTAGAATAATTGGTTTAATGAATTTGAATGTGCTACATAGGATTGAATACTACTTGTGAAGTTTAACTTAACAAAATTGACTTAAATTTGTGTAACTTGCTTTAAGACAATATTATACAATTGAAGAAAGAAAGCATAAACAATCAAAAGAAGCAGTGAAAATAAGATTGCCTCACATTTCCTGGTTACAGTTACAGTTACAGTTACAATATCTTTCAAGATTCTCAACCATGGGCGCCCATACCCGGGGGCAAGCCCCCCCCCCCCCAGCTCTCAGGGAAAGGAAAAATGTATATTAATAATTATTGTCAAGTGTTTTTCTTTTTTCTTTCTATAGTCAGGACAATTATATATAAGTCTGTAGAGACATAAAAAGTTTGCAGAAGTTTTACGAAATCGACAACATTGAAGCAGAATCCACAGTGGATTAGAAAAGAGGGTCCAGGCCAACTAATGGCAAACAAAAAACAAGCGCTTTAAAACACAGAAATCTTTATCTTTGTTCATACACGGCAACAATGGTTGTTCTTACGACTATTTTAAAAGGAATGCGCCGGTATACTCTTTTCCTCTCTTGATACTGTCCATCCTAGACGACAATGGGTTGAATGAAACGGTGGTGGTATTAATTTCAACCCGACAAAAATTGTCTCTCCGCAAAATATCGATTTCTCAACTGGCAAACAAAAAAGACAAAAAAAGTAGTCTAAATTAGATATTTTAGGTTTTATATCCCGTTTAGGTAGATTTAGGTTCTTATATCCCATTTAGGTATTTTTTGGTGCCACAAAATTAATGTGGGTGAATCCTATGGACATGATTCTAAAAAGTGTATAAGCGCTTTTTGTTTTGGAAGTAAGGAAAAAAATAGGTAAAAACCTAAGAATCCGGTCCCTAATTATAAGTATTGTGCTCGCGCGTTCTCTTGAAAGAGCGTGAATGAATGTTTACGTTATTAATATTACTTCAGCAGTAATAATTTAAAAAGCTACTACAGTTGCATCATTTACACATATAAAAATGCATACTTTTCTTCAGCATACAATCTTCTGTTTTTTCTTCTTTTCTCTTTCATTGTGAAAATTATACGAATTAAATACAAAACATAAATTATCAGTTTGTGTAAAGGCCCTTTATAGGATTCAAGAGCAAGGGACAACATCAAGGCACTATTTTTATAAATAGGTGTATGCAGTGTGTTCGAAAACAGGGCCCTTAGGAAAATATTTGGGCCTAAGAGAGATGAAAATGGGGACTGGAGAAAACTGCATAACGACGAGCTTCACCGGTTGTAGTAAGGGTAATTAAATCACTGAGGCAAAATAGGCTGGACATGTTGCGCGCATGGGGGAGGAAAGACATATCTAAAAAATATTGACTGGGATACCCGAAGGGAAAAGACCACTTGGAAGACTTAGACGTAGGTGGGAGGACAATATTAGGATATATATAAGGGAAGTAGCATTTGCGAGGGATGATTAGATAGAGCTGGCACAGAATAGGGCTGAATGGCGGGTTCAGGTAAACGCGGCAATGAACCTTCGGGTTCATAAAGTAAATAATATTCATTTTGCTTGCTGAGGAATTGTCTGTTGCCAATGAGTGAGTAAGTAAGTTGTATGCAGTAACTAGAAATAGATCTGAAAGCCAAAAACCGAATACCCATTTCCATCTGGACCTGGCTTCGGGTCACCGAAGTTTGCAGAGTGGGTTACGTGACCTGGGTGTGAAATCTGCGTCCTAGACCTTGTGCAATTCTCCCGTCATGCAATGCAGCTGTCGTTACGAGCGTTCACCTTCACTTTCTCATCAGACCATCCTCTCTTGCCTCATTCCGTAAGATTTTTCGTTCAAGGACATTGTACTATATTAATGCTAATTGCTAAATGACTATATTTATACCGGTGTGAGCTTTAAACCTGACAAGATTTCACTAAAACGGAAGGTCAGAATGCCTGGAAACGGACTATAAAAGAGCCCTGCCTATTTATATAACAGCAGGATTACATAATTACTTCAGTGGTATTGGTATATCGTACATCGTACTTTTGACCCCTCTTTGTTTCTAATGTTATCTCAGAATCTTCCGCAGTTTTCAAATATTCCATTGGCATATGTGTTCATTCATTGACTTTTTACACAATTAATACAAATACTATGACTTGAATATAAAACCCCTTGATTATATCTGTTGGGTTTGAACATGCTGCGATAGTGGTACGTGTACCAAAAGTACGCTACAGATACTACGTAAAAATGTTACTCAGGCATTGTAGGACAATTAGAGCGAAACAAACGTATTGGTGTTTTGTTTACCATAAGACCAATCTCATAGTGTTCATATTTAAACTCTTAAAAACAACCTAATTATAGGGTCATTCCATATGAAATCATCCAAATTTTTAAAAAATGGTTGCATGACCATTTTAGAAAAAAATAATTTTTTGTATATGAGTTCATACATGTTTCAAGATATCAAAACAAGTTTTCAAAAAAATATTGTGTTCTTGGTTTCCCAGGGGTGTCCATTTTTCAATCCTGGTGTAACACATTTTTTGCGAATATAGCTGATTACGAATATTTTCATAACTCAACAACCATAAGAGTTATAAATTTGAATTACGAACCATTTTGTAACTATTGAAGCGTACTTTCAGAAATACTTTATTGTTTTCTTCAACACAACATTTTTCATATGAAAATATGAGTTTGAAATTCGGGTAAATTTTTCCAAAAAAATCACTTTTTGGACCAAATTTTATTTAAGAAGGAAGTGATTGTAAACGTTCAAATTTTTGTTATGTTCAAACCTGCATGTGATTTGTATGTGGGGAAAAAATCATGGTCTAAAAATACATCCCTTATTTCTAAACTGGCCTCGAATATTAGCGTTTTTCAGATTTTGACTACTTTTGGGCTTAAATATCTCTGGTGGGTACCCTTCAAAAAATCTGAAAAATTGCATAAAAGAAGCCTTTCATGTCCCTAACTCACAGTTAAAATTTCTATTTCTTGATTCAACTCCTTCTATTAATTTTATAGAACTGAAATATCACACTTTTTAGGGTAGCGTATTTGGGAGAAACTACATATAACTCAACAACCTAATTATAGTAACATAAATTTCAATAGTAAATACACAATAATGTTGCAGAAACATAACCAAGCAAGAATTTGTGCCCTCTCCGGAAACATTTCCAAGATATGCATAGGATTTTCAGTGTGTTAATACTAGGGCAAGACATTTGATGATTTTGCATTTTTTTTATATGAAGGTTAAAAGATAGCTCGAATATATTATATAAACGTGTTTCATGAAATAATTTATTAAGTAAGAGCAATTTGTGTTTGCAATTTTTTTGTTTTATTTTGAATTTTTCATCATTTTCAAGAGATAGGTCTTTTTCGGCAATTTTTAAGTCATTTTCGGCATTTTTAGGTCATGTTAAAGTGGAGGTAGAGAGGAGCATTTCCATGTACAAATCGTAAATTTCCTGCAACAGACAATAATTTATTGTATTTGTGTGTTCATAGTTCATTTTAATTCAGGTTTATTATAAACATCATAGCAATAAAGATTTTTCATTTTTAATTGGCACATATTTGGTAAGGGCAATTTGATGGGTATGCCAGTTCAAAAAAAATTCTTTTCCGCTAAGGGTGTCCAAGTAGTATAAATTTACCTAATTTTTTTAGTAACTAAATAAGTATGTTTATAACAAAATAACAAAGTCATTTATAAATTCGTTATTCTCCGTTCATGTTTACCAGCTCATGTTTTACGTACGATTTATTTAGCCCTAATTCATTCTATTATTCAATATGGCATAATTGGGTGGGGAGGAGTTGCAAAAACGATCCTCAGCCCTTTGCTTTGTCTTCAAAAACGCATAATAAAGATTTGTTTATTTAAGCCTCCTGACTATTCTTCCAAATTATTATTTTCTGAATTTAACGTTTTCACCATAGACCAAATTTACAAGTACGTCATACTGGATTATTTTCATAAACATCGTGACAATTACAAGTCAGAATCTCACGTATATAACACGCGAAGGAATCAATTTAATTTATTACTTGAACCAAAAAATGTTACAACTGCTGGAGCTAAGCACTGTTCAAGTTTTGGCCCAAGACTATTCAATTCATTTATTACCAACCATCCTGATCTAAATAGCTTAAACAACAAACAATTTAGGTCTAAAATTAGAAAATTTATATAATTATTACTTCTGTTATCGACTATTACTGTTATAACATCTTTCATATTAAACTTTAAAATTTGGATAGAACTTAATTTCTTTGTTTTTACTAAAATTTGAACAAATAAATTGTTATGTATTATTGTTGTATTGCTTCGTACCTTTGTATTGTAAATAGAACATGTTCTAACCTTTCATACATAACATTTTGTCATACTTCTCCAAATTATGCATCTTTTTAAAGTAATTGTTTAGTATAAGTATTTCTAATATATAACTGAACCACCCCCGAACACAAGCTCTGCTTCTTCGGGGGGCGTATCAACTTTTGTATATATTTTTCGTGTACTTTGGAGTAATAAATTGTAATTGTAATTGTAATATGTTTTACATTGTAGATTTAAATATAAAACACACTGATAGGTAATAATGGCAAACTTATTGGTCATTTTTTTGAAATTCCGTGTAATTTTTTCACTACTTTTAGGTCATAAATGCATTTTTTATTTTGCATTTTTTTCACTTTTATGGTCATTTAATGCCTTGCCCTAGTTATTACGTATTTATAAGGTATGTTGAAGGTACTTCGTGATATTTTTTATTGTAGTCTAATGAACCACGATACTTAAAATGACAGCCATCTTTTCCGGCTTCTCATTGCTTCGAAACATAAAAATCGTTGACCTCCCTCTCGACATTGATATTCTTCTTGCTTTCTTCACTCTCAGGGGAGAGTATAGCCCACTAGGCTAATCCATTTTCCTCGATGACATTTTACTTCGCATACATAGCCTGTGTTTTGCAAGTTACTTTCTGAATCTTATTCCTGCATTTTTTCAAATGATTTTTTAAAAAGAAAATTATATTTTTAAGGCCGATGAAATTAATCTAAAACCAATAACAAAATTGTGAGAAAATTTAATTAAATAAAGTTAATACACTATCGAACTGTGAAGACAGCATTATACCCTTAGCAAACAGGGATGGCGTGTGGGGCCAGGTAGGTTCCTTCACCCGCAAGCACCCTCACATTTACAAGCGCAGGGGATTAGGACCGACCGTAATTTTCGCCCCACGAGCCACCTAGTCTACTTAAATCATTCTTATATTTTTTAATATGTCATTTTATCTTAAAATGTTTGTTGTAAATCAGTTCTACACATAATTACAAGAAGAATGACACCAAACAATGTATAATTTACTATAATAGGAACATAGGACTTGAAAGCAGTTTTCTCGTAACTTTTAATTATGTGTTTGTTAGAAATGTTCCTATTAAAGTAAATTAAACATTGTTAGGTGTCATTTTTCTTGTAATTATGTGTATAATTAATATATAACAAACATTTTAAGATAAAATGACATGTTAAAAAATCCAAGATTGATTGATTAAAGTAGACTAGGTGACTCATGGGGCGAAAATTACGGTCGGTCCTAATCCCTTGCGCTTGTAAATGTGAGGGTGCTTGCGGGTGAAGGAACCTACCTGGCCCCACACGCCATCCTTGTTTGCTAAGGTTTTTTTTTAATAGGAACTGAAACTTCAAATCAAACTAATTGTATTGTGAGTTACAAAGCATGTTATACATGATATACATGACCTCATCATTGTTCCATACGTATTGGCACACTGTCGTGCTGAAGGGAGAAAACCGTATTGAACACGTGTAAGAAGCTTAAGCCCGCAATGCGCAGCTATTGCATTCATTGTGGAAATAAGCAAACTATGATTAAAATATGGCAAAATCGATTTTCCTCTCCCAGTGTTTGAGATTAACATTAGGCTGAGGTTATTTCCTTATACATTTTCATCTCATCTCGTTGAACTCCAAGCCTAAATTAGAGCCTCTAGCCTAAATTCCTCAGCCCCAAAGTTTCTGCAAGATGGGCCTCAAGGCGGTGGGCTTACCAACTGTCACTCTGTCCTCTTTAGGAAAAAAGCGTAAAGTTATTCGTGTAAATGAAACCTTCACGATAGGCTCTATGCTCCTTGCGCGGAGTGGACAGGATTCTGTAACACGCACAGTAGCGCAAGTTCACCACAACTTCCTTTGTGTGCATTTAAAGCATGTTTCCATTACTTCACAACCACGTAATGTTCAGAAGACATTCTCACTTACAAAAAGAAAGTTTCTATTATGAAGTAGTATCTTGTGAACAGATATGATATTTAAAACTTATTGTTGGTGCCATTTTCAGAAGACCTCGTCCCAAACCATCGTCTATCTACAAAAGAATATAATAGCATTGTTCCCAATTCGAAAATCTATACCGACAAAGAACAGGTACTCTTCTATTTCAATTATTTTCATTTTCCTACTGAGCTGTGTAATTTGATTTTATTAATATGCACTCCACCTATGCTCAGTATGTATTACAAGTGTACGAGCAACAACCCACGGGTGGACATGTGACCTGCAGTTGTGTTGTCTGCACGAATTACTCAAAATACCTGAAGATGACGAAATTAACGTCGAAACGCGTCTTGTAACAGGAAGACATCTGCATTTTAATACAAGATTTGAAAACTTTTAAGGACTTTAAACATTTTTACATGAGTTAAGAATTTTAAGTAGGTTTTGACTTTGTATTATATATACATAAGTATTTTATTTATTTATAGATCAGTAGTTTATACTACTTTTTAACAAGGTAAAATGTCAATGGATAAATTATGTTTTTAAAAATAGGTTAGATGTCTCAAAATTGTAATACATACTGAGCATAGGTGGAGTGCATTAATAAAATCAAAAGGTACTCTTCTAGTCGCGTGGGTTTCCCCAGTGTTGCCGCTGTCATTTACTAAAGTGAAGTAAATTCTATGGTAGGTATTTGGCAACATTATAGGCCTACTGGACTGAAGACAAATGTGAATAGGCCTACTCCTAATTACCTTTCTATTCACTGAATGACAGGTCGAATAGGATTAGGGCGGCAGCAGGTAGAGGCAGTTCTTGGGAAAAGAGTCTTTAAGAAGTGGCACCCACATTACAGGAGATGGCAGTGTGGTCTCTTAACTGTTGGCTGTTTATTTCGCAGAGCCTTTAAACTTATTTCTTAATGCCTTCCTATGGGGCGGAATTTTGGGTGCATCGTGCTTTTAAAAATATTGCCCCGAAGACGTTACGTTTAGTCGTGACTGTACAGAAAAGGAGTGAATTACCTATCATTCCAACTGAAAGCCCTGCGGCGATTCCTGACAATGCAACTTGCATGTCGACCTTCGCATACAGATCCGTAATTTTTCTTACGTAAATCCGTTAGTTATTCTTGCAATACATTAATTTCAAAGTACTTGTCAACGCTTGGCTCTTTGTTTAACAAACTCCATTCCTGGTGAAGGGATAAACTTGAATATATAAAAATGTAGTTTTCATTTTTTTTCAGCTGTGTTTATCCTTTAGCTTCGAGGCTGTACAGGGTGTTAATGAATAACACCGAAATATTTTACCTGTGTATAGAGGGGACATAGACAAGCAACTTTTATTGGGAGATTTTTGCTCTATGACGTAAAATGTGTATGCTACAGGGCATTAAAGTCCTTAAAATTTGGTGCTCATAACTCAATAATGTAGCAAAATAGGGTTGAAATGTTCATTAAATTGACTTCACGCCTTCCTAGTGATCGATAAAAACCTGATTCTTAATAATTCATCAACAGCTATACCATAATTTAGAATTTTCATAATCTGCAAAATTTACTGACTAATCACATGATTGCCCGCCACTGCATTATGTATTTATTCCTAATTCCAGACCTAACAAAAATGTTTCGTTTGTCTTTTTTCCCCTCAGTGTTGCAAGATATCGATCGTCATTTTTTACAATTTTCTCGACCACTACATAATATTCACTGTTCCTTTGTTTCCCATCGTTTCAAGTATTAGAAGACAGTGGCGTGCATATCCTTGGGAGATTTTATGTTATAACAGGAAGAATTGAATCCATAGAGCAAAAATCTCCTAATAAAAGTTGCTTGTCTATGTCCCCTCTATACACAGGTAAAATATTTCGGTGTTATTCATTAACACCCTGTATAAGGAACTGTGTCTGTATAGTAGGGTAGGCCATGGAACTATTGCTTGTCAATTGTTTCTATTGTATTTAATGGAGTAAATTTCAACTGATATTACTTTAAATAGATATGATACAGGATTAAATATTGAGGATGATTCATGGTATGTAAATATCCAATTCGGCATTTGCCTTTATGACTGGGGAAACCATGAAAAAGCCCATGTCAAATTGGCCAGACCCGGGATTTGAACCTGGGACTTCCCAAATGAGAGTCCAAGACGTTACCATCTCGGCTATATCATTTTATAATGGTTTTAATTTATATAAATTGCAGTCTTTTTTTTATCTGTCCTATAAGACGACCCCGGATTTTCGGGACCTTTTTTCTGTTCACACTATCGTCTTATCATCGGTAATCCCACGAAAGTTGACGAGTTTATCGATAGTCGATAGTCGCGAATTTTTCTGATGAAACTCGTCAACTCGAGTTGGATCTATTAAGACTATTTCTTGAATAAAAATATAACGGATTATACAAATAATAATTACTTTCGTGCTTTGTTATATAAAACAAAACTAACAGCTGCGAGTTCACGGCATACTATGAATGAACCATCCTTGAATCGATTCGAGTTACCGTTTTGTAACCAGGGCTACCGATGGTGCATATAAGACAGTGTCCGGCAGATGCTGCAGTTGTGACGTAAGAGCCAGTCATCTCGCAAGAGCTTCGGAGAGAGAACAGTTGAGTTGTATTGCTGTCAATACGCATCAGCGCAGTGGCGTTCACTGCAGCAGTAGAATTGTATGGTAAATTTAGTGCATTCAAAGTAAAACTAGACTTATGAAAACGTCACCTCACTCTCGGAGACACGTCACATTTTCCAAAGTTGTCTACAGTATGTCATCGAATTACAGACCTAAATAATTATGTGCAAATATTAGAAGAACTGGATCAGGAATTTGATTGCCGAATTCAAGATTTTGCAAACCTCCAATCCGATATTTGCATATTTGCGACACCATTTTCTGTGGATATTGACAGTGTTTCAACGTCATTGCAACTAGAAGTCATTGATTTGCAAAGTGATATTAAAATGCAAGACCGATTTCAAAACAAAAAGGATTTATCTATATTTTATAGAAGATTTCCCCAGGCAAGATTCCATTTAAGAACGATCCTGTTCAAAACAAAGAGGCGTGGCTGTCATAGCCCGCACGTGAGAACGCACGTGTTCACCATGTTTAATGCTAGTCTGTTTATTCTCAGTACAACTCATCCGCAGGGTCGTCGTGAACAATGAATCCTTTATGTTTTGTTTGCTAATTGATATACTATAATGATGACGATGCCAGTGAGAGTTTGTTATTTCACGTGTAAATATTGATATTATTATTGCATGAACTTACGAACACTCGTTAGCCACGCTCTGGTAATGGCGCATGCTAATGACATTAACCAATCACGTTTTGTCACATGATGCGAATTTTCCGCGAACTCTCTGTGAGTTCACCTCCCCTTTGTTTTGACTAGGATCAAACTAGAATGGGATCAATAATAGAATGTTGAGTATATTTGGATCGACGTAGGCCTATGTATGTGAACAGTTCTTTTCGTGTATGAAGGTCTACAAACCACAACATAGGAATCACCTATCTGATCAGAACTTAAAAAATGTACTTCGTTTGTGTGTTAGCCAGACTATGACGCCAAATATTGCAAAATCAGTGGACGAGAAAAGAGGGGAAAAAATCTCGACAATGCCTTCAGCTTGGGCACGATAGTGACACAAAGTAAGGGTGTGTATCACAAGTCTGAATAGGCCTATAGGCTACATTTCTCACAAAGGTGTATAGTTTAATTTGTATATTTTGTGTAGTTTGTATATTTTGTGTATTCTGTATATTTTGTATACTTTAACATTTTCAGTTTCCGAGTAGACAAAGTTTTGCAGTACTGCTTAAAGTATTCTCATGTTTTATGTATTTGTAGTTTATAGCAGTTTCGGAGCCTCATTTAAGTATGCGGAGGCTTCCGCACCTGGATGTATTATGCATTTCAGATTATTGTAAGTAGGGCCTATATTAAATTTCATTACAAACAAAACTGTTCTGTTACATTGATTTATCACAGTTGTACTCTTTTGTTTTCGTACAAATGTATTGTAATTGTGCTATTACCATACTATCAACGAAAACGGAGCGCACTCTGTCAGTGCATAGACGTCGTACCGCCACTGGCCAGGAGAACCATTTCTCCACGCTGCGCTTTGCTCAGTACGGAGATATTGCCGAGCAAAGAGCGTTGCTGCTCTGTAGTATGACGTCACGGAGCACGGATCATGCCGGTCACTGATATAAGACATAGTTAACTTCATTCAGGTAAGCTAACAGCAGAACACAATAAAAGCACACGAACTGACTTGCACCAAATCGAAATTGTATTTTTAATCATTGTACATTTCTATTATTTCAATTTCTAAACAAGTTAATATGTTGTATAAAATAATCCTTTTTTCGTGCTGTTAATGGCAGCATGTGACGTATTAATCACTGCACACTGATGCTTTCGTGTCCAGTAACGAGCAGACCATTTTACCCGATAAAATGCCCTCGCGATTCCTGCAAGAATATTGCAAGATAAACGGCCGTGATTGATCTATACCCGAGGAATTGCTAAACGTTATTGGTCAATATCAAACACGCGGCGTATGAGTGGAATAGTCTGCGGAAATATACGGAATGTGTACGAATATCCTAGCGTAACAGAAATATTGTTTGTGCTAGCTGCTATTTATTTCATTCTCGCAAGCAACGTTCAGGAAGGTACAACAATTTATGTCCATGATGGTAGTGAGCAGAAATTGAACATTTGCTGTTGTGCCAAACTTTAGCTGAATAAAACAGAGGAAAGTCAGTGAATCACGAGTAGGTCTGGTGAGGTAAGGTACATAAGTATCTGATGCCAGTCTCGCGTGGCGCCGAGATCTTATCAATCGCTGTACGGGCTTTTCCTTTAAAAATTGATGATTGCTAGGACGGATCCTGTTGAAGCAGGTAGCCGTATTTCCTTGAAAAAAGTAGTTCTACGCTGCCTCAGGACGTAAAGCAAAAAGAAACACTTGTCCCAATAACATGATGGAGAGAGGCAGTCGCCAGGCTTCTGTAGAGACTTGTAACATTGCTGTTAGAATCTCTCTTCACAGCCTTACATATTCCTGAGATATAATATGGTTCTTCAAAATTAAGCGTGTAATGGCTAATGATTAGGATTCGGATGTTTATTACCTAAAAAAATTGCAAAATATGACTGTAAATATGACTAAATATGCTCCAAAAATCTTAAATATGACTCAATAACAGAACGCTTTTTTCCTAAAAATTAATGTTCCAGTTTAAAACATTTAATGACACTAAATGATTAAAAACTAAACTCCGTGGCGCTATATCCCTGGAGGGATTTGGCCTACCACCCGACCGCTTCGTCATCTCCCACAGGCAGATGGCAGGATTGGGGGCAACATGCTGACACTCACGGCCGTTAATACTTCTCTATCAAGTAGCTCCTCAATTTGAATCACGAGGCTGAGTGCACCCCTGCCAGACCTCCCTGCTTCAGAAAGATCCGAGGAGGTACCGGGGATCGAACCCGGGCCGACGGATCTGTAGTCATCGACACTAACCACAAGACCACGCCGACGGTCCACTAAGTTATTACATCATATTAATTCAATCAGATAATCACTTTTTAACAATTTTACAGATGATTTACAGTTTTCCTTGGAAAGAACTTCTAATCTGTTAATGCATCCAGATACCACTGCAAATGTGAAATGAAAATTTTGTAAAAAATGTCTATTGGAAGTTGTTAACAAGGAGGAAGAGGTAATTGAACAATTACTTGTTATTTTCCCTTCACATTTCGGTTACAGTAAAACCAAAATATTCGTGACTCTTTTTCGAAAAAAAAAGTCGACAATTTATGGCACATACTGCATGATAAAGTCATGCTCTTTTACAGAATTTATAACTGAAATATAATGTTAAATTACAAATAGGACCGAAATATGACCAAGACCATGAAAAGGTCCAAAATATGACTTTTCTATACAAAATAAAAACGGTGTGATTAAGATAACAAATATGCAGTTCATGTTTAATCTGTGTTTGCGGTGAGAATGTAGGTCAGGATAAAAATTTGACATGTCATAAACATCCTAACCCTACTAATGAGTATTGAGTTGTACATTTTTCAATTTATTTATTTATTCCTATTTATTTATTTATTCAATTGATTTCATTAAAATTTTACTGTGAAAAGTTTTCTACTGACTGGGATGCTCCCGCATTTGACTCTCCTGACTCATCCTATGTTTTCCTACCTGATGTAAATTGAGACTATTTCAGAAGGTAGGCCTATTATCAATTTCTTACAAACATTTCAACGATCTGTGGTATCGGTACTATTACAACAATTTTTAGAGTATTTTACTTGAATTTTGCTAAACACAGTATCTCGAAATGCGTTTCAGTTTTTCGCTTGTGCACTTTTCAATCTGGAAAGTAGTTGTAATAAAGAGAAACTTAACTTATTTCTTTTCGATTCGATTTTTTTACACTACCGGTTGTGCCAACGACCGCCAGAGTGGTCTTGTAGTTAGGGTTGCTGCGGATCCGCAGATCTGAGTTCAATCCCCCATACCGCCTTTGAATTTTCTGAGGTGGGGAGATTTGGAAAGGGGTGCACTCAGCCTCGTGACACGAACTGATAAAGAAGTAGCGGCTCCCGGTTCAATAAGCCATCAGTTGGGTGTCGTTATGCTGACAATATGCCCTCAATCCTGCCATCTGCCAAGAGTAGGCCTAGATGACGCAGCGGTCGGGTGGCAGGCATAGTCCTTCAAACGGATGTGGCGCCATGGCAATTAGTTTAGGTAGTGCCAACAGTTTACAACGCAATGGCTTACGGGTTTTTTTTACAAAATGTACAGGTAGCTTACACCCAGTCATGAGAAAGACTTGCTGAGTCTTGGGCTCGTACTGTGACGTCACTGCATGTATTAGCAACGAAGGGGAGTGTTCGCAAAGTGTATTTCTGGTTTCCGGTCAAAACGTTTTCATTGGAAAATGCGTTTAATTTTTATGGGTTTTTACTAAAAATAGAAAGTTTTTAATTTTTTTAAATTTTGTATTTTCGATTTTTATTTTTTTTAATTTTGGATTTTTTATAATGGTGAAGGGCTTACCACGCCACTAGCTTGAAGCAGTAATAGCCCCCCACTCAATGCCTGATACCTTTCCCCCGTGCGCTATCGGAATTTTTTTTTTAATTTTTGGATCTTTTAATTTTGGATTTTTAAAAATTTTGGATAAGCCTCATCATTGAGTTGATTGTTTTCTGTGCAGTCCGTTCCGTCAGAACCCCACTAAATTCGTGACGATTTTGTTCGTAACGCAAGTTTGGGTTAGCTCTCGATTTATTCTAGCTGGGCTAAAGAAGTTTCTCTTCAAAAAGAATAATATTTCTAAACAGAAGTAATATTGAGAATTTGCCTCAGAGCAACCTGCACGCCCGCACAACGCATGGGGAATATTAGTACACTCCTCAGGTGTAGCAAGCGAGCGGGAGAGGCATTTCCGCGTGCTGTGTGTGAGATGAGAGGGCGTTGAGCTAGGCCGCATGCATCACGTTCTCTAAGGTCAACTACTCACTGCTACCTGCACTTCACTGCACAAGATTGCAGGATTGATTCACTCTTCAGCATTTCAGTTTCTGGCAGCGATTTGCATTTGAAGCATTGGTCTCCTTCACATCTTCTTTAAATACGCGTGCAATCGTAAAAAATCCCTTCAGGCAGGCCTACAGGCTGAGGTAGATTTCGAAGTGCTTTTGGTTTAATTTATTGTCGCTGCGCAGCACTCTTCTTCTTTAGCCTTGACATGACAAACCTGCAATAATAACGGCAAAAAACAGGAAAGAGCACTTTTTCAAAATTCAAATCTCGCCTTAGGCTATATGAGAGCTATCAAGAAACTAGTTATTGATTGTAGAGTACTCATCAAGAGCTTTACAACGACGTGGTTTAAAAAATTTCGAATTTCCATCCCCCACTCCCCACTTGTACCCCCAAAACCCCCGAATCGTTGGTGTCACTGTGAACTCCATAGGGAGTAGGCCTACTCTAATTTATTCAAACAAAGTTTCCCTCTATAATTCAGAGGGGCCGAGATATAAATTTTTCAAAATTTCAACCGCCTTCCCCGACCCCCCCCCCCATCTCCATGGGCCAATTTTGCTCATTAACGAACTTGTCCGAACTAGAAATTACATAATAAAATTGCGTTCAAATATCTTCAAAATTACGGCCGCTAGCGGATCACTTTTTTTTTTTAACGGGCGGTGGTTTCGTACTTAGGGAGGCATGAAACGTAAAGATATGAAAGAATTTTTCGAAAGTCATGACATGGTATCGATTGCAATAGGTAGAAACACGATGAAAGGCGATGTAGAACAAACTTATCGTCAGCACTTACTTGTTGCATAGGCCTGTTAGTCACTAGTAGACCTATCACTTAACTTGATTTTCCCTGTTAAGTGCTTTTCTTATGTAAACACACATTTTATCATAGGTTAGTTTACGAGAGTTTACGAGTTTATCGATAGATTCGCAGCAGGAGCGAATTTATCTGATGAAACTCGTCTACTTGAGTTAGGTTTATTAAGATTATTCCATGATTATACAAATAATAATTACTTTCTTGCTTTATTAACTTATATAAAAACAAAAGTAAATGCTGCGAGTTCACGGCATAGGCCTACTGTGAATCAACCATCCATGAATCGATTCGAGTTACCATGTCTAGTACCACCAGTTGTGCAGTTAACTTCATTCAGGTAAGATAACAGCAGAACAGAATAAAAGCACACGAACTGGCTTGCACCGAATCGAAATTGTATTTTTAATTAATGTACAGTTCTATTATTTCAATTTACAAACAAGTTATGTTATATTTAATCTGTTTTCGTGCTGCTTAATGGCAGCATGTGGTGTATTAATCACGGCACATTGATGCTTGCCTGTCCAGTAACGAGCTGACCGTGTTATCAGGTAAAATCCCTTCCTCAAGCATTTTATAACGTCAACGATCGTGATTGGTCTATATCCGAGGAATTTCTAAACGTTATTGGTCAATTTCAAATAAGCGGCATATGAGTGGAATAGTCACAGGTAATCACAACGAGAGATTAAGAGTTTATCGATATATTTGCGAGGACGACGAATCGATCCGAGTTCCCAACTCTACCAATAGTGCGCATCACAAGATGGAGGGCGTCGTGGTAGTTGCTTACATCAAAACGCTATAAACGCACACTAACTGCCTTGCACCGAATCGAAATTGTGTTTTTAATCAATGGACATTTATTTTATTTTAATTTCCAAACAATTTATGTTGTATAAATTATTAATTTTCATTCTGTTCACTGGCAAGATGTGACATATCAACCGTTGATGCCTTACGTGCCCAACAACTAGCTGACGTTACGATATTCTTGCAGGAATCGCGAGGATGGCGTTTCATCGGTTAAAATCGTCTGCTCGTTACTGGACACGAAAGCATCAAGGTGCAGTGATTAATACGTCACATGTTGCCATTAACAGCACGAAAACATATTATTTTATACAACATGTTTTGTATGCACCGTTGGTAGTCCTGTACAACATGGTAATTCGAATCGATTCATGGATGGTTGATTCATAGTAGGCCGTGATCTCGCAGCTGTTAGTTTTGTTTTTATACAACAAAGCACGGAAGTAATTATTATTTGTATAATTAGTTACATTTTTATTTATGGAATGGTCTCAATAAATCCATCTCGAGTTGACGAGCTTCATCTCCTGCTGCGCAATCTCGAATCTATCAATAAACTCGTCAACTCTAGAGGGATTACCTATGAAATCTACTATACCTGAGACAAGCTAAGAAGGAAACCTGAAATAAACAAAAACCAGTAATTCTCTCTCACTCTTAAGTCATACGAGTAATGTGCTAGAGTGAGACAGATCTATTTGTTTTTGTTTACTTGAGGTTCCCTTCTTAGAACGGCCAGACTTGACGTGATCCTGTGAACAAACACAAATGCAGTACAGAGTAAAAAAAAATCTGATGTGAAAGTCACATAACTTCCTCTGCCCAAATAAAAGTTAGCAGTATTCACATATCCTTGTACAGAATCGCAAGACACAATTTTACGCTAATTATCCTATAAATACCTCTTCTTTCAATGATGCGACTAAAAGCGCAGTCTATATAACAAACTTAAAAAAAAAAAACAAATGACTGCAGACGTTTATTGAACTTTCTGCCGTAAAATTTAATTTCCGAAATTTATCGAATATTTCCCTCAGATACATCTTTACTCTATGCATGGCCAACAATACATCTTTCTCACTTCACATTCTTATATAAAATAAGAGGCCGTGAAAGAGCGCGAATTCAGTTGTTCATCACGTAAGACAAACTTTCTACAAACAGTGGGTGAACAGTGGGTGGCTTGTAACTACCCTCAGAGAATTTTCTCGAAAAAATGTTTCAAATAAAAGTTTTAGCTCTTAGTATAAGCAACCTATGTGCAAAATTTAAAGAAAATCGTTAGAGCCGTTTCGAGAAAATCGCGAAAAACGAAAATTTCTTCATGTAAAGTCCCCTTAAAAATAAGAGAAAATAGTCGCCAATCTTATCCTCACATCTTCAGAAGGTACCTGACCCAAATACGAAATTTTGTTTTCATACGATTTTCCGTTTTGGAGCTAGCTTGTTCACAGATATTTTCCACACAGACACACAGACACACAGACATGTTTCCAAAAATAGTATTTTTGGATTCAGGGGGCCTTGAAACGTGTATATATGCTAAAAACTCAACTTCGAATTTTGGGGTCGAAAACAATACTTCCTCTACCTATAGTACCTATGGTACGGGCAGAGGAAGTAATAGTGCAGTGAATCAGCTATTCAGGTGTTGCCAGTCAACAATCGTATTAGGACAATACAAGGTTGAGATCTGTATCTCTGATAACCCGGATTGGTAACTGGGGATACAACACAAAATAAAATGATCCAGCTTTGTGTAGCCTACATAGCAGCACTTCTTTACAACCCATTAGACTCTGGATGACATTGTTAACACAACTAAAACTGTGCCACTTCAGTTATTTCACTACAAAGTACTTCACTTTTGTAACTATCCTTGAACATGCATTGCTGCTATCTTATGGGAGATTTAACTGATACTCATAATTGCGTGGGTATGAACCTGCATTTCCTTTATAGGGATCGAGAAAAAGTGACAAAAATGATTGCAAAATGTTTAAACGTCTGTCATTATCAACAGATAAAAATTCATGCTGTGTTTCACTATATAGGGATGTTCAAATCACGTCTAACGTACGAGGGTTGAATGAAAAGTGATGCCTCCACCTTCATAACTTGGGTTTCGATGGGAGTATTTTAATAAATCAAACACATATAATCCTTAGAATGTGCCCTTTAATTACAAATATTCACTTTACCACACATTCTCCAGACAATGGGATACACTTCTGCCAACGATGAACATGTTTTTTGAAGCCGTCACGGAATAAGTTCACACTCAACCAGTCTCTCACAGTTCTCTCAACTTCTTCATCAGATGCATAGTGATGTCTCCGCATATCTTCTTTCATTATCGGAAACAGATGAAAGTCAGACGGCACTAAATCTGGGCTGTATGGAGGATACCGTATGGTGGTGAGCTTCAGTCTCCACACCACAGCAGAACTTCAAATTTAGCGCCGTCTGACTTTCATCTGTTTCCCATAATGAAAAAGGATATGCGAGGACATCGCTATGCATCTGATGAAGAAGTTGAGAGAACTGTGAGAGACTGGTTGAGTGTCAACTTCTTCCGTGACGGCTTCGTAAACCATGTTCATCGTTGGCAGAAGAGTGGTGGTTATGTGGAAAAGTGAATATTGGTAATTAAAGGGCACATTCTAAGGATTATTCCTGTGTTTTGATTTATTAAAATACTCCCATCGAAGCCAGAGTTGTGAAGGTGGAGGCATTAAAGAACTCTGCGTTTAAATAAGTTGTCTTCAAGTTAATATGAGTTGTGTGTTGTTTGCTATATAATATCAATTTAATTATATCAATTTAGATATTAGCTGAAAATATTATGTACAGTATATACATAATTAATTGAAAAATTAAAAATTAAGAGTATAATATTTATTAAAGCATTATATTTATTAACACTTTCACGCGAATTATTCATAAACTAAACCATTAATAATTAATGAAACAGCTAAAATTCCGGCTTTAGAGTACATTCCTCGATTAGAAAGCGCCGCCTGGTGAAACGATCTCAGAGTCGATTATGCAGTTCCAAAGCTAACTGTGAACACATAATACGTATTGTTTCTCAACTGTTTGTTGACAGTTGAATATGATGTGAATTTAATTTGATAAATTCAGTGTGATTTTCAGAAATTATATAATTTTTCAAGGGAAGGGCTGGTTTGTTTGGATTTTATTGTCCGCGATACTTCTAGGATTAAACTATCGATAAATTATAGCTGGTGCCCGCGGATTCACCCGCCATTATTAATTGACTCCAGGAGTTTTAAGAAACTTACGCTGGAAGTTTATTTAAAATGTTTGTGGTTCAGAGCTATGGAAAGTGTAAGTAAAAATAAAATTAGAATATTTATTCATTGTGTTCATTTCACTTAGGCCTTACATAATAAAGAAACGGTTTCCCTAATTTTGTACTCTTCGTGAAAGTTTACACTGCGAGAGACGAACATCGCCGAGTATATCCGAAGTGAGCGAGGGAGTGAACACGCTATTTAGGGCCGTTGAATTGTATAAGAGTAGATAATATTTTCAGCTAAAATCTCATTGATATAATTAAATTGATATAAATAATCATCGTGCAAAAAATAGCATGCAATACTCGTTCCGTAAGCGCATAACAGATATCGGAAATTGAAGAAAAGAAAAAGAAAAAAACTCTTTCCTCGATCCGTATGCGCCGCTTACGGACTACTTGTAGCATCGCAATGTACTCTTGTAGATAGACGATGGTTTGGGACGAGGCCTTCTTAAAATGGCACCAACTTAATTATTTCACTGGGTATATCGGTTTCTAATAGCAACAACACGCAGCATAATAATTATTACTAAAGCCAGATTTGCACTTCACAGTGGAAAAAAAGCACGTGATAGCCTACAATCCGATCAAAAAAACTCTGTCGCGTTCTAATTTATTTACATAAGTAGATAGCTCAACAGATTGGCGAGTGCCAAAAGATTCTTTATAGGCTACACAAATATCATTCGATGCTTTCTTATTCCTTTTTAAAACAAAACATCTTTCTGTTTAGTATTCATGAAGTCCAATTATACCTAGGTAAATAGTTTACAAAGTGTTGTTTCATGTTACTTCTGTCAGCTGTGACATTAAATTAGGATTATTAATTAATATGAAATAATGAACAGATATTGCAGTAATTTTGAAATTCTTATGGTTAAAAAAAGTAGAGAACTGCAAACCTACCTCATTAATCTCTATATATATATAAAAGACTTTGTCCTGACTGACTGACTGACTGACAGGAATCAACGTAGAGCCTATACTATAACAGGTAGAGACTTGGAATTTTGACAGTACCTTCGTTTCATAATGTAGGTGCTCACTAAGAAAGGAATTTACAAAATTTTGATTTTAAATGCCAAAAATTAAATGTTTTTGAGAATACTTAATCCCTTTTTACACAGAATTATAAAACCCAAATCACAGAACATATTGTTGCTAATGGCAGGGGTGCCCACCCCCCCAAACTTCATGACTCACCCCCCCAAACTTCATTGCTCACCCCCCCAAACTTCATTGCTCACCCCCCCAAACTTCATTGCCCACCCCCCCAACCTGATTGGCTGTCGACAAGGGCGCCCATATGATATTTTCTAGAGGGGGCAATATTTTTAATTAATTTATTTTTTGTCGCTTTAACTTCTTGGGCCACTTTGTAACATTATATCAATAATATAATAATAATATAATAAGTGCAACAATGATGTAGCCAGAAAATAATTGCAGGGAGGGTTGAACGTGCCAGGGGGGGTTTGGAAAACCCCCAAAAAAGGGGGTCGGGGGTCCATCCCCGGAAGATTTTTAAATACTGAACTAATGAAAATCACATTTTACGCTATTTTAGCACAGAAAAACTAGTTAGGAAATTTGTTTACCATACTCTAAGACATGCCAATGTAAATAAGAAATCATTACCTAAGCGGGGGTCCACCCCCGGAAAATTTTTAAATATTGAACTAATGAAAATAACATTTTACGCTACATTAGCACTAAAAAACTAGTTAGGAAATTTGTTTACCATACTCTAAGACATGCCAATGTAACAAGAAATTGTTACCTAAGTTGGGTGTCCACCCCCGGAACATTTTTAAGTATTGAACTAATGAAAATCACATTTTACGCTATTTTAGCACAGAAAACCTAGTTAGGAAATTTGTTTACCACACTCTAAGACATGCCAATGTAAATAAGAAATCATTACTTAAGCGGGGGGTCTCCCCCCGGACAATTTTTAAGTACTGAACTAATGAAAATCACATTTTACGCTATTTTAGCACAGAAAAACTAGTTAGGAAATTTGTTTACCACACTCTAAGACATGCCAATGTAAATAAGAAATCATTACTTAAGCGGGGGGTCCACCCCCGGAAAATTTTTAAGTATTGAACTAATGAAAATCACATTTTACGTTATTTCAGCACAGAAAAACTAGTTAGCAAATCTGTTTACTATACTCTAAGACATGGCAACTTAAACAAGAAATTGTTACCTAAGTTATCATACTTATTACTATTTATAAGAAAAGTTTAATAACACATGGAACAGTGGACATAATAGGCCTACTCATTATGTTATGAGAAGAAAACAACTGCTATATCATATTTGACACACCAACAAATCTTGTTTAATTAAATATTTATTTAAAAATACAAATATTGAATTTTAGGTTTTGACTTTTGGGTCTCAAAACCCCCTGAACCCCCCCTTTCCTAATCCACTGTGGATTCTGCTTCCATGTTGTCGATTTGGTAAAACTTCAGCAAACTGTTTATGTCTCTACTGACTTTCAAATAATTGTCTTAAAATAAAAACACCTGACTAATAATTATTAATATACATTTTCTCCCTTGCGCCCCCTCCCATCCCCGGGTATGGGCACTAATTTATTGACTATTCACTTCTAAAGAATTAGAAGAGACCTTTTAAAGTTATAAAACTTGACCGTTTTTATTTTAACATATAAAACTCTAATTTTTCAACAATTTTCAACCCCCCCCCCCCAGAAAATTCATAAAATGATAACATATTGCCCCCCCCCCCAGAAATTTCAATGACGCAGTCTGCGTCTTAACCCCCCCCCTGTGGGCACCCCTGCTAATGGTATCAGATGCCTTTGGAAAAAAAAAATGCAAGTTTGACAAATAAGAGAAGGTATCAATTTATAATTCATGTTATAAATAAATATTAAAGAATGTAATCCGCGAAAATTATGCAGTCACAAAACTTTTCTCTACCCTGGACATAGTGAAAACAATACGAGGTATGGTAATATGGTATATTATTATATCGCAGGTTTTTGGAGAGAGAAGTATGAAAGTGATATTGCTTTCTGTTTAATTTCATCCCCAAAACAGTTTTATGGTAACATGAGAGGGAGAAATAACATTTTCCGCCTCGGTATTACAATTTTATGTTACAGGAATTTCTGTTTCTCCTTATTTGAACCCTTACCAGGCTTGCTGTGTACAAGCGATGCGATGCAGAATTCTACATCCTCTATGAGCCATAAAAAACTATATCAAGCGTTTTCTGAGGGAATAGTTTTAGTGTAATAAGTCGTTCTTCCTATTTCAGATTATAAATACCTATATAAGGACCTAGAATTTAAAAATCGAAAGTCCTTCATAAGTTCATTTCCAATTACCGTACAAAATAAAAAACTCGGGCGACGCCGGGTCTTTTAAGATAGTAACTTATATTTAAGAAATATACGAAACAAAGGAGGTACGTAGTAGCGCAGTTGCTTGAGGAAGGTCGCGAATACGTTCTCCGATGAGAAATGTGTAATGCGTCCGTGTGTCTGTATGCGCCATAACTCAAATACGCTTTTTCGGATTTTCATGAAACTTGGAAAACACATTTATAATGTCAATGGGAAGAACCCTATTGATATTGAACCAAATCGGTTCACCGGTACCAGAGTAAGGCCCAATTTAGTGCCTATTTTAATAGATTGTATCGGATTTCCATGAAACTTGGTATACCCATTTATGACGTCCATGAGAAGTGCCCTACTGAATTTGAATCTAATCTGTTGACCGGTACCGGAATAAAACCCAATTTAGTGTCTACTTTAAAGGCGCAATAACTCAAATACGCTTTATCGGATATTTATGAAACTTCGTATACGCTTTTATAATGTCCATGGGAAGACGTTTATTGATATTGGACCAAATTGGTTGGCCAGTACCGGAATAATGCCCAATTTAGTGTTTTTATGTTAATATATAAGAAGTCGCGATAACTCAAATATGCTTTATTGGATTTTCCTGAAATTTTGTATACCCATTTATAATGTACGGGGAAAGACGTCTACTGATATTGGACCAAATCGGTAGACCGGTACCGGAGTAAAACCCAATTTAGTGTATATTTTAAGGACGCGGTAACTCAAATACGCTTTACCGGATTTTTATGAAACTTGGTATACACATTTATATTGTCCATGGGAAGACGTCTATTCATAGTTGACCTGTTTCGGAGTAATGCTCAATTTAGTGCCTATTTTATGGTAATATACGTATTCGAAAGAATTTATTTAAAAAAATGAAAATCACTTATCTTGACAACATAGCCTATTGTTTTACTGTGATCTTATAAGGCCTTGGAAATTAAAATACAGGTAGCTTTGACAAAAAAACACTATTGATTTACATGTGCTTATCCAACTAGACCGTTAAAATGACCCAGGTGGCCGAGATGGTAGACCTTTCTTCTTCCGTAAGCCCTGCTTAATGAATAAATCTGGAGCTTAACTTGGAAATCAATTTTAAAAAAAACATATTCTGCATAGGCCTATCATAATTGCAGTCATAACTGATTAAACAAAAACATACTGGCACTTTGTTACATCAGTTTACCTGATTTTTATTATTATTGTTGTTGTTATTATTATTATTATTTTTATTATTATTATTATTATTATTATTATCATTATTATTATTATCATCATTAACGCTTGGCTTTTAAACCTCATAGCTAAACTATCAACCCTATGGATGATGAACTCGGCTATCATGTCTTTCAGTGAAGTGGAACTTTTTTGTCGATTGCGTTTTCCTGTTAATTTTTATAGTTACCGGATTATTTAAATATTTGATTATTATATAATGTTATATGGTGAATAATATTACACTTTGTTTGGATAATTGTACCATTTTTAAAAACTGTAATCAATAAATTTTTTGCATTACATAATATCTCTAAAAGTCGCCACTGGAATTACTCCATATAAGTTACAAATTAAGCTGACACAACACTATTGCCAAAAGCTATTCTTATATGGATAGAGTAAATTTCACAAGTAACTTTATTTTTTCGAAGCGTATCATAGGCTGTTATTCTGTTCGACACTGAAATTCCATCCTGCATTTAAAAATAAAAAATTAAACTTTCTTCAGGTCATTGAATTCCAAAATGCTTTTTCTTTAAGAAACATTCTGTATGTGTGTGTTTGCGAGTGTCTGTGATAGGCATAACTGGTGGAGGAAAAATCGTTTAAAAAACAGTCGGATGTGAAACTCATAACTCCATCTGTCCAAATAAAACTTTACCTCCTAGTATAATATAATGCATGGTATTATCTTTATTTAAATTGATTGTAAAAAATGAAGAGAATGTCGTTACCACATCGCACCCCAGAAGAATACATAAACCAAACAAAATCTGATTAATGCACTCACATAACTTTCTTTCTCATAAGCATGGGCAATACATATTTTACTTTCTCGCACATACGTAGTATAGAGAAAGTATTGTGATCGTGACAAAAAATCGAGATAACACCGGGAAAGCATGTTTCACGATGCCTAGAAACCGAAAAAAAGTGTTTTTGGAATTAGGTCTGTCCGTCTGTCTGTCCGTCCGTCTGTGGACAAGCACAGCGGATAAACGGTCCATTGTATTGACTTCATTTTTTTAATCAAGGACTTTATCATAATTTTATCGAACCGCCCAGAATTTGGGTTTTATAACTGAAATATTAAGGGGACTTTTCATGAAAACTTTTTTAAAATTTTTATTTTTGAAAAATTGGCTCAAACGATTTTAATAAAAATATAAAATTGGAAACTCTTATGTATGACTAATAAAATGACCGTTTCTCTTCAAAAATGACTTAGGGGGTAGTACTTTACTCGTATCAATTTTCAATTTTTCTAGATTATCTCCATTACAGTAGGCGATACATGAAAACCTACCACAGTAAAGTTGTAGAGAGAGAAAAAAAAAGAACATTTTTTGTTAAATACATTTTTTTTACAAAATCAAGATAAAAACGAAATAACATGACATACATGGGCGTACGGTGAAATTATGTTCGGAGGGGGTTGAATATAATGTTGTCTCAGCTCCATGTGCTTGCACATATTGTAACGTAACTCACTAGTTTTAGTACCTAAACAGTTTTATTGTGGTAAAACTATTTAAGGAGTACTCTAGCTTTTGACTTGACGGAACATTGCCAAACTTACCCACATATTTAGAATGAAAGTGGAATCACACAATATGCGAAAGGTTATACAAATTTAAGTCCTCTGGATTCAGTTCCTACACATTTATTCTCCCCGTAAGCTGCAATTTAGTCTATGATACAATCACAGGGTTTCTTACACCTTTCACCAGAAGATGCTAAATTTAAAATGAAAAGTAGCTATACCTCTATTTTCGAGAGTTGAGGCCTGACAGGTTTGCGACCAACCGGACCAACCTCGGAATATTGCTGATCGTCTGACATGTATATAAGCGGAGTCATTTTCACAAGAGCACTTATAAATTAACACATGAAAAACAATTGCGGAATAGCCAGAAATAGAATGACACGTGCAACAACATTAATTCATTTAGTCATTAATTAGAAATTAACATTTACAAGAGTTATTTTAATATTGCTGTGTTATGTAAGAAAATATACGTAATAATCAAACCATTCGTTTTTTTTTTATTTATTTATTTTGTAACATTATGTTATAATCCTTCAAAAATTGCAGATATTTCGGGAGGGGTTTCAACCCCCTCAACCCTCCCCCACCGTACGCCAATGATGACATAAATGGGAATTTCAGAACATACATTTTGATTAAAATATGAATATTCTTTTGTTGCCCATAGTAACAAGAATACTATAATCTAGATATTGTTGTGACATAGTCAGTTCACCACAGTCGTAATGAACACACCAAAATCAGTTAGAGCGAGGTGGTATAGGGTAATACGGAAGAGGTCCTGGGTTCAAATCAAACCTCGTGGCCAGCCAAATTTACCAGCAGGCTCTTTGTAATAACTCATTGGTGAAGCATTTGCTTCTATTGTTCAGCTATATCTCAATGTATCTTCCATTTTTGCCTTTAAGATTGAGGGTACCATGCAAACCCCAAGTTGTTGTTGTTATTATTATTATTATTATTATTATTATTATTATTATTATTTCAGGGTAAAAGCATTCAATATAAAGACCGACCCTGATGCTTTCATTCTAGATACTTATTAGTTTTCTGAAAATGCAATAAATAAAATTTAATTTTTTCTGTGCTAGCCTTTAACACGTATATTCGAGAAAGTTTGTGCAACATATTTCTGCATCATTTATTTCACTTCGCATTCTGATACACAATAAGATACCATGTTGCAAAGATCGCGTATTCAGTTGTTTCAACCTCATGCAAAGCTTTATTGTTCACCTGGCAAGACTGAGTTTCTAGAAATAGTGAGTGGGTTGTAATTACTTTCAGATAACTTAAAAAAAAATCAAATAAAAGACTAAAATCTTAGTATAAGCACCTCATATACAAAATTTAAACAAACTCTTACGAGCCATTTTCGAGAAAATCGTGAAAAGCGAAATTTTCTTTATGTATAGTGTCATCAAAGTAAGAGAAAGTCAACTCCAATCTTCACATCCCCAGAAGATACACAACCCACATAAACAATTTTGTTTTCATACTATTTTTCGTTCTGGAGCTAAGCTGTTCTCAGACACACACACAGACATGGTTCTGAACATAGTATTAACGGGAATTTATGTTAAAAAATCAACTTCGACAATGGGGGTCGAACAAAATACTTCCTTTACCTATAGCAGTGCCTTATCCAGGGGAGGGGCCGTAGGTGCCGCGGCCTCCCTTGGTTTTTTTCCCGTTGTTTTGACTTATTTATTCGTCGAAAGTAATTACCTAATAAAAAATACCATTCATAAATAAAACAAATTAAGACAGTTTTAAATGTACTCGCCCAATATCAATAAGAGGATTTTAAAATGCAAGTTGAATAGTATTTATATACTAGAAGCCTTAATACAAATGCGTAGACCAGCTGTGACAACTTTCAAAACAGCAGTTGTTCGAGTTTCTTATCTTTAACTGTTATTATGATAGACCCTTAAGGTGAGCTTTGCTCGTTGGGGTTTTATTATCGGAGTTCATCAATTGAGCGCAAGGGAAAATTTTCCAGAACGGAATGCATCAATTGAGCGCGGAGTTCAATTTTAAAACGCATCAATTGAGCGCAACGCTCACTTTGGCACCAGCCGCAGCAATTTCCCTTCCCATTTTGTAGAGACTTTGGACACTCTAGGTACATTGACAGGCATTCTTTAAAATGCTGTATCGTATCCATTTCGGATACTTGTGTACCATTAAGTTGGTACTTGACATAATTTATCTAGAGCACTTTCTTGGATAATAGTAGGACACTCTCTTTAGGAAACAAATTCTAGTAATATTTCCACGTCGATATTTACCAAGTATTCTTCTGTGTACTGCTTTCTCCTCTTATATGTGGGATGCTGTAGTACACAGTCACTATCCATTACTGCACTGTTCGAATTACAAGTAAGTAATGGTAACCGTTAAAAGACACAAGAGGAGATGTGAAACAAGACAAGTGACTAGTATCCAGTGTCACCCTACACTAATTACATTAAAACAAAAATTCTCTAGGATCAGCGTTACCACACTTTGAACACAACATATCTCACGCCTAGGGAATATTGTTAGAGCCAATCATATAAAAAGAGGAAACAGTGAATTATATAGAAGAATTACTTTATAATCGCGCTCAACTGATGCATTCCAAAACTGACCACCGCGCTCAATTGATGCATTTTTAATCAGTTCCCGCAGTCTTTGAAACTACGACGTTGTTTAGTGTCAGCGCAGTTTCTGCGCATTAGAAAGTGGGATCAAAAGTATGTGTAGACAATGTTTAGTTACACAGATCCCGAGCTTGGATTTAAAGGGTTTCTAGCGATCTTGTTGGAGATTTAAGGCGACTGGTTTGTGATTTGCAATATCCTGTAGGTGGGCTAGTCGTAGGTATGTTATTTTCGACGCCTACGGTTCGACCTCCATGAGCATGTGGAGGCGCCGGACCTGTACCACTTGTCTTTATCTATTCCTTCATTTAATTTCTACTCATTTCTACTAAGGCGTATTCTTCACTTCTGAGAAATCAATTTACACAAGTTTACTACGAAGTTACTTCATTTCTTTTCCGGAGACTCATCACCAGATTCTTCCTTCAGTTAAATTTTATCGTTGAATAAACGGCATTTTATTTTTAACAGAATTTATAAATTTCATGTTTCATAAGAGGAAGACTTATTTTGAACAGTATTTTTCCTCCTTATTCCCTCTATTAATAACAACAATACAACACACTGTGACACTTAAGGGTAGACCTAGTTTATTGATTTGTTATACGTGAGCTTATATTGAGTAGTACACTTATAGACCTGATATATATATATATATATATATTACTATGGGGCAAATGAAATAGCCACATAATTTTAATTGAGATTAAAAAATAGCATATAGAAGTAAAATAACTGTCAAGTAGGCCTATGTTGCCATCTAATAACGGGGATGATATTAAAATTATATTTTATAACTTTCCAATTATATTGTTTGGAGTGTCTTATGTACAGGAGGTAAGCAAGATTTGTGTGCAATCATTAAAACATGTGTACAGATTAAAATAATAAAATGACATAAGGTCACACAGGTCTTGAGTGTCTTAATCTATTCTATATAATTATATACAAACGAATGTATGTGTGTCTGTCCTTTATGCATTACTAAACCATTCATCCGATCGCCATGAAACTTTGGGAAATTGTTGAGTACATTCTGGCGCAGGTTTCTGGCATAGTGCATTTTTAATTTTAGTTTTCGTTCGCGAGTTATGAGTGAAAAACGGGCAAAAAACGTGCATTTTTTGCGCTTTTGAAGCATCGGTTCTCAGTAATACATTTCAGTTGCCATATCAGTTGGCTTTGTCTATTTTTTCATATCTTGGAAATAAAAGCATCGCGATCGCTTGAATTTTGTAAACCCACGCTGGTCGATTCATTTGTTTATAATGTCAAGGCACGCTTAATGATCCGCCTGTATATTGTTGGTGCCATTTTAAGAAGACCTCGTCCCAAACTATCGTACTAAAATACTATAATAGCATTGTTCCCTAATCCGAAAATCTGCACCGACACCGACAAAGAACAGGTGCTCTTCTAGTCGTGGTTTACCCCAGTGTTGCCGTTGTCATTCCCTTCTTCTCAAGTGAAGTAAATGCTGTAGTACGTATTTGGCAACATTGTACTGGACTGCAGACACGTGTAAATACTCCTAATTATCTTTCTATTCACTGATTGACAGGTCGAAGAGGATTAGGCCGGGCGCAAGTTGAGACGCAGTTTGGTGACGTGAGGTGACGCAGAGTGACTTCTAACCTAACTTATTACTTTTCAATACGTCAAATAACAATACTGCAAGAAAAGAAGTCAAATTTTAATTAAGGTGTCATTATTATTATTATACAAAGAATTATCAAATATTACCAACTGACAAACAAAAAGAGATACAATGTTCAATAAATGTTCATGTGTATAATAAATAAAATCAACTTAGTATTTGACAATTGTATATAGACATACTTTAATAAAATGAATGTATATAATCCAAAATTTTTATTCACAATCGGATTCGAAACAATATATGGTGTTTATTAAGACTACTAGTATACAGGTTGAATTTCTTACCAAAACTTGAATTATCTTATACTAGTTGAATTCATACACTAAGCTGCATAATGAAGTTTATCAATAATAATGAAAAAAATTATTGATCTTTTCGCGGAAATTAAAACAAGAATAATCGATTTAATTTTTAAACGAATAGATCAAGCTTGAGCTGTAACAATTTAAATTACAGTAAGTAAAAAAGTTTGATTTTGTTCTTTTAGGGTCTTTTCAAGTTTCTGAATCAATTTTCTTTTTAAATATGTATATTTCCTTTTGCACAATATTCAAAACGAAGGCTAAACATTTTATGAAGCAGCAATCGCACTAATTTTAGCTACGAGTCGACACTGGGAAGAATGTATTAATTTCCTACAAATTTAATTTTTTTTTAATGTAATGTTGCGAATACTTACATTCAGCGATCATATATACATATAATTAATAATTATGATACGAAAATTCATCATTAAGACATAATAAATAGGCTATATAATTTTTAATAAATATAATACCCTTTAATTTCTTATTTTTAATGTCACTATAACACTCAATCATTCAATTAAATTTAAATTAAGGTTACTTTTCAAATTCCGGTGAGATACTAAGTTTAACTCTGAACGGGAAAACATTATAAAGCGAAACGGAACTAATTGGTAAAATCATTTTGAGAAAATGTTTCATTTCAGAAACGTTTGTTAAGGAACATGGAGCAATTTTACTGTACATAATTATAAAACATTTATGAAAGTAAGTTGAAAATAAATTTCAAGATGACTCCTTCATTTTATTTTTAATTACAAATCTGAAACTTCCCAACTAATTAATTCTTATGGTTTATACTAGTTATGATATACATCTGTATAGAAAATATACACTTTTATGCCTGCTTATGCAACTTTTCTTTTCGTCGAAAATCTACTGCATATAAAATGTTATCTAAAACAAATGAAGGGTACAGCGGAAAACGAAAAAGGATAACAAATTGAACACATTGTATAGAAATTAATTCAAGAAACGCTTTTGATTGAAAAGAGCATAGCAACAAACTGATAAACAATAAATATGAAGAGTTGAAGAGGGTTTGTTTACTTTCAGAGCGGACATCAATCTTTCAAACTGCATGGAGTACGATCCTTTTTCCCCTATAATATTACCGCTTTCTGCCTAAACTAATTCCAAAATTCCAAATTCACTATTAGAAGGCATTATTATCTCAAAGTCCATAAAAACGGACACTACTATAGCTTTTCCCTTGTTCCCTTCAAATAAATCCATCTTATTTAAGTATAAAAACATTATAAACAACTTTATCACATTTCTTTCCAATGCCCTTCGCAATTTCTTCCCACATCTGAAATTTTAATTTGACGTGTCGTACAATTTTTTCTCCCTCGACCTGCCATAATTAATTTCTTCTCAATGTCCATGGTGGACAAACAACTTTTCACGCGCAGTGAGAAGTCACTAGTGAGAAACTGTGGCACGATCACAAACGTCCGCAGCTCGTGACTTTTTGAATCTGCTTCACTTCACCCTGCGTGCGAACCTTCGTTGTTGTATTTAATTCTATGTTAAACTTACGGTGAGTCACCTCTACCTCACGTCACCAAACTGCGTCTCAACTTGCGCCCGGCCTTAGAGTGGCAAAAGGTAGAGGCAGTTCTTAAAAAAGAGTCTTTAAGAAGTGGCACCTACAATACGAATAAAAATCTTTATAAATAATTTATAAATTAGGCCAATGTATCTTGCTGAAAACGGTGTTGTGCTGTCCTGGGATTGTGTATAGACTTATATTGAGTAGAGCTAGGTTTAGTTCTATGAACAATTTTATTCGATTACGTTATTACAATAGAGATATCAAATTTCAAAGGTTAAATATGAAAGTATGTTTATTTTATAAGTTTATTAGGCACGTTAAATATTTGAAGTTTATTTCTAATGCTGGGTTACTGATTTGTTCATTACATATGCTTTTTTTCTACCGTATTTTGTAAAAAAAATTATATCTTTTTTTGATTAACGTAGTATATTAATACTCGCTTCGCTCATTGGGGGCTCCACCCCCAAACCCCCGCTGAGGTTCTCGGGAAAGGTTTTTAAAAAGATCTATGGGAGATAGAGTTCATGTATTTAGTCTGCTGTATTGGCTATTGCCTTTTTTGCCACAATAAACATGAAAAAATAAATGTGGGAAGACTTTGGGATTTTTTCGGAATTTTCCCGTCGGTTGCAAGCTAATAGGTATCAGTTTACCAAGTCTAAGTTTTCTAGATCAACTGAAAGTGTACGTACATTTAAGGCGTAATTTATGGAGTAAATTTCAACTGATATTAATTTAAATGGACATCATACAAGATGAAATAGCGACTAATATTCGTGGTATGTGAATATTCAATTTGTCCTTTGCTGTTACGACCAGGGAAATCATAGAAAGAAGCAAGTAAAATTGGTTATAATATGTTGTAAAGAATGCGGGACTTCATCTCCGAGTTATAATTAAAGAATATAAATTATGAAATTTCTTTAGCAGATAGAAGAAAATTTTGTTAGTTCTGGACAAAAACATGTTAATTGGATTAAATTATTATGAACCTGAGACTTCAGAATGTGAGTCCAAGACGTGTCTATCTCGACCACCCCGTTAGGTTTACGGAAATAATTATTTCTAAACTTTCAGAGCCCAACGTGAACACTGTTTGATAATACCGTGGCCATGGAAACCGAGCCCTTTTTCGGGGGTTCTTAGGGCTAAAAATAAAATAAATAATACTTTTTGAAATTTTCCTGTGGTTTACAGCCTAAAAGCTATATGTGTACCAAATTTCAAGTTTCTAGCTTATCTGGAAGTGGACAAACATTAATGTCAGTGAGCCGAGCCGAGCCCTTTTTAGGGCTGAAAATAGAAAAAATAAACTTTTTGGAATTTTCCTGTGATTTATAGCCTAAAAGCTATATGTATACCAAATTTCAAGTTTCTAGCTCATCTGCAAGTGGGCAAACATTAGTGTCGGTGAGCCGAGTCGAGCCCTTTTTCGGAGGTTTTTAGGGCTACAAATTAAAAAAAATATTTTTTTGGAATTTTCCTGTGGTTTACAGCCTAAAAGCTATACGTGTACCAAACTTCAAGTTTCTAGCTCGTCTGGAATTAGGCAAACATTAATGTCGGTGAGCCGAGTCGACCCTTTTTTGCGAGGTTTTTTAGGGCTAACAATTAAAAAATTAACTTTTTGGAATTTTCCTGTGGTTTACAGCCTAAAAGCTATATGTGCACCAAATTTCAAGTTCCTAGCTCATCTGGAAGTGGGCAAACATTAATATCGGTGTGCCGAGGCGTGCCCTTTCTCGGGGGGTTTTTAGGGCTAAAAATAAAAAAAAGAACTTTTTGGAATTTTCCTGTGGTTTACAGCCTAAAAGCTATACGTGTACCAAATTTCAAGTTTCTAGCTCATCTGGAAGTGGGCAAATATTAATGTCAGTGAGTGAGTGAGTGAGTGAGTCAGTCAGCCATGTGGCTTTATATTATAGGGACTCGCTTCGCTCATTGGGGGCTCCGCCCCCCAAACCCCCGCTGACGTTCTCGGGAAAGGTTTTTTAAAAGATCTATGGGAGATAGTATTTAGTCTGCTGTATTGGCTACTACCTTTTTTGCCACATTAAACCTGAAAAAATAAACGTGGGAAGACTTTGGGATTTTTTCGGAATTTTCCTGTCGGTTGCATGCTAATATGTATCAGTTTGCCAAGTCTAAGTTTTCTAGATCAACTGGAAGTGTACGTACATTTATGGTGTATTTTATGGAGTAAATTTCATCTTATATTAATTTAAATGGACATGATACAAGGTGAAATTGCGAGTAAGATTCATAGTATGTAAATATTCAATTTGGCATTTGCCTTTACGACCACGGAAATCATAGAAAGATACAAATAAAATTGGTTGTAATATGTTGTAATGAATGCGGGTCTTCATCTCCGAGTTATTATTAAAGAATATACATTATGAAATTTCTTTAACAGATAGAAGAAAATTTTGGTGGTTCTGGACAAAAATATGTTAATTGGATTTAATTATTATGAACCTGAGACTTCAGAACGCAAGTCCAAGACGTTACTATCTCGACCACACAGTTAGGTTTACGGAAATAATTATTTCTAAACTTTCAGTGCCATACGTGAACACAATTTGATAATACCGTTGCCTTGGAAACCAAACCCTTTTTCGGGGGTTTTCAGGGCTAAAAATTTAAAAAAAATTTACTTTTGGGAATTTTTTTGTGGTTTACAGCCTAAAAGCTATATGTGTACCAAATTTCAAGTTTCTAGCTTATCTGGAAGTGGACAAACATTAATGTCAGTGAGCCGAACCGAGCCCTTTTTCGGGAGTGTTTAGGGCTAAAAATTTAAAAAAGTAAACTTTTTGGAATTTTCCTATGGTTTACAGCCTAAAATCTATATGTGTACCAAATTTCAAGTTTCTAGCTCATCTGGAAGTGGGCAAACATTAATGTCGGTAAGCGGAGCTGAGCCCTTTTTCGGAGGTTTTTAGGGCTAAAAATTGGAAAAAATAAACTTTTTGGAATTTTCCTGTGGTTTTCAGCCTAAAAGCTATATGTGTACCAAATTTCAAGTTTCTAGCTTATCTGGAAGTGGACAAACATTAATGTCAGTGTGCCAAACCGAGCCCTTTTTCGAGAGTGTTTAGGGCTAAAAATTAAAAAAAATAAACTTTTTGGAATTTTCCTGTGGTTTACAGCCTAAAAGCTATATGTGTACGAAATTTCAAGTTTCTAGGTCGTCTGGAAGTGGGCAAACATTAATGTCGGTGAGCCGAGTCGAGCCCTTTTTCGGGGGGTTTTTAGAGCTAAGAATTGAAAAAATAAACTTTTTGGAATTTTTCTGTGGTTTACAGCCTATAAGCTATATCTGTACAAAATTTCAAGTTTCTGGCTCATCTGGAAGTGGGCAAACATTTTTGTCGGTGAGCCGAGCCGAGCCGAGCCCTTTTTCGGGGGGTATTTAGGGCTAATAATTAAAAAAATAATTTTTTTTGGAATTTTCCTGTGATTCACAGCCTACGAGCTATAAGTGTACCAAATTTCAAGTTTGTGGCTCATCTGGAAGTGGACAAACATTATTGTCTGTGAGCCGAGCCGAACCCTTTTTCGGGGGGTTTTTAGGGTTAAAAAATAAAATAAATAACTTTTTGGAATTTTCCTGTGGTTTACAGCCTAAAAGCTATACGTGTACCAAATTTCAAGTTTCTAGCTCATCTGGAAATGGGCAAACATTAATGTCAGTGAGTGAGTGAGTGAGTCAGCCGTGTGGCTTTATATTATAGGGATATGAATTTTACGTGACTGCAAATAATATATTATGTTACTTAGGCCTATTTGCACATTTTTTTAACACAAAAGGCAAAGTGGTTTCGTTGATGTCAATTCAATTTTATTTTATTCATTTTTAGTAATTTATCATTTATCATTCCTATCCCTTTCTTCATTGTTCATATTCCTTTTCTACATACTTCTTTGTGATGTCACTACAATTCTTGATTTGGTATATAGTCTCTTAAACAACGTTCTGTATTTAAAACAAGCAAATTATATGCCGTACAAAGTAAAACTGCGATGTATGATTGTGTAAGTAACAGTAATCAATCACACTAGTAATAGGCATACTCCAACTTGATTACAATAATAAAATCAGGTAAATTGATGTAACCAAGTGCCAGAATCCTTTTGTTTAATCAGTGATAATTGCAATTATGATGTGCAGAAAATAAGTTATTTTTGTTATCGATTTCAGAGTTAAGCTCCAGATCCATTCATTAAGCAGGGTTTACGGAATGACAAAAGGTCTAGTTTAATAAGCATATGTAAAGGAACATGTGGGTAGTGTTATTTGTCAAAACTAACTGTATTGCAACTTCCAAAGCCGTATATCAACACTGTAAAACAATAGACATGAGAACCGATTTGCATTTGATAAATTCTGTGTAATATATTACATAAAATAGTCACCAAATTGGACATTGGTACCGGCCAACCGATTTGGTCCAATATCAATAGACTTCTTCCCATGGACGTTTTAAATGCGTATACCAAGTTTCATGAAAATCCGCTAAAGCGTATTTGAGTTATCGCGCCCACAGTCAGGCGGACAGACATTTTCCCGTCCCTCACGCAATCTCAGAAAGTACCATTCTGGCACTTGATAACAAGAACGAAATGGAGCTCTAGCGCAGAGTTTCAACAGGAAATGTTGGGTCACACCAGTATAATATGCATAGGTAAGAGTAAAGCACGTAAAGGAAACAATACCTCACTGCGATGTATGGCGTCTTTGAGTTATAGCGATATTCTTGCAAATGGAAGGTGAAAGAAAACTAATAACCAGATTGTTATTGCTTTTCATTTTAAACATAGTAATACAGCGACTAGTTATAGCGTGGGCGGTTTGAGAAAACTTGAGTGGCGTGTTACGAATGCATAACAATAGTGTACTCATACTCCAATAAATCTTAGCTTCATTTGTCACTTAGTAGAAAACAGAGCTGTGTCGAAGCATTGGACTGGCAGTAATACTGTATGTAAATTTCTGTTAGGGAGCATTCACACCGAAGTAGCATGCCACTTGCGACGTGCTACCTGGATGCACGCTGCACGTTACTCATTTTAAATCCCAAATAAACAAGTTCAAGTCTTCACACCGAAGTAGCGTGGCAATAGTGCAGGTCGCAAAGTGCGACATTCATTTCTTCAGATAGATCTGGACTTATTTCATGCGACGCTACTCGGGATGACGCATGCGTACAGTTGCCTTTTCAGCTGTTTTCTAATTGTTAAGAAAATTCAACACATATTCGCTTGTGTAGCGGTAGATTATGGCAAAGATGTCATGAAAACTGCTGGAAAAAGAGCTATTTAATATACAATTTATACATGCGTAGAGTATACGATATGGCAATCGAAACTAGTATGAAAAAGGCCTGGATTAAAATTGTTGAAACTATATCCTCTTTAGGTAAATTACATTCCTTTAAATGGGTTTCTCAATTGTTCAAGTGAAAATATATAATGTACGTTAAACTGCAGATCGCATTCGCTACTTCGGTATGAATGCAAAACTGTGAACCATGCAACTCGATGTGCAGCCTGCATCCAGGTAGTGCGATTCGCATGCTATGCTACTTCGGTGTGAATACTCACTAAGCTGTTTCACTGGTGCCAGCTGTGGCTCCAACTTTTGAAGAACATTGAGCGGGCTCAAAGATTTAAAAAAAAAAAAAAAAAAAAAAAAAAAATTACACTCACAACCCTATTAAGGTTTATGAAATGGTCTTATAATGCAATATTGAAGTAACTACGGATAAATATAGAACTGTGCAAAAAACGATTTCAGTGTTTGTAATAATCACATTTTGTAATTCAACCGCCAAAAAAAGTGGTGTGTAGCCTGGCTAACAAAATTTTTAAAAGTTTATAATATTGTGTACACGTTTTTTTTTTAATTTTCGGTTTTAGGCAACTTCTAAAAAATAAAATTATGTAACATGGAGTATTAACTTAAATTATCTGTAATCTGACTAATGGCACTTGTATCTCATCTACCATTCTGTAATTATAAATATTCTTATATACAAACATTAAAAATCCAAAATTCACAGGTTAAAAACAGTTAAAATCGTTTGTGGTATAAATGTGGTTTACAATGACCTAAGTAGGCTACATTAGAGATCACACGGCTGGCTTTTTTCTTCAAAGCAGCAAAATATAAATTAAAGCTCAACCACGGCTATATCAACAGATCGTATCTGTTTATATTTTCGAAAGTAGCAAAATAAATTTCTCGTAAAAAGCTTTTAGGTAATTTACCACGAAGGTTACTCATATAAATCTTGGTAATCGTTTACAGACATAATTTATGAGGGTTGACCTGTCTGCATGAAGCATTATTTGTTTACGTACTTCATCACTGATATTGGGTTCGCTTTCCTTGTTTTTATTTTTATTTTTTATTTATACAGTGACTTTGCTTTTTTCGCTTTTTCCTTAAAAAACTGAGCTTTCATGACGATACGTTTCTTTGCTTTGTAGTTGAGACTACCTCCAAAGATGCTTGTAGTCCAGAAATAGCTAGAGCATGTTGAACCTTTTTTTTATGATACATATATTTTTGAACCTTTTTTTATTCGTTTAGCTCATTCAAGTGTGCGATTTACATCATCTTGCATTTTTTCGTTGGGTTCCTTCCCATTTCTCCTTATTGAAAGTCCAGCCCCCATTCATATTTTAATTTCATGTCTTGAATCTATTCATTGCTAGTTTTGAGCTATCTCTCACTCTATAAAAAAAAAAAGAAAAACCTAAGACGAGCTAAGAAGGAAACCTGAAGTAAACAAAAATCAGTATGTCTTTCTCTCTCTTAGGTCATACGAGTAATGTGCTAGAGTGAGACAGGCATACTGGTGTTTGTTTACTTCAGGTTACCTTCTTAGAACGGCCAGACTTTAGTTAAATCATGAGTTTTTCCATGTGGCTGGTAAGCTGGCAGTTTGTCTTGAACTTTAGCTCGAATGACTAATTGCGTGGTGTGAAGAAAAGTATTTAAATATATTTCCCATGTTACACAGTAATTATCTTTTTCTGTTCCTTCTTTATACATTAGCCTACTGTATATATCGTATTTAACAAAAACTGCAGTTACTAGAACCATATGTCGCCTCTATTATGCGATGATGTAATGTGAAGAGCAGTAGCTGAAGTCAATAACCGTTCAGTTATTTTCCTTCACAGACCTATAAGAAGAGGCAGATATGCAAGCATCTGGTTTGAGTAAATTCTAGCTGTCTACAACAGTCGACGTTGGAATTTCAGCTTGATTTCTGCGATTATTTCACTTGGGAATTTAGTGGCCAGTCCTGTTTAGAATTCTTCAGAATTGTACTTACTGGAGCAATGTACCAATGCGATTGACTGCATATTCCGCACCTGATTCATAACTTATTATTCCCTGTAGTGAACACGCATTGCGGTAGTTCTGTTGTGTCGAAAAATAAATTTGAAGGAACATATTTCGTTTAACGTCAACATATTTTTTAGTTTGCGAATTATCACTTAGAAGAAAAGTAGATACAGTACTTACTTCGTGATAGGATAGGCTTTAACTTATATGGGGTTACCACATTTTCTTTTGATTTTGTCATGAAATAGACCATAGGCATTAAGACATATTTTCTTTTGGGCTTTTATTTCGCTCCTCTCACGCAGCGGGCCCCTGTTCGGGACAAGTTACCTAGGTGGGGTTATTCCGGGGTTTTTCCTCACCTGTGAGACAAATGTCTGGTAACTTTAGGCCCTTGTGGTCCCCGGATATCATCTGGCCGTCATTATCATCTTCATCCCATCCTTGCCTTGTTCGGAGTGTGTGTGAATGGTGTGTCTCGTATTATATGTTCGTGTTGTCTCGGAGGTGGCCCCGGCATTGGGCTGATCACTCATCCGGGGAGGCCCTCCATGTCCTTGTCTGATCAAAAAAGTATGTACAGTAGTATTAATCAGACGTGGCAGTCCAAGGATGGATGCTCAGTAGATGCAGACGAGTCCAATAAACATTCGTACTGCATGGAGGGGTGTATGGGTTAGTTACGTCGTTGCTTTCAGAGCGGTAAGATCGTATAATGCAGTGAAGAAACAAGAGACCTTGTTACAATCGCTTCTCCTCTCCCGCTAGATTTTTACCCCTCCCCATGATTCCTCCTACATGCGTCACCTCTCTCACGCGCATCTGACTGCCACCTCTGATTAATACCACTGTATGTGATCCATAGATAATTCCTTTCCCGACAGGTCGCGGCCCTGTAAGGCCCGGGCGGCGTGGTTCGCTTAAACGTCCCTACAAAGGAGAGAAGGTAAAGAAACATTGATTCAAACGAGAAGTGAAAGTTCCTGATTACTGTTAGCAATAGACTATTTTATACGTCACAATTTGGCTTGTTTAAGTTATGTTTGCAGATTTTTCTCATATTGTGCATGTTTTCGCGATGTAAGTTCATATTTTAGTTACATTTGGGATATGATCTTACATTAGAAGACTTAGATGGTTGATTTTTTATTTTATTTTTGTCTATGTTCTGAAAATTACTAACTTCCATAATAAATTACTGTACTTTGGTCTCACTCTTAGGCCGGGCGCAAGTTGAGACGCAGTTTGGTGACGTGAGGTGACGCAGAGTGACTTCTAACCTAACTTATTACTTTTCAATACGTCAAATAACAATACTGCAAGAAAAGAAGTCAAATTTTAATTAAGGTGTCATTATTATTATTATACAAAGAATTATCAAATATTACCAACTGACAAACAAAAAGAGATACAATGTTCAATAAATGTTCATGTGTATAATAAATAAAATCAACTTAGTATTTGACAATTGTATATAGACATACTTTAATAAAATGAATGTATATAATCCAAAATTTTTATTCACAATCGGATTCGAAACAATATATGGTGTTTATTAAGACTACTAGTATACAGGTTGAATTTCTTACCAAAACTTGAATTATCTTATACTAGTTGAATTCATACACTAAGCTGCATAATGAAGTTTATCAATAATAATGAAAAAATTATTGATCTTTTCGCGGAAATTAAAACAAGAATAATCGATTTAATTTTTAAACGAATAGATCAAGCTTGAGCTGTAACAATTTAAATTACAGTAAGTAAAAAAGTTTGATTTTGTTCTTTTAGGGTCTTTTCAAGCTTCTGAATCAATTTTCTTTTTAAATATGTATATTTCCTTTTGCACAATATTCAAAACGAAGGCTAAACATTTTATGAAGCAGCAATCGCACTAATTTTAGCTACGAGTCGACACTGGGAAGAATGTATTAATTTCCTACAAATTTAATTTTTTTTTTAATGTAATGTTGCGAATACTTACATTCAGCGATCATATATACATATCTATATTAATAAAAGGAAGTGTCTGTCCTCCGTCTGTCTGTCTTCCGTCTGTCTGTCTGTCCGCGATGCCCAGCGAAATCTACTCAACGCAGAGATCTGAAATTTTATAAGTAGGCGGACTAAAGGGTCGGAATGTGCACCTCGAAGCCGGAATTTTAATTTTCGCCTCCGATCGTGAGTTATGAGTGAAAAACTGGCAGAAAATGTGCATTTTTTTGCGTTTTAGAAGTATCAGTTTCAGTAATAAATTTCAATATCAAATAACTTACAGATGGCTTTGGCTATTTTTGTCAACATACCTCATAGCCTACCTTGAAAATAAAAGCAACGTGATCGCTTGATTTTGTAAGTCCATCCTAGACGATTCATTTGTTTAGAGTGTCAAGGCCCACAGACATATGACATTTTCAACCTACACGGAAGAAGGATAATCAACCCTAAATATGGTCAAACATTGTTCGATTTGAACGAAACTCACTATACAGGGGTTTTCTGGGCCAAGGAACTCGAATCTGAGGTCGCTTTTACCAGGGGACGCTACCTAATCGTGGAATGCACTCCACGTGATTTAGGTGTTAATAATTATAATTTGAAATAATTATCGCGGGGGAAGCCGCGGGCACATGCGGGCACATGCTGTTTGTCTGTCTGTCCACGATGCCCATCGAAATCTACTGAACGCAAAGATCTGAAAATTTAAAGATAGATGGACTGAAAGGTGGGCGAATGCACCTCGAAGCCGAATTTTTAATTTTAGCTTTCGTTCGCGAGTTATGAGTAAAAAACTGGCAGAAAACGTGATTTTAGCGCTGTCGAAGCATCAGATTTCAGTAATACATTTCAATGTCAAATCAATTGCAGTTGGCTTTGGCTATTTTTGTCATACCGTGGAAATAAAAGCATCGCGATCGCTTGAATGTTGTAAGCCCACGCTGGTCGATTCATTTGTTTAGAATGTCAAGGCCCGTAGACATATGAAATTTTCAACCTACACGGAAGAGGGATAATCAACATAGACCTAAATATGGTTAAACATCGTTCGATTTGGACGAAACTCACTATACAGGGATTTTCTGGGCCAAGGAACTCGAATCTGAGATAGCTTTTACCAGGCAACGATATCTAATCGTGGTATGTAATTCACGTGATTTAGGTGTTAATAAAATAATGATTTAACTATTATGCTCTTAATTTTTAATTCTTGAAATAATTATCGCGGGCGATCGCTTGATTTTGTAAGTCCATCCTGGACGATTCATTTGTTTAGAATATCAAGGCCCGAAGACATATGAAATTTTCAACCTACACGGAAGAGGGATAATCAATATAGGCCTAAATATGGTCAAACATTGTTCGATTTGGACGAAACTCACTGTACAGGGGTTTTCTGGGCCAAGGAACTCGAATCTGAGTCGCTTTTACCAGGCGACGCTATCTAATCGTGGTATGTAGTCCACGTGATTTAGGTGTTAATAAATATAATGATTTAACTATTATGCTCTTAATTTTTAATTTTTGAAATAATTATCGCGGGCGAAGCCGCGGGCACATGCTAGTAATTAATAATTATGATACGAAAATTCATCATTAAGACATAATAAATATATAATTTTTAATAAATATAATACCCTTTAATTTCTTATTTTTAATGTCATTATAACACTCAATCATTCAATTCAATTTAAATTAAGGCTACTTTTCAAATTCCGGTGAGATACTAAGTTTAACTCTGAACGGGAAAACATTATAAAGCGAAACGGAACTAATTGGTAAAATCATTTTGAGAAAATGTTTAATTTCAGAAACGTTTGTTAAGGAACATGGAGCAATTTTACTGTGCATAATTATAAAACATTTATGAAAGTAAGTTGAAAATAAATTTCAAGATGACTCCTTCATTTTATTTTTAATTACAAATCTGAAACTTCCCAACTAATTAATTCTTATGGTTTATACTAGTTATGATATACATCTGTATAGAAAATATACACTTTTATGCCTGCTTATGCAACTTTTTCTTTTCGTCGAAAATCTACTGCATATAAAATGTTATCTAAAACAAATGAAGGGTACAGCGGAAAACGAAAAAGGATAACAAATTGAACACATTGTATAGAAATTAATTCAAGAAACGCTTTTGATTGAAAAGAGCATAGCAACAAACTGATAAACAATAAATATGAAGAGTTGAAGAGGGTTTGTTTACTTTCAGAGCGGACATCAATCTTTCAAACTGCATGGAGTACGATCCTTTTCCCCCTATAATATTACCGCTTTCTGCCTAAACTAATTCCAAAATTCCAAATTCACTATTACAAGGCATTATTATCTCAAAGTCCATAAAAACGGACACTACTATAGCTTTTCCCTTGTTCCCTTCAAATAAATCCATCTTATTTAAGTATAAAAACATTATAAACAACTTTATCACATTTCTTTCCAATGCCCTTCGCAATTTCTTCCCACATCTGAAATTTTAATTTGACGTGTCGTACAATTTTTTCTCCCTCGACCTGCCATAATTAATTTATCCTCAATTAATTTCTTCTCAATGTCCATGGTGGACAAACAACTTTTCACGCGCAGTGAGAAGTCACTAGTGAGAAACTGTGGCACGATCACAAACGTCCGCAGCTCGTGACTTTTTGAATCTGCTTCACTTCACCCTGCGTGCGAACCTTCGTTGTTGTATTTAATTCTATGTTAAACTTACGGTGAGTCACCTCTACCTCACGTCACCAAACTGCGTCTCAACTTGCGCTCGGCCTTAATGGAATGTGGTCTAATTACAGTTAAAACTGCGCAGTCTTGCAAATCGCCAGACTTTCCGAGAGCCTTTTGTGAGAAGATGCCTGCCAACATTCCGCTCAATAAAGTAAACAATGGTAATTAAAAAAGAAGCTTCATGGAATACGACGAATAACATTTCGGATGCAGAAAAAATTACTTACCTTCTTCCTATCAATGTGCATTGGAACAAATTAAAATAAGTTTAAGGAGCAATAAAATTTGAGTGTCCATTGATGATGCTTGAAGAGATCCGTTGTGAATGTTTTATTGGCACGCTCTAAGCTGATTATCCTGGTATTGCCAGACCTATTTTACTGGATTCACAAGTCCCTGATGCATTAAATAATTCAACAATTTTTTCGATACTATTCGAAGGTGCCATGCATCTTTTAATATATCACGATTTAATTTCTCTATAATGCAGTGGCGACTCTTGGTTTTTTAGTTGTGTAGGATGGTGTGGAGAGAGCTAATTAACCCATTCACTGCTATTGACGTACATATGCGTCGCCGTAAAAAATGCATAAAGGCTGAGATGTAAATTTAATACAATAATGCTTTATCGTAAAATATGAAAATATTTAACCATGTACGAAAACTGTCGTTTGCGGAAATCAGCTATTCCGCTATAATTTTAGCTATTCCGCTATATAATAGTTGATATCAAACTTGATATTGCTCCAGGAATACTTATATTGAAATATAAACAGCACTGTAAAGTTTAATAATAACTAGACCTATAATATATACCAAGAAAAGAAAGAAAGAAATATTAATAAAAATATGATCACTCCCCTCTTAGAAAACAAGCTATCGAACGTGAGGAAGGACTGTACTGTAAGACGTCCTCAACTTCCTCCATATAAAACTGGCTTCTCACCGCCTTTTCCCTTCCCCCTTCACTTGCCAGAGCTTTAACAACGGCATGGATACACTGAGGACATCCTCTCAAATACCAACCTGCTCAAAACAGAACCGCTAACTTCCTTCCCGAGTGCTCTACAAAAACGCTGTTTTGTCATTTTATTGTTTTAATTTTGACAATGAATGCTAGTAAACATTTATGTAGATGAATTATGAAGTGTAGGATGATCCTCACACCCTATATGGAATAATCGCCACTGCTATAATGTTGACATATATGATTTGATTAAATATGTGTTAATTTGCTCGTAATTGTGCTTTGGGTCATATTTAACCATTTTAATGTCAGGGCCAATGTCATAAAACTTGCTTTTGAAATAACTGACTTTGAAGCCTTTATAGAAGTAATATTTTTTTTGCTGAGAACTTCCGACATTGTATTCTGTTTCTGTATTATGTCTATTCTGTATTGTGCTTCTGTATTATGTCTATTAATAGGAACAAACATTGGCACTTTTAGTAGCCTATACGGAAGATAAAGACTAGCCGAGCTCAATAATGCATAAATCTAATTTTTGCAAGAAATTGACATTGGCCCTTTTAGAACCAAGCCACAGATATAGTCTTGCATATTTCTGGTTTTTTTAGGTCACGAACATTCAGGCCATAATAATAATCATATTCATAATTTAAATCGAACGCCTGTCGGCAGGCCTATAAACTTAGATCCTTGGATATTAGCTTTATATTCACATTACCTAGATGTTAAGCCTACTTTTTACTTGTCATTAAATTGTATTCTTATGCTCTTTTATTCTTTTGCAGGTAAGTGTCTGATTCATAGTCATGACGTGATGAAGTGGAAATTTGGACGTGCCTCTATCTGACGTATGTACTCTATAATAGAATGTTACACGATGAGCATTGCCTCAAGTCTTTATAACGTCATCTGCGTCAACAGTCTCATAATGGCTCATGGTGTTGGTTTAACAATGAGATATTGTGTGACATCAAATTGGAGATGCACGAAATATATGTTTAAAACTAGGGTTCAGATATTTATGACATGTCATATTTTTAACCTGACTTCCATTCTCGCCGCAAACACAAATTAAACATGAATTGCACATTTGTTATCCTAATCGGACCTTTTTATTTTGCATATAAAGTCATAATTTGGTAAATTTTGTGGCTGTGGTCATATTTTGGTCATTTTTGTGGCTTTGGTCATATTTTGGCCATATTTGTAATTCAACATCATATTTCTGTTATAAATTTGGTGAAGGAGCACAATTATACAGTACTACATGAAATTTATTTCATTAATTTAATGTTTATGCCAAATTAATAAGTAACTAAAACTTTAAAATTAATACAATTGCTCATATTTTATAGGGACATGAAGCAAACAGGAGCAAATTCTTTAAAAATATAAGTACATTTCAAGTAAAACTATAGATCACCAAAATGGTTAAAAAGTGATTGAATTCTTGTATTGTTAAAATTTAGTGTTTTTAAACGTGTTAAATTGGAATATTCATTTTTTAAATAAGTTATTTTATTAGGTCATATTCACGTTCTTGGCTCATATTTAATAATTTTTAAGGGCATATTTGCAGTCATATTTTCCACTTTTTTAGGACATAAACATCCGAAACCTTATGACTTAAGGGTGCATGTAGGCCTAGGCGCAAATAATGCAGTTTATCTTCTTCACAACTTCTACTCCTTTGCTGCTTGAAATTTACCTGGTTATTACCAGGGCTAGGATTTATATGTAATTACATATTTCTTAATTTCACATATAGACACATTTTTTTCACTTATCTTCATCTATTATGTTGTCCTCTATTCAAATTAAACAAATTTATTTTACATATTTTTCCATATTTCTGACATTAGTACATATTTATATGTAAAATAAATATTTGTCCATATTTAGTGATTTTAAGGCAATATTCGTACATATTTCATTCTTAAAAGTAAAACTATATAAAAGTGATGTTTTCAGTGACAGAAAATATGGCAGCACAGGATAAGTTTACAGTTATGTACAGAAATGGATGTGTGAAAAATGATATGTGTTACATTGAATCAAATTTTTGTAATATAACAAATAGGCTATAATTCAGAAACTACAAAATGATAATCTCACATTACCAGGAAATATTTACATTGTGAAAAACATGATTCGTGAACTCAAATGTATACGTGGACATTTAGCCGATCTTATCAAATGTAAAGTGGACAATGTGTTTTCAAGAAATCCAGGCTTTCAAGAAATGTGTAAAACCAGTGCAATCTTAAGTAGCTCGTCAAATGTAAAACTAGAATCAGTGAATTTTAAACACTTAGTCACTTCGTGTGCAGTAGAACGAAGCTTCAGCCAATATAAATCACTTTTGAAAATTTAAAACAACATTTTGTGGCATACTGTTATGATAGCAGAAATAATCAATGAATGAATACAATTAATAAAGTAAGTGATCTGAAAAAAAAAATGAATAATTTAATTTATGAATCCAGTATTTGTAATGCATTTTTATAGGTTCTAAAAGGAACAAAATGTAGTGTCTAGTGGTTAAATTTGTTTTGATGTCCATATTTTACAAAATATATTTGCATATGTACGTATTTAGTCATTTTTAGTACATATATATGTACATATTTTAACATTTTTAAGTACATATATATGTACATATTTTGACATTTTTTAGTACATATAAATCCTAGCCCTGGTTATTACACAATATTTCTGCATTATTAATGTTTTAAAAATGTTTGTACTTTTTATTCAAGAAGTCAAGTTTTTTCTTGACGCATTGTTATTCGTTTGCGCACTGAAAAATAATTGCAATTAACAATTTCAGTTTCAGCCGGCCAAGATATCGTTACTTTATAACCTGTAATTTTAATATTATTTACTGTAAAATTATTGCTGTCTTGTAAGTGTATTATTATCTGTCGCCGTTGGTATCATACTAGTCAGAGAGACTTACTTACACTTCTTAGCGGCCTGTCACACTGAGCTTCGATCGATCAAGACCAGCCGACTGCCATCTTGAGCTCTCGACTAAATTTCTGTTCCTTGTCACACTGCATCGAGCGTCATCGATCAACGAAAATATTATAGGTTATGTACCTATATGATTTTACTAGGTCTACTCATCACTGTATATTAGAGGTAAAGTATATTACCTTATTAGGAATACGAATGCCTATTTCCTGCACATTATCATACTACATGTGTTGGGATGTAAGGTTTAATATTATGCCTACTATATCAGGCTACATCTGTTTACTTCAAGCTTCCATCAGTCGGCCGAGCGAAGAGGTTTGTTGTTTGTTGTAGTTCGATCGCCCACCGCTAGGTGCTTAGAACTCGATCTATTTTTGTGTTTTTAAAATTAAATTACATAAGAAGATATCGTTTTAAATGCCTTAAATGATTGGTGCAATTCTATTTCATTCAAATATAAGTTTAAAACGACATTATTGTGTAAGTTAAATCTTCCAGCATCAATTCTGAAATTCAGGTGGGTACGAAGTTTGCCATCGACTGGCGATTGAAAAACGGACAGGTTTGATTTCACAGACCAGATGATCTCTCACCCTCGTTGTTGATCGCTGGCGATCGATGCTATGTGACTGGTACCACTGCTGTCTATAGGTTCGTTATACCAGTCAGTCGGACGCTGTCCCTCGATCGATCCAGTGTGACAGCCCCTTTAGAAGCTTTAAATCTCTGTACCTGCAGATATACCTGTACTATCGCGTGGTCAGATCTCTAGATGCAGGCTCAGATACAGGATTTCTTTTTTTTTTGGGGGGGGGGGGGCAATTTTGGTGTGATTTTACCTGTCTTCCAGAAAATTTGTTCTAACCAAAAAAATTGATAAAATTTTAGTTTGTTACCTATGTAATACTTGCATGTCTATAATGATCTGTTTGTCTGTCTTAAAAAAAGAAACAAAAACACGTTGATATAAAGGGGAAAAAAAAAGCAATTTAATTTGAAGTAAACTCCGTGGCGCCACATCCCTGAAGGGAAAAGGCCTACCACCCGATCGCTGCGTTATCTACCATAGGCAGATGACAGGATTGGGGGTATGTGGTCAGCATACCGACACTCACGGCCGTTAATGGTGGTTTCCATGACCGGAGCCGCTACTTTTCTATCAAGTAGCAGAGTGCACCCCGTTCCAGACTTCCCTACTTCAGAAAAATTCGTGGAGATACCAGGGATCGAACCCGGGCCGACGGATCTGTAGTGAGCGAAGCTAACCACAAGACTATCTTAAACATTAAACTCCAACCTCTTCCTATGGCCGGTTTTTACAAATCTTGTAATCATTTTCTCGATGTCATAGGAACATGCTTAGAGATGTGCATAAGGGCAAGACCGAGGAGGCGGTTTTCAGTCGTGGTTGCTCTTAAACATGTGTTAAGGCGCCGCACCTCTCAGCAGATGCATTTGTCATTGGACTAGTACAAATTCGTGTATTAAATTAATAGGAAATGCATCTTTAACGCACCTGGCCAGTATATCCAGTAACGATGTAGTAAGCAGGTCTACTACAGTAGATGTCCTTATGACGATTTCAAAATTTTGAAATTGGTCAAGAAAAGTGCTTCGGTCGTTAGTCAGGGAGGGCAATTGCACCCTCCCCCCCCCCCATATTCGCGCCTGTCTAGACATATGTGACGTTTTTAAGGTATCAAACGGAGGATTAAGTTTACTATAAAAGCTTAAGGGCTTGTACGACGAACATCTGATATCATAATATGATATAATAAATATAAATATTATTTATCTGCCAGATAGAAAACCTATCTGGAAGTTGGCCAAAATTTGCGTATTGTGATCTCCTGACAAAATCTGTCTGGCAAGACAACTTCCAGGTAAGCTAGCAGGAGGATGGAGTGGCTGACAAATTTCCAACTGCTAGTTAGGAAAGCTTGGTTGAAGCAAGATGGCAGCACGGCGAAGCGTCCTTGGCCACTTGAATTTTAGAACTGATGTCGGAAGATTTAATTTACACAAAAATGTCATTTTATGCTCACTTATGAATAAGACAGAACTGCACAAATCAATTAATGCACTTAAAACGATATGTTCTTGTGTAATTCAATTGTAGAAATAAAAATCCGAGCTGCCACACCTAGCGGACGCCTACCGAACTACAACAAACACACCTCTTTGCTCAATCAGCTAAGGACCATTTTACAAAATTTTACTGCGTTCTTCCCGATAGCTGTTCAGCGGTGGTCTTACAAGACATCTTCTAGTTAAGCTATCTGGAAGTCACGTATCCGAAGGAATTGTCGGCAGGTGGTAATACAGGCCCTAAAAGTTTTTACTCATTCTAAGAAGTTGTTGAATTCATAACCAATCTTTTTAGTTTCGCCTATCCTGTGCTGTCTTATCAAGGAAGCCTAGAAAATCAAATTTAATAACTCTGAGGGTAGACAGCTGTGGTTATTAAGTGACAGGGAGGGGACAATGTTGAGGAATGACGCTGTGTAGTGGTTGCAGAATGGCTGGCTTGAGAGAATAAGTCGCCCGCATCTTAAACACGTGTTCCACTTACTTTGCTTTTGTTCAAGTGCTTCAGAATGCTGGTTATGCTGTACAGAGATCGGTTTGAACGCTGCTATCATAAGCTTAGAGAAGAAACCTGAAGCCAATTCCCTTCTTACATTGTAATGGGCGAATCAAAGTATACGGGGTGGGTAAGGTTTATATCGCACTCGGTGCAATAAGTTCATAATTACGTAACATTTAAACTCAACAAATACTCCACCATAACTGCGTGTACTAAACCTTCTTATGTCATTAAGAAGTACTTTAATACACGAGGGTGGATCGAAAAGTAACGCACTATATATATATATATATATATATATACTAGCATGTGCCCGCGGCTTCGCCCGCGATAATTATTTCAGGAATTAAAAATTAAGAGCATAATAGTTAAATCATTACATTTATTAACACCTAAATCGCATGGACTACATACCACGATCAGATAGCATCGACTGGTAAAAGCGACCTCAGATTCGAGTTTCTTGGCCAAGAAAACCTCTGTATAGTGAGATTCGTCCAAATAAAACAACGTTTGACCATATTTAGGGCTTACAACATTCAAGCGATCGCGAAAGTTTTGTTTTCAAGGTTTGACAAAAATAGCCAAAGCCAACTGTAATTGATTTGACATTGAAATGTATAACTGAAAACTTATGTTTTGAAAACGCAAAAAATGCACGTTTTTTGCCAGTTTTTCACTCATAACTCACGAACGAAAACTAAAATTAAAATTCCGGCTTCGAGGTGCATTTTCCGACCCTTCAGCACACCTATGTTTAAAATTTCAGATCTCTGCGTTCAGTAGATTTCGCTGGACATCGAGGAGAATTCCTTTTATTAATATAGATAATATGAATTATAATGATACCTTCTCTAATTTGTCAACCATCCATTTAATTTAATCCAAGCCCACCTGATACCACTGGTAACAATACGTTCTGTGAATTTGTTTTGATAATTCTATGTAAAAAGGGATTAAGTATTTTCAAAAACATTTAATTTTTGGCATTTAGAATCAGAATTTTTCAAAATCCTTCCTTAGTGAGCACCTACATTATGAAGCAAAGGTACTGTCAAAATTCCAAGTCTCTACCTGTTATAGTTTAGGCTGTACGTTGATTCCTGTCATTCAGTCAGTCATTCATTCAGTCAGTCAGGACAAAGCCTTTTATATATATGTATAACAGAAAGTTTAATAGGTACAATTAACAAACAAATGCACACATAAAGGAACATCTTTTATATATTTTTCTGTACAGGGTGTTAATGAATAACATCGAAATATTTTACCTGTGTATAGAGGGGACATGGACAAACAACTTTTTTTATTAGGAGATATTTGCTTTATGGATTCAATTTTTTCTGTTACAGCATACGATCTCCCACTGACTTCTAACATTTGAAGAAAATGCAGAACAATGGAACTTCGTTGTTAACGCTGTAGTTAGGAATAAAATAAGTAATGCAATAGCGACCAGTTTGTGATTAGTCTGTAAATTTTTCAGATTATGAAAACTCAAAATTATGATATAGCTGTTGATAAATGATTAAGAATCAGGTTTTTATCGATCACTAAGAAGGCATGAAGTCAATTTAATAACATTTTAACCCTATTTCGCTTCATTAGTGGTTTATGAGCACCATATTGTAATGACTTGAATGTCCTGTAGCATACATATTTTACGTCATAGAGCAAAAATCTCCCAATAAAAGTTGCTTGTCTACGTCCCTTCTATATGCAGATAAAATGTCTCGGTGTTATTCATTAACACTCTGTATAGTCGCCAAGTTTCTCAACACATTTCTCCCATCGTGATACCAGTTTCAAAATACCCTGTTCATAGAAGCCCGTTCGGTTGGACTATAGCCATCTGCGGACTGCCGTTTTCACTTCTCATCTCACGCTAAGCGTTTACCGGCCAGGAATTTCTTTATGGGACCAAACAAATGAAAGATTATCACGGCCATCTTCGAAGAATGCACACCACCTGGAGACATTGCTACGGTCCATACAGTCGTCTCCATACACGCCACGCATGTGCTGTGAACTTCACTCGGGTTATGTCCTTTAGTCCATAAAAATCGCACTACACCTCACTGAAGAAATTCCTGGCCGGTAAACGCTTTGCGTTCCATATTTATGGAGACCATTTCCCATATTCTCTTTTGAAACTGTATTTTAAATGGTATTTGAAACTCTAAGCAACCGACTAATAAAAATTATCTCTAAATATGAAGTTTACCATGCGGTGTAATTTGAGATATATTGCAATGGTTCGATTTCGGAAACTGAGGCATTTTTACATTTTCTTTCCCGAGAATTCCAGTCACTTAGACTCTTTTGGGCTCAACATAGTGGCTAAAATAATCTGTTATTCCAATAGATAAAGAAGCAATGTTTCCGTACATAAGCCTGAGTAGTTTGATTTAGTACTTTTTCACTGAAGGGATGATAAGCTGCATTCTTTTGGTGATGTGTTAGCGAGCAGATATATATAGAGAGAAAGAGAGACGAGAGAAAAAATCAAAAGTAATTCTATATGTGTAAATCATCTTCCAGTGTGTCACTGTGAATGGTTTAGGATTACTTGTTTCTCACAAATGCTGCCATTATAAGGTTTATAAAAAGAAAAGAATTCATATCAGGCTTAGAAGAAAGTCACCAAGCTGTCTACCAAATGCTACATTCTGGTAGTTAGAATTAGAATTAGAATTAGAAAAAGCCACTGAATCCTTTTCAGGCAAGGGCTCCTACTATCGGTAGGGTTAGCTCAGTTTGTACACACGGGGTGAGCTATTTCCTGTGTGCATGCTCGGATTTGAGCTTTTACTTTAACTGTTAGTTACTGTGTGTAGCTTGTGTTCCATTTTGAGTCTAGAATGAGTGTCCTGTACTTCTGGTAGTACATATTGTTAAAAACATTTTTAACTTTTTTTGCGTTCCTTTGTCTTCTGTTTGTTTTCTATCTTCACTTCGTTTTTCTTCCTGCTTCCACCTTTTCTATTTATATCTTGTCTCTCCCTTTAAATATTCTCTCTTTTTTGTTAAAAACAAGTTTGAAAGTAAACACTGTGGTACTTCTTCCCATCGCGGAACAGGACCTACCCTTCGCTTCAACTACTTCCACCTATAGAGGCCATTGCAAGGTGGAAGTTTTGATAGCATGGGATTAGCATTTCGACGCTCAGGCTGTTATTTACATTTGTTGATCGTGGATGCTACTTGTTCGATTAGTTTGGTGAGCGCGTCCGTTCAGACCTCAGAGATTCCAGAGGAGATATGGAAGATAAGTGAGGATAGTGTCTTATCCACGGAGGTAGTCCCCCTTTCTCTTTTTTAGCTCAAGTAACGATCAAAGAAAATATTTAATTTATAATGCATTGTGATCAGTAGGGCTAGGACTTTTAGGTAAATACATATTTTTTTTGCTATTACTTATGATTTCTGGACTTTGTCAAAGTTTCGGTTGGGACCTTTGGATTCAAAATACTGAGTTGCATATCACATTAAAAAAATATTTTCGATATTTCTTATTTGAATAAATATTTTTGGTAACTTAATTATTTTTACATATTTTACCACATATCATGTTTAGAAATGAATATTTTGACAGTTTTTGTAATATTTTTCCACATACCATGTTTAGAAATGAATATTTTGACAATTTTTGTAAAATTGCGCCATATTTTCAATGTGTTGCGTTGTTATGTTCAGTCAGAGAATAAATCAGGGCGGATTTGGCCTTCATTAGTGCAAATTTCTGTTTCCTCTCACACTGCATTACTAAGTTGGAAACAACAAAACAATTGTTGACAGAATCAATAAAAAGAAATCAAACACATTGAAAACAAACTTAACAAAATCAGTGGTTCAAAAGCAAACAAAATTAAAGAAAAATTCCTGTCATGCCTAAATAAGAATGAAGGGTTACAAGTGTTGAGCAAGATTTCAGAAATTTTAATGGGTAACAGTGTAGAGAACTTGGAGCAGATAGAACATCTGAGTGTCAGTGTTACAAATATGCAAGATGTTGAACGTACATTTTCAAGATACAAGTCTCTGTTCCGTAAAAATCGTAACAGCTTTAAGATGCACAACTTAAGATCTACTTTTGTCGTTCACTGCAACAGTTCTACACTTGCTGACTAGAATGACTAGATGAATAGGGCTACTTGTAAATATTGGTTAAATAAGTTAATTAAAATATTTTCATATTTTTTAACATATTTTCGACTTTTTAAACACATAAAAAATAAATATTTTCATTTTTATAAGCACCTAAAAGTCCGAGCCCTAGTGATCAGTAAGGCAAGGTATTTGATGATTTTGCATCCTTTTATATGAAGGTTAAAAGATAGCTCGAACATGGCCCATACGAACGTGAATCATGAAATAATTGAATAAATAAGGGCAACTTGTTTTTGAATTTTTCGTCATTTTCAAGAGATAAGTAAACTTTTTGCTTTTTAGGTCATTTGCAGCATGTTTATGCCATGTTTCAGTGGAGGTAGAGAGGAGCTTTTTCATGTACAAATGATTACTTTCAGACAACAGACAATCGTTTTTATTTCAGAATCTCCATATGCTGATGATACTACCTTACTAAATGTAGGTAACAATGTTCAAACGGCAAAATAGGAGGCAGTGTCCAATTTAGCGGTTGCTAAACATTGGTTTAATGCTAATGGCTTTCTTCTCAATGATTCTAAGACTGAATTCTTATTATTCACTCTTCAGAAAGCTCAGGAGACCAAAAGTTTTAGTATGCTGGGTATTGTCATTGATCACAGACTGACTTGGGAAGATCATATTTAACTATATTTGTCTTAAATTATCTAGAGTTCTGTTTCTTCTCTTAAGACTAAGATCCATTGTGCCTAATGCCTACATTAGGGTTGTTTATTTCGCCTATTTTCATAGTATTCTTACTTATGGACTCACCCTCTGGGGCAATAGTTCTCACATCAATAGGGTTTTTGTTCTAAAGAAGAAGGCCATTAGAATTATCACTAATTCATAGGGTCCTGATTTATTGGTGAAATAAAATGGCTGATTTCGGTGTTAACTTCCTTCTATTTCGGTGGGTATTTCGTGAAATAAATTACTTATACTACAATGGGAACATTGCGCAATGATGAACTTTGCATCTTTATATACATAACTAACACCCCCCTCCCCCCATTTCTATAATCTTCTGACCTTGTATGAACTGAAGTAACTTTCGATTTAGGCATGATTAGAGTTAATGTTCAAATATAATGACGAGAAATATTATCGTAATTTCTACTAAAGACCATCAGATAGCCATTTGCAAACCGAAGTGCCAACCATACCACTGTGGATAAAAGACGAAATATGTTGAATACATGTAACAAACATTCTACACTCTTCTGCTGTAATCGATCATAGGCATCGCTAACTTGGCAAAGACAAAGCAAGAAAGGAGTGTACTCAACAGTACAAACCAGGTCACAGACAATCTTTACGTAAAATCTGCAATCTTTGTAATGGATCACAAATATCGATATATCGGTAAATCTTCGACAGCCACAGAAACAGCAGAAAAAACCATGCTGCTAAGAAATAAAAAATACAGTACACCAAAACACAATATTGTGATTTTAAGGCATATTTTCGTGCTCATTTCTCACTTTACGGACAGAAGGGACATATTTCGCGCTTATAGACATTTCGCGGAATCGAGTAAATTTCGCGATATTTCGTGGATTCAATTTGGTTCATATTGGTATTTTAAGCATATAAAAGCTAAATATAGCTAAGGGAGGTTGTTTTATAAAATTTCGCGCTTATCGTTGTTACCAAAAAATACGGCCCCTACTAATTCACCATTGAATGAATATTGTAGACCACTGTTTACTGATCTTAAAATATTGACTATTACTTCTCAGTATATACTTGAGTCTCTTTTATATTTTAGAGATAATATTAATGCTTTTAGTTATAGAAGCGATCTACACAATTACGAAACAAGGCAACAAAACTCATTGAACTATCCTGCCTGCAGGCTTTCTTTAACTATGAAAAATTGTGAAGCCATGTCCATAAACATTGTGAACAAAGTGCCTGCTGGATTATTTAGGCTAAAGCGAAATTATTTCAAATCTGTGATCTCTGATTGGTTGACTACAACGTCATTTTACGATATGAGTGAGTTTTCTTAATTGTGATGTGTCTGCTTTGATGTAATTTTATTTCTTTGACCATGTCTATACACTCTGTGTTCTCCGACAGGCAATCTAACATTAAACATTAAACATTAAATGTTCATATTTCATTTTAATTCAGGTTTATTGTAAATACCATAGCAGTTTGTCTTGTAGCAATAAAGAATTATTTTTCTTTCTTTTTAAATGTCATGTATTTCCTAGGGGCAATTTGATTGCACGCCAGTTCAAAAAAAAATTCCCTAAGGGTGTCCAAGTAGTATAAATTTACTTACTTTTTTAGTAACAAATGAAGTGTATTATAGGAGAAAAATTCCTTCGACACTGGTCGGTAAAGGCGGCCGGTGCGTAAGGCTGACAACCTTACCACCTTCAATTCCAATTGTCTAAACATCTGGGATCCTCAACCTCCTGAAACCCTCTGGGTCTTCATGGCCTGTAATAGGGAACACTTTAATTTACTATATCCGGCGAAGTGTACAGGTTATGAAGCTCGTCGTTATGCAGTTTTCTCCAGTCCCCAATTTCATCTCTCTTAGGCCCGAATATTTTCCTAAGCACCCTGTTTTCAAACATTCTCAGATTATGTTATTCCGGAAGAGTTTATTAGAATTACTAAATACCAGATTAATGGTGCTCTCTTGTGGAAAGAGTGTGCAAAATTGTATGAAAATCTGTACAAAGCGAAATTATTCAAGGCTTCGTAGAAAAGGTGGCTTGGATAGTGTATACATATGAGTCCAGTTAAATGAAAATAGTTAATATTTAGGTACGTTTATGTCAAGCATTTAATTTACTTCACATGCAACTAATGTCGTGTTTATTATACAGTTATGTCTCGCAGTTCCATGAGAAATAAAAACAAATGACATAAATGAGGACGTACCATGCAATAAAATAAAGAAGTGAATTTAAAGCTAATAAAATTTACTGCGGCAAAAGTTATTCACCTAGCCACTCTGTAAAAGCTTTTTCTAGTTCAATTATTTGTGTTCATTCTAGAATGCAGTAACTACTTTGCTGACAGTCCTACATCCCACATTATCAGAACTGTTTCTCACGTCATAGGAGGGAGCATAGGGAAAAGCTGCCTCATATGTAGAGCTGGGATTTTAGGCTCTAAAAAAATTAGTTTTAGGTACCTAAAATAGGCTTTTAAAACAAATATATAGGCTTTTTAAAAGAGAAAATAGGCACTTAAAATAAGCTTTAAAAATGTGTAAAGGGACAGAAAATAGACTTTAAAATACTACAATATGCTCTTCAACTGTAACGTGATCTTTTTTTCACTGTAAAAACGTAGTATACCTATTCTTAACAGAAATAATTGCAAAATTAAGACAGAATTAAAAACACATTTATCAAGAACAATTTTGGTTTATATGAAAAATTGACACAGTATGTCCCTTCTTACTATATATACCTGCTACTTGTTGCTTTGAGCGAATCCTCCCCCGTCAGTGAGCATTCCTTTGGCGACAATTGTTTGGGAAAATCAAGTTTCTGTGAAAAACCCACCCTCTGCTGTTCTGCTCTTCATTCATGGATGTCTTTTAAATGATTGTAAAAGTTACAGAAGTTTAGTTTTATTTTAAATGTACAAAATAGGCATTTTAGACTTAAATAGTAAAAATTGGCTCCAAAGGTCCAAATAGGCATTTTAGGGCACCATAAAACTATATCAATATAAGTGATTTATCATGAAATGCCAACATATTTAGAAATTTTCATGTTATTTCATAAGGAACAAAATAGGCATTTGCCTTAAAATCCCAGGTCTACTCATATGTGATTCTATACACATTTGAAGGGCATGGACAGATATAGTCATATAGCGTTCGGATGTTCAGGACATGTCATATTTTTATCCTGACTTTCATTCTCGCCGCAAACACAAATTAAACCAGAATTGAACGCTTGTTACCCTGATCAGACCGTTTTTATTTTGCATATAAAGTCATATTTGGTCGTTTTTATGGTCTTGATCATATTTTGGTCATATTTCTAACGAAATATTTTAGTTATAATTTTGGTAAAGCAGCTCAACTATAAAGAACATACACTAAAAGGTCGAGTTAAATCTGAAATTTATGCCATTAATTTAATGTTTAGGCCTATGCCAAATTAATAGTGACTTAATTTTAAACTTAATGCAATCGTATATATTTCATAGGGACACGCTTGATCTGAACAATATTTCGTGCTGACGAAACGAGCAAACAGAAGCAAATTCTTCAAAATTTGAAGTTCATTACAAGTAAAAGTGTAATTCACCATTAAAATTGTCAATAAGTGATTTTCTGATTGAATTCGTGTGATATAATAATTTAGTGTAATTAAACCGTTTAAATTTGAACATTTGTATCTAGAATAATGTTTTTGATTAGGTAATATGTAGGATTTTTTAGTCATTTTTGGTAAGTATTAAGGGCATATTTGCAGTCATACATTTTTTAGGGTCATAAACAACCGAACCCTACATTGAAACTACACTTACTTGGTTTCTAAGCAAGTCTATACTGATCTGTAGTGAACACCGGGTAGCAAAACAATTAACACCTGTCTGTTCAAGTATTTTCATTTTACACTAGCCATCACTGTATGCCAACACTGTTATCTTCATAAATCAGAAGCAGTAGCTAAATTGAGGGATGAAACATGTTTTATCGCTGAAAAGAGAAAGTTAAGGAACTCCACTCCTTCGAACTGGTCATCCTGTGAGCTGGGAACAGAATTGCTACCTCCAGGAAAGTGTGATAACATAAACCGAATCTTTGATCACAATAAACAACATTTTTTCAATGTACGAGTATTAATCCGTACGGGACTTCATAAAAGTGATAACTAGAGGGCGGATTTCTATGACATGTCATATTTTTTTCCCGTCGCCGTGGGTGAGTCGGTAGCGCGCCTACCTTCCACTCCGGCGGCCCGGGTTCGATTCCCGGCCGGGTCGGGGATTTTTCAGTCCTTTACCGGGTTCAGGACTGGATGTTTGTCAGTCGGTTAAGATAATGCACATTGTGCGCGATTCCTTAATTATTATATTTTTTCCCTTTGCATTATTTCAGGTTCCCGACTAATTTAAACCCGATTCCAAGCATTCTGGTGAAAATGGAACGGCTTTTATTGTGCATATAACTGCATATTTAGGAGATTTTCAACTATTGTAGCATATTTAATATGAATATGCATATTTAGGTCATATTTTTGGCATGTTTTTGTGCATATGAAAGAAAATTTGAAGTTTCGTATCATATTTTGTAAATTTTGCATTATAATAATACTTTTGAGATTTCACAGATATTTTAAATAATTAACACTATATTTTAATAAAATGTATTGTAATGAAACTTAAAAAATATATGTATAATGTGTAAGTGGTAAAGTCATATTTTAAATTTTATTGGTCATATTTTAATGTTTTTTTAGGTCATAAATGCATACATATATCCTATTTTTTAGGTCATAGAAATCCGCCTCCTAGTGATAACGTTACCCGGCTGATAACATTATTCGCGATTACAGTAAGCGGCGTTCACTGTATTTGAATATGCTCTTAGTTCTTGTTGAACAAAGTCTAGCGGAAGTACTTTCCTGTAATAATATGTGTTTGTGTGTTTCTCCTTTGCTCTACGCCAGGGTGAATCGGAATTCTTGTAGCTAGCAATCTGGGGTACGATAGGGTGCATAGTGTATAATGTATCTATGTGTAGGAGAGAAGGGCGTTTCTGAGGTTAGAGTTCTGTTGGGGGAGATTGCTGTGAAAAAAGGGGGCAACTTCTCTAACTTTGTTTACACTCAAAACTTTTACTTTCTTCATAAAAATAAATGAAGTGTACTGTAGAGCTCGCTAGCAGAACGCTTATGGTCATATTTCCCCATTGCAACGCATTCTGACGGGGGTAGTTGAACTTCCTAATGACATTTTAGGTATTCTGAGTATAAAAGGCGAAGTCAGCAATTTCAGCACCGTCTCAAGTCTGAGAAATGGAATTTTGGTAACAGAGCAAATTTAAGCCTCATGAACTAGGCACACTGCTAACAACTTTAATTGGCAATGAAGCTACTTATTGAAATATTGATTTCTGGCGTAAGAAACTATCAGTATAACCTAATAATGACCGGCGTGGCGTGACATTCACTTGTGGTGGTTTGCTCAGTACTGTACATAATTTCAAATTCAATCTCAATTTATTGCTACAAATTACAATATAAGTGTAGGGGAGATTGCCCCGGTACCGGTCAACAAGTAGTTACGCATTAAGACGCTAGTCAAACACGGACTCTATGCGAGGAGTTCTTTTGTTCCTGCCTACCACTTCATAACTTTTCTGCTGCTATCTAGCGTCTTAATGTGTAACTACTTGTTGACCGGTAACGAGGCCAGGCCGGTACGGGGCCATCTCCCCATTACAATTGTGGTTTCGAATGCCACCGAAGACGCAAAGCTTGTGCTCGGGGCCGGTTCAGTTCAATAAAATAAAGTAACTTAAACTAAAATAATTATTTACACTAATTCAAAAAAAATAATTTACAAAACATAGCAAAGTTTGAGTTAATATTATTTACAGTTAGGACAGAAAATGTTATATTTACAACAATGGAAATGGAAATATATGAATAAGTACAATTATATATATTTTTTGTTAAACAGATTTTGAGATAAAACAAAGCAATTATATTTATATTTTAAAGCTAAGTATTGAAAATGTAGTAATGACAGAGGAAATAAAAGCAAGTATACAAAATGTCTTATTTTAGACTTAAATTGTTTATTGAATAAACCAGTTAATTCGGAATGGTTGCTAATAAATGAATCGAAAAGTCTTGGGCCGAAACTTGAACATTGCTTAACTCCAGCAGTTGTATTTCTTTTTGTACAGTTAATAAATTAAATTGATTCCTTCGCGTGTTATTTCATGACCTTCTGACATATAACTGTCACGATGTTTGTAAAAATAACCTAATAGGACGTAGTTGTGAATTTGGTCTATGCTGAATACGTTAAATTCAGAAAATAATAATTTAAATAATAAGGGTTGTATTTAATTACTTTTCGATTATTGTGAGCAAAATTAAAATTTATACCCGAAAAAGAATCCCACCTTAGTGTTTCTTTCTACCCAATGCAAAATACTTTTTTTCCAATTCAGCATCTACTTTTGCCATCACTCGGTTAATTTTACTTGGGAGCTTCTAATCCTCGATCCAGATACGTTAGGTACGGTACATTGAATTCGAACCTACGATGCCTTTACAATGTCTTGTCTGTCGCCTTTTTTTGAAGATTGGTGTTTTCCTATGGATTCAGGAAAACATCCCTGTTGCATACACTGGTTTAGTACGAAAACAAAAGGGTCAAGTATGTATATATAGGCTATATATATGCTTTTTTGAAGATAAAGATTGATTATTGATAAACAATTTGTTTTCTGATTTGAAAATGGTTGACTAAAATATAAGCACTTTGTAGCAAAACAGTTATTTATTTAAAATACATATATGTTTGCAATGTATGCAGAAAGTGATTTCATACTCACTAACAAGTGTTCCTAGGTGAAGATAAAAACTACAATTATAAAAGTACACAAAGACCATTTTAATTTTTCAGGCAAAATTGCTGTTTTTAAGTAAGAATACTATATACATCTGGGAGGGATGTAGTGGTTCTGTTGTCTGCCCCAGATGCCAAAAATCAAGAACAAAGAAAACAATCAAAACACAATTTGATTTGTTTCGATTTTTCTTTCTTTTCTGATGGTTTATTCGATGGTTTCTGATGGTTTTAGGATCGAGTCGCGACCCACCTGTAATCCTTCCCACCGGTTGGGAACCGCTGGAATAAACAATATATTTTATAAATTTGTTACTAAAACCAAAATCATCTTTAGTATTTGAATTACTTAACGTCATCATCAACTTTAAAACTTGTTTACGATTCACAAATTCCAACTCAAATGTTTTATCAACATTATCAACATGCTTGATAAAAAATAATTGGTATGTAGATTTTGATACATTTTCAGATTTCTTTCTGATAATATTCTGAGCTTCTTTACGTTTCATTTTTATTTTCATTTTAAAACCGTACCTTTTTCTCACTTTCCTCGCATCCGTAATTTGTATTCTGTCCTTTTCGTCGTCATTGGAACATTGTACCGTGAAGAGACCGTTTTTAAGCAAGGTCAATTTGGGATGCTTTTCATGTTTACTTAAGTCACGTGCAGAGAGTTACACAAGTTATCTTATCTCACTTTGTAATATAATTATGTAAATTACTGTAATAGTAGTGGCGGAGAAGTCAAGGTGTAAGTGTGATAAAGAGGTAGGCAGTGATCACAGGTAACTTAGTTTATTCATTTTATCGAGGAGTAAAAGCTTAATATTATTTTTGCACGACGTAACTAATTAGTGATACTTACGAATATTGTTGCCGTGGATCGTAACTTGACATTCCCGCACGCAATCTGGTTGCTATGAAAACAAAAGAAATCTCCGTGCGGTAAAAATGACAAAAAGCACAAGTGCCGTAAGTAAAATCATCATAATACAAGCCTTTATGGAAAACCAGAATCAAGGCCCCCTAGTTTGTGGCGACTTTAACAGGACAAATATTCGGTCCCCATAACCAACACATGCGAATCACTTTCTGAAATAAACATCTATCTTCAATAGTGTATATACATAATATTTTCAGCTAATATCTCAATTAATATAAATAAATTTATATAAATAATCATCGTGCAAAAAATAGCATGCAATACTCGTGCCGTAAGCGCATAACGGATCTCGGAAATTGAAAAAAACTGTTTTCTCGATCCGTATGCACCGCTTACGGCACTTGTATCGCAATATATTATAAAATGACGGATTTTTATCCTATAGACTGAACCAGACGTTAAATATTGTCCATTTGTAACTTTGTTAACTAATGTTTTCGTAAGACGTTCAGCAGTGAAGGGTGTTTTATCGTGAAGGCAGCTCGATCAAGACTGAAATTCAATATTGAAGCTAAGCATCTTTCATGTCTTTCGAGACATGGAACAATAAGAACCATCTTATTGACAGGGGTGCCCACAGGGGGGGGGGGTAAGACGCAGACTGCGTCATTGAAATTTCTGGGGGGGGGGCAAAATATTATCTTTTATGAATTTTCTGGGGGGGAGGGGGTTGAAAATTGTTGAAAAATTAGCGTTTTATATGTTAAAAATAAAAACGGTCAAGTTTTATAACTTCAAAAGGTGTCTTCTAACAGTGGATTAGGAAAGGGGGGTCCAGGGGGTTTGGACCCCCCAAAAGTCAAAACATAAAATTCTATATTTGTATTTAAAAGAATATTTATTTAATTAAACAAGATTTGTTGGTGTGTCAAATATGATATAGCAGTTATTTTCTTTTCAAAACATAATGAGTAGGCCTATTATATCCACTGTCCCATGTGTTATTCAACTTTTCGTATAATTAGTAATAAGTATTATAACTTAAGTTACAATTTCTTGTTTAAGTTGCCATGTCTTAGGGTATGGTAAACAAATTTCCTAACTAGTTTTTCTGTGCTAAAATAGCGTAAAATGTGATTTTCATTAGTTCAATATTTAAAAATTTTCTGGGTATGGACCCCGACCCCCTTTTCTGGGGGGGGCACTTTCGACCCTCCCCGCAATTATTTTCTGGCTACGTCATTGTTGCACTTATTATATTATTAATATAATGTTACAAAGTGGCCCAAGAAGTTAAAGCAACAAAAATAAATACATTTAAAAAATAACCCCCCTAGAAAATATCAGCAGTTCTTGCAAAAACAGGTTGGGGGGTGAGCAATGAAGTTTGGGGGGGGGGTGAGTCATGAAGTTTGGGGAGGGGTGGGCACCCCTGTTATTGGCAGTGTTTAACTTTGTTTATTAGAAGTTTAATAGGAAGTAATAGTTCGGGAAAAAATCATATTCCCTTTTTGAAAACGCACAAATGAAAAACTGATTGCCGTGCTTCTAAGGTTAGTATTCTTATTTGCTAAGATTACTGCATGACTAGAGATTTCTGCATTCGTGACTTTGATCACGTAACGAATTGAGAGTTCCTTGACTGCATGCAGCAGACTCAGTTTGCTGCAATGCTCGTGCACGAGTAAGTAATTATTCTTAGTAAGCCTCTACGAAAATATTTATATCACATACAAAGTTGATTATTTTATATACAGATGGGGTTTTATACAACTGGTAAATTGAAGAGTATCACTTTTTTTTTCTCTCTCGAAAACAAGATTTTTACGCCATCTTACCCAGAAGAAGAATGACAAGTCCACAGTCAGATCCCATTGCTATCATCGAAAACCGATCCTGTCAGTTTTGGAAAGCTGTTGAGAGTAATTTATAAGTACCCGATCTTTGTTATTAGCGCAAAACGATTCATAATCAATGTGTGATTTTAAGAAAATGTCAGTTCATAAAATTCATATAAGATGTATTTTACTATCGCTCATGCTACTTCATTTATTTGTGACTACTATTATATAGCCCAGTTATTCATTGCATAACCAGGCGTCTTCCTTTTGTTTGGAGGAAACGTTTGCAGACAGCTCAACCCATTCTTTTTATTTTTACCGCACCAATAAGCTAGTTACCTCACCCAATCAAAATCTAAGAGTCTCCTATGACGGCTGTGACAGCTACCCGTCTACTCCGCTTGGAGAGAAACGCGGGGTTGCAAAATCTAGTTACAGTAAACAATAACACGCATGAATTGATTAAATCGAGGGAAGAACTGAGGTCAGTGATAGCAATGAGAGAATATTGCAACGTTGCTTTGGAAAGAGGAAACTTAGTCTGATCAATTAACATAAAGGAAAACCGATTTAATGGTTTATTCCTTTGAAGTCGCCTGGGTATGCAGTGAAAAACTCTACTGAAACAGTAATGGATTATTCTAATTCTGTTCAGTATAATTGAATGTTATGTTATGAACGGCTCAAGAAAAAACATATTCTGTTGTATAGTGCTCGTATTGTTGGTACCATTTTAAGAAGACCTCGTCCCAAACCATCGTCTATCTACAAAAGAATGTAATATAATTGTTCCCTAATCCGAAATCTGCACCGACTCCGACAAAGAACAGATGCTCTTCTAGTCGCGTGGATTTCCCCAGTGTTGCCGCTGCCATTCACTACTTCTTAACTGAAGTAAACGTGCTGTGGTACGTATTTGGCAACGTAGTACTGGACTGCAGACAAGTTTGAATACGCCTATTTACCATTCTATTCACTGATTGACAGGTAGAGGAGGATTAGGGTGGCAGCAGGTAGAGGCAGTTCTTGCAAAAAGAGTCTTTAAGAAGTATCTTTAATATCTACACTGAAGTCCACCGCCATGGATATAGGTAGGCTTGCCAGATTTCTGAAATGTTCAACCGGGACACAGGAATGCCCTCCAGCGTCGCGGGTATTCAAGGGTACACTCCCTTGGCGGGTTTTTAGAGTGTTTTAAAGGGTATTTTATTCTCAATGCTATGAATAAATGGTTACTGATTAGGAACCTAAACCAGGGGTAATAAGCATATAAATTTAAACATTTTATTTCTAACATGTTAATAAGTTACTTAAGTAAGAAGAAACACTTCGAATAAGGAATAAAAATTTGAACGATATTTACATCTACTTTTCATTGACTAGGACTTTTTTTAAAACTTTTTTGGTCATGTAGAAAATCAAATTTAATTTTTACCGGGACGTGAAGTAAACCGGCCAGGACACCGGGATTTTGTCTGAAAACCGGGACTGTCCCGGTTAAACCGGGATGTCTGGCAAGCCTACGTATAGGTAGCATACTTGCCTTCTACCCTGGCGGCCCGGGTTCGATTCCCGGCCGGGTAGTGGGATTTTTCAATAACGAAAAATCCCCGGGTTCAGGGCTGGACATCACCCAGGAAAGTTATTGGCTATATTAAAAAGCCTTAAATTAAAGCGGTGATTGCTAGAATAGGGTATATGGTATTCACAATAGATCTATTACAGTAAGGTCGCAGTGTTGAGAAGCCGAAGGGCTTACACTACCCCTCATTAATCTAATATTAGAAAATATCTACACTATCTCCTGAAAAAAATTGTGACAAGAGCAATTTCTACCAAATACAGTAGGCTACTTTTCAGTTGGTATAGGCTATTATTTCTTTTGTGCTTGTAAGGGCTGCATTCTGTGTTTTGTAAGGAATTGTTGTATAAGTATGCTGTACTTATTTGTTTGCCGACTTCCTAATAAAGGCTGCCTTACAAGACAATGTAAAACATTTCAACAATAAAGTAGCCTGCATTTTACGAACAAGTTAAAAATAGAACCACTAATCAATCTTTATACAAGTGGTTCCTGAGAATGTTTGCTGAATATTTATTCGGCATAATAGAACTTTGCGCCCCATGCTGCTCCCCTTTCCACTCGCCACTCGCCTGGCAGCTTCCACCCCTCTCGGCTTCTTCCCGCGTGCTGCGTGCTCCACTTCCCCACAAAGCATACCTTCATGCCTGTAGCCATTGCTCATAATTGCAATTGATATGTCACCTAATATTTCACAATAAAGAAAGCCCCTTGCACCTCCACATAAAATTCCACAATTATAAAAACGACCCTTCCAACAAAATAGGCTATTTCACAATACAAAAAATACCCTTGTACCATACATAATATTTCATAATTCTAAAAAAAAACCGTATTATAACGTAAAATGTGGCTTAATTGATGCAGGAAAATTCCCTTGTATCAACACTACTTATAAAAACCGATTCTTGAGTTAAAACTTATGAAATCCCCCTAACATAACTCTAATATACGAAAGCTTCCTTCAGTTCTCAACATTTACTCGTAGCGTACCGTAGGCCTAATGGTCAAGACTCCTAGCTATAATGCTAGGGGTCCCGGGTTCGAATACCGGTCGATCCAAAATTTACTATGAGGAATAGGTCTCAAATAGGTAGGTAGGGTGAAGAGGAGGTGAGAGGAAGAGAGGAAGGAGACGGGAAAGGAAGAGAAGAAGAGAATAAAGAAGAAATAAATTATTTTTTCTGTTTCATCAGTTCATTAAGAGATGGCGCCACCGTCGCTACTAGTAGTTCAAATGCCGCCGCTGGGGGAGGGAGTTAGAGAGTTGGAGTGAGGGACTCGCATGGGGCGCAAAGTTCGGTTTTCCCATTTATTCTACATCAAAATCACTACACAATTTCAGAAACTCACGATTGATCGGGCCCTTTGCATCAATCATTAGATCAGTCACTTCTATTTTGTATCACTTGTATCTTTTGAGATGAATCCGAAAAAAATCTTCTGTATCAACTGGCCGCAAAATAGTCCAGACAGATTTTTACCCCGTTAAATGATTGTTTTTGTGCTTGGGGACTTCAAAACAACTATTTTGAGTGAGTAGAATCCCTTCATGTAATTTCAGAGTAGAATAACTTTCGGTTCTTATGGTATGTGTAGGATGAGGAAGAAGTAAGACTTTGTTATAGGCCTGATAATCAAAATTTAATGGAATCGTAGCCAATTGTGCTGATCCATGGATTACACAGACTAACAGCCATTTTGGTGCCTTAGAATTTATACCTATTCTTGGGTATAGCCTATTTAGGTTGCTCATACCAAATGTGCCATTAGTTTTGCCCTATCAACTTTATTTTTTGAGATACGGTATTACCATTATGCATATCACCCCATTTTACGTTACATATACTGTAAATAAAAAAAAGTGCCTATTTGTAGCTTCTATATCATGTGAAGAAAAAAAGCAACACACTAACATTACATTAACATTACAAAAACAATATAACATGGGGTTTTTCAAAAAATTAATATCAACTTATCACATACTTTACGGTCGTTTATGACTTATGAGCTGTCAATTTGAGGGTCAAAAAATAATCCAGCTTTTAGTTTTTCTGTAGTTTGTACAGTTTTCATCCTACGTGTCCAAAGTATGGTCAAGAACCTTCACTAACTATATTATGAAGCAAGATTTTGTTTCGCTAGAAGAGTTCACGAATAAAATACCCCCCTCGACAAAATTAGAGCTGGTAGAGAAAAACTGTTTACATATTTGGAATAAGCACACTAAGTATTGCCAAAATCCGGTAAAACATCTTAGACACCAAACAAAAATTTATTTTTTGTTGGGCTGTGTTATATTCATATGCAGTTCATAAGCTTATTGCATCAACAGAATTACATTTTTGTTAATCTTCCTTATTGATAGAAATAATTAGGTAAATAATAACATTCTAAAATATACTCTAGAGCCCGGATTTGAATGCAAAATGCATGTTCTTTTTTTATATAAATATTTAAAAGTATGCGTAAATGATATAATTTTAAGACACACTTTTTCAGACAATTTGATCAGTATTTGTTAATGCATACGAGTATACATGCATATTCCGGAGGAAAATGCATATTTTAAGTTATAAATGAAACAGTGCATTTTTACTCTTAAAAGGGGTATTAAATTATATTTGCCTCATTAGATAGTTAATAATTAGGCCTACTGGTATTTAATGAAGTATCTGCAGCTATATGTAATTTATTTATTTGTTTATTTATTTATAAATGAACGAAGATGGCATTGAGAAAAAAGATCCAGTATGTTCATAACCGCTTCTCCAAATTTCCTGAAATTATAACACAGTTGAAGGCTCGAAATAATTCGTTTATGGTATTCATTTTCTCTGATAGATCAAATTTCAAATGTACTATCTCCAGAAACTCACCGTTTTGCTAAAATTGCATTCGATAAGCTTAGTCACTTATTGAATAAAAATCCTGGTTACAAAACAATCTGTCAAATTAGCAAACTGTTGTCTGGTGATGGTGAAAAAGCTGTAACAGAAGAGGAATTCACTGAAAAAAAGAGTGCGTGGAACGCCACGCGACAGAAGTAAAACTTTATTTATTTATGTATTTTCTTCAGTTTTCCTTTTCTTTGTCACTTTCATCCTCTCACGGTATCCTCTTGCTCTTTCTGCAATTGATTTCGGTTTTTTAAAGTCTGTGTGTGCCTTTTTATGAGATTTATAGTTTGCATAAGGCAAAATAGATTTTAATATAGGTTCATACGTATCAGTTCTATCATGCACTTCATTTAAAATCGTATGCGTTTTCTGCTACGACTTTGTTGATTATAGTGCTGTTCAACTTTTTTCGAAATGTACACAGTCAAATGAAAAGAAAGATGCCGTGTAATTCTCGAGAAGGCGGTGGCTAGTGCTGTTCAACTTTTTTCAAAATGTACACACACACAGTCAAACGAAAAGAAAGATGCCGTGTAATTCTCGAGAAGGCGGTGGTTTTAACACACTTTACCAATGGCGGATAATTTATTTAAATTTTGGATAAGCTTAATCATTGAGTCATTGAGTTTATTGTTTTAATTTTTGGATGTTTTAATTTTTTTTTTTTAGTTTTGGAAATTTGTATTTTTTAATTTTGGATTTGCGCGGTAATCAACCTCCGGGTTCCATAAAATAGATAATATACCTTTAGATTGCTTAGGAATTGTCTATTGCCATTGAGGAAGTAATGTCTGAAAAATTTCCTTTGATTACTCCTAATCATTGAGTTGATTGTTTTCTGTGCAGTCCGCTCCGAAACACGTAGTTTTGAGTGTGACTGATTTTGTGACTGATTTCGTGTCTGATTTCGTTTTAGTGTGACTGATTTTCCCGATTTACCCCAACCGCGAGAAAAGAAGTTTTACTTCAAAAGAGTTGTGTTCTTCACATGCACCTGTGACATCACGCGATAAAAAACACCTTCTTCACTGACAGAAGTAGGAGCGTCACACATGAAAACCTCAGGGACACACGAATACGGTAAGATTATCCCCCCCCCCAAATGGTTTATTTAATTTTGTTTTTGCATATAATAGTGCATATTTTTAAAATTATTCATGCATACTTGCATGCATATTATATTATTTGATTATGCATACAAATCCGGGCTCTAGTCACAACATTGCAGTAGCGTCACAATTTTTTGAAGCGGGTTCATTAATTAAATTTAATATGCCGTTGAGTTACTAATTATTATTGTCACACGTTTTGCTTGATTCCTTGATCTCACATTTTTGAGGAGAGCTGGAGTGACAAGTTGTTGCAGAAATTCTTGTCTCCCACAGGAAGTCGTAATGTCGTGCTTACTCGCTTTGTCAAGCTCAGCCCACAAAGCAGAGACAAGCCAGCCTTTGAATTCATGTGAATGTTACCAACCCTAGTATAATGCTGTTCACATCATTGCAGTGGTAAAGAGTTCAGGATTATAATTTTCTCCTATATACGCGTATGTAAATACCTTACCATGCTTTAATACATAATATTTTCTTGGAAATATGAAAAGCAAATTCTTCATAATGGATATAATTAAAAGACAGAATGACGAATGCATTACATCACAACTGGGCAAGTCAGACATTCTTCTTAGATCTGTTATAAAAACTTTAGCAATGCCTGCGGCAATCTGATGCACAGTGACTAATAAAATGGGATAAATAAGGACGATCATACAGAAACACGAAAGTGGTGAGCGATATACAAAAAAATTCTGTAATTAAATTATTCTGCATTATCAGTGGTGAAAAGTTAGGTCTATATGTTTTTAAGATAATGTATTATTGTTAATAATCGTAAGAAGCAGTGCTGGAACGTCAAAATAATGCTCTACATAATATTAGAATAGCCGGTAAATCGTTTCAACAAGTGGAAAAATTCAAATATCTGGGAGCAGTAATTACAGACACAAATAATATTAATGCAGAAGTTAAGTGTAGGCTCATCAGGAAATGCTTGGTTTTATGCAGTTCAGAAGCTCTTATCTTCTCGTCTTCTGTCAAGAAATCTAAAAATTAAGATTTATAAGACTATTATCCTGCCGGTTGTATTATATTGATGTGAGACGTGGCCGCTTACTGATCGGAAAGAACATAATCTGAGAGTGTTGGAAAAAAGAGTGCTTAGGAAAAATTTGGTACAAGGGAATTTTCCTGCATCAATTAAGCCACTTTCTATGTTATAATACGGCGTTTTTTATAATTATGAAATATTATGTATGGTACAAGGGTATTTTTTGTATTGTGAAATAGCCTATTTTGTTGGAAGGGTCGTTTTTATAATTGTGGAACTTTATGTGGAGGTGCAAGGGGCTTTCTTTATTGTGAAATATTAGGTGACATATCAATTGCAATTATGCATTACCGGCATTGAGCAACGGCTACAGGCATGAATAAGGTATGCGGAGCAGGCGGGAAGCAGCCGAGAGGGGTGGAAGCTGCCAGGCGAGTGGCGAGTGGAAAGGAGAGCAGCATTGGGCGCTAAGTTCCATTATGCCTAATAATAATAATAATAATAATAATAATAATAATAATAATAATAATAATAATAATGAATTATCACGAATACATTTCACATTTGTCTCACGTTTCTTTCTAGTGAATGCTTGAGCCGCCTTTAATATTGCACAATAAAGAAACAGGATGTCATGATTTCGGAAGGTATGAACACCACATAGGTATGCAAAAATAATGTTTTCTTTTGCTATCCTGCTGTAAAAATATTCTCATGCATTCCTAGAAATGGATTTCAGCAGAGGAAATTTTCATGAAAGTGGGTAGGTATTTATGCAGATAGATCTTATCATTCGTGTTTTTTAATGCCGACGATAGCGGAGATTATTAATATTATTTTCCAATACCAAAAGTCCGAACCAAAATGAACGTGAAAGGCTCATTGGATTCCTGGAAATGTATGGTAGCCTACTCCGAGTACTTAAATGCTTGTTCAGTTCGATACAGAATTATTAATTTTATGCCATAGAGAAAGTTACAGTTTGTTGGGGGACGTAGGTTAGAATGCAGAGTTTTAGAAAATCGCCCATGTAGGCTACCCTGAAGTACTCGAGCCACGTTATGAAATCTTTTACTCACATTTGGTATGGTATGGTAGTACACACTATTTTTTAAAGATTTTTGTGCCTTTAGTATTTTATAAAACAATTATCCTGCCAGTATGGATGTGAGACATGGTCGCTTACTCTTCGAGAAGAACATAATCTGAGAGTATTCGAAAACAGGGTGCTTAGGAAAATATTTGAGCCTAAGAGAGATGAAAATAGGGACTGGGGAAAACTGTATAACGACAAGCTTCACAACCTCACCGGATACAGTAAGGGTGATTAAATCACGGAGATTGAAATGGGCTGGACATGTTGTGCGCATGGGGAAGGAAAGCCATATTAAAAAAAAAAATATCGACTGGGAGACCCCAAGGGAAAAGACTACTTGGAAGCCCTAGATGTAGGTGGGAGGATAATATTAGGGTAGATTTAAGGGAAGTAGGATTCGCGAGGGATGGTTGGATGGAGTTAGCACAGAATAGGGTTTCATTGATTGTAATTTTGATCTATAACTTTTTAACTTTAAATAAATAAATAAATTTGCTTTAATATTTTATAATAATCCATTGACGTAATATTTACATCTTGTCAGCTAATATTTAATAACATAGGCCTAATTGTCCTAAATTATGTAGATATTACATAGAGTTCGTAGAATCCCCAGCCCCCCAAAAAAAAGATGTGAAGGGGAAGTGACCCTTAGAAGTAGTCAGTGTAGTTAGTTTATTATTATGATATTAATGTTTTTGTTTTTCTTCTTAAATTTGTAAACTTTTCTCTTTCTCTTTCTTTATAGCCTACGTATATTCTCTAGACTAAGTTATTAATAATTTAGATGACCTATGTAATTATAAATTAATAAGTTGCAAATTGTATAGTGCATATACAGGGTGGGCCAAAAGTCACGCACCATAGGGATTATACTATTTTGTGACTATGATTTCAATATGAAAACCGCTCAAATCAAAACACGTCTGTAATCGGTCGCCCATGTTCCGTAGAACATTGGACACAAAGTTTGGTGTGACAGCACGGTACTCTGCTATAATTTGCTCTCGAAGATGGTTTTCATCCCTGACCTTCACCTCGTACCCTTTTGCCTTCAGGTACTCCATACCGCAAAATCAATTAGATTTAAATCAGGGGATCGAGGAGCCCACTTCACTCATCCTCTAAGACCAATCCACTGTAAAACAAATTATATCCCTATGGTGCATGACTTTTGGCTCATCCTGTGGATGTCTATGATATGAATCCAGGACAGGAGCTAGTAAGTATTAATGTATTAAATAAATAAATAAAATAACATAATTTTATTATGAGTTATGACCCTTAGAAGACTGGATACAGAATAGCGATTGTCGGAAAAGCAACACTGTAGTCAATCTAGGCTACTGTATGGAACACAGTGAAACTGAAGCTGTCACATTGTTTCCAAAACTAGTTCATCCTCCCTACTCACACAGACAACAAACAAACACTTTGAACCAGAGGAGCAAGTTTCCTTATCTGTAGATAAGTAGAGTAATTAAGAATACCTCTCCGCATTTATGAAGTTCCCATGATAATTACGTCGCACACGCATACCAACTTATCGTGACATGTACAGATTTCCACCTGATATATAATTAGGATTGTACAAATGTATCAAACAATTTATTGCCAAGAAGTTCTTTCATAGCAACCGAGCGAGGTGGCCGAGATGGTAACGTCTTGGATTCGTATTCGGGAGGTCTCAGGTTCAAATCCCGTGGTCGGCCAATTTGACATGGGTTTTTTTCATAGTAAAGGCAATTGCCGAATTGGATAAACATACCATGAGTCATCCTCGCCATTTAACTTAATGTCAATTGAAATTTACTCCATAAAATTCACCATTAATATAAATAAAGACAATCAATAGTTCCCTGGCCTACATAGGCGTAACCAGGCCGACCATATGGGGGGGGGGTTATAACATCCGCGGGGTCTGGCGAGTATGGAAGGAGAGGGGGGTCCGGGGACCCTCCCCCGGAAAATTTTAAAAATTAAGATGCAAAATAACGAGTTTTAAGCTTCCGGGGGTTCTCCCACGGAAAATTTTAAAAATTAAGATGCAAAATAACAAGTTTTAAGCTTCCGGGGGTCCTTCCCCGGAAAATTTTAAAAATTAAGACGCAAAATAACGAGTTTTAAGCTTCCCACGCTTTATACTTTTATTAAGCAATTTATGGGCAGACTTAAAAAAACTATACAATTTTCCTTTTTTTAATCAATGGGGGGGTTCAAACCCCCAAACCCCCCCCCCCCTCGCTACGCCTATGCTGGCCTACCCTACTGTATAGACACACATCCCGAACTCCTGATATGGCCTCGTAGCTAAAAAGAGTATAAACACAGCTGAAATAAATAAATAAATAAAGACATAATATTCCTTGCTTAGGAATAGTCTTTTGCTATTGAGTAAGTAAGTAACTTACCGGTATAGCACAAAACGGTTAATATAGGAATACAAACAATGTGTGAGCTTATTGTTTTTCACGCTGTTTTCTGCAGTGCAAAGATATCTCCTCTGCATAACACGCAAGTTAGCCTGTGGACACTTGCACTATAACTTATGCTATCAAGGTATTGCGGCAAGAACATTAAAATCCATTATTCCCAAAACAAAATCCAAGCCTGAGAACTTGATGTTAAAAGACGTAAAATGTTTTTATTACTCTACAGAAGACGTTTGCAAAGCTTTTTATGAAACATTGTTCAAGTGAAGCAAATACAGGTTATTTTAGCTGTATTGTGAGGTTCCGTATTTGCGGCATAATATCCGTGACCTCTAGTACTGATATGTAAGTTAGTACAATATGATATGTTAAGTCGATGTCCCAGGATCCAATTTGTTGATTCGAAAAGTTGTATGCAATTATTTCTGTCTGTGCACACGGGAATGGGTTTTGGTCCAGCATACTGTCAGCTATTTACCGGAAACGGAAATTGGTCGCTATTACAATTGACATGACGATCGATAAGCACCGGCCACATTTTTTTTAGGAATATTTTTGTTTTCATAATTTCCATAGCACTCCAACATGTATGCCGATACAGTAGGCCTAATGGTTATAGATCGCACTGTTGTAAATTCGAGGCCATTTTATGCTCTCATTCTATGTTGTTTCTTGCTTTATATAGAGTTTTTGTGCATTTACTTACCTACATTGAATATTATAATTAAGGAATCGCGCACAATGTGCATTATCTTAACCTACGACTTATCCTACTGACAAACACCCAGTCCTGAACCCGGGAAAGGGATTTTTCACTACTGAAAAATCCCCGACCCGGCCGGGAATCGAACCCGGGCCGCCAGAGTGGAAGGCAGGCGCGCTACCGACTCACCCACGACGGAGCTCTAAATGAGCATAAATAAATAAATCTTGTTATACTTTTAATTTGGATATAGAAAGACGGTGTTTGCTGTTTGCATTTAACCGTAATTAATTAATTAATTAATTACAAGCTTATAATTGTGTCATCAATTGTGTTTAATTGTATCGAATAGACACAAATCTGACGAATAAACTAGTATTTTTATGTATAAAAAAATTGTGTCTTCTTTTAGTTTTCTGGTCTTCTTTTTTGCATGTTTGTTCATTTGTAGAAATTGGGACCAAAAGTTGGATCGTGGTAGGCCTACCCAATTTTAGTTCCAGCGAAGAATATTGTCGTCCGCTGTTTGACGAAACTTTACAACAGTTTTTAAGAAAATGTGAAGTGTCAAGGAGGGATATTTTTATTGGCGTCTTTAACAAGATGCCACTTTTAGAGATCATTCCAGAAAGTAGCAGCATGCCCAGAATATAATGCTCTATCAGAAGGCGAAATATGCATTAAAATGTATAACATATGCTCTGGAACCAATGAAGTATGCTCTATCATGTGAGTAATTTTAATACTTTACGTTAGTTTAATTACATTATTCATTACAAAAATAGTAGAAGTTTTATAAATTAAACATTAAAAAGAAACCAAAGCAACAAGTTTTAAACTGAAAACTAATGATGTGAACCGTCGCTTTAATACTATACAATCAGTTTCGAAAACATTTGGCTATTGACTGTCACTTTCCCTTAGCCAAATATGCTGTAAATATTTGAATTAACAGAGATATGCACAATATTTAAACTATGCCAGAAATATGCCGTTAAAAGTGTGACAGATTTATAAAATATGCACAAATATTTTAATATCAAGTAAATATGGTGAATTATCGCAAAACTAACAAAATATGCTACTACTAGCAAAATGAAACCATCAATTTTATGTAATTTATTTCTTGTCTTTTTAAATTTATTTAGGCTTTATTTATACTCCTTTTAGCTTCGAGGCTATATCAGGAGTTTGGGATCTGTGTCTATACAGTAGTGTAGACCATGAAACTATTGCTTGACGGAAATTGTTTCTATTGTCTGTGTATTTAATGGAGTAAATTTAAACTGATATTAATTTAAATGGGTATGATACAGGATGAAATCGTGAGGTTGATTCATGGTATGTAAATGTCTAATTCGGCATTCGCCTTTACGACTGGGGAACAATGAAAAAAACCCATGTCAAATTGGCTGGATTCGGGATTTGAACCTGGGACCTCCAGAATGCGAGTCAAAGACGTTATCATCTCGGCTATCTGCTCGCTGCTCGTTTTTTTCTTGTCTTGTACAAATTTTAACACTAGCATATTATAATAGAGTGCATTATTAAAAATATTTTTCATGATCTTCCAGGCCCTACTAATAAGTGTGATTATTTTAACTTCTGCAGCATAAATAGCCCAGAAAAGAAAAGAAAATTTAAAGCGATAGAGTAAGGCTAAACTTCAAAAGTGCGCGGTTTTTTAGTATTCTATTCTCCATTCAGCAATTCCTGTTCGGGATTCAGGATTGGCAATAGGCCTGTATGGAGTAAGCAGCTATGCAGATGAAATAACTAAATAAACAGCAATCGCCCTTAGTATCAGAATTTTAACAGAAGTAGTTGCCAGTGCTTCCTCGGGCGCTGGTCCCTGGACCCTCATTGTTATTTACCGGAGACAAGCGGCAGGTGTCTGGGGTTTGTGTGCATATTTTTCTCACGATTTTCCTTAACAGACTGAGAAAACTGTGACCAACCTGCAACTGAGCTTCGAAATTAGGAACATCGGTTGCATAGCCCACCCATGCGAAAGGAAGATAAATGGCACCCATCCTCTTAGTCAAGGGTTCGGCCTGGCATTTTCTATTGTAGTCGCTGGTCATGGAAATCAGTGACGACGGTTCATGTTCGCCCTTATCCTTGTTACATGAGATAACTCAGGTTCTGCTCTTCGCGTAAAATTGTAGTGTTTAGTTGCTTTTAAAACAGTTTTTGAAGTGAAACTTCTTAGGAGTAAATCGAGAGCTAACCCAAACTTGCGTTACGAACAAAATCTTCACGAAATTAGTGTGGCTGTGACGGAACGGACTGCACAGAAAACAATCAACTCAAGGATTAGGCTTATCGAAAATTTAAAAAAGCCAAAATAAAAAAATCCAAAAATAAAAAAAAATTACAGGTGCGCGCGGGGGAAAGGTATGAGGCATTGAGTGGGGGGGGCTATTATTGCTTTGAGAAAGTGACGTGGTGAGCCCTTCACCATTATAAAAAATGCAAAATTTAAAAAATCCCAAAATCCAAAATTAAAAAATCCAAAAATTCTAAGTTAAAAAAGTCCAAAACCCAATATTAAAAAAAGTCCAACAATCCAAAATTGAAAAAATTCAATAACCCAAAATTGAAAAAAATCAAAAAATTGAAACAAGTTTCACTTCTGTCGAGTGGCGTTCCACGCACACTTTTATTCTTTTATTTTTTAACTAGTGTCCTTATACTTAGATTCTGAAATGCACATTGCGCCACTGGGTGTCTGAGGTTTGCTATCAGAAGGTTGTTCTCATTGCAGAGCATATTTTGGTCTGTGATAGGGGTGAACAGTGTAAATGGATGTATTATTCACCGGCATACACCACCGTACAATCGTCTTCTAACTTCAGAGTAGAATTTCATGTAGTTACTCCTTGGATACACCAAGTTTCCTCATACAAAATGAATCCTATCAATACCGTGCCATTGTACGTTATGTACTTTACCTAGAGGGACTTCTGAGATCCACAAATAAATATTTCATTTTATTTATTCAGATTTATTATTATTATTATTATTATTATTATTATTATTATTATTATTAATTCAGCTGTTTTATAGCCTACTCCTTTTAGCTACGAGGTCACTTCTGCTTACTTTTCAACAGTTGATATTTATAGAATAGGCTACAGTATATTTTAAAATCATCACTGTCTTTCCCAACTCAAAAAGAAAGATTTTCAGTTTAATCAACCAACCTTTAGAATACTTTACTTTCGGCGTCTTGCTGTGAATAAACTGCAAGTGTAAGTTTCGTAGAATGACTTTAATTTGCTTCTAAAGTAACCGGGGATTTTTGATTTTCACTAACGATTTCCTTTGCCGGGGCAATAGGATAGAAAACGACAAAATGCAATGACCTAATTTATTTCTCTTACAAATGTACAGGCAACAGTGAACACGATGCAAAATGCAGGCAGTTAAAAAGTATACTTTAATGAATGAGTGAAAATGAATGAAAATAGTCATAATGTCCCGTGAAGGGCAAAGGCCTCCTATCGAATAGGGAAAGCTCTTTTACACTAACGTGGTGAGCTACTCCACGTTAGGTGTTGTTCATACATAATGACACCCTTTTACTGATTGTGTTGTGGTACACTATTTAGTCACTCTTGGGTAGGAACACTGTTACACATTTACACTAGGTTTTCACTATCTAGTCACTATATACCTATAAATGTAGATGTGCCTCTAGGGATTTCCAGACGTTTCTTCCTCTCGCATACTTTAATAGAAAATAATAATTAGATTAATTACATAGGCTGTAATTAATTTAAGTATTTATCTTATCTTGATTTTTTAAAAAAGTTTTAGCCATTTTTAGTTTTATAAGATTGGACTGTATGTGACTGCCATAACAATGAAACAGACAATTACGTTGAAATGTCACTATTAGCTAGCAAGGAACAAAATAGTTTAATACCTAAGGGTGCGTATACATTTGCGCTCTGTACGCGTGTCGACACGCGTACAGAGCGCAGATTGGGACGGCATTTGAGGTGTTCGTGTGACGACACGCGTGTCGACACGCAGACAGTTCGCCGCGATCCGTCTCCTGTCGGTTTTTTCGGCGAACACAAAGGATTTCCGTTTTCATATTGGGACATGTTGCGCTCTGTCCGTGTGTCGACACGCGTGTCATTTTCCTCCTGCGTTCCGCTCAAGCATACATTTGTTAATCACAAGGTTCAATAATAATAATCAGGGCCCGGATTCTGATGACCTAATATTGTTTGAAAAATGACCTATAAAATGACCCTAAATTTTAAAGAAAATGATTTAATAATTATAAAAAAATGACCTAAAACTGATATTTTATTTATAAAAAATTATTATTGTACACACAAAGTTTTAGACTAATGTTTACATAATTGTAAAAACTGTAAATAACTATAATGGTGTGAATGTTCTTTTCTCACGGAAATTTATAGTGGCACTCAGGCAGTTTTACTGGCCAGTCAAACTTCGACATTTCCTTTTGCGGTCTGCCGGATTATATTACTGTTTATTGAGGGTAAACAGTAGTGTTTACTCTCAAATCCAAGCAGAGCCAAGTCAAAACATTAGTAATATAATACAAAATTTTGGCGTTCTTTGATTCTCATTTCCGACTGAGACATGACAACACTTTTCCTTCTTGCATTAAACAAACAATACTTCAAAGAGAGAATCGCTAGCGACGAAAAAAGTGAATACACTAAATGTAAATGCATGAAAATGTCTAAATAAGGAAGCAAATGACACGAAAATGACAAAATAATGACTTAAAATTGAAATAAATGCCATAAAAATATAAAATTGCATAAAATGACAAAAAATGACCTAATAAAAATGTATTTCTATAATCTAGAGTCCATGATTAGCATTTGTCTACAAGTTGGCAATGCCTATGCAGCATCAATAAAAAGATGCCATTAGAATCCGGGCCCTGATAATAATAATCTTTCTTACTTACTTACTTACTTACTTACTTACTTACTTACTTACTTACTTACTTACTTACTTACTCACTCACTCAATGACAATAGACAATTCCTCAGCAAGCTAAAGGAATATTATCTATTTTATGGAACCCGATGGTTCATTGCCCCGCTTGCCTGAGTCCGCCATTCAACCCTATTCTGTGCTAACCCTTCTTCCCTTAAATCCATTTTAAGATTGTCCTCCCACTTATGTCTAGGCCTTCTGCGTGGTCTTTTCTCTTCGGGTCTCCCAGTCAATACTTTTGAGATATGTAATAATAACAATAATAATAATAATAATAATAATATCAACAATAATAACAATAGTAATATCATTATTATTATTGTTATTAATTTCATTATTATTATTGAGTTAAATTTTAATATAAAGATGTTGTGGGATGTGGGATGTTGTAGGGTAATCGTCATGTTGATGGGCTGTGATATGATTTGATATGATATGAAGACATGATTGCTAGTATATGCGTGGTGGGTGAAAAATCACTGCTGGTGGAACGGTATGTTTGTCGCTTTCCTATGGATAATTTCAACGAACTGTTCGCGTGTCGATACGCGTGTCGACACGCGGACAGAGCGGAACGCGAGAGGAGCGCAAATGTATACGCAGCTTAAGAATCCGGGCCTTAATGAAAAATTAACAAGAGTTAAAAATAACGGGTCTGTGAGAGCCTCCTCTTGGTATTGCTAGGATTAATATCCAGAAATAACCTATTCCTCCTATTTAATTTTGTATACAACCATTTTATCAATAAGAATTTTGTTTGAATTCTTGATCAGGACCGTATTAATAAAAACAAATTAAGGGAAATTTTAAGTTGGGCTGAGTGGAACAAACGGAGTGTGTTTTTCCGTTCCAACCAGACCCAGAGCTGAGGCAAAGTCTCATTTCTGTAGATTTCCAGGCATGTAAAATAACTTTTGCGGGGGAAAATTCCGGCGGGGACGATACAGACCTAACTAACGGAAAGATTGTTAAAATCCATTATAATAAAATTAGGAAAACACGGTGTAACAAAGTGCCAGAGTGCTTTTGTTTAATCAGTGATAATGGGAGTTATGATATGCATAAAATAAGTTATTTTTGTAATCGATTTCCGAGTTAAGCTCCAGATCGATTCATTAAGCAGAACTTACGGAAGAACAAAAGTTTAGTTTGATAAGCATATTATGTGAAGTAATATGTGGGCAGTGTAATTTGTCAAAGCTATCTGTGTACAGATATGAACACTGTAAAACAATATGTTGTCATGAGAACTGATTTGCATTTGATAAATTCTTTCTAATATATTTCCATATAATAGGCACTAAATTGGGCATTACTTCGGTACCGGTCAACCAATGTGGTCCAAAATCAATAGACTTCTTCCCATGAAAATTATAAATGTTTATACAAAGTTTCATGAAAATCTGATGAAACGTATTTGTGTTAATCGGGCGTACAGATAGACGGACATACATTTTCCCGTCCACCATACAATCTCATAAAGTACCATTCTAGCACTCGAATCAAGAAGCGTTTTAAATTTCCAACAACGTGTATGATATTTTAGTTGGGACTAAGTGTAGGCCTAATACAGATAAATCTGACGATGTTCGTGGATTCAAAATGCTCTTTTTTCTTCATGTATCCTTATGATGTAGGTTCATATCCAGATATCCAAATGTCATCGTCTTGATTCCGATAAGCGAACCAAATACGACCTTTCTCTCTTGATAGAATTAAAACTTAACATTGACATGTATGATAAAGTAGTGCTCCACTGAAGGACGTCCCTGCACTGAAAGCCAAGATAACACGAGGAGACAGATTGTGAGAATATTCAATATGTCAGATATTGCTGTTGTAGTGTATGTTTTGTGATCGAAGCGTGCGGTCATGTTGACATGTTATTTCTTTCAGTGATGCAGTTGTAGGATTAATCCTGTATTGCAATGCCATTTCGGGAAATAACGTTACGTGGTAAGTACAAAAGATCGTGAGTTCGAATGTTTTAGTGTATTAATGGCTTAAATACTATTTATTCTTCATTCCCCATTATAAGTTAAAATTTTTGACCGAGCGAGGTGGCTGGGTTGGTAATGTCCTGGACTCGCATTCGGGAGGTCCCAGGTTCAAATCCTGTGGCCGGCCATATTTTACATGTTTCCAATTTATGTTTTTCAATTTAATGTTTTCAATTTTACCTAGTCGTAAAGTCAAATGACGAATTGGATATTTACATACCATGAGTCATGCTCACCATTTCATCCTTTATCATATCCATTTAAATTAATATGGGTAAGTTGAAATTTACTCCATTAAATACACCGACAGTAGAAACAATTGACAAGCAATAATTCCATGGCCTACCCTACTGTACAGAGATAGATTCCGAACTCCTAATATAGCCTCGAAGCTAAAAGGAATATAAACACAGCTGAAATAATAATAATAAAAAAATTATGATTTGCAGAGAGGTGTTCCAGATAACATTCGGTATTATTTGTAGAGGCGTTAAACTGGCGATTGGTTTCGTAAAGAAAAGTGATATTTAGGATAGGTCAGTTCATGCCATTTCTCGGTTAAATATCGCTAATTTTTCAGATGGAATGGCGCCATCTTTTGGTAAACTAATCAGAATTACAGTAGAGTCCCGCTATTCGGAACTAATTGGGACCGAACACCGTTCGGTTTAGCGGGAATTCGGAATAGACGGATTTCATGAATAATATCAACGTATGTACTTGTTAAGGCGTAAATTATGTGCGGGGAATTGTATAAATGGAGCCGACATGTGCTGTAAGTAACCAGCTTTCATTCCAGTATGGTTTCAGGCGTTTTCATCAAGCTTAGGCTGTGTGTATGTCGCTATTTAATTTCTTTGTATAACAATAAATGTACGTTTTTTTCACGAACGTCTTTTTAATTTCACGTGTTTTTAAGTTAAAACAATCGGTGTTTTTTCTGAACTCTGTTCGGAAAAGGCCTAGGCGGATTTTCGGAATAGCGGGACTCCACTGTATTTGGGTTGAGTTAGGTCATACAGAACACGAGGGAAAGAACGTAAAATCAGAATGGAGAATGCTAACTTTGAACAGCATATGTACATATCTTTATGCACCAATAGTTAGTAAATTGTAAGAAAGTCATTTCAGTCTATTGTGAAAATCCATTCACTGCACTGCATTACAAATCGGAAGGTTGCAGGTTCGATCCTCAGCGAAGAATTTTTCAAGTGATCTAATCCTTCTGGCGACACAATGGCCCTGGGATTGACTCAGCTTCCAACAGAAATAAGTACCAGGAGCAATCCTGGGAATAAATGCAGCCGGCGCGAGCCTGAATGCCCACGTGCCGGAGGCCTATACAGTATATATAGGCTATGACCCCCCAGCCTCCTGAAACGCTACTTTCTGACAACGTGAAACAACAAAATATAGACTCAACATCATAAAATAACTACATTATATATTGACCGTTATGTTTAAGGTGTATGCAAGTTTCTCTACTTAGCTCGACGTGTATTTAAGACAAAAAAAGTGTCCTTCCATAGTCCCAAAAAATACCAATATTCACTTTGTATTAGTACATACAAACAAGGAGATTTGTTTTTAGGAAGAATTCCAATTATCCGAACTCCAACTACCCGGATTGCTTTGAGGCAGTATTCGAGTGGTTTTTGCAGCAGCGAGCATTGGGAAACTCTCTTTCAGGACTATTATATGCGAAAAAGCAAACTTTTAGCCGACAAAATTTACAGTTTGTCTGCAGAACAACTGACTGTCCGATATGTCCAAGATGTGAGTACAGTACTGTACAAGTTAGTTTTTTCTTAAGAAATCACCTTTTCAATGATTTATCCAACTATCCGGATATTTGATTATACGGATCGGATCTGGTCCCAATTCATCCGGATTATTAGAGTTCTACTGTGTACTGGTATGTAGGGTGTTCGCCCATGCTACTTGACACGTATTTTTGTTCAGTATCTTTTTCTGTTTAAAGTTCAAAGCTCTTTCATCTTAACGAGTTTGTAGATGCGAGAAATTGTCCTTGTACTACACTCAGCTGACTTCTGCATGATAAGAGTTAAATATTTTTATGTCATTATTATTAACTGATTATAGTTATCTGTGTTTTCATGAGATTACTGGGTAATAAGTTCACGCATGTCCACAATCAATACAGAGTTGAGGGCATCGCGAAATTGAACACTTGTTTTTCCTAACTATCTACATCGATTTAGCTGTTCATTAACTCGACTCAATGTTCCGTATTATACGATAGCTGATGAACAAACCGCTTCCCATTTGAAAATTACTGTAGGGGCCTGTATTACCACCTGCCGACAAATCCTCCAGATACGTGACTTCCAGATAGCTTAACTGGAAGATGCCGTGTAATACCACCGCTGAACTGCTACCGGCAAGAACGCAGTAAAAATTTGTAAAATGGTCCTTACCTCGCTGAGCAGAGAGGTGTGTTTGTTGTAGTTCGGTAGTCCTCCGCTAGGTGCGGCAGCTCGGATTTGTGTTTGTACAATTAAATTACATAACATATCGTTTTAAGTGCATTAATCTATTTTTTCAATTCTATTTCATTCATATGTGAACATAAAATGACAATTTTATGTAAATTAAATCTTCCGGCATCAGTTCTAAAATTCAGGTGGCAAAAAAAGTTCGGCGCACTGCCATCTTGTTTCAACCAAGATTCCTAACTAGCAGTTGGAAGCTTGTCAGGAGATCACAATAGGGTCAATCCATTAGAAATGAACCAAATTTAATAAAATTTGTTGCTCGACATTTTTGATTTTCCTAATTTTTTTACCAGTTATTTCCCAACTAAAGGTGAGTTCAAAACTATGGTAAAAAAATTTTTGGGCTCATACTTTTTTTTTTGGCGGCAATTTTAAGTTTGCTTTTTAACCATATTTCAGTCGAAAACATGTTTTGCAAAAATGTATGTAACTCCGTTAATTTTATAGATAACAAGACAAAATAAACACCAAAATTATCAGAATGAAATGCTCTACATTTTTGTTTTAACACAATATTACCTAAGTAGTGAGGAAAGTGAAGAAAAAAATTCAAAACTACAAATTGAAAATTGACTCAAAACGGGAGTTTTAGTGCCGCAAAATTATTACAAGGAAGAAAGACTCGCCCTTAATTTTTTTTTCTGGTGTAGATCTACTATAGGACTACTCGCTGTAGAAGTTTAAAGTTTGAGAACTTTGCGGTTTGTTTTATACAATTTTTCAAAAATGCCCAAAACCGTATTTTGGCAATATTTGAAGTAGAATATCTCAAAAGGGACTGAGTGAAAAATTATGAAAATTATACAGATAACACCTCTTTATGATATAAAGACGTGATAAAAATTTGGTGACTGAGACTCAACTGGTTCCCGAGTTACAGTGCATCGAATTTGGCCAAAAATTGCGTTATAGGCACACGAAATTTAATAGTAAAAATTCACTTTGTAATTTTAAATATAAAATTTTTGTGAGCCTAAGTTTGTTACACAATAGAGTTGTATATGTAGGCTACATTTCATCAGTTAGCATGACAAATATTTGGTTTCCTCAAAGCTTTGAAGAGTGTTGATATTTCAGTGCATAGTTTGCAGTTATGGCCAACTTCGATGCACTATAACTCGGGAACCAGTTGAGTCTCAGTCACCAAATTTTTATCACATCTTTATATTATAAAGAGGTGTTATCTGTATAAATTTCATAATTTTTCACTCAGTCCCTTTTGAGATATTCTACTTCAAATATTGCCAAAATACGGTTTTGGGCATTTTTGAAAAATTTTATTTAAAAAAACGCAAGGTTCTCAAGCTTTAAACTTCTACAGCGAGTAGTCCTGTAGTAGATCTACACCAGAAAAAAAAATTAAGGGCGAGTCTTTTTTCCTTCTAATAATTTTGCGGCACCAAAAGTCCCGTTTTAAGTCAATTTTCAATTTGTAGCTTTGATATTTTTTCTTCCCTTTCCTCACTACTTAGGTAATATTGTGTTAAAACAAAAATGTAGAGCATTTCATTCTGATAATTTTGGTGTTTATTTTGTCTTGTTATCTATAAAATTAACAGAGTTACATACATTTGTGCAAAACAAGTTTCCGGCCGAAAAACTGTTACAAAGAAAACTTAAAATGGCCGTCAAGAAAAAAGTATGAGCCTAAAAAATGTTTTACTCTAGTTTTGAACTCACCTAATATTGGGGATTAACTGGAAAAAAAAATTAAGAAAATAAAAAATGTTGAGCAAAAAATTTTATTCAATTTGGTTCATTTCTAATGGATTGACCCTATTTTGGCATTATTTGAAGTAGAATATCTCAGAAGGGCCTGAGTGAAAATTATGAAATTTATACACATAACACCTCCTTACGATATAAACATGTGATAATAATTTGGTGACTGAGACTGAACTGGTTCCAGAGTTACAGTGCATCGAAGTTGGCCAAAAATTGCAAACTATGCACCGAAATTTCAACGCTCTTCAACGCTTTGAGGAAATTATAAATCGGTCATGTTAACTGATGAAATGTAGCCTACATTTACAACTCTTTTGTGTAACATACTTAGGTTCACTAAAATGTTGCATTTAAAATTACAATTTGGATTTTTACTATTAAATTACCGTTAAAATTCATGTGCGTATAATGCAAGTTTTGGCCAAATTCGATGCACTGTAACTCAGGAACCAGTTGAGTCTCAGTCACCAAATTTTTATCACATCTTTATATCATAAAGAGGTGTTATCTGTATAAATTTCATAATTTTTCACTCAGTCCCTTTTGAGATATTCTACTTCAAATATTGCCAAAATACGGTTTTGGGCATTTTTAAAAAATTGTATAAAAAAAACCGCAAAGTTCTCAAGCTTTAACCTTCTACAGCGAGTAGTCCTATAGTAGATCTACACCAGAAAAAAAAATTAAGGGCGAGTCTTTCTTCCTTCTAATAATTTTGCGGCACTAAAACTCCCGTTTTGAGTCAATTTTCAATTTGTAGTTTTGAATTTTTTTTCTTCACTTTGCTCACTACTTAGGTAATATTGTGTTAAAACAAAAATGTAGAGCATTTCATTCTGATAATTTTGGTGTTTATTTTGTCTTGTTATCTATAAAATTAACGGAGTTACATACATTTGTGCAAAACATGTTTTCGACTGAAATATGGTTAAAAAGCAAACTTAAAATGGCCGCCAAAAAAAAGTATGAGCCCAAAAATTTTTTTACCATACTTTTGAACTCACCTTTAGTTGGGAAATAACTGGTAAAAAAATTAGGAAAATCAAAAATGTCGAGCAACTTGGCCTGGTTCATTTCTAATGGATTGACCCAATATGCAATTCTTGGCCAACTTCCAGATAGGTTCTCTATCTGGCAGATAAATATTATATCAGCAGGTCGTCATACAGGCCCCAAGAGTAATGGGTGCTGTAGCTAGCGTAAAAGCACACACCAGCTTATCATCAAGGGAACGACTTTTCCATGCTAACTGGGAAAAGGATTTTGTCGCACATGCACAATTACATAAAATAATCAGAGTATATTTCTTGCAGGACGCAATACTGCCAGAATTATCACAGCCCCAATGGGTGTGCGACCTGGTATTTATGACGGACTTGTGTGGTCATTTTGATTCCTTGAATGTAGCTATACAAGGAGAGAATAAAAACATTATTTCATTAACCGTAATAGTAAATACATTTATAGGTCGCTCTAGCAGGTGTCCGCAGGTTTGCGCACGATAATAATTCCGGGGTGCGCGGGCAAAGAGAGTTAAGTCCACTTTCTTGTTACTGAGAATTAGAGTGACTTAACACACTATACTAGCCCAACATTGCTTTAGAGATGGATAAACCCATGAGGCACACATCCATAACTACCGCAGAATTTTGAATATGACTTACTGGACTTAACACAAATGTAGAGAACATTTTTATCTATGGACATTTCTCAATTTTTTAGGAAGGTGGACTTAACTCTCTTTGCCCGCGCACCCCGGAATTTTAAAATTAACAAAATAAGAGAATAATAATGAAAGCATTATATTTATTAACACTTACGCGCAAATCATTCATAAACTAAACGATTAATAATTCGAAGCAGCTCAAAATCCAGCTTTTGAGTGCATTCCAATATTAGAAGTGCCGCCTGGAAAAAAAACGACTCAAATTCGAGTTCTCTGGCCCAGAAAAACCTTTCATGGTGAGTTCCGTCGAAATTTATCAATGTTTGCCCATTTAGGCCTATATTGATTATCCCTCTTCCGTCTATGTTGAAAATCTCAGATTCCTAAGGGCCCTGACGTTATAAACAAATGAATCGGCCAGGGTGGGTTTACAAAATTAAAACGAACGTTAATTTAATGCGATACTAGCTGAAAAGGCCCGGCGTCGCCCGGGCTTTGTATTTTGTAATTTGAAATTAACTTATGGAGGACTTTCGATGTTGAAACTCTAGGTCCTGATATAATAATGTATGTAGAATTCGAAATGAGGAAGAACAACATATGGCACTCAGACTATTCCCTCAGAAGACGCTAGATATAGCTTTTTATGGCTCATAGAGGATGTCGAGTGCTGCATTCCGTTGCTTCTACACATCATGCCTGGGAGGGGTTGAAATAAGAAGAAACATAAATTACATAAGATTGTATTGACTTGACGGAAAATTTTATTTCTCATTCTCATGTTACCATACAACCGTTTCGGGCCTGAAATAAAATAGAAATGCAGTATCACTTTCATACTTTCCTCCCCTAAAACCCGAGACATAATATACTGCGAGTATAGGACTCAAAATGTTCCATCCCATGCTTAGGGCCTATGATAAATCTCAACTAATACAAAGCCTACAGCTATGGATAACTGACTATTTACCGACTTCTGATATAGCATACTCACACACTTAAGTTGCTCCTGCAATACGACCTCTTAGTCTACATCAAAATGTGAAGTGAGAAAATATTTCTTATGTCGAGGGTAGAGAAAGTTATGTGACTGCATCACACTGTGCTTTATTTTCGTGTAATTCATTTTTCAGTAATTATTTTCGCTAATATATTACATGGAATCATAATTCGTTAAAGTCCAGCATTAGGCTATATAGTTGCCAAGGCCCTATGTAATCACAGTAAACAATTCACTGTTGCCATGTGAACTGAACAACATTTCATTTTTTTTCAGTAGAATATTCACAGAAATTATATAATTTTCAAGGGAAGGACTGATTTGCTTCAATTTTAATGTTGACAGCTATACTTCCCGGGCTTAACTGGGTATGTGTGCAAAATGTCGTGTAAATTGGTAAAGAAATGTAGATTTGTATAAGGAACAAACATACATACATACATACATACATACATACATACATACATACACACTTTCGATTTTATATATTAGAAGATGTATGCGTTATGTTGAAAAAATTGCGATGCTCTTTCGAATTGCGACAAAAATAGCAAAGTCACCTGGAATTCATTTGACATTTGAAATGTATTTCCGAAGACTGATGCTTCGAAAGCGCAAAAAAATTAAAGTTTTCTGCAAGTTTTTCATTTTATAACTCGCGAACGAAAACGAAAATTAAAAATCCGGCTTCGAGGTGCATTCGGCCACCCTTCAGTCCATCTACATTTATAATTTCAGATCTCTGCATGCAGTAGATTTTGCTGAGCATCGCGCATAGACAGACAAACAGACAAACGCTTCCTCTTATTTTCTTATTGTTATACGAGGGGTATTCCGAAAGTAAGTTTCGTCAGTTTGTTACACGGACACTTTATTGACCCAAAAGCAATACAGCATGGCAGCATGACCTATACACCGTGCACTATTTTTCGACATAGTCGCCAGCGACATTGAGACATTTGTCGTAGCGTGCGATCAGTTTGAAGAACCCACTGTGGTAAAACTCGGTGCCCTGCGATGCAAGGAATTGGCGCACAGCCTGCTCCACCTCAGCTTCCTGACATTGCTAAAGGTTCCATACAGACCATTTTGAGTGACAAATTGATGTTCCATAAGGTTTGTGCGAGATGGGTTCGTGGAGGCCGCACTTTGCGGGGACGGAAATCGGGAGATCAATTTCAAACAGCTCTATCTCGGACAATAAAAGGTTTAGCGGCTGCAGCAAAGGCTCGTTTGAAAGAGGGGAGATAGCGGTACATGGCAGTGGCGCCAAATCTCTCGTGCCATCGTGAGCGGTACACTAATACCCGCGGGCACGCCAGTCTGCTGCGACTCGCTCTTCTACGGCGCAGTGCGCCTGCGTCATGCCTCCTCCGCTGACGCCACTTCCGTCGTGGAACCAGCCACGGGTGGGGATTCGTCTGGCGTTTGTTTGGTTCCCCTGGTGAACACGCCGCTCCTGCCATACATTGACGAAACTTACTTTCGGAATACCCCTCGTAGATTTGAAATAGTGGGATTACCAGCTATCTGTCGGAGATATCTGTAATTTTTGGCACGACATACTTACATGAACAAACATTTTCTAAAATGAGTTTCATTAAAAGTTATGTACGGTCTACATTAACCGACAAGCATTTACGTTCGTTACTTCGACCGTGTACAACATCTTTATTCCCTGCCATTGAAGAATTAGCGAGATCCAGAAGCTTGCAAATGACATCACCAGGGCCCGGATTCTAATGACATGTCATCTTTTTATTGATGCTGCATAGACATCGCCAACTTGTAAATAAATCCTAATCATGTCCTCTGGATTATATAAATGCATTTTTATTAGGTCATTTTTTGCAGTTTTATATTTTTAGGCCATTTATTTCAATTTTAGGTCATTATTTTATCATTTTCGTGTCATTTGCTTCCTTATGAAGTAATTTTCATTTATTTACATTGAGTGTATTAACTTTATTTCGTCGCTAGCTGTGCTGTCTTTGAAGTGTTGTTTGTTTAATGCAAGAAGGAAAAATTTGACGTTAAAGTGTTGACATGTCTCAGTCGGAAGTGAGAATCAAAGAAACGCCAAAATTTTGTATTATACTGTATTACTATTGTTATTAGATTGACTTGGCACCAGAGTCTGCCACCTGCTTGGATTTGAGAGTGTAAACTACTGTTTACCATCAATAAACAACAATATAATTCAGCAGACCACAAAAGGATGTGTCGAATTTTGACTCACCAGTACCTCAGTGCCAGTATAAATTTCCGTGAGAAAAGAACGTTCACAACTTAACGGTTATTTACAGTTTTTTTTATAAATAAAATATCAGTTTTTAGGTCATTTTTTATAATTATTAAGTCATTTTCTTTAAAATTTAGGGTCATTTTATAGGTCATTTTTCAAACAATTTTAGGTCATCAGAATCCGGGCCCTGGTCATCACAAAGAAGTAAATAAACTTAACTTCATATGAAATCAATTACTAAAGCAGAATGATTTTTTTTTTTACGATTTATAACACAGAAGTATGTGCAAGGGCGAAGCAGTTCGACACTGTACAGTACATGAAGGGCGAGCGGGTTTCATTACGTCATGGCAGTGGATGGGGGACCGAAACGTTTCCCCTCAGTTGCTCAGGTAGACCGTTGTTGTTCCCCAAGCCTTGCTTAAATGAATCGATCTGGAGCTTAACTCGGAGATCTATTACAAAAATAACTTATTGCAGTTTTAACTGATTAAACAAAAGCATTCTGACACTTTGTTACTTCAGTTTACCTGATTTTATTTCTTTTAAAAGAAGTCTATAAAGAATGCCCATTGACGTGTGAATGCTAAAGAAGTATTTTTGTTAAGACAAAAAATAAATATCCTTAGCTACAGCTTTTGTTCACTGCACACCTGGAAGTTGTTAAGATGGCTTGGTTTGCATATTGAGATGCGTGGAGAGGAACGTGGTAGCGTGTTGTCCACATTTCCTAGTAACGGCTGATGATCGTGCCTATGTAGTGAAGCAATAAATCACACTCCTGTAAATTACGGCAAGAAATACAGCTCTCTTCCCAGGTTTATACTATTTATCATTACTTATTTGACGTTTCAGCGCGGGCTTTGTCGTGCTTCATGTCCTATTTTATTACTCGTGGGGTGATGTAAAATATTTTCTCTTTTACTTGACAGAATTCTGATCTAATAACATAGTCATTAGTAGGGCAAGGCATTTGATGATTTTGCACCTTTTTGAAGTAAAACTTCTTTAGTGGCGGTAGAGGGTGAATCGGGAAAATCAGTCACACTAAAACCGTCACGAAATCAGTCACAATCAGTCACACTCAAAACCGACTTGTTTCGGTGCGGACTGCACAGAAAACAATCAACTCAATGATTAGGAGTAATCAAAGGAAATTTTTCAGACCTTACTTCCTCAATGGTAATAGACAATTCCAAAGCAGTATATTATCTATTTTATGGGACCCGGAGGTTCATTACCGCGCAAATCCAAAATTAAAAATACAAATTTCCAAAATTAAAAAAAAACAAAATCAAAAATTAAAACATCCAAAAATAAAAAAATTAATAAATAATAAATTCCATAATTTAAAAATTTAAAATTAAAAAATACCGAAATTGAAAAAATCTAAAACTAAAAAAACTAAAATACAAAATTAAAAAATCCAAAAAATTAAAAATTAAAATTAAAAAAATCCAAAATTAAAAAATTCAAAGATCCAAAATTAAAAATTCCAAAAATCCAAAATTAAAAAAATTAAAATCCAAAATTAAAAAATACAAATTTCCAAAATTTAAAAAAACAAAATTAAAAATTATAACATCCAAAAATTAATAAATAATATATAAAAAATTTAAAAATCTAAAAATAAAAAATTTAAAAAATAAAAAAATAAACAATTTAAAGGTCGAAAAGTAAAACGTCCAAAAATAAAAAAATTAATAAATAATAAAGTCCAAAATCCAAAATTAAAAAAGTCCAAAAACCCAATATTTAAAAGTCCAATAATGCAAAATTGAAAAAATCCAATAATCAAAAATTGAAAAAATAAAAAAATAAAATAAAGTTTTACTTCTGTCGCGTGGCGTTCCACGCACTCTTTTTTTTATATAATAATATATTTACTGCAGCCAAACTGGCCATTCAGTGTGTGAAATACAGAGTTTTACAAGTTGTGTTTGGCATATTCAGTTATATGCAAAGAGAATTGTTTTTAGTCCCTACAGAATTTCACCAGCGACTCTGATCTCATCCTACAGTTCAGCAAATGGTATCTCTCACACATTTAACAACATACTGCAGTGAAATTTTGCATGCAAATATATTTAATAGTGAACAACACTGTCTAGAAACATTTATGTAACTTTAATAGTTTTTTAAAAATATTTCTGATATAAAAATTTGTAAAAACATAAACAAGTGGTGAATGATTTTTTAAATATTTATACTGCAGATAATCCAAAGATTCTAGATTATGTTGTTCATATGATATTTACAAATAGATAGATAGAAAGAATCACTCAGAAATATTGGTATTTATGAAAATTATCATGGAAACGGCACTTCAGTGCACATAATTTGGCTACCATTTTGTAATGATAATTACCCATAACTGTAATAGATAAATTCGTTCTAAAAATATTATGCAATTGTAAAACTAGTCAGTATAGAGCTTGCCAGATTTCAAGGCTACAGAACAATTCATTACTGAGGGGAAAAAATGAACTTCACCTATTTTTCAGCGTCGAAAGCTGTATATCCCCCCTTAATGGATCATCTGCTGTTAGCTCAAGAGCCTATAAGTTATATGTTTCAAATTTGCCTCTGTGGTAATTGGCGCAATCCGCCAATTCTTTCCCGCGTGTGTTTGTCATTTCCTGTGTGGGCACCTGCTTACGGCTTCCCCACGCCAGTTAGTTGTGAAGATGCAGTAGCCTGCACTAGACCTCTGGCACGATTGCTCCCGTGAAAAGGACAATAGCCAGTTTGTAGGCTTTAGTACTCATCTTATTCCACACCCGATCGCTCCTTAAGTATTAGGCAGCTCGCGTGTGAAGTTCCGGGACTCGTATTGTATTTTCAGTACAAATTACAATTATCTCCATTGTGTTAATAGTGTAGCGGATCTGGGCGCCATTTCTATGTAGCAGTTCGCTCATATAATTTGAATTTAGGGGAATAAAAATGTTTTATTTGATCCCACTGAATTTTTTTATGTTTGTGTACCACGGCAGCATCAGTCGCGAACAACGAGATTTACCTCTTTACATTTCTCGGGGCATATTTATTGGGTGTGGTTAGGTTCTAAATTACACTTCATGTATTCAAAACAGTGAGGTATATAGTGGGTTTAAGAATGTTTATTTTACCAGAAACAAATTAATTCACAAGTGTTCAATAACAATAGTTTATATTGCGGAGCGGAAGAAAGTCAGTCTGGCAATATTGGTAGCTTCACGAATATATTTTCTGTTCTACACCGATTTGTGATATCACTGGCCTATTTATGCCCTTGAAGGTCGTAATGTACTTACTGCGTTTCACACACGGAATTTACTGTACAAGTCGTAAATATGACTTGTATAAGCAACAGTTGTCTTAAAGTGGTGTAAGGTTTTAATATAACCCTCACCTGCACAGAGTTTAGAATCAAAACAGTCGAATTGGCGATTTACTGCCAATAAGACAATATAAAGTTGCAACGAGGAGACAGTACGCGATTATACGTCCAGTCGGACCCTCAGTCCAGTTGCAAAGTGTCGGTAAATGCATTCGTTTCACCACCAACTGACTCAATCCCCTTCCAATATTCATGATATTCCTTACAGCTAATCATCTCTTTCCTTAGAGCAAAAATCATGTTTTACACTTCTAAAACTAATGGTCATTGGCTATTTCTTCCCCCGCATATTAGTGCTTCTTGAACTACTTACATAGCTTGTGCCTGCAGGCAGTTTCCTGGTACAGCTCGAGTGTCTTTCCCCAAATCCATATTCTAAGTATTTTCTATTCATTCTTTAATACCTTCTTTCTCTCCCATGGCAGTATAATGGCAGTAAAAACTTATGAAAAGACTTGTGCACAAGTTATGAATACTTGACGCCAATATCCCATAGTGTGCCTATAGAAATTGTATGCTAGCTATTGAAAGATTCCCAGTAAACAGTCTGGTTAGGAGTGCTAGTATTATTTTACTCTACTTTCTCTTATTCCCCTTTAGCCCGTAGTACTTGCTTTGATTCTCCCATATTATTTATTTATGTGTTGCTGCTTAATTAAAGTGATAGCTTTAATTCCATCATAATGCCCAAGTATATTCTGCAATACAAGTGCAAAGTTTGTAAAATTTTGTTACTTTATTTCAGAAAATAGTTCAGCTCCTGGTAACCGTTTGGCAACCTTGTAATCACCTGAGTCAACTACCTGACTCTTTAGTCTGACAGCTCCTCTGACCCATTTCGCCTCTCCCTTTCATAATGAATGAATGAACCTCTTATCTAAACTTAAATCAACAGTTACAATACATACCATGCAATGCATACTTCACCCCCGGAATCTTGATTTTACTCTAATCCTATTATATTCAACTGTTACCTAACACAAATATTAATGAGATTACACTAAAATTTTATGTTTACAATTTTATTCCTAGCGAATTTAGCTTCACTAAAAAATATATAAAATGCCGGATTTTTTTAGCATAGTCCTTATTGTGATATAATAACTGTCGGATTTATTGACAAGAGTCCTCTAAATACTAACTAACACACCTATGAATTTTCACTAAACTTCTAATATATATAAAGCACTGGATTTCTTTGTGCAGTCCCATGATGATACGAAAATAACTTGATATAAGTAACTGCCACACGTACTTATTCCCGGTCACATCCACACTATAATATAAATCTTTGTTTACACATTTTGAATACACATTCTACGCTAAGTAATGCAATTCTGATCAACCATACTGTTGTCGCTAATTATTTGTGTACTTTTCTGAACTTACGCTAATGATTTAGTAGCAGAGTGCTAGCATGCTTTATTAATAGATACAATATTGATAAGAATCCATGCTTCCATAATTATCTCCCCTAGTAGACTTAATATTTCTTAGTAATTGTTTTTCACAAAATGTAAATATTATTATTTCTTTTATCCTTCAAAATTTGTTTATAAATGCTGATGTTCCTATGATTCCATTTTACTCTTTTATGAGGTAATCCTCTACTACCAAGCGTTATTTTCTTAGCATCAATGTAATAATTATAAAACATTTTAAACATTCGTGGTCCTTAACTAATTTTCCCATCCTCTTTTTCTTTATGATTTTTCATGTCTATCGTGATATTTCCATCCCCGTCGTTATTATAATCCTAGTGATCAATTTATCTTTCGCTCCAAACATATTAAATTTGCAATCCCTTTTTACTGACTCACACTTCTTCATCAAAGTGTCACTAACTTCATAAATAGCAATAACTTCGTCGATATCGAATCGCGGTCCTTCCGCTGATCCCATAATAATATTAATTGTTGGGCCCTTTTGCCTGCAACATTAATAACCTCCTTCGTTGGGCTACTTTTGCCTACAACGGTAATAATAACAACTTCATTCGTAGGGCTATACTCGCCTTCGACGTCAATAAAATTCATCTCGGATTGTCTTCATTTTAAATCTTCGGAGCTTTCAATTTTCAATCACTCAAATTATATATGGAAAGGGAACTTCAATAATACCATCTTTATTTGTTGCTCGATTATTTTCTCGAATCGACGCTTTTAATTTACCTTTCCGTAAAGTATCAGAATAATAATATCAATAGAATGGACTAAGTTCTTTAATCAACCATATCCTGCAAATTGTAAGGTTACCATTAAAATGTTTATTTCTTTATATTTGTTTTGGGCGTAACTTCAGCATCTGTTCATGTTATTAATATTTTGTTTACATTGTTTACATTTTGTTTCCTAATTGCTTTATTAAGATTTTATCTACTTTGAGTATTTCTCTTATTTAGCACGGCTTACTTGTCAATACGTATATGATCATTAATATGCTCCGTTCATCTCTACCCTCTCTCCATTAGGCCTATCTTCATCAAATTGCATAGTTACGCGATCACAGTCATTTAGGTATTCCCTAGCTTCTGGGTTAAGCGAACTATTTTTGTCTGCCCCGCTCCTGTTATTTCTGTTATTATTACTAGCCTCCGGGTTAAGTGACTTATTTACAATTTGTTCAGTTCCGTTACCCGTGTTGCCATTTACCCTATCACGCATATCTTCCCTTTCATTTTCCTCCCCTTGTCTCTGGCCATAGTTGACATTCCTTCTGTCATATTCTAAGAATTTCAGGGGGTTGACCTTAGTATGCTGCGGTGACCCACTTATATCGTAATATTTCTTACGTGAATTATGCTTCTGTATGTTTCTTAACATCCTCCCTATCATGCAGGCTCCCGTAATAACTGCTAGTATTATCTGATTAATTCTCCCATTATTCCCTACTTCGTAATCTTGAATTGAGAAGCTACCATTGTTAGGCCTGTTAGCGTAACTTTTCTGCATGACATTCCTGTGTATCTGATAATTATTATCTCCAATTTCAACCCGATTTTTATTTCCCAGAATTTTCTTCCACTTAACGGGATCATGACTTCCTACTTGCAACACAGTATGGTTCTTCAATTTAACCTTGCTTTGCGTATCGTACGGCCCGGTAATGATACTAGGGATGTATTGATCTCCAATTACTGAGTTATTATTTTGTAACATTTTGTTACTAGTTACATTTACTGTAGGAGGACACGCCCCTTTCTGATCAGTACCGTTCCGTCCGTTCTGAGGTTCATTCTTCCTGGAGTTAATTTTATTAGATAACCCATTTACTTTTTTGTCAACTATTGTTATTACTTTTTTAGTTAACACGCCTTCAAATTTCTTTACCTTGTCAAGTATTTTACTTTCTAGATTTTCCTTCTCAATTTTATTACTTGCCTGAATTTGTACTAATTCTCTTTGTGTATTTTCCTCTATTTCCTCAAATTTCCCTTGGGATTTACTATGAATTTCGTTTAAGTCCTCCGACCATGCCTGAGCTAATTTATTTTCGAGACTTTTGTTTTTCTCGTCTATCTCCTTACTCAACAATTTATTTTGATTTTCTGCCTTGTCATCTACAGTTGTAATCATACTAATTAACTTAGTGTCTAACTCCTGCTTTACCTCATTTATGTTCTGATCAAGTTCTTTATGATTTCTTTCAAGCCTAACCTCAACATTTTGAATTTTCCCTTCTAATCGGTCATTCATAGTCTTGTCATCTGTCTGAAACTGATCAAATTTTTCCCCTAAAGTTTTAGAGCTTTCTTTCACCTCTCCTAGTTCCTGAGTTACTTTATCAGAACTTTCTTTCATCTCTCCTAGTTCCTGAGTTACTTTATCAGAACTTTCTTTTATTTCCCCTTTTGATTTCTCTGAGCTTTCGTTTATTTCCCCTAGTTCCCTAGTTACTTTTTCATAATTTTCTTTTATTTCCCCTAGTGCCACACTTATTTTTTTAGAACTTTCTTTGAATTCCCCGCTTAATTTTTCAGAATATTTTTTCATCTCCATCAGCACTTGCCGCATCATTAACAACATTTCTCCCTCTTTATTTACATTTTGAATTCCCACATTTTGATTTTTCGCAATTCCTACTGGGGTTTGAACTTCAGTCCCTTCTACCTGGCTACTACTGTCCTGGCTACTATTTTCTCCCTCCATGCTAATGTTGTTCTGAAAATTCTCTAATTCACTCCCACTCAACAAGTCCTGCCCTAACTGAATCTCATTTGAACCCATTTTACCTAACAAAATTTTCCCGTTACGCAGTTTTGGCATTTCAATCTCCAATACATATTTTCCCTACACACATTTCAGTATCAGACATTTTCATGCACACTGACCCTCTTATAACTAGGTTCACAGTACAAGAATTTTTACATTTGAATATTAAAATTTTAAACAAGATTTTCTTTTTGGACTTATCCGTTTGGGTATTGGTCATCCTTCCTTCCTTCTGGTCTGGTCTGGGGTTGCCATCTGCTTGTTTGTTGTGATGTGACGTGATGAGATGTGATGTGATGAGATGTGATGCGATGCCCTGCTCCTATTTACTTATCCCTCGTCCTATCGATTTTTTTTTTTTTGATCGCTGCCCCGCTCCTATTATCCTGGATTACTGTTCTGTTTTCCCTCTTAATTGTTTTTATTCTTGTAATGTCTTTTCCCTCGGGTAGGTTTTGATTTTTGATTTTTAATTATTCTTTTCTATTTAGCCACTATTCCTTCGAAGCCCCACGTTCTGGGTTAGCCATTTCTATGTAGCGGATCTGGGCGCCATTTCTATGAAGCAGTTCGCTCATATAATTTGAATTTAGGGGAATAAAAATGTTTTATTTGATCCCACTGAATTTTTTTATGTTTGTGTACCACGGCAGCATCAGTCGCGAACAACGAGATTTACCTCTTTACATTTCTCGGGGCATATTTATTGGGTGTGGTTAGGTTCTAAATTACACTTCATGTATTCAAAACAGTGAGGTATATAGTGGGTTTAAGAATGTTTATTTTACCAGAAACAAATTAATTCACAAGTGTTCAATAACAATAGTTTATATTGCGGAGCGGAAGAAAGTCAGTCTGGCAATATTGGTAGCTTCACGAATATATTTTCTGTTCTACACCGATTTGTGATATCACTGGCCTATTTATGCCCTTGAAGGTCGTAATGTACTTACTGCGTTTCACACACGGAATTTACTGTACAAGTCGTAAATATGACTTGTATAAGCAACAGTTGTCTTAAAGTGGTGTAAGGTTTTAATATAACCCTCACCTGCACAGAGTTTAGAATCAAAACAGTCGAATTGGCGATTTACTGCCAATAAGACAATATAAAGTTGCAACGAGGAGACAGTACGCGATTATACGTCCAGTCGGACCCTCAGTCCAGTTGCAAAGTGTCGGTAAATGCATTCGTTTCACCACCAACTGACTCAATCCCCTTCCAATATTCATGATATTCCTTACAGCTAATCATCTCTTTCCTTAGAGCAAAAATCATGTTTTACACTTCTAAAACTAATGGTCATTGGCTATTTCTTCCCCCGCATATTAGTGCTTCTTGAACTACTTACATAGCTTGTGCCTGCAGGCAGTTTCCTGGTACAGCTCGAGTGTCTTTCCCCAAATCCATATTCTAAGTATTTTCTATTCATTCTTTAATACCTTCTTTCTCTCCCATGGCAGTATAATGGCAGTAAAAACTTATGAAAAGACTTGTGCACAAGTTATGAATACTTGACGCCAATATCCCATAGTGTGCCTATAGAAATTGTATGCTAGCTATTGAAAGATTCCCAGTAAACAGTCTGGTTAGGAGTGCTAGTATTATTTTACTCTACTTTCTCTTATTCCCCTTTAGCCCGTAGTACTTGCTTTGATTCTCCCATATTATTTATTTATGTGTTGCTGCTTAATTAAAGTGATAGCTTTAATTCCATCAATAGCCTAGTCGCCACGTGTATTCGTAACAAAGAAACCTGGTACTAGCGCAACTAGAAGCTACTTGGCGGGAGTGGTGTATTGCTCCTAGCAACAGTAACTGTGTCTAACTACATTTATTATATTCCTGTGTTAAGTGTTTATATAATTTCCCACTATTCAGAGTTCAGGCTTCCTGAAAATACATTATTGCAACAACTCAAAATCTAAATCTCTGCTTCAGCGTCCTACAGTCCATTCTCTTTCCTTCTTTAGTTTTAAGTGGTTAAAATAACCTGGTCCTCCGAAAACCTACTAGTTAACCTATCATTTATTATTCCTCTAGGACCTTCCCTATCATCTGCATTGCTGACTATAATAGGGATCAGCATGTTTCGTTTCGATCCCCTTCACCTTCTCGGATTCATTCAGCTGGTGTTTTTAATGGCAAACAATTTTATGTACAGTGCTGGAAATCGATCCATGGTTTTCTAATTATAAGCCGAGGTTTAACCGCCTGAACTGTATCCCATTCCCCCCCCCCAAAAAAAAGAAAAAAACTGTAACATTAAGCGCAGTTTATTCAAACGGTCAGTCTTCTAATAAATTTTGTAAAGACAACACAACCCAAATATTCATTATTTTGAAATGCATTTGTTAATAAATTCCCAAAATGTTCATTTCGATTTCAACTGTGTACTGGGAATAATTAATTTTTATGAGTATGGGATAGTTTCCCACTGTACTGGATTGGTTAATATTTTTTCTACACACGAGAAACGGTCAAGTTTCATGTAATATTCTCCAGAAGTTTCAGAATCCATATATAGGCACATTTTGTTTCTAAGAATATTTTAAACATACCTAAAATCGGTAAGAAGTTCACAGAAAACTAACCTAAAATGGCGCTTGGAAAGAAAATCACACACCAGAACATGGGTGCGCATCTATGGCACATCGTGTCACTGTGCGTTAGGGGAATTTCTCCCACTACAGTCGCCCTTGACGTCAGAATAAAGCAGTTTCGACGTGACACTGAACATGAAGAGCAGGTTTCTTACGTCACAGCAAGGGATGGGGACTAAAACGTTTCCCCTCAGTTGCTCACCTATGCACCAGAATCAGGTACTTGAGACAGCGCAGGTGCATGCTGGGAAGAAGCCGATGGGTCACGTGGTGCTGGAATCAGGGCTGCCAACATGATAAGGAAGTTTGTAAATTCAAAAATGGTAATTTAATTTTGTTCCTTTTTCCAAAAATAGCACTTGTTAGTCAGTTGATATAACCTACGTGATTTTAGAGCTCATTATCTAAAATATAGAAACCGAGTAAAAACTTCCCTCACTACTTTGGTCCCCTCCCAAAATGTCTCTCTGGATCCGCTCCTGATCCTAACACACGTGTGTGCTCATTTTAGCTGGCCAGCCACTTTTCCTGTATCAAAGCCATCTGGTTATAGATGTAACTTAGCCATCAGCTTGTTGTGTGAATGCTAGGCACAATAAACTCATAGCTATTAGAACACTGCACATCTTGTACATCATGTCAGAGTTTTAGGATGTGGGTTTGTGTTTTGAGAACTTGCCTCATGTAAATGAGATGCTTGTTTTCGGAGGACACTTGAGAAATATTGCCTTTTGTTTGAGTGGTACTCATTAATCTTAGCTTCTCCTGGTTTCTTGTGAGGAGATGAAATACCTCTCTCGACAAGTCAGTAGTATGGAGCTTGCGCTGTGTACTGTATTGTTACAGCTGAGATATCATAAGAGCGTGTTAAAACTACTTTGCAACACGTGTGACTCATTATTACATGCCTTAATTCCAAAGTGATTTGTCTCCGTGGAACCAGAAAGTTAACAGAAGAGGGATTTAAAATAACTAGTCATTTAAAAATTGAAACAAGTTCAGGTAATTACATTTTTTACTCATTGAAAATTTATATATGTAAATGAAAAAAATTGAGTAGTTTTGGATTTATGAAATACTAGGTTTTAAGTCATAATGAAAAATATATGCTGCATTATCATTTATTCAACATAATCTGAGAGTATTCGAAAACAGGGTGCTTAGCAAAATATTTGGGCCTAAGAGAGATGAAAAATAATGGGGCCTGGAGAAAACTGCATGACGACGAGGTTCATAACCTGTACTCGTCACCGGGTATAGTAAGAGTAGTTAAATCACGGAGGATGAAATGGGCTGGACATGTTGCGCGCATGGGGGAAGAAAGACATCTGAAAAATATTGACTGGGAGACCCGAAGGGAAAAGACCACTTGGAAGATCTAGATATAGGTGGGAGGTCAGTATTAGGATAGATTAGAAGCAGGATTTGGGAGGGATGATTGGATGGAGTTGGCACAGAATAGGGTTGAATAGCGGACTCAGGTAAGCGCGGCAATGAACCTTTGGGTTCCATAAAATAGATAATATTCCTTTAGCTTGCTTAGGAATTGTTTATTACCATTGAGAAAGTGAGTAAGTAAGTATTTTCATTTATTCCATATGTAAGAAAACATTATCATTATATTAAATGCAGAATTCAGTAAAACTTTTTACGGAAATAAAATACATTACGTTTCTAATGTTTTGAAAATTGAATATTATTTTCTAAACAATTATATTTCATGGACCATAGTCACTTAATTACATATTATATTATTTGACGAACTAACTTGGATTGTTTGATTTTACTACGTATTTCTACTTGTGTTAGTCATTTCATGACTGCAACACTAAAGACTCATTAGTTGTTAATTACTTACGCGAATGCGTTTACGTTTTATGTAAATGTTCCGAATCTCCTGTTTTTAATGAATCATTCCAAGGAAAGTTGTTTGAGGTTGTGTAAAACTGGAGTTGCACTGAGCTGTCTTGCAGACTAGAATGTAGTCCGCATCCAGCCCACGTGTCATGTATACAGACATCTGGCTTTCAGAAATGTGATTTGGTCATAATTCCACGTAACAACAAGATTATTTTATTTCTTTTGAATTTTTGATTCGATAATCGAATTCTGTTGTTGTTCTGAACTCACCAAGGTAATCCTACTAATTCTAATTATATTTCTTGTTGTCGAATGTTTAACAATATCGTTAGTCCCTCTTATATATTTATAATAACTTCCATCCCCAGGGACCCAGGAACGTTTATCACGGAGGAATGTATACCTATATAATATATACCTATCCTTGTTGGTGTGTATTATGTATGTCCCCCATGATATGTGTGTTATTTCTTGTAAATTCTGAAGCTTGCCGATATCGATGGGGCACATTTTTAAACATCAGTAAATCCTCCGGTGGAAAAGTGCGATGAAAGCCCAATGTACAGTATGTACGATGAACGTCATCCGCCATTTTTTCCCTCCCGCTGACCCCGATGAGCCGTTGACTTTACGAACAGGTTGATGGATTTCAGCGGGAGTATTCGAGTTGTATAATAATTATTGTACCATGGATTTGCAAGAAATGGAAATTATAATATATGATGGGCAGGGAACTAGAACCTAATAACTGAGTGCTATCATTATCATAAGTCATGTTTGGAGCATATAAAAATTCATAAAACATTTTCTATATTTAAATACGGTACCTAACCTCAACGGGCAATTATGGATAACTTGTGCTGTCAGTTTCGAGATATTTGGAAAACGATATTAATTAATATATTTTTATGTGGAGTATGATTTTTATTTCTTTTCTCGTCTTGAAACAAAATCAACTCAACACTTTCATTTTCAGAAGGCTCACACTCTGTTGATAAGCACGAAAATAAACTCAATTTATTTACGCTTAGTGACAAATGTCGTCTGCTTCTCTGCTCCATCATGTTTGTCATCTGTAAGAAGCAACACTGAAAATATCACACTGAATTCTACTTAGATAACAATACTTTTGATTCTGTTTACATTTGGACATGTTACTTTTATCAGCTAAAAAAAATGTTTCTTTATAGCTCTGTGAATTTCTATGTGAATTCATTGTTTGTAAATCACCACTGGGACCCGGGATCAGTTCTCGGTGGATTTATGTGGAATTTGTGGTGGACAAAATTGGGTCGGGGTAGGTTTTCTCGGGGTGCTTCATTTTCCCCTGCCATATATCATTCCACCGCTGCTCCATTCATCATAGTATGACCATTGGTTACAATAAAGTATTAAAATATAGACTTATATCAAACATCTTCATTGCTCCCATTAGGGGATCAGTTGCTGTTTGAAAATTCATCTGTATACACCTTAGAATATGATTTTTGTAGTTTTCTTTGTTATGTTCCTTTACGCGTCTTTTATGTATTTTATGTATTGTTCGTTGAGTCTGATTGCAATCGATGACTTTCAGCGGACAAACACCGGTGTTGAGAGTTTTTCTCTAAGTTGGCTACCCTGCGCGGTAGTGTGTTTCGTGTTGCATGTTGGTACTATGAACTCTCTCTTGAGCAGGAAGACGGGGAGAAGACAAGATGTCGCATGTCTAGCTACAAGGACGGGATGGTGTTCTTGCTTGGATTGTTTGATTGACCAGTTTCGCAGTACTTTACAATCATCTCTTTATGTTCATTAATAGTGCAATATAATATACAAGGTTTTTATAAATAAACCTACTAGAGGACTTGCTTTGTTTGTCAGTTGTGTTGTGTTCAATTGTGTAACGGAAGCCAACCTTGCATCCTTGGGCAGACGTTATAACTACCATTTACAGTCCACTACAAATTGAAAACTTGTCTTGAATACAACATAATTCTTGGTCCACCGGCCGTGATAATTCTTGATATTGACAGCCGTTTGGAAATTTGTGGAACTTGGAACATTGTGATTGTGAAATTTGCATACTGCGAAATTAAATTGTACTGGAACATTACGACATTGTCTTGCATTGCCGCCATAGCTAGCGTCTACCTTTGTTTGAAAAGCGGGAAAGTTGCAAGCAGTAATTGTAATTGAACATTGACATCGTGTGTATTGAACATTGACATCTTGTGTAATATAAATAATAAGAAGATATTGCATTTGAATATTCTTGAATTATTTGTGCAAAATAGACAATTACGAACAGTATTACTAATACATGGAACCACGTGTGAAATGTTGCATCATCTTGCATTGTTAAAAACGTATCACAGCACAGAAGGGTTAGCAAACTGTGGAACTGTACCCGTTGAATAATAACTTTAAACTTTGTGAGCTGAAACATCAGTGATTGTAATTGAATTATTGGTACTTTGAAAGTTAATTTGAAAAGACATTCAGCAGCATTACATCGCAGATGACGTCACGTTCTGGGAATCTTGCCAGACATCTTGGACAAAATCTACGACTTCATGGAGCTGTCTGATGTTGCCATTAGTGATACAATAATTCAACCAACTGTAAGTTTGTTCCATTTTTGTCTTGCTTGTCCTAACTTGACTAGGGAAGACATCCTGTCTAAAATCCTAAAACCTACTTCTAATACTGAAACAAAGAAGTACTGACTTGCTTGTTAATGTTGTTTGACGGACTTGAATTAATTAAATATTCAATTGTTCGCTATTGCGCTGTTGTACATTTAATAGAAATTTGTTTTTCATTAATAATAATCAATTGTTACATTATTCATCATGTCGTTTGAATCAGAAGCAAAGGCTATTCAAAAACGTGGCTTACTAAAAAGATCATTAACTCATCTTGAAAAGTTCTTGAACCGTGAGGAGCTGTCTAGAAATGAATTGATAGCCAGGCAAAATGAATTACCGGAAATTTGGAAGGAGTTTAATGATGTTAGGGAATATTTAGAATGTCAGTTAGATTCAAAGTCTAGTGAAGATCATTTTGAAGAACATGAAGTGTTTAAAAACAGGTATTATGCAATATTCGGTAGGATTCAAGATCTGATTGATGCTGGGGAAAGACCCACAAGTCCCAGCAATGCATCTGTCATTTCGAATAACTCCACTCGAAGCAGTAGTAATTTGAAACTCCCACCCATAGAATTGCCTTGTTTCAGGGGAGATTTGACAAAATACTTGACATACAAGAACACATTTGAAAGCTTAGTTATCAACAATACTTGCATTGATAATGTGCAAAGGTTGCATTATTTGTTGTCTTCACTTCAAGGTGAACCCAAAGAGTTATTAAGTAATTTGACCATTTGTGATGGTAATTTTTCGGTTGCTTGGAATTTGATTGATGAAAGATACAATAATAAACGGTTGATTGTTTCGCAGCATGTGAAACAGTTGCTTAATCTTCATAGTTGTAGTAGTGGTACTTCAAGTGACTACCGCAAATTGATAAATGAGGTAAAATCTAATCTTAGTGCCATTGAGAATTTGGAAGCGGAGACTCCACTTCATGAAATCTTGTTGCAGGAATTAATTCTGAATAAAGTCAAAGTTAATCATAGAAGTGAATGGGAAAATAAATTTGCCTCCTCTGATATTCCGACATTAGACAATTTAATTGAATTCTTGGAAAGGAAATGTCAGACATTGGAATTAACAGAAGCTAACAAAACTGTTGTTGAGCACAAACGTGATTTCAAACCTAAACTAAAGGCACTTCATATTGCTAAAAACAGTACCTCCTTGAATTGTAAATTTTGCAAACTTGACAACCATAATATTCTCGATTGTAGGAAGTTTAAACAAGCAAATATTGATCATCGTCGTGAATTTGTCAAAGAAAATAAACTTTGTTACTTGTGCTTTTCAACTTCTCATATGTCCAAACAATGTAAGCAACCCAGGTGCACGAAATGTAACGGAAATCATAACTTGTTGGTTCATAAAGAACAAATAAATCCTAATAATAATAATAATTCAAACGTTGATCGTTCTGCAATCATCTCGCCTGCAGCAATGAAAGTGATTTCAGGATTAGGCTCAAATGTTTTGCTGAGTACGGTTAGTGTTGGAGTGAAAGCTAAAACTGGAGAAGTTTTAGTGGTTAAAGCCTTGTTGGACTCAGCGAGTCAATTATCATTTGTAACCTCCAATCTTGTCAAATGTCTTGGTATTGGTACAAAATCTTGTCGTTTACCAATTGTTGGCATAAGTAATTCAAACGTTTCTCCTGTAAGCTCCACTTGCAATCTTGTTTTATGCTCGCAGATATCAGACTATAACTTGAATTTGAATTGTGCAGTAGTAGACACCATCACAAGTCCGCTACCTGCTCAGAAAATTGATTGTTCGACTTGGAACATTCCCACTGATATTGTTCTAAGTGATACTAGTTTCAATCGACCTTCACCGATAGACATTTTGTTGGGAGCTGATGTTTATTATGAAATTGTGTCTGGTGATACCTTGCGTAGGGACAATTATCCTACATTACTAAACACTAGATTTGGTTGGGTACTGTCAGGTATTTTTCCTGAGTCATGCGTTAAACCTAATGTCAAGGCTCGTTGTACTAATTTTGTGAAACTTGACCCTCTTGACTCAAAGTTGCAAAAGTTCTGGGAACTTGAAGAACTTCAGCAGCCAGTTCTTACTCCTGAAGAAAAAGCTTGCGAAGAACATTTTGTAAATAATGTTCAAAGAGATGAACTCGGAAGATTTGTTGTCAAACTTCCAATTCGTTCAGAAGTATCTCCTGTGGCTGAGTCTAAATGTAATGCCATTAAAAGACTTAAGCAAATTGAAAAAAGATTCTTGAAATCTCCAGAGTTAAAGGAGAAGTATGTTGATTTCATGCATGAATACATTGACTTAGGTCATATGGAAAGTGCACCCATTGAAAGTTCTGATTCGTTGGATTTTTACTTGCCCCATCATTGCGTATTGAAGGATTCCAGTACTACAACAAAACTGAGAGTTGTATTTGATGGAAGTTGTGAATCTTCAAACGGAATATCTTTGAATTCCATGTTAATGGTCGGACCTACCGTCCAGCCTGACTTGTTGTCCATTATCCTCAAATTCAGAACTTACATTGTTGCCCTATCAGCTGACATTGCAAAAATGTATCGATGTGTATTGGTCCATCCTGAACATCGAAATCTTCAGAAAATTGTTTGGCGTGAATCTGCTGATGAGGAAATAAAGGATTATCGTCTAACAACTGTTACATACGGTACCAGTTCTGCTCCTTTTCTTGCTACAAGGTGCTTAGTTCAACTTGCTGATGAGTGCAAAGACTCTCACCCCATTGCTTCAGAAACCATTCGATCTTGTTTCTATGTTGACGATCTATTGACTGGTGCAGATTTAGTTGAAGAAGCTAAACAACTTCAATGTGATATCACTTCTGTATTGGACAGTGCTCAGTTCCATCTTAGAAAATGGACGTCAAATTGTCCAGAAGCTCTTGCTAATGTACCCTTGGAAGACAGAGAACTCTCTTCGCCTTGTAATCTTACAAATGATGAAGCTGTTAAGACTCTAGGTATTGTTTGGCACCCTAAGTCTGATGAATTTCAGTTTCAAATAAATTTGAAGGAAGCTCCTAATCTTGTCACTAAGAGAAGCATTCTTGCCATCATCGCATCCATATTTGATCCTCTTGGATTGTTAGGTTGTGCAGTAGTCAAATGCAAACTTGTTCTGCAGGTTCTATGGCAACTAAAAATCGATTGGGATGAACCGTTAGACTCTCACACTAACATTCTTGAAACTTGGAATGCTATCTACAGTGAACTTCCACTTCTTAATACACTTCGAGTTCAAAGAAAGGTAATGCCTTTTGTTAAGAACAAGGTTATTGAAATCCATGGTTTCTCAGATGCTTCAGAAGCCGCATATGGTGCTTGTGTATATGTCAGAACAGTGTCTGACAGTGATGAAGTTTCAGTTGTATTGTTGACTTCCAAGTCAAGAGTTGCTCCGTTGAAACAACAGTCTATTGCACGACTAGAGTTGTGTGCTGCTCTCTTGTTGTCTCGTCTTATGGCTAAAGTCATAAAATCGTTAAACTTGGCTGTTCCATTCTCCACATATTGTTGGACGGATAGCACTATAGTTCTGTGTTGGCTACAGAAACCTCCTAATTGTTGGAAAACTTTTGTGGGGAACCGAGTGTCGGAAATTCAATCTCTCACCTCAGTCTCAGAATGGAGACATGTATCTACCCATAGTAATCCAGCTGACTACTTGTCACGAGGAATTGTTCCTTCACAACTGTTTTCGCTTGATATTTGGTGGCATGGACCTACTTGGTTGCGAGAATTGTCTCCAACATATGAAACCTTTGTTGCTACTAACATACCATCATCAGTTGAGGCAGAAACTAAAACGTCTTTGAATGTGCTATTAGTTAATGTGCATTCACCTGACTTGGAACGTTTCTCATCCTATTGTAAATTGAAGCGAGTCTACAGCTATGTTATGAGATTCATTGCTAATGCTCGTTCTGCAAAGGACTCTCGTCATATTGGCCCACTCACTCCTGAAGAGTTGAACGGTGCTGAATTGAAAATACTAGGCTTGATGCAAGCTAGTGAATACATGAAGGAAATTCATGACTTGAAGACTAACAATGTAGTTGCTTCGACAAGCAAACTAAGGTCTTTAAACCCCCTTCCTTGATGATAACAGTTTATTGAGAGTTGGTGGTAGACTTGGGAATTCACAATTGGAATATGACAACAAACATCCTATTATTATTCCACCAAAACATTGTGTTACTAAGCTGATTATCAAACATGAACATGAAAGGCTTTTGCATTCTGGCCCTCAAGCTGTATTGTTTTCCTTGCGAAATAAGGTTTGGATTCCACGCGGAAAAACTATTGTGCGTAGTGTGATTCATTCATGTTACAATTGCTTTCGTAACAAACCTCCAGTTACTACTCACATAATGGGAGACTTACCCTCATATAGAGTTCAAAGTTCATTACCTTTTGTTAAAGTTGGTGTTGATTATGGTGGTCCAATCATCATAAAGGGTGACAACCCCAGGAGTAAAGTAAAATTAAAATCATATATTGCTCTCTTTGTTTGTCTCACTGTGAAGGCAATACATCTCGAATTAGTAAAGAGTCTAACGACTCAAGATTTTCTTGCTGCATTCAGAAGATTTGCTGCACGTAGAGGTTTTCCTAATTTAATTCTGAGTGACAACGGCACAAATTTTGTTGGAGCCAACAATGAGTTGTTGAGATTTTTTAGGGATAACAATTCTGAAATAGAAGAACGTACAGCTAATGAGAATGTAAAGTGGAAATTTATTCCACCCTCTAGTCCTCATTTCGGTGGGCTCTGGGAGGCTGGAATAAAGTCAACTAAATCATTGTTGAAGCGAACAATTGGAAATTCCATTCTTAACTTTGAGGAATTATCCACGCTCTTGTATCAGATTGAGTCTGTGTTAAACTCGAGACCTCTTTGTCCCATGAGTGATGATCCAGATGACCAGTGTTATTTGACTCCTGGACATTTCTTAGTAGGAAGACAATTGACTGATGTTCCTTCACCTGACATGTCCAACAGTCCCTTGTCCTATCTGACAAAATGGAATCTAGTTCAAAAATTGTATCAGGACTTTTGGAAGAAGTGGTCAAAAGACTACATGCAATCGCTCCAACAGCGACGTAAATGGTCGTCTACTGGATCTTGGAAGCCAGCAGTAGGAGATCTAGTCCTCCTACGCGAAGACAACCTGCCTCCACTTGTTTGGAAGACTGGAGTTGTGAAAGAACTGCATTCCGGTGGTGATAATGTCACACGTGTGGTTACGGTGAAAACAAAGACTGGTTTGTTCCGTCGTGCCATAGTGAAACTTTGCCCATTGCCTAAAGATGTTGACTAACTAATTGTAAATTCAATCTTTAATAATTTAAGTTCATTTTATTTGTTTGTATTTGTTGAGTGTTGAAGCCCTCAAAGGGGGGAATATGTTGAGAGTTTTTCTCTAAGTTGGCTACCCTGCGCGGTAGTGTGTTTCGTGTTGCATGTTGGTACTATGAACTCTCTCTTGAGCAGGAAGACGGGGAGAAGACAAGATGTCGCATGTCTAGCTACAAGGACGGGATGGTGTTCTTGCTTGGATTGTTTGATTGACCAGTTTCGCAGTACTTTACAATCATCTCTTTATGTTCATTAATAGTGCAATATAATATACAAGGTTTTTATAAATAAACCTACTAGAGGACTTGCTTTGTTTGTCAGTTGTGTTGTGTTCAATTGTGTAACGGAAGCCAACCTTGCATCCTTGGGCAGACGTTATAACTACCATTTACAGTCCACTACAAATTGAAAACTTGTCTTGAATACAACAACCGGTGAGCTTACAAACAGCTGATGCTTTCTCGGTGGATTGTCCGCTGACTTGACAAACACGCTGATGAAAGTTAGATGGCATCGATGGAATCAATCGATGACTTTGAAAACGTTGACGGGTCTCATTGTAGATCTTTTAAATTGCTAAACATGTAAATGTGAATGTTTCATGCGTTGAAGGGCCAATTATAGTTCTTTCAATTGCTGACCATTTAAAAATGATATTCTATAATTATGTTAAAATAATGTTTATAGCCTTATTCATGCACGTAGGCTATATCTTACTTCCTAAATAAAGCGTCGAGTATTTACGTAAAGGCTCACAAAGATCTTCTCCATGTAAACTAACTTGTTAGGAACTCACTATTTACAATGAAAAGACCCTCAACTCTGCGAAGGAAAGCAACGAACCTTTCCAAAGAATGTTTTGGAAGTGTAAATAAAAGTCTTTATAAACTTCCGGAAATCTAAAAGAAGAAGTGGTTGTGTTTAATAGTTATTTTTGTTTTCAACTGTCAAAACACTTTAAGAGTCTTGTCGCAGTGTGTAAGTTGCGAAACTTGAGACCACCACACAGAGTTTTGAAGATAAACACATTCACATGGGTGAGATGAATCCAGCCCACGGCATTCCATTAACAAACAAGGCTGACTTCTTATGGAGGTGGCAGGACATATTCAAATTGTTGTCATAGCAATTATATGCTAACACTTGCATTCTTACTGATCTTTCCAGGCTGATACACATATTTGGTGTCTTAAAGCATCCCATCTTAATTCCAGATACCTCAGCGCTAAACAGTAATTGCTAATATTGTTATTGCCCTTTTTAAATCTGAAGTTTGTTTCCTGTAATTTCTTCCTAAACTGTGCTCTCTTAAAATAAATTATGCTTTTGCGCCATTCAATCAAGAATGCAGCGAGAATAGCGTAATATTGGTGATTTTTGTCCGTAAATATAAATCCGTAAAGAGGGACGAAAGAAGCTACGGCTGTTATGAACAGGGAGCCCTGGGCCCTATTCCTTAAAACTCTACAGGTGTTACAAATGTGACAATTATCTCAAGTTTGAAAACTTTGTCAAAATGTCATCACATTTCTATATTTCATGAATATTACAAGTTCTCCTTACATCACAGGCAATTTAATGTAAATTGTCAGACTAAGAAGAACACTTTTCATAAACGCTATAACTTTTTGTCAAACCTAAACGTTTACTTGAGAATAATATAGGAGAAAAATTCCTCCGTCACTGGGATTTGAACCCAGGACCTTTGGCTATCCGTGCCAATGCTCTACCATCTGAGCTAAGCCGGAGTTCTCTTCACAGCGCCAGATCGAACCTCTCTCCTATGACTGATTGCCCTTAATGGTCTACCTCAAGGACAGGAGAGAGGTTCCATCTGGCGCTGTGAAGAGAACTCCGGCTTAGCTCAGTTGGTAGAGCAGTGGCACGGATAGCCAGAGGTTCTGGGTTCAAATCCCAGTGTCGGAGGAATTTTTCTCCTGTAATATTCTCATGTAATGCCCAACAGAGACAATAAGCTTTGGTTCATGAAATCATGACGTTTACTTTATTACACTGCAGATGGCTCTCATATACGCACGTGATAATCGATCTCGGAACATTAAATGTAATAAAATACTATAGAGACAATACCGGACACTTACTGGTAGAGAAATGGGGGACAGATTTTGCAGCACTCCTGGTGGCACAACCTAGAAACTTGGGGCAAAATTAATATATTCAAAACATATATAAACTGTAATATGCTATTCTGAGCCATTAGGTAGATACCCCTTATACATAACATGCCGAGTCTGGCTATTTCGGCTCTTCTATTAAAAACTGTTTAACATATATGTATCTAGATACTGCAATTGTATTCAGTAGTAGCAGGTTAGGCCGCTAGATGGTGCTCAAAATATTGTCCCCCGATATATCGCAAAGTATTGTATTGGTCTAGATTGTATTTGATGTAATACATAAAATTCGACTGAATGTCTAGTAATTTTGATAATATCACTGCTAATATCACTACCACTGGTGTTCATTATCAACAAGAAGGTTTAGGTTACAGACGTCTAATGTTCACAAACAGCTATGTAACAGTAACACTAACATTAGAAAAGAAAAGATTAGCATGATAATAAAAAAAACCTGGGCAAATTCACGACTTGTATTTCTTGTTTGATTTGGCAGTTTCTAATAATTCTTTGATCTGTTTCACTCTCACTACATAGTGTTTGCAGGTATCTATAACATACGTAGAAATTATTATTTCACTCTTATGAGGTCAGCTGAGCACTTGTCTCTGGATTCTGTCCATTTTAGATTCATGAGAGAACAATCTATCCACAAAGGCATTGCTACCAAATTCCTCATATAACTCATCCAAATTAACATCAGATTCTACATTAAATGCTTTCACATAGTCTTGGACGGTGATTTCACTGCTGCCAACACGATACATTTTAGCGATGGAACAATATCGATATCTTGATCATGAGTCGAAATTCACAAAATATGCCTCTAAGAATAATTTACTGTCTCATATTTTGTTTTGGAATAATTTGACGTCCCGCAATTTTATGCGTCCCTCGACATAATTCGGGACGCTGAAAATGTTCTTAAAATGCGGGATGTCCCGCCTAATTCGGGACAGGTGGCAACGCTATTCGCAGTGATAGTTTAGATCTACACGACAGTTCAATTACACAATATGATTTGTATAATCCTATGTCCAGCAGTGCATTGATACCTTTTGTTTTGTTTGCAGTGGGTGGGATGAGTCGGCCGCCGAAACCCGCACCGCAGGTGAAGAAGGTCGCGCCTCCTGCGGTACCCGATGTCTTCCGGCATTCGGGTAGTAGCTTCGGGTCGGCGGGCTACAGCAGCAGTGAAGACGGGTGCTTCATCACCGGGCCAGACGGCCAGCCTCCACGTGGTAAGTGACGTTTTCTCAATGCCGTTCTCATGTGGCTCTTCAGTTCGCATGCAGAACGTTTTCCTCTTGTCGTTCAGAATAATTGGTAAAAAACTGGATCCTCGTTTCTGATACGGCGTGAAGTCCATTTTACAGCATATCGATCGTTGTGCTATTGTCGATAAAGGAGCGACGTGCGACTTTTCATCTGCTGTGAACTGTTGGATTTTGTTTACATTAGCCTCATACTTACTTACTTAATCAATGGCAATAGACAATTCCTCAGCAAGCTAAAGGAATATTATCTGTTTTATGGAACCCGAAGGTTCATTGCCACGCTTACCTGAGCCTGCAATTCAACCCTATTCTGTGCTAACTCCAACCATCCCTCTCAAATTCTACTTTCCTCAAATCTATCATAATATTGTCCTTCCACCCATGTCTCCAAGTGAATATTTTTTTAGATATGTCTTTCCTTTCCCCATGCGCGCAACATGTCCAGCCCACTTCATCCTCCGTGATCTAATTACCCGTACTATATCCGGTGACGAGTACAGATTATGAATCTCGTCATTATGCAGTTTTCTCTAGTCCCCGTTTTCATCTCTCTTAGGCCCAAATATTTTTCTAAACACCCTGTTTTCGAACACTCAGATTATGTCCTTCACGAAGAGAAAGCAACCAGGATAATTGTACCTGCGGAAAATTTTACACTGACATGATCCATAAATGAGGCAGCGTTTCTTAACAATATTTTTTTTAAACTGTGAGAGGTTGTTAACCTCACGCCTAACCCCCAAGCTGGAGGATCACCTCTTATCGTCAGTCCGTGACTGCTTACTCAACATATTCGCAGCTACCCTCCATATCTGGGGCCGTATCCTCTATCCGCAACCTGAGGACGCGCCATGCTGTGGTGACAGAGTCTCACCCCTTTACTATGTGTTGTATAGGTAGGCTTGCCAGACGTCCCGGTTTTCAGACAAAATCCCGGTGTCCCGGTTTTCAGACAAAATCCCGGTGTCCCGGCCGGTTTACTTCACGTCCCGGTAAAAATTAAATTTGATTTTCTAGATGACCAAAAAAGTCCTAGCCAATGAAAAGTACATGTAAATATTGTTCAATTCCTCGTTCAAAGTGTTTCTTCTTACTTAAGTAACTTTTAAATATTAGCATGTTAGAAATAAAATGTTTAAATTTATATGCTTATGTCATTTATTACTACCACTGGTTTAGGTTCCTAATCAGAAACCATTTGCTCATAGCATTGAGAATAAACTGCCCTCTAAAACACTCTAAAAACCCGCCAAGGCTGTGCACCCTTGAATACTCGCGACGCTGGGGGCATTCCGGTGTCCCGGTTGAACATTTCAGAAATCCGGCAAGCCTATGTATAGGTATACTGTATATATCTATACACATAAGCTTATATATAAACAAAGCATAGGAAATTAACCTCATTGCTATGGTAATCTCGTGTTATTAATGTTGTCGGTCTCTTTAGCCGTGGTATCTAAGGCATGCTGCTTTGGAGCCGCTGTGAAGGAGACTGTGGGTTGGAATCCCGCCTCGTGCATGGGTGTTTGTGTGTAACCAGGGAAAAGGAAAACAGGGGGAAAGGGAAAACATAAAAGAAATTAATGTTGTATTTATTATTATGCGACATTTAAAATGCTTATCTGCACATGCAAATAATTATAATTAAGTTCATATATCCCTTTTTTTATCAAAGAAATTATAAGCATGAAGATTTGTTTCAGTGTTCAGTTTTCGTAAGTTACGTAAATCGTGTTCGTTAAAATGAAAGGGGAAAAAATTAAATGATAAAAATACGATTGACATTTGCGATTGGTTGAAGTTTCACTTATATTGGATTGGTCATTGACTCTTGAGCTAAATTTTATTGGTAATGCCAGGCATAGGCGTACCGAGGGGGGGGGGGTTGGGGTTTGAACCCCCCCCCCCCCATTGATTAAAAAAAGGAAAATTGTATAATTTTTTTAAGTCTGCCCATAAATTACTTAATACAAGTATAAAGCGTGGGAAGCTTAAAACTCGTTATTTTGAGTCTTAATTTTTAAATTTTTCCGAGGGAGGACCCCCGGAAGCTTAAAACTCGTTATTTTGCGTCTTAATTTTTAAAATTTTCCGGGGGACCCCCGGAAGCTTAAAACGCGTTATTTATCATCTTAATTTTTAAAATTTTCCGGGGGAGGGCCCCCGGACCCCCCTCTCCCCGGGGGTATTTCATACCCCCAGATCCCGCGGATGTTATAACCCCCCCCATATGGTCGGCCTGGTTACGCCTATGATGCCAGGAGTAACTTGGAAATCGCCGATAAATTCTTCGTGGCGAGGGAATTTATTGAGGGGAGATGAAATTCACGAATTGCATTAGAATGACTATTTAACGAGCAATATGTCATAAGTGTCGGCCGCGGTGGTCTAGAGGTAGCCTGCCCGCCTCTGGATCCGCATGGCGCGGGATCAAACCCGGCCGCGTTCGATGAACTTTTCAGGACGTAAAAATCCTGGGCATGGAGTCCTCCGGGAGGGACTTTAAGCTGGGGGTCCCGTGTCGTAGATTTACGGCACGTAAAAGAACTCCAAGCCTAAATTACAGCCTCTGGACAAAATTTCTCGGCCCTTTCACGTCCAAGAAATACTTAGTTTCCAGAGGGGGTTGTGAGGCGATGGGCTTACCACCTGTCCCTCTACCCTCTCTCGGAAAATAAGCATATCAAAATTAGTATAGGTAATGAAACCTCCACTTGGAGGCCCCTTCGCCCCACCTGGGGATCATAGGGTACCAGTCAGTCATGTCATAAGTAGGGTTCGGATGTTTATGACCTCAAAAATTGGGAAATATGACCTTAAAAATTACTAAATATGGCCCAAAAATCCTAAATCTGATCTCATAAAAGCACGTATTTTCTAAAAATAAATGTTACAATTTATAACCATTAAATACACTAAATTATTACATCACATTAATTCTATTAGATGATCACTTTTTAACAATTTTACAGGTGATTTACAGTTTTACTTGTAAAGAACTTTTAATTTGTTAATGTTTCCAGAATGTGAACTGAAAAATACTTTAAACACATGTGTTTTGGAAGTTGTTAACAACAAGGACGAAGAGGCATAGGCGTAACCAGGCCGACCATATGGGGGGGGGGTTATAACATCCGCGGGGTCTGGGAAAGGGGGGTCCGGGGGTCCTCCCCCGGAAAATTTAAAAAATGAAGACACAAAATAACGAGTTTTAAGCTTCCCACGCTTTATACTTGTATTAAGTAATTTATGGGCAGACTTAAAAAAATTATACAATTTTCCTTTTTTTAATCAATGGGGGGGGGGGGGGTTCAAGCCCCCAACCCCCCCCCCCTCGGTACGCCTATGCGAAGAGGTAATTGTGCTATTAATTGTTACCGTCCCTTCACATTACAGTTACAATGAAACCAAAATATTCGTGACTCTTTTTCGGAAAAAAATGTAATTCGACAATTTAGTGCACATAGGCTACTGCATAAGTGTGCTATTTTGCCGAATTTATAACTGAAATATGACGTTAAATTACAAATATGACCGAAATATGACCAAGACCATGAAAATGACCAAAATATGACGTATTTGCAAAATAAAAGCAGTTGGATTAGGATAACAAATGTGCAATTCGTATTTAATTTGTATTTGCGGCGAGAATGGAGGCCTAGATAGAAATATGTCATTTCATAAACATCGGAACCCTAGTCATAAGCAATAAAATGTATTGAAATAGAAGATTTTCGATAGCATTTTTGATTGAGACAATACTATTAATCAATGTGGCTGTTATTTTTTTTTCTGAACAAAACACGATCTTAGTAAGCTACAGGTGGAAACCCAAGAGTATATTGCGATACAAGTGCCGTAAGCGAGGAAAGAGTTTGAAAAAACGAGGCGCTTGTGCCGAGTTTTTTTTTTCAGTTTCCGAGATCCGTTATGCGCTTACGGCACGAGTACTGCATGCTATTTTTTGCACGATGATTATTTATATCAATTTAATTATATTAATTGAGATATTACCTGAAAATATTATGTAAGTTATATACATTCTTGAAGATAGATGTTTATTTCAGAAAGTGATTCGCATGTGTTTATTGTTATGCGAACCGAATATTTGTCCTGGGGGGCCTTGTCCATAAAGGCTTGTATTATGACGTGCCGTAAGTAAATTCATAACCGCACGGAAACACTTACCGCACATAGCAACAAGATTGCGTGTGGGAATGTCAACTTACGATCCACGGCAACATCATTCGTAAGTACCACTAATTAGTTAAGTCGTGCAAAAAAGTTAATAAACACCTATCTATTGAAGTGCTGACTGCTGAAATATTGACGATATCTTGCGTAAAACATAATTTTATGTTATTGTTATGGTCCTCGCGCTAAATACTGGCAAATACTGGTTCTTGAATATTTGGTTTTGGTTTTATGGCTATTTAACGCTCTTTTACATGCCTGTAAATCTACAGACATGGGACTATGAACACATAAATGCCATCGACCTGGTCCGGGATGTAACTCGCAACCTTGGGCACAGAAAGCCAGCGCGATATTAACTGCGCCTCCCAGGCCGAGTAAGGCAGCGTTCACACTCAGGCGATAAGCGATTTATCGGAAGGAATTTGTTGCGACGATATATTGCTAGGAAGGTTCACACAGCGAGCGATAAATCGGCGCGACCTGGGCGATAAAAATTCCCTTTAGGCAGGCCTACAGGCTGAGGTAGATTTCGATGTGCTAAATATCGCCTTATATGAGAGCTATCGAGAAACCAGTTACTGATTTGTAGAGTACTCATCAAGCGCTTTTCAACGACACCCCATAAGACGTGGTTTCAAAAATGTTGAACTTCCATCCCCCAACCAACCACCCCAACTCTTACCACCAAAACCCCCGAATCGTGGGTGTCACTGTGAACTCCATAGGAAGTTCTCTAATTTATTCAAACAAAGTTTCCCTCTATATTTCATAGGAGCCGAGATATACATATTTCAAAATTTCTACCCCTCCCCGACCCTCCCCTGGGGCCAAATTTGGTCATTAACGAACTTGTCCGAACTATTGGGCCTAGAAATAACATAATAAAATTTGGTTCAAATATCTTCAAAATTATGGCTGCTAGCGTGTAAAGATATATATATATATATCATTTTTTTTTTTTGAACCGGGCGGTGGTTTCGTACTTGGAGGCATGAAACGTAAAGATATGAAAGAATTTTTCGAAAGTCATGACATGATATCGATTGCAATAGGTAGATTTTTCTTCGAAATCTACCTAAAATGTGGTTGGGAACACAATCTTCACTACAAAAGTTACAATATCGTAAGCAACAAATCGCTCAGGCGACCAGCATGCTGCACTTCGAGCGATATAGCACTTGCGATATGTTGCGCTATCGCGTGAGTGTGAACCTTTTTTATCGTCTCCCTTTAGATTTCAAGTATCTGTCCGTGCGTGTCGCGTATCGTATACGATGGTGACGTATGTATAAGTCACTGCCTAGACCTAGAGATTTTGCAACCTGAAGAGAATATAAAGAAGAGAGGCGGTGTTTTATACTTCAAGCTTGACGGTGACAAAGTAAATTTCAATAAAGACTAATAATGTAGCAGGCCTGTGATTGGCTGATTTCAAAGTCATTTTTACATGTTATTGGTCCAAATGTAAAGAAAGACGCATGAGCTAAGTATTTACTAGAAATTATGCGTTAGCTATTTGCTGAATATCTGGAATATTTCCTATTTTGTAATGCCAACAGAACCAGTGAGACCGCCACGGAACACCATTAATGTACCGCAGAACACAGTTTAGAAAGAATATGTAAGTTACACGTATTTAAGGTTTCAGAATATTGCATTAGGCCGGTATTCCACTATCCAAGTTACTTGGTCAAATCGTCTAGAAAAAGAAGATGGCCGCCCGTTGCTTCAAGGAAACCGTATTGGACGAGAATTTGAAGACTTTCTGCATGTTGTTAGATTGGACCAAAGTTTTCCCGGCGTTCATAGCATAGGGGTCCAAAATGGCGGCTAAACATCGACTGTTTTGAGAAGTAAGAGTGAATGCATGTGGTAGTAAGGATGCATGTGGTAAGGATGCATGTGGTAGAACCGGAGTGTAGATAATACATTTATTTATTTCATAGCCTTTGCATTTTGTGCGACTAAATATAAAAATAAAGTTAATGCGGTTGAACACACTTTAGAATTTTATCAACACATACTCGCATATACAAGCATATATATAGGCCTATATATATATATATATATATATATATATATATATATATATATATATATGCTTATGTATGCTTATATCTGCTTTTTTCTAAAAAAGATTTAAGGAGCATACTCGCTTGCCACACATATTTAGAATGAAAGTGGAATCACACAATATGCAATAAGTAGGGACCGGATTTTTAGGTTTTAAAAAACACTGTTTTAGGTTTTCCATTAGGTGAAATAGTTTTTTTTAAGTTTTTTGTCCAAAATATCGTTTTTGGGTAGAATAATTGGTTTAATGAATTTGAATGTGCTTCATATGATTGAATATATAATACTTGTAAAGTTTAATACTGTATCTAGACAACACCCTTCTCAGGATTCGAATCCGATGCTCAAAATATTTGATGGTTGAATGTGGATTTTCCTTTTTTCGGTTGTTACGAATGCTAATCGCACAACAGATGAACTAGGGACGAAAACTTTTCTAGAAAGGTAAATGATACGTGTTTCTGGCAGGCTTGACAAAATATTACTTTGCCATCTGTAGTGAAATTCAGATCGTCGCCAATCCACTGCCGTAATAAATTCGATTTCATTTGTTTCGGCATAATTAACACGTCTTCTTAAAACTCACAGTATGACCACTCAGTATGAATAACAGGGAAGTACTAAAGGCAAACAAAAAAACAACAGAAATCTATATCCTTGTTCATACACGGCAACAATGGTTGTTCGTACGAATATTTTAAAAGGAATACGCCGGTACTCTTTTCCTCTCTTGATACTGTCCATCCTAGACGACAATGGGCTGAATTAAACGCTGGTGGTATTAATTTCTACCCGACAAAAATTATTCTCTCCCCGTGAAATATCGAATTCTCAACTGACAAACAAAAAAGACAAAAATGGAGCGTAAATTAGATATTTTAGGTTTTATATCCCGTTTAGGTATATTTAGGTTTTTATACCCCATTTAGGTATTTTTAGGTGCCACAGAATTAATGTGGGTGAATCCTATGGACATGATTCGAAAAAGTGTATAGGGCCTAAGCACTTTTTGTTTTGGAAGTAAGGAAAAAATAGGTAAAAACCTAAGAATCCGGTCCCTAGCAATAAGGTTATACGAATTTAAGTCATGTGAGGTGGAGTCAGTCGCACACATCAATTCTGCCCATAAGTTGCAATTTAGTTTATATCCTCACAGGGTTTCTTACAACGTTCGCCAGAAGATCTAAATTTAAAATGAAAATTAGCTATACCCCTATTTTTGAGAGTTGGGGCCTGACAGGTTTGTGACCAACCTCGGAATACTGTGTGATACTGCTTAGGCCTCTCGACTGACATGTATATAAGCTGAGTCATTTTCACAAGGGTACACATAATTTAACACAATAGCCAGAGACAGGACGACATGTGCAGCAGCAATAATGCAAATAAATTCAATGTGAAGCAAAGATGAAAGGGATACAGCAAACTCTTGAGTATCTGCTAATGTTGAATCAGTAACATGGCAACGTAGTCATGGTTACCATTGCAATGGTGCTGTAGCTTTCGGTTTTTTTCCCCCATCATAATGCTAATGTCATGCTTCACCTCTCCAAAATCATGGGATAGATAACAAACGTAACACTAAAATAAGATGCATATATTCAACATCCTTATTTTCTTTGGCACGAATTTCTACAGATTGTGAAAATTAATGATTTAATGATTTTCTCCTATATGAATCTGGATTTTAAAAAAAGAATGGTATGCGTACCCCCGCACACCCTCAGAAAAAAGAGCACTGCATAAGCATAAAAAATTGCTATTACTCCTTTCGATGCTGAAAAATAGGTGAAGTTCATTATTTTTTTCCTCAGCAATGAATTGTTTTGTAGCCATGTAATCTGACTTACTCTATATTGACTAGTTCTAGAATTGCATACTATTTTCAGAATTAATTTATCTGTTACAGTTATGGGTAATTATCATTACAAAATGGCAGCCAAATTTTGTGCAATGAAGTGCCGTTTTCCTCATAACTCAAACATTTATTAACATATTGCAGTGAAATTTTGCATGCAATTATTATTGATATTAGTGAACAACACTATTTAGAATCATTGATGTAACTTTAATAGTTTATTTTTAAAAACATATTTCTGCTGTAAAAATTTGTAAAAAAAATAATAATAAGTGATGAATTTTTAAAAAAAATATTTATACTGCAGATAATCCAAAGATTCTAGATTATGTTGTTAATATAATATTTACAAATAGTTAGAAAAACGAATCACTAAAAAATATTGCCATTTGTGGAAATTATCACGTAAACGGCATTTCACTGTATGAAACGTGGCTGCCATTTTGTAATGACTATTCAACTCATACGCCGAGTGTTTGATATTGACCAATAACGTTTAGCAATTTCTCAGATATAGACCAATCACGGCCGTTTATCTTGCAATATTCTAGTGGAATCGCGAGGATGGTGTTTTATCGTGATAAAACCGTCTGCTCGTTACTGGAGAGGCAAGTATCAGTGTGCAGTGATTAACAGTCAGATGCTGCCACTACGCGGCACGAAAACAGATTATTTTATACAACATAACTTGTTTAGAAATTGAAATAATAGAAATGTACATTGATTAAGAACACAATTTCGATTCGGTGCAAGCGAGTTCGTGTGTTTTTATTCTGTTCTGCTGTTAGCTTACCTGAATGAAGTTAACTATGTCTTATATGCTCATTTGGTAGCACTGATTACACCAAGGAAGCTCGAATCGATTCATGGATGGTTGAGTCACAGCATGCCGTGATCTCATAACTTTTAGTTTTGTTTTTATACAACGAAGCACGAAAGTAATTATTATTTATATTATCCGTTGCATTTTATTCATGGAATAGTCTTAATAAATCCAACTCGAGTTGACGAGTTGCATCAGATAAATTCGCTCCTGCTGCGCAGTCGCGAATCTATCGATAAACTCGTCAACTCTCATGGGATTACCTATGATAATTACCCGTAACTATAATAGTTTGATAAATTTAAAAAATGGTATGCATTTGTAGAAGTAACCAAAAAAGAGCATGCCAGATTACAAGGCTACAGACAATTCGTTGCTGAGAAACAAAATAATGAACTTCACCTATTTTTCATCATCGAAAGCTGTATGTCCCCCTTAAATATTGATTCTGAATCCCAGATAGAATGTTATCCTGAAAATCTTTCCAAAGGAAATGTGAATAATGTGATGGTGGTGATGATGATAACCAGGGCCCGGATTCTAATGACATGTCATCTTTTTATTGATGCTGCATAGACATTGCCAACTTGTAGATAAATCCTAATCATGGTCTCTAGATTACAGAAATACATTTTTACTAGGTCCTTTTTTGTCCTTTTATGCAATTTTATATTTGTAGGGCATTTATTTCAATTTTAGGTCATTATTTTGTCATTTTCGTGTCATTTGCTTCCTTATTTAGTCATTTTCATGTATTTAAATTGAGTGTATTAACTTTTTTGTCGCTAGCGGTGCTGTCTTTGAAGTGTTGTTTGTTTAATGCAAGAAGGAAAAATTCTGTGTTAAAGTGTTGTCATGTCTCAGTCGGAAATGAGAATCAAAGAAACGCCAAAATGTTGTGTTATATTACTATTGTTATTAGATTGACTTAGCACCTGCTTGGATTTGAGAGTGCAAACTACTGTTTACCCTCAATAAACAATAATATAATCCGGCAGAGCACAAAAGGATGTGCCGACTCACCAGTTCCTCAGTGCCAGTATAAATTTCCGTGAGAAAAGAACATTCACAACATTACAGTTTTTACAATTATGGGCAAACCAGTCTATAACTTTGTGTGTACAATAACATTTTTTTTTATAAATAAAACAGTTTTTATGTCATTTTTTATAATTATTAAGTCATTTTCTTTAAAATTTAGGGTCATTTTATAGGTCATTTTTCAAACAATTTTAGGTCATCAGAATCCGGGCCCTGATGATAACAATATCATCGACAGATATTTTGTTATAGATACTATAAACACGAATTTTGTAGTTTTGTATTACGGATTTACTTGTCTTGTGGATTCTGTGAATTGCCGATGGTTAAATAACTCCCAAAAAGTAAAAAGGAATAGTCCACATCGTTACAATAATGAAAACAGGCCCCACTGAAATCTTCATTCTTGCGTCAGATGGCCTGGGACGCATACAGTCTTTCTATTTTCTTGTTGTGACAGTCCAGTTATTAAAAATGAAACCACACAACATTTTTCTTTCATAACCTTATACAGAAAGTTGCTTTATATCGTAAAGCAGTTTTGACATTACCTAACCTTAAAGAAGTTCATCCGAACGCATGCTCTTTGTTAATTAAAAAAATGAAACTATAATTGAGAAAATCGTTTAATTGCCACTCGCAGAGAAAATTATACAATTGAAATGACAGAGTCGATTTATGTACCGGCTCTGTTTTACTAGTCGAAGTTGTTTATAAAAAAGCAGGAAACAGAAATATGAAGCATGTTGAAGTTCATTGCCCGTGAGGGGTAGCCAGCATGTTGTGCTACCCAGTGGCGTACCAAGGCTACTTGGCGCCCGGGGCTAAATGGTAGTCGCCCCCCTAACACTAAAAGGTTCAAGGTTCAATATGTTTAATTTAAACACAGTTTAAAATTCACAATTATTTATTTTTTGAAAGTAGTATGTTACTTTAACACATTATAAAGAGAAAAATATGAATGAAATAAAACTGTAGACTACTATAAGGTAGTCTGTTTCAAAAATAAAAAATAAAAAAATAAATAAAGAGAAAAGAAGTTTCAGAGTCATAACAAAAATTTAAAAATGTGCCTTCCTAGCCTTGATGGATGCAAACTTATTTATAATAGAGTTGAAGCATATAGTAGCAGCCACTTCACGTTCAATTTATAAAATTGATAAGTTATTTAGTCTTTCTTTCGCCCGTACACCGTAAACTCTTCCTGTGTGTTCGACGCCCACGACCTATTTCGTATTGTCTATATACGGTTTAAAATGAAACGTTTATTTAATTTCTAAATAATATTACTGCAGTATTTAACAAAGTAATAAAGAATATTTGACCAATAAAACCGTATATTTTGCGTGAAAGAAATTATTTTTTCTTAAACTAAAAAAATATTTTTTTTTTTCAATTTTTGCGCCCCCCCCCTTTACGGCGCCCGGTGCGGCCGCCCCGTTCGCACCCCCCTTGGTACGCCACTGGTGCTACCTATGTTGAATTTGCGAAGTATAACTGTGACATAACCGAATTCTCAGTACGCATAGAACAGTTATAACAACAGAACAGTCTTACTCGTACTTGAATTATTTGTCCCTGCATAAATTAAGTATAGAATATATTGTTATCCAGTTGTATTATGCAACACCGAGTATTTTCCTTTGTGTTATAGTTCGCAGTTTCTATAAAGTAATTGAAAATTGCCGAACTTTAATATAAAGCCACAAAGTTTTCTATAGTAAGTTTCATTGGGTTGGTAATTTCACTGCCTTCATTGTTCGTTAATTGTATTATATTAAATGCATGTTATTAAATGTAACTTATTAGCAGGGCCCGGATTCTGATGACCTAAAATTGTTTGAAAAATGACCTATAAAATGACCCTAAATTTTAAAGAAAATTACTTAATAATTATAAAAAATAACCTAAAACTGATCTTTTATTTATAAAAAAATTATTACTGTACACACAAAGATATAGGCTAGTTTGTACATAATTGTAAAAACTGTAAATAACTGTAATGTTGTGAATGTTCTTTTCTCACGGAAATTTATACTGGCACTGAGGCACTGGTGAGTCAAATTCGGCACATCCTTTTGTGGTCTGACGGATTATATTGTTGTTTATTGAGGTTAAACAGTAGTTTGCACTCTCAAATCCAAGCAGGTGGGAGACTCTGGTGCCAAGTCAATCTAATAACAATAGTAATATAATACAAAATTTTGGCGTTTCTTCCGACTGAGACATGTCAACACTTTAACAACGAATTTTTCCTTCTTGCATTAAACAAACAACACTTCAAAGACAGCACCGCTAGCGACGAAAAAAATACATGAAAATGACTAAATAAGGGAGAAAATGACTAAATAAGGGAGCAAATGACTAAATAAGGGAGCAAATGACACGAAAATGACAAAATAATGACCTAAAACTGAAATAAATGCCCTAAAAATATAAAATTGCAAAAAATGACCTAATAAAAATGCATTTCTATAATCAAGAGGCCATGATTAGGATTTATCCTCAAGCTGGCAATGTCGATGCACCATCAATAAAAAGATGACATTTCATCAGAATCCGGGCCCTGCTTATTAGTAAAGAGATTTTTGAAAAAAAAAATATATATATATATATTTAAAAAATCAAGCACTGTTGTGCTATGAATAGCTGGCGAACAGACTTATTTATATTCCCATTTTTCCTCCAAGACTTGGTGGATACAAAATATTTGATCAATGGTTGATCTATTTCGCATAAATCCACATTGGTGATCTCCGATCATTTCGTTCTCAAATGCGGTTATTCTTGACAGAAGTCTGTTACACAAAATTTTGTATGGTGTTGATAAGAGAGAAATTCCTCGATAATTATTACTTCGGACCTATCTCCCTTTTTATGGATATGGATATAGGTATAATAATAGATTCTTTCCATTCCTCTGGCAATTCTTCCTTCAAACCATAACGAGTGTATGGGTCTCTGAATTTAATCTATCTGTAAAATAAGTATAAAATATATTGTTATATCCAATTGCCTTATGTATTCCCGCGTATTTTTCTTTGTATTATACGAGGGTCATTTCAAAAGTTCTGCACACTGTAAGATAAAATTAATGGAAATAGTTTATTTTGCAAAATACCTTTACAGGCCTTCAACATAATCTTCATTCTTACTTATGACAGCTTCCCAACGTTTTGGCAAATTTTGTATTCCGGATAGGGCACCTTCATTGTTGAGCTGTCTGATTACTTAGGTCACCTCATTGGAAGCTTCATCAATTGTAACAAAACGTTTTCCAAGTCTATGGATGGGAAAGACTTCTCCACCTATCATACAGTCCTGATGAGAGCCCAACAGACTTTGATTTGTTTTCCAAATTGAAGGAACTACTCCGTGGAAAACGTTTTATTACAATATTGATGAAGCTTCCAGTGAGGTGACCTGAGTAATCAGACAGCTCAACAATGAAGGTGCCCTATCCAGAATACAAAATTTGCCAAAACGTTGGGAAGCTGTCATAAGCAAGAATGAAGATTATATTGAAGGCCTGTAAAGGTATTTTGCAAAATAAACTATTTTCTTTAATTTTATCTTACAGTGTGCAGAACTTTTGAAATGACTCTCGTAGTTCGCAGTTTCTATAAAGTAATTGAAAATTGCTGAACTTTAATATAAAGTAACATAAAGTTTTCTATAGTAAGTTTCATTTGGTTGGTAATTTCACTGCCTTCATTGTTCGTTAATTGTATTATATTAAATGCATTAGTGAACAGACATTTTGATATATTATTTTAAGAATCAAGGAAGACACTACCACTGTTGTTACCAGTTTAATCTAATCGTCCAGTCATGCGTTTGGACTTTGGATTTGTGGGAGGGATGATTTAACTTTCCGAAAGAAAAAATATCTAGGTCTAGTGATCATAGATTCTGACTGCTAACCATCAGGTTTCGGGTACGATTTCCAGTCCAGCCGTAAGGAGTAAGTCTACCACATATCCTTCCAAAAAATGAATGTACGGTCACATCCTGCAAACCAAATTAAATTTACATTCACTTAACAAGGGAATACCAACAGCAGAGCCGTTGGTTACTAAATCGACCATAACATATATATAGAATAGATGGATATATATGAAGGGGCTAGTTCCATAAAGGCGTAAGGCACAAGGACATAGTTTCGAGAAATCTTGATTTTTTTAAATAATGTTACCACTCACAAGCACAGGTCTTTTCTTATGACTGAGCAGAGGTTTAAGGCACAAGTATAAATTGTTCCCTGAGTATTTAAGATAGGCCTATATGAGGAGAAGGCATAAATGTTAAAAGCTCAAAATTAAAGATGTGCCTTACGCCCTTATGGAACTAGCCCCTTCATATGCATTCATGAACCGCAGATTATTGTCTCTGTTGGACATTACATGAGAATATTATAGGAGAAAAATTCCTCTGACACTGGGATTTGAACCCAGGACTTTTGGCTATCCGCGCCGCTGCTCTACCAACTGAGCTAAGCCAGAGTTCATTTCACAGCGTAAGATAGAACCTCTCTCCTACGACTGATTGCCCTTAATGGTCTACCTCACTGACAGACAAGTGATGTCATATGCAGTACTGTGAGGCACACTAATTAGTGATTTTTGTGACCTGACTTCCACTGTTATTGTACAGTTAACATTCAACATGGATATATATGCATTCATGAACTAATTTCATGGACATTAAAAATCATTGATTAGTGTGCCTCACAGTACTGAATATGACATAACTTATCTGTCAGTAAGGTAGAAAATTCAGTCAGTCATAGGAGATAGGTTTCATATGACGCTGTGAAGTGAACTCTGGCAACAAATCACGTTTTGTCACATGATGCGAATTTTCCGCGTACTCTCTGTGAGTTCTCCTTTGTTTTGACTAGGATCAAACTTGATTGGGATCAATAAATTATAGAGCAGTGGCACGGATAGCTAAAGGCCCTGGGTTCAAATCCCTGTGTCAGAGGAATTTTTCTCCTATAATATTCTTAAGTAGAATAAGCTGTAGGTAAACTTAAAAACACACACACACAAATTTCCAGCAGAATGCATTCGCAGAGCTTCTCATATAAACAGGGAATGTTTAGTTTTAGAGTAAGATTCAAATAGATTTCAATCCCGCATATAAAAGTGGTAATGGAATTGAATCCGATCAGTATCCTATCCGTGCCTCAATTTCTATCGGATCGAACCGGAAATTCATTCTGCGTTTACATGTTGATCTCGATACGGGAACGAATTCAGATTGATCGGAATCCTGCATGGAAAAGTGGAAAATATGTTATTATCAGGGCCCGGATTCTGATGACCTAATATTTTTTTAAAAAATGACATAAAATGACCTTAAATAGTAAAGAAAATGACTTAATAATTATAAAGAGTTACCTAAAAACTGATATTTTATTTATAAAAAAAATACTATTGTGCACCCAAAGTTGTAGACTAATCTGTACATAATTGAAAAAAAACTGTAAATGCAGAAAGGGTGTACTGTAGGTCTAAAAACTCTGTTCTTTGTTCTTGATAGAAGCATTTGAGAAGAGAAGTAAGAAAATTGTTTTAAAGTAGATCCTACAAAAATGTTGCATTATGGTAACCTAGTATTTTTTAAAAATATTACCCGTATAAAAAAAACTTGTTAATCCTACCTTTTTTAGGATTGCTGTAAATTACTGTCAGAATACAAAGATTATTGAAGGTATAAAAGTTAATACAGTATACTGAATGTAAATGCATGAAAATGACTAAATAAGGAAGCAAATGACACGAAAATGACAAAATAATGACGTAAAAATGAAATAAATTACCTAAAAATTTAAAATGGCATAAAAAGACAAAAAATGACCTAATAAAAATGCATTTCTATAATCTAGAGGCCATGATTAGGATTTATCTACAAGTTAGCAATGTCTATGCAGCAGCAATAAAAAGATGACATGTCAACTTTCCATTTTAAAGTTAATTAATATCTGCCGAAATAATAATAAAATCTTACAGTCCTGCTTTTTTCCAGAAATGTTGGATTGGAAATCAATGCAGAAAAAACTAAGTATGTAGTCACGAAACGTCACAGTAATGCGTTACAAAATATCAGAATGGCCGGTAGATCGTTCGAGCAAGTGGAGAAAAATTCAAATATTTGGGAGCAATGATTACAGACACAAATGATATTAAGATAGAAGTCAAGTCTCCACTAAAATCAGGAAATGCTTGTTTGTATTGCAGTTCAGAAACTCTTTTTATCTTCCCGTCTTCTGACTAGAAATCTACAAATAAAAATTTATAAGACTTATCTTGCCGGTTGTATTATATGGATATGAGATATGGTCGCTTTACTCTTCGGGAAGAACGTAATATATGAAAGTGTTTGAAAACAGGGTGCTTAGGTAAATATTTGGGCCTAGGAGAGATGAAAATGGGGACTGGAGAAAACTGCAAAGGCTAACGACGAGCTTCATAACCTGTAGGCAACTCTTCACCTGATATAGTAAGGGTAATTAAATCACGGAGGATGAATTGGGCTGGACATGTTGCACGCACGGGAGAAAAAATACATACCTCAAAATTATTGAATGAGAGACCACTTGGAAGACCTAGACGTAGGTGGGAGGATAATATTAGGATATGTTTAAGGGAAGTAGGATTTACGAGGGATGATTGGAAGGAGTTAGCACAGAATAGGGTCGAATGGCGGGCTTAGGTAAACGCGGCAATGAACCTTCGGGTTCCATAAAGTAAATAATATTCCTTCAGCTTACTGAGGAATTGTCTATTGCCATTGAGTAAGTAAGTAAGTAAGTAAGTAAGTCCTGCTTTTAGTTCATTTTCTCTTTTCTCTTATTTTAATTTTTCGCATCTTTACAAGTAAGTTACATAAAGTTTTTTTTTTCTTTCTTTTATGAATAATATTAAATCATTTGTATAGGCCTACTGCAGTAATTTATTTCATTCAGTATTTTACGTTATTAGTAGAGACCGGATTTTAAAGGGAAAATTTTCACCTAAACAAGGATGAAAAATAAATGGTGCAAAAATATATTGCACAAACTTTCTCCCATATACGTGTTAAAGGCTAGCATAGAGAAAAGTAAATTAAAGAGATAATTAAATTTTACTTATTACATTTTCATAAAAACTAACAAATATCTAGAACGGAAAGCATCAGGGTCGATCTTTATGTTCAATGCTTTTACTGTGAAATAATAATAATAATAATAATAATAATAATAATAATAATAATAATCAATGGCAGTAAAACTATGGCAGTAATATTATTAGTACTAATACTACGGGAAAATTCAAATATAAATCGCACCTTGGGATGAATCGGTCCCACCCAACCCACCCTCAACGATGCAGTTTCTTTTGTACCACGATCTAGCAAATTCTTCTGTCCTCGTATTATGAAGAAACTCGTGATCGGACGTTGGAGGTGTGACGTCATACCGCTAGACGAGAGGTGACAGGCTGACAAACCTCGCGGGAGATATAATATGCCACATTTTCGAAACCTACAAACAGTGTATCGTACATTATTCGAAAATGCAAGGGCGCTTCGCTACGGCTGCCGCCTCCGCTTCGCGCACTTTAACTATGTGGTTAGTGTTATGCATTATTTAGTTATATGTAGAGGGGGATACAAGGCACTTGCGACAATATACAAGGACAGTTGGTCACTCTGCTTCGCTCAGAAACAAAATACATCACACAGTCCATGCAAATGTGAATATCGAATGGGCGGAGCTTAAGGAGCGACTTATATTTGAATTTCGCCACTACTGCTACTACTTAGGTTATATTGCACGATTTAACTGCATTTAGGTCATATAACGTGTTTAGTATGTTTGCGTGAACCATTAGTCTATAGTAACAGCTCATTCGCGTCATCTGCATCTATTGTAAAGTGATGTCTTCTTATGTAATAATCAGTTTAAACGATTATAATATCCACTGACATAGCGGCGATGAGTTATGGAAAATAAACAAGTCCTACAAACCCGGCGTTTGCCTTTGCGAACGAAGAAACCATGAAAAACCCAAGTCAATTTGGGCAGCCACGAGGTTTGATTTGAACTCAGGACCTCTTCCCTGTTAGCCTATACCACCTCGCTGTAGCCTAATTGGTTTTAGCGTGTTCATTACGACTGAGCTAAACTGACTGCATTTGCAACAATAAGTACATTAGGCCTATAGTTTTCTTGTTGCTAGGGGCAACAAAATGTCATTCATATTTCAATTGACGTATGTTCTGAAATTCGCATTTAAGCCGTCCTTATTTCGTTTTTATCTTGATATCTATTAAATGTATAAAGAAATGTGTTAAACAAAAAATGTTCATTTTATATTTCTCTACAACTTTACTGTGGTAGGTTTTCCTGTATCGCCTACAGTAATGGATATAATCTACAAAAATTGAAAATGGATACGAGTAAAGTACCCCTTAAGTCATTTTTGCAGAAATACGGATATAGCCATTTTATTGGTCATAGATAAGAGTTTCCAATTTTCAATTTTTATTAAAATCGTTAGAGCCATTTTTTCAAAAATCAAAAATTTTAAAAAAGTTTTCATGAAAAGTCCCCTTAATATTTCAGTTGTAAAGCTAAATTTCTGGGCGGTTCGACAAAATTTCGAAAAAGTCCTTATTTCAAAAAATGAAGTAAATACAACGAGCCGTTTACCCGCTGTGCTTGTCCACAGACAGACAGACAGACAGACAGACAGACGGACAGACGTCATTCCAAAAATACTTTTTTCGGTTTCTAGGCTTCATGAAACATGCTCTCCCGGTGTTATCTCGACTTCGATTTTTTGTCACGATCACAATACTTTCTCTATACTACGTATATGGGAGAAAGTAAAAGGGAAAATTATTGCCAAAAAAAGGTGGGGAAAAAAGGGATATAAAAATAAGATTGTAAAAATTCAACAGAGAGATACATGTTTGTTTTGTGTAAAGCCTTTGCTTGCTCTATTGCTGCTGATTCTGTAACATCTAATGGCTGAAGAGATTTTTTGATCTTGTTGAAATTCTCAGAGGAAAATAGCACACGAAATCCATGTTCCCCACCTTGTTATAATGGGAAACTTACGCAATGACAAGCCTGTGATTTCCCTGTAACGCTCTATTCTGCTGGGAGGAATTATTTTTTCAATGGTGAATCAGTGAAAACAATTTTTAATGTTTTCATATTACCAAATACTGGGTAATTTACGAATTTTTCAAAATAAATGACCAAAAAAGGTACTGGAAAAGGAAAGTTTCTAAAAAAAGGGAGATGAGCCTAAAAAAGGGAGATGAGCCTAAAAAAGGAAAAAAAGGGACGTTAAAACCAGGTCATTTGCAGTTGAAACGTACTCAGTAATGTCCTGTTCAATTTTATCACGTTTTGTGATGAAATATAAAAGAAGGAATTCCCTTTAAAATCCGGTCTCTAGTTATTAGCTTTGACCATTAGTCATTCTTAAAACATTTCCGATTTAAAAACTTATTCCTGACACTCCAACGAATTAATTTATTTGGTGTTATGAAATACAAGTAAGGCGAATATTTCCCTTTTCTCATGCAACATAATATTAAGGGAACGCGTGTGTTCAGGTCTTGCGTAATAAGCACATACTGTACATGTCTTGCTTTTCTTTGTTCACCTTGGCTTCACTGGTGTACACAAACAGACTGTAGGTTTAATGCTTAGATAAGTCTGGGAAGCCATGTTGCATGGTGGCATTTGTATATTATCATGGCTGGTGGTGTTAAAATATACAAGAGGGAACATCTCCCGATGCCTAGGAATTTCATAGGAAAGTTCCAAATGCATTTAGCAATGACGTTTGATACTGCATGTCTTGAGTTTTCCATTTGGACTCAATGTCATATGTAGGCCTATAGGACGCAAAAATTCACCTTTAAATAAAGTAATCACTTAGCACAATAACATTATTTTTTTTAAATTTTGATATACTTAACATGTCCGAAAATGAATTTAAAAAAGCTTTAGCTGAAGTTGATTTAATACTGAATTAAAATTATTAAACGTGGTTACAATAAATTGTACGTAAAACTTGAGGCTTTCTCGGCGTTGATTACTAATGATGGTTTCACGGGCTATAAGCCGAGTAAAAGGATACATTGCATCCAAGCTTTCGGTCGCTGACATCTCTGCGGCCTTCCTCAGGGAAATGAGTGTAGAAAAGGGGGAAGAAAGAGCTTATATATGTTTTGAGTGAAAATGAAATTCTGTGATTGGAGGAAATGGGTTTGAGTGTATCGGCCAATTAGAATGAAGGAATTTTGTTTATTTCAACAAAATTAGATGTGATTAAAAAAAAAAAAAAATTCACAAAAAAAAAAGTGAAATTTCTGAAATCAGGAGACCTTATTTAGTTAAAATCACTTATTAAATGCTTTGCCGCGAAATGATGCAGGGTAGTATAATCCAATACCAATAGCTGTAAGTGACTACAAATAGAAATATTGAAGTTTGTTACTAGTTTGAATTTTTTGTACTAGCCATTTAGTACTATTTTCTTTATGACAGAGTATATTTTTTATATAATTGATATTATATACCTTAGATAATGTATTAATTATCAATGTAATATTGGTAGGAACGGTATGTTGGATAGTTATTCGTGTGAGCCGGAATATTAACAACTAATGTCTTCATGGTTACAGAGATTTTTAATATTGCGTGCAGCACTGAATGTCATGTGAATTGCACATTACCTAGAACTTGCAAGATTTTTTGCAGTTTAGCAAAGCTTACGAGCTGTGGATGGGTTTATGAGCTCAATGAGCCCGCCAGTCTGTCTCATCTCTCCTCGCAGGAAGATGCTGTTGACGTTTACTATCAGTAATCTTATGGAAAACTTGTTTGGAAACGTGGTTTTATATCATATGAGCCAGCATGTATGTAGGCGGCTTTCCAAGTGTAATTCATGGGTACTTAATTTTCTACAGACCTGAAATTTCCTCAAAAAAGTCAGCGTTTCAATTACCTGTTTTTCCAAACATGGATTGTGCGTCTCTTTTCATAGACTATTCCACTCATACCCCACCTGTTTGATATTGACCAATAACGTTTAGCAATTCTTCGTATATAGGGTAAGGTAAGGTATTTTGCTGATATAGATTTTTTGGTAATTCTTGTAAATCGTGCCACCAGATAAGATATATACAGTAGTGTAAAAAATTAAACCAACAAACCGAAGTTTCATCATTGGTGGTTTATTTTGCCACAAAACAGTATAAACAATATGAGGAATAAAGAAAGTAAACTATTGCAACGTTTGTGCATACCAATAAAACAAAACGCCCAGTTTTTATTTTTTCTACACACGTAATGACTTTCACACACATTCAGAAAAACGCGTTAATGTGCTCACAAGGAACCTTTCACTACCCTCATATCGAAACATGCCTCAATATTTTTACTGGGTCATCTAGATGCTGTAAGAAGTCCACGCTCCAAAAATTAGCTGCTGGTTTCAACTGCAAGTACCCTAAATCGAACCTGGGAAATGTCGGGTCGAAGCAGTGAAGTGGGAGAAGTTGGACAACCCTTACCGCCAGTTCGAAGTTCCGGATGCACGGAGACGATCGAGCGTCCCTGTTATTGTCTAGCCGGGTCGAAAACAAAACAGAAGTGACTATTGTTGATGCAGTGATCAAAACACAAGTTCATGCGGCGGCACCATGCACAGCAAATAATTCAGTCACCGATAAGCGATGGCGATGTTTGTTTTGGTACAGAGCTGTCAGCTATCTAAATGTTTACGAGCAACACGAGGAAGTGGTACAGTCACTATAATATAACACATAATTTTAATTGAAATAACTAAATAAGTACGGTATTGCTTACATCTACTCTTCTTCAATTTCTTCAACACCAGACATGACATCGTCTTCCGTTGGTTCAACCTGATATTCCGCATATTCATGATCATCAGCATCATCATCATCATCATCACTGCTTTCCATACCATTGTCTTCTATTATAATCCTTTCAATTCTTTCCTCCACGATGCAGTCTTTCTCTCATTATTCCTGTTCAATTTCTTCAACGCGCCTACATAAATTTTCCCATTCTGCTTGGCCGAGTTCTTGAAATCTTTGCCTACACAATGCTTCTACGTCATTTGTTTTAAATGTTGTATTCCTGCTTGTAACCCATCTACTCTTATACAATTCAACAGCCCTAAATAGCGTGCTTGCTCGCTCGCCCGCTTCGTGAGACATCGGGTATACTCGGCGATGTTCGTCTCTCGCAGTGTAAAATTTCATGACGACTACACAATTAGGAAAACCGTTTCTTTATTATATAAGGCCTAAGTGAAATGAACACAATGAACAAATATTCTAATTTTATTTTTACTTGCAATTTTCATAGCTCTGAACCACAAACATTTTTAATAATCTACCAGTGTAAATTTCTTAAAAACCCTGGAGTCAATGAATAATGGCGGGCGAAGCCGGGGGCACCAATATTGATGGTTTAACTCTTGAAATATCGCTGATAATAATAATCCAAACAAACCATTCCTTCCCTTGAAACATTATATAATTTCTGAAAATTACACTGAATTGATAAAATAAAATTCACATCATATTCATGTCAATAAGCAGTTGAGAAACAATACGTATTATGTGTCCACAGGTTCCTTTGGAACTGCATAATCGAATCTGATATAGTTTTCCCAGGGGGCGCTTTCTAATCGTAGAATGTACTCTGAAGCCGGAATTTTAGCTGTTTCATTAATATTATTAATGGCTTAGTTTACGAATGATTCGCGTGCAAGTGTTAATAAATACAATGCTTTAATAATGATTATACTCTTTTTAATTTTCAAAAGAATTATCGTAGGCGAAGCCATGGGCACCTCCTAGTTCTTTAACATCTCCCCAAATTGACTCAATGGGGTTCAAGTCGGGTGGTAGGGTGGAAGCCTTAAAACCGAGTGGTTATTTTCTACCAATATTTGGTCAATTACGTAGGTTTTGTGTGCTGGCTTATTCGCTAGGATTAGATAATATATTTTATTAATGTCCGAAGGTTTGAGGAACTGCCTTCAAACTCAATCGTATTTCGTAGTTTCGTCATCAGTCTCCTTATTGTTGGTGCAGCCTTTTCATCTCTATAGAATTTGTATATGGTGCGACGAATTACTCATTTGTCGAAGTCATTAATGTCTGTTATCCTTTTTGGAACATTGTTTTTCCCCAGGTGTCTCGAACGACCTTCCTTCCTCTTCTTGTGTTTTCCTGTCACGTAAAATTCGATAAACAGGGGTGTTAGAAACTTTGGTGCTGCAGCAACTCTTTCCTGGACTTTTTAAAATTTGTTTAAAATACTCGAGTGTAACACATAACAAACAGTGAAAGAAACAGAACTTAAAAAGAATTTACAAAGAATATTTTTGGACAACGGACTGTACTGTACCCTGTAAATAGCAGGAAGGAATTAGCGTCACGTGCGTGCGTGGGCAGAGGGGATTCACAGGTCTCAAGGACTCACTCTCGCCAGTCAGGGTTGTCCAGTCCCGTCTCTAGATTACCATGTTATATTCCCTATCTTCACCAAGATATTTGCAAAGCATTTTAAGGTACTTGCAGTTGAAACCAGCAGCTAATTTTTGGAGCGTGGACTTCTTACAGCATCTAGATGACCCAGTAAAAATATTGAGGCATGTTTCGATATGAGGGTAGTGAAAGGTTCCTTGTCAGTATGGGGTGTGACCACCTCTGGCAGCAATACAGACCTCACAACGGCGTGGCATGCTGTGAATAATATCATCAATCTCATTTTGTGGCATTAACGCCCATTCTTCCTGCAGAGCAGCTCGCAAGGCCTGGGTGGTTGGTGGATGTTCACGTGAAGCAAGTCGTCTCCCTAGTGCATCCCAGACATGCTTTATAGGATTCAAATTGGGAGAGCGAGCAGGCCAATCCATGCGTGCAGGACGAGCATTATCATCCATCAGTAAGAAGTCTGGATCCACATCACCTCGAAACAACCGCACATGAGGTGCCAAGATCTCGTTACGATAACTGACAGCAGTTAAACCTTGCCGATTTACCCGTACAACTTCATGAAGAGGTGTTCGGGTAGTCAACAGAATTCCTGCCCACACCATTATTGATCCACCTTCATATCGGTCTCTTTCCACAATGTTTGACTCCCGAAATCGTGTTCCACGTTCTCTCCAGATGCGGATCCGTCGAGAATCATTTTCAAGACAAAATCTGGATTCATCTGTAAAGAGAACATCGGCACACTGTTCGACCGTCCAGTTGGCATGTTGATGACTCCATTTTAGACTACTCTTCTGTGAATACGGGTCAGGGGTATACATACAGCAGGTCTCCGACAATAAAGGCCTCTCTACCGAAGCCTTCTGTACACTGTTTGCCTCGATACAACTGTTCCAATGGATGCTGTGAGGTCAGATGCCAGTTGTCGTGCAGTACAACGGCGGTACCGTCGTGCTCTTACAGCCAAATAACGGTCCTCTCTTTCTAATGTCACTCTTGGTCGTCCTTTCCCTGGTCTTCGGGATACATTTTCGGACTCTACAATCTGTTGCCACATCCGAGAGAAAACAGAACGATTCACATTAAGCCATCTGACCACATCAGCTTGAGACTGTCCTGCTTCCATTCTTCCTATGGCCCTCCGCCGAAGAGAATCTTATAGGCGTCTTCTCTGTGCCATCCTGTACCTGCAGTAAATGTTTACACAGCAAACGTTGATATTGGACTAAGCAACAAACACTATGCTGCAGTGCCCCTTTTGATAGGTGCACTGCCGTCATCGTTTGCATGTTTGTACGAATTCCATCTTCAGTTCAGAACACGACTGTACGGACGTAGCTTTAATTTTATATGAATATCTCGTATAGTAGACACAGGAAGGAGAAATATCAGTTTGTTGCTTTAATTTTGGACACTAGTATATTTTATGGCATGGCTCGCGTGCAAATCTTAAGGTTGACGCTCACTTGCCCGAGCAGAGGGACACGGAAAATAATAGTTTGCATGTTTCTTGATGGCTGAACGCTTACCTACCGGGCAAGAAGCACCGTCATACCGCGGAAGACGGGAAGCTATTCTCTGGGTCCGTTTCGACCGGAAACTTCTGGTCCTGAGGATGATGATCGGGACCATTCGTATGTTTTCGCTAGCGTTCGGATGACCACCCCCATTTATTTTCTCATTCAACCATCAACACTTGAGCTGTTCTCATGCTAGCAACCCTGTCAGTGACCCTGCGAACTCAGTAGTAGGGGCTTCCTTGCTGTAACATGCATTTGTATGGTTCCTGCTTCAGAAATTGGTTATTTCTACTAAAAATCTGATACAGTACTTCTTTTACCCTTCGGATTAGAACATAAAGTAAACGATTTCATTGCAGTAGTGCGTTTTCAGTTGTCTCAGTATTATTTGCGAGGCAAGACTTAAAACTTGAGTTGAGTATGTGATGAATGGCATATAACTCCACTTCAGACATTTAATTTTAAAAAATGTTCGAAATAAAGTTTTAGCTCCAAGTATAAGAAGTATCTCGTGTTCAAAACTTAAACAAAATCGTTAGACCCGTTTCGAGAACAGAAATAATTTTTTCAGTCATGTAAAGTAGTAGTAAAAGTAAGAAAAAGTCATCGTCGATCTTCATATCACATCCCCAGAAGATAAAACTCAAAAATAGAATTTTGTTTTTATATGAGTTTTCGTTATCCAGCTGAAGAGATCACAGACCCACAAAGGCATATTTCTGGAAATTGTATTTTTGAATTGAAGGATCTACAAATGTGTATTAATGTTGCAAAGTCAACATTCATTTTCATGGTCGAGCACAATACATCCTCTATCTACAGTATTTATGGTAGGGAAGTAAATCTACAGTATTTATGGTAGGGAAGTAAATGGAAGAAAGAGGTAAAAAAAAATTAAAGTAATGCACCTGCAATTCAAATTAATAATAACACTCAATATTACCTTATTATTTATTTACTTATTTATTTACTGAATACCCTTTTCATCATACTTCATCACCTCTATTCCATACAGAGTTTAGTTTTATAGTTGATGTTGGTATAAAATAAAGCTAAATTTTCTGCTATCATTGTCGCTTATCATTTATTAGATTTAACTATTTTAATGCGACATGCTGTATCAGTATTACTAGCATGTGCCCGCGGCTTCGCCCGCGATAATTATTTCAAAAATTAAAAATTAAGAGCATAATAGTTAAATTATTATATTTATTAATACCTAAATCACGTGGACTGCATACCACGATTAGATAGCGTCACCTGGTAAAAGCTACCTCAGATTCGAGTTCCTTGGCCCAGAAAACCCCTGTATAATGAGTTTCGTCCAAATCGAACAACGTTTGACCATATTTAGGCCTATATTTATTATCCCACTTATAATAATAATAATAATAATAATAATAATAAGAAGAAGAATCCTCTTCGGGATTAGGTTAAAAATTTCATATGTATGCGTGCCTTGACATTAAAAACAAATGAATCGACCAGCGTGAGCTACAACATTCAAGCGATCGCGAAAGTTTCATTTCCAAGGTTTGACAAAAATAGCCAAAGCCAGCTGTAATTGATTTGACATTGAAATATATTACGCTTCGAAAACACAAAAAATGCACGTTTTCTGCCCGTTTTTCACTCATTTTTGGCATTTAGAATCAGAATTTTTCAAAATCCTTTCTTAGTGAGCATCTACATTAGGAAACGAAGGTACTATCAAAATTCCAAGTCTCTACCTGTTATAGTTTAGGCTGTACGTTGATTCCTGTCATTCAGTCAGTCAGTCAGTCAGTCAGTCAGGACAAAGCCTTTTATATATATAGAGATAAACAGAGGCCTACAATGTTCATAATAATAATATTAATAATAAATTTTTCACTAATGTGAAATAGCATAGATAAAAGCTTGAAAACATTAGTCCATAAGAAAATCTATATAGGCCTATATAAAAATGAATGTATGTGTGTGTATGTATGTGTGTCTGTCCTTTATGCATTACTACACCATTCATCCGATCTCCATGAAACTTTGGGAAGTTGTTGAGTACATTCCCGGGAAGGTTTCTGGCAAATTACATTTTTAATTTTTGCTTTCGTTCGTGAGTTATGAGTGAAAAACGGGCAGAAAACGTAACATGTCTGTGTGTCTGTGTGGAAGTTTGTGAAGGGCTAGCTCCGAAACGGAGAATCGTAGGAAAACAAAATTTCGTATTTGGGTCAGGTACCTTCTGAAGATGTGATTCGAAGATTGGCGACAAATTTCTCTTATTTTTAAGGGGACTTTACATGAAGAAATTTTCGTTTTTCGCGATTTTCTCGAAAACGGCTCTAACGATTTTCTTTAAGATTTGCACATGTGTTCCTTTTACTGAGAGCTAAAACTTTTATTTGAAACTTTTTTTCGAAAAAATTCTCTGAGGGTAGTTGTAGAAATTTTGTCTTGCATGATGAACAACTGAATACGCGCTCTTTCACGGCCTCTTATTCTATATAAGAATGTGAAGTGAGAAAGATGTATTGTTCGCCAGGTATAGAGTAAAGAAGTATCTGAGGGAAATATTCGACAAATTTCGGAAATTATTCTTTACGGCGGAAAGTTCAATAAACGTCTGCAGTCACTTGTTCTTTTTTTTTAAGTTTGTTATATAGCCTTGCGCTTTTAGTCGCATCATTGAAAGAAGAGGTATTTATAGGATAATTAGCGTAAAATTGTGTCTTGCGATTCTGTAAAAGGATATGTGAATACTGCTAACTTTTATTTGGGCAGAGGAAGCTATGTGATTTTCACATAAGATTTTTTGCGTTTTCAAAGCATCAGTTTTCAGTAATACATTTCAATGTCAAATCAATTACAGTAGGCTTTGGCTATTTTTGTCATATCTTAATAAAACCATCGCGATCGCTTGAATGTTGTAGCTCACGCTGGTCAATTCATTTGTTTATAATGTCAAGGCACGCAGACATATTAAATTTTCAACCTACACCGAAGAGGATTATTATTATTATTATTATTATTATTATTATTACTAATATTATTATTAATTATATTATTATAAGAGGGTCATAGGCCTAAATATGGTCAAATGTTCGATTTGGACGAAACTCACTATAAAGGGGTTTTCTGGGCCAAGGACCTCGAATCTGAGGTCGCTTTTACCAGGCGACGCTATCTGATCGTAATTCACGTGATTTAGGTGTTAATAAATATAATGATTTAACTATTATGCTCTTAATTAGTCGCGGTGGCTCATGCTTAGCGCGTGGGCCTGGCATGCTAGCGGTCCCGGGTTCAATCCCCGGGCCTGGTGGGCGTGTCATTCGTGGTGGACGAAGCCGTGACCTTTGGGGGTTTTTCTCGGGGATCCTCCCGTTTCCCCCTCTCATTCCACCAACACTCTCCATTTCATCTTCAAACTCCCCCTCATAATCATCCCGTTTCCTTTCCCGGTTTCCGGTATACCCTCGCCCCCAGCACCTGCTGTGGGCCTCTCCCGTCCTCCCCGTGGCTTGTGGTCCTGAAGTTGCTGGCTGGTGTGCTGCCAACCTGGGGGCTCTATAAGAGGTACCGAGGCAGCGGCACACGTGGCATGGTAGAGGTATCTGTTGGATGTAGGGGAGTTCCGTGGGGGCTCGCGGTGGGGTCTGTTGTCGAGGGACCGTTGGGCTTGCAAATCATTCCATTCCGGAGGTTGGCACAATGAGCCACAAGGCTGAAGTGCTTAGGGTAGTCCCAACCCGCCTTCCCCTTCAGGGGCCAAATACATACATACATGCTCTTAATTTTTAATTTTTGAAATAATTATCGCGGAGGATCGCTTGATTTTGTAAGTCCATTCTGGACGATTTATTTGTTTTGAATATCAAGGCCCGCACACGTATGACATTTTCAACCTACACGGAAGAGGGATATTCAATATGGTCAAACATTGTTCGACTTGGACGAAACTCACTATGAAGGGGTTTTCTGGGCCAGGGAACTCTAATCTGAGGTCGCTTTTACCAGGCGACGCTATCTAATCGTGGTAGGCTATGTAGTCCATGTGATTTAGGTGTTAATAAATATAATGATTTAACTATTATGATCTTAATTTTTAATTTTTGAAATAACTATCGCGGGCGAAGCCGCGGGCACACGCTAGTATTATATATAATTACATTAATGATAGGAACAAAATCGTATGAGAGGTTGTAGCGTCAACCTTTACCTCCTTCCTTCTCATACCTCTCTGTTAATTAAAACTTACAATATCACTAATTTCATGTTCCTATAACAAATATCAGTAGATGTTAAAAAAAAATATAGCAGCAAGTTGCCACTTCTTTGTGCGTATGTTTTTATTTCATAGAAAAAGTGCAAACATTTCGTCAGATTTCGTTGTTAATATTGTCAATATTATTTTTCAAAGTTGATTCAGGTTAATAAGCAGTCCTTGTTTCAGTACATAGTTATAGTATTTCAGTTAATTTTTAGAGTTTTCATTATTTTATTTGTGGTTGAAAACTACCATTGTCCCAGTTTAGTAACATACCGAGAAAAACATTGCCTGTAAGTAGATTGTTTAAAGAAACTAATGATTATCTACCAGTACTTATATATTCTTATCCTGCCAACCACTTTATTTTCATGTTTTCTTCAACTCTTAGCCAAGATATACAACTCAAGAAAATTAAATAATAAAATCAGATAAACTGATATAACAAAGTGCTTTTTGAGCGTACAGAAACACTGACAGGCGGACAGACAATTCCCATCTGTAGTACTACAAATTTCATAAAGTACCATTCTGGCACTTAATAATCACTAATAATAATTAATAATCATAATAATTAATAATCATAATAATTAATAATTAATAATCATAACACGAAATCACTACTATAATACAAGGAGGTATAATATCTCTTGTCCTCTTTTCGAACCAAAGTGTGCTACAGAAGTAGGTCTAAGGCATAGTATAAATTTCGGACCAAGGCTGTACAACAATTTTACTAGAAGAAACCCTAATATGATACCACTAAACAATAAATTGTTTAAAAAAAGAGTACTCGATTTGATTAAATCTAACTTGTAATTGTACTTTTACCACTTTTTTATGTTAATCATTCTCAACTGTAAATTTTTAATTTTTAACATTGGGTATTTTGTTTGTAACTCTGTTATGTTACTGTAATTTATTTTTTCGTATCTTTGTTCATGCATTTATTTCATATAAGCAATCTTATTTATTTTTATTCTTATTTTTTACCTAAAACTATAATATGTATGTCTTTTTTATATAATTTTCAAAATATAATTTTAGTATGACTGAACTGACCCCGAACACGAGCTATGCTCATGCGGGGCAAATAATACTCTTTTCAAATTGTACAAATTGTGTGTATATTATTTGTATTTGTAATAATTTTGTATCAATTTGTATTTTTACTTCCTCTGCCCGTACCATAGGTACTATAGGTAGAGGAAGTATTGTTTTCGACCCCAAAATTCGAAGTTGAGTTTTTAGCATATATACACGTTTCAAGGCCCCCTGAATCCAAAAATACTATTTTTGGAAACATGTCTGTGTGTCTGTGTGTCTGTGTGTCTGTGTGGAAAATATCTGTGAACAAGCTAGCTCCAAAACGGAAAATCGTATGAAAACAAAATTTCGTATTTGGGTCAGGTATCTTCTGAAGATGTGAGGATAAGATTGGCGACTATTTTCTCTTATTTTTAAGGGGACTTTACATGAAGAAATTTTCGTTTTTCGCGATTTTCTCGAAAACGGCTCTAACGATTTTCTTTAAATTTTGCACATAGGTTGCGTATACTAAGAGCTAAAACTTTTATTTGAAACATTTTTTCGAGAAAATTCTCTGAGGGTAGTTACAAGCCACCCACTGTTCACCCACTGTTTGTAGAAAGTTTGTCTTACGTGATGAACAACTGAATTCGCGCTCTTTCACGGCCTCTTATTTTATATAAGAATGTGTGGTGAGAAAGATGTATTGTTGGCCATGCATAGAGTAAAGATGTATCTGAGGGAAATATTCGATAAATTTCTGAAATTATATTTTACGGCAGAAAGTTCAATAAACGTCTGCAGTCATTTGTTTTTTTTTTTTTTTAAAGTTTGTTATATAGACTGCGCTTTTAGTCGCATCATTGAAAGAAGAGGTATTTATAGGATAATTAGCGTAAAATTGTGTCTTGCGATTCTTTACAAGGATATGTGAATACTGCTAACTTTTATTTGGGCAGAGGAAGTTATGTGACTTTCACATCAGATTTTTTAATTTGTAATAAACTTAATTTGTAATAAACTTAAAACTTTCTGGACAAAAAAAATCATAGTACTGATAATAATATTAAAGAAAACATTTGATTAACTTTAGATTATTATATTTTGTTGAAGAAATCTGAACACAGAAAAATGAAGAATATTCAGGTACTACATAGTTCCATATAGGCCCAAAATGTCCTCATTGAAAATAGCAAGAGAGCCTAAGACATAATATTATATTGCCTTCGTTTAATTTGCACGCTCTCTTTGCCCAGAAAATCTAAGTATCTTGAATAGTCGGAGCAATTATTATTAAGTGCCAGTATGGTACTTTATGAGATTGTGTGTGGGGACGAAAAATGTCTGTCCGTCTGTCCGTGTGTCTGTACGCGCGATAACTCAAATACGCTTTGTCGAATTTTAATGAAACTTTGTATACACGTTTATAATGTCCATGGGAAGAACCCTATTGATATTGAACCAAATCGGTTCACCGGTACCGGAGTAATGCCCAATTTAGTGCCTATTTTAATACATTATGGCGCCTTTCTATTGGATTCCCATGAAACTTGGTATACTCATTTATGACGTTTATGAGAAGTGCCCTATTGAATTTGAACCTAATCTGTTGACCGGTACCGGAGTAAACCCCAATTTAGTGTCTACTTTAAAGGCGCAATAACTCAAATACGCTTTATCGTATATTTATGAAACTTCGTATATGCATTTATAATGTCCATGGGAAGACGTCTATTTATAATGCATAAAATCGGTTGACCTGTTTCGGAGTAATGCTCAATTTAGTGCATATTTTATGGTAATATACGTATTCGAAAGAATTCATTTAAAAAAATGAGAATCGGTTATCTTGACGACACTGCCTATTGTTTTACTGTGATCTTATAAGGCCTTGGAAATTAAAATACAGGTAGCTATGACAGGTGACCGAGATGTTAACGCTTTGGCCTCACATTCTGGAGTCCATGGTTCAAAACCCGAAACCGGCTGTAGGAACCGGGATAGTTCCGGAGAGATAGGAGCAAAATGTGAGATAGAATATAACGCTCTGGTAGGAGGACCAATTATTGCTATTAGCAATAATAATAAAAGGATGAGAGCAAAAGTGGACTATGTATCGAGGTTGCTGGAAACAGAGGTCCACGAATGTAATGTTGGAACAAACCTTATACATGTAATTAACGATGGAACTTTATTTCCCACAATATACGCTAAATATATACACTGAATTAAATGATTAATAATCTGAATAACAAATAAGTAGATATAGGGTTGCGTAACTTGCAATGAACACTGGAATGCGTTTTGGCGGTAAGCTGGACACGTGGCGATAAATGTAAGGAATTTATGCCAACAATGAATTATATATCAAAGTGCTCGAAATAATTGCTGTGATCCGTTTAGGATTGATTAACACTGATATCTGAAGAATAATGCACTGTATAGCTGATTTACTGGGAACGCTTGTGTTGCACAATACAATCGAACTAATACACTAGCTTCAAGACTGATCTTGGAAGCCGTTGATATAACTAAATCTACTGTAAATATTGTAGATTAAATACTCGCACACGATAATACTTGTATCCGTTAAGTATTATGTATTTATCCGCGATTTAATAGCAAAACCACTGTAGCTATTGTCTATAAATGGCGCGAATCTGGAGTAGCGATCCACACATCTGCTACGTGTGAATGCTGAGATCTGACTGAATTGGCTGTGACGCCGTTTAACATCACGAGGCGTCTTAAGCTCACACCTGCTGAGGCGGGAGACCGGAGAAAAGGCGGAAATCACTTGTATCACTCCGCTCCAAACTGCTGAGTTGCGAAAATATATTTAGCGGAGAGTTTGAATATACAAACTTACTAGACACGTAGAAAAATGCTAGTAAAACCTATAGCTTGCATGAACACCGGCCAATTTGATTTTTTTTTTTGTATTTTTATGTGTGTGTGCGATTGTCATGATATCACAAATCTGTACAGTTCAGGTGATGCTGGAATAATTTAATCTCATTAAAAAAAACTAGACCTTTGTTCTTCCGTAAGCCCTGCTTAATGAATAAATCTGGAGCTTAACTTGGAAATCAATTAAAAAAAAAAAAAACATATTCTGCATATCATAATTGCAGTCATAACTGATTAAACAAAAACATACTGGCACTTTGTTACATCAGTTTACCTGATTTTATTTATATTTACTCAGTTAATAACCTGGAGGTTCGTACATTCATCAATCTAAAAAAGTCAGTAATAAAGTTTGTGCAATATATTTTGCAAATATAAAGTGTGTGCAATACATTTTGCACGGATTATTTTAAAAGGTTTTTTAGTTATGTTAAAATATAATAGCAAGAGCCATATTCATAGTAGAGATGGGGAATATTTCTTGTAACTGTTACTTTGTAACTGTTACATGTATGTAACGGTAACGACCTGTTACAAAAAATCAAAAGTAACGGTTACCAAAGCTCCTCCTAGGATATCTTATTTTCGTCTCAACCAAAGGCGGAACCAGAAAATACTGAAAGGAGGGACCGACACAGACGAAAGTTTGCTATTATTTGGAAATCCAAAAAATGGGGGTCCTCCCCCGGGATTTTTTATTAAAAAACGAGGGAAAAACAGGTCGTCCCTTTAGCTCTTCCCACTCGTGACATCTAGATGTGAATGGTGGAACTACTAGCAGTATTGGAAATTCTGACTCCCCCCCCCCCTTTCACCACTTCTTTAACCTTTCCTACTATTCAATCCGTTTTCTCCTTTACCCTACCTATCTATTCCTATACTTTAAATTTTCGACCCAAGGAGATCCGAACACGGGACCGCTAGCATATTAGCCCTCCATCTTACCCACTACGCTATCGAGCAATCATTACAATGAGAAGCGGAAATTCATCTATTTAAGTTTATACATCTGCATGAAATGGCGGAGATTGATCATTCCCTATTAATTGCATTTGTGTGAAGTGAAATAAAATCCCTTTAGGCAGGCCTACAGGCTGAGGTAGATTTCGAAGTGCTTTTGGTTTAATTTACTGTCACTGCGCAGTTCTCTTCTTCTTTAGCCTTGGCATGATAAACCCGCAATAATAACTGCAAAAAAGAGGAAAGAGCACTTTTTTAAAACATTCAAATCTCGCCTTATATGAGAGCTATCGAGAAACTAGGTATTGATTTGTAGAGTACTCATCAAGAGCTTTTTAACGATACCCCACAAGACGTGGTTTCAAAAATTTCGAATTTCCATCCCCCACCCCTACTCGTACCCCTAAAACCCTCGTTACTGTCACTGTGAACTCCATAGGGAGTACTCTAATTTATTCCAACAAAGTTTCTCTCTATACTTCATAGGGGCCGAGATATAATTTTTTCAACATTTCAACCCCCCTCCCATGACCCCCCCCTTGGGTCAATTTTGCTCATTAACTATTGGGCCTAGAAATAACATAATAAAATTTGGTTCAAATATATTCAAAATTACGGCCGCTAGCGTGTAAAGATATATAAATATATAAGAATTCTGTATAGTTTCTCCAAATTTCTCAGCAGCTCTCCTTTTTCTCAGGGTTTTATTAAAAAATACTTTTATTTTTTGTTTTGATTTTGATTTTATTTATTTACTTATTATTATTGTTATTATTAGTTGCGTTGAGAAATTTGTCGGTGTCGAGCGAATGTAACTGGTCTGGAACAAAGTAACGTGTCGAGATTTACACCCGTTACATTATTTTCACCTGGTCCAGTTACACGGACCCGTTACTGTTATTTCCACCTGCTTGAATTAAAACTTGATATCAGCTACCATTAGACAGCGATTACTGTAATAGGTTTTGTCAAAAATTAAAAAAATATGTTAGTCTCTAACATATACATTACCTTCATTCACAAACATTTCACTTATACTGTATGGTGCTTTATCTAAAAGGCTATTAGTTAACGATCTCTTGTACTCATTTACAGGAAGATTAAGTATGTCTGTAGGTACCCAATTCAGTATTTTTTCACCAAGGCCTATATAAGAACTCTTACATTTTGATAGTCTGAAAGGACATCTATCAATTTTATCTGCTCCTCTGGTTTGATATTGGTGTACATCACTGCGCTTCTTGAAGATTGATATATTTTCTCTACACCACACTGCTACACTTAAAATATAGAGACTCGGCACTGTCAATATTCTACCCTGTATGAAGTACCTTTTGCAACTTTCTCTTGGACCAAGACTATAAAGAATCCTTATTGGTCTCTTTTGCTTAATAAACACTTCCTTAGTAGATGATGCATGTCCCCAGATTCTTATGCCATAAATAAGGTGGCAATGAAAAAAAGCAAAATACGCTAGACGTAAACAGTTGTTGTTAACACTTTGCTTGAGTCTACTCAATAGATAGATAACTCTAGACAACTTGATACATAGTTTTTGAGTGTGCGCTTTCCAGTCCAGTTTTGTGTCCATGTAAATACCTAAAAGTTTAACACTGTCATTCTCATTAATACCATTGTCTCTAATCAGACCAAAATTATACTGAATTGTCTTATCATTATTAAGTTTAAGACCATTGCTGACAAACCACTTTTGAGCCATATCAAACATAGTTTTGGCCTGATTGTCAACAACATCATAGGAAACTGCACTCGTCAATAGAGTTGTATCATCGGCGTAGATTATACTTTTGCCTGATATATTGCGAGGCAAATCATTGATTACTACCAGGAAAAGAAGAGGCCCTATAACGGAACCTTGAGGAACTCCAGTTTCACATTTTAAACAGCTTGAAGATTTATTGTTGACGCATACTAGCTGACTCCTTTGATCAAGGTAGGACTCAATGAGTTTACAAGCTCGTTCACTAATACCATAATATAACAACTTGGAAATCACTATCTCATGAGAAACCGTGTCATAGGCTTTAGATAAGTCACACAACGTAGCTCTGACAAGATTTCTTTTTTCAAAAGCATCTAGAATAAAAGAATACATTTCATCCACTGCATCTATGGTAGATTTGCAATCTCTATATGCAAACTGCGCTACATCAAGCAGGTTATGCATTTCAAAGTAGTTCATGAGTTGCTTGACCATAACGGCCTCTAAGATTTTAGATAAGACCGGAACAACAGATATAGGTCTGAAGTTAGCTGGATCATTTGGATCACCTCTTTTAAAAATAGGAGCCACTTTTGATATCTTTAAAACCTGTGGGAAAATCCCCTCTATAAGGCAACTATTAATACAACTGGTTAGAGGTCCAGTGATTTCACTAGCAATCTGTCTTATAAAATCGTTCGACATTTCGTAAAAATCTTTACTTTTGGATATTTTAAGTTTCTGAAGAATTTCTAGGATTGTTTTTTCTTCTACAGGAGCCCAATCAAACTGCAGTTCATGTGTATTGTCACCAAGGAGTGCTTTAACTTCATCACAGTCGGCAGGAACACTCAATCTTATGGATTCCACTGAATCAATAAAATAATGATTAAGAACATCAGGATTAATCTTACAGACGTTTTTCTGTGCAGATTTTCCACTTTCGTGCTGAATCACTGTCCAAGCCGCTTTACATTTGTTTCTTGAGTTACATATGAATTGCTCAATGGCTGTACGCTTTGTAAGGTCTAATTGTTTCCTATAATTCTTCTTACATACATTGTAGTTATTTTTATCCACTTCTTGTCTTGTGATTTTATATATATCCCAGTAGGTAATCATCAATAGTCTTAGTTTCTCCAGATCACTATTAAACCAATTCAGGAGTCTTTTACGAGGTTTGTTTCTAAATGCACGTACTGGAAAACAGTCTTTGAATAATGTTACTAATGTATTAAAGAAGTTAGAAAATTTTTCTTCAGCATCACCTTTAAGCTCCCAATTGTGACTTGCTAAGTAGCTCCTAAATTGAATTAGGCGCTGTGTCGTTATAGGCCTAATAAAGCTGATAGCACTGCTCATTGACTTTTTCATCGATTGATAACTCAAACACTACTGCTGCATGATCTGACAAGCCGGGGTCAACGACCGTCACATGGTATCTACCCCTATCCAGATCTGTAACTATATTGTCCAAGCATGCTTGGTTACGAGTAGGCTTGTCATTTGTGACGTGTAGATTGTACATTCTAAGTAAATTACCAAAAGTCTCAGTCCTTTTAACATCCACACTTAAGTCTATATTAAAATCGGAGCATATGATTAGTCTGTCTTAGGCTGCATAGCACTTATATATGTCAAAAACTGATCGAACATTTAAAAAAATGATTCTACTTTTCCATTGCATGATCAATAAATAGACACAATGATGACCTTGTCCTGGGTTAACCTAATAGCAGTTATTTCACAATCCTTCTCGAGGCAATAAAGGTTACAGTCAATCACTTCAAATTCGAAATGGTCTTTTATTAAGATTGCAGCCCCTCCACCGTGGGTAACTGTTCTGCAATAGGCACTAGCAAGAATATAACCTCTCATACTGTAGTATGATATTTCATCTGTGTTACACCAATGTTCATTAATACTGATTACTTCATATTTATTCTGAATCAGAATACACTCTAATTCGTTGACTTTATTTTTAATTGATTGTATGTTGATATGCATTATACTGATATAGTTGTTAAAATGGTCTTCTTTATTTCTGTGGATGGATGTATTCACCATATGAGCGTCTATAGGGCCGTGCCGTCCTTGGTCTCGTTTATCCTCTTGAATAAAAAACGACGAAGTGTTACTCCCTCTGGCCAGAATTCAGCCTTCATGAAATCATCCTTGTGGGCGAAATCAGTACAGAGTTTAAAACTACAGTTAGTACCTTTTGAAACCAGTTTTTCTACTCCACAATTGACACCTGGAAAAGTCGTATCAATATAACTTTTCACTTCTTGAATGGTTGTTCCATTTTTTACCTTGCCTAGATGAAACCATGCTTTTTTTACTCCTTTTAGTTGCGGATTATTCTCATTTTGAGGCTTGGAGCCTACAAGAACATTTTGCGTCTTAGGCCTAGACCTGTTCACTGCTAGATGATCAGTAGAGTTAGGCCTTTGTGCACCGATATTTACTTCTCCTTCATTTACCTCAGAGCTGTGATGCAAGGTGCGTTTTCTTGTTGATTTGCTAAGAACTTCAGTCCATTTGGTTTTGTCTATCTCTTCTCTTCCTTGATTTTCACTGTTAATACGAGTATTTCTCGTATCATCCTTGCCTTGAGACAGTAATGGAAATTCATTTTCGTCAAGATGATCACAATTTTTGTCAATCACGGCACTGTTCGTACTGTTTTTATGTAAAACCGCTGAACCAGTTGCCACGCCTACCAGTTTGCTGTTTTTTTCCACAGCCCTAGTTGTTGATAGTATTTCTACCTGTTTTGTTAATATGTTTATTTTATCTCGAAGTTCTATAATAATGTCATCTTTTTGTTTAATAACGTATTTAAAAATACGCACGTCCACTTTATTATCCGAATCTGATATACCTAAAAGAGCATCATGAAATGCTTCGTCAATATCCGTTACACTGGCTACACTATTTTCATGAATATTCACAGATTCACTATTTCCGCAGCACTTGATGGTTTCTTCATCCACAAACGGTATAGTATTTATCAATTTTGCACAGCTGGGGTGGAAAACATTTCCACAATCCGAACATTTTAAGCCGTTTATTAATTTTGCTTTACAACGCTTGCATGAGAGCGTACTGATAGAACTGTTCTGAAGAACCATATCAAAGAGTACGGAGAGCGCAGCGGCACGTCCTCACTCAACGACTTCCGACGTTACACGGACCCGTTACTGTTATTTCCACCTGCTCCAGTTACTCTGACCTGTTACTGTTACTCTCGCCTGCTCCAGTTACTCGGACCCGTTACTGTTATTTCCACCTGTTCCAGTTACTCTGACCTGTTACAGTTAATTCTAATATTTCTGTTACAAGTGTTTTATCCGTGACTTTCGCCTCGTTCCGCTACATCTGTTACTTCCAATATTAAAAAAAATAATAATTAAAAAAATAAAAATAATAAAAAATAAAAAAAAAACAATAAAATATAAAAATAATAAAAAATAAAAATAACAAAAAATAAGAATAAAAATAACAAAAAATAAGAATAAAAAATAACAAAAATTAAAAATTATAAAAAATAAATTTAAAAAAGTTATTTTCTTAATTATTAATGGGCGTATAGAGTTCATGCATAGAATTCATGCTGTCTGATCTCATGTATATTTCTTGCTTTACATACCACTTAAAAATTTATCAAAATACGATATTGCCTTTACTGGATAATTTAAACTTAGAATGTGGGTATATAGCATGAAATGTGAATTCAATAACTGTAGTAAATTATTCGAAATAATATTGATAATTTTACTACTAATAATAAAATCCCTATAATATAAAGCCATACGGCTGACTGACTGACTGACTCACTGACATTAATGTTTTCCCACTTCCAGATGAGCTAGAAACTTGAAATTTGGTACACATATAGCTTTTAGGCTGTAAACAGGAAAATTCCAAAAAGTTTTTTTTTTTTTTTTTTTTTAATTTTTAGCCCTAAAACCCCCGAGTAAGGGCTCGCTCACTCACATTAACGTTTGCCCACTTCCAGATGAGCTAGAAACTTTAAATTTGGTACACATATAGCTTTTAAGCTCTAAACCACAGGAAAATTCCAAAAAGTTTTTTTTTTAATTTTTAGCCCTAAAAACCTCCGAAAAAGGGCTCGCTCACTTCGAGATGAGCTAGAAACTTGAAATTTGGTACACATATAGCTATTGGGCTGTAAACCACAGGAAAATTCCAAAAAAGTGTTTTTATTTTATTTTTAGCTCTAAAAACTCCCGAAAAAGGGCTCGCTCACTGACATTACTGTTTGCCCACTTCCAGAAGAGCTAGAAACTTGAAATTTGGTACACATGTAGCTTTTAGGCTGTAAACCATAGGAAAATTCCAAAAAAGTAATTTTTTAAAATTTTTAGCCCTATAACCCCCGAAAAAGGGCTCGCTCACTGACATTACTGTTTGCCCACTTCCAGATGAGCTAGAAACTTTAAATTTGGTACACATATAGCTTATAGGCTGTAAACCATAGGAAAATTCCAAAAAAAGTATTTTTTTAATTTTTAGCACTATAACCCCCGAAAAAGGGCTCGCTCACTGACATTACAGCTAGAAACTTTAAATTTGGTACACATATAACTTTTAGGCTGTAAACCACAGGAAAATTCCAAAAAGTAGTTTTTATATTTTTAGCCCTAAAAACCCCCGAAAAAAGGGCTCGCTCACTGATATGAATGCTTGCCCACTTCCAGATGAGCTAGAAACTAGAAATTTGGTATACTTATATCTTTTAGGCTGTAAACGACAGGAAAATTCCAAAAAGTTTATTTTCATGACGATAATCGATGTTTTTTACATCGATGGAAAACAACTGTTCTTGCTACATCGATGTTTCTCCCCGACATGGATGTTTTTGTAACAAAAAGAAGATTAATAGGCTACCTTGGTTCTACGATATAATTTTATTTACAGGAGCTTAATTTCCCAAAACATTAATTTTTTACATCGATTGTTTTCATGGAAATACTTCTGTTTATTTATGAATTTTGCCTAATTTTCTGATACCACGGCATTTTTTAAATATACATCGATGTTTTTTGTCTAAATACATCGATTTTTTTCAGGCCGATATCATCGTCATATCGATGGTTATCTCCGATTTTAACTATCGATTATCATCCCTAATTGAAAGCTTAATTTTACAACTGTTTTTTATTTCGGGGGGTCCCTCCCTAGAGCCCCAGCCTTGGCTACGTCCATAACCGTTGTGGGGGGGGGGAGATAAAGGGCATTCCCCTACAAGTGGGAAGTGATCTGGCGATTAACTATATACAAGAAAAGTAACAGGTAACGGTTATAAATAACAGTTACTTTCGTGTAACTGTAACAGTAACGTAACTGTTCCAAAAAAAGTATCAGATTCCCATCTCTAATTCATAGTGGCGAGGCATGTAATATTGCCTTTAGCATTTGTGTTCGCTCTGCCATATTTGAAGCTTATTTCGGAGATTCCCGCCAACGAGTTTTCTGATGTAATCTCCTGCAGGAAATTCTTCATCCAAATATTTGAAAAGTAGTAATAGTTTTCTGACATAATATAATATTTAAGATCAAATAACATAACATAATATTTACAGTAAATAACATAATATGTTAATATTAAAATAAATCACCTTATAATTTAAACAACATTGAAATAAATAGTAGGTTACTTGTAATAGGTGACCTGTAACAGCTAGCAGCAACACAGCAATTCTAAGCCGGGGGGGGGGGGGGCTCTGAAATCGACAAATATATAATTAAATACATTTACTCCTCTGTATTCTGAGATTGTATGGAGGACGGGAAAATGCCTTTCCGTCCGTGTATCTGAAGGCGCGATAACTCTCATACGCTTTATCGGACTTTTGTAAAACCAAACAAGGAAACTAGGAAGATAAGGGAACTCACGGGTAGTAGGATCGGATTCTTTCGGACGGAGAAGAAGGTTTAGGTTATAGAACATCCTCAATCAATGCCAGACGTTATAAAAATCTTCAACAAATAGGCCTAAAGTACAGAATACAAGAGGAGTTATGAATACAAAATACAAGTTTTCAGATAATCGCCTATTTAACTCCTTCTGGCACTTTGTTACACCATTTTACCTGATTTTATTTCTAACATATTTGGCTATGATATTCATCATCTCACACTTAGGCTAAGTATACTAAGCATTTAGCATATTTCTTTGTAATAGTTTGTTTTCCCCTTGTTTATAATTGTGTATCCTGTGCACGCACACACAGACACACATGCAAACGCACACAATATATAATTTTTAGTTCATTTTTTTGTTTTCCACATTCTGTCCTGATTTTAATTTGTTGATAATGATACATTTTTGTCTTATATTCCGACAACATTACTATTTTATTGTAAATATTTTTATTGTATTTTTGAAGGTGTACATATGTTGTATTTTGTATTCATCCTGGTTGAGTGAAAGAAAATGCCATTTGACCTTAACTCTGCGAGGCAAAATAAAACATTATTGTTATTATTATTATGTGCCAGAATGATAGAACAGTACACCTTTCTGAAAAACTAAATACCCAATTCCTGCTTATATTAGAATGTGAAATGAGAAAATTCTGTTTCCCTTGCTTATGGTAGAGAAACTTACATGATTGCATGCCATCAGATTTTTAATTTGGTGTATACAAACTGCATCCTAATCCATTACAGTCGCACAATTAACACAATGGTGATTATAAATTTAAGTTCCGGGAATTTACGTTGCAAGTGAAATTTTAATCTCAAATATATTTTGATAACTACTTAGTACATGAACCATTGACCAATTCCTTGTAGATTTCGCCAATTACAAGTGAATGTTTTAGCGATTTTTTCTATTTTTTATTACTTTCTTTTTATTGCAGCTACGTATAGGCTACTATCTTATTTGGGCCTAAGAGACATGAAAATGGGGACTGGAGAAAACTGCATAACGACGAGCTTCATTACCTGTACTCTTCACCGGATATAGTAAGCGTAATTAAATCACGGAGGATGAAATGGGCTGGACATGGGGGAGGAAAGACATGCCTCAAAAATATTGACTGGGAGACCTGAAGGGAAAATGCAACTTGCAAGACTTAGACGTAGGTGGGAGGACAATATTAGGATAATAATATGATAATATTATAGGAAAAAAATCCTCTGACACTGGGACTTGAACCCCGGAACTTTGGCTATCCGTACCAATGCTCTTACCAACTGAGCTACGCCAGAATTCAATTCACAGCGCCAGATAGAATCTTTCTCCTATGACTGGCTGCCCTTAATGGTCAACTCCGCTGACAGACAAGTTATGTTATATGTAGACCTGGGATTTTAGGCTCCAAAAAAATTAGTTTTAGGCACCTAAAACAGGCTTTTAAAAGAGAAAATAGGCACTTAAAATATGCTTTAAAAATTGTGTAAATAGATAGAAAATATACTTTAAAGTATTACACTTAAACTATAACATGGTCTTTTTTTACTGCAAGAAACGTGGTATACCTTTAACAGAATTAACTGCAAAATTAGGCATCACGAACTATATTCACTTAAACAGATGTTCTTTCACTGGTGACTCGACACAGTAGTCCTTCCCCCTTAATCCTCCCCTTCCCCGTCAGTCAGCATTCTTTTAGCGACAGTTGTTTGGAATAATCAAGTTTCTGTGAAAAACCCCACCTCTGCTGTTCTGCTTTTCATTGAGGGATGTCCATTACAAAATTTAAAAAATTACAGAAGTTGAATGTACAAAATAGGCATTTTAGGCACTAAAATAGTAAAATAGGCTCTAAAGGTCCAAATAGGCATTTTAGGACACTATAAAACTCTATAAATGTAAGTGATTTATCATGGAACGTCCACATATTTAAAAATTTTCATGTTATCTCATAAGGAACAAAATAGGCATTTGCCTTAAAATCCCAGGTCTAGTTATATGCAGTACTGTGAGGCACACTAATTAGTGATTTTGTGACCGGGCTTTCACTGTTATTGTGCAGTTACATTCAAGATAGATATATGCATAAGTTTATGCATTCATGTACCACATTGTTGTCTCTGTTGGACATTATATGATACTGTAATAGCATAGGCGTAACCAGGCCGACCATATGGGGGGGGGTTATAACGTCTGGGGGGTCCTGGGGTCCTCCCCCGGAAAATTTTAAAAATCAAGACGCAAAGTAACGAGTTTTAAGCTTCCCACGCTTTATACTTGTATTAAGTAATTTATGGGCAGACTTAAAAAAGTTATACATTTCTCCTTTTTTTTAATCAATGGGGGGTTCAAACCCCCAAATCCCCCCCCCCTCGGTACGCCTATGGATAATAGGATAGATTTAAGAGAAGTAGGATTTGCGAGGGATGTTTGGATGGAGTTAGAACAGAATAGGGTTGAATGGCGGGCTCAGGTAAGCGTGGCAATGAACCTTTGGGTTCCATAAAATAGATAATATTCCTTTAGCTTGCTTAGGAATTGTCTATTGTCATTGAGTAAGTTGAGTACATGTACTATCTTTAAATGTAAATTCATCAGGATAGCACACTGAAATTTCATCTTAGCGTCCTTGATCTTGAAAGGTGACTTCTGTGATTAAATCAATGACGCTAACAACGATTCGAATCGTAATACAATATATTAAAGATTGCAGAATATAATACAACAAAATTCAGTAGCAAACATCTGCAAAACGATCAGCTGTTTACAGTTATCGACCGTCTTGATTATTTAGGCTACATAAGGTTAAACAAGGTTTACAGGCAGTTTAAACTGTGTGTAACTTCCCAATATTGTTTAAGCATTGTTTCATAAGGAAAACCTTTATTTCACATCTGTGTACAAAGTATAGTGTGTTTCACATAAGAGTTGGCCAATCGTGCGGGTTTCTGCGTCGAGGCGGCGGCCATTGCTCTCCTGAGCGATCGCAAAAAAGCCGCTAACGGTGTAATGATTTAGGTTCTCACAATTGCAATTAAAATTACAATGAAAATAACCACATACCTCATCACAAAATGTGTTGGAAATGTCCTCCCCTTGCATCCACATAACACTGGCACCTTTTCTAGTAAATTTTCCTTCACGCGCGTAAGTTCAGCGCCCGAGATAGAGATGATTTCTTTTGTGATATTCCTTTCGTTCTTATTGGTCAAACCCCCTTACATTAGAAGAACTTAAAGACAATATCACAAGAGAAATTAAATCTGTCTCGGAAGCTGAACTTATGCGCGTGAAAGAAAATTGTCTGAAAAGGTGCCAGTGCTGTGTGGATGCAAAAGGAGGACATTTCCAACATCTCTTAAAACTGGTACGTGGTTATTAAGTGCCAGTATGGTACTTTATGAGATTGTGTGGTGGACGAAAAAATGTCTGTCCGTCTGTCCGTGTGTCTGTACGCACCATAACTCAAATACGCTGTATCGGATTTCCATGAAACTTGGTATACCCATTTATGACGTCCATAAGAAGTGCCTTATTGAATTTGAACCTAATCTGTTGACCGGTACCGGAGTAAAACCCAATTTAGTGTATATTTTAAAGACGCGGTAACTCAAATACGCTTTACCGGATTTTTATGAAACTTGGTATACACATTTATAATGTCCATGGGAAGACGTCTATTCATAATGGATAAAATCGGTTGACCTGTTTCGGAGTAATGCTCAATTTAGTGTCTATTTTATGGTAATATACGTATTCGAAAGAATTTATAAAAAAAATGAAAATCAGTTATCTTGACAACATAGCCTATTGTTTTACTGTGATCTTATAAGGCCTTGGAAATTAAAATACAGGTAGCTATGACAAAAAACATATTGATTTACATGCGCTTATCCAAAGAAGGCAGTGGCTTATCCAACTAGACCGTTAAAATGACCCAGGTGGCCGAGATGGTAGACCTTTCTTCTTCCGTAAGCCCTGCTTAATGAATAAATCTGGAGCTTAACTTGGAAATCAATTTAAAAAGAAAACACATTCTGCATATCATAATTGCAGTCATAACTGATTAAAAAAAACATACTGGCACTTTGTTACATCAGTTTACCTGATTTTATTTTCATTGCAATTTTAACTGTAATCGTGAGAACCTGAATCATTGCACCGTTAGCAGCTTTATTTGCGTAGATATTTCACCTCATCGTTCGGGAGTTAGAGCTGTGGCCGCCGTGACGCAGAAACACGATATGACGAACATTGGAAGAGGGATCATGTATTTTATGCAGTATTTATCAGAGGCAAGCGTATTTATAAAATAAGTACCTTGTCTATTAATAATCTAAATGGCTTCTTCCTTAAGAATAATCGAGGAAGTATTTCCTTCCACCCAGGAAGGAATGATTATAGGGCGTTCCCACCTACTGCCTAATGCAGATCGTAAGCTGCCCATGTGGGACATGCCTTCGCCTTAACAATTCAAAATGGTTGCATAATCCATGCTCTGTTGTCCAGGTCGTGTTTTGTGCAGACCGGCCATTATGTAGATAGGTCTAATACGCTAAGACACTTAGAGCTCGATCCCGAAATATAGATTTTTAAAATTTATGTACGCATTTATTAAGTGCCTGAATGATACTTTATGGTGGACGGGAAAATGTCTGTCCGTCTGTCTCTCTCTCCGTGTTTCTGTACGCGAGATAACTCAAATACGCTTTATCGGATTTTCATGAAACTTGGTATACGTATTTATAACGACCATGGGAAGTTGCCTATTGATATTGGACCATTCGATTAACCGGTAGCAGATTAATGCCCAATTTAGTGCCTATTTTATGGTAGGCCTAATCTCTATATATATAAAAGGCTTTGTCCTGACTGAATGAATGAATGGCTGACTGACTGATTGATTGAATGACAGGAATCAACGTACAGCCTAAACTATAACAGGTAGAGACTTGGAATTTTGACAGTACCTTCGTTTCATAATGTAGGTGCTCACTAAGAAAGGATTTTGAAAAATTCTGATTCTAAATGCCAAAAATTAAATGTTTTTGAAAATACTTAATCCCTTTTTACATAGAATTATCAATTCCAAATCACAGAATATATTGTTGCCAAATGGTATCAGGTGGGCTTGGAAAATACAATTGAAATGCACTTTTGACAAATAAGAGAAGTTATCAAAATAATTCATGTTATAAATAAATATTACAGAATGAAATCCACTAAAATAATGGAATCACATAACTTTCTCTACCCTGGACATAGAGAAAACAAAACGAGGTATGGTAATGTGTATATTATTATATTATATCGCAGGTTTTTGGAGAGAAAAGTATGAAAGTGATAATGCTTTATGGTAACATAAGAGTGGGAAATTTCCCGCCTCGATATTACAATTTTATGTTACAGGAATTTCTGTTTCATCTTATTTAAACCTCTACCAGGCTTGCTGTGCACTGTACAAGCGATGGGATGCAACATTCTAGATCCTCTATGAGCCATAAAAAACTATATCAAGCGTTTTCTGAGGGAATAGTTTGAGTGTAATAAGTCGTTCTTCCTATTTCAAATTATAAATGCCTATATAAGGACCTAGAATTTAAAATTGAAAATCCTTCATAAGCTAATTTCCAATTACAAAATACAAAACCCGGGCGATGCCGGGTCTTTTAAGCTAGTATATTATACAGAATTTATCAAAATAATGCAAGTCAGTTCTCATGGTTTCATATTGTTTTACAGTGATGATATATGGCTTTGGAAGTTGCAATTCAAATAACTTGGACATATCCCTTCACATATGTTTATCAAACTAGACCAGATCTTCCATAAGCCCTGCTTAATGAATCGATCTGGAACTTAACTCGGAGATCGATTATTATTTTCTGCATATCATAATTGCAGTTATAACTGATTAAACTAAAGCATTCTGGCACTTCGTTACGTCAGTATACCTGATTTTATTTATTTATATACCGGTCTCTCAACTTCTCGTATTTGAGGTGTTCCGTATTAGGTCTATGGATGTTATTCCAGTATCATAAGCGAACGAGAATTGCGATTTAATTATAATTTGATATATTTGAAATGATAGACGAATATTGATGTTTACCCACTTAAAAATGGCCTGGTTTCGATTCCAGTTTGGGACAAGTTATTTAGGTGGGGCTTCTTCCGGGGTTTACTCTCATCTGTGGGATAAATACGGATAAATATGGGTAACCTGTGGTCTCCGTATGTCATCTGGCCGTCATTATTGTCTTCATCCCATCCCTTGTTCGGAATGTGTGAGTGATGGGTATCGTCCTATGTGTTCGTGATCGGAGGTGGCCCCGGCATTGGACTGATCATTCATCCGGGGAGGCTCTCCATGCCCTTCTGTAGTCAAAAAGTATGTATGTGATCCATAGAAACTCCCTCCCCGACGGGTCACAGCCCTGTAAGGAATATTATGCTCTAGTTTTTGCTGGTTATTAATTTCACAATACTGTGCCCAGTCTCACATTATAGCCTAATTCTTCTCTCAACCGAATTTTTCATCTTTACAACAAACTGGAGCATATGCAAACGATCTAAGTTGAAATAATTTAAAGAAAAAATTAAATCACAGAACAGTTTTCAATTTATGTTTCTTCAAACTTGTGTTGGAAAGAAGGCTACTCGTATTTGTATCAATAATTTTTCTCTCCTTATTTAAGTTGTACATACATACATACATATATTACATACATAGATACATACATATTTAACGACACAATACATGCTGTGAAGGCGGCAAAATCAAAAAATGAATGTGGAATAACTGAGTGTTATTACAACATTCCAGAGAGGGTTTAATGCTTTTCTTAAATTATTTTGTAACAGTACCAAATTATTTCTGATACCGTAGTCTCTATTTCCAAATGAAAACTAGAGTGTTACCTCATTCATATGTACTGATAATGTTACTTTCACTCAAGTTTAAATTATATAAGTGTTTGTGTGTTTTATTAGTATTTTGCTATATCAAGGGAACTTTAGACATAGATTTCGGTTTATAGCAAATCAATCAAATTACAGCTGTTTACAGCAAGAATTAGAAAGTCTGGACTGCCAGGAAATAAATAATTTAATAGAAAAAGACTTTGCGAGAATTGTGTTTTTACGAGAGGTAAATAGTTTCACTACCAGAATTAAAATTTTAAATATGTATACCATGCGATGTTCAGCTCAGTGGGGGGAATCCATGAACGTGATGATGGTAATAAAATATTAATAAAAGTAATAATAATAATAATAATAATAATAATAATAATAATAATAATAATATGAAATGTCTAAAGATGATTTTGTGAGAAAAATGAGTTCATCTTTCAGTTAGGAGGAAATTGTGAGGGGTGTATGTAATCTGCGCCACTGTTGACACCGAATTTGAAATAGAATAGAAATGAGATGTGTAAACTGCGGCACACAAATATGTAGGTTGCGGCAGTAGTTATAGGCAAACAAAAGTTAGACCTTTTATGTGAATGTTCGTTTCTATTCATTTACAATTTTTTGCACATGAGGTGATGGGAGCGTACTTGTCTGTAGGTTGGTACCATTCTATGTATGTTGGTAACGAGTGCTTTATCTGCTCTATCTTTAGGTTGGTAACAACTTTCATATGAGAACAAAGTGCTCATGCAAAAAAAAAAAAAAAGATATTGTTTTTAACGTTTTTTAAAATGACAAAGCTACTAAGCCTAACATTTTTAACCACACCTATGCAATTTCATACCCAGTCCTAAATCTGGAGAAATGGGAAGGAAAATGTTAGTGCGTTAGTATGACGGTGGCGCAGTTTGCATCCTGTAGGTTGGGGAAAAAGGTAGAAATGGCGCAGATTACCTTCTCCCATTCTGAGTTGTATGAAGAATATTGCATCACTTCCAACAAGCTAAAGATTACACCAAAGATTAGCTTAAATAACATCCTCTTCCGGAGAATATGTAATTATGACGAACGATATAACGGTTGCAGTCCCCTATGCTGTTCTTATAACTAGAGACCGGATTTTAAAGGGAATTCCTTTTTTTATATTTCATCACAAAACGTGATAAAATTGAACAGGACATTACTGAGTAAGTTTCAACTGCAAATGACCTGGTTTTAACGTCCCTTTTGCCTTTTTTTAGGGACTTTCCTTTCCAATACCTTTTTTGCTAATTTATTTCGAAAAATTCGTAAATTACCCAGTATTTGGCAATATGAAAACATTAAAAATTGTTTTCACTGATTCACCATTGAAAAAATAATTCCTCCCAGCAGAATAGAGCGTTACAGGGAAATTACAGGCTTGCCATTGCCTAAGTTTCCCATTATAACAAGGTGGGGAACATGGATTTCGTGTGCTATTTTCCTCTGTGAGAGTTTCAACAAGATCAAAAAATTTCTTCAGTCATTTGATGTTATAGAATCAGCAGCTGTAGAGCAAGCAAAGGCTTTACATAAAACAAACTTGTATCTCTCTGTTGAATTTTTACACTCTCTTACTTTTATATCCCTTTTTTCGGTAATAATTTTCCCTTTTTCCCCAACTTTTTTCGTCCTTTTTTGGGTGAAAATTTTCCCTTTAAAATCCGGTCCCTACTTATAACATTATGAAAAGGTAAAGATGCAACAGTGACAAAATATAGGCCTATGTAGGCTTACAGAAATAGTCGAAGTACAGTCCAATGTAGACCTACTTGTGTTACAAAGTTATCTCTCTCTCTCTCTCAGTCGTAGTTTCACCTCTCCCTTTTAGGACTTAAGCGACCCAAGCCGCCCGGGCCTTACAAGGCCGCGACCTGCCGGAAGAGGGATTATCTTTGGATCACATGCATACTTTTTTGACCAGACAAGGACATGGAGGGCCTCCCCGGATAAGTGATCAGCCCAATGCCGGGGCCACCTCCGAGACAGCACGAACACATAGGACGAGACACACCATTCACATACTTACTCACTCCAATCAAGGCGAGGATTAGATAATGATAATGACGGCCAGATGATATCTGGGGACCACAAGGGCCTAAAGTTACCCGACATTTGTCTCAAAGGTGAGGGAAAAAACCTCACCTAGGTAACTTGTCCCGACCAGGAATCGAACCCGGGCCCGCTGCGTGAGAGGATTGTATGCATCCCCTGAGCCACAGCGGTGGACTACAAAATATTATACAAACAGTAAAATTCTATGCAAAGTTGGAATAGTGAACAAACATGAAATTTCAGTTTAAGGGAAGGTAAAAGTTGACCAAATGTTAATTCAAATCGAAATGAGGCTTGTCCAGCAAGGATTATGCTATTTTTCATTAGATTACGAATAGTTTTTTTTTACTGTTATCTTTGATACGTAAACAAATCCATACTTTTAATGAGAGAGAATAAGTTTTATTTTATTAAAAATTATGCTGCTTCAATTTAACAAGTAACTAAGTCCCTCCACTCTCAGATTTAACTTATGTGTATTTTCGTCTGTGTCATCAACATGGCCCGGATTCTGAGGACCAAAAATTGTTTGAAAAATTACCCTACATTTTAAAGAAAATGACTTAATAATTATAAAAAAATGAAAGTATAAACTGATATTTTATTTATAAAAATGTATTATTGTACACACAAAGTTATAGACTAATTTGTACTGTCGTGGATTACGTTCTTTCCTCACGGAAATTTATACTGGCACTGAGGCACTGGCGAGTCAGACTTCTGCATTTCCTTTTATGGTCTGCCGGATTATATTATTGTTTGAGGGTAAACAATAGTTTACACTCTCAAATCCAAGCAGATGGTAGACTCTGGTGCCAAGTCAGGCTAATAACAATAGTAATATAATACAAAATTTTGTCGTTTCTTTGATTCTCATTTCCGACTGAGACATGACAACACTTCAACACCGATTTTTTCCGTCTTGCATAAAACAAACAACACTTCAAAGACAGCACCGCTAGCAACGAAAAAAATTGTTAACACACTCAATGTAATGCATGAAAATGACTAAATAAGGAAACAAATGACACGAATATGACAAAATAATGACGTAAAATTGAAATAAATTCCCTAATAATATAAACTTGCATAAAATGACAAAAAAACCTAATAAAATGCATTTCTATAATATAGAGGCCATGATTAGGATTTATCCATAAGTTGGCAATGTCTATGCAGCATTAATAAAAAGATGACGTGTCATTAGAATCCGGACCCTGGTCATCAATATATGTAAATAAGAAGCTGTAGAGGAGTTTCGTCTTAATCCACTGTAGCAGGGAAGCTGTAATAGCAGAAGCCAGTTTTTTTACTTCCTCACATGCCTTGTTACAGTCGAAAAGAGGTGGTTTGACTTCAGGCATTGGGGAGCATTGTAAAAGAGATTGCCGAGGAAAAAAAAAAGTACCTTATAAGCTAAACAAAATAAAACAAAAAGGGGAAAACAGCAGAAGAAGCCATTCCGAAGTTCCAAAACCTCTGGCAATATAGCTTAAACATACTGCATTATACATAAGTTACTCTTCTCTTTTACAGTCTTCATATTTCTAAATAGCCTGAAGGGCGTGATCCGAATTTACACGTGCGGAATTCTAAACGATAGCTTTTATGGCATGAACAGCAACTCTGAGAGTAAGAGTCTATTAGAAGAGACACACAAAAATGTAGAAAATAAGACAGATACTTAAAATATGAAGAAAGAAGGTGAAAGAAAAAATATAAGAAGAGATTCGAAAATGGAATAAAAAGAGAAGACCCAAGGTTGCAGGTTCGATCCTGGCCCAGATCGATGGTATTTATGTGTGCATAATGTGATAGGCCCATGTGAGTAGATTTACTGGCATGTAAAAGAACTCCTGCGGGACAAAATCCCGGCACACCGGCGACGGTCACAGGCCTAAGTTGCAGTACATCCCCGTCGTTAAATAACCATATACTGCAATATCAATACACAATTCCTAAGCAAGCTTAAGGAATAGGCCTATTATCTATTTTATGGAACCCGGAGGTTCATTGCTGCGCTTACCTGAGCCATCCAACCATCCTTCCCAAATCCTACTTCCCTTAAATGTATCCTAATATTGTCCTCCCACCTAAATCTACGTCTTCCAAGTGGTCTTTTCCTTTCGGGTCTCTCAGTCAATATTTTTACTTCCTCTGCCCGTACGATAGGTACAAAAGGTAGAGGAAGTAGGCCTATTGTTTTCGACCCTAAAATTCGAAGTTGAGTTTTTAGCATATATGCACGTTTCAAGGCCCCCTGAATCCAAAAATACTATTTTTGGAAACATGTCTGTGTGTGTGTCTGTGTGTCTGTGTGTCTGTCTGTGTGGAAGTTTGTGAATAGGCTAGCTCCGAAACGGAGAATCATATGAAAACAAAATTTCGTATTTGGGTCAGGTACCTTCTGAAGATGTGATTCGAAGATGGCGACAAATTTCTCTTATTTTTAAGGGGACTTTACATGAAGAAATTTTCGTTTTTCGCGATTTTCTCGAAAACGGCTCTAACGATTTTCTTTAAAATTTGCACATGTGTTCCTTTTACTGAGAGCTAAAACTTTTATTTGAAACTTTTTTTTCGAAAAAATTCTCTGAGGGTAGTTACAAGCCACCCACTGTTCACCCACTGTTTGTAGAAATTTTGTCTTGCGTGATGAACAACTGAATACGCGCTCTTTCACGGCCTCTTATTCTATATAAGAATGTGAAGTGAGAAAGATGTATTGTTGGCCAGGTATAGAGTAAAGAAGTATCTGAGGGAAATATTCGATAAATTTCGGAAATTATTCTTTACGGCGGAAAGTTCAATAAACGTCTGCAGTCACTTGTTCTTTTTTTTTAAGTGTGTTATATAGGCCCTAGCCTGCGCTTTTAGTCGCATCATTGAAAGAAGAGGTATTTATAGGATAATTAGCGTAAAATTGTGTCTTGCGATTCTGTAAAAGGATATGTGAATACTGCTAACTTTTATTTGGGCAGAGGAAGTTATGTGACTTTCACATCAGATTTTTTTAGATATGTCTTTCCTCCTCCATGCGCGCAATATGTCTAGCCCATTTCATATTCCATGATTTAATTGCCCTTACTATATCCAGTGAAGAGTACAGGTTACGAAGCTCGTCGTTATGCAGTTTTCTCCAGTCCCCATTTTCATCTCTCTTAGGCCCGAATATTTTCCTAAGCACCCTGTTTTCAAACACACTCAGAATATGTTCTTCCCGAAGAGTAAGCGACCATGTCTCACATCCATAATAATACAACCGGCAGGATAATTGCCTTATACATTTTTATTTTTAGATTTCTGGACAGAAGACGAGAAGATAAGAGTTTCTGAACTGCATAAGAACGAGCATTTCCTGATTTGAGTCTACAGTTAACTTTTACCTTAACATCATTTGTACCTGTAACTATTGCTCCCAGATATTTAAATTTCTCTACTTTTTCGGACGAATTACCGGCTATTCTAATATTCTGTAGGGCATTATTTTGACGTTTCATGATATATACAGTAGTTGGTTTTTTCTGTATTTTTTTCACTCCAACATTCCTGTAGGCATCGAAAAGACTATCTGCATTTCTCTCGATTGTGTTTATGTCGTCGCCCAACATACAAATGTCATCTGCATAAGCTAAAATTGGATGATTGCCATTTAATTCTAGCCCCACCTTGTTTCCCTGAACTTTAGTAATGGTGTAACTTATTCCAAAGCGAAATTAAAAAGTAAAGGCGATAGTGCATCTCCTTGCTTCAAGCCGCTTTTGATAGTAAACTTATCTGAAATAAATTTCCCATCCCTGACTCTACTATAGGTTTCATTAGACACATTTTGATTAATCTAACTAAATTTTTTGGTATCCCAAACTCAATGAGGATATTGTACAATTTTTCTCGCCTAACTGAATCATATGCTTTATATATATATATATATATGTGTGTGTGTGTGTGTGTGTGTGTGTGTGTGTGTGTGTGTATAGCTGGTGAACAGTCTTATTATATTCCCATTTTTTCTACAAGATTTTGCGAATACAAAATATTTTATCAATGGTTGAACTATTTCACCTAAATCCACATTGGTGATCTTAATGATTTCGTCTAAATCTTATTCTTATCAGAAGTATATTAGAGAAAATGTTGTATGATGATAGGAGAGAAATTCCTCAATAGTTATTAGCTTATTACATTTAATTACATTTAATTATCAGTATTAATGTGAAACAAACAGAAACTAAGGACTTAATGTATACCGATACGTAAAAGGTTGCATGTTTACTTTCTAATTAATACTTAAACGCCCATGTGGGGGGTTGTTACAGACTAAGCTATTGTTTAATAATAAACAGACCGATAAGTAGGCTACCACCACCGAGGATTTTCCATGATACTGTCCATGTACCCTACTCTCAGTATAAACCTATTGTATGGGATATAGGTTCAGTAATATTAGAAGGAGGGGTACGCCGTAGCGTAGCTGTTGAGGCGCTGCGCTACAAACCGGAAGGTCGCGGGTTCGATTCCCGATGAGGTCAATTGGCCTAATCCTTCTGGTGGCACTATGGCCCTGGGGTCGATTCAGCCTCTAACAGAAATGAGTACCAGGAGCAATCCTGGGGGTAAAGGCGACCGGTGAGTCAGGCTAACAACCTTACCACCTTCATGTGCCGAATGTCCAAAATCTGGGAGCCTCAAACTCCTGGAACCCTCTGGGCCTCCATGCCCTGTATAGGGATCACTTTACTTACTTTTAATATTAGAAGGAATAATAGGCCTACTTACAATACGGAGTACAGAGTCTCTCAAAAGTATCCGAACACTAAAACAATCGACTAACGTGTGACAGGACTTTTGGATGTGTTCTACACCTCCGCTAGTAAGCATAGGCGTACCGAGGGGGGGGGGGGTTGGGGGTTTGAACCCCCCCCCCCATTGATTAAAAAAAGGAAAATTGTATAATTTTTTTAAATCTGCCCATAAATTACTTAATACAAGTATAAAGCGTGGGAAGCTTAAAACTCGTTATTTTGCGTCTTAATTTTTAAAATTTTCCGAGGAAGGACCCCCGGAAGCTTAAAACTCGTTATTTTGCATCTTAATTTTTAAAATTTTCCGGGGGAGGACCCCCGGACCCCTCTCTCCCTGGGGGGTATTCCATACCCGCCAGACCCCGCGGATGTTATAACCCCCACCCTTATGGTCGGCCTGGTTACGCCTATGCTAGTAAGGACCTTTTCCCGGTGCCGTTCACTCTTTCACGCACAAACTTTTTCACTCTCGCTCACATTCTCGAGAGAGCGGGAAAGAAGGTGCGACAGCGAGAGAGTGTGAGTGATGAAACATGGCATTAAAGCAGTAATTTTTTTTTTTTAGTTATGTAACAGTAGTAATTTCCTAAGTTCAGAAATCATAGAGTGAAAAATTAACGAAAAAACGTGCAATAGAAAAAACTTTTCCACCTGTGGAAATAATAATTGTCAGAGAGATCTAATAATCACACTTTGAACGCTGTAAGTTTTTGAGCATGCAAATAAACATGAGAATATAGGCCTACACCGAATTCTTTACTCAAAATATTAATATATTTGTTATTAAGTGCCAGTATGGTACTTTATGAGATTGTGTGTGGGGACGAAAAATGTCTGTCCGTCTGTCTGTCTGTCTGTCCGTCCGTGTGTCTGTACGCGCGATAACTCAAATACGCTTTGTCTAATTTTAATGAAACTTGGTATACACGTTTATAATGTCCATGGGAAGAACCCTATTGATATTGAACCAAATCGGTTCACCGGTACCGGTGTAATGCCCAATTTAGTGCCTATTTTAATAGATTATGGCGCCTTTCTAATAGAAAGGCGCCATAACTCAAATACGGTGTATCGGATTTCCATGAAACTTGGTATACTCATTTATGACGTTCATGAGAAGTGCCCTATTGAATTTGAACCTAATCTGTTGACCGGTACCGGAGTAAACCCCAATTTAATGTCTACTTTAAAGGCGCAATAACTCAAATACGCTTTATCGTATATTTATGAAACTTCGTATACGCATTTATAATGTCCATGGGAAGACGTCTATTTATAATAGATAAAATCGGTTGACCTGTTTCGGAGTAATGCTCAATTTAGTGCCTATTTTATGGTAATATACGTATTCGAAAGAATTTATAAAAAAAAATGAAAATCAATTATCTTGACTACACTGCCTATTGTTTTACTGTTATCTTATAAGGCCTTGGAAATTAAAATACAGGTAGCTATGACAAAAAACACTATCGATTTACAAGCGCTTATCCAACTAGACCAGGCCTGTCCAACCCGCGGCCCTCGGGCCGCATGTGGCCCGCTCTCACAGTTTTTTGGCCCGCGGATACTTCTAGTACGACAACCAATCCCGGTTTGAAATTTTGCGCTTTGACGCAGGGCGTTGCATATTACCGACTGTGGTGGAATATTTGTTCAAGTTTATGATCACGAGAAACATCCAATCGGCCGTGTTCATAGCGCCAGTATCAAAGAAATTAGAAGATATGGTTGGAAAATGCAGCTTCTTTTCACTATGCTTGGATGACAGTGTCGACCAGACTGACACCAGTCAACTATTGATTTTCATACGAATAATCAACAATGATTTTTCAACACAAGAAGAAATTCTTCAATTAGGTTCTTTACGTGGATAACCAAGGGTGAAGATATATTTAAAGCAGTAAATGAAACGGTGGAAATGACTGGTAGGATTAATTAGGAAAGCTGGGCTAAGTTTCCTCATGTTCCATTGCCTAATTCACCAAGAGGCTTTGTGTGGGGAGTCAGTGAAACAAAGCGATGCCATGAATATAGTGGTTACAGTTTCCAACAAGATACGTGGTGGCAATAAGGCACAACGTCACTGCAGATTCCGGGAATTTTTGGATGAGCTACAAGCCCAATATTGAGATCTATCACTCCACGCAAATGTACGCTGGCTGAGTGCAGGTAGTGAAAATCTTGTTCGACTGGTTGAAGATCCAGACTTTCTGAGGCAGCTTGCTTTCATGACTGACCTGACACAACACTTCAGGGCAAAAATCAAAGTGTTTCAGGGTTAGAGGTCATGTTAATGGTTTTAAAATCTCTGAAATCAACTTTATCAAGAAATGATTTAACACACTTTCCATGTTGTCAAGAGCTGTCAGAAGAAATTGAAGATGGTAATTTTTCTGAGTTTTGTGAAAATATTGAAGTTATTATTCAAGAATTCAATCCAAGATTTCCTGGCTTTGAAAATATTAAAGGTAAACTGCTGCTTTTTAATGACCCTTTGAATATGGATATTGAGAATCAGCCATCCATGTATCAACTGGAGCTCTGTGATCTTCAGGCTGATCCTTTTCTTCAAACCAGGTCTGAGAGAGGGCTCAACTTTTTCAAGCTACTTCCACAGGGCAGATTTCCTCAACTTAGAGATTGTGAGAGTGCTTTCTCCAACATGAAATTCATAAAAAAATAAATATAGGAACTGTCTCACTGATGATTCCTTGTTACACCTACTAAGACTGGCAGTTACTAACATAGAAGTGGACATCCATACTTTAGTGAAGCAGTCTGAAAATCCTCAGTGCTCACATTAAGTTCTAATTTCGACCTACTGGTAATGAATCCTATTTCAACAATTTGGTCTGCTGTACTTTACTGTTATAGTAATGTGAGTGAAACTTTTAGTGTTTGGCCCTCACCATCAATTGTCGAAATATTTTGGCCCCCAGTACTTATGAAGTTGGACAGGCCTGAACTAGACCGTTAAAATGACCCCGGTGGCCGAGATGGTAACGCTTTGGCCTCACATTCTGGAGTCCATGGTTCAAAACCCGAAACCGGCCAATTTGAATTTTTTTTTACATTTTTATGTGAGTGTGCGATTGTCATGATATCACATATCTGTACAGTTCAGGTGATGCTGGAAGATTTTAATCTCATTAAAAAAAACCAGACCTTTGTTCTTCCGTAAGCCCTGCTTAATGAATAATTCTGGAGCTTAACTTGGAAATCAATTTAAAAAAAAACATATTCTGCATATCATAATTGCAGTCATAACTGTTTAAACAAAACATACTGGCACTTTGTTACATCAGTTTACCTGATTTTATTAATTTATTAATTATTTGGTAGCATTTGTGACGACAATAGTAATAAGTTATTATTACTAAATTTTCAAAGTAGTAACGAGTGTCGTCAGAAATGTTACCAAATAGCTAATAAATGCATCTTATATACAACAATAAAGAATTAATACATTACCACACACTATGTGATTATATTACTACTGTTACTTTACTATTGTTCCTTTATTTTTAACATAATAAGTAATAATTAAAATATGTTATTATATTATTTGGTCTTATATATTATGTTAAGTCAGAAAACTATTACTACTGTTCAAATATTTGGATGAGAAATTACCTGCACGAGATTATATCAGAAAACTCGTTGACGGAATTCACCGAAATAAGATTAAAACATGGCAGAGCGAACACAATTACGAAAGGCAATATTGAATTTGAATTAAAGGTAAAGAATAGGCTTTTGCTATTGAATATTAATTTAACTAAATAACCTTATAAAATAAACAGTGCAAAATATATTACACAAACTTTATTATTGTCTTTTAGATTGATGAATGAACAAACCTCCACGTTATTATCCGAGTAAATATAAATAATTGCTCCGACTATTCAAGAGACTTGAATTTCCTGAGTTAAGAGAGCGTGCAAATTAAACGAAGTCAATATAATATCATGGCTTAGGCCCACTTTAATTATTGCTATTTTAAGTGAGGTGATTTATATGGAACTGCTGAATATTTTTCATTTTCCTGCGTCCATATTTCTTCAAGAAAATATGATAATTACGGGAAGGCATTTAATGACCATAAAATAGTGCAAAATTGCAAAATAAAAAATGCATTTATGACCTAAAATTAGTGAAAAATGACACAGAATTTAAAAAAAGACCAATAAATTTACCATTATTGCTTATAATTACTTTTTTAAGCTATGAATTGCTAAAAACAATTTAATGGATGACAGCACGTTTTATATGAATTTGCAATATAAATTACATTTATTTTATTTCTAAATAATTAAGTAAATTTATACTACTTGTACACCCTTAGCGAAAAAAAAAAATCTTTCTGAACTGACATGCACATCAAATTGCCCCTAGCAAATATGTGCCATTTAAAGAGAAAGAAAAAAATCTAAATTGCTACAAAACAAACTGCTCTGGTGTTTACAATAAACCTGAATGAAAATGAACTATGAACATGTGGCAGAGATTCTCAAATAAAAACGATTGTCTGTTATCTGAAAGTAACGATTTGTGCATGGAAAAGCTCCTCTCTATCTCCGCTGAAACATGACCTAAAAATGCCGAAAATTACCTAAAATTGCCAAAAAATTACCTATCTCTTAAAAATGACGAAAAACGCAAAATAATGCAAAAAAACAAATTGCCCTTATTTAATCTATTATTTCATGATACACATTTATATATATTGGAGCTAGTTTTAACCTTCAAATAAAAAATATGCAAAATAATCAAATGCCTTACCCTAGTTATTACATAATGATATATTTCGAGCAGCTGTCATGAAGCTCTGTATAAAAACACTGTTCTTGTTGCTGCTTCAGCGTCAAGTGCTACCATAGCCTCCAGCATCCGGTTAGCGAGAGAAGGGAAAACAACAAACACAAGATTCGTCTGCACGGAGCACGATACTCCTGTGATCATGGTTGAAACCAGCTTCATAGAAATTCATGGTTATTTATATAATTTTAATGTAACTTAATGTTACATCGACTGTGGAGTCATTAGCCTACATTCAGGGTGTATTGTTTCCTAAAATTGTCAGGAATCCTTGTAGTTCGTTCATTTTGTTTGAATTCGATGTGTGAAAAAAATCCCTTTAGGCAGGCCTACAGGCTGAGGTAGATTTCGAAGTGCTTTTGTTTTTTTCTATTGTCTCTGCGTAGCCTTTGCACGACAAACCCGCAATAATAACTGCAATAGCACTTTTTTCAAACATTCAAATATCCCTTATATGAGAGCTATCGAGAAACTTTCTTATAGTTATTGAGCTTTTCAACGATACCCCACAAGACGTGGTTACAAAAATTTCGAATTTCCATCCCCCACCCCCATCGTACCCCCAAAACCCCCGAATCGTTGGTGTCACTGTGAACTCCATAGGGAGTACTCTAATTTATTCAAATAAAGTTTCCCTCTATAGCGTACTCCATAGGAGCCGATATTTTTTTTTTTTTAATTTCAACCCCCTCTCCGACCCCCTTCGGGCCAATTTTGCTTATTAACGAACATGTCCGAACTATTGGGCCTAGAAATAACATAATAAAATTTGGTTCTAATTTCTTCAAAATTACGGCCTTAAACGCAGTCATAGCTTCATAATCTTAATCATTCATAGCTTCCAGACGATGCGGCAATTATTGTTTTCGACTGCTTTCTAAAACGAAATCCTTCCAAGTAGTAAATCACTTTTCTTCGTATTAGGCCTACTCCTGTAGTGGAAAGGGCTTTTGGAAAAGATTTGAGACATTATTATTATTATTATTATTATTATTATTATTATTATTATTATTATTATTATTATTATTATTATGAGCTTGATTTAATTTATATTACGTACTATTTTTAAGCAATTGGCCTCATAACGGAACGGAAATAAAAGACAGCGCCCATGCTGTTTGCAGCAGTAGGATTGGCATTTTCAGAATAGCGTTGTTATGGCTGGTCATGCTGCACCTGCCAGGGATCCGAAACTGACCGCGAAGGACTTGCGGTGCGGTCACACAAGGTCGTCCCTCTGTTGTTTCTGTCACAAGATACACTGCAAGACTGCATTCTCCATCTTGATACTGCAATGCACTCTTCAAAACTCGTTTCACAAATATATAAGCTTATATATCTATCTTGAATGTTAACTGTACAATAACAGTGGGAGCCCGGTCACAAAAATCACTAATTAGTGTGCCTCACAGTACTGCATATGACATAACTTGTCTGTCTGTGAGGTAGACCATTAGGACAATCAGTCATAGGAGAGAGGTTCCATATGGCGCTGTGAATTGAACTCCGGCTTAGCTCAGTTGGTAGAGCATTGGCGCGAATAGCCAAAGGTCCTGGGTTCAAGTCCCAGTGTCGGAGGAATTTTTCTCCTATAATATTATCATGTAATGTCCAACAGAGACAATAATCTGTGGTTCATGAAAGCTTATATATCTACTTTTGTTAAGCCTATATTGTATGGCTTTCTTGTAAAACACTGTTCTAGTTTCACAAATTAAAACAGCAGGAAGGTGTAGAGAAATTAAATTATAATGGCTATATTGCCGACTACTTGTCGAATGTTGGCTATTTGTCTGTATGTGTATGTATAACAGTGCACGCCACTTCTTGTGATCACTTCGGGACGCAGCTAATCTGATAATATTAACCGATTGGTAACAGTAGCCGAAGGAATTCAGTGAAGGATATTTATTCATATACACTAAAAAACAGAATTAAAAAAATTTATTCATAAAATAATACGTAACTGTGAATCATTGAACCACTCATAGGCTAATACAGTAACAGACTGCAAGCAACTATTTCTTCAACCAGTAACAAAGTTTTTAACTTTAGGAGTCCATTAACCAATACTTCGTACTCATTTACGAGTTACGAGTGTATTTGGAAGTGTATACTGATCTGTGGTGAACACCGCGTAGCAAAACATCTAACTCCTGTCTGTTCAAGTCTTTTCATTTTACACTATACCCTTAGCAAACAGGGAAGGCGCGTGGATCCAGGTAGGTTCCTTCACCAGCAAGCACCCTCACATTTACAAGCCCAGGGGATTAGTACCGACCGTAATTTCCGCCCTATGAGTCACCTAGTCTACTTCAATAAATCAATCAATCTTAGATTTTTTTAGTATGTCATTTTGTCTTAAATGTTTGTTATATATCAATTCTACACATAATTACAAGAAAATTGACACCGAACAATGTATAATTTACTTTAATAGGAACATAGGATTTCAAAGCAGTTTTCTCGTTCCTTTTATTGGTGTATTTGTTAGAAATGTTCCTATTAAAGTAAATTATGCATTGTTTGGTGTCATTTTTCTTGTAATTATGTGTAGAATTGATATATAACAAAAATTTAAGATAAAATGACATATTTAAAAAATCTAAGATTGATTGATTGAAGTAGACTAGGTGACTCATAGGGAGGAAATTACGGTCGGTACTAATCCCCTGGGCTTGTAAATGTGAGGGTGCTTGCTGGTGAAGGAACCTACCTGGACCCACGCGCCTTCCCTGTTTGCTAAGGGTATAGACATCACTGCATGTCAACACTTTTGCATTCATTAATCAAAAGCTGCAACTTAACTGAGGGTTGAAACATGTTTTATTGCTTGAAAGAGAAAGTTAGGTAATGCCTTGGGTAATGCCATCCCCTCGAAATGGTTATTCTGTGAACTGGGAACAGTATTGCTACCTCCAGTACAACACAATACAGTTGACTTGGAAACGGAACCCTTAAGAACGAAATTCTGAGTGGCATACAGTACTTGGACATAAAGCATCAAAAAGTAAAATGTGATAACATAAACCGAATCTTTGATCGCAATAAACACCATTTGTTCAATGTGTCAGTATTAATCCGTACGGGACTTCATAAAAATGATAACATTACCCGATTGATAACATTATCAGCGATTATGTTAAGCGGCGTTCACTGTATACATAAACATATGGGACATTTACTAAAAGTGTGAATTTAAATAAACATTTTAACAATTTTTTTTTACGTTCACGCTGTCACCGTGGAAACTGGAAATTCATACACCCAGTCCCGTTAACTAACCTATCAGAGTTTTTTTGCTTACTTACCGCACTACTTACTACACAGGTTCGTCGTTATATCAAACCCTGTAACCTTATATATATATTACTCGCTTCGGTCATTGGGGGCTCCGCCCCCCAAACCCCCGCTGAGGTTCTCGGGAAAGGTTTTTTAAAATATCTATGGGAGATAGAGTGCGAGTATTTAGTCTGCTGTATTACCTTTTTGCCACAAGAAATCTGGAAAAATAAACGAGGGAAGACTTTGGGATATTTTTTTTCGGAATTTTCCCGTCGGTTGCAAGCTAAAATAAAAGGTATCAGTTTGCCAAGTTTAAGTTTTTTTAGATCAACTGGAAGTGTACATACATTTATGGTGTATTTTATGGAGTAATTTTCAATTGATATTAATTTAAATGGACATGATACAAGATGAAATAACGACTAAGATTCATGGTATGTAAATGTTCAATTTTGCATTTGCCTTTACGACCAGGGAAATCATAGAAAAAAACAAGTAATATTGGTTATAATATGTTGTAAAGAATGCGAGACTTCATCTACGAGTTATAATTAAAGAATATAAATTATGAAATTTCTTTAACAGATAGAAAAAATGTTGTTAGTTTTAGACAAAAATATGTTAATTGGATTTAATTATTATGAACCTGAGACTTCAGAATGCGAGTCCAAGACGTGTCTATCTCGACCACCCCGTTAGGTTTACGGAAATAATCATTTCTAAACTTGCAGAGCCCTAAATGAATACTGTAGGTAATATTGTCTACCGTTGCCATGAAAACCGAGCCCTTTTTCGGGGGTTTTTAGGGCTAAAAATTAAAAAAAAAACTTTTTGGAATCTTCCTGTGGTTTACAGCCTAAAAGCTATATGTGTACCAAATTTCAAGTTTCTAGCTCATCTGGAAGTGGGCAAACATTAATGTCAGTGAGTGAGTGAGTGAGTGAGTGAGTGAGTCAGCCATGTGGTTTTATATTATAGGGATTGCAGTATGGAATATAATCATATTTACTATTTGAAGTTTGCAATTTCAATCTTACCAGTTTTTATTTCTTAATTTATGGTGTATCATCAGTAGACTTCGGACTTTTAGGTCGCTAAAAATACTGTTTTATGTACCTAAAATAGGCTCTAAAATTTGGGAAAAATAGGTTCTAAAAATCGTAAAATCGATACCTCAGAATTAGACTGTTACAACTCAAAATCAGTAAATGTTCAGGAGAAAGAAAAAACAAAATTCTTGTTTCTTTAACATCTTCTCCTTGGTCACAAGGAGCTGCTATGAACTTGTTATCTTGGGATTTATTGCATCTCATAGGCCTCTTTCAATAACGCTAAGACATAAAATCCAGAACTTGATTGGTTAGAAAAAATTAACAAATTTCTGAGTTGTAACAGTGTTCCACTGAATCAAAGGTAGAAAACTTCTAGTTGTGACTGTTTTTTTTAGAGTTGTAACATTTTAATGTCAAATAGAAGCTTTCCTATTCTGACTTATAACTATTTAACTAATTATATTTTTAGTCTTTCTCCATTTATTCTCTGTTTTACTTGTTACTCGAGTATTCTACAATGCTTGTAAGTTATTAATAATATATTCTTAAATAAGTGAAATTTGTAAAAGTAATAAAATGTGTAAAAAGACATTCTATTTGCTAAATTTAAACTTCAATAGATACTTTCTTGATTTAATATCATTCAGACATCATTCACCGTCAGAGGTACAACTGTCATGCTGTCCTGCTTGAAGTACACTTCATATTATTGTAGATATCCCAATATACACTAAGAATGGCGTAATCATGGCAAAGTCACAATAAATGTACTTTCTTGTTGGCGTCGATTTGTGGAAATTAAAAATATGCTGGTACAAGAGAGAGGATCGGGTTTCCTCGCTGTCTAATTCTTATATTAAGTGCCTCTGCAGAATAACTTTTTGTACAAAAATGTGAATGGTGATTCTTAGAAATATGGATAACTTTTATGTTCGTCCAAACTACAGTCTGCCTTTCCTCATCTTTTTTGTAGTTTCACCCGATACATTCTGATAGTGCTTTGAAGTTGTGTATATCTTTGGCGTCAATCTCAATGACAGAATATGGCTTTCCATTTGCCTTTGCCATTCTGATAAACGTAATCCAAAGGTGAGGATGTGCAATTGGTGTATCTGTTTCTCTGTTTACTTTCAATACTCTCTTTTTCTCTGGAAATTGTAGCAGGCACGGAGTCGTTTTCGTTCTGTGAATGTCCAACGACAAAATATTTCATAGGGATAGTGTTGATGCCTTCTATCAACCTGATTGCATACAAAAAGACGGATGTTAGATGTCTGTTTTTATTCTGACATACAATTATTGGCAACTCCAGCATCTCTCACTTTTTCTAAAAATTTAAGAAGGAAACAGGCAATTTCATTGGATTCCCGTTTAGCTATCCCTTCATGCCAGAAGAATCATGTGGCTTCAGAGCTTACTAAGTTGAAGCCTGTGAAATTATAACAGGAGAGCTTCCTGCACTTTACTGCATGGTGTTGGAAGAACTGCTTGTAAGTCAAATGCAAAAACACCACTTTTTCCATCACTTCTTTTACATGCCAATATCTGAAGTTTTCTCTTCTCTGCATTTTTCTTTTTGTAATATGTGTCCTTCGTACTTATCTTGAACCTCTCTTCTTTCTTCAGAAGTAATTTTTTTGTAATTTGAACAAAAATTGCATTGATCTTTTTTTGGAATGAAAAATTCAAATTCAAATTGAAATTGAAAATATGTGAGTACTAGTGAAGCTTTGCAGCAGACTTTCCTTCAGCTATGCATTTCTCTTTGTACATTTGGTAAAGTTTAGTTATATTTAGATCACCTTTTAAGTATTCTTTCTTAAACCTAGACTTACAGTAATGCGATTCTACCCTCGGGAAAGAATCCATGAGAGCTATAATGTCATCTGTCATATTATGCTGAGGTATTTTATGGTTCTTCTTGTGTTTCCCTCGTCTGTTTTTAACTATTGTCTCTTCATTAGTAATTTTGTCCCATGTTGTACTCACATAACGACTACTAACACTAAGTATTGCTAAGAACATCGTGAAAACTCATACCATTACTTCATTAACATAGAAATAATAGATTAAATTCCTAAAACGGGTACTTCCTTTTCCTCATCAAATGGAATCATAGGTAGCAGGGCTGTGTATTGCTTGTGTTGTCCATGTCCAGGTCCAGATGGGGAAGAATAATCCCAATTGGGGTTTTTGTCTGAGGCATCAGAATTTTCCAGTATATTTTCATTTTATTTAGAGATACTTGAAGCAGACTACAACGCAAAGAGAACAGTTTTATCAAAGTATCAGCAAAATATTATTAAATTAAATACTGCAAGTGTAAAATACAAAACAGTGTACTTACCAATCTACTTTCAGCTGAGGTTAAGGGTATGTTTTCTTCTTCTTTCATAAGACATAACGCTACAATACGTTTAGACCTTCTGGACATTACTGTATTATGATTCACAATATAATAATGTATACACAAGAACTCTGACAAAGCAGAAAAAAGGCATATTGATATAAAATATTACAGTTTTACCAATACCTCACAAGGAACATTCTCACTGAATACTATTGCAAAACTGTTGCAACTCAAAATGTAACAGTTCTAGTTAATATCATACAGAGCGTAAGTGTTACAACTTAAAATGATACAGTTTTGCATGGAGCAGGTACTCAAGATGTTGTCAGTGTCAAACTGAATCATCCCAATTAAAAAATTAAGGGTTCAGTTTTAAGGTGTAACACTCTAACAGTGCATAGAACAAATAGTTCCTCATTTAGTAGTGGTCATAACTCAAAATCGATGTTTTTTGAGTTGTAACACTTTTGTACTGAGGTATCGAAATAGTCTCTTATAAAATCGTTAAGTTGCCAATTTTCTAAATATCTCAATTGCAATGCAGAATATTATATTTATTGAAGTCACCATTAATCAGTAATCATGATAAAACACAGATATAGACCTATGGTACACAGAATTATACAGACCTATTATTAGGGCCTGTATTAATACCATACAGTGAAAACCTAATCCCTGCGCCCAGAAGCTACGCACGCTAGCATATTCATATTTCTGGATGTTACTGGATATGGGAGTCGGGAGAAAAACACTACATTTTCTTGGGTATTCCAAGGAATCTTTATTTATAGTACCTATTTTATATTCATTTCTTGACATTGTTATTGTAGGATTACAGATTATGTATTCAGAGGTGAAATAAAAGGCCTATCTGATATGGAATGAATAACTTCTTCTATACCTTTCAATCGCAACCTTGAGAGAGTGTACATAGAGTTATATGAGAACGGAATCTTTAAAGGCCTGCTGGTCTCCTTCGCTGCGGTAGCTAAGGAATGCTGCCATGGAGCCATGGTGAAGAAGGCTGCTGATTCGAATCCTGCATGGGCACGGGTGTTTGGATCCATTAAAATAGATACACCGATAATGTGAACGAGTAAATCAGAAAAATAAGAGAGTTGTTAAGAACAAATTGGTCATTGGCCTGCCGATGAAAAAAAAGTTGAGAGTTCAAACTAATGCATTATTAATTATTATATTTAAATATTGTAGCTTTATCATATTTATGAGAATGTAATTTTTGTATTCCAGAAGGCTGTGACCATACGGACATATACGGGATGTCAGGGAAATCACCAGGACCTCACTTCCAATACCCAGCTTTCACATTTCCAGGACCTCAGGTAAGAGAAAATAGTCTCTCTATCAACATTTTGTCAAAGCATTCTTTAATTATGATAATTATTATTCCTTTTTAGGAAAGTATTATTAATGTTGTTATTAAATCATTAATCAGTAATAATTATTGTTACTGCTGTTATACTTAATGGCATTAAAATAACGATGATGAAGTTGATGATGATAAACAGGGCCCAGATTCTGATGACATGTCATCTTTTTATTGATGGTGCATAGACATTGCCAACATGTAAATAAATCCTAATCATGGCCTCTAGATTACAGAAATGCATTTTTATTAGGTCATTTTTGTCTTTTTATGCGAATTTATATCTTTAGGGTATTTTTTCAATTTCACGTCATTATTTTGTCATTTTCATGCATTTAAATACATAAATTAATAGCTTACTATAATGCAACATTTTGTAGGATCTACTTTAAAATCAATTTTCTTACTTTTCTTCTCAGATGCCCCAATCAAGAACAAAGAACAAAGTTTTTAGACCTACAACATCCTTTCTGCATATACAGATTTTACAATTATGTACAAATTAATCTATAACTTTGTGTGTACAATAATAATTTCTTTTATAAATAAAGTATCACTTTTAGGTCATTCTTCATAATTATTAAATCATTTTTCTTTAAAATTTAGGATGGTTTTATAGGTAATTTTTCAAACAATTTTAGGTTATCAGAATCCGGGCCCTGATGATAATAGCAATAAAGTCAGGTAAAGTGATATGCAGTAACAAAGTTCCAGAATGATTTTGTTTAATCAGTGATAATTGCAATATGTCATGCAGAAAATAAGTTATTTTTGTAATCGATTTCAGAGTTAAGCTCCAGATCGATTCATTAAGCAAGGCTTACGGAAGAACAAAGGTGTGAAGTTTATAAGAATATGTGAAGGAATATGTGGGTAGTGTTATTTGTCAAAACTAGGCTATCTGTATTGCAACTTCCAAAGCCGAATATGAACACTGTAAAACAATATGTTGTCATTTGCATTTGCATTTGCATTTGAAAAGTTCTGACTAATATATTACCATAAAATAGCTACTAAATTGGGCATTACTCCGGTACTGGTCAACTGATTTGGTCCAATATCAATAGGCTTCTTCCCATGGACATTATAAATGCGATAAAGCGTATTTGAGCGTATTCGGACAGACGGACAGACATTTTCCCGTCCTCCACACAATCTCATAAAGTACCATTCTGGCACAATAATAATAATAATAATAATAATAATAATAATAATAACAATAATAAATATAATACTACCATTTCCATAACTCAATGGTAAGCATTACTGACTATATATTTAGAAGTCCAGGTTCGATCCCTGGCAACTCCTTGGATTTTGCTTCGATGAGAAAATATAAAAGTTCTTTGCCTCGAGTGAATAATGAAGCAGAGAGTGAGGCCAAGACAAACCTTAATAGCTGTCAAAGTCTGTACTCCACTCACATGCACTCGGTCCTGCTATCTACCAGTGAGATCAATGATACAGCACTTGGTTTGTCAATAATATTTTTATTGCTGTTCAGGAATAGTAAAATGATACCGTACATACTTAATGATTTTGGACATAGGTCTATTGACCTTTGTGAAAAACCACTGGCAGACTTTCGTTATTTATAAAGCGAATAAGTCAAAATACCAGAGTTTCAGGAAAGACAAAAAAACAATTGATTTCCACAGCATAGTTACAATATTTAGATCAGCTACCCAGATATTTTTACATAGCATAAGATACTGTGTAAAAATATCTAATGGACTGAACTAAATATTGTAACTGTGCTGTGGAAATAAATTGTATTTTCTATCTCCTAAAACCTCGGTATTTTGACTTATTTGCTCTTTCCCTATCACTCTAGAATTGTAATTCCAACTAGTAAATCCATGCGAAGCTTTTGCATTTTTCATCTTTTGACAGATGCCCAAGAAAACTGGATATTTAGCGAAATAATTAAATTCCCTCTTATACACTCACGTAACAAATGCTTTAAAACATGTATGCAGAATTCACAGAATGTAATGTCAGTTAATTATGTTTGTATATGATTCACTGATAAAAAATTGAGATTATAGCTTTAGAACAGCTATTTAGATTTGATTGGAGTATAGTCCATCAGGGAATATACATTAATACTTGCTCATAAATCAGAACAGTGTGTTTAAAGTTAAAAATACTAACATTAAAGTTTAATGTAGTTCTGCATGATGTTTTGATAAATGCAGACAATAACCACAGAGTTGTTAATACAGTGAACGCCGCTTAATGTGATCGCGGGTAATGTTATCACTTTTATGAAGTCCAATACGGATTAATACTGATACATTGAAAAGATTCTGTTTATTATGATCAAAGATTCGGTTTATCACATCTTTTCCTTTTTGCGGCTTTATTTCCAAATGCTGTACGTCATTCAAAATTTCGATTTTAAGGGTTTCGTTTCTAAGTCAACTGTATTGTGTTGCACTGGAGATAGCAACATCTTTCCCAGTTCACAGGATGACCTAACTTTCTCTTTTAAGCAATAAAGCATGATTCATCCCTCTGTTAAGCAATAAAGCATGTTTCATCCCTCTGTTAAGCTGCAGCTTTTGATTTATGACGATAACAGAGTTGACATGCAGTGATGGTTAGTGTAAAATGAAAAGACTTGAACAGACAGGCGTTACGTGTTTTGCTACGCGGTGTTCTTCACAGATCAGTAGACTTCCAAAAACACTCGTAACTTGAACTGAGAATGGAATATTCGTTAATGCACTCCTGAAGGAAAATAAAAACAATCAAAACCTTAGTTGCTGGTTGAAAAAATAGTTACTTGCAGTCTATTACTGTATTGTGAGTGGTTCAATGATTCTCAGTTACGAATTATTTTATGAATAAATATTTTAAATTCTGTTTTGTAGTGTATTATTGTATACTGTATAAGAATAAATATCTTTCATTTATTTCCTTCGGCTACTGTTATCAGTAGGTTAATACAATCAGATTAACTGCGTTCCGAAGTGATCACAATAAGCGGCGTGCACTGTACTAATAATTAGGCCCCAGATTTTAATGACCTAAAATCACTTAAAAAAATTACGGAAAAAGATGACATGGTCAGCATAAATTGATTAAAAATGACCATAGAATGACCTAAAATGTCACATGTCTTATGAAGAACTGAAATACAGATACAGGTAGAGGTGGAAAAGTGTTACGAAATTCCAAGGGCAAGATCAAATCAGTAAGCGTAAATCTCATTATTGCCAATATTTTTTAAATTAAATGTTATCATTATTTTTAGAATAATGCATTAAAAGTAGTTACAAATGACGTTTGTTTATCCCTATAAAATGCCCCCAAAACTGCACCTAAACAATGAAAAATGCCCTATTTTGAGAATATTATAAAAATTCAGAAGAAAATTACCTTAAAATTTGTTTTATTTCATTCCTAATTGTTGGAGCCCTGATTTATTGGTGAAATAAAATGGCTGATTTCGGTGTTAACTTCCTTCTATTTCGGTGGGTATTTCTTGAAATAAATTACTTATACTACATTGGGAACATGCGCAATGATAAACTTTGCTTCTTTATTTACATGAACTAAACCCCCCCCCCCATTTCTATATTCTTCTGTCCTTGTATGAACTGAAGTAACTTTCGATCTAGGAATGATTAGAGTTAATGTTTAAATATAATGTCAAGAAATATTATCGTAATTTCTACTAAACACCATCAGATAGCCATTTGCAAACAGAAGTGCCAAGCATACCACTGTGGATAAAAGACGAAATCTGTTGAACACAAGTAACAAACATTCTACACTCTTCTGCTGTAATCGATCATAGGCATCGCTAACTTGGCAAAGACACAGCAGGAAAGGAGTGTACTCAACAGTACAAACCAGGTCACACACAATCTTTGCGTAAATTCTGCAATCTTTGTAATTGACCACAAATATCGATATATCGGTAAATCTTCGACAGCCACAGAAACAGCAGAAAAAAAGCATGCTGCTAAGAAATAAAAAATACACTACACCAAAACACAATATTGTGATTTTAAGGCAAATTTCCATGCTCATTTCTCACTTTACGGGCAGAAGGGGCATATTTCGCGCTTATAGACACATTTCGCGGAATGGAGTAAATTTCGCGATATTTCGTGGATTCAATTTGGTTCATATTGGTATTTTAAGCATATAAAAGCTAAATATAGCTAAGGGAGGTTGTTTTATAAAATATCGCGTTTATCGTTGTTACCAAAAAATAAGGCCCCTACTAATTGCATGTACCAGATTTTCAATAGTGCATCGCTTTAGTAGGCCTATCTTCAGAAAAAATGCAGTCATTGAAATCTGGGCCCTAATAATTCTGGGGTGCTCGGGCAAAGAGAGTTAAGTCCACCATCCTAAAAAATTGAGATATGTCCATAGAGATATAGATAAAAATTGTGTTAGGTCCAGTAAGTCATATTCAAAATTGTACTGTAGTTATGGATGTGTGCCTCATGAGTTTATCCATTTCTAAAGCTACGTTGGGCTGGTATAGTGTGTTTAAGTCACTCTAATTCTCAGTAACAAGAAAGTGGACTTAACTCTCCTTGCCCGCGCACCTCGGAATTATTTAAATTTTTTACCTGAACTATTTCACAATTCATTTCTTCATATTTTGTATCCAAAATTTATAGAAAACCTAAAATAACACTTAAGAAAATGTTTTATGTATTTGTTTGCTGGCTGACGTATTTTAACATTTCAATTTTGGCTTCAAAGTGACAACACAATGAATCCCTTATGACGAGGTTTTGGTTAGCAAAATGCAGATATGGAAACAGAACATTGTAATCGTCTTTAAAACATGGATTTATAATTAACTTTTTTAAGAATACAAGAGTATGTAATATTGATACCTCATTCATGTGTATTGACACAGTGTTTTCAGTTAACAGCAACTTCAATATATATTTACAGGGAGTACAGTACACTCAGCTGATGCATGCAGGTAAAGGAGCGGCCTATTACCACCAGCTGTCTCTTCAGGAGGATCAAGGCATCGATATGACCCAGGTCAGTGTTACATCATACACCGGTATAATTTAAAGTTTGAAAATTGTACCCATATTGCAAGACTTTGATGATTATTGCCAGTCATGGCTTGTGGCATAAAACGAGTATGTGCTGCATATACCATTTCGTAGGCCTACATTTAAAATAAATAAAATATTTTAAAGCCTACTTACATAATCATTGGGTAAGAGTATTTTATTTTATTTATTTATTTATATTTATTTATTCATATTACCGTCGCTTTAACTAAAAAGTCATATCGCGACTATAACACTAAAATACAATGGATTTACAAAATAATTTGGATATCATTACAAAGTTTAGTGTCTTTCATGAACTTTAAGACAATGATTTGGTATATTGGTGGGCCCAGAGCAATGGATACGTTGACAGGAACTTTTCACAGAGTTCGTTGATCAGTATACTTGGGGCAGTATGTCAGTAGATGGGTGAGATATTCTTTATATAGCCTATTAAACTGAAAAGGATTAGATAATGTTGATCTTCTGAATGTAACACAGTATCGGTAGGCATACTTCACTATCTCTTTAGGAAAACTGATATTCATTTTTCTTGCTTAACCTGTAATAAAAGTACAACTAAGCACATTTTCGTAAAGCCAATAATTGCTAAGAATGGTTCTGTTGAATTCATAATAATTAATAGTCTTATGGTATGTTCCCAACCATGATTTTTATCCAAGTTATGTTTTCGTTAGATTTGTTATAGGTAATCCCACGAAAGGGGGTACACCGTAGTGTAACTTGGTGGTTGAGGCGCTGCGCTACAAACCGGAAGGTTGCGGGTTCGATCCCCGGTGAAGTTATTGAAGTTTTTAAATTGGCTTAATCCTTCTGGTGGCATTATGGCTCTGGGGTCGACTCAGCCTCTAACAGAAATGAGTTCCAGGAGCAATCCTGGGGGTAAATGTGGCCGGTGCATAAGGCTGACAACCTTACCACCTTCACGCGCCGAATGTCTAAAAATCTGGGAGCCACAGAGTCCTGGAACCTCCGGGCCTCCCTGCCCTGTAATAGGGAATTAAAGAAGTAATAAAATAAAATAAAAAAAATCCCACGAGAGATTACGAGTTTATCGATAGATTCGCAACTGCGCAGCAGAGACGAATTTGCCTGATGAAATTCGTAATTTCGTGTTGGATTTATTAAGACATTCCCATGAATAAAATGTAACGGATTGTATAAATAATATTGGAACTCCTTCAGAATAGCGTAGCTAGCCAGCTAACAGCGAGGTATGCTCTGCCATTAGCGACCGTGCCCCTCCGAGCCGCGGAGAACAGAAGAGGAACAACTGGCGCAAGGGCAGTGGCGTAGCAAGCTTAGGTGGTACCCGGTGCGGAAAATTTCTTGTCACCCCCCCCCCCCCAATCATGATATATTATGAATCAACCATCCATAAAGCGATTCGACTTACCATGTTGTCGCCATGTTGTTCCTATGTTGTAACCAGTGCTACCAATGGTGCATATAAGACACAATAGTTAACCTAATTCAGTCAATTTTGTTAGGATTAAGAAAAGACATATATCAAGTACATTATGCTGTACATTGTACATTGTACTGTTAAACGACAATAAATTATATTATTATTATTATTAATCTAAAGTGCGTTATAGACAGACATATACTGGGTATACATTGTTTTCGTGAGCGACTGACTGTGGGTGTTACCGTTAATAAAGCGAACATCTAGGCCAAAATACACTCCAGAAATTGTGCATATTTTTATTTTTGAGTTATTTTTTATATTTTTATATTTTGTTTTCCAAGAGAAATCTCGAATTTTGAAAGATGAATTTTGATAAAAGGACAAAATTTCGTATTTATGTCAGATACCTTTCAAGATGTGAACCGAAGATTGGAGACAAGTTTTCCTTATTTTTACATAAAGAAAGTTTTCTCGAAAACAGCTCTAACGATTTTCTTTAAATTTTGCACGTGGGTTGGTTATACTAAGAGCTAAAACTTTTATTTGAAACACTTTTTCGAAATAATTCTCTGAAGGGTAGTTATAGGCCTAAGTAGGAGGCGGATTTCTATGACTTAAAAAATAGGAAATATGCATGCATTTATGACCTAAAAACATTAAAATATGACTTTACCACTTACACATTGTGTCATTTTTTAAAAAGTTTCATTACAGTACATCTTATTAAAATATAGTGTTAATTATTTAAAATATCTGTAAATTCTCAAAAAGTATCATTCTAATGCAACATTTACAAAATATGATATGAAACTTCAAAATTTATTTAATATGCACACAAATATGTCAAAAATATGACCTAAATATGCATATTCATACTAATTATGCTACAACAGTTGAAAATTTCCTAAAATAATATGCAGTTATATGCACAATAAAAGCCATTCCATTTTCACCAGGATGCTTGGAATCGGGTTTAAATTAGTCGGAAACCTGAAATAGTGCAAATGAGAAAAATATGACATATGTGTCATAGAAATCCGCCCCACAGTTATAAGCCACCCACTCTGAATACGCGCTCTTTGCAATACGGCATCTTGCAGCGGAAAATCGTACGAAAACAAAATTTTGTATTTGGGGATGTGACACGAAGACTGGCGACAACTTTCTCTTATTTTTAAGGGCAGAGGAAGTTATGTGAATTATACATCAATTTTTTATAGGTTGATCCTAAGAAATTTCATAAACAAGTAGTGTGACTATTTTACGGAACTGTATTATTAATAATCTATTCTTAAATATGCGCTCATCCCGGTTCAAAATCAAGATTGAAGAAGACTTAGGAGTCAACTCACATTCGAAGTTTATTTTCGTCAAAGTCATGACTGCCGCAGCAAGTAGAATTGGTTGCGGCTTGAGTGATATAAAATATCATTGACTGTTGAAGTCTCATTTAAAATAAACTGCAGAGGCAAGCATCGACAGAAATAAACACCCCTCCCCCTAACCATAATATTATTGTTCGGATCAACACAGCGGCCAGTTCAGCCGCGTTTTATTACCTTTGTTGACTGAATTTAAAACTACAAGATGATACTCATGTTGACTTGTAGAAAGTTGTTAAGCTTATTTAATTGTTTTAAATAATATTATTATTTTCTTTAAATTCCCTTGAGCGATTTTTTACTTACAATGACACATTTCTATTTTGTCACCCCCCGGGTGATGGCACCCGGGGCGGTCCGCACCCCCCGCACCCCCCTTCCTACGCCACTGCGCAAGGGTAAAATATCCCGTCGCAGAAGATATTCAATATGGGACTTTACCATAAATAAACCATAATAAACCCAGCGCTATTAAGTATATTGCTCCACCAACACGGGTATGTAACGTATTTCGTTATTTCGTATTAACACACCGACGCGGCGTGTCGTTCATCTGCCGAATTCAATCGGCATGTAGTGATTGTAGTCATATTTGTAATGTTGGCGACATTGTAAACTTGGTCCTACTCGGTACGGCCCGGCTGAGACGGCGGTCACGTTAAGATGAGTTTAACCATAATGAATAGAATGAGAAAGTGTGATGACTCCGCCGCTAATACAATGGTGGGTATAGGGAGAGCGGCGGTCCACCGAAACACTGGCAGCACCTTCGTTTGCGTTTCAACTTCTCAATGCTGCATCATGATAGTTTGGCATCTTATGATTAAACTCGCAATCTTTAATTAACCCTTGGTCCTATTTCTGTGAAATTTGTAAAGCTAAAGCTATCAGAATGGTATTGAGGTATTAGCAGGCATCTTTTCCATAAAATACCAGCAATAACGTAAAATTTTGTACATAATTTATTCGTGGACTCAATAATAATACTATATTAACTGACTACATGTACCCATACTGCAAGATTGACCCGCTGGGGAAAAGGAGTGAATGAAGCTTTTTCTAACTTAGTAAATCTGCACTACTTTAATTTATGCATTTATTGGATTATTTATCATATTTTCTGTTCACTTATGTTAGTAATTTTTGTGTATAATTATCATAGCAAATGTCTTATTAGTTTAATATCTTGTTCCTTTTTTTAATAATATAATTTAACAACATAAGACGTACATCAGTTGCAGCGAACGGCGAATGGTCGAGGGTTTGAGCAAATAGCGGGCTGTAGTTAAGGCAAGAGGATTTAATTTTTTTATGAAAAAATCAGGGAAAATGCTTTGAAATATTATGTGATATATGTAGAAGGCATTGCAAAACAATTTTTGCGTATGTGCGTCTTTATCGGATGTTGAGACGCCAATTTTAAAGATCACGCGCCCTATTTTTGTAGTGCTGCTTATGAAATTTTCCGTACCCTGCAATTCACAAACCATCCCTTAGTTTATATTATCTCTGTTCACATAATTTGTACACAGATCTACACTTTTGACCGTGTTTCACCTACATAACTTACCCCATACAGCCAGGAGAAAATTAATATTAATATAAATAATATTACTATTAATACAATATATTTACAAATTAATACTCAGTAATATTCTATACAATGTAATATTAATATTAATTTATAAAATATCCCTTAGCTTTTTTCTACCCTAATTATACGTTGTTATTTCTATACAAATGTACATTCTTTAACAAATTATCATCAAATTATACTAACATACCCTCTACCCTATTTTCTAGGCAACAAAATATTAGATCAAATCATCCCTTAGCTGTTTCATTCCTATATTATATAATTGTTCATTGCTTGTGAACATCTTCGATTTTTGGAAAGATGTGGAACGAAATGTTACGGTCAAGCTTCTTGCAATCTGAGAAATTACTGTTACACAAGGCCATGTTTATTTATGGAGATGAGATCTTCCAAGACGTGTAAAGCAGCCCGAAAATTGTCAAAAGTATCTAACAATTCAATTTAGATAAGGTGAGTCATTTTGAAATAGATTAATGTATTATTTTGTTTAAGAGTGTTTGCAATTTTTCCTATACCGCCCGTAGTAATCTTGCTCCCGCGAATCTCAAGCAGAGTAACTGCTACCTAGCGGCGGAACCAGTGAACTACCTCAGTCATCACACTTTCTCCTCTATTCATTATGGTTTAACTATAATAGATTTTAATATAAATATTTATTTTTGGTTTGTTTAAAATAAAATTGTTAATAGTGTCAGCTGTCAGATCATGGCATGAACAGTCTGCATAGTGGAATACCAAGCAATGCTACCAATGAAGTAGTGACAAAAGAGTTAACCTCAAAATTACGAGAAGCTAAAATCGGAACAAAATAAAAACACTTTTTTTCAAGAACGTAAGTTAATATTTTTGTAAATTTCCACGCTACTTGAATGTGCATTGGTTACATACACAATTTTTCTTCCTAATTTTCTTGTCTGTTGGATTTTCTCATATTGATAGTCCAATCTGTTGCGTTTGAGATTCCCGTCAGTTCAATTAAATTGTACTTACGATCTTCACAGTACTCTTGTATCCCCTGAATCCATATGAAGAGTCCACTGCAAAAGGGGGGAATGTCACTTTTTTTTAGTTTTGCGTAAAATGAATTTTAAACTTTAAAACCATACCACACTATATTAAACAAAAAGAAGTGGTTCATTTTTTTTTACATAACTGAACACACATTTCTTTATTGATTCTTAACAAAATGAAGCACTTCATACTCCGTCTTCATTATCAAAATAATTTCTTTGTTAACTGATGTACAAAAATAAATTACAAAAAGGGGGAATGTCAGGTAACTGAACTTCTACAGCATGTTCATTTCTCAGGCTTCTTCCTATGAGGTAGTGCATTGTACGAGTAATATTCTCTTGCTTCTTGACTACAGAACTACTTTAGTTGTTGCAAATCACTGAACTTTTCCCATGAAATTTGTAACAAATCTGAAACAGAAATACTGTAAGTAATGTTATCACTGCTTATGAGCTGTTCATGAAATCGCTAAAATTTAAGTGCAGTAAAGTGATAAAGCTTATCAGGCAGCACAAACTCTCCACTCTGTAGTTGAATATTCTTCTCTTGTGTCATGACTGAAGTTTCCCATAGTCCATTCCATGAAGATCTGTGCTCCACCAGACGAGGATGGTTGAATGAAAAGACAATTTCAGTAATAGGTCTTGTTACCATCGGACAGGTCTTGCTGAACATCGGAGTCAAGTACAATGTCCAGTTCCTTAGCATAGCTTGATCTACATATACGACATGGTAAGGAGATGGCTTCATGCGGGCACTCTCAAATACTGCTATCCAGTGTTCTGCCAATTCAGCTGGATATTTTTGGTTAATGAGTGCCATGTTATTAATTACTATATTATGACAAAGAAAAAGTCGGCATTAATCATTGAAGCCACAACAATGAATGGTCAATTACTGCAGTGATGTCAACATTAATGTGATATGCTGAATATGAATACTGTTACCTAATGCAATGCAGCAAACACATGACATTCCCCTTTCTTGCTCTGTTTTCCTATGACATTCCCCCTTCTTGTGTAGGAGTCAAAACTTTAAACTTCTGTCTGTGAGAGACTATCATCTTTTTTGTAATGCATTTAAGGCTATGTTATTCTACTCCATTTGGTCTATCATAATACACATTTATCTCAGTTTTCACAAAATTTTGACATTCCCCCCTTTTGCAGTGGACTCTTCATATGCATTTCATATTTCGTTCAGAATTATGTGGTTTAGCTTCCTCTATGATTTCAATTACATTAACAGATGCATTACAAAACTTTCAGCTTGCCATTTTTGTTTTTAATTTAGCAGCGTCAATGGCTGACAGAGTCTAGTAATCGCTCCATTAGCGATATTGTGATGGTTCAGTAATGAGCTGACATTTTATCAGATAAAATCGAATCCTTGCAAATCTTGCATGGATTTTGTAAGATGCGACCATGATTGGTCGATATCCTAGGCGTTGCTAACAGTGCTTTAGTTGGAAAATATTTTATGGGGGTACTCACCTTACTTCAAAATTTTCAATATCGCCTCATACAAAAGAGTTTTAAAAAAACGAGCACCTTATCAGGATAGCCAACATGTAATCTAAAGAGAAAGTAATTATTGTAGAAATGCGCACGAAGGTGAAGATTAGAACGCATATTTATTGCGAATTTAATAGTGTTTGTCATTATTAACAAATACATTCTCTTATTGAATTGGACATTTAATAAGTATTTTAGGACAATATCGTTCCTGTATTGCCAGTACGACGTACCGGAGCACATCTTTTTCCCGGTATGGTAGAAGGAAAATAATTTTATACCGGTACACAGTACCGGTGCGTACCGGCCCAACTAAAGCACTGGTTGCTAAACGTTATTGGTCGTTATCGAATATGCAGCATATGAGTGGAATAGTCTCCATCAATTCACATTGCAATTTTAAACTTTGTGGATTCGAAGGTATTTAGCTATGTATAAGTGCGACAGTTCAATGTTGTAAAATAACTCCTGCGGACATTCCGGCCAGGGTTTACAAGTTTCATTGTACAATCTTATTAAATAGAAAGAAAGTTGATGCATGGACTAACCAGAAGAGTGGGGCTAGATGGGAATGGTCTTGTGTTTACTAGGTTATGTTAGTTTATTTACATTCAAGATAAGACAAATTGCTTCTGTGTCAAGATTTCAGACAACGAACAGGAGAACAGTGCAGTGCGCAAGTGAGATGTGAAATTAAGTGAACGTAACTCTGACTCTACGAAAGTCAGCAGCACTTTTCTATAATGTTAAATTTACATACATGGAAAATGTTGGCATGATGTCGCATTAATTGCAACCATACTGCACATGAGTTGATCGGGCTTTACAGATCTAATTAAGGGAATTGATACTTAGTTAATTGATCAGGAAAGTATTCATATTACCAACTGTCAAGATACCAACAAATGAGATGTTTCCCGGATACGCCATGTTTAAAAATCAACATAATATGAAATAGAGTATTGCGCTTGAAAATAACATTATACAATGAACAGAAAACAAGCTGTCCCTGCAGATTAAGAGGGACCACCCTGATCATTGCTGTATTTCACTAAGAGAAATAGAACTTATTGAAATCACTAATAGTCATGAGTTTTTTAAAGTGCGAAGTATATTATAATTGTAAATTCACATTAAATTAAATTTACTATATGAGTTGACATAAACACACTTTTTGCTTCACTTACCATATATTGGTATGACACGTTTCAAGGAGCTTCCTCCCCATTTTCAAACACATTGTCACATTAGTTCATTATTATGATTCATAATAAAAGTGTGTAGTCTTCATACCTACAAACATCTTCAGGGGACGATGTATTTTAGCTATTGTAGTTTTATATGACCTTTTAGCTTTATCACTGTGAAAGAATGTGTAAGATATCTAAAAACTGAAAAGTTATGCCTGTTATGTCTGTTAGAGTGCAACCAAATTTCATGAATCTGTAAATTTATCGCTCATTTTCTCAAAGTGTATCCTCCAAAACTTTTAAATTTAAAAGATAATTATCAGTATATCAAAATTTGAATGGATCTTCTTTATTAAATAAACAACAAATTGCATTTAAAGATTGTTGAGATTGGAACTTGCGCACGAACTTCACTTAATAGGTATCAAGTGTTAAAATAATTAATTGAAGTACTATAAACAGTAGAGCATGTTGTAAAACTTGAACAGAGTCAACATTTATTTAATATTTACACTTCTTGCTCCACTTACAAGAAGTGTAAATATTAAATAAATGTTGACTCTGTTCAAGTTTCACTTAATAGGTATATTTACCTCAGAATGCAAGTTCCGATCTCAACAGTCTTTGAATTTGAAATCACTTCACTGTGTATCTTCCCAACTCAAATTATAACAAACTGTATCTCCATTATATCTCATATCTTAAAAAAAAAAAAAAAAAATAAAAAATAAAAAAACAAATCTTTTAGATATTCAGGCATCTAAAAATAACTTTCTTTCTCTTATAGTGCAGATATTCTGCTAAAGGTCATTGTCTTAATGAGAAAAGTAATTATTATTAAACTAATTATAAAATTCTGGTGAAAAATGTTTAAATAGTAGGCTAGTTCTGTTGAAATTTCACAATGAAAATCTTGAAAATTTGGAATTCAAAAAGTTAATAATGTAGGAGTTTTTTTCAAAACCACAAAGAGCAAGACAGGGTAAAATGTTATGCATAATAAAACTTCATTATTTATGTGCTTAGGATGTGGAGGAATAGAATTTTAAAAACATGATACTAATTTTAATGGTAGAAGATGTACCTCAACTCCTTAAAAAATTAATATGAATTTCCACAGAGTCCTGGAAGAGACAGCCCAGGATCCTCAGGTTCCGGTTCCGGGTCGGGGTCTCGCCATAGCACTGCTAGTCTTGACAGTGGTCGGGCATCAGGGTATCATCTCTTGGGTCCATCTGGTCCTAGAGGTAGTGGCACTACTATTGGTGGTCTTTCTTCTAGTCCACGCTGTTCACTTTCATCCTCATCACTAGGCTCATCTGAACATGGTGGACCGGCCTCCAGGGCAGAGCGATTGCTACATCAAGGTGTACCTGTAAGTATATTTGCTTTTTATTTATTCAGTCATTACGTAATATAAATTACAGCAGACCTTGCACATCTAGGATATATGGGTGATTCTTCAAATATGGGAAAATTTGTGTTCCGGAGTGATATTTCCCTTCAAGTTCTGATATTCCAAAATCAAATTTAATTCAATTAAATGTCATCCACATGCCCTGTTCCATACCCCGGTTTTGTGTATTCTAATGCATTTTTCCACAAAACAAAATGTTATTTCCTTTTCAACTTTTTTCCTGCCAATGAATATGATTGTGTGAAGAATATTAACCCCTAAAAAATAAAATGAAATAAAATTGTCACCTCACCTAATGAAAATAAAGAATGTCCCAAGGGTTTTTGGTCATCCACATGGCTGAAAAGAATGGAATTTTTTCTGCAGGAATGAAAAATTTGTATAACTGGCAACAGTGTTAGAAAGCCAACAGGGCAGCTTGTGGTTAGAATAGAATAGAATAGATTTATTAGTCCGACGGAACATATTCATGTTTTGGGACACGTCAAAATGGTTACAATTAGAATATAACAGAATGTTACAACAGTTTGGGATAGTAATATACAGACTTTACAAAGTGTACAGGCCTTAGAATCGAGACCTAATATTAATACATTTCAGTATTTACACACCAAACTAACATATATACATGGAAGTCAATGTTATTTCCACCAGTTAACACTGAGCTCTGCACGAGGCCACATTGGTCCATTTGCTTCACATTGTCATTACTACTTAATTAATTTAAAAACTTCACTTTTTCACTTTTTCCTTGGTCAGCAGTTAGTTTTCTCCCCGGAATACAGAGAAAAATTCATCCAATGAATAAAAACAATGATCCTGTAGAAGTGAACTGATCTGTTTTTTGAATTTAGCTGGAGCAGGTATCTCCTTTATGTAGAGGGGTAATGTATTATATAATTTGAGACCAGTGTACGTGAAACTCTTTTCATAAAGATTAGTACTGTGTGGAATAGAAGCCAAATTATTTCTATTCCTTGTGTTGTAAGAGTGTGCACTCGAGTTCTTTTGGAACCCACTAAGGTTGCCTTTTACATATGTAAGTGTCTCTAAAATGTAGATACTAGGTAAGGGTAAAATCCTTAATTCCTTGAAAAAATTCCTGCAGCTTGTTCGATTATTTGCATGCATGATTATTCGTAATGCCCTTTTCTGAAGTTTCTGAAGTTGAATTGTAAGGTTGAATTTTGCTTGCTTACAAACAGTTTGGGATTAACAAAGGTCTTTGCATCATTTTCAAGGAAAGCGTTTTTATTCCCCGTCATTAACATGACTTCTAGAAAGTAGGCAGAAAGATAATATTAATTAATTTTTATTATGCACTATGATAAACCTACCAATTCAAAGTACCTGACTGAAGTTGAGCCTACAGAGGTTTAGGAATGGCTTGCTGAGACCACTTAAACTCCTTTTTTGTCATCCACATGCCTGATTTTTGTGTCATCCACATGCCTCATGAAGGGGTATGTGGATGACTCTCAAGTCATGTAGATGATAAATGTAGGGTACTATTGTGTTTGTGGTGTCTTTGACCTGTATTTAAAATCTTAAAACTGATTAAATGAATTTCTGCTTGATTCCCCCCCCCCCCCCAACCATAAAAACACAGTCTAGTTAAAATTACATTAATTCCAGAGCATGCACACAAATTTGCAAATTTTGTTCAAAATCAACTGAAGCACACTGAGAAAAATATGAAATTACATAAAGAAAAGCAGATTGTTGCCAAAGTTAGTCATTAATGTGGCCTTCTGCCATCCACATGTACACAGAATTCATTCACATGGCTTTAAAAAAATTTAAAAATTTAAATAAATAAAAATATAAACATTTAAGCTCTACTGGTGTCTTATAAAATCAAGTAACCCCTGATGTATTTTTTGTAATTTTTTTGAGATTTTAAAAACAAAGTAAAAATTTTGGATTTTACACATTCCAAATTTTCCCTTATTTGAAGAATGACCCATATACATTTATTCTAAAAGAAAATCTTCCAGCTTCCTCCATTAAGAGGCTGCCATTAGACAAAACGTACCTTACAGTCTCTTATCTATATAAGCGGCTTTGTCCTGACTGACTGAGAACCAATGTAGAGCCTAAACTGTAATAGGTAGAGACTTGGAATTTTGACAGTACCTTCGTTTCGTAATGTAAGTGCTCACTAAGAAAGGATTTTGAAAAATTTTGATTTTTAATGCCAAAAATAAAATTTATGTAATTCACAATACGTATGTCTACTTTGCTTTCTGTGCCAGAGATGTCACATAAGGCATCAAAGAAAGCTGAATCAACATCTGTAGGAACATACTCGCTATCACGGCACTTAACGGTATTTTCGTCCAGTATTTTAACATTATTCATATGTTTAGCACCACTTGCATGAAAATTATTATTACAGTCACAACACATCAAACCTGTTACAACCTTCGATTTACTCTTTTGCAAATCAAGGATGTTTCAGTTCCCGGTACATTACAGCCATTATCATTTCCACCCATACTTTACACTGGTGAATACAAGCGGAGCACTACCAAGACATGTCCTACCCCCAAGACTGCCAACTGCCGACCAATACACCTTATACACTTCCCACATTACAACAGATAACATGTGATGTAAATCTTATCCCTTATGATGCCAAAATGCATTGTTAAATTGCCAATTGTAGTGAAGACAAAAAAGTAAGGATTGTAGGCCTACTTACATCAGTTTTGAAACAAATTAAAATCTCTTTCTGATTATCCATGATATATCCTTGTAAATACAGGCGATTATTACATTTTCATTGATGCTTCAAAGCAAGGAAAAAGAAAAAGCATTATTAATTTCTAGTTTTCTGTAGTTAACATTTTAAAATTTGAACTAATTATTTTTTCACATAAATTTTGATGTTTGATTTCAAATAATTAAATTTCTAAGCGAAAGTGATATCAAATGATTTCTATTTTGTGCCAAGAACACAGTGTCGCCTTTTCTTGTGGTAAATGAATACTTCATGGTGCACTCACACATAAAACATCCCTGAGCAATTTATTTGCTTTTAATAAGCTGCTATGGATGAATATTAATGTGCTAAACTTGTTCTGTTGCAGGATCAAGATGTGCTGCACACATGGCTCATGGATCTCCACTTTGAAGAATACTTTCCTTTGTTTGCCTCAGCTGGTTACGATATGCCTACCATCTGTAGAATGACCCCAGAGGTTTGTTAAATGCTACTTAATTTTCTAAGACCTGTCTCAGAACAATTTAACAAATGAGGGGTCTATTAGCAAACCCAGCAATCTCCATTCTGAAAAAAAAGATAGAAATGCTAACTTCTAATGAAAGTTTAATGCTTTTCCTATTACATATTTAGTGTACGTGTTACAAATCCTACTTAAAACATAAAGGAGGAACTCAGATTTACAACACACACATTAAATATGTAATAGCAAATGCATTAAACTTTCATTAGAAGTTAAGTTTGGTTTACACGACGAAATTAGGTTTCGTAAGTAAGTTTCGCAATTGTTTTTTGCTTGAATGCGCAAGCGCAAGACATACTGGCGACAATGAGTTACGAAACTACGCAGTTTCGGCTGATTCCAACTTTTCACGAAACTATAATAGTAATGTTGATATTTTACGCTTATTTAGCTTGTTCGCGTTTCGTAAAATGAAATGGGGAAGTGAGGAAATTGTGAAATGCCTGTATTCATACGTGTTTCAAACATTTATATGAGATTTTAATAACTTGAACTTCAGAAATAACATGAAATGTGTGGTTGCATTGGAAAGAAAATGTGTGTAATTAATTTCACGAAATCACTTTCATGAAAGTGGTTACGAAACCTAGTGTCATCGTGTAAACTAGCCTTTAGCATTTCTATCTTTTTTCAGAATGGAGATTGCTGGGTTTGCTAATAGACCCTCAAATGTGCTTTTAAAAATTAAGTTATTTAGTATCCTAAATCATGCTTCTAGAGTCCTAGAGTCCCAAAAACTTCCTTTGAGGCAGTTAAATGTCCCAAGTTTTCATTCTGTGGGATCTGGTCTTCCATCTACTCCCTTGTAAACTCACTTCTGTTTATTTGCTTTGGTTGCTTTCCCTTAAAACAAAGATGATATTTATTTCTCTTCCAAAGAACTAAAGTATTTTTCAAATGAGAAGCCATTTCCCTCACCGCCAATCACGTGTATGAGCTAACGAAGCGCCACTAGCAGTAAGAGTCTTCCTCCGTCTTGCCGTCTCTGATTGGACCACGTATCTAAGCAGGAGAAGGACAAAATGGCTTGTCATCTGCAAAACACTGTAAACCCTATTGAAAGTAGTCGTGCTTACTAAGGCTATTAATTCATGTATGAGGTTCATCCAGAAAGCAGAAGTTCCGATCACCGATAATGAAAACGAAGACATTGATTGTTGGTGCACCAGTACAATAAATGCGTCAGTAATATTCATGACAGGGCCGGATTTTTATGACCAAAAAATACTTTAAAATCGAGCTAAAGATGACTGCATAAATACAAAAAAAGACCCAAAATGTTAAAAAAAAAGTATGAAAATAGTAGTTCCTTCATCAGACTTTTATCTATTCTACATTTATCTTGTTGACCCAATTATATAGGCTTGTAATTACTTAATTCTTACATATGGTTAAATGCAAACAGCAAACACCGTCTTTCTCTATCCAATTTATAGTCATAACAAGATATATTTATTTAAGCTATTTTGATTTCCGATAATTTTCAATGCAAGTAAGTATACAAAAACGGCATATAATGCAAGAAACAAAATAATGACTTTAATTAAAAAAATCGCCTAAATTATGAAATGTGGAAAAAAAGACCATAAAATGACCAATTAATGACTTTAAATTCTAAAAAAAAGACCTAAAATTTAAAAAATGGGAAAATGACCAAAAATGTCCCTAAAAATTACCATTATTATAATCTAAGAGTCACAATCAGAATATCTGCACTAGTAGGCAATGTCCATGATATTCCAGTTAAAAGATGACATGTCATCAAAATCCGGGCCCTGGTGATGACTATATTGAGAAGTAGCCAGTGAATCTGTGTAAATACAGTGGAACCTCGTTAAGACGTTTTTCTAGGGACTGAGAAAAATATACGTCTTAAACGGGAAAACGTACTATTGAAAATTAAAAAAAAATTTTTTAGGGAATATGTAGATAGGCCTATGTTTTCTAAGTTGCTCAGAACCACCCAAACGTGCATCCTAATGGCTCAGAAATACCCACAGTGACACACAGGTGCTTCTATGCCAAGCCATTAGTTAACAGAGATTTATATTATGTAAACGAATACATAGGACTAACAATTTTATTTGAAAAAAAAACTTTCAAAAATTTAAGGAATGTATGGGAGCCATATTTAATGAAAAATCAGACGAAATTCACAACAACAAAAATTTATTTTATTCTGAAAAATCACACATGAAACAAGTTGCACTCCACAATCTATTACCAAACATAAAATATTGTAATTGTGCAAAATTTCACACATGCCAGTGTTCCGTAAACAGAAGATTATGAAGTCGTGTACCCGGTCATGTTCACAGCCACAATTTGCTAATGAAATGCGATCCAATACCGAAGTGAGAAGCATGATCTGCTTTTTTGGCATACATTTCTTCAACCATGATAATATTTTCTTCTCCTCACCACACGAACCGTAAGAAATTTAAAATATATTTCACTACCTCAAAATTACGATATAAAATGGCGGCCTAACAGCTGACTGCAAAATCGGTGCCAAGTCAAAATGACCAATAATAAAATGACCAATGAGAAGCAAACTGCAATGGTTCAAAATGGCTGGCGATTGGTCCCACAGAGCAAAGGTAGAGACTTGGAACCAGAGAGTACAAGAATTCTTACATAGAGATTACACAATCGGATGCCCGACAAGCTTATGTTTGGGAAAGTGTGGTTGGCGAGCCAAATACGAACGTACTAAGCGTTCAACAAAAACGTGTTAAAGAAACATTTAAACATGTAATTATTAAGATTAGGACTGGGACTTCCAAAAATCGACGTACTATGCGGGAAAACGTGGTAATGAGGAACGTGCTAACGAGGTTCCACTGTATTGCAATAACTATTTCTTACATTTTTATGTTTTTTGTTTTCTCTATCAGTAATCGGAACTTTCTTTTGTGATGAAGATAGGTACGGTACTTATAACTTACGATATTATTGTGGACCTCTTGGCCCCCAGGTGTTTACAGAACTCTGTTTGGGAATGGCTGATCTAGGGTAATAAAATTTAAGGATGTGGTATAGTAAATTTTCCTTATATTTTAAAATATAGTATACCCACCCCACTAAATAGTGGGTATATTGGTGGATGAAAATATCTTTCCCCCTTTAAAAGAGTGTTGTGCATGCATGATAACAGTATAGGTACATTTACATTAGTATATACAGATTGCTTCAAAAAAATGTATACACACTTTGAACTGTCATAGAAAATTTATTTCCCGTTCTACAAGGTTAAATTTCAGGGAGAATTTAATGCCATTATTTCTTCAACAAGTGACAGCAGAATAGTTTCAACAACCGTGCCAATAATCATCAAACAATGAAAAGTACCTAACAAGGCTTGCTGATTCCATGTTTCCTGCCATTCGTGCATTATACGGTTTTATTACCAACAAGATGGTGCCCCGCTTCACTATCATAGGGACATACGAGCATACTTAGATACAAAATTTGCCAAGGCAGTGGATAGTGTGCAGGGGGCCCAATCGAGTTTCCTGCATGCTCTCCAGACTTTACACCGCTGGATTTCTTCTTATGGGGCAGAGTAAAAGATGAGGTGTACAAACGTAAACCATGTAACCTAGACACACTTTGGAATGAGATTCAGGTGGTGTGTGCAGATATCTCATTGGATACTTTAGTACGATGGACGGAATCAGTGGTGACTCGTACTCAGAGATGTATTGATGCTGAAGACCACCATTTTGAACATTTGAACATTAATCATATTTTCATCAGAAAGTCATTTATTTTTCAAATTGGACTTTAAGTTTTCCATTTCCAGAAATTTATCCTTGTAGAACGGAAAATAGATTTTCTATGACACTTCAAAGTGTGTATAGATTACCGGTATTTTGAAGCACTCTGTATATATTTTAAACCGTTTGTTTTTTTTTTGCACATAACTTATATTGTAAGGCATATGACTCAAAAGTGCAAATAACATTTAAACAGCTTTATTTATTAGGTTTGTTTCTATTTCTAGGATCTTACAGCAATTGGTATAAAGAAACCAAACCATAGAAAGAAGTTAAAGGCCGAGATTGCTCAACTCAATATATCAGATGGACTTCCAGACTACATACCAGTAAGATATCATTTTATGTTTTTTGGAAATTATTTCTAGAGATGATTACAGTAAAACCCCCTTTTTACATTCCTGTCATTTACATTTTCCTGCCATGTACATCATTTTCCACTGGTCCTGTCTTCTATCCTATACTGACAATTCATAGCATTCCTGCCATTAACAACTTTCAAAACAGTTGTATTTCCTTCCATTTACATATTTTCCTCATTGGCAGCATTGGTTTTCGGTGAAAAACTGCTTTCACTTAACTAAATTTTCCTCTATGTTGCCAACTCTTTAAGAGGCAGTGTCAGTTGCTATTCGTGTTAGTCAATTCATTTGTTTATAATGTCAAGGCACGCCGATATCTGAAATTTTCAAGTTAATAAATTTCATTTTTCTTTCCGTTTGTGGTAATATTTGTTAATATGAAAAGACTCGTCCACCTGACCACATGTATTCAAGTGTATTTTTATCTTTTAATGAATGACTATTGCTGAGATATTCTCCGGCATAATTGTACATATTTTAACATATGACAACGGTGTGCTTTTAAATTAACTTACAGTGCACAGCATCAGTGTATATATGTTTTTAATGGTTAAGTTTTAATTAGATACATATAGCATATTGCTATCTAAAAGTAAGTGTATTTTATATGACTACATAATTTTATATCCAATCAAATATTTTATGACAATAGTGAAACCTCAAACCTAACAAGATATTGAATACTTTATAAGATTCTATAAATTCATATAGGAGGACATTATATAGGTTGTATATGTGCATAAATCCAAATTAATATTATAATACTATAGGGCGTAGTGACGTTGCATCCATTGAACTTTGGTCTATTGTGGTTTGTGGTCAGGTGGACGAGTCTTTTGAAATTTTCAACCTAGACGGCAGAGGGATAATGAATATAGTCTCAATCCATAAACATTGTTCGATTTAGATGACACTCACTGTGCAGGGATTTTCTGGGCCAGGGAACTCTAATCTGAGGTTATTTTTCCCATGCTGCGCTTTCTAATTGTGGAATTAACTTCAAAGGCGGATTTATAGTTATGAGGACTCAAGAGATAATGGAACTTAATACAGTACAGTGAAGCAACAAGTTAAGTAATTAACAAAGTTGTTGACTATTAAACACTTTAGGCCTCACTTTTCCTTACATTTTTGCATGACTTACGTTTCATGGGCTTTGCCCACATTTTCAACTGCTTGTCAACTGTCTATTTTCTGCTTGGAGAACACTGGCGCCTTCTGGTTTTGATCAAAAAGTTTGTTAAATCAAAACCAGAAGGCGCCAGTGTTCTCCAAGCAGAAAATAGACAGTTGACAAGCAGTTGAAAATGTGGGCAAAGCCCATGAAACGTACGTCCTGCAAAAATGTAAGGAAAAGTGAGGCCTAAAGTGTTTAATAGTCAACAACTTTGTTAATTACTTAACTTTGTTAATTACTTAAGGATTTATAGTTGTTTCATTAATTAGGCCTTCAATCGTTTAGTTTAGACCTATGAATGTTTTGTGTGCAAAGTGTTAATAAATATAATATTTTTATGATTTTGCTCTTAATTGTTAATCTTTTGATTAATTATAGTGGGCGAAGCCGCAGGGATCTGCTATAAGCCATAAAAAGCTATATTTATCATTTTCTGAGGGAATAGTTTCAGTGTGATAAGTTGTTGTTCCTTATTTCAAATTCTAAATACCTATATAAGGACCTATAAGTTATTTTCCAATTTACAAAATACAAAACCCGAGCGACACCGGGCCTTTTAAGCTAGTGCTAAATAAAAAGAAATGAATATGCTTGATGATGTGATAATGCATTTCTTGCAGGGCTCTATGGAAGAATGGCTGCGTCTTCTTCGCTTGGAGGAGTACGGTCCTGCCTTGCACCAGCAGGGTTATCAAACTGTGGAAGATGTGACACAACTCACATGGGAGGACCTGGAAGATATAGGAATTGTTAAGTTAGGACATCAAAAGAAGATCCTGCTTGCAATCAAGAGGGTGAAGGACGTGAGAGCTGGGAAGAGGTTTCCACTTCAAATGGGGACTGATATAGTACTTACCAATCTACCCCCACATCCTGGCCAAACACAGGTATGCTGGTTGCTATTGTTGGTAGTAATAGTAGTGTAGCTAAAATTATTTATTTTTCAAATATGAGTATTCCTAATTAAAAGTTCTGCTCAGCTGAGCTACAAGGTATATTTGGGAAGTAAGCGCCTCTTGATCTTAGGTGTAGAGCGTGTGAATACAGTTTTACACTCGTTCAAGCACTCATCTCATTTTTGGCAAAGCAAAGTCATCCTTAGAGAATAGGCTATCAGAAAATAAAATGTGCTTATTCATGTATTTACCTTAGTTTCTGGAGGGGGGTTGAGAGGCGATGGGCTTACCACCTGTCCCTCTGATCTCTCTCGGAAAATAAGCATAACAAAATTCACATAGGTTACGGTAACCTCCACTTGGAGGCCCTTCGCCCCAACATAGGGGATATAGGAAATCGGATACAGATTCATGTATTTAACAGTTTGAGCCCATCCATTTATCTGCCTATCACCCAATTTCAACAAAAGGCATTAAAATTTAACCTTCAGTTTTGAGTTCTAATCTTTTGATTTGACAAATTTTGTATCACTGACAAGAGTTAGTTTTAACACTAGTTTAAATTTGGCTAACACCTAATTTCCCTTTGGGTAACTCAGTAAAAATGGTGCTGGCCTTCTGTTCTCAAGGTTGTGGGTTTGATGCTCAATCGTTGGCATTTATTTTCCCTAAATGTGACATGCTTATGTCTGTACATTTACAGGCATGTAAAAGAACTCATGTGGGGCAAAATTCTGGGACACCAGCAACAGTCACAGGCCTAAATTGCAGTACAATCCCATCATTGTATAACCATATAACAAAAATAAAACAACAAACCTAAGTTCCCTTGGGTTAAATACCTAATTTGGGTTAAAATGAAAAGTGGTTGCTGTAATTAGTTTGCCTGCTGTAGAATTGCTGTGTTCATAAATAATCAATACTGTTCCTAACAGAGAAATGCGCAGAAGAAGCAATTTTGATATTTTACCCATGGAAAAATTACAGAAGAGAGAGATAGATTGTCATAGGTAATCCCACGAGAGTTGACGAGTTTATCGATAGATTCGTAACTGTGAAGCAGGAGCAAATTTATCTGATGTAACTCGTCAGCTCGAGTTGGATTTATTAAGACTATTCCATGAATAGGCCTAAAAATGTAGCGGATTATACAAATAATAATTACTTACGTGCTTTGATGTATAAAAATAAAAATAAAAATAAAAATAAAAATAAAAGTTACGAGATCACACCATACTATGAATCAACCATCCATGAATGCTGTGACAGTGCTGCCAATAGTCCTTATAAGACATAGTTAACTTCATTCAGGTAAGCTAACAGCAGAACAGAATAAAAGCACTCGAACTGGCTTGCACCGAATCGAAATTGTGTTCTTAATCAATGTTTATTTCTATTATTTCAATTTCCAAACAAGTTATGTTGTATAAAATAATTTGTTTTCGTTCCGCTTAGTGGCAGCATCTGACTATTAATCACTGCACAATGATACTCGCGTCTCCAGTAACGAGCAGACTGTTTTATCATGAAAAACACCCTCCTCGCGATTCCTACAAGAATATTGCAAGATAAACGGCCATGATTGGTCTAATCCGAGGAATTGCTAAACGTTATTGGTCAATATCAAATACTCGGCGTATGAGTTGAATAGCCATAGCTAATCCCACGATAGATTACAGATTTATTAATATATTTACAAGAACAAAGTTTGAGCAAATTTATCTGATGAAACTCTTAATCTCGAGTGGGATTTATTGGGACTATTCCATGAATAAAATGTAACAGATTTTGAAAATAATAATAAATTCCTTATTTTGTTTACAATATCCTCTCAGCCGTAAGATCACGGCATACTAGATGAATGAACAGTCCATGAATCGATTCAATTAATCGATCCGAGTTCCCAATGCTACCAATAATGCGTCCCACAACATTGATTGCATCATCTTAATTGCTTACATTAAGACGCTATAAAAGCACATGCACTGGCTTGTACCAAATTGAAATTGTGTTTCTAATCAATGGATATTTATATTATTTCAATTTCCAAACAAGTTATGTTGTATAAAATAATGTGTTCTTATTCTGTTCACTGGCAGCATGTGATGTATTAATAAGCTCATGTTGATGCCTTACAAGTGCAGTACTGAGCTGAAAATTTAACAGATAAAATTGCATCCTGTGTTCATAGCAAGGATATTATAAGATAAATGTTTGTTATTGGTCTATACCTGAGGAATTGCTAAACGTTATTGGGCAATATCAAACATGCGGAGTATGAACGGAATAGTCAAAGTAAGTAATTGTGAGTAAAGCTGAAGCTGCAGATGAAATTCACGAGAGGGAAAATGAAAAAAAATGAAACAGACCTCTCTTTCTTCTATGCTGTTCAACTACTTGGTAATCTGTTTGCCATGTGTCATCCTTCTCTTTTTTGTTCACTCAATTTGTTGCAATCCATTTTCGTGGTTGCTTAAAAAAAAAAAATCCAATGAATTATCAGTTGCTGTCTGTTAGATTGCCAATGTTGTTACATTAGCTGCCAGTGTTAAAATGGTGTTAGTTGATTCTAATTATTAAATAAAAAAAAAAATAAATAAAAAAAAAAATAATAATAAAAAAAATAATAATAAAAAAAAAAAAAAACATAGCAGAACATTTTTCACAAGGAAGACTTCAAATTTTAGCCCAAATTTAACTCCTTTTGATAAAACTGAGCATGTGTGACAGAAAAACTCACCCCATTTTCCACTGTTTGAAATGTACAAGGTAGGCCTGTATTAAAAAAATAAATCACTGCAGATTATGAAAGACTTGATTTCCTACAAATATGAACATGTACATTCCATTCCCACATGGAGGCGAGATATAGCAGCCAAAATCTCAAGCCTAATAATATTGACAGGGCTGATAACCCAGAAGCCATCATAAATAAATCATAAAGAGTTACTTATTGAACATGGCGAACTATGTGGCATACCTATTTGTGCATGATGGAATTTAGAAACAAAAAGTATTAATGAATTTCATTCCACTAATGCTGAATTATATGAAAAGTAGAGTAGATATTCAGCTTTAAGCACTAGAATATGAGCTTATTAAAATCTATCAGGAAATCTGAAGCTGGAGACGTAGAAAATTACAATTTACATAATTTATTGTTGGTATCGCAGTGTGCATTAATTGTAAATTGACACAGTTCTTTGTTACATATAATTAAAGTAGGCCTCTTTTATAATAAAGAGCGCATCAGCAACAATTTCTGACAACTTTAAATTAATGCAGGTTAAGCCTATATACCACACTGATGAAACTATTTTTCGAACATTTGATGTTATCTAGTGATCCCAGTGTTAATAATATTACTGAATGTAATATTATAGTGATTGTAATTAATTGACATTTGACACTATAAATATTGCCCCAGACATACTAAACTCTTATTTTATAGATGTATCAAAAGAAATGGGGAACATAAATAATGATAATAACAAGCCGGATACAAACACAAATGGAAACATTAAAAATTTTTCTAATCTGCTTAAAAATTTTAAATTACCAACTGAAATATGTGAAAACAATTTCATTTGGTACGAGGTCCAACCAAATATGGTTGCACATACTATAAAAAATCTTAACCCTTCAAACGCCCAAGATATTTATGGATTTACCAATAATATTATTAAAAAGATAGCCAACACAATAGTAATACCGATAACACTTTTAATAAATCAAATACTAACACAGGGTATTTTTCCTGAGTGTCTAAAAACTTCAAAGGTCATACCAGTTTATAAGAAGGGAGATGTAACAAACCCTTCAAATTATCGACCCATAACTATTATCCCCATCCTAGGAAAAGTAGTGGAGGCATCCATCTTAAAACAACTATATGATTACTTTTCTTTTAACAATCTCTTTTATGATAAACAATTTGGATTTAGAAAAAATCTATCTACTATAAAGGCGGTTGATTGTTTAACCAAAATAACACTAAATAATTTTGAAAATAAAATAGTAACAGGAGCTACTTTAATTGATTTAAGCAAAGCCTTTGACTGTGTGTCACACAATATACTTATTGATAAGCTGAAATATTATGGTATAAATGGTATAGAGATTAATCTAATTACATCCTACCTAAATAATAGAAAACAAATTACATTTGTAGATAATAAAAATTCAAAAATAGGAAATGTCATAGCAGGTGTCCCTCAGGGCTCGATGTTGGGGCCCTTCTTCTTTCTTGTATATATAAATGATCTACATTGTAATGTAGGCCCCTCCTGTACCCCCATTATTTATGCAGATGATACAACGTTTATAGAAGCAAATAAGGACATATTAGACTTAACTCAACAAATGACCTTATCGCTAGAACAGGCTAAAATCTGGTTCTTCTACAATAATTTAAGCATAAATCAATCAAAAACTGAAACTATAATGTTCTCTATAGATCCAAAATTTAGCAACACTACTGAGATAAAGTCTGTAAAATTATTAGGCCTATACTTGGACACAAAGCTTACCTGGCAAGACCAAATACTGTACACATGTAAAAAGCTGGCAAGAGTATGGTATTTGATGAGAAAGTTAAAACAATGTGTAAATTTTGAAATGCTCATAACAGCTTATTATGCTTTTGTTCAACCACACCTACTATATGGGGTTATGCTTTGGGGTGATTCCCATTCAGCAAACAAAATCTTCATCTGGCAGAAAAAAATTATCAGATTGATAGCAGGAATTGGAACAAGAGAATCATGTAAACAATACTTCAAAAGGTACAACATTCTTACACTTACCTCTATGTACATTTTAGCTAATATTACATATGTTAAAGAAAATAGCACTAAATTTACAACTAGATCGTCAATGCATAACTACAACACGCGAAGGAAAAATGATTTAGATAAACCACAACTTCACTTAAGTACAAATATAAAAAGTCACTGCTATCAACAGATAATTTTTTTTAATAAAATTCCATTAAAGATAAGAAATCTTGAAAAAAAACAACTGTACAATATTCTATCTATTTGGTTCAAAAGCAAAGCGATATACACCGTAGAAGAATTTTTAGAGAAAATATTATGGATATAAATTTGTATTCTTAGCTTTTTTGTTATTATATAAAACTATCCAAAAACTGACGAAGCCTATTGTACAAATATATTGTATTTAAAGGTGAATAAAGATTTGATTTGATTTGATTTGATTTGACATCATATAAATATTTGTAATCACTGGAATTTATTTTATCTTATGACTAGTTGATATTCAACTGCGTTTTAATTAATTTTATTAATATGCTAATTTCTATACGACTAGTTGATACTCAACTTATTTTAATTAATTTATTGATATAATTTTACTAGTGATTATCCAGTTTATTGATTATGCTAAAGGATAACTCTATTATAAAAGAGGCATACTTTATTTATATGTAAGAAACAGTGGCGATTATTCCATATAGGATGTGAGGATCATCCTACACTTCATAATTCATCTACATAAATGTTTACTAGCATTCATTGGCAAAATTAAAACAATAAAATGACAAAACAGCGTTATTGTAGAGCACTCGGGAAGGGAAGTTAGCGGTTCTGTTTTGAGCAGGTTGGTATTTGTGAGGATGTCCTCAGTGTTGATGTTACGTAGTCCATGCCGTTGTTAGATCTCTGTGGCATGTGAAGGGGGAGGCGGGAAAGGTTTATGTTGTGAGAAGCCAGTTTCATATGGAGGAAGTTGAGGACGTCTTACAGTACAGTCCTTCCTCACGTTCGATAGCTTGTTTTCTAAGAGGGGAGTGATCATATTTTTATTAATATTTATTTATTTCATTTCTTGGTATATATTATAGGCCTAGCTATTATTAAACTTTACAGTGCTGTTTATATTTCAATATAAGTATTCCTGGAGTAATATCAAGTTTGATATCAACTATGAAAATTATAGCGGAATAGCTGATTTCCGTAAACAACAGTTTTCATACGTGGTTAAATATTTTCATATTTTAGGATAAAGCATTATTGTATTAAATTTACATCTCAGCCGTTATGTATTTTTTACGGCGACGCATATGTACGTCAATAGCAGTGAATGTGTTAATTCGCTCTCTCCACACCATCCTACACAACTAAAAAACCAGGAGTCGCCACTGGTAAGAAAGAACTGTGTCAATTTACAGTTAACGCACACTGTGATACCAACAATAGATTATGTAAATTGTAATTTTCTACGTCTCCAGCTTCAGATTTCGTGACAGATTCTAATAAGCTCATATTCTAGTGCTTAAGGCTGAATATCTACTCTACTTTTCACAGAAACAAAAAGCTTGCATGAAATAACAGCTCGTGCATAATTAATTTGATTTGAAAAAGTTTAAAACATTAGGCAAGCATTGTACTGGAGACACTATCGGTAGCTTCTTGTTCCTTTCCTTCCTATTTTATCAGTAGAGACTTTAGTTCTCTCAAAACAAACACGTAGGAGGGAAATTGTAGTCGGTGAGAACATAAAAACAACTTAAGAGCCGATGGTCAACTTATATACACTTTAAACTCCACTTACGTAGACTGTAGTCTAGATATTCCAAAGATTGTAGATGATAATGTTCATCTGATATCAGAAAGAAAACATGATAATTCTGCAACTATTCAACAGAATTTACCACGTATATAGGCCATATTAAGGAATGGAGCATGCTTCTGATTTAGATATTTTGCCCAGATAAAAGTAATGTAAAGGTTAAAATATTTTGAAAATCCATTACACAAATGTAAATATAAATGTAAAGTAGGCTATTATTTATTTAACTACAAATTTGGTGAAGATCATTTTTGTAAAGGCCTAAACTTCAAATTGGATAGATCAGAACATGAGAATATTAAAAAAGATTTGAGTTACTGTAATAAGGAAATTCCTAACTCCAACATAGCAAGTTAGCTGCCATTGTGAATAATTAATTTATAAAAGTAATTGAATGTTAAATAATTTGAAAACAATCAAATATATAACCTTAGGCTTTCCTGGTGTTGAGAATGGATTGATTTCTTGGTTTGCATCTGAGTGAGTAAGAGATTGACTCCAAACTTTCAGCATCTTGCTGCGCTTCTATCTTCTGGAAGAAGTGAACTAATATTGGGAAAAGGTCTTTATTATATAGGTTAGACGAAAAATACTAAGTGGAGTGAGGACCTATAAGAAAACTGAGTAACAAATTGATGTAAAGCTCTGATTGGTTGAAAAGAAGACATTGAACTGAATATTGGTGATGGGGGCTAAGATATAGACTGCCATCCCTAGTTGAAGCTTCAGTCTTGGGGTCTGGATTCCTAAGTGCCTCAGTAGTATCTTTGCCTCCCCAGCATCTTAGATCTTGTGGCCAGTGTCGACAGAGTACTGGGCCATTGTAGACAGGTCTGGATAATACAGCCTAATGCAGGGTCTGCGAGCTGGTACTCATTGAGTACCTAAAGCATTCCCCTTGCATTACCCCTTCCACGACCCTTCATGATACAGCACACCTCTTGTGTAACATACTGAGCGTGGAACATTTATTCTGTTTCTTTAATTTCAAAGACTTCTACCTGAATCTAGTTTCATATGTGTTGTAGAGAAAAATAATAATATATTGCATTTTGCGATTTAGAAGATTCTCAGACGTGTGTGATATTTAAGCAGTTATGTAACAATGACAATGACTTACGTGCCTGTAAATGAGGAAAGTCTGTATTCTTGTGAAAACAATTGCTCTACAGCATTAGAAGGTTCTTACTTTCCAATTATGCCTTTAATATTTTTTCAGAGAAGTAAAAACATTTTTATTATTATAATTCATGAAAATATTAGGTGATTAAAATTTCTGTTCTATTTTAGGCATGTAATATACATGAGTTATACTTTGCAAGATTCCTCTTGTTGTATAATATAATAACATATTCTATAGATTTAAACTGCATAATTTTTCTTCAATTCAGTCAATATAGCAATATAGGGGAGAAAACTTTAGAAAGCTGAATTGCCGTATATTATTGTTTAGTTGATAGTATCATCTAACAAAGATCAAGAAGGAAAATTCTAGCATTCTTCTTTCAATACATCCTTTTAGTTGTGTGTTGGAGAATTCAGCCGTATGTTATTTTGTACAATAGATATGTAAAAATAAATGCTAATGAAAAATACATACAACTTAATCATATTAATATGTAGCCTACCCAGAATTGCAAATTTAAATGCCACATAATTGGGACAAATTGTCATACATTCAGTTTAGATGTCTTAATAGTTTCTTGAATTTCTATTTGTTATATTTTTCTTTCTGTAATACTTACAGGCAGTGTCTAGGCAATTTGCATGTGCTGCAGCATGTTTTACAAGCATGCTCTTTCACACTTCATAATAATAGAGGATACAGGATTTGTCTCTTCCATGTTTGAAATGCATTTTGACTCATAGTAATTTTAATAAAATTATAAGCATTTACAGAGCAATTTTGAAACTTCTTCATAGTGGACGTAATTTGGAATATAAACTTGTTTTCAAATACTGGAACTTAATTTTAAGAAATTGAATTTCAAAATTAAAAACTCATATTCATCTCAGTCCGCTGCCATGGATGTGTTGGTAGTGTGACTACATTCCACCCTCGATGTTATGTATGGGTCGGGGATTTTTCAGCTGTGGAAAATTTCCTTTCTGGGTTCAGGACTGGCTGTTGTGTTCTTTCATTCCCATCCCATGAGAGGCAATGGCAAATCTCTATGGTATCACCCATGCCTGAATCACCTCAGGCAAGTCATGGTCATCATCCCACGGCTTTGTCCCGGGGTCTGGATCTGCCTTCGGGCAGAACACTCATCATCATCATCATCTCAATTTGTAACATTGATTAAAATGATCCAAAGAAGGCCAAAAAACTGAAATATAATAAATAATTTCAATTTGTGATAGAATTTAGTATCAACGAACTTGTTAGTCTAAATAATATTCCTTTTAAAGACAAGCACTTATTCTAAGTGTCATTTCCAACCATCTATCAACAGGCCCTGATATATATTTTGTGGAGATTTTGTAGATGATTTTGAAAAGAGATTAAGAATTTGAAATTATTATTGAAATTAATATTTATTAGAAGGGAAGCAGTGCTTTATTTTTTCTCTACAAGGCTACTACAGTTTAGGTGATCCACCCCATTCAGAGTTTACTTTTGGTGGTTATAAAAAAATCACATTATTTTTAATGATGATATTCACGACTATTTTACTAGAAATTATAATTTTATACACTTACCACAAAATTCTTCACTCAAATATGGTACTATAGGAATTCATTATTCCCTTTGCAAGAATTTTAATGAAAAACCACACGATATTAAGGATATTAGAAATATAAAGACTTTTGCTTCAAAGACTAAATTTTATTTCCGATCACAACTACTTTCATCATTCCGATTTTTCTATTTTTTTAAAAATTAAAGTTATGGTTTCTGTGATAATCTTAGCAATGTGCTGTTTCGTTACATTATTTTCAATAATTGTACTTTTTCCTAGCTCTAGTAAATATATTGTCATTATCTGTGTTTTATAATGTTTTTATGACCATTATTGCTCTTTGGGGTCTTTATTAAATAAAAAAAAAATTTTATGACATTGATATTGTATGAATTATATAACTATCTGCATAATTTCATAGACTTTTCATTGAAGTGCATTCATAAATTCATCTGCTTCTTTATTCTTTTCATATTCTTTCTTTATTACTATCATCAACATCATCTTGTTGTGGATAGAAGTCAATTACAAATGTTTTACACATAACACATAAAAATATAACACATTAAAAAATCATATCAAAATTGGCATTAAAATATTCATTGATGTTGTAAAATGGATGTAGTGTAAGCCACTTTTTCAATTCATTCTTAAATTTAAGACTCACAGTGTGAGCTTCAAATGGCAGTTTGTTGAACATGTCGATAGCAATTACACTAAAGCAGTCTTTGCTCTTAGTGAGTTTAACAGAGGGCTTGACAATAAAATAATTGAATCTAGTGGAGTGATTATGTACAACTTGCCTAGTGGTAAACTTATTCAAGTTCATCTTTATCATGCTTAGACAGTTCAAAATGTATTTATTTATAACAATTAAAATACCTTCTTCTATAAACAACTAGTTTCCTAGATGCATTGCTTACTCTCAAAGCTACTAATTGCAGCTGTGCTTTGTATGATCTGTCTGTGAAACCTATTTGATTTAATTTAATTTTATGTGATGATGATACTATTTTTCCAAATTTTTAGATGAATTGCCATTGTTTATGAACAGTTCTGAACTAGGCAGTGCTTTGAAAAAGCAGTTTTCCAGTTGTTTTGTGTTGTTATCTGCTTATAGCTTCTGCTTCTTTATGTTTATTTGCATGGGTTTGAGGGATGAGTATCCTTGTGATTTCCCATGACTCCTTTCTTGGAAGTCAATGGTAAGGAATATGAGAAACTATGATTTAACGTGTTTTCTTAGTCCTTTGTCACTCTATTAGGTACAGTCAGTCAAATAAAAAATATCGGGACTCATATGCAGTTAAAATTAAAGTTTTAACGCATTAGTTCACAAGTTTCCTATAAAAGACATAAAATACGGGTCATTCTCGGAACATATGAGGCCATGCGACAGGAGGGAGAAAATGAACGAGGGAATAAATGAACAATGCGGAAAGCGCAACACACGATATTCAACTTAATATATTGTCATAATTCATTTTGCTTTGTGTCATGGCGCCACATACAAATCCTAGCTTGAGAGAAAATGTAGGGCTATAATTGACCTGCATTTTTCAGCCTCTGAAGCAGCAAGAAGGTTCCATATTTCTGAAAGAGCAGCTCAGAGGTGAGTACTTCACTATAATGCGACCAGAAGTTTTCATAGGAAACATGGTTCCGGCCGGCCGCGTATTTTGACACTGGAGCAAGAAGCTAGATTGGTCGCAGAAGTTCGTTATTATGTTTCATTATGTTATCTTCTATTTTCAGTACGTTTCTTATTATTTTATACCACAGATACGCATTTGTTATAAACTCATACTTTCTTTCTTGCTTTCTTTTGTGTGTGTCCAAAATTCGACACCAACAATGATAATTCATTAGAAGTAATTATTATGTTATTCCAGTCATTGCCGCGTTTGAAAAAATTACATAAATAAAAATAAGAAATATACAAGAACCCACTAAGGATCGAACCCTGACCCCACACGTTCAATTCCGATGTCTTGACCATTACGCTATTGCGAACAGATGAGAATGGCTTACATAATTCTGATGAGATTGTAATATCCAAGCTTGAAAATACGATTAAGCCAGAGTTAATGATTTTGCACTACAAGTACCGGTATTATAAAATAAAATCTTTAAAAAATGCTCCTTGAATAAACATATTCCTTGCAAATTTATCAATTATTAATATTATAAGAATTTGCAACCAAGAATATGGCAGATGTAAGGCATATAGCCACAGCCTTCTATGTATGTTCGTTTTGGAACAAAACTGACTAAATAATCAAGAAAATACATGGATAGAGGTGTGAACCTAACCATAAGTCTTCCTGTACATGCGCATATGCTCGTTCGTGATACTTTATCAAATAATGCCCAACATTTTTTATTTGACCGACTGTACCTCTTAATATAAGAAGCTCATACCATCTGAGATTTGTCAGTCAAAATAGATATATCCACAAGTAACAATATACTGCAGTTCTGATAAACAAGTTTTAGAGTTATTTTAGTATATATCTGCTACATAGTGTATATTGAGTATGATACTTATTCAGATTTCTTCTTATTCTGTTAATTATTATAAATTATTTTTACACTCTATAAGGTAAAACTGTCAACTGGGTATGCAAAATTGAATAGTGGAGTAAGAAATTAAAATTAACTCCAAACAATTATGCACAGCTTCGATTACTCTTTAGCAGTTCCTCTAATTTAAAAAATAAATTAAGAGGAAGGGTATTTTAATCCTGAAAGCACTGTAGAATGTGACAAGGAAATAAGTTTTCATGCATTAAAATCACTGGCAATGCTAAATTATAATTGACGTTGAATTATTTAGAATTATGAATTAATTCAAGTTTTGTAAATTGGAGGAAGAGAAAAAAGTCCAAAGGAATTCTGATCTGTCTGCATATATATCAGCGACTAGATTTGTAGCCTGCTTTTACCTCACAACTCAGCTTCTAGTTCTTAGGTGGGAGGTTGTCTGGCAGCCCTTCCCAGTGTATCCAAGACTCAAACCAGCTGTGAAAGCTGCAAATGATTATATGGGAGACTGAGGGACATTCATAAATCTTGTCTTAAGTTGAATTTCTGCACAAACAAGCCTTACTTATGATGTAGTTACTTTATAAAGTGAATCTTGACAAAGTCCAACTTATTACTATTCACAATCACTAAAGTAATCTGTTCCTTATTTTTCCTCTTCTAGCGAGTAACAAAAGTTTGAACAGTATGGATTATATACGGTAAAACATGGCCAAAATTTTCTTCTTCTTCTTCTTCTTTCTTCTGAGAAAAGCACTCACTTGTGAGAAATATAGTATTTAAAATGTTTTATCTGTCTGTTACCGAAGGAATAAGCTGTTGAAAATCTATGTAGTTATATTATACCTCCAACATGTAAATTTTTAGTAGCGGGCATTCATTGTTCTTTCTCACCAGACGTATAAAATCTCATGCACGTAAAATTTAGGTTCTTCTCTTGCATAAAGAAGTTAACAGAACTGTTGCAATGATAGTCTTCATCTTTCCAGCTTTATGTTACATGGGCAAAAAATAATGTACAAAGTAATATAGAAAGAGTTTGTTCAGCCTGGGGTGGCGATGAGGTAATGTGCTTGCCTATGAATCCAAGAGTTGAGTGTTCAACTCAATCTGAGGTCATTAATTCCAAATTACCGAAATAGTAGTGAGCGTGTCATAATTATTAAGAAAAAGTTGATAAATTTCATATATGTACAGTTCTGGAAAAACTTATGTGCAAGGTCAAATGTATGCATTTTAATTCAAAGAAAGATTCAAAAAACTTCATTTTATAATACTATATTTGAAATGGAGTAGCTATCCACCTTCTATCTCCACTTGTTTTCATAGATGAAATACTATTAATTAAGACTGCTTAAAAAATTATATTTCAAGAAAAATAACCTACATTCAAGTACTATAATATGATGTGTATCACTGAAACGTGTTTTTACAGTTTTTAAACACTATGCTGTCAAGTGTTATAACTGAGGAAACGACTTCTTGTTTAAGTTGGATGTCTTAGAGTGTAGTAAACAAATTGGCTAACTAGTTTTTCAGTGCTAAAAGAGCGTAAAATGTGATTTTTATTAGTTTGATATTTAACAAATTTTCAGGGGTGGACACCCATACCCCCCCAAACCCTCCGGCACTTTTGACCCTCCCCAAAATTATTTTATGGCTACACTACTGTATGCTGTAATGTTATTTTAGTAAATTATGAAACACATGGGTAGCGATGGTTTTCCCTGTTGTGATGCAATAACAATATTAATACATAGGTAAAATGCTTTCTAATAGACATTAACATACTGTCTAGTGACAAGCTGAAGGCCGAGCTAGCATTCCCCCACTACCTTACCATGCGCTTGCATTTACTGTCTATTTCTTTCCCCCACTATGCCACCAGCTCAGCCTTCCGCTCACCGCTAGACAGTACTAGCAATGATTAATGAGATAATATACTCTGGTTAGGTGAATATAATTTGTTATCCATTACGTGCATGCTGTTTGAAGTGTACTTTTAGAAGAATGTACCTTTAGGCCTACCCTCCACATGCCTGAAATTATGCTTGCCTCCCTCAAAACTCACTTTCTACTGTTACACCCTAACTGTAATGTTCACCTGCATGTTCCTTTATTGGCCGAATATATTAACAGTTGCACTGTAAGAAAAATATTCTTAAACTTGTATTGATATTATTTTAAAGGGTTGTATTTAATATGAAATTTACATTTCTGGCACTACAACACATTTATTTCATAATATTTAAGTCATCTCTACATTCTTCTGACAAATTGGATGAAACTAAGAATTGATTTCTGGTTATTCTGGTTGTATTTGTGCTGCTTGATCATTTGATTTGTTGCTGTATGAATTTAATTATTAATAATACGAATAACCTGGTTAGTGATGTACTTAAACTGCTATTGCAAAGTGCAGTTAACTCTGGAACCCGATAATTTGATTTGGACATGAATGTGATTTAGATTACATAACATTTATGAGCTAAGCCAGTTTCTTTTATGCGGTGAAAGTGTTTACTAAAAACAGATTTAAGAGAGGAAAAAAAAAGCTTCTGTGACAAATTCATAAGTTTTAAGGTACAAATCTGCTTTCATTTTCAGCAAAGCATTTCATATGCAGGTATAGAAGGGAGTCAAAGTCGTCTGCAATACATCACCCTCAGAGTTAACTTATTTGATCTGATTTAATCTGCTGAATACTAACCATAAAGTTCCAGTTTCAATTCCTGGCTCCGATTTCCAGTCAAAGATTATCATATGATGTGTATGATGTGGGTGTCTGTATTGTCCATAGGTGTAATTATAATATGCATGTACATAGAGGACTCGTTCATATCAGTAACAAATTTGCTGAGAATATTCACTTACAGATCATTAGAAATTGCTTGGGACCTGATGAACCTACCAAATTATGTTGCTTAGAAATCTCTTCATAGGCTGACAAGAGAGCTGAAATCATATTTAGACTTCTTTCACCCTCTATGATAATCATATTCCAAGACAAGATTACATATTTACAAAATAAAGTGTGCTGAGTAATGTTATACTTAATTAAACAGACACTCACTTATACCGCATTTTTTGGACCATAAGATGCACTTTTTTACTTGAAAACAGAGCCTTGAAAGTTAAGTGCATCTAATGGTCCGAAGTAAACTTAAAAAAATAAATAAATTAATAAATTAAAAAAAAAAATAGGATTAATGGGCCTATTGTCGGTAGTACCATAATCATAAACAAGGTGTTTTACAACAATAAATAAGTTTCAAATTGTGACTCAGACTGTATCGGTGTACTTGTGACAATCATAAATTGAGAGTAGTCAGAAGCCAGGTATACAATGCGAAAAGAAAGAAATGTTGGGTTCTTTCCTAACATGAGGTGGTCTAAATGAAGGCAATGCTATCTAAACAGCCTTGTTTCATTACATTTACCATATCCTGTATTGATTGTAAGATGGTGTAAAAGTATTTTCAGCCTTTCACGAATTTTCATTTAGAACCACATTACACTTGTTCCCTTAAATTCCCATGCTAAAATCAAGGTGTGTCTTATGGTCTGGAGCGTCTTATAGTCTGAAAAATACAGTACTTATAAACTGATTGTGTTGGCTATCCAGGTTGGGTTGCGTCTTCTTGTTAATATCTAACGTTTCAGACATCCTGTCTTGTCCTTTGGAGAGTGACTCACACTAAAACAAAGCGCCTGTAATGAAGCGTCAACCGTTGCAGCTGTCATGACATCAGTGGATGCAATCTTGGAGGTTTCAACAGAGTTTCTTGCCAGATATCATTGATCTTGTAACCGTCGTTCCTGTTTATGTTATCAGGATGCTTAATAATTTCTATGGCTTCTGTAACTACTCTAGGGAATCTTCTGTTTTCTTGTTTTAGTAGTTTTATGTCATCCTGTTAACATAAACAGGGAAGACGGTTACAAGTTCAGTGGCATTGTGGGAAACTATTGAAACCTTCAAGAATGCACCCACTGATGTCATGACAGCCTAAGCCGACAAAGTGATTTTTACCATACTCGGCTGGTAATGTCGTCATACAGTTGAAAAATCCAGTTGGCAGTGACCAGTCGTACCAACTGTAACAGGGTTTGAAACAAAATACTTGACCAAAAAACAACAAATATAAGCCAACATTGTTTCTTTACGTTAATCAGAAACTTTACCAGGTTTCTTGCTTACAAAACACTTAATAAAATAACAACAAATATAGGCCTAAGACAAAATAGCTATATTATACATTAGAAACCCGCACTGCCATCTTTCCTACATCTGTATTTCTGATTGACTCATAGCATAGGATTCATGCAGCTGTGAGAATATAGTGTCAACAAATGCCTGACTGTGCCTTTTATAATTAATTATACAATATTTTTATTTCATTTCATGTAATTTACAGAGCTATTGCTAAAAAATACTGTATGCACCACATACGCAAAAACTTTAGCGGAACATCCAGTATTTCAATATTCCAGCGATATTAGACTCGTCCGCTAAAGCGTTATTTTGCATACTTTATACATGTTGCTTAGTGCCGTAAGTCATATTCAGTAGGTTTACAGTATTTATACTAAACTAAAACTAAACTCCGTGGCATTACATCCCTGAAGGGACAAGGCCTACCACCCGATTGCTGCATCATTTACCATAGGCAGATGGCAGGATTGGGGGGCATGTGGTCAGCATGCTGAAACCCACGGCCGTTAATGGTGATTTCCATGACTGGAGCTGCTACTTCTGTATCAAGTAGCTCCTCAGTTTGAATCACGAGGCTGGAGTGCACCCCTGCCAGACCTCCCTACCTCAGAAAGATCCGAGGAGGTACCGGGATTGAGCATGGGCTGACGGATCTGTAGTCAGCGATGTTATCCACAAGACCACACTGGCGGTCTTACAGGTACCACCACATAAACACCAATAAAGATTGAACTATCGGAATCCAGGGTTAACAGTGTAAAATTAGGTAGCCTATTTTCAAATGAATTTGCAGTGTTTTGTCTTACCAGAACCTTGAATATATGACAACGATAATATATTCTAAATTTGAATAATTATGTATAGACAGACCATTGCTATAATCCTAGAAAAATTACTATATTTATTTTTCTTTGAATGCAACTGCACATTTATGAATGTTTCCAAACCTTACAGTTTTTTATATGTTTTTTATTTGTTTAATTTTGATTTTTGCATGTTTGGCTGTTTTCTGATTCCATTTGTTTCAAGGAGGTGTTGATATCAACTCCACCTGGAGGTGGTTTGAATTCACCTGATGAGGGCGATGATTGCTTCCCGCCGAACGTGCACACGACGTTCCACTCGTTTCATCAGCCGTGGGAAGTGGAAGGAAGCCAACAAATGTCTTCTACGTACAGCCATCACCAACACCTACTGCATCACCATCATGCCTTTAGCACGACCACTTCCACAATAGCACCACCACCGTTCAGTTTCCAACCTATGTATTGTCCAGACATTGTTCCCATCAAGGTAGTCACTCAGTCACTCTCTCTCTCTCTTTCTCTCTGTCTTGGTCACTCTCACATTTCTCAGGTTGCAATGTAAACTTCTTTTGAAACAAAATGTGTTCCTTACAGCCATGGATTATTAATTTGCATTATTATAGGTACTGATATTGGGAAGAACACAGTGAAGTCATAGCATTTATATTATGGTTTGTATCACACTTAAACTTCCCTTTTTTAGTTTTTGCCTTAAAAGTGCGTAATTTCAGTCACCATTGTGATCGTCAGCTACATCTGAAATTTGGTTGGCAGGACTGCTCTCCTTGACGACCAATCTCGGTTCCTGGATGCCATCTAATGGTGGGTGTGAAAAAATTTACATTGGCTAAACAAAAAGGAATATTCAAATTTGATCCAAAGAACATTTTAGGAACATTAAATTCAGACAGACAAATCTGCAATAGCGGCACATTTTTGGGGAAAGGGACAAGAAATAGAACAGGATGTAAAACTATTAAAACCAGTAGGAAGACCTCAAGAATTAACAGTCTGGGGGAAAAAAAAAAAAAAAAAATTAAAAAAAGCAATGCATATGACTAAATTTCGAAATACCAGCAGAAGACAATCTAATCAGAAGATACATTCACCTACCACTAGATGGCATCCAGGAGCCAAGATTGGTCATCGAGGGAAGCAGCCCTGCCAAACAAATTTCGGAGGTAGCTGACGATAATCACAATGGTAATTGAAACTACGTAGTTCTACGGTAAAAACTAAAAAAAAACTTAAGTTTAAGTGTGTTACAAACCATTATATATATATATTTATTTATTTGCATTGCTTAATTCATTTTTCTTTTCATGTTGTAATCGTAATTTTTTGATGAAGTTAAACAGTTCATTTATTTCTGTAAATAATACTTAACTGAGATCTCAAAACTTAAAAATTCGATGATATTCACTTTCTATTTGTCTATCCAGAAGTTTTTGGTTCCATGTGAAGATCTTAATAGATACTTGTTTATTATCAAAGATGCAAATATGTACAACAAAGGATCTCTAAATCATAATTACAAACATGAATGCAAAACTGTGAACCATGTAGCTCGATGTGCAGTCTGCATCCAGGTAGTGCGATTCACATGCTATGCTGCTTCGGTGTGAATGCTCACTAATATTTCTCATCTTGTGGGCGATAATAAATCTACTATTTCAGGGATTGTTTATTACTAAAATTCATTAAAATTCGTGAAATATCTGAGATAAAATAAAACCCGTTCATTTTCCTACACCTTAAAGTTTGATGACTGGTACCATCCTTACAGTGTTAATATATATTTATTAATAACTACATATTTAATTTTGTGATAAAGATAAAGAACTGTGGATGGCAAAGTTGTTCTGTATGCCCATTCTAAGCAAGTTTGATATCTAAGTACAGTAGAATATACCTAATAGTTTCACAGATGGCTGTTATAAAATATGTTTCAAGTATTTTATTAGTTGCTTTATTTTTAAATCAAAGTTTACATTGGAACACTGAGTTTCCTATCTTGATGTCTAAACCTGCTTACTTTGCATTTCTATGATCTTATGAGTATTTTAAGTGACTTGGTGAGGGATACATTAATATCTTGTTAATTAACTAATGTGGAATAGTATTTGAAATTATAATATTTACATATACATAATAAAGTTTGCATCAAGTCAATTTATAACTTTAAGGCACGGTCGAATGCTAGTTGATGAAAGATTCAATGCTGGGGATCATTAAAGAGAAAATTATAATGTCAGGAGGGTAAAGTGCTCACTATCTGTACTATGATGTATCTTCTTCAATTACCCCTTACCCTCAGTTTTGTTTATTTGTTACAGTATTATATTCTAATTTATGAGAACCTTTAGTCAACTATTATTACATTGGGGTAGGCCAACACATTTTCATCTAGTATTTGTGTTCTTTATTTTTTGTAGTGAATTTTTCAGTATTATTTTCACTAAAAATTCAGGATTTTTTTAATGAGATTTATTTCCTTTGTAGGTTTTGTATGTTACATTTATCACAAAATAGGTTATTCATAAACTGCATTATTTTATTCCCAGTTCTGTTAGCTTGATTTATCTCTGAATTGTAAAGTGTTTGATTCATTACAGTTCATCAGATTGAAATTTATTTGCAGAGTTCATCTTGATTCCTATATTGTAAGATATTGCAGTTTTGATTGCTTTAGTTGTTTACAGACTCCTGAATTTTTAGAGATGTGTTCCCCTCAAAGATAGAGACTTAGTGGTAATTCTGCTTTATATATGTGCATAGCAATGGGCTGTACCTGTTTCAATGTTATTGCAATCTCTGCATGTTTTTCTCATTTAACTGCATGCTGATATTGTTTCTAAAGCAATGATGCAGTTTAAATCACAACACAGATCTGTCAACATTTTTGCAAGTTAAAATGTCCATGCATTTGCTAACCATTACTACTCACTTTGCACATATTATAAGGAAATCATTGCACAGTCCAGCATTAGTCTTCAATTATTTTAATTTGCTTTAAAACATCTAACTGAAGTATATTGCAGGTTAGGTTAAGTGACATCTGTTTGTATATATTTATCAGCTATCCATAACACACTTTGAAATATGCAAATTATGAAGAGAAACACCAATAGCGGTCACTACAGGTAAAGAAAACTCAACTTGATTAAAACATTCATAATCTCTATACATATAAGAGGCTTTCCTCCTGACAGACTGAATGAATGACCGACTGACTTAATGACAGAGAATCCACACAGAGCCTAAACTAGAATAGGTAGGGACTTGAAATTTTGACAGTACCTTCGTTTCATAATGTAAGCACTCAGTAAGAAGGGATTTTGCAAAATTTTGATTTTAAATGCCAAAAATTAAATGTTTTTGAGAATACTAAATCCCTTTTTACGCAGAATTATCAAATCCAAATCACAGTTCACATGACAACATATTGTTGCCAGTGGTCTGAGATGGGTTTGGAAATAAATGAAATGGGAGTTCAACAAATTAGAGAAGCTATAAATAAAATTCATGTTATGAATAAATATTAAAGAATGAAATCCACGAAAATAATGCAGCCACATAACTTTCTCTACTCTGGATATAGAGAAAACGATATGAGGTATGGTAATATGTATATTATTACATCGCACGTTTTTGGAAAGAGAAGTATGAAAGTGATATTGCATTTCTGTTTAATTTCATCCCCAAAACGGTTTTATGGTAACATGAGAGTGAGAAATAAAATATTCCGCAAAGACAATACAATTTTATGTTACCGGAATTTCTGTTTCTTCTTATTTGAACCCCTACTAGGCTTGCTGTGTACAAGCGATGGGATGCAAAATTCTACATCTTCTATCAGCCGTAAAAAGCTATACCAAGCGTTTTCTGAGTGTGATAAGTCGTTATTCCTATTTCAAATTCTAAATACCTATAAAATGACCTATAATTTAAAAATTGAAAGTCCTTCATAAGATAATTTCCAATTACAAAATAAAAAACCCGGGCGATGCCAGGCCTTTTAAGCTAGTGTAATATAATAAACAATTCTAGTGTGCCAGGTTTCCATTTTGTTGCCAATACATTGGTGTTTAATGGCATTATGGTACAAATTGTTATCATTTCATCATAAATTTTAATTCTATTCTGAGCCAATTTTAAATGGCTGAGTACAAAGAAGAAAGTTTGTTTCTTTATAAATGTTTCTTTATAAATGTTTCTTTAAATGTATATGCATACTGACATATGTTCAAAGAACGTGTTGAATTTTACTAATCATATTGTTTAATTTTTAAAGAAATCAACAAACAATTTGTATTGATCAAAAGTTACGTACGATAAATCATTTCTGAGTTTTCAGTTAAACGGCAGTTTTATTAAAATTCATTCATAGTTACCAAAAAAATGTAGGCCTATGTCTAATTGTGGAATATACTATTGTAAATTCTTTCCATCTTCAATAGATTTTGATAGAGGAAAATCATTGATTCCATGTTATTGATATACAGTGAACCACTCGTAGGCTAATACAGTAATAGACTATTTTTTCATCAAGTAACAAAGTTTTTTAATTGTTTTTACTTTCCTTTTAGGAGTCCATTAACCAACACTTCATACTCACTCACGAGTTATGAGTGTCTTTGGAAGTCTATAGTGATCTGGGTGTACATCGCGTAGCTTAACTGTGAGGTGAAACATGTTTTATTGCTTAAGAGAAAGTTAGGTAAACCCCCTCGAACTGGTCTTCCTGTGAGCTGGGAACAGAATTGCTACCTCCAGTACAACACAATGTAGTCGAGTTAGAAACGAAACCCTTAAAAAGAAATTTTGAATGATGTACAGTACTGGAAAAAATCCACAAAAAGGAAAATTTAAACCACCCAGTGGAGACAACTCCTTTCGGATAAACAAACTCAACATTCCTTTCTTTTCACATTGTATTTCTAGCTTCCAGCTACCCTCATTTTACGATTGTGACAATCACAAACTCCAAATTGAAACAAACCCTAGATCATTAGTACTAACTCAATGTTAAGCCAACCTGATAGTTATGTAGCTTCCAACTTGAAGGTTACTTACAAACTTTTAAACATGAAGAAGCAATGTAGCTACTTTTATCCTATTGCATAGGAACCTGTAGTTTAACAATAAACCGCAGGAGAAAGTTTTGTCTGTAAATTCACTTAAAGAGATCAGTTGTTCACTGAATGTAACATCTTTCCATTTTTAGAGATCTGCAGATCCAAAGTAAGGCATTTATACTATTTACTAGTAAGATTCTTAATTTACTCCCAGAAAAGTGTGATGTCTTGGCTCATGGGCTCCAAGGATTTCATGAGGCTAATCTGATTTGTGATCAGTAGGGGGCAGATGTTGATGACCTAAACATCACTTAAAAATGATCAGTAATGCTCTTTTTATATGGAAAAATGACCTAAAATGAATAAAATATAACAAAACTTATAAAAAGTGAATATTTTTATTTTGGATCTTTAATTTCATTTTAAAATACCATTCTGGAACAGTAACTTTATTCAAAACATTTAACTTAGACAACAAAAGACGTTCCTAACACAAAAGGTTAGAAACAAAACATAAGTAGGCCTACTGTACCACGATTTAATACAAAGCAGTAGCCTACAATGTATAAGTAATTTGGTTTTATCCTGTGGTGCTCTATATAATTATTAAGTCCTAAGAATATTCACCATTTGTTGTATATTTCATGATCTGATTTTCAGTATCTGAAAAAGACATAAATCGTCCCCTTAGAATGAAAACCTCGTATCTCAAAACAGAAGCAAGAGTACATTTAATTTATTATTAGATAGAAAAACACGTATCTCAACTATTTGTCAGTCAATATTACAATAATAACATGTGTGCTGCCCTCTAGAGAGGAAAAACGAAACCTAGTGTATTGCTAGGAAGCGTTATTAAGTGACAAAGCCACATAAGTGTTATATGAGATACGAGGTTTTCATTCTAAGGGGACGAAATAGTAAGCATCACTTTTAATAACTCAATTACGATATATAAAATATAGTTGTAGAATAATTTAAAGGCCTACCTTATTCCGCACTGCAGTATACAACCATTCATAGATTTTCCATTGTAAAGTTTCTGTGTTTATGTGTCAGAATATTCCTGTACATAGAAAAACTTCTTTCTACGTCTAATTGATGTGACTGGTGCAAACTTGAAGTTCACAAGATCACTTGGTGAAAATTCTTGTTCAAAGACACTTTGAACTTGTTCACCTCATAGAATCATGGAAATTTTGCACATAGTATTGTAGTTTTAATTAGCACAAAATATAATAATTCCGCTTGTTGTAAATACATCTTTCCTGAACTCGCTTACTAGCTGATGTAAAAACACACTTTTGGCTGGCTTCACTTCCGGCATCTTACTGCACTGAACTAGTCTTATCAGAACGACGTCAATATAGAAGCTAAATTTCTCCACACGACTGTCCGCTAGCAGTTCCAAGAATTTTCACAAAGGGTGGTATATGTGACAAGATCATGAAGCCTTCGGCTGTAATGATTTCTGAGTGCGGTTGCTAAACTACAGTACCTGCTCCCCCCTTCCACATCTTTCCTGAACTCGCTTACTAGCTGATGTAAAAACACACTTTTGGCTGGCTTCACTTCCGGCATCTTACTGCACTGAACTAGTCTTATCAGAACGACGTCAATATAGAAGCTAAATTTCTCCACACGACTGTCCGCTAGCAGTTCCAAGAATTTTCACAAAGGGTGGTATATGTGACAAGATCATGAAGCCTTCGGCTGTAATGATTTCTGAGTGCGGTTGCTAAACTACAGTACCTGCTCCCCCCTTCCACTAAGTTTGACCTTGTAACTGTATTGAAGAACAAAGGTTAGAGTCAGTTCTGGTTCCTTTAAATATAATTTGCTATTTTTATAACTACCGGTACTGCTGGTTGCTTTATTCGACTAAGAAAAATATTCTAAAATTTTGTATTATACAATTTACAATGCTACTGGGCATTGTTCTAATCAGAAAAGAAGAAAGATGACATTTCATCAACATCCGCCCTCTAAGCGATGAGCTTCAAGAGTAAGGAGAAGACTGCATTTACGAGCTAATCTATTGTTTGTGAAGGCTATTGTATACTAAATATTCACCATTTTGGCCTGTGCTCATTATGCGTTAGGGATGTTCTGGCTGAAGAGTCAGGCTATGTGGCTGTCCACTCCAGCACACTTGGCATGATCATAGCACAGCTAAGAGAAACATTAGCTTTTGTTTATAATGATTGATATTGTAATAGCAAACTGCAACAATATCTTTTTCATACCTTTCCTGAACTGCTTATTAATATGAACCTAACAAGTGTTTCTATTCTTAAAAAGTGTATAACATCCCATATTTTTCATAAATTCCCCTAACATAGGACAAAAGGTTAAAATATAGGGCACATCCAGGATTTCCCAGATGTCTAGTTGCCCTACTCTAGGAGGAGTTTTCTTTGAATTAAAATTTCTTTTTCAAAATTTTTGTATAAAGATTTTGTTTTGAAGAATCAAGAGATAATGGAACTTAATACAGTGAAGCAACAAATTATGTAATTAACTAAGTTGTTGACTATTAAACACTTTAGGCTTCACAAGAATAGTCAATAGTTTAATAGTCAACAACTTAGTTAATTACATAAAGATTTTGTTGTTTGTTCTGTAGTGTACTGTGCAACACTATTAATGAATGTAGGAGAGAAGGGTAATTTATTATCTTGTAATTTGGTTTTGATGATCAGATTTAAATATGAAGTTGCGTTGTAATTCAGATTCTGATATTATAAGGAAACATGTACCAAGCGAGGTGGCCAAGATGGTAACGTTTTGGACTTGTATTCGAGAGGTCTCAGATTCAAATCCCGTGGCTGGCCAATTTAACATGTGTTTATTCATTGTTTCTCCCCAACTTAAAAGCTAAGGCCGAATTGGATAATTACTTACCGTGTTTCATCCTTGCTATTTCATCCTGTACCGTATTCATTTAAATTTTTATTCTGGTTTCCTATATCCCCTATGTTGAGGCAAAGGGCCTCCAAGTGGAGGTTTCTGTTACATATGTGAATTTTGTTACTCTTATTTTCCGAGAGAAGACAGAGGGTCAGGTGGTAAGTCCATCGCCTCTCAACCCCCTTCTGGAAAGTAAGGTATTACTTGGACATGAAAGGGCTGAGAAAATTTGTCCAGGCTCTAATTTAGGCTTGGTGATCTTTTACATGCCGTAAATCTACGACATGGGTCCCCCATCTTAAAGTCCCTCCCGGAGGACTGTGTGTCCAGGATTTTTACATCCTGAAAAATCCATCGACTGTGGCCAGGTTTAATCCCAACTTTCATTTGAATTAATATCAGTTAAATTTACTGACATAAAGTACACCAACAATAGAAAATAGCTGACAGTCAATAGTTGCATGGCCTACCGTGTAGATACAGATCCTAAACTGATATGGCCTTGATGCTAAAAGGAGCATAAATACTGCTGAATTTTAGTTTTGAGTTGTCTGAGGATTGGTGTCCTATGGAAAATGTTATGATCCACAGAACGTACTATCATATCTAAACATATATAAACTGTGGCACCATGGCCCTTGAGGAACAAGGCCTACCACCCAATGGTTGCATATTCTACTGTGGGCAGATGTCAGGATTGAGGGCATCTGGTCAGCATGCTGACTCCCACTACTTCTCAAGTAGCTCTTCGGTTGTCCCTACAAGGCTGATTGCACCCCTTTCTAGATCTCCCTCCTGCAGAAAAACCTGAAAGACTACCGGAGATTGAACTCAGACCAACAGATCCATATTCAGTGTGCTAACTGCTATACCAAGCAGAAGATCTATTATTAATGTCAGTATCTAAAAATCTTGTACTGTTGATTTGTTATGGTTAACAATTGAAGAAAGTCGACTCATTACCTTTGTTATCGTTGCATAATACTTTGTTCTGTAAATACAGTGAGTCCCACACAAGAGTTGGCCAATGACGCGGGTTTCTGCGTCGTGACGGGCACAGCTCCAACTCCCGAGCGATTGGGTGAAATATCTACGCAAATAAAGCCACGGTTGGTGTAATGATTCAGGTTCTCAGTTAAAATTACAATGAAAATAACCACGTACCTCATCACAAGAGATGTTGGAAATGTTCTCCTCTTGCATCCACACAATACTGGCACCTTTTCAGGAAATTTCCTTTCATGCCCATAAGTTCAGCTTCAGAGACAGAGTTAATTTCTCTTGTGATACTTTCATTAAGTTCTTCTAACAGTAGCCTATGTGACTATTATTTATGGGGAAACTTGAATAATAAAGTGTATAGGTCTATTTCCCATACATTAGAAGAACTTCAAGACAATATCACAAGAGAAATTAACTCTATGTCGGAAGCTGAACTTATGCGCGTGAAAGAAAATTTCCTAAAAATGTACCAGTTTTGTGTGGATGCAACATCAACATCGGGCAACATTTCCAACATCTCTTGTGATGAGGTACATGGTTATTTTCATTGTAATTTTAACTGAGAACCTGAATCATACACCAATCGCGACTTTATTTGCGTAGATATTTCATCCAATCGCTCGGGAGTTGGAGCTGTACCCACCACAATGCAGAAACCCGCGTCATTGGCCATCTCTTGTGTGGGACTCACCAGAGGCGCCAACTTATATGGGCCCATGGGGCTGAAGCCCACCCAATAATCTGCCTTAGGCCTATTTTGTTAAACTATTTATTACCATTACTGAAATATGTTTCCTTATTGAATCGCCGGAAAGCTAAAACCAGGTTATTGTTGACTCACTCACGATTATCTGAACATTAAATTTTTACGTCTTAATCTGTTGATGCAGTTTCCACATCCACCGTCATATTTTTATGCTTTTTATGTATTCATAAATAAAACTTAATCACATTGCTGATGAAAATATAAATAAGGAGAGTGCGGAAAAGTTAAACATAGAATTGAGGTGAATAAAAATCACAAAAAGGATATTAATTTAATGGGCAAAGTAAGGAATTGTGATGCAAGACAATATTACAAAGTTTGTCTTCTGAAACAATGAAATCATTTCATGTAGGCTTTGCCGCGATAATTAATTCAAAAATAAAAAATTAAGAACAAATAATTAAAATACATGTATTAACACTTAAACACGAATCATTCATAAACTAAACTATTAATAATTATAATGAAACAACTAAAAATCTGGCTTTGAAGTGCAATCCATGATAAATAAATGATTTAAATAAAACATGTAGTTAAGTAAATAATTGCGGGGGCCTAGGTTCATTACCGCATTTACCTTAGCCCGCTATTCAACCCTATTCTGTGTTAACTCCATCCAACCATCCTATTTGCTGTAAATAAATCCTAATGTTGTCCTCCCACCTACGACTAGGTCTTCCAAGTGATCTTTTCCCTTCGGGTCTCCCAGTCATTACTTAATTTTGTGTTATGTCTTTCCTCCCCCATTCGCACAACATGTGAAGCCCATTTCAATTCTCTGTGATTTAATTACCCTTACTACCTAGGTATATTCCGGAAGAGTAAAAGTTATAAAGATCGTCGTTATGCAGTTTTCTCCAGTCCCCATTTTCATCTCTGTTAGGTCTGAATATTTTCCTAAGCCCCCTGTTTTCAAACACTCTCAGATTATGTTCTTCCCGAAGAGTAAGGGACCATGTCTCATATCCATATTAAGTTCCAGTCCATTTTCTTTTATTATTTTCGGTTCTTTTGTTCTAGTTCTAGTGATGAGTATGTGAATTTGTAAGTTTCCGTCTCTATCTCAAGTTTTTTTCTAGGGGTTTTCCTTACCTGTGAGACAAATGTCGGGTAACTTTAGGCCCTTGTGGTCCCCGAATATCATCTGGCCGTCATTATCATCTTCATCCCATCCTCGTCGCCTTGTTTGGAATGAGTGTGTGTGTGAATGGTGTGTCTCGTCCTATGTGTTCATGTTGTCTCGGAGGTGGCCTTGGCATTGGGCTGATCACTCATCCGGGGAGGCCCTCCATGTCCTTTTCTGGTCAAAAGAGTATGTTTGTGATTCAAAGCTAATCCTTTTTCCTACAGGTTGCGGCCCTGTAAGACCCGGGCGGCTTGGGTCGCTTAAAACCTAAAAGGGAGAGGTAAAACTAAGATAAAGAAAGAAATCAAGAAAGAAAGAATCAAGTTGTTTTGCAAACTAAATATAATTTGTCTTAATAATTACTTACCCTATTATTGATTGTTAATGGTATTTATTTATAATTAATACTAAACGGCACCCACACAAGGGCAAAGCTCATTTGGGTGTTAAACTTAAATTCTGTATTTTGTGTATCATATAAAGTAATTAGAATGCAATACAGGGTTTATCGGAAATTGTTTGTTTAAACAGGCGAGGGATACCAGATGAACAGATATACAAAGACGATTCGAAGATAGATATATATGAAACATTTTCCCAGTGTTATCTTGATTTAGAAGTTTATAATCAGTATTCTTCCTTAGTATTACTGTGGTATACGTATTTCGGAAAAGTAAGAAAAAGAAACCATCATCTAAAGAGGTGTTTTGATTTTAGTATTGCTTTGGCAATAGTATAATGACTGGTTGATTTATACATTATCTCAGAGAATTTCGTTCGCGAGTTTTTTAGTATTATTTCTCTGTAGGTAATTTATTGTTTAAGCAACGAAAGTACAACGATTACCAAACATAATGCAATAATTACCACCGCCTAGCATAATACTTAGGTACTTAAATATCTGGACCCGTATTAAAAGGCCTGTATTGAACACATAATTCCAATGACTGTGTTGTGAAATGAGACATTTTGAACTGGATGAATTCGTGAGTTTTTCCTTGCGGTGTATTCTATATTTTATGTCTCTTATATTTCACTAACTTAAAGGCCCGGTTTCGTTTGGGTTTTGTATTTTGTAATTAGAAATTAACTTATGAAGGACATTCGATTTTCAAACTCTAGGTCCTTATACAGGTATTTAGAATTTCCCTCAGAAAACGCTTGATATAGCTTTTTATGGCTCGTAGAGGATATAGAATATTGCACTCCATTGATTCTACACACAAAGCCTGGTAGGGTTTGAAATGGAAAATAGAAATTCCGGTAGCATAAAATTGTTTTGTCTTTACGAAGTATTTTATGTTTCACTCTCATGTTACCATACAACCGTTTTGGGGCTGAAATCAAAATGAAATTCAATATCACTTTCATACTTTCCTCCCCCAAAACCTGGGACATAATAATATACTGCGCGCTTAGGATTAAACATGTTCCATCCTATTTTGTCTACTTTTACATGCTTAGGGCCTATGATAAACATCCATATTTCTCAACTAAAAATACAAAGCTCACAGCTATAAATATTGTATCAGTGGATATAATTTTTTTACAGACTTCTGATATGGCATACCTTTGGAACACCCGGGCTGAGACAATTGAAAATGCTTTCCTTGCATTACGAACTCTTATTCTAGCCTACATCAAAATATGAAGTGACAAAATGGTATTCTCTATGTCCAGGGCAGAGAAAGTTATGTGATTGCATCACATTGTGCATTATTTTCGTGGATTTCATTTTTATTTATTTATTTACATCAATGAATTATATCGATAGCTTCTCTAATTTGTCAAAATCACGTATCATGTAGGCTACTTCCAAAGCTACCTGTGAACACTGCCAACAATACACTGTTGTCATGAGAACTGTACAAGCAATGTGATTTGTATTTGATTGTAATAAGGTCTCCTCGAAAATATTTGATTTTTGGCATTTAAAACCAAAATTTTGCAAAATCCTTTCTTAGTGAGCACCTACAATATGAAACGAAGGTACTGTCAAAATTCCAAGTGTCTGTCTGTTCTAGTTTAGGCTCTATGTTGATTCTCTGTCAGTCAGTCAGGACAAACCATATATATATATATATATATATATATATATATATATATATATATATATATATATATATATGAACCAAGGGACGGGAGTATGAAAATTTTAAATCTTTGAGCCCATCCAATATTTTTCAAAAGTTGGCGCCACTGGGACTCACTGTAGTTGCCATGATCATTATAAAGAATGGGTTGGAACAGAGGCAAGGAGAAATGACATGTAGGAACAGAAAAGGTCCTAAAGGTCCAATGCATTGAAACTTGAGGGGTACAATTATGCAAGGTCACTTTGTCTTAACATAAGAGTCTGAATTTATCAATTCTCTTGTCAAGTTTAAATATAAAGCTGTTCATTTATTAGTGTGACAAACATACTGTGACCCTTTCATACTGAATCTAATTGCTTTCATGAGTTACTATTATCAAAGAGCATTACCACATTACTATACTGGTGCATAAATTTAGAAAGAAAAGTATATTGGGCTGCTTTATTATGTATATGCAAATATTGTGGGAAATAGTCACTAAAGCAACGTTTAAAAAACTGTTTTAATTATTCAATGATCTTAATCGATTCTGCCTAGTATACCACTAAATTTGTTTGAACACAGCTGGAAGCTGAAGAAGAAAAAAAATAATCTGGGAAACAAGTTCACGTCTATTGAGGTGTTAATAATTTTTGCCTGGCTAGCTAAATTATAATTGATTATTTTCACATGTATAATTTAGCCTGCCAGGCAAAAATTATTAACACCTCAATAGACGTGAACTTGTTTCCCTGATTATTTCTTTTTCTTCTTCAGCTTCCAGCTGTGTTGAAGCAAATTTGGTGGTATATTAGCCAGAATCTATTAAGGTCATTGACATGTTATACCACTTGAAATATGAAAATAATCAATTATATGTTTTAATTATGTTTCAAAAACATTTTTTAGTTTTGTTTTTTAATTGCTGAATGGAATTTTGGTTTGATGTGTTCTTTGAAAATGGATTTTAGAACAAGTGTTTGACCCACTTATCTTCCATTCACATGGTAGGCCTAACAGTAGAAAATCTTGACACTCCATACATATCTGTTTTATTCAGAATTCTCAAGATCTATTTGTTGTCAGCTCTATTCAACTTTTTTGTACTAAAGGAAATTTACTTTACTTTCTCTTGTAAGGAAATCTAAGAAGTTTCTCATATCTGTCTGAACCTGTGCATACCGAGGATAATTTAGGCATTATACTAAAGATCCTGGTTCAGTTCCCGGCTTCAAACAAATTTACCTTTATTAATTGTTTAAATAAAAATATATATCAAATAAAACTAAAATTCTGAAGTTTCTTTCCTCTTGTAAATATTTACAATCTAATTATATAATGATTTCTCTGGCTTTTCACTGGAGGATTATTCCAAGCTTCTGGCAGCTATCTCTGCTGCCATCTTCTGGCAGAAGTGAGCTGTTCTTGGGAAAATTATCAACAAATGCTAGGTGGGTTCGAGGGCCAAGAAAATCCAAACTTGGAACAATTAAACAGATAGCTCTGATTGGTTAGTAGGATGATATTTGAAATCAACCTTTTTCATGGCCGCTGCTTGTTTGGGAGTGAGAAAGGCCATTCTGACTGCCACGCCTGGCTAAGCTGTAGATCTCCATCCTTATTGAACTTCCAATTGCTTATTGGTCTCCCACCCCAGTTAGTATTTCTGCCCTCTCCCCCACTCCATTTAGCATTTCATGTCACTCCTATATAATGCAGGTAATTTTCCCAGGACCAGCTCACTTCTGCTAGAAGATGGCAGTAGGAATAGCTGTTGAAAGCTCGGAACCAGTCCTCCTCCTTAACTTGTTGGAAGTCCGAGAAACCAATAAATGTTCATAACACTGGGTCAAGTCACATATTTACAATATTGTTGATAGCAGATTTTTTATGAGTTTATCATTCCCATTCTTTTCATCCACACCCTGAAAAATTTCATTTTATAATAATCTCTTAAGTATCTCTAGTAAGGCAATAGAAAGTAACTGCATTCCACTTTAAGCCATTAAAAACTAAAGTAAATCCTCAAATTTACAAAGGAATTTCGCAAGATTTTAGAGTATGTGCGTTTAAATTTTGAACTGTTTGTAATACTTGTATTTATAAGGCAAATGTAGAAAATGTGGAACAAACAGATTATATTTAATAATGTATTGTTCCAGATTCGAGGAGGTAGAGGCAAATCTTTGGAGAGTTTAGAAGACAGCACAGAACGAACCCACCATACATTTAGTGCTGAAAACACCCAGACATTCTACTATCAACAGCACCAACTCACTCCTGCGCCATCAGGAGGTTGGCGACCCAGAAGTTACGACGATGGAGACATAACCCCTACCAATGAAGCAGCTATGGCTCTACATGAGGGAGGTGGCACTCTCCCACGACCTCGTGGACTAGTCCGACCACGCCCTGTAGCCAAAATAACAGCCAAAACCCGCCCCACAACAAACGATGGGTCAACTTTCATCATTCCCGATTTTGAAAAACCATCCCCTTTTTGTGGAACTTACAAGAGTTTACCAAGGGACCTCATAGATGTCAGTAAATATAATCTGGAACAGTACAATGCTAGTACTGGTTGTAGTGCTGGACATTATGTATCAGATTCAATGGGAAGTGAAAGCCCCCATTGTACACCAAAGAAACGACCACCTTCTCCACCAAAGAGGCAGTCTTCACGAGCCGGAGATCTACCGGCTGAAATGCGTGGACAAACTGGATCTGATGTTCTTATAGACTGCAGTGGACCCGTGCCAAAAGCTTCGTCCTCAGCGACTAGTAGTGCAAACACTACCATAGTGACTGTGGATCTTCACTCGACTGCTTCCTCGCCTTCGTTGTCTCTGCCAGCTTACCCCAGCGGTGATGAGCTAACTGGAACAGATGATGAGCTTCCTCTTCCCCCACCTCCAGCACCTTCTTCGCCACCGGCAGGTGGACTGCGAGACAAATTTGAGGGCCTCTCTCTGAACTCCTCCCCTCCTTCCATGAGTCGATCATGGGGAAATGTTGCAGATGTTTCTGGCACGTCTGATCAACATGCTGTGTCTGCTTCTGCTGTGGAACAGGAACTAATAGCCAGTCTTGCCATGCAACAGAGCCGAAATGGTTCTGATGCTAGTTTTAAGGTAAGTTTTGTTACATGTGTAATGTTATACAACTTCTAGTTGTCCTTATTTGTGGGAAGTACACTTGTCAAAACAATTAGAGGGACACTATTTTCATTGTGAAAATCAGAAAACATTCAACAGTTGCAGGTAGGCACTATGTTGCACACTAATTATCCATGATTTGTTTACATGAATCATGAACCAAATAAATTTTCCATAATACCATAAATGAAGGAGAAAAAAACATAGCAAGAAGATGCTAAATCAAGGTCCATACTTCAAACACAGCTGAAGTAGCGCATGTTTCTTGTTCGGCCTGCCAGCAGCCCAGATTTACTGTAAGCTTATATACCTGAATTCTACCCGCCCCCAAATAATACCCACACCCAAATTTTTAGAAAGGTAATTAAAAAAAAAACTATAGGCCTCTATATAAAATTATTTTGCCAGTTTTAGTCTTAATTAAACAGTTATAATTAACATTACATTTAAAAGAATTAAATATGGTAGGCTAAAATGTAATTATAAAAATAACGTACATGGTAACAGCCAGCCGGAAATCTTGCCGGCAGCGTAATACTTTCAACAACAACAACACCCTCCAGCTGTTCAGCAGGAATCACATGCATTGACGTGCATCCGACTGGTCTGACCCAAGGTCAAAGTTTCGTGCAAATTCACCGAACTTTACCAAACTTTTCCCAAATTAGTGTGCTGCACTGTTTGCTGGGCTTTCTATGCGTAAATCTTTGTTTTGCCGCCAGTCATGGTGGACCATGTCACAGTGGTCCAAAACGCGAATCTAGCGGGACAAAATTATATTATGTTTTGAAACTATACCCTTACATGTAATATACACATACAATGCAAAGAAACGCACTTAAACATATAAATTTGCTGTATAAATATATTAATATACATTTATACCTATATATACACGCACACATTAAACGGATATATAAATACATGAAACACTCATACATACAAGCATACATAGGCCTACATAACTAAACGCGCACATATGTACATAATATAATGTTCATACAGTTTAAGTTCTCTTTTCAAAATTCTAGTCATCGTCATCATTATTTTCTTCTTTATTTTGTACGTCTGGAGAATCTAACGGGACAGAATTATTTGCATCTTGAATATACATATACACATACACAGAACACAGAATGTACCACATTTGTACATACTAATTTATTATGTCAATCAATGGACAGAAACTCAATTAGCTGTACGCAGACAGATCTTTACTTCCTCAGTTCCAGCAAACATTTGCCCTATTGGAGTTACAGCACAAAGAAACTGTTTGCGGATTAGAGAACAGTGCTAATGTATTCGTTTGTAGAAAAGATGGTAAAGGAAAAATCATCTACTTTAGATAAAAACACACATACACACATAGGCCTACATACATATATACACACATATATATATATACATACGAATACTTTGTGTTATGATACCATATTATAAGATTACACTTCTGTTTTCGAAATTTTAATCGTAATCATCATCATCAATTTCTTCGCCATTTTCTTCATAATCTTCATCACCACCTTCATCTTCTTCTTCATCATCATCACCATCACCAACTTCTTCTAGAGGTGACAAAATTTTCTTCTGTTCATCATTTCTGTGGCTTTTGATTAGATATGGTTCTTTTAAGAATTTAAGAGCTGTCGAACTTCCAAGGGTAGACTATATTTCTTCTTCTGGGGCAAGAGGCATATGGATCTGAAGTGATGAGCAGTAGATTAAGAACACTACCTTCAGACAATAATTTTCTCTGTCTTCCAACATTTGATGAAAATGAAGCATTCAGTGAATGAAATTTCATAACACTTTTCGGGAATATTAGTTCATAATTTAACCATTTTGTATATTTAACCACAAATCTATCATGCTTTCTACCACAATGTTTCCAGTGTTTCTGGAAATCAGATTTAAACAGTAATAGCACTTTTTAAATTTCATTTAAGGCAACAGTATTGCAGTCCCGCAATTCAACATTTTCTTTCACGTAATTACACAAAACTTGCAAAATTAATTTGTTCTTCCTGAATAATTTGAATAATTCCATGTGGGTCATAACCCGTAATTTACTTCTAGTGTGTGACATAATACTTTTTGGATCCCTTGTTTTCCCTAAATTATAAAAATAAAGTATATCTAAAAAGACTGTAGAATATTTTCATAAGTTTTATGAAAATTAACTAATTCCATATTTTTGGAATATTTTTAATTTGTTAAAATTAATTGAATACTTATATTTATTTAAAATTACTCAAATAAATATCTTATTAACCTTTAGGTATTATTTATTGCTGGTTCTAGTGATTCAGTGCAGCCTACTGTTCGAAATTCAATATTTTACAAAAAACATATTCTGCAAGAAGCAATTTTATTTCTTGGATTCTTGGAAAGAAAAATATTTTTCAGAAAAAGGCGCAACTTGCGCACTTTGCGGTTCAAAGCAACTTATAGCCCATGAATTTAACTATGGTCTGGTGAATTTTCAAGGTGCTATTCAGATATATATTTTTTATAAGTCAATTTGAAGTTTTTGGAAAAAAACAAATTAACTTTTTTATCTTTAAAGAATACAAACTAATATGACGGACATACAAATATGTTTATATGTATACTTGTTATACCAAAAAGTTCCACATACCTTGGATTAAATTATCCAGTATTAATAAATTCCTCCACTAGTTCACACTTGCTTTCAGCCACTAACAAACCTTACTGAGAAATAAACCGTCTGATGCCTGACGCAAAATCGGCAAACCTTCATTCAACTTTGGGGATGTGTCATGCTGTCATAAATCAAAGTACCCTTATTTAAAGGTTCATTCCTGATAAAGGGATATGTTTTCAGTATTATCAGACTGTTGTTGCTTAATTTTACAAGGGTGACCAAAATGAGTTTTGTCCCGCTAGATTCGCGTTTTGGACCACTGTGCATGTGTGTAAGAAAGCATTTTCTTTGTTACATTTTCCTTTCATTACTGTTATACTGTTATACTGTAATGTGATGCTACTACAAAGCCGATATGGTACAAGTGTTCAAATTCAGATGAGAGGAGTCCAGTATTCAAATAATACCCGCACCCCAGTTTTTCATTTGCAATTTTTGAAAAAATATGTGGGTAGTATTCGAGTATATACAGTAAACCTGATAGAACATATCTGGGATATCTTGGATAGAGAGTCTGCAAGTGCCCAAGAGCCCCTCAGGCTCCACAGGAACTGGAAGTGGCCCTTCATGAGGAAGAGGAGAACTTTTCTCAAAAGGACGTCAGGAGGCTTATCAGAAGCATGCCTCGAAGTTGTGTGGCAGTATTAGGGGCAATTGGTGGTCACACAAAGAATCAAATTAATGTTTCATCAAAAAGTGCAGTATTGTCTAATTGAAATGACTTTTCAGCATGACTTTTATCACCATGACTTTTATCACCATCTTCACATACTTGCATTTTTAATTTGAATACTGGTAAATGGCGAGTAAATGACATTTAAGTTAATTGACAATGAAAGATCGGTGTACTGGAATTAGGGTGGCCACTTCCAAACTTTGAAAATGGAGGACACATTAATTTTGACTTTAAATATTGTGCGTTTTTTTCTTTCATTCTTTTTAACCTCAAAGCCCACCTCTAATTACCTCAGACAAAACAGCAGAGGTTTCAACATTTTTGAACCTAAGAGGAATTTACAGAATCTAATTTAAACTCGTTTTCCGTGTACATCCAACGCCACCTATTAACAAGACAGTATTAAATTATATATTGTGAAATTAATGTTGAAGGTGGCCTGGCTCGGTTTGCCATAGCAGTCTGGGGAGAGGAATGAATGATGTGGACGAAACTCACTATGCTGGATTTTCTTTGGACTGGGGAACTCGAATCTGAGATCGTTTTCCCCGGGAATTGCACTTTAATCATGAAATGCAATTGAAAACTGGGATTTTAGCTTTTTTTTAATTATCACTCATTTCATTTCAAATATGTATGCCCATACGGTAAAAGAAGATTCGTTCTATCCGTTTAATTATTTATATTTATTGTGTAAAACAATACAATTAACAACAAAATTATGTAATTCATGCAACTTATGTAAAAACGATAGAAGTGTTACTAAATATTATGTTTTAATTATTTTTCTGTCAAATAAATTATTTAAATATAACATCGCGGGACCTGCTAGTTCTTAATAATTACGCTACGAAGATCTGACAATGTGAATGTTATTTTTATTGCATTCTTTCCTAACAGTGTTCAGACTTTGTATGTAAGCCTACATGGCTTAGCATTTTGGTGATTTGTTGAAAATTTTGAGCTTTGTTTTAAGCAACTCTCCCTGTGGGCAGTATTTGTGGTTCAATGTCAAAAAAGGAGGACAAATTAACCTCAGCATGAGTTGGTGGTAGACTGCGGACAGTTAGCTCAAAATCAGGACTATCTGGCGCAACGCTGGGCATATGGCCAAACTAACTGGATTGTACTTGTGTTTTCCCTTTAAACATGAAATAATGTTCAAAAAGTGTTCCTTTAATTGTTTTGACTAGTGTATATTCTTGTTAATACAGTGAACTCCCAATTATCCGGTTTAATTGGAGGAAGAAGGTGCATGAAAAATTGAAAAAAACAAACAAACAAACAAATAATCAGGAATATTGAATTTTTATGACTCTTAACCCTTTGCGGGCAGCGATGTTTTATAGCTGTAGGCGGAAGGCATTCTAAAATAAAAATAAGTTAGTAAAAAATATATTGAAAGTAACTTAAATCAGGCATTCATACATAAAAACAACATATACCTTGGATTTTTGCCAAATTCTGCCACTAATCTCCTCCAGGAACAATGTTTTATTATTTTGCATGGACATTTTTATGCAGAAACGACACAAGTCTCACTTGACCTCTTTATAAGTTTACATAGGCCTACTGTAGGATCAGTACCTTGATGAAAATCAGAAGGCAAAACTGGCCCTTGCTGGATATTGTATATTGTAATGGTAGATGATGGGCCTGCATTAAAATTATTCACTTCCATTCAGCTGGGTGCACTATTGCCTCCTGTGTCACTTATGTTGCTCTACTCTCACTAATGCTGCCGGTACTGATCTCAGGAAAACATGCCTTACTATAGCTAAATGATAATTCTGACACTTCACTATCACTTTGAATAATTAATTTGTTAATTTTAGAATGTGTAAGACACTTTCTTCTTGCCATTTTACCGAAATAACTGGAAAACACAAAACAAAAAGAGCACACCATTCACTAGATATGCAAACCCAGTGAATCATCTACTAAAATCATCCTAAGCATGTGTATAAAAGAATTCCCAAGTCAGAGGGGCTAAGAGAACATTCTCCTGCCATCTTTTGAAGTTTCTGCCATTTTGTAACGATAATTACCCATAATTATAACAGTTTAATTAATTATGAAAATAGTATGCAATTGTAGAGGTAGTCAAAGGACATGCCAGATTACAAGGTTGCAAACAATTCATTGCTGAGAAAAAAAATGAATTTCACCTATGAATTTCACCGAAAGCTGTAGGTCCCCCCTTAATAGAAGCATTAAATATCTTGAATTAATTTTTGTGATGAAGTTTAGTGGCAGGTGCTAAGATACAGGAATACTGTTACTGTTATATTTAATATTGTGTTATATATGAATTTTTATTTTTCAGTCAAGTTCAAGCACAGAATCAGACTCGCTGCCATTTGCAAATGAAAATGCTGGAACTATAAAGCAGAGGGCAGTGCGACCTCACCCAACCCTCACGTCAATGGACTACCCTAAACAAGGTAAGAATCTCCTCTTCTTCATTTCACATTTCAATGTTTCTACTAAACATAAGTAGTGCAGTAGGATCTAGTTAATATGTTTTTCTAGGGACCGAAAAAAAAATAGACATCTTAAATGGAAAAACATACTACTGAAAATTTAAAGAAAATTGAAGAGAATAAGTACAGTAGCTTCTATGCACAACCAATAGTTACGACAGATTTATATTACGTATATGAATATATGAGGGGTCTGTTAGCAAATCCGGGAACCTCCATTTAAAAAAAAAAAAATTCCCTTTAGACAGGCCTACAGTCTGAGGTAGAAGTGCTATATCTCGCCTTATATGAGAGCTATCGAGAAACCAGTTATTGATTTGTAGAGTACTCATCAAGAGCTTTTTAATGATACCCCATGAGACATGATTTCAAAAATGTTGAATTTCCCCCCACCAACCACCCCCACTCGTACCCCCAAAACCGTACCCAAAACTGTAACCATACCCGAATCGTTGGTGTCACTGTGAACTCCATAGGGAGTACTCTAATTTATTCAAACAAAGTTTCCCCTCTATACTTCATAGGGGCCGAGATATAAATTTTTCAAAATTTCAACCCCCTCCCCCGACCCTCCCCTTGGGCCAATTTTGCTCATTAACGAACTTGTCCGAACTATTGGGCCTAGAAATAACATAATAAAATTTGGTTCAAATATCTTCAAAATTACGGCCGCTAGTGTGTATATATATATATATATATATATATATATATCACAACATTTTTTTTTGAACGGGCGGTGGTTTCGTAATTAGGGAGGCATGTAACGTAAAGATGTGGAAGAATTTTTCGAAAGTCATGACATGGTATCGACTGCAATAAGTAGATTTTTCTTTGAAATCTACCTAAAAGATGGAGATGCTAATTTCTAATGAAAGTTTATTGCATTTCCTGTGGTGTTGCATTTCCGACTTCCCACATAACGGAGGAATTAAGATTTGTAACATGTACACTAAATATGAACCAGGAAATCCATGAAATTTTCATTAGAAGTTAGCAACTCTATCTTTTATATTTTTGGAGATTACCTGTTTTGCTAATAAACTCCTCATATAGGCCTAAAAATTTGATTACGAAGAAACTGAACAAAACTTGCTAAAACTGAAGGACTGTATAGAAGCCATTATTTAATGAAAAAGCAGACAAAATTTACAGAAAAAGCCCCTCACTTTATTCTGAAACTACAAACATGAAAAAAGTTGCATTCCCTTAATCTATTAACAATCATAAAATAACTGAAAGTATAAAATATCACCCCTTGCGAAATGTTCAGTAGGCAAAACCATGTTCACAGCCACAAATTGCTAATGAAATGCGATCCAATATCCATGTGAGAGGCACAAAATCGCTTTTTAGGTGTACTTTTCATCTAACCTGTCTTTTTTTCTTCTCTACAAATTTAAAATATATTTCACCACTTTGTCAAACATCAAAATTATTATGATAAAAATGACAGCTAAACAGGTGATGCTGGAGAATCTGTGCAAAGTCAAAACCAACGAGAAGCAACTACAGTGGATCAAAATGACATATACAAAGGCCAAGCTGACGATTGGTCCCATAGAGCAAAGGGTCAGACTTGAACATCAGAGAGCACAATAATATTCTGATACTGAGATTACACAATTGGATGCGCGAACAAGCTTTGTGTTTTGCAAAGTGTGGTTGGTGAGCCAAATGCGAACGTAGTAAGTGAAAAACCAAAATGTGTTGAAGAATCGTTCAAATATGTCATTAGTTAGATTGGGACTGGAACTTCCAAAAACCTTTGTACGAGGGGGAGTCCAAAAATAAGTTTCCTCTGGAGACTGTGTACAGAGGTGTCGATGAAAGACAAAAAAATTTGAGACATTAAAGATAAGACGTACCTTTATTGTTCCACATAATTACCACGTACATTGAGACATTTGTCATGCCGCTTTAGAGCTTCAAAAAGGCCTCCAGGAAAAAAAATCAGGGCTCTGAAGAAGCATCGAACGGCTTGTGTGACGTCAGCAATGCTCCCAAAGCTCCTTCCGCCAAGAGTCTTCTTCAAAGCGGGAAACAGATGGAAGTCACTGGGTGCAAGATCAGGAATGTATGGCGGATGCAGAGATGCCAACTGCTACGGAATTTCCATAGTTTCTACGATTTTCTTGAATTTGCTACGACAATACGGAAATTGTACTGAATATTACAGATTTTACGAATCCCAATATCTGTTTTTAAAATTTTTCGTTTCTCCCGCGAACAAAACAAAAAGTTAATGAATGTGTCAGCGGATTTGCCAACTGTTGCCTATAGATGCCATGTGATCTCAAAAAAGCATGAAGAGTACGGATGCGTGAAGGGGCAGCACAGAAAGACGCATATATTAATTTGCCCGAGACATCGAGTCCCCCCCCCCCCCATCCGATTAGACTCACACTACTGATAACCACCTTTCAAGGTTGGCATCTCTGCGGATGAGCTAGGCACTCCCAACGAAGATTTGCAATATGGTTTTGCGTTGCCGTCCCCGAGTGTGGTCTCGCATTGTCATCCAATAACAGAAAGCCAGATTGTAGATTGGAGGATGCCAGGCCACTTTTTCCGAATCGCCTTCTTCAATTTTGACGCTTATTCTGTATGCAGAGCCCTGATTTTTTCCTGGAGGGCTTTTTGAAGCATCTAAAGCGGTATGACAAATGTCTCAATGTACGTGGTAATTATTTGGAAAAATAAAATTACGTCTTATTTTTAATGTCTCATATTTTTTGTCTTTCATCCACACCTCTGTACACAGTCACCAGGGGAAACTTATTTTTGAACTCCCCCTCGTATTTTGTGGGAGAACGAGATTCTACTGTATATGATCCTAATCATAACCTCTGATAAATATTCAAGGTTTAGTTCAGTTAATGGCTTATATCATAAAAGTCTGGAGTTATTATTTTGAAGTAACTTGTTATTGGGTATGAGCTATTATGGGGCAATTAATTTAAATAGGCATTGTTATTCTAAGCGTTTAAAGAAAGATAAAATGGAAGAAAAAGATTAGTAGCCAACTTTTATTGCTTTTACTACTACTTGAGTGTAAATTTACATGTGAAAACATGCAGGATATGTACCCATTGCAAAATGAGAGGCTTGAGATCAAGTAGATAGAATTTATTAGAAAATTAGAAAGTATTAACAATTAACAACAAACAATCCTTGAGCTGTTTTACAAAATGTCTTGATATTTTCAAGTAAAATATGTAAATGTAAAAAAAAAAAAAAAAAATTGAGACTTTAGCATGGCTACAAACAGAACGGAACATTTAATAGCACAGAGGAACCATTCAGAAAACCTGGGTTTCTTTGCCAATACATCTTATATTTCTTTTCCCTTTCTTTTGTATCTTGCATTCGTGAATACGCTGTTCTCTACTGTTCACTATATGAATGCACTACATTCATATTCAAATGGATGGGGGCAAGTGACCTTGTGACCTAAAGGTAGAACCGTGCCTGATTTGTAATGTTTTCTTGAAAATACTACATTTAGTCTGTGAAGAATAGTAGGCCTACATAGCTTATTGAAATAAGCGGGGTTTGGTAGCTTCAGATATGTTCAATCAGTGATTTAACATTTATTAAATACAGCCTCATAACATTAGCATCAATCGCTAAAAGAATATTTCTCTTCACATAAACTTGTGTAATAAAATTAAAGGTGATTGATCTGATGGAACCAAGAAGTACAGGAAAAGGCCCTGGTTACTATCTTCGACAGTGCCATAAGAGCAGGCATGAAGCCAGAGAATATTATCCAAAGAAATTAAATGTTGTGTGGTATTCAGAAAAACTATTTAGCAGATGTACGGTAATGAGAAAGAAATCATTATATGCAGGCAACAGTCCATATTATATTAATGAAGACATTTAATAGGCTATGTTGTATCATTTGATTGCACTGCCATGTTTATTTCGTGGCCTTCTGAATTGTTTATTAGTAACACATCTAATGGATACTTTGCCGAACCAACTACAAACAAAAGATAAAGAAATCCAGTGGTGGCTCGTAGCTAAAATCAGTGGGGGTGATGCTTCAAAAAATGTTTAGCCTTCGTTTTAAAATTGTATAAAAGGAAACATAGATTTATAACAAGAAAATTTATTCAGAAACTTGATAAAACCCTAAAAGAACAATTTTTTGTTTGTTTGTTTGTTTTAACTTAATTTAATACAAATTGTTAGAATTCAAGCTTCATCTATTCGTTTAAAAATGAAATCCATTCTTCTTGTTTTTATTTGTGTGAAAAGATGAATAAACATCTCCTTGATCTGACATGGTAAAAGTTTTCTGTTAAATAAAAGAACCGAAAAAATGAGTCAAATAGAATAGCTGGAAACAAGTTAATCTAATTCTACACTTTATCACATTCAAAAATATGGTAGATGGTTTTTAAGCACAACAATAAGCCACGGTTGGCTCTGTGGAAGTGACAGTGCTCTCTCTCCCTCGTGGCCGCTGCAGCCGCTGCATGCACCTTCCTATGTGGGCATACGCATAACAGTCAAACACCGTGCCACCGGAGCTGTGAAGCGCACAGATTTTCTTTTCTCTTTTTAATAAACTGGGGATGGCTACTGGTATTAAGCTTAAGGATTATATATTGGACAAGTATAAAGAAAGAATTAAAGAAAAAAGGACTCATTATATTAAATGTTATCGATAATATCAAGTGGAAATACAAAGTACTGCAGTTCCACAGTCCTGTACACGAGCCACCACTGGCGAAATCTATGTTTGCAAGTAAGCATACAATTTTGCAAGTAAAATTTTAAACAATGCTGTCAACTTCACCAAAATAAAAATCGAATAAAAAATTGCACTGATAAATGGTTCTGATTGGGTTAAGTTGTTAACAACCCATTGGCAATTTAATATAGGAGTTAAATAGTGACATTAATAATTAAAAGCTTTTGTCTACGGTATTTTATGAAATATGGTCTTGGATTGATTAAGGTGTAGTCTGATTTAGTTTATAAATTCTTTTGTAGCTAATGTTTATGTTTATGTTTTTGTTTAATTGGTTATGAAATACAATGGAAATAGGGAGTCCATAAGTAAGTTTTACCAAAGTTCAATATGTTATTTCACATTTGCACAACAATGCATGCTTTCTTTATGGTATCCTCAAGTTTTCATATGTGCTGCACTTTTTTAATATTCTTTTTTGGCTTTTATGTAATTTTATGCACTCATTCACGAACTGTTTTTACCTATAATATTATGCTATTTATTTATTTCAAATTGTTAATGAGGCCTGTAACAATTATTTTTAAGGTAGATTAAATGTACTATGTCAAGAAAACATTCAAACATTTTCTTTCTGCTTTTCGCCTTCTTTAGGTAATAAACAGTGTGTTTGTGTTTGAAGGTTTTGTGGATTTAATTATAAAGTGCAGTTTGGTGTACTAATGTCTTGTTTTTACAGAATATGTGCCACCAAAGAGACATTCTCCTCCTAGTGATCTTGCAGCTAGTCAAAGGGCATTAAGGGAAAGGTAAGTTTTCAAGCAATCTTCTTTTCCTTTCTCTACCTTTACTAAATGCAGGAGAGGAAGTACTCTGTTCAACCCTGAACTTGATATCAATTTTTCAGTTACGATACACGTTTTGAGTTACTGTGAATTCAGAAACATGTCTGATGCCGGAGTGCACCAACCTCGGTATTCAGAATACCGCGGTAAAGTTGCTTAGGTTACCCCGGTAAATTCAAACTTTCGTTGTATCGTGCTTGGTTTCAACTTTTGCCGCTGTAAGACGCTGAACGGCCGTGAAGGAGCTGTAAAGTGAGAAAACCCCGGTTTTCTTTCCAAGATGGAGATCAGCGTAATGTATCATATTTTCGATATCTAGGCCAGAAGCTAATTGAACATAAAGAATGATGAGAGACAGGTAGGATCTATTTGAAGAATGAACGATGGTACATTTCTTTGCAAATACTGTGCTGTAATAACATTGATTGAAATGACCTCCTTTCTTACCTCAACCAAACCAGGCCCATCCAGTACTGTAGTAGGCGTAACCAGCTCATTATCACGACTGGTACAGTATCTATGGTGTTTGAATTCAAAGTTTGCTTTCGACATATATATGCAATATAATATTCCATTTTATTCTTATGAGCATTTATTACTGAACAATAAGGCAACAAATAAATGAAATATGAAAAAGCAGTGGGCGTAGTCCAAATTTACAGTGAAGGTCTACATGCATCACGATATACTGGTATATAGGGTATGTAATCAATTTATCATACTTGCACGTACACGAAAATAATTATAACAGCCCTTTCGTGGCTATGTACATGACTTTGCACCTAAAATTTCCATTAGTCAAACAGGAATATTTCGAACTCAGAACAGAGATTCCGTGGTGTTGCTTTACCTTGGCACGGTTGCCATGGATTACACACATGTAAGAATTACTCTTTAAAATATAAATGTTATTTTATTTAAATGTATAGACTGTTAAAGAGGATTACATTAATACGAATAATGTACAGAAATGCTGTAAACATTGCTACCAAGAATAGATAACTGAGTCACCGTGACTGGGAGACGAACAGAGAGAGAGACAGAGAAACTAGCGTCCATTGAAGAAACCAAAAGAAATTGCTTCATGGGAATGACTTCTTAGCAGAGTAACTGTGATATATTCGAGCGTTTGTAAACTGCGGTATTGTAGCAATGGTTCACAGGTTTTCTTTGAATACCCCGATATTACTTTTACCCCGTTTAAGAAACAACTGAGAAAACCGGAGAATGGTGCTCTCGGGCATGAGTGTGTGTCTGGGAACAACGTAGCTTAAAAAACTATCATTTTACACAAAAATTTCATTTTTTATTATTTTCTCTAAAATGTGAATAAACATGAATAAGAGCTAAAACTAATATTAAACATTTTTACTACTTCTGACCGTGCCCAAGGTACTATAGTTACAAAAGTATTCTTTTTGACCCAAAAATTCGAAGTTTAGTTTTTAATATAAATATAAAGATTGTGATAAGTGTTACATAGGCCAAACCAACAGGAATTTGAGTACAAGGAGATAGGAACATCTTAGAAATATTATAAACAAACAGGAAGTCAGCTTTAGCAACACGTTTGTGAGAAGAAGGCCATAAAATCGAGGATAAAATTGTATTACTAGAACAGGTTAAAAAACCATTCTCATAGTCTGAGAGAAAATATTCATTCAAAAGAACCACCAAAAACCACTAAAATTTGACACCTCAGTGAGCATTCAGGGAACTTTGATCAACAAACCGCTGTTTATTGAGTTAAAAATTTGAACGGTAATTAATTTATATGTTTACTTACTTTTATATATTTACTGTGCAGATTATTAAAATAAGGTACAATGATTTTAAGGTGAGGAAAACTGGAAATAATACTCGCAATGAAAACATTTTGCAGGTTCCCTTTTGTTGACTAAGCAAAACACAAAATAGTTATTCATTGACAGGTTTGAAATTATTTAACAAGATCCACAGTTCAGTGATAGACATGACGCTTCCTCTCTTTGAAACAAGACTACATGCATGGCTAATAGACAACCCCTTCTATAGTCTGAGCGAATTTTTTCAAATTGACAGTGTTGTCATTTAACACATACCTAATTTTGTTCTATTATATTATCCATGTATGATTTTGTGTGTGTTTTAAATTGATTTATAATTCCAAATTTTGTAAATTGAGTTTTTTTATTGTGGGATTAATCGATTGGATATAGTGTATTTGTGTTTTATCATCTGATGAGTTCAATTGCATTTTATATGCTTAAGAACAATAAACTTACACTTGAAACTTGGAGAAACTTGAAACAAGTTCATCCATCCACTACTAGATGACATTCGGAATCACCTGATGATAATGTGGATACCCGTTGAAACAATAATTTTAGATAAATATACCTAATAGTGAAGTTAATGTACAGATTTCCATCTCGCTACAATTTTTATTACCTTATTTGTTTTGAATATAATTTCATTTTGAATTTTGTGTAGGTAATTCACTTCAGGAATTTAATTTATACACGTAAGCAATGGTCAACTTGCTGTAATTATAAGCCTGGTCAATTTCTTGTAGGACTAGCATGCTTTGTTTTATAGCGTACTAATAGGAAGAAGTTAGGTCTGCTGTTAGGCCTACTGGGACCAAGCCTACAATGTCGCCAATGTTACGAACATGAGTACATGCTGATTAAAGTCTGCAGATAAACATTGCATCGGTGTGTTATTTCGTAATCCCATACAAAATAACACATCCATTATACAATGATATATACTGGATGATGAATTAAGTCAGCATTAGCAAGAGTTACCAGTACATTAAGAATAGGTATATTACAAACTAAAGGATTGGACTTCTTAGCGTAACAATGTTTTATGAAAAGTGTGGAAGGGGGAAAAACTTATACATTAAGGCAGTGATTCTCAACCTGTGGGGCGCGAGCAGACTAGAGGGGGGCGCGAGAATATCCAAGAGAAAATATTATTTTAAAAAATTATTAACTGACAGAAAAACATACACGTAGAAAACAAAATATATTTCGACGTATTAAAAAAAAAATAAAACAACTTACTTAATAAAAACTCACTTTATCAAAACATACTAAATTAAAAAAAAATTAAATAATTACTAGTGACTTCCTTGGGCCTGTCTTGCAGAGCAAAGTTTTTCGAAGGAAGGCTAATTATTAGAAATAGCCACTCTCAGTTCTGTTTCTATATTTAGCCGAGATCTATATTTTGTCTTTAACGAAGCGAAAGCAGAAAATCCAGTTTCGCAAAGGAAGGATGTTGAAAATGGCAATAGAATGCAAAATGCTCTGGTTTTTATTGCAGAAAAATCATCACCTACTGCTGCCCAAAATTCAAATAGTGATTTATCACTAAATTGTTTTCTGGTTTCGCCACTTGTCGTGAAGTCTATAAAATTTTCTTCTTCATCAATTGAAAGTCCTTCGGGAGTCTTATGAAATGGATCCCTCACCCACTCGCAACTTTCTATCAAGTTATCGTCTGCAAGAAAATACTTTTTAAAATTCTTTTCTAGCGTGGCTAAGTGCTTTTCAATGGTTACAAAAACAACTTTTACATGCTGTTCTTCAGCCTTGTAAGTTTTAATACAATCATCCACATTTACAAACATTGTTAGGTTTTTTGGCTTTAAATTTCTGCTCCACAAATCCAATTTTCTGCAAAAAGCATTAACTTTATCACTCGTATCCAACATATGTGTATTTGCTCCTTGGAGTTGAAGGTTCAAGATATTTAATTTCTAGAATATGTCGACCAAGTAGCTTAATTTCATCACAAATAAACCATCGCGAAAATTCTCGGCTTTCGGTGTGTTATCTTCTTCTAGAAAAATGGTGATTTCTTCTCTTAATTCATAAACACGTTGTAAAAATGTCCCATGTGATAACCATCTTGCCTCGCAATAAAATAATAACTGTGAATGCATCGAACCCATGTCTTTACAAAGTGCGGAAAAGATTCTCGATTTCAGGGGCCTCCAAAATACTCAGAATGCATTATTGTTGTATACATTTTATTGTAAGTGGGGGAGGGGGGCGCGATGAAAATTATGATTGAATGATTGAAAACTGGGCCGCGAATACTGAAAGGTTGAGAAACACTGCATTAAGGTAAATAGTGACAGCTAAATTCTAGGTTATGTTAGGTTATGTTAAGTTAGGAACAGTTATATTAGTGTAACAGTAGTATTGTGAATAGCACGGTGCTTGTTATGTGCCATGTAATGAGATTTTACAAAAGATGTGGAAAGGGAAAAACACTTCTACATTAAGGTAAATAGTGACAGCTATTGAGTGACAGCCTACTTGAGTGACAGATTATGTTAGGAACAGTTATATTAGTTCAGGAGCAATATACTGAATAGCGCAGGGTTTAGTGGGTCCCGTATTGAATCTCTTCTGCCATGGAAAATTTTACCACTGTACCAGTTGTTTGTCTTCTGTTCTGTTTGGCTTGGAGGGGCACAGTCACTAATGGTGGAGCAAACCTTACTGTTAGCTAGCTATGCTATTCTGAAGGAGTTCCTAATAGGTTTGTTCGCAAAGGAAATCCGTGACTGCTTGAGAATTTGTTGTACTGTGCATGTCCAGTCTGTAACTTATCCGTGATTTGCACTTAGCGAATGGTTAGAATAATTTGGAATTGATAGTTTCTGCGTTTAATTGATATGATATGTGAATAGAATATGTATTTCTGTTTATCATGTTATACTTGCAAATAGCATCGCCAATATAAACTATATTTTGGGAAAATTTTAATTATCTTCCATTATTCATACGGGTTGATTTTTTAGTAGTGGCAACTATTTTATTTCTCCACATATAGCATACGTACATGGTACTAACTTTCATAGGCCTTCGATCTAATCACCACCATTGCGTACAACATGTTACCAGTGATGCGGAAGTCTTTGGATCCCGTTGGCACTGCCTAACCTGTTGATGGTGAGAAGAGAGCGGTCGGTTGCCTGTAAAACATCTTCACCAATACGAATTAGATCAGAATTAGATCAAAGTCGCAGGGACTAAAATCTTGAGCATTGCTGGGAACATGTTGTACGCAATGTTGGTGATTAGATCGAAGGCCTACAAAAGTTAGAACCATGTATGTATGCTATATGTGGAGAAATAAAATACTTGCCACTACTAAAAAATCAACCCATGTATAAGTAGCCTATGCTTATAAATCAGGCGCAAGGTTATTGGAGGGAGGAGTCAGACGTGTGAAAATAGGTTACTGTGCATGTCTCTGATAGCAATTCATGGTAGAGCCCGCAAACTTTTCTTATAGTACATAAACTGTCCATGAGAACACATCGAACAGAAGATTGACAATCACAATCACGAATTCTCGCTTTGCGAACGCGTATGGAGAAAGAGCGCATGCGTGAACAATGTGTTCCTGGTTTCTGACTGCTTTGCGAACAAACCTAATGTTATTTTCTTCCATCAAAGCAATGGTAATTTGAAGGTCGTGAGTGCCAGGTATAATTCTTTCACAGACACTTTAAAAGACCAGGTCTGATTTGTAAGCAGATGGGTTGAAGTATAATGCATATTTTAAGTCAAAATACTAAAAGAATCTATGTAATAAATTGGAAATGCAGAATTTATGGTTGCAAAGTGCAAGACATCATCATCCCTAGTTTACGTTTTTTCAGAGTTTGACTTCCATGCACATTTCCCTTTTATCCTAAACCTTGTGGTTTTGTTTTTTTTACAGGGTAGCAGGCCAGGAACCAGCTGATGTTCTAAATGATATTGGAAACATGCTTGCCAACCTAACAGATGAACTAGATGCGATGCTGGAAGAAGAGAAACGACAAGGACTTAGCCAGTGAAGCATTGGTTCCTAATACAGTACTGGTTATAAAATACTGCATGACTGATCTTTAACATGGAGCAAGTCAGTGTTCACAATTCTGTTCTGTTACCCAACTTACTGATAAGTGATAATTTATTCTCTGCAGGGTTTAATGGGTCCCAAATTGAATCTCTTCTGCATTGGGAAATTTTACCACTGCGCCAGTCATTATTGTTAAGCATTTCAGAAATACCTCAAACTCCATTTCTGTTTTATCTTACATGGGAACTGGACGGATTGTCATTGTACTAAAACAAAATATTCTCTATCTACTAAAGAATACAGTGAACGCCGCTTAATATAATTACAAATAATGTTATCAGTCGGGTAATGTTGTTATTTTTATGAAGTCTCATACGGATTAATACTGATGCATTGAAAAAATTCTGTTTATTGTGATCAAAGATTCGGTTTATGTTAAAACATTTTCCTTTTTTCAGCTTTATTTCCAAGTACTGTATGTCATTCAAAATTTCGTTTTTAAGGGTTTCGTTTCTAACTGAACTGTATTGTGTTGTATTGGTAGTGTTCCCTTTCACTCGATGACCAGTTGCAACTTTCTCTTTTTAGCAATGAAACATGTTTCACTCCACAGTTAAGCTGCGGCTTTTGATTTATGAATATAACAGTGTTGACATGCAGTGATGGCTAAATGTAATATTAAAAGACGAACAGACAGGCCTTATATGTTTTGCTATGCAGTGTTCACCACAGATCAGTAGACTTCCAAAAACACACATATCTCGTAACTGAATACCATATTGTTTAATGGACTCCTAAAGGAAAACAAAAACAATTAAAAACTTTGTTTCTGGTTGAAAGAATAGTTGCTTGCAGCCTATTACTGTATTATGAATGGTTCAATTATTCACAGTTACCGGTACATTTTATCTCATGATTAAATAGCTTTTAATTCTGTTTTGTAGTGTATTATGTCGTATATGAATGAATAACCTTCATTTAATTCTTTCGGTTATTGTTATCAATTGATTAATATTATCAGATTAGCTGTGTCCTGAAGTGATCACAATAAGCAGCGTGCATTGTATTTCATGTAAATTATTATAAATTTATACCGTAACTTAATTTTTGCTTCCATAAATCCAAGCAACAAAAAGAAGTTAGACACTTGGTGTATTCTTTAGGGTTAGTTCATTTCAGTGGTGAAGTTATTCAATACACTTGATTCTTTACATTGTATTAGTTGATATCTTAAGCAGGGCCATTTCTTCCATTAGGCTACAGTAGGCTACAATAGCCTAGAGCAGCACATTTTGAAGGGCGGCAGTTTTACACTTCCAAAATTAAGGGGACATACAATAATTTGAACAAATTTGTACCTGTCCCTCGTTGTTGTTGCATTAAGGTATATTTAGACTGGCAACCAAATAATGTTCACCAGTCTTGGGAAATATGTGCTCTTTACTTACCTTAACACATTTCCCGGCAGTTTTCAGTAGTTCTCAGAGGTATGCATCACAGTGAAGATGTAAATATTATAAAAGAGGAACTAAAAGCACTAGGCCATGTAGTCAGAAACATTACTAACGTAATACATAGAGTAACTAAAGAGCCTCTGCCTCTCTTTTTCATTGACTTGGAACCTGCACCCAACAACAAGACAATATTTGGTATAAAGCACTTATTTCATACTTTGGTAACATTTGAACCTCCTTACAAAAAATGTGAAATTGTGCAATGCAAGAGATGTCAACGGTTTGGACATACAAAAAATCACTGCAATCGGCTGTTTAGGTGCATCAAGTGCGGCAAAGATCACCCAACAACAACTTGCCGTAAAAAACCCGAAACTCCACCAATTTGTGTAAATTGTAGTGAGAACCATTCAGCCAGTTACAGAGGATGTAAAACTTATAGGGAATATAAGCAAAAGACATTTGAACCACTGAGGGAAAAAACCCGGCAGTATTGGCTAAGAAAGATTGCATAAACTTGCTTGGAAATGTAGAGTAACTGAATAGATGGACAACAAGGTATTTAAACAAGCAAGAAATTCTCACTGTTTGTCAGCTGGTTTGTAACTTGAATCTGAATCTACTGTACTCTTTGGTTCAATTTCGGGAAAATAACACTTTACGACCCGACCGAGCCCCCCACCACTACGAGAAACCTAGCGGCGGCATTAGAACTACTAGAAAAGTAGCGACGGTGGCGACATCTAGTAAGGAAATGGTGAAAGAGAAAAATAATTTATTATTCCTTTATTCTCTTCTTCTCTTCCTTTCCCGTCTCTTTCCTCTCTTCCTCTTCACCCTACCTACCTATTCGAGACCTATTCCTAACAGTAAATTTTGGATCGAACGGGGATCCAACGCATGACCCTTAGCATCATAGCCAAGAGACTTGTCCGTTACGCTACGAAGGCAGTTAAGCAGTGAAGGAAGTTCCGGTATATTTTAGTTATCTAATTTAGTTGGCGCTAGCGAGTGTTAACGCAAGAATCGGGTTTTCTAATTTTGAGATGGTTTGTTTGTTATGAAAAGAGTAGTGTTGGTGCAAGGGAATTTTTCTGCATCAATTAACACGGCGTTTTTTAAAATTGGGAAATATTATGTAAATTTCGATTTTTTATATATTGTGAATTTTTTTTTTCTTTCAAATCGGTGTTTAAAGATCGTGAAATATGATGTTTGGTACAAGGGTATTGTTTTAATATAATTCGTGAAATTTTATTTTGTTTTTATAATCGTTTTTAAACATTGTGAAATATTATGTATGGTGCAAGGCAATCATTAGAGTAAGGTGCGGCTTAACACAGGAAGCTGCATTACCGGCGCTTAGTAGCGGCCGGCAGCGGGGTAGATGTGCGGCAGGCGGAGGGGAAGCCTGCCTGGCGGAGAAGGCGACCGGGCCGATGGAAAGGGGAGCCGCTCGGGTCGCCAAGTGTTTACTTGCCTCAATTTCTAATGCAGTGCATGTCCTTTTTTGTTTAGAATTGAATTTATAGCTGTCTGCCAACAAATTTACACTGTTTTGGGTAACATGACAGAATTTGGGAAACTGACTACAGTAATTCATGTGGACTGCAAAACGTATTATGGAATGCTAGGTACAATATTCTTGAGTTATGAAGTTTCATTTACACCAGCCATCGACTGGTGAAATTGATTTTCAACCTGTTATTTAGCTAGTGAAATGATTCTTTCAGTATGAATTTGATTTATTCAGAATAGATACACTCTTCTTACTGTCTACTGGAGTGCTTCTAAAGCAACACATTTGACATTCTCCCCTGTCTGCCTTTTTACGTTTCCTGCACTGAGGTTCTAGTGGCTAAGAAGGAGATACCATTTGCCTGTATTTGGCTTCAAATGTTGCATGCTTCTAGTTGCTTATCTCTCATTATTCTGTTCTTTCATGCATTAGGTCTCGATATTAATAGTATTGATACAAAGACGTTATTCTGACCAAATACCGTATAGTTCGTAAATATAAAGGCTTATGGGATATAGGAGGAAGCATAACAGTTCAGATCTGCAATATTCACACTCATACATCAATGTCCTTAGTAGCTCAGCAATTTAGAAGTTTGAATGTGGTGTGAATGGTTGCTGGTTAAATCCCCGTTGGGATTTTTTTTTTTTTTGTGAGGGCTTTCATAAAATTTTTAAGTCGCAAATGCAGTGTAGGCCTATAGTTTTTAATTTTTAAAATTTGCTGCCAAATATTTTTGTATGAAGACTTTATGTACTTTGCATCCTGTGCAAAGCTTTTTATAATCGCCCCTTTCGTTTTTACTTTTATCCCCCCCAAAGGTCACGGTTTCATCAATCAATCAATCAATCAATCAATCAATCAATCTTTTATTCACCTTTAAAACTGGACAATACAGTTATGGCTTTGTCTTTACAAAAAAATAAGACTCCCTATATTACAGACTATAAAAACAACTAAGAGCTAAAATACATCATAGCCTATAAGTAGGTCTACACGTCAAATAGACAAATAACACATATGAAATGCAGGGGAACATGATGCGAAAGTGAAAATGTTAACTAAGGACCTTGAAATTACTCGTGCTTACCGTCAAAACATTAAATTCACACTTGCATTAAAATATTCTTTAACGTCATAAAATGGATTAGCAATAAGCCATGCTTTTAACACCCTTTTGAATCTGGTCAAGCCAATCGTGTGAGCCTCTCTGGGTAATCTGTTGAACATGTCCACTGCCATATTATTATACCACTGTTTAGATTTTGTCAATCTTACATTGGATTTGACTATCAAATAGTTAAACCTAGTAGGATAGCTGTGATGGGAATTTTGAAAACTGTAATTTGCTAGATTTGCCTTTACTGCAACAAGACAATTATAAATGTATTGGTTAAAGACTGTAAGAATATCTAAATTGATGAATAATGGACGACAGTGAGCATCAAATGATGCATTGGAAATTATTCTTACAGCTTTTTTCTGCAGAATAAGTATATTCTTAACATTTACACCATTCCCCCATAAATGGAGTCCATATGATAAAATACTATGAAAAAAGGCATAATATGCTTGTTTCAAGTAATCCTTGGGCACCGAATATTTCAAGTGACGGAGTAAATATAGGACACGCGATAGTTTCTTACAAACATGAGCAATATGGTCATTCCAAGTCAATTTAGCGTCTAGTATAATACCAAGCAGTTTGCCATTTGGGAGCATTATATCATTCAGGGGCTTCATAGAAAAGACCAAATGCTGCGTTTTTTCGTTGTTCAATTTAAAACCATTTGCCTCAAACCAATTTGCTGCATCTTGCAAAGACGAGTCCATATACTGGGCAAGGTCGCACAGGTCATGCATAGAGGACAATAGAGTGGTATCATCGGCAAACAGAATTGCGTCACAATTTATGCTAATAGGCAAATCATTGATCATAATCAGGAAAAGAAGTGGGCTGAGAACAGACCCTTGGGGGACCCCAATATTAATCTCTGCTGGGTACGAGAAGGCTCCATTAATACAAGTACTCTGCGTACGATTTGACAGGTATGACCTGATTAATTCTAATTCTTTGTTAGCAATGCCATAATAATGAAGTTTCTGACAGAGTAGATTATGATTAACACAATCAAACGCCTTCGACAAGTCACATAACACAGCCATTGTGCTACGATGATTCTCGAAGCCCGAGATAACAGATTCAATAAGACTTTCAATGGCGTCCAAAGTTGAAAGTCCTGCTCTGAAACCAAACTGTGCATTATTAAATAACGACTTAGTTTCGAGGTATATAGTTAATTGTTTTTTCATTAATGTTTCAATTACCTTGGAGAAGATGGGTACAATCGAAATCGGTCTATAGTTATCACACTTAGAAGGGTCACCTTTCTTGAAAACTGGAATGACTTTGGATCTCTTCAGAGATTGGGGAAATATACCAGAGAGAAAGCACTGATTAATAGAATACGTCAATGGCTCAATAATGAAATAAATAACCTGTTTAAGCAGTTCACTGTCCATATCATAAAAGTCTTTACACTTTGAACTTTTCAACTCCAACACTGCACTCAATACATCTTCTTGATTTACTAGTTTCCAGACAAAATTACTATCCACAACTAAATTCGAATTTTGGAGATAATCCGTGGCTAAGCGTTCAGACTGGTTGACTGATGCAGCAATATGTTCAGCAGCAGTGACAAAAAATTTGTTTACATCATTGGGACTCAGGTCAAGGTCACGCCGACAACCCTTTTTATTACGGGCTATATTAATAACCTCCCAAGCTGCCTTACATTTGTTAACTGATTTGTTTATGTAGGCTGCATTGAATTCACATTTTGCTTGCTTGATTGCGAGGGCATATTCCTTTTTTGCTTTGTTATAGAGAGACTTGGCCTCGATTGCATTAATATTTAAATGAGTTGCCCATGCCAAATAGCTTTGCAGACGCAAAAGATACGCCTTTTGCGCTTTTAATATATCGTTGTACCAACCCAACTTAGGATTAGATTTAGTTCCTAAGGGACGCCTTTTTATAGGAAAGCAAACATTAAAACAGTCTATAAAGACTGTCATAAATTTTTCAAATGTATGGCCACTAACTACAGTTGAATTCCAATCCACACAACATAAGCAATTAATAAAGCTAGATATAGTTGCATCGTTAATATGTCGCACACTAATCTCCTTAGAGGTAGTACTATTTGTACCTAAACAGCCATTTTGTAATATATTAATGGACAATCCATCATGATCTGATAAAGGTAATTTTAGAACCGTCGTACTTATTAGATTACGGGGTAAATTAGAGACGACATTATCGAGACAGGCATTGCCTCTCGTGGGATTTGTGTTCGTACAGTAGTAATCAGCTTCCCTTAGAGTGTTCAAAAATTGGGATGAAAATTCCGTATTTACATTAATGTCGATATTATAGTCACCACATAGTAAAACAGACTTCTTGAAAGAGCTTAGGAACAGTAGAAGTTTGGCTAGAGATTGGAGAAATACATCTCTATTCCCATTAGGCGATCTATATATGCAGACCAGAATGATCCCCAACATAGTTAATAAAACTGCTGCAGCCTCCAAGTGCATTTCGTCACAAAATTGTCCAATATCCAAGCTTCTAAATTCCATGTTTTCGCGAAGATAAATGGATACCCCGCCATGGGATTTTGCACTTCTGCAGTAGTGGCTAGCACAAATATAACCTTGTAACTTGATGAAGTCAATATTTGATGAATTGCACCAGTGTTCAGTAACACAGCAGGCCTGAAATTGGTATTGATTCAATATTATTTCAAGTTCACCCGTTTTGTTGTTTAAGGATTGCACATTCCAGCATAAAGCATTAAAATAATTACGTGAGGGCGCATCAGTTCCGCACTTTAACCTTCGCTCTTTTTTTGAACTACATGAAAAAAACGTCTAACACAAGCGTTATTGGGCCAAACATTGGGGTTCAAAGCTTCAGTCAAATGAATGACACGCCCGCCTGCCTCGGGATTTGAACCCAGGACCGCTTGTATGCCAGGCTCACGTGCTAAGCATGAGCCACTGTGACTGCTCTTATGTTGCCATAAAATAAACCTTTGTGTATATAAAAGAGACAGTTTTTGTAATACTATAGGTTCAGAATAATAGTAGGCCTATATTACATAAATATCGAGAACTACTACATGGAAGATCAGAAAAATGAGAATTGAAGGACCAGAAACAAAATATAATGTTGGAAGCCGAATACAGCCAAATGGCATCTCTTTGTCAGTCACTAGAACAAAATTGAGTACTCATTTGCGATGCTGGCAACATAATGTTTAATCTATAAAGTGCAATGTTTGAACCGTGAACCTATAAGGGTACAGCTATTGAGCTATTTGTTCCAAAGACAGATTAATTGAGTCATTTTCCAAAAATTCTTGGCAATACATTTTATAGGTGAAAACAAGTGCCTGATAAAAATTAAGCAACATTTTAGTTACTTCAGTCGGTTAAATGTGAAAAATGGTACTCTACAAGAATCCGTAAGAAATTTCTCTTAAGTAGCATGTAAAAGAATACCTAACTCATAACTAGGGTTCGGATGACATGTCATATTTTTATCCTGACCTCCATTCTTGCTGCAAACACAAATTAAACACGAGTTGCACAATTTTTACCCTAATCAGACTGTTTTTATTTTGCATATAAAGTCGTATTTGGGTCATTTTTATGATCTTAGTCATATTTCAGTCATATTTGTAATTTAATGTCATGTTTCAGTTATAAATTCAGTAAAAAAGCACGATTATGCAATATGCGAACTAAATTGACTTAAATTTTTTTCCAAAAGAGACTCATGAATATTTTGGTTTAACTGTAACTGAAATGTGAAGGACAGTAACACGTAATAGCACAATACCACTTCCTCCATTTGTTAACAACTTCCAATAGATATGTTTTAAAAATATTTTCAGTACATATTTGCATTGGTATCTTGAAACATTTACAGAATAGAAGTTCTTAAAATCATTAAAAAGTGATTATCTGATTGAATTATTGTGATGCAATAATTTAGTGTCACTAAATGTTTTAAATTGGGACGTTTATTTTTAGAATGTACCTTCTTTTATGAGGTCATATTTAGGATTTATGGGGTATATTTATTCATTTTGAAGGTCATATTTGCAGTCATATTTTCCACTTTTTTAGGTCATGAACATCCGAACCCTACTCGTAACCAATATTGGGAAGGTTTTTGCTTGAAATTGTAGTATTTTTTATAACTGTAGGTTATAACCTTAAATAACTTGGTCATCTTAAAATTATGACAGGTTTTAATGCTTTTATTTTTGTTTGGTTCATATGTAAAATAAAGTGGATAATCAAATTATTGTTCCCGACGTTTCAAAGACCCATGCATCCTCCATCTTGAAGGGCATTGAAGTCTCGAATTGTCATCAGGTCAGGTCCCTCAGTCCTTTTTACGGCCAACATCTTCCTGCTGTCCATTACTTGTTTGAGGCAGTGATTCCAAATTGGTATGATGTTATTGCCCACATCTCTGTTTAGGTCTTTTGGTTTCAATAGCCTCTTTTACATGTCCCATTAAACTGATGTCTTGGCTGGAGTAATGATGGTATTGGTGAATTTGATTTTGCATCCTTGTGACCAAGACACAAAATCGAATTCACCAATACCACTGTTCTATATTCTCTACAGAATTATGTTATGATTCAAATCAGTAGGCATACTGAAACTTTGATAAGTAATTCAAGAAGTCTGGTGAACCTCAATTTGTCGATATATTAGAAGGCAAAAGTGTTTAGTTCCAAATTGCAGTATATTATAAAGATTTCTTTAAAAAAAGGTAATTATTATAGCCATTTTTTAATATGGTATTGAAAGCAAACAATTTGTAAACCAATGTGTTTTGCAGTCCATCATACTGAAACATGAATTAACTTCCATTTGAAGACTATTTCAGAAGGATCATGCAGCAGTAGAGGAGTATATCTTCTACTATGCATCTTACTATAATTGTAACTTTCATTATGATTATTTTAAAGTGAAGAATCAAGATACTGAGAAGTAAAAACACGAGTCTATTGTATACTACTCGTGTTTGTTAGTTGTAGTTAAGGTACTTGGCAACAAGAAATTGAATGAATGGCATAAGGCATGCCCCTCACAAGAACTATTAATGTGTATAGTTCATATTCAACTTGTAGAATTTTGTACAAAATTAGCCTAGAGTCCAAAATAATAATAATTCTATATAGTTTGATAGAGATGTTAGTTATATATATAAAAAAGACAATTATAGACTGGTGTTGAAAGATAAACTCAGTTGTACATCCCTGGACAATAGTTGGCTATTATGTGAACCGAGCCACACACGCACACGCATCAGCATTCCTGTTGCATTTTACAGGCATATGTATGCCATGTTTAATAAGTCTACTGGAGTAAATATCAATCACTTGTCAATGTTCACCAATTAGGTATAAAAATGATGTGTATATATATAAAGATAAACTTCAGAGATAGAACAACCATTTTTATGAGTATTATTTATTATCTTCTTATTCCTAGTCCTAGGGGCCTATCCACATGGTGAACTCCTACGCAATTTGCGTCATCACACAATTAGATCATTAATTGCTAATGCCTTAAGGACAAGGGTTTTTCTGTTTTTGAAGAAGTGCATGGTCTTTCCAGTGAGGGTAGTATTCGCAGGGTGGATGTTATAGTCTTCAATCCTCAGTCATCTGATGGGCATATAATCGATCCAACCATAAGATTTGAATCTCATGAATATCAGCCGGAGGAGGTGAATGAGGAGAAGAGACGGATTTATGAACCCCCCCCATTAAGTATTACAAGGATAAGTACCATCTAACATCCATAACAGTGACAGGATTAATGATTGGAACACGTGGTACCATCCCAAAACTATTGTTTGACTTCTCCAAAAAGTTCGGCCTGCACAAAACCATCCTTGTAGAAATATCACTGGTGGCATTGAAAGGGTCTATTGCCATATTTTGCAATCATACCTGTGGACCATGACTTCTAATTTTAAGTTGTTATCTATATACTAATTGTTAAAGCTCCAATATTAATTTAATCTGTTTTCTTTTACTGTTTACATATATATTTGTTGTTGGTACTCTTTGTCAATGGCAACCTGCAGGTGTTTCAGGAAGAAATAAAATAATAATAACTCACAATCACTCACGCATGTGGGAGTCAAGCGCTCACTCATGTTAGATTTTATCTAATATACGCAAGTTATATCCTATTATAGCTATTAAATACCACTCAAACTCATGGTTAAACTTACTAAGTTTCTATTAAGAAGGAAATACTATTATATTTTCTTTTTAAAAAACATACAGTAATAATACATGTACATGTCCTTTCAATGAGCGAGGTGGCAGAGATGATAAGTTATGGACTCCCCTTCGGGAGGCCCCAGGTTCAAATCCCATGGCTGGCCAATTTGACATAGGTTTTTCATGGTTTCCCTATTCGTAAAGGCAAATGCTGGATTGGATATTTACATACCATGGATCGTTCTCACCATTTCGTCTTGCATCATATACATTTAAATTAATATAAGTTGAAATGTACTCCATAAAAATGTGTCAGAAATAGAAACAGTCAGTGGCGTACCATGAGGGTGGACTTTGAGACTGAGTCTACCTAAATAAATTGCTAAGAAAAGTGGAATCATAAAGAAATAAATAAAAGCATCGTCAACCAAGTTATTAATCATTATAAACCCATGAGTACTATCATTAAAATATTTTTCGCCGCTGCATACCCCACTTCCTACTGTTATTATGCGTCAACTTGTGCTTAGGCAGGCTCGAAATCTCATGATGTGGCAGCGGAGTTGAGTTGAGACTGGACAGTAGTCAGCCAAGTTGTAATCTCTTTCAAGTGCGAGTTACATGACTTGTCCCACTAAATGTTAACCTGCTCGTTGAGAGAAGACAGTCTAATTCCTTGTGCAAGAGCGACATATGGCACCACCACAGAGACTAGAAAGATTTTTCGGTGTTGTAGTCTCATCCCTCAGGTACTTGCTCGCTTGAAACCGGGGTAAAATAAACATTACATTCTCATTGCTGACCTAAACTGTGTGTTTGATTATTTTTCAGTGTTGCATGGACATTTCCACCGATATAGTTGATCACTTATTAAAAACCCCGTTTTCGGTTCTGTCTTATGAAAAAACGTGTTAAATTAAGGTAAATTACCAACTCCTGAGCTTGACATTGTCTTGCATAAATATAATCAAACATTGCAAACATCTTGTTATAGTAAATTTAATTGGTTAACTAGTAGTTACAATCATAAATATTGTATTTGCTATTTGGCGGGGAAAGGAATGGAGTGTTGAAGGAATATAAAATGTAAATAATAATAATACTGGTAGTTAATGCTTTCTATAGGTATAGGCCTATATGAAATCGAATAGATGCACCAACATTCCCGTTGTTTCATTATTTAAAACACTATTAGTACTTGAGAATTCGTGTGTCATTTAAACAATCGTTATAAATTTAATTTTTAAAACACAGTTTACCCAGAACACAATGTCAAGCTACGCCACTGGAAACAGTTGACAATAGTTCCATGGCCTTCCCTACTGTATAGACACACATTCTGAACTCCTGATATGGCCTTGCAGCTAAAAGGAGTATAAACACAGCTGGATTAAAAAAAAAAAAAAAAAAAATCCATTCCAAAAGGTTAAAAATTTTACAAATCACTAATTTCAAATAAGTGTGAAATCGATATTGGAGACTATAACCGATAACATGGACATCAAAATGAGGCCATGCATTTTAAATAAAGCTTGGAAAATCAACATTAGAAAAATAACACAACAATAATATAAAAATAATACCATATTTTTCATACCATAGGACACACTTTTTTACTTTGGAAACAGTCTGAAACTTGGGTTCGTCTAATGGTCCGAAGAAAATAAAAAAAAAAGAATGGTAAATATTGCCGGGAATGTCATAATCTTGATCAAGGTGTCGTAACAATTAGTTGTAAATTATGGCATAGTCTGTAGTAGTAGTAGTAGTAAGTATTCTGCCTTCCGGCAGGTTTTCAAACTTGATACGCGAATTTTGTTTTCCAAAACTGTCTATCCTCTGCTTCCTCCTTCAGCATCCAATATTTCCGCTTTTCCCTTAAATCGTCCAACAGCTGAATTCTTCTTCTTCCAAGTCTAGTTGTACCCTCCAATCTTCCTTTTACGACATCATGTAATAAGCAGTTCCTTCTGAGAATGTTCCCAACCCAGTTTGCTTTCCTCTGACGAATTGTGTGTATGATTGACTTCTTCTCACCCACTCTACTCAGAACCTCTTCGTTTGTCACCATGTCCATCCACTTTATATTTTCTATCTGTCTCCAGCACCACATTTCAAAACTTTCTAAATATTTCTTCTCTAATTTCCTCAAAGTCCATGTCTCTGATCCATACAAAGCAATACTCCAAATATAACACTTCACCAGGTTTTTACGTAGCTCTAGGTTCAGACTACTAGTTAGCAGAGTTCTCTTCTTCATAAATGCTTTCTTGGCCATGGCAATTCTTGATCTTATCTTCTTGGTGCAATAGGCATCTTTCGTCAGTACACTTCCTAAGTATTTGAACTGGTTCACGTTCTCTAATTCTTGATTTCCCATGATAATTTGAAGCGGCTCTTCTCTCTTCGATATCCTCATCACCTTCGATTTACCTATGTTGATTTCCATTCCATACTTTCTTCCTGTTTCCACCAGCCTGTCAATCATTCCTTGCAATATTTCTTGTTTCTTTGCCTGAATCACCAGGTCGTCCGCATATTTGATGGTGTTAATAGCGTATCCTCCTATCACAAAATCCCTAACTCCTTCTAAGGCTTCTTTTGCTAGCCAGTCTCCATAAAGGTTGAACAAGATGGGTGACATACAACATCACAACATCTTGGTTATCCCCATGGGGTAGTCTAAATGAAGGCAATAACCTCTTCTAAACAGCCTTGTTCCCGTTCATTTATGTGACTTTGAGCACTGAAAGTGATTTGCACTTTTTCAATTTTAAAGTCTTAATTTGTGTATGCAGTATATTATTTCCTTTAAAAATTTCATTTGGAATCACATTAATTTTTTTCCTTAAATTTCCATCCTGAAATCAAGATGCGTCTTATGATCCAGAGTGTCTTATAATCCGAGAAATATGGTAATTAAAACACTGACTCGCAAGCTGCAAAGATTTTACGCAGTTCTCAATCTAGGCTTAATTGTATTCACCTGAATCAAAATTCAAACCTTCAATTGAAACATTATCCACATCTTCCAACTGTCAATATGTTTTCATCTGACATGATTCATCTGTCACTGTATTTTGTTAATTTTTGTTAACTTAGTATATTATTATTATTATTATTATTATTATTATTATTATTATTATTATTATTATTATTATTGTTATTATTATTATTATTATTTTAGTTATATTATAACATTTGAAAGTTAAGATTTTAATTTGTAAAATGAGGGTAGCTGTAAGCCAGGTATACAATGCAAAATGAAAGGAATGTTGAGTTTTTTATACGAAAGGAGATGTCTCCGCTGGGTGGTTTAAATGAAGGCAATGGCCTCTAAACAGCCTAGTCCCGTTACACTTACCTTATGGTGAATTTAGGATTAGAGGGTGTAATCTTTAATGAGAAATCAGTTCGGAAGTTAAAATTTACACAATGCCACCAGTACAGAAGAGTTTTTCATTCAACGCAGGTTTTAAGTTAAAAGTGATTTACACTGTTTCCATTGTAGAAGGTTATAATTTGTTTATGCAATGAAGTATATTATTCCTTTTAAATTTTTTCATTTAGAATCACATTAAATTTATTTTTCTTTAAATTTCCATCCTAAAATCAAGGTGCGTCTAAAGGTCCAGAGCGTCTTATAGTCCATAAAATACGGTACACAATTGTTAGTTCTAATCTAATGGTGCGAGTGATCGTGGATTAAGTGGGAAATATAATTGTAGATTATGTCACTAGACTGTGACTAAGACACGGTAAGTTGTTTATGAAAAGAGAACAGTGAGTTCCATCATTTTCATTTGGTTGTCTTAATTGCCATTACAGGCTAGTCACATATGACATTTTGTTCGACCATAATTAATTATCAAGTTTTGATTTTTGATTCATCAAACAAACAGGTCTGCTAATCTTTGAGATCAGCTGTTTTTATTAAAGTTGGGGACTTTTGTGATAGATGGCAGGTGAAGCTTCTGTTGGCATTTTAACCATCTAACAGTATAGTATTAGCCCATACGCCGCAGCGTAGTGGTTGAGGCGCTGCGCTACAAACCAGAAGGTCGCGGGTTTGATCCCTGAGCCTCTAACAGAAATGAGTACCAGAAGCAATTCTGGGGGTGAAGGCAGCCGGTGCGTAAGGCTGACAACCTTACCACCTTCATGTGCCGAATGTCTAAAATCTGGGAGTCTCAACCTCCCTGCATAGGGAACACTTTACTTTACTATTAACCCATGAAGTCCCCGTGGGGCACGGGCCTCTCTTCTGAGAGAGGTGGGTTGATTTTTGCCATCCTGGTTAGCTATTCTGGGAGGGATCTTCTTATTGTTACTTCTGGTTCAGTATTTAGTGTATTTCTTAAGACCTATTTGTGCTTCTAAACAATTTTCACTGGGACTTTAGTCTTTCATTTTCAGTCATGCACTGGGTCCTTTTTCCTTTTTCCTTTTTCCTGGATTGCTGTTTTGATTAGGAGTTGCCATTTTCCTCTATCCTTAGCTGTAGTGGTCCACTTACAGCTGAAAGTTGCCCTTAGTTCATCTACCCATCGTGTCTTCTGTCGTCCTACTTTTCGCCTTCCCGTCCTTGTATCCCATGTCGTTATTCTGTGGGTCTATCGATTTGGGTTTTATCTTGTGATGTGTCCAGACCATCTCTATTTTTGGTAACTGCTGGCGTTCTATCTAAAACATACCAAATGAACTCATTTTAGTATAACATTAAAATTAACACAGACAGAATTGATTTTATTTTAAATACAGGTTCTCTATTATGCAGTTTTTATTGTTGCTTTCAAGGCTTGAAGATTGTTCCGTGTTCAATATCGATACAATAGTGTTATAATGAAATTCTGTATCTTAATGGATATTATTATGATTTTGTTACGTCTCATGTAATAAGAATATTACATTATGGTCGTACAAAAGGTATATTTTTATTTTTGTGTTTTGCTATTCAAATAATATCGCAGAGCTTTTTAGGAAGAGAGGGGATTGTGAAGTATTTGAGAAGGTGGTGTGCCAGTCGACGGAGGGCTCCATCAGACATGTAGATATTGTGATCAACAGGCAGAAGAACTGTGGACTGGTTCATGGGCGTCGGCATGGAGGGGCAAGGGGGGGCAACTGCCCCCCTCTGGAGTGCCTTATGGATTCATTTATTTGTGGTACTCTTTGTCATCTTACAGTTGTAGCATGGAGAATAAAAAAAAATAGAATAACTTTATAATGAGTTTAGCAAGTATTAACTAATTATAATAATATGTATTTATAATAATATCTCACCAAGGCCATTGCTCAAAAGAGCGTATTCTGTTAACTTAAAAAAAAAAAACTTTGTACTCTCGTCGAATTCAGCTTGGGTTCAAAATAACGATCCGGTTAACTAAGTGAATATTAATGTGTTTAGCCTAATCATTTGAAATTGAGGTCCGAAATTGATTTTGCCCCCCCTTAATAAAATTCCCGGCGACGCTGCTGGACTGGTTATTGATCCGACAGTGCCTTTTGAGAGGGACGGAGACCATGCAAAGGAGGTAGACACAGAAAAGAAACTTCATTACCATCCATGCTACCAAGACTTGAAGGAGAAGTATGGGATAAGAGATAGGGAAGTGGTTGGGTTACTGTTTGGGGTGAGAGGGACAATTTCAAAATTTTGTATAAATTTTGGTATACTGTCTTCAGCTGCATTACAGGAATTGGCCTTAAACATACTTCAAGACTCACTCCATATTGTCCATAACCATTTTTATTCAGAATATTTTAATAAATAGGAAGGGAGTCCTTTGTTTGTTAACTACTTTAAAATTCAATATAAAAGTACATGAATATTGATAATTAGAAAAATAAATTCTTATATTAAGAAATATATGGTTCTTAGAAAATTGTTTTCATTAGGCTGTGTCATATTGGCACCCTTAATTTAAGCCAGTTATCCTAACAGCTCATCAAAGTTTCATTAATACAGTTTCATAATTTCATTCACCACAAGTGTTGAGAAAAAAAATCTTTATTCGTGACATTAAATTATTATTATTATTATTATTATTATTATTATTATTATTATTATTATTATTATTATTATTTCATATTATGCTCTGAGAAGACTGACTGACTTACTCAATGGCAATAGAGAATTCCTAAGCAAGCTAAAGCAGCATTTCTCAACCTATGGTCCACAGACCACTGGTGGTCCGCGAAGATGGTGCAGATATAATTTTAAAATATCATAAAGCAAGTGGAGAGTAAAGAAGTAAATTTCTCTCACATATTTCGTTATAATGACCTATAATTAATACCCCAGATATTAAGAATATAGGCCTTCTTTTAAAAATGGGATGCAAAATTAGGGGTCCGTAGGGGTCGGGTTCAAAAAGGTTGAGAAACGTTGAGCTAAAGGAATATTATCTATTTTATGGAACCCTAAGGTTCATTGCCGCACTTACCTGAGCCTGCCATTCAACTCTGTTCTGTTCTAACTCTATCCAATCATATCTAGCAAATCCTACTTCCCTTAAATCTATCGTAACATTGACCTCCCACCTACGTCTAGGTCTTCCAGGTTGTCTTTTCCCCTTCGGGTCTCCCAGTCAATACTTTTGAGATATGTCTTTCCTCCCCCATGAGTGCAACATGTACAGCCCATTTCATCCTCTGTGATTTAATTACCCTTACTATATCCGGTGAAGCATACAGATCCTGAAGCTTGTCATTATGCAATTTTCTCCAGTCCCCATTTTGTGTGCTGTGGTGATAGAAAAGACTTACAATGCGTTTTCTGGAATGACATTTTAAAAATAATTGCACCTTTTTTCTATGCAACCAGAATACTTTGAAAATTCCATGATTTTTTGTGAGTCTAGGAAGTAAGTTTATTATTAACTGAACTGTGAGTGAGCATGCATTGAATTGGGAGGGGAAGGAGAAATGTAAAATCAAATCGATTTCGCTGTAAAATTTCAGCTTCACATTAGTGTGTGGATATTATTAATACAAAAAAATGAAGTTTAAATAATTACTCTTGGTTATGGGCAATTTTTCTAAGTAATTATTTCTACATGTTCATTCCACTCTGACTTGGTCTTGTACTCCACACTTTTGTGTTATATCAAAACTCCTTGTCCAATAATCTCCTTCCTGTGTAGTAGTAAGATATATTATGAAAGTAAATAAATCATCCGACCTCCAATGAGGCTGACCACTAAGGATCCAGAATACATACAACATAGATCATTAAAGATTATTTAGAATTAGCCTTAAAATTTAACACTTCAACATTGCGAGGATTGTTAAAAATAAGTCTAGTTGTTCTGCTTCAGTTTAAGATGGTCATGGAGTATCTGCAGAGAGTCTCTTAGTATTTGTATTACAATTTCCCTGATCTCATGGAAATTGAATTGCAGTGCAGGATTTTCAAGAATGTTTTTGGTGTATCTGGGAAGTGTACCTCTTGCCCCGAACAGGAGATCTCTGACAACCCATCTATCTTTCGGGATACTGAACTTCTCAGACAGGAAAGGAACGCATGGGTTATAAATGGTTTGTTTTTCTAAGTTTACCTCCTCTGCTTGCTTTTGATCTCTTTCAAAGCGAACAGTGGGATCTAATATCATTGCCTGAATTTTCGCCCTATCAATGACTTTGTCTAAATTCTAAACCTAACTTTTTCCGATTTCTCCTTGTGTATATTTAGAACAGCAATGTGATGAAGTTTTTCTGAATGAAAAAAAAACGTATTTAGTCTTTTCAAAGCGCATAAAAATATATTTTGGTTGTGGCTGTGAAAACTACATTGAGAGAGGTAAAAATTTGATGAATTGAGGAATGATTTCAAACGAACGTGAGTGAATTGGAACAAGAGATGGTCATTCAACTATTGCTTTACAGGGATTCAACAAAGAAACATGATATTAGTACCCTAATAGCAATAAATCATTATGATAATAATATCTGACAAATTACTGAATCGATTTGAGCCCCATGGGCCCATATAAGTTGGTGACACTGGTGTTTCTCGCATTACGCTAAGAACCTTGCAAAATACTTTTTTTATGTGTACAAAAGACAAGTAACTAGCTGGTTATACTCACCTATGATAAGAATGGGCTCTTTAGCTTAGGTTTGAACTATTTTTTATATTAATTTTTTCCCCCCAAAACACTAGATTGTAGATTGGACTATTAATCTGAGTCTAAAATTAGGTTACAACAAAGTCATACAAGTTTGGCCAATATGACATGTTTCTTCAGTCGTAAAGGTAAACGCCAAATTGGATATTTACATACCATGCATGGATCATCATTATTTCATTCTATATCATATCCATTTAAATTAATATCAGTTGAAATTGACTCCATAAAATACACCAACACTAGAAAATAATTAACAATCAAAAGTTTCATTGCCTACTGTATAGACAGAGATCGTGAACTCCTGAAATGGCCCCGAAGCTGAAAGGAGTAAAAATACAGCCCGAATATAAAAAGGTTACAAAGAATTCTGTAACTTAACAAGTGTGAGACAAATGGTTAAAATTGGAATCACGGGGGATCGGCGCCATTCTTGCATAGTGTTCGATACACTTACTACTAAAGACATTAGCTGTTGTCTGTCGAGTCGTTATCGATCGATCGATTTAAAGAATCTTGTTTTGGTTAGCCTGGCGGATAGTGGGTGGTCTAGTGTGTAAAGCTGTGTTTTATTCATATTTTATGTGATATATTCAGTAGTGACAGTGCTGAAACTATACGGTTTGTGATTATTGTGTCTTCATATTTCACTGGATACGATTGGATTCACCAGACTGGCTTCTATAGTGGTGATTACATCTAGACAACACCGGCCTATTCGGGTGAGTGATACAGTCTCATCTAGTTCTGTGTTCTGTAGCTTACTATATTGATTTCCTATTATCCATAAATCCACTATGTAAATGAATTAGGAATAACCTTTCGGGTGGCAGAGAAACACTACAGATAGTGAAGTTATGTTTATAGTCAGATAGCGAAGTTATGTTTATAGTTTGGTTAGGTAGACCGGCTGTTTTTCTGCTCCCAAGTTCGCTTGTAGTGGATACGAAAGTCTGTCCGCAAACACGCCTGCAGTAAAGTGTAGTCAAGGCTCTCTTTATTTAGTAACAACCCCATAATATAAAGCCACATGTCTGACTGATTGACTGACTCACCGACAATGTTTGCCCACTTCCAGATCAGCTAGAAACTTGAAATTTGGCACACTTATAGCTGTTAACCTGTAACTGACGGGAAAATTCCAAAATGTTCATTTTTTATTTTTACCCCCCAAAACCTACAACAATATTGTTTGCAGTGTTCATATCAGATACCGGCATTTCCCGCAAGAATCACGATCGTACCCTGGTCCAACTACAGCTCGAATCACTGCTTTGGTAGCGAAGGTAGTGTGGAGGGAGCCTCAGTACACTGTGCTGCTTGTATGCAGGCAGGGTCCTGTTGAGACTTGGGACCCGGTCCGAGCGTGATTACTTTTGCATCGTTTTTATGAGAAGGTTAAAAGATAACTATAAGATATATATATATATACATACATACATACATACATACATACATACATACATACATACATACATACATACATACATACATACAGATATACAGAGTACTTCAGAAAAATGTATACATACTTTGAAGTGTCAAAGAAAATCTATTTTCCGTTCTACAAGGTTAAATTTATGGAAATGGAAAGCTTAACGTCCAATTTGAAAAATAAATGACTTTCTGATGAAAGTGTCATTAATGTTCAAATGTTCAGATGTTCTAAACGGTAGCCTTCAGCATCAATACATTTCTGAGTACGAGTCACCACTGACTCCGTACATCGTACCAAAGTGTCCACCGCTTGAATCTCATTCCAAAGTGTGTCTAGGTTATGTGGTTTACGTTCGTACACATCTTTTAATATGCCCCATAAGAAGAAATCCAGTGGCGTTAGGTCTGGAGAGCATACAGGAAACTCGATTGGCTCCCTGCGATCCACTGACTTGGCAAATTTCGGTTCAGGTATGCTCGTAAGTCCTTATGACAGTGTGACGGAGCGCCATCTTGTTGGTAATAAAACCGTGTAATGCACGGATGGCAGGGAATATGGACTGAGCAAGCATTGTTTGGTACTTTTCATTGTTGGATGGTTATGGCACGTTTGTTGGACGGTTGTTGAATCTATTCTGCTGCCATCTGTTGAAGAAATATAACATTACTTTCTCCCAGAAATTTAACCTTGTAGGATGGGAAATAAATTTTCTGTAACAGTTCAAAGAGTGTATACATTTTTCTGAAACACTCTGTGTGTATATATATATAGAATTAATTGATTAAATAAGGGCAATTCGTTTTTGCATCCTATTACTTTATTTTGCAGTTTTCGTCATTTTCAAGAGACGGATGTTTCCAGATACCATTGCAAATGTGAACCGTAAATATTTTTAAAGCATGTCTATTGGAAGTTGTTAACAACAAGGAGGAAGAGGTAATTGTGCTATTACTTGTTACTGTCCCTTCACATTTCAGTTACAGTAAAACCAAAATATGCGTTACTTTTTTTTCCTTCTTCGGGAAAAAAAATTAAGTTGACAATTTAGTGCATATACTGCATAATTGTGTTCTTTTACCGAATTTATAACAGAAATATGATGTTAAAGTACAAATATGACCGAAATGTGGCCAATACCATGAAAAATGACCAAAATATGACTTTATATGCTAAATAAAAACTGTCCGAATAGGATAACAATTGTGCAATTCATGTTTAATTTGTGTTTGCGGCGAGAATGGAGGTCAGGATAAAAATATGACATGTCATAAAAATCCAAACCCTATTAATAAGTTCATAAGCCTGCTATAACAAAACAATAGGCCTATGTAGCATTACCTTAATGTCATCGAAATCAACGCAATTACAGAATGCAGACTTCTGGGCCGTTCACTTTGATATATAAATGAATTCATATCACACAGAAGACTATAGGTTTGTTCTCATTGTCATTTCATGTAGGCCTATTGTCATAACCACGACGTATGCGCACATTGCCATTTTCGCTGCGCAACATATGAGTACAATCAGTAGCGGACACAGAATTTTCTTTCGGGGAGGGATTTGAGAAGACTCCAAGAAAAAGCTCACTTATATTTTTATTGAGTTTATAAAACCGTAATCTTACCTGTAGTTTTGTATGAATGTGAAACGTGGCCACATTGCAGGAGGAACACAAGTTGAAAGTATTTGAAAATAAAGTTTTAAGGAAAATATTTGGACCAAAATAGAATAGGGTTGAATATGTTGATCGAATGGGAGTGGAAAGGGGCATTTAACAAAATTGTAATGGGAAGAAGAAGGAAAATGACCATTAGAGGGACCGAGACGAAGATGGGACGATCTGGATCTAAGAACGACTGACTGTAGAAATTCAATCTGGACACAGTTGACTAAGGACTAATATTTTCTGTATTAACGAGTCCACTATCCTCTCTTTTCAATTGATGAAGAATAAGCAATTTAAATATTTCCGAACACAGATATACAGGGTGTTAATAACACCGAAATATTTTACCTGTGTATAGAGGAGTCATAGACAAGCAATTTTCATTAGGAGATTTTTGCTCTATGATGTAAAATGTGTATGCTACAGGGCATTAAAGTAATTATAATTTGGTGCTCATAAGTCAATAATTACGCGAAATAGGCTTACAATTTTCATTAAATCGACTTCATGCCTTCCTATTGATCCATAAAAACCTGATTTTTAATCATTCATTCACAGCTATATCATAACTTACTGTTTCCATAATCTGCAAAATTTACAGGCTAATCACATGACTGGCCGCCACTCCATTAGGTTTTTTATCCATAACTCCAGTGTTAACAACGAAGTTTCTTTGTTTTGCATTTTTTTCAAATGTTAGTAGTCAGTGGCGGCCGTGGCCTGGGATATTTTATGCTGTAACAGGAAAAATTGAATTTATAGAGCAAAAATCTCCTGACAAAGGTTACTTGTTTATGTCCCTTCTATACACAGGTAAAATATTTCGGTGTTATTCATTAACACTCTGTATAAAAGGTGCGTAAATATGGCGTTCTGATTCGCATTTATAGCCTATTCTTTTTACTCTATTTTTTCAACTTTCGGGGGGGGGGGGATATATCCCCTAAATCCTCCCCTCTGCGTCCGCCACTGAGTACAATCTCATTTCTCATCCTAGTAATGGAACAGACCTATTGGGATAATCAGAAAAGTCTTCGCAATCCCGGGTCAAGCGAGCAGTGAACTCTGACGTCATCCACTTAGCGAATCACGCTCGTTGCCTTCACCGGTCCGAGCGGGATTACGGCACTTCATGCCGGTCTATGGTTCACATAGGGCAGCGTTTCTCAACCCGCGAAGATGATGCATATGGTCCGCAGACATAATATAAAAATATCATCAAGCAAGTGGAAAGTAAAGAAGTAAAATTTTTTCACATATTTCGTTATAATGGCCTATAAAAAATACCCCAAATATTAAGAATATAGGCCTTCTTTTAAAAATGGGATGTAAAATTAGGGGTCCGTAAATTTTTTTGACATTTTAGAGGTCCTCGGGTTCAAAAAGGTTGAGAAACGCTGACATAGGGTTTTGGACGTTGCAGTATACTGGGCTTTGTGTAAATATATAATAAATATAATATATAAATAAATATATATTTAAATATATAATAATTATAAATTATTTCTATCGATAGCATGTCTAATAATTATTAGACATGCTATCGATAGAAATAATTTCTGTAAACCAAGCGAGGTAGCCGAGATGGTAACGTCCTGGACTATTATTCGGGAGGTCCCAGGCCGTGGCGGACGCAGAGGGGGGTCGGGGGATAGGGCCTATATCCTCCCGAAATTTGAAAAATGTAATAAGAATAGGCTATAAATGTGAATAAATACGGTAGATTTTCGCACCTTTCTATATCTGTGTTCGGTAGTATTTAAATTGCTTATTTCTCAGGAAAAGAGAGCATAATGGACTCAAGAATACAGACAACACTAGTCCTTAGTCAACTGTGTCCAGTTCGAATTTCTACAATCAGTTGCTCTTAGATAGGCTACATTCTGGCATTATCACCCCATCTTCTTCTCGGTTTCTCTTAATGGTCATTTTCCTTCTGGTCTTTTCATTAAAATGATCATAAATGCCCCTCTCCACTCCTATTCAACATATCCAGCTCGCATTAACTCCCTGCATTTAATTAATCTCAATAACCCTTGAAACTCCATTCTTTTTGGTCCAAATATTTTCCTTAAAACTTTGTTTTCAAATACTTTCAACTTTTGTTCCTCCTGCAATGTGGCCAAGTTTCACATTCATACAAAACTTCTGGCAAGATTACAGTTTTATAAAGTCTTATAGATATAAGTGAAATTAATATTATCATTATTATTTTAGTTTTCTTTCTCCTCAAATCCCTCCCCGAAAGAAAATTCTGCGTCCGCCACTGGTCCCAGGTTCAAATCTCGTAGCCGGCCAATTTGACATGGGTTTTTTCATGCTTTCCCCAGTCGTAAAGGCAAACGCCGAATTGAATATTTACATACCATGAATCATCCTCGCTATTTCACCTTATATCACATCCATTTAAAGTAATATCAGTTGAAATTTACTCCATAAAATACACCATTAATGCTTACCCACTTCCAGATGAAATGGAAACCTGAGATGGGCCATTAAAAAAAAAAAAAAAAAAAAAAAAAAAAAACCGTTTTGCCTCCTCGACAGGATCCCCAGATTGACAATTCAACTTCGGTTTTTCTGAACGACTGGTTTTCCATGGCATCATACCACTTTTGTAGTTTACGAAACCGCACAGGAATCATGAGTTTTCTCGTTTTGTGATTGTATATGAGTGTTAGAGTACGATTACTTCCACAAAGTCTCTGGGTTTTTACGTATGTGCCTTAGGAGCGAGTTCCTTGAGTTCCTGCCTAGGGAGGTAGCTGCACCCTGATTGGCTCAGGTCACCTATCCCACTCCACGTGTTGTCTGTCTCTGTCTCGCTGCGGCATTATCCCTCCACTCAACTATTATAGTATTTTCTACGGCTGGCAACGTGCTGCATGATCTTCACTCTGTGCTCAACAGTAGCTCACTGATCTTACGCGCAGCGAATCCGCGCAAGCTGGTAACGAGACGTAACGAGAAGCTCGCCGGCTGGGTTAGTTTTCAAGGCCAGAGACTTTGTGGAAGTAATCGTACTCTACTCGAATCTGATTGTTGTTGTTGTTATTGTTACTATTATTATTTTACTTGGGCAAGTTGTTCCTTCTAAGCAAAGTACTATGTTCGTTGTACTACGATTTTATCTTCCTCGTAGCATTGATTTTATTGATTAAGTATATTCCAGTAAAATGGAGAAAATAGGATATGAGGCTGGAAAAGGGCTGTACAGATTTATTGAACTACTAGCTTAAAGGACCCAGCGTCGCCTGGGTTTTGTATTTTGTAATTGGAAATTAACTTATGAAGGACTTTCGATTTTAAATTCTAGGTCCTTATATAGGCATTTATAATTTGAAATAGGAAGAACGACTTATTACACTCAAACTATTCCCTCAGAAAACGCTTGATATAGTTTTTTATGGCTCATAGAGGATCTAGAATTTTGCATCCCATCGCTTGTACAGTGCACAGCAAGCCTGGTAGAGGTTTAAATAAGAAGAAACAGAAATTCCTGTAACATAAAATTGTAATATCGAGGCGGGAAATTTCCCACTCTTATGTTACCATAAAGTCGTTTTGGGGATGAAATTAAACAGAAAGCATTATCACTTTCATACTTTTCTCTCCAAAAACCTGCGATATAATATAATAATATACACATTACCATACCTCGTTTTGTTTTCTCTATGTCCAGGGTAGAGAAAGTTATGTGATTCCATTATTTTAGTGGATTTCATTCTGTAATATTTATTTATAACATGAATTATTTTGATAACTTCTCTTATTTGTCAAAAGTGCATTTCATTTGTTTTTTCCAAGCCCATCCATATACCATTTGGCAACAATATATTCTGTGATTTGGAATTGATAATTCTATGTAAAAAGGGATTAAGTATTTTCAAAAACATTTAATTTTTGGCATTTAGAATCAGAATTTTTCAAAATCCTTTCTTAGTGAGCACCTACATTATGAAACGAAGGTGCTGTCAAAATTCCAAGTCTCTACCTGTTATAGTTTAGGCTGTACGTTGATTCCTGTCATTCAGTCAGTCAGGACAAAGCCTTTTATATAGATAGAGAAGAGATTAGGCCTAGGTCTATATGTACAATAAATTTATTTTACAATGCAAATACTTTGCATTTCACAAAATCAATTGAAACAAACATACAATGAAACAAGTACATATTAGGGACAAATGTTTTATTTACGGATTAAAAAATTTAAGTGTAAAACTTTCATATGAAGCAGAAACTATTTTTGTTGCATAGAAGGAGATCTGAAATAGTTTTTGTACTTGTAACCACTCTAATACCAGAAAGAAAGAAAAATTTAAAATTGGTAGCGTTCTCCTAAACATAAACGTGGCAATTCTACAATTGGCAGGCAACTTCTAAAGGTCTGACAACTCGATATAAAAATGTTTAGAAAATAATCCACCTGCCAAAAGAACAGACAGCAGTTTATTACGAAAATTATGTCATTTCGTTAATTTTCTGACAATATGACAAATTACATTTTTTATATTTTTCGTTTGTGAAGCGACTAAAAGTACCGTATATTGTTCACATTACCAAGTATTTATCGTATTACCACGCGTTTTTTCTTAAAAATATCATAGCATTTTGAGAGTATTGTTAAGGACGAATAAAACTGATTATTAATAGTTAGAGTTAGTTAAATATTTGATTTAAAGCAATGACTCATTAACAAAACAATATGGTCTGAAGAAAGGCTTAAGAATAGGCTTAAATAGAGATTGAAAACTGAGAATACAAATAATAATTGATCGATTCTCATTATGTTAATAATGTTTTCAAGTTACACGATAGACGAAATGATGTAATTGTGAGGATTGCGAAATGTGTTTTGTCCATTCATATTATCATGCATCGATTGTTTCCTGAAGATACAGCATCAAGTACAGTTGACACAGTCTAAACTGGCGGGTCGTGATGTCACTGTTGATGTCGGCTGTGTTCTTCGAAAACCTGTCTAGATCTGCGCTACTAACTAAACTAAAAAAATTGACTCGCCCCATATTTGTTGGTATTCACTGGCGGTAGTTTCTTCACCACACCAGGGCCTTCATATAGAACCCAAAGTTTTCTTTCAGAGCCTTACAATAGGGTTGACAGAAAGGGTGAACGTGCCCAGAGCAGTGTTGGACACATTTTAATTGTAAAGACAATTAAAGATTAACAATTGATTTATTGTTAATTGTCACCATAACAATTAACAATTGATCAACTGTAATTGTGGAAAGTTAAAATTAACAATTGATTAATTGTTAATTGTAGTGGTAGCAATTAACAATTAATTAATTGTCAATCGCGATTTGCTACAGTTAACAATTAATTACTTTTCAATTGTTTTAAGAATTTAAATAAAAACTAACAATTAAAAAGAACTACTGTACGGGCCTGATGCGTGGACTGGTATCATATCAAAATGCGTAAGTAAGATACTGAAATACGCATGTTAGTTACAAATCAAACACTGATATTAATTCACATCAATGATTTTAATTAAACCTGATTAGACAGATAACGACAGATTACATCTCACGACTTGCAACTTTTTGTTATGTACGATGTCAAAACATTGCAAAATGAAAAACATGCATTAAAATATAAATAATGGGTATAATGAAGAATTATATTAGTTTTTTTAAATCAATAAGTAGTATTCACGTGCAGTATTTTTAATAACCTGAAAGATTTCTTCCATTAACGTGGAATTTTTGTTGCTTGATAAATTGCACCAGTCTAAAAAAGGCGGAATTTTTGTATGGTTAATTTTGCGCCCTATCTGCACCTGCGCCCTTGGCGGGGGCCCATCTCGCCGCCGCCTAGCTACGGCCCTGGCAACCAGTACATAGGCCCACTGCACAGAATCTTGTTCTGGATTATGGATGCCACTACTTAAAGATAGTCTCATAAACTTTGTACTTAACAATATATAGCTGTATGTATGGGCGTCCATTTTTTAATGTGTTCACAAAAGTTTTATCATAACACTTAAACACTTGACGTTGCAAACTAAGATTATCTTTGGTGATCCGGACGGCCGTTTCGCACTATTCCTAACTAAACCTAATAATATATTTTGTCGTCCATGATATTATGGTACAGTACAGCGTTTCTCAACCTATGGTCCGCGGACCACTGATGGTCCGCGAAGATGGTGCAGATGGTCTAGGGTTGCCACCTTTTGGTAAGGCTAAGGAGGGACACTTATCGAATATATGCATATCGCCGATCTTCATTCCTAAATTTGTACATGGAACAATTTATTAATAAGAGAAAGATGGTATATATTCGTTACAAAGCCAAAACTGAATAGGCTATGTAACCATAACACTAACATTCTAGAAGAAAAGGCTAACAAAAGAATAAAATATATATATATATATATATATAATGCGTCCCTCTTAGGCATAATTCGGGACGCTGAAAATGTTCTTAAAATGCGGGATGTCCCGCCAAATTCGGGACAGGTGGCAACGCTAAATGGTCCGCAGACATAATTAACATGGCTTAATGTATCTGCTGATCTTCGACTAAATTTGATTAATAATGAGTCAGATATCCAGGAACTCTGCAAGAGGCGATAAGCTCAACCGTGTCATTAAAAGTAATAACATAATTCATAATTATATTATCAAATTGGTATTACACATTTAACTGTCAATAGTTTACTTCCAATTCAATAACTGTGTTTCCGTTGAATTAAAAAAAGTATTTAGATTTATTTCGTTATAACGTCCTATAATTAATACCCCAAATATTAAGAATACAGGCCTACATATAGCCTACTTTTAAAAATGGGATGTTTAATTAGGGGTCCGTAAAATTTTTTATAGACATTTTAGAGGTCCTCGGGTTCAAAAAGGTTGAGAAACGCTGGTACAGTACATTCCGGAAACCATCGATGCATCAAAATAATTTGAAAGACTTATTTTACAGCTTCTCATCTGTTGAAACTGTCAAAGTTTTAAACAAATGAAGCAAAGTACACATGACCGTCCGGAAGGGGCGGGGCAGGGTTAGGGCCGCTGCCCCGTGGAATTTTTATTTAATTACACATAAATCTCTAAACTAAATTACTATAAGGACCTAATGTTAAATTTCCATACACTGTAGTTGGATTTGTTTGAACAAAAGTAGTTGTAACTACTTAGTAACTTAGATTTGAGCATGCAGGAATAATTAATTCTACTAAACTTGAAATCATTTCTAGTCAAACATTTTATTGTAATGAAGGTAAAGCAATGGAAGTATCGCATTTTATATGAATAGAAGCTGTGAATTTGTAAGGAGGTAGGAAAATTCATGTGAGTGTATTACATCATATTTTTTCTTCGTATTTATACTCATAAGTAGAATTCGGACTTATAGGTCGCTAAAAATGCTCTAAAAATTGGAAAATAGGTTCTAAAAATCGTAAAATATTCTCTTATAAAATCGTTAAGTTGCCAATTTTCTGAAATATCTCAATTTCAATGCAGAATATTATATTTATTGAAGTCACTATTAATCAATAATCATGATAAAACACAGATATAGGCCTACGGTACACAGAATTATATAGACCTATCACTATGACCTGTATTACTACCATAACAGTGAAAACCTAATACCTGCGCCCAGAACCTACGCACGCTAGCTTATTCAACCCCTTGTATCCCTCAGTGATTCAGAGAACTACGTTTTTTTTTCTTACTGGATGTGGGAGTCGGGAGAAAAACACTAGGCCTACATTTTCTTGGGAATTCCAAGGAATTTTTATTCTGAAGACGAAACATTCCTTACTATTTAACCACGTCACAAATGTGTTATGCACTGCACATTCCGAGCTAAGAATTTAGTACGAAGTGGAAATAAATGATAGAATTTATAACAAAAAATAACTTATTTTGAACTTTAGAGGAAAAACAAGCAACAAGGCAATATTAGGCTCTAACGTAAAAATAGGCTGTTTTATATCCTATAAAAGTATCAGTTTTAGACTAGTCACTTATGAAACATGCATATACAAGTTTCGTCCATATATCACTTAAAGGATTAAAATAGGTTTTTACCTAAAATCCGAAGTCTACTCATAAATAGCTACAGCAAATCAATTATGTGAATTGTAATAATAGTAACAATAACTATAATAATAAAGTGGTTGTAGTGCTAGTATCATAGTGATGGTGGTGCCGGTAATTTATTCATTTGTCGCCCCTTGACAAACTTTCTGCGGACGTCGATGAAAGTACATAATTGCAGTGCTTGTCACGTTTATGATCAACGTAACTATTTTCCAAATTTGTAAGTCACGAACTTGGTGCACCAATTGTCTTTGTCAAGTCTGGACGCATATGACTTGCCCTGATAGAAGAATTCGTTGTAATCTGCTGTGTAAACTTCTTCAAACCCAAGTTTCTTCCCGATTCCTTGCGATTTAGGTGAAGTGAAAAGAGCGATGACTGCTTTTGGACGAGGCACAGGGGTGTTTTTCCAGGGGAACTTTTCTTGTGAAATCGGAACCGCAACATCCTCTCCTCTGCTTAATGCCTTTGCCATCTCCACAGTTGAAGCCACAATGTTAAGGCCAATTTTTTTACGGTAATACTCGTGGTGTGTTGCCAGGAACATGTGGTCCAAGAAGCAATCGATGCCATAGTGCTTGAATATGTCCATTTTCGATTCCACCTGAAACAAAAAGGTATTTGGAATGAGTTTAGGCGAGACAAAATGTACAATACTAGCAGGTGCCCGCTGCTTAGCCCACGATAATTAATTGAAAAATTAAAAATTAAGAGTATAATAATTATTAAAGCATTATATTTATTAACATAATTAATGAAGGAGCTAAAATTCCAACTTTAGAGTACATTCCACGATTAGAAAGCGCCGCCTGGGAAAACGATCTCAGATTCGATTATGCAGTTCCAAAGCTACCTGTGAACACTGATAATACGTATCGTTTCTCAACTGTTTGTTGACAGATGAATATGATGTGAATTTTATTTGGTAAATTCATTGTAATTTTCTGATATTATATAATTTTTCAAGGGAAGGAGTTTTGTTTGGATTTTTATTGTCCGCGATACTTTCAAGGTTAAACTATCAATATAGACCTATTAAAGCTGGTACCCGCGGCTTCACCCGCCATTATTAATCGACTCCAGGATTTTTAAGAAATACACTGGCAGTTTATTAAAAATGTTTGTGGTTCAGGGCTATGAAAATTGTAAGTAAAAATAAAATTAGAATATTTGTTCATTGTGTTCATTTCACTTAGGCCTTATATAATAAAGAAACGGTTTTCCTAATGTTGTACTCTTCGTGAAAGTTTACACTGCGAGGGACGAACATCGCCGAGTATACCCGATGTCTCACGAAGTGAGGGAGTGAGCACGCTATTTAGAGCCGTTGAATTGTATACGAGTAGGTGCTCATTGAGTTTGGGATACCAAAGAAATTAGTTAGGCTGATCAAAATGTGTCCAAATGAATCCTATATCAGAGGCAGGGTAAGACAATTTATATTAGATATGTTTGCTATTAAAAGCGGCTTGAATCAAGCAGATGTACCGTCGCCTTTACTTTTTTATTTTGCTTAGTAATTTGCTATTAGGAAAGTTGAAGAAAACAAGGTAGGCCTAGAATTAAATGGCAGGCACCCAATTTTAGCTTATGGAGATGATGTTTGTTTGTTGGGTGATGAAATGAAACAGAATCGTGAGAAATGCAGAAAGTCTTTTCGATTCCTGCAAGAATATTGGATTGGAAATTAATACAGAAAACAAACTAAGTATATGTTCATGAAACGTCAAAATAATGCGCTGCAAAAGTTAGAAAAACGGTAAATCGTTCGAACAAGTACAGAAATTCAAATATCTGGGAACAATGATTACAGATACAAAAAAAAAATTATTAAGGTAGAAGTTAAGTGTCAAATGAAATCAGGAAATGCTTGTTTTTATGCAGTTCATATCAAGCACTTCCTCTCGTCTTCTGTCCAGAAATCTAAAAATAAAAATTTATAAGTCCTGCTGGTTGTATTATATGCAGGGACGGATCCAGAGAGACATTTTTTTTGGGGGGGGGGGGACCAAAGTAGAGAGGTAAGTTTTTACTATTAAAAATTAATTATTCCCAGTACACAATTGAAATCAAAATGAACAATTTCAGCATTTTAATACAAATGTATTTCAAAATAATTAATGTCGTTGCTTTAATTTAAGTATTTGGGTTATGTTGTCTTTACAAAATTTATTAGAGTAATAAATTTTGAATAATTTGTGCTTAATGTTACAATTTTTTTGGGGGGGGGAATTCCCCCCATTCCCCCCCATGGATCCGCCCCTGATTATATGGATGTGAGATATCGTCGCTTACTCTTTGAGAAGAACATAATCTGAAAGTGTTCGAAAACAGAGTGCATAAGATAGATGACAATTGGGACTGGAAATAACTGCTTAATGACGAGCTTCATAACCTCTATGTACTCTTCACCGGATATAGTAAGGGTAATTAAATCACGGAGGATGAAATGGGCCGGCCATGTTGCGCGCATGGGGGAGGTAAGTAAGTAAGACCCTCAAAACTGAATACCCACGAATTGAGTAAACACTAAACACATGTGGAATGGATAGCCAACCTCTTTCATGAAGTCCATTATCTCTTTGAATGCTGGATCATTTTCCGGCCGGTTTCCGAACTTTTCCAAGATGGTCTCTTCTGTGCTTCCTTTCACCTAAAAAAAAAAAGAAAGAAATATTGAATTACATCATTACTTTGCAGAGGAAATGCGTAGGGTTAATGCTACTGGAGCTCTGGAAAATCATTAAAATGAATATATCAGAGGCTTTGTCCTGACTGATTGAATGAATGACTGACAGAGAATCAACGTAGAGCCTAAACTATAAGAGGCAGAGACTTTGAATTTTGACAGTACCTTCGTTTCATAATGTAAGAGCTCACTAAGGAAGCTTTTTGAACTTTTTTTAAATGCCAAAAATCAAATGTTTTTGAGGATACTTAATACATTTTTTTACAGAATTATCAAATCCATATCACATTCCATGTACAGTTCGCATGACAACAGTGTATTGTTTTCAGTGTTCACAGGTAGCTTTGGAAGTAAATGATACGAGACTTTGACAACTTCTGGTATCAACTTATTATAGCCATCTGTTGATAGCTGAGTGTGAAAATTATAGATTTGAAAATTATAAATACAATACTTTTTTTAAAAGTTTGAAGTTTAACGTGGCCTTAACTGGACCACCTACCTTGTATGGAAACAATGAAGGAAGACATTAATGGAATGTACATCTGGAGGTATGCAAAAATACAAATAAAAATAAGATAATGTAAACTGATAAAACAAAGGACCAGAATGCTTTGGTTTAATCAGTGATAACTGCAATTATGATATGAAGAAAAAAGTTACTTTTGTTATCGATTTCCAATTCCAGATCGATTTATTAAGCTGGGCTTACGGAAGAACAAAGGTCTAGTTTGATAAGCATATTTGAAGAATATGTGGGAGTGTTATTTGTCAAAACTAACAGTATTGCAACTTCCAAAGCCGTATATGAACACTGTAAAACAATATGATGTCATGAGAACTGATTTGCATTTGATAAATTCTTTCTAATATATTACCATAAAATTGGCACTAAATTGGGCATTACTCCGGTACCGGTCAACCGATTTCGTCCAATATCAATAGGCTTCTTCCCATGGACGTTATAAATGCGTCTACCAACTTTCATGAAAATCTGATAAAGCGTATTTGAGTTATCGCGCGTACAGACACACGGACATACATTTTCCCGTCCCCCACACAATCTCATAAAGTACCATTCTGGCACTTAATAAAACATGTTTTATTTGTGATAGGATTGGTGCCATTCCGGCGTTCAACTTTCAGCTCTCCTTTTTCTCGTTACATCGTCTACTCACCAAGAGACAGTGTGGCTTCGACTACGGTAGAGGCAGGTTGTATTTACATGTTTCTTGCGTTGAGTAAGCGATGCGCTTGAAAGTTACAGTACATTCCAGAACCGAATCACGATACACGTAGTGTTTACACAGTGTGTACCCTCCGATCTTTTACCTGTTCCTTAATTGGAAGTTAACATCAAGTAACGAACATGAGAAATGGCATCCATACGACGTGTTAACAACATCAAAGTGAAATTTGAGGTTACAGCTCCCAGAACTACGGCACTGGAGTTCCATATGTGGATACTACAAACCTTACAACTAGCGACAGATCAGGTATGCAAACTACAAATAAACATACAAGAAATGACGTATCCAACAGTATATGAAAACAAAGTACAACAATTTTAAAGGGAGATACATTTTAAAATATGATTCGGGTGAACAAGCCCTAGTGAAAATTAGTCGAGCAAGTGTCTTTAATCTTCCCCCTGAAATTCAGAACCCAACGATACTGATTACATTAAATCGCTATGACGTAATATATTCGATCCGGGAAGAACAGTGGAGCAGAGCTTTTCCATTTCCAATAAACAATGGCGTTAGGCAGTGTTGAAGTTGGGCTGGAACGGGCCAGAACGCCGCTCCGGTAAAGTAAAAATGTACTCTTCATCGCTGCGGCATTTACAAAATGTGCAGTTTTTATTTTAATTATTGGAACTCCAAGCCAGCAAAAGATGCCCTGAAGATGGTGTCAAGGCACCGAAAGGCCTAGGCGGCGAATCACAAAATATATCATAGTTGAGCAACTGGTATCATATTTATTTTAGGCGTACTAGTTGTACAGTATATTATATATTTTATTAACTTCTAAAGGATTATAAAAAGGTTTTTGTTACCTTTAGAAGTTATAAAACTTGACCTTTTTATTTTAACACACAAAATGCTAATTTTGCGAGAATTTTCAATCCCCCCCCCCAGAATTTTCAATGCCGCACTCTGCGCCTTAATCCCCCACTGTGGGCAACCCTGATTGTAGTAACGATTGTATTAGATATTTTTATTTTCATTTCTTCCTATAACACAAAGAGTACCAAACATTGAAATATAGAAGGAAATAAACAAATATAAACTTAATACCAATGAACCCGACTATGTAACATAATGTTTCACTTGAATACACATGTAAGCAAACACAAGCAAAATAAATTAAATATATGGTCCATATGCATGGTTTCGAAATATGGCCCAAGATCCTTTCAATGCTGCCAAAGCGATGTCTTCCAGAATGTGTTTAGGAAGGCTAAACTTTTGGCAGACATTGGCCATTATATGAGGGATGAAAGTTGGTGCTCTCTCATAAGACCAATGAAGTATGCTCTGTCATTTAAATAATTTTAATACTTCACAATCCCTTGTTAGCCGAATTACATTATAGATTACATGTAGGTTTTTGTACATTGCAAAAATAAAATGAGGTGAAAACAACGAACTTTGGTAAATTGATAAATGACCTCCCAAGTAACTTAGATTCAACCACTATAATATTTGCAGACGACACCACTTTTCTTAGTACCCATGCCGATTATAACAGTATGCAGCATATGGCCGAACAAACAATTGATAAAGCAACCATGTGGTTTCATGCAAATAGCTTATTAGTAAATATGGACAAAACACAAACACTCTACTGTAGTTTACTAACACAGAAGTCTTGTCAGATAGGAAAAAGTACAATTAAGATTTTGGGCTTAAGTATTGACAGCTCCCTCACATGGTCAGCCCACATTGAACTTGTTTGCGTAAAACTATCAAGGGCAATCTTCTTGCTTAGATCTCTTATAGGCATTGTACCCGGTAATTACGTAAAAGTGGCGTACTTTGCATTTTTTCAGTCAGTGTTAAACTATGGATTGATCATGTGGGGTAATAGCAGCCACATAAATAAGGTACTTCCAATGCAGAAGAAAGCTCTGCGCATAATAAATAAGACTTCCATCACTGCACACTGCAAGCCATTGTTTGTGAATAGTGGCATATTGACGGTTGTTAATCTGTATATATATTTGTGCCTATCCTATGCTCATAAGATCTCTATTTCAGATTCTGCAATATATAGATCCCATACTCATGACTATAATACAAGAAACCGTAATTTGCTGGACATCCCATACAATAGGTTGACCAAAAGTCAAAACAGCTATGCTGTACTAAGTGTAAAGTTGCATAACAATTTAAGTGAAGCCAGTAAACGATTAACTTATGGGCTGTTCAAAAAAAGTTTACATAAATGGCTTGTTCAAAATCCATTTTATGACATAAACGAATATTTTTCTTTTAAATGTATCAGTTTTTAAACAATTCTTTTTAGTGACAATGTCTATTGCAATTTTGTACTGCTTAAAGACAATAAAAAAATATTATTATATTATATTATAATGAAATGAAACATCGCGTTATTAAGTGCCAGTATGGTACTTTATGAGATTGTGTGTGGGGACGAAAAATGTCTGTCCGTCCGTCCGTGTGTCTGTACGCGCCATAACTCAAATACGCTTTTTCGGATTTTCATGAAACTTGGAAAACACATTTATAATGTCCATGGGAACAACCCTATTGATATTGAACCAAATCGGTTCACCGGTACCGGAGTAATGCCCAATTTAGTGCCTATTTTAATAGATTATATTAGACAGGCGCCATAACTCAAATACGCTGTATCGGATTTCCATGAAACTTGGTATAGGCTACGCATTTATAACGTCCATGAGAAGTGCCCTATTGAATTTGAACCTAATAAATTTAGTGTCTATTTAAAAACGCAATAACTCAAATACGCTTTATCGGATTTTTATGAAACTTCGTATACGCATTTATAATGTCCATGGAAGAGGTCTATTGATATCGACCAAATCGGTTGGCCAGTACCGGAATAATGCTCAATTTAGTGTCTATTTTAAAGACGCGGTAACTCAAATACACTTTACCGGATTTTTATGAAACTTGGTATACACATTTATAATGTCCATGGGAAGACGTTGTAAAAGCCCAAGCCAAGTTGTATTTTTATCTTGTAACATTGTATCAATCCAAATGAATTCCAACTCATGTTGTAAATAGCTTTTTATTTTCAGGGAAAGAAAATTATATGTTTATTAATTATTTATTTAATTATTTAATTAATGAATTTCTGTATCATTTTAACTTTAAATATTATTTGTTATTAGAAGAAACTAAGGCTTTTTTCCTGTGTTCCGCCTGGGAATTCACCATGACCTCTGGGATGGGTTCGTTTTGAGCTAGGTTAGTTTTCCTTGGGTGGTTTTCCTAAATCTCCTTCCACTTTTCCCTTAGGGCGGGTACAACGTCTATTGATATTGGATAAAATCGGTTGACCTGTTTCGGAGTAATGCTCAATTTAGTGCCTATTTAATGGTAATATACATATTCGAAAGAATTTATGAAATGCAAATCAGTTATCATGACAACATAGCCTATTGTTTTACTGTGATGTTATAAGGCTTTGGAAATTAAAATACAGTTAGCTATGACAAATAACACTATTGCTTTACATGCGCTTATCCAACTAGTTACTAGACCGTTAAACTGACCCAGGTGCCTGAGGTGCTAACGTCTTGGCCTCACATTCTGGAGTTCCATGGTTCAAATCCCGAAACCGGCCAATTTGACTTTTTTTTTGTATTCTGCATATCATAATTGCAATCATAACTGATTAAACAAAAGCATACTGGCACTTTGTTACATCAGTTTTCCTGATTTTATTATTATACAACGAGTTCCGAAAACATTAGGCTATGTACTGTCAAGTATTATTTTACAGTCGGTTGTCTCAGGTCGTGGGGCTTTGCCGTTTTTTGTTCTTGCTATTGCAGTCAGTAGTTCGTCTTCTATAATTTCTGGAAAAGTTGGATTGCTTCTGTTTTGAGCGATAATAGTAGTGTTGCTTTTGTTTAGGTTCAGAATTTTCTAGAAATGTTTCTCCCAAGTTGTCATTTCTATTGGTTGAGAGAAAGTATTGTGGATGCCACTTCTTAAATACTTTTTTTTCGAAGAACTGCTTCTACCTGCTGCCACTCTAATTCTCTTCGACCTGACAATCAGTGAACAGAAACGTAATTTGGCGTATTCACACTTTTCTCCAGTCCAGTACAATGTTGCCAAAAACGTACCACAGCACTTTTACTTCACATGAAAATTGATGAATCACAGCCGCAACACCGGGGAAACCGACGCGACTGCAAGAGCACCTGTTCTTCGTCGGTGCAGATTTTTCGGGTTAGGGAACAATGCTACTATATTCTTTTGTAGATAGACGATGGTTTGGGACGCGGTCTTCTTAAAATGGCACGAACAGTAGGTCTAGTCTTCTTTAAAGCTGAAATAGGGCCACTGCTTGCTGATTCTATTAATTGCTTCGCTTTCTGTTCGATGTAATCCCATATTTTTTCACGTAGCAATTTCTTGTATTCTTTTCTTCTTACGCTACATCATTCAAGGTTATTGAAATAACTCATTTTCAACAGACAAGGGTTAATATTAAATATTTAATACACTATTCCACCTTTACCCTTAACATACAATATACAGCTTATTATGAAAATGCATTTCGGCGTATGCTGCGCCATCTTCAGTTCAAATAAGATGTAATGAACACCACAATTCTTCTCAAATAATGTTGTTTATAAAATTTTGTTAATTGGTAACCTAGGTCACCGTTGTAGTCAAGTCAAATAAATGATTTTGGTCAATTATGTTTTCATTAAGGATGTTATTTCTGTTCTTATAAATTTGAAAGTTTTCCAATGTATTTAGTCTAACACCCTTATCACAGATGAAGATGGCGCAGCATACGCCGAAATGCATTTTCATAATAAGTTGTATATTGTATGTTAAGGGTAAAGGTGGAATAGTGTATTAAATATCATTCAAGGTTTTCTGAAGGGGCATTATGCTTTGCTCTGTGCATTGGTGCACCTCATTTCGTTCTGTGGAGCACTGCCTGTCATGAAATGGCTGAGACTTTATGTTGGTAGCTTTGGCAAAAATTTGGGATCTTTTCTTTAGTCCGTCCGCTCTAAGAACAAAACCTAAAGTAAACAAAAATCAGTAAGTCTGTCTCGCTCTAGCACATTATTAAGTGCCAGAATGGAACGTATGAGAATGTGTGGGGGACAGGAAAATGTCTGTACGCTCGATAACTCAAATACGCTTTATCGGATTTTCATGAAACTTGGTATACGCGTTTATAACGTTTATGGCAAGAAATCTATTTATTTTGGACTAAATCGGTTGACCTGCACCGGAGTAACGACTAATTAAACTCATAGGCTTTTCAAATGGGAAGTCATGACTTTGCTAATCACTGAGGGCATTGACTCCAATGTTTGTTTATTTCGTTGATCGAGTTGAAATGAGTACTACATCAGTACTGTTATATACAAAAAGTCTAATTATTCCTGTGGAATAATTAGGCCTACGTTCTCTGCTAGTGCATTTTGTGAAATGTTTACATATTTTAAGAATTTCTTATACCAGTGCTGCCTGTTCATTTAGACGTGAAAACTTGCATGCGCCGCAGACATAGGGCAGAACGGAAGGGGAGTGTGTTGCTAGTATGGATCACGTGAGACTGATACCACTGCGCATCGTGTTTACAGTGTTCACGTCTAAATGCACAGGCAGTATGCGAGTATGAATTAAGTTTAAGCATCAAACTTTAGACCTTTGTTCTTCCAAAAGCCCTGCTTATATTAGTGAATCGATCTGGAGCTTAACTCTGAGATCTATTACAAAAATAACTTTTTCTGCATATCATAATTGCAATTATGACTGATTAAACAAAAGCATTCTGGCACTTTGTTATATTAGTTTACCTGATTTTATTAGTTAAGAGTGAGACAGGCATATTGGTTTTTAGGGTTGGTTCTTAGATTGGACGGACGTCTGAGAATTTGCAGCGCAGTTTAGGTTGCCTTCCTCTATCTCGTTTCATCAGGTTTAAGCTTTTGGCTTCCTTTTCCACTAAGACGAACGCATCCAGCTTCCTTCTTGTTTTGGTTTGCTTTTCTGTTTCTCTCTTTCCTATATTTCCCAGTGATATTCTGGAGAAAACCGGAAGGTGTTTTCTTAATGGGACTGTTGCTGATTTTGTGATAACCTGGGTGTGAATATGCCTGATATACGCGTTGAACAGAATTAAGATTTTAAAAGGATATTTTCTCCAAGTTACGCATTATTACGAAAGACAAGATTTATCTGGCCTTGATTATTCACAGTGGATCATACAATCATATTATTCGTCACTGTCATAAAATAGAAATATTTATTAGGATTTAACTTTTGACAACTACTTGGCAATAGCAACGGTCAGTAGTAACTGTTTTTGTACCTAACTCTGGTGGGGGTGGCTGGGGTTGATTGGGGTGATGTCTTCAGGAGGCGTCGGTGTTGCAGATGGCCTAACTGATTAGGGGGCGTCGATTTCGGATCGTATGTTGACATCAGACATTGACTTGGCGCTAATACTGCTAGTTTATATTCTGGTAAAATAAATTCTAGATTTATTTAATAATCGGAGAGTGTTCGATAAACAGGGAGCTCAGGAAGATATTTGGGCCTAATAGAGATGAAAATGGGAACTGGAGAAAACTGCATAACGACGAGCTTCATAACCTGTACTCTTCACCGGATAAAGTAAGGGTAATTAAGTCACGGAGGATAAAATGGGCTGGGCGTAATGCGCGCAAGTATTGACTGGGAGACCCGAAGGGAAAGGACCACTTGGAAGACCTAGACGTAGGTGGGAGGACAATATTAGGATACATTTAAGGGAAGTAGTATTTGCGAGAGATGGTTGGATGGAGTTAGCGCAGAATAGGGTTGAATGGCGGACTCAGGTAAGCGCGGCAATGACCTTCGGGTTCTTTAAAATGGATAATGTTTCTTTAGGTTGCTGAGGAATTGTCTATTGCCACGGAGTAAGTACGTACATTCCAGATATGGAGTAGACACATGGAGTACTTTCGTTTATTACCTCTTTAACATAAAGGAAATTTCATTTTTCGCCGTTTTTTCCTATAACAGTTCTGAAGCTTTTGTTTTAAACTTTTACTTTAACTAGGCATATAAGGGATTAAAACTATTATTTGAAACTCCTTTATGAATAAATTATCTGAAGGGTAGTTATAAGCCAAAACTCATGTTAAGTCTTACCTAGAAAATAATAAGGCACAGAATGAGACTTCGACAACTGAATGTGCAGCTTACTAGAGGCAGCTTACTCTATGTCGCAGTATAAAAGATGGAGAAAGTTATGTGTTTTATATATAATCTTTTCCTTCCCTCAAGACTTTTTCTTACCGCAAGTTTATTAAATCCACATCCCACAACTTTGTCAGTGGCAATTTCCACTGCTACAACCGACACCCCGTCCTGTGCTATGACTTCCAGCACTTCATCGAACTGGTCCTGTCCCTTCTTCGTCTTTGACATTTGAATGACAGTGCTCAAGCTTTCGTTTACGTTGAAAGACTTCCTGATAACTTCCAGAGCTCCTGGCAGATACTTCGCCGTCATCGTGACCCAGTGTATCTTGCCATCGTCGCTTTTCGCCCAAGTCCTCACCGGCATTTTCCTGAAAATGTAGGAGACAAACCTTGTTAGATTACTGTAATATCTGCCGTTGCATCAGTTGATTAGGATTCGGTTGATTTTTATTAAGACAGGAGGCACACCTTTGAGTGACCAACAACATACATTTAAAATTATTATTCCAAAATTAGGTTCGCGTAGTAAAAAACTTTCTGTTTTTACAACGGATCTCTCAAATTTAGCTAGCGTACATACACATGACCAAGGGCGCCCATACCCGGGGGCAGGGGGGCCGCGGCCCCCAGCCTTCTGTTTAGGGGAGGCCCTCCATGTCCTCCGGCGTGGACCTCATAAACATATCTACAATGAAGAGATCAAACCATGAAAAAGAGATTAATTGTGTAAATTATTAGTTTGATTTAAATTTAAATTATCGTGAGCATAGAGAAGATGCTATAGACCAGGTTAAATGTCAAATTATACCGGTAGACAAAAATTAAAAAACATGTGACCTTTAATTAGTTGTTACTCTGGTACTGGTCAACCGATCAGGTCCAAATTAATAGGCTTTTTGCCATGGATGTTGTAAATGCTTATATAAAGTTTTATGAAAATCCGATAAAGCATATTTGAGTTATATAATACCATAAAAATGCACTAAATTGAGCATTATTCCGGTACCGGCCAACCGATTTGGTCCAATATCAACAGACGTCTTTCCATGGACATTATAAATGGGTATACCAAGTTGCATGAAAATCCGATAAAGCGTATCTGAGTAATGGTGCGTACAGACACACGGACAGACAGACAGACGGACATACATTTTCCCGCCCCCAAACACAATATCATAAAGTACCATACTGGCGCTTAATAAGATACTGCTCAACTTGATGTGTTTATAAGACGTGTAGATAGAGAATTAGCTGTGATCCAGGAGGTGCTGGACATTTCTGCTAGACCACGGGTGCGCAACTGGTGCACATCGTGTCACTGTACGGTAGGGGAATTTCTCCCACTACAGCCGCCCTTGACGTCAGCATACAGCAGTTTCGACGTGACACTGAACATGAAGAACAGGTTTCTTACGTCACAGCAAGGGATGGGACTAAAACGTTTCCCCTCAGTTGCTCACCTATGTGCTAGACATTTATTCAATGAAAGATCACGCATATGGGGAAGGTATTTTTGAGCCAGTGATGATGATAGCGTAAAAGTTTAAGCTTGAATGGGACAAGTTGGTCTGCGTAGCTACAGATGGGGCTCCAGCAATGGTGGGAACAGAAATGGGTCTGATAGTGAGACTGCAAAAAATCCTTTGTAAAAATGGATTTTTTTCTAATAGCTTTGTAGCCATTCACTGCATTATTCACAGGGAAGCACCATGTGCAAAATCAACTACTTTGAATAACGTAATGGATATCTGTGTTAAGATTGTGAATCTAATCAGAGCGCATGCTCTGCGGCATAGACAATTTCAGGAAATTGTGATACTTTCAGATTCCGAATACTTGGATTTGCCATACTTCTGCCAAGTAACATGGCTAATCAGAGGCAAAATATTGCAAAGAATGTTTGATCTACGGAAATACCTACTTTCCTAGCAACCAAAGGGATTGCAGTACAGAACTTAAAGGTGATATTTTTGTTTGTGATGTAGCGTTCTTAAGCGATTTAACGGTTCACGTAAATGAACTTAACCTTTGTTTACAAGTTAAACACAACACGATTGTACATTTAAGTTTTAACAGACTGTGTGAAAGAATTCAATCAAAAATTAAACAAGCGGCAGAGCCAAATAGAAGAGAAAAATTGCACCTTTTCCCATCCTTAAAATTGGTTATGAAAGATGAATTGCTTGATATGAAAGACAAATAAATGGCACTATTACAGGAGTCATCAGGAGCATTCTCAGATAAATTTGTAATCGTGAAAGCGTTAGACAATGACTGCAGGCTTTTCGAAAATCCATTTACATTATGATCTTTTGGTGGGCCATGACGAACTGCAATTGGAATCAATTAACCTTCAAACCAGCACACAATTGCGCAGTTAAGGAAAACTTGGTTTGGATTTATAAACTTCACTGCCGAAAACATTTCCCAAGCTGCGCCTTTTGGCAAGTAAATTATTGGCCTTATTTGGTTCTACTTATCAATTTGAACAACTTTTCAGCCTATTGGCTTTCAACAAGAGCTTGCTAGGCAGTCACATTTCTGATGAATATCTACGATGTGTTCTATGTTTAGGTTCATCGAGTTTGCAGTCAGATATTAAAAATATAATATCTGCAAAGAGATTAAAAAGATGCCAACTGTCTAAATTAACACAGTGCCATTAAGAATACTCCAATTTCTAATAACGTACATTTGAAAACTTTCACTAAATTCAGCAAAATTGTGACTTTATTTTGAGAATTACGGTGTAGAAATCACTTAAATGCTACTAGTAACATAAGGGAAATAAGTAGAACTAAGTAATAAATAATGTTAATTATATAGACCTGCTTTTCTAAGCTGAAGGCTTGGATGGAATATTAGAACTGTGCTTCAACGTTGCCATTGCGTCTTTCCTCATGGTACCTAGTTGCCCCATTACCTTTCTTTGTGCCTTCCTAGCCAACTCTTCAGCAGTTCAAGAAATATTCATTTCATTACTTAAAAGTTCTCTCATCCAATATCCGAGGTACCGCCACTGTGGCATGCGTCACTAGTCTGCCTACCCCTCAGATAGAAGGAATAGGGATGGGGCGAGTGTAGGGGAACAGCACTTCGCACTCTCAGTGCATAGCTTGCCAAACCTGCTATAGACTAATGGAAACATTCCTTTAGGCAGGCCTACAGGCTGAGATAGATTTCGAAGTGCTTTCGGTTTAATTTATTGTCGCTGGGCAGCACTCTTCTTCTTTAGCCTTGGCTTGATAAACCCGCAATAATAACTGCAAAAAAGAGGAAAGAGCACTTTTTCAAACATTCAAATCTCGCCTTATATGAGAGCTATCAAGAAACTAGTTATTGATTTGTAGAGTACTCATCAAGAGCTTCTCAACGATACCCCACAAGACGTAGTTTCAAAAATTTCGAATTTCCATCCCCCCAGCCCCACCCCCACTTGTACCCCCAAAACCCTCGAATCGTTGGTGTCACTGTGAACTCCATAGGGAGTACTCTAAGTTTCCTTCTATACTTCATAGGGGCCGAGATATAAATTTTCAAAATTTCAACCCCCTCCCCCGGCCCCCCTCCCTTTGAAAATTTTGCTCATTAATGTACTTGTCCGAACTATTGGGCCTAGAAATAACATAATAAAATTTGGGTCAAATATCTTCAAAATTACGGCCGCTAGCGTGTATTATATATATATAATTAGCCTATAAATTGAACGGGCTGTGGTTTCGTACTTAGGGAGGCATGAAACGTAAAGATATGAAAGAATTTTTCGAAAGTCATGACATGGTATCAATCCCAATACGTAAATTGCTCTTCGAAATCTACCTAAAATGGAAATATAGTTACAACGTAAATTCAAATTCAAAATAAGCAATAAAAACAAACTCCGCGCAACATCCATCTGGGAACCGGGCACACCTACCAAGTCAGATGGCAGGTTTGTAGAATATGTGACGACCAGAGCCACTACTCCTTTATCATGACGTAACTCCTCACGCTGTTCCAGACATCCCTATTTCAGTTAATATCCAAAGAGGTACCGGGGATCGGTAGTAACAACGCTTACCAGTAACCACTAGACCACGCAGATGGTCTCAGAATGATAACACAAACACAAACTTAAAATAAAAATATAAATAGCGAACAGAATCCAAAATAAGAATATAAATTCAAAATATAGAACTACGAAATTAGAGTAAAATAAAATCAGGTAAACTGATATAACAAAGTGCCAGAATGCTTTTATTTAATCAGTGATAAATTAATTGCAATTATGATATGAACAAAATAAGTTATTTTTGTAATCTCAGAGTTATGCTCCAGATCGATTCATTAAGCAGGGCTTACGGAAGATCAAAGGTCTAAAGTTTGATGCTTAACCTTAATCCATACTCTTATACACTGATATAAGAAATTATTAAAATAGTCAACATTTCACAAAATGCACTGGCAATAATATTAATCATGTCTTAGTGTATGCCTACGATTCGTTGACATGTTTGATCCAGGTTTAAATCAGCCGTATAGGTTATGGATGAATTAAATTCAATCTGAAATAAATCTGTCAGGAATTACATAGATCTGTTTGCTTTCACAGCAACATTTAAACTGAAAAATACTCTCATTAAAAATATAATATAGATATCGGTAGCCGTACACTTCGATAGAACGCACGATATTGTATCAACGGCAGCTCCGTTTAATTATTCAACGACTAAATTTAAGTTATATTTATGAAGTGCCAGAATGGTACTTTGTGAGATTGTGTGGGGGACGGGAAATGTCTGTCCGTGTGTCTACGCCCGATAACTCAAATACGCCTTTATCGGATTTCCATGAAACTTGGTATAAACATTTATAACGAGCATGGGAAGAAGCCTATTGATATTGGACCAAATCGGTTGACCGGTATCGGAGTAAAGCTCAGTTTAGTGCCTATTTTATATGGTAATATATATATATATATATATATATATATATATATATATATATATAAAAGGCTTTGTCCTGACTGACTGAATGACTGACTGACAGGAATCAACGTACAGCCTAAACTATAACAGGTAGAGACTTGGAATTTTGATAGTACCTTCGTTTCATAATGTAGATGCTCACTAAGAAAGGATTTTGAAAAATTCTGATTCTAAATGCCAAAAATTAAATGTTTTTGAAAATACTTAATCCCTTTTTACATAGAATTATCAATTCCAAATCACTGAATATATTGTTGCCAAATGGTATCAGATGGGCTTGGAAAAAACAAATGAAATGCACTTTTGACAAATAAGAGAAGTTATCAAAATAATTCATGTTATAAATAAATATTACAGAATGAAATCCACTAATATAATGGAATCACATAACTTTCTCTACCCTGGACATAGAGAAAACAAAACGAGGTATGGTAATATGTATATTATTATATTATATCGCAGGTTTTTGGAGAGAAAAGAATGAAAGTGATAATGCTTTCTGTTTAATTTCATCCCCAAAACGGTTTTATGGTAACATAAGAGTGGGAAATTTCCCGCCTCGATATTACAATTTTATGTTACAGGAATTTCTGTTTCTTCTTATTTAAACCTCTACCAGGCTTGCTGTGCACTGTACAAGCGATGGGATGCAAAATTCTAGATCCTTTATGAGCCATAAAAAACTATATCAAGCGTTTTCTGAGGGAATAGTTTGAGTGTAATAAGTCGTTCTTCCTATTTCAAATTATAAATGCCTATATAAGGACCTAGAATTTAAAATTGAAAATCCTTCATAAGTTAATTTCCAATTTCCAATTCCGGGTCTTTTAAGCTAGTATATTATATAGAATTTATCAAATGGAAATCGGTTCTCATGACAACATATTGTTTTACACTGTTCATAGACCTATATGGCTTCGGAAGTTGCATTAAAGTTAGCTGTGATAAATAACACTACCCAAATATTCCTTCACACATGTTTATCAAACTAGTCAGATGTTTGTTTACATTAAGCAGAGTTCTTTGGCAGTGTAATTTGTGAAATGCTGACATATTTTAAGAATTTCTTATTTCAGTGCATACGAGTATGAATTAAAGTTAAGTATCAAACTTTAGACCTTTCTTCTTCCCCAATACCTGCTTAATGAATCGATCTGAAACTTAATTCGGAGGTAAATTATAAAAATAACTTATTTTCTGCATATCATAACTGCAATTATCTCTGATTAACAATAGTATATTGCGATACAAGTGCCGTAAGCGGTGCATACGGATCGAGGAAAGAGTTCTTTCAATTTCCGAGTTCCGTTATGCGCTTACGGCACAAGTATTGCATGCTATTTTTTGCACGATGATTATTTATAGCAATTTATTTATCTTAATTGAGATATTAGCTGAAAATATTATGTATATACACTACTGAAGATGGATGTTATATTTCAGAAAGTGATTGTTATGGGAACCGAATATTTGTCCTGTTCAAGTCGCCACAGACTGGGGGGCCTTGGTTCCGGTCTTCCATAAAGGCTTGTATTATGATGATTTTGCTTACGGCACTTGTGCTTTTAGTAATTTTTACCGCACGGAGATTTCTTTTGTTTTCATAGCAACCAGATTGCGTGCGGGAATGTCAAGTTACGATCCACGGCAACAATATTCGTAAGTACTGACCGTGCATTTAGACGAGAGCACTGTAAACACAATGCGCAGTGGAATCAGACATCACGTGATTCATACTAGCAACACACTCCCCTTCCGTCCCGCCCTATCTCTGCGGCGCATGCAAGTGCTCTCGTCTAAATGCACAGGCTGTACCACTAATTAGTTACGTCGTGCAAAAAAGCATTTTGTCACATCAGTTTAAGCCTACCTGATAGGCTATTATTGATTATGGTTTTACCTAACCTTCTGACAGTATAAATTTTCACATAGCCTAAATCACTAAGCTTTCATATTTGCGTAGAAATATATCAGCTTAAATTCCTTTCTAGGAAGTCCTTCACATTTATTCTTATGAAGTAAACTAAGCCTAAACTATTATTTTGTGCATGTCAGAAACAATTTCCTATTTGTAGGTCACTTTGCCAAGGACAATACAAATGATATAATTATACTGGCCACGCTGCTTGAGGAAGTACTTTGTTATATTGTGCGTTTGAGAGTAAATTATAGGCTATGTTAGTGTATTAGGTTCCATATCCCACACCTGAAATGCTTTTAGCTTAAGTTAAAATAATTACGTGGCAAATAATTATTTATATTTTTCTGCAGTTTTTTGTGTTGTCGGAACACCACAAAGTTGTCGGTGTTTATTTAAACATTTGTTATAGGTAGGGCCTTTTTTTGTTATTGACGATAAACGCATAAAGCAACGGAGAGATGCAGCAAGAAGTGTGTGCACGTTTTATTACAAATGTGACTGATTTTTTGCGGGAATTTTCTGCGTTACTGCGAAAAAATTCATTTTTACGATAAAAATGAAATTATTGCATAAAACATGTATTCGTTTTAAAGAGTCGGCTCTAAAGGTATGAATTCATTTGGAAAAGTAAATTAACCCGAAATTGTAGATTATTTATCATTATATTTTACTAGCTGAAAAGGCCCGGCATCGCCCTTTTTGTAATTTGAAATTAACTTATGGAGGACTTTCGATTTTGAAACTCTAGGTCCTTATATAATATGTACATAGAATTTGAAATGAGGAAGAACGACTTATCACACTCCAACTATTCCCTCAGAAAACGCTAGATATAGCTTTTTATGGCTCATGGAGGATGTCGAATGTTGCATTCTGTTGCTTCTACACATCATGCCTGGGAGGGGTTGAAATAAGAAGAAACATAAATTCTGTTTATATAAGATTGTATTGTCTTTACGGAAAATTTTATTTCTCACTCTCATGTTATCATACAACCGGTTCGGGGCTGAAATAAAAAAAATATAACACTTTCACACTTTCCTCCCGAAAAACCTGCGGCATAATATACACCGGGCATAGGACTGAAAATGTTCCATCCCATTTTGTCTTCTTTCAGATGCTTAGGGTCTATGATAAACATCCCTATTTCTCAACTAATACAAAGCCATTAGCTATGATTAACGTATCAGTGGATAGGATTTTTTACAGACTGCTGATATAGCATACTCATTGGCAAACACTTAAGCTGTCCCTGCGATACGACCGCTTATTCAAAATGTGAAGTGAGAAAATTATATTTTCCATGTCGAGGGTAGAGAAAGTTATGTGACTGCATTACAGTGTGCTTTATTTTCGTGGATGTTATTCTTAAAGAAATATCAGAATTCGTTCAAGTCCAATATTATGTAATGTCCAAAGCCCTATGTGAATTGTATAAACAATACACTGTTGTCTTCACAAGTGAATTGGATTTCATTTTTCAGTATAATATTCTCACAAATTATATAAATTTTCAAGGGAAGGAGTGATTTGTTTGAATTTTAATGTTGACCGCGTTACTTCCCGGGGTTAACTGGGTATGTGTGCAAAATTTCGTGTAAATTGGTAAAGAAATGTAGATTTGTATAGGGAACATACATACATACTTTCGATTTTATATATTAGACTAGCTGAAAAGGCCCGGCGTCTCCCGGGCTTTGTATTTTTTAATTTGAAACTAACTTATGGAGGACTTTCGATTTTGAAACTCTAGGTCCTTATATAATATGTACGTAGAACTTGAAATGAAGAAAAATATTTATCACACACAAACTATTCCATCAGAAAATGCTAGATATAGCTGTTTATGGCTCATAGAGGATGTCGAATGCTGCATTCCGTTGCTTCTACACATCATGCCTGGGAGGGGTTGAAAGAAGAAGAAACATAAATTACATAAGATTGTACTGACTTGACGGAAAATTTTATTTCTCATTCTCATGTTACCATACAACCGTTTCGGGGCTGAAATAAAAGAGAAATGCAGTATCACTTTCATACTTTCCTCCCCTAAACCCCGGAACATAATATACTGCGAGCATAGGACTCAAAATGTTCCATCCCATGCTTTGGGGCTATGATAAACATCCCTATTTCTCAACTAATACAAAGCCTACAGGTATGGATAACGTATCAGCGGAATGGATTATTTACAGACTTCTGATATAGCATACTCACACACTTGTTGTCCCTGCAATACGACCTCTTATTCTACATCAAAATGTGAAGTGAGAAAATATTTCTTATGTCGAGGGTAGAGAAAGTTATGTGACTGCATCACACTGTGCTTTATTTTCGTGGATTTCATTTTCAGTAATTATTTTCGCCAATATATTACATGGATGGAATCATAATTCATTAAAGTCAGCATTATATAGTTGCCAAAGCCCTATGTGATCACAGTAAACAATACACTGTTGTCATGTGAACTGAACAGCATTTCGTTTTTTTCAGTATAATATTCTCAGAAATTATATAATTTTCAATTTTAATGTTGACCGCGTTTCTTCCCGGGCTTAACTGGGTATGTGTGCAAAATTTCGTACAAATTGGTCAAGAAATGTAGATTTCTATAGGGAACATACATACCCACATACCCACATACACACATACACACATACCCACATACACACATACCCACATATCCACACACTTTCGATTTTATATTGTGACAAAGCCAGAAAAGCCTAGAGCCTGATAGAAGGAGGAGTAAGCCAGAAAGAACTAGAACGACGGAGTCTAGAAGGATCGCGCTCCCCTAGTGGATGGACGGCAGACGAGCGCCAGTGGGCGTGACGGCAGCACGGCTATTGGAGCCGCGTGCCGACGGGTGCGGCCTACTCCCTGGCACGGCGCGGTGAGTGACGGCGCGCGCTCGTGGGAGGGGCCAGAGGTGGAGCCACGCGCTAAGGGCTTGACGGCGCACCGCGCGGACATTCTAGACCATGCGCGGGCGGAGCTTTCCAGATCTCGACTCTGGAACTTTCGTTAAGGCTATATAAGGAGTGCGAGCAGCCGAGCCAGTGAGTCAGTGAAGGAGCGGCAGTCAGGGTGAAGAGTTCAGTCAGTCAACGAATGAGAGTAGCAGCGACAGTTCAGTGTGAAGAGTCAGTACATCAGAGGAGAGACAGTCCGTGAAGAGTCAGAGGGTCAACGAGGGAACAGTCAGAGAGGCAGTCCGTGAGTAGCGGCGAGCGTCAGCGTCAGAGGGTGAGCTGGACGGAGAGGACTGATCAGCGCGGCCTCAAGTGAGTGTGTCTTGGGGAGCTGAGGAGCCAGTGACCGGAGGGACCAGAGAGCGGAATAGCTAGTCAACGGGGAACTAGTGACCGGAGGGAAGGGTGAACGGAAGAGCTGGTGAGCTGATCTGGGCTGAGGCAGTGCCGTCCCGGGGAACTCTGCGCGACGGGTGGATCGTACAGCGGCAGCGAGGACTGTGGAGTTGACCGGCGCGACGTGGAATCATCTCGACTGGGAGTCCGCACAGTGTGTGCGAACGGAACAATGCTGTAATTAGGACTGAGAACAGTGAGAGTGAGCACTGAACAGGACAGTGAACTGGCGAATAGTCTGGAGTTTTCTGGCTGTATTGTCAATTGTTGTAGGAAATAAAGAAACCTCCATCCTTCAATTATAAACTCGGTGTTCTCATTTTGAACCCCGACGAGCCCTTGTTACAATATATTAGATGACCTGCTGGACCGTCCATGGCCAGGTGTTTCCTGAGCTTTTGAAACATTCCGTTAGAAACTTTTTAGTTTTGTAGTTTTTAAAGAATAATAACAATAATAATATTAATAACAATAATTTATTTTCATGAACATAATGCATGATGTATAGACAGAGTGAATTAACATTTTAAAAACATATTCATATTTACAGATGCATCTAAAAGATAATTTATATTAACGATTTCTTACTAACCATTGAAGTAAACTTCTTTTATATCTTCAGAAAAACAGACCAAAGGCATATCGGGGTAACCTATCGAATAACATTACAGGCATTGCAAGAAATGTACGTTTCGTTACAATCAATCTGGCGGCAGGTTCATGAAGACGATGGTTATGTCTTGTACTGTAGTTATGATAATCCGATCTCAAATTATATTAATTTAGGTTAGACCTAATGATAAGTAGACTTTCGTATATGTAGCCTATAATTATGTTAATAACGAAGTTCGAGCAAATTTGTCTGATGAAACTCGTAGTGTCGGGTGGGATTTCTTAAGACTATTCCATGAATAAAATGTAACGGATTTTGTAAATAATAATAAATTTTCTTACTTTGTTGACAATATTCTGTCAGCCGTAAGAACACGGCGTACTAGATGAATGAACAGTCCACGAATCGATTCGACGAATCGATCCGAGTTCCCAATGCTACCAATAGAAATAGAGCGTAATAACAACAAGGAGAGTGTTGTGGTAGTTGCTTACATCAAACACGGAGGAAAGAAAACACGGAGATGCCCTGAGACCGCAAGCGTGAAGCCAACTGTCCGAGCGTTTCGTACTCTAAGGGGGCGTGTCACTGTGTTTATATGTTTATAGCGTTCACGGATAGCGTGGTTACTCGTCTTTGTTTCTTTGTTTTGAACAATTCAGAAGTGAAAATGAGTGCATGTTGTGCACTATTCTATGAACTTACCTTAAAAATTAATAATTTTGTAAATTTAGGTACTGAAAATAGTCAATTTTTGGGATGAATGAATATGGGTATAATTGCTAAGCATAATTTACTTGTATTTTACACTAGGCTGCTAATTATTGATGTATTTTCTTTATAACTGCCTAGGCTACTTGTAATTAATAAAATAAAGTGCATTTATCTGAATTATTAGTAATACTAAGTAATTTATTGCTTTAGATTTCCAATATTTATATTAGTTGTCATTTATTGCGTTTAATAGAGTCATTAACCACATGGTGTAGCTATATAACTGTCCAGAATATTTTTTCTCGTTCTGAATTATCATAGTCGCACGGTCACTAATCATTTTCTGAGTCAGTATTTATAATCGTACATTATTTATACTCGTACATGTAAATGTACGAGTATAAATACTGACTCAGAAAATGATTAGTGACCGTGCGACTATGATAATTCAGAACGAGAAAAATATTCTGGACAGTTATATAGCTACACCATGTGGTTATTGACTCTATTAAACGCAATAAATGACAACTAATATAAATATTGCTCATTTAAAAGTTACATTTTTGGCTCTTCTGAGATAGGTTAATAATAATAATAATAATTTTATTTTCTTGTCATTGAACCATTTAGGTAATGGACAAAGTCAGGAGTACAAAAATTACATACCTAAATTACATACATAAATTATATACATAATTCACAACCAATTTTACAATGCTTACTACCGGGATTATTATGATGTCAGAGTATGTAGTTAATATATGAAATTGGGATATTACATATTTTCCCTACCGTTACGTTGTTATAACCCGTGAAACTTCGGAGTATTTGTGTGCTATTGTATATAGCAAGCCTCCCTTTTGGTCCTCTAAGGGGGCGTGGTCATTGGCTTCATCTGTTTCCCATACAACACCGCAAGCACGGCGTCTCCGTGTATTCTTTCCTCCGTGACATCAAAACGCTATAAAAGCACACGAACTGGCTTGCACCGAATCGAAATTGTGTTTTTAATTTATGGGCATTTATATTATTTCACTTTCCAAACAAATTATGTTGTATGTGTTTTCATTCGGTTCACTGGCAGCATGTGACGTATTAATCACCGGACGTTGATACCTTATGCGTCCAGTAACGAGCTGATGTTTTATCATATAAAGTTGCATCCTTATGATCCGAGGGAGGCTATTATAATATAGGGTGTAAAAAAATTCCATATATAAACTTGGAGGGTTTGTAGAGGAGACAAATCTTTTTTATGTGACATATCTGACAGGTTTTCCGTCGGGAGGGGTGTGCCAGTACAGTGGCCACCACGTTCTCCTGATCCAAGTCCTATGGATTGCTTTTTGTGGGGGAGATGAAGCGTTTGATGTAAGAAACACCAATAGATACTCCAGAAGAGCTGGTTGCCCGTGTGGCTGATGCTGAAGCAATTATTCGCGAGACACCTGGTTGTTTTGAACGTGTGAGACAATCATTTGCACGCAGATGCCATCTGTGCATTAATGTAAATCTGTAAAACATTCATCACACAGCAGGTTGAATACAGTCACACCATCCACTGTCAAACCCTTTAAGGACCCCTAGCGGGGAAACGGAGGACTTGCCTGATCTTTTTCATGTATAAAAATAAAATAAAATAAAATAAATAAATAAAAAAAGAGGTTAATTTTATCTCCTCTACAAACTCTCCAAGTTTGTATACGGAATTTGTTTACACCCTGTATCACCGATCGTGATTGTTCTGTATCCTTGGAATTGCTAAACGTTAGTGGTCAGTGACCAGACAAACTGCTATGGTGTTTACCATAAACCTGAATTAAAATGAACTAGGCTACGAACACTTGGCGGAGATTCTCAAATAAAATCGATTGTCTGTTGTCTGAAATGTGTCACGACTGGCTTGGATATCTCGTAAGTGGATTCATCCAGCAGAGTTCAAGTCACGAGTTGCGCTTATAACGTCCATTTGAGGAATAATATCTTCTAATATATAAAATCGAAAGCATGTATGCATGTATGTATGTATGTATGTATGTATGTATGTATGTATGTATGTATGTATGTATGTAGGCCTATGTATGTATGTTTCCTATACAAATCTACATTTCTTGACCGATTTTCATGAAATTTTGCACACATGCCCAGTTAAACCCGGGAAGTAACGCGTTCAGCATTAAAATTCAAACAAGCCAATTTATATTTATGAAAATTTATATAATTTATGAAATTATTATAATTAAAAAATTAATGCAATTCAATTTTCATGACAACATTGTATTGTTTACAGTGTTCACATAGGGCTTTGGGCACTACATAATATTGGACTTGAACAAATTATGATGCTATCGATGTAATACACTAGGAGGTGCCCGAGGCTTCGCCCACGATAATCATATGAAAAATTAAAAATTAAGAGTATAATAATTATTAAAGCATTATATTTATTAACACTTGCACGCGAATCATTCATAAACTAAACCATTAGTAATTAATGAAACAGCTAAAATTCCGGCTTCAGAGTACATTCCACGATATGAAAGCGCCCCCCTGGGAAAACGATCTCAGATTCGATTATGCAGTTCCAAAGGAACCTGTGAACACATAATACATATTGTTTCTCATTTGTTTGTTGACAGATGAATATGATGTGAATTTTATTTGATAAATTCAGTGTAATTTTCAGAAATTATATAATTTTTCAAGGGAAGGAATGGTTTGTTTGGATTTTTACTATCCGCTATACTTCCTTGGTTAAACTATCAATATTTTACAGCTGGTGCCCGCGGTTTCGCCCGCCACTATTAATTGACTTCAGGATTTTGAAGAATTTTGCACTGGCAGCTTATTAAAAATGTTTGTGGTTCAGAGCTATGAAAATTGTAAGTAAAAATAAAATAGAATAATTGTTCATTGTGTTCATTTCACTTAGGCCTTATATAATAAAGAAACGGCTTTCCTAACGGTATTATATTTTTATAATATTGTAAAAGTTTACACTGCGAGAGACGAACATCACCGAGTATGCCCGATATTTCACGAAGCGGGCGAGCGAGTGAGCACGCTATTTAGGGCCGTTGAATTGTATAAGAGTAGAATGGTGAAAATAGTTAATGAAAAATGAAATCCACGAAAATAAAGCACATTCTGATGCAGTCACTAACTTTCTCTACCCTCTACATGGAAAATATAATTTTCTCACTTCACATTTTGATGTAGAATAAGAGGTCGCATTGCAGGGACAGCTTAAGTGTTTGCCAATGAGTATGCTATATCAGAAGTCGGTAAAAAATCCTATCCACTGATACGTTATTCATAGCTGTAGCTGTTGTATTAGTTGAGAAATAGGGATGTTAATCATAGGCCCTAAGCATCTAAACGAAGACAAAATAGGATGGAATATTTTCAGTCCTATTCCCGCAGTATATGTCCCAGGTTTTGGGGGAGGAAAGTATGAAAGTGATATTGAATTTATTTTCTATTTCAGCCCCGAAATGGTTGTATGGTAACGTGAGAGTGAGAAATAAACTTTTCCGTAAGGACAATACAATCATACGTAACCGGAATCTATTTCTTCTTATTTCAATCCCTCCCAGGCATGGTGTATAGAAGCAACGGAATGCAACACTCGACATCCTCTATGAGCCATAAAAAGCTAAACGTTTTCTGAGGGAATAGTTTGAGTGTGATAAGTCGTTCTTCCTCATTTATAGTTCTACATACATATTTTATGTCCTATACAATGACCTAGAGTTTGAAAATCGAAAGTCCTTCATAAGTTAATTTCAAATTACAAAATACAAAATTCGGGCGACGCCGTACTTTTTCAGCTAGTGTAATATAAAATTTAAAAAATGTATTTGAATTTCATTTTAGTTTGACACAGTACCATTAAAAGGCATTCATATCTTATAATCAATTTGGCTGTTTCTTTGAACAGAACACGATCAGTTATTAAACATCCATTTATTCAGGTACTGTTTGCTGAAATTCAATATTGAAGATATCTATCTTCTATATTAATAAAAGGAAGTGTCTGTCCTCCGTCTGTCTGTCTGTCTGTCTGTCTGTCTGTCCGCGATGCCCAGCGAAATCTACTCAACGCAGAGATCTGAAATTTCATACATAGGCGGACTAAAGGGTCGGAATGTGCACCTCGAAGCCGGAATTTTAATTTTCGCTTTCGTTCGTGAGTTATGAGTGAAAAATGAGCAAAAAACGTGCATTTTATGCGTTTTCGAAGCATCAGTTTCAGTAATAAATTTCAATATCAAATCACTTACAGATAGTCCAGTCAAATTATCTCAAAAAAAGTCATGTGGATGCAAAATTTAGGGTAGAGCTAATTTTTTTATATGATGTCTGGGATGGTTTTGAGAGTAATTTCTGACATTTTGCCAACAAAATTTTTTGCCGCCGGAGCCGCCATCTTGAAAAAACTTCAAAATTTTCTATTTTATTTCTGTTTTTGCCCATTATCTGCCAAAATACGCACCTGACAAAATATTTTATTATTTATCCTAAAAGTGAACTAAATTTGACACAGTTTGATATCAAATTGAGTTTTCTACCATGAATAGTTTCGGAAATACAGCTCTCCGAATTTCAGCAACATTTTGCAAAAAATAAAAAAATCTGAATTTTCAACTAGTTTTTGCTCGCTATCTTCTAAATGACCAAACCTTGAGTAAAATTTCGAAGGATAACTTTTAAAGTAGAGTAAATTTGCAACAAGTTGAGTATTTAATGTTTTCATACCTATTATAGGTCACCAGATACAGAGGTATCTACAACTCCTCACATTTCAGAAAACTTATCGAAGGTACGAAAGTCTAGTTTTGCCTAGGATATTCTAAATGGCGTTTATCAGTAAAAAACCTGTGCTGTCTTATAGTTAAGTTTTACATTGTAATTAACAACCAAAACAGTATTTCCAACAATTTATAATGATAAAAGACTAAAAAAACAATGTAAAAAGAAAATAAGAAAAGTTGGTGTAGGTACAGCATTTTGATTTGGAGAGAACGGCGTTTTATTTTAGAAGAACACTTTTGCAGTGTCCTCTGAAAAAAATTACTTCCTATAGCATATACAGTTGTCCCAAAATGGAAACATGTTATCGGAGGAATGGCGCTAAGAGGCTCTTTGTCACTGCTCCGCATACCGTTCTCTCCGGATACATCTGTTTTTATGTGTTTGTACCAGGCAACCTTAGGCATTTTGAAATATTTGCAGACAAATTATGACTCAAAGGTTTCAGTTATCTTAGATGGTTATCCTTCTGACGCTAATCAAACAAGCACAAAGAATTGTGAGACTCCGACGGGCTACGAGTCCATCTCCTGATGTCGTCTTTGATAGAACTACTGTTTTGAAAAGTTCACAAGAAACTTTTCTCACCAATGAAAACAACAAGAGGCGCTTCGTAGAATTGGCAAAAGCTGGAATAGGCTGTTAAAGATGCAGATGTCTTGATTGTTAGCACTGCCTTCTCAAAAGCATCTGAATACGACACTGTCTTTGTAGTTGGGGAGGACATAGACCTTCTTATTTCCTCACTACATTACCATCCCCTCATATAAAGAATACATATATCCAAAAGTACGGAAGAAGCAAAGCTGCAGACATCTTCTAATCAAGGCAGTCATTTCGCCACAGCTTCTCCAACATGCTGCTGTTAATCCATGCTTTCAGTGGTTGTGACACAACATCTGCAGTTTTTGGCCACGGGAAAACCCACTTCTGTTCGCCGATTTTGAAACATCCTGAACTAGAAGAGGAGGCTAATGTAATTCTGAACCCTCAAGCTACATCAGGAGAAGTGGCTGAAGTGGGCCAACATTTTTTGGGTCACTTATGTGGAGGAGACCCTGCTACACAAACACTTGACGAACTTCGGCACGGAATATTTGTAAAAGCTGCAGGAAGAATGAAATTTAACTTAGCGAACTTGCCCCCAACCAGTGATGCGGCTCAACTTCATGCCATGCGAACATACCACCAAGTTCAGGCATGGCTCAGTGAATACAAAGACCCTTTGAAGTGGGGCTGGGTGAACACACCAAGAGGCCTCTTTCCCCTTAAAGCCAAGAAGTAACCAGCTCCAGAATCAATTCTGAAAAGTATTTCCTGTACCTGCAAGAAGGGGTGTTTAAACGCTTGTGGGTGTCGTAAAGCTGGATTAAAGTGCACAACGATATGCAAACATTGCAATGGGCAGTCGTGTGACTAATAGTCCTGTCCTCCGACAGTGAGGACACTCCTGATGAGCCAATTAATTCGTTTTTGGATGAAGACGCTGAAGAGTACTTTATCAACACTGGCTAGATTGTGAACATCATGGACGAAATAGCAGACGTCAACTGCCCAAGTCCCTCTAAGTGCCGAAGACTATGAACAAACAAGTTATTCAATGCAATGTTTCAACAGAACTCCAGCTAAATAAAATCTTTTTGTATATAAATGAATGTTCTGTGCCGTTATTGCTTCTAACTTGTACGCACATGCATTTATTCAATCGTTGCTGTATATATATTTATAAACCTCTGTATTTTGTGACCTGAAAGAAGTAGGATAAGTTTAAAGTACTCAGTGCAATGTTTCACCAGAACTCTAGCTAAATAAAATCTTTTTGTATAAAAATGAATGTTCTGTGCCGTTATTGCTCCTAACTTGTACGCACATGCATTTATTCAATCGTTGCTGTATATATATTTTTAAACCTCTGTATTTTGTGACCTGAAAGAGGTAGGATAAGTTTAAAGTACTCGACAAGTTTCAAATTACCTCTAGTTTAAGTTTCCATATGGAGTTTTACTATAGGTTTTGACATTTAGAAGATAGCGAGCAAAAACTAGTTGAAAATTCAGATTTTTTTATTTTTTGCAAAATGTTGCTGAAATTCGGAGAGCTGTATTTCCGAAACTTTTCATGGTAGAAAGCTCACTTTGATCTCAAACTGTAGAAAATTTAGTCTACTTTGGGATGGGTAGTAAAACATTTTTGTCAGGTGCGTATTTTGGCAGATAATGGGCAAACACAGAAATAAAATAGAAAATTTTGAAGTTTTTTCAAGATGGCGGCTCCGGCGGCAAAAAATTTTGTTGGCAAAATGTCAGAAATTACTCTCAAAACCATCCCAGACATCATATAAAAAAATTAGCTCTACCCTAAATTTTGCATCCACTTTTGACAATTCGATTGGACTAAGATGGCTTTGGCTATTTTTGTCATCATACCTCATACCTTGGAAATAAAAGCAACGCGATAGCTTGATTTTGTTAGTCCATCCTAGACGATTCATTTGTTTAGAGTGTCAAGGCCCACAGACATGAAATTTTCAACATACACGGAAGAAGGATAATCAACCCTAAATATGGTCAAACATTGTTCGATTTGAACGAAACACACTATACAGGGGTTTTCTGGGCCAAGGAACTCGAATCTGAGGTCGCTTTTACCAGGGGAAGCTATCTAATCGTGGAATGCACTCCACGTGATTTAGGTGTTAATAATTATAATGATTTTACTACGCTCTTAATTTTTAGTTTTTAATTTTTGAGATAATTATCGCGGGGAAGCCGCGGGCACATGCGGGCACATGCTGTTTGTCTGTCTGTCCACGATGCCCATCGAAATCTACTGAACGCAGAGATCTGAAATTTTAAAGATAGATGGACTGAAAGGTGGGCGAATGCACCTCGAAGCCGAATTTTTAACTTTAGGTCTCGTTCGCGAGTTATGAGTGAAAAACTGGCAGAAAACGTGATTTTAGCGCTGTCGAAGCATCAGATTTCAGTAATACATCTCAATGTCAAATCAATTGCAGTTGGCTTTGGCTATTTTTGTCATACCGTGGAAATAAAAGCATCGCGATCGCTTGAATGTTGTAAGCCCACGCTGGTCGATTCATTTGTTTAGAATGTCAAGGCCCGTAGACATATGAAATTTTCAACCTACACGGAAGAGGGATAATCAACATAGACCTAAATATGGTTAAACATCGTTCGATTTGGACGAAACTCACTATACAGGGATTTTCTGGGCCAAGGAACTCGAATCTGAGATCGCTTTTACCAGGCGACGCTATCTAATCGTGGTATGTAATTCACGTGATTTAGGTGTTAATAAATATAATGATTTAACTATTATGCTCTTAATTTTTAATTCTTGAAATAATTATCGCGGGCGATGATTTTGTAAGTCCATCCTGGACGATTCATTTGTTTAGAATATCAAGGCCCGAAGACATATGAAATTTTCAACCTACACGGAAGAGGGATAATCAATATAGGCCTAAATATGGTCAAACATTGTTCGATTTGGACGAAACTCACTGTACAGGGGTATTCTGGGCCAAGGAACTAGAATCTGAGGTCGCTTTTACGAGGCGACGATATCTAATCGTGGTATGTAGTCCACGTGATTTAGGTGTTAATAAATATAATGATTTAACTATTATGCCCTTAATTTTTAATTTTTGAAATAATTATCGCGGGCGAAGCCGCGGGCACATGCTAGTCTTAGATAAAACGTAATCGTTTGTAATATTGTTATAGTTCCTAATGCTGCATGCTGTTGAGGTTATGTGCTTATAATGTTTACAGGAGGTCTTTCCCCTTGCATCGCAACTTGAATCGTAAAATGTACTTCGAAACCGGGATTTTAGTTTTTAAATTATCAATTGTTTTAATTGTTTACGCATGATTTGGGTAAGATTTATGAGTGTATGATACGTTTTAATCGCTTCATTTCGAGTCTTTATGCCCTTATGGAATATTTATATTTGTTATGGAAAAGCAATATAATTAAGAATAAAGTATGTAATTCAAGCAATTTTGTTAAAACGATCTAAGCCTAAGTGTTAATAAATATAATGTTAAAATTATTTTTCTATTAAATAAATTATTTGTAGAGTAAATAATGGCGGGCGAAGTCGCGGGCACGTGCTTGTATATAATAAAAAATCTCTTTAGGCAAGCCTACAGGCTAAGGTTGATTTAGAAGTACTTTTGGTTTAATTTATTGTCGCTGCGCAGAGCTCTTGTTCTTTAGCCTTGGCATGACAAACCCGCAATAATAACTGCAAAAAAGAGATAAGAGCACTTTTTCAAACATTCAAATCTCGCCTTGCATGTGAACTATCGAGAAACTAGTTATGATTTGTAGAGTACTCATAAAGAGCTTTTCAACGATAACCCACAAGACGTGGTTTCAAAAATTTCGAATTTCCATCCCCCACCCCACACCCACTCGTACCCCCAAAACCCCCGAATCGTTGGTGTCACTGTGAACTCCATAGGGAGTACTCTAATTTATTCCATCAAAGTTTCCGTCTATACTTCATAGGGGGCGAGATATACATTTTTCAATATTTCAACCCCCTTCCCCGACCCCCCTCGGCCAATTTTGCTCATTATCGAACTTGTCCGAACTATTGGGCCTAGAAATAACATAATAACATTTGGTTCAAATATCTTCAAAATTACGGCCGCTAGAATTTTTTTTGACCGGACGGTTGTTTTGTACTTAGGGAGGCATGAAACGTAAAGATATGAAAGAATTTTTCGAAAGTCATGACCAGGGCCCGGATTCTAATGACATGTCATCTTTTTATTGATGCTGCATAGACATTGCCAACTTGAGGATAAATCCTAATCATGGCTTCTAGATTATAGAAATGCATTTTTATTAGGTCATTTTTTGTCATTTTAGGTCATTTTATATTTTTAGGGCATTTATTTCACTATTTAGGTCATTATTTTGTCATTTTCGTGTCATTTGCTTCCTTATTAAGTCATTTTCATGTATTTACATTGAGTGTATTAACTTTTTTCGTCGCTAGCGGTGTTGTCTTTGAAGGGTTGTTTGTTTATGCAAGAAGGAAAAATTCGGCGTTAAAGTGTTGACATGTCTCAGTCGGAAATGAGAATCAAAGAAACGCCAAAATTTTGTATTATATTACTATTGTTATTAGATTTACTTGGCACCAGAGTCTGCCACCTGCTTGGATTTCAGAGTGCAAACTACTGTTTACACTCGGTAAACAACAATATAATCCGGCAGACCACAAAGCGATGTGCCGAATTTTGACTCACCAGTGCCTCAGTGCCTCAGTGCCAGTATTAATTTTACGTGAGAAAAGAACATTCACAACATTACAGTCATTTACAGTTTTTACAATTATGTACACACTAGTCTGTAAGTTTGTGTTGTGCCGCTTATTTCCTGCACGTGTTGTTTAATCTTATCTATTTAATTACTTACTCTATTTTACGTAATATTTAGCTTTTTTCTAGGACTATTTTTGATGTTTTGTTTTACGTACACATTCTTTTCTTGTTTCGCAAGCCTCCTCTTTTGTTTCTGAGCGCGTTTATTTTCACCCTTCAGGCGTTCTGGTTACTGTATTTTCTTGCTATGGGTACGCACTCTTTCTCTAAGCTCGGGATTATTTTGGTGGGCGGTTCCCGGTAGAGAGTAGTCTTCCGATTTTCGTGCTGGCAAATCTTACTTGGATCACCGCGCTGGCGAGATGGCTCCTGACGACCGTGGAGCGGGGAACTTCTACGGAAGTATTGTGGTGGTGATCTAGCCTAACTGACTTTGTCCGGCATGTACCCAGTCATATCATAAGTTCTGTCACAACTTTAGAGACCGCTGTAGAACATAAAAATTTCACAATATATAATTCTTTGGTCTTAAATTAAACACCACACTTTCACAAACAAAATGCACATACACTTATTCAAAATGACCACCTTTGGCCTTTACACAGGCCTTCAAACGTCGTGGCCAGTCATCTATTGAGGTACGTATAACATTTATGTCCAAAGTGGCCACTGCACGCACGATGGCTTTCTTCAGGCTCTCCAAATTTCTATGGCAGGAAGAGTTGACCTTAGTCTCCAAAATGTCCCACAGTTTGTAATCCAGAGGGTTGAGGTCTGGGCTGGAGGACAGCCATTCACTGTGGGCAATGAACTCTGGAACATTGGCTTTAAGCCACTCTTGCGAGATACTAGCCCTGTGCGCAGGTTCAGAGTCCTGCTGGAATATCCAGTGCTCATTATTGAACAAAGTCTGATAAGTGGCTTCACAATCTGTTCCAAAAAATCTTCCTTGTACACTTTGGCACTGGTTATCACACTTTTTCTGCAGAAATGGACCTCTGTGGTACCAGAATAGGCCACTCCTAGCCAAACCATTATTGAGGCTGGATGGTGGGCATGCTGGACACAGGGAGCAACTTCATGGGCCTCCTTACTGTTGTGAGCATACACATGGTCATTTTGCTTATTCAGTTTCTCATCTATGGTGAATATTTTTTCATCTGTAAACAGAATTTTTTTTATGTTCACCTTTTGCGTACCGCTGAAGAAGCACTTTTGATCTTTGGGCTCTAATTTTCTTCAGACGAGCATCCAGATAGTGTCCGGTAGTTCGGCGGTAAGCTTTCAATCTGAGGTCTTGATTTAATCTCTTTGAAACACTCACTTGCGAAATTCCTGTCTGTTGGGCTATTATCTTTTGCTTTCGGACTGGATTTCTTTGAATTCGAGCCCTTATCTTCTTTACCGCCTCCAGGGTTCGAATTGTGCGAGGACACCCAGACCTTATATGGTCATCAACTGTGCCAAGCTGTACGAATCTCTGTATGCTTCGGTACACAAATCTGAGTGTGATTCCAAGTGGTTTCAATAACTTGAAAATGGTTCTTGCGTCGTTATTGCACTTGTGTAATGCTATTATTGCAACACGATTTTCTTTTGCTCTCCACTCCATCTCAAGTATGAGTGCTGACTGCATATTCCAGGTTACAATATTGAGTACAGGATGCTAGTGTAAACAACCCTTATTTTCATACCCCTCTTACTTCCTGTGAGTGAGATAAGGAGGTCCAGATTCTATTGACAGAACTTATGATATGACTAGGTAGTTTCTTCTTATTTTTAGCAGGTATGTTTAATTAATCTAATTCATTTTCCTGGTGGTTCTTTTGTTTATTTAGTTTTCATGTGAGTTTTGCCCACCAGGTTTTCTAGCTTTTATTTTCTCAGTTCGTTATTTTTTTTCGTTTAATATATATATATATATATATATATATTTCATTGGCGTTTGGAGGATGCTTGCTAAACAATATTATTTCATGTTCATGGTCTTCAGCCGTTTCACACACCATGTTTTGATTTATTTGGTTTATTCTCGCATGCCGACCTGCTTCACGGGGGCATACGTTCTTGTTTGGTATCTAACCTAATTGAGTGCGAAACTATTCGTCTTGTTTGATCTAATTCTAGCTTTATAATAAAATGATATACAGAAATCCAGTTTTATATATAAATTTACGCTTCCTTATTCTATCCTTACCGTCAAATTTACATTATTTATTCAGCACGGCTCTGGAAACGCACCTAATTATGAGGGCAGTACTTAAAAGCACGCCACAGTGTGTATAATAATATTTTTTATAAATAAAATATCACTTTTTAGGTAATTTTTTTATAATTATTAAGTCATTTTCTTTAAAGTTAGGGTCATTTTATAGGTCATTTTTCAAACAATTTTAGGTCATCAGAATCCGGGCTCTGGTCATGACATGGTATCGATTGCAATAGGTAGATTTTTCTTCGAAATCTACCTAAAGGTAAAGTGATCCCTATGAGGGCGTTCGCTTTCTGTTCCCGGGTTCGCGCATTTGATACGACAGTCAAATGTATAAAAGATTCACACACATGCAAAATTCCGGCACACAGCGGGTTCTATTAAGCTCAAATCAGTTTTGATAATCACAGTTTAATAAAATATTTGAGAGCTGTTCAAGTTTGTCATTACCTAATAAAATAATTATTATGCTGCAATAATTTTAAACTTTTTTCTTGTCCTCTAGATGAAGCCAAGTGGTCTAATCTAATTGAGATTCGCTGAAATCTTTTTGAAATCTAAAATTTTCTAACACCCACCCCTTTTTTTTACACTTTGAAGGTAAATATGTAAGTTTTTTTTTATTTATTGTAAAAGTTGTCTGTCGGCTGCGGTGGTCTAGAGGTAGCGTGCCCGCCTCTAGATCCGAAGGTCGCGGGATCAGGACGTAAAAATCCTGGGCACGGAGTCCTCCGGGAGGGACTTTAAGCTGGGGGGCCCGTGTCGTAGATTTACGGCACATAAAAGAACTCCAAGCCTAAATTAGAGCCTCTGGACAAAATTTCTCGGCCATTTTACGTCCAAGTAATACCTTAGTTTCCAGAGAGGGGTTAAGGGGCGATGGGCTTACCACCTGTCCCTCTGCCCTCTCTAGAAAATAAGCGTAACAAAATTCCCATAGGTACAGAAACCTCCGCTTGGAGGCCCTACGCCCCAACGAGGGGGCACAGGATTCGAACATAAAAGTTGTCTTGCACTAATCTTTTTTTTTCTGCCATTAGATAAAACCATGTAACTTTACCAATATGAGATTTGCTGAATTCATTTCTGGAATTCAAAATGTACTAATACCCCCAGTTTTTCCTTTATATTTCATATTATAAGTTTGTTTTAATGACAACACAAACATTGTTTTGCACTAACACATTTTTTAGTCCTTTAGATAAAACCATGTGATTTTAACTAAATGCTATGTTAGATATATGCATGTGCATTAGGCTACCTTATATGTGTATGTACAGGTAGGGGAAAAAAAGCGGACCGACTAAAATATCTAAGTTGCCGATATGAGCCACTGCGCATGCCTAGCGGCATTCACAGGATAGCAGGGAATGTATTGAAATTTGTTCTAGTGGCGATAAATTGCTTGAATTGAGAAATAAATTCATGTAATTTGCATAAATAAAATAATGCTAGAATTTATAACAAAAAATGACTTATTTTGAACTTTAGAGGAAAAACAAGCAAAAAGGCAATATTAGGCTCTAACGTAAAAATAGGCTGTTTTAGGTCCTATAAAAGTATCAGTTTTAGGCATAGTCACTTATGAAACATGCATGCATAGGTCAAGTTTTCGTCCATATATCACTTAAGGATTAAAATAGGTTTTTACTTAAAATCCGAAGTCTAGTAATAATTGAGGACCGTTCTGACAAAACTCAACATCTTCATTTTTTGACAAATTCGTTTTTAACGGTTTTAGGTGCTTTGAAATGAGATCTTTAAGGTGGGGAAAAGAGAATATAAGAAATGACAACCTAACCAATTCATTTTGAAGCCTCAATATGCAAGGTTTTGACGAAACTCATCTCCCTCATTTAAGTTTTAATAAAACTCAACATCTCCACTGTGATTTCTCTGGAAATTCAAACAAAATTTCAAATGGTTTAAATGATTAACTACAAGCATGTTCCCGCGGCTTCGCCCGCGCTCATTAGTTCGACCGCTAATTATTTAAAATCATTTTGTTTAACATAAAAATATTTAAAACATGTTTATTAACAAACTAATTTGTCCTGTGAAAAGAGGTATATCACTTCCAAATGTAACATATGAAGTGATTTCCAATGTCCTGTCCTGGTGATGAATTCTTTCTTACAGAGGTTCTTTATAAACTATATTAAGAGCCCTTTCTTGAAAAATATTAGCGCCAAATATCACGACTTTTGACAGTTTTTCACTCAAACTCACGAACGAAAGCGAAAATTAAAAATCCGGTTTCGAGGTGCAGTTGACCACCCTTCAGTCCATCTATGCTTAAAATTTAATATTTCTGCGTGCAGTAGATTTCGCTGGGCATCGCGCACAGACAGACAGGTGCCTGCAGCTTCCCCCGCGATAATTAATTCAGAAATGAACAATTAAGAGCGAATCATTAAAACATATTTATTAACACTGAGTATATAAATGTAAAGAAAAAAATTTCTTATTGAGTATAAAAATGTCATAAAATCAATACAAAGTACACCTATTGTGTAAATATCATAAAGAGCTAAATATAAATTCTGCATGTTAAATGTATAAATGTCTTAAAATATATCAATAAAGTGTGTCCCTATTAAGTATACAGTGTGTTAATAAATAACACCGAAATATTTTACCGGTAAATAGAAAGGACTTAGACAAACAACTTTTATTAGAAGATTTTTGCTCTATGACGTAAAATGTGTATGCTACAGGGCATTAAAGTCATTACAATTAGGTGCTCATAACTCAATAATGTAGGTAGCGAAATAGGGTTAAAATGTTCATTAAATTGACTTCATGCCTTTCTAGTGATCGATAAAAACCTCACTCTTAATCATTCGTCAACCGCTATATCATAATTTAGTGTTTCCATAAACTGCAAAATTTACAGACTAATCACATGACTGGTAACCACTGCATTAGTCTTCTTTTATTCATAACTACTCACTACAGTGTTAAAAGCGAAGTTCCTTTGTTTTGCATTTTTTTTTCTAATGTTAGAAGTCAGTGGCGGCCATGCCCTAGGAGATTTTATGCTCTAATAGGAAGAATTGAATCCATAGAGCAAAAATATCCTAATAAAAGTTGCTTGTCTATGTCTCCTCTATACACAGGTAAAATATTTCGGTGTTATTCATTAACACCCTGTATAAATGTCATAATAATAATTAAAGTGATGGAGAAGCGATGGAGTTGTTGAGCTAGAAAAACTCCCGTAATTTGATAATAATTTATGAGCATTGAACAATTCCAATTTGGATTTAGTTTTTTTTTCAAGATGTGTATGTACTTCAGTTCTTTAACATATATATTTTTTCTGCCTTTCCTATATGTTTATATAAAAAAAACCTTCTTCTGAAAAATTTATGTTTTGGCAATATTGAGTTTTGTCAAAACAGTCCTCAATTGCATTAATTTAAAATGATAATAATTTAAATTATTGACTGATAAAATTCTCCTTATTCCCTCAATTTTCTACTTAACAACTACTTGGGATGACTTTGAAAAATATAACATCACTATTTTATTGTTAAACAGTATAACTATACATGTGTAGTATGCATGCGACTAAAAACCAATGATAAAAAAATATATACATGTGAAAACTATACTTATGCCTATTAAATCATGTTAAATCAAATCATGTTATAGTCTATATTTCTAAATAATCTCAAGTAGTCTTTCATTTTAAGTAGAAAATTGGGGGAATAAGAAGAATTTTATCAATCAGTCATAATTAACCCTCAAAGTAAATATGAATTTTATCAATTTAAATTATATTCAAGTTCAACATTGTTATTTTATCGTGGAATATTTTTGGTAAAAATTTGATGCGCGCTTTACCTGTATATTACTGTAATATTACTTGCCTTGAAGTGTGTGTGTGTCCGGATGATCTGCAAGCGGTGTACTGAAGATACACTGAATAGTCCCGCTGAATGAATGTGTAAGTTATTCCAGTGTCCTTGCAAGCGACAGATTACGTAACACGTCAATTTGTTTGTACTACCAAAGCCATGCGCGATACATAATATGTTTCGTAAATAATGATTACTGATGTATCTGTATATAAATCACGGCCATTTACTCACAGTCAGTCATAGCTGTGCTAGGATCAGAAATCTTTCTACTACCACTATCAGTATTACTACTGTCCGCCTGGGTGGCGCAGTTAGTATTGCGCTGGCTTTCTGTGCTCAAGGTTGCGGGTTCGATCCCGGCTCAGGTTGATGGCATAAATGTGTGCATAAATGCGGGATGTAAAAGAACACCTGCGGGACAAAAATCCGGTACACCGACGATGGTCACAGGCCTAAGTTGCAGTACATCCCCGTCGTTAAATAACCATGTACCAACCAACCGTTACTAGGTAAATCATTTCCGTAACATCTCTGGGATCTGTTATGGGTAGGTTGAGTGCGAGTCTGGAGTCTAGCACGCAGCTGACTCCCCGCCCCTTCCTCTAAACACTTCGCCAACGAACAGGCGAGACCATCGGAACAGGTTTCAGAGCACAAGAGGCGCCTTTTTCAAATAGCAATGGTCAATCTACAATACTTATTTCTCATACCGTATTTAATTTTTTGTCGTAACTGAAATAAAACTGTCGTCTTTATTAGCTGTTGTTCAAATAGTTTTCACCTCTGTTTATGCCGTGAGCCTATCTATTCGTATTTCTGAAGTGCCAACAGCCAGCCACCTTTTACCGGTGTAAGGGGTTTTAAGCCGAAAATACGAAGTATGAAAGAAAGAAAAAATCATAAAATCGTAAACGATACTTACTAAATTAATTCATTAAAATTTCTTTAATAGTAATGCCCAGATAGTGCAATGCTTCTTCTTAATAACTCAACATCAGCTTAAAAAATAGCATAAAACAAATTTTTGTAAGGAAAAGATATTTTCGTACTTTCATCTTAAATATTTGGTATTTTTAATGAACATAACATGCATTATTATTGTAGATGTTAAATCTATTTCATTACAGCTTATACAACAACTCGCTTCGCTCATTGGGGGCTGCGCCCCCAAACCCCTGCTGAGGTTCTCGGGAAAGGTTTTTTAAAAGATCAATGGAGATAGAGTGCGTGTATTTAGTATGCTGTATTGGTTATTACCTTTTTTGCCACAATAAACCTGAAAAAATAAATGTGGGAAGACTTTGGTTTTTTTTTTCGGAATTTTCCCATCGGTTGCAAGCTAAAAGGTATCAGTTTGCCAAGTGTAGTTTTCTAGATCAACTGGCAGTGTACATACATTTATGATGTATTTTATGGAGTAAATTTCAACTGAAATGGACATGATACAAGATGAAATAGCGACTAAGATTCATGGTTTGTAAAGTATTCAATTTGGCATTTGCCTTTACGACCACGGAAATCATAGAAAATACAAGTAAAATTGGTTGTAATATGTTGTCAAGAATGCGGGATTTCATCTCCGAGTTATTATTAAAGAATATAAATTATGAAATTTCTTTAACAGGTAGAAGAAACTTTTGTTAGTTCTGGACAAAAATATGTTAATTGGATTTAATTGTTATGAACCTGAGACTTCAGAACGCAAGTCCAAGACGTTACTATCTCGACCACCCCGTTAGGTTTACGGAAATAATTATTTCTAAACTTTCAGAGCCATACGTGAACACAGTTTGACAATACCGTTGCCATGGAAACCGAGCCCTTTTTCGGGGGTTTTTAGGGCTAAAAATTTAATAAATTTACTTTTTGGAATTATCCTGTGGTTTACAGCCTAAAAGCTATATGTGTACCAAATTTCAAGTTTCTAGCTTATCTGGAAGTGGACAAACATTAATGTCAGTGAGCCGAGCCGAGCCGAGCCGAGCCCTTTTTCGGTAGTTTTTAGGGCTAAAAATTGAAAAAATAAACTTTTTGGAATTTTCTTGTGATTTATAGTCTAAAAGCTATACGTGTACCAAATTTAAAGTTTCTAGCTCATCTGGAAGTGGGCGAACATTAATGTCCGTGAGACGAGCCGAGCACTTTTCGGGGGCTACAAATTTAAAAAAATATTTTTTTGGGGGGGGGGGGGAATTTTCCTGTGATTTACAGCCTAAAAGCTATACGTGTACCAAACTTCAAGTTTCTAGCTCATCTGGAACTAGGCAAACATTAATGTCGGTCAGCCGAGCCGAGCCCTTTTAAGGGAGTTTTTAGGGCTAATAATAATAAAAAATAACGGTTTGGAATTTTCCTGTGAGTTACAGCCTAAGAGCTATAAGTGTACCAAATTTCAAGTTTCTAGCTCATCTGGAAGTGGACAAACATTAATGTCGGTGAGCCGAGTCGAGCTCTTTTTCGGGGGGTTTTAGGGCTAAAAAATAAAAAACTTAAGTTTTAGGAATTTTCCTGTGGTTTACAGCCTAAAAGCTATATGTGTACCAAATTTCAATTTTCTAGCTCATCTGGAAGTGGGCAAACATTAATGTCAGTGAGTGAGTGAGTGAGTGAGTCAGTCAGCCGTGTGACTTTATATTATAGGGATAAGGTACAACAAATTAAAATATCAACATTTTAATGAGTAAACCTATTCACGAAATAGCTTAAATGAAGATTTGAATTATTGTTATAAACATGTTCTATTGAAACGAACACGTTAAAATTGTTTACACTCGATATTTATATTTATAATATTAAAAACACTGTTAATGAAATTAAAATAAAGGCATCCTCAGGAAATGAAAGTTATGCATGAGTACACGCACTTATGGGGACCGATCTGTGAAATATTTATAATTTCTACATTTTTCATTCCATTTTCTTCATTTGTTTTACCTGACCCCGGAAGCATTTAGGATAATCCCTAAAATTTTGAGAGCTGTTAGTTTATTTAATCTTGAAAAAATCATATTTTGTGATTTTATTGGGTTTCATGGTTAAAGATCCTTGGAGTTCAATTTTCAAAATTTTGGAACCGAATTGCAAATTTGCATATTTCATCTCTACACACGTCAAAACCAAAAAGCTGATAGTTTACTATTTCTTTTAGAAATAAAAGTTAACGTTATTTTACTTAATTTTGTCGAGTTTAAATCATAAACTATATATTATAAAGGCATAAATAGCTAATTGTTTTTAATTAACTATTCGTTGAGTTAATTTTACCACTGATAAGTTGAACATTTCAAAGCAATTGATTAAATATTGCTACGCAAGGAATAATTTAAAGTATTTATTCACATAATTTGAGCAGTTTTTTAATACAGTTTAGGTCACCGAAAAAATAACAAATGCATGCTTAAAATATGCGGACTTTTCGTTTCTCAGTTCTACAAACTAAAGTAGAAGCTATTCATCTCCTATAGTGAGATATTTCCCACCTTCCAGACCACGAAATGCCCTACTGTAAGTTTTTGCATTTTTAGAGCGCCTTTATGTTTTCTCCAATAACGTACTAAAATGCGAACTGTTCTGCGAAACATTAAACTTTTACTCTGTATTTTTGTGCTTTTCATTTGTACAACGCTGTGTAATTATTCTTCTTCACTATCTTGAAATTTCAGCACAAGTGCACTGTATTGTTAAAAATCAACTGTAATAACATAGTGCCATCCCCTTCTTTTGTGAAGCAGGTAGAGCAGTTTTGCGAATGAACAATACCTATCATGGAATGCGAGACTACTGACTACTGAGCAGCTAGCCCTGCATATCCCCCACCCTTCGCTGCATTCCTAGGTTCGCTCACTGTCCAGCTAGAGAAACCCAGAGATGTTACGAAAATGATTTACCTTCTACTAGCAGCAGTCGGAAATGTCCTAGATGGCATCACTCCTACATGTCGTTTATTGCTTTGCATAGTCACTTGCTTAATTTTTATTAGGTTGGTTTGTTACCAAATCAAAAACTTGCGAATAAGGTATGTGTACACCCAAGAAAAAATAAAAAATAAAAATAATAATAATTCTGAAAAAAAATTCATTTCTGGAAATGGAGTACTTAGATAGACAATTATTTTCTCTCTCATTTTACATATTAATTTTTAAATTCTGGCTGCTAGTTCCTTAGAGAGAGCCCTTTTTCTAAAAAGCTGCATTTTGCCATGTCCCTTGCTCAGCTTTCAAATTTCAGTATTTTTAATTTTCCCTCTCTGCTAAAACTTATAATTTTGACTATAAGTTGTCACTAATATACTAGTAAGTAAGTGGAGTCATGTACTGAATAAGTACAACCTTTTTGATCGTCCTGTATTCTCGCATATCCCTACATGTGTTTACCATGCCTTTCGATACAAGGTTTGCTTTCCTCTCAATTTCCCGTAAGTAGGCCTAGTAAATCGCTTGGTATTCAATTATTTCAGACATCATAAATCTTCTATAAATTGACATATCAAAATGATTTTGGTGTCATTTTGAAGCTTAAAATGTTCTCTAGTTCTTGACGTGGAGAAAATTCTGATATGTTAATATTCTACTGTGTTCTACATTTTTGTTTATAATGATGTGAACACAAAAATATTTTCAGCTTATTTAAACTTATGTAACAGTTTAAAATCTTAAGTATAAATAAACCTAAATGTCAGGCACTAGACAACTATTCTGTGCATAGGCGTACCGAGGGGGGGGGGGTTTGGAGGTTTGAACCCCCCCCCCCCATTGATTAAAAAAAGGAAAATTGTATAATTTTTTTAAGTCTGCCCATAAATTACTTAATACAAGTATAAAGCGTGGGAAGCTTAAAACTCGTTATTTTGCGTCTTAATTTTTAAAATTTTCCGGGGGAGGAGCCCCGGACCCCCCTCTCCCTGGGGGGTATTCCATACACCCCAGACCCCGCGGATGTTATAACCCCCCCATATGGTCGGCCTGGTTACGCCTATAATTCTGTGTACAAAATAGTGAAAATTTGGTGATTTTTATCTTTCATAGTTTTGAAGTAATCATGTTTCAAGTTTATAGCCAAAATTTTCAAGAAAACAATTTTTACAAACAAATGATAAAAAATTAGAAAACATTTTTCTTGTCAAATGTCTTAATATACAGCTGTATGATAATCTATAAAATAAATGGTGCAAAAATATGTTGCGCAAACTTTCTAGCATATACGTCTTAAAGGCTAGCACAGAAAAAAGAAACTATAGAGACAATTAAAATTTACTTATTACATTTTCATAAAACTAACAAGTATCTAGAACGGAAAGCATCAGGGTCGATCTTTAAGTTCAATAATAATAATAATAATAATAATAATAATAATAATAATAATAATAACAATAACAATAACAATAACAATAACAATAACAATAACAATAATAATAATAATAATAATAATAATAATAATAATAATAATAATAATAATAATTATAATAGTAATAATAATAATTATAATAGTAATAATAATAATAATAATAACAACAACAAAGGCAAAAATGCAGGATACATAGAGATAGGCCTAAAGCCGAACAATAGAAGCAAATGCTGCACGAATGAGCTATTACAAGAGTTTACTGGTAAATTTCAGTGACCAAGAAATTTGATTTGAACCCAGGACCTCTTCCCTATTACCCTATACCACCTCGCTCTAATTGATTTTGGTGTGTTCATTGGTGCCTGTTCATTACGACTGTGGTAAACTGACTACATTTCACAACAATATCTAGATTATAATATTCTTGATACTATGGACAGCAAAAGAATATTCATATTTTATTCAAAATTTTTGTTCTGAAATTCGCATTTAAGTCATATTATTTCGTTTTTATCTTCATATCGATTAATTTTATAAAAAAGTGTGTTTTACAAAAAAATGTTCTTTTTACTTTTCTCTACAACTTGACTCTACTAAGTTTCCATGTATTATTTATTTATTTATTGAATATCCACATTACACAAATCCCTATTTCACCCGAAGGTACATTAGGGTTGGAGATGTCACAAATGTTACTTACAATAGGTTATCCTGATATTGGAATCTGAATGTCTAATATACACTATTTACAATACTGTACAGTTCTTACCAGGCGTAATGTCTACAATAGTCCTACAGTTTCTTATGTCTTACGATATGGTAAGTCTTAAGTTAAAGTTAATTGTGTGAATTCGTTTTTATATAAACATAACCTTAAATTATAGATAAGATATTGTTGGAATAAATAGCTTAACTAAGCAAGATAAAATAAATTAACTGAGCAATACATTAAGTTAGGTAAGTAAATACCCCAATGACTGAATAAAAGTGTGAGAGTTAAAGCTTCGAAAATATTCTATTTACAAACGATTGAAAAAGTTTGTGTCCGTTTTTGTCAGCAAGGACGTGTCCAATGGGACTGACATACTCTAAGTCTATTCGCCCAATGTAATGAAAATAGCCTAGACAAATTGAAAATGGATACGAGTAAAGTACCCTCTAAGTCATTTTTGCAGAAAAACGGATATAACCATTTTGTTAGTCATAGATAAGAGTTTCCAATTTTAATTTTTTTATTAAAATCGTTAGAGCCAATTTTTCAAAAATCAAAATTTTTCAAAACCTAACATGAAAAGTCCTCTTAATATTTCAGTTATAAAACTCAATTTCTGGGCGGTTCGATAAAATTCTGAACACGTCCTTAATTAAAAAAATCCCTTTAGGCAGGCCTACAGGCGGAGGTAGATTTCGAAGTGCTTTTGGTTTAATTTATTGTCGCTGCATAGCACTCTTCTTCTTTAGCCTTGGCATGGTAAACCTGCAGTAATAAGAACTGAATTCGGTAAAGAGGAAGAGCCTACAATCATTTGTTTTGACAACAAGAATAGGATATAATATTCTGGGAGGCCGTGCGCAAGATCAGCTATGAATAAAATTAGCAAAGCCGCTAAACAAGACAAAATTATGATATTATAATAATTCTTTTAAGTGTTATTATTTTCAAACATTAAAATCTCGCGTCATATGAGAGCTATCAAGAAACTATTTATTGATTTGTAGAGTACTCATCAAGAGCTTTTCAACGATACCCCACAAGACGTGGTTTCAAAAGCTTCGAATTTTCATCCCCCATACCCACCCCCACCCCCACCCTCACTCGAACCCCCGAATCGTTGGTGTCACTGTGAACTCCATAGGGAGTACTCTAATTTATTCAAACAAAGTTTCCCTCTATACTTCATAGGGGCCGAGATAAAACTGTTTAAAAAATTTCAACCCCCTCCCCCGACCACCCCCTTGGGCCAATTTTGCTCATTAACGAACTTATCCGAACTATTGGGCCTAGAAATAACATATTAAAATTTGGTTCAAATATCTTCAAAATTACGGCCGCTAGCGTGTAAAGATATATATATATATACATAGGCGTAACCAGGCCGACCATATGGGGGGGGTTATAACATCCGCGGGGTCTGGCGAGTATGGAAGGAGAGGGGGGGTCCGGGGGCCCTCCCCCGGAAAATTTTAAAAATTAAGATGCAAAATAACGAGTTTTAAGCTTCCGGGGGTTCTCCCACGGAAAATTTTAAAAATTAAGATGCAAAATAACAAGTTTTAAGCTTCCGGGGGTCCTTCCCCGGAAAATTTTAAAAATTAAGACGCAAAATAACGAGTTTTAAGCTTCCCACGCTTTATACTTGTATTAAGCAATTTATGGGCAGACTTAAAAAAATTATACAATTTTCCTTTTTTTAATCAATGGGGGGGGGTTCAAACCCCCAAAACCCCCCCCTCGCTACGCCTATGTATATATATATATATATATATAAATATCACAATTTTTTTTTTTTTGAACGGGCGGTGGTTTCTTACTTAGGGGAGCATGAAACGTAAAGATATGAAAGAATTTTTCGAAAATCATAAGGTGGTATCCATTGCAATAGGTAGATTTTTCTTCGAAATCTACCTAAAAAATGAAGTAAATACAATGAACCGTTTACCCGCTATGCTTGTCCACGGATAGACGGACAGACGGACAGATGTGATTTCAAAAACACTTTTTGTCGGTTTCTAGGCATCGTGAAACATGCTTTCCCGGTGTTATATCGATTTCGATGTTTTGTCACGATCACGATACTTTCTCTATACTACGTATATGCGAGAAAGTAAATTTGAGAATCCTAATGCTTAAAAATAAAATTTTCATACCTAGGTTGCCTGTTTGTTAAACAACAGGCGAATAAAATATTCACGCAGAATAAGGCACGCAGGTTTACAGAGGCGCCGCTTTGTTACGTAATAGAACAATGGACACGAAATCGCCTCTTACGTAACACAGAAAAGAAGCTAAAGCAAGCCCATTTATTTTCAAGTTAAATCTCTTAGTTTTTCCTTTAAACTCCATATCACTTATGTTATTGTATGAGTTAAGTGCAATGGAGTTTAAATACATATTTCCATAACCACATTTTGGGAAGTAGGCTAAGTGTTGTTCCAAAGTTAACATAGAATAGAAACAACAAGTTACAGTATTTAAAAAAAATTATCTTAGAACCTTACATATTTTATTATATTGAAAACGCTAATTATTAGGGCAAGACATTAAATAACAATAAAATAGTGAAAAAATACAAAAAAGTCTGATGTGATGAAAGTCACATAACTTCCTCTGTCAAAATAAAAGTTAGCAGTATTCACATATCCTTGTACAGAATCGCAAGACAAAATTTTTCGCTAATTATGCTGTAAATACCTTATAGCCCCTCATTTGAATGTTGCGACTAAAAACACAGGCTATGGACAAACTAAAAAAAGAAGAGAAAACAAGTCACTGCAAACGTTTATTGAACTTTCCGCCATTCAGAATAATTTCCGAAATTTATCGGATATTCCCCTCAGATATTTCTTTACTGTAAGCATGGCCAACAGTACATCTTTCTCACTTCAAGTGCTTATATAGAATAAGAGGCCGTGAATGTCCGCGTATTGAGTTGTTCACCAGGCAAGACAGAGTATCTACAAACAGTGGGCAGTTTACAACCACCATTTAGAATTATTTTTGTTGAAAAAAAGTTTCAAATAAAGTTTTAGCTCTTGGTATAAGCACTCCATGTACAAAATTTAAAGGAAATCGTTAGAGCCGTTTTTGAGGAAATCGTGACAAACGAAAATTTATTCGTGTAAAGTCCCCTTAAAAGTAAATGAAAGTTATCGCCACTCTTCATGTCACAGCCTCAGAAGGTACCTAACCTAAATACAAAATTTTGTTTTCGTACGACTTTCCGTTACATGAGGCCGTATTTCAAAGAGCGTGTATTCACAGTGGATGGCTTATATTCAGAGAATTTTTTCGAAAAAATGCTTCAAATAAAAGTTTTAGCTCTTAGTATAAGCAATCCATGTGCAAAATTTAAAGAAAATCGTTTGAGCCGTTTCCGAGAAAATCGCGGAAAACGAAAAATTCTTAGTGTAAAGTCCCCTTAAAAATAAGAGAAACTTGTCGCCAATCTTCACCTCACATCTTCGGAAGGTACCTGACTCAGATACGAAATTTTGTTTTCATACGATTTTCCATTTTTGAGCTAGCCTGTTCACAGATATTCCACACACACAGACACAGACACGCACACACACACACTGACACACAGACACGCACACACACACACTGACACACAGACATGTTCCCAAAAATAGTATTTTTGGATTCAGGGGGCCTTGAAACGTGTATATGTTAAAAACTCAACTTCGAATTTGGGGGTCGAAAACAATACTTCCTCTACCTACGGGCAGAGGAAGTAAAAAAAAAAAAAAAAAAAAAAAAAAACACATTTATGACTTAAAAATACCGTAGTGAAAAATGACACAAAGTTAAAAAAGTTTGCCATTATTACTTAGAATGAATTGCTAATTGCTGAAAGCAAACCTGCGTTATATATGATCTGACAGTATGAAACACACTTATTTTGTTACTAAAGAAGTAGGTAAATTTATACAACTTGTACACCTTTAGCGAAAAAAAAAAAAAAATTCTGAACTGGCATTCTCATCAAAATGCTTCTAGCAAATATGTGCCATGTAAAAAGAAAGAAAAATAATTCTTTATTGCTACAAGACAAGCTGCTATGATGTTTACAATAAACCTTGAATTAAAATGAACTATGGACACTTGGCGGTGATGCTCAAATAAAAACGATTGTCTGTTGTCTGAAAGTAATGATTTGTAGATGGAAAAGTTCCTCTCTACCATCACTGAAACATGACCTAAACATGCCGAAAATGGCCTAAAAATTGCCAAAGATGACCTATGTCTTCAAAATGACGAAAATTGCAAAAAAAACAAAACAAAACAAAACAAAACAAACAAACAAAAAACAAATTGCCCTTATTTAATCGATTATTTCATGACATAAATTTATCTTTTAACCTTCACATAAAAAGATGCAAAATCATCAAATGCCTTGCCCTACTGATTATAATGATGAATGCATGGAGGCAGGGATCTAGAGGAGCTAACTAAGAAACGAACCTGTGCTATTGAACTGGAGGCGGCTGCTAAGTGCATTTTCTGCTTACTTTAAAATCGAACAAGTACTTACCCACATCACTGCCTGAAACCCTTTTCTTCCATTTACCAGGAGTTGTATATTCGCTAGAAAATAGCCCGTGGCTTTGCAACGGTTAAAATGATGCTTAAATACGAAACTTACACGTCTAGAATCCTGAAGGCACTGACAATACATTTACAAAAGTCAGCGCTGGCTTTATCAATTTTCATTTAGAATATAATTCGTTCCTACCAGTATGTATATTTCAGGAATTAATTATATCATAAGTTTTATGCAGTTCCAAAGCTACCTGTGAACACTGATAATACGTATTGTTTCTCAACTGTTTGTTGACAGATGAATATGATGTGAATTTGATTTGATAAATTCAGTTTAATTTTCATAAATGATCTAATTTCTCAAGGGAAGGATACTTCCAGGGTTAAACTATCAATATATTATAGCTGGTGCCCGCCATTATTAATTGTCTCCAGGATTTTTAAGAAATTTACACTGGCAGTTTATTAAAAATGTTTGTGGTTCAGAGCTATGAAACTTGTAAGTAAAAATAAGGCCTTCGTGTTCATTTCAGTTAGGTCTTGTATAATAAAGAAACGGTTTTCCTAATTTTGTACTCTTCGTGAAAGTTTAGACTGCGAGAAACGAACATCGCCGAGTATACCCGATGTCTCACGAAGTGAGGGAGTGAGCACGCTATTTAGGACCGTAGAATTGTATAAGAGTAGATATTTTAAAGTAAATCAGAATAAGATATTCTATTATGTTAAATACAATTACGTAAACTGGAACTGATTTATTTATTGAAGATTGTACCAAATGACGTCGGCCGCGATGGTAAAGAGGTAGCGTGCCAAACCGGCCGCGGTCGATGGATTTTTTCAGGACGGAAAAATCCTGGGCACGGAATCCTCCGGCAGGGAATTTAAGTTGGGGGAGACGTGGCTTAGATTTATGTAAAAGAACTAATTTATTTGTTGCCTTATTGTTCTTAAGAATAAAATGGAATATTATATTGCGTATATATGTCTCACTTTGAATTCAAACACCATAGAAACTGTACCAGTCATGAAAATTAGTTGGCTACGCCTACTACTGGATTGACCTGGTTTGGTTTAGGTAAAACAGGAAGGCCATTTCAATCGATGTTACAGCACAGTATTTGCAAAGATATGTTCAGTCGGTCAAATAAAAAACGTCGGGACTCGTATGCTGTTGAAATTAAAGTTTTGACGCATTAGTTCACAAGTTTCCTATAAAAAACACAAAATACAGGTCATTTTCGGAACATGTGAGGCCATGCGGCAGGAGGGAAAATATGAACAAGGAGGGAAAAAATGAACAACGCGGAAAGCGCAACACACGATATTCAACTTAATGCATTGTCATAATTCATTTTGCTTTGTGTCATCGCCACATACAAATGCTAACGTGAGAGAAAGTGTAGTTAGGGCTGTAATTGACCTGCATTTTTCGGCCTCTGAAGCAGCGAGAAGGTTCCATATTTATGAAAGAGCAGCTCAGAGGAGGGAACTTTACTATAATGCGACCGGAAGTTTTCATAGCAAACGTTGATCTGGCCGGACGCGTATTTCGATGCTAAGATTGGTTGCAGAAGTTGAGCGTAAGTTATTGATTTTGCACTAGAAGTACCGGTATTATAAAATAAAATCTTAAAAAAATGCTCCTTGAATAAACATATTCCTCGCGAATCTATTAATTATTAATAATATAAAAATTTGCAACCAAGAATATGGCGGATTTGAGGCATATAGCCACAGCCTTCTATACATGTTTGTTTTGGAACAAAACTGACTAAATAATCAAGAAAATACATGGATAGACAAGAGGCGTGTGTGAACCTAACCTTAAGCCTCCCTGTACATGCGCATATGCTCGTTCGTGATACTTAATTAAATACCGCCCGACGTTTTTTATTTGACCGACTGTACCATCGTTCATTCTTCAAATAGATCCCACCTATCTCTCGTTAATCACTATGTTCGCGGTTTTCTCACTTTACAGCTTCTTCATGGCCGGTTAGCATCTTACCTCGGTACAAGTCGAAACCGACCATGGTGCAACGAAAGTATGACTTGACCTGGGTAAGTTAGCTACTTTACCACGGTATTCTGAATACCGAGGTTGGTGCACTCGACTATATTACTGTTACAACAGGCTACCTGTCGTAAAAAATGTAGAATGTCCACATCTTTCTAAATATTTCTGTTATCGAGTAAAGCATGCCATAGTTAGGTATAAAAAAGATTTAAAATATAGTAACCCTACTTGCTCGAAAGTGCTGTTTTAAATCCCGAGAAGGACTTCAGTTTTTCCATGTAAGTTCATTGAAGAACAGTATTTTTGAAGTAATACCTTCAAATTATTTGTAACAAATCCATCTTTCAGGGATAATTGGAAGTAGGCTATTGAAATTTGAAGAAATTTGCTTGCGATACTCCGCAGGTAGCTTCATAACCCACTACTAAAGATAAAAAAATGTCGACGTTCACCGATGAAAAGAAGTAATGAATACACTCAATATGACCACATACAGAGCTGGAGTTCCCGAAGTATCTGTATCTGGTATCCTATATCACCTATGTTCAGGCGAAGGGTTTCAGTTACTTATGTGAATTTAGTTACGCTTATTTTCCGAGAAGGCAGAGTGGCAGGTGGTAAGCCCATCGCCTCTCAACCCTCAAGTGGAAAATATGACTGCAAATAAGTCTATAATGACTAAATATGACCCAAAAATCCTAAATATGACTTAATAAAATAACATATTTTCAAAAAATATATGTTCCACTTTAAAATGTTTAAAAACGCCAATTTCTTACATCACATGAATTCAATCGGATATCCACTTTTTTAACAATTTTTTTAATTTACAGTTTTGCTTATAATGAACTTCTATTTTTAAAGAATTTGCTCATTTTTTCTCGCTTCATCAACTCCAAATAATCGTAATATATTGTAGATCTTACGTGTCCCTATAAAATATGAACAATTGAATTAATTTTAAAATTTAAGTTACCTATTAATTTGACACAAGCATTAAATTAATGAAAATGAAATAAATATCAAATTTAACTCGACGATGTAGTGCATAAACTGTATAATTGTGCTCCTTTACCAAATTTATAAAAGAAATAAGACGTTAAATTACAAATTTGGCTAAAATATGACCATGGCCACAAAAATGACCAAAATATGACTGTATATGCAAAATAGAAACGTTCCGATTAGGATAACAAGCGAGCAATTCCTGATTAACTTGTGTTTGCGGCAAGGATGCAGGTCAGGATAAAAATATGACATGTCATAATCATCCGGACCCTACTTATCACATTAGCACATTATCAGAACAAAACAATTACGGGTATTTTATATGCAATGGAATTCTATTATAATAGGTTAAGAAATATGGGGTTTAGTTTCCCACTGTACTGGATTTCAACACGCGATGTTCTGCGTTGGTATGCGGGCTCTGGCTTGCAGACCAACACTCCCATTGGCTGCCAACGACCTTGCATGTCATTGGTCTGTTCCATACGATGCTGCCAACAATTTTAAGCGCGCGCTTTTAAATTCCTGCGCAGACTGGATTCCCGGGTTTTATAATTGTCCTATATTGAAGAAGGGGGTTTGGGGGCAGAGCCCCAAGAAATAAAAAAACGATAGGTTAGGCATTTTAGGTTAGGTTAGGTTAGGTTAGGTTAGGTTAGGTTAGGTTAGGTTAAGTTAGGCTAGGCTAGGCTATGCTAGGGATGTTGGCTCCAGTTTAAAAAGGGTTTGGGGGCCCGTGATGTTTTAGACAGTGATAGTGATTGACCCACCACAGACGCTTATCATATTGGCAACCCTGATTCCAGCACCACGTGACCCGTCGGTTTCTTCCCAGCATGCACCTGCGCTGTCTCGAGCAGCCGATTCTGGTGTCTGCACTTTCTTTCCGAGCGCCATTTTAGGTTAGTTTTCTGTGAACTTCTTACCGATTTTACCTATATTTAAAATATTATTAGAAACGAAATGTGCCTATAATGTGGATTCTAAACCTTCTGGAGAATAATATTACATGAAATTTGACCGTTTTTCATGTGCAAAAAAATATTAACCAATCCAGTACAGTGGTAAATATGTAATTTACAATAAGGAAGGATACAATAATATTGTCTGCGGCACTATTTCATTATATAAGCTATATTTACATGTAATTAACACCAACTGGACAGATAATAGGATACTCTTTGATAACATTATCCATAGTTGGAATAATACCAACAACATTAAACAACACATAGGCCTATTGCTGACAGCATTTAGACTGACTAGAAACAATTAATCTTCTTATCATACAGTTATCATGTCCTTGACCTCTGCGATATTCTATGTAACTCCTCGGAGTAAGACATGGCTGCGATCCACTCCGAGTTGTGATACATTAAAAATACTCCATGAGTGTACGAAGCTCGGGTTTATACCCGATTTGGAAGAAAATATCCTTTATAAATGTCAGTTTTTAAGAAAACTTACTGTATATTGGTAACTCTTGTGTAACATTGACTCATAGCAACGACGGGCAGGACGCATTCATTCTTCATGCAATCCCAGAGATCTCTTTTATGTACATTAATTTGTTAATTAAAAACTCACTCCTTCCACTCTACTACTCAAGTCATGTTGTATGGTCCTTAACAGTCCTTAATAACTAGGAAGAATTTCAGTCACATACATGAGTAATCATATTTTCTTGGAGAGCAAACGTGATATTTATAACGTAAACAAGTGATTTAGGGGTGTATGTTATTTGCGCCACGGTTGACACCGAATTTGAAATAGAATATAAATGAGATATGTAAACTGCGCCACGGAGATATGTAGGTCATTTCAAGCAAAATATAATTCGATGTTCTACCACGCTTCTCCCAACATCTTCCTTATGTTAGATGCACTTCTCCAGTTCCAAACAAGTGCCTACATAAAACTGAGAAGTATTGAATAAGGGATACCAATAAGAAAAACAGCTAAAATAAATTACAAGTATTCTCGTCTACTCAAGTGGAGAGAACAATCCCGTTCTGATTTTATTAAGAAGGCGTCATATGAGAACAAAGTGCTCATTTAAAAAAAATTAGGGTAGTGTTTTTAACAATTTTATAAGTGACGGAGCGTTCATGCAAAAGGAATTAGGGTATTGTTTGTAACATTTTTAAAAATGACAAAGCTACTAAGCCTAACATTTTTAACCACAACTATGCAATTTCATAGCCAGTCCTAAATCTGGAGAAGTGGGAAGGAAAATGTTAGTGCGTTAGTATGACGGTGACGCCATTTAAATGTCGGTGGGGCAGTTTACATATGTCGGTGGGGCAGTTTACATATGTCGGTGGCGCAGTTTACATATGTCGGTGGCGCAGTTTAGCCTACATCGTGTAGGTTGGGGGAAAAGGTAAAAGTGGCGCAGATTACCTTTTCCCGTGATTTAGTACTAAGATAATCGACCACTTCACTATATTGACAACTGATACACTCAATTCTATACACTACCTTGTTCAATTTACATTAATTTTCAACACCTCTGAGAGTGAGACCTACAGGTATGCTTTAAGATTATAGCATGTCTCGTATAGTTTGACATTAAATATAAAATACTTATAAATTGTCTTCGTAGCGTATTTAACTGGGGAGACTGCACAGAATAACATTCAGATGAACAAGTTTTCTTCCAATATGCACTGTCTTTACAGCTCTCGTGCAAAGAAAACTGCCATAATTTATTTCCTCTTATCATATTCCATGCCTCATGAACTATCACAAGCATTTCGCTATGACTATCTATACTGAGACAGTACTTCACAAATGAAAATATATTATTTTCACAAAACTTGCGACTCCATAATCTTGATTTAGACAAATTACATCCTCAGAAGATCGTAGGTCGATTTGAATTATAATACTCATTTTTTTTTTTTACATTTCTTAATGATAAGAATACTGTTTACATATATGCATTTTCATAAATATTACATAGGTAACCAAATAAATTAAAAGATGAAATATACATAATTATTAAAAATTAAAAACAAATAAAATATTCATAATTATAATAAAAACGACTATTTAATCAACGAAGTGAAAACGTCAACTGTGTTACTTTGACCAAATTATCTGCGTAGGCTGTGGATTAAGGTGTTAGACTCTTATTATAAGGGTGTTGAGGAGCTTGTATTCTCAAAACAAGAGCAATTTTAGTTATTAAGTGCCAGAATGGTACCGTACTTTCTGAGATTGTGTGGGGGACGGGAAAATGTATGTCCGTGTGCCTGTACGCGCGAAAACTCAAATACGCTTTATCGAATTTTCATGAAACTTTGTATACGCATTTATAACGTCCATGGAAAGAAGCTTATTGATTTTAGATTAAATCGTATGAAGGTAGCGGATTAATGCCCAATTTAGCGCCTATTTTATGGTAATATTTTAGAAAGAATATTTATCAAATGGAAATCAGTCCTCATTACAATATGTTGTTTTACAGTGTTCATATAGGGATTTGGAAGATGCAATACAGTTAGCTTTGACAAATAACACTACCCCTTCACATATGTTTATCAAACTTTAGACGTTTGTTCTTCCGTAAGATCTGCTTAATGAATCGGTCTGGAGATTACAAAAATATATTTTCTACTGATCATAATTGCAATTATTACTGATAAATAAAGGCATCTAACACCTTAACCTTATAGGAAACGTAGATAATTCAGTGAAAGTAGAATACGTCTCACACTGAAGTACGATTGAGGTTCGGCTATTACCTGTGCATCTGTTTCTTTCACCCGATAAAGGGCATATACTACGATCTTTAGAAAAACCTCTGGATGAAATTAATATAGGAGATTGCATACTTGCCAGGAAATTAGATTATAAACGGACCTTCAGATGTGAAGAAAGCCTACAGAAAGCTGTTTTCCAAATAGGCTGAATCCAGATGTTAATAGTATTTATAGGCATTATAAAAAAAGACTATAAGCAACTGAACGAAATAATCCACTTACAGACTAATTCTGGGCCTGTATAAAGACATTTTCATTAAAATTGGTTATTCTAGCACAGTGGTTCCCTAACTTTTTTGTCCTGGGACCCACTTTCACCAAGAAATTTTTTTCGCGACCCACTACTACATAACGATAACCAATATAGGCTATATAAAATGCAGCACATGTTTTTCATATGCCTTTCAATAGTTTTATTGTATTAAAATGCCCTGCTGAGAAAACACAGTTGAAATAAAAATGGCAAAGGTTATTTCAATAAAGAACCTTGTCCAACTAGTACATTTTACTTTTAAAAAATTGAGATTTGTGAAACTGTTGTCTTTTATTTACAAATTAAATTAAATTAAACACTCTTCCCTTATATTGAAAGCAAGTTTAATTTTTCTCGCCCTTTTCGCGACCCACCAGTGGGTCGCGATCCATAGTTTGGGAACCACTGTTCTAGCACATAGGCAATGATATTTAGGTGCCTTTGAGATATTCTACAATTTTTAAGTTCACTAAGATTTATATAACCATAAAACCATGAACACATATACCACACAAGGAGTTATATACAATATCAACACATGGGTACCCTTGAGATGGGTATCCATCTCTAAACAACCAACATTTAGAACACAGTGAAATGCTGTACATAATATTCAAGTATAATTTGCTGTATTATTTATAAAGATATAGATTAATCTCTTAAAGTTTTCGTTCTAAATCAAGTGCTTATATTATCATTTACTGAACGGGAAAATAACATTTGAATTAAGTATGTTTGACTAAGTATGTTTGACTGGATATGGTCCTCATCAAAACTTAGGCTACCTTAATGCCGGTTGTCGACCAAGAGCAAAGCTAATTAGTTTAGCTTAGCTCACATACAGTGCGGGATTTCATAGGTAGTTGTGCAGACAAAACTACCTATGAAATCCTGCACAACTATATATGAAATCTCTCACTGTATGTGAGCTAATTTAAGCTAAGTTAGCTTAGCTCTTGGTCGACAACCGGCATAATTCCCATTACAGGGGAAGGAAGTAGCAAATGGCCAACTAACATGATTATCTCATCGATTCTTTTAAAAAGAAAGTTTTATGCAGGAGTTGAAATTACAGAATCCAGTTCACGGACTCTTACAACTGATGAACTACCATATGTGTCGTATTGCAGGGAAAATTTGAGAAGACATTGAACGATGCGATGTATTCAATAAAACCTGTGTGATTTCAAATGGTATTAATCTTTCGTAGGACACATTTCGGATATCAGGCAAGTTATAAAGGGAAACGATGTGAAACATCACACGAATTTAAAGTTTATGAACGAAGCTATTTTAACGGGCTCAGTTTATTCCAGTGCCCTATTTCATCAAGCTCTACAGGTGTGACAAATATGACGACAACAACGAACATATGAAGCAAAATTAACTCCAAGAGACAACTTATTTTGATTTACAAAAAGTGCAAGACAATGTTAAAGATAAAAATTGTCTCCTAATTTAAAATTGATTTTTCTCAACAATATTTCTCTGCAATTAATTTGCTTTTAACCGATTATTTTGAGATTTTCAAAGAAACCCCTAAATACATCAGCGAATAGCCTACTCTTATATTATTTTTGTAATGTAATGTTTTTCAAAAGTAATAAATTGTTAGAACGAACTGTTAGACCATACTGTTTCCAATTTAAACTTAAAAGATAGCCTATTGTTTTACTTCTAAAACGTTAATCTGGTGACGAAGAAAGTGGCAACTTAGTTTGTTTAAAGATTCATCTGTGATTTTATTCCAGAAATTTGAAATTTGCTGTGCAAGGGCCATTTAATATGAAACAGATAACAATGTCATAAAATATGTTTTTTTTTTTTTGCAGGATCCAATAGATCTACAGCCTTCATAATGTAAAAGTGGTGAGTAATTTTGTAATCACATAAAAAATAAGAAAATACAACAAATGTAGAATTTCTCAATCGCCCTTAATGATATCAAAATATATTTCAAGCGTGATAAATATATTCAAATATTGAATATTTTCGAAACTTTCATATGATTGTATTTAAGAACGTGTTAATGAATTTCATTCTTCCAGTAAGGATGTAGTATCTGTTTAAAATCTTGATAAAACACACAAACTTAAACCCTTCATTAATGTCTTAACTATCTTGTGTGTTATCAAGATTTTAAACGGCGTATTTAAAAACATTAATTTATAAGAAACATAGTTGCCTTAAACTGCAATTTTTTTCCCCATGAGAACGCTTGTAGGATGGTCTGGTCCTATGCGGTAACTGTATGGCCTTCCCTCGAAGAACAATTCGTCATGATTGACAACAGCGAGCTGATCCCAACCAAGGGAATTCCCAATTTTCTGCGAGATGCTGGACGTGAAAATAGCCATGACTGCCTGAACCTTAGGGGGTGGGTTATTCTTCCATGGGTTGGAGTCATCCGAAAGCGGGGCGATTACGTCTTCGCCCTTTGCCAGGGCTTTGGCAACTTCTTCTGTTGCATGTACCAGACGACGACCAACACCGCGTCCGTAAAATTCTGTGTTGGTGGCCAAGAACATGTGTTCCAAAACACAGCTTACACCGTAGTGAGCGAATACGTCTACTCGCCCTTCAACCTGTAAACAAGAAACAATATAATTGTAATATTGGAAGAAATGAAATCAGGTAAACTCATGTAACAAAGGGCCAGAATGCTTTCATTTAATCAGTGATCATTGAAATTATGATATGCAGAAAATAAGTTATTTTTAATCGATTTCCGAGTTAAGCTCCTGATCGATTCAATAAGCAAGCCTTGCGGAAGAACAAAGGTATAATTAAAAAAAAATATCAGATTAATATCGTCCAGCAACAGCAGAACTATACAGATTTGTGATATCTTAACAACCGCACACTCACATAACAATAAAAAAATTTTAAAAATGTTAAATTGCTCGGCTACGGGATTTATACCAAGAACCTCCAGAATGCGAATCCAAGACGTTACCATCTATGTTTAACGGTCTAGTTTGGTGAAGGAATATGTCGGTATTTGTCAAAGCTACCTGTATTGCTACTTCCAAAGCCGTAGGCCTATATGAACACTGTAAAGTACTATGATGCCATGAGAACTGATTTGCATTTGATAAATTCTTTCTAATATATTACCATAAAATGAGCACTTAATTGGGCATTACTCCGGTACTGGTCAACGGATTTAGTTCAATATCAATAGGCTTCTTCCCATGGACATTATAAATATATTTACCAAGTTTAATGAAAATCCGCTAAAGCGTATTTGAGTGTTTGAGCGAACAGACATCTTCCCGTCCCCCACACAATCTCATAATGTACTATTCTGGCACTTAATAAGCGAGTAACTAAATTATGGATAATGTGAAAACATGCCGGTCTCCATAGCCGCGGTAGCTAAGGCGTTGCCTTGGAGCCGTGGTGAAGGAGTCTGGGAGTTCGAGTCCTCCCTCGGGCATGGGTGTTTGTGTGTGATAACGAAAAATCTTACTGAAACAAGAAAAATAAAGAAAGAAAGAAAAAGAAAATAGAAAAAGAAGAAAAAACAGTTCAATTGTTAGATGAAAGGCCAATCCCCTTTCCAGTTTGTGACGTCAGAGAGAGCAATCCTGAAGTAATGGCGTCACTTCCGGTTTTGGATTGTTGGCGGGGGTTTAATCGAGCCCACTTCCAGTTTTCGCGCCTTCCTAGGCCCTTGTGCCCCCCACTACTGGTAGTGCTATGGTCTTAACTTAGCGACATCTATCCGTACTTTGATCACGTCATAACCCCGTTAAGCCGTTCTCTATCCCCCTGTGTTACGTATGTACGCACCTGAATTTAAGCTCTTGAAGAGGTCTTACATCATCATGCACCCCAATAGAGTCCTTAAAAATATTGGCAATTAGAATAATTGCACTCTTACACATAAGCTATGTGTCGATTGAAAATTTGACATTCGTGGTAGGTATTATGAAGCATTTAAAAATACAAGAGCAAGATAAGTTTGTAATTTCGTTGCATGTAAATTAAGGATTTTAAATTAAAGCTCAGGTTTAGAAAGGGCAAGGCGCAAAGACGTGAAAACCAACAACCGGAAGTGCCGTCATTACTTCCGGGTGGCACCCTCTGACCTCACAAATCGAATGAGCCTCCCATCTAACTACTCAGATCACTAGGCTTGGTAGAGTTTTCATACTAAGGATAGGCCTAATCGTGAAAAAAAATATTCCATCTGCTACCGTGTAACGAAGTCTGTCTAGCTCATTGGTAGAGCTTCGGCAGGATTATTAGAAGGTCCGGCTACTATTAAATTTCTTTATACCTAGGCCACCAGAAGATGAACTCAAGTTTCATATAGTCACGTCAGATTTTTACTCAGTTTCTCTCTCTACACATTTTTAGTGACCTAATATACTTACTGAATTTTTGAATTACTGGTACTTTCAAGACCAAACTGATTTTCTTTACAAGTCACTTACAAATAAACAAATGACTTGTGTGTTTACTGACCTCCGTAAGATAATTGATAACTTCTTTGAAGGATGGGTCGTGGTCTTTCTCCTCTCGTAACTGATCCAAAAGATTCTTCTCACCCGGGGGAGTGGGGACCTGTGGGGAACAACACATAATTTGTTACAAATTAATGCATTATATCACTGGACTGGATAAATATGATTACAAAACTATCTTAATTGGAGTATAAAGTTCTTTCGTCTTGCATTCTAATTCGTTATTTAACTTGTCATCTACAAAGATCAGCCAGACATGTAACCATATTATCATGCTTCAATGTTCAAAGTGACTTACTTCTAGTTTATTTTTTATTTTATTTTTTATTTATTTATTTTTTTAATTTTTTAATTTTTAGTTTAGTTAGCAAATACATTACAAAAGCTTTATTTCCTGAACTATGTTAATCCCATCTTGAACAAACATGTTCATGTCGATGTTATTTTTAAATTTAGAAAAATAGAAACGTAAATTCGAAAAAAAAAAATATAAACATGGCACTAAAAGACCTGGAATCACATGAATAGACTGAAGACATTTGACATTAAACAAACCTCTTGTATTAAATGAACTTAGCATTCACTAAGGGCCGATTGTATAAACAGTTTGATCTTGGATCAGAGACTAAACTGATCTCAGTTCACGCTGAACTCGGAAATTTTTGTTGTATAAACGCTAATCTGAGATCAATTCTGAGATGAACTAGGATCAATTTTGACTGGAGAAATTTCTCCGATCAAACTAGCTGATCTCAGTTCAAGGGGCTGTTTTCGTATTTGAGACATAAGATTAGTTCATTATAAACATAGTATTAGGCCTACCTGTGTGGTTACGATAAATATAAAGAAAATACACAATAGACAACTTCATATATTTCTAGTTATATGCAGTTGTGCGTACATTTCTTGCTATAAACTAGTTGTGCGTATATAGGTTATATTTTAGGCTCCTTATAATGTAGTGTATCATAACTCTACAGCATAATCTGCACGTTATTATTATGTTGCACTAATTACTATAATACGAAAATAACCCTTGCACCACAATTGCAACTAATACGAAAGGTAGGGTAAAGGAGAAAAGAGATTGAATAGTAGAAAGGAGAAAAAAAAAATTTTCAACGCTGCTAAGAGACATAGGAGAGACATAGGAGACTATGGTGGAACTACTGTACTAGGAAATCTCGAGTGGGAGGATCCTGTTTTTGGATTTTCCCCAAATGCTTTCTTCGTTATCTTTCTTTATGTTACCTATTAACTCTTTCAGAACTGATATTTTACATTGTAATAAGACAGTCATGAGGTAAAAACTTCAGTGGGCTATTAAGTTTAAAATCCATAGAGAAAAGTTCAGTGGAATAGGCTACCTGGTTTCCATGAATGACAAACATAACAGATGAACAAAAATTCCTTAAGTTTTACATCTCCGCTCTTAGCCTATACAATTTATGAGACGAAGCATTTATATGTCCTTAGCCGTGAAAATGTTAAGCCGATTTATAACGCCAGGAATGAAATTACAAGAACATTTTTCATCGCATTTTCCTCTTGCACGGATATTATCGCATCCGTCTTTTTGGATTCTATAATATCTTTATATTTTACCAAGACAATTTCAATTAGGAACGATCCTTTTTCTGCTAAATTTCGATCATATTTCCCCTTCCTTTCGCATAACACAGTCTGAATACGGAGGAAAACAGAATAACAATGCCCTCGCCTCGCGATACTCATCTGTTTTTGCGATGTTGCCAAGTGCTCATGTATGAACTAGGATCAAAATTGAACTTCAATTTGTTGATCTTACATTAGATCAGTGTTATACAATACGACTCGAGCCTGAACTCAGATCATTTTCTGAACTTAGATCATAATTGATCTCCAGTCAGTGATCTTTATACAATCGGCCCTAAATGTGTGGAATATGTTTGTCCTATCATATTATAACAAAATCTTAATACCGTATTTTTCGGACTATAAGACGCTCGGACCATAAGACGCACCTTGATTTTAGCTTGGAAATTGAAGGGAACAAGTGTAATGTGGTTCTAAACGAAAATTCGTGAAAGGTTAAAAATACTTTTACACCGTGTTACAATCAATACAGCATATGGTAAATGTAACGGAACAAGGTTGTTTAGATGACATTGCTTTCATTTAGACCATCTCTTGTTAGGAAAGAACGCGTTGTATACCTGGATTCTGACTACTCTCAATTTATGATTGTCACAATTAGACCGAGTCTGAGCCACAATTTCCAAATTCATTTAATGTTGTAAAACACCTTGTTTATGATTATGGTAATAACGGCAATAGGCCCATTTACCGTATTTTTTTTTTTTGTTTTTTAGTTTATTTCGGACCATTAGACGCGCTTAACTTTCAAGGCTCTGTTTTCAATTAAAAAAGTGTGTCTTGTGGTCCGAAAAATACGGTATCTCTCATTAAAATAACATTTTATATGAACTTCTTGTCCCCACGGTTTTGTAAATTTATTCATTCGTCTAATTTTTCAATGGCTAATAAAAAGCATAAGCTGAAATTTAAGATTCCATTTTTTAATTAAAATGAGTTAAGTGCCGGTACATTAAATTCCATTTTTGTGAACGTTTTATTTCATGGAAAAAAAATACTTAAAATATGATCTTCAGTCTTCATATATGTCAAATGGGACATTGAAAGGAAGGATAAGAAAAAAATTCTAGGTAGCTTAATGCAGAGGCGTAACGAGGGGGGTTTTGGGGTTTGAACCCCCCCCCCCATTGATTAAGGCTCGGTTTTAGGACCTGTACTCTTCATTATTTACATTAATGATCTTCCAGGCTATGTTCAAGATGATTATCAACAGCCGTATATGTTTGCAGATGACCTCGCCGTAAATATCTGTTCTAATGATGTGGTAACAATGCCTCTGAAACTTGATGAATTAAACAGTAAAGTTCAAGAATGGTGTAATGCTAATTTACTGTCCCTTAATTCTGATAAAATTATAGATATTAGATTCAGTTTAAGTAATAGTGAAATTTCAGATATCCAGACAAAATTTCTAGGCATTTACCTAGAACCGAGCTTGAACTGGAATTCGCATACTAATTTTATAGCAGGAAATAATATGCAAAGGTTTATATATGATTAGAATCCTAAAGAACTGTGTATCTTCAGAAATTCTTGTCACTGTTTACTATGGGCATATCCATAGCCATCTGAACTATGGTATATTATTGTGGGGAAACCACGTTTCCTCAGAAAGATTATTTATACTTCAGAAAAAAGCCTTAAGGTTAATATGTGGAGCTAAGCCAGGTGATCACTGTAGACCACTTTTTATTAAAACTGGTATTCTTACAGTACCCTCAATGTTTGTTTTAGCCTCTCTTCTCTATGTCAGGAAACATGTAAACAGCTTCAAAACTCATTCTCAAATCCATAATTATCCCACACGTGGAAATTATAATTTATATATCCGTAAATGTAAGTATACCCTTACTCAGAAAAGTTTTGAACAAACATCGCTTAAACTATTTAACACAGTTCGATCTCAAATTAAAAACCTTTCTTTCCTGACATTTAGGAGAACGGTTTTAACAGCACTGAGATCTAACCCTCTGTATTCTGTTGATGAGTTTTATAACCTGAGTGTCTTTTAATATCTTATATCTTCAACGGTGCTATACATATTTTATGTGTCTTGGCAAAAAAAAAAAAAAAAAAAAAAAAAAATATGTAAATTTTTTTTAAGTCTGATTATAAATTACTTAATACGAGTATAAAGCGTGGGAAGCTTAAAACTCGTTATTGTGCATCTTAATATTTTAAATTTCCGGGGGAGGACCCCCGAACTCCCCCTCCCTGGGGGGTATTCCATACCCCCAGACGTTATAACCCCCCCCCATATGGTCGGCCTGGTTACGCCTATGGCTTAATGTGTAAGTTGTCTCCTATCCATTGTTCCCGCCATTTCAAGTAAAATATAAAATGTTATTTAAGATAAAATAGTTACATCATCATCTGATAATATAATTATAGCAGTCAAGCTGATGCACAATATATCTACCTATAATATTACGCAGCATTAGAGAACTCAAATTCTAATTACAATTTCAAATCAAAATTATTCTATACAGGGTGTTAATTAGTAGCGCAAACTGAAATCGTTTAAAGTGTACGATAACAGAAGCAAACATGGGTCCACAAACAAGCCGTTTGCAAGATTTATTATTGCAAATGTCTACATTATCTTTAACCTTAATGTAGATGGTTTTTTTAGCACTTTTTACTTATTTGAATGCAATTAATAATGTTAACCTCAATGTGGGTGTATTTCTTTTTCATTTTTAACACTTCTTATTTATAATATTGTGTTTATTCCTCACATATTGTTTTATTCCTCAGGTGGTTTCACTGCACCACATTCCTAACCTATGCGGCTTAACATTTATACGTAGAATCAACATTAATTTCTAGCACCACGCTGACTTTCTGTGCCCAAGGTTGCGGGTTCGATCCCGGCTTAGGTCGATGGCATTTATGTGTTCATCATTGTGTCAGGCCCATGTCTGTAGATTTACAGGCATGTAAAATAACTTCTGCGGGACAAAATTCCGGCACACCGGAAGTTGCAGTACATCCCCTTCGTTAAATAAAATCAGGTAAACTGATATAACCAAGTGCCAGTATGTTTTTTTTAATCAGTGATAAACGCAATTATGATAGGCCCATGCAGAAAAGTTATTTTTGTAATAAATCTCAGAGTTAAACTCCAAAAACAAAATGTGCTGGCAATAATAATAATGATGCAATATTCCTACGATTCGCTGATATGTCTGTTTCAAGTTTAAAGCAGCCTTAAAAGTTATGAATGAATAAAAAGTCAATATGAAATCTGTCAGGAATTACAATAGGTAGGCTATATTGCTGCACAGAAACAAATATAAAAAATACTCACATTAAAATATAGCCTAAAGTAAATATCGGTAGCTACAGTAGTATTATTTCTGTCTGACACTGCTCAGAAAGATGCGCCGTAGACAGACGAGTCCACTATAGAAAAATTGTCATGTTAAGGGGTGGTTGTTTATTAGTACACAGGTCTCGGAAGAAGGAACATCTCTTGTTGCGGTGCCTAACAGACAGTGCTTCAGGTGAGTGCAGTTGTGCGCAAGACTTTTGCAACATGCCTCCGATTCATAGTAAACTGGGAGGGAGTAAAGTTATTCATTCGCAGACAAGAGAAGTAGTATATAATGTATATAAATATTTTCGGGATGTGAGGGGTCAGCGTGCATCTGTATATAAAAGGGTTTCAACAGCTACAGGTGTATCCATTAGTACTGTGAAGCGAATCGTGAAAGAGGCCAAAAGTATTGAAGAAGGAGCTTCTAATTCTTTTTCTACCCCTGATAAAGAAAGAATACGTACCTCGAAGAAATCATCTCCTGACAATTTTAACGAAGAAGTAGTCCGACGAACAATTAATAATTTCTATATTGAAGAAAAGCAGAGACCGACTTTAAAAAAAATACACTCAAGACTAAAAGAAAAAATTGACTTTCAGGGTAGCATCTCTACACTCAGGAAAATTATTTTACATATTGGTTTTCGGTGGAGGAAAACAAGAAATAATAGAAAAATTCTTGTGGAACAACAGAGAATAAAGTCCCTCAGATGTGCCTATTTAAGGTCTATTCATCAGTATAGGACTGAAGGGCGTTCAATAGTGTACATGGATGAAACCTACCTTCACACAACACATACTACACCATGTGCCTGGAGTGACGAATCGCTGAGTGGACTCTTCTCGCCAGTTTCGAAAGGACAACGGCTTATTATAATTCACGCTGGAGGAGAGCATGGCTTTGTGCCCAATGCTTATTTGAGATTCATTTCACACAGAAAAACAGGGGACTATCATGGGGACATGGATTTCAATAACTACGAGCAGTGGCTAAAGGAAAGACTAATTCCAAATCTTTCTCCTCACTCAGTCTTGGTTATTGATAATGCCCCTTACCATAACGTGCAGCTGAATAAGCCTCCCACATCGAATTCTCGAAAAGACGTGATGATATCTTGGTTGCAGTCCCACCTTGAAAACGATAATTTTGAGAAACAAAACTTTCATAGTAAGACAAAAGCTGAAATTTATGAACTAATACTGACACTTAAGCCACAACACCGAAGCTACAAAATCGATCATCTTCTCCAGCAACATGGCCACGATGTTTTAAGGCTCCCCCCTTATCACCCTGAGCTCAATCCGATAGAACTCATATGGGCTACTGTAAAAAATTGGGTAGCCGAAAACAATGTGACATTTAAAATGGAAGATGTCATGAAGATTACGGATGAGAAGTTTTCCTCAATATCTGCAGAGGAGTGGAAACGGAGATGCCAGCACGTGAAGAATATTGAACAGGAATATCTGGAAAGGGAGGGACTCCTGGATGCGGCTCAAGAATTGGTCATTCATTTGGGTGGTGATAGTGATGCTTCTAGTGAGAGTGATTCGGATGCTAATAATATTGGTGGTGATGGTGATGATGATGCTGATAGTAATGGTAAAGGGGAAAGACTCTCAGTCTCTGGTGTCACTCCTATGGAATAATATCCAGTCCTGTAATTGAGCACAGCGGTAACACCACACTTGGTATGTAGAGTAAATATATGAAAGTTCCATACTGTATGTTAGAGTTAAAACATTTAATGTTAGTGTTATAACATTTAATGAATGAGGTAAAAATATCTGCCAGAGCTGTACTTGGATAGGGATTTGTTTGTAAACACAAACGCTGACTAAAGATATATAAGCTACTACTGTCATGATCGGCGGGGTGGGAAGGTCTCTGAATTAACCCACACCGCTGGATTCTCTTCTCCTCACTCGCGTTTCGTCGGGGTCAGACAGAAATAATACTACTGTACATAACCATAGAATACACAATATAATATCAATATTCAACGGCTAGCTGTTATAAATAGTTTATTTACAGTATTTAAATTATTATTTAGCCCACACTGACATCGTTATGAAGAAACAATTCAATCAAGGTTGCTAACAATATCAATATACGTTTGGAAATTTGTTACGTTTTTTAATATATTGTGGGCCATGAAAGAATATTCATTACAAGAATAATATTGATATACTCGTTATTTCGGTACCGGTCAACCGATTTGGCCCTAATTCAATAGGCTTGTACCCAAGAACGTCATAAATTCGTATAACAAGTTTCAAGAAAATCCGATAAAGCGTATTTGAGTTATCCTCGCCTTTGTGATATATTACCATAAAAAGGCACTAAAGTGGGCATTATTCCGGTACCGGCCAACCGATTTGATCCAATATCAATAGACTTCTTCCCAGGGACATTATAAATTCGTATACCAAGTTTCATGAAAATCTGATAAAGCGTATTTGAGTTATCGCGTCTTTAAAATATACACTACATTGGGTTTTACTCCGGTACCGGTCAACCGATTCGGTCCATTATCAATAGGGTTCTTCCCACGAACATTATGAATGTATATACCAAGTTTCATTAAAATCCGATTAAGCGTATTTGAGTTATCGCGCGTACAGGCACACGGACGGACGGACGGACGGACAGACGACAGACGGACAGACATTTTCCCTCCCCACACACAATCTCATAAAGTACCATAATGGCACTTAATAACCATAAAACCAAACCAAAAATATCTTATGTGAGTATATTCGACGTAGACTATAAGAGTGAATTTAATTACTTATATAAATATCCTGTTTCCTTGGGCACCTGTCAAAATGGGTAAGTGCAAAACTGGCTTATTTTTCTCTTTAGTTTGATATGCAATTTTTGATTGATTACCCTATGTACAGTCAAACCTCGATACAACGCTATCATCCGTTCTCTAACATTTAGTGGCACTAAAACGAAATTTAACTTAAAAAAATGGCATAATACAGTGCTGTATTAATTTACTTTAGGCCTACTGTATTATGAAAGAAAAATTAAATAAAAAGGCAAACAAATAGGCTATTTTTTCTCTCACTCACAATATTGTCTAAGCATCTCAAACTAACAGTTTTCTCCCACAATAATGACAAATGTGATGCAATAGCTTGCTGGCTAGACTTTGTATATCTTTCACTGTATTCACAAACTTCACGTTTCTCTTGAAGTGTAACAACAGCTCTCAGTAGTAACTGAGTAACTGTGTTTAGCAGTTGAATGGACACTGGACTAAAAGAAGTGAAAGTTTGGAATGTCTCATTGTATGAAAGGCTCTTTCTACCTGTTTTACCCTCACGCAGGCTGTCTCTCCGACTTCTTAACTTAGCTTCCTCATTCCATCGCACTACATTTATAGTTAATGGCAGGGGAACACACACTTCTTGGACAAACAGTACAGTATGTTTCATAAATAGCCTAATCTCCCTAACACTCATGTCAGTTATAAAAGAATTCTGCAACTGAAAAAGTTTCTGTGAACTATACTTTGTAAAAATCTTGTCTTGTATTCACTGGCACTAAATGAAGTGGCACATTAACGAGGTTTCTTATGTATTTTATGTGGGAGAAGATCCGTCCACTTACATTTATTGTCACAGAGCGAGAGTGGAACTGTAAAGAGGAGCATTATATCGAAGGTTGAAATTAATTTAAAAAAAAAAAAGTGTGCGTAGAACGCCACGCGACAGAAGCGAAACTTACTTTAATTTTTGAATTTTGGATTATTGAATTTTTTCAATTTTGGATTGTTGGACTTTTTAATATTGGATTATTTAAATTTTTGATGTTTTAATTTTTTTTTTTAATTTTGGAATTTTGGATTTTTTAATTTTAGATCTTTGAATCTTTTATTTTTTTGATTTTTTAATTTTGGATCTTTTGATTTTTAAATTTTGATTTTTTTCTTATATTTTAAATTTTTGGATTTTTTAATTTTGAGTTTTTGGATTTTTTAAATTTTGGATATTTTAATTTCTAATTTTGGATTTTTTATTTTTAAATTTTGGATTTTTGGATTTTTAAATTTTGGATCTTTAATTTTTTAATTTTGTATCTTTAATTTTTTAGTTTTTGAATTTTGGATTTTTTAAAATATTGGATCTTAGAATTTTTTATTTTTTCGATTTTTTAATTTTGGACTTTTGGATTTTTAGATTGTTTAAATTTTGGGCTTTCGATTTTTTATTTTGAATTTTTTGATTTTTTAAATTTTGGATAAGCCCAATCATTGAGTTGATTGTTTTCTGTGCAGTCCGTTCCGTCACACCTCACTAATTTCGTGAGCATTACACTAATTTCGTGACGATTTTGAGCGTTACACAAGCTCTGATTTACCCCTACCGCGGCTAAAGAAGTTTCACTTCAAAAGTTTTTATTTAACGTAATTCTAGAATAAGCAAAACACTTCGCCACCAATTACGAATTTCTGGTTTTCTCAAGATGCGGTGAAACGGTTCTTGTTTAGCATAGTTCTGGTTTTCACACACACCTGTATCTTGTTGAAGGCGACGCCCACCACTCGCCCCGTCGCCACCTCCACAGCGACGATGGAGACGCCGTCATTAGCACAGATCCTAGCGATTCGCTCCGTCTGCTTCGATGCTCGTGGCCTCTCGTTGAGGCACAGTGCCTTCGAGATGCTCTCGTTGGGAAAAAAGGACTCCCGCATGACTCCTATGGCTCCCTCCAGCTGATCCCCTCGCATGCTCATCCACTCCAGACTCCTGTCCTCACTCCGGGCCCACACGCGACCTGGCATCCTCAATCCTAACCTGCAGACTGAATGAAAATAAAGCATTGTATAAGACGCTTTAAGGGAATACGAGGCGCGTCTATAAAGTAACTTTCCCACAGGCTATTAACGGAAACAAAACACAATTTAATTTATTGTAACAGATACAGGATGTGTTGAGCTATTTTTCAACATATTCACCACCAGAATTGAGACATTTGTCATACTGTGGGACCAACTTTTGAACACTTGAGTCGTAGAAGTCTGCCGCCTGGGATTTGAACTATTGTGTGATAAAAGATTTGAAGCTTTCACGGCGCTGATTACTCAGGTTGGCTTCACGGGTTATCAGCCGTGTCAACATTATAAGATTCAAGCTTTCGGCCGTCTTCCCTTTTTGGCCACAGAGGGAAGATGGCCGAAAGCTTGAATCTTATAATGTTAACACGGCTGATAACCCGTGAAGCCATCCTGAGCATTGTGTGACAACCTTCTCCGATTCTCTGTCGGTCTCTACCATTCTCTGTCATTCACTGTCATTTTCTTGAGGAGTAGGCAAAGATGAAAATTCCAGGGCGCGGTCCGAGCTGTAGGGTGGAGGTTTAAACACCTCCCTGCAAGTCTCCTGCAAAAGTTAGACTAGAAGATGTTTCAGCATTTACCCTACAGCCCGGACCTCGCTCCCAGTGATTTCCATCTTTTCCTACACCTCAATAAACGACAGAGAATGACAGAAGTGGAGATGATTGTCACACAGTGGTTCAAAGCCCTGGCGGCAGACATCTACGACTCAAGTGTTCAAAAGTTGATCCCACGGATTGACAAATGTCTCAATTCCTGTGGCGAATATGTTGAAAAATAGCTGAACACTTGCTATATCTGTTGCAATAAATATTTCCATGAAATTTTGTTTTGTTTGTGTAAACGATTCTAGGGAAATTTACTTTATGGACGCGCCTCGTAAAACACTGACGTAGGACTTTTTTTCTAAACTAAAGAGTCCCTAAATCATAGTCCACTTAGTTTATTTTAATTTACTTCATTGTCCTTAGACATTTGCATTTTAAAAATCTCAGCTTTTCTCGAAAACCTTTTACTACATTTTTGCACTCCTTAGCTAGTAAGTGGTACTTACGAACGTTGTTTACATGGCTCGTAAGATGACATTCCCACACAGTCTTGTTGCTAAGGACGGTTGCGATGAGGTTAAATTACTTACGGTCCAAGCGCTACGTCATAATTCATTACGATACACTTCATAATACAAGCTTTTATGGGCACGGCCCCCAGGACAAATATTCGGTTCCCATAACAACAAACACATGCGAATCACTTTCTGAAATAAACATCTATTTTCAAGAATGTATTTACATAATATTATCAGGTAATATCACAATTAATATAATTAAATTGATATAAATAATCATCGTGAAAAAAATAGCATGCAACACACGGGCCGTAAAGGCATTTACGGGTCTCGAAAACTTAAAAACCAATCTGTTTCCTCGACCCGTAAACGTGCCTTACGGCACTTGTATCGCAATATACTATTTTAACGCTAATAATTTTGCATATGATGGAGTTTTTATTCAATGTCTTTGAATGTGAAGCATAGTTTCTGAATAAACATATGAACAGAAATACCCTTTTTGGTACACACTCTCTAAAACATTTCCTTGTCGTACATTTCCTCCCTTTTTAATCCGAAAAATTGCAGTTTAGCAACCTAGGCTGCTAAAGTCTTCATGGCAATCGATAAACAAAATCCAGATGGCATTTACCAATCACACCAACCGTAACATGAATTTAAGCATTTGTTTGGTCATAAAACAGCAAATTTAAGTCAACATGTTTCTTTATGATAATCGGAAACTTTACCAAGGTTTTCGCAAAACACGGTAGCTTACTTCATCATATAACAGTAAATATAAGCCAACAACTTTTCACATCTTCGTTCGCAAGAGAAATATCGAACTATAAGTACTACGGCCAAGTAAGACATTCGTAAAGATAATTTATGAAGACTAATCCACTCATACGCTGCATATCTGATATTGACCAATAAGGTTTAGCAATTTCTCGGATTTAGATCAATCATGATCGTTGATCTTATAGTATCCTTCCTCGCGTTGTAAGGATGCAATTTTATCTGATATAACGTCAGCTCATTACTGGACACGTAAGGTATCAACGTGCGGTGATTAATACGTCACATGCTGCTATTGAGCAGAATTAAAATACATTATGTATACAACATAGGCCTAACGTGTTTGGAAAGTGATATAATATAAATGTCCGTTCATTTGAAATACAATTTCGATTTGGTGCAAGCCAGTTCGTGTGCTTTTATAGCTTTTTGATGTAAGCAACTCCCACGACGCCCTCCATCTAGTGATGTGCACATTTGGTAGCATTGGGAACTCGGATCGATTCATCGAATCGATTCGTGGACCGTTCATTCATCTACTATGTCGTGATCTTAAGGCTGAAGGAATATTGACAACAAAGTAAGAAAATAATTATTATTTACAAAATCCGTTACAATTTATTCGTTAATAGTTGTAATAAATCCTACACGAGTTTACGAGTTTCACCAGATAAATTTGCTCGAACTTCGTTCTTGCAAATACATCGACAAACTCTAAATCTCTCGTGGGAATACCTATGAAAATCACGTTTTGGAGATTGTAATGTCAGGGTTTAGAACGAACGTTTCTGTTAACTCCTGAGTTTTCATAATTATTATGAGGAAAAATTAAATTGTAGTGTTCCATGTAGGAATGGGAAAGTAAAGCGTGCTGATTAGTTAGGTAGACCTATTCCAGATAGGAATCCGCGAGTAGTAAAACAGAGTGGGAGATAATTCCTGTTAGGGAGGAAGCAATCTGAATGCTTGTAATATAACAGTAATGAAGTAATGGTTTCTCAGAGCAGCTTTAGCAATTCCATAGCACGCTAGTATGCCCTTAACCCTTAAGGTATACATCTAGGGCAAGGCATATGATGATTTTGCATCTTTTTTATATGAAGGCTAAAAGATTGCTCGAATATAATCTCTATATATATAAAAGGCTTTGTCCTGACTGACTGACTGAATGAATGGCTGACTGATTGACTGAATGACAGGAATCAACGTACAGCCTAAACTATAACAGGTAGAGACTTGGAATTTTGACAGTACCTTCGTTTCATAATGTAGGTGCTCACTAAGAAAGGATTTTGAAAAACTCTGATTCTAAATGCCAAAAATTAAATGTTTTTGAAAATACTTAATCCCTTTTTACATAGAATTATCAATTCCAAATCACAAACTATATTGTTGCCAAATGGTATCAGGTGGGCTTGGAAAAAACAAATGAAATGCACTTTTGACAAAAAAGAGAAGTTATCAAAATAATTCATGTTATAAATAAATATTACAGAATGACATCCACTAAAATAATGGAATCACATAACTTTCTCTACCCTGGACATAGAGAAAACAAAACGAGGTATGGTAATGTGTATATTATTATATTATATCGCAGGTTGTTGGAGAGAAAAGTATGAAAGTGATAATGCTTTCTGTTTAATTTCATCCCCAAAACAGTTTTAAAGTAACATGAGAGTGGGAAATAAAATTTCCCGCCTCGATATTACAATTTTATGTTACAGGAATTTCTGTTTCTTCTTATTTAAACCTCTACCAGGCTTGCTGTGCACTGTACAAGCGATGGGATGCAAAATTCTAGATCCTCTATGAGCCATAAAAAACTATATCAAGCGTTTTCTGAGGGAATAGTTTGAGTGTAATAAGTCGTTCTTCCTATTTCAAATTATAAATGCCTATATAAGGACCTAGAATTTAAAATTGAAAATCCTTCATAAGCTAATTTCCAATTACAAAATACAAAACCCGGGCGACGCCGGGTCTTTTAAGCTAGTATAATATAAACGTGTATCATGAAATAATAGATTAAATAAGGGCATTTTGTTTTTGCATTTTTTGCTTTATTTTTCATTTTTCGTCATTTACAAGAGATAGGTAATTTTTGGGCAATTTTTAGGTCATTTTCGGAATTTTTAGGTCTCTTTCGGCATTTTAGGTCATGTTTCAGTGGATGTAGAGAGGAGCTGTTCCTTGTAGAAATCGTTACTTTCACACAACAGACAATCGTTTTTATTTGAGAATCTCCACCAAGTGTTCATAGTTAATTTTAATTCAGGTTTATTGTTAACACCATAGCATTTTGTCCTGTAGCAATAAAGAAGTCTTTTTTTCTTTCTTTTTAAATGATACATTTTTGCTGGGGGAAATTTGATGGGCATATCAGTTCAGAAATAATTCTTTTCGCTAAGGGTGTGAAAGTAGTATAGATGTACTTTTTTAGTAATAAAATAAGTGTGTTTTATATTGTAAATTCATAAATAATGCACTGTCATCCGTTATATTGCGTTTAGCAAATCATTGATTAAAAAAAGAACTAAATATAAGTAATAATGCTAAATTTATTGGTAATTTTTTTAAATGTCATTTTTTCACTATTCTTAGGTCATAAATGCATTTTTTCACTATTGTATGGTCATTAAATACCTTGCCCTATATACGTATAACCAAACCGCACACCTGCGTGCGTAAATTTGTGGACGTATGTAGTCATTTAAAGATATATAAGCATTATATGCTTCTAGTTTTTTATTTTTATTTTGAACCAGTAGAAAAATGCCTGGACATATCCCTGTTTACCTTATAGGTAATTAAAAACTTGAAAACTGAAAACTTTATTTTTCGTCAGTGTTCCTCAAGAAGTTGCATTTAGAGCACCACAAACCATGGGCGACCGCAAAAATTTTACTATATCATGAACTAACATCACTATGCTACTACAATCACTTTATTGTTATTGCTGTTATTATTGCTATTCTTCTTCTTCTCCGTTTCACCCAACTTTGGGGTACGTTGAATCAATCACTTCTTAATGTTTTGTGTTTTAATTTTAGCCCAGTGTTACTTCATTCTTTCTGATCTTGCTTTTCTCTCGTCTTCATTGATCTGAATCATTCGTTTGGTTTTGATTTTGACTTGGAACCCCACTTTCTTGACTTTGGTTATTTTTTCGCAGTTTTATCTATGAGCATTTTTTCTGTGATTTTGAGTTCTTTTAAGTCCTTCTCCGTTTCCTTAAACCAATTTGGTTTGGTCTTTTTGTTGCGAAAATATTCAAAGATCTTTTTGGTCAGTCTATTTGGGTCCATTCTGAGGATGTGTCCATAAAAATCAATTCTTCTTTTCCTCATTATTATTCCTATTATTATATAATAAATATCTTTCATTTACTGTAGCTGGACCTATGGCTATGGATACAAAGAAAACATATGACGTATACACCGTCATGGCACCTTACAATTTCACAGGTACTATTCATACAAATTGCGATACTTTGTTGCCTTATCTTCATTATGATAAAGTGTTTGGCTTCATGTTTGGTTTCAAGTTTAGGGGAAGTAATTATTCCTACATGCTCATATCTAGTCGACTGTTATAGCTCGTTTTCATCCAAACTACGCCAACATACAACAGTATGTGGATACTTAAACCTTACTTCACATTAGTTGCTTAGCCTTCATTTAGTTTAGAGGTTTATGTGCAAACAAAATTTCCAGGGGGCAGCGGCCCTACCCTGCCCTCCACAAACCCTAATATTTCCTTCTTAATGGCTATATTTGTGTTATTAAGTGCCAGTATGGTACTGTGGGACGTGTGGGGGACGGGAAAATGTCTGTCCGTCCGTCCATCCGTCTGTCCGTGTGTCTCTACGCGCGATAACTCAAATACGAGCTTTATCGGATTTTATTGAAATTTGGTATACGCGGTTATAATGTCCATGGTAAAAAGCCTATTGATATTGGACCAAGTCGGTGGACCGGTACCAGAGTAAAACCCAATTTAGTGTATATTTTAAAGGCGCGATAACTCAAATACGCTTTATCGGATTTTCATGAAACTTGGTATAGACATTTATAATGTCCATGGGAAGAAGTGTATTGATATTGTACCAAATCGGTTGACCGGTATCGGAATAATGCCCAATTTAGTGCCTATTTTATGGTAATATATTAGAAAGAATTTAACAAACGCAAATCGGTTATCTTGACAACAATTTGTCTTACACTGATCATATACGGCTTTGGAATTTGCAATACAGTTAGCCATGACATATTCCTTTGAATTTGATTATCAAACTAGTCAAATGTTTATTTCGTTGATCAAGTTGAATACTGTTTAAATACAGAAGGTATATTACTGTGAAATAATTAGGCCTACGTACATTAAGTGGAGTTCTTCGCCAGTGTATTTTGTGAAATGTTGACATATTTTAAGAATGTCTTATATCAGTGTATACGAGTTTGAATTAAGGTTAAGTATGCTCTTCCACAAGCCCTGCTTAATTAATCGACCTGGAGCTTAACTCGGAGATAGATTACAAAAGTAACTTATTTTGTTCATATCATAATTGCAATTAACTTATCAATGACTAAATAGAAGCATTCCGGCACTTTGTTGTATCAGTTTACCTGATTTTTATTAAGTGCCAGTATGGTACTTTATGAGATTGTGTGTGGGGACGAAAAATGTCTGTCCGTCTGTCCGTCCGTCCGTCTGCCTGTACGCGCCATAACTCAAATACGATTTTTCGGAATTTCATGAAACTTGGAAAACACATTTATAATGTCCATGGGAAGAATCCTATTGATATTGAACCAAATCGGTTCACCGGTACCGGAGTAATGCCCAATTTAGGCCTATTTTAATAGATTATGACCTGTATCGGATACCCTGTATCTGATTTCCATTAAACTTGGTATACGCATTTATGACGTCCATGAGAAGTACCCTATTGAACTTGAACCTAATCTGTTGACCGGTACCGGAGTAAAATCAAATTTAGTGTCTATTTTAAAGGGACAATAACTCAAATACGCTTTATCGGATTTTTATGACACTTCGTATACGTATTTATAATGTCTATGGAAGACGGCTGTTGATATTCGACTAAATCGGTTGGCCAGTACCGGAATAATGTCCAATTTAGTGTCTTTTATGTTAATATATAAGAAGTCGCGATAACTCAAATAAGCTTTATTGGATTTTCCTGAAACTTTGTATACCCATTTATAATGTACATGGAAAGACGTCTACTGATTTTGGACCAAATCGGTTGAACGGTACCGGAGTAAAACCCAATTTAGTGTCTATTTTAAAGACGCGGTAACTCAAATACGCTTTATGGAACTTGGTATACACATTTATAATATCCATGGGAAGACCTCTATTGATATTGGATAAAATCGGTTGACCTGTTTCGGAGTAATGCTCAATTTAGTGCCTATTTTATGGTAATATACGTATTCGAAACAATTTATGAAATGCAAATCAGTTATCATGATAACATAGCCAATTGTTTTACTGTGATCTTATAAGGCTTTGGAAATTAAAATACAGTTAGCTATGACAAATAACACTATTGCTTTACATGCGCTTATCCAACTAGACCGTTAAACTGACCCAGGTGGCTGAGATGGTAACTTCTTGGCCTCACATTCTGGAGTTCCATGGTTCAAATCTCGAAACCGGCCAATTTGACATTTTTTATATTCTGCATATCATAATTGTGATCATAACTGATTAAACGAAAACATACTGGCACTTTGTTATATCAGTTTACCTGATTATATTTATTTATAAAATGATTCTAGTCAATTTTTTTTTTTTTTTTTGTAATTGGGTTCAATTCACGCGATTGGAGAATACTGCTTTCCGTGAATAGTAGGTTTGCTGAACATTCTTTGCTATGTTGCTGTCCTTTTCTTTTTTAATTCACTGGGATCAACTCCTCCCATACAATGATTATAACTTACTTCTTTACCATCAGTGGACACTGATTTTATCACAGGAGCCGACTCCTCTTCTCTGTTGTGGGATACGAAATTACTTAGGAGGTACACTGGCTTGCTATTCATCCACTTCAGGGTAATCAGGGCATTGCTACTAAGACACTCTTTTTCATTTTCTTATCTGGTGGAAATGATTTAGGCATAATTATGGTTTGAATCTGTCAATTCTTATAATTATTTCGAATAAAATAATATTAAGTACTATAGTTTCAAAAGATAGGCTGACAAAACTCTTCAGTCATGTTCGTTACAAGATATTCTCGTTTAGCTATGTTTTAGTGCTTATTGCATGTACATTGCAAACATAGGTGGATGAATTACCGTTATGGTACATTGGGGCATATATTTCCAAAGTTATAAAAGTCACTATCCAACATATGTTCCAACTACTAAATAAATCCTCCTTGGTGATAAAACCGTCAAAAGAAAGCCAGAAAGCTGTACACATAAGTTATAGCAAGAAACTATATGACTGTAAAAAACAATTCTGTTTTCCAAAACAAACATTTATAGTCCTTTTTTTAAAAGTAACTTACGAAATGTAATAAAACAAATGTAATGTGTGCTAAAAAGACATTTAAACCCGACATTTTTGGATCCTAATAGAATCTATAAGGAGTTCTATAAAAAGGACAGATATGTCCCATGTACGTAAAAGTGTTAAAGTTTTAGTAATTCGCCTTTCCGCTTGTTAAGGAGGAAAGTTGAGGATCTTTCCACTACTCGCCGATTGGAGCTGACGCCCGACCCTAGCACATCCTGGGACAAGGCTATAGACACGCCCTCGCCTTAAACATCTTATGATTAAACTCGGATCATTTTATTAACCCATGGTCGGATTACTGTGAAATTTGTGCATAAATAATCTACACAGTGCAACCCAACTGATCCTTAAAAGAGAGCCTTAGAAAAATGGTACAAAATGTTTTTATTTTATTTTTATAAATATCGCCAGTTACACAAAATTCATGGAGAATGAAGCAAATTTCACTAGACGACAATGTTTTCTCTTTGTGACCTGAAAAAACTTATTGCGAGAAAGTTTTAGCGAAATATTTGAATTTTATTATAAATTAAATACCACCTTTATATCTTGAATGGTTTACGAGTAATTGAGTGGTAATTATTTCAGGCGCTAAAGCTATCGGAATGATTGAAACTACGGGTAAGTATATTTTGCATACTGAGCAAGCCTCTTTTCCATAAAATACCAGCAATAATGTAAAAATCCGACTCACCTAATAAAACACATTAGCTGACTATCTGTGCCCATAAACCTTCCAAATTGACCTTTACCCGCTGGGGAAAAGAGGAATGAATCAAGCTTTTTCCTAACTTCATAAAGCTGCACTATTTTTATTTAGTCGTTTTGTGAATTATATACAGTATTTCTTTTTATGTTACATTTATGTTAGTAATTTTAAATAATCCTAAATTTCCTAAATAGGTGCCAGTATTGTGTGGATGCAAGAGGAGAACATTTCGAACATCTCCTGTGATGAGGTACGTGTTTATTTTCATTGTAATTCCAACAGTAAATGTGAGAACCTGAATCATTACACCGACTGCGGCTTTATTTGCGTATATATTTCACCCGATCGCTCGGGAGTTGGAGCTGTGCCCGCCGCGACGCAGAACCCCGCGTCATTGGCCAACTCATGCGTGGGACTTACTGTAGAATTTCTGGAGAATTCAGAATGCCCTACTAAATTAATATCACTGTTCATAACCTAACAGAACTTGTCACTAATGATATCGGATAAGCAATGTACAAGAAGCGTCATGTTGGTCAACTTGCCTCGCTGAGAAACAAAACACATCACCCGTCCGTAGAAACCTGCGAACATCGCGATATGGGCCCCCCTACATTGCGACTTTGCCATATAAGTTATGCAGATTGATACAACTAAATAATTACAACCATATTAAGTTCGGCAGTGTTTCTATCAGAATATTTTCAAAGTTCATTGAATTAGTTCCAAAATCCTCTGTATTCATCACTTCTACAGAAAGTGAGGTTCAAAATCCCCTATGTCAAACATTTGGGTTCAAAACCCTCCATGTGGATATTTAATTATTATTTCAGTTGTCTTACAGTATTGTTATGCATATGTATATGCATTTTCTTGTTTTTTAAACTAAAAAGCACCAACTACTATCAATGGAAATGTAAATGGAACAAAAGTCATTATTGTATGAATTAATATACGTTTGCCAAAAATTTGTGAAAGTGGATATAGGGGTTTTTGAATCTAGAGGATTCTTATGACTAATTATCTTTGCAAATGCCTTATTACTTAAATATACTACTATGTCTTTTTCACATTTCAATATAATTTTACAAAATAGAAACGTACACCAGTTAAATATTCTTATGAAAGATTTGTTACAAAACAAATAGACAAAGAGAAATATCGGAAATTTAACATTACAGAAGATTAACAGGTATAATCCAATGCACGTCAGGATAAATGTGTAGTAGGCCTACCATAAAGACAACTTAACAGATAGTGATCTACTTAAATATAAAACTGGCTTGGTTTAATGGGTGACATACAGCTTTCGATGAAATTCATTGGTGAGAAATATTTGAATTTCATGATTTTTCTTTCTAAGCAACGAATTGCTCTACAGTCTTGCAATCTTAAATACTCTTTATTGACTATTTCTACAATTTCATACTATTTTCAAAATTAATCAAACTGTTACAGTTACGGGTAATTATCGTTTCAAAATGGCTGCTACATTTCATGCACTGAACAGCCGTTTCCCTGATACTAAACTCCTTGGCGCTACATCCCTGGAGGGACTTGGCCTATCACCCGACCGCTGCGTCATCTCCAGTAGGCAGATGGCAGAATTGGGGGGCATGTGGTCAGCATGCCGACACCCATGGCCGTTAATGGTGGTGTTCTTGACCGGAGCCGCTACTTCTCTATCAAGTAGCTCCTCAATTTGGAATCACGAGGCTGAGTGCACCCCTACCAGACCTCCCTACCTCAGAAAAATCCGAGGAGGTACCGGGAATCGAACCCGGGCCGACGGATCTGTAGTCAGCGACGTTTCCCTGATAACTTCCACAAATATAGATATTTCTGAGTGATTATTTTTCTGTGTTTGTTATTATCATGTGAACAACATAATCTAGGATCTTTGAAATATCTTCAGTATTTTTAAAAACATATATATAATTTAACAAAAAAGAAAATTTCAAAAAAATTGTTTAAAAAAATACTTATACTGAAGATATTTCAAAGATCCTAGACTATGTTGTTCACATGATATTAACAAACATACAGAAAAATAATCACTCAGAAATATCTATATTTGTGGAAGTTATCAGGAAAACGGCTGTTCAGTGCATGAAATGTGGCAGCCATTTTGAAACGGTAATCACCCGTAACTGTAACAGTTTGATTAATTTTGAAAATAATATCCAGTTGTAGAAATAGTCAATAAAGAGTATGTCAGATTGCTAGACTCTAGAGCAATTCATTGCTGAAAAAAAAATTAAATTCACATATTTCTCACCAATGAATTTCATCGAAAGCTGTATGTCCCCCCCCCCCCCTTGATTCCCTTTATATGTATGCTCTTATGTAATCTGTATTTAGAAAAACGTATATTGTAGATGGTGAGTTCTTCCTTTCCTATTTTTGCATAATGGTATGCATTAGTAGACTATCTGGAAGCAAGTAAATTAGACTTATGCTCACGGTTCTCGAAAATGACATCGGTCGGAATTGCCATTCAAGTTTTATTCCACGTCAACTCAGAGCATAAAATAAGAAATAATTCCAGGGGGAGAACATTTTACCTTCACTAGATCACAACGTTTAGGTCACAAACATTATTATTAATCACTTCAAGGAACACAAACTGTCACGTTGTAAAACAATAAGTTTTTCGCTCATGCTCTCATTATGAAAACACCAATACGCCAGCGCCAGCGCCAGCGCCTCTGTCGGCAGAATGTTGTGAAAGAGTCAGTTCGCCAATTCCCATAGCGGGCGGCGATTTGCCGAGGCTTTAAGAGCAAACCAGCGCTCTTTGGTAATTCTGACTATGAAGATGGTCAGGTTAGAACTGTCTGAGGGAAGTGAAGCATTCTTCACTTAAAGCATTTATATATAGTATATACTAACCATTTATAAGTTATATAGTGCAAGCAGTACGGACAGCTGCTTGCTGTTTAGCCATTTTAGCCTTCGGTTGGATATCGAGTTTTTGATATGTTGCAGGGAGGGTTCAAAATAATTACACTCCAAATTAAATAAACTGAAATAATCTTGGGACTGGGCTCCTTCTGCCTGTTTCATTTCGGTGTCAGGTCTCGCCTAGGCGTTAGTATCTGGTCTAATTTCTTTTAGTTTCCTTTTCTAATACTTAGCTAGTCCTATTCTATGAGAATATTTGCGGTATTATCGATCGCTTCGATTTTGTAAGCCCACGCTGGTCGATTCATTTGTTTATAATGTCAAGGCACGCAGACATCTGAAATTTTCAACATAGACGGAAGAGAGATAATTTGAATGTAGGCCTAAATGGGAGAACATCGATCGATTTAGATGAAACTCACTATGCAGGGATTTTCTGGGCCAGGGAACTCGAATCTGAGATCATTTTTCCCAGGCGGCGCTTTCTAATCGTGGAATGTACTCCAAAGCCGGAATGCACTCCTAAGTGTTAATAAATATAATGTTTTAATTATTTTGCTCTTAATTTTTGAATTAATTATCGCGAGCTAAACCGCGGGCATCTGCTGGTATGTAATAATCTAAATGCAAATGGGCTCTAAATGATTCTATTTTATCCTCTAATTTGTAGTGTTCTTAACAATTTGTTGTTCTTTTTTATATTTTGGTAACCTTAAAACTAATTTCAAATAATGCATACCAATAAGGGAATTCCACTTTATAGTATTATCTTATTCTTTCACTTAATGTAAAGCATTAGTGGTTATCTTGCAATATTAAAGAGAGAGAGAGAGAGAAAGGGGGGGAAGATCTTTGGGTTTACCAGTAGGCCGTGAAATATTCATGTGCCTCTGTTTACTGTGTCATGGCTTGTGTTTATTTTAACTGATATTGAATTTATGAGTTACAAATACGAATCAATGATTATAGTCATTACAGCCAGCACATCTCGCTTCTTGCTATTATAAATTACACAGACCAACAGCCATTTTGGTGCCTTAGAATTTATACCTATTCTTGGGTATAATTAGGTCGCTGTTCCCAAATGTGCCATTAGTTTTGCCCTATCAGCTTTACTTTTTGAGATATGGTATTACCATTATGCGTATTATCCCATTTTGAATTTGATATAAATAAAAAACAGTGTCTATTTGTAGCTTCTAAATCATGTGAAGAAAAAACAAACACACTAACATTACATTAACATTACAATAAAAATATAACATGGGGTCTTACAAAACTTGATATTATCACATACTCTACGGTCGTTTATGACTTATGAACTGTTAATTTCAAGGGGGAAAAAAAAATCCAGCTTTTAGTTTGTCTGCACTTCGTTCAGTTTTGTCCTACGTGTCCCAAGTATAGTCAAGAACCTTCACTAGCTATATAATCAAGCAAGATTTTGTTTCGCTAGACTAAGTGAGCATTCACACCGAAGTAGCGAATGCGATCTGCAGTTTAACGTAAATTATATATTTTCACATGAACTATTGAGAAACCCATTTAAAATAAAGTAAATTACCCAAAGAGGATATAGTTTCAGCAATTTAATGCAGACTTTTTTCCTACTAGTTTCGACTGCCATATCATATAGCCCACGCATGTACAAATTGTAGCTCTCTTTCCAGCAGTTTTCATGACATCTTTGCCATAATCTACCGCTACACAAGCGAATATGTGTTAAATCTTCTTAACAATTAGAAAACAGCTGAAAAGGCAACTGTACGCAGGCGCCATCCCGAGTAGCGTCGCATGAAATAAGTCCAGATCTATCTGAAGAAATGAATGTCGCATTCTGTGAGATTCATTATTGCCACGCTACTTCGATATGGAGACATGAACTTGTTTATTTGGGATTTAAAATGAGTAGCGCACAACCTGCATCCAGCTATTGCGACTCGCTTGCTACGCTCCTTCGGTATGAATGCTCCCTAAGAGTTCACGAATAAAATCCCCCCTCGACAAAATTAGAGCTGGTAGAGAAAAACTGTTTACATATTGGTAATAAGCACACTAAGTATAGCAAAAATCCGGTAAAACATCTGAGACACCAAACAAAAAGTCATTTTTTGTTGGGCTGTTATCAGAGCATCACACATTCGACACTCGTACAAAACTTAGTACACTTCTCCTAATCCCTCAACACAGAACAATCCTGCAGACGTTATCGTTCACAATCACCAACGTCAGAGCCTGTAGGTCTATATCATCGTTCAAATCTAAATTACTAAAATATTGACATATTCCTGAAAATGCTTAGCTTTATTTTTTATTTCATTATAATTATTTTTTTTATTTTTTAACTATTTTATTTTACCTTAAAATAGTGAAGTCAATTTGTATATCCTTATATCCTTCTAATTTAATTGTAAGAATCTACTAAGGTATCTATTCTGTAAGTAAAGTATTAGGGCAAAGTATTTAATGGCCATAAAATAGTAAAGAATGGAAAATAAAAAATGCATTTATGACCTAAAATAGTGAAAAATGTACACAATTTTTTTTTTCAATGACCAATAAATTGACCATTATTATTTATAATTTATTTTTTAATCCAATGAATTGCTAAAAGCAATTTAAAGGATGATAGTGCGTTATATACGAATTTAGAATATAAAACACACATATTTTGTTATAAAAGAAAATAAGTAAATTTACACTGCTCAAACACCCTTAGCGAAAAAAAATCTTTTTGCACTGGCATGCCCATCAAATTGCCCCTAACGAATATGTACAATTTAAAAAGAAAAAATTCTTTATTGTTACAAGGCAAACTGCTTTGGTGTTTTACAATGAACCTGAATTAAAAATTATCCATGAAATCTTTGCGAAGATTCTCAAATAAAAACGATTGTCTGATGTCAGAAAGTAACGATTTGTACATGGAAAAGTTCCTCTCTACCTCCACTGAAACATGATCTAAAATGCCGAAAATGATCTAAAAATGCCGAAAATGACCTAAAGTTGCCTCTTAAAAATGGCGAAAAATGCAAAAAACAAATTGCCCTTACTTAATCAATAATTTCATTACATCTATATTAGAGCTGTCTTTTAACCTTCGAAAAAAAAAAAAAACGATGAGAATTCATCAAATGCCTAGCCCAAGTAATTATTAATGCATCTTCAAACTTATTCATTTCTTTTGGGCAATATTACTTATTAGTAGGGACCGGATTCTTAGGTTTTTACCTATTTTTTTCCTTGCTTCCAAAACAAAAAGCGCTCATACACTTTTTCGAATCATGTCCATAGGATTCACCCACATTAATTCTGTGGCACCTAAAAATACCTAAATGGGGTATAAAAACCTAAATATACCTAAACGGGATATAAAACCTAAAATATCTATTTTAGGCTACTTTTTTGTCTTTTTTGTTTGTCGGTTGAGAAATCGATATTTTGCGGAGAGACAACAATTTTTGTCTGGTTGAAATTAATACCACCAGCGTTTCGTTCAACCCATTGTCGTCTAGGATGGACAGTATCAAGAGAGGAAGTGTAAGAGTACCGGCGTATTCCTTACTGTAACCAGGAAATATGAGGCAATCTTATTTCCACTGCTTCTTTTGATTGTTTATGCTTTCTTTCTTCAATTGTATAATATTGTCCTAAAGCAAGTTTACACAAATTTAAGTCAATTTTTTTTAAGTTAAACTTTAAAAGTATTATGTATTGAATCCTATGTAGCACATTTAAATTCATTAAACCAATTATTCTACTCGAAAACGATATTTTGGAGAAAAAACCTAAAAAAAAAAAACTATTTCACCTAATGAAAAACCTAAAACAGTGTTTTTAAAAACCTAAAAATCCGGTCCCTACTTATTAGATAACCTGTTGTATTACCAATTATTTTGTAAGTTCTTTTTTTATCCTGATTGAGTGGACGGTAAGGCCTTAACTTGCCAGGTAAAACAAAACATTATTATTAATATTATTGTTATTATTATTGATATTGTTGTTATTATTATATTATTATTATATTTCCGGGTATTCAGAATTTCAGCTTTGTTAGTTTAGTAGTTTTTGTGATAACCATTACATTACATTCTTACATATGATTTTTGTATTGTAATACCACTTAAATTACTTCTCCATTTCGAAGTTTTTATACCCTCACGAGCCCCACAATATTAAAAAAAAAAGTACGCACTATGTTACCGCCAGGCGACCCTTCCTCTGTTAGCGGACCGTAAAGAATTAGTTGTGAGTTCGATTCCCGGCGATAACATGTGGGGAGAAATGATATGAGGAGAAGATTGGAAACACAAACTCTACTGCATTTCCAATCTTGAATAGATAGAATAACATACAAGATTTATGCACAGATGGATGATGACGCTGCTCGAATAACATAAACGTGAGGTTTGGAATTGTAGATGCACTTCTTGAATCTTGAAGTTCTGATTGTATCCAGGTACACATATATAAATGCACTGGCAGACTGTATTAATCGGAGGACCAGTTATTGACGTAATAAAGAATAGTGTGTTAAAAATTGTTATTTTCAAAACAGCTAGAAGATTGTATTTTAATGCTTAATGCTGAATTTAAACTATTCACAGCACTAGTTCAAAGCAATGTTATGAATAAGCGATTGACACCTTATTTCTAAAAGAAAAATCGTATGTATTTATTCACAAGTAGCAGTTACATAAAATCCCTTTATGACTGCTAATCTCACCGAACTAAACTAATCGTAGTCCTTGGAAACGTACCTTTGGTTTTGTGAATTATAAGATTACTCACAGAATTGAATGAATTCCCTTTTTATGGCACAAATATCCAGAGAATTGAACGAAGCACTTTTAACAACTTCGTAGATGAATCCTTGAGATGTTTAAATTATGTTGAATGTGATGTTGAAGGTAATTGGATCTCTTAATCCAATAAAGATGAAGTTGAAAGGCTTTTTCGCCCGAAATTAGCACTGTGTGACATGCTAGAAGGTTTGTTTATTGAAAAAGAGCCCATACTCTTGAATACGAAGAATGGAACATCCATAACGTTGTCCAATTTGAAGAGGTGATATTGGAATATAGTAAAAAACAACTGAAGGTTGAAATAATTAAAAATCGCTAACCCAAATAATAGCTTGACCTAAACATTAGGTTAATTAATCAATACATTGAAAAACACACTATACTAAATATATAATAAATAAAATAAAGACAGAATTGATAAAATGAGTAGTTATTTTAAAATAAATAAAATCATTTTGGTGTTGAGGTTAAAGCAACAATTGAATTGATTAAAACTGTAAGCCTTTAAAATGACAAATGAAAAAACCAAAGCCATCTGAACTAAATTCATGGCAAGCATAGAGAAAGGTATTACATGACGTAACACACTAACTGCTACAGATATGCAGATGTCATCAGAATCTGAAGAGAGATTAGTGATTTGAGGGAAGCAGGGGGGGGGGATTATCTTCTGTTTTATGAGTGTGGTTGCTGGATGAAATCGTTCTTAACAGGGATGCATACAATTCCTGGAATGGTTCCAGAAACACCCGTGGAGCTGTAGCAATTCTCAGTAGTACAGCCAAGAGTGAAAAATAAGTTATATACTCTCTTACGTTAAGACGTCCCTATCCCATATCATAATTTTCTTATTGTTCTTTAATTTAAAAAAAATAAATTGTACTTATCACATACTCGTAGAAGCGTTGGGAACCCACTTTGTAGTTCCCTATTGTTACCGCTATTAGATATGTTTATTCAGAATTGATATTATCTCCTTTCCGACTCATTTTACGATGAAAATAGTTATGTAATAAATTAAACTAGAGAACATTTCCTATAATTTATGTATTAACCTTTTTTTTTTAATGAATGGTTTCAGCGTACGAGGTGACAAAATACAAATTCGAAAAGAGCACGTCGAAATCTATAAAATCACCAATTTTCAAAACTCCCGGAAAACTTTCCAGGTAACCGCATTTTTGAACACCAAATGACTGGACTATATGAAAAAAAAAAGAAGATAAACAAATGACTGCAAACGTTTATTGAACTTTCTGCCGTTAAGAATAACTTTCGAAATTTATCGAATATTCTCCTCAGATATTTCTTTACCGTAAGCATGGCCAACAATACATCTTTCTCACTTCACGCATATCGAATAAGAGGCCGTGAATGTCCGCGTATTGAGTTGTTCACCAGGCAAGACAGAGTTTCTACAAACAGTGGGTAGCTTACAACCACCCTTCAGAGAAGTTTTTTTTTAAAGAGTTTCAAATGAAAGTTCTCTTGCTATAAGCACTCCATGTGCAAAATTTAAAGGAAATCGTTAGATTCGTTTTTGAGAAAATCGCAAAAAAAAAAATAAATAAAAAAAAAAAAAAATCTTCATATAAAGTCCCCTTAAAAATAAGAGAAACTTGTCGCCAATCTTCGCCTCACATCTTCAGAAGGTACCTGGCCCAAATTCGATTTTTTTCATACGATTTTCTGTTTCGGAGCTAGCCTGTTCAGACATCCACACAGACAGACATCCACACAAAGACACACAGACATGTTTCCAAAAATAGTATTTTTGGATCCAGGGAGCCTTGAAACCTGTATATATGCTAAAAACTCAACTTCGAATTTTGGGGTCGAAAACAATACTTCCTCTACCTATAGTACTTATGGCACGGGCTGAGGTAGTAAAAATCCACGACTGGAAATCAAACCTGACTACCATCTCCCCCACAGCGGCGGATTGTTTAAGTCATTTAGATTCACACTAATTAGAAACAAAAGAGCCATGCTTTCTAGAAAGCACAACGTGCCACAAGAGCAACGGGTGTAGGGATTTAGGGTTTAAGTGGTGGAACCAAGTTAAAGATGATGTAATTAATAAGAACGTATTAATAAGCGTTGTATTGTGTCAATTGATTATTTGAAAATACTACATCACAGTCTGCACATAACAATTAATCCTGATATACTTCGAAATGTTAATTATACGTTTGGTGATCAGCCTAGTTTTCCGACGTTCGTCTCACGGTTGAGGAAAAACCCTAGAAAAAAACCCCACATAGGATACTTGTCCAGACCACGAATATTCGTGAAGAGAGCGAACACATCCATCTAAAATATAAATTTTCTCGTTTTATTTATTTTTTAAATTATATATCAGGTCCTTGAGGTCATTTACGATTATAATAGCTATTTATGTATCAAGTACGCAAAATAACGCTTTAGCGAACGAATCTAGTAGGCCTATAGCAGCCGAGGCTGAAATACTGGATGAGTCCGATAAAGTTTTTACGTACGTGGTGCATACAATATTTTTTAGTAAAAGCTCTCTAAATTATATGAAACGAAACAAAAATACCGTATAATTAATTATAATGAAAAGTAGTAAGCCATTTGTTACCGTCTTATTCTCACAGCCCCCTGAATCGCAGAACAATGAACCGTACTTACCAATACGAAATGCGGTAGCCTATAGATGCATTATATGTGAGTCGCTTTTTGTAAACAATAATGCATACGAGCTAGTATATATGACAAGCTTGTGAAAATATGAGTGATAATCCCGAGGAAATTTCAATCCAAGCCAGACACATTGAATTGGAGCTGGTGCCAGCAACATCACGGCAGAAGGAATAGGGAATTTATTGCAATTAAATGCTGGTGCAAAGATGGTAAGTAATGAACGAAGATGTGAAAAGTTGTAGGCTTGTATTTGTTATTATGTGATGACGTAGGCTACCTTCTTTTGCGAAAAACCCTGGTAAAGTTTCTGATTATCATAAAGAAACATGTTGGCTTAAATTTGTTGTTTTATGACCAATTATATGCAAAAATCCATGTTAAGTGGGTGTGATTGGTCAGTGCCATCTGAATTTTGCATTTTGAATGCAGTTTGAGTGCAGTTTTATGCAATTTTAGCGGCAATAGTTGCTAAAATCCAATTTTTCGGCGTGTTACCAGTCCGACAAGCAGCTAATTTAGAGAGCGTGTACTAAAAATTGATTTATATCCGTGATGAATAAATACTGTATATTTCCGCAGATAAGACAATAGTTGAATCATACAAACGGCCCCGAAAATCCGGGGTCGTCTTATAGGGCAGATAAAAACAGACTGAAATAAATATAAATTAAAACCATTAAAAAATTATATATTCTGATGTCGAGATTATATTATCTTGATATATTAAGATGTTAGGTACCATTTGCGGGCAAATGTAAGCCGCGAAATGACGCGAATTTCGTTAATAAAACCACAAACGCCATAATTCGCGAAATAAAACCTATTTTTGGTATTTTTCATTTTCCCCTATTTATTTATTTATTCTGCCAACTACAGGAATAAATCCCAATTACAGTTCGTGTAGTTTCGCCAATACGTGTTGTACAATATAAAAATACAATACAATAAATGTATGAATGTGTGAGGATGAAGAAGAAAATACACCGTGTTCCATTCAAACCTCCCGCATTTTAATTAACCATAACTCACAAAGTATGCAGAATTATCAAATAAGACTGGTATTAAACGAAAGAGGAACTCAAAGATTTTCCATAGTCACACAATCACTAAAACACGTCTTGTTTTCTGATGAGGCATCGTTCCATGTATCATGATCTGTTAATCGGCACAATGTAAGGATCTGGGGGTATGCAAAATCCACACGTCTACCGTGAACACGTCTGGGATAGCCCAAGAGTAAACGTTTGGTGCGGCCTGACGAAGAACAACATTATCGGTTCATTTTTCTTCCATGAGAAGTCAATAACTGGCCCGGTATACCAAGTTGGAACTGTTCTTGTACCCTGAAGTAGCTGATCTGCAACCCCAAGTAATCTTTCAGCAAGACGGAGCCCTACCACACTGGAGCCTGGATGTTCGGAATTCCCTCACAGAAACCTACCCAGATCGCTGGATCGGATGCGATGGACCAATTTTCTGGCCACCACGTTCGCCAGACCTCACTCCACTGAACTTCTTTCTCTGGGGGTATGTAAAAGACCGTGTGTTTGCAACACCAGTACAAGATCTTCATGATTTACGAACCCGTATCCGTGATACAATTGCAACGCTACCAATGGACATGTTGGACAGAACGTGGCATGAAATTGAATACAGACTTGATATTGTTCATGCTACAAATGGTGTACATGTAGAGGTGTTTTAGTGTCTGTGTGACACTAAAAAATCTTTGAGTTCCTCTTTCGTTACCAGCCTTATTTCTTAATTCCGCGTACTTTGTGATTTATGATTCATTAAAATGCGGGAGGATTGAATGGGACACTCTGTACATTAATAATTTGTAATAACAAGACAATCTAAAAACTAAGCCAAATCATATGGAATATATAACATTTTATGAAGAAATCCTATGTACTGATTTAATGACAAGTCAAAATCCAGAAGAACGTTTTGAAGTGATAGAGAATTATATTGTTTACACATTTGAATTAAAGATGAACATTCTAATATTCTTTTACTTAATGACAGGTATATATAACAATTCCCTATTATTTAAATTTGATTGTACTACATTAAATTTAATACGTTTTAATTATACCATTGATAATTTTATATAAGAATAACTGTTGCGCTACCAACCTTCTACCATTTAAATTTAATTCATTTAATAAAGTATTATAAGAAATTCTATCAATTAAAGCAGATCTACCATACTTTTTAAAATTCACATATCGAAGAAAACATGTTTCTATGTCATTAATATGAGTTTTATACCGGTACGTGTATCACATGGCTCACGCACAATGCGCGTATCGTTTTGTTCCATTGTGGTGCGACTGTGCTCAGTGACACCATTTTGAGAGAGAGAGAGAGAGAGAGAGAGAGAGAGAGAGAGAGAGAGAGAGAGAGAAAAAAAAAACAGATCGAGGAAGCATTGTGCCGGTAAGGGTAGCCAACAGTCTTTTTAACCAACTGTAATTATTTTGCCTTAACTTCTACTACCCACCCTATGGATTATGTAGTGCGATGCTTGGCAAAATGTTTGCCTCATAACTCGAGATCATCCAGAAAACTGAAACGAAACTTTTTAAAGTTCTTTCGTAAACATAAATTCACAGGCCTTTAATAGTTTGGGGGTCTTATAGGACAGATATATTATGCTAAAACTATAAAACTATGACGAAAATTTATACCTCGTTTTATCTCAAGGTAGGTCTCTTGTCTGCGGAAATATTCGATAACAGCATAACTTTTTGTGATAATTTATTATTTATGAGACACTTAGCTTATGTGGTATTAGCTGAAGGAAGTCCATTCGGAGAGTTTATTAGTACTGCATACTATAATATTCATGAGATGACACAGCTCAGGTTTCCTCATACCACAATGCATAATTATGTCAGTGGCGGCCAGTTACAAAACATTGTGAGTGCTACAGTAAGACATTCAAAAAATAAAACGTAACATGCCTCTCATCTAATGTCGAAAAATGAAGTCCATGCAATTCCATATGTTCCCGCACAGCAGTATCCAAATTAGAAACTAAATCTATCAGTCATAAGAAGATACCAGGATTTTTAGAATGTTCGGTTTGGTCGAGACCTCTTAAAGTAAGTTCAAACGCCCCACAGAACTTAATAGCGTACAATCAATTTTTGAAAGTTCGTAGGCTACCTGTTTTTCCACTTGTTGGTTATATTCAAATGCGAAGTGAGAAAATGATATTCTCCATGTCCAGGCAGAGAAAGTTATGTGACTGCATCACATTATGCATTATTTTCTGGATTTCATTATTCATTATTTATTTACACCAATGAATTATATCGATAGCTTCTCTAATTTGTCAAAGCCCAGTTACATGCAATTCCCAAAGCCCCATGTGAACACTCCATGACACTGCTGTCATGATAACTGAATTGCATTTTCATTAATTCAGTATAATATTCTCTGAAATTATATAAATTTTCAAGGAAAGGATTGCTGCTAAAGAAGTAATAGGCAAAAAGAAAAAAAATGAGGAGAAAAGGGGTAAGGAAGTGGAATGGAGAAATTGCAAAAGCAGTCGAAGGAAAAATAGAGCTTATCATAGATATTTGCAGACAAACACAGAAGAAAATAAAGAAATATACAAAGAAAAAAGGAATAAAGCCAAAAATTTAGTGAGAAAAGTAAATGATGAATCCTGGAATAAATTTATAGGAGAAGTAGAACATGATATACATGGAAGACAACTCATTGCATATAAATTGCTGAAGCAAATAAATAAAAATGAGAAAGATACCGCAAATTTAAACATAATACCTGAAAATAAATGGATAGGACATTATAAAAATTTATGGTATAATAAAAATGCAGAAATAAATTATGAAAACGGAGGAAATGGCACAGCATACGAAGGAGATTTAATTCAAATTGAAGAACTGTAAGAAGCACTTGCAAAAACTAAAAATAGAAAAGCTACAGGTCAAGATGGACTGAATGCAGAGCTACTTAAGTACGGTGGAATATTGCTAAAGCTTTGATTGCTACATCTGTATAATATGTGCTGGAAAAAATTGTATATCCCAGGAGATTAGTTTACTGCTCAAGTAATATCTATCTTTAAAAAAGGAAAACACAATGATTGCAATAATTACAGAGAAATATGCTTACTTGATACTGCCTATAAAATAATTACAAGAATAATAAATAAAATATTACAAAATATAGCAGAACACTCAATTTTAGAAGAACAAAACGGGTTTAGACGAGGCAGATCTTGCGCTGATAATATATTCAGTATTAAACAGATCATTGAAAAACATAGAGAATACAATATTGATACACATATGGCTTTTATTGATTTCGAAAAGGCGTTCGATAAAGTAGATCGAGAAAAATTATGGAAAATATTAGAGGATAGAGTATATCCAAAACAACTTATAAGAACAATGCTTCTACACTCGAACAAAAAGAACCATAAAAAATTATGGCAAAATTCCTACATCAATATTTACTAATCAAGGGGTTCGACAAGGGTGTTCTTTATCACCTACTCTTTTTAATATTTATATTGAGGATCTAGTGAGAGAGTGGAAACAATTAGTGAATACAGGTTTTAAAATATCAAAGAATAGCTACATAAACATACTTTTATTTGCAGATGATTTGGTTATTATTCAAAAGAATGAGGCAGCCCTACAAAAATCAGAAATTTGCGATCAATATAATATGACAATTTCGGCTACAAAAACGAAAGTAATGGCATTCATAGGAATAGAACCAATCAGAACAAAAATAATTGTCAATAATCGATGTATAGAACAGGTGAGTCACTTCAATTACTTGGGAAGTGATATTGGGTACGACAGAGAACATGATGTGGATAATAAAATATGTAAATTTCAGAGAATATGTGGATCAATTAATCGGACGTTTAGAAACAAAGTACGCAAAGATACGAAGCTAAAGTTTTATAAGGTTATGGCTGCACCTATTCTATCGTACGGAAGTGAATAATGGACGTTAACAAAAAACAAAAAAGTAAAATACAGGCTACAGAGATGAAATTTCTAAGAAGTATAAAGGGATGTACAAGGCAAGACCATATAACAAATGAGAGTATAAGAAAAGAACTAGAAATGTTTAATATGAATGACAGATTAATCAATTTTAAAGAACAATGGAAAGAACACGTTGAAAGAATGCCTGATACAAGACTAACAAAACAGATTATGAACTATAAACCTAAAGGAAAGAGATCTGTGGGCCGACCCAGTAGACGATGGTTGGAAGACTTTGAAGGCGGAACAGGCAATTGATTGCCTATGCCATGAAGTGGAGGAGGAGAAGAAGAAGAAAATGAAGAAGAAGAAGAAGAAGAAGGAAAGGATTGGTTTGTTTCAATTTTAATGTTGACCGCGTAACTTTCCTGCCTGGTTACTTTCGTCGTGATGTGCCTGGCTTAACTGTGCTTCAAATTTCACACAGCCGAGGGAACTGAGATTTAATACGTTGTGTATGTGCTTATCTTTATGCCGTTTTGTTAAATTATTAAGATTTCTTATGTCCGTTACTCCCGTTCTACTCCACGTATTGGAATCACTATTGTCAAATAGAAGTCAAGGGAAACAGAAGAAAGCATTCCTAATTTCACAACCACATATCAAACTGTTTTCATACACTGTCCTGTGAAGTTTTCTGTTGTAAATGCAGTTTTCCCGCCTTTTGCTTTTTGGTTCATAATTAAATCTGACGTTGGCTTTCCTGTTTCGTATCGATTTTTTTCTTTCATACTCCTTCTGGAGCAGTGGTTCCCAAATTTTTTCAGCTGACGCCCCCCTTCGAATATCATGAAATCCTCACGCCCCCTTTGATAGTGATGGGGAGAAGGAGGCCTAAAAACGTGATGGTCAGTACTTTTGTACTTTAAAAGATCCCTATAACACTTGTAAAAATAAAATTAATATTGCTCACCTCTTTTATTCTTTTTTATCCTGTGATGCCTTTGCGTCACACACTCATATAAAATACGAAAATACATATCTAATTATTGTGAATCTTTTTGAGTCTCAGTACAGTTCATAAGAAAAGTTAAATGTAGAAACACAAATGTCCAATGTAGAGCTAAAAACTGAATATTAGTGAGATGTTTGGCACTGTTTTGCTTTCACCGGCTCTGAGATATTAGGTTTTATGTTTGACAGAGCACAACGCAGATCACTCGTACTGTATCTCGTATTTGGATTTCCAAATTATTATAAACGTGTTAATATGACTATTTAATATGACAGGGAAAATATAGTTACAATTTATAAGATTATAAAATGTAAATTCACGCTGTTCTGTTATTCTTATTAATTACGGTATGTGTCTGTATATTTGTTTGGTTAAAGTTAACCGATTAAAAATTCTTGACGACTGACAACGCAACCACACTGTATGAAAATATGATTTTCAAATTGTTGTACGCCCCACTAAGAAGAGCCTCACCCCCCCCCCCACATTGCATTAAGAAAATGAAACCATGAGGCTAACAGTAAGTAAGAATTTAGCTAAGCCATCTCATATATTCATAGGATTTAATGTCAAGCCAGTGCTTTAGTTGGAAAATATTTTATGGGGGTACTCACCTTCCACAGAACGCATATCTATTGCGAATTTAATAGTGTTTGTCATTATTAACAAATACACTCTCGTGAATTGGACATTTAATAAGTATTTTAGGACAATATCGTTCCTGTACTGCCAGTACGACGTACCGGAGCACATATTTTTCCCGGTATGGTAGAAGGAAAATAATTTTATACCGGTACGCAGTACCGGTGCGTACCGGCCCAACTAAAGCACTGTGTCAAGCCATCATATTATGAATTACTACTAATTTCGTACTAAAATAAAATCAGGTAAATTTATGTAACAAAGTGCCAGAACGCTTTTGTTTAATTAATGATAATTGCAATTATGATGTGCAGAAAAGAAGATATATTTTAAATCGATTTCCGTGTTAAGCTCCTGATCGATTCATTAAGCAGCGCTTACGAAAGAACAAAGGTCTAATTTGATAAGCATATGAGAAGGAATATGTGGGTAGTGTTATTTGTAAAAACTAACTGTATTGCAACTTCCAAAGCCGTATATGAACACTGTAAAATAGTATGTTGTCATGAGAACTGATTTGTATTTGATAAATTCGGTATAATATATTACCATAAAATAGGCACTAAATTGGGAATTACTCCAGTACCGATCAACCGATTTGGTCCTTGGGGTTCTTCCTATGGACCTTATAAATGCGTATACTAAGTTTGATGAAAATCCGATAAAGCTTAGTAGCCTACTTGACTTACCACGCATACAGACACACAGGTAGACATTTTCCCGTCCCCCATACAATCTCATAAAGTATCATTCTGGCACTTAATAATAAATCATACAGTGAGTCCCACGCAAGAGTTGGCCAATCATGCGGGTTTCTGCGTCGCTGCAGGCACAGCTCTAACTCCCGAGCGATCGGGTGAAATATCTAAACAAATAAAGCCGCTAACGGTGTAACGATTCAGGTTCTCACAATTACATATAAAAAAAATACAATGAAAATAACCACATACCTCATCACAAGGGATGTTGGAAATGTTCTCCTCTTGCATCCACACAACACTGGCACCTTTTTAGGAAATTTTTTTTCACGCACAAGTTTAGCTTCCGAGATAGAGTTAATTTCTCTTGTGATATTGTCTTTAAGTTCTTCTAACAATACGTGACTTTTATTTATGGAGAAACTTGAAAAATAAAGTGTATAGGTCAATTTCCCATACACAAAATCTGGCACATTTTAAAGACATGTTCTTTCAGGTGCGTTAATTCAGCGTTTGTGTTTCTCACATAAAACTGGTGAACATAATTTAAAGAAAGTTCGTATTCTAAATTTATACATTTTTAAGCTGCAGTTAGTTTTACATCGGTAAATTAAGAGGGGGAATAAGAGGAAGGGAAGTAAAACAAATTCTTCTAGAAGAACTTCAAAGATAATATAAGAGAAATTAGCTGTGTTTCAGAAACTGAACTTATGCTTAATTTACAATGGAGCGACACCCGCGACGCGACAACAGCGACGCGGCATTCGACATTTACTGACCAATGGCAAGCAAGCATTTCTGCGGCAAAACGTCACGATGGCGGCGCGACGAAAGTTGAGTTGGAGTTAACTTTTACCGCGCGACATCAGCTGAGATGAGCGGAAGTCGAATGTATTTTGTTTTTCCAATGGCGATGAAAGTCACAGCAATTTACATGGGGAACGATACTACATTTATTTAGATTTCTATATGGTTTCTAATCATTTCAAGACGGGTTCAAGAAATTAAATTAATTTTCTCAGCCTATAAAATTTATTTACTGCCCTTTCTTTGAAAAGGATGTTATGTGTTCCACGGCATAAAACTAAGCTCAAACTAACCTCAAATTCAAAGTTACTGCAATAAAGGCTCTGCTGGAAATACTGCTTCTCGCGTTGAAAATAATGTATTTATACTATATGAGGACCTGTGATTTGCAACAAGGTGTCATTCACATATTATTTTGCTAATAGGATTCTGTATCTCGGTAGCCGTCAACATTTCGGAATCATAATTCCCGAGCAATAAATAATTGACGCTCCCTGACATGATTTAACTTTTTCCTTCATATATAGGGCTAAAAGTATTCTTGAATTGCATGAATATCAAGTCAGTATTATTTAATATGTTTGATTATTTCACGTCACGACGTATTGTGAACACAGTCCGCGGCGCGACACGATACTGCAATTCACGCCGCGTGTCGCGGGTGTCGCCCTATTGTAAATGCGACTTTAGGCCTATACGCCTGAAAGAAAGTTTCTTAATGTTGCCAATGTTGTGTGGATGCAAGAGGAGGACATTTCCAACGTCTCTTGTGATCAGGTACGTTATACAGCTACCTTGGGTATGTTCTTATTTTCGTTGTTACCATTACACCGTTAGCGGTTTCATTTGCGTAGATATTTCACCCGATCGCTCGGGAGAAAGAGCAATGACTGTCGCCACTAATTCCTACTCTATTTTTAATGTTGGGTTGGGGATATCAACCTGAATGATTACAAGCTGGTATTTATTTATTGTTTTATACTTTATTAGCATCATTGCCCAGCCTATTTTATCATTCATGATTTAATTTCCTTTATTATATTCGGTGACGAGAACAGGTTATGAAGCTCATCGTCATGCAGTTTTCTGCCGCCCCCATTTTAATCTCTCTTCAGTCCGAATATTTTCCTGTTTTCGAACACTCTCAGATTATGTCCTTCCCGAACAGTAAAGGACCGTGTCTAACATCCAAATAGTACAACCGGCAAGATAATTGTCATAGGTAATCCCAAGAGTAACATTAGAGAATTTGCTCGAAACTTTTTCTCGCATATATATCGACTACCTCGTATTGTCGAGTGGGATTTATTATGGCTATTGCATAAATAAAATGTAACGTATTTTGTAAATAACTAGTAGGTGCCCATGGCTTCACTCACGATAATAAATTTAAAAATTAAAAATTAAGAGTATAATAACTATTAAAGCATTATATATATTAACACTTGCACGCGAATCAGTCATAAACTATGCCATTAATAATTAATGAAACAGTTAAAATTCCGGCTTCAGAGTACATTCCACGATTAGAAAGCGCCGCCTGAAAAAACTATCTCAGATTCGATTATGCAGTTCCAAAGCTAACTGTGAACACATAATACGTATTGCTTCTCAACTGTTTGTTGACAGATGAATATGATGTGAATTTTATTTGATCAATTCAGTGTAATTTTCAGAAATTATATAATGTTTCAAGGGAAGGAATGGTTTGTTTGGATTTTTATTATCAGCGATATTTCAAGAGTTAAACCATCAATATTTTACAGCCGGTGCCCCCGGCTTCGCCCGCCATTATTGGCTGACTCCAGGATTTTTAAGAAATTTACACTGGTAGTTTAATAATAAGTTTTGTGATTCAGAGCTATGAAAATTGTAAGTAAAAATAAAATTAGAATATTTGTTCATTGTGTTCATTTCACTTAGGCTTTATATAATAAAGAAACGGTTTCCCTAATTTTGTACTCTTCGTGAAAGTTTACACTGCCAGAGACAAACATCGCCGAGTATACCCGATGTTTCACGAAGCGGGCGAGCGAGTGAGCACGCTATTTAGGGCCGTTGAATTGTATAAGAGTAGATAATTCTTTTCTTACTTTGTTGTCAATATTCTGTCATATGTGAGGTCACGGCATACTAAATGAACAGTCCAATCGATTCGAGTTACCAATGCTACTAATAGTACGTACCGGTACCACAAGATAGAGAGGGTCGCCATTTTTGCTTACCTCAGAACGCAATAAAAACACACCAACTGGCGTGCACTTAAGCGAAACATACCAGCATAAATGTTAAATAATTTATACCTATTGTTCTGTTTATTATTTATGTGCCTTGTTATACTAAAATGTTTTATTTTAGTCACATCAAAAACAAAACCGGTTGAAAAACAAATACCATCCATAAACAACTTTTTAAAGTTTGGTCTGTTTTTAATAATTTGAATGCTTAACCTAGTTAAGTATAAATTAAGAAAACATAATACTAAAATAAACAATGCTTTATTGAAGTTTTACTTGATGCCACCACAAGTACAATAACTATTTTACACAAAATGAAGCCCTCTCTTTTGTTGCCAAATCTCGCTTTGCATTACAAATTACAGGGTGGCCACTTCCTGACATTTACATCGCTTACTCGCTTAGTCTCATTATTCACACGAATAATTTTTGTTGCTTTTTACGCCTTCATTTTGAACATGAAAGCTATTATTGTGTGCTAATTAAAATGTTTCTGAGACAAGTTTAATAAAGAATCAAGATTGTGCCATGTTTATAAACTGTAATTTTTCACTTGTTTGCAAATAACTGATATTTTTACTGCCGCTTTTTGGAGTGGCAAAAAGAGGGGTTTGGGAATTCTGGGGTGGCAACTACCACTCCTTGCCACCCCGTAATTACGCCGCTGTATAAAATAATGTGTTTTTCTTCTCTTCAGCGGCAGTATGTGACGTATTAATCACTGGAAGTTGATGTCTTATGTGTGCAGTAACGAGATGGGCTTTTATCAAATAAAATTGCTTTCTGGCGACCCTAGGAAATAAATTATAATTATAATTATAATATAACCGATCGTGATTTGTCGATATCCGAGGCATTTCTGAACGTTATTGGTCAATATCAAAACATGGCGTAGGCCTATGAATGGAATAGTCCTATAAATAAATAGTGTGTCCGGCTTAAACGTATAACATTTCAATATTTTATTACTTGACAAGTATTCATGATATTTACAATCTGTTTGCTTCTACGGGTAGAGTAACTCAAAATGTTTTTTTAATAATTTAATAAACCTCGATATGAGCCCCATTAGTGGTGCGGCAGACGTCCAATCTGTATTCCACCTCTCTCCATGTGTTTTGCAGCATTGCAGGTGTAACATTTGCGATGGCGCAGATCTGGTAGATCACGAACTGGTGTCTGGTAAACTTGATTCTTGACGAATCCCAAAGAAAAAATTCGAGTGGCGTAATGTCTGGGCTTCTAGGGGGGCCAAGCAATCGAAGGACCCAATCCAGCGTTGAGGGAACTCATTATCCAAGAACTCTCTCACAATATCAGCATAATGGCATGGCGCCCCATCTTGTTGGAAAATCACGTTAGGAGGAAGTTGTGGCAAAGCGTACAACTGCAACATGTCTAGGTATGTTCTTGCATTAACAGTAGGCTCCGCGAAAAAGAATGGGCCTATGATTCTGTCCATCAGTGCACACCACACATTGAGTTTCGGGGAGTTTCGTTCATACTCTACCACTGTGTGGGAATGTTCCGTCCCCCACCCCCATATACAGCAATTGTGTTTGTTAACCTTCCCGGAAGTGTAGAATGTAGCCTCGTCCGAGAAACAAACCATATCGAGGAATGCCTCATTTTCATCAATGTCTGCCAGAATTGTCTCAGCAAATGCCCTCCGTCGCTGCTTGTCTTCAGGATTGATTTGGTGACGAAGTTGAAGTTTGTACGGCCATAGGCGCAACCTTTTATGGACGACATCGTGTACTGTCGAACGAGGTAAATTTAGCTCCCAACTTGCTCGTCGGATGGATTTACGGGGGCTCCTCTGGAAAGACGTATGGATTAATTCGACATCAGCCACTGGAACAGCGCGCTTTGAAATCAAACTCCCGGTTTCACGAAGGCATCTGTCACATTTCATGACTGTTACGTACGTTGGAACATCGTCAGTTAGTCGCAGTTGATATTCACGCCGAATTCGACGTTGTACCTGCGTAACAGATTTCAACTCCGCGAGAACAAGCACACAGAATGCCTTTTGCTATGGAGTCCACATGGCTATTGACGCTAATTGGCTATTTCCACGTTCCGCATTTGATGTACGCTCCTGCCATGCAAACACAATAAACATTTTGAGTTACCTAACCCGTAGAAGCAAACCGGGTGTAAATATCAACAATACTTCTCAAGTAATAAAATAATGAAATGTTATACGTTTAAGCCGGACACACTGTATATATTATTTAAGGACAGAAGACGTTAAGATAAAACCTTCTGAATTGCATAAAAACAAGCATTTCCTGATTTTAGTCGACGTTTCTGCCTTAATATTATTATACAGTATGTAATTACTTGAACGCTATTTGACTGATCCAGCAATCATAACTATTTACAACTTTTTCGTTAATTGTAATTTTGTTTTAATTGTATAGTTACCTCGCAGATTACTTATTTGAGTATTTCATAGTTTTATTTGGTGAGCTTTATTACAATGTACTTGGATAAATGTACCAATTTATTAAATTTCAAATGATAAATTAGCTCCAGGATATAAACCACAAATATTCGCTGCAGGAATTCCCTGACATAACATACAAACTACACTGACCTAATTCTATTACCAAAGCAAAGCTGCAATTTAGTTCAGAACATATGATGGTTAAAAGTCCCGGCGTCGCTCGGGTTTCTATTTTGCAAATCAAAATTAACTTACGAAGGACTTTCGATTTTCAAACTCTAGGATCCTTGCATATGTATTTAGAATTTTTAAATGAGGAAGAACGACTTGTCACACTAATTATTACCTCAGAAAACGCTTGATATAGCTTTTTATGGCTCATAGAGGATGTAGAATTTGGCACCCCAATTTCCGGTAACATAAAATTGTATTGTCTTTACAGAATATTTTATTTCTCACTCATGTTACAACCGTTTCTGGGCTGAAATTAAAAAAAAAAAAAAAAATCAGTAGGCTTACCACTTTCATACTTTCCTCCCCAAAACCTGGGACATAATAATATACTGCGCCCATTGGCCTAACAATGTTCCATCCTATTTTGTCTCCTTTTACATGCTTAGGGCCTATGATAAACATCCATATTTCTCCACTAAAAGTACAAACCCTACGGCTATGAATAACGTATCAGTGGTTAAAATTTTTTACCGGCTTCTGATATTTCATAACTTACTTGTTGACACACACTCAGACTGAGACAGCTGGATTATGCTGTCCCTGCAATGCGACCTCTTATTTTACACCAAAATGTGAAGTGATAAAATGGTATTCTCTATGTCCAGGGCAGGGAAAGTTATGCGACTGCATTACATTGTGCATTGTTTCGTGGATTTCATTCTAAAATATTTATTGACACCAATGAATTGTATCGATAGCTTCTCTAATTTGTCAAAATTTGTCAAATTTTCCAAAGCTGCCTGTGAACACTGCCAAAAATACACTGTTGTCATGAGAACTGTAAATGGAATTTGATTTGGATTTGATAATTCTGTGTAAATAGGTATTTCGTATCCTCAAAGTCATTTGATTTTTGACAATTAAAATTAAAAATTTTCAAAATCCTTTCTTAGTGTGCACTTTGGCAGTTCTTCCTTTCTCCAAATCATAACAACGAGCTTTTGGATCTCTGAATTTAATCTATCTCCACCTGCCTTAATTAATTCTGCTAGAATTTTATCAACGACTACAGATTTTTTTTTGTATCGACTTAGCTCTGCTTTGAATATTTTACTTTGGATACTTTGGGAATCTCCATGTAAGCTACATTTAATAACAGATTAAAGAAACTTTTTCTATCTATTCAAAACGAACATGAACATAACATGAATGTGAATATTTTTAAGAATAGAATAAGATATATTATGAAATAGTTATTCTAAAATAGTTCTTCTTATTTCCTTCATGTATTTTATAAGTAAATGTTAACAGTAATGAAATTTTTTTGTTTTAAGAATATATTTTATGTTTTTGTGATGTTTGCATGTGTATGTGTATGTGTGTATGATATTGCTGTACATTTAAAACTTTAGCCGCGGTAGCTAAGGCGTGCCTTGGAGCCGTGGAGGCTGTGGGTTCGAGTCCCGCCTCGGGCATGGGTGTTTGTGTGTCATAAAGAAAACACGGAAAATCAAGGAAAGAACAGAAAAACAAGGGAAAATCCGAAAAAGAAGAAAAAAAAGAAAAAGAAGAAAAAAATAGTTTAAATAAAAAATAAAAAATTTAAAAAAACTGAACTGCACCCGAGCCCGAGCATTCTGCTCTTTCGGGTGTTTATCACTTGAAAATATTGTATTTGTATTTTTGTATTTGTATAATATTTGTATTTGTATAATATAATAATATATTTAAAATATATAGGCCTATACATTATTCGTAGCCGCGAATGTTGTCCCATCATTGTCCATAATTATGTTTGTTCTAAGTTGGAAAACTTTCCTGAACCTTTTAGAGATCTCTAAAATTTTGTCTTCACTCTAATTTATTTACTTTGTTTTTTAGATAACTTATTTTCTTTGTCCTAATGGTTCTAGAGGTTTCGTGAGACACACTGTACAAAATACGGCACATGAAAATGTATAAAGCAGCATAAGCGCGGGACTTACACATGAAGCCCATTTTTTGCATTAAAATAATTGTCCAATAATTTGGAAAAAGTTGACTTTCGTACGTGCGTTATACTAGTAGAGGGCAAAATGTACAAACTCTTATTTGGGAATTGCTTAGAAAGGAATAGATTGTTAGTGAAGGGAATGTATTAAACTAGAAGAGCATTAAGAAATAATATTATAACTAGGGACCGGATTCTTGGGATTTTACCTATTTTTTTCCTTACTTCCAAAACAAAAAGCGCTCATACACTTTTTCGAATCATGTCCATAGGATTCACCCACATTAATTCTGTGGCACCTAAAAATACCTATATGGGGTATAAAAACCAAAATATACCTAAACGGGATATAAAACCTAAAATATCTAATTTAGGCTATTTTTTTTTGTCTTTTTTGTTTGTCAGTTGCGAAATCGATATTTTGCGGAGAGACAATTTTTGTCGGATTGAAATTAATACCACCAGAGTTTCTTTCAACCCATTGTCGTCTAGGATGGACAGTATCAAGAGAGGAAGTGTAAGAGTACCGGCGTATTCCTTTTAAAATATTCGTACGAAGAACCATTGTTGCCGTGTGTGAACAAGGATATAGATTTCTGTGTTTTAAAGCGCTTGTTTGCCTTTAGTACTTCCCTGTTATTCATACTGAATGGTGACCCTGTGAGTTTTAAGACGACGTGTTAATTATGTATTGAATCCTATGTAGCGCATTCAAATTCATTAAACCAATTATTCTTCCCGAAAACGATATTTTGGACAATAAACCTAAAAAAACTATTTCACCTAACGGAAAAACCTAAAACAGTGTTTTTAAAAACCTAAAAATCCGGTCCCTAATTATAACCTTGACATAGAAAATGCTTAATTAGAACTGAAGTGGTAAGTCGCAGTTCTGAGGACTAATTCAGAGCGTTGACTCTGAGAATGAAGTAAAAGCAAAATATACACTATTGCCTAATACGAGGGAAAATCAAATGAAAACCGCTATAAATTTTTTCCCACTGCTCTACTGCAGGAAGAATGTTTGCTTGTACATAATTTTTCTACTTAGTCCCCTCCTAGTTCAACGCACTTAAGGGGAGATGGTAGTTACCGCTAGCAAAATGATAGAAAATATAGCGTATGTTCAAGAAGCCATAACTCAGGTGTTAATAGTCAGATTTAGTTTAATTTTTTTATGCTTTGCAAGTGCACTCTGCAGTTTAAATAAGCAGAGAGTGGTTGTTCTAGAACTCGCTGTTTGGTAGGAAAGAATTTTTAACACATAGGTGATAATTATGTTTTACAGCTCTACTTCCCTTGACATAGGTACACTTTATTCAATTTCTGTAGCTTAAATTTTTGTGAAACTTTGGGAACTTACTAACAATAGGTACTACTATTTACCCTAGCACAATCAGTCTAATATGTACAATATCACTGCTTGAAAACTGCATGAAAACTTAACGACTAAAAAAAATACTTTTAAAAAAAATAAAAATAGTTGAAAATTCTGTATAGTCAAGACTTTTCCCATAATTCTGCTTAGGGAGATTTGTCATCCATCTATAATGAATTCCTGAAAGTTTCATTATTTTAGCATGAATAGCTTTTCAGAAAATGGGACCTGAAGTACAAAAAATGTAATTTTACAGGAGAGCGAAAAGAAAATGACGTGCCTTATGGTATTTTATCCATTTTACAAAGCTCGAGGTCGCTCTGCTTGGCTTAATAATAACGCAACATATAAGACCTATATATCAAAATGTTCACACAACTATGCTCTATTGCATGAGCCTAAAAGAAATCATTTTTTTTGACACTGATAACTACCATCTCCCCTTAAGCCATCGGATAGGAATTGCTTCGATACCGCGTGAGAAAAATTATTTTGGTTGACTCTGTAGCCACTCGTGCACCGCCGATTGGACGTCTTCATCAGGCTTGAACTTCTGCACTCCAAGGTGCTCCTTTAATGGGCCAAAGATGTGCAAATCCGGTAGTGCCAAAGCGAAGGAGATTGCTGAGTGCAGGTGTTTTGCTTCAACATGATAACGCCCGTTCTCATGCTCCTCGTGCAACAATGAAAACCGTCGACTACATCCACCATAATCGCCAGATTTGGAACCATCAGATTTCCATATCTTTGGTTCATTAAAGGATCACCTTGGAGGGCAGAAGTTCAAGTCTGATGAAGACGTCCAATCGGCGGTGCACGAGTGGCTACAGCAGGATCGCTCACAGCGGGCATTTCGCCCAGTGGGCGCTCGGTGCACGTAACGGGCGGGCGGAGTAGTTGCGTGTTGTCAGCGTTCGCAGCGTAAACAAAACTGTTGTCTCGTTGCAGTGACGGCTGGTGCCGTGAATATGGATTCGGCGTAGAAGAGACCAAGTTGTAGTGGAAATAATGTGAATGGGAATAATGTAATGGGAATGGCAGTGCCTTTTTGTACGTGCTAAATGTTTAATATGTGGAGATTCCGTTATAGCAAAGAAATATAACGTTGAGCGACACTACAATTCAAAACATGGTGACATGTATAACAGTGTTCAGGGAGACGAGCGGTTGCAACTAATTGTAAATTTAAAAGAAGCCCACGTCAATGAGGTAAGCTCTTTTATTTTAATTATACTTAATATGACCCATTTATATTATTCGAGTTTATTGTATCATTTTATTTATTCACCAAATTTAATTCTAGGAAGTTGAAGCTACAAACGACGGTGCGGTGAGGGCGAGCTTTAGAATTGCTCACTTAATTGCACGGGAACTTCGACCATTCTCCACTGGGCCATTTGTAAAGGAGTGCCTCGAGATCGCCAGTGAGTCTGTATGTCCACTAAGTACACCGCAATTTAATGCAATTTGTCTGTCTCGTCATACAATTGCACGCCGTATAGAAGACCTTAGTACAAATGTCGAACGACAACTAACTTTGAGAGGGAAACAATTCATTGCATATTCTCTGTGCCTTTATGAAAGTATCGACGTTGTTGATACATCACAATTGGCTATTTTCATTCGAGAAGTAGATATAGATCTGAATAACACAGAAGAGCTTCTGGATTTAATCCCCTTGAGAGATACATGTACTAGCGAAGACATATTTCGTGCTGTTATTGACAATATGAAACTGCCCTGGAATACACTGTTTCTGTCGCCACTGCAATCGCTACCATCTCCAGTTGTGACACACCACTCGTAGTCCCTGCCCAGTTCAACTGGGCACGCCCGATTTCCTGCCCACCTGAGCACCCCTGGGCTACAGCGTCAACCAAAATAATTTTTCTCACGCGGTATCGATGCACATCCTATCCGATTGGTTAAGTGCATTGATTGAATGTTATTGATATGTTCCGCCTATATACCACTATATATTACAACACTCAGCTGAAGTCTACATGAGGTAAGGAGCAATTAATTAACAACACGTGTTATTGAATTTGATTTTTGTTGGGTTCTTCTAAAACGTATTTTATTATATTAGATTTAGTCTATCACATAATCATATAAAATATTAAAATAACATTGAGCTCAATGTGTTGTCAAAATTAGATATTTACAATAATTAGTAATAAAATTATGAAGTTAACCTTGTCATAATATTTAAAATATGAATTAAAATTAACATATATGAAATTTAAACTGATAAAATATTCTAATACTTGTCAATTGTTTAAAATATCACACAGATGTCTGTGTATGTCAAAAAATAATAATAATTGTCTTCTTGGATAAAATGCATATATCTTCTTTCTTCTTGTATTAGTTGTGTGACTATTATTATTAGAGAGTCAATTATAACAATATCGTATTGTGAATAACTGCAATTTTGTGGTCCTTCTTCTTGGAATAGCTTAATGGATCTTGGGTAGTGTACTGAACTTATCTCTTGTAATCTTCAGCTTACGTTGTTTTTTAATGTATTGAGATGCATTTCGACGTCATATGCGTCATCATCAGTCACGCCTAGAATATGAATATTTTGGATATCAAAAGAAACTCAAGTAAAATTAATTATAGGATAAGACACTTCGTTAATAAAATAAATTTAAAATGTGACTAATTTAGTGATATATAGTGGTATATAGGCGGAACATATCAATAACATTCAATCTATAATTATACCACTGGAAAATATGAAGCTAATTAACTATAAGGGCATTGAACTAGGAGGGGGCTAAGTAGAAAAATAATGTACAAACAAACATTCTTCCTGCAGTAGAGCAGTGGGAAAAAAATTAATTGCTGTTTTCATTTGATTCTCCCTCGAATATTACAGGACACTTTTGCTTTGAGTGGGGGAACGCTATAGCCTACTAGGCAATGGGTGCACCCGCAGCACCCAAATATCTTCCGGCTTGAATCTTAAATTGAATGTAGGTGTCTTCGGAAAGTTGGTTTGATGAACATCGGCATTGAAAGAAAGAACTGTTATTCCTAACTGAACGGTACAATATGCCTAGGTAGCCTACTTTATAAAAGTCTCACTCACTCATATTAAATCATTTAAATATGCTCGTAAATTGTGAAAAGATACAGATTCAAAACTACAATTTATATTCAAGCACAATTCCCGATACACTGGCTAGCTTAATGGTTAGCAAGCTCTACAATGGTTCGAAGGGGGTACGCCGTAGCGTAGTGGTTGAGGCCATAGGCGTAACGAGGGGGGTTGGGGGTTTGAACCCCCCCATTGATTAAAAAAGGGAAAATTGTACTATTTATCTCATTATTGTGATATATCACCTTTTTTAAAAATCTGCTTATAAATTACTTAATATGAGTTTAAAGCGTGGGAAGCTTAAAACTCGTTATTGTGCATCTTAATTTTTAAAATTTTCCGGGGAGAGGACCCCGGAACCCCCATCTCAGGATGTTATAACCCCCCCCCATATGGTCGGCCTGGTTACGCCTATGGTTGAGGCGCTGCGCTACAAACCGGAAGGTCGCGGGTTCGATTCCCGATGAGGTCGTTGGAGATTTTCATTTGGCCTATTGTAATCCTCTGGTGGCACTATGGCCCTGGGGTCGACTCAGCCTCTAACAGAAATGAGTACCAGGAGCAATCCTGGGGGTAAAGGCGGCCGGTGCGTAAGGCTGACAACCCTACCACCTTCATGTGCCGAATGTCTAAAAATCTGGGAGCCTTAACCTCCTGGTACCCTCTGGGCCTCCATGGCCTGTAATAGGGAACACTACTACTACATTTACCTTACTTATGTGTATATTAACAGTCACTAGATCCAGTGGCGGACGCAGGGGGGGATAGGAGGGTTACAACCCCCCCCCCGAAATTTGAAAAAAGGCTATATATGTACTCTAAGTGGCCAGCTTTATAAACTAATTGTATATGTAAGTTGATTAATTTTTTTTAGTATTCCGTCTACGTATTAAAATCCCCAACCGAAAAAATGTTCTGCGCCCGCCACTGACTAGACCTGAATGCCGTGAAACTCATACGAGCGTAATGACAAATCAAAACAAAAGCAATAAATCCGGTAAAGGACCTCTTACACACACCACACCAGAATGCCTTTTCTCCAACTCCTGCATTAATATCAACGCTATGAATAATATTTCCGGACAAATAAGTATGCAGGCTGCAATTATATATCGTATACACTAAGGCCTAATTATTTTGAGGACTTTCAGGAGAAAATTGCTATTTTACGTCAATGTCACACAGTTTAAGCAGAAAAGGTATGAACAATTCAAATAACAAATAATTCTATGGAGGAAAAATTTTGTCCTGACTTGAGATATTTGTGTACCCTATAAATTGACCTTTCTGAACACGAATATAACAATAAAAAAACTAGTTCCTTCCGCCCTTCCAGAAAATTCCGATTATCCATCAATGTCACAGCTTATGTACAAAACGTATGGACGATTGAAAGAAAAAATTATTATATGGAGGAGAAATATTATTATGACTTGAGATACATGTGTTACCAATAATTCGACCCTTATGAACACGAATATAAAAATAATAATAACCAGTTCCTTCCGGACTTCAAGGAAATTCCGATTTTCCATTAGTGTCTCACAGTTAATGCAGAAAGAGTATGGACGATTTAAATAAAAATTCTTTACATGGAGGGAAAATTTTTTCCCGACATTAGTTACATGTGTTATTAATAATTCGACCCTCCTGAACACGAATATAACAATAATAATAACCAGTTCCGTCCACATTTTGACAAAATTCCGATTTTCCATTAGTGTCACACAGTTAACGCAGAAAGGGTATGGACGATTTGAATAAAAATTCATTACATGTATTGCAGTTCAGATACTTCGGTAAAAAGAAATAAACAAGATAACCAAATTAAGTATAATAAATGACAGATTAATTGCCCAAATTTATTCAAACTAAAATCATAAAATCTCATAGCCCGTGTTTGGTCTTAAAATGACCGTGAAAAGACGGAACATTCATTATAAATATTATTAACTAGAAAGAAGGCAAAGGTAAAAAGTTTAACAACATCATTTTAAATAACTATTAAAATGAGATTGCAGTGAATAGACGGAGAAGCTGGGAATTTCCCTAGCAGACCTAGCGGGTGCGAGATAAGGCAATGCAGTACTCAGGTACAATGTATCGGGAATCTCCCGAGATCTTATCACAAAGGGTACTGATCCACTTAAGTAATTCTAAGAAGTCGGCTATTGTGTTTAAGCCTTGCTTCTGATGTTGCTACTGATACAACACGCTGTCCGAACCTTCTTAGAAATCCGAGACGCTAAGTTGTGGGTTTTGAGAATAAGGGAAAATCCAATTGATTTCCGTGGGAAACTAACATATTATTATTGGTCGGGAGATTTGCCAATAAGAACTGGTCTATAGTACCACGTGCCGGGATTCACGAATAATAATTAAGAAGAGTAGGGATAAATGTTTGTCCAAGAAAGTTTTCTTTAGGCCTAACGTGGCACTGTAAAATCACTCTACTTCAAGGCCCCGCGCCTATAACAGTCATATTCAACTCTACTTCAAGGCCCCGTGCCTAGAGCAGTCAACAGGACTCTACTTCAAGGCCCCGTGCCTAGAACAGTCAAAATCACTCTACGTCGAGGCCGCGTGCCTACATCAATCACTCTACTTATCTTTGAGGCCGCGTGCCCACAGAATTAATTGGACTTATAAAATTTTAGCTGTGGAATTAATCGACTTAGAAGGATTCTTACTTTCAATCGCGATTAGTCAAAATCATATACGGCAGCAATTGTATCACTAGTAACGATCTACCGAGAACTTGCAACAATATTAATTATTCACAAACAAATTTTGTAATTATTGTCAATGACTGGACTTGTATTTCCAACGTTTTGAATAAACAGAATATTCCTTCAGTGTTCAAAGAAACTGCATTATTATTCAAGCAATAATATTAAGGTGTTCTTCGCTTCCTACCCTGAAGCTAGAGGGAAGTGCTCAACGATCGACTGGCAGACCGGAGGCGGGTTCAACAAATCAGAAATATTCAGTATATGCATTATACTGTGGCGCCCAGGCAACCATCCTTACACCGAACCGCTGTACATGGCTATTTCCCAACGTGAGGCACGAGTGAAGCTGGACATCAAGGATCACCAACTTCAAAAATCATCCCAAAACGGAAGGAAGACACCGCAGAATTTCTAGAACGTCACCCGTAAAGGCACCGCTGGAATTCAAGATCGTGGTACATCAGTTCCGGAGACCGTCGCAGAAAACATCAAAAATCACCAACAGATAAGAACTTAAATATACATAGAGTTTCAGTAAAGTAAACAATTTTATTATCAATAATTTATGAAACAGTAAATATTAATTAAATAAATTAGTAAGCCTGACATCAAATAATATTTTTTTAAAAAGTTTGCAATTTAAGATCAAAGTAAAATTAAACTGAAACTCACTAAGTAAATTAAAGAATAAATTCAAGTAAAATAAAATCTTTTTCAAATTAAAAGAACTCAGGCATATCGAATATTTATTGTGCAAGGGTATAATTATACATGTTATGCATTATATGTTGAACTTCTTAACCAAAGGTAAGGTAGATCGTAAGAGTGTATCAGTACCCTTATAATTTATGTATGTGGCTTAGAAACGGAAAAAAAATTACTAGGAATAAAATTAATATGGAAGGTGGAGAGGGGCACGACTTGCTTAATGGTGAGGAAATAAATAATTGTAGAATGGAGATTAACAATGAGAACAGTGTCGCGACAGGTGACGGAGTGTTGGAGCAGGGAGTTGATAATAGGCCTAGGGAAATGAATCAAACCATAGACCCGAATTCTATTGCATATTTGATAGCTATGATGAGGGAATCTAAGGAAAGTATGAGGGAATCTAATGAAGCTATGATGAAGGGACTAGAAAAGTCAAGTAGTGAAACTAGGGAAAGTATCAAGGAACTAGAGAAAAATACCGGGGAAAAGATAGAGAAACTGGGAGATAGGATAGACCAATCGGACCAAGAACATAGGCTGAATGTAGATAGGCTTGAGAGGGAGCTTAATAATATAAAAGAGGTCCAATCTAACTTATGCAACGAAATCAGGGGAGAATTCTGTAGGGAACTTAAAGAAAGTGAAAAAGCAATGAGGCAAGAAATTAGTGAAAGTCAAGGGGAAATTAGGTCTGAATTAGAGAATAATATGGCATCGGTAGATAGGAAAATAGAAATTCAGGGCAAGAAATATGAAGAAAAATTATCAAATGAAAGGAAAATTTTGGAGAAAGAAATACAGAAATCGGAGTCTAGCTTGAAAAAGAATATGGAGACTCAGGTGGGAAAAGTAAAAGTAGGGTTAGGAGATAAAATCTCAGAAGTAAATGACAAGGTAGTGCATTTAAAAAATATATTAGCTGAGAAAATAGGGGAAATCTCTAAAGAAGTAAGCACGGTAGCTAAAGAGGTCGAAAATCGTAGGCCTGTAGCTAATAACTATGCTGTAAATTGTAGTGAGAGTATATGCAATGGAATAGGAAATACATATAGGCCTCCTAGTGTTGCAAATGAGTCCTGTAATACAGTACACGAGACGGTAGCCACCAGCATGCCGGTAGTTAGCGATAATAGGATTAATATATGTAATTTAATAGGAAATGAGGTATCACTTCCCAGCTTCAATGAGAGCAACACGAGCCCTCAGAGTTTCTTGAAATCTGTTGAAGAGTATTTTACTTTGCGGTCTATTCCATCTCAGTACAAAATGTTGATCCTCGGTAGAGCCTTAAAAGGAAAAACAAAAGAGTGGTTTGAACTTACAGTACACCCGGAGTGCAACTATGAGGATTTTAAGCAGTTATTCTTAGCAAGATATTGGGGTGAGGCGAAGAGAGCTTTAGCTAGAAATGAGGTCTATAATGGGAGATATTCACCTAGGGGCAACGTCTCTCTATCGGACCATTTCCTAAAAGTTATAGGCCTAATCAAGTTACTAGACCCCGGAATGCCAGAACGCGAGGCCATTCAGCTTGTGACGAGACATTTTCAGCCGGAAATATGTAACCTGCTTATAGTATCATGTCCCCAAACTTATAGCAAGGCTTTGGAGTTATTATCTAGTTTCGAAGTAGGAACTAACAGAGAAGAGCGTAGCGATAATAGGAGACAAAATGGACCGGATAATATGCAAATGAATCAAGATACGAGAGGAGGTCCAAATAATGACAGAGGTAGATGGAACCAAGGACATGCCAACAGAAATGCGGAATCGAACAGAGGACCCCCTAATAATAACTCATATAGAAATAATGGGAACCAAAACTGGAGGGGAAATAATCAAGAGAATAGGCCTCAAGACAGACAAGTAAATAATGTTCGATTTCATGGCAGGATGCAGAACGAAGTAGGAGAACGAATTCCAGAAAACCAGGGGGACATTAACATAGAAGGTGAAAGGAATCAGGCGCATAGCACGGGAAACCACAATGGTATTCAGGGAGACATTCGTCACAGAAATGACGAAAGGCATGTAGCGCAAGACAGGCCTTTAAACTACTAGGAGACGCATTTGGAGGTCGAAATGACGTCACACAGACCGAGGGATTAAAAGGATTAAAAAGACCTGATAATGAAAATAAAACACGAGAGAAGGGGTGCGTAGTAGGATGTGCAAATAGAGAGGGTATAACACCCACATATCCGCCATTAATAAGGGTAAAAATAGACCAATTTGAAGTCGATATGTTGGTGGACACTGGCTGTACTTTTTCTCTAATAAACGAAAAATTCTATGAAACGCTGAAAGCAGCAAGAGTGCGCGTTCAGGAATTGAAAGTACATGGCCTATACGCACAAACTGCAATTGGTGCCAAATCCCATAAAATTGAGCATCAGTGTATGTTGCCGTTGGAAATTGAGGGAAAGAAGTTAGAAGTCTACTTTTTGACAATAAAACATTTAGCACATAAATTAATTCTGGGTTGTGATTCTATGACAGATCAACTAATGAGAATAAATTTTGAAGAAAATTGGGTAGAAATGGAATTAGATGAGAAAGAAAAGTTACGTGTACCGTTTTTATCTAATGAGAATATAATTACTAAGGAGTTGGAGTGCCAAAATGAAGATGTATTATTACGCGAGCCTTTCGTGGTGGAATCAGTTGTAGTACAAGAGGGAAATAGTATCGACGAATATAGGCCTATGGGAATTAAACCGGCCGTATTTATATATGAAGGTGATAATGAGGCTGATTGTGACGAAAGTGTCGCAGAGTTACCGGGAATGGAATCTGATATTGTTTGGGAGGACGAAGAATATGATCATTTGTGCATTAAGGGTTCTAATAATTATGTAGATGAAAATGAATGTGAAACGGTACACGCGAATTTTACTAACATTAGTCAGAATGGAAGAAATGAAGAGGAAAATGTTGATATCGAATTAATTCTCAGGGAGAAAGTAGAAGAAATTGATGTGCTGTCAGATGGTCAAAAGTCGACTTTATATAACATGCTATATAAGAACAAATCAGTGTTCAGTTCAACTCCAGGCCTATTTCGGGGTTACCAACACAAATTTAAATTAAAACAAGAAATTCCTGAGCGTCGCTATAAGAGTAGGCCTGTACCAATTTCAATGAGGGATGAAGCCGATAAGCTAATAAAATCCATGCTAGATGCAAATATTATTAGAGTATCGGACTCAAAGTATTTGAATCCGATTTGTTGGGTCGTGAAAGCGAATGGAAAGCTACGTTTAACCCTGGACTCTAGGCATACTAACCTATATATAGAACCAGATCAATTCCGGGCGGAGCCAGTAGAAGATTTACTTGCCAAAATGGGAGACTCAAAATTTTTTAGCAGTATTGATTTGACGTCAAGTTTTTGGCAGATAGAGTTAAGAGAAGAAGACAGACAATATTGCGCATTCAACCATTGTGGTGTTACGTACGAATATTGCCGCTGCGCGTTTGGAGTCAAAACCTCGGGCAGTGCGCTACTGAGAGCGTTGAAAATAATGTTTCCGGATGGGCAAGGCTCCTGTGTGACGTCATTTGTTGACGACTACCTGATTCATACAATAGACTTTGAAGAACACGTGAGACAACTGGATAATGTATTAGGAACATTTCTGAGGTTCGGAATGTCTGTAAACCCGAAGAAAGTCTTTCTTATGAGAAAAGAGGTTAAGTTTCTCGGGTACATTATATCGGAGAATGGCGTAAGGGCTGATCCGGAGAGGATTGAAGCAATAAGGAACATTCCTAGGCCTACTAGCGTAAAGCAAGTTAGAAAGCTATTAGGCATTTTCAACTACCAATCACGCTTTATTCCTGGTTATGCGGAGCTCATTACACCCATCAGAAAGCTCTTGAGTAGCAAATCTAAAAGGTTCAAATGGGGAGATGTGGAAGACAGAGCTTTTATAAGTATAAAAAGGGCTTTCCAGGAATCTATCCTATTAGAACGGCCTAAACAGGACCTACAATACATTCTATACACGGACTCTTCGAGTAATGCAATTGGCTGTGCGCTTATGCAGGAGCATAACGATGGAACTAAGCATATTATAGCTGTGGCCTCCAGGGCCCTTAGCGAGTTGGAATCACATGGATCAGTTACTCTATTAGAGATTTTAGGGGTGTACTTTGGGCTCACAAGATTCAATAGGTACATCTTCAACAGGCATGTTATCGTGTACACAGACCACGTTAGCCTCACTTTCATAAATAAATGCAGATTGAGTAATAGTAAAATAAGCAGAATCATTCACGAAATTAGCCAATATGACATTGAGATAAGGCACGTGCCTGGGAAGGAAAATATTCTGTGTGACTATCTCTCTAGAATGAAGGAGGAAATACCGGAGAACCAGCAATCGTCAAATAGGCCTATCGAAGTGATGCCGGTACGCCTAATAAGGGAACCATCCTTAAAAGCGAACTTTGCGAATATTGTAGAGTTACAGAGACAAGACACAGAAATAGCACGAGTAATTAATGAACTGAGTAGGCCTATTGAAGATGACGCAAATAAAACAAAGCTAAAATACAGGTGCATCGATGATGTAATATATAAATTATGTGGGCAGGACGTCAAGAAATGGCTAATTTATGTGCCCCGAGAAATAGAAACAAACATCATCAGTACAGTCCATACAGTTTTAGGCCACAGTGGAACGGAGAGGGTGATGCTTTATATATCTGCGAGGGTGTACATTAAGAACTTGGGACGGAAAGTAAGAAAATTCATAAGCAGCTGTGATCTATGCCAGAGGGTAAAACCGCTAAATAAGAAGTTTGATCGGCCTCCTTTGACGATCACAAGGGAAGAAAAAGGGAGCTTAATAGCTATAGACTACCATGGACCGATTCCCACTGGGAGATTCGGGATGAAGTATATCTTTATAGTGGTAGACATTTTTACTCATTTCGTAAAACTCTACCCAGTGACAAGAGCAGACCGTATCCAATGCCTCAGGAAACTTACAGGGGATTTTATTCCGACCTATGGCCCCATCCAAAATCTAATTTCGGACAACGGAGCGCCTTTCACAGGTGAGAGGTTTAAGAACGTGTTAAATAAACATGGAGTGAAGGTATATAAGGTATCAAAATATCATCCCGAGGGGAACCGGAGTGAGCGGGAACTCAGAAATGTGTCACTGTATCTTAGGGCGCTGTGTCACAGGAAGCATTCAGCCTGGGTACCATATTGCCAGAAAATCGAAGATATTCTGAACCACACAGTCAACCCAATAACAGGGATAGAGCCATTTCGATTGATGACTGGGGGTGAGCCTAAAGAACTGGTAAAAGGGATGCCTGAGGCGCTGGATTACGACCAAAATGGCGAGACTATGGAGGAAATTTGTAAGCGGGTCGTAGAGAGAATCCGCAAGAAGAACGAGAAGAGGAGAAGCAAAGCAAAGAGACACAAAACTGTGTGGCTACCTCAGATAGGGGAAGAAATAATGGTAAAAAGGAAGAACTTATCCAGCGCACTAAGAAAGGAGTATGCAAAGATGAATTTATTGTACGACGGACCGTACCAAGTCACCCAAGTTTTTAACGGAATTACAGTAGAGGCATACGACCCGGTAAAAGACAGAATTGTAGGAAGATACAACCTGTCCTTCATTAAACCATACATAAGGGCAGAATAATCGAAATGCATTGTACTGAGATGGAATAATGTAGGCCTATAACCTGCAATGTATATTTTACGCGGTAAAATAGCTACTGGCATGATAGGTTATCAGTTCCACATAGGTTTAGGATTAGAGGAATGTGTATAAATGAGAGTAAAATATACGTGTGTGTATTGCATTCTTTATAATATAGTGCAAGTGTAGTGAGAACTGCTTGATCGACCTTGTCAAAGTCTCATGGTAAAAGAGTGTTTCTTTGCATTCTGTATAATATAGTGTAGGTGTAGTGAGAACTGCTTGATCGACCTTGTCAAAGTCTCAATATATAAAAAAAAAAAAAAGTGTTTTTGTTTTTCTTTATGCATTCAATATATTTTATAAAATTTCAGTGAGAACTGCTTGAGCTTAATTTTCATGGTCTCACGAGGGTATATCGGTAAATTTATGGTGTTTACGTAAAATTTTGTTGTAATGTCTTGGTCGTGCAATAAACCAAGTAATACGTACAAACAACGTAACACTACAGAAAACCGCAAGATGTATGAAGGCATGAATGTGATAGGTTCAGAAAACTTGTACATGTGGGACAGGATTTAAGGTGAAGTCTCGTGTCAGGATAGGAATTAAATTACTTATGTATTTGTGTAAGATAGTTGCAACACTGGAGGAAAATAAGGTATAATATTTTGTGGAGAGATGCAGTATATTCAGCCAGTAAGTCAATCATAGGCTATGATGATTCCTGTCTTAATAGACTGGGGCATATATTGCAGTTCAGATACTTCGGTAAAAAGAAATAAACAAGATAACCAAATTAAGTATAATAAATGACAGATTAATTGCCCAAATTTATTCAAACTAAAATCATAAAATCTCATAGCCCGTGTTTGGTCTTAAAATGACCGTGAAAAGACGGAACATTCATTATAAATATTATTAACTAGAAAGAAGGCAAAGGTAAAAAGTTTAACAACATCATTTTAAATAACTATTAAAATGAGATTGCAGTGAATAGACGGAGAAGCTGGGAATTTCCCTAGCAGACCTAGCGGGTGCGAGATAAGGCAATGCAGTACTCAGGTACAATGTATCGGGAATCTCCCGAGATCTTATCACAAAGGGTACTGATCCACTTAAGTAATTCTAAGAAGTCGGCTATTGTGTTTAAGCCTTGCTTCTGATGTTGCTACTGATACAACACGCTGTCCGAACCTTCTTAGAAATCCGAGACGCTAAGTTGTGGGTTTTGAGAATAAGGGAAAATCCAATTGATTTCCGTGGGAAACTAACATATTATTATTGGTCGGGAGATTTGCCAATAAGAACTGGTCTATAGTACCACGTGCCGGGATTCACGAATAATAATTAAGAAGAGTAGGGATAAATGTTTGTCCAAGAAAGTTTTCTTTAGGCCTAACGTGGCACTGTAAAATCACTCTACTTCAAGGCCCCGCGCCTATAACAGTCATATTCAACTCTACTTCAAGGCCCCGTGCCTAGAGCAGTCAACAGGACTCTACTTCAAGGCCCCGTGCCTAGAACAGTCAAAATCACTCTACGTCGAGGCCGCGTGCCTACATCAATCACTCTACTTATCTTTGAGGCCGCGTGCCCACAGAATTAATTGGACTTATAAAATTTTAGCTGTGGAATTAATCGACTTAGAAGGATTCTTACTTTCAATCGCGATTAGTCAAAATCATATACGGCAGCAATTGTATCACTAGTAACGATCTACCGAGAACTTGCAACAATATTAATTATTCACAAACAAATTTTGTAATTATTGTCAATGACTGGACTTGTATTTCCAACGTTTTGAATAAACAGAATATTCCTTCAGTGTTCAAAGAAACTGCATTATTATTCAAGCAATAATATTAAGGTGTTCTTCGCTTCCTACCCTGAAGCTAGAGGGAAGTGCTCAACGATCGACTGGCAGACCGGAGGCGGGTTCAACAAATCAGAAATATTCAGTATATGCATTATACTGTGGCGCCCAGGCAACCATCCTTACACCGAACCGCTGTACATGGAGGGAACATTTTTTCCCGACATTAGTTACATGTGTTATTAATAATTCGACCCTTCTGAACACGAATATAACAATAATAATAACCAGTTCTTTACGCACTTCGAGAAAATTCCGATTTTCCATTAGTGTCACACAGTAAACGCAGAAAGAGTATGGACGATTTAAATAAAAATTCATTACATTGAGGGGAAAATTTTTTCTGACATCAGTTACATGTGTTACCAATAATTCGACCCTCCTGAACACGAATATAACCATAATCATAACCAGTTCCTTCCGGACTTTGAGGAAATTCCGATTTTCCATTAGTGTCACACAGTTAACGCAGAAAGAGTATGGACGATTTAAATAAAAATTCATTACATGGACTGAAAATTTTTTCCCGACATGAGTTACATGTGTTACCAATAATTCGACCCTTCTGAACACGAATATAACCATAATAATAACCAGTTCCCTCCGCACTTCGAGAAAATACCGATTTTCCAATAATGTCACACAGTTTACGCAGAAAAAGTAGGACCGTTTCAAAACAAAAATTCATTACATGGAGAGAAAATTTTTTTCCGACCTACGTTACATGTGTTATCTATAATTTGACCCTTCTGAACACGAATATAACAATAATAATAACCAGTTCCTTCCGCACTTCCAGAAAATACCGATTTTCCATTAGTGTCACACAGTTTACGCAGAAAAAGTATGGACGATATAAATAAAAATTCATTACATGGAGGAAAATATTTTTCCCGACATGAGTTACTTCTGTTATCAATAAATCGAGCCTTCTGAACACTAATATAACGATAATAATAACCAGTTTTTCCCGCACTTCGAGAAAATTCAGATTTTCCATAGTGTCACACAGTTTACGCAGAAAAAGGACCGTTTCAAAACAAAAATTAATTACATGGAGGGAAAATTATTTTCCGACCTACGTTACATATGTTATCTATAATTCAACCCTTCTGAACACGAATATAACAATAATTATAACCAGTTTCTTCCGCACTTCGAGAAAATACCGATTTTCCATTAGTGTCACACATTTTTCGCAGAAAAAGTAAGAACTCTTTAAATAAAAATTCATTACATAGAGGACAAATTTTTTCCCGACCTACGTTACATGTGTTATCTATAATTCGACCCTTCTGAACACGAATATAACAATAATAATAACCAGTTCCTTCCGCACTTCGAGAAAATACCGATTTTCCATTAGTGTCACACAGTTTACGCAGAAAAAGTATGGACGATTTAAATAAAATTTCATTACATTGAGGAAAATTTTTTTCCCGACATGAGTTACACGTATTATGTATAATTCGACTCTTCTGAACACGAATATGACAGTAATAATAACCAGTTTCTTGTGCGCTTCGAGAAAATTCTGATTTTCCATTAGTGTCACAGAGTTTACGCGTAAACTGTGCGGAGTTTGTTATACCAACTGGTGCGGAAGGAACTGGTTATTATTATTGTTATATTCCTGTTCAGAAGGCTCGAAATATTGATAACACATGTAACTTAGGTCGGAAAATAATTTTCCCTCCATATAATGAATTTTTGTTTTAAAACCGTCCTACTTTTTCTGCGTAAACTGTGTTACACTAATGGAAAATCGGTATTTTCTCGAAGTGCGGAAGGAACTGGTTATTAATATTGTTATATTCGTGTTCAGAAGGGTCGAATTATAGATAACATATGTAGCTTAGGTCGGGAAAAAATTTTCCCTCCATGTAATGAATATTTGTTATGAAACGGTACAACTTTTTCTGTGTAAACTGTGTGACACTAATGGAAAATCGGTATTTTCTCGAAGTGCGGAAGGAACTGGTTATTAATATTGTTATATTCGTGTTCAGAAGGGTCGAATTATAGATAACATATGTAGCGTAGGTCGGGAAAAAATTTTCCCTCCATGTAATGAATTTTTGTTTTGAAACGGTCCAACTTTTTCTGTGTAAACTGTGTGACACTAATGGAAATTCGGTATTTCCTCGAAGTGCGGAAGGAACTGGTTATTAATATTGTTATATTCGTGTTCAGTAGGGTCGAATTATAGATAACACATGTAACGTAGGTCGGGAAAAAATTTTCCCTCCATGTAATGAATTTTTGTTTTGAAACGGTCCAACTTTTTCTGTGTAAACTGTGTGACACTAATGGAAAATCGGTATTTTCTCGAAGTGCGGAAGGAACTGGTTATTAATATTGTTATATTCGTGTTCAAAAGGGTCGAATTATAGATAACACATGTAACTTAGGTCGGGAAAAAATTTTCCCTCCATGTAATGAATTTTTGTTTTGAAACGGTCCAACTTTTTCTGTGTAAACTGTGTGACACTAATGGAAAATCGGTATTTCCTCGAAGTGCGGAAGGAACTGGTTATTAATATTGTTATATTCGTGTTCAGAAGGGTCGAATTATAGATATCATATGTAGCTTAGGTCGGGAAAAAATTTTCCCTCCATGTAATGAATTTTTGTTTTGAAACGGTCAAACTTTTTCTCTGTAAACTGTGTGACACTAATGGAAAATCGGTATTTCCTCGAAGTGCGGAAGGAACTGGTTATTAATATTGTTATATTCGTGTTCAGAAGGGTCGAATTATAGATAACATATGTAGCTTAGGTCGGGAAAAATTTTCCCTCCATGTAATGAATTTTTGTTTTGAAACGGTCCAACTTTTTCTGTGTAAACTGTGTGACACTAATGGAAAATCGGTATTTTCTCGAAGTGCGGAAGGAACTGGTTATTAATATTGTTATATTCGTGTTCAGTAGGGTCGAATTATAGATAACACATGTAACTTAGGTCGGGAAAAAATTTTCCCTCCATGTAATGAATTTTTGTTTTGAAACGGTCCAACTTTTTCTGTGTAAACTGTGTGACTCTAATGGAAAATCGGTATTTTCTCGAAGTGCGGAAGGAACTGGTTATTAATATTGTTATATTCGTGTTCAAAAGGGTCGAATTATAGATAACACATGTAACTTAGGTCGGGAAAAAATTTTCCCTCCATGTAATGAATTTTTGTTTTGAAACGGTCCAACTTTTTCTGTGTAAACTGTGTGACACTAATGGAAAATCGGTATTTCCTCGAAGTGCGGAAGGAACTGGTTATTAATATTGTTATATTCGTGTTCAGAAGGGTCGAATTATAGATAACATATGTAGCTTAGGTCGGGAAAAAATTTTCCCTCCATGTAATGAATTTTTGTTTTGAAACGGTCCAACTTTTTCTGTGTAAACTGTGTGACACTAATGGAAAATCGGTATTTCCTCGAAGTGCGGAAGGAACTGGTTATTAATATTGTTATATTCGTGTTAAGAAGGGTCGAATTATAGATAACATATGTAGCTTAGGTCGGGAAAAAATTTTCCCTCCATGTAATGAATTTTTGTTTTGAAACGGTCCAACTTTTTCTGTGTAAACTGTGTGACACTAATGGAAAATCGGTATTTTCTCGAAGTGCGGAAGGAACTGGTTATTAATATTGTTATATTCGTGTTCAGAAGGGTCGAATTATAGATAACACATGTAACTTAGGTCGGGAAAAAATTTTCCCTCCATGTAATGAATTTTTATTTAAATCGTTCATAGTCTTTCTGGGTTAACTGTGTGACACTAATGGAAAACCGGAATTTTTTCGAAGTGCAGAAGGTACTGGTTATTATTATGGTTATATTCGTGTTCAGAAGGCTCAAATTACTGATAACACATGTAACTCATGTCGGGGAAAAATTTTCCTCCATGTAATGGCAATAAACAACTAACCATATAGCATAATATCATAAACAATAACATCATTATTAAAAAATCCCTTTAGGCAGGCCTACAGGCGGAGGTAGATTTCTTTAGCCTTGGCATGGTAAACCTGCAGTAATAAGAACTGAATTCGGTAAAGAGGAAGAGCCTACAATCATTTGTTTTGACAACAAGAATACCCTATTCTGGGAGGCCGTGCGCAAGATCAGCAATGCATAAAATTAGCAAAGCCGCTAAACAAGACAAAATTATGATATTATAATAATTCTTTTAAGTGTTATTATTTTCAAACATTAAAATCTCGCGTCATATGAGAGCTATCAAGAAACTATTTATTGATTTGTAGAGTACTCATCAAGAGCTTTTCAACGATACCCCACAAGACGTAGTTTCAAAAGTTTCGAATTTTCATCCCCCAACCCCACCCCCACCCCCACCCTCACTGGAACCCCCGAATCGTTGGTGTCACTGTGAACTCCATAGGGAGTACTCTAATTTATTCAAACAAAGTTTCCCTCTATACTTCATAGGGGCCGAGATAAAAATGTTTTAAAATTTCAACCCCCTCCCCCGACCACCCCCTTGGGCCAATTTTGCTCATTAACGAACTTGTCCGAACTATTGGGCCTAGAAATAACATATTAAAATTTGGTTCAAATATCTTCAAAATTACGGCCGCTAGCGTGTAAAGATATATATATAAATATATATATATAAATATCACAATTTTTTTTTTGAACGGGCGGTGGTTTCGTACTTAGGGGAGCATGAAACGTAAAGATATGAAAGAATTTTTCGAAAATCATGAAGTGGTATCCATTGCAATAGGTAGATTTTTCTTCGAAATCTACCTAAAACGCACAATTGTTGTAGAAAGCTTCCATAAAACGGTCGCTTCATCTATTAATATTTTTTTTATACCCTAATCACTCTCAACCATCCGATTTGTCTAGCTTTCCATCGTCCTGAATTTTCCTTCATCCCTCCCCTCCTTATACCACTCTTCACTGAATTCATGTACCTATCAATCGATCTCCGTGAGACCCTGTTTATAATACATATTATCAAATATAATATAAAAATCTATATTATATAAATATATGTATAAAGTGCAAGGTGATCCCTTTACAGGCCACGGAGCCCCAGAGGGTTCTAGGAGATTGAGGCTCCCAGATATTAGACATTCGGCACATGTAGGTGGTTAGATTGTTATCCTTACACACTGGCCGCCTTTATCGCCAGGATTGCTCCTGGTACTCATTTCTGTTAGAGGCTGTGTAGACCCCAGGGCCATAGTGCCACCAAAAGGATTAGACCAATTGAAACATTCTACCGACCTCATCGAGAATCGAACCCGCGACCTTCTGGCTTTATATAATATCATATATATGATATGATATTTATATTATACAGCTTGTTTCCAAACAGGTTTTCACAGGTAGAACAAATAGATCAGTTAACTGTAACGGCGGAAGGGGAAACATTCAACCATACACTGAAAATTGGATTTAAATATAAAATATATATATATATATATATATACACACACACATTCACCCATCCGTGGTTTATACATCCACTCATTCATTCATTCATCCATCCATCCATCCATCCATCCATCCATCCATCCATCCATCCATCCATCCATCCGTCCACCCTATCGTAGGAACGATTACATCCATTCATGCACCCCATCCATCCATTAATTATTAGTTCACCCATCTAACCATCCATCGATCCAGAAGTAAATTAAGTAATAAATAGATTGTTGGATATATGGATGGATGAATGAATTAATGGATGGATGGAAGGGTGGATAAATAAATAAATAGACGGATTAATTAATGAATTGAATAACTAAATTAAATCAGGTAAACTGATATAACAAAGTGCCAGAATGTTTTTGTTGTATCAATAATTATAATTGCAATTATGATAGAAAGAAAATAAGTTTTTTTAATCAGATTAAAATCGACCAGCGTTAGCAGAACTACAGATTTGTGATATCTTGACAATCGCGCACTCACATAAAATAAAAATAAAATTTAACAAATCCATGTCAAATCGGCCGGCTCCGGGATTTGGTCCAGGGACCTCCAGAATACGTGTCCAAGACGTTACTATTTCGCCAACTCAGTCAGTTTGACGGTTTAGTTTGATAAGCATATGTGAACGAATAGTGTTATTTGTCAAATGTAAAATGTATTGCAACTTGAAATTCTTAAAATAGGCCTATGTCAACATTTCACAAAATTCAGTGGAAAATAATTCCGCTAATTATTTCACAGTAATGTTCCTTCTGTATATAACAGAATTCATGTAGTAATCAATTTCAACTAGGTCAACGAAGTTAACAAACATCTGACTGCATTGCATCAAAGCCCTCAATGATAAAATATGCGATTGTAGTATAGACATGATTTTTAAAAAATGTTACTTTTAATTAGTTGTTACTCTGGTACCGGTCAACCGATTAGGTCCAAAATTAATAGGCTTCTTGTCATGGACGTTATAAATGAGTATATCAAGTTTCATGAAAATCCGATGAAGTGTATTTGAGTTACCGCGCCTTTTGTTATATAATACCATAAAAAAGGCACTAAAGTAGGCATTATTCCGGTACCGGCCAACCGATTTGGCCCAATATCAACAGACTTCTTCCCATGGACATTATAAATGCGTTTACCAAGTTTCATGAAAATCCGATAAACCGTATTTGAGTTAACACGAATACAGGCACACGGACAGACTTTTCCCATCCCGCACACAATCTCATAAGTACCATACTGGCACTTAATAATGAATGGATGAGTTAATTAATTAATGAATGTATACATGAATTAATTAATTGATTGATGCACTAATTTATTAATTAATAATTGGGTCTCGAATAATCAATTAATTAATGGATGAATGGATCAATTTAGCAAATATTATGTATGAGCGGTTTGGTAGTCGTAGTTTAATCATTAATAGGAGCTTAATAGTTTTTATGTCGAGGATGGCAATGTGATGATTTTTATTAAGATCCTAAGCCAAGTCCCTCCAGGGATGTAGCGCCACGGAGTTTAGTTAATATGGCGGCACGAATTTAATAGGTAAAATTTATTTATTAAATAGATTAGTTGGGGAATGAATGAATTAATTATTGGATGGATGGTTGTATGGATGGATGATTGGTTGGATGATTTGATTAATTAATGAATTAATGGATGGATGATTGGTTGGATGAATTGATGAATTAATTAATGGATGCATGGATGAATGAATAAATAGATTGATGGTTAAATTAATTGATTAATGAATGAGTACACTAATTAATGGATGGATGGTTGATTGAAGGAAATAATTAATGGATGGATAAGTTAATTAATTAAAGGATGTATGAATTAATCAATTACCATATGGATGGTTGGATGAATGAATTAAATAATTAATTAACTAGTAACTGGGTGGATGAATTTGATTATTTATGGTTGAATGGATGAATGAATGTACAGATGAATTAATGGATGAACGGATGGATAAATGGTTGCATAGATGGATAAATGAATGGATGGAAGAATGTTTCATACCAAATTGCGTTTATTATCTTTTTGTCAAAGGACAATGTTGAAGACAAGTATTTTAGAAAATAATAATAATAATAACAATAATGTGAAGAAAGAAATTGAGTAATATTAAAAATGTTTCTCTGTTAGCTCTTCATCAAACATGAAGCAAAACAGCAATTAAACAATGCTTTTTCTAATATTAAGCTTCAATTCGAATTTCTCTTAGTTTAATAGTGGTACTAGTAGCCCTACTGGATCGCGCAAACGTCTCCTGGAGATCCTTTAAGTCCGCACTTGAAACCTGAGTACAATACAGGCACTCAGTCACGAACCCGGGAGAGAGATTTTTCACTGCTGAATCGAACCCGGAGTGGAAGGCAAGCGTGCTACCGACTAACACAAGGCGAGGGACACTTTAATGTTAACTGATCACGAATTAATAATTGAAAAGTTTCCTTATTCTACTTCATTAAAACAGGAAGGAAATATGAGTTATTACATACAATACTCGTACATGGTTTCTCTCCATGTAATACATAAAATTAAGCTTCCGTTCGAATTTGCGTAACCCCAGCGCTCTTAGTTTAATATAACTTATCATTGAGGAAGTTCCTATTGTTTTCCCGACCGGAAATTATACGAAACGAAAGCTTCCATTCTAAATTGTGTAAATGCAGTGTGTTACGAGCTGTCAGGTTGGTACTGCTCCAAAGTCAGATGTGGGTTTAATCATCAAATAGCCGTGGTAGAGAATACTATGATTTTATATGGGGAAAATCACGACTTTAATTACTGTTTTTTGAAGCCTTCGTGGCAAATACAAAGCTGTGTGACGTGTCAAAAAAAATCTGTGAAAATTCCTGAACGATTTGAGTGGTTTTTCAGATCCATAAAAAATTTGGTTTTCATGTAAATCGTAAACTTAGCTAAAGTGCACTTATACCAAAAAAAATTCTATCCACTGATAAGTTATTCATAGCTGTAGGCTTTGTATTAGTTGAGAAATAGGGATGTTTATCAGAGGCCCTAAGCATCTGGAAGAAGACAAAATGGGATGGAGCATTCAGTCCTACGCGCCCAGTATATTATGTCCCAGGTTTTTGGGAAGGAAAGTATGAAAGTGATATTGAATTTCTTTTTTATTTCAGCCCCGGAACGGTTATGGTAATATGAGAGTGAGAAATAAAATTTTCTGTCAAAACAATACAATCTTATGTAACCGGAATTTCTTATTCTTCTTATTTGAACCCCACCCAGGCATGGTGTGTGGTGGTGTGGTGGTACAAGCGATGGGATGCAAAATTCGACATCCTCTATGAGCCATAAAAAGCTATATCTAGCGTTTTATGAGGGAATGGTTTGAGTGTGATATGTCGTTCTTCCTCATTTCAAAGTCTACATACATATTATATAAGGACCTAGAGTTTCAAAATCGAAAGTCATCCATAAGTTAATTTCAAATTACAAAATACAAAAGCCGGGCGACGCCGGGCTTTTTAAGCTAGTAATATATAGAAATGTTCCGATCATTATCCATAGGTAAACCATTAACGCTTCCAATTTAAAGATTAACCTTCCGTTAGTGGGGAATGCTATTAAAAATCACATTCATCTGATCTTAAAATTAAAAAATAAATAAATAAATAAATAAAGACCTTGCTACTTAGGATAATTATAAAATATCTTGCTTCTGAAGTCTTAACATTATTGTAAAACCTGAGTCTATTGTTCCATTTGGTCTGTTATCTGTTCATACGATCTAGGGTTGGCTGGTATTTATTATTATTATTATTATTATTATTATTATTATTATTATTATTATTATTATTATTATTTTCATAATAATAATAAAGTTATTATTATTATTATTATTATTATTATTATTATTATTATTATTATTATTAGGCCTACATAGGATTATGCCACGTTTTATCATTACATTTGGCCAATATGCTACACTAATCTATTTTTTTCACATATGATAAATCAATTTGAAAACATCAGTCACTAACTAGAATAGGACCAGTAATGAATTCTACTCGAACAGAATTTTAATTTTTTTGCTCGTAAACGAATCGTAACATTAATGAAAAAATCTGATGTGAAATTCACTTAACTTCCTCTGCCCCAATAAAAGTTAGCATCTAGTAGGCTACAGTATATTATGTATGACATTCTCTTCATGTGAATTGGTTGTAAAAATGAAGATAATGTCGTAACCACATCACATCGCATCCCCGAAGGATACATAACCCAAATAAAATCTGACAGATAATCTAAATAATGCATAGTAGTATCCACATAGTTAAGCACGCGAAGCGTTGTAGAATAATGTTGTTATTAAAAGGAACTCGATTCTATCGCCACTAGGACAAAATAAATAATGTATATATATATATATATATATAATGTGATACATGTGGTAAAATGCTTTTGTTTTGCTCGTAGGATTGCTACACTCGCCCTAAAGGAACTCGTTTCGCAAACATAACCTCCTCCCAAAATAAAATATATTTTTTAACACTCGGATCATCAATTTAAATAGTTAATGTTGGATCATATTTTAGATAGTCTAAGTTCTTTTAAATTGGAGAATGTGTCAAGCTGTCATACATCAGATTACCGAACTTTAAAGAACATTCGTGATACTGGAATCTAATACTTAACCCTAAACACCTAGTCCTGAACGCGGGAAGGGATTTTTCACTACTGAAAATTTCCCAACCGGAGCGGAAGGCAGGCGAGCTACCGACGACCCACCCACGGCGGCGGACTTAAGATGTAATTATAAAACGATCTGGAGCTTAGCTCAGAGATCGATTACAAAAATAGATATGTTCTGAATATGTATTTCATAAGTTAGGTACTGATTAAATGAAAACAAGCCATTATCATGAAAAGAGTGATAGACTTCATCTTCGAGTTATGAATAAGAATATGAATTTTAAGATTTCTTTAATAAAGATAGAAGAAAATGTTGTTATTTGTAGACAAAATATGTTAATTGGATTGAATTCCTGTATACCTTTTTATTTTTATCCCATTTTAAAGCGACTGGGCCTACGATTAGAACGCACAATGGGTTATGCGTTGAGATTTGTTTCCTGTATGGCGTTTGTGTTTTTCTCTGTTTCGTAATTTTTACTTTCTGTCATATAGGCCTATGTTTTTCTGTGCTAACTTTTAACTCGTATATGCGAGAAAGCTTATGCAACTTATTTTGCACCATTTATATTGTATTACTCGCATGTTCACAGGTACCTAACCGAAATATAAAATTTTGTTTTCGTACAATTTTGCGTTACAACAGGCCGTATTGCAAAGAGTGTGCATTCACAGCTTATAATATAACTACTCTTCAGAGAATTTGTTCGAAAAGATGTTTCAAATAAAAGTTTTAGCACTTACCATAAGTAACCCATCTGCAAATTTTAAAGAAACCCGTTGGAGCCGTTTTCGAGAAAATCGCGAAAAACGAAAATTTCTTCATGTAAAATCCCCTTAAAAATAAGAGAAACTTGTCAGCAATCTTCGCGTCACATTTTTAGAAGGTACCTGACCTAAATACAAAATTTTGTTTTCATTCGATTTTCCGTTTTGGAGCTAGGCTATTCAGACATCCACACAAACACACACAGACATGTTTCTGAAAATAGTATTTTTGGATTCAGGAGACCTCAAAACGTGTATTTATGTTAGAAAATCAACTTCAAATTTGGGAGTCGAAAACAATACTTCCTCTACCTATAGTAGGCTACCTATGGTACGGGCTGAGGAAGTAAAAATCAGTTACGAAGAATCAGGTCGTATAAATATCAATACACTGTGCACAGTCATAAAGTTCACAAACGAAAGGACGTGAAACTAGGCTGATATTTATCGTAAAAAAATAATCGGAAATAATTTGTTTTTTAAGGGCCGATTTCTATAAACTCGTGAATTACCTATGGGTAAATTATCTAATGCACAGAATTTACACAAATTACACAAGAATAACACCACACAAACACAAATAATTTAAAGATAGCAATCACTTACACTTGTGGCGAGTTTCTAGATAAATGCCCTCTAGGTAAATATGAAAATGACAGAAAAAATGTTCCTACAAACTCGGGCTAGATCTGTCCAAGGGTAAATCTTTGGGTTAATTTGTCCTTTCATGGATGGCTGGATAAAATTTAACCTTTCATAGGATCAATAACAATGAGAATCAAAGCCTTCTGAATTAAATTAACTGTACAACTCCAAGGCCTTGCTCATTATATCATTGTGGTTGAAATGGGACTAATTTATCCATGGGTAATTTACCCATAGGTAATTCACAAGTTTGTAGAAACCGGGCATTAATAAGACTTTTTGTATTTCTCCTTATGCTTGAGCTCCTTATGTCAATAAATGGCAATAACTTATAAACTATCCGGGTTATTGAGCTGCAATAAACACAAAAATAATCGTAAATAACGTGTAATGAAAATTAATTTAAAAATAGCCATAAGAAATCATTTTTAATGAGAAAAATCATAAGAAGACATATACGGTCCCAAATTTTTGCAGTATTTTTTCAATTAAAGTGATATTTCTGGGGAAAACCCTAATTTGTTTTATTACCGGTACTGTTCGTTAATCTACATCTAATTATCCTTCAAGAAAAAATAACATTGTTCCTATCCCATTTTCTTTCCTGGGAATTATTAAATATAAGTACTGCGCGGGCGCCCGATTACGTCATCGTTAGGGTATGTTCAGGTAAACTAATCTTTGTTGGTGGCCATTTCGAAAATTTGTTGAGTTAAGATTTAATGTACATTAAGTATTAATAAGTGATGATGGATAATTTACTACCTCGGTTTCTTAGCTCATAGCAAAATAAGTGAAAAACATTCAATGTTACTTTTTTTCTTTAAGGATAATTAGAGTTAGATTAACAAACAGCTATAAAAAATTGGGGTTGCAGGGCACTTTTTTTAAAATTTCGCTTTAATTGAAAAAATACTGCAAAAATTTGGGATATTATTTGTTTTATTGTGATTTTATGAATTAAAAATTCCCTTTGGGCAGGTCTATTGGCTGAGGTAGATTTCGAAGTGCTAAATCTCGCCTTATATGAGAGCTATCGAGAAACCAGTTATTGATTTGTAGAGTACTCATCAAGAGCTTTTCAACGATACCCCATAAGACGTGGTTTCAAAAATTTCGAAATTCCATCCCTCACCAACCACCCCCACTCGTACCCCCAAAACCCCCGAATCGTTGGTGTCACTGTGAACTCCAAAGGGAGTACTCTAATTTATTGAAACAAAGTTTCCCTGTATACTTCATAGGGGCCGAGACATAAATGTTTTAAAATTTCAACCCCCCTCCCCCGACCACCCCCTTGGGCCAATTTTGCTCATTAACGAACTTGTCCTAACTATTGGGCCTAGAAATAACATAATACAATTTGGTTCAAATATCTTCAAAATTACGGCCGCTAGCGTGTAAATATCACATTTTTTTTTGAACAGGGGTGGTTTCGTACTTAGGGAGGCATGAAATGTAAAGATATGAAAGAATTTTTCGAAATTCATAACATGATATCGATTGCAATAGGTTTCTTCGAAATCTACCTAAAAAATACTGCAAAAATTTGGGTTATTATTTGTTTTATTAAGATTTTTCGAATTTAAAATGACTTCTTATGTGTGTTTTTTATTTTCATTTTGATCACACGTTATTTACTATTATTTTTGTGTTTATTTCAACTCATTAACCCTGATGGTTTATAAGCTATTGCCATTTACTGGCGTAAGGAGCTCATGCATAAGGAGAAATCAAAAAAGTCTTTGAAAATACAAACAAATTATTTCCGATTTAAAAAAATTATTACTTTACAATAAATTTCAGCCAAGTTTCACGTCCTTTCGTTTGTGCACTTTATGACCGGGCACATTGTATATGTTAAGAAAGATTATAGCACGGTAGTTTAATAATAATAATATTAATAATAATTAGGGGCGGATTTCTATGACATGTCATATTTTTCCCCTTTGCATTATTTCAGGTTTCCGACTGATTAAAACCCGATTCCAAGCATCCTGGTGAAAATGGAACAGCTTTTGTTGTGCATATAAGTGCATATTTAGGAAATTTTCAACTATTGTAGTATATTTAGTATGAATATACATATTTAGGTCATATTTTTGGCATATTTGTGTGCATATTAAAGAAATTTGGAAGTTTCATATCATATTTTGTAAATTTTAGATTATAATGATACTTTTTGAGAATTTTTTTTACAGATATTTTAAATTATTGACATTATATTTTAATAAAATGAATTGTAATGAAAATTTTATAAAATATACACATTGCGTAAGTGGTAAAGTCATATTTTAAATTTTGTTGGTCATATTTTAAGGTTTTTTAGGTCATAAATGCTTGCATATATCCTATTTTTTAAGTCATAGAAATCCGCCCCCTAATAATAATAATTAACAATAATAAAAAATTTCGATCTACTCACAATAAAACTAATTAAGAGAGATGAAGCCACAAGTGTTGGCGGTGCTGTGGTGGTGACAGGGTTAAGCGTCGCGCGCTGTTGTCTTCACACAACTGTGGTGGAGATGGTTCTGCGAAACCTCCCCTCTATTTCAAAATTACTTGCAAGTAGAGAAAGAGATGGCCGCATCGTCAGCATACTCGGAATTCCGATTCTTGGCACGTAGTGGATGAAACTGGGCCGTAATAAACTCGTCATAGAAGATGATAACGAACTCAAATTGCCGTCACCTCTCTCTTCTTACATTTAATGAAATCGTTTTATGTGTGCACCATTCATTCATCATGGGACAACGCAGTGACGTGTCCATCTAACCACACTTACATGTGTGTTTGGGTGGAAACATTGCCTCCCTTAATAGTTTGTTTCCGGTCGAATTGAGAGATACCACCCCTATAATACGGGGTGTCTCATTATAAGGAGCATCGTCAGGAATTTTATTAAGGGGGACATACTGCTTTCCATGCTGAAGTTTCATTTTTTTTTTCTCAGCAATCAATTGTTCAGTAGTCTTGCAACCTGGCATGCTCTATATTGACTATTTCTACAATTGCTTAGTACTTTCAAAATTAATTTACATATTGCAGTTATTGGGTAATTATCATTACAAAATGGCAGTCAAATTTTGTGCACTGAAGTGCCGTTTCCCTGATAACTCAAACATTTATTAACATATTGCAGTGAAATTTTGCTTGCAAGTATATTTGATATTATTGAACAACACTATCTAGAATCATTGATGTGACTTTAATAGTTTATTTTTTTTAAATATTTCTGATGTAAAAATGTCTAAAAAAATTAACAAGTGCTGAATTTAAAAAAAATATATATTTACACTGCAGATAATCCAAATATTCTAAATTATGTTGTTCATATGATATTTACAAATAGCCTAGATAGAAAAAGAATCACTCAGAAATATTGGTATTTATGAAAATTATCAGGGAAACGGCACTCTAGTGCACAAAATTTGGCTGCCATTTTGTAATGATAATTACCCATTAACTGTAATAGATCAATTATTTGTGAAAATATTATGCAATTGTAGAAGTAGTCAATATAGAGCATCCCAGATTACAAGGCTACAGAACAATTCATTGCTGAGAAAAAAAATAATGAAACTTCACCTATTTTTCAGCATGGAAAGCTGTATGTCCCCCCTTAAGGGGGTAAACTCAACATAATTCCAAACACAATTATTCTTATTTATTAGGCTAAATTATGAAGTAATATATAATAATAATAATAATAACAATAATAATAATAATAAATTTACTGTCGTGAACAATTTGTGGTATCATGACAATAATCTTAATAATCCATAAGATTACTAACTCATACTTTTCTATGTTTTTTAAATAATTTTTTTTTAATTAGTGTAACTTAAATAATTAATTTAGTTTAAGTTGCTTTATTGTATTGAACTGAACCGCCCCCGAGCACAAGCTTTGCTTCTTCGAGTGGAGTTCTAAACCACATTTGTATACTATATTGCAGCGTTTCTCAACCTATGGTCCGCGGACCACCAGTGGTGCAGATGGTCCGCAGACATAATTTTAAAAAAATATCATAAAGCAAGTGGAAAGTACAGAATTCAATACATGTGTTTCCGTCATATTAAAAAAAGTATTTAGATTTATTTCGTTATAATGACCTATAATTAATACCCCAAATATTAAGAATAGCCTATAGCCTACTTTTTAAAATGGGATTAAAATTAGGGGTCCGTAAAATTTTGTAGACATTTTAGAGGTCCTTGGGTTCAAAAAAGTTGGGAAACGCTACTATATTGTAATTTGTAGGAATAAAAATTGAAATTGAACAAAAAGTTTACTGTGAGCTAATTCCTCTTTTAAGTTAATCCACTTACTGTACAAGTGATACGAATGAAAGGCTATTTTATTATGACCGATTGAAAATCCATTTCGGACTCAATTTCAAATGATTAGGCTGAATACATTTTCATTCATAGTTTCCCGACCCGTAGTTTTGAACCCCAGCTCAATTCGACGAGGCTTGCAAAGTTTTTAAATTAACAGATTACGCTCTCTTGAGTATCAGTCTTGGTGACGGATTATTATAAATACACTGAGGCAATTATAATAAGCTAATACTTGCTAAACTCATTATAATAGGCTATATATATATACAGTATATATATATATATATATATTATTTTGCATGCAACAGCTGCAGGTTGACAAAGAGTACAAAAAAATCCATAAGGTATTCTAGGGGGAGTTGCCCCCATTGAGCTCCATTACATACTGGAGGTAGCACTGCATGATGAAAAATCGTGACGGCAGGGTTCGCGGTCCGCCATGAAAGTGAACGTATAATTTAGCTTCTATCCCGTATCTCCTTCTAACAAACTCATGTGTATTAATGGAATTATGAAGATGTATTGGCGTTTATAAAACACTTTTATGAATGAAACGTTTCAATATAAACTACTTGATGCTTTTTAAGTACATAACAAAACTAATTTCATATCGTAATGGTTTGGTAAAAATATTTCTTTAATCTCAATCAGGCGTGAATGTACATTGGTAAACAGTTGTAAACACTCGCATTTTAAATATTAAAATAACTTCACAATAGGCCTTCATTTTGCGATATTATGTTTGATTTCGATATATAAAGAGAATAGACAAAATCTGTTCTAAGTGCTTTGGAAATGTATAAACCGTGACCTTCAACTTTACCGTTACTGTACTGGATACAAATCACATTATTATTATAATTTTTTTTTAAATAATTCCTGTAGACTAGCGCAAAGGGAAGCCACTAAAATAAAATTTCAAAATACTTTAAGTCAGTAGGCCTACTTAGAAGTTCCTTGCCATGCTATTTATCTTCTTGTTCTTGCGACAGACAATCGTCTGTAGCCTTTTGTTCTTTCTCAATTCTGTTTTGATAGGAGATGGTGGGAGATCATCTGTTTGTCTGTTTATCCATTTTCGTATAATTTTCAGCGAGGTCTTATACAAAAACATCTGCTTCCTCTTATTTCTGCAATTAAAAACTAGTATGAAAAATTTAGGCCTACTTGCATAAGAATACTATGTTTACATGACTGATATATTGCATAATTTATATTCCTGCATGGTACCTACTACTAACCACATTACGAACCAGAGGCGTAACGAGGGGGTTTGAACCCCCCCCCCCCCATTGATTAAAAAAAGGAAAATTGTACAATTTTTTTAAGTCTGCTTATAAATTGCTTAATACGAGTATAAAGCGTGGGAAGCTTAAAACTCGTTATTGTGCATCTTAATTTTTAAAATTTTCCGGGGGAGGACCCCCGAACCCCCCTCTCCCTGGGGGGTATGGAATACCCCTCAAACCCCCGGATGTTATAACCCCCCCCCAGGGGCGGATCCACGGGGGAGGAAATGGGGAAAATTTCCTCCCCCAAAATTTGTAACATTAAGCACAGATTATTCAAACGGTCAACTTTCTTATAAATTTTGTAAAGACAACATAACTCAAATACTTAAATTAAAGCAACGACATTCATTATTTTGAAATACATTTGTAATAAAATGCCAAAAATGTTCATTTTAATTTCAATTGTGTATTGGGAATAATTAATTTTTATGAGTAAAAACTTCCCTCTCTCTTCGGTCCCCCCCCCCCCAAATGTCTCTCTGGATCCGCCCCTGCCCCCTCCATATGGTCGGCCTGGTTACGCCTATGTTACGAACTAATTGTCTTTTTGGAACAATAATTTTTTGAAGGTGTCCTGGAAAATTGAAGACTGATGGTACATCATCGTTTAGTAATTTTACAAGTGCACCAGACCTTGACTGATAGCAATCAGGTATAAAGTGTCTGCTGCTTAATGTACTGTACGCTGTGGGTGACCAATATTCTCTGCGCATTGCTTGAACCCACTTCTTCGGAATATCAGGCCAAGAAAATGGAAACCTGTACAAACAGGCAAGAGAAAGACAAGCGTTCGTGGCTATGCTATGCTTGAGGCTAAGTCAGATTTGGCCAATATCCTCAAATGTTCCAAACAAAAATAACCTATTTGTGAAACTTAAGTCCACTTCCATTTCTCTGGACCTCTGTGCAGCCATATACAACGCAATATTTGACCATTTTGTCATGAAAAATAATAAAAACACATTCATAAATATATGTTTAACACAGGAAGCACACTTCACCAATACGTACGGTGTAGCCAACTTAACAACAAGTGAACGTCACGATTTATGCAATTCCAAAGCACAGCTGTTGTGTATCCTGTTTATATATTGAGATCACTGGTTGCCCCCCATGCCGACGCCCATGTCGCGTTTATACCAATTTGGAGATTAAGAGACTTCATCACTCTGAGCTTACATTGTCCGAATTCCGTAAACGGTCTGTAGTAGACAAAATCGAAGGTTTTGTCCTGTTACCTCTGTTTCATTTAACACTTTCCAGTTTTGTAACCTTACACTGAAAAAGAAAACAAAGGAGACAACAAATAAATAATAGTGACAATATTGACTGTAGCTTTTGGTATTAGTTGGTATATTCTATCTTTTCATTATTTCTTACTAGCATGTGCCCGCGGCTTCGCCCGCGATAATTATTTCAAAAATTAAAAATTAAGAGCATAATAGTTAAATCATTATATTTATTAACACCTAAATCACGTGAATTACATACCACGATTAGATAGCGTCGCCTGGTAAAAGCGATCTCAGATTCGAGTTCCTTGGCCCAGAAAATCCCTGTATAGTGAGTTTCGTCCAAATCGAACGATGTTTAACCATATTTAGGTCTATGTTGATTATCCCTCTTCCGTGTAGGTTGAAAATTTCATATGTCTACGGGCCTTGACATTCTAAACAAATGAATCGACCAGCGTGGGCTTACAACATTCAAGCGATCGCGATGCTTTTATTTCCACGGTATGACAAAAGTAGCCAAAGCCAACTGCAATTGATTTGACATTGAAATGTATTAGCCTACTGAAATCTGATGCTTCGACAGCGCTAAAATCACGTTTTCTGCCAGTTTTTCACTCATAACTCGCGAACGAAACCTAAAATTAAAAATTCGGCTTCGAGGTGCATTCGCCCACCTTTCAGTCCATCTATCTTTAAAATTTCAGATCTCTGCGTTCAGTAGATTTCGATGGGCATCGTGGACAGACAGACAAACAGCATTTGCCCGCATGTGCCCGCGGCTTCCCCGCGATAATTATCTCAAAAATTAAAAACTAAAAATTAAGAGCGTAGTAAAATCATAATTATTAACACCTAAATCACGTGGAGTGCATTCCACGATTAGATAGCTTCCCCTGGTAAAAGCGACCTCAGATTCGAGTTCCTTGGCCCAGAAAACCCCTGTATAGTGAGTTTCGTTCAAATCGAACAATGTTTGACCATATTTAGGGTTGATTATCCTTCTTCCGTGTATGTTGAAAATTTCATGTCTGTGGGCCTTGACACTCTAAACAAATGAATCGTCTAGGATGGACTAACAAAATCAAGCGATCGCGTTGCTTTTATTTCCAAGGTATGAGGTATGATGACAAAAATAGCCAAAGCCATCTGTAAGTGATTTGATATTGAAATTTATTACTGAAACTGATGCTTCGAAAACGCATAAAATGCACGTTTTTTGCTCATTTTTCACTCATAACTCACGAACGAAAGCGAAAATTAAAATTCCGGCTTCGAGGTGCACATGCCGACCCTTTAGTCCGCCTATGTATGAAATTTCAGATCTCTGCGTTGAGTAGATTTCGCTGGGCATCGCGGACAGATAGACAGACAGACAGACGGAGGACAGACACTTCCTTTTATTAATATAGTTTTAAGGCAATTTATTTCTTCTTATAAAAGATTTTTGTTCGACCATACCATAATACGTTTATTACGGTATGATAATGATACTCATTTTGAAACTGATTTTCATTATAACATAATGTGTGGTAGCGATTATATTATCGAACACGGAAAGATCTTGGGACCTTGAAAGTAGCAGCTGAAAACTGCTAATAAAAGGAAGTGTCTGTCTTTCTGTCTGTCTGTCCGCGATGCCCGGCGAAATCTACTGAACACAAAGATCTGAAAATTTAAGCATAGGTGGACTGAAAGGTCGGAAAATGCACCACGAAGCCGGAATTTTAATTTTATCTTTCGTTCGCTTTCTTGTGGTTAGCGTCGCTGACTACAGATCCGTCGGCCCGGGTTCGATCCCCGGTAACTCCTCGGGTTTTTCTGAGGTAGGGAGGTCTGGCAGGGGTGCACTCAGCCTCGTGACGTGATAGAGAAGTAGCGGCTACGGTAGTGAAAACCACAATTAACGACCGTGGGTGTCGGCATGCTGGCCACATGCCCCCAATCCTGCCATCTACCTGTGGTAAATGATGCAGCAGTCGGGTGGTAGGCCAAGTCCTCCCAGGGATGTAGCGCCACGAAGTTTAGTTTAGTTTATCTTAATAAATACCATAATTGGGATGGTTGCATAATGTATTTACTTGCTTACTCAATGGAAATAGACAATTCCTAATCAAGCTAAAGGGATAATATCTATTTTATGATGCCCGGAGGTTCACTGCCGCGCTTACCTGAACCCGCGATTTAACTCTATTCTGCGCTAACTCAATCCAACCATCCCTCGAAAATCCTACTTCCCTTAAATCTATCCTAATATTGTCCTCCCACCTACGTCTAGATCTTCCAACTTAGGTTCTCCCAGTCAATATTTCCAGTCAATATTTTTTAGATATGTCATTCCTCCACCATGCGTGTAACATGTCCAGACTATTTCATCCTCCGTGATTTAATTACCCTTAGGCCTACTATATCCGGTGAAGAGTACATGTTATGAAGCTTGTCGTTATGCAGTTTTCTCCAGTCCCCATTTTCATTCCTCTTAGGCCCTGCGCCCTGCTTTCGAACACTCTCAGATTATGTTTTCCCCGAAGAGTAAGCGAATACCGGCAGGATAATTGTGTTATAAATTTTTATTTTTAGATTGCTGGGCAGAAGGCAAGAAGATAAGAGTTCTGAACTGCATAAAACGACAAGAAGCCAATATGGCGGAAGCAGTGGGAAGCGAGATTGTTACGGTGATCGCAAATCATTTAAATAAAGTGAACCAAGCCCTGAATTCTAAGCACAATATGAACAAAACCCTAAAGGAAGAAGCAACGCAATCGGTGAGTGAAATGAACGACTTATTAAATAAACTTAGCGGCATGTTTTTGTGTTTAGAAAGCTCACTAAAGAACGCAATTGTAGCAGCGGAGAGAAGCCCTCCACGTTCCTTTAGCGAACAACTAGCGCCATCTCGGAGTCCCCAGTGGAACTCACGGACAACACAGCTGCAGCTGCCACCTACCGACAGCCAGCCGGAAGCAGCTGCTCTGATCATAAAACCGGCCGATTCAAATACACATCCAGAAACCGTCAAGAGAATAATAAGAAAAACCGTCGACCCTAAGGCTTTAAAGGTGGGAATAAACAAAATGAAAAAACTGGCAAACAACGCACTGTTTTTGGAATGTGACAACAAGTCAGACAGAGACATACTAGAAAAGGAACTTTCAAAAATAAAGGACATCACCTTTGAACATCCCAAGAAAAAGCTTCCTACATTGATACTCAAATTCGTGCCTAAAAACATTGATGACTCCGAAATAAAGGACATCATTCTGCATCAAAACAACCTGTCACACCTGGAGGACCCAGTCTTAAACGTTAAATTCACCAAAACTCACTTCGAAGACTCCAGACACGTCGTCATCCAAGTTAGCTCTAATTTAAGGAGAGAACTGGTAACTCGCCAGAAAATAAAACTAGAATGGAACATGTGTAAAGTCGAGGACTTTATAATGGTCACAAGATGTTACAAATGTCTGGGTTTTGGAAACACGTCTAAATACTGCACAGGTCAACAAAAGTGTTCAAACTGTGCCGAAGATCACCACTGGAAAGAATGCACGAACCAACATCCCCCACGCTGCTCCAACTGCGTAACAGCCAACTCCTTTGTCTCCAACAATGACAAGAAGCTAAAAACCAACCACAGCGCCTTCAGCAAAGAATGCCCCAGATTACGTAGAATACAGGACATAATCACTAGCAAAACCGACTTCTAACATGGACCCTTACATATGTGCTCAACTCAACACTCACCATTCCAAAGCAGCAATGGCGCACCTTTCTCTGTGGTTAACACATTATAAAGTTGATATTCTATTTAATCAGGAACCCTACTGCTACAACGGAGTTCCCAGCATTATTCCTACAGACTATACTTGTTATTACTCCAGTTCTAACAATGACCCTAGGGCCTGTTTACTTATAAGGAACGACATATCGCATAAATTCACACTACTGCATAATCTCTCCACACCCGATAACGCAATCGTAGTTCTGTCAACCAATCCCCCCCTCTTCCTTGCCAGTTCCTACCTACCTCCCTACGACACTCTAGAAGAAGATCTCACGCCCATTGAACGTTTCCTTGACTCCTTCATACCTACGAACTTCATCTGGGGCCTGGATTCAAACTGTAAACACGACATGTGGCACAGCCCTATTACCGACGCCAGAGGCAGGAAGCTGGTTGATTTTTTATCTACACATGGACTGGTCACAGTAAACGAAAAGGACGGTCCCACGTTCTCTGGAGCACAAGGAGTAAGTTGGATTGACATCACAGTTACTACAACCTCTCTGGCACACAAAGTTCAGTATTGGAAAGTCAGTACTGATGAATCACAATCCGACCATAACATTATCAATTTCGAAATACTATCCCACAACACACCAAAGAAGATAACACGCCAAGTCAGTAACTCAACCAGAAAATACGCCACGCAAGTCGGGAAGTGGAATCTATTCCACAACAAAACACAAAGTATAGAAAAGCAGTGGGCGGACAAGCTAAACACCGCCAGCACTAAGTCAGAACTAGAAGCCGTTATATCTACAATATGGGAAGAACTAAGCTCGATAAACAAAAGCTGTTTCCCACCATTTCAACCAACGAACAAATTTGTTCCCTGGTGGACAAGCAAACTAAACACGCTCAGGAAACAAACAAACGCAGCCAAAAGGAGATACAAGAAAGCTCATAACCCGACTCTTTCAGAATTATATGGCGCCAAATATCACTCCATCAGAAACCAGTACAAGACTGAGCTACTAAAAGCCAAGCAGGAATCATGGCAGAAATTCTGCTCCGAGTACAATAATACCACACCCTGGAAAATTTACAAGATCTGTAAATCAAACTTCACAAGACGTCAGCCTCCATCAACGCTAAACCTTAAAAACGGAGCTGCTACATCAACTGAGGAAGAAACAGCCAAAGCTCTCTTGGACAACTTCTTCCCGGATGACCTCCCAGCACAGGACAGTGAGGAACATCGATTCATCAGAACAAGTGTCTCAGGCAAAATAGGTACAGACACACCAGAAGAGCCAAATTTCGTTGCTCACGAAGTTGAGGAAGTAATAAATCAAATAAATGATAAGAAATGTCCAGGCCCTGACGGAGTCGACGGTGCCATTGTTAAGAATTTGCACAAGTCACTACCAACCTTCTGGATATCCCTCTTTAACAAATGTCTGAATCTGGGATGCTTTCCCAAAGTATGGAAGCAGGCAAGGGTCACTGCTATCCCCAAAGCAGACAAGTCAAAACTTCAATCAACAGCAGGTTACCGTGGCATCAGTCTGCTCTCGATCCCGGGGAAATGCTTTGAAAAGTTAATCATAGATAGGCTTAACTACTTCCTATCATCCAGAAAACTGGTCCCTCCCCAACAGTATGGATTCACTGCTGGTAAATCTACGGCAGATGCTATCCTTGCAGTCACCAACTTCGTACATCAAAGTAGACACATTGGTCAAAAGTGCTGCCTATTAACATTAGACATAGCTGGAGCCTTTGACAACGCCTGGCACCCCAGCATCCTTTCCAGATTACGGAATATGAACTGCCCACCCAACTTATACAACATCATCAAGGATTCCCTGAAGGACCGCTCAGCCCAATTCTACCTCGGCAGTTCACATGCCACAAAACTCGTAACCAAAGGGTGTCCTCAGGGATCGGTGGCAGGACCAACTCTATGGAATTTAATCATAAGCGATCTGATTGAACTGATCTCCAACATAATGAACCTAGAGGTTATAGTATACGCGGATGACATCATGATCATGATCAGAGGCTCATCCCACTCACATATCCTCGCTACGTTGACACAAGCACTTCAAATAACGGAGCAATGGTGTACTGTACACAAACTTCAAATTGCAAAGGACAAATCCGCCCTCATGCCTATGTTCATCAGGAAGAAGGATGTATATAAGATGGACCCTACCGTCACCTCATGGAATCTGAAAGTGGTTTCTAAAATGAAATACTTAGGATTAATGATAGATAATAAACTGGATTGGTACCCACACACGCAGTATCTGGAAAACAAAGTACTCCATCTTCGCAACAACTTAGTTCGTTGCTCTAAAGCAGCATGGGGAATTTCCTATCACCAACTCATGACAATATACAACCACGCTATCCTACCAGTAATTTCCTACGCGGCGGAAGCTTGGAGTAGTTCCACATCGAAAAGAGCAAAGGTCAAACTACAACGAATACAAAGATCATTCCTAACATTCACGATAAAGGCCTACAAAACAGTGTCCAACGAAGCCCTACAAGTAATTGCAGGGGCAATGCCTATTGACCAAGTCCTACTCCTGAAAAACGATATCAAAGCCATTTCCAGAGGTGATTCCACAAACGCGATCATCCCCACACTAACAAGAGCGGAAACCATTGTAAGATCCGCAGGCGTACACCCTAAGGATAACCACATTGACATAAACACAACAGGAGAAGTTGGTAAAGCGGATATTCTCATATTCACTGACGGGTCCAAAACCGACAATCATGTCGGAGCAGGCATGTATATAGAAGAAAACTCCAAGGAGATCCATATTGAAGTAAGAAGACTCAGCGTGGAATGCTCGGTCTTCCAGGCAGAACTCTTGGGCATCAAAATGGCTCTCGACTGGATAAATAACCAGAATAAGGTACTCGCAACCTACGCAGTACATGTTGACTCTCAAGCTGCGCTCTTGGCCACCGCCAACAAAAAGACAACACAACCCCTAGCTGTTGAATGTAGAAACAGACTTATGGAACTTAAAAAGGACACGCACATAACACTCCACTGGGTTAAAGGACATGCCGGTCTCCACGGAAACGAAAGAGCAGACTATCTTGCCAAAATTGCCGCTAATTATAGACCAACCACGGATTACGAAGCTGTCCCGTTATCAAGAGCCAAGCAACTACTGACAGTATACTATAACAATTTATGGAATTCAACATACATCAACTCCAACAACGCCTCAGGCACCAAGCTTTTTATTCCAAACATACCACATAGACTTTCCTTATCCCTCTGGCCCAACTTCATCCTCACTCAGTTCCTCACAAACCATGGTCGATTCCGTTCATACCTATACAAGATAAACAAATCCGTCTCCCCACTATGTACCTGCCCTGAAAGGAAACCTCAAACAGCGGCTCATCTTATGACCGAATGCACCTTGTTCTCCAACACCCGACCAGCATATCTAAACACAGCACCTCTGCCAGAAATAACTAAACACCACTTCAACACAACTAGACTACAAGACTTCATTAAAGACATCTACAGCTTTCTCCAAGAGTAACAACATTCTGCAATTCCGAAGAACTATCACCGGAGCATCTTCCCATGTTCCACACCCCGCTAAGCTTATTGTGTATTTTGATTCATGCCAAACTCTGTAAATACCTCGTGGTATACCTGTTGGTGAAACACGAGTTGTATAGACTATCTTCTTGTAAATAAAAAAAAAAAAAACTGCATAAAAAAAGCATTTTCTGATTTCAGTCGACACTTAGCCTAACTTCTACCTAAATATGATTTGTATCTATAATTATTATTGCTCCACTTTTTCGAACGATTTACTGGCTATTCTAACATTCTGTAGTGCATTATTTTGACGTTTCATGACCATATACTTAGTTTTTTTCTGTATTAATTTCCAATCCAACATTCCTGAAAGCATCAAAAAGACTTTCTGCATTTCTCTCGATTGTGCTTTTGTCATCGCCCAGCAGACGAACGTCATCTGCATAGGCCTAAACTAAAATCTTGTGATTGCCATTTAATTCTACCTTGTTTTCCTGAACGTTCCTAACGAATATTCCAACGCGATATTAAAAAGTAAAGGCGATAGTGCATCTCCTTGCTTCAAGCCGCTTTTAATGGCAAACATGTCTGATATAAATTTCCCTACTGTGATTCTGCTGTAGGTTTTATTTAGACACATTTTATCAGCCTAACTAACTTCTTTGGTATCCCGAACACAATGAGGATATTGTACAATTTGTCTCGCCTAACTGCATCATTTGCTTTTTTTTTTTAAATCTATGTATAGCTCTTTTCACACTTATTATAGGCTACTCCCACTTTCTCTCCAAAAAATTTCGAATACAAAATCTATTTCGCCTAAATTCACATTGGTGATTTCCAATGATTTCGTCTGCATATGAGGTTAATCTTGACAAAAGTATAGTAGACAAAATGTTGTATAATGTTGATACCAGGAATAGGCCTATTTCTCGATAGTTAATGCATTCGGCCCTATCTCCCTTTTTATAGATCGGTATAATGATAGATTCTTTCCATTCTTCTTGCATAATGTATATTATTCATGTATAATTTATTATTTTTGAAAATTTTAGATACCTTGAAACGAAGGCTTTTTTTTCATGTTTGTACTATACAAATTCAAAATCACTCATAAAAATTAAGATCCCTCCCAGGTAATTTTTCGTACAGTGCCAAGGTTAGTCTCATTCAAAAAGTTAAAAGTCATGCTTTTATTCTACGTACTCAGTTTTTGTTCAAATAAATATTCACCCTAGGATTTGCATTCATTATTGCAAAAGTAATTATTGTAATGTCGGCAATGAAATTCTAATTTAAAAATATCATAATGGTTCTCAGTCTATTTGTCATCAAGAGTGCAAAATTTTACAGTGGGAAAGTAGCAAATGGCAAATTATAACTTAGTATATTATGATACAAGTGCCGTAAGCGATGCATACGGATCGAGGAAATAGTTTGAAAAAACGAGGCGCTCGCGCCGAGTTTTTTCAATTTTTCGAGATCCGTTATGAGCTTACGGCACGAGTATTGCATGTTATTTTTTGCACGATGATTATTTATATCAATTTAATTATATTAATTGTGATATTACCTGAAAATATTATGTATATACATTCTTGAAGATAGATGTTTATTTCAGAAAGTGATTCGCATGTGTTTGTTGTTATAGGAACCGAATATTTGTAAGTAAGTAAATTCTTACCGCACGGAAACACTTACCGCACATAGCAACAAGATTGCGTGTGGGAATGTCAACTTACGACCCACGGCAACAATATTCGTAAGTAGGCTACCACTAATTAGTTACGTCGTGCAAAAAGAAATTATCTTCCTGGAAGTTGACTTTCTTTGCTGTTCTTGTCTATTATTAACATGTGGTATTAAAACAGTGATACACTCCATCCACAACATTATCTGCAACGACTAGCAGATAGGTACCGTATTTTACGGACTATAAGACGCACTTTTTTACCTTGAAAACAGAGCCTTGAAAGTTGGATGTGTCTAATGGCCCGAAGAACACTAAAAACAATTAAATTATGATAAATATTAGCAGCATATCACAGGTATAAACAATGATAAGGTAGTTATAAGCACAGACTGTACATCAGTGCACTTGTCACAATAGTAAAAAAAAAGGTAGCTGGAAGCTAGGTATACAATGCGAAAAGAAAGGAATGTTGAGTCCTTTTATGCGAAAGGAGTTGTCTCCGCCGGGTGGTTTAAATGAAGGCATTGACTTCTAGAAGAGGCTTGTCCCGTTACACTTACCATATGCTGAATTGAGGGTTAGATGATGTAAAAGTATTTTCAATTTTTCATGATAAATCAGTTCAGTTGTTAAACTTCACGCGATGCCACATGTAAAGGTCGGACAGATTCGGAACGTCTATGGGGTGCTAGTCAGCAGACCTAGGAAATGACGCAGTTTGCGCGCGTTCTGTTCTGTCCTGCCTTGCCCTGGTTGGTAGTGGTGGGGAAGCGCGACTTTGTGTGCGCATAGTCATTCACTGTTTAGACCTGTGTGTGAACGTTTGTTGTCAACCAGTGGAATCCGCTTAAGGAATATAATAATTATTATATTATATTAGCACGTGCCCGCTGCTTCGCTCGCGATTATTTACTCAACTGCTAGATGTTTTATTTAACATTAAAATAATTAAAATATTATATTTATTAACGCTCACGTTGTTTTTACAGAAATGGCAGGAATTACATAAACTTTATATATACTAGCTTAAAAGGCCCGGCGTCGCCCGGGTTTTGTATTTTGTAATATGAAATTAACTTATGGAGGACTTTCGATTTTGAAACTCTAGGTCCTTATATAATATGTATGTAGAATTCGAATTGACAATCAGACTAATCCCCCAGAAAACGCTAGATATAGCTTTTTATGGCTCATAGAGGATGTCGAATGTTGCATTCCATTGCTTCTACACACCATGCCTGGGAGGAGTGCAAATAAGAAGAAAAATAAATTCAGGTTACATAATATTGTATTGTCTTGACAGAAAATTGTATTTCTCACTCTCATATTACCATACAACCGTTTCGGGGCTGAAGTAAAAAATAAATTCAATATCACTTTCATATTTTCCTTCCCAAAAACCTGGGACATACTATAACTTACTGCGCGCGTAGGACTGAAAATGTTCCATCCCATTTTGTCTTCTTTTAGTTGCTTAGGGCCTCTGATAAACATCCCTAGGTCTATTTCTCAACTAATACAAAGCCTACAGCTATGAGTGACGTATCAGTGGATAGAATTTGTTACCGACTTCCGATATAGCATACTCACTGCAACTAAGTTGTCCCTGTAATACGACCGCTTATTCTACATCAAAATGTGAAGTGAAAAAATGATGTTTTCCATGTCGAGGGTAGAGAAAGTTTTGTGACTGCTTTATTTTCGTGGATTTTATTCTTCAAGAATTATTTTCACATTTACATCGATTGTATCAGAATTTGTTAAAGCCCAGTAATATAATATAGTTTCCAAAGTCCTATGCGAACACCGTAAACAAAACTTTCGTTATGTAAACAATTGAAAGCAGAACTTTCTAACTCTGCCTCATTTCACATTTCCGACTTTTCCCGTGGATTTTCCATAAATTTTCTTTCATACAAACCTTGTCCTGACAATTACGAACACAACAAAAAAAGAATCAGCCAAATCGGTCGAGCCGTTCTCAAGTGATATTCATGTTGTGTCATAATTCATATGTTTCTGAAGGATCTGTGTGTAAGATTTCATAAAAACTAACCAAAGAATGTCGACGGGTATAGAGATTATATATTAGCGGTATAAAACAGCTAAGGGAAGGATAGTATTGTTGAATAGAATTTTCTCCTGATTCTATAGGATCTGGTTTTGTATAATCCTTCAAAGAATTTAAATTTGTATAGGGATTGGAAAATAGGGGTAGAGAAGAGCTAAGGTATGATCCTTTTCTGTTATTATTGCTGCCTTGAATTGTCTTTTGATTCTGCAGAATCTATTTAAAAATCTGCTAAAAATCTTTCTTAGTATTTATACTTATATATAGATTATGTAATAGGGTAGAAAACTGTTCGAAGAATGTAGATTTGTACAGACATCACAACGTATGGGTAGAAAACAGCTAAGATGTGAACTGTTCTGTTATTCAAGTTACTTAAAATGTTCTTCTGATTCTACAGCATTTGTCTTTAAAATCTTGTAAAAATCTCTCAAAGTATCTAGATTTGAATAGAAATTATATAATATAGGTAGGCCTATACAACAACTAAAGGGTGATTTGATCTAATATTTTGTTGCCTAGAAAATATTTCTCATTCTAGAGGTTATATTAGTATAATCTGATGAAAATTTGTTAAAGTATGTATCCTATATTTGTATAGCAATTACACCTTATAATAAGGGTAGAAAACAACTACGGGAATTTTTATATATTAATATTAATATGTACAGTATTAATATTATTATTACATTGTGTATAGACTATTGGAGATTATTAATTTGTATTAATATTGTCATCATAATATAAATATAAATATAAATATAAATATAAATAATAATTTTCTCCGGGTTATATGGGGTAAGTTATGTAGGTAATGATTGGTGAAACACGGCCAAAAGTGTAGATCTGTATACAAATTATGTGACAACAGAGATAATATAGACCTAATAAACTAAGGGATGGTTTGTGAATTGCAGAGCAGGGAAACTTTCATGAGCAACACAACAAAAAGAGGCGCAGGATCATTAAAATCGGCGTCTCAACATCAAAAAAGGACACACATACGCACAAATTGCTTCGCAATGCATTCTACATAAAACACACAATATTTCAAAGGATTTTTCCATGAATTTTTCATAAAAAAGTACCATCGTCTTGCCCTATCTATAACCGGATAGCATGCTCTTAAAGCCTCGGCAATTCACCGCCCATTTTAACTGTAATACGTTTTCATGTTGATAAATTATATTAAATATGAAAAGGGCGTAACAAGGTATTAAACTAATAAGGCATTTGATAAGGTAATTAGACATAAAAGCTACTAGCAAAAAGGATCAAAATATAAAATAAATAATTCAACAAATATCTAAATAAAAGTAGTGCAGATTTACAAGATTAGGAAAAAGTTTAATTCATTCTCTTCCCCAGCGGGTCAATCTTCCAGTATGTATACAAGTAGTCAGTAAATATCCTTTATTATTGAGTCCACGAATAAAATATTTAAGGATTTTTACGTAATTGCTAGTAGGCCTATTTTGTAGCCTATATATTTTATATTTTATAGCTTTAGCGCTGGAGTAATTACCACTCTATTACTCGTAAACCATTCAAAATATAAACGTGGTACTTGATGTATAATAAAATTAAAGTATTTCCCTAAAGCTTACATGCTTGAATCATTTTCTGGTCACAGAAATAAACAAATTGTCGCATAGTCAAAATATGCTTCTTCCTGAACAGTTCACGGTCGTCACAAATCAGTCCGACAATTGAAGCGCATGGAATAATTACCACTCAATTACTCGTAAACCATTCGAGATATAGAGCTGGAACTTCATTTATATTAAAATTCAATTATTTCACTAAAACTTTCTCGCTTGAAGTTTTTTCGGGACACAAAAATACAAAAAATTGTCGCATAGTGAAATTTGCTTCTCCCTCCATGAATTTTGTGCAACGGGTGATGTTTATAAAATAAAATAAAAACATTTGTGCCCGCTTTTTTAAGGCTCTGTTTTAACCAACAGTAGGGCTGATGTGTGTAGATTATTCCTGCACAAATTTCACAGGAATCCGACCAAGGGTTAATTAAAGATTACGAGTTTAATCACGTTGTGTAAGGATTTTCTAGTCTGAGTAAAAGCTGACTCCCAGTACCCAGTCTAGCCACCACGTAGGCGTGGTGATAGCCAGTAGGTAACTCGCAACGAAGCTGCTAATAGGAATCACTCATAGGCGTTACGGAAATGACTGAGCTCTACAGAAGAGATTTTCGTACAACGCAGGTTACACTGATTCCATTGTAAAAGGCCATAATTTATTCAGTCAATGAAGTATATTATTTCCTTTAACGTTTTTTTTTTCGTTTAGAACCACATTAAATTTCTTTTCCTTTAAATTTCCAACCTAAAATCAAGGTGCGTCTTATAGTCCGTAAAATACGGTAATCCTTTCAGTGTGTTGCGAGGTTTTCAACCATTCGGGCGAAACAAAGAACTCCTTTACTTGAGTTATTGTTGTGTCAAGTTCGTGTTATTGTAGTGCAATGAGTAACATAACACAACCCCGATATGATCAGTCGTTTAAGACCTTCAAAACCAGCGACCACAGGGATAAAAAAAGTTTTCCTACATGTTTGCGAAATCTTCGAAAAAAAATGTCATCGATATCTGATACGGATAAATCCAGTGCTGCTCAAAGTAATGTACAAGTCACATCAGGTCCCAGTAGGTCTAATCAGGGTTTAGAGCAGTGGTCTCCAACTCGCTGTATTTTGCAGGCTTGCACTGAGCGACCCGCATCACGCGATGCAGGGTTGCCATACGTACGACTATAGTCGTACACATACGACTATTTGGTAGATTTGTACGACGTACGACGCAACCATGAGTCGTACGCCTATTTGTACGACTATTTTTTACATAGCGTTTTATATGTTTTTAAACTACTGATGAATTTTAAATTTTGATATGTATCCAGCTTTTTGATTTCTCGTGGTTTTTGTTGTAAGCATGTTGCTAAAATCAATATGATTGGAAATAATTAAAATAATTACAACACTGTGGCAACGACTGTTATTTAATTTTATTGTATTTAATCAAATTTCGCACATCGAAAGATATTGAAACACGCATAATCATTTACAAATAAGATGACTTATTAACAATTAGGCTACATGACATAAAAGTGCATAATACCGATGATTTATTATTATTATTATTATTATTATTAACCCAATACGTTCATTATACTGAAAAATCACAAAGTATACGACAGTTTTAACTAGCATACGACTATTTTCGGATATTGGTACGACTGTTCTACGTTTCTTATCTGGAAACCCTGACGCGATGTCAGTCTGAACCAGGGTTCCGTTGGCAGAGGTGGGTCGTCTATTTCACTAGTTTCCAAGCATTATGTTGGGTGTAGAATGTGTTCCAACATGTAGGCCATCGACTCCTATATTTATGGTAACAAATACCAATATAAGAGAAGTTTGAGAGATTTTATTTGAATTTTCTCCGAACTCAATTCCCCCGACTGCATAGACATGTTGCTAGGATTATGCCCATGTTCAGATCTATGTACAGTTTCATCAGTGCGATCAGTTTTTTCACTAATGAAAATAAACAAAACCCGCAGCAGAAGTCAATTGTCAGATGAAAACTTAAAATGCGAACTTAGACTGGCTGCTGCACCAACATTGATTCCAGATGTTGAAAAACTTCTACATCACAAGATTTAAATAAATAAAAAAAAAAAAGCTTCCACTAATGAGTGCTTTAATTGAGCTGTTCTTTATTACTGATGTATTACATGGAGATATAGTTTCTCTGAATTTTGTTTCAAATATAACTTTAGTATTAATATTTATGTTCAGTAATATAAATGTGGAAGTGTGTCATTTAAAGGAATTAGTCTAGATTTTGTTTTCATTTCGAAGAATTTGTGGCATTACATTTTAATTACTATAAAATTGAATAAAATCAGGAACTTTTCAAAACTACAGAATTAATTTGTGTGTATTATCTTGCTAGGAATATATTGTTGTAATAAAATATTTATACAAAAATAATCTGTTTATATGCCAATAGTATTTGTGAATTTCAAAAGCCTAATGAGCATGCCGTCACTGAACTCAAGAGAGGCAGTATACCACGCGGTGTGTGCACTCTAAATGATTCTAGCGTGCAATCCTGGGTAAGCTTGCACTTACTGCAATGAGTTGGTGGCCGCTGGTTTAGAGTAACAGACAGTTCAAAAAATGACAAGTCTAATGTGTCAAGTAATTGCGAGTTGAGCGGATGTTTGGTACCGATGGGAGTGACTGCAATTAGGAAGAAAAATTATCATAGGTAATCCCACGAGAGTTGACGAGTTTATCGATAGATTCGCGACTGCGCAGCAGGACCGAATTTATCTTATGAAACTCGTAACCTCGAGTTGGATTTATTAAGACTATTTCACGAATAAAATGTAATAGATTACATGAATAATAATGATTACTTTCTTCTTGTTAAGTTTAAAATTAAATCATTAATACTGTCAGTTGTCAGATCACGGCATACTAAATAAATGAACAGTCTCCATAATGGAATACTAATCAATGCTACCAACGTATATTGACAAAATACCGTTGTGAACCACTACCAACGTATATTGATAAAATGCCGTAGTTAACCTAAAAATGAAGATACGAAATAAAGACACATTTTAATTCAAGAACGTAATTTTAATATATGAGCAATCTGTTGCATTTCAGTTTCTTTAGTTCTTTGCATTTTCTATTTCTTTCGGTATTTTGTGGCCTAGCTTCCTTTATAATAATATCAATTTCGTCAACAGATGCATTACCAAACTTGAGGCTGCCATTTCTGTTTTCAATTTAGCGCCGACAATGGATGACGTAATCTAGTATCACTGCATACCGATACTGTTACAGTTCAGTAACGAACAGCGTGTTTTACCCGATAAAATGCTATCCTCGCGATTCCTACAAGAATATTGTAAGATAAACGGCCGTGATTGGTCTAAATCCGAGGATTTGCTAAACGTTATTGGTCAATATCAAACACGCGGCATATGAGTGGAATAGTCACGATTCCTACAAGAATATTGTAAGATAAACGGCCGTGATTGGTCTATATCCGAGGAATTGCTAAACGTTATTGGTCAGTATCAAACACGCGGCGTATGAGTGGAATAGTCACAAAAGTGGTATCCCCAGCAGAAATTCCCAAAAATAAATAGACACTTAAAGAAAAGATTTTTCATGTTGAAGAAAGGGAAACAGAAACGAACCTGATAAGAATAGCACCAGCATAATTATCTAATGCCAGAATAGTACTTTCTGAGATTATATGGTGAACGGAAAATGTCTGCCCGACTGTCCGTGTGTCTGTATGTGCGATAACTGAAATACACTTTATCGTATGTAGAAAATCTTCTCGGGTTTGCAGCCAGGTGAGAAGTTTGTTGTGGTCCAACGTTTCCGAGGCTGACGCTGCCTCCATCCTCAGGCAACGTCAGCCTCGGAAACGTTGGACCACAACAAACTTCTCACCTGGCTGCAAACCCGAGAAGATTTTCTACATAAGATTCGCCAGGAACGCCTCAAATCTTACAACACTTTATCGTAATTTCTAGAAACTTGGAATACGCATTTATAACGTCCATGGGACGAAGCCCATTGAATTTGGACCAAATCAGTTGACTGCACCTACTAGATATCTGGAAATGAAGGCCTTTTTCTTTTTTCATTTTTGGACTACACAAATTCAAAATCCAATTGCAAAGCAAGTCGATATACGATAATATTATAGGCCTATTCAAAGTACCGATAGCTGTTTCCTTTAAATTTGATAACAATAATCTCCTGCTTTTGTACTTTTCGACCATTTTCTTTCAGGTATAGTCATTTTATTAGTCATTGTCATTTTATGATAGTCATTTTATGATTCTTTGTCTCTTTATTCCTCTCACATTGCCTTCTTTTGGCCCTAGCTTCCTTTTTACAGTACTTGCTTTGTTCATGGTGGATACAGTTCTTGTCGATAAGTTAAAATGTTTTCTCCTCTTTTAAAGGTATGAAAATCCCATTTAAATGTATTTTAAGTATGTTTTAAAATATCGCATAACACTATAAATACTCAGGAGATTCAGATAATTTTTTACTAAAAACAAAAACATACGATTCCAACAATTTATCAAGGTTGTATAAGTAAAACGTTATATCCCCTGAAGAAAAAAATTATTTTCAGATTCAGCATCATCAAAAGTAAAGTAAAAAAGAAAAGTTATTCTGGTTTGTGTTCTGAAAAATAATTTTCGATTATTATGCTAGTGTTACTCTTCTACGTTTACTTTAAACCTAGATTACAAATATATTATGTAATAAATAGCCTAATTTATGTGGAGAAATTAAAATATTGGGGAGCAATGATTAAAGACACAAATAATATTAAGGCAGAAGTTAAATGTAGACTCAAATCAGGAAATGCCTGCTTTTATGCAGTTCAGAAACTCTTATCTTCTCGTCTTCTGTCTAGAAATCTAAAAAAAAAAAAACATGTATGTCATAATTATCCGGCCGGTTGTATTATATGGATGTGAGACATGGTCGCTTACTCTTCGTAAAGAAAATAAATATTTGGGCCTAAGAGAGATGAAAATGGGGACTAAAGAAAACTGCATAGCGACGAGCTTCATAACCTGTACTCCTCACCGGGTATGGTAAGGGTAACTAAATCACTGAGGATGAAATGGGCTGGACATTTTGCGCGCATGGGGAAAGAAAGACATCTAAAAAATATTGATTGGGAGACCCGAAGGGAAGAGACCACTTGGAAGACCTAGACGTAGGTGGAAGGGCAATATTAGGATAGATTTAAGAGAAGTGGGATCCGAGAGGGATGGTTGGATGGAGTTAGCACAGAATGAGGTTGAATGGTGGGCTCAGGTAAGCGCGGCAATGAACCTTCGGGTTCCATAAAATATATAATATTTCTTTAGCTTGCTTAGGAATTTTCTACTGCTATTGAGTAAATAAGTATAACAGCATTCAATAGTGAAGACCCAATAGCGATATCTTGTGAGTTACGTACCATTACTTAAATAAACTAAACATAACTAACTAAAAAAACTAAAAAAACAAATACTTTATTCACTTTATTTTTGTTTTCAATAATTAGGGGCTATTATGAACCGCGTCGGCCGCGGTGGTCTAGAGGTAGCGTGCCCGCCTCTTGATCCGCAGGGCGCGGGATCAAACCCGGCCGCGGTCGATGGATTTTTCAGGACGTAAAAATCCTGGGCATGGAGTCCTCCGGGAGGGACTTTAAGCTGGGGGTCCAGTGTCTTAGATTTACAGCACGTAAAAGAACTCCAAGCCTAAATTAGAGCCTCTGGGCAAAATTTCTCGGCCCTTTCACGTCCAAGAAATACTTAGTTTCCAGAGGGGGGTTGCGAGGCGATGGGCTTACCACCTGTCCCTCTACCCTCTCTCGGAAAATAAGCATATCAAAATTAGTATAGGTAATGAAACCTCCATTGGAGGCCCCTTCGCCCCACCTGGGGATCATAGGGTACCAGATACAGATACAGATTATGAACAGCATAGTTTGGAATGAATAGTACAGTATGTACATTCTCTTCTGCTCTTACTCCATAAGCTATCTGCGCGTGTTTGGCTCAGGTCTTACCGATCGAGTTATAAGTATAATAAATTAATATAATGGCCTTTGCAATTATTATGAACTGGTTGTATAAAAACAGAAATGTTCTTATTGCTTATCTTGGGATATGTTGCACAACATAAGAATATTTCAAGTTTTTACTTATTCATACTAGAGGCGTGTATAACCAAGTTTAATATTGTCTTCTATTGTGTAAGCTTATCCAATTTACAATTTTAGATTAATAAACCAAGGTTAAGTTCACCTCATAAACTGGAACTAACCAGCTACAGTTCGAAACGTGCGAGTCATGATTAAATATTTACATGTCAGAAGGATGTGAAACAGATAAGCAAATGAGTTTGTAGATTTATGTTTATGATGCATAAAGAAAGAGCATACCCATCTCTAGGTGTATAGCTAATAGCAGATAAACAACATAATTTATCAATGTGATTATCAGCTTCAGAAGGAACCTACTTCAAATATTGAGAATTTCTGTTGTCGTAGAATATCACTTTTTTTTTATTGAAGTGAATGTGACAAATATTTTTTTAGTACACGTTCTCTAAAACAGCTGCTTGTCGGACTGGTAAAACGCCGAAAAATTGCATTTTAGTAACCAAGGCCGCTAAAATTGCATAAAATTGCATTCAAATTGCATTCAAAATGCAGTTTTATCGGCCTAGTACTTTAAAGGCGTCATGGCAATGTATAAACAAAATCCAGGTTGCATTGACCAGTCAAACCAACTTTAACGTAGATTTAATCATTTAAGGGGCCATAAAACAACAAATTTAAGCCAACATGATTTTTTTTAATGACAATTAGAAACTTTACCAGAGTTTTTTTCCAAAACAGGGTAGCCTAATACATCATACAACAACAAATACAGTAGAAGCCCGAAATAGCGAGGTTCGAAATAGCGCGGATTCGGATGTAACGCGGTGGAAAGTATGTCCCCCAATAAAAAAATAACGTAGTTTTGTAAATAAAATTTTTATTTTGGAAGTTGAGTTAAAACAGTAACAATTCTGCAAAGAGCGGTTCTGCCATGGCTTCCTTCAAACAGGCTGGAATATAGGAGACGTGGCAACATCGAGTCATTGGCCCTCTCGCATAGCGGCCGGCGTGGTTTGAGCTTGCAAGAGATGGTGTTGTATTGTCGAGTTTGAATGTTTCAAATTATTGACAACAAAAAATTAATAACTTCTTAATCATATGATAATATTAAATAATATCTCCATACTTACCATACCATACTTTGTCAATATTTTGTTAACAAACTATACCAAATTGAAAAATGAACATTGTACCTCAGCCAGAGTATGTAAAAAAAAGAAAGCTTACCACTTTAGTGTGATTTTGTGAAATGTACAGTCAAGTCTTTTTATAATAAATTTGATGATACTGAGTTTAAGCCTATTTATTCAATTGAAAATACAAAAATTAAATAAACATCAAATCACTTGCTTTCTTAAATAGGCCTACATTAATTTTAAGTGCCTGTTTGATGATATAAAGAAAAAATTCAATCTAAGAGCAGAAATTGTTTAAAGCAAAATAGCAACGAAATACAGTTTAAAGGGTTTTATTAGCGTGATGACAAAACAATATAATAATCTACTTCAGGATATCAAAAAAGCTAACAAATTAACTGTTTTCAAAAAACAGGTTAAAGCCCACCTGCTTAATGAATATTTCAATAACTGTCTATAACTCTGATAACTTCATCTAAATTTTTTTAACATCTCAAAAGAATAATTTCAGTAGCGATTGTAATAATAAAAAAAATGTTTTATATAACTTTCTGTGAAGAAAAATTGTTTGTGACTCATTGTACTCTTGTAGCATTAAGTAAATTGTTTAATGGTTTAAACCTCTGTTTAGCAAATAGATTATATTTAAATTTTAATTAATCTAATTTTACTTAATTAAATTTCTTTCTCTTAATTGCTCTTCTCCCTTGTATTACATGCTATACCTTATATATGTGTATTACGTGTATTCTTAAATTAATTTGTCCTAATTTTAGTCTATTAATAAGTATTGAACTCTGGTTCTATTCTATAAATTACTACTCTCCTTTGTCTTTCTGTGTATTTTTGACAGGTATTTTGTTTGTTTGGATATATATATTTTTTGGCAGATATTTTGTTTGTTTTGTATATTTTTGTTTTTCTTATAATATGTGCAGTCTCTATTCTATTACTTTGTAAAGTCTGCCTATGATGTACTTTTGACTGTCCCTTTATGCGAGCCATATGTGCTCTTTGGGACCTTTAAGAAATAAATAAATAAATCTTATTTGCATATATAAATGTCAATAGGTTTGAAGAAGAATGAAAAGCAAATCATTTTTTTTCCCTAAAGAAGTCTAGGCAAGACGAAAGTTTTCTCGGGGAATTCAACCAAGCTTTTTATTCTTTGTCTATTTCGTATGGAAAATACCTCTAGAGTTTGAAATGTTAATGATTTTTTTTCAAAAAATTTGGTCGCTATACACTGATTTTAAGCCTAGGCTAGATAAAATGTAATATTTTTATCATTTACAAAGGTAGAAGTTTGTTTTCTATTAGGTTGTATAAGTGATTGTATTTCCGAGTTTCATAATTAATACATTTGTAAACTTCAGAATATTGAAATATACAGAAGGAAGTAATGAGAGTAAAGAAAACATCACGATTTAATATGTAATTCCACCTTCCATAATAGCTGTGGGCCGGGGCCGGCCGGCCAACGAGATCCAGCTGATGCGCTGTTGCCAGCTTATATATTCCAGCCTGTTTGAAGGAAGCCATGGTTCTGCAGTACATATTTTTTAGGTAGATTTTCGAAGAAAAATCTACCTATTGCAATGGATACCACTTTATGATTTTCGAAAAATTCTTTCATATCTTTACGTTTCATGCTCCCCTAAGTACGAAACCACCGCCCGTTCAAAAAAAAAATTTGTGATATTTATATATATATTTATATATATATATATTTATATATATATATCTTTACACGATAGCGGCCGTAATTTTGAAGATATTTGAACCAAATTTTATTATGTTATTTCTAGGCCCAATAGTTCGGACAAGTTCGTTAATGGGCAAAATTGGCCCAAGGGGGTGGTCGGGGGAGGGGGTTGAAATTTTAAAACATTTATATCTCGGCCCCTATGAAGTATAGAGGGAAACTTTGTTTGAATAAATTAGAGTTCTCCCTATGGAGTTCACAGTGACACCAACAATTCGGGGGTTCGAGTGAGGGTGGGGGTGGGGGTGGGGGTGGGGGATAAAAATTCGAAACTTTTGAAACCACGTCTTGTGGGGTATCGTTGAAAAGCTCTTGATGAGTACTCTACAAATCAATAAATAGTTTCTTGATAGCTCTCATATGACGCGAGATTTTAATGTTTGAAAATAATAACACTTAAAAGAATTATTATAATATCATAATTTTGTCTTGTTTAGCGGCTTTGCTAATTTTATTCATTGCTGATCTTGTGCACGGCCTCCCAGAATATTATATCCTATTCTTGTTGTCAAAACAAATGATTGTAGGCTCTTCCTCTTTACTGCAGGTTTACCATGCCAAGGCTAAAGAAAAAGAGTGCTATGCAGCGACAATAAATTAAACCAAAAGCACTTCGAAATCTACCTCCGCCTGTAGGCCTGCCTAAAGGGATTTTTTACCGTTAGACCCACCCTCACCTGCTTGTTGACCGTCACCACCGCATTCCAAAGGATTTAGCAGAAGTAATGGGGCATGGAATGAATAGTGTAGTTATTTAAGGATTTTAAAAAATCTGCACCTGCCAGAAATTCTTAAAACCTGGGAAAGTTGAAATATGATTTTAGTTTGAATCACGCATTCGGATTGTAAAGTCGTGAGTTCGGAATACAAAATGTCACAGAAGCGGAAAGCATATTCATTAGGAGATAAACTGAAAATTATTGATCGTGTAAAACACGGGGAAACGGGAATATTATACCTGAATGTTCCAGTGCATGTTTTAGTAAATGTCGTGCGTTACTCTCGGGAATTAGAAAAATTCTCGCGCCCCATCTGCGAAAGAAGAGCCGTAAATTGAGATCAGTTACAGGACTGGATTAAATAGCATAACTGGTGAGTAACTTTTAAAACTACTGTATTTTATATTGCTGTATAACATTGTAATTTATTAGTTAACCAACTTTCCCCCTCGCGGGGTCGATTTTTGTCACCTTCTTCGGTCAAATTGCGATATACTGCGGTAAGGTTATAACGCGGGGGTAAAGCATGTCCCCCATCAAACGCGTTATATCGGGCTTCTACTGTATAAGCAAATACAATCTAGACCAATACAGGACACTTTGCGATATATCGGGGGACAATATTTTGAGCACCATCTAGCGGCCCAACCTGCTACTACTGAATACAATTGCAGTATCTAGATACATATATGTTAAACAGTTTTTAATAGAAGAGCCGAAATAGCCAGACTCGGCATGTTATGTATAAGGGGTATCTACCTAATGGCTCAGAATAGCATATTACAGTTTATATATGTTTTGAATATATTAATTTTGCCCCAAGTTTCTAGGTTGTGCCACCAGGAGTGCTGCAAAATCTGTCCCCCATTTCTCTACCAGCAAGTGTCCGGTATTGTCTCTATAGTATTTGGTATAAGCCAACAACTTTTCTCATCTTCGTTCACAAAAGAATCATTGCTTACCGCAATATATTCCTTCTCATAGTCTACTGCTATCGTGAAGTTGCTGGCACCAGCTCCAATTCAATGTTTCTGGCTTGAACTGAAATTTCCTCGGTATTATCATTCATGTTTTCACAAGCTTTCCATTAATACTAGTTTATATGCATTATTATTTACAAAAAGCGACTCATATATAATGCATCTATACCGCATTTCGTATTAGTACGAACGGTTCATTGTTGTATGGTTCACAGGTGAGAATATGATGTTAACAAGTGGCTGACTACCTTTCATTATAATTAATTCGATAGGCTACGGTATTTTTGTTTCATTTCATATAATTTAGAGAACTTTTACTAAAAAATATTGTATGCAGTACGTATGCAAAAACTTTTTCGGACTCATCCAGTATTTCAGCCTCCGCTTACGCCTCGGCCGCTATACTAGATTCGTCCGCTAAAGCATTATTTTGCGTACTTGATACATAAATAGCTATACTAGGCTTTCTGGTAAATAAATTCGAAGATAACTGATGGAAGATTACTGTACACTGAAAATATTTAATATCTAATGCATAAAATTGAAAATGTGTGGGTATGTTTGAATGTAAGTTTGTTTTCTATACATATCTACATAATTTGAACAATTTGTACGAAATATCCTCTTGAACCAGGAAATAAACCTAGGAACATTAAAATTCAAACAAACCACCCCTCACTTTGTGAAATTATATAACTTAATTTCTAATTCGCCAAATGCAATTCACACTGCATGTGCAGTTGCCATGACAACACTGTCGTTTGCATTCAATACATGACATGATACTGGCATTTGACCAATTAGAGATGCTATCGATATAATTCATTTCTGTAAATCAATAATGGAGAATGGAATCCACGTAAATATCGGATGTGATGCATCACAAACCTTTCTCTGCCCTGGGCATGGTGAACATCATTTTCTCACTTCACATTATGATGTATAATAATAGGTTGTATTGCGGGAACAGTGTACTCAGCTGTCTCAGCCTGAATTTTGTGCCAAGGTTGGGTAGCGAGACACGAGTAATACAGTCTAGAAGGCAGTGGTAGCGAGTATGCAATAGACGAGTTTCTAAATTCATCGGACTGATGAACGATGGATTCCACCGACTGGAAAGCTGGATTTCGCAATTTTTTCTCGATGGATTGGTGATGACTGATGAATTTAAAAACCATTTGTTGACCAAACCGATGTTTTCGGGAGCGCCAACATAATAACTACATATAAAATTGTAAAATATTAGCGATGGCATGGTAACTCCGGTTTATTATTTTCCCACCAAAAAAAAAGTATGGGCTTGATCGATTTGCATTTACATTTAATACAATGAAAACTGATTATAATAATAATATATTAAATAAAAAAATTAAAAAAGTGAGTTCTACATTAAATTAATATCTTATCGCAAAGACAGACTCGTCGGTATTTATTACATAAAATTGGTTTATCACAGTAGGCTACTTAGACAGTCTGTGTGTTTTATACTATACACATTACAGTACTGTAGTTTTATGTTTTCAAATTGACCCGAAATTAGTAATAAGCCTATTATTTTATATGGTCTATATTTTATAATTTTAACAATTTCAACAACAAAAGCCGAAATAAGTTAAGTGTGACTAAAAATGCAAGCCATTATAAGAATTTATTATGACTGCAAACTAATAGACTGTATTTGCTTCTTTCTTTTTCAGTTTTAGCCCTTTATGAGGAATCGGGTAAGGACTCCTCAAAAATAAGTTTAACTACTAATTATGTGTGAGTAATTCAGTCTACGATATGTAGTTATGAATCTTATAGGCTATGCGCTGTCTCCATTACATAAGTTTGAATTGTCAATTCGTCATAATGGCGGTGATTCATCAGAAGTCTGTAAAAAATTGTATCCACTGTAGGCTGTAGGCTTTGTATTAGTTATTAATGAATTTCATCTTGTATAGGAGGAAAGATTAGATAAAATTACTTGTATTAGTCCTATGACCTCAGTAAATAAGCAGCAACAAGGATGTGACGACAAATATAAGTGTGGTGTACCTAGTAGATTTAACTGTGAGATAGAAACCTATTAGACTATACAGTAGACCTTTTTTTAATGGTTAGTGTGATAGAATATTATTTAAAGTACAATATATTACACTGTACAGCAATACGTATCTGTAAATAATCTAAAATATGGGCGAAAGACAAATATATGGTGCATTTTAAGCTCCGCTCACTCGATATTCACATTTTGTTTTCAGCGAAGCATGGTGACAAACTATCCTTGTATATTGTCACCGACACTCCCGACCGTACCAAATATTAAAAATGCGAGAGTGCCCCTTGTACCAAATATTAAAAATTCGAGAGTGCCCCTTGTACCAAATATTAAAAATTCGAGAGTGCCCCTTGTACCAAATATTGACAAATGCGAGAGTAAGTGCCTTGTACCTACAGGTTTGCCTTGTACCCAACGGTTTGTCAGCCTGTTTATCCTCGAAGAATTCGCTAGATCGTGGGGAAAGAAAGTGCTTCACTGAGGGTGGGTTGGGGGATATATCTCATGCGACGATGCACCTTATATTTGGTTTTCTCCACCAACGTAGGCTACTAGTATATTTTGTAGGACTGGGCAGATTGTAATGCTGAATACGAAAAAAAATTACATGTGTTGATATCAGTTGTTACATTTATTAACAAAACATAAATAAGGTTTATTTATACATACATAAAATCGGAGTAATATGTGAACTTAATTAGCCTACTCACTTCATAATGTTGTTTTATAGCTTGATATATATCAATGTGACCTTAAGTTTAGTATTAGAATTACTTAAATGATAGAGCATACCTCATTTTTCCGGAGCACATTTTACAAATTTCAGGTAAAAAATCGATTTTAGGCTAAATTTTGTAAATACTCCGACAAAGCAGTAACGACATTTCTATTTCACGCATTTCATGAGTCAGGATGTGAAATTAAACTGTCTACTATTTGTCAAATTAAAATGTCCTTATCTACGCATATACAATTCAACGACCCTAGATAGCGTGCTCACTCGCTCGCCCGCTTCGTGAAACATCGGATATACTCAGCGATGTTCGTCTCTCGCAGTGTAAACTTTCACGAAGAGTACAAAATTAGGAAAACCGTTTCTTTATTATATAAAGCCTAAGTGAAATGAACACAATGAACAAATATTCTAATTTTATTTTTATTTACAATTTTCATAGCTCTGTACCACAAACATTTTTAATAAACCAGCAGTGTAAATTTCTTAAAAATCCTGGAGTCAATTAATAATGGCGGGCGAAGCCGGGGCACCAGCTGTAAAATATTGATGGTTTAACTCTTGAAATATCGCTGATAATAAAAATCCAAACAAACCATTCCTTCCCTTGAAACATTACTGTATATAATTTCTGGAAATTACATTGAATTGATCAAATCAAATTCACATCATATTCATCTGTCAACAAACAGTTGAGAAACAATACGTATTATGTGTTCACAGACTTTAGCTTTGGAACTGCATAATCGAATCTGAGATCGTTTTTTCAGGCGGCGCTTTGTAATCGTGGAATGTACTCTGAAGCCGGAATTTTAGCTGTTTAATTAATTATTAATGGCTTAGTTTATGAATGATTCGCGTGCAAGTGTTAATAAATATAATGCTTTAATAGTTATTATACTCTTAATTTTTAATTTTTAAATTAATTATCGTGGGCGAAGCCACGGGCACCTGCTAGTGTGTAACATATTAGCATTAGCATTACTTAACGTTTCGGGAGGGGGCTGCAGCCCCCTCAGCCCTCCCCTCTGAATACGCCTCTGATGGCACAGGTAATATTTATTTATTGTATCTCCAAATCTTTATGAACCCTATTTTGCCAGAAAAGTCATGTTAGGGTTATAGCTTACACAGCAATAAATACAGTAAAATATAGAATATTAATTACATATAGTTGTTGAATATATGTTAGATACTGCATAAAATGATTATAATAACATTGCTTCGTAATATATGTAGTCAACAAAATTTAAAAATTTGTGGTTACTATAAAACAGACATGTTACCACACATTTATAGAGATCACTGTTAGAAGAGGCATAATTGAAGAGTGTAACCCAAATAGGTGCTAAGTGCTTCTAAAAAATTAGTTTTTGCATAAAAACCCATAGACCAGCGTTTCTCAACCTTTTTGAACCCGAGGACCTCTAAAATGTCTAAAACAATTTACGGACCCCTAATTTTACATCCCAATTTTAATAGTAGTCTATATGTAGGCCTATATTCTTAATATTTGGGGTATTAATTATAGGACGTTATAACGAAATACATTTTATTTAATTCGACGGAAACACAGTTATTGAATTGGAATTAAACTATTGACAGTAAAATTATATTTTGAACAGACTTTAATATGTATTACCGATTTGATAATATACTTAGGAATTATGTTATTACTCACTTTTAATGAGACGGTTGAGCTTGTCGCCCCTTGCAGAGTTCCTGGATAATTGGCTCAATATTAGTCAAATTTAGTCGAAGACCAGCAGATACATTAAGTCGGTCTCTGTATTTTGTTTTTAGTTAAACGAGCGATGAAAATCCCTTCTCACAAAGATAGGCTGTTGAAAACTGCATGGCGCCTCTAATAACAAATTCCGACAAAGTCTTATTTTTTAGGGTTGAATGAAAGAGGGAACCATAGACATCAGTGCATCAGGGGTTTGAAACTGTGGTTCGTAACTGCAAAAGTAAGGAAACTTGCAATATGACCTGTATTTTCGAAGATTTTAAAAACTTCCATTTTACTCATATGTGAAAAATTTGTACTTCTTAGTTCCCACTTGCTTCATGATATTTTAAAATTAATTATGACTGCGGACCATGTGCACCATCTTCGCGGACCGGTGGTCAGCGGACCATAGGTTGAGAAACGCTGCCATAGACCATAGTATTTAGTTTAGTTCAAACATTGATCACAAGATGGAAGCTCTGCTGTGTCTCTCATTCATTTATTTACCCAGAATGCTAAGTACCAACAGCTGATTATTTCAGAAATGGAGGGAAGTAGTTCAAGAGTTTTACACGTTGAAAATAATGTTGAAATGGGGGAGAGAAGAAGAAAGAAAGGTTCAGGATATAGGTTTGATGTGCAGAAGAAACTAAGAATTAGTGGCAAATAATGTGAAGAAACCAGAAACTTCCCAAAAAAGCCACCAGTTCCTCAGGTAAGATTCATAACCTAGAATCTGAACTCAGTTATTTTTCTTGCATAATATTTCATTTAAATTCATAGTGTGAAACTGTTACTAATTTTTTAGAATTTAATACTTATAAGGATCTACATAAACCCTCTTCCTCTCTCCTTATAGATGGTGTGAAAGTGTAGATACGTGATTACGCTACCCAGAACAACTACCTGATGGGGTTAATAGAAATTGTACTTTTAAATAAATTTGGGAATGTTCACACATTGTGTATTGGGGTTTTCTTTAGTTCGCTTATGTTCGGGCGTATTCGTTCAGGCTTCGATTTCTATTTCTGCAGTCTAGTATGTGGTATCTTCCGCACTTCTCATCGCACAGTTCACACGTACATGTGTCTGTCGGGTTGTGATATTTCTTGTTATTACACATCTTGGCGTGGAAACCATGCACTGCGAGCCTAGTCACTACGTGCCGTAGTTCATAGTTTGACTTCTTCCATTGGGTCGTTGTCACTGCTTCTGTCAGGTAGAAGTCTTCCCAGATCTCGTTTTCTTTTCTTTGGCGCTCTTGTAGTGCGTGTTTCACCGCTTTCGTTGTAGGCAACAGGTGTTTTAGCCTGAGGTCCTCTAATAGGTACGTCTCTCGTGCCATCACATACGTTAGTCTGGCATCGCTCGTTTAAAAAATCTAGCCTTCAGGCTTTCTATACTGTGGAGTTGCCGTTCTGTTAGTTGTTCCCATATGGTCTCCAGTCCGTACGTTAAGGTAGGCAGTATTTTCGTTTCGAACAGTTTCATTGCTGTCTGTAGTGATATTAACTGTATGTTTTCTATATCGTTGATTGCTCTTACTGCTGCTATCAGTCTCTGTTTCAGGTGTACTGTATATGATGTTGTACTTTTTACTTTTGTTTACCGGTATGACGTCACACTACCAACGTCCAATCACGAGTTTCTACGTAATATGAGGACAGAAGAAGTGGTATAAAAGAAAGTGCATCGCGAGGGAGTGGCGGGAACATTCATCCAAGGTGCGACTTAAATTTATTTTTTCCCGGCGAAGACATGGTTTGTATACAAAACCAGAAAACAGTTGACAGTGTAGTGTCACCTAGTGTGTTCCAGATGGAAAAGGAAATAATGTCCAGGTATGCCGGCAGACCTTCATCAATATTTCTTGCAATATCTAGAAGTACTCTCTGGCGAAATTCAAATATAAGTCGCCCCTTAAGCTCCGCCCATTCAATATTCACATTTGCATGGAGTGTGTGATGTATTTTGTTTCTGAGCGAAGCAGAGTGACCAACTGTCCTTGTATATTGTCGCAAGTGCCTTGTACCCACTGTCCTTCTATATTGTCGCAAGTACCTTGTATCCACCTCTACATAGTAGCTAAATAATGCATAACACAAACCATATAGTTAAGTGCGTGAAGCAGAGGTGGCAGCAGTAGCGAAGCACACTTGTATTTTCAACAATGTACGATACACTGTTTGTAGGTTTCGAAAATGTGGCATATTATAGGCTATCTCCTGCGAGGTTTGTCAGCCTGTCCTTCTCATCTAGCGGTAAGATGTCACACCTCCAACGTCCAGTCACGAGTTTCTTCATAATACAAGAACAGAAAAATTCGCTAGATCATGGTATGAAAGAAACTGCATCGGTTAGAATGTGTTGGGCTTCAGTGGGACCAATTCATCAAAAAGTGCGACTTATATTTGAATTTTCGCCACTGTCCAAACTCTCACTACGTACAAGAAAAAAGAATGGGGAAGTAGTATTTGAAGAAAAGAGAGGAAAGTTCGCTAAGCCAAAAAAGCTTAGTAATGAGGTCATAGAAAACATTAAACAACACAAATAGCGTACCACTGGGCCTACTCACGTGCTAAAATCTACAAAGGAATATCTTAGCCCAGATCTCAACATCCACAGACTTTTCCAAGCTTTCAAATCGGCTAATCCTTCAATCAATATTCCATATAGAGATTATGCCAGAGTTTTTAAGGAAGGGTTTCCCGAACTTTCATTCAGACCACCACGTTCTGACACTTGCTGAACTTTTGATCAGCTTCAGTGTGAAATAAAATGTACAACTGCTCCAGAATCGACGATAGCAAAAACTAAACTTGAACAACACCACAGGAAATCTGAAAAGTCTACGGGACTCCTTAAAGGTGAATCCACAACATCTCATATGCCGGGTAGCAATACAAGTGTAGTGTGCATAGATCTGGAGTAGATGTTATTTGTTCCGACACTTGTACACTCTGATATGTTTTACAAGAGACAGTTATCGTGCTATAACTTTTATGTCCATGTATGTGATTTTAATAAGGCCTAGGCCTATATGTGTATGTGGCATGAACTTACTGCAGGTCGGGGAGGCAATAATAATATTATTTAATAATATAATATAATAATATAATATAGGCTAATAATACTTAGGCCATTGTCATATTTTCAGAGCCCTCGACCCTAGGCCACACTCTGTGTAAGTTCTGTTTGCACTTTTCGTTCTGCTTTATTTTGTTCCTTCTGATTCTCTTAAGTTTATGGCAAAATGTTGTTGCTTCTGATTTAGTCTTTCTAGACATTAGTTCTGCTATTTGTTCATCCATCTCAGCTTTCTGTTCTTTCTAGCTGTCTTTCATTCTGAGTTAAACTTTAGTTCTGTTTGTTCATTGTTCTCAATATTCTGTCTCTTTCTGTTAGACATTCATCTTTCTCAGCTTTCTGATTTTTCTAGCTTCGTTGATTAAAACAAGAACTATGACTCCCAAGATGTTATACCTTCCTTTTCCTTATTCCCTCTATTGCCGTTCCGTATGGTAAACCTTCTTCCTATAAGTCGGGGAGGCAATGAGATAGTGTCCTGTCTCCTTCACATACAAACACTTGATATTATGGAGTGACAACTGCACTGCACAGAATAAAAACAGGATGATCTTCCTAGTATTGTTTATCTTGTGTCACTTGGAGTCTTTGACATCATTGAACAAAAGTTCTTAGTATCCGGCCATAGCTACTTGCCCTGCAATAGGGACTTCACCCAGATAGAGAAGAGGAAGAGTGTGCAAGGCATAGCCTATGTACCTGAAGAACTTCATTTTCAGATCTGCTAAACATAACAAATTTGAAGTCATTGACATGACTGAAAACAGATCTCTCGATATTCAGGCTGCTGCTGATTCCTTGATAGCAATGAAGAATTTGCAGATCTCTAAGGTAACAATGTTACGCTTCTCAGCAGAGAAACTTGGGGTTGTAGGAGTGAAATATAGCTATGTAGCGAACTGGAAACTTGGAAAAATGTTTGTATTCTAAAAAAAGGTGTGAAGGTGTCTGCCATCAGAAATGTAACATTTAACGGAATTGAAGGGCCAAGAATATTTAGCAAAGAAAAAAAAGAAGACTTGTTATCAATGTTAACCATATTTGGAGCAAAAGTACAGGCCGTTTTATGAGAACTTGTGTCATACTGATGTAGACTGATTTTGTTTTTTTAAGTTTCTTTCAAATTGCCTACCTATACTATGACTGAGGGCCATGGTGATAGTCCTGTTTCACCTGAGAAATTTACGTAAAATCAGACTTGAGACACTGTGCAGGGAAATAAACGCATCTTGAGTACTGCCAGAAGCCTCTCGTTTGAGAAGATATTACGTGAGAGCTGATCCGAGTTCTGGTCTTGAAATCAGTATCGCGCTCAGTGGCGGCTATTCAGGGGAAGTAGGTGAAGTAGCACTTCACCAGTATTTTTCCTTTACAATACGCATTTTAAAGTTTATTTTCATATCACAAATGTTGGTTTTTACTATAAATGTATCTGTATTTTTGAATTGCCCGCCATGCCACCACCTGGTGTCGAAACTAGGAGACAATGAGATCATGAGAGCGCAGCGTGCTTCAAGTCGGCCGTGTGAAGGTGAACTGGAAACCACGCCCTCCGTTGCATGGGTAGCCTGGTCAACTAAAAATGAGATGGCAAGCAGCAGTTTTCTCGCTTATCCCACGTCTGCTAGGTGGCGAGAACAGACTACCCACGAAGCCGTCCTCCTTGTTCAGGCATTTTCTTTGCCGCGCCAGCACCTCACACTGTCAGCTCGGAGAAAGAGGTGGGCACGTTTGCACTAGAATACAGGGTTCATAAAGCACATATATTATCCATCACGCCTTGATGTTAATACGTTGAACTCTACAAATATAATTACACTGTAATTGTTCTTCTAATCCTAATCCATTTGCCAGTTTATACTCCGAGGAGAACGTGGATCAAGACGTTTCATTCCTACAATGCATATTTTTTCATAGGGAATCATACGTCATGGGACATATTAATCACTGCATATTAATGCCTTGAAGTATCCAGTAATGAGCTGAAGTTTACCAGATAAAATTGCATCTTTCCAACCCTCGCAAGCAAATTAACTTATAAGATAAACAACAGTCATTGGTCGATTGCTAAAGATTATTAGTCAATACCAAGTCCTCATCGCATGAATGGAATATTCTGAATAATCTAATTAGGAGAATAATAATTACGATAAACATCGATAGATTCGTGGCGGAGAAGCAGGATTGAATTTATCTCATAAAACTCATAATCCCGAGTGGGATTTATTAAGAGTATTCCATGAATAAAAAGTATCAGATTTTATAAATAATAACTACATTCTCATTGTTTAAAATCAAATCATCATTGTGCCAGCTGTCAGATCACGATGTAGGCCTACCCTTAGGACGCCATTTGGATGTGTGTTCTCGACGGAGAGAAACCTCCCGTGGTTTGCCTTGTCTTCTGAATCAGTTGAGGAATTTGATGTCAGACTGGCATGTTGTCATGGTAGCTCAATGGTAGAGCATCGGCGCGTTAAGCCGAAGATCCCTGTTCAAATCCCGGTTATGACATAAAATTTTTCAAGCTGATTCTTACTTGTAATAATATCCCAGACATGGATTTAATGTCTATTTCCTTTCCTTCCACTCTATTATTTTTAATATTTCAAACTTTATTTCATTGGTAATTTTAGCCTCAGTTGGTCCTCATGAATTCATTTTGGCATGCCTATTGGCTGAGGTATATTTTAAAGTGTTTTTGACTTTCAAAAATTCAAATCTCTCCTTATATGAGCACTATCGAGAAACTAGTTGTTGATTTAAAGATTACTCATCAAGAGCTTTTCAATGATACCCCACAAGACATGGTTTTAAAAATTTTGAATTTTCACCCTCACCCCCACAACCACTGAATCATTGGTGTCTAATTTATGCAGACAAAGTTTCCCTCTAAACCCCATAGGGCCCTAAATATAATTTTTTCAAAATTTCAACCCGCTCCCACCTTCCCCAACCAGGAAAAATTGATTTTAACCAGCTAAAATTGAAAAAACCACTGGTCAGGTCTTTTTTCAATTTTAGCCGGCTTTTTTACAACCCTGTTGAAGAGTAGAGCGAGAGTCAAAGTGCCACATGTATCTATCTTTCACCTTAGGATCAATAAGCCTGCATGATGTTTATGGTAATTCTCAGGAATATGCTGCCTTGATCTGATGTATTATCCCATATTCAAAGGGCGGGTCTTATTTAGCACTGTGCATGGAATCCACCAGATATTGCAGCACAAGTTATGCAGTCCGTAGATTGTTTCTTCCAAGAGACTGATTGGCTGGCTATGATCAACTTATTTCGATTGTATTCTACAATGCTTTGTACATAACCATTACAAATTACAGTACAAATTATGAGATTATATAAGTGGTCACTTCATCATGATTTTTCTTTTATTTCACACATTTCTTAAAACAAACTGAGTTTGTATATGAATTTTATAGGTTCTATAGAATGAAATACAGTATATCAAAATACGTATGAGCCTTTACTTGTTTTATATAGTGCCACCTCGGAAGGACACAAAAGTCTACCTATAATGGAAATTTGAGAATCGAGGCAAAGAATTATGTATCCCGGAACTGGTAAATAGAGTATGATAAGCCAAAGTATAGGCAATCCTGCTTTAAAGTGTTGGGGAGATATAGGACTTCACCTATGTTATTTTTTTGTGAATGTTAGGTTGAAGTTTGATACAGAGTTTTATTGTTTACAGGTTTTGCCAGAGAGACCTGCTCGTATAACAGTAGAATGTCTCAACTCTAATCGGAGCTATCCAGTTCTGATTATGGTGCGACAGCAGAAGGGAGTCCTGTCATGGCAGCTTCCTCTCGTAGTTGATGCAAGAAAAAAATTGTGAGTTTCTAGGCTAATTACTGAATTTTATGGACCATAAGACACACTTTTTTGCCTTCTAAACAGAGCTATGAAAGTTAGGTGTGTCTAATGGTCCGAAGTAAAGTAAACTATAAAAAAAAAAAAAAAAAAAAAAAAAAAATGGTAAATAAATTGCCGGAATATCATATTTATAAACAGGGTGTTGTAAACAATGAAAAGGTTAAAAATTTTAGCAAAGATTGTAAATCAGTGCACTTGTCACAATCGTAAAATGAGGGTAGCTGGAAACAAAGTATACAATGTGAAAAGAAAGGAATGTTGAGGAGTGGTCTCCACCAAGTGGTTTAAATGAAGGCATTGACTTCTAGAAGAGGCTTGTCCCGTTACACTTACCATATGCTGAATTGAGGGTAAGAGGGTGAAAAAGTATTTTCAGGGTTTCAATTCAGTTGTTAAAATTTAAGCGAAGAGATTTTCATACAACACAGGTTTTAAGTTAGAAGTAATTTACACTGATTCCATTGTACAAGATTATAATTTGTTTATACAATGAGGTTTAGCCTCAATGATCCTATTTCCAGCCCTCAAACACATTTATTTTCTGGAATTTCTAAAGAAAACAATATTGGTGGCCGGGAAGAATACTGATCATATAGGTCTACCAGCTACCATCCATAGGTCAAAGCTACTGGTTTGCAGTAACAATTCAACCTCCAAATATCGTTATAAAAGGGTGTCTCCAAAATAGCTTCATCATTATAATGAGTTACATTTAACATTATTATGATAGAAAATTCGCCGAGACTAAACAAAAATATTGCTATATATCAATCTTTGTTATACAGAAGACTGTATTACTTCTCAGTGCCACGAAAACATCAAGTCATATGCATTCAGTATGTTTAATTTGTGCTGAAATGAAAGAGATTAAATTTGTGAACAAATCAGTTGCTCATCCAGCCTCTTGTGGAATGATTAATGCTGCATCCAGTCCCCCAGCTTATTTCTTGTTACACAGTAACAAGAAATAAGCTGCATTAAGCCTAATAGAGGACGGGTATCACCAGATGCCTCTGGCTCATTGTCGCTGGGTTTGCATTAATCAATTTAGCAAACTCAGCTGTTAAAGTGGTAATAAAGAATAATAATATACATGTTACTTACATTCAGACTGAAATACAGTCTTCATATTCTCTTCTGTGTCTTCTTCTCTTCTTTCAGCAAACAGTTGAATAAACCAAAAAGCAAACCAAATAAGTAAAACAAATGCGAAGTAAACTGGAGCATCGATCTGAATATAACAGGCACCTCGAGGTATGCCGGACACCTGGTTGCATACCTAGGTAGCTATGCAACCGCGTATGCGACATAGTACTCAAGCTTCCTGCTATATTTAGAAAGTGTAGAGCAGGCAGGACTCACCAAGCTGAACTGGAGCGTTGATCTGAATACAACAGGCACCTGGAGGTATGCCGGACACCTGGTTGCATACCTAAATAGCTATGCAACCGCGTATGCGACATAGTACTCAAGTTTCCCATTATATTCAGAGAGTGTAGAGCAGCTAGAAGTCTTGAAGCAGAACTGGAGCGTTGATCTGAATATAACGGGCACCTCAAGGTATGCAGGACACCTGGTTGCATACCTAAATAGCTATGCAACCGCGTATGCGACATAGTACTCGAGTTTCCCATTATATTCAGAGAGTGTAGAGCAGCTAGAAGTCTCGAAGCAGAACTGGAGCGTTGATCTGGATATAACAGGCACCTCGAGGTATGCCGGACACCTGGTTGCATACCTAAATAGCTATGCAACCGCGTATGCGACATAGTACTCAAGTTTCCCATTATATTCAGAGAGTGTAGAGCAGCTAGAAGTCTTGAAGCAGAACTGGAGCGTTGATCTGAATATAACAGGCACCTCAAGGTATGCAGGACACCTGGTTGCATACCTAAATAGCTATGCAACCGCGTATGCGACATAGTACTCGAGTTTCCCATTATATTCAGAGAGTGTAGAGCAGCTAGAAGTCTCGAAGCAGAACTGGAGCGTTGATCTGAATATAACAGGTACCTCGAGGTATGCCGGACACCTGGTTGCATACCTAAATAGCTATGCAACCGCGTGTGCGACATAGTACTCGAGTTTCCTGCTATATTTAGAGACTTGATGAAAATCTCAGCAATTGCAGAATAAATATCCATGGAGTTAGCTGGATATCCATGGAAACTGCATAGTTAATTGTTATATCTTACTGTAAATAAGAGTGGCACATGATTCTTTTATTTCCTTTGATGTGATTATGATGAGTGCTTGAAGGCAGGTCCAGACCTGGGATGGAGCCATGGGATGATGACCACGACTCATCCGAGGTTATTCAGCAAGGGTGATACCACGGAAATTTTCCATTGGACATGGGAAGAAGTAGAACACTAATTTTGTTACTTAACTTACTGAGTTCCGTTGAATTGTAACCATAGCTACTTTACACCTGCACACTAAAAAAAAATTACCATTCAGGTTGGTTTAACATCATCAATGGATCGTGAAACGCTTTGAGCCTAGCCATTTGTCAGAAATGTCAAACTCGTAGTTGGTGGGAAGAGAGAAGAGAAAGACAAGCAAATTCAACACGTAGCTAAGGCAAAACTAAAACAGTTTTTATTTTTATTTTATTAACACCATCAAATATGCGGACGACCTGGTGATTCTGGCAAAGAAACAAGAAATATTGCAAGGAATGATTGACAGGCTGGTGGAAACAGGAAGAAAGTATGGAATGGAAATCAACATAGGTAAATCGAAGGTGATGAGGATATCGAAGAGAGAAGAGCCGTTTGAAATTATCATGGGAAATCAAGAATTAGAGAACGTGAACCAGTTCAAATACTTAGGAAGTGTACTGACGAAAGATGCCTATTGCACCAAGGAGATAAGATCAAGAATTGCCATGGCCAAGAAAGCATTTATGAAGAAGAGAACTCTGCTAACTAGTAGTCTGAACCTAGAGCTACGTAAAAACCTGGTGAAGTGTTATATTTGGAGTATTGCTTTGTATGGATCAGAGACATGGACTTTGAGGAAATTAGAGAAGAAATATTTAGAAAGTTTTGAAATGTGGTGCTGGAGACAGATAGAAAATATAAAGTGGATGGACATGGTGACAAACGAAGAGGTTCTGAGTAGAGTGGGTGAGAAGAAGTCAATCATACACACAATTCGTCAGAGGAAAGCAAACTGGGTTGGGCACATTCTCAGAAGGAACTGCTTATTACATGATGTCGTAGAAGGAAGATTGGAGGGTACAACTAGACTTGGAAGAAGAAGAATTCAGCTGTTGGACGATTTAAGGGAAAAGCGGAAATATTGGATGCTGAAGGAGGAAGCAGAGGATAGACAGTTTTGGAAAACAAAATTCGCGTACCAAGTTTGAAAACCTGCCGGAAGGCAGAATACTTACTACTACTACTACTACTACTAATATGAACTGATTAACACACTTGGACTTCACTTACCAATCATTTGGTAGGACGTGTTTCACAGGCCATTCGCCTGTATCTTCAACTACCTGTCAAACTGCGGGATTTTTAATATTTATAATACTAAAACAGTTGACCGCCGGCATGGTCTTGTGGTTAGCGTCGCTGACTACGGATCAGTCGGCCCGGGTTCGATTCCCGGTACCTCCTCGGATTTTTCTGAGGTAGGGAGGTCTGGTAGGGGTGCACTCAGCCTCGTGATTCAAATTGAGGAGCTACTTGATAGAGAAGTAGCGGCTCCGGTCAAGAAAACCACCATTAACGGCCGTGGGTGTCGGCATGCCGACCACATGCCCCCCCAATCCTGCCATCTGCCTACGGGAGATGATGCAGCGGTTGGGTGGTAGGCCAAGTCCTTCCAGGGATGTAGCGCCACGGAGTTAAGTTAATACTAAAACAGTTGCTCGTTATGGTGTTTTAATTGCACATTACATACATGTTGAAGTATTAACCTAACTCACAGTATGTTTTTGCACACATAAGGGATGATTTTAGCCTCAGTGATCCTATTTTCCACCCCTCATGAAACTTTCTTTCCTGGAATTTCTAAGAAATGTAACAGATATCAGGCACCGAGAAAACAACTTTGGTGGCTGGAAAGGATACTGATCTGATACCAGCTACCATCCATATGGCTAAGCTACAGGTCACAATTCAACCTCGAAACATCTTTATAAAAGGGTGTTCCTAAAATAGCTTCATCATTGTAGAGAGTTACATTTAACATTATTAGATAGGAAATTTGCCGGGACCAAACAAAAATTTTGCTACATGCGGGTTCTTCGTTATACAGAGGTTTGACTGTACTTTTTTTCATGATTTATCCAATTATCCTGATAATTGATTATCTGAATTAGGCCCATTTCCAATTAATCCAGATAATTGGAATTCTGCTGTAACTTCAAACTTATATATATATATATATATACAGGGTGTTTCACAAAGTTTTATAGCCAGTAACAGAGCATGTTCCTCACGTTATTTGGAACAACTTTTCCTAATAAAAGTTTTACTTATCTCAAATAATCACGGAGTAATGTAGATATTTATGAACGTCTCAGTGTGAACAGAGCTCAACATAGCGGACATGCAACAGTAATAATGAACACTCCTGATAAATTATGGAACTCGACACGCACCGTTCATACCCGCGCGTCAAAGTACTTGGACGTAGAGGGAGGCATCTTTGAAAATTTGATGGCAAACTGAGATAAAGGGTGAAATGTATGTTAAGTATGTGAATTAAACCCATTTTGTTTGTTACTTTCAATTTCTGTGCCGATTTATTGTTATTTTGTCACGAATGTTGAAACTTCAAACGCTTATTAACAACGTAACTACAAGTCAGATCACATTTTTGTATTTACATTTTTTTGTTCCAAATGTCCTCAAGAATGCACTCAGAAAGTGGTGATAAAACTTGGTGAAACACCCTGTGTATATATATATATAAAATACATTTCCAGTGATTTTTTCTTCTGGTACTGTCCAGTACATGCACCAGTAAACCTTTTGGGTTCATTTTTAAAATGTACTTAATTGATCAAAAATTCCCAATTAAGTTATACTGATCAATTTGAATGCAGCTTTTCCCAAATGAATTTAATGTGTATTACAACAAGAGTTTCTGTTCACTTGAAGACCGTGAGTAGGCATAGGGTGAGTTTTTTTTTAAATCACCGATGGATCCATCCATTTACCTTAATTGAACTTCTACGAGTGCATTTGTAGTCATACTTGTCATCAATGAAGTTACTACTACCCGTACGCCATTTCTTGTGCGCTGGATTTACAGGGAAGTGAGGGTCGGGGGGAACAAAACATAGCTAGTCCGCCAGTCTTTCTGCAGTGTTGTCAACCAAAGAAATCACGTTTCAGCAGAATCGCGCATATGGTATTTTATGTAGTGACATTTAATATACAACGATTTTAATGCAGTCCATTACGGTATTGCGTAACAATTAATTACACGTCATAAGGGTTTGGTTATCAAATAAGATTATTATACATAATATAGGGTCAATATTTTTACACTGGATGGCTAATTTTAAGCATAAAGAAGAGTCTTAGCAGAACATGCTTCACCATTTCGAGTTGTAAAATGTAAGAGAGGCAAGGCATCTAAAAGTGGAGAAAACTAATACTATACTGATCTATGGATGTTTTTTCTTTCCTTTAACGATCTGAAATGCATTAATTAATTTTCCTATAGGCCTACATATGGATGTACATTCTTGTATCATAATAGAAAACTTTTTCTGATATGTTTTGCATACATGAAATGATGTATGCGCTTCATTTCTGATGACTAGATAGGAACCATAACGAGATTTCAACCTGTCTGTGATCAGTTGCCTTGTTCCCTTCCAGTACAATGTGAATGATGAATTGACGGGATCTCGCAAATCTTGCAAACCTAATATTTCTCTGCAATGTGAAATCCATGGAGTTGACCATTTGTTATAATCGACTATACAAACACACTATTATAACCACTATTATAACCACCCTATTTTCTTCATAAAATCCTTCAGCTTTTCCAGAAATATGACTTAATTGGGGTTTGAATCCTGGAATTTTGTCATCAGATCCGGGTAATACCCAACTAACACAAGAATTCACCTCCAACTAAACCAATCCTTTTACAGTACCTTGCAGTGGCGTTGCTTGACATTGTGTCGTGGATAAACTAGGTATTAAAAATTGAATTTATAATTGTTTAAATTATACATGAATTCCCAAATAATATTGGTTTTTTAAGCAATAAAATAACGAGAATATTTTCAGATGGATTCCATTTTGTATGTACCTGTATAAAGTATTATTATTATTTTTAATTTGTTCGACCATACTATAATACGCTTATTACAGGTGACATAACGGTATCATAATGATATTCATTTCGGACCTGGTGTGGTATCTATTATTATCAAACATGGAATGATCTTGAGACCTTGAAGGTAGCAGCTGAAAACTGCATAATAAATAGCCTGTATTTAAAATAAAATCAATTCTGTTCATGTTCATTTTAATATCATACTAAAATTAATTCACATCGTGCTGTAAAAATTCATTGGTTTGAAGAAAACAACAAAAGGAAGCTTCTATTTGACTGACGCTATAAGCTGCCATCTGTCGTAGAAGACATGAACTACATCAGCCAGCTGGTGCGAGGGTCAGTGCTCTGAAGCGTGACCGGTTCGTTTGTGTGAATCTAAAATCTCAAAATTTAAACATTTAGACTAATACAGTTGAACAAAAACAGTCATATGCAACTTGCCTATAATGGTAATTAAGACACTTGTATGAGAATTATGAAACAAGCAACGCGAGTTTCTTAGAACAGTCGAATCTTAATAAATTCCATTGTAGGCTTGTTGCATAATGTATTAATTATTACTATTAATTACATGTCATATTCCTTCAACACTTAATTCCCTTTCCCCACAAAATAGAAAAAGTACAAAGCAATGCAATTTGTTATAGTTGTAACTTCCAGTTAACCAAGTAATTTACTGTACCAAGATAATCTTGAAATGTCTGTTTGTGGTTACTTTTTTCCAAGACAGTGTCAAGCTCAGGAGTTGATCATTTACCTTTTGGTTCACACTTTTTTCTCATAAGACAGAGTTGAAAACGAAGGTTTTAATAGACTATTCCACTTACATGCTTTGTACGGTATCAGGACCGTGAGGAACAAATGTTAGGTTAAGGTACGTCACAAATAGGAATAAAATGTTGCTTTTAGTTTTGGAAGGGACTTCAGTCGGAAGTGCATAAGATAGGAAAGATTAGCCACCTCTGAATAGCTAGTGAGGACCAGATTCGAATGAATCAAAATGAGAGCAAATAGACTGTAACCTCAGGACTCTGGTATCAGGAATCCACGGACTACTTAAGGAGAACAATTGAAATATGAAATAATCACAACTTACTAGATTCACACACAATAATTATTGAAACTAATTGAAAAGAAACACTGATACATAAGATGCAAGAGTACGTATTCACCACGTGTCTGTAAATATTAATTTCTTGAAAACCTTGATAAATAATAGCTTAAAATGCGTAGATTAAATTGCTCTTGAAGTTAACACTAAACTTTTGTATGTAGTTTAGTCATAAACGCTGATATAAGCACTGAAACATATAGCGTGGGTTGCACCACTGTTGCGAAATATCAAACTTCTGTAATTCGGAGAATTCACTCGCGAACTTTATGAATTATATGTAATTATGTATGAATAATTACTGAGAGCCACAATTGCGCACAATTGTGACTATTCGCCGCTTTCCAGAGCAAGTTTAAAGGAAACTTGGTAGAAAAAGCGGGAATGACTCGAGCCTACTAGATACACTGTTATCTGAGTGAGGTCTCGTACAATACTAACTGGAGTGACGCTAAGCCACCTCATATAACAAAGGAAATTAGCAAGTCATGCATGATCCCACAATGCCTTGAGGCGGGAATAAAAAGACAATCAAAGCGGGACATTGCAAGCGGACAGTTTGAAACATTCTAAAGTAGAAACATGTTGCTTGCGCGAACATGCTTCATGTTTGATATTTGCCAATATCATTTCCTCGAATATAGACCAATCACGATCATTTATTTATAGCTATTAATATGAGGATGCGATTTTATCTGATAAAATCTTCAGCTCGTTACTTCATACATAAGGCATCAATGTGCAGTGATTAATAAGTCACATGCTGTCAGTAAACACAATAAAAACAGATTATTTTTTACAACGTAACTTGTTTGGAAATTGAAATAATAGAAATGTACATTGATTAATAAGACAATTTTGATTCGCTGCAAGCCAGTTCGTGTGAATTTATTCTGTTCTGCTGTAAGCTTACCTGAATTAAGTTAACTATGTCTTATATGCACCATTGGTAGCCTTGGTTACAACATGTTAACTTGAATCGATTCATGGATGGTTGATTCATAGTTTGCCATGATCTCGAAGCTGTTAGTTTTTTTTTTATATAACAAAGCACGAAAGAAATTATTTGTATAATCCATTAAATTTTTATTCATGGAATAGTCTTATTAAATCCAACTCCAGTTGACGAGTTTCACCAGATAAATTAGCTCCTGCTGCGTAGTCGTGAATCTATCGATAAACTCGTAAACTCTCGTGGGATTACCTATTCTAATCAACTATATCGGTGGAACCATAATTAAAAAATGTTTATGTTACCCTGCCCTCCCCCGACTTCAAGTAAGCGGCTGCCTGAGGGCTGAGACTACAACCCCGAAAAACCTTTCCAAGTCTGGTTCCTCATGTCGCTCTTGCATAAAGAATTAGCCAGTCTTTTCTGATTTTGTGTTTGGGGTTTCACTGTTATTATACAGTAACATTTAAGATGAATAATATTCTATAGTTCATGAATGCATATCTCCATGAGAAACTTGGCCCTTCCATATTCCAATAAAATCGGGAATTTTGTCCATCATAACATCCATCACGTGTGTAACTTACTTTGCACAGAAGCCCGGACTACCATACTGCCTGTCACCTCTACTCCGACCTTATGAAACAGGGGCCAGGTAAACTTCTCTCTCTCCCTTTTCCCAAATTTCGGTGAGCCTTCTTTTCTCTGCAAATGTAGTGAAAGCACTGCATTCTGTTGTCTAGCAGTTTTGGTGATTTTTCTCCATTAAAGCAGTCTTTAAAATTGAGGACAATTCATAATACTTACCTGTAAAGTGAAAAAGCATACACTTGAAGAGGTGGAAGGAACAAATTTTTTCCTCTTGGTTCTCTGTATATAAACTCAGCATATTTCTTACCTGTGCTACACTCACCCCTCGCTAGCGCACAGGTATACTACTTGGTTAGGGATAGAAAGGAAAAAAAGAATAGTAACACTACGACAAATCTGGTAAACTTCTTTTAACTGTCATATCAATGTAAATTGATCTGAAATCTCTAAACTACATGATACTATGTAATCGGAGCAAACAGCAAATGAAATGAAAATGAATAAGTTAAATTAAAAAACAATGCACGCCACTTATTGTGAACAATTCGGGATACAGCTAATCTGATAATATTAACCAATTCATAACAGTAGCCGAAATAATTAATTACAGGTTATTTATTCATACAAAAGATAGGCCTAATACAATACAAAAACAGAATTAAAAGCTATGTATTCATTCCTTCAAGATAATATGTAACTGTGAAACAATGATTCACTCATAATACAATAATAGACTGCAAGCAGCTATTTTTGTAATCAATATAAACATTTTTAATTGTTTCTAATTTCCCTTTGAAGCATGTCTGTTCAATTCTTTCCATTTTACACTAACCATCACTGCATGTCAACTATGTCAACTTCACAAAATCAAAAGCAACAGCTAACCTGAGGGGTGAAATATGTTTTATTGCCTAAAAGAGAAAGTTAGGAAACACCACCCCTTTGATTAGGTCATTCTGTGTGCAGGGAACAGTATGGCTACCGTTACTTCCAAAGAATACAACACAATACAGTTGAGTTAGAAACAAACCCCTAAAAAACTAAATTTTGAGTTATGTACAGTACTTGGAAATAAAGCCGTAAAAAGGAAAATGTGATAACATAAGCTGAAATTTTTATCACAATAAACAGCATTTTTTCAGTGTATCAGTATTAATACGTACATGACTTCATAAAGGTGATAACTTTAACGACTGATAACATTATTCACGATTACATTAAGTGGCATTCACTGTAGTAAATGAAATAACGAATGTGTTTAATAGACCCGAAATAACAATAATGTACCAATAAGTATCAGAAATCAAAATCTTTAAGTCACCAAACTTATCAGAAGTAGAATGTACAATTCTATGGTTGATCATAAAGGGAATTATTCAAAATACATATTACAGAGTCATATACTATGAAATGCATAGCTGTTCAAAAAGCACAGTGAATAAGTTGTATGAAATTCCAAGCAAGGAACGAATCTTACTAATGAAATACTAAGAAGAAATGAAACTAATATAGGCCGCCTACCAATACCACATTCTAGAACTAATTTTCAGTTTCCTTCTTTTCAGATATCTCCAGACATGAAAGGATGGAGGAAAATAGAGAAGAAAAGCAAGGAAGTGACTGGGTACTCAGAGATCAAGGAAGATATTCCATGAACAGCAGGAGAAGAGGGTAATAATTCATAATATTAATTTAATTACCAGGGCAAGGCATTTAATGGCCATATAGTAGTGAAAAAAATGCAAAATAAAAATAATAAAAAATATCTAAACTTTAAAAAAATGACCAATACATTATTCATTATTACTTATAATTTTGGCTTTAGAATTTTTGAAATTGGCTTTTTTTGTTTATTAACTCATGCTTTATTTAAGGCATTATTATTAGTTTTTTAAGAAGTAACGTTGATTTCAGAGAGCAATTTAATGAATGACAGTGTGTTACATTTAAATTTACAATATAAAGCACACTTATTTTGTTACAAAGTAAATTAATAAGCTACTACTAGGACACCCTTTGCAAAAAAGAAGTTACTTCTGAACTGGTATGCACATCAAATTGCCCCTAGCAAATTCCTCACTCAACTTTTATACACGAGTGACATAGTGAAAGTCCTTCTGATATACCAGTTATATTGAATGTCTGCTTTGTTTCCTGTGGACATTACATGCTCAAAAAAGTTATAACAGACTAGCATTACAACGGAAATGATAGTGAAAAATTCAAATTACAACCTAATGTAACATTTTATGTCTAAAATAACCTTAAAAAACCATAAAATGACCTATCTCTTGAAAATGACGAAAAATCTTTTAGCCTTCATATAAAAAAAATGGAAAATCATCAAATGCCTTGCCCTATTAATTATAGTAGGCCTAAATAAATATGAAATTCCTGATATAACTTTGCGTATGTAGAATAATAAGTGGCAATTATCATACAACACAGAAATAAGATTCAAGGAGAAGATGAAATAGAAAACTGGGACTTGTCACTTTGTACAGCAAGGTCATTCACTCGAAAGATCGAAATACACGACTGCCTAAAGTCAAGGGATAATGCACTCTCGTAATAATAATATACTGGGACAATTCTTTCTTATGATCGGAATATAAACTCAAAATTATTAAGTTAGGAAATGTATAATTTATTGTCTGCCAAGCAATGGGAAGTATTAGCCCTAAAATGTGGAAGCAAAATTAATTACTAATAGGGTGGCCTACTAATGCCTTCACATTCAAAAGTTGTCACGATCAGGAATATTCCAAACTTCATATACAGTGCACGCTGCTTATTGTGATCACTTCGGGACGCAGCTAATCTGTTAATATTAACCGATTGATAACAATAGCCGAAAGAATTAATTTAAGGTTATTCATTCAATAGATAGTTAAAAAATTTATCCATAAAATAATTCGTAACTGTGAATCGTTAAACCACTCAAAGGCTTATTAAACTGAAAATAACTATTTTATCAACCACTAACAAGGTTTTTTAAGTGTTTTTCTTTTCCTTTAGGAGTCCATTAACCAACACTCCATACTCAGTCACTAGTTACGTAAGTGTTTTTGGAAGTCTATACTGATCTGTAGTGCACGCCGCATAGCAAAACATCTAACGCCTATCTGATCAAGTCTTTTCATTTTACACTAGCCATCACTGCATGTCAACACTGTTATCTTCATAAAGAGAAAGTTAAGGAATGCCACTCCTTCAAACTGGTCATCGTTGTGAACAGGAAACAATACCAACACAACACAATACAGTTTAGTTAACACCCTTAAAAACAAAATTTTGAAATGAAGCTGTAAAAAGGAAAATGTGATAACATAAACCGATTCTTTGATCACAATAAACAGCATTTTTCAGTGTATCAGTATTAATCCTTACAGGACTTCATAAAAATGATAACATTACCCGATTGATAACATTATCCACCATTACATTAAGCGGCGTTCACTGTATCCATGACCATGATCAACTATACTTATAAAATTACAATAAATCTGGGATTCGATCCGGGGATCTGCAGAATACAAGTCCAAGACGTTACCGTTTGGCCAACTCAGTCAATTTGACGGTGTTGTTTGATAAGCATATGTGAAGGAATAGTGTTAATTGTGAAATTATACCGGTAGACAAAAATTAAAAAAACATGTGACCTTTAATTAGTTGTTACTCTAGTACCGGTCAACTGATTAGGTCCAAAATTAATAGGCTCCTTGCCATGGACGTTATAAATGTTTATACCAAGTTTCATGAAAATCTGATAAAGCATATTTGAATTATGGGGCCTTTTCTTATATAATACCATAAAAATGCACAAAATTGGGCATTATTCCGGTACTGGACAACCGATTTGGTCCAGTATCAACAGACATCTTCCCATGGACATTATAAATGTGTGTACCAAGTTTCATGGAAATCCGATAAAGCGTATTTGAGTTATGGCGCTTTTAAATAAAAATACTAAATTGGGTTTGATGCCGGTACCAGGGAACTGATTTGGTTCAATAACAATAGGGTTCTTCCCATGGTCATTATAAATGCGTATACCAAGTTTCATGAAAATCCGATAAAGTGTATTTGAGTTATGGTGGGTACAGACACACGGACAGACATTTTTCTGTCCCCCACACACAATCTCATAAAGTACCATACTGGCACTTAATAATTATATAGAAGAGAATGCCAGTAATAAATACTAAACTAAATCTCAATCCCCTCTGCTTTGAAATACTCCTCCTGTTTATCTCACTCATTTTGAGAACAACCATCTCCTCATATAGCCTTATCATGATTAAAAAATGGTATATGGATCATCTCATCTTTCAAATTTATAATTTATTTATTTTGTCCAAAATTCAATATCCCTCTATGTTCTATTAAAGCAGGCCTATCGAACTGTACTCTGAAGGTGTGAAGCAAAACTGAACCAAGCTTTGGACGTCACGAAGGGGGGGGAGAAGAAGGAGGATGGCTTCACATGTACGGAGTACTGCTCAACAGGTTGGTGTTAAAGCATTGCATCCTAATATCAAGGGATGGTCTAAATCCTTCACTGAAAGCAGATATACTGTATTTTAATCTCCCAATTGCCTATTTTCAGCGGTACTATACACTGTTTATCTATTTTATATTGACACTTCTCAATAGTTGTACAAAATAGTCCTGTTACATTTAAATCTCGGATATTTACTTTTTTTGTTTTTCATAGTTTCATAAAATTTATAATTACATACACTAAAAGCCCTTCTGGTAACTACGAGCATTTCCATTCTAATCTCTCCGATTTGAACTTCTATCAGTGTTGGGTAAGTTATTGATGAAATAATTATTTTGTTAGCACTGAAGTTCGTCAATTTTATTTACCTTTAATTTATAGTCATTACTAAGTGCCAGTATGGTACTTTATGAGATTGTGTGGGGGATGAAAAAATGTCTGTCCGTCTGTCCGTGTCTGTACGCGCCATAACTCAAATACTCTTTATCAGATTTTCATGAAACTTCCTGTACGCATTTATAACGTTCATGGGAAGAACCCTATTGATACTGAACCAAATCAGTTCACCGGTACCGGAGTAATGCCCAATTTAGTGCCTATTTTAATAGATTATATTTTAAAGCCGTCATAACTCAAATATGCTTTATCGGATTTTCATGAAACTTGGAATACGTATTTATAATGTCCGTGGGAAGACTTCTGTTGATATTGGACCAAATCGATTGGCCGGTACCGGAATAATGCCCAATTTAGTGCCTTTTCATGGTATTATATAACAAAAGGCACGGTAACTCAAATACGCTTTATCGGATTTTTATGAAACTTGCTATACTCATTTATAACGTACATGGCAAGAAGCCTATTTATTTTGGACCAAATTGGTTGACTGGTACCAGAGTAACAACTAATTAAAGATCACATGTTTTTTATTCATGTCTATACTACAGTGAGTCCCACGCAAGAGTTGGCCAATGTCGCAGGTTTCTGCGTCGCGGCTGGCACAGCTCCAACTCCCGAGCGATCGGGTGAAATATCTACGCAAATAATGCCGCGATTGGTGTAATGATTCAGGTTCTCACATTTACAGTTTAAATGAAAACTAAAATAACCACGTACCTCATCACAAGAGATGTTGGAAATGTTCTCCTCTTGCATAAGCACAACACTGGCACCTTTTTTAGGGAATTTTCTTTCATGCGCGTAAGTTCAGCTTCCGAGATAGAGTTAATTTCCCTTGTGATATTGTCTTTAAGTTCTTCTTGTGTTTGGGAAATTTACCTATACACTTTATTTTTCAAGTTTCCCCATAAATAATATTTACATACTGTTAGAAGAACTTGATGACAATATCACATAGGCCTATCACAAGAGAAAGTAACTCTGTCTCGGAAGCTGAACTTACACACATGAAAGAAAATTTCCTAAAAGCTGCCAGTATTGTCTCGATGCAAGAGGAGAACATTTCCATCATCAATTGTGATGAAGTACGTGGTTATTTTCATTGTAATTTTAACTGTAAACGTGATAACCTGAATCATTACAACGACCACGGCATTATTTGCGAAGATATTTCATCCGATCGCTCGGGAGTTGGAGCTGTGCCAGCCGTGACGCAGAAACCCGCGTCATTGGGCAACTCTTGCGTGGGACTCACTGTACAATGCCGCATTTTTTATCAGAGGGCTTTGATGCAATGCAGTCAGATGTTTGTTTACTTCGTTGATCTAGTTGAAATTGAGTACTACATGAATACTGTTATATACAGAAGGTATATTACTGTGAAATAATTAGCGGAGTTATTTTCCACTGAATTTTGTGAAATGTTGACATAGGCCTATTTTATGAATTTCAAATTGCAATACAGTTTAGATTTGACAAATAACACTATTCTTTCACATATGCTTATAAAACTAGACTGTCAAACTGACTGAGTTGGCCAAATGGTAACGTTTTGGACTCTTATTCTGGAGGTCCCTGGATCAAATCCTGGAGCCAGCAAATTTGACATGGATTTTTTTTTTTTTTTTTTTTTTTAAATTTTATGTGAGTGTGCGATTGTCAAGATATCACAAACCTGTAGTTCTGCTTACGCTGGTCGATTTTAATCTGATTAAAGAACTTATTTTCTGCATATCATAATTGCAATTATAATTGATTCAACAAAAACGTTCTGGCACTTTGTTATATCAGTTTACCTGATTTTATTATTTTTGAATTTTCCCTCGACTGGCACGGTGTTGAATTTACAGGCTACATTACGACTCTTAAATGCACCTAATTCAAGTTTAAATCTGTTATAATAATACGAGTCTCACTGGGTACTTTCATCAGATAAGTTTGAGATACGTTAGGATTTAAATTCCCTGAGGCCTCACCTCTGTTGGTAAACACCATCCCTCTGTCTGTCTACAGACTGGTGATTACCCCTCCGTCCAGACTGGCTTTGCACTAAATATCAGCCATCCCTCGCTTCTCTGTTTACGTAGTATTGGCGTCACGTGTCCTGGGTGCTTACCCTTGAAATTTGCATATGGTTGACACCATTATTTTGAGGTCTTTGTCTCCTGTGATTTCTTTTATTTTGATTCTGTCTTCTATTTTATTATTGTTTTAATAGCCCTGCCTACCATCTCTGTTTCTTGCATCATTGTCATATGGCCTATTGTTATTATTCTTGCCGTAAGTTTTTGTTTATGTAACTTTACAGAGCATGCCTTCTCTAGGGTTAAAGAATAATAACGGAAATCTGAGTAGTTATGCTGGATAGAAAATCTGTGTAAATGAAAATTTCTTCTATTATCACTGTAGTGCAAATGGAATATCCACAGTTTAAGATTTAATTATATAGGTTTTTGAAGAAAAGGTGCCGAGCCCATAACGATTCTTTCAAAACTCTTCTTCCCTGTTCTTCAATGGATGTGATTTAAACAATGATGAGGCATGTGTGATTCCCAGAAGATCCCCACTCAGTTACCATCAGGTTACTGAGGTTGTCGTCAGTGTTCTGTCGATACGAGATAACATTTTTTCAACTGAAATTCATTATTTTTCTGTAGTTGCTTTTATTGTTGATAAACAGAAATGGATGACGAAAATCTGATTGAGGTTGTGAGAGAGAAAACTGTATTGTGTTTGTCCCATCCAAAATACATGGACCCGAAGTTCAAGATCTCAATTTGGTAATCAATAGGAGATAAATCTTTTATTTCTATGTATTCATTTTGACAAGTACGGTGGAACTGTGACTTGCTTGCAACAGTACAACTTTACCACAACTGATCCAGTGTGGAAATTCTCGTCATGGCCACTTTACATAGGCCTATAGGCTATATATATAGCTACAAGCACCCAAAACACAGACTTGGCTCTTTCTCTTCACGTTCCCTTCATGTGCCTATATGTAAGTAAACCTTTTATTCAGTAAACTGGATAAAATATTCAGCCAGAAAGCACTAGTATAATATAACCTAACAAAAACCTATCAAAAAATCTAAATGCTTGAGACATAGAATTACGGGTTCACAATGTAATCACTAAGGCTTAACCTGCTTTTTAGTGTGAGAGTTGTAGTGTTATATATTGTTTAGAATTCGAAGAGTTAAGAGACTTTATATGATCACTACTTCAAATATTTTACTTGTATATTAACTTACAATTGATGGTTCTAATTTTACATGTAAATAATACCACAGTATAAGTATTGATACAGTAAAGAAACTGTGTGTTAAAGGTCCTATGACAGCATGTTAGCTGGGCAACACTAGCGCTCCATGCGGAGAGTAACTAAAACTACATTCTCATCATATCAAATTACTTGGGAAAATACATAAACACATCACCAAGTATGTTATGTTAAGAGAGAAAAATACACAGATATTATATTCTAGTTAAGAACAGATAAAGAATACCTAAATAGGCTACTGTTAAGGTCTGTATCTAGGCCTAGTCCTTTTCCTTTAAAATCATTGCCCTTTAATATACTTTATAATTCAATTTATGATATTAAATACATATTAATTGCATAAATATATTATAGGTCTGTCACATTGTTCATCCTGCCCTTCATTGTTGAGAGTGTATTTTGATTCTTTGCCTTATATGGCAACATACAACTTCAATTGTAGGTCTATGTAGCCTCAATCACTGCAGGATGAACTCCATTAAACAAAACAAAAAATTCTGGAGCATTTGTAATTGAGGACACCATCGGTATAGCAGTTTTAATTAACAAGTTTTTATAGGAATTCATAAACTGTTTTTGGCGTGTTCCAAGCATAGATGGTAATTTTCACTCAAATATTTAACATCTCTTGTTAGTAGGTTTTCTTGTCGACCATTAATTAACCATTTTATACACCAGAAATCATTACAACATAATGAAATATAGAAATATTACATTAAAGTAAGTTGAAACATAATCGCACCAGAATCACAAGTAAGCCAGTAGGCCTACAATAAATATTACATATTTTCGTTCTTACCTTTCTGGATCTTTCAAGAAAGTGAAGAAATGCAATTCAGGATTTCGTCCTTTATTATTACTGCAATTTACAGCAGAACAACAAGGTCCTTTTGAATATCGCTTGTTCTCATAAATACAACACTCCTATTTATTTACAAACTTCCCGGAGTAGTTACTGTAGTGTCAGTTTATGGTCGCTACGGTCGCTAGTATATGCGTGCGCATATTCGTCTGGCAGAAAAACGGACTGAGTTTCTTTACTGTATTAATACTTATACTGTAATAATACAGTGAGTTCCATGCAAGAGTTGGCCAATTTTGCGGGTTTCTGCATCGCGGCGGCCCCTGCTCTATCTCCTGAGCGATCAGGTGAAATATCAATGCAATTAAAGCCGCTAATGGTGTAACATTTCAGGTTCTCACATTTACATTTCGAATTACAATGAAAATAACCATGTACCTCATCACAGGAGATGTTGGAAATGTCCTCTTCTTGCATCCACACAACACTGGCATCTTTTCAGGAAATTTTCTTTCATGCTTATAAGTTCAGCTTCCGAGATAGTTAATTTCTCTTGTGATATTGTATTTAAGTTCTTCTAACGGTATGTGACTGCTATTTATGGGGAAACTTGAAAAATGAAGTGTATATATCAATTTCCCGGGAGTTAGAGCAGGGATCACTGCAACGCAAAAACCTGCATGATTGGTTAACTCTTGCATGGGACTCACTAGCTACGCTCAGATAAATTAATTACATATATTCTCAATGTTGTAGTATAGGCCTGCCTACACATTTATGTATCCAAGAACATGCATTAACACATGTTTTTAACACAGTTGTAATTTTTAGAGCTCACAAATTGTGTTTACTGTTAATAAAACTTCAAGTGAACCTGCAGTGAAGGAATGAGGGAAAGGATAGGGGGGACATTCCACAATTTTGGGGGACAGCAACTTTTTTTTTTTTTTTTTTAACCAACAGTAGTCTACTCTTACTGAAGTAATAAATAGAAAAATAGATTGTCCATTATATGCACATAAGCGTTAATTTTTTCTTTTGCCATATCGGGTTTCAGTGATGCTTTTTGCAATGAAATAGAAGTACGTCGAATCAATTTTTAAAAAATCACAAAACTTAAAGAATAATACCAGTTAACAGAGGCTCCAAATGGAAAATATATTTTGGGGGAAGGTAAGAATTCGATTTTTAGTAGTTATATATAGGCATTATATGATAAAATCTTGCCTATGCCAATTAATACAACACATCTGTGTTGATGAGCTTCGTGTTACGGAATGGCCAAACTCGCACATACCAGGTAATGGACTAACAGTAACTCGGAAGTCGGAAGGTACATCTGAAACACTCCTCCAAAGATGTTACAATCTGCTTCTTTGCATTTTTGAAGATCATACTGTTGGCTATAGATATGCTATGTTTAGTTAAAACTGAATGGCAGGACCAGTTGTGTTTTGTGAAAATCCATACCGATGGCAATAACACAAAAATTCGTTCAGATAGAAAACGAAACAATTGTGGGACAATTGACGTCCTGTGCAGGACATTACAAAATACCTTAAAATGCGGGACGGTTGTTCACCTTAATTGTTACTGAGACAGAGATTTCCAGACATGAAGTAGGTAAGTTGGATTTACCACAGAATGTATCATGAACAAGATGACTATGAGACTTTATGACTTTACCTAACCATGTTCTGTTTTATTGAGTTAAAGGATATACAGTGAACGCCGTTACTGTAATCATGGATAATGTTATCAGTTAGGCAATGTTATCACCTTTATAAAGTCCCGTTTGGATTAATACTGATACATTGAGAAAATGCTGTTTATTGTGTTCAAAGATTAGTTTTATGTTATTACATTTTCTGTTTTGCAGCTTTATTTCCAAGTACTGTACGTCATTCAGAATTTCGTTTTTAAGGATTTCGTTTCTAACTCAGCTGTATTGTGTTGTATTAGAAGTAAGGGTAGTGTTCCCGGCTCATAGGACGACCTGTTCGAGGGGGTGGTATTCCCTGTCTCTTTTAAGCAGTAAAACATGTTTCACCACTCAGTTTAGCTGTTCCTTTTGGTTTGTTTAGGTCACAGTGATGACATGCAGTGATGGCTAGTGTAAAATGAAAAGAATTGAACAGACAGGCTTTAGATGTTTTGCTAAGCGGCATTCACCACAGGTTAGTAAACTTCCAAAAAACACTGAGTATGAAATGTTGGTTAATGGACTCCAAAGGAAAAACAGAAAAAAATATAAACTTTCTGATTGCGAAAATAGTTGTTTGCAGGCCGTTATGAGTACTTGAATGAACACAAAACTGCAGGTAGTCCTTTTTCCATTGTATGCACAATAAAACTTAAACACAAAACAATATTAAATTCACAATTGATGTTTTTTTTTATATTAATATTACGATGTTTCGGCCCAAACCACTAGGCCTTCATCACGTACATCTTGCCTTATATTTTAGTACTTGAATGATTTACAGTTTGCGTATTATCTTGTATGTCTGAATAAATAGCTTTTAATTCTGTTTTTGTCGTGTATTATCTGATGTGTGAATAAATATCCTTCAATTAATTCTTTTGGCTACTGTTATCAATTGGTTAATACTATCAGATTAGCTGCATCCTGAAGTGATCACAATAAGCTGTATAAGCAATAAGTATGTATAACTCGATCAGTAAGATCTGAGCCAAACAAACGGCTGCGCATTAGTGTACGATGACGTAAACTAGACCTGCCTGACCTTCATAGCACGTGATGTCCTTTGTTAGTTCATACTGTACAGACCATTGTAAAAAAAACTTAGTTAGCCTCACAGCATTCAATAGTGAAGAAGACCCAACAGCAATATTCTGTGAGTTACATACCATTACTTAAATAATATTTCATAACTAGAAAAGCAAATACTTTATTCACTTTATTTTTGTTTTCAATAGTTGCGGGCTATTATGAACCGCCTAGTTTGGAATCAATAGTACAGTACAGTGGCGTAATTACGGGGTGGCAAGGAGTGGCAGTTGCCACCCCAGAATTCCCAAACCCCTCTTTTTGCCACCCCAAAAAAGTTTTAAAAATGCTTAAACTACATCATTTTAACACCAAATTAAAAAATAATTCCATACTCCCCAGTTAAAAAGCTGAAATTAGCCCATGGTACACAGTATATGCATTCTCTTCTGCCCTTACTCCATTGCTACCGGCGGACGATAAGCTATCTGTGCGGGTTTGGCTCAGGCCTTACTGATCGAGATATACTTGATGCAGACATTTAAATAGTAAAGAGCCAGGAAAAAATAATGAACAGATTTATTAATAAAATTATGTATTAGTTTCTTTTTAAATCCATATCATGTATTATATTAAAGTATAAATCCATGGATATATTGTTGCTGAGGTAATAATTTCTGTTTATTGATAACACTTACATACTTAACAAAGTCATGTAGAGAAAACAGTATTCTTTCACTTCAAAATATATAAAATTTCTATTCTGGATATGAAACTTATTTTGCATTTAAATCTTCTACTACGTGAAACTTACCTTCCCCATGTAAGGTGATTTGAACCTCTGAGAAAAATCTATCATAAAATTAAAATCACCTATAAATAGACACATTACAGTACACATGTTCTCAATACGTAGAAGATAGGATGGTATGAGTTTATTCTTTCTGTGCATGGTGAATTAACTACTCTGCAGATCTACTTCATCTTTCAATATTCGTGTGTGGGAAGGTGAACCACAATTTTATGAGAAGGTTTTACAGGAGGAGTCGTGTGGGAATTGGTCACATGATGGACCGTATTGGTTGTATATATATGTCTCAAATGTATGATAATTTTAAGCCCTACCTGTAGTTTTTAAAACATTCTGTATTATGTTAATTACATTTTTTTTTAATACTCTACACTTGTATTTACGTAGTTTAAAATTAGTCTACTCGCCTAGCAAGAGTTCATGGAAAATTAAGTTGGATCCAAATCTAATTAACTTATAAGTGATCATCACTAGGTCCTGGATTTTTATGAACCCTGTTTTAGTTTTTAAACATATTGAAATATTTTTATTTTAGTTTTTACAATTTTCAGACAATTTTTTTATGTTTAACTTAAATAAGTAGGGCCTACAATAAATACGTTGAAAAATATATTAATTCCTTTTATTTTGACTTAATTTCCACGGCCCTAAACCATAAAACTTTATGAATACTTTTTTATTAGTTTTAGAACTACCCCTGTCATTTCCAACTCCATCACAAACTCAACAAGAACGTTTATCTATTAATCGATCAACTTTTAGAATACTTCCCTTTCGGCATCTTGCTGGAGCAATCATTGTGAATAAACTGCAAGTGTAATCTTCCTAAGGATGCCTTTAGTTTGCTTTTAAAGAAATCGGGGGTTTTGGTTCACTTAAGATTTCCTTAGCTGGGACAATGGGGTACAAAATGACAAAATATAGCATTGTGTTTTGTAATTTTATCTTATAAAATAATTTACTGGTAACAATGAGCAAGATACAAAATACAGACAGAAATTTAAAAAGTAATTTTTAGTACAACTATAATAATCAGATTCTTCATTATAATAATTATTGTTATTTTATCGTACTTTACTTGAAAAGCAGTTTTTAGCCTTTCTTGGTTTTAACGTCTTATTAAGCATTTTTTAGGTTTTATGAACTTTGTGACTGCCTTGATAATGAAGTGGATAATTATTTTAAAATATCTCAGTTATCTAGCAAGGAACAGAATAGTTTAAAACCTAAGAATCCAGGCCCTAATCATCTTCAAGTCATTCTCAATATCCCCACCATTGAAATCTCAATAGGAGCTACCGGCCAGCAAAACTAATATAACTGGGTTACTCTTGTAGCCCACACGACTTCTCAAACGTGAAGTTATCTGCAGTAAATTTTTTAAACTGTTATTTTATTCTGAAAAGTTCAAGAGAATCAACTATTCAGTTAAACTCAACAAAGAAGTGCTGCAAAGAGATATATTAGAGAAAAATTCTTCTCTTCTGATAAAAATCAATTCAAATATGGTTGAATTAATATGTTCACAGTAAAAATGACTTCTTGGAAGTAGTATATCTTTGAAACAGATATTTGCAAATGCTGCAAACTATGTGAGCAATTTTTGGATGTGTGAAATCTATATTTTATGTTGTATCATATTTGAAGCAAATCTCGAGAACTCTTGGAAGTTATGTATAAACAACAGTTAAGAAAAGAATATGTTTTTCTTAAATTCCATATTTTGTATATTAGTATTTGGAGGGGGGGTGGTTTGCCTGTATACAGTGTGCAGTATGTTCGATTCTTGAACTATATACAGATAGGATGATTTTCATATAGAATTAAGTTTCTCTTAGTAAACATTATTCATTATAATGTATGCTAATAAATAATTCATTATCAGTACCTTCTCTAATGTGCTACTGGACTAGACATCAAACATTGAAGACCTTATTTAAAACTAATAACTAAATTATAATTGATACATGTTTTGCACTGTATTATCATAGAATATTCAGTGTGTTTCACGTAAGAGTTGGCCAATCGTGTGGGTTTCTGCATCGTGGCAGCCAGGGCCGTGGAAAGAAAGCAAGGGCCCCAGGGAAAAAATTTCCCGGGCCCCCGTCAAATGTTAAATTCACTACCCAACTCGCCCTTTATAATGTATGCAACAAAAAGATTATGTAATGTCTGTCTGTGTGTCTGTCTGTCCGTGTGTCTGTCTATCTATCCGTGTGTCTGTAAGCGATAAAACTCAAATACGCTTTAGGCCTACCGGATTTTCATAAAACTTGGTATACCATTTGTAACGCCCATGGGACCAAGCCTATTGATTTTGGACCAAATCGGTTAACTGATGCCAGGCAGGAAACGGAAAAATACATTAAAATGTTCTAATTAGGAGCAATTTTATCTGTGTGTACTATACTATTTTCACTTTAAGTTCAAAGTAGATGTAAACAAACTCTAAAGTACCACTCCGCCGAGCATGTGACAAACCATGTGGAGTTTTACCCGCCACGGAATGAGGATTTGTGTGTATTCCAGTGTTCTCAATAGTGCTTTTAAAATATTTTTTATGACATGCACCATTGTTGAAAAATGTGATATTTATTTTGAAAAGATCGATACATCTGTAACAAAATTAGGCTTAATATTAGTATTTAAGAAAGTCATAAACAGTTAACAAGAATATATTAACGAGTATAAAAAATTACTCTCAGTTTGCAATGTTGGCTGCCCACTTCAGAGGCGTTTCCTTGTTGAATTCATTAATTTCTGTTTGTAACCGCCCCAATCCTATCAGAGCTGTAAGTTACATTTAACTTTTGACGAAATTTCTAGCACACGACTTTCTTGTCCTCACGTACGTGTTGTAAAACCGATATAAATAAATAAATGAACGCATATTCAGCAGGTCTTGCCAAGTTATTGGGAAGGGACTGTGGCAAGTTCATTCCAAGATGGCGTACTTGAGCATTCACACTGCTGTCGTAAACGCCTACAATTTACATCTGTTGTAACGGTTTAATTAGTTCACTTAGTTATTATGCGTCATGAAAACCTGATCAAATTAATTTTGTTTCATATACAGATCTGCTTCAGAAACGTGTTTTTAAATTTCTCTGCACGAAAATAGCTACAAAAAAGGTACGGTTTGAACCGAACTATTTTATTAAGAGCAAGAGTATGCATACAAAGCAGCAAAAGTTACAGTTCGTCCACTAGCCAATGAGGCGCTACCTTGTCACGTGGCTTTGTTTACATCTACTTTGAACTTAAAGTGAAATAGTATAGTTTAATCTTTTGAAAATTATGATTTTAAATCCCGAACTTTAGTGAGGCCTACTGTTGAGTCCTAAAGGATTTGTGCTTCTACTTTTCAGAAATAGCAATTTTTCTTCAAGAGTAATCCGTTTCAGATTAGCTGATAATTCCGTGTCACCGTTATACGACAGGACAATGCAGATAAAATAAACACATAGAACATAACTTAAGCTGTTTATTGACTTATAAACAATTTTATTTTAGAGTAAATTTAGAAAGTATAAAATAAAACCTGGTCGGCCGGGCCCCCTTTTGGGCCCGGGTCCCGGGGCTGCAGCCCCGGCTGCCCCTCCCTCTCGTCGGGCCTGGTGGCAGCCACAGCACCACAGAAATATCTATGCAAATAAAGCCGCTAACAGTGTAATTATTCAAGTTCTCACAATTACAGTTAAAATTACGATGAAATTAACCATGTACCTCATCACAAAAGATGTTGGAAATGTTCTCCTCTTGTATCCACACAATACTGGCACCTTTCTAGGAAATTTTTTTTTCATGCGCATAAGACAATATCACAAGAGAAATTAACTCTATCTTGGAAGAGTGAAAGAAAATTTCCTAAAAAGGTGACAGTGTTGTGTGGATGCAAGAGGAGGACATTTCCAACATCTCTTGTGATGAGGTACGTGGTTAATTTCATTGTAATTGTGAGAACCTGAACCATTACACTGTTTGCGGCTTTATTTGTGCAGATATTTCACCCGATCACTTGGGTGTTAATTGGCCAACTCTTACATGAAACACACTGTAGTTCATAACTTCAAAATTCTCACCTTACTTGACATTTCAATTAAATTTATTTGGTTAGGATATTAGTAAAATTCAAAATTTAATGCTTCAGGTACAACTATATTGTTAGTGAAGAATTTTTGGTATTCAGTACATTTTTTCACATTTTCTAGTGTAACAACACCATGTTCAGGGAATCATAATGGCTACAGTACCACTTGTTAACAAGTGCACTTATTTCTTGATCAAATTATTGTCCTTCTATCACTTGCTATAATGTAGGCTTTGTGCAAAATGTTTGAATAAATATTACAGCATTCTCCATTGACATATCAATACGCAGGAACTGTACAAAGATCTTAGATCTCGTAGCAGTATCAGACTTAAGATAGTGGCATATGCCAATACAAGTATAAAGACCAAAATCAGGCCTTTCAGAATAATTGCTTAACTTAGGTAACAACACTTTTAGGTTTAAGTATTATAAAGATGTCGTCACGTCTTCCTCTGCTAGCAGTCCTTCAGATCGAAAAGATTTGCTGTATGCCTGAAAAAAGAAGATTGTACCACTTAATTTGTTTCATTAAAATATGAATCTCATTAAAATGCATACTGAAGGACCACTATATATAGAAAATAATAATTAGTTACTGTTTATCTATTTTATGGAACCCAGAGGTTCATTGCCGCGCTTACCGGAGTCCGTTATTCAACACTATTCTGTGCTAACTCCAACCATCCCTCGCAAATCCTACTTCCCTTAAATCTATTCATTATTGTCCTTCCACCTACGTCTTGGTCTTCCGAGTGGTCTTCTCCCTTTGGGTCTCCCAGTCTATTTTTGAGATATGTCTTTCCTCCCCATGTGCGCAAAATGGCCAGCCAATTTCATCCTTCGTGACTAATTTACACTTACTATTTCTGGTGACGAGTACACGTTATGAAGCTCGTCATTATGCAGTTTTCTCTAGTCCCCATTTTCATCTCTCTTAGGCGCAAATATTGTCCTAAGCACCCTGGTTTTGAACACCCTCAGATTATGTTCAACCATGTCTCACATCCATATAATACAACCAACAGAATAATTGTCTTATAAATTTTTATCTTTAGATTTCTGGATAGAAGACGAGAAGGTAAGAGTTTTTGAACTGCATCAACTCAAGTGTCTACTGATGTCTTAACGTTATTTGTATCTGTAATTATTGCTCCCAGACATTTGAATTTCTCCACTTGTTCAAATGATTTGCCGGCTATTCCCTTAAAATCATAAACTTAGTTTTTTTTTTTGTTTTTTTGTTTTATGTTTTTGTTTGTTTGTTTTTTTGTTTTTTTTTTTTATTATTATTAATTTCCAATCCTACATTCCTGTAGGCATCGAAAAGAGTTTGTCCATGATTTTATTAGGAATTTTATATTGTTTCATAGAGTCTAATTTTGGATTAGCGATATTGTAATTAATTTTGGATTTTAGATTTGGAATTTTTTGTTTTTTAAATTTTTAGATTATTTGGTTCTTTAAATGTTGAATTTTTTAATTTTTTATATTTTGGATCATTGAATTTTTTTATTTGGTTAATTTTATTTTGTATTTTCAAATTTTTTATATTTTTTGTTTTTATAATATTAATTTTATATTTTTAATTTTTTAATTATTTAATCTTTAAAACTTCATATTTTTGTAGATTTTTTAATTTTAGGTTTTTTCAAATTTTGGAGTTACGGTTTTTAATTTTGGATTTTCGAATATTTCATTTTGGACTTAAGGTTTTAAATTTTGGATCTTTAATAAGTTTAATTTTCAACTTTTTAAATTTTTATTTTTAAATTTGTTTTTTCTTTTTAATTAATTAGTTTTTTATTTTGAACTTTTAATTTTAAAATTTTTAATTTTTGGATATTATATTTGTTAATTTTTAATTTTCGAAATTTTTTTAAAGTTGAATTTTTTTGCTTCTTGAATTATAGATTTTTGGATTTTTAATTCTGGATCTTTAATTTTTTTAAATTTTGGATTTTTGGATCTTTTGAATTTATTTGAATTTTTTGGATTTCTTTGAATGTTTTAATTTTGTATTTTTGATATTTTAAATAATTTTTTAATTTTTGATTCTGGAATTTTAAATTTATTACATTTAGGATCTTTGAATTTATTAAATTTTGGATTTTCGATGTTCATTTTTTATTTCTTAATTGTTGATTTTTTAAATTCTGGATCTTTGAATTTTTTATTTTTGATCTTTAAATTTTTTTGAATTTTGGATTTACGATTTTTTAATTATGGATTTTTTAAATTTGGGATTATTTGAATTTCTAATTTTTTTATTTTTAATTTCGAATTTTTTAAATTTTGGATCTTTGAAATTTCTTATTTTTGTGATTTTTAAATTTTGAATATTTAATTTAGGTTTTTAGGTTTTTTAAATTTTGGATTTTCTTTTTTAATTTTTCTATTTTTTAAATTTTTGATTTTTTAAATTTTGGATCTTTGTATTTTTAATTTTTGATTTTTTAAATAATCTTTGAAATTTTCTATTTTTTTGATTTTTTATTGATTAATTTTTGATTTTTTAATTTATTGAATATTAAATCTTTGAAATTTATTTTTTGCATTTTTAAATTTGTTTTTTTTTTAATTCTTTTATAATTTATATCTTTAAATTTTTTTATTTCTCGAATTTTTAACTTTTATTATTTTGGATTGTTTTTATTTTTTAAATTTTGAATAGGACTAATCATTATTAAGTTGATTATCTTCTGTGTAGTCCATCACAGTCCCATTACTTCGTGATGATTTTGTTCATAACGCAACTCTGGATTAGCTCTCAATTTATTCCTAGCACGCCTAAAGAAGGTTCACTTCAAAAATGGAATAAGAAATAGCATTCTAATTTCTTGCAGTAAGATCATTGCCACCTGGTCCTTCTCAACAGGTCATAAATATGTCTATTATCTTTTACAAGGGTTATTTTAATAAATAAGAAAGGTAGCTACTGTACAAAGAGAGAGCGGTTATTCCATCCTCCAGCAGTTCTAGTATGCAAATCTTTGAATTATTCGCGGAAGAAAGAAAGAAGTTATTTCCTGCAAATATGAAATTAAACTGTTTTGGCTCAAGGCTTAAAACGAGGGTGTTATGCATATACCATAGGCCTAAATTTAAAATAAAGAGATATTTTTAAGCCTACTTATGTAATGAAGAGGGTAAAAGTATTATTTACATAGGCTATTAAAATTAATGGATCCGACAATGTTGACCTTCTAAATATAACCACCAAAGGGGTATACAGCTGGATTGAATGGCTAGGTGTATTTTCTAGGCATAAATCACAAATTGAAAGTATTAAATGCTGTCTACATATTGTGATTAGTTCTGATCAGTAACTGCTGCTCTACCTGCAACGGTGAAAATACTGAACATGTGAACATGGATATTTGCTTTGAGAAACGTTAACTACTTTTATGAAATAACAAAACACAGTGTGTTGACATTTTCTGTATTTCAACCGTGTATTTTGTTACATGTACTACATAGGGACTGTTTTGAATTACAATCAAATGATTGAGGTCATCAAACTGTGGGGTACAGACTCCAAGATTGTTGTATCCACTATTTTCACAAAATTAAAGGGTCTTGGGGACCATACCTGTAGCTGTTGAGATTTGTTTTTCAAGGCTTCATTCCACCTACTCCCCCATGCATACGTTATGCAAACTACACCCAGGATGACATCAATTTGAATTTGACTTTGGTAGCCTGACTGTACCATTTGGTTTCGATCACTGGTGTTACACCAGCTTACATGATCATAACATGTTAGTGAAATCCTTGAATCAGTTTCAGTGAGTTGATTGAAAAAGCCCTGTTTTCCCTAGGATCAATAAGAAAAGCACTTTTAACTCTATTGGATCTGATGTTCCTTCCTCCTTCAGCTTCTCTAGTAAGCACACACTTGCCAAAAAATAATCAAAATATAAGACTATTTCTTTTCTGTGACACTGTAAATTAGATTCAATTCAACATAAATCTAACCCTACTTTACGATCCCTATTTCCTGTGTTTAAACCTGCCTCAGGCCAAAGAATCAATGAAATTTCAGACAATCCATCTTTACCACCACCATTTTTTAAAATATAATTTCCCCCTTTTTCCCTCGTTTTCCTTTATCATTGTTTTTCCTTTTTTTCTGACAACACCCATGCCCAAGGGGGGACTCGAACCCACAGCCTCCTTATCCATGGCTCCAAGGCTGCACACCTTAATTATTGCATCTAAGGAGACCAGCCTCTTCAAAATTCTATTCATCGGATCTTGAACCATCTAGTGATAGTGTGCTGCAGTACTGCATACATTAAGAGAAACTGCCCCTGATATTAAAGCAGTCTTCTTCACATGAAATTAATTTATTATACCCAATATCATGTGGAAACAAAAAAAAAAGCAAAATCATTCTAGCGTAAGACTGTTGCTTCCCAGACACAAAATATCATAAGACAGGCACAACTAAACCGCTCTCGAAAACAGCTCCTTGTCGGACTGTTAACATACTAAAAAATTGCATTTTCATTATGCAGGCTGTTAAAATTGCATAAAACTGCATATAAAATGCAATTTTATTGGCCTAGGTTGTTAAAGTAATTATGACAATCTATAAACAAAATTGAGATGGCATTGACCAGTCGCAACAAATTTAGCATGGATTTAAGCATATATTTGGTCATAAAACAACAAATTTAAGCCAACAGGTTTCTTTATGATAGTCAGAAACTTTACCAGGGCTTTTCGCAAAACAGGGTAGCCTATTTCATCACATAACAACAAATATAGGCCAACAACTTTTCACATCTTCGTTCACAAGAGAAACATTGCTTACCACGAATGCACCAGCATTTAATTGCAATAATATATTCCTTCTTATAGTCTAATGCTGCCAAGATTCTGCTGGCAGCAACTCCATTTCAGTGTTTCTGGCTTGGATTGAAATTTCCTCAAGATTATCACTTATATTTTTACAGAGCTTTTTATAAATACTAGTTTGTACGTATTATTGTTTACAAACAAGCTACTGATATACTATGCATCTATACCGCATTTTGTATTGGTACGTACGGTTCATTCTTGTTGTATGATTCAGGCGGCTGTGAGAATATGACTTCAACATATCGCTGAGAATACCTTTATTATAACTAATTATACGTTATTTTTATTTCATTTCATATAATTTAGAGAGCGTTTACTAAAAAAATATTGTATGTACTACGTATGCAAAAGCTTTAGCTGACTCATTCAGTATTTCAGACTTGGCTTATGCCTTGTCCGCAATACTAGATTCGTCTGCTAAAGCATTATTTAGCATACTTGATACAGTGAAACTTCCCAATAGCGGACACCGCCTGGGAAAAAATAAATGTCTGTTATTAAGAAGTGTCCGCTATTTCAGATTCCCTGAGGATGGAGGCAGCATCAGCCTCGGAAACGTTGGACCACAACAAACTTCTCACCTGGCTGCAAACCCGAGAAGATTTTCTATATTTAGAAAATCGTTGGTACAAAAAAAATCTTATTCAACACTTACAGTAGGCTACAGTAGACAGTGAGATTGTGAGATTGTTTGCAGTCAAGAAAATTTATACAAAAAGGTCCATGTATATCAAAACTAAAGTTGAGTTGTAGAAAAAGTTTGTACAACAATATAGTACATGCATTTATGATTGCACTTCCGAACACTCAATTTCACAAACTAAGAATGTATGAACTGCTCATGTAACACAGCTAACAACTGTGCTGCTAAGAGATTGTGACTGAACTAAATGTAACAGTAAAAATGCACGATAATGACTGTTGCAAAGAATTCAGTTTAATTTACAGGTTTTAATTGTTGTTGGGGGATACATTTCAGTGTCCGCGTCCGTTTTTGAGAATGTCTGCTATTTGTAAGAATTTTATCATAAGGGCCAATGTTATTTTGCAGGGGAATTTAAAAATGTCCGTTATTGAGAGAAGTCCATTATTGGGAAGTGTCCGTTAAGGGAAGTTTCACTGTACATAAGTAGCTATTAACTGAAAACAAAATGTGAAATAGAGGAGGCTTATTTTACTCTGCCTGTTCATGTTTACATTGCTATGTCAGTATCTTACCTCTTCTGCTACTCGGAAGAGTTGCTGCGACATTTCTGGTCCAGTTTCTTGGACAAGTTTGTAGAAGTAACCATTTCTTCTTCGAAGCAATTTAAAGGGATGATCATATTCCTAAAAAAATAATAATACTATAAAGAATTATGTCTTACATGAGAAATCGTTAATGTGACCATAAAATATACGAGACTCATTGCCAAATTGCAAAGTAGTTAACACAATGGTTAGGCCTATAATTTATTTCTTTTACCTTATTCGAAAATTTAAAATGAAAGTAACATTTTTCATCTAATTGCTTTTCCATCATTTAATTACAAATTTAAAACAGTCTATTGCATCTAATGTTTGCTGCTGTGGGTGAGTTGGTAGCATACCTACCTTCCACCCCAGTGCTCCGGGTTTGATTTCCCTTTGTGTCTCGTCCTTAGGTTTTAGTGTTATGTAGGGAACTGGCACACCTTGAAAACAAATTCACTGAGAATATCCCCTTACTGAATCACCAGGGGTAGTTCATGACCTTCCACTGCATCCCATTGGATACTTTATGAATTTAAGGGTTAAAGTCATTTATTAAAACTGAATATGCAGGGAGAAGTGTTATAACTAGAAAGAGATATTGATTTATTTCTTCACCAATGGCCACATGACGACACAAATCCTGAGGATATTATGATTTTATATTTACCGTATTTTTTAGACTATAAGATGCTGCAGACCATAAGATGCACCTTCATTTTTGGATGAAAATTTAAGAGAAAAATATTAATGTGATTATTAAATGAAAATTCTTGTAAACTTCATTGCACACACAAATCATGACATTTTACAATGGATTCAGTGCAAATCGCTTTCAGTGCTCAATATCAGGCTGTTTAGAGGTCATTGCCTTCATTTAGACCCACAGAGACAACTCCTGTATGAAAGAACCCAACATTCCTTTCTTTTCACATTGTATACCTGGCTTCCCGCTACCCTCATTTAAGATCGTAACAAGAGCACTAATTTACAGTCTGTGCCACAATTTGCAGGTAACCTGTCGTTACAACACCTTGTTTATGATTACGGTATTACCGGCAACAATGACCATAATTTTTTTTTTTTTTAGTTAACTTCATTGGACCATTAGATGCACCCAACTTTCAAGCCTTTTTTTTTCAAGGAAAAGAAGTGCATCTTATGGTCTGAGGAATATGGTATTTAGAGGACAAGTAGAATAACAAAACTGTAAACATAAACAATTTTCTAGAGTAATTTTAAATAAAATATTTTGACTACAATAAAACTGTACTTACCACCATGGAGCCTGCATCCATCACAAGAACTTTATCCGAGTCCATGATAGTATTGAGACGATGTGCTATTGTCAAGACTGTGCAGTCTTTAAACTTCCTTCTTATTGTTTCTTGTACAAATGTATCAGTTCTGAAATAATACAATTTCACATTCAGTCAAAGGATATAGACCATTTAATACACTTTCACATATTCAAAAACAAGACAAGAGGATGAAATTTGTAAGAAGAAGTTGACTGGACACCCGTCAGTAAGCGAGGAAGCTATAGAGCAAGTTTGTGAATCTTTTGCATATAGTCCTCGAAAATCAACCGCAGCTAGTAGGGAGCTACTGATCCCTAAATCTCTTTATGGAATATTCTGCACAAGTGATTGAAATTTTGTCCATACTGTCTGCAGATGTTGCACTCCTTACAGAAATGGACAATAGGTTTGATGTGTGCTGTGTTACCAGCAAGGCTTACATTGAACATCTGTGAGGTGATTGTACAAAGCTTGTTGAGTTTCTATTTCTATTGATATTACCAAATTGGCCCGAAAATGAGACAACCTCGCATATAAGACGACCCTGAATTTTTGAAGGGTAGTTATAAAAAAAAACCTTATTAGTACATTTTGCTTCACCTAAAACAGAATTTTGAAGTTCATGTCGTAACTTCTTCTCTCACCTTTATTTACGCATTGAGACAATGAAGTGGCTTTCTTTTCCCAATGGTCTGCCATGACTGGTGATCAAACAAAAGCTATACGCTTAGAGAATAGAGACGCCAAGCAAGTAACATTGCAGTCAGGACCAGAAGGTTAAGTTCGGTGAATTTCCGTGCGACTTTGACCTTGGGTCAACACACGTCATTTGCGTGGGGATACCCGTTACACACGTGCACAGCTGCATTCATGAGTGGAGAGTCGTTGAGTCTTAGGCTGCATGTATAAGACGAGTATGGTTTGAGTATGGTTTTTATAAGCACATTTTCAGGGAAAAACATTATCTTATATTCGGGCCAATATGGTAGTTTCATGTTTCTGAGTTTCATTCAAGGTAAGTGACTAGTGTTTGAAACCAGAAAGTACATTCATGGGAACTCTGTATTTAGGTATGTTGCTGTTATTTTTACAAGGAAATTACTGATAAAGTTTATGTATCAGAATTAGACTAGTTCACATAGTTTTGCCATTTTTATTGTTCTGTCATTACAGAATCCATCATTTAGCAATGAACTATAAGGCGCATCCATAAAATAAGTTTCCCTGGGACTATTTACAGAAACAAAACACAACTTCATGGAAATATTTATTGCAACAGATACAGCAACTATTCAGCTATTTTTAAACATATTCGCCACCGGAATTGAGACATCTGTCATACTGTGGGACCAACTTTTGAACACATGTGTTGAAGTCTGCCGCCCGGGAATTCAACCAGTGTGACAATCACCTCCGTTTCTGTGTCATTCTCTGTCATTTCCTGAGGGGTAGGAAAAAATGAAAATCACTAGGAGCGAGGTGCAGGCTGTAGGGTGGATGTATAAACACTTCCCAACAAGTCTCTTGCAGAAGTTTGGCTGGCACCCTACACCCCGGACCTTACTCCGGGTGTTTTCCATCTTTTCTTACACCTCACGAAATAACAAATAATGACGGAGAAATGGAGATTGTTGTCACACAGTGGTTCAGATCCCAGGAGGCAGACTTCTAGGACACATGTTTTCAAAAGTTGGTCCAACGGTATGACAGATGTCTCAATTCTGGTGGTGAATATGTTGAAAAATAGCTGAATACTTGATATACCTGTTGCAAAAAAAAATATTTCCATGAAATTTTGTTTCTGTAAACAGCCCCAGGGAAACTTACTTTATGGACGTGCCTTGTATATTAAATTATTTTAACAATAAAGCAAATTCCATTGATAATCTTATTTAAAAAAGTGAAAGAAATTTAGTTTTAAAATAGACCCAGTTCCACAGACTGATGTTATGGTTGGCATAACTCTGACCTGTCTTACGAGTAGAGGTTTAAATGTGTTGTTAAATTCATATATACATTTTTTTCTTATAATATCATGGAGGATGTTTTAACAATATGCTGTGCTGGAGTGTCAAGATATTTTGAATCCTACATTGAACTATATGTCCTGCTTTTATCTAATAACATGGAGGTCAGTACCTATAAAGACTAAAATCTCCTAAATAAATTAATGTAAAGACCCTAGAAGATAATAAATTATTGAAAACAGACCTTGGCATACAAAAAGAAAAATGTAGTACAAGCATTAACTTACTCAGGATCAACATTAGCTGTTGCTTCATCTAGCACCAATATTTTGTTGTTTCTAAGAATGGCCCTTGCTAAGCATATCAGCTGCCTTTGTCCTACACTGAAATTAGCTCCTCCTTCCTGAACTTTCATTTCCAGCCCAGACACCACTGCCTTCAGATCCACCTAAAATGAAGAATGCAATTGAAGGGCCAAATTCCATAAGGGTGTAAGGCACAAATCTTTAGTTCTGAGTTTTTAACATTTATGCCTTCTCCTCATCTCTCTTAAATACTCAGTGAACTATTTGTACTTGTGCCTTAAACCTCTGCTCAGTTATAAGAAAAGACCTGTGGGACTGCACATTCATTCTACTTCATAATAGTTCCATACAGGCGTAAGGCACACTTCCTATCTGTTATTGAGGTGTGTTTATCAACTGTTTTATTTTCTGCAGTGCTACCTTCCAAGCAAATGTTTATAAAAACTGAACTTGCATTTCTGAAGTGTAACTTCATTCAAAATAGATTGTTTTGCTTATGATTTATTGTATTAATGACTATACTGGTATTCATTGGCAAACATGCAATTGTCACTGTATAATACAGGTTTTTACTAAAATAAAGTAAAAACAAATGTGATACAAAGTAAAAGATTTTGCTACTGTAAAAGTACTTCAGTTTTTGTTTAACATGTTTAGGTATCTCTAGTTGTAAAAATTCCCAATACACTCTACCTTGTGAATGTGCAGAACACTAATTTAGCCTGCCCTTCAAAAATATATGTTATAAAATTAAACTTTAAACCATCTACTTGTGAGTGGTAACACTGTTTAAAAACATCAAGATTTCTCGAAACTATGTCCTTGTGCCTTACACCCTTATGGAACAAGGCCCTTCAATTAATATAGGCTAATTTGAAGTTCCTTACATTTTACAAAGAGAAGTTAGTTTTTAATATTCCACAATCCCAAAGATAGATCTTCTATCGGTACCTAGGCTTTGACTATATCGAAATATGACAGTAAGATTAAGGTTAGCAAATAAGTTATTTTTCAAACTATAAGATGCTTCAGACCATATGATGAACTTAGATTTTAGAAAGGAAATTTAAGAGAAAAACATTTAGAAAACATAATTCCAATCAAAACAAAATTCCCTTTTGTTTAAATCTATTAGACAACATTTCTGAACCCCCCCCCCCCCCAAAAAAAGTGATTGTCCCATTTTGTATGCTTTTATGTACAGGTCGGGGAAAAAATCAAACCGACTAAAATTTCTAAGTTGCCGATATGAGCCACTGCGCATGCCTAGCGGCATTTACAGGATAGCAGGGAATGTATTGAAATTTGATCTAGTGTCGACCGTTGACTTAGCCCATTTCGAAACCCATTCCATTAGTAAATAAGCTAGTAAAATTTATTTTCTGAGAATAATCCGTTAATTAAGTAGTTAAATATTGCGGCAATCGAAAAGTAGCAGGAAAACAATGTGCATTAAGGAAACACGGGAATCGAACCTGCGACCTTTCGCATAATGGTCATGCATCCTAAGCACCTGAGCTATTTAACTAAGGGCAGTAACCAGCTGCATGGCTGTTGTCCAACTACACAAGTCTAAGGAATACGCATGGACACTGGTGTGAACAAGGCTCTGAAATCAGCTACAATATTCGGTCCACTTTTTTTCCCCTACCTGTACACATTGTAGGACCACGAATATTACGTTTAGGGTTTTTCAGGACATATGCCTTCATCATTTAATACTGCATACAAATTTCCTTTCATTTTAACTTTTTCAATATATTATTACTAGTTATGGGCTATTATAGCCTATGTTAGTTATCATTAGGGACCGGATTTTTAGGTTTTTAAAAACACTGTTTTAGGTTTTCCATTAGGTGAAATAGTTTTTTTAGGTTATTTTGTCCAAAATATTGTTTTCGGGTAGAATAATTGGTTTAATGAATTTGAATGTGCTACATAGGATTCAATACATAATTAACACGTCTTCTTAAAACACAGTGTGACCACTCAGTGAGAATAACAAGACAGTACTAAAGGCAAACAAGAGCTTTAAAACACAGAAATCTATATCCTTGTTCATACACGGCAACTTCCTCTCTTGATACTGTCCATCCTAGACGACAATGGGTTGAACGAAACGCTGGTGGTATTAATTTCAGCCCGACTAAAATTATTGTCTCTCCGCAAAATATCGATTTCTCAACCGACAAACAAAAAAGACAAAAAAGTAGCCTAAATTAGATATTTTAGGTTTTATATCCCGTTTAGGTATATTTAGGTTTTTATACCCCATTTAGGTATTTTTAGGTGCCACAGAATTAATGTGGGTGAATCCTATGGACATGATTCGAAAAAGTGTATGAGCACTTTTTGTTTTGGAAGCAAGGAAAAAAATAGGTAAAAACCTAAGAATCCGGTCCCTAGTTATCATCATCGACATATCTACACCACTGTTCATCCACACTATTGGCATTCTTAAATCAATACATATTGAACTAATATCTAGGATGAAATTAACTGAAGAAAAAAGTGATTAAAAAATGTTCCTACCTTATAGTGTGGCCGTTATAGTAGCTACTTCAAAAATTAATTTCAATGTGAGAAGCATATACCGTATTTTACGGACTATAAGACGCACTTTTTTCTTAAAAAAATTGCCTCCAAAATTCAGGTACATCTTATGCTCGAAATTAATATAAAAATGTCCAGTGTTTGATTTAAAATTCCCGCAAGTCTTAAAAATGGCCATATATTCGATGCCGCGGGAAACCTATCTCTATCTAGAAAAATTGGATTTAACAGTGCACCAAAGCGACGAACATGAGTTGTGGGGATTCACAAGCTTGCTAACACTGTCTCCCTCCCGCTCCGTAAAATACGGTTTCAAGTTATTATTTAAATGCAATAATGTTTCCTGTATTTGCAGGTTTGCCAACTATGGATGGAACAAACAGAAACCAAATACAGAGTGAAATAAAGATTTAAATAACTTAATGGGGACGTTGCCAGTAGATCCAGCTTTTTGCATAAATTCGGTTAGGGAGTAAGATTGGCAGTACTCAAAGAAACAAGAAATTAGTTCCCGACCACTTTGGAAAAAAAAAAGTCGGGGAAACAAAGCATATGCAGCAAGAAGGAAACACATTAATTAAAAATTAGTCAAATCAATACGAAAAAAACAATTTCTCTAAGCATTCAGAAAAATAAAAGTTTGACATTGTATACGATTTACGTATATTGAGACATTGAATTTATATTATTGTGTCTAAAATTGTGATCGAATGTTTGGCTGCAGTGTTGAGGTAGTGAGCCAACTGTACTTTCAGTCAGTCATGCAGAATGTCAGATATTATAACAGGGGTGGCCACAACGAGGCTCGCGAGCTGCATGCAGCTCTTGAGCTGATCTCGTGCGGCTCTTGAAACCAAGTTCTCAACTACATTTGGTATTGCCACAGAAATAAATCATGCCTATTTAACGTACAATTTAAGTACGTTTCACAGAGATTATAATAAAATAACTGTAATGGCCACTATGTCAAAGGGTTGTCATTCTTAAATAGATTCACTTGTATAATTTTGTCTGTTTTGAGAAAGATGAAGATGAAGGAAAATAGCTTTATTTTGTTTTTATAAGTTTTACTTTGTATTAATTTACTAATTCTATTGATTGTATTATTTAATTATAATAAATTATTATTGTAACTGTATAAAAGTTTTGTAATTCATAAAGAGATTCACATTACCAGTCAATAAGGATATTTCGAAATATGTTAAAACACCATCTGTCAACAAAAATAAATAACTTGAATGTGACGGGCAAATGATTGTATAACACAAAAAAGAACAAATAATAATCAATAATTTAAACATTTATGAAACCTGGGAGAATATATTACTGTATTTTCCAAACTTACAATTAATAAGTATCACTTAGAAAAAATATTAGGACTCTAACATATAATAAAAAAAATTAAAAAAATAAATGAATAAATAAAAAAAAAAACAGAAATCCTGTTTATAGGAATGAAAAAATGTTTCTGCCTTCTTCTGTAAAATTTTGTTTCAGTTGGTTATGACATTTTGCCAGAAGACAGTTGAGATATATATAACCAAAAATCAGAGGCAAAAAAAGACAAGTAAGTGAGCATTCACACTGAAGTAGCATAGCATGCGAATCGCACTACCTGGATGCGGGCTGCACATCAAGTTGCATGGTTCACAGTTTTGCATTCATATCGAAGTAGCATATATGTGACCTGCAGTTTAACATAAATTGTATATTTTCACTTGAACAATTCAGAAACCCATTTAAAATAATATAATTTACATAGAGGATATAGTTTCAGCAATTTTAATCCAGGCTTTTTTCCTACTAGTTTCGATTGCCATATCGTATAGTCTATGCATGTACAAATTGTATGTTAAATAGCTCTATTTCCAGCCGTTTTCATGACATCTTTGCCATAATCTACCGCTACACGAGCGAATATGTGTTGAATTTTCTTAACAATTAGAAAACAGTTTAAAAGGCAACTGTACGCATGCATTACCCCGAGTAGCATCGCATGAAATAAGTCCATATCTATCTAATGAAATGGATGTCGCACTCTGCGAGCTGCACTATTGCCACTCTACTTTGGTGTGAAGACCTCAACTTGTTTATTTGGCATTTAAAATGAGTAATGTGCAGCTTGCATCCAGGTAGCACGTTGCAAGTGGCATGCTACTTCGCTGTGAATATTTATTTGAATTATACAATACTGTACTTCCAATTACCTGAGGTCAAATTAACCAAATTCTAATGTAATTTAAAAATTATCCTGAAAAATTTATAAGCCAGAAATGTCAAGCCAATTCCATTATATTGCAAACACCTCTTCCAGTAGACTTTTGTCTTACCTCTTCCAATGCATTCCAAAGAGCTTCGTCGGGATACTGCCTGAATGGATCAAGATTGTGTCTGAGAGTCTCAGAGAACAGAACTGGTTCTTGTGGGATGATAGAGATCTTCTTACGTAGATCATGAAGCCCAATGTTGTTTGTATTAATACCATCTATCAAAACAGAACCTTCTAAGTTTGCCAGGCGGAATAGTGCGGTGATTAGTGATGATTTTCCAGCTCCTGTTCGCCCAACTATTCCAACCTGTAACAATAACAACACAATATTGTAATGTAAAACAAAGCATCAAGAATGTAAACCCTTTTCCAGGTGAAGCATGCGAGACACACACTCTAATGTCTTTTTTTACTATACTTGTTCCACGATGAGAACGGAGCAAATGTAAACAACAGACTTGTCTTGACTAACTGTGTCTTGTCGTTTCATTGGTTACTCGCACCATCGCATACTTCAGTACACTGTGTGACAAGCTCAGCCAGATATATACTTGTATTCCATACGCATCGTGAAATTATTTGTACCTTATGTAAACATAAGTTCTGTTAGGTAAGTTGTTTGCTTTCCTAGTTATATCATAGGCTTATATGTTTAATGTTAATATCTTACAAACAAAATTTCATTTGTTTTTATTGTTGTCTTGGCAACTTTGTTAATTCTGAAGAAAAACAAGTGACAAGAGATACTGAATGCAAGACTATTTTATAACATTATTAATTATTCCGTTTTTTTCATTTACGTAATATGAGTTGAAGTACACCACAATATCTTTTAAGTAAAAGTGATAAGCTCCAGTAATTCTGTATTATGGAAGAAAATTGCAAGCTGAGGCCTTCATAACTTACTTCACCAATAAAAATACATGGGCGAGGAAAAGTTTTGTCCAGCAGCTAGAAGATGCAGAAGATGCAGGTTGTAAATGCATACAACACATTATTAAAAAAAAAGTGTGTGGAACGCCATGCGACAGAAGTGAAACTTGTTTAAATTTTTGGCTTTTTTCAATTTTAGATTTTTGGATTTTTCAATTTTGGATTGTTGGACTTTTTAATATTGGGTTTTTGGACTTTTTAAATTTTGGATTTTTTAATTTTTGATCTTTTAATTTTGTAATTTTGGATTTTTTAAATTTTAGATCTTTGAATTTTTTATTTTTTGGATTTTTTAGTTTTGGATTTTTTTTATTTTTAAATTTTGGATTTTTATTTTTTTAATTTTGAATTTTTTTAATATTATTATTTTTAAATTTTGGATACTTGGATTTTTTACTTTTTTTATTTTTAATTTTTTAAATTTTGGATTTTTGGACTTTTAATTTTGGATCTTTGAATTTTTTAATTTTGGATTTTTTAAATTTTTGCCCTTTGAATTTTTTATATTTTTTTGGATTTTTGGATTTTGGATTTTTTAATTTAGGATTTTTAGATTTTAAAAATTTTGGATAAGCCTAATCATTGAGTTGATTGTTTTCTGTGCAGTCTGTTCCGTTGCACCTCAATAATTTCACGACGATTTTGAGCGTGACACTAATTTCGTGATGATTTTGAGCGTTACACAAGCTCCCGATTTAACCCTACCGCGGCTAAAGAAGTTTCACTTAAAAAAAAAATCCTGAAGTAACTGTGCAAGATGTAGGAGTGAAAGTGGCGTCATCCATTGGAGTAGCTTCAAGTACGGTTTTCAAAGTCCTTAAAGAATACAGATCTGCAGGAGGTATCAAGTTACAGGTCAAACCAAAATCAAAGACAGTAGTGAATGGCACAGAAGACTGGATTAAATGTGCTATCAGAAGAAAGGTGAATACATTTTATTTCAATAATGAAATACCAAGTGTAAAAAAAAATTCTGACAAATGTAAACGATGACTTTGATCTCCCTAACAATAGAAATCAACATATTGGGGGTGTATCTAGCAATACTAACCACTAAATCACAAGACTTAAACTAAAAAGAAAGTTTGACACAGACTGACTTTACTTGTGTGATCAACTAATTAGTTTCAAAAATTAACTCTTGTGAACTGTGCTTTGTACATTCACATTCAGTTGTTTACTTTTGCTTCATACACATCTTGGATCAAGTATACAAGGAAATCTGCAAAAACCTATATTGAGCTCTCATGAACTATTTCACAGGTAACTAACTCATGAATGTGACAGAGTGTCAAGTTATAACTCTGGTGGTATTAAGTTACCGGTGGTGTAGCGTAAGGTTAGACTTTGAGACTGAGTCTACCTAAATAATATAAGAAATTAGTGGCTTCATAAACAAATAAATAAAGACAGCAAGCCATTAATCAGAATGAAAAATTCAGTGCCATAGCCAGGATTTGAACCAGGATCTTCGGCTCTCCGTACCAATGCTCTAACCAAATGAGCTACCATGACAACGTGCCGGTACAACATTAAATTCTCCAACTGACTCACAATCCCAGTATCTGACTTCACCTTTCCATCTTAGCCTACACACGGCCAGTGTGAAAGAATTATCATTTCAAGCCATTAATCATTATAAACTCATTAGCCCTGTCATTAAAATATTTTTCGCCACTGCATTCCCCAACCCCTCCTGCTTTTAAGCATTAACGTATGGTGCTGCATGCTTAGGCAGTGTCGAAATTTCATGATGTGATAGTAAAGACAAACTGAGACTGAGCGATGGTTCGGCCAGTAGAGTCTCATCAAGTACAAATTATATGACTTCTCCCACTAAATGTTAACCTACTTGTTGTGAAGACAGGCCAATTTGTTTTGCAAGAGCGGCATAAAGTCACCACCAAAGAGACGGAGAGATTTTTTAGAATGCTAGTCTCTTCAGGTACCTGCTCGCTTGAAGAGTGCCCGAGTATGAAGCCGGACAATAGACTGAATAAAGGGGAAGGACACGGTAATATAAACATTACAATTGCTGACCATTTCGACTTTATCATATGAACTTCTAAGCTTGATTTAGGTGGAGGGAAAGGAAATACACATTAAATCCATGTCTGGGATATTAATCCAAGTAAGAATCAGTTTGAAAAATTTTATGTCATAACCGGGATTTGAACACGGATCTTCGGCTTAACGCGCCGATGCTCTACCATTGAGCTAACATGACAACATGCCAGTCTGACATCAAATTCCTCAACTGATTCAGAAGACAAGGCAGACCACGGGAGGTTTCTCCGTTGAGAACACACATCCAATGGCGACCTACATTTGTAGGTACTTTGAAGCCTAGTTATTATTTATATACTATTAATTAAGTGGAGGGAAAGGAAATACACATTAAATCCATGTCTGGGATATTAATCCAAGTAAGAATCAGTTTGAAAAATTTTATGTCATAACCGGGATTTAAACACGGATCTTCGGCTTAACGCGCCGATGCTCTACCATTGAGCTACCATGACAACATGCCAGTCTGACATCAAATTCCTCAACTGATTCAGAAGACAAGGCAGACCACGGGAGGTTTCTCCGTTGAGAACACACATCCAATGGCGACCTACATTTGTAGGTACATTGAAGCCTAGTTATTATTTATATACTATTAATTAAGTGGAGGGAAAGGAAATACACATTAAATCCATGTCTGGGATATTAATCCAAGTAAGAATCAGTTTAAAAATTTTATGTCATAACCGGGATTTGAACACGGATCTTCGGCTTAACGCGCCGATGCTCTACCATTGAGCTACCATGACAACATGCCAGTCTGACATCAAATTCCTCAACTGATTCAGAAGACAAGGCAGACCACGGGAGGTTTCTCCGCTGAGAACACACATCCAATGGCGACCTACATTTGTAGGTACTTTGAAGCCTAGTTATTATTTATATACTATTAATTAAGTGGAGGGAAAGGAAATACACATTAAATCCATGTCTGGGATATTAATCCAAGTAAGAATCAGTTTGAAAAATTTTATGTCATAACCGGGATTTGAACACGGATCTTCGGCTTAACGCGCCGATGCTCTACCATTGAGCTACCATGACAACATGCCAGTCTGACATCAAATTCCTCAACTGATTCAGAAGACAAGGCAGACCACGGGAGGTTTCTCCATTGAGAACACACATCCAATGGCGACCTACATTTGTAGGCACTTTGAAGCCTAGTTATTATTTATATACTATTAATTAAGTGGAGGGAAAGGAAATACACATTAAATCCATGTCTGGGATATTAATCCAAGTAAGAATCAGTTTGAAAAATTTTATGTCATAACCGGGATTTGAACACGGATCTTCGGCTTAACGCGCCGATGCTCTACCATTGAGCTAACATGACAACATGCCAGTCTGACATCAAATTCCTCAACTGATTCAGAAGACAAGGCAGACCACGGGAGGTTTCTCCGTTGAGAACACACATCCAATGGCGACCTACATTTGTAGGTACTTTGAAGCCTAGTTATTATTTATATACTATTAATTAAGTGGAGGGAAAGGAAATACACATTAAATCCATGTCTGGGATATTAATCCAAGTAAGAATCTACAAATCTACAAATGTAGGTCGCCATTGGATGTGTGTTCTCAACGGAGAAACCTCCCGTGGTCTGCCTTGTCTTCTGAATCAGTTGAGGAATTTGATGTCAGACTGGCATGTTGTCATGGTAGCTCAATGGTAGAGCATCGGCGCGTTAAGCCGAAGATCCGTGTTCAAATCCCGGTTATGACATAAAATTTTTCAAACTGATTCTTACTTGGATTGATTTAGGTGTTTTTCTAAAATTGAACCTTACACTTTATTTTTTAATCTATGTAAATTAGTTTAACTTAAAATCCAAATCCACTAATAATGATTGTGGTACTAATACTAATAATATACATATATAGATATATACGAAATCGGATCCATGTGCATAATATTAACATTATTTTATTATTTCAAACACTAATACAATGGGAATTTGTGTATCATTTGAACAGTTATAAATTCATATTTTAAAATACAGTTTACCCAGAACCCAATGTGAAGCTACGCCACTGTAAGTTACTATACAAAAGGATTAATGGTAATTGAAAGATGCCTGAACTCCATCTTTAATACCGATTCTACTGTAATTAGGTTGATTTACTTACTACCCGCACGCCACTTCTTGGGCGCTTGATTTACGGGGAAGTGAGGGTCGGGGGGAACAAAACATAACTAGTCCACCAGTCTTTCTGCAGTGTTGTCAACCAAAGAAATAATGTTTCAGCAGAATCGCGCGTATGGTATTTTATGTAGTGACTGTAATATACAACGATTTTAATGCAGTCCAATAATATAACATGGTGACAGTATTGCGTAACAATTAATTACAAATCATAAGCGTTTGGTTATCAAATAAGTCATCAAATAAGAATATTATACATAATATAGGCTCAATATTTTTACACTGGATGACAAACTTTAAGCATAAAGAAGAGTCTTAGCAGAATATGCTTCACCATTTTGTGTTGTAAAACGTAAGAGAGGTAAGGCATCTAAAAGTGGAGAAAACTATAGGCCTAATTTTAAACATATTTAATACGTTTTGTGAAAAGTTCGCTCAACTTTCAGTCCATGAAATTGACATCAGAGTTCACGGGATCATCAGAAATTAGCACATACGGAATTCTTAAAGAGGTGAGGAAAGTGTTGGATGTACAATGAAGTGTTTGTGAAATCAGCAGTTTGAAAGATTGCATTTTCCCCATAACTCCATGTGTCAGAAAAGATAATATCAATAAATAAATAAGAATCCTGAGACAGAATGAAAGCTTAGTATTGAAGCCACTAGATGTCAGGGTGTATAGCGTACTTCGTGTTTCAATGTTGTCAGCTTTACCTACGAAGTTGAACGAAACCTACCGAATGAGGACTAGGGAGCAGAGCGCCCAAGAAATCGCACGCGGGTAGTAATCTGTTGCAGCTATTAAAATATCATAAATATGTTAAATATAAATGGTACCTTATGTGTGGATTCAATGGTAAAGTTGAGGTCTTTGAGAACTGGTGCTTGATCTTCAGCGTATCTCAGGTATAAATGGTCAAACTTGACTTCTCCCTTATGAGGCCAATCGGAGTGTGGTTTCTTATCTGAAAAATAATATATTTCAAGTTGCATTACAGACATTCCATTTCTACAAGTGTACTTTGAGGTATTGGCTACATGTTTATCTAAAAGCAAGTTTGATTTAAAGTGCCTATTCAATTAAAATACAAGGCTATATACAATAATATTACTGGTAGTCAGAAATCAATATTAATACACAGTGAAAACAATTTAAATGTTTATATCAATTATAATTTCTTAATGATTTAGTGGGACTATTCCATTCATGTGGTGCGTGTTTGATATTGGCCAATCACGTTTAGCAATTCCTCGGATATAGACCAATCACGATTGTTTATCTTATAAAATGCTTGTTATTAATATGAGGATGTGATTTTACCTGATAAAATAGTCAGCTCATTACTGGACACGTAAGGCATCAACATGTGGTGATTAATATGTCATCTATGCTGCCATTAAGCAGTATGAAAACACATTATTTTATACAACATAACTTGTTTAGAAATTTAATAATGTAAATGTCCATTGATTAAAAACATAATTTCGATTCGATGCAAGCCAGTTCATGTGCTTTTATTGTGTTCTGATGTAAGCAACTACAGTGATTTCCTCAATCTTGTGATGCGCACTGTTGGTAGAATTGGGAACTTGGAGAATCGATTCATGGAGTGTTCATTCATGTAGTATGTGTGATCTAACAGCTGACAGAATATTGACAACAAAGTAAGAAAATAATTATCATTTACAAAATCAGTTACAGTTTATTTGTGGAATAGTCTTAATAAATCCTACTCGAGATTACAGGTTTCATCAGATAAATATATCGGTGCCTAGGGCTGACAACCTTGCCATCTTCATGTGCCATATGTCACAATCTGGGAGCCTTAAAGGTCCTGGGGTCTCCATGATCCATACAGGGATTGCTTAGCCTTAACCTTAACATACAGTAATGAGTAGGGTTTGGATGTTCATGACATATCATATTTTTATCCTGACCTCTAATCTTGCCGCAAACTGAAATTAAACACGAATTGCACTTTTGTTATCCTAATTGGACCGTTTTTATTTTGCATATAAAGTCATATTTTGGACATTTTTATAGTTTAGGTCATATTTCGGTCATTTTTTAATTTAACATCATATTTAAGTCATAAATTGTAAAAGAATACAATTGCAGAGGTCATATTTTGGACATTTTTATAGTTTTGGTCATATTTCGGTCATTTTTAAATTTAACGTCATATTTCAGTAATAAATTCGGTAAAAGACCACAATTGCACAGTATACTGTAGGCACTAAATTGTAGAGTTAAAATTTTTTTCGAGAAAGAGTTACTAATATTTTGGTTTGACGTAACTGGAATGTGAAGGGACAATAACAAGTGCAGGTAGTTGGAGCACAATGCACGGGATTTTACCTCCTTCCTCCTTGTCTTAACAACTTTCAATAAAGACAATTTTAAAAGATTTTCAGTTCACACTTGCAGTGGTATTGGGAAACATCAAAATGCCGACTAATAAGTGTTCTGAAAGTGTAAAACTAAAAAGTTTTGTTAAAGAGTTTGGAGAAAACCACTTCTGCACCGATGGGAAAATGTTGTATTGCAAAGTGTGTGAAATGAAAGTGACGGCTGCAAAACGATTTAATGACGTTCTTCAAATATGCACCTGTGACATCCTGTAACGTCGAAAGGAGCTTCTCGCGGTTTAAGACGATATTAAGTGACAACAGGAGAAGATTTCTATTCAATAATCTTAAAATGCACGTGGTTGTATACTGTAATGCAGACAACAATGGAGACTGAAAACTGGTACGTAATAGCCTACTTTGAAATTTATTTAATTAATTTAATGTTTATGCCCAATTAATAGGTAATTTAATTTTTAAATTAATGCAATTTTTCATGTTTTATAGGGACACGCATGGACTACAAAATATTATATTGAAGTGGTGAAGCAATCACACAGAAGCAAATGCTTTAAAATTAGATGTCCTTTACAAGCAAAACAAGTAAAATTCTTAAAAACACGATCCTGATTGCATTCATGCGATGTAGTATTTAGTTTTATTAAACGATTAAAAGTGGAACATTTATTATTAGAAAATACTTTCTTTTATTAGGTCATATTTACGATTTTTTGGGTCTTATTTACTCATTTTTAAGGGAATATTTAAGGTCATATTTTCCAGTTTTTTAGGTCATAAACATCCGAACCCTAGTAATGAGTAATCCTGTATATATTTATATTGAATTTTTAAATGTTTAAAAAATATATGCATCTGAACGTAAAACATACCAAGAGCATACTTCTTTAGAAGTTACATTCTCCTATCAAAAAAATCAGAACTAAGAGAAACATGCAATGATTGACAGAGTACACCACACAACCGCTAGTGTTCCGATAATAGACACGACCACTCGAGGGTTATCGTTAAAAACAAGTATCTTAATGGTTTATGACTCAACTAATATTTGTAAAAACACAATTTGCCAAACATCTAGGAGTTTAGTCAAGAATTGCTTTTGTGGGGGTGCTAGTAAAATATCCATACATTTTGCCAGAATGGCTAAATATATTCATTTTCAGAAATGATACTTGATAGAAAATAGTTGTCTGACCTCAGATTTTATGGATCAAGAGATCACAAATGGCCTATGGAACCCCAAAATATAATTTTTAATGTAACACAATTACGTTTAATATGAGAGAGAGTCAAATATACCACCCCATGGCCCCATTTGGAGAGTAATCATTATGGTTACCTGGTTTTGATTCCAGTTCTGGTTCCTGCTCGACATTGGTGTACTCAAGCACCCTCTCTACTGCCGTCATCTGACTCACAACCTCAGTCACTCTGAGTAATCCATACTGAAGCATTCCTGTCACTATCAGGGCCTGTGACAGGGCCAAACCAACTTTTGCTCCAATAGTTCCTGCAACACAGACATTCAAATATATTCATGGACCCACATTTGGGAGGTTACAGGTTCAAATCCCCTGGCCGGTGGTGGTGATGGTGATGGTGATGATGAAGAAGAAGAAGAAGACGACAATGACGATGTTGTTGGTGATGGTGGTGATCATGATGATGATGGAACGATAATTCTTTCACACTGGTCGTGTGTAGGCTAAGGTGGAAAGTGAAGTCAGACTGAAAAATTCAATTCTATAGCTGGAATTTGAACCAGGATCTTTGGCTCTCCGTGCTGCTGCTCTTACCAATTGAGCTACCATGGGAACATGCCAGTAGGCTACAACATTAAATTCTCCAACTGACTCACATGTCCCAGTATACCACCAGGCGTTCTCAATATGAGATACCAACCCAGTAGTGACTTAGAAACTCGTAAGTGCTTTAAGAATTTAATTTCCACCCTCATGAGTTCATGAAGCATGGCCGTGAAAGCCTCCGTACTTTAGTAACTTCTGCATTCATAGATAATAACAAATCCTCTTTCCTCTGGTGATGATGATGATAATTTAAGAAGAGGTTAAATAATAATAGTAGTAGTAGTAGTAATAATAATAATAATAATCAGTGGTTTTTTTCTAACTAAAAAGGTGGCGGTACTCATAGAAACTTTTTAACTGAATTTCACGGGAGCTCCCACACTTCTCCCAGAAGGCATTTTTCTGAGTTTATGTCCAAGAATCGGGCCTATCATGGCCAGAAATGTTTCTCCCTTGAATTGCAGTAAAATTAAATGATATACTTCAAAAACATCGTCATGCTTTCTTTTATTACGCACCGGTACAAAATAATTATTTTACTCATTTCACTTCTCTACTTGTGAACAACGTACACCCCTTGTTCCTACAATCGTACTAAACAATTATGAATTCACTTGCCTGTGCAACACAAACCAAGGGTTTTCTTTTCAAATTATATATAAGCAACGAATGCAAATTTAAACACGCACTAACCCCTGATTAACTACGGTGGTTAGCTACTTACTACTTATTTGTTACTACGTAAGCATTAACTGCACTTGGTGCAATTCTTATACCATTAGAATGACATTGACCACAGGAGCAGTTTGCTGAGGCCTGGAAAAACCCACCCCAGTAGTCCAGTAGCCACAGCAATTAACAGAAACTATCATGTGCTCGTATGTAGGCTATTATGTATGTAGAAATCTAACAAAACGAACAAACAAGCTTGATTTTAAATAAAACATAACTTTATGGGAATTGTGATAGAAATATTCTGATTAACATCCAAATTTTATTTTCAAAAAAGGTGCCGGTACTGTGTACCGTTGCATACCGTCACAAAAAACACTGATAGTAATAATAATAATAATAATAATAATAATAATAAAAGCAGCAGACATGAAATATTTACCTTCATACATGAAGAATGTCAATGTGATAACAGCCACAAACAAAGAACTCAGAATATCCATCCAGAATCCAAAGGCATTGCTGATAGAGACAAAGAGAGACCAGGCAGCTGTGTGCTCATCCTGAAAGGAATAATGCAGTTATTAAAGGCCTAAGGAAAATCCACCCAACCAGAACCTTCCAGCAAAAGAGATCACACACCCTACCGTTTAGCTGTGATCGCCCCAAGCCAACCAGTGAAGGTCGACATCTTACGATAAGACTCTAGCAATATGCAGATAACATCACCTCTACCGGCCTCCGCCCTACCCACTGTCCATTTGGGGAGGGACTCAACTAGTATAAATGTAAGCTTCAGGAATTGTATCAGAACATTGATACTTTCAAAAAGAAAACTTTGACCACTGAGAATGTCCACCACAGCAGTGGACAAAACTATTACAAGCGGACCATGGCAAAATAGCTCGAAAAAAGCTTGTAATTCTAATGCCGTGGAAGCCTATACTTAATCACAATTATAATTTTATTTATTAAAAGTATTTATGAACTAAATATAAAGGGATTAAAAATGAATGCATCAAAAAATATGCATGTGAATACTGCCATGTAATCAAGATTCCCAAATATTGAAGTGTGTCTTCATATATAAAAAAAAAGCCAAAGATTTTCTGTGAATGAACAATTCTAATTTTATTTATTAAAAATATTTATGAACTATTGTAATTATACTATAATAAATTACTTTCTTGTGACACTCTCTATACTTTTGATAATTTGAATTAATTAGTGGAGTGCTTTTAACTGCAACCATTTACAGCAAATTACTTTCATGTTGTCAATGTTGTGTTTAAAAATATTTTGTAAGTTATTTTGTTTAATGGTGAAAATGATCTGAATTGTAGTTGAATAAATGATTCTTGGATTGACAGCCAGGCAAATGCTGAAAGTAAGGTGGAATCAGCCAATCAGGAACAGTTCCACTTCCAATGGTCTCTTACTGGGCCAATTGCTCTCTACAGTCTGAAACAGCTATGAGAAAGTAGAAAGTAGAAAGTAGAAATCTTGAAATAAGACAGTTAGATGGGGAGCTGTTTCCTGATTGGCCGATTCTACTGCACCGGAATCAGTAAACATTTTATATCCCTTTGCACAATGACTCGAATTTCTGGCTGTCAACCCAAGAAGCCTTCATTCATATGCTATGCCAAGAAAATCTCTTCTACAACACTACAAAATGGACAAAACCCAAGAATTTTGTTGTTCTGAATTTTATTACAACTTGATTAAGATTTACCACCCTTCTATGCAGATTGCCTGAAAATTCAGAAGGCTCAACTTGCAGGAAACCTAACAATCTGAATGTGGGCACTTTGTTTGCTTTTGCTGTAGTAATTAAAATATGTAGATCTTACCATATTTACGCAAATCTAATGCACACCTTTTTGATCCATTTGCAGTGGTGTCAACTTTTGAAAAACATTGGGTGGGCACCTGCCTCATACTTTATGTTGGATGGGGATGAGAGGAAACAGGAAATAAATTTTCTACTACTGAAAAATCGCCGACCCAGCCAGGAATTTACCCTGGGCCACTAGGGCATAAGGCAGACACGCTAGCAAACCACCATAGCTTGGACTCTAATTTAATTCCTTAACCTTGTCAACTTTTTTTTTTGGAGGGGGGGTTGGTCTTAGTTAACACTAAAATAAAATAAAATAATCTACAGTAAAATAAAACATGGACACTGAGTAGCACTGCATGTTCTATTGAATTGAATTGAATTGAAGTTGTAAAAATTTTTCTCTTGGGCAGCATTGCGTGTTGTAAAAGTATTTCTCTTGACTGCACTTCTCTCTATAAATTCATCACAAGCATAATCTAAATCCATATATAGGGTTATATCATAGCATATTGTCGTACACAAAAATGTCTCCAATTTTTACAAAGCTAAAAAATATATTTCGGTGAATGCTGGGGAAAATGACATCGATAGAGTGATTTGACATATAAATTTAAAGAATTCAGGAACAATTTCAAACGAACATGATCGTGAGTTAATTGAAACAAAGGGAAATCTTGTTATGCACGTCAATAATATTATAGTGTGATTTTCGTTTTGCACTAATTAAACAACGAAACACGATTTTTAATAATCATAATAAATATTTTTACGGAAAATTATTGGGTGGGCTTGAGCCACGTGGGCCCATGGTGCCACTGTCCTTTTATAGCATTCAAGATTGAGGTGCACATTAAATTCAATGGTGCATTAGATTCGAGTAAATTCGGTAATTAAATTTAGACAAGTTGAACTAAAATGATAAAAATTTCCAAAAATAATTCTGGTGTATCAAATACCATGCATGGTTGGCTATTAATTACCTGTCGTGTGTCAAATGCAGTCTTGACCATATCTTGTGCTCCACATACTCGGATGGTAGTAAGGCCAGTCATGGTGTCTGAGATATGGGAATACACAGGGCTACGAGCTGGAACAAAGCATAACAGATGTATATAAGTTGAATTACATACTGCTTTGCAGGAATCTTTAATTTACCATATAGACTACAAGAAATGTTCCCAAATTTATTTGCAGAAAAACAATATTCCTGGCTTTAAAAAAATCCTTTTTACAATGTTCAAGAATACTTAGAATCAGATTACAAATAGAACAGAGCAAATAATGGAACTTTTATGCAGAGAAGCAATATACTGTGTTAATTAAGTGAGATGGTTGACATTAAACACTTTAGAGTTCACTTTTACTTACATTTTTTCAGAACGTACATTTCATGGGCTTTGCCCACATTTTCATATACTATGTCAACTCGGTTGACTTAGCAGTAAATAATGACAGATTGCAATTGGTACTGCCTAAAGATTTTATAAATAAATATGAAAATTTATAATATAATGATGATTTCAATAAATATTCTAATTACCGGTGCCTTATTAATGACCATTTTCAGTTGAATTCTTTCACACTAGCCGTGTGTAGGCCAAGGTGGACAGGTGAAGTAAGACTGAAAAATTCAATGCCAAAGCCGGATTTTGAACCAGGATATTCAATTCTCCGTGCCAATCCTGGCTATGGCATTGAATTTTTCAGTCTGACTTCATCTTTCCACCACCAATTACACTGTTAAGCAAAAGTATTTTGTATGGATACCTAAATAAATAGGCCTACCTTACACATAGTACCTTCTACAAAATAGTGTTCCAGTAAGTAATTTATAATGCAACAACTTTATAATACCAAGATTGAAACTGAAATAAAGTAACCTCCCTTTAGTCGTGCACCGAAGGTACTCTCCAGGTCAACAAGTATTTCACCGCAGTTCTGCCATTGTCTTGAGTACAGAACAACTGTCCTTAGTACCTTCTAGGCAATCCCTTTCAAGCCTGGTAGTAGCATGTGTGTCATTGTGATTTGTGATTGGAGCTTGTAAATACTAATTTTTTAACGGCGTGTTCTAACCCGGAGGAAAATTTCATGATGGAACCTTTCTTGCTAATCAGTATTTAAGTCCAGACCTTTCAAATATCTGAAGGGGGGGGACTAACAAGTTACACACTGGAATGATAATTCTTTCACACTGGCCGTGTGTAGGCTAAGATGGACACGTGAAGTCAGAATGAAAAATTCAATGCCATAGCCGGGATTTGAACCAGGATCTTCGGCTCTCCGTGCCGATGCTCTAACCAACTGAGCTACCATGGCAACGTGCCGGTACAACATTAAGATGGTTAGAGCATCGGCACGGAGAGCCGAAGATCCTGGTTCAAATCCCGGCTATGGCATTGAATTTTTCATTCTGACTTCACGTGTCCAAGTTACACACTATTGAAAATGGCTACTATTCATGACTGAAATCCCTTGAGATTTCTTCTGTGATGATTCAACCATTAAAGGTTCTACACAACCTAAAACCTCTAAGATGTTAAAGGTGTATTTATATATATATTTCATATCAGCTGTATTTGTACTCCTTTTAGCCATGAGGCCATATCAAGAGTTTGGGATCTGTGTCTATACAGTAGGGTAGGCCATGGAACTATTGATTGTCATTTATTTAGTGCCAGTATGGTACTTTATGAGATTGTGTGTGGGGGACGGAAAAATGTCTGTCCGTCTGTCTGTCTGTCCATCCGTGTGTCTGTACGCGCCATAACTCAAATACGCTTTATTGGATTTTCATGAAACTTCGTATACGCATTTATAATGTCCATGGGAAGAACCCTATTGTTATTGAACCAAATCGGTTCACCGGTACCGGCGTCAAACCCAATTTAGTGTTTTTATTTAAAAGCGCCATAACTCAAATACGCTTTATCGGATTTTCATGAAACTTGGTATATACATTTATAATGTCCATGGGAAGACGTCTGTTGAAATGGGACCAAATCGGTTGGCCGGTACCGGAATAATGCCCAATTTAGTGCATTTTTATGGTATTATATAACAAAAGGCCCCATAACTCAAATATGCTTTATCGGATTTTCATGAAACTTGGTATACGCATTTATAACGTCCATGGCAAGAAGCCTATTAATTTTGGATCTAATCGGTTGACCGGTACCAGAGTAACGACTAATTAAAGGTCACATGTTTTTTAATTTTTGTCTACTGGTATAATTTGACAGTTAACACTATTCCTTCACTTATGCTTTTCAACGACACCGTCAAACTGACTGAGTTGGCCAAATGGTAACGCCTTGGACTCATATTCTGGAGGTCTCCGGATCAAATCCCGGAGCCGGCCGAATTGACATGGGTTTTTTTTTTTAATTTTATTTTTTATTTTTATGTGAGTGCGCAATTGTCAAGGTATCACAAATCTGTAGTTCTGCTGACACTGGTCGATTTTAATCTGATTAGAAAAACTTATTTTCTGCATATCATAATTGCAATTATAATTGATTCAACAAAAACATACTGGCACTTTGTTATATCAGTTTACCTGATTTTTATTTTCTATTGTTAGTGTATTTTACAGAGTAAATTTCAACTGAAATTAATTTAAATGGATATGATACTGTTTGAAATGGTGACAATGATTCATGGTATAAATATCCAATTCAGCATTTGTCTTTACGACTGGAGAAACCATGAAAAAACCCATCTCAAAATGACCGGCCACAGGATTTGAACCTGGGACCTCCTGAATGTGAGTCCAAGACGTTACCATCTTGGTTACCTCGCTCGATTGTATTATATTATTGTCCATTATTGTTGTTTATTGTATTTTCATTTTAAATTTTAGCCTATCTTTTTATGCTTACTGTATTAGTATGAACAATTTTTAGTTTGTAATAAATATTGAAGTTAAGCGGAAATAAATAATATTCCAACTTGCATGCAGTTATATTTATGTATAATGTAAAAACTAAATCGTGGACAAACTTGTCAGTTACTCATGTAATAACACATTTTAAAATTACAATAACAGTAGGCTATTTTATCAAATTTAAGTATTAATAAGTAGGCGTAAGTATGTAAGGTTCTAACTGAGTAAATTATATAATTTAATATAATATGATGATAATGATAATGATAAAATTAAGCTTACTTATTCCTTCCAATCGTTTGACATTCCTAGAGGTTGATAGATATACAGTTGTCACTCCATAGTAGCAGAATGCAAGAACAACCATTGGTACAATGAAAATCGGATTCACAATGGAAATGTTGACAAGGATTCCAATAAGTACCAGGAACACCTATAACAATGAATATTTTCATTAGTTATGAATAGTTTCATTAGAATAGTTACATTTTCCTAGCTTTCAAAAAATGTTATCATATTAAGTTATATTATAAAGATGTGTAATTTACATACTTAACATTAACAATGTGTAAAACTTCAAAATATTATTTATTTTCTTTTTTCTTACATTTGATCTAAGGTTGAAAATTGTAATTTTGGTTGAATACATTTAATATCATACAAACAAAACCTGCCAATTATATTAGAATGGTATCATATTCAAGTTTTTGTATTAAAATTAGGGATGGGTCGATACCAGGTTTTCTCGATACTCGATACTCGATACCGATACATATTTTCCTCGATACTCGATACCATCAACATTTCCAGTTTCAATAAATAGGTACATTACAAATAAAAAGTTGAGAGAACTGTGTAATACCAACTAAATGAATTAAGTGTGCATATTTAATGAGACAAAATTTAATATCATCAGTAGCCTATAATTATTTTTAAACTCTACATTAAAAGTAAATTTTGTTTTTGAAACAGTCCACTTACAAGTTTTTGTTCAAAAATACTAGCATTCCCACTTTTTCGGGGTCAAGTCTACTTCTTTTTCTGTCACATTTGAGTCCTGCTGTGCTATACAGTCTTTCAGAGAAAACTGTTGCTGGTGGTATGGACAGGTATTTCACAGCTAACTTCTTTAGTTTCTGAAATTTTGTGTTTGTTTTCCAGTAATCTAATGAACTAGAAAGAGGAGGTAACAAATCGTCTTTGAGATATGCAGTGATTTCTTCCTGGGAACTGTTTACTGGCAGTGAATTTGACATATTATTTTCTTGCATAATGTTACTATACAGGTACCACATTCCTGGCAATTTCTCGGGCTTTGACGTCTGTGACATTTAAAATAAAATAAATAAAAATGTTCTTGAATGATCGATTCTTACGAGTACGTCAGTACTACATTACTATTCCCACATATATGTAATTTTGGAATAAAAAATTAAAAATCCTACCTCATCATTTTTGGATGCAGTACATTCCTGTTGGTTAGCAAGGTCCACCAATCGGTCATTAGCAGAATTGAGAGCACTAGGACTGCGAAAAACTCGTCCTTTCACTACTTCTCGAAAGTCATAGAAAAAATAATGTATAACAGAATTGTTCCTTTTTTTGAATCACTAAATATCTTTTCTAAACATCATCCTAAAGTCAGCAAACAAGAGTAAAGCTATGTGGGAGGTTATTAACAAAGAGACAGGAAAAAAACATAAAGGAAATGAAAATATTCAAGTGAAGGTAGGTAATGTCATTGTAACTGAACCTGTAAAAATTGTTGATATATTCAGCAACTACTTCTCTAACATTGAAGCTAATCTTACTAATGCACCAACTACAGCCTCCAACTGCAAGCCCTCAGCTAATATCATCAAAACTATTTTCCTTTCCCCTGTCGATGAAAGTGAAGTTTTCAAAACAATAAAATCTCTCAAAAATAAATTTTCATGTGGTCCGGACGGCATACCAGATCTCGTTATAAGAACTGTTGCTTCTCAAATTTCACTACCCCTTGCAAACATTATTAACGACTCCTTTTCATCTGGAATTTTCCCAATAAGCCTCAAAATTGCAAAAATCCTACCGATATTCAAAAAGGGGGACCGGAGTAGTAAAGAGAACTATAGACCAATATCACTGCTATCAGGCTTCTCGAAAGTCATAGAAAAAATAATGTATAACAGAATTGTTCCTTTTTTTGAATCACTAAATATCTTTTCTAAACATCAGTTTGGTTTCCGTAAAGGTCAGACGACAGTCGATGCCCTTTTATACTTTATTGAAAATCTTCTGCTAGCAAGAAACAAGAAAGAACTAAGTCTAGGACTGTTCATTGATCTTAAAAAAGCCTTTGACACAGTCAGTCATGATCTGTTACTTGCAAAGTTGGCCTCATATGGCATCAGAGGACTAGCAGGAAACTGGTTCAGGTCATACCTTCATAATCGTCAACAATTTGTAGAGATAAACTCGACTCGCTCCTCAGTTTCCTATATAAAGCAAGGTGTCCCCCAGGGCTCAATTCTAGGACCAATACTCTTTTTTAGTTTTCATCAATGACCTCCCTGAACATTTACCCTTCTCAAAGGCTGTTCTATTTGCAGACGACACCAATATGCTAGTCTCTCACAAAAATAGTTCTGAACTTCAGAGCAACGTTAATGCTAACAACGTTTGTCTCCAGCACTGGCTAGAAGACAACAAATTGCAGCTTAATGTTAGTAAAACTGTCTTTATAATGTTCAACCATCTTAAATCTCAAATCCCAATTCAGATCCAGGTTCTAAATCAAAATGTTACTGAAGTTCAATGCACAAAATTCCTGGGTATCTGGATTGACTCAACGTTATCCTGGAATGTTCATGTTGAAAAGATTATAGCCAAAGTCAGTCGTCATATATATGCATTGAGAATTCTTAGAAAAATAACCTCATTAGTAGTTTTGAGAACAATGTATTTTGCCTTCATTCACTCCCAAATCCAATATGGCATTGCTGTCTAGTAAATCCCTAGATTTATTCATTCTTCAGAAGAAATCAATAAAAATTATGAAACAAGTACCCCCTAGATCCGAAAGTAAAACTATATTTAAAGAACTACATATTCTACCGCTCCTTTGTGTATATATATTAGAATCTGTCACTTTCATTCACAAAAACAAAGAAAGCTTTAAACTAAATTCTGACTACCACGCACATCACACAAGAACCTCAGAGCACATCCACCTATCTACTCATAGAATTGCATGCAGTCTTAAGAGTATTTTTCACAGGGGCATAATTTTATATAACAAAATCCCAGATAAGCTAAAAACCTATCAAACAAGTCAATTCAAAAAGGCAGTTAAAAAAATGCTCCTGGATCATATGCCGTACACTGTTGATGAATTCCTGGACCTGGAACTCATTAACTAGATAAGTGTAACATCTTACCTAGTTACTGAGTTATATGATGTAACCTTAATATTGTAATTAATCTTATTAATCTTACCTTCACTTTGTATTAGTTACAGTTAGCTATAAGAATTGTTAGTTATTAGATTTAGATTTAGTTCCCTGACGAAGCCAATATTTCTGTATAGAAATTTACGGTGAATAAATATATTATTATTATTATTACTGTTTCTTCTTTAGGAGTTAAATTTCCACTTCCGCATAATTTTTTATTAAGAGGTTTTGAAAAGGCAATTTTATGCACTGATGTAACATGTTTTTTAAGGTTACTAGTGTTGTGAGATTTTCCACCATGAGAAAAACGTTTTTTACAAATGCGGCAAATGGCGCGATTATCACAATGAGGGTCTATTTGAAAATAGTTCCACACTTCACTCATATTGACTGGAAAAAATATATATGTTATCATATGCAATGCACACATTATTCTTCCGTCACGTAGAGATATCAACTGAAAGCCGGTATGCTGACTTGTTTTTAAAAGCATACCGAAATAGATTGCTTATGAATGGATAAAATAATCATGTGACGTTCTACTCAGATCACAGAGCAGTACAATGAACAAACTGTTTTAAGGTTTGCAGAATAAGCAGTAACTTAATCTCTGCAAGGGAGCAGGGTTTGGACAGTCAGCTTGCTTGTTGGTTGTTATTGCAACGTTTCACAGGAAACAAAACAATTAAGAATCTCTTCTGTTTGATTTTTAAAGTCGGAAAGTCTTTATTTATGACCAGACAAAAGTCACAGAGTGGTTTTCTCCATTTAAAGGAGAAACAGAAGTATTTACTATATTTAATAGACTACTAAAAGCAGAAAGAGATACGCATTTCCTTAAATTGCAGAATTACCAAAGTATCAAAAAAGTATCGAGCGAGTTTTCTGAAGTATCGCTCGATGCCGATACCATGCAAGTATCGAGGGTATCGAGGTATCGAAAGTATCGAGGACCCATCCCTAATTAAAATTCATTGATTTAAAAATAAATAGATATGCTACTTATGAAATGTATTGTTATTTAAACATATCATAGCTATGTTAATCATGTTGCTTGTTATAGAATTAATTTAAATGTTAAAAATATAATTTAAGGTTCGAGATATCGAAAATTTTGAGTTGTGAAATTTGACTTCAAGAGACCAATATATAGGATAATTTATTATAGAAATATTGTTTGGGAAATATATTAAATTACTTTGAAAAATCGAAAATTCGAGTAATAGAGGTTTAACTTATCGAGGCTTGACTGTAATTATATTCATGGCAACATTACAAGAAAATTAGGCATAATCCCAATGGTGCAGATCCGTTCACGCAATATTCACATTTCCACAGAGTGTGTGATGTTTTTTGTTTCTAAGTGAGGCAGAGTGACCAACTTGTCCTTATATATAGTGACAGCATACGATTGTCGCAGCAGACTAAAAATTCAGTACAATGGCAGGTGCACTGTGTGCTGGTCACAATGTCAGTTTTTACAATTTTATTGTGCGATTTGAAGGCGAATTACTTCCATTGATCACTTTCTATCAAAACCACCATTTCCTACGAGCAGCTAGTGCCTTGTACCCACCTCTGCATTAAGGTAAGTTGTCTACAGATAGCCTAAATAATGCATAACACTAACCACATAGTTAAGTGCGCAAAGTGGAGGTGGCACCGTAGTGAAGTGCCCTTGCATTTTCGAATAATGTATGATACACTGTTTGTAGGTTTCGAAAATGTGCCATATGATATCTCCCACGAGGTTTTTTCAGCCTGTTCACCCACAATCATAGCTCATTTAGCTGAATGACATCACACCTCCAATGTCATATCATGAGTTTCTTCATAATACGAGGACAGAAAAATGGCGGAGAACAAGCAAGTTTTCGCTAGATCGTGATATAAAAGAAAGTGTTATCATTTAGGGAGGGTGGGTCAGACCTAATCATTCACCAAGACAACATCATCTCTCCACAAAACTATCTATAACATTAACATTAAGTGTTTTATGAAAAGAATCTCGGTTCTAAAAAACTGGTCTGCGCCTATGGGATTTTACTGAAAATTATAATCATATCAACATCAACTAGTTTTTATGAAAAAACTTCCATTGTTTTCATTTTAATACGTGTTGCCTTGTTGGAAATTGACATTATAAGGCATTATAAGAAAATTATCATCACATTATCTGGTTTTTATGAGAGAAAATCTATTGTTTTCATTGAAATATTGCAACGTTATAAATAAGTCTGTAGCATAGATGTATACAGTTTTCACACTTACTTGGATGGACTCGAGCATGAATTTTGGCAGTAGTTCATCAATGGCACCGATGTCTTTAGAGAATCTATTAAGAATTCTTCCAGAGGGATTAGTATCGAAGAATCTCATTGCTCCTCGTAGAATGGAAGAGAACATGTTGTTGTGGAGTCGAATGGAAGCCCTCATGCAGATCTTGAGAAACATGACGGACCGAAATAAGGTGATGAACATACAGCACAGAATCAGACCACCATATATGATGAGAGAATCATGTGTGTTAAATTGAGTGGTGTCTATTATTACTGGCTCCGTATCATTTTCCATATTTAAACTGTCGTTAGAAAAGTGTGATAGCTTTTCTTTGATTTCATGTCTCATTCCCTCTTCATTGGTCCTGCAAATCAGAAAATGGCACTTGCATAAAAGAGGAATAATTATTTTTAAAATAAATAGCGTACTTGTTGACATGAAAAATATGAAATATGTGACTGTTGTTTTTGCTCAGGCTGGTCTTGTGTTGCCACATTCAGACTCATAAGCTTCACCTTTTGAAATGTGTGATTTAAAGTTAATAACCGATGCAGAAACAATGTTTGCTTCTATGAAAATAAACGAATATATTTTAAATGAACAGATTTTTGGGAATCAACGATTTTTATACTAAAAGGAACATGAGAAGTGTCGGTTCAAAACGCGTTAAGTCCACCTTCGATCGAAATGTGGTTTTTTGCTGATTCGCATTCTCTGAGGTGTTCTGCATGATACTACATATTGTTTTTGTTCCAAATCGCAACCTTTCCCCATTAAAATTAAGCCTGAAATATGGGGTTCGATGCAAAACGCGTTCAGTCCAGAACTTGGTTTGGTGCAAATTACGTTGAGTCCACATTTTAGACGTGATCACGTGCGAAACAGGTGGTGCGTTGAACTTTCGACGTCTATTTTTTGCAGGTGTTCTTCTAATGAAAGCGGTATTCACCAGACGCCGAAAAAGATGTCATTAGCGGTCAATAATAAAAGAAGAGAATGATGGATTTTCCATGATTTAACATGCTTAAAAAACAGAAATTGTTTAAATTTTGACAATTTGGTACTTCGGCAATAGTTCACTTTGTATTAGTGCAATCAGATGTGATTGTAATTCTTAAATAAAATACTAACTTCCATCTTTTTACATGATTATTATTATTATAGTATAAAAGGTTTGAATTTTTCTCGGCGAATAATATATAAAAGTTCTTCACAGGCTAACAGCCGAGTCAAGGGTTTAAGCGAGGCTTGGAAACCGGCCCTCAACATTTTAAAGAAGAGACCCACATAACCTGTGTTCCCCGTGACGTCCATCTTCTTCGACTAGGTGAATTTTAAACAGAGTCGATTCCGATTCCGATGTTTTACTGATGCTGCCATTGGCTGGAACCCACTAACTGCTCCGGCTATATATACAGGCCCCTTCCGCCTTCTCACCAGTTTTCCCAGAAGAAGGACTCAGAGATGGAGTCCAAAAGCTCGGAGTTTTTTAAACCCTTGACTCGGCTGTTAGCCTGTGAAGAACTTTTATATATTATTATAGTGTTGGGTCAAAACGCGTTAAGTCCATTACTTTTGAAACTTTAACTATCAATAAAAGATGTAAATGAAAAGAAAGATTTGACACACCCAATACATTTAACTATATATTAATTACTGATTCTGATCATAAAAGAATATTGCAAATTTGTTTGATAGTTTGGACACAAACAGTTTTTCGTCATTCCTGAAAAATCATTATTTGTGGACTAAACGCGTTTTGAATTGATGCTCCTCATATTACAGTATATGTACAGTGTTGTAAAATCAAATTAATAACAAATTCGGTAATTTGTATTGATTCCTCTAGAAGAGCAATGGATTTGGAGTGAGGAATCCTCACTGGACTGAAGTGAAATGACTGAAGGCGCCAGCTAGATCAGTACCTAAGTACTGTACTAAGATTACATCTGAGCTGGAAACTGCCTCATGATTATAGGAAATAAACACTTCCTGTCAATAAATTAATCACTTATTTATGTGATAGTCTAAAATTATACAGTGAACGCCGCTTAATTTAATTGCAGATTATCAGTCGGGCAATGTATTCACTTTTATAAAAATACCATACGAATTAATACTCATACACTGAAAAATTTTCGTTTATTGTGATCAAAGATTCGGTTTATGTCATCGCATTTTTCTTTTTGTGGTTTTATTTCCAAGTACTGTACTTCATTCAAAATTTCATAATATAGAAAATGTATAATGATCAGGGCCCGGATTCTAATGACCTAAAATTGTTTGAAAAATGACCTATAAAATGACCTAAATTTTAAAGAAAATGACTTAATAATTACAAAGAATGACCTAAAACTGTTATTTATTTATAAAAATTATTATTGTGCACACAAAGATATAGACTAATTTGTACATAATTGTAAAAACTGTAAATGTAGGAAGGATGTTACATTGAGAAGAAAAGTAAGAAAATTGTTTTTAAACTAGATTCTACAAAAATTTTGCATTATAGTAACCTAGTCATTTATTTAAAGTAAATGCATGAAAATGACAAAATAAGGAAGCAAATGACACGAAAATGACAAAATAATAACGTAAATTTCAAATAAATGCCATAAAAATAAAAAAAATTGCATAAAATGCAAAAAAATGACCTAATAAAAATGCATTTCTGTAATCTAGAGGCCATGATTGGGATTTATCTACAAGTTGGCAATGTCTATACAGCATCAATAAAAAAATGACATATTATTAGAATCCAGGCCCTGATAATGATTGTTCACCTTATTCCCTCATATTACCTAAAATTGCTTAATAAATATTTATAAATATTTATTTATTATTTATTAAGCAATTTTAAGTGATATGAGGGAATAAGGTGAACACTCATTATACATTTTCTATACATTAATAACCCTCATAGAACCATCATGAAATTTGTCAATCTTTGAGGGTTTAGTTTCTAACTCAACTGTATTGTGTTGTACTAGAGGTAGCAATAGGCTACTGTTCCCAGTTCACAGGATGACCAGTTTGTAACTTGTAACTGAGTATGGAGTACTGGTTAATGGCCACCTTATGGAAGGTATAAACAATTAAAAACTTTGTTGCTGGTTAAAAAGATAAATAGTTTTTAATTCTGTTTTGTGGTGAATATTATATTATACAGGGTCCGGCAGAGGTTTTTAAATTGAAATTACGACAAAACTGTATCGTTTGCGTACATTATTTTTTTTTTTTTTTAGAATTACAATACATCTCAAAGTATTTTACTTACATCAATTACTTTTTGAAAATTATGTTCCTACTTCAATCCGTACAGCTAAATAAGTCCATTACATCAAAATTATATGGTTTAGTGAAAAGTTGGAATCAGCCGAAACTGCGTAGTGTCGTAACTCGTTGTCGCCAGTATATCTTGCGCTTGCGCATTCAAGTAAAAAACAATTGCCACCCACAACAGTATGGTATTCCGACATGGAATATTCTCATTTTGATGAATGTCGAAATGGCGGCGAAACTGATGCAATCTTGTTTACACGTAAATTTCATAACTAAGTTTCGCTGTTCTTGATTAATGGGATTAAATAATTAGTTTAGTAAGCTTGTGAGCAAAATACTCATACAGTGACCACTTGTGGGTGAAACTTACCAGAATGTTACCCAGTAATCTGCACCACTTGTGGAGATTTGAGCCAGAATAAGCATGAATAGTGTTAACATAAGAAAACACGCATTCCCACCAGCAGAAAAATATGCCATATATGTCTTCCAACTGATATTTCCAAAGCTCCGTGATTCCTGAATCATTTCCTCATCATCAAATTCATCCAGATCATCTCCAAACCAACTCTGTGGAATAATAAGTCTTGTTGAAATGATATACAGTGATGGTGCAAAATACCATACCAGTACCAAAAAGGTGGGTTAAATTTAAATTCCATTGAGTAACATAATATCATAATAAATTATTAGGTACCGGTACCTGTTTTTCTTTCTTAGGAATGCTGTATTTTTTTATTATTTTATTTTATTTATTAATTTAACCTTGCAGAGTTAAGGCCATAAGATCTTCTCTACCACTCAGCATGGGGAATGTATGAAATACAAGAATTATACAACTTAATTATAATATATAATAGAATAAATTGAAGTAAAATAAGAAAAAGTAAATAAACGGTGAAAAATACATTGCACAAACTTTTTCACATATAAGTGTTAAGATATGAATTATTGAAGTTTTTTAGTATTACAAAAATAACCAGTACATACCAAAAATCAATGAGATTAAGTCATATAATGGCCATATCACGTATTTAGGTTTACCAGTGGGTTTTTGTAATAATTCATTCGTGTGCATCTGTTTCTATTTTTCGGCGGCGTCTTCTTGACTAACATTCAGTTTCAACAACATAGCAGTGAAGTAAACAACCTACAAGTCCGGCGTTTGCCTTTGCTAATAAAGAAACCGTGAAAATTCAAAGTCTGGCCATAAGGTTTGAGATTTGGACCCAGGATTTCTTATCTCAACCACCTCGCTTGGTTTGGATTTAATATCTTTATTACGATTCAGGTATTCATGTACAATAAATGCAGGTAATTATAGTTTTCTTGTTACTATGGAAGAAAAAATAGTATTATTCATATCTAAATTAGTGTATGTTCTGACATTCTGAATTTGTCATACTTTCTTAGCTTTATCTTGACACCTAGTAATTTTAAAAAAGAAATATGACAAAAAATGCTCATTTTAATTTTCTCTACAACTTTACTGATTTATGTTTTCATGTATCGCCTACTGATACTGGAGATAACGTAAAAAAATAGTTACGAGTAAGTACCCCTCGGTAATTTTTACAGAAAAAATATATAGCCATTTTATTAGCCATGTACATTTACATTTTACATGTAAATTTACATTTTTATTAAAAATTGTTGGAGCCTACTGTAATGAGGATAATGTAGAAAAATAGAGTAAAGTACCCCTTCAGTAATTTTTACAGAAAAACAGATGCCATTTTATTAGATACGTATATAGATGTTTCAAAATTTTCATTTTTATTAAAAAATTGTTAGAGCTTTTTTTTTTATCTTTTTTTTTAATCTTTTTATTTTATTTTTTTATTTTTATTTTTTTATTAAAATGTTGGAAAAAGTTTTCACGTGAAGTCTCCATAATTTTTCAGTTATAGAAACCAATTTCTAGGTGGTTCGATAAATATTTTAAAAAATCCTTAATTTAAAAAATGAAATAAATTCAAAGGACTGTTTAGCCGCTATAGATGTAAACAGACAGACAGACAGACAGACAGACACATCATTCCAAAATGTTTTTTTTTCTGTTTTAGGCATAGTTTTCCCAGTGTTATCTCCATTTCTATAATTTGTCACATCACAATATTCTTTCTCTGTACTACTTATATGTGAGAAAGTAAAAATAAGGAATTTCCCTTGTACTAGTCTGTTTCTGCATTTGAACCGATGCCATTCAGCAGGAAGTCAAACTATCTGCTGAGATTTAGAAGCCAGTGCTCCATACAACAAAGATGGCATTCATTTAGTGTAAACTGTTCTCCATCTCCGCTAGATGCAAGTGCAGTACATAATTATAATTCACTTGGTTTTACCAGTTTTCCATTCATGTGTGTCACAGATTTACTATTAGAAACCCACATAACAGTTTAAAAATTTCTACGACAAAGGCTATTTTTTTCAACCTCTGATGAGGCATAAAATGAACACAAGTATGGATCACAAAATGGTTTTGTTACCAGGAGTCAAGAACAATCACAATTACTTTTCCTCATAGACAGCATGAAGATTAAGACATTGTCATATCCGTGGATGAGCTTCCCAATACCCTCTTCATAGAAGGTTCGCGAAAGTTGTTGTAAGTGTTAGGCTGTGCATATAAGACATGTATAGTTTTTACGAGCAGGTGTCCGCAGCTTTGTCCTCAATAATTAATTAAAAATTAAGAGTAACATAATTAAAACATTACATTTATTAACACTTGCACATGAAACATCCATAGTCCTAAACTGAATGATTAGTAATTAATGAAACAGCTAAAAATCCGGCTTTGAAGTGCATTCCATGATTAGAAAGCACAGCATGGGGAAAAAAGATCCCTGATTTGAGTTCTCTGGCCCAGAAAACCCGTGCATAGTGAGTTTTGTTCAAATCGATCAATGTTTGACTGTTTAGGTCTAGATCCTTTATCCCTCTTCCGTATATGTTGAAAATCTCAGATGTCTTTGTGCATTGACATTATGAAAAAAGAAATTTACCAGGGTGGGCTTACAAAATTCAAGCGATCGCGATGATTTTATTTCCAAGGTATGGCAAAAATAGACAAAGCCACCTGCAATTGAAATTTATTACTGAAAACTTATGCTTCAAAAGCGCAAAAAATGAAAGTTTTCTGCCTGTTTTTCACTCATAACTTGTGAATTAAAGCAAAAATTATAAATCCGGCTTTGAGGTGCTTCGGCCACCCTTTAGTCCATCTATGTTTAAAATTTTGGATCTCTGTGTTCAGTAGATTTCACTGGGCATCACGTACAAACAGACAGATTAACACTTTCTCTTTTTATACAGGGTCCGGCAGAGGAACCTGACAGTTTTTAAATTGAAATTACGACAAAACTGTATCAATTGCTTACATTATTTTATTTTTGAATTACAATACGTCTCAAAGTATTTTACCTACATCAATTACTTTTTGAAAATTGTGTTCCTACTTCAATCCACAAAGCTAAATAAGTCCATTACATCAAAATTATTACTATGGTCTCGTGAAAAGTTGGAATCAGCCGAAACTGTGTAGTGTCGTAACTTGTTGTCGCCAGTACATCTCGCGCTTGCGCATTCAAGTAAAAAACAATTGCGAAACTTAGTTATGAAATTTACGTGCAAACAAGATTGCATCAGTTTCGCCGCCATTTCAGTATTCTTCAAAATGAGAATATTCCATGTCGGAATACCATACTGTTGTGGGTGGCAATTGTTTTTTTACTTGAATGCGCAAGCGCATGATGTACTGGCAACAACGAGTTACGACACTACGCAGTTACAGCTCATTCCAACTTTTCACGAAACCGTAATAATAATAATTTTGATGTAGGCCTACTGGGCTTATTTAGCTTTGTGGATTGAAGTAGGAACACAATTTTCAAAAAGTAATTGATGAAAGTAAAATACTTTGAGATGTATTGTAATTCTAAAATAAAATAGTGTATGCAAACGATACAGTTTTATCGTAATTTCAATTTAAAAACAGTCAGGTTCCTCTGCCGGACCCTGTGCAAATAAGCAGATTTTGAGGAAAATACACGGTATATAGGGAAAAGGCAAGATGTCAAAGAACAGTTAATAATGGAGAATAAGGTCACATGAAGACACCTCATGATAATATAATGAAATTGAAGTACATTGAAATGAAAACACAAAAGCAACATCAAAACGTTTGCAGAAAACATGAGGTTGTTAAAAACACCATTAATTCCCCTGACTTTTATTACATTTTTGATTCAGTAGTTAACTACGAGAGATGTCCAGAAAGTAAGTTTCCCTGGGACTTTTTACAGAAACAAAACACAGTATCATGGAAATATTTATTGCAACAAATACAGAAAGTGTTCAGCTATTTTTCAACATATTCACCACCGGAATTGAGACATTTGCCATACCGTGTCACCAGCTTTTTAATGCTTGTGTCGAAGAAGTCAGCAACCAGGGATTTGAACTACTGTGTGAAAACCATCTCAGCCTCTTTCATTCTCTGTCATTTCTTAAGGTGTAGGAAAAGATTAAAATCACTGGGAACGAGATTCGGGCTGTAGAGTGGATTTTTAAACACCTCCCAGCAAGTCTCCCGCAGAAGTTCGGCTGGTAAGAGTATAAACATCCACCCAACAGCCCGGACCTCGCTCCCAGTGATATCCATCTTTTTTAACACCTCAAGAAATGACAGGGAATGACAGAGAAGAGGAAATGCTTGTCACACTGTGGTTCAAATTGCAAGCGGCAGACTTCTAAGACACACATATTCAAAAGTTGGTCCCACAGGATAACAAACATTGTCAATTCCGGTGGCAATACACTTGCTGTATATGTTGCAATAAACATTTCCATGAAATTGTGCTTTGTTTCTCTAAATGGTCCTAAGGAAACTTACTTTATGGACGGCCCTTGTATATGTATTCTTTCAATGACAGTGCCATACATGTATTCCATGTTGAAGCAATAAATAAATAAATAAATAAATAAAAGCATCATGAAGAGACAGAGGTAGTTACACTGGAAAGAAAAACATAAGAACAACTATATATAATATAATATAACATAAATATCTGTGCAAGAAATAAAAACAATATTATAAGTACTAATGTGCAACATAAACATAACTGTCTAACATTTATATCATAACCTTACATGAACTAAAAGCACATAGACAAAATTATGCCTTACACAAATTCATAAACAGTAAACATAGAAAAAAAATACCAGTAGTGAGACACAGTACTATCATTTCATGCACCCATGCAGAAAAGTAAAATGTAGTCAAAAGCAGATGTGTGATAATATAAATAACAGTAAAAGAGAAAGAAGGATAAATCAATTAATTCTAAACAAAACAGGAGATACAGTGTGGCAAGAATTCCTTACCAGTACCAAGCTCGGCAAAGTAAAATGATAGAATGTATTTACTACCAGTGAAATTAAACTTTATAGCATTTAAATGGACAGGAAGCAGTTCCCCATTAAAATAATGTAAGAAATGACTGGTGAAATATAACCATAATTTTCTTCTGACCAAGCTTTCCCTAGCCCTTGAAATTATCGTAATTGTGATGACATGAGAGCCAGATAATTTTTTTTTTAAACACACCGGGTATAGCTCACAAGCAGAAGGGTTAAAGAACATTCTGCATGTAATGATAAAATGTTTTGAGAATTTACAAACGTTTACCCTATGAAAATAAATTTCTAAACTGGTTGCACAAATCTAACTCAATAAAGACGGGAACATTGAACACCCTTTTTTAACGTAGACTACAAATAGCTCAACAATGGAAAGGAAATTGCTCATTATTGTTATTTATAATAGGAACAGTTTATCAATGTTGGCATTTATTCTTCGTGTAGCAATATTGTCAATGATATTTTTCTTTGAAAAATTTTCAATAAGTGGTCCATTAATGGACCAAGTCTAGACCAACATTATTAAATTAATTTGTTTTTATGTTCGTTGCCTATTCTTCCATGAGAATATTATAGGAGAAAAATTCCTCCGACACTCCGGCTTAGCTCAGTTGGTAGAGCATTGGCGCGAATAGCCAAAGGTCCTGGGTTCAAATCCCAGTGTCGGAGGAATTTTTCTCCTATAATATTCTCATGTAATGTCTAACAGAGACAATAATCTGTGGTTCATGAAGGCTTGTGTATCTGTCTTGAATGTTAACTGTACAATAACAGTGGGAGCCCGGTCACAAAAATCACTAATTAGTGTGCCTCACAGTACTGCATATGACATAACTTATCTGTCTGTGAGGTAGACCATTAGGGCAATCAGTCATAGGAGAGAGGTTCCATCGGGTGCTGTGAATTGAACTCCGGCTTAGCTCAGTTGGTAGAGCATTGGCGCGAATAGCCAAAGATCCTGGGTTCAAATCCCAGTGTCGGAGGAATTTTTCTCCTATAATATTCTCATGTAATGTCTAACAGAGACAATAATCTGTGGTTCATGAAGGCTTGTGTATCTGGCTATTCTTCCATGTTTCAAAATAAGCCACCTAGCCACTAATATTTTGTTAGAGAGATGTTATTTAGATGTTCAGAGCTTTCCACAGTTTTAAGAATATTTTTCTAAGCATATTATTTCCAGCAAGGCCAAGGAGCCAAAGTGTTTATTCAAGAGAAAATAACAATTTAAGATTACAATTAAAAACCTTTTGCTGCCCGATACAAACAATGTGAGGAATCATTACTGGACCATGGCCTGGTGATTGAGAAATGCCTAGAACAATAACACTAATGCAGTGGTGGCTCATGTATAGGCACTGTGGAACTGCAGCAGCCCCTATTTCCATTTAATATTATCGAAAACAGTTAATATAATGAGTCCTTTTTTTCTTTCTTTATACTTGTACAATATATAATCCTTAAACTTATTGCCAGTAAGCATCCCCAGTTTATTAAAAAGATAAAAGAAAACTGTACGCCTCACAGTTTCCTGCGTGGTGTTTGACTGTTGTGTGCATTCCCACATAGAAAGGTGCACGCCGCAGCCGGTGTGCCGGCTGTGAGCGAGAGAGAGAGAGCACTGTTGCTTCCACAGTGCTGACCGCGGCATATTGGTGGAAGGAATTGTATTTTAAATTTTTTTTTTTGCTCCACATGTGTTGAGATTAATAACTATGTACCTTATTCTTGAAAATGATAAAATGTGGAATTAGAGTATTATCTTAAAATTGTAAAATTGTAAAAAATTACAAAGAAGTTGTTAAAAACCGTGGCACAACTGAATAATAAGATTAAAACTTTAAAACACTTAAGCACCACTTACGTCAAACATAAAATTAGTAGGACATGTTTCGGGAGACCTTCTCCCATCCTCGGCTACTGGTCTACTGGCGTGTCGGACTCTCGGCTGCTGGTAATACCGCCCTGCGTAAATCACCCGCTGAAGAACTCGACGGAAAAAACTAATGTATCAGGCATTTATCAAATGGAATGCGGAGATTGCCCCAAATCATATATCGGCCAAACCAAGAGGAATTTAAAAACTAGAATGGAGGAACATCTCAAGAATGTATAAAATGGGGAGATTGATAAATCATCGGTAGCATATCACTGTTGGACCGAAAGCCATCACATTAAAAAGGACATTTCATTACTGAAACGTGTTAGCAATCCAATGGACCTCAATACATGGGAAAAAATTTTTATTACAAAATATGGTAACATGGTGATGAACACTGACATCCCGCCTGTCAGCGAGGTCATCAAGCTTACGGGCCGGAAGAGAGAGGGGAAGCAGTATGCAGGGCGGTATTACCAGCAGCCGAGAGTCCGACACGCCAGTAGACCAGTAGCCGAGGATGGGAGAAGGTCTCCCGAAACATGTCCTACTAATTTTATGTTTGACGTAAGTGGTGCTTAAGTGTTTTAAAGTTTTAATCTTATTATAGAGTATTATCTTCTTTATGCAGCTATTCTATTTGATTCATTTTTTTTTATCTTTTATGAAACAGAAAAATTTAACCATGGCAGATCAAGGAGAAAATTATTGATCCTTTCACGGAAATTAAAACAAGAAGAATGAATTTCATTTTTAAACAAATAGATAAAGCTTGAACCGTAACAATTTATATGAAAGTAAGTAAGTAAGTAAGTAAGTTAAAAAAAAAGATTTTGTTCTTTTAGGGTTTTATCAAGTTTCTGATACATTTTCTTTTTATATATATTTGTTTCCTTTTACACAATTTTAAAAGAAAGGTTAAAGCTTTTCTGGAGCAGCACTCCCACTAATTTTAGCTACGAGCAGCCACTGCACTAATGATAACTTAAGAACAAAAAGATAGAAAACTCAGTGATAGTTCTTCCTAGTCTTATCTAACATTCCCAGCCTAAAAAAATTCTGACTTTTATTATACTTTTAAATACTTGGTGCAGTTATTTCTACTACTAGCAGTCAAAGTGCAGAGAACAATGAATGCAAAGGTTTGTGCTGTATGCGGGATATGTGCATGTGTAGAATGGCTCACAGGCATGCACATTTGCACAACTCACTCCATCAGTGCTCTCAGTCTGTGGAGAGATGCTGCTGTCCACCGTCTCCTGGCTGCTACCAAATGGGCGATCGCGGTAGATTGCGATGGGGCAGCAACGAAGGAATGAACGGTTGCGAAGCATATTTTTCAATGCACTTCGAAGTTTGCGGGATCCTCTTGATAGTATTTTATATCCAGTTGGTGGTTTTGGATTTGAAGTTTTCTTTTTTGAAATTCTCTCATTCTTTTTCTGTAAGACATTGAGTTGAAATTTTGTGGTGTTTTTGTTCAAAGTTAACATATTTCAAATTTTATCCCAACCTAAGGTAACAGATTTAGTGAAAATGTTCCTAATACAGTAAAACCTCCTTTATTACACTTTTCAAGGGACAGATATAAAAAAAGTGTAAAAGGCAGGAAATTGTAAATTGCAGGAAGTGTAAAAGCTGTAATGCTATATGAGAAGCGTCGATTCAAAACGCGTTTAGTCCACAAATAATGATTTTTTAGGAATGACGAAAAACTGTTTGTGGCCAAACTATCAAACGAATTTGCAATATTTTTTTGTGATTGGAATCAGTAATTAATATATAATTAAATGTATTGGGTGTGTCAAATCATTCTTTTCATTTACATCTTTTATTGAAAATTAAAGTTTCGAAAGTAACGGACTTAACGCGTTTTGACCCAACACTCTAATCATTTAAAATCATTTAAAAAGATGAAAGTTAGTATTTTATTTAAGAATTACAATCATATCTGATCGTACTAATGCAAAGTGAACTGTTGCCGAAGTACCAAATTGTCAAAATTTAAACAATTTCTGTTTTTTAAGCATGTTAAATCATGGAAAATCCATGCTCCTCTTCTTTTATTATTAACCGCTAATGACATCTGTTTCGGCATCTGGTGAATGCTGCTTTCATTAGAAGAACACCTACAACAATAGACGTCGTAAAGTTCAACGCACCACCTGTTTCCAACGTGATCGCGTCAAAAATGTGGACTCAACGTAATTTGCACCGAACCAAGTTCTGGACTGAACGCGTTTTGCATCGAACCCCGTATTTCATTCTCAATTTTAACGGTGAAAGGTTGCAATTTGAAACAAAAACGTTATGTAGTATCATGCAGAACAACTCAGAGAATGCGAATCCACAAAAAACTACATTACGATCGGAGGTGGACTTAACGCGTTTTGAACCGACACTCCTCATATATTGCAAAACTTAATACATAAAACTAAATACGGGTACCTGTGTACACTTACATTATCTATTAAAAATATGGTGCAAAATATGTTGCACAAATATTCTCACATATACATGTTGTTTTGTAATATTGAGGTTTCAAGGGTAATTAAAGAAACAGTATGTACCGGTACCATTCAAAAATTAATGTTCAATCTCAAGGTTAATTAGATTTAGGGATCTTACCAAAATTTTTCATATATTATTTTCCCTGTATCATCATATATATTAAATAAATAAATAATTGTTATGACTGTGCAATAGATTTAGACGGTATTCAAAGTTGAGACAGAGAGTCCATGCTTTTTCACAAACTGAACACGTGTTTCGATATGTGAATCAACATGACGTAGAATTTCCAACTTGTCTTGCAAAGATTCATTTTCTATTTCTTCTCCTCCATTGATACTGCCAAAAATCATGCAACACAAAAACTCCAGTGTTGCTTCAAATCACAATGAATAACTACAGTATAATAAAACGGAGTAAATCACACCCGATTAAAGAAACCTACTTCACCTGAACTAATGCAAATAGCAACTGACACTATGTCTAAGAGTTGGCAACATAGAGGAAAATTTAGTTAAGTGAAAGCAGTTTTTCACCGAAAACCAATGGTGCCAACAGGAAAATGTGTCAATGGCAGGAAATACAACTATTTAAAAGCAGTTAATAGCAGGAAAGCTATTTACTGTCGGTACAGGATAAAAGATGGGACCAGCGGAAAATGATGTAAATGGCAGGAACATAAAAAGGGGGTTTTACTGTACATACTTTTATACTATAAGAATGGATCTTTTAAAATACTTGATGCAATAACTGAATTTGAAGACCTACTAATAATTATTATTGATAGGTATGGAGTATTCTAATCATGTGTTTTCAGAATATCCAAGTGAACCATTGATTTCATGTACGGTACTTCTTTTTAATATTTAGTCTGATTCAAGGTTACTGCCATGAAAGTCCTAGTATGACAGAAAATCCTTATTTTCTATTTGCTTCTTGAGAATCATAAAGCACAGATCTAGTCCACAGTAAAATGGAAAATGGGAATCTCATAAAACAAAAATGGTAATAAGAAAATGTCTATTTCCACACTGATAACTGCATACAGTTTAAATATTCTTTAATTATAGCTAGAGATAGGAATTTTTCGATGTTTTAAAACCGAAGCAAGTGGTAAAATGTGTGAAATTTGGTGGTTTCAATTGAACTTTTCGGTACTTTCAAAACTATAGCAGATTCACGGGAAAGCATACCTTTTATGTGCTTAAACCATACATTTGAATTAACTTATACACATTTAAACCCAATCAAGACACAATATTTACAAAAGGCTAAATAATACACATTTAAACTCGATCAAGATACAATATTTACAAGGCTAAGTAAAGTTTATCCTTCAAAGAACATATCTCTAAAAAGTTCAACGTTCTCTTGTGACAAACGATGGCACCTGTCACTCAATACACTAGTGTTTGCAGAACATTTTTTTTCACAGTCTGTATTTACACATGACATCCACACAGATTTCAAGGCACATCCTAATAATCGATACAGATCCAAAGAGCTTGTAAAAGTATTATTTTTCATACTGTAGGTCGATCATGACGTCTTGCAGTAACTTTCCATACTAATTGAATCCTAATAATCGATAAAAATCCAAAGAGGTTGTAAAAACACAATATGAAGGTATGTTAGCATTCAGTAAATTTTCAATAATTTTTGCTTTCAGCCTCTTTCTTGCAAAAAAGTAAAAATTCGTGCCAAAATCGCATTTTAAAGTAAAAATTTGTGCCAAAATTGCATTTTCATTCAAAATTTGCATCAATTTGCAATTACAAAAAACATTTTTCAGGGTACTGTTGTGTATGTGCTGGTTATCATTCCTAATACAGTTCTTAATAAAAATTGTTAAATTTGCAATTGCGAAAAATTCCTATCCCTAATTATAGTTTTTATTAGCTTTTATGTTTCCCATAACTGTTCCTGGTGCACCTTTAAAAAGAATGCTAGTTTTCAAGGAGTACCAGTAATGTATAATCTCTCGTTCAAATGGATTAAATCCTTAAAATGCTCTTCCATCCTAAAATTGGCTAAAAATTTATATTCTAAAAGTTTACGGTATTCAATAACAGTCTGGTTTTGGTTTCATTACAGGCTCCTTTTGTAAATTATCTGCCATTCATTAAGTTTCATTCAATTTAGTAGCATAATTTTTTATAAAGTAAAGTATCTGTAGCCTATAATAGGCTATTTCCTATTCATGAGACTATAAGAATGACTAAAGGCTGTGTTCACCAATGCCGATAATCTATCTGATCCTGGTTTTTAGACTGAAAAGCTGCGTTATTGTCCATTTTGCATTTCACAAACTATGGTAACTTGGTTTTTTGATAATATCCGAGCTAATGCTTTACTGGTGAAATATCAGCCAGAAAAACAGGATAAACCGAGCTATTTACAACATCAAGATGGCGCGTAGGTGATTGGAACACCTGATCAACATGAGAGATGACAGTGATGAGGAATATGAAGCAGAACACAGAATAAGGCACCCTAGATGGATAAAAAAACCTACGTCAGACTGGGACATCTATGACGACAATTTCTATGCAAGATTCAAGGGGAAAACGAAATTATCTGCTATGCGCCATGCCCCCACAAACAGTGAGACATCTAGTAACCATTTATAGAACTACTAACGAGAGACAGCATGAGGGGAAACTTTCCTGTTGCTATGGCAACGTGTACATTTAGCACCTGGACGCAAGCCAATAGTCATTTTTCCTTTGCTGTTTCACACAACACCCGCCAGATGACATTGGTTTCTCTTATGAGAAATGTAAGGTTCAGACAAGTAGTAGACAAAAATCAAGCTTTTAAAAACCAAGATGACAAACTATGTGGTGAAACCCAAAAGGTTTTCTATTTGAGATAATGGCTTAATCATAGTTTTTGTTATCCTTGATACTGATAAATTTTATCCGTGTTGGTGAACACAGCCCTAAGTGGTAATTTTAAAAAGTAAGCTAGCACATAATCCAAACAATGATCCCTTTTTCATGGGGGTTTCTGTTTTAAATAGTAGCCTATATATGGAAAAGAAAGCTTTTATGCAAACTCAATTTGATGTTAAAAATTATAAAATCATTGCATCAAACTAATTAATTTAAATTGGTTCTGTCACATCTTTAACAGCAGTTTTATAAGTACCATAGTCAAAAGCGCTGGAATAATTAAAGCCTTGTTAGTATGTCAAGTGTTGTGCACATAATTCAGTGCGAAGGTTAGACAAGTTGATCTGGAACTGAAAGCTGAGTACACACAGGTAGAAAATAGTAATTAATCACCAATCCAGACCTGCCAACGACGGATGGAGAGAAAAATCCTTCAAGTATCTTTGAGAGATAAGATCAGAAATGAAGAGATACGTAGAAGAACAGGCATGTGTGATGTGGTTACAAAAGCACTAACCCAGAAATGGAAATGGGGGGGACATGTGGCACGGATGGATCAACGTAGATGGACACATCGAATGACCATGTGGGATCCACGATCAGGATGGAGACATGTAGGACGACAACGAACCAGATGGGCTGACCAGTTCAAAGTGGTAGCAGGAGGTCAGTGGTCACGAGTGGCAAAAGACAGGGAAAGTTGGAAACTACTGGGTCACCCATGACTACACATCAGAGGCTAGTGAAAGTGTGACAGTGTCAAAAATCACTCCTTAGGACTTGCTCACTTAAGGAGTTAAGTTTACTGAGCTATTCCCTGCATAGGCAGGAGGCCATGGCCCTTATGGGATGTACTCACGGCTAATTTCATTCATTCATTCATTCATTCATTCATTCATTCATTCATTCATGTATATATATATACAGCATTATGTACAAAGTAGTATCATGTGTTCTGCATAAACACCACCATTCAGCTTCCAGTCTGCTTCAGTACCAAATATACAAAAGAGATATGTCAACATTACATTGTAATAAGACTGTAGAAATACGAGGGTCATACAGAAAGTAAAGAATGATTTAGCACAACTAAATAATAATGAAAGATACCAACACATGTCTTTATTTACAAGGATACAGTACCTTACTCTTATTTCTTAACGTAATCGACATTGCTGTCAAGGCATTTATTGTAACGTGGTACCAGTTGTTCAATGCCGATGTTATACTCTTCTACCACGAAATACCTGAGCCAGGATGTTATTGCCACTTTGAGTTCTTCATTGGTTGGGAACTCTTTCCCATTAAAGTTTTGGAAACAAGTGAAAATCGCTGGGTGCCAGGTCAGGGCTGTAAGGAGTATGTCCAAAAATTTCCCACTTTAACGCCGGGTTTCCGAAACGTAAGATATCTACTAGATGGCATTATTCAATCCGTAAGCGTTTCTGAAACGTTCGATGGCGGCTTATCGTTCAATAAAACGCCCTACAAACTATCGCACCATAAATCACTAGATATCTGGCGAAACGGTAGATAAACACGCAACATGGCGGAAATGCGAAATATTTATGTTTATGTATGTTTCGTTATTATATTAGCATTTAATCTTACATTATGTTACTAGCTTGTTATGGTATTAAAATTAAAAGTAGTAATGAAGCTGACATTGGTTATTAATTTGTGTGTGAAATAATTCATAATACTGTACTAGAAAAATTGTATATTATCGGTTAGATGAACTTTGTTATAGCCTAGGCTGTATCCATCGTTTATTTGTATTAATTTCATTTTCTGTTGTAGGTTAATACTTTAAGAAAACATCGCGAATATTAATTCACATCATATTTTCTTGCTGGTCATTTTCAATGCCAGATCGTATAAGGCCTAGGTCTATACAGAAGTAAATATTCCCTGAAAGAAATACAGCAATCCTTTCAAGAAGTAGCCTACGATGATATTCAGATTCGGAAAAAAAGTAGCTTAAGTATATTAATTTTATTTTGTGATGCAACACTTTATGAAGAAAATATTGCCATTTTACAGCACGAATATTAATACATAATCATCATCTTTCTCGTCATCTTCATCCTGAGGCAATAATTAGGCCTAGAGATGTGTAAAGCAAAAAGTATTCCCTGAAAGAATTAGATCTATGACGATATTGAGTTTCGGAAAGAATCAGGCTGTCAAAGGAATGACCTATGGATAAATAGGCCATCATATTAAATAAGGAACAACTGCAAGCATGCCTTTTTCAGCGTTAAATTGCCCATCATTAGAATTGGGAACAACCATCGAAGCATTCCTTTCTGTGGTAAATTAGCTATAACTTAATTAATGTGTTACGTTTTACGCATTATGTTGTCAGATTGTGATGGGTGACATTTTTCTCTAATGCACAAGTCTCGAAATCGAAATTACCGTAGTTTATCTCACGTTTTACATTCATTTTAGCAGACAAACAGCAGACAAGGAAAAGCAGAAAGATAATTCAGCCATTTTGAATAGAATAGCAAGAAGCGCTCCGATTGGTTGCTATTCAATCACGGCCAACTTGATATTAGAGTAAGCACCGTGTCTCCATCTATTGACAAAGTGCTCAACTCATTTATCTGACATTAACTATTTCTTGAGCAAATTCGCTTTCGGAAATGGGAAGGTGTTTATCGAGTCTATATATGTATAGAACGATTAGCTGTCTAGAAGATATCTGGAGCTTTTATGCAACCGGGCCTAAAATGTTGAAGTTGTGCCTGTTCTTGAGCAGCCGGATAAGGCTGATGGTTGTAGTGCATCAAAAACACCTTTTCAGACAACTTGCCACGTCTCTTGTTTTGGATTGCGCATCATAGTGGTTGAAGAGTTGTACAGTAGGCCTCTGCGTGTATTCCTTGTCTTCTTGGCAGAAACTCCAGGATCGAGTCTTTGGCGGTAGAAGATTATACCATCACAATTAAGTTGAGAAATAGAATAAGGTACTGTATCTATGTAAATAAAGTTTTGTGTTGTTATCTTTCGTTATTATTTAATTATACCAAATGTTATTTGCTTTCTGGATGGCCCTCATATTATCAAAACAGAATATATTTAACTCATTATTGTGACATTTATGTTCTGAATCAAAACTTGATATTTAGAATACTTAGATCTTCTTTAGCTTGAATAAACAACATAAAAATTGTTACAAATTAAATACTAGGAAACCAGTAGATGTTTTACCGAACTTAACTCGCTGTAACTGAGCACTCAAATCACTTCAGTTACAGTCCCTTGTTTTCAAACTCAAATACAAAGAAAGTATATCAAAGTAGTCAGATAACACTGGAAAAAAATACATTTCTTGACATCCTTCTGTCTTTGCAATAATTTAAAAATTATGTCTGTCTGTGCCAGAGTGTTGGTCTACAGTCTAATTTTGAAATTCTCCTACCATTGAACCTGAATTATATATTGTTCTTAGGATGATCATTTTCAAGTATTTCTCAATATCTGAAAATGGTTTTATATTGTTTTTATGTAAGGCAAACTGAAGGCTGAATAGTGCAAGTTATTCACTGAAGCAAGCAGATAGAAGTAAATAAGGTAGTTGTTTGAACTCAACCGATAAAAGTAACTTACAAAATGAGAAAAATTGAAGTTATGGCACTTACATTAGAATTTGCTGATATTAATGATGGCTGCCTTTTATATTTCCTGATCATTGATCGTCTCATGGATGCATGCAGGTCTTCATGTGTGAACGAACCTCTAAATGAACCTCTCACTGAACTCCTATGGGATCCACTTCTTCGTGATGATCGCCATGATCGCCTATCAAATTCATTGTCACCCTGAAATTTAAAAAAAATGTAGGCTATAATATAGGCTGTTATAATATACACTTCAGTAACTCTTCTTAACACTTCTGTTCATTGAAAATAACTGTTGTTTCACTTGTAAATGTTATATTTACTTCATCTTCATGTCAAAGTACAGTGAACGCCGCTTAATGTAATCACAGATAATGTAATCAGTTGGGTATTGTTATCACTTTTATGAAGTCCCGTACAGATTAATACTGACATATTGAAGAAATGCTGTTTATTGTGATCAAAGATTCGGTTTATGTTATCACATTTTCCTTTTTGCGGCCTTATTTCCAAGTACTGTACGTCATTCAAAATGTTGTTTTTAAGGGGTTCGTTTTTAACACAACTGTATTGCGTTGTACTGGAGGTAGCAATACTGTTCCCAGCTCACAGGATGACCAGTTCGAGGGGGTGGCATTACCTAACTTTCGCGTTTAAGCAACAGTTAAGCTGCAGATTTTGAATTATGAAGATAACAGTGTTGACATGCAATGATGGGTAGTGTAAAATGGAAAGACTTGAACAGACAGGCATTAGATGTTCTGCTATGCTGTGTTCACAGTTCAGTAGACTTCCAAAACACTTATAACTGATTATGGAATATTGGTTAATGGACTCCTAAAGGAAAGTATAAACAATTAAAAACTTTTTACTGGTTAAAAAATAGTTGCTCCCAGTCTATTAATGTATTAGCCTGTGAGTGGTTCAATGATTCACAGTTATATTATTTTATGAATAAATAGCTTTTAATTCTGTTTTGTAGTGTATTATCTTATACAGAGTGTTACTGTATAACACCGAAATATTTTACCTGTGTATAGAGGGGACTTAGATAAGCAACTTTTATTAGGAGATTTTTGCTCTATGAATTCAATTTTTCCTGTTACAGCCTAAAATCTCCCAGGGCATTGCCGCCACTGACTTCTAGCATTAGGAAAAAAAAATGAAAAACAAAGGAACTTCGTTGTTAACACTGAAGTCAGTAGTTATGAATAAAAAAGAATAATTCAGTGACGGTCAGTCATGTGATTAGTCTGTAAATTTTGCAGATTATAAAAACTCTAAATAATGATATAGCTGTTGATGAATGGTTAAGAATCAGGTTTTTATTGATCACTAAGAAGGCATGAAGTCAATTTAATGAAAATTTTAACCCTATTTCTCTTAATTATTGACTTATGAGCACCATATTATAATGACTTTAATACCCACATTTTACATCATAGAGCAAAAATCTCCTAATAAAAGTTGCTTGTCTTTGTCCCCTCTATATACAGGTAAAATATTTCGGTGTTATTCATTAACAGCCTGTATGTGAATAAATAACCATTTAATTCCTTCGGCTACTGTTATCAATCGGTTAATATTATCAGATTAGCTGCATCCTGAAGTGATCACAATAAGCTGCGTGCACTGTATTAATATAGGACTAGTATTAAATGTTTTTACTGAACCCATATTATTTGAATTACTATTACCAAAGCAGTGATTGTGCCTAAATGTTTTCTCTTGGACCAATGTCTAACAACCAGGGAAGTTATTAACTTTTCTAAACTACCGTACTGGTACTGGTCCTAGTGTTGATGTTTTATTTTCCACTTCATTATGATTATGCAACTGAATAATATGCACGCTGAGAATAAAACCAACATAGAATTCAGTTCTCCAAAGCATTCTATTTACTTTAACGTTTGCTTTATTTTACTTATATGATTTTCAGATGTAATTGAAAGTTTAAGCTGCTTGCACTGGAGCTCTCCCCCCTTTAGCAATGCTAATTCCAAAGTCTTTCACAGGACTTTTCTGTACATATTAACCCAACTACAGTAGATTAGATTGCAGTTTTATTTAGTCCAGTTTAGTACAGTTGATTTTGGGATCCAAAATTAATTAAATAAGTTGAACGTCAAAAGGAACTTTTGGTTTGGGAGAGGATATTCATCCACAAACATAAAGAACACCTCATGGACTTCGACATTCCAATGGATTAATTTCTCATCGCCAAATGTAGCAAACTTCCCCAAGAGAGCAACACAAAAGTCCAGCCCGCAATTGGTGTTAATCTGGTGGTTATGAATGAAGATTGTCTTCGAAATTTGGTCAAATTTATACAAAAAATGAAGTGAAGTATACATGCTAGACCCACCTCAATATTATATCTTGTATAATATAACTTCTCTGTGTAAACTTCCAATATATTTTTGAACAAACTTACAGTTACACAGCAAACTTCAAAACAATATTAACTCTGCATTAGAGTGCTCCGAGTTACATATTTAGTCATATGTTAAATTTTGATCCACAGAATAAACTGCTACAATATTTAACTAAATATGATCTATATTTTATTATTGGTTGAAGCATTAATTATAACAATTTTGTGAATGTTTAATATGTTAACTAAATTGAGTTAAATTCTTGAAATTCTCTCTCATCTCTGTTCATATTTTAACAAATTGAAGTACTGCAAAGAGGAATGTAAGCTTTCTAAGAGGCATTGAGGCTGGAAAAAATCAAATTGCAGTCCCATCATTGGAATATAAATCATCTAGATTTTTACTCGAAGATTTCGGGCAAAGTACAAAATCCTAGCAAAGCCTTAACTTCTGATATATTTGAAAATATTTTAGGAGACAAATTCTTCTGGCACTGGAAGTTGAGCCCATAATCCTTGGCTTTACATGCCAATGCTTTACCAACTGAGTTAGTCCGCTTGATTTACAGTGCCAGATGGAATCCCTCACCTATGACTGATTACACTTAATGGTGTGCCTCACTGAAAGATATTTACATCATATAGAGAGAGCATTGTGAGGCACACTAATTTAGTGATTTTGTGACCAAGAATGTAATGTGCTACAGAAGCAATATTCTATGGTTTTATGAACATATATATTCATCTGATATAATTGTTCTCTGGACATCCATTTATTTACAAAAAGCATCCATGTGTGCATCAGTCATTGATTAGTAAATTTAACAATTATCTCCAAATTTTGAAATGCATCTAAATTTTCCACCTACTTTACCACTGTTCTGTTGTCAGTATTAGCTTTTATGCATGATTGTAGTACAATTTAATCATTTCATTTTGAATTTGTATGGCAGCAAGATATTCATTTTGTTCTTTTAATTATTTACATTTATTGCAGAAAACAATATAATTAAGAATAAAATATGTAATTCCTGCAATTTATGTAAAAACGATGTCAGTGTTAATAAATACTCGTATAATGCTTTAATTATTTTTCTGTTAAATAAATGATTTAAATAGAACATCTAGCAGTTGAGTAAATAATTGCAGGTAAAGCCGCACGCACCTGCTAGTATTACATATTTTAACAATTTATTCATTATTGATGATAGAAAACTTCATCTGTGGGAAATGCTGTATTTCACTTTAGGACGAAGAAGTATCCACTGCTTCATATAATTTTATAATTAAAAAAAAAAAACCTGTTAAGCATTTCAGTATGATTTATACTACCAGTTTAATTTTTTTTGAACATTATATTTATACTTTTTTTATGTTTAGATGCATTGATCAGGGATTGGTAGATGCCACATAGGAGGTTTTCTTTCATTGAAACAAATTGTTATTTAATGAAGCATTTCATTTTGCTACTTACTAAAATTGATCTTTCTGAAATCATTCTTCTCCTTAGAGGAACACGTTTGCTGTCATCTTCATCTTCGCTATCAGTTTCTGTATCAGAAGCAGCCAAAAGTTTGGCAAAGTTCAGGCCACTGCTTTGCATCTCAGCAAAAGTGCCGATGTTCTCGATTCCTCCCTTAAATAAGAAATTATAATTTATTAACATTTAGATATTATCCAAAAGGTTAATGTAATATGCAACTAATTCCCAGTAATAATGAACACACTTACTTTACTAAGAATTATTACAAGATCAGCATCTTTGATGAACTGTAATTGATGAGTAACTAATATACGTGTCTTGTGGCCAAGATATGTTTTGATGCATTCTTCAAACAGATGTTTACCCACATGGGTGTCCACAGCTGATAACGGATCATCTAGCAGATATACATCAGCACTTCGGTAAACTGCCCTATCAACACAGAAATAAATAATAAAATACATTTTCCTGGTAGCATTTTAAGAAATTGAACAACAGGTCAAAGTTTCCAAAAATTCAATTTGCTACAATTTGGATGGGGAATTTTTTTGGGGGGGAGGGGGGAGTCACAATGTAGGGAGACCCTTCTCGTGATGTGAGCAGGCTTCCATGGACAGGTGATTTTTTTTTTGTTTTTCAGCGAAGCAGGTTGACCAACATGTGGCAGTTAGGTTAGGAACGGTGATATTAGTGTTAGTGACAGGTTCTGTTAGGTTATGAACAGTGATATTTATTTAGTAGGGCATACTGAATTCTCCTGAAATTCTAGTTTAGAGGCAGTTAGGTTATGTTAGTGATATTAGTATTAGTGACGGGTTCTGTTAGGTTATGAACAGTGATATTAATTTAGTTGGGCATTCTGAATTCCCCGTTTTGTAAATGTGCAATATTGTATCTCCTGCGAGGTTACCTGTGTTTTTGAACCTATTTCCCAGAATTCTATGTGTTCAGCTGGTGTGACGTCACACCTCTAACATCCAACCACGAATTTGTTCATCGTATGGAGAAAAAAATATGGCAGAATTCATGCTACTTTTTGCTAGATTGTGTTATAAAAGAAAGTGTATAATTTAGGGCAGGTGGGTCGGACCAAATCATTCGTCCAGACAACATCTCTTCTCCAAACGAAATACTTGTGATATTAGGCGTTTTATGAAAAGAAAGTTGGTTTTTAAAGTTGGGTCCCCCCACATTGAAATTTTACCTTTTTTAAACTGGCATTTAAAATTTGACAAAAACGAGCCGCACATCTGTAGTGAGATTGAGTACAGAAATATTCACATTAACTTCACTATATTGATGTTGCGGCAAGAGAAGAAAAAGTTATTTACAATATTACAGCATTTAATGCAGACACGGGACAATATAAACTTACCTTGCAAGATTAATTCTAGCTCTTTGTCCTCCACTAAGGGATATGCCTTTTTCACCAACCAAGGTCTTGTCACCATTGCGGAACATCTCAAAATCTTTTTCCAGTGCACATACTTTGACAACTTCCTTGTATTTCTCTGCTTTGTAAGGTTGTCCAAACAATATGTTCTGCCTCACTGTTCCTACAAATAGCCATGGCTCTTGAGCTGCGTATGAGACGCTACCTCCAACAGTTACTGTGCCCGTGTGCAGTGGCAGTTCTTGCATTACAGCATGAAGTAGAGAACTCTGAAATTATACAACAGATATTAAATCATTTGATGTCAAGATTAATAGTATACTGTGATACTAGTTCTGTAAGTGGTGCTTACAGATCGAGGAAAGAGTTTGAAAAAATGAGGCGCTTGCGCAGAGTTTTTTCAATTTCCAAGATCCTTTATTCGCTTACGGCACGAGTATTGCATGGTATTTTTTGCACGATTATTTATATCAATTTCATTAAATTAATTGAGATATTAGCTGAAAATATTATGTATATACATTATTGAAGATAGATGTTATATTTCAGAAAGTGATTCACATGTGTTGGTTGTTATGGGGACTGAATATTTGTCCTGTTCAAGTTGCCACAAACTGGGGGGCCTAAAGCTTATATTGTGATGGTTTTACTTACAGCATGTGTGTTTTTTGTAATTTTTACAGCACTGAGATTTCTTTTGTTTTCATAGCAACCAGATTGCGTGTGAGAATGTCAAGTTTTCGATCCACGGCAACAATATTCGTAAGTACCACTAATTAGTTACATCATGCAAAAAAGTATTAAATGTGGTAGAAATAGGGATGTTTGGAGTTCATAAAATTGTTTCCCTGTCAATATCAAGGAAAAATAGAATTCCTCTCTGTTTCCCATAGACATTAAAATGACTACTACAATATACTAAAACTCCGTGGTACTACATCCCTGAAGGGACAAGGCCTACCACCCGACCGCTGCATCATCTACCATAGGCAGATGGCAGGATTGGGAGCATATGATCAGCATGCTGACACCCACGGCCGTTAATGGTGATTTCCATGACCAGAGCCACTACTTCTCTATCAAGTAGCTCAGTTTGAATCACGAGGTTGAGCGCACCCCGTTCCAGACCTCCCTACCTCAGAAAAATCCGAGGAGGTACCGGAAATCAAACCCGGGTCTGCGAATCTGTAGCCAGCGACAATAACCATGAGGCGGTCACTATGATATACAGTGAATATTATAGAGTTATTTTGTTTTTTTTTTATTATGAGGATCATTTCAGAAGTCATTGCAACTATTTTATATATTCTGAATAACCGCATATGCGGTTATTGTACTATATACATTTGAAAACATGGTGTACACAGTACAGGGATGCGGCCAGCAGATGATGTCTGAGTGGATTGGTGTCCAGTGGACAACACATGCAGACGTTAATATCCTAGAGACTGTTTCGAAATGGATGTCACTAAAGTTGAACAGCGAGCATAGCCTATGTAAAAATTGCATTTCTGCATGGTGTTGCATCGACGAGAGGTGGCGCGCATAGATGCATCACACACAGCTGGTGGTATTCAGTGCCTTCCTCATCATTGGTAAAGATGTATGGACGCCTTGGGGATTATTTTGAAGATTGTTAGCTTGTAAGAGTACGAGTATTACGCGTACTGTTTTGTGCATATGTAATACGAATAAAACAATCATCTCTATTTACGCATCTTTCAATATCCCTTACCCATAGTGCCTTGTATCCAGATCCCAATTTAGTACCAGCATTGCAAAGAACATTCCAACGACTTTCAATCGTATATCCTGATTTTTGTTTCCTGCATCTTTATTGACTGACAAATAATGGTTGTCATGACTTCTGAAATGACCCTCGTATTAGCGTTGCCACCTGTCCCGAATTAGGCGGGACATCCCGCATTTTAAGAATATTTTCAGCGTCCCGAATTATACCTAAGAGGGACGCATTATATTGCGGGACGCCAAATTATTCCAAAACAAAATATGAGACAGTAAATTATTCTTAGTGGCATATTTTGTGAATTTCGACTCATGATCAAGATATCGATATTGTTCCATCGCTAAAATGTATCGTGTTGGCAGCAGTGAAATCACCGTCAAAGACTCTGTGAAGGCACTTAATGTAGAATCTGATGTTAATTTGGATGAGTTACATGAGGAATTCTGCTTTAGTTCCTGGTAGCAATGCATTTGTGGATAGATTGTTCTCTTATGAATCTAAAATGGACAGAATCCAGAGACAAGTGCTCAGCTGACCTCGTAAAGAGTGAAATAATAATTTCTACAAATGTTAATAAGTACCTGTAAACACTATGTAGTGAGAGTGACACAGAACAAAGAACTATTAGAACTGCCAAATCAAAAAAGAAATACAGCTTCAAGTCGTGAATTTGCCCAGGTTTTTTTTAAATTTTTTTAAATTTATTTATTTTATTTTTTATTATCATGCTAATCTTTTCTTTTCTAATGTTAGTGTTACTGTTACACAGCTTTTTGGCTTTGTAATGAATACATTCCATCTTTCTATTACTAATACATTGTTCCAAGTACGAATTTAGGTATGAAGATCGGCGATCTGCATATATTCGATAAGTGTCCCTCCTTAGCCTTACAGAAAGGTGGCAACCCTACCTCGTATAAACAAGCTAAATTAATGTAAGTATCAGCTTGTGGTCATGGTAAAAACATTCCCTACCCACCCATCAACAATAAACTTGATTTGCAAATTGGGTGGAACTCAGTGCTTAAGTAAGATTCTATTTATGACTATATTTCCATTAAGAGGCTGTCATTAGACAAAGCATACCTGACAATAGATGATTAACATGGAAATAAAATACATACAAAGAGATACATAAAGGAACATAAATATTTAACAGGTACATAACAGATAAAGAAAAAAGCAACGCAGTCAAAATCGTAGGATATTGTTCTTCTAAAGTGCATATAAGTTAGATGACTTTTTAATGTGGCAATTGATCCGCTAATTGCAGCAATAGAGATGTTTATCAGTCTTTTTGGAAGCCAAAATGTGTGCAGAAGTCTATGAAGAAGCGAGCAATTGTACCTCTTGCACCCACCATAAAACCAATAACTTCTATTAAAGTTAGATTATATTTTTTCTTATAGAAGGGAATAGTGGGCTCGTAGATTCTACATTTCTCCATGTGAACCTCTTCGGGCTGTTTTTCATTTAACTCAGTTCTTATCGATGATATATCCAAGTATTGAGTCACGTGGTACTAAGAGAATGTCTATCCTCCGGCATGATCCACCTTCAGACAGCCCATGCACTTCTTCATACACAGCTTTATGGTTATTCTTCAATGCGCAGCAATCATGGACCTGACATTACGATGTCGATTGATTCTTAATATCTCACTGATTGAACTAGATCCCAAGACATGACCAAGTGTTTCAATCTCACTGTGGCGACACAGACAGTGGTTTCCGTCTTGAGACCTTCCAGGTATTGAAGGCACTGGACAGACATTAGCTGTAATTTTTATGGAGTTCTTCAGTTGCTACTGTTGAGATCTCCAGGCTGCCTTATCCATTTGTTGCCACACTTTCTTTTTTGCCATCTGTCAAGTAGTTGGAGAACTATTTAAGCAAACTTGATAATTATGTAAAATTAGCTGCGCTGTCTGTCACATGCTAATAAAAGCTCCATGTAGTCTAAATGTTGAATGAATTGTATTTTGGTTCAGATCTAGTGAATAGAGACTAAGTCTAACAATATGCCACTTCTGATTACATGATTAATTTGTCGACGAGAAACTGAAGAAGTTTAGAAATATATAACTGAAAACTCCAAACAAACTTTAATGTTTAAATTACAAATTGTCTTCCATTCGTAATATTGATGACATGCTCGCGTGGGAAGAGATTTAGCATACACTTTTGTTCTATGATTATTTAAGGGGATTTCGCTTCACAATTTCCAGAATACTGAAGCCAACTGTTCAGATATGTTTAAACTACCTACAAGTATGCATTAAGGACACATCATAGATGTTTGTTCCATGGACATCTTAAGTTTCACAAAATGTAACATAGACATACTCTTCAACTTTTACTTAATAATTAAGGAATCACGCACAATGTGCATTATCTTAACCTAAGACTTAACCTATTGACAAACACCCAGTCCTGAACCCGGGAAAGGGATTTTTCACTACTGAAAAATCCCCGACCCGGCCGGGAATCGAACCCGGGCCGCCGGAGTGGAAGGCAGGCGCGCTACCGACTCACCCACGACGACGCTGCTTTTACTTAGCAGAATAAAATTAGAATCTTTGTTAAAAAACAATTAAGGAGTAAGTTATAATAATAAGAAATTATGTTTCAAGCTTATTAATTATATCCTAGTTCTCGTTATGTCCAATTCAAAGTCTGTGATGATGTACATACAGACCAAACTGGAGGTTTAATGATAATTCCAACTTATGTTAACCAAAAGTAATTGTGGATGTTATCAGTTCACTCTTACCTTTCCAGAACCAACAGGTCCAATAACTGCACATAGTTTTCCTTCCGGAACTTTGAATGTGATGTTCTTTAAGCTATCAGTTTGCAGAAGAGGGTTCCATTTTGCACTGCCATTTACAATGGACACACCTTTAGCAGTTGATCCGTTCAATTTCGGCAGATTGACGTCATTTCCATCATTGTTCTTATTACTGGCTCCATTGGTGATGAAGTTAGGACTGCATTCTGCCTCCTCTTCCATCATAAGGTCCTAGACAACACAATTATTAATTTTAAAAGTATAGGTCTACTCCATTTCTAAAATTTTGTAAATTGATAACTATGTTACTTATTATACTTTAAAATTGCCATATTTCAGTAAATATTGAATACCGGTATTATATGGAAGCGCATAAGTTCGGTACAGGTACCAGTAACTTATATTAATATACCACTCAACTTCTTGGGGGGGGGGGACTTTTTCTTCATGCTTTTTGGTATGGTAAAGGAAAATGCAGCAGTTTAACAAAATAATAAAGTAACGTCTTGGACTCACATTTGGGAGGTACCAGGTTCAAATCCCATGGTTGGCCAATTTGATATGAGTTTTTTCATGGTTTCTTCATTTGTAAAGGCAAATGCCGATTTGGATAATTACATACTATGAATCATGCTCAACATTTCATCCTGTATCATATCCATTTAAATTAATGTCAGTAGAAATGTACTAAAAAAAAATACACTAATAACAGAAATAATTGGCAATCAATAGCTCCATGGCCTACCCTACTGTATACACAGATCTCGAACTCCAGATATGACCCCATAGCTAAAAGGAGCATAAACATAGATGAATGAAATAAAATAATAAGTAAAAAATAATATAAAAATAGTAATAATAACAGTAATAATAACTACAAAAATGTTAACAGAAGAGAATTTCTATTCTACTGTTCTATGCGGAAAAAAAAAAAAATTCTTTAAAATAATAATTATGATTTTGTGCTTTACCAAGTTTTGAAAAATTATAGTTAAAAAAAAAACATTCTAATGAACGTGAAGATTTGTGTTTTGGCATTGGAGGAAATCACTGAAATTTAACAAGATATATTGTAACTAGGGATGGGTCGATACCAGATTTTCTCGATACTCGATACCGATACATGATTTTTCCTCGATACTCGATACTTCGTTACTCGATATCTTCAACATTTCCAGTTTTAATAAATAGGTACATTAAAAATAAAAATTTGAGAGAACTGTGTAATACCAACTAAATTAATTAAGTCTGCATATTTAATGAGACAAAATTTAATATCATCAGTAGCCTATAATTATTTTTAAATTCTACATTAAAACTAAAATTAGTTTTTGAAACAGTCCACTTACAAGTTTTTGTTAAAAAATACTAGCATTCTCACTTAATTGCAGAATTACAAAAGTATCGAAAAAGTATCGAGCGAAATTTCTGAAGTATCGTTCGATGCCGATATCATGCAAGTATCGAGAGTATCGAGGTATCGAAAGTATCGAGGACCCATCCCTAATTGTAATATAAATTTTATATTCTTATGATGTGGGACTTTTGGGCCATTCTTTATAGTGATAGGTATAGGATACACAAATGATTTCCAACTAAATTTAAGTACAGTATTTAAGTAGCATCTGCACTGAATGATTCTTATTTCTTAATAACATACCTGCAAACGTTTTATGGATACCGCTGATTCTGCTTTGTATTCTACTGCAGATGGGAAGAAAATTGCCATAGTCTGGTTTAAATTGTTGTAAAATTGTGCCATAGAGAACACCTGAAATAGATATAAATTATTTAGTATTATTTAAATGGATGACAGCAATTTAATGTAACTGTATAAATCACATAGGAGATATTTTTCTCATATCGTAGAGATACCAAAGGCCTATGTGTCCAATCTTTAAGAGAATGAGTTTTGCCTTCTCACTGAACTAGAATATCAGTAAGTTACCCAGTTAAATTATAGCTACGAGAAGAAAAATACAAAACAAATGAATGTGGAATTTAAAACGTAGGCCAAGTGTTAGATATTTATATATTAAGGTACATTAAAAAAAGGAAAATGCAGCAGTTTAACATAATAACTAGAGCAACCCACATTATGCTTTATTTTTTTATAATTATGCTTTATATTTTTTCAAATTATGCTTTATTAGGCTTTATTTTTTTAACATAAATAATACACCAATAAACTTAAGACAAATACTGTTTATGTGTATCATACCATCAAACTGATTTGTTTTTGTGTCTAATGTTACTAGCAAGCTAGTAATGAAATGAATGAAAATTTAGTCATCCTTGTCACTGTCACTGTCACTGTCATTTGCACTCTCCTGATGAACACCACCCTCCTGAAATTGATTTTGTTTAATTGCCAGTTGTAGGTGAGACGGCAGATTTTCTTCTGTCAGACATGAGTGTTTAGAGTTCAGAATCCAATTGAGAGTAGAAAAGCTTCTCTCAACTGAAGCAGATGATGGAGGAACCATAATTTCCTTCATTGCCAGCTTACTTAGGATAGGCATCTTGGTGGAATGTTTCTGCCAGAAGGATAAGGCAGAAGTTGAAGACAAATTTTGACCATGTACCATTGCTGCATATGTTGATATTTCTTCCACTGGAACATCAATGCCAGAGAAACGTTTCAGTTCACCCGAAGTAAAAATGGAAGAAATATTCTCAGGAACAGCTATTGTTGGATCTAAATTCTGAACTTCCTTCCAGAAATTTAGAGCAGGATGACGTTCATTCATATATCCTGATATCCTGCCAATTTTTTACAAGTTGCTCCTGAACTTTGAACCATCTGAAGAATTGATGGTAGAAGAAGCCAGACCTGTGTTGCATCTTGATTATCTGATTCCAGAACCTGTATTTGATTGCAGAGTCCATCAGAAATTTTAGCTATAGCTCTGAGTTGAAGCACTAGTTCTTTATTTTCAACCAGTCGCTTTAAGTTTGTTACTGCAGCACTGCCTTCACCATCTTCCAAGTCAATCCACTGTTTCACTGCATTCAAATTCATGCAATTATGTTTCCCTGCCTTCAGCAGTGTCCCCCAACGTGTTATTACAGGAACTGGAGGTAAAACAAATGTTCCTGCTTCTTTTAGGCAGCCCAGCAATCTCTCCCTTCTGACTGGAGTTTTTGCTAAAGCAGTCTTAACAGCTGCAATGAATTCATCAGCAATTTTTAACGAAAACCTAATCTCTTCAGCACAAAGATGTAATATGTGAGCCCAACATGTAGAATGTAAAAGCTGAGGTGCAACTCCAACCAGTCGCCTGCCAGCAGAAAGCATATATATATGGTGCACTGTCTGATATTAGAACAACAAAATTGCTTCTGTGAACACCAATAAGATCTAATGTATCAAGTATTAAATTTACTATAACATCGTCATTGCAGTGTTCAACAATTTTAGTTTTCACAAGTTCAACAATTTTAGTTTTCACAAGACGGGGTTTTTCATTCACAACACCCAGTGGAGCAACAAGAATATTCACCACCTTATGGTTCTTTATAAGTTATCTGTTCTTTCATCAACTACTAGATATACAGAATTTCCCTCACATTTTGAGTTAGTTACTTGTAAGTCGTCTTCAGCACACTTTGTAAGATACCTTCTTAGAGTGGTTTCACTAGGAGCCGGCTGCATACATGTAGTTGTTGCAATCCACTGACGAAAACGTTGATTACGAAAAACATGCAATGGAATACCAGAAGAAGTGAATGCTGCCACCATTTCTTTCATATTATCGTTTGATTTCTCCATACGCTGCCATACTTGAGGTAACGTACTGTTGCGTATACTGCTAGGCCCACCTGAAGTTGAACCTTGTCCATCAATCTGTTTCTGAGATCTATGCTTAAAACTTTCCACATGTTTCTGCACAATGGATTTCTTTTTGAAATTAATGCTCTCTGAGCATAAGGAACACAACAGTTTCCCCTTTTCAGCCACAAAATTGTCTGTAGGAAACTCGCGAACCCTTTGTATCGCAGTTACATATGTTTTCGGCATGGTGGTTTTAAATAGATGTGAACCCCCTCTGATTCAGAGTGTGTACTGACCATAAAACCGTTAACTTGTACTCAATAATGGTTATTTTAATTGTTGTCCTGTTCCTCACAGAACTACAGTTATATTTTTACTTCTTAAGTTTGAAATTTCCATTGTTGAGAAACTAGCTTCTCATTGTTAATTGAGTATTTTTATAGTGCAATGAAGCAGGCATTTTATTTTCCAAGAATTGTGCTCTATTTTAAATATTATGCTTTTATGCTTCATTTTTAAAAATTATGCTTTATTGTGCTTTTAAAATTAGTTCCATCCAGACCCTTAGACTGCCAAATTTATATTCCAGGTAGCAACCACATGTCTAAAGTCCTGTTATGCTTTTTATGCTTATTATGCTTATTATGATTTTGGGTTGCTCTAATAATAATATAACTGAGTAATAATAGTAACAATAATAACAAAATTGTTAACAGCAATATTAATGATATTAATAACCACTTCTTCCAATCTAGTTTATTCCCTATAGAATTTTGAAATAATTTATATCAACAGTAAAATTATTAAGTGCCAGTATGGAACTTTATGAGATTTATGGTGGACGGGAAATGTCTGTACACTCGATAAGTTGAATATGCTTTATCCGATTTTCATGAAACTTGGTATGCACATTTATATTGTCTATGGGACAAAGCCTATTGATTTTGGACCAAATCTGTCAATCGGTACCGGAGTAACGCCTAAATTGTGAAAATATTCATGAAATGCAATTCAATTCTCATGACAACAGTATTGTTTGTAGTGTTCATATACGGCTTTGGAAGTTGCAATACACTGGGCTTTGACAAAGAAGTAAATAACATTACCCACATATTCTTTCAAGTATGCTTATAAAACTTCAGACTTTTGTTTTTCCGTAAGCCCTGCTTAATGAATTGATCTGAAGCTTAAATGAGATTATATGGTAGTTTTGTAAAATCCGCCTATATACCACAAATGTAACAATAAGCTAAAGTTTATATGAGAGAGAGGAAAATAAATGAATGAACTATGAACTTCATAGTTCATTCATTTATTTTCCTCTCTCTCATATAAACTTCAGCTTATTGTTACATTTGTGGTATATAGGCGGATTTTACAAAACTACCATATATTCGACTATACCACAGGAAAAATGAAACTAATTAATTAACTGAGATTGATTACAAAAATAACTTCTTCTCTACATATAATTGCAATCGTCACTGATTAAACAAAGTATGACATATAAAGTAAAGAATATAAGACTTCATCTAGGAGTTATGAATATAAAATAAAAGTTTTCAGATATTTGACCTATTAACTCCATCTGGCACTTTGTACACCAGTGGCGAGAGCACTATCTCCTTAACACTGCAATTTTCCTTTTTGGAACTGAACACTTGATTAAATGTAGGCCTACTTACTTTTGTTAAAGGAATTGATTAAGGGGTGAAATTAGTAGTTTTTAGAACTTGATCTTTTATTTTTACCCATTTCAATCAGTGAACAGTGGTATTAGTTTAGTAGGGCATACTGAATTCAGGTGTTACGAAAATGTGCCGTATGATATCTCCTGCAAGGTTTGTTGTGTTGGTCAACCTGTTTACCCACGTAAGATGGCCATCAGTTATATGTTAGTATCATGAATTACGTGTTTTAAGGTATGAGAATTACAGGATGTATTCTTATATACATCTTATTTCGGATATAATTATAATCCTTGCACCTAGGGAAACATTTTTAACGTTTTGTTTAGTAAGAATTAAAACTGTAATGTTAAGGAAATAGGGCTAGACCTGCCCAATTTTATTAAAAATTAAAATAATGCTATGAGTAGAGTAAAATTACTGGTACTCACTTTCTCTGGAGTAATTTCAAACCCCAACAGAACATAAGAGAGAAGAGTTGCAAACAAGGTAGATCTCTCTAGATACACCATAGAGGAAAGGTAGAAGCCACGCAAATAAAAGGAGTACGTAACTTTACTGATCTCATTCCTGAAAATAACAGATAACACTAGTTACACTTACAACACAAATGTTTGGAAATTAAACTGATGTGAAACTAACAGTAATGATTACATCAAGAATTAATGTCAATAATGCCATGATTTGTTGGGTTTTAAGCTGTATAACTGGGATGACAAGACAAGAAGCTTGGATTAAAGATGCACAGTAGCAATTTAAATTTACAGAGTAGTTTCAAAGTGGCATTCTCGCACAGATCATGATTCATGTCTCATCGGCTCAGCTATACAGCTCCAAGCTTATGACTGATTTCATCTTAAGAAGTAAAGTCAAGTGCACATGTATCTTCAGAAATGAACCTGATTTGTTAATACATTTCTTCCCCTTAATAAACCATAAAAAGAAATGCTTTCTCTTCTGTCCACAACATTACATGAGGGTTATTCGAAAAGTAAGGTCTGATCGCTGATAAAGAAAACAAAAACATTCATAAGTAAGACATTTTTATTGCAATATTTACAGAGATTCATTGGCTACTTCTCTAAATAGTCAGAACCGTTATCGAGGCATTTACCTTAGCGAGTACTAAAAATTGTATGCAAATATTGCAATAAATATTTCTTACTTAATGTTTTTGTTTTCTTTATCAGTGATCAGACCTTAATTTCCGAATAACCCTCGTATTTTGCCTAAAATCAGCACTCACTCTCTGAGGAAAGCTGCAGAGATAACATCAGGAATGGAGGGAAGCCATCAAGATGACGGCAAACGTGTCAGCAGTTTGTAGTGTACCTGGCAGGTCCCAAGGCAATAACCTCTGTCGGCGTTGCCACAGGGAGTTTGAAACCCTTGCACATGTCCTGGGAGCCTGTTCTCATGGTGAACTTATACGAAATTCTCGGCATCATACCGTACGATCCATCATTGCCAAAGCTTTAAGGGAGGTTGGGTACAATGTGTACGAAGAGGTTCATGGCATTTCCAGTGAAGGCAGCAATAGGAGGATTGACATCATAGCCTTCAGACCTTCGTCATCTGAAGGATATATACTGGACCCTACCATCAGGTTCGAGTCCCATGAACAGCAGCCAGAGGAGGTGTGTCTATCAGTGTGAGGGGTTTAATGATAGGGGCCCGAGGAACCATCCCTCTTATAATGGCCAATGTCTGCCAGAAGTTTGGCCTTCCTAAACACATTCTGGAAGACATCGCTTTGGCAGCATTGAAGGGATCTTTGGCCATATTTCGAAGCCATGCGTATGGACCATATATATAGTTTATTTTGCTTGTGTTTGCATGTGTTTTCAAGTGAAACATTATTGTTTTCCATAGTCGGGTTCATTGGTTTAAGTTTATATTTGTTTATTTCCATCTATATTTTTAATGTTTGGTACTCTTTGTCATAAGGCAGCCTGTAAGTGTTACAGGAAGAATGGAAAATAAAATAGACCTGAAGCCTGCAAAACTCTCGTGATAAATCAACACCAAGGAAAGATTGAGCCATTTCATTAGACATTGCCCACCAAGTGTGGAATGTTCATGGTAAATTTGATTCAGCAATGTTCTTCGAATACTAAATTATTGTATTTACCTGAGTATAAGCCACCCCTGAACTAAGCCATACCGTAATGAATGGAAAAAAATTAAATTAATCCCACAGTAACTTAACTCTCATTTTCATAACACATATGTAACTCATTACGTATATGAAATTTGAAATCAGGTGGCTTTGATTGCCAAAAATCAAAATGGCTATGATTTTGTAGTTATTGATGCTTGGAAGCAGGGGAACTGTCTGCAGTAGATCAACTGGCTATGTTGTGCACATTTTTACCATTACTGCCTAAAAGCACTTGAATATAGACTTAGTTCGTTGGGCTAATTCTCGGGAAAAAGTGCAGGTTATATTCACTTAAATACGGTATTATGTATGCTTCACAGTAAATTCTCTACAATTCTCTCTTAGGGTGATATCCTGTTCCCACCGCTCTGCAAAGGTATTGCTGGTGACATTTTTGTGATATTTGAAATGTTTGACCCAAATGTTAACAGCCTTATTAATAAAAGTTGCTAATACAGACAAATTCAAATCCTTCACTGATAATCCCCATGTAATTTGTAAATTAGATCTGCTTTACCTGTGAGAATTCACAAATAGCCTACGTCATGGATATGACATAATCAGGTACAAGTTTTTTACCCATGGCATTGTTGGAAGACATGTGACTGCATTCTATCAGTGTCATGAATGCCATCTATGATAGACATTAGTAACATACGTATGAAAATTTGTAGTTTCACTTATGCATTAAAATGATTTCAGAAAGCTGTAACATTAGCAGTAAATAAGAAAAGAAGACCCGCAAACAAGAAATACTGAAAAAGCAGCTAACAAAGTTTTAAAACAAATAAAGCCTAAAAATGGATAGCCTACATACTGTAGGTATATACCCGATCTTTCTGCAGTCTACATAAATATTTTTTGTTCCTTCTTCAGTAGGTAATTTGAAACCCATATCCAACACTGAAGAACAAATTTTAAAAAGGTCTTATTACTGATATGTGTTGCAAAACAGTTACTTACCGCCTAGCTTTGTCAACTAGTTTGGAAAATGGTTTCTCCCAAGCATACATTTTGATGACTTGAATTCCAGAAACTATTTCATTCATGAGTCTCATTCTTTCATCTGTCCTTACAGCAACCTTCTTCCTCAACCTAGCAATCAGTTTTCCCAAGTAAGCTGCAAAATACAAAAAGTTATTGTTAATAAGCAACACATTCCGGGTTACAAAGTGGGCAATGCTCATAGTCGTGTTATCATTGATGATGAGCTATCACCTAATAACTCACTGTAAATTCACAACAGTTTTAGGTACAGTTTGTCTTTTCTACTTTGTAGTTGAACTTTCTGTTTTTGTCATAGTAGAATCTATCATGCCGTCTGTAGCCAATAGAAATTTCATTAGGGAACGAGAAATACTTAATTTCTCAATGTAGCATTAATTGTAAAAGAAATATTGTAATGTACAGGTAGGGGGAAAAAAAAGTGGACCGACTAAAATATCTAAGTTGCGCATGCCTAGTGGCATTCACAGGATAGCAGGGAATGTATTGAAATTTGTTCTACAGTCAATAAATTGCTTGGATTGAGAAATAATTTCACATAATTTGCATTTCCGTTACATCTATTTACATTTATTTACATATCACAAGGCTCTGAAATCAGCTACAAGAGTCGGTCCGCTTTTTTATCCCTACCTGTACACTGCAGTTTTATGATTAAAGTGGTGTAATATGAACGAACATATCTTTGTATCATGTAAGTGTCTTAGGTTTATCTTTCTGAAGGAGAGAACTTTTTTTTTTTTTGTTATGAATCAAATAATAGTGTCACAAAGCCCAGAAAAGAATCGCCCAGAAACTGACAAAAGAAGGACTCGGCCAGAAAGCGCACAGAATTCGACACGTCTAGAAGAGGGGCGGGTCTCTTATTGCTGATTGGAACTGCGAGCCGATAGGCACGGTCTACTGTAAAGCACGGCACAATGAGTGGACTGGGCGTGCTCGTGGGAGAGGCCAGAGGAGGGGCCATGTACTAAGGGGTGTGACGGCACACCACGTGGGCATTCTAGACTCCACGAGGGCAGAACTTTCGAGACATCGGCTCCAGAGTATTCGTCGGGACTATATAACAGAACAGTCAGTCAGTCGAGGAGAGACAGTCCGTGAGTAGCAACGGCCAGTCAGAGGGAGTCAGTCCGCAAGGAGTGATGAGCCAGTCAGTAACAGCGGGAGAGAGTCAGCGTCAGAGTGTGAACTGGACGGAGAGCACTGGTCAGTGCGACCTCAGGTAAGTGTGACTTGAGGAGCTGAGGACCTGGACAGAGTGAACCGATCAACGCGGCCTCAAGTAACTGTGACTTGGGAAGCTGAGGAGCCAGTGACCAGAGGGGCTAGTCAACGGAGGGACCAGCGAACGGAAGACATAGTCAACGGGGAACTAGTGACCGGAGGGACTGGGGAACGAAGGCACTAGTGAACGGAAGAGCTGGTGAGCTGATCTGGACTGGACTGGGTAAGTGCTGTGACGTGGAAGTGAGCACCGAACAGAAGAGTGAACTGGAGAACATTCCGGAGTATTCTGGCTATATAGATCACTGTTATAGGAAATAAAGAAACCTCCATCCTTCAATTAGAAACTCTGTGTTCTGATTTCGAACCCCGACAAGCCCTTGTTACAATAGTTTACTATCAATTGAAGTGTTTAGTTTTATAAGGGTTTAAGTGCCAAAATCATGATTGTGTAGAAAACAAGACATAGACCCACAGAAAGACATGCCGAAGATATACCCAGCGCTATATCTTGGAATTTATTGCTACTGACATGGCTTTCCCTAGACCTTGGACCCCTTTGAAATGCATTGATCTGGGTACAAAGATCCATTTAAACATATCAGCTGAAAAATCATGATTTTTGGCACTTAGAAGACCATTATAAAACTAAACACTTCAATTAATTCCATATCATATTAATCATTTGAATGTCTATAGGAATTTTTAAAACAACCACCACCTTTCTACATCTTATATCACAAAAAAGTTTTTATTTTTTGCCATGTATTCGTTTTACACCTTTAATTTCTATTTTAATAAATAATAAATAATAAATAAAGTTATGAAACCTTCCCCAGTCCAGAGACACACTCGACTTCGTTTATATAAAACCCTTGCAAGACCTGTCCTCTGCTATGGCAGTGAAGCGTGGACTCTAAGACAATGTGACAGGAGTAGAATTACAGCCAGTGAGATGAGGTTCATGCGTAGGACAGCGGGCCACACCAAATATGATCACATCAAAAATGAAGATATTCTACAGGAACTCCACATGGATCCAATTCTAGACTACATCCAGAAATATCAGGAGGACTGGCTGCGGCATGTAAGACGGATGGCCAGAGACAGGATCCCCAGAGCAATCTTGAACTACCAACCACATGGGAAGAGATCACTTGGTCGCCCTCCAAAAAGATGGACGGAAAATTTTTTGTAGACGTAACAGTTCTTACAGGACTACTACGTGTCAGGATGATGATGATGATGATGAATTTCTATTTTAATAAAAAAAACTACAAATTACAGATGAGATGATCCTGATTTCAACTTTAACTATAGCGAGACAAGTTAAGAAGCAAGATGCGCAAAAGCACAAACAGAAGCTAGGGCATATAAGCAATCAAGTTATATGGTGCAGCACCCTCTTTTCCCCTGCTTAGCTATCCTACAAGCCGGCCAGTGGCCCACGTGTTTCTCAGTCTCATTAGTATCAATTGCTCGAGGTGAGAGTAAAAGAATTAGCACTAGAATCTCAGGAAACTGCAAATATTATACAAATAAATGTAGGAAGTCTCACAGTTGGGCATATTTGCTCGTTGGTAGATCAATCGCTCTGTGGTAGGAGTAGAGAGGAGGAACGGAGTAGAACTAAAGGCTTGGTCGATGCACAGCCTGAATATTCTTACACTTGTTATTTAACTTGGTGCACAACACAGATTAGGTAAGTTTTAAATGTAAAAAAAAGTATCTATTTATCTAATGCAATTCCTACGATTTTTCATAGGAATTGCATTAGATAAATGGATAATAATAATAAATGGCCTTTCTAAAAAGTGATTTTTTTTACACGATTCTGTCCAGAAATCTAAAATTAAACATTTATAAAACAATCATCCTGCCAGTTAAGTTATATGGATGTGAGATATGGACGCTTACTCTTCGGGAAGAACATGTTCTGAGAGTGTTTGAAAACAGGGTGCTTAGGAAAATATTTGGGCCTAAGAGAGATGAAAATGGGGACTGGAGAAAACTCCATAATGCTTCATGACCTTTACTCTTCAGCAGATATAGTAAGGGTAATTAATTCACGAAGGATGAAATGGGCTGGACATGTTGTGCGCATGGTGAGGAAAGACATATCTAAAAAATATTGACTGGGAGACCTAAAGGAAAGACCTAGACGTAGGTGGGAGAACAATATTAGGATGGATTTAAGGGAAGTAGGGTTTGCAAGGGATGACTGAATCTATTAGCACAGAAAAGGGTTGAATGGTGGGCTCAGGTAAACGTGGCAATAAACCTTCGGGTTCCATAAAATAGATAATATTCCTATAGCTTACTTACGAATTGTCTATTGCCATTGAGTAAGTAAGTATTTATCTAATGCAATTTGTTAAACAATGATTAAAAACCCTGCCCTAGAAAGGAAGAATATCACATGAAATATCAGACCGGAATGTGTTACGACTCTCCATGGAATGAATGTAACATTCTATACTACTTACTCTGAACTGGTAGAGTCTGCAGAAAAATGAAAAGAACTCCCACAAGTGCAGATGGTCCCACCATTGTCCACAGGAAGTAAGTGATGACGATAGCCTGCAGTGGTGTTACAATCAGGAAGCCGATGACTTGTGGTGCATAATCAAATCGGCACACATCATTAGACAAGAGGTTAACTACACGGCCAGTAGCCGTCTGATCCGTGCTTGTTTTGCTCAGACGAAGTAGCTGCAAAAACAGAAGAATAACATGTTTGAAACTGTATGCTTGACTTCTGCTGTAAAGTTTACTCCATTTTAGAACTCTATGACACACATTAATAATATCTGTGTTAGATTGTCTTGCGTGATATATTTATTGAGACACCTGAAATGTCTTATACCATACAATTACTTGAAGAACACTTTCTTTTTAACAGCATACTGGTTTATGGGGCAATAGAGTCGCCACAGCTAAGATTCTATGACTTCAGAAGGAAACTATTAGGATTTTATCAGGATCCTGTTATGATGCTCATTGTAGACTCCCCTTCATAGATCAGAAAATTTTGACTGTTTTTAACATTTATATATATCACTGTCTACTATACATTAAAAAGAAACTAAACATTTATCAAACTAGATTAGAGCTTATTAATTACACATGTTGTTGCTAACGACAAAGAATAAAAAATCAAGAAAAGATAGGGGTTCAAAATAGCATGTTTAAGAATTAAGCATTTCTGAACATATTTTAACCCTTACCTTTCTATAAATGAGTGAACAGCAGGCTACTCGAACCTGCATGCCGACCATGGCAGTCATGTGGTTGTAATGGTGATCGAAAGCTAATCTGATGAAAATCACCGCAATCATCGCTCCACCATATATTCTGGCTGTGTAGGCATCTATGTCATTTTGGGGACTGAAGTAATGTATTACTCTGCCCATTAGCAATGTTTGAGAAACTCTGAAATAATAAGCAAACAGGTTTTCACTATTAATAGAAGATATAAAAGTACTAAAATTTAAGTATGCACTTTCACTATCCCCAGGGCTTTAGTTGGGTTGGCATTCACCGGTAATTGTAGGTTTGTCTGAAAGAGTACTAAAGTTCTGAAACATGCAATATGCACCTGATCTTTCACTGTTTGGTTGTTTGTTTGGGCTATTTACTGTATGTTTTATATTGACCAATAACGTTTAGCAATTCCTTGGAAATAGACCAATCACAATCGTTAATCTTATAATATCCTTCCTCAGATCGCAAGGATGCAACTTTATCTGATAAAATGTCAGCTCATTACTGGACACGTAAGGCATCAACATGCAGTGATTATTATGTCACATACTGCCATTCAGCAGAATGAAAACACATTATTTTATACAACATAACTTGTTTGGAAATTGCAATATAATATAAATGTATATTGATTAAAAACACAAATTTGATCAGTGTAAGCCAGTTCATGTGCTTTTATACTGTTCTGCTATTAGCTTACCTGAATTAGGTTAACTATGCCTTATATGCACCGTTGGTATCATTGGTCACAATGTGTTAACTCGAATCGATTCATAGTATGATGTGCACTTGCAGCCATTAGTTTCATTTTTATATAACAAAGCACGAAAGTAATTATTATTTGTATAATTTGTTAAATTTTTGTTCATGGAATAGCCTTAATACTCGTAAATGAGATAAATTCACTCCTGCTGCACAGTTGCGAATCTATCGATAAACTCATAGACTCTCGTGGGATTACCTCATTAGGCCTATGGAAAGTGAGATAAAATATGCTAAGGTATATGGAAAATATGTATATTATTGCTCACTTATTTAACAGGATTCAATGAGACCATAATCCATCCAAATAGCTAGGGCATATAAGCAATCAAGTTATATGTTTAACTAATATAGGCCATGTATATGTAATATTCCTGACCATAAGCAAGTATCTGAAGCCATAAGTTATGGGTAAACAATAAGTTAGTTTAAATACATGCAATAAGACAGAAATGCCTGCAAATGGCCAGGCACATAAAGAGTCAAATAAATGGCTGGCATAAAGCCTCCAACATAAACCAAGTATGTCCAGTAATATATCTGAACAATACATTAATTTTATGGCATAGAAAAATAATGCTCTCAAATAGACAAGCACAAACGTCAACTTACATAGTGAAATGGCATTAGGTCTACATACTATTAATCAAATGTGGCAATTAATATATCTGAAAGATAACACTACCCTGCATCATTTTGTGGTAAAGCATTTAGTGATTTTAACTAAATAAGGTCTCCTGATTTCAGAAATGTCACAATTTTTTTTTTTTGTATCACATCTAGTTTTTGTGTTTGTTTTCTGAAAATATGTCATGGAGAATGAAACTTTAAGGTCTGGGTAGACTTTCTAGGGGGCTTATAGTAGCTAAACGGTAAGTCATATAAAAAAACTGATTGCACCAGCAGTAACGGATTTTGAGATATCTACAGGTTTGTTCTTATGATTTTTTGTCGTATCTCCATTGGTTATCCCTTAGATTGAGTTAGATTTTTCGTATTGTTAAGTAAGTTTTGTATAATTTTCTCACATTACATAATATTTGACAGACATAGGGCAGATAGAATCAAAATTTGGCAGGAATATTGGCACATACAACAACAATAAGCATGCAAAATTGGATGTTTCTAGCTGCCCTATAAATAAAGAAAAACTTGTTGGATAGCCATAACGTAATTCACATCTAGGATAGTCTAATCTTCCACTTATTAACACTGATATTTATTCACTTCCAGATGAGCTAGAAACTTTAAATTTGGCAAACGTATAGATTTTAGCTTATAACCAATGGGAAAATTCCAAAAAGTTGAAATCTTTAATATTTTCCCCTCCAAAATAAACTCTGATATTTTTTCACTGCTTACTTGCACGGCTTCAGATGATTTGACAAAAATAAATTTATTTGGCCTGCACTCACAAAAAATAGTAGAATACATATGTCTTGCACTGTTTAAAAATATTATTTTATTTTTCTATGTAAATATTATCAAAATTATCCTATTTTTCTGTACTTCTTATCCTATAGGCTAGTCTATGCAATTACTTATATCTTTCATTTAGATGTATCTATTGTAAGAAAACATGACGTGATACATAGAAACAGTCAACAGATTCCTATTCAGTGACCAAAAATTACCGTAGATCACCTATCACACCACTTGCAGAAAAAAAAAAGTTTCAAAATGTAGCATCAAAAGGTGCATACTTATTTTATTATACAAAATGTCAAAATAACATTTTTACAATTGTCAATTAACTAGATGTGATAGAGAAAAACGAAGTGCAATTTCGAATTCAGCACAGCATAGTTAATCAAACACACTTATTTTCGTTTTTACTGCAGAAATTTTTGTCCATTTTCCGGCTGGTGTAATTTAATTTTAATGCAAAAAGAGAATAAAGCCTTCAAGATAAGCACATTAATCAATTTCTACAGTGAACTTGGATTAGGCCTACACATAATTTTCTATAACATTAATAAAATATGATAAATAATACTCGTAGTCTGAGTGACAATTTTTACTTAATAAATTACCAAAGTAAAAATAGCAAAATTATCCTTGCCAACGGTACAATTAGTAGTCATTACATCAATTAGGCCTACCTGAGAATGACACCCTAAGTATGGCTAGGAAATAATTACCAAAATATTTTTCAGCTACATGAGATATCTGAATTAGGCAGGCCAATTATGATGGTTATTGGAAGTTAATAAATGGTGCATTCAACAATTATCCCTCCTTTTAAGGCCCGAAGATCCTGACAAATCAATCAGATCAATACAACATATAGGTAATAAGAAGTCCTGTCCAAAATTATTTATTAAAAACTAACACATGGGCTTAACCACCGTCAAGCATACAGAAACCCTAGCGCCAAACATCTGTGACTCTAAGAAAACAGAGCCCACCAAAATTGATAATGGCGGCAGACTAAAATATCTAAGTTGCTGATATGAGCGGGATAGCAGGGAATGTATTGAAATTTGTTCTAGTGTCGACTGTCGAAACCCAGAATATGGTTTCTAATCGTATTGTTTTATAACTGAATACATTAATTATTAATATTATTATAAAATACTAACACAAATTATATTATATTCAGCTACAAGAGTCGGTCTGCTTTTTTTTTCTCTACCTGTACAAGACAGACAAATAATATGATGGTTGCTAAAAATAAACTCGTTTCTTTAAATTTGTAGGCCTACTTATCCCCCTATTATCATTGTACTTGTCCCCCCTATTATTATCATATATATGGCAACCCGAAACAGTTTCATATAAAGATAATGATAAAGATTAAGTGAAATGACCTGAAAGTGAAAAAAAAATTGTTGCTGTGAAAAGTGCAATAGATATCCCTGAATGCTCCTGTTATAAAACAAAAATGACTGCAGAACAACTCCCCTTTTAACCAGTGTGGAACATTTTTAAAAGAGCTAGGTAAGTATAGTAGCGGTAGTTTTAATTTCCCAACTGAAGCCCTGATCACTCCTGTATTATGTAGGCTTACTATCTGTCAAGAACATTTGATAACGGTGCATTTAGAAAGTGCTGCAAATAGCATTATTCACAAATTTAATTATGAAATAATAATTTGTTTACTGTATTTTATCTTTCTGAAAGCTGTAAATTTTTTGGTTATTTAATCAATCACTATAATATAATATTTGTTAATTACACCAATACTCACTGTTACTTTTTAGTAAGTATAGTTACTATTGTAATTAGACCAATAATTAGGTTAGCCTATAATTTATTAGGCCTGTATAACTTACCTGACTACTAGGTAACAAATGAGGCTCATGATGAAGCAGATTAAATATTTTCTCCAGAATGTTTTTATCAGTGCCTTCTGGAGACAGGGCTCCCGATTGTGTTTCTTAGACATAATTAACTCATTTTTCCAATTTCTGAAAGAAAACAGAGAAAAATATATAACAACAGCAAAGAATCAAATATCTGCAGGGAGTTAAAGTAGCCTATAGGCCTATATATCGCTATGGATTCTTTTAGAAGGTGCAGTTCAAAGGCATAAAGAAGAATAAAATAATAACAATAATGTTAATTAAAATACAGAATACATGTATGTTAGGGTTGCCACCTTTCTGTATGGCTAAGGAGGGACACTTATCGAATATATGTAGATCGCCGATCTTCATACCTAAATTCGTACTTGGAACAATTTATTAATAATAGAAAGATGGAATATATTCATTACAAAGACAAAAAGCTGTGTAACAGTAACACTAACATTAGAAAAGAAAAGATTAGCATGATAATAAAAAACACCTGGGCAAATTCACGACTTGATGCTGTATTTCTTGTTTGATTTGGCAGCTTCTAATAATTCTTTCATCTGTGTCACTCTCACTATATAGTATTTACAGGTATCTATAACATTTGTAGAAATTATTATTTCACTCTTTATGAGGTCAGCTGAGCACTTGTCTCTGGATTCTGTCCATTTTAGATTCATGAGAGGACAATCTATCCACAAATGCATTGCTATCAGGAACTAAAGCAGAATTCCTCATATAACTCATCCAAATTAACATCAGATTCTACATTAAGTGCCTTCACAGAGTCTTTGACGGTGATTTCACTGCTGCCAACACGATACATTTTAGCGATGGAACAATAGCCTATCGATATCTTCACCATGAGTCAAAATTCACAAAATATGCCACCAAGAATTTCTGTCTCATATTTTGTTTTGGAATAAATTGGCGTCCCGCAATATAATGCGTCCCTCTTAGGCATAATTCGGGATGCTGAAAATGTTCTTAAAATGCGGGATGTCCCGCCTAATTCGGGACAGGTGGCAACGCTATGTATGTACATATAAAACATATATTTTGTTGAACATGGTCAACTCAAAACAGTCTCCCACACTCAAGGTAGTTAGCCTTATGCACTGGATGCCTATATCCCCAAGATTGCTCCTGGTACTCATTTCTGTTAGAGGCTGAAGTCACTCCAGATTCATAGTGCCACCAGATGGATTAGATCAATTGGAAAATCCTAACGACCTCATAGGGATCAAACCCATGACCGTGGCCGTCCAGAAGGGGGAGCAGTGCCCCCACTGAAAATTTTGTTTACACATAAATCTCTAAACTAAATGACTATAAGCAACTAAGAGGCTTAAATTTACACATTCTGTAATTGGAGTTTTTTGAGCAAAAACGAGTTGACCACCTTATATATGAGCACGTCAGGGGCATATCCAAGATTTTTTTTCGGGAGGGGCTATAAGTCTAACATTATTATCGCTAGGGCCCAGAAGTTTATGAAAATCATATTTTTAATAATGCAATCTATTACATGCTAGTGTTGAAATGTACAAGGTATCAAAGAAATAAGGAATTGATGGTTTAATTTTGCATATTTTGTTAGTTTTCCAATAATGCATCATATTTGATCGATAATAAAATATTTGTGCATATTTAACCAATTTGTCACATTTCTATCAGCATATTATGTTAGATTTTATCTCTGTTACCGGTAATTCAAACATTTTCAGCTATTTGGCTCAGTGAATGTTCTGAGTACTGAATTTGTTGATAGTACATAGCATAATTTTTTTGGAACCGATTGTATGATATTAAATCAACATTTCATTTAATTTACTAAAATTTATTGCAATAACTTTGTTTTATATTTAATTTTTATTATGTAATTGATACAACTTATACTATTTTTTTTTTTAATTATATCATTCAGCCAACAACAGAATGTCAAGTATTAAAATTACTTAAATGATAGAGAATACTTCATTTTTCCATAGCATATTTTACAAATTTTAGGTAAAAATTCAATATAAGCCTGAATTTTGTATAGCCTATACTTAGACAAACCAGTAACGGAATTTCTATTTCACGATTTGTCTTATGCATTTCATAATTCAGGATGTGCAAATAAACTGTCTACTATCTACCAATTTAAAATGTCCTTAGGCGCAAAGTATTAGCATAACTTAATGTTTCGGGGATGGGGGCCGCATCCCCCACTAGCTCTCAGGGAAAGGAAAAGATGTATAATAATAATTTAGTCAGGACAGTTATTTATAAGTGAATAGAGACATCAAAGGTTTGCAGAAGTATTACCAAATCGACAACATGGAAGCAGTATCCACAGTGGATTAGGGGTCCAGACCCCTAAAACTCAAAATCAAAATTTTTTTTTATTAGAAAATTATTGAATTAAACAAGTTTTGTTGGTGTGTCAAGTATGATATAGCAATTATTTTGTTTTCATAACATAATGAGTAGGCTATTATTTCCATTGTTCCATGTGTTATTTAACTTAACTTTTCTTATAAATAGTAATAGGCTTAAGTGTTATAACGTAGGTAATGATTTCTTGTTTAAGTTGGCATGTCTTTACCATGTCTTTACCAAAAAAAATTTGCTAACTAATTTTTCAGTGCTAAAGTAGCATAAAATGTGATTTTCGTTAGTTCAATATTTAAAAATTTTTCGGAGGGTATTCCATATCCCCAAACCCCCCAGCACTTTAAATTATTTTCTGGCTATGTCATTGTTGCACTTATTATATTATTAATATAATATTACAAAGTGACCCAAGAGGTTAAAGTGATAAAAAAATTATTTAAAAAAATTGGCCCCCTCTAGAAAATATCATATGGGCGCCCTTGACTTAGCCTACTTCCACTAAACTTGAAATCATGTCTAGCCAACATTTTACTGAAATGAAGGTAAGGTAAAGAAAGTATCACATTTTATATGAATATTTAGTACCCGTGAAATTGTAAAGGATAGAAAAAGTAATGTGAGTGTACTAGATCAGATTTTTTCTTTGTATCCATAGTCATAGGTCCAGCTGCAGTATATCAAGGATGTGGATGATGATGATGATGATAATAATAAGGAAAAAAAAAATAATAATAATAACAACAACAATAATAATAAAGTGATTGTAGTGCTAGTAGCTTAGTGATGATGTTGGTGGCAGCAGTTGATTCATTTGCCCCCCCCCCTCCCCCTTTGACATAATTTCTGCAGATAAGTTACCCATGCCCATTACCTTCTGATTTGTAGCGCAGTGCCTCAACCAACTCCACCATGGTGTACCCAATTTCTTAGACAGTATAGATGGAATTAGATGGAAGTATAGTATGACACTAACAATTCTGCTCCTAAGTAATCAGGCTTGTACAGTTTCAATCTGTGCCCTTTACTAGTGAGTTATTCTTTCCTCTTGTATCATGATATTGTAAAGCAGAATTGGTAGGGATTGACTTTTCATTAGAGAGAGGTAGATAGGCAACAAGTTTTGATCGATAATGAATAACAATATTTCCCTGATATTCAGTACCATACTTGATACTCCGATACATTCAATCTTGAAATAAAATGGTAAATACAAATTTATATAAGAGGGTCATCCACGAAGTAAGTTTCCATAGGGCCATTTACACAAACAAAACAACATTTCATGGAAATATTTATTGCAACAGACATAGGAAGTGTTCAGCTATTTTTCAACATATTCCCAACAGGAATTGAGACATTTGTTATCCCATGGGACCAACTTTTGAATACTTGTGTTGTAGAAGTCTGCCACCTGAGATTTGAACCATTGTGTGATAACCTTCTCCATTTCTCTGTTAATCTCTACCATTCACTGTCATTTCTTGAGGGATAGGAAAACATGAAAATCTCTGGGTGTGCGGTCTGAGCTGTAGATTGGAAAATTTCAACAAGTTCTTACAAGTCTTCTGAAAACGTTCAGCTAGGAGATGTTTCAACATCCACCCTACAGTCCCTACCTCACTCCCAGTGATTTCCATCATTTCCTAAACCTCAATAAATGACAGAGAATGACAAAGAATGACAGAGAAATGGAGGTGGTTGTCACACAGTGGTTCAAATCCCAGGTGGCAGACTTCTATGACCCAGGGATACAAAAGTTGGTCCCCCAGTATGACAAATGTCTGAATTCTGGTGGTCAATGTGTTGAAAAATAGCTCAGCATATATTGTATCTGTTACAATAAATGTTTCCATTAAATTTTACTTTGTTTCCGTTATTGGCCTGTGTGAAAGTTACTTTTATGGACATGCCATGTATACAAAATTTATTCATGTAATTTCCATGAGGCTAAGAAAATTCTCATACAGATACTGTGAGACTTATTGTAGGTTTTACATTTATACGGTACCTATACCTGAAGCAATAATAATTAGGATACTTTCTTTTCAACTATAGTAATGTCAAAACATGAGATATAACATTAATTTTATAGCATTCTAGATCTGTGTGGTCAACCTCCATGAAAGACAGACAGTCTATTAATAAATCTTTACTAGTATCATCCCAAATTATGCATAAGCGATGACTTTTATGACTTAGGTGTTCTGTAAACACTTCAAGAAATAAGATTTAACATAAAACACACAAAATATGCAGAAATGTATCTGTTGATTATCACGGTACGGCACCAGTATGATTTGAAAACATTAACACCCAGAGGCGTATTTATTGATAAGAGGATTTTGGCTACTGCAGTGTGTCCAGCTGAAAAGTTTTAAAATAAAGGACAGACACACCGAGTGAAAAGGGGATGTGGGGGAGGGGGATGCTAAATGCAACACATTATACTAATATGCCGTTAATAACAATATGGTACAGTTTAGAGTTTGTTTTTGTCACTGCTTTCATCTGTAGTAACTGAAAACGGACCTTGAATAAGAGTCTGAACAACCTGAAAACCTGCAGAGTTCTTTGGAGGAAAAGTTCAGCTTAAATTTAAGTTTTTTAACGTATTATCTATTAAATAAAGGAAATAGTATATTCTTTTTTCAAAATGGCCTCCTCTTCACCCCTCAAACCCATTTCGTTCCACAGTTTTAATTCTTTACTTTTTATTTTTATAAGTCTATTTTCTACATTTATAATTGATTGTAGCCTACACATTATTGATTGTACTCTCTGCATGTTTTCAGCTTAAATCTGTGTTTAGACATGTTAAAGAAAGAAAATGCTTTTTTTTTTTTTTTTTTTTTTTAAATGGCCTCTTGATAGGCTATATGTATATAAATTGAATACATTATGTAAAACGTTCAAGGTACAAAAAAACAACATATATATCATGGTCTACAAGTATGAAAGAAAGAACATTTACATTGCAAGTTGGTTAAATAATTCTGGAAACTGTTCTCAACTTGCTGAAAAAAAGGACAGCACTTAAAAAAAGGACTTTTTTAATAGTCACTATTTTAAAGGACTGTTGGACACACTGCTACTGGGTGCATGGCGAGGAAAATGAAAGATACTGTTGACAAACTTTAGACCAAGCTAATACATGTTACATGCCTTTCTATTATGTGAAGAAAGCCACAAGTTGGAATTTAATAGGTTAATATTATTATCTGTTGCATATAGTACTGAAAGAAGTTGACTTACTCTTCCAACAGATCTCCCAAGGCATTGGTCTTGTCCTCATCTAGAACACTGTAAAGGTCTGATTCTTCTAAATCCTTTCTGTATCCTTTTGAAAATATGCCTCGTGTCCAACTAAAACACAAACAAACAAGAATAATCAAATACAGTTCATGTGTGCTGGTTTCAAGTATTCAACCTTAGGCCTACACTTTGTATTAAAAGTCATAATAGTTCATTAAGCAATCATAGTTTAATTATACAGGTCAGATTAAAAAAATAGGGGACAAAGACTGATGCATTTCTTTTAAAGTAACCATGTGAAGAGAATGTGATTAACCCACCAGTGTACAGGTAGGGTTCATGGGGCTTATGCACTTTTATTTCCATTGTTTCCTCATAGGTGGTACCTGTAGTAGCTGTTCACCTATGTCCTATGCCAATGATGGGAAGTAATTGAGTAAAAGTAATCGGATTACAGTAACAATTCCTTTTTTGGTCTCATTTACTTGAATTCAATACTTTTTACAAAATGTAATTTCTACTTGTAATTTACTTCTGCAAATAAAATAGTAATTGTTACAATTTAGTAGCTGGTAGTATTAGTATCATTCTCGCTTGCTATATTGTCATCATTACTGTTTTTGCAACTAATATCCAAATTAGAGTTAATATTAACAAAAAGTTACTCAATGCTTCTGAAAATATTCTCATTGATGTGATTTTTTGTTTGTTCATTAATAATTTTTGCTTGTGCCCAAAACAAACCAAAAACAAGGAATTTTTAGGTACTGCCATTTTGTAAAGTAATTGTAAATGTAATTTTACTGATTACTAATAAAAATCACGAAAAATTACCATATGTAGTAAGTGGATATGCCCTCCTTCTCACAACGTTTCACCCAGTTCCTCATGGGCTTCGTCAGGTGTCATGGTAGTTTTTCGTGATTTTTATTAGTTTTTACCCAAGTGGAAAGATTTAGGTCCCCCAACAGAATGTTTACTGATTACTTTTTGAAAAAGTAATTTGTAATTGCAATTAAGTAAAATGTCTCTCAGGTAATTGTAATTCAGCCCAATTACTTTCTTTTTATACTCTTCCCATCACTGTCCTATGCTAACTTCCTATGTTCAATAGTTGTGAAAAAAGTTGGTGTTTTGCAATCTGTAAACTTTGTTGCAACATATTGCTTTGTGGCTCTCCACAGGTAATTTTGTTGTTTCTCAAATATGACTTTACTGCAGTTTTTCACTTATTAAATTTATAAAGGACTATTCCACTTATATGCCACATGTTTGATATGATTCCTCGGATATAGACCAATCACGATTGTTTACCTTATAATATCCTTCCTCTGATCGCAAGGATGCAATTTTATCTGGTAAAATGTCAGCTCATTACTGGACATGTAAGGCAACAATGTGCAATGATTAATACGTCATACGCTGCCGTTGAGAACAGTAAAAACACATTATTTTATATGTAAGAGCGTAGGTTTTCCTGGCGAAGAATCTGAGTGAAAGTTTCAAGGGTGTTGAAAATGGAGGCAGCGTGTGTGTGAGAAAAAAAAAAAAAAAGGGGGGGGGGGCTTTCGAAATGTCAGGAGAAATTCACTTCCACACCTGGCTGACCACCTGAGAAACTTTCACTCACATTATTTTATACGTACATCATAACTTGTTTGGAAATTGAAATAATATAAAAGTCAATTGATTAAAAACACAATTTCAATTCGGAGCAAGCCAGTTTGTGTGCTTTTATAGCTTTTTGATTTAAGCAACTACCATGACGCCCTCAATCTTGTGATGCGCACTATTGGTAACAATGGGAAGTCGGATTGATTCATCGAATCAATTCATGGACTGTTCATTCATCTAGTAAGCTGCAATCTTACGGCTGACAGAATATTGACAACATCATCATCATCCTATCATGTATTAGGCCTAGGGGTCCGTTACGGTCTCAATCCATCGTTTAAGGGGTCTGCCCAATGATCTCTTGCCTGATGGTTGGTAATTTAGAATTTGACGGGGTATTCTTGTTCGGCTCATTCTTCTTACGTGGGATATCCAGTTGTTTCTATATTTTTGTATATAGTCCATGATTGGTTCTGCTTGTAATTCTTTCATAATATCATAGTTTCTTTTGTGATCCGTTCTTGACAACAAAGTAAGAAAATAATAATTATTTAAACAAAATTCTCTTATATGTTTTATTCAATGAATAATCTTAACAAATCAAACTCTAGATTACCTATGATAAATTATGAATTTTTATCATGGGAATTTTCCTTCATTTTTCTGATGTTGGCGTAAACAATTTACTTTTTATAGGTGTAGAAGAAAATGATGTAGACTTAACTGAATGAGTTGCATGATTTATATGAAATAGTGGTACTGAGAATTTCAGAGTAAACTTTACTAAAAAATTTTCCAGACCTCTACAAGTAGGCCTACTACTAAATCAACATTATAATGTACAAGGCTAATTTGTAACAGTGTTCCTAATAGAATGTATTATATTGGTACATAAAAGTCAAAATAACAATCTAGAGAATATGATTTCTTGAAAATGGGCCTGTAATACCCAACCCATAAACCCATGAAATTATTTTTTGCCCATGCAGGGGTAAAGTTATGTACAGAAAATCTTTCCAAGTTACTTGAATTATAAAAATTCATAATCTTTCAGTGTGGAATGTATTTATAAAGCAAATTTATCCAATTGGTACCTATTACATGATTATTGTTCTATTACACAGTTCAACTTGCAATAGGATGGGGAGACTAACACAATCTTCACTCCTGCCATTGATATTAAAGAATTAGAAAGGTACATTTAAAAAATTTATTACCCAACTCATCATATATCCAAAGAATTTAACACATAGGAAATAAAACAAATTTATTAATATGCTTCAAGGTATCAAAATCTTATAACAAAGTCTTAGAAGCTATGAAACCAATGATTATGGTTTTGCTACAGGAAGACACACAATTTCTTGCTCACTTGTTAAAATAAAATACATTACCTGTGATAAAAAAGGTTGGTAAAATAGCATCTGAAAAAAAAAACTTTCTTCTCATAAAACACCTAATCACAAGTATTTTGTTATAGATAGTCCTCTGGAGAGGAGATTTTGCCTCGACAAATAATTTGATCCAACCCGCCCATCCTAAACGTTACACTTTCTTTTATAAGTAGCGTGAATTTCTCCATATTTTTATCTCCGTATGATGAAGAAATTCATGATGTCATGCCAAGAGTACACATAGAATTCTGGGAAACAGGTTCACCAACACAACGAACCTTGCAGGCAATACAATGTTGCACATCAATTACAAAATGGGAGAATTCAGAATGCCCTACTAAATCAATATCACTGTTCATAACCTAACAGAACCTCTCACTAATGATATCTGATAAGCAATGTACAAGAAGCATCGTGTTAGTTAACCTGCCTGGCTGAGAAACAAGAAAACATCACCCGTCCATGGAAACCTGTGCACATAGCGAAATGGGCCCCCTACATTGCAACTTTGCCAAAAGATCTAAGGTACAGCCAGGGTTCGAATTCACAAGGAGGATGGGGGGATTTCCCCCGGTTGTAAAAAAAATTTCCTTGACTCATCAAATAAAAATTCCTGCCTTGCCAGGAAAACTTTTTCTACATTTCATAAACTTCAGTTTAAAATTCCAATGTAGTTACCGAAAAAATGCACTTACCGTATGTGACAGAAGCTTAGAGGAAATTGGGTAAAAAATGGAAAACGGATACACTTACACAATGTGCACGTGTGAAAGGGTAAAAAAGCTTCTTCATTGCGATAAGTAGTGACAGCTAAAATCTAGGTCAGTGACAGGATGTGTTAGGTAAGAGACAATTATTTTAGTTTAGCAGCAGTAGGTCTAAAGGCTTATTGGAGTAGGCACAATTCAAAACATATCAGAACGAGGTTCTGTGAAGATTTCAGGGTTGAACACAATACTCTGCTTCCTCTATCTATAATATGTACATTACTGATAGAGAAAGTAAAAATAGAAGTAAACAAAATACCTGTCATTAGAAAAAAGTCAGAATAAATGAATATAGATAAAGGGAAACAGAGATACAATAGGAGTTTCTTTTACAATGCCATCAGTAAATACTGATAATAATTGTCATAAATAATTCTTGTTCACTTTTCCACATAACTTTCTCAGGCACCTTGTAATTTATGATGAAGGATTTACTGTAGCTTGTGAAATATCGTTCATAGACTCTATCTTCTAGTACAAGGTAACAATGTTATACTTTCTCATTTTATGCAGTTTTCATTAAGTTTTATTGGGAACAGTAGAAATTGGCTTTTTGGTATTGTAAAGTGGGGTTACTTTGTAACACTTTTCGCTCCTTTTTTTCTTTAAATATGAAAATAATAGATCCGCTGAGAGAAATTCGACGAAAAAGTCATGCATGTAACTCTAGGGATATTCGTTGAAGACACTGTAATCGTTTCACAGTGTCTGGAACTTTTTTACTAATGGGTTATTCTCCAGAAAAGGGCAGATTCATGTCGCAGTTAATTTTCTGTGTAAAATAAGTATTTATGGATTATGAATTAATATGATAAGTTAGATTGAAATAAGGTCTATTTGATCCCATATTCCACTTTTTAAACAAATGTTACAATTTGCTGCATTTTAGGGCGCAGTATGTGAGATCTCACCTCCGTGTCATGTCCCAATGCCTGACTTGTCATTTTCATTCTTTCATAATTCAACAAGCTTTAATTTTTATTCCATTTTAGTGTTATAACAAAAACAAACAGCTCAAAAAATGAGTCATTAATAACTGAAAAGAAAATATATAATTTTGTAAAGACAATTTTTTGCACTAAACATGCCTGTCCCAAGGTGAGACCTCACCTCCGTGAAACAATATAAAAGTTCAATTATTTCCACAGATATGGCACTGTAGTCTTTCTATTTTCCTTGGACTCCAACTTTTGACAGTTTTCTTACCATTTAAATATAAAGCCAAGCTGTTGGTGTGCTTCTAAGTGTTGTTTTGTTTGTGTAAAAGGGCTAAATGCAGAGTTGGTAATTGGACTTCCTCACCTCCGTTACCTACACCCAATGGTAAAGTTGTATGTTTTTATATTTACTTTTGCTATCAATTATAATAATAAGGAATGCAAAGTTAAACTCTAGAACTGAGATTTTCTAACCTCAAATGTTCCCAAGCTGTTTGACAAATTAGAGAAAAATCTCACCTCTGTTACTGTTACTCTCGAGTCCTATCCATGGAGGTGTAATTAATGTTGTAATTGATGACATATTTAACTGTCTGCATTTTTTATTTTTGTTTAAAGAAGATACTGGTATAGCCTAATAGTTTATGACAATATAGGCCTATCATGTTTTGATTTAAAGTTTTGATTTGAAGGTGATAATCTATTTTAACATAGATAAAAATAAGTAAAAAGTTGTGTGTTAATCCATTTGTATGGTAATAAATATTGTTCTTTTTCATGATAACATTAATACAGTAAATTAATTCTAATTCTCACATAACTTCTATATAATTACTATACCTTACTATTTTCTCACCTCCATTAATGCGCCATTTTCTAACCTTGTTAATTTAATGCAAAATACCACTCGGTAAATAGGGCAAGTACCTCAGTAGTACTCTGCAGAAGGAAATATTACATAAAAAAAAATTACATGGTCCAAAATATAAAATAATTTAAAAAAAAATTCTAACATTGAAATCTGCCCTTTTCTGGAGAATGACCCTAATACAAAAACACATTTGAATGAGTGGTACAAAGTTGACCCCTATTTGGGGTTACTTTGTCTCACTTGAAAATTTCCATTGCTCTTTGCAATTCTGACAATGTGAGTTAAAGTAACACCACAAGGAAATTTTTCTACTCCTAAGTCATCGTATCTTATTATTTCTTCTTTCTCCAACAATAAGAACAAGGAAAACCTTTTCTTTGCCATTCTGATAGTGTGAGACAAAGTAACCCTCCAAAAATTGACTTGCTACTTATAAATTATCTCGCCTTGAATATTTCTGACTTTGTCAACAATGGGAACAAGAAAGTCGGCGTTTTCGCTGTTAAAGTTAGCGACTAACCTGTGGCAGTGTTGCCAATGCAGGTTTGAAATTTCTGTGTGGTGCCAAACCCATTTTAATCTTTTTTCTCATGGTGAGACAAAGTAGGAAACTAAGGGACAAAGTAACCTCACTTTAAGGGTACTATTACAGATTAGGTAAAGTTATAATCTGACTGAAAATATTCCCACTCATGCATTTTTTGCTGTACTTAAGACTCTACAACAAGGTCACAATTAGCCAAATTCCATTATAGAGTAAAATTGTTAGTTACCGTAAGCAATTATAAATTCTATGTTTAAATACTTTCGATGGCAGCTCTATAAAAATAATGGTACCGGTAAGTTAATCTATTAAAACATTTTATTTCAAAACTATTTCAAGATAGACAAAATAACAATCTGACAGGTTATTTTTAGTACAAAGCAAGACATGGTAAATGTACAACTTGGTTACTAATCTGTATGCATATGTAATGATTATTCTTAACATTTTTTTGCAACTGCAGAATGTTATGGACATAACCACTGGCCCCAAAAGTAAAATTCCATAGGGAATTATAGGCATTAAGTTACTTACTCCTAAAAGCCAAATCCATTGTACAGGACCCACTTTTTAAAACCACTTATGTAAAACACCTGATATCACATGTATTTTGCTATACATAATTTTGTGGAGAGGAGATATCTTGGCAAATGGTTTGGTAAAACCCACCCACCCGCCCTACCAGACCAGACAAATAAGCTAACTGAGGTCAGATGCAATGACCTCAACACCGTTCCATACCTGCATACGAAATGCATTGCTGGAAATGAAAACGGGTTCCTATCCTATAACTTAAATTTGCTTCTGCTAACAGTGTTTCGCAAAGGACTTGAACCTATACAGGGCAAGTGCAGGAATTGGGGTTTGGGCCTTGTCCCTTTTTTGTATATAGTTTCGGTATTCACCTTACAACCAGGGAAAACTACGGAAAACCCTGATCGGAACTTGTCCCACCCACCCTGAATGATGCAATTTCTGGGTTCCCCCACTTTCTTTTATACCATGATCTAGCAAAATGTAAAGAATTTTGTGATTGGACGGAACAGCTGTGACGTCACACCACCAGAGTAGCTTGACCAACACGAGAAACCTCGCGGTTATATATTTTCGAAACGCAAGATTCGGTATGCTATACTAAACTGTTCACTGTTCATAACCTAACCTAACTTAACTGCAACTAAAGAAGAATCTACCTGCCACTACTTACATTAATGCAGAAGTGGATACAAGGCAGCAGCAATGTGTAAGAATGTGTGTCGGTCATCCTACTTCGCTCAGAAAGAAACAAACGTGCATATCGCGTGAATGGGTCCACAACACTGGGATTATGATGATACCACAGACGATCAAATACAGAGACTTAAAACACATTGACAAAGCAGCACTTCTTGAAAACGCTGTTAATTAGAATGGAATAATATTATGGCATCTAAGAACTGATGATGAAAAAAATTACAATGTTTAATAATATCATTCTACAACTACGATAAAAACGCACCATTAAAAACCAACAGAACACGTCAACCAACAGCAACTTCGATGACTACCGCCTACCGGTACCACGGCGCGCTTTACTCAGGATGATGGAAAGGGGTGTGACGTCAATAGGCCAGCCGTTGTTACTCCGCGTGGTTTAAACTGCATGCGCTGCGCAGTGTTGTGTTTACATTATATTAGTTATAATGAATCAGAAATATTGTGTTCCGGTTTGCAAGAGTAATTATTAGCCAAGGCATTCAATGGCCATAAAATAATGAAAAAATGCCTACAAATAGTGAAAAAATGACCCAAAATTTAAAAAAAAAACAATAAATTTACCATTATTACTTATAATTAGTTTTTAAGTAATGAATTGCTAAAATAATTTATGATATTGCGTTATATATGAATTTACATTATAAAACATACTTATTTTGTTTCTAAAGAAATAAGTAAATTTATACCACTTGGACACACTTAGCGAAAAAGAAATTCTTTCTGAACTGACATGCCCATCAGATTGCCCCTAGCAAATATGTGTCATTTAAAAAGAAAGAAAAAAATCTTATTGCTACAAGACAAACTGCTATGGTGTTTACAATGGACCTGAATTAAAATAACTATAATTAACTTGGCGGAGATTTTAAAATTTATTTATTTTACACCATTAAGCATGAATATGCAATAGGAATAGTCAGCGTGTTAAAAAAAGTAGCCTAATTACATAAAATCAGCCGCTAGATATTCTCCAACATTGTAAAAGTTTTTTGCAAAAGCAAAGTCTTATCTCCATGCTTGAAAATTCTAAAATTCCTGATATTTCTAATTTCTAGAGGCAATTTGTTATAAAACTTAATACCTAAAACATTATGACTGTTAAGGGATTTTTGCAGTCTACACTGTGGAGCAACCAAATTATATCTCCCTCTAGTGTTATAGTCATGTACATCATTAAAACACACAGGATTAAAATCATTTCCATGAACGAATAAAATGGTCGATAGAACATAAAGTGAGGCCACGGTTAAAATACTCAATTCAATAAAAATAGGTTTGCAATGCTCACATGGGTCACAGCCTTTCAAAATTCTCACAGCTTTTTTTTGCAGTTTAAAAACATCTTGTGCCCCTGTACTGTTGCCCCATAGTAAAATGCCATAATTCAAGTGTGAATTAAAGAGACTGTAATACGAATTTAAAAGCGCTGTTGCTGGAACAAGCTGCTTCAATCTTCTCAATAAAAACAATACTTTAGACAACTTTTTACACAGTTCTTGTGTATGAAATTTCCAGTTAAGTTTACTGTCCAGCCAAAAGCCTAACAATTTCACAGCTACTTCTGTATCCACATTATTTCTAAGACTGAAAGTTAAAGTCTGAGTCTTATTATTATTTAAACATAACCCATTGGCTTGAAACCATTTTCCCATCATTTACAGAGTGTTACTCAAATCAATATTATCTTGAGCAGCTTTTAAAACCGTGGTATCATCTGCATATGTAATAATATTTTCTTTAATCACAGCTGGCAAGTCATTTACTGCAACAATAAAAAGAAACGGACCTAAAATTGAGCCCTGAGGCACTCCAGTATTAATGACATTCGAGGTTGATACAGTTCCTGAAAATTCTACAATCTGTTGTATATTTGAGAGGTAGGATTGAATTAAAGAAATCTCGTTTTCTCTCACACCATAAAATCTATGTTTCTTGAGCAGTACATCGTGAGGTAGGCAGTCAAATGCTTTGCTAAGATCGCACATGCAGGCCATTGCATTCTGTTCTGATTCAAATACATCCAGCACCCATGACACAACTCGTTCAACAGCTAAGGTAGTTGATCTGTTACATCTAAATCCAAACTGTTCGTCATGAAGTAGTCCATTTTGTTCAAAATATGTAACCAATTGATTAAGCATAATGTTCTCCATCACTTTAGATAAAATGGGTACTAGTGATATAGGCCTATAGTTTGATATGAACTTCCTATCGCCTTTTTTGTGCATAGGTATGACCTTTGAAATTTTTAAAACATCTGGAAACTTGCCTTGTTGTAAACACTGATTAATAACTGACAATAAAGGTTCCAAAATAATAAGAATTAATCCTTTCAATAAAATATTTGAAAAACCATAATAATCTTGACTTTCGGAGTTGCATAATTTCATTACCGCTTCATACAGTTCTACGTGTGTTGCCTTTTTCCATTTGAAGGTGCATTCGATTCAATTCGTTTAAAAATGAACCTGAGGATAATTCAGAGTTAGGTGAGTTGGCTTGAATTTCATTAACAGAGTTTAAAAAATAGTCATTAAATTCATTAGCAGTAATTTCAACAATAGGTATACCTTGGACACTTTGTTTTCTGGCTTCTGCATTTATAATATTCCAAGCCTTTTTACCCTTGTTCGTTGCGGTATTCATTAGAAACTCATTATAAAATATTCTTGCTTGATTTAATTTATGTTTATACTCATTTTTTCTGTTCAGATACATGTTACGATTATGCTCGGTGCCATCTAAGTTATTCACATTGTTCAAAAATAAAACTTGACGACGAAGTTCTCTCAGCTCAGGAGTATACCAGGGCTTAGGTGCTTTCCTATTCTTAGTTTCCTTAAAACTCAGAATTTTAAAACATTCATTAAATGCACTCAGTAAGATTGCGAACATTGCATTAAAATTTAATTCAGCGTCAGTATAGGTTAAAACTGAAGACCAGTCAACATCATTTAGAATGTTATAAAAATGAAATAATCTGTCCTGTGTAATTAACCTCACAGTTTTGGGTACTTGACAGTCGGCAGCAGACATTTTTACTTTTACATCAAACCACAAGGCTTTGTGATCAGCTATGGCAGGGTCAATGACACCATGAGTATATTCATCACTATTATAATTCGTGACAATATTATCAAGGCACGAGTCCAGTCGAGTTGGTGTATTGTTTACATAATGTATACCATATTGTTTTAGTATGTTACAAAAGGATTTAGTTGCAGCATTATTTATGTTAACATCAATGTTAAAATCAGCACAGAAAATCACTTTAGTTTTAGGATAAGTAGTAATTATGTTTAACTTTTTCCATCTTGTCAATAAATAAATGCACATCACCACTGGGTGGTCTGTAAGCGGACACAACTATAATGTTTGTATTTACCAACTTGACAGCAGGAAACTCAGCTTGCATTTCTAGGGAAAGATCATTGACTTTGTTCAAAGAAAAACTTTTAATATCTTTTGACAAGAAAATACAAGCACCGCCTCTAATATGTTCTTTGCGAGAAAAACTACTTGCCAGATAATAGTCCGTGATTTTATAAAACGTAATTTCTTCCTCGTGCAACAAATGTTCACAAACGTTAAAACTGAGAAATTATTGCTATCTAAAAAGGCTTCCAAAATGTTAATTTTATTCCTAAGACTCTGTACATTAATGTGAAACAGGCTTATCTTCTTGGTAGAGGTTGTCATGGTTGTAGATGGTTTTTGGTCGAGGGTATAAAAAACGTCGAACGCATGTGTTTTTGGGCCACTTACTAGCATCGATGGCTGCTTCAAGATTATCTTGATGATAATATCATACATAACATGTTGTACTAGGAGGTAGAGTTTTATTTGGACAGAGGCAGTTATGAGTTTCACATCAGTTTTTTATATATATTTTTTTCATTTTTATACGATTTTTCCTCCACCAGCTATGCTGATCATAGACACCACATACAGAACGTTTCTTAAAATAGCATTTTGGAATTCAATAACTTGAAAAACGTGTATTTTCTTTAGAATGCAGCATGGAATTTCAGGAGCGAACATAATAACTTACTTCCTCTACCTATGGTACCTATGCCCATATGGGTAGAAAAGTAAAGTAAGTTTCGAAATTTAAATTTGTATCAAAATCGTTAGAGGCTTGAAAAAAGCTTACGATGAAAAGTACCTTGGAACTTATAACAAAACTGAATTCAAGGAATGCGTTGAGTGAATATTCACCAAATTAACCTTTTCATAATGTATGAATCGCTTTTGGCGACAATGCTGTGCCAGCTTAATTTGTAACTTATATTGAGTAATTCCAGTGGCGACTTTTAGAGATATTATGTAATGCAAATAATTTATTGTTTAAAATGTAAAAAATGATATAATTATCCAAACATAGTGTAATATTTCTGACCGTGTAACATTATGTAGTAATCGAACATTTAAATAATCCGGTAACTATACAAGTTTTCAGAAAAACGAAATAAATGAAAAAAGTTCCACTGTTATGATAGCTGAGTCCATCATCCATAGGATTGATAGTCTAGCTATGGGGTTTAAAAACTGTGATTTAAATGCCAAGCGTTAACAGTCCTAATAATAATAATAATAATAATAATAATAATAATAATAATAATAATAATAATAATGATAGATTGCGCACAATGTGCATTGGAGTATAAGTACATCACTGGTTTATTAATTCACTTATTGAACACGTTCTCGCGGGGCACTCTGTCATATGATATCTATCACACCAGTTACCACACATTTTGCACTCACAGTCTTCTCCAGGATCATGATACCTTTGCGTTACACAAATAATAATATAATAATAATAATATACACCTTCTCTAACCCAACTCATGAACATTACAATGTCTCATTTCACATTCTCCTTCATAGCATACCGACGAATGAAGATTAAAATGTTTTGTAGACTTACTCATAGCTAGAAAAAAAAGTGCAGAATTATTTCACACAAAAACAATAATGAAGAGATGCCCAATGAAGACTGACAATGAAACCCTCTTTTTCTTGTGTTTGCTATTTTTATGTACTGTCCAGAAACACTTAGGGTGGGGCGGGGTAGGGCTACTCGAACAATTCCAAACCCTTTTCCTTGGGCTTGTCGCAATTAAAAGTATGAAAAATCTGTTCATCCTGTGTGACTATAGTGGTTATCCAACCTGCATACAAAACAAATTTATTTGGTTCCTGGTTTAAAGGGGAAAGGCTGACGATAGACGTAATGTAAAGTTTATTCTGTAATGTTTAAGGATTATTTTCGTGTACTGTTCAAGATGGTAATTATTACTTTATGTGCTTGGTGCTCGTTTCTAAGTTATACTGTTGACTTCTTTGCCGCCTATGTGGAAATAAAGTTTTAAGGAGTTTCCGAGCTATTAGAATAACTGAAAAAGGGGCTTTATGATTAATGAAATAAGACTATTTTTTTATTTAGATGAATTAAGTATTGTCATTGTGACATATATTTATTATCTTCGTGCATTTTATGCGCAATATACGGTAAGAAAAGGTAATCAAATTTCAAATGATACTGACACTACCAATATCTTTAATAATAATAATAATAATAATAATAATAATAATAATAATAATAACAATAATATCGATTCATGGATGGTTGATTCATAGTATGCTGTGATCTCGGAGCTGTTAGTTTTGTTTTTATGTAACAAAGCACGAAAGTAATTATTATTTCTGCGCAGTCGCGAATCTATCGATAAACTCGTCAACTCTCGTGGGATTACTTATGATAAAATGTCAGCTCGTTACTGGAAATGTAAGTATCAATGTGGAGTGACTAGGCCTAATACGTCACATACTACCAGTGAACAAAATAAAAACACATTATTTTATCCTGTTCTTCTGTTAGCTTACCTGAATTAGGTTTACTATGTCTTATAAGCACTATTGTTAGCATTGGTTGCAACATGGTAATTCGAATCTGTTCATGGATGGTTGATTCACAGTATGCCGTGATCTCCCAACTGTTAGTTTTGTTTTTATATAACAAAGTAAGAAAGTTATTATTATTTGTATAATCCGTTACATTTTTATTCATCGAATAGTCTTAATAAATCCAACTCGAGTTTACGAGTTTCATCAGAAAAATTCTACCGACTACCTACTATCTATCGATAAAATCGTAAACTCTCGTGGGGTTACCTATGATAACCCCGCTGAGCGCTATAAAATAGTCCTATACCGTTCGATAATAGCTGCACCGCCTTCTGAACTGTACCTCTGCAAATAATATAACTCATATTTGTAGAGTATGCATTCGTTCTAAATAGGTGCACAGTCATTAGGTAGATTTCGTGGTTTTCGAGAAATTATTTTGTATCTTTACGTTTCATGCCTCCCTAAGTAAGAAACCACCGCCCGTCCAAAAAACATTGTAATATATTTATATAATATACACTCTAGCGGCCGTAATTTTGAAGATATTTGAGCCAAATTTTATTATGTTATTTCTAGGCCCAATAGTTCGGACAAGTTCGTTCATGAAAAAAAATTGACCCAAGGGGGGGTCGGGGAGGGGGTTGATATTTTGAAAAATTTATATCTCGGCCCCTATGAAGTATAGAGGGAAACTTTGTTTGAATAAATTAGAGTACTCCCTATGGAGTTTACAGTGACACCAATGATTCGGGGGTTTTGGGGGTATGAGTGGGGATGGGAGGATGGAAATTCAAAATTTTTGAAACCACGTCTTGTGGGGTATCGTTGGAAAGCTCTGATGAGTATTCTACAAATCAATAACTAGTTTCTCGATAGCTCTCATATAAGGCGAGATTTGGATGTTTGAATAACAACATTTAAAAATATATCTCAGCCTGAAGGCCTGCCGAAAGGAACGTGTGAGGACCGACTAAGGATAAAATTACCAATCTAATAGAGTTTGAAATATTAAAAATAATAGTTACACACCATTAGAACAATACTGCATGGTAAAATAAAAAATAAATAATAAAATATAATATCAATTTAAAACATAATAAACAACTCTCTTTTTATATAAAAAAATATTTAAGATTTATTTATATTTCATATGGTGCATGCATTGTATATTTTGATATTGCTTTCGAAATCTACCTCAGCCTGTAGGCCTGCCTAAAGGGATTTTTTTTTATTTTGAGCAGTAAACCCTACTGATGTTTTAAAACTTAATTTTTCACATGATGTGTTTCAAACGAACCTTGGTGTTTCCAAGCCATCGGAAGGACGGATATTTACGAAATGTGATAATTTCTCATGGCCTATAGCCTACCCCTTTTTTGAAGCGTCCCTGACAGTTCGATTAGATAATAGCTTTGCGACTTAGCAAACCATTATCAATTTACAACAGTCGAAGTTTGAATTTCGTATTAGTTGTCAGTGGTCGTGCCATGGCAGTACAACACTAAATTCTCCAACTGACTCACATATCCCAGTATAACACCAGGCGTTCTCAATATGAGACAACAACCAGCGGCGACTTATAAACTCGTGGTTTAAGACCCGGGCTTCATAGTAAACCACTAGTAGGTCACAGTGGAATGATAATTCTTTCACACTGGCCGTGTGTAGGCTAAGATGAAGTCAAAATGAAAAATTCAATGCCATAGTCGTGATTGTGAGTCAGTTAGAGAATTTAATGTTGTACCGGCACGTTGCCATGGTAGCTCAGTTGGTTAGAGCATCGGCACGGAGAGTCGAAGATCCTGGTTCAAATCCCGGCTATGGCATTGAATTTTTCAGCCTGACTTCACCCTTTCTATCTTAGCCTACACATGGCCAGTGTGAAAGAATTATAATTTCAATTTAAACTCGTTTAACTGGAGGTTAAGGATTATAATACGGAATAAAACTCGAGTTTAAACCTAAGTTAACCCATCGTTCAAATCGTCTTTATAATAACGGCTCATAGTATTCTGCGCCGTAGGTTCCAGAGATGTTAAAGAACCACATAACTTAACCGAAAAACATAATCCAGAATCACCGCCTATTGCAAGCCAAATTGTTCCTGCCAAAGGCGAGGTACCGCCCAAGTCCACCTCGCCGATTTGCGGACCTGCAGTGAATAGGCAATTGTGTTTTGGGGAGAGAATGAATTATTTATACAGTCAAACCTCTGTATAACGAAGATCGATACTACGATAAACCCTCATATAACAATATTTTTGTTGGTCCCGGCCAATTTACTATCTCAATAATGTTAATATGTATAACGATGAAGCTATTTTAGAATCACCCTTTTATAACGATATTTTGGAGGTCGAATTGTTACTGCAAACCGGTAGCTTAGCCCTATGGATGGTAGCTGGTAACAGATCAGTATCCTGCCCAGCCGCCAATATTGTTTTCTGGGAGCCTGATATCTGTTACATTTCTTATAAATTCCAGAAAAGAAAGGTTCATGAGGGGTGGAAAATAGATTCACTGAAGCTAAAATCAACCCTTATATGTGCAAAACCATATTGTGAATTAGGTTGTTAATTCAACATGTACAATAATGTTCAATTGAAACACCTTAAAAAGCAAGTGTTTTAGTTTTGCTTTAGCTATGTTTTGAATTTGCTTGTCTTTTCCTTCCCTCTTCACACCGTCTACGAGTTTGAAATTTCTGGCTAGGCTCAAAGAGCTCAGTGATGTTAAACCAGTCTGAATAGTAATTTTTTAGTGTGCGGGTGTAAAGTTGCTATGTTAAAATGCAAGGGAAGTCAGTGAGTTGTGTGATAAAATTAACGTGTTTTTTTTTGTTCCATGAATTATCCTGTAGATTATACAATTTTCTCCATGCAGTCTTTCTAATGTGTGGTACATTACAACAACAATATACAATATAACAGTATAACAATAGGTCTGCTAGGGCCCATAAATATCATTACACGGAGGATTCACTGAACTTTCACTATTGAATAAACACGCCACCTTCTCGAAGACCTTCGATTTTTAGTGAATAAAACTCAGGTTTACTTATCTAGAGGTAAAGTATATATTATTTAGACAGACTATCCCACTCGTACGCCGCGTGTTTGATAATGACCAATAAAGTTTAGCAATTCCTCGGATATAGACCAATCACGGCCGTTTATCTTACAATATTCTTGTAGGAATCGCGAGGAGGGCATTTTATCGGGTAAAATGGTCTGCTCGTTACTGGACACGAAAGCAATCAGTGTGCAGTGATTAATACGTCACATGCTGATATTAAATAGCACGAAAACAGATTATTTTATACAACATAACTTGTTTGAAAATTGAAATAATAGAAATGTACATTGATTAAGAACACAATTTCGATTCGGTGCAAGCCAGTTCGTGTGCTTTTATTCTGTTCTGCTGCTAGCTTATCTGAATGAAGTTAACTATGTCTTATATGCTCCTTTGGTAGCACTGATTTTACCAAGGTAGCTCGAATCGATTCATGGATGGTTGAGTCATAGTATGCCGTGATCTCACAACTGTTGGTTTTGTTTTTATACAACAAAGCACGAAAGTAATTATCTAATATATAAAGTCGAATGTGTGTTTGTGGGTATGTATGTATGTTTGTTCCTTATACAAATCCACATTTCTTCACCAATTTGTACGAAATTTTGCACACATACCCAGTTAAGCCCGGGAAGTTACGCGGTCAACATTAAAATTGAAATAAATCAGTCCTTCCCTTGAAAATTATATAATTTCTGAGAATTTTATACTGAAAAAAAAAGAAATGCTGTTTAGTTCACATGGCAACAATGAATTGTTTACTATGATTACATAGGGCCTTGGCAAGTATATAGCCTAATGCTGGAATTTAATGTAATACGAGTATATTGGCGAAAATAATTACTGAAAATGAAATCCACGAAAATAAAGCACAGTGTGATGTAGTCACGTAACTTTCTCTACCCTCGACATAAGAAATATTTACTCACTTCACATTTTGATGTAGAATAAGAGGGACAACTTAAGTGTGTGAGTATGCTATATCAAAAGTCTGTAAATACTGTAATCCTTTCCGCTGGTAAGTTATCCATACCTGTAGGCTTTGTATTAGTTGAGAAATAGGGATGTTTATCATAGGCCCTAAGCATGGGATGGAACATTTTGACTCGCAGTATATTATGTCTCGGGTTCTAGGGGAGGAAAGTATGAAAGTGATACTGCATTTCTCTTTTATTTCAGCTCCGAAACGATTGTATAGTAACATGAGAATGAGAAATATTATTTTCCGTCAAGTCAGTACAATCTTATGTAATTTGTGTTTCTTCTTATTTCAACCCCTCCCAAGCATGATGTGTAGAAGCAACGGAATGCAGCATTCCACATCCTCTATGAGCCATAAAAATTTATATCCAGCGTTTTCTGATGGAATAGTTTGAGTGTGATAAATCTTTTTCTTCATTTCAAGTTCTACATACATAAAGTCCTTCATAAGTTAATTTCAAATTAAAAAATACAAAGCCCGGGCGACGCCGGGCCTTTTCAGCTAGTCTAATATATAAAATCGAAAGTGTGTATGTATGTATGTTTGTTCCTTATACAAATCTACATTTCTTTACCAATTTACACGACATTTTGCACACATACCCAGTTAAGCCCGGGAAGTATAGCTGTCAACATTAAAATTGAAACAAATCAGTCCTTCCCTTGAAAATTATATAATTTCTGAGAATATTATGCAAAAAAAATGAAATCCCATTTAGTTGTCAAGACAACAGTGTATTGTTTACACAGTTCACATGGGGCTCTGGACACTACATAATAATTTATTGGACTTTAACGAATTCTGATGCTAACGTTTTGTGAAAATAATTCTTGAATAAAATCCACGAGAATAAAGCACATTGTAATGCAGTCACATAACTTTCTCTACCCTTGACACAAGAAATATTTTCTCACTTCACATTTTGATGTAGAATAAGAGGTCGTATTGCTGGGATAACTTAAGTGTGTGAGTATGCTATATCAGAAGTAGGTAAACAATCCTTTCCGCTTATACGTTATCCATAGCTGTATGCTTTGTATTAGTTGAGAAATAAGGATGTTTATCATAGGCCCTAAGCATGGGGTGGAACATTTTGAGTCCTATGCTCGCAGTATTTTATGTCCCGGGTTTTAGGGGAGGAAAGTATGAAAGTGATACTGCATTTCTCTTATTTCAGAACCGAAACGGTTGTATGGTAACATGAGAATGAGAAATAAAATTTTCCGTCAAGTCAATACAATCTTATTTAATTTATGTTTCTTCTTATTTCAAATCCTCCCAAGCATGATGTGTAGAAGCAACGGAATGCAGCTTTCGACATCCTCTATGAGCCATAAAAAGCTATATCTAGCGTTTTCTGATGGAATAGTTTGAGTGTGATAAATCTTTTTCTTCATTTCAAGTTTTACATACATAAAGTCCTCCATAAGTTAATTTCAAATTAAAAAATACAAAGCCCGGGCGACGCCGGGCCTTTTCAGCTAGTTATTTATATAATCCGTTACATTTTATTCATGCAATAGTCTTAATAAATCCAACTCGAGTTGACGAGTTGCATCAGATAAATTCGCTCCTGCTGCGCAGTTGCGAATCTGTCGATAAACTCGTCAACTCTCGTGGGATTACCTATGGTAAACAGTGGCGGATCCAGAGAGACATTTTGGGGGGGGGGGAACCAAAGTAGAGAGGGAAGTTTTTACTCATAAAAATTAATTATTCCCAGTACACAATTGAAAACGAAATGAACATTTCAGCATTTTCTTACAAAGGTATTTCAAAATAATGAATGCCGTTGCTTTAATTTAAGTATTTGGGTTATGTTCTAATAAATTTTGAATAATTTGTGCTTAATGTTACAAATTTTGGGGGGGGGGAAATTTCCCCCATTTCCCCCCCCCGTGGATCCGCCCTTGATGGTAAACATAGCCTTTAGACAGATAGATGGACAGACAGACAGACAGATGGACAGTTATACAGCATATATAGATAATAATAAAGCGAGGGACAGGAGAGTAAGTTAATTAGGCCTAATCGTTATTCACTGAGTGGTTACTGTTTATGAATCATGACAAAAAAAATACATAAAAATATTGTCATGGAAAGTAGCAAAAATTTCTCCTGCTACTCTGTATTATATTGACGTTAAGCTATGTTCAAACAAACCCACATAAAGAGTGGACATTCCAAGGAAGCAAGATTTCAGCTTAGAATTTAATTTTATCTTAAAACGAACTAAATGCTGAGACTGCTGCTAGACGCGACGACTCTTCCAGAAAAATTAATTTCAGGGAATGAATAATGTCCCGTTTGTTCCGCGAATCCTGGATTCCTCCCATTCCTGTCGCCTACCGTTTTATTTTATTTTTCTAGTGCCTGCAAGTTCTGGTATTTACGGATACGGCAAAGGGTGCCCATGAAATATCAACCCATCGCTCTGAAGTTCTACCTTTGAGATTACATCTATCGACACTGGAATTACTAAGAAGGACTCTTACTTTATCAGTAAGTGTAGTAAGCTAAAAAGCGCTAAAACATATTAAAAACATGTTTGGAAAGCATGTTAAAAACTATGTTTAAAAAATCCTGTAAGGTTGAAGTAACGTATCACTATTTTCGCTAAGAATTTCAACTCGTTTGAGATGAGACTGAAACATGTGTAAGTTTATACTAAATTTATTTTCGGTACTCATGTTTTACCTATATGCTAAAAAGTAAAAAGAGGACCTATTCTGTTAATGGGTGTCCTTCTTTGTCCTCAGCTGCATCCTTACTACAATTGACTTTAGAACGAGAGTTTATCGTAGGTAATCCCACGAGAGGTTAAGAGTTAATCGATATATTTGCGAGGACTACAGAGTTCGAGCAAATTTATCGATGAAACTCGTAACCTCGAGTAGGATTCATTAAGATTATTCCACGAATGAACAATTATTTTTACTTCCTCTGCTCGGACCAAAGGTAGGCTACTATATATAGAGGAAGTATTGCTTTCTACCCCGAAATTCGAAGTTGAGTTTTTGACATAAATGCACGTTTTGAGGCCCCCTGAATCCAAAATACTATTTTTTGAAACATGTCTGTGTGTCTGTGTGGATGTCTGTGAACAGGCTAGCTCCTCAACGGAAAATCGTATGAAAACAAAATTTCGTATTCGAGTCAGGTACCTTCTGAAGATGTGAGCCGAAGATTGGCGACAAGTTTCTCTTATTTTTAAGGGAACTTTACATGAAGAAATTTTCGTTTTTCGCGATTTTCTCGAAAACGGCTCTAAATTTTTCCTTTAAATTTTGCAGATGTGTTGCTTATAGCCTACTGAGAGCTAAAACTTTTATTTGAAACTTTCTTTTCTAAAAAATTCTCTGAAGGGTAGTTACTGTTCATCCACTGTTCGTAGAGTTTGTCTTGCGTGGTGAACAACTGAATGCGCACTCTTTCACGGCCTCTTATTCTATATAAGTGAGAAAGATGTATTGTTGGCCATGCATAGAGTAAAGAAGTATCTGAGGGAAACATTCGATACATTTCGGAAATTATCCTTAACGGCGGAAAAGTTCAATGAACGTCTGCAGTCACTTTTTTTTTTTAGTTTGTTATATAGCCTGCGTTTTTAGTCGCATCATTCAAAGAAGAGGCTATCAGGTAATTATAGCATAATTATCGTAAAATTGTCTGAAGGGTAGTTATACGTCACCCACTCTGAATACGCGCTCTTTGTAATACGGCCTCTTATAATGGAAAATCGTACGAAATCAAAATTTTGTATTTGGGTTAGGTACCTGTGAACATGCAATATAACATTTCCCCAAGTAATATAAATGGTGCACAATAAATTGCACAAACTTTCACGCATATACGAGTTAAAAGTTAGCACAGAAAAACGCAGGCCTATATGCGAGAAAGTAAAAATTACGAAATAGAGAAAAGCACAAACGCCATATAGGAAAGATAAATCTCAGCGCATAGCCTATTATGCGTTCTAATCGTAGGCCCTATTCGCTTTAAAATGGGATAAAAATAAAAAGGTATACAATAACATATTTTGTCTACAAATAACAACATTGTCTTCTATCTTTATTAAAGAAATCTGAAAATTCATATTCTCATTCATAACTCGAAAATGAAGTCTCGCATTCTTTTCTTGATAATGGCTTGTTTTCGTTTAATCATCCACAGGTTGTAACGTAAGATTGTTGTAACATATCTATTTTTGTAATCGATCTCTGAGCTAAGCTCCAGATCGTTTTATAATAAAGCGTAAGTCCGACGCCGTGGGTGGGTCGTCGGTAGCTCGCCTGCCTTCCGCCCCGGCGCACAGTGGCCCAAAACGCGAATCTAGCGGGACAAAATTCATTTTGGTCACCCTTGTAAAATTAAGCAACAATAGTCTGATAATACTGAAAACATATCCCTTTATCAGGAATGAACCTTTAAATAAGGGTACTTTGATTTATGACAGCATGACACATCCCCAAAGTTGAATGAAGGTTTGCCGATTTTGCGTCAGGCATCAGACGGGTTATTTCTCAGTAAGGTTTGTTAGTGGCTGGAAGCAAGTGTGAACTAGTGGAGAAATTTATTACTACTGGATAATTTAATCCAAGGTATGTGGAATTTTTTGGTATAACAAGTATACATATATACATATTTGTATGTCCGTCATATTAGTTTGTATTCTTTAAAGATAAAAAAGTTAATTAATTTTTTTTCAAAAACTTTAAATTGACTTATAAAAAATATATATCTGAATAGCACCTTGAAAATTCACCAGATCATAGTTAAATTCATGGGCTATAAGTTGCTTTGAACCGCAAAGTGCGCAAGTTGCGCCTTTTTCTGAAAAATCTATTTCTTTCCAAGAATCCAAGAAATAAAATTGCTTCTTGCAGAATATGTTTATTAGTAAAATATGTGATTTCGAATCAATAGATGCACTGAATCAATAGAACCTGCAATAAATAATACCTAAAAGGTTAATAAGATATTTATTTGAGTAATTTTAAAGAAATAAAAGTATTCAATTAATTTTAACAAATTAAAAATATTCCAAAAATATGTAATTAGTTAATTTTCATAAAACTTATGAAAATATTCTACAGTCTTTTTAGATACACTTTATTTTTATATTTTAGGGAAAACAAGGGATCCAAAAAAGTAGAATGTCACACACTAGAAGTAAATTAAGGGTTATGACCACATGGAATTATCCAAATTATTCAGGAAGAACAATTCATTACGCAAGATTGTGTAATTACGTGAAAGATAATTTTGAATTGCGGGACTGCAATACTGTTGCCTTAAATGAAATTTAAAAAGTGCTATTATTGTTTAAATCTGATTTTCGGAAACGCTGGAAACAATGTGGTAGAAAGCATGATAGATTTGTGGTTAAATATACAAAATGGATAAATTCTGAACTAATATTCCCGGAAAGTGTTATGAAATTTCATTCACTGAATGCTTCATCTTCATCAAATGTTGGAAGACCGAGAAAATTATTGTCTGAAGGTAGTGTTCTTAATCTACTGCTCATCACTTCAGATCCATTGATATCAAATATACGCCCCTTGCCCCAGAAGAAGAAATACAGTCTACCCTTGAAAGTTCGACAGCTCTTAAAAGAACCATATCTAATCAAAAGCCACAGAAATGATGAACAGAAGAAAATTTCGTCACCTCTAGTAGAAGAAGAAGAAAAAGAAGAAGATGAAGAAGAAGTAGAAGAAGAAGATGAAGGTGGTGATGAAGATTTTGAAGAAAATGGCGAAGAATAAGATGATGATTACGATTAAAATTTTGAAAACAGAACTATAATCTTATAATATGGTATCATAACACATTCTATTCGTATGTACAGTATATATATATATGTGTGTGTGTATATATGTATGTAGGCCTATGTGTGTATGTGTGTTTTTTTTATCTAAAGTAGATGATTTCTCCTTTACATAGTTTTCTACAAACGAATACATTAGCATTGTTCCCTAATCCGCAAACTGCTTCTTTGTGCTGTAACTGCAATAGGGCAAATGTTTGCTGGAACTGAGGAAGTAAAGATCTGTCTGCGTACAGCTAATTGAGTTTCTGTCCACTGATTGACATAATAAATTAGTATGTACAAATGTGGTACATTCTGTGTTCCGTGTATGTGTAACCTATATGTATATTCAAGATGCAAATAATTCTGTCCCGTTAGATTCTCCAGACGTACGAAATAAAGAAGAAAATGATGATGATGATGATGATGATGACTAGAATTTTGAAAAGAGAAATTAAACTGTATGAACATTATATTATGTACATATGTGCGCGTTTAGTTATGTATGTATGCTTGTATGCATGTGTGTTTCTTGTATTTATATAGGCGTGTAATTTGTATAGGTATAAATGTATATTAATATATTTATATAGCGAATTTATATGTTTAAGTGCGTTTCTTTGCATTGTATGTGTATATTACATGTAAGGGTATAGTTTCAAAACATAATATAAATTTGTCCCGCTAGATTCGCGTTTTGGACCACTGTGCGGCGGTCCAAGTTGGGGAATTTCCAGTAGTGAAAAATTTCTTTCCCGTGTTCAGGATTATATGTTTAGGGTTAAATATTAGATCCCGGTATCACGAATGTTCTTTAAATTTGTTTCGCGTGCTTAACTATGTGGATAGTATTATGCATTATTTAGACTATCTGTCTGATTTTATTTAGGTTATGTATCCTTCGGGGATGCGATATGTTGTGGAAACAACATTATCTTCATTTCTACAACCAATTTACATGAAGAGAATGTCATACATAATATACTGTACTAAGATGGTAACTTTTATTTGGGCAGAGGAAGTTATGTGACTTTCACATAAGATTTTTTTCTTTTGTTCTCAATATTCTGTCAGCCGTCAAGATCAGAAGCCTTGGTCAGCCGTAAGATCACGGCATAATAGATGAATGAACAGTCCACGAATGAATTTGATGAATCGATCCGAGTTCCCAATGCTACCAGTAGTGCGCATCACAAGAAGGAGGGCGTCGTGGGAGTTGCTTACATCAAAACATTATAAAAGCAGGCCAACTGGCTTGCATCGAAACGAAATCGCATTTTAATAAATGGACATTTATATTATTTCTATTTCCAAACAAGTTATGTTGTATAAAATAATGTGTTTTCATGCTGCTATAATGGCATAATGTGACGCATTAATCACCGCACGTTGATGCCTTACGTGTCCAGTAACGACTCTCAATACTGTGAAATCCATATGCTACAGTTATGGTACACTAACAGTACACTTCAGTATTGCCAAAGATGATATGGCAAGAGATTCAAATTAGTTTGTCACGAAATTGGGAATGATGCGTGAGGCACTGTCTGAATTGAGTGATTTATCATTGAAACTGCAAAACAGAAGCAGAACGTGACGCCGACAGTGCCATCAGGAGAACGGGCAGAGCCTTGGACTCCATGATTGTGTAAAGAACCAAGAGAATTCCTTGAAGAAACTATTAAGGTTTCGCAAACCAAGAAAAACAAAATCTATTATTCTAAAGCTGTGACAATAAAGACTGACCAATTCTTCAGTTGCCTAGCAGATGATCTGAGGAATAGTGTTCTAGACCACAGGGCTATCCAACTGCAAGTGCCCCAAGGGCCGCTTTAAAAAAATGTGGTTTGGAGGGCAGCATTATAAAATACTTCACACATTATTTTATTTGTATTTTATCGTTGATGTAAGAATTGTGCATATTTCGTATTTGAGGGTAATTTGTACATTTAGAGCGGGCCGAAAAAGTATGCGGCTCGCGGGCCTCATACTGGACACAGCCCTGTTCTAGACCATGAAAGTCGTGCGTCACAAGAAAGCCATATCTCTGCATTTCGCAACCAAAAGATGAACGTTGTGTCTGTTTTGAAAATTCTACAATTAAAACCTGTCCTTCGAATGTAGATATCAGGTATGCTGAGAAAAAACATTATGAATTGTGCCAGTAGTTCCAACTTCAAGAAGAAAGAAGAATGTTTAATTCTTGTTGAGAATATATATACAGCAGCGTGATTCCTGAGGATTTGAAGCCTACGGTACGAGACGCGTCCACAAAGTAAGTTTGCCTGAGACCGTTTACAGAAAAAAGCACAATTTCATGAAAATATTTATTGCAACAGATACAGCAAGTGTTCAGCTAATTTTTAACAGATTCGCCACCGGAATTGAGACATTTGCCATACCGTGTGACTAACTTTTTAATGCTTGTGTCGTAGAAGTCCGCCACCTGGGATTTGAACCACTGTGTGACAATCATGTCATTCTCTGTCATTTCTTGAGGTGTGAGAAAATATGAAAATCACTGGGAACGATATTCGGGCTGTAGAGTGGATTTTTAAACGCCTCCCAGCAAGTTTGCCGCAGAAGTTCGGCTGGGAAGAGTTTAAACATCCACCGTACAGCCCGAATCTCATTCCCAGTGAGTTTCATCTTTTCCTACACCTCAAGAAATGACAGATAATGAAAGAGGTAGACATGGTTGTCACACAGTGGTTCTAATCCCAGGCGGCAGACTTCTATGACACTCTTGCTGTATCTCTTGCAATAAATATTTTCATGAAATTGTGTTTTGTTTCTGTAAACGGTCCCAGGGAAAATTACTTTCTGGACGCACCTCGTATACAGAGTGTTAATGAATGGCACCGAAATATTTTACCTGTGTATAGAGGGGACATAGACAAGCAACTTTTATTAAGATATTTTTGCTCTATGGATTCAATTTTTCCCATTACAGCATAAAATCTCCCAAAGCATGGCCGCCACTGGCTTCTAACATTAGAAAAAAATGCAAAACAAAGGAACTTCGCGCTGTTAACACTGTAGTCAGTAGTTATGAATAAAAAAAAAGACTAATGCAGTGTCGACCAGTCATGTGATTAGTCTGTAAATTTTGTAGATTATGGAAACATTAAATTATGATATAGCTATTGACGAATGATTAAGAGTCAGGTTTTTATCGATCACTAGGAAGGCATGAAGTCAATTTAATGGACATTTTAACCCTATTTCGCGTAATCATTGATTTATGAGCACCTAATTATAATGACTTTAATGCCCTCTAGCATAAACATTTTACGTCGTAGAGCAAAAATCTCCTAATAAAAGTGGTTTGTCTAAGTCTCCTCTATATACAGGTAAAATATTTCGGTGTTATTTATTAACACCCTGTATACGAGGTCTGTTAGATAAGTATCCGACCTTATTTTTTTTCTCGGAAACCTGACGGATTTGAATCAAGCCCGCTTGCATGAGCCGACCTGAAACCTTCGTGCGCATGTCTGAATTTTTTCCCGCCTGTCGGTAGCGTCTGTTGCTGGCAAGCAGCATTTGAGTGAGGTAGTGTCTAGTGCTCTCGTCGTTGCTAGGAAAATAATGATTGTAACGACTGGAATTTGGTTTCCGGGTCATACCCGTACACCAGGAGTCGTCGTCACCACTCATTAAGGTGTTCATGAAGTCGGGGTAACTGTGGAGTCAAGCATGTAATGTGAAACTTCAGCACGATGTTGTTTTTGCTCCGCCGTCAGCAGCATCGGCATTGAATTTCGCCGCCACTCTCTTCATGGCCAAATCTTCGGTCATAACTGAATGGGCCGAAAAAGTGATGATGCCTACCTCTTCCGCAATTTCTCGGATACTTCCCGCATCACTACAGCGTTCACTTTGGCAATGATCTGGTCATTTCGGCATGTTGATGGCGGACCGGAGCGTGGCTCGCTCTCCACTGATGTGCGTCCGTCTTTAAACCGGTTGTACCACTCCTTAATCTGTGTGATGCCCATAGCATCGTCACCGAAAGCCACCTGAATTTTACGAATGGTTTCCACCTGGCTATCGCCCAGTTGCAGGCAAAATTTTTATGCAATAGCGCTGCTCCAGACGTTCCGTCATTTTCCTAACAATGAGAAAACGACGAGAGCACTAAACACTACATCACTCAAATGCTGATTGCCAGCAACAGACGATATCTAAAGGCGGGAAAAAATTCATGCATGTGCATGAAGGTTCAAGGTCGGCTCATGCAAGCGCGCTTGATTTAAATCCTTCGGGTTTTCGAAAAAAAAATAAGGTCGGATACTTATCTAACAGACCTCGTATAGTTTGCATCATTCCAATATCCATGTATGAGTGTGAAATAGCTTTAGTGCAATGAACCAAACAATGGCTGACACAAGAAATGCGTTGCGTGTGGAACGAGCCGGGGGACTAGGTTCATCAGTAGGGTTCGGATGTTTTTGACGTAAAAAAGTGGAAAATATGACTGCAAATATGCCCTTAAAAATGTCTAATTCCGGGGTGCGCGGGCAAAGAGAGTTAAGTCCACTTTCTTGTTACTGAGAATTAGAGTGACTTAACACACTATACCAGCCTAACATAGCTTTAGCGATGGATAAACCCACGAGGCACACATCCATAACTACCGTACAATTTTGATTATGACTTACTGGACTTAACACAAATGTAGAGAACATTTTTATCGATAACTCTATGGACATATCTCAATTTTTTAGGATGGTGGACTTAACTCTCTTAGCCCGCGCACCTCGGAATTATGACTAAAAAATCCTAAATATGACCTAAATGACATTTTCCTAGAAATAAATGTTCTAATTTGAAACGGTTAATTACACTAAATTCTTACATCATATGAATTCAACAAGGTAATCACTTTTTAACAATTTTGCAGGTGATTTACAGTTACTTGTAATAGACTTCTAATTTGAAAGAATTTGCTTATGTGTTCTCGTTTCATCATCACCAAATATTTTGTAGATCAAGCTTATATGAACAATTGTATTAATTTTAAAATTAAGTTACCTATTAATTGGTCAAAAACATTAAATTAATGTTATAACATTCAAATTTATCTCGACCATTCAGTGCTTGTACATTATAATTGTGCTCCTTTACTGAATTTATAACTGAAATATGACCCAAATATGACCAACCATGAAAATTACCAAAATATGACTTTACATGCAAAATAAAAACGGCCCGATTAGGATAACAAGCGTACAATTCGTGTTTAATTTGTTTTTGTGGCGAGAATGGAGATCAGGATAAAAATATGACATGTCATGAACATCCGAACCCTATTCATCAGCATCGTTCAACCTCCAGTTAAGGAATTCAGCCCAGTTCCTTATGTGAAATCCTGGCTGATGGAAGGAAGGAGATCAGCAATCGAGACAGCATGCCGCAAGCCAGAATATAAAGAAGGCAATGTGCAGTATCAATCAATATAGACGTAATTGAACTGAAGGTGAGCTCCCCAAATATTTTCCTCAACAAAAGCACTGGTCCACCGCTGTGGCTCAGGGGATGCGTTCAATCTCCTCACGCAGCGGGCCCGGGTTCGATTCCTGGTCGGGACAAGTTACCTAGGTGGGGTTTTTTCTGGGGTTTTTCTTCACCTTTGAGACAAATGTCGGGTAACTTTAGGCCCTTGTGGTCCCCAGATATCATCTGGCCGTCATTATCATCTTCATCCCATCCTCGCCTTGTTTGGAGTGAGTGTGTGTGTGAATGGTGTGTCTCGTCCTATGTGTTCGTGTTGTCTCGGAGGTGGCTCCGGCATTGGGCTGATCACTCATCCGGGGAGGCCCTCCATGTCCTTGTCTGGTCAAAAAAGTATGTATGTGATCCAAAGGTAATCCCTCTCCCGACAGGTCGCGGCCCTGTAAGGCCCGGGCGGCTTGGGTCGCTTAAATCCTAAAAGGGAGAGGTTAAACTACGAGAAAGAAAGAAGAAAGAAAGAACAAAAGCACTGATCTAGTAAATACAAAGAGGGTTATTTTAACAAATTATATTCACCTGAAGGCCTTGCAAGTTCTGAATAATAATGGTAAATGGTGTATAAATGTGCCTAATCTGCAAGCGTTCCAGATAGCTGAAAAATCTACAGATAGTAATGGCTTTGCCATTAGCTATGAAACGAAGGTCGTCAGAATAGCGAATTCTTTTTCTTATCTCCTGAAGTATTTATCGAAGCGTAGTAAAATGTCAGCGTTCCTTTCTTGCCTATACAACTCAACTTTCCTTCCTCAGATAAGTTATAAAGGTTGCTAACTTCAAGAATACATTTAAAAAAAATACGTTAGATAACGAAAAACTACAAAAAAGAAATGAAATTTTATTGCCTAAAATATGCAAATCATTATTTTTTATCAATTGGCAGCGATAAAATCCAAGAACGGACAGGACAATAAGCCCATTTAATTTACAAGGAAGAGAGATAAGCCAGTCAGTAACAGAATAAACAGCAGGCCTATGGCTTGGGGTGGAGATAATTTCAAATAAGCAAATTCTTGGATAATCCATTAGCCTAATTCTAGTATACCCAGTTTATTTAAACAAAAATAGTCCTAGGCCATTTAATGCATCTAATCTCTATATATATAAAAGGCTTTGTCCTGACTGACTGAATGAATGACTGACTGACTGATTGACTGAATGACAGGAATCAACGTACAGCCTAAACTATAACAGGTAGAGACTTGGAATTTTGACAGTACCTTCGTTTCATAATGTAGGTGCTCACTAAGAAAGGATTTTGAAAAATTCTGATTCTAAATGCCAAAAATTAAATGTTTTTGAAAATACTTAATCCCTTTTTACATAGAATTATCAATTCCAAATCACAGAATATATTGTTGCCAAATGGTATCAGGTGGGCTTGGAAAAAACACATGAAATACACTTTTGACAAATAAGAGAAGTTATCAAAATAATTCATGTTATAAATAAATATTACAGAATGAAATCCACTAAAATAATGGAATCACATAACTTTCTCTACCCTGGACATAGAGAAAACAAAACGAGGTATGGTAATGTGTATATTATTATATTATATCGCAGGTTTTTGGAGAGAAAAGTATGAAAGTGACAATGCTTTATGGTAACATAAGAGTGGGAAATTTCCCGCCTCGATATTACAATTTTATGTTACAGGAATTTCTGTTTCTTCTTATTTAAACCTCTACCAGGCTTGCTGTGCACTGTACAAGCGATGGGATGCAACATTCTAGATCCTCTATGAGCCATAAAAAACTATATCAAGCGTTTTCTGAGGGAATAGTTTGAGTGTAATAAGTCGTTCTTCCTATTTCAAATTATAAATGCCTATATAAGGACCTAGAATTTAAAATTGAAAATCCTTCATAAGCTAATTTCCAATTACAAAATACAAAACCCGGGCGATGCCGGGTCTTTTAAGCTAGTTTCAAATATTCTGTAAATATTTATGAACGGTAATTCATTATGCAGCACGATAATTACTATGGCATTATGATGGTATACTCTCATGCAGGGCCGTAGCAAGGTCTTTCTGCGCCCTTGGCGAGTTTGACAAATCTGCGTCCTCCCTGAACATTTCTTTAAATTTCTGTAGAATTGTTTATTATTTTAACATAAAAATACTGTTATTATCAAAGAAAACCTAAACCTCAATTTGAAAATGAACTAAGTGTTGGACTTTCAAGGTACTAATCCTTATTTTCAGATGATTGAACTACTTGAAAAATAATGAAATCATAAAATCTAGTATAAAAAGTAAAGTACATAATAGACCTGAGGCCTACAAAATGTTTAACACATTAATATAGGTGAAAGTTTTTTTTCGAATAAAAGCTTTTTAAAACAGCTTCTGCAACATGCAATGAGAAAATAAAAAATGCATAGTATTTATTTATAGCCTAAATTGCACCAGTCTAAAAAAGGCGGGATTTTTCATGGTTAATTTTGCGCCCTCTTTGTACCTGCGCCCTTGGCGGGGGTACATCTCGCCACCGCCTAGCTACGGCCCTGTTCTCATGGCTGAGAATCCTGATTTTATGAAATAAAGTGCCAACCAATTTAAGTTTAAAATAAACGGTGCAAAATATGTTGAGAGTTTTTTTTCAATTTTGTAATATGCCAAGAGTCTAATTAAAAAATATTTTATTCTCCTCACAACCTGTCCGTTTGTTCGATACTGCAATCAAAGGGAGAACACCTTATTCACATGTTAAAATTTCACCATTACAAGCTGCAGGGGAAAAAAAATCCTCTTCGAGACTTAGTCCTACTGAGCCCTGAACTGGTGACGAATAGTTAAAGATTTCTTTGAAAGTGAATGCGAAAATGTTAATTTTTCTAAGTCGTAATAACTGCATTCTCTTTGTATGGTACCGACTTTATGTTCACTTAAAGAACTCTTGAAGATGTTATACATACCATTAATTTATCACCTGTTGAGATGGACCAGGCGGAGATATTTTTACTGCAAGAAAAGTCCCATATTGTATCTGTACAGGACTACCAGAAAGAATTCCTCAAAATCAGAAAATCTTGTACGTGGATAAAAATAAAATCAGTTTCGTTTAAACCAGGTTTCGGTTGATCGAAGTTCGGATATGCGGGATTCTACTGTAAATACATATTTTTACTTTCCCCGAATCCAGAATTAAAATTCTCAAAAAATGTCTTGATTGTGTGTGTGTCTGTCAGTGTGTCCATGATAAGGGAACCTCGTAGAAAAACAAAATTATAAATCTTGGTTAGATACCCATTTGGGATGTGACACGAATATTAGCAACGTCATTCTCGTACTTCTACACCCAATACAACTTTGCATGAAGATTTTGTCTGCAATTTCCTCGAAAACATCAACTCTGAGGATTACCTATTTATCTGGACAAAGATGGGAAATTTCTTGTTCGTAGGGACGGAAGAAGTGGTCATAAGAATAACATGTCTCAAGACATTGAAAAGCTGTAAGTAGGCCTAGTAATGATTAATCCATTGCTAACCCTTCATTATGGATATTGATATCCTAAATTACATAGAAAAAAGTGATAAAACAATAAATCCACTGTTGTTTTTTAAGAACAAACATATTATAATAATTTTGTTAATAACAAGCATTCAAATTTAAAATTATTCATTCTAAACATTCGAAGTATTAGTACAAATTTGTCAGAACTGTGCGTATTATTACAAGGATTCTATTTCCCTTCTGACGTCATAATTTTATCTGAGACTTGATTAAATTATGACGCAGAATTTGAAATTAACGGTTATAAAAGGTTTATCAAAATTAATACATATAACAAATGTGACGGAGTAATAGTCTATTTTAAAAGTGATATTGTCACACCACTGGATGTTGATGTAACAGGATGCAATTGTTTAAATTTTACATTTCAGTATTTTGGCACAGAGTTAACACCAACCACTATCTACATATCACCGAATAATACCCTTTAAATGAATTTTTAGATGATTTTGAAAGATTTTGAGTCAACAATCTCTATATATATAAAAGGCTTTGTCCTGACTGACTGAATGAATGAATGACTGACTGACTGATTGACTGAATGACAGGAATCAACGTACAGCCTAAACTATAACAGGTAGAGACTTGGAATTTTGACAGTACCTTCGTTTCATAATGTAGGTGCTCACTAAGAAAGGATTTTGAAAAATTCTGATTCTAAATGCCAAAAATTAAATGTTTTTGAAAATACTTAATCCCTTTTTACATAGAATTATCAATTCCAAATCACAGAATATATTGTTGCCAAATGGTATCAGGTGGGCTTGGAAAAAACACATGAAATGCACTTTTGACAAATAAGAGAAGTTATCAAAATAATTCATGTTATAAATAAATATTACAGAATGAAATCCACTAAAATAATGGAATCACATAACTTTCTCTACCCTGGACATAGAGAAAACAAAACGAGGTATGGTAATGTGTATATTATTATATTATATCGCAGGTTTTTGGAGAGAAAAGTATGAAAGTGATGATGCTTTCTGTTTAATTTCATCCCCAAAACGACTTTATGGTAACATAAGAGTGGGAAATTTCCCGCCTCGATATTACAATTTTATGTTACAGGAATTTCTGTTTCTTCTTATTTAAACCTCTACCTGGCTTGCTGTGCACTGTACAAGCGATGGGATGCAAAATTCTAGATCCTCTATGAGCCATAAAAAACTATATCAAGCGTTTTCTGAGGGAATAGTTTGAGTGTAATAAGTAGTTCTTCCTATTTCAAATTATAAATGCCTATATAAGGACCTAGAATTTAAAATTGAAAATCCTTCATAAGTTAATTTCCAATTACAAAATACAAAACCCGGGCGACGCCGGGTCTTTTAAGCTAGTAAGAATATAAAATCACGTGATTGCTAGAGATATTAATATGGACATTATAGAAAACCACTTAAATTATGGCCATCGTTATTGGATATAATGCAACAGTATGGATTTCACAGATTTTTAAATGCTATTACTGTACTAAATTCATGTCTTGATCACAACAATCACAACAAGGTTTGGAATTTTACCGCTGGAGTTTATTGTAGTGGTATTACAGACCATTACGTTACTTTTTCATTACTTAATTATAAGGTAACACTTTCTTAGAAAATAACTTTAACATTACAAACAGAATTAATTACATTAAACTAAAAACAGATATAAATAATATCATTTGGGACCCCTTTCTTAATTGTCTAGACCCAGAAGATTGTCTGCAAGCATTCTATGACACTCTAACGCCATTAATAACAACACAACTAGAAGTTATAGACATGTAGGTATAATAAAATAAAACCGTGGATATCATTAGGGATAGTAAAAACTATAATATGCAATAGGGATAAATTAGAGCAAATTCCCTACAGGCTTAACATTCGCATCCAGACCTAAATGGGGGATTGAATTCAGACATAGCCTACTGAAGATTATTAAATACCAGTATGGTACTTTATAGGCCTAAGATTGTGTGGGGGACGGGAAAATGTCTGTCCTCTGTCTGTCTGTCTATCTGCCCGCGTGTGTGTACGCGCCATAACTCAAATACGTCAGATGTTTATTTCGTTCATCAAGTTGAAAATTGTTATAAACAGAAGATATATTACTCTGAAATAATTAGGTCTACATACATTAAGTGGAGTTCTTCGCCAGTGTATCTTGTGAAATGTTGACATATTTTAAGAATGTCTTGTATCAGTGTATACGAGTTTGAATTAAGGTTAAGTATCAAACTTTAGACCTTTGTTCTTCCGTAAGTTCTGCTTAATGAATCGATCTGCAGCTTAACTAGGAAATGAATAACAAAAATAACTTATTCTCTGCATATCATAATAGCAATTAAGTTTTTACTGATTAAACAAAAGCATTCTGGCACTTTGTTATATCAGTTTACTTGGTTTTATTTTTATCATGGTGCTGTGGAACCGCAGTTGTATTTTCTCAGAACTTTGGTTAATGTTGAGGTATTTTTTAAAAATAACATAAACTGATATGGGATCCGTTTTCTACATGAAATGTTATGTTATTTCATTGAAGTAGAATTATTCCGTGCGGGCACGAAGGTCCTTGCATGAAGGAAGTGACAGTTGTTATCAAGAAACTCTATTATATTAGCACTGAAACGTAACGTTTCGGATATGAACGAGAAGCGGTGAACTTGATACCACGTGTCCCTGAACGAACCCGATACAGTACATACAGTAGATACGTATGCGTGGCGATAGGGAATGACGAACTAACGTTTTCTACCACGTAACTATTTATTTTTTAACTTCTAACTCTGATAAGCCAATGCCTTTGTATGTGAGCTCAAATCTGTGTGGGCTATATATCAGTGCTGTCAGGTAGGCTATGTCATGTAATTCCGTTCCCTAGTAGGGATGAGCATCAATAGTTAAAACATCGATGTTCGCCATCGATGTTAAAATCGGCGGTAACCATCGATGTCACAGTAATATCGACCTGAAAACATCGATTTATTATGACGGAAATCATCGATGCAATGCATTTTTTTTTTTAAAAAAAAAGGTGATTGTTTCAGAAAATAAGGCAAAATTCAGAAATAAACTTAAATATTTCCATGAAAACTGTCGGTGTAAAAAGTCCATGTTTTCGGAAACTAGGATGCTGTGAATAAAATAATTATATCTTAGAACCATTGTAGGCCTATTAATCTTATTTTAATTAAAAGAGAGTTTAAAGAAAGAAAGAAAGTGTAAAGAAAAGTTTAAAAACATCAATATTGAGGAGAAACATCGATGTAGTAAAAACATTGGTTCTTTTCCATCGATGTAGTAAAAACATTGGTTCTTTTCCATCGATGTAGAAAACATCGATCATAGACATGAAAACATCGGCTATCGATGCTCAACCCTATTCCCAATAGTTTTGAGGTGGGACGGTCTGAAACCAGGAGCACATAGCCTACTTAAAACTACCTAGATAAAATTGTCATTAACATCTGTAGGTATAACTATCGTCTGTCAGAGAAATCAATTTAGAGGCGTAGGAACAGGCCATGCCATAGTTATTTATAATGTAAGACCGTTATACGTCTATAGAACTAAATACATTTTAAAGCGCTAAAATGTTATGTAGAGATGAAATCGGGATGGCGTATGGAAGCATATTTATTTTCGTATAATTTGGAAGAAAAATCAAGTTTGGCCTGGTGGAGGCTAGGAATCTGGAGATTATATGCCCATGTAACGAGGAAGAGGATGCAAAACACTTAATTTTAGAGTGTAAAGAAATGGAGATGTGGAGGAAAAATTTAATTGATAGTAAATTACAAAGATTAATAAAAGTGTAGCATGTAAGAAGCTGTGCATAACGAAGAATACGGATTTATTAAAAATAATGGGGACATTTTTATTTATAGTTGAAAAGGAAATGGTTAACCAAAATTGAAGAAAGTAACATAAATTCAAATGAAGTAGTGAATAATATATAAACATGTAGGCCTATGTTTGTTGTACTTAAAGGAAGGGTAAACTAAAAAAATACCATATTTTTATTTTAATCTCATCGCACGGAGCTTTGAATTACGAAACGAATGATGATCTCGCGAACTTCAAGCGCCTAATATTACGCTTTGTACGGGTGAAGTAAAAAGCTACTGTGACGTCACACTTGACTAACTCGCTGACAGGACGACAGTTGCTGTAATGCTCGCGCGTGTGTTTCTAATGCACCACAAAGTCTCATTTGTGTTTGTTGTTGATAGAGATGTCTGCAATGTTACCTTATAAGGACAAATCTCGGTATTCACAAATTAATATTACACGAAAAGAAAATGACAAGGAATTATTGAAAGAATTGCAAGGAAGGAAAGAAAATACGGAATGGTGTAAATGTGGGCTGTGTACATATGAAAACGGGCCACGAGAGTGTGTGTTGTCGAGACTGTGAAGTAATTTGTGAACAGAAGGGGGTTGTAGACTGTATAACACAACATGCCTCATTCGATAGCGTTATTTTAAATAAAGACACACTAGTTGCTAGTCGTTATCAGTTAAAACTTAGAGCTAATACAGTTCACTTTCAGATTCAGAATCATCTTTTGCGGTAGTAGAAATGTCTGAAATGCTAAAAAGAGCTATCTAATTCACAATTTCTAGAAGAAACATCCAATGAATCTGTGCAAACATTGACACAAGTTTCATTTCCTAGATCACACTGAACGCCTACGCTGTAAGAAACTGAATTTTCGTCATAAATACTAGATTCCACATTCATGATTTGTCCATTCCCGGATACTGATGGATTACTGTTCGAATCTTGCAACAACTCTCTCATTTCCTTCTTCCTCAAGTTCGACGATTTTATTTTCTTCATTGGCGGTGTTTCAGAATTCCCACGCAAAAGAAGTGATGGCACAGCACTTCGTTTTTAAACAGATTGCGGGGTTTCTCCAGTTAACTGTTTTCGTAACTGTACCGAAAGCTCGGTATCATTTTCTTCAAAATGTTGTGAACAAACCGTACTGTATTTACTAGGAACAATTTTTTTTTATTTTTATTTTTATCAGCCTTTGCTTATAACGTTCGGGTGACTTATCTCTGTTGCGAAATCGATGGAAAGATATTTTAAGTGTGTTATCACTCTTCGACGATGAGTATGTACACCCCACAACACAACAATAAACCATTGTTTGAACAGATACTCACTAAAAAACTGTAACAGTAGACAGAATGCTGTGAACCATCTTTCACCGGGCGAGACTGAGTCAAGCACTCGTCAAGCGTGACGTCACGCGCCCACCGCGTTACAATAAACATATTCCTTTTGTGATTAAATGTGAAGGTGTAAAACATTTCTAACAGCGAATATCATTTCTTAAAAGCATTTTCTTTCAATCCGTATGAAGAAAATGATACCAAATTTTTAGTTTACTTTTCCTTTAAGTAATATGTAAAAACAGTTATAAAATGTTTATTTTAGTAATTTAACGGGCTGAATGGTAAAGATGAAATGTAACCAAAGTCCCTGATTGTAATGAAGATGAAATAAACCTAATATTACTAACATAGAACTAAACACGCGAGCACAAAGTTAACAAAACGCACCTTGATTTAAGGATGGAAATTTAAAGGAAAAGAAATGTAATGTGATTCTAAACGAACATTTTAAAGGGAATAATTTATTTCATTGCATAAACAAATTATAGTCTTATACAATGGAATCAGTGTAAATCTCTTCTAACTTAAAACCTGCGTTGTACAAAAATCTCTTCTGTACATGACACAACGCGTAAATTTTAACTGAATTGATTTCTCATGAAAGACTGAAAATACTTTTACACCCTCTAACCCTCAATTCAGCATACTTAGCCTAAGTGTAATGGGACAAGGCTGTTTAGAGGTCATTGGCTTCATTTCAAACACCCGGCGGAGACAACTCCTTTCGTATAAAAGAACTCAACATTCCTCTCTTTTCGCATTCAATACCTGGTTTTCAGCTACCCTTATTTTGTGATTGTGACAAGTGCACTGATTGCAACCTGTGCCAAAATGTTTAACTATCTTATCGTTTACAAAACCTTGTTTATAACTTTGGTATTCAGGCAATATTTGCCAATTTTTTTTTTTTTTTTAGTGTACTTCGGACCATTAGACGCACCCAACATTCAAGGCTCTGTTTTCTAGGGTTTTCTTATATGTTTTCTGTTTTCTTATGGTCCGTAAAATACGGTAATGTTTTGATCGTAACTGTTGCGTTGGATTACGTTTGTGTTTTGTCAGAAACATATAATCCAACTAGTTTTTGGACAACATTTTCAAAAGTGAAATAGTTAGACCTACTACGCCACCAAGTTATCTCTGCATGCAGAAAATATGTTAGGAATGTGCCTTCCGTCTCGATCTCCCTCCTTTGACGTTGCCACTTCCTATTCTTTGAGTTGAGTCATTTGGCTACAAGAGGGGTGCTGAGAATTACTGTGTTTTTAAATGACCTGACACCTTCGGCACTCGTTCTCGAAATGAATAATCTGGCAACCATGTCCCTACTGGGGAAAATGCGTAGAAATGATCTGTTGAAGGAACACCCCCTGCCGCCACGCTGCCACTTCCTGTCCACTGTGTTGGGTTATTTGACTGGAAGAGGGGCGCTGAGAATTGCTGTGTTTTTAAATGACCTGACACCTTCGACAGTCATTGTCCAAATGAATAATCTGGCAACCACGTTATGATCTTTCGCACGTGTTTAGGTATTCGCCACCCACTGCTTCCCCTACATCCCTTCCGTATAGTGGTAGCTGAGCGACACTAGCACTAAAACACTTCCCCTATCGCCGTGCAGATTTAACTTGGTGGCATAGTATTTACATAATTTTGAATTGTAAATAGCCCTAATTATTAACACACGATAGCCTAACAATACTGGTAGGAGTAATAGTAAGTTATCTATTGTGGTCGAATGAAGGACATGGATACTTGTTTGTACGAAATGAAAGAACGACAGTGAGATCTGGTGATACTTGCTTACTTACTCAATGACAACAGACAATTTTTAAGCAAGGTAAAGGAACCCAAAGGTTCATTGCCGCGCTAACCGGAGCCCGTCATTTAACCCTTCTCTGTGCTAACTCCCACCATCTCCCGCAAATCCTCTCTCTCGAATCCTATGCCCCATGTTGGGGCGAAGGTCCTCCAAGTGGAGGTTTCTCTTTACCGATGTGAATTTTGTTACGCTTATTTTCCTAGAGAGGGCAGAGGGCAGAGTGACAGGTGGTAAGCCCATCGCCCCCCTCCGGAAACTAAGGTATTACTTGGACGTGAAAGGGCCAAGAAATATTGTCCAGAGGCTCTAATTTAGGCTGGGAGTTCTTTTACGTGCCGTAAATCTACGACACGGACCTCCCAGTTTAAAGTCCCTCCCGGAGGACTCCGTGCTCAGGATTTTTACGTCCTGAAAAACCCATCGACTGCGAATCTAGAGGCGGGCACGCTACCTCTAGACCACCGCAGCCGACTTCTCGCAAATCCTACTTCCATTAAATCTATTCCAGTATTGTCCTCCCACCTACGTCCAGGTCTTCAACCTTGTCTTTTCCCTTTTGGTCTCCAATTCAATATTTTTTACAAGTCTTTCCTCCACCATGCGCGCAACATGTCCAGCCCATTACATCCTCCGTGAATTAATTACCCAACTATCTTTGGTGAAAGTACATACAGGATATGAAGTTCGTCATTATACAGTTTTCTCTCCAGTTCCCATTTTCATTTCTCTTAGGCCCAAATATTTTCCTATCCTGTTTTCGAACACTCTCAGATTATGTTCTTCCCATGTCTCACATCTATACAGAGTATTAATAAATAACACCGAAATATTTTACCTGTTTATAGAGGAGACATAGACAAACAACTTTTATTAGGATATTTTCGCTCTATGGATTCAATTTTCCCTGTTACACCATAAAATATCCCAGGGTGTGGCCGCCACTGACTTCTAACGTTTGAAAAAAAAACTTCGTTGTTAACACTGGAGTTATGAATAAAATTACTAATGCAGTGACGGCCAGTCGTGTGATTAGTCTGAAAATTTTGCATGTTATTAAAACTCTAAACTATGTTATACCTATTGATGATTGATCAAGCATCCTACTTTTATCGATCACTAAAAAGGTATCAAGTCAATTTAATGAAAATTTTAACCCTATTTCGGTTAATTATTGGCATATGAGCACCAAATCGTAATGACTTTAATACCCTTTAGCATGCACATTTTATGTCATAGAGGATTGATCTAATGAAAGTTGTTTGTCTATGTTCCCACTATAGGCCTATACAGATAAAATATTTCAGTGTTATTCGTTAACACTTTGTATAATACCATAGGCGTACCGAGGGTTTTTTTTGGGGGGTTTGAACCCCCCCCCCATTGATTAAAAAAAGGAAAATTGTATAATTTTTTTAAGTCTGCCCATAAATTACTTAATACAAGTATAAAGCGTGGGAAGCTTAAAACTCGTTATTTTGAGTCTTAATTTTTAAAATTTTTCCGGGGGAGGACCCCCGGAAGCTTAAAACTCGTTATTTTGCGTCTTGATTTTTAAAATTTTCCGGGGGAGGATCCCCGGAAAGCTTAAAATTCGTTATTTTGCGTCTTAATTTTTAAAATTTTCCGGGGAGAATCCCCGGAAGCTTAAAATTCGTTATTTTGCGTCTTAATTTTTAAAATTTTCCGGGGGCGGACCCCCGGAAGCTTAAATCTTGTTATTTTGCGTCTTAATTTTTAAAATTTTCCGGGGGAGACCCCGGAAGCTTAAAACTCGTTATTTTGCATTTTAATTTTTAAAATTTTCCGGGGGAGGACCCCCCTCTCCATACCCCCAGGCCCCGCGGATGTTATAACCCCCCCCATATGGTCGGCCTGGTTACGCCTATGTATAATACAACCGGCAGGATAATTGTCTTATAAATGTTTATTTTTAGGTTTGTGGACAGAAGACGAGAAGATAAAAGTTTCTGAACTGCATAAAAAGTAGCATTTCCTGATTTTGTCGACACTACCTCCGCCTTAATATTATTTGTATCTGTAACTATTGCTCTAGGATATTTGAATTTCTCCAATTGTTGAGATGCTTTTATCTGCTATTCTAATATTTTGGGTAGCGCATTAGTTTGAAGTTTCATGACCATGTTCTTAGTTTTTCTGTATGAATTTCCAGTCCAACATTCTTGCAGACATCGAAAATACTTTCTGCATTTCTCTCGATTGTGTTTATATCATCGCCAACAGACAAATAACTCAACATGTAAAATGAAAGTTTATATACAGAGAGAGCGTTCTGTTAAAACAACAATTACCATTCAAAATAACACATAAATATAAATAAATAAAATAAGCCTATCGTGTCCCATGTAGGGCAAAGGCCTCCTAAGAAGGGTTTAGCTCCTCTTATCTAGCACGGCGAGCTACTCCGCGCTAGTGAAGTTGTTCGTGATTTTGAGCGTCATGTACACTTGAACTTTAACACTTGGTCTTGAGCACTTAGTCTTGCGTATTGTTCAGGGTTTTCCCCAGTTCTTTCCACTCGTTTCTTCTTTTGGCTACCCTGGTCCATTGTTGGCCCACTTTATCCTTGAAAAGGTCCTCCCATCTCCTTTTTGGTCTTCCGCGCAGCCTTCTTCCTTGTCTGGGGTCCCATATGGTACTCCTGTATGTCCATCTATCGTCCACCAATCTTGAAACATGGCCACCCCATCTCCATTTAGTGCACAACAGAGATTAATTATTTATTCTATTGTTGAATTTTAAAGAAAACCAGTATTCATAATTTAAAATACAGTATATTAAAAATTATATTCTTAACGAAAGAAGTAGAATAAAATGAATGTTTACACTATGACTTAGATCTACTGTCATTGTAGTACCGGCAGTGAAGATTTGTAGTATCGGTAAACGGAAAGGCGATTGTTGCAAGTTCTCTAATTTACTATGTTGATAGTCCATGAACGAAATTGTTCTTTATGGTATAAAAAATATTTATTTTCAGCGATGGAATCTGTTTTAAAGAACCTTTACACTAATTTCATTAGCGGAAATTTAGTAGGGACTTCTTTTTTTAAAAATGTCAATTTTCAAATCGCAATGGAATGAACAAAATTCCTATATTGAGGAAATGGAAGCATGAAGAAATGTATAAGGCCTACTGTAGCTGGCATCTGTTTACGTTGGGTGTTCTCCGTTTTTCAAATTACTATAGGCCTACCTACTTGTCCATTAACAGAAAAATTGGGAAACAACAAGACTATTAGAGAGGTTTAATTCAGTACGGGCCCCCCTGCCTCCCGCTCATCTCCTAGGAGTGGGGACTTTTAGTATGTTTAACTTCTAACTAGTCCAAACAAAGTCCCAAAGTCAAAAACCGTGTTCCTTCCATTTCCCTCTATTCATCAATCATTGACTGGACTATACATAAGCATATATATTACTTGAAAATATATTACAAAATACATCATATTATATATACATATATATTGATTCATTTATGTACAACTTATATACAGTACATACTATTTATACATATAAATACGTAATATTGGCTTTTATACAGAGTTAGACCAGTGAAATCATGGAAAATACTGAAGTTAAGTTTTTCTTCAAAATACCGGAATTTACACATAAAGTTAAAATTGCTCGAACTTTTGAACGGTTGAAAATAAATAAGTAAACCAACATATATTCTTAAAGGAAATTTAATGCTCTACAACTTCCATCCTTATGATTTTTTCGTAGGACAAAGGGCCGAAAAGTTAGCTAACGGAATAAGGCAAAAAACGCGAGGCAATTTTATTATTTTCAAAATTAGCTAATTTTGAGCGCAGATATCTCGAAAACTAGGTGAGACAGCGAAAACATGACTGGAATCAATCTTGTGGAGTATTTTTTAATCTTTAATTTTGTATAGAAAGATATTATCGCTAGACCCATAGTTTCCGAGATATAAGCGAAAAACCGAAAAAAGGGACATTCTAAGCCCCCCCTGCCCCCCGCTCACCCCCTAGGAGTGGGGACTTTTAGTATGTTTACCTCCTTACTAGTCCAAAAAAAGTCCCAAAGTCAAAAATTGTGTTCCTTCCATTTCCCTCTACATCTCTTTTTGAGCATTCATTGACTGGACTACATGTCTAGTGATCAAACTAATAATGAGATTCTTCGTATATGTATTAATATGTATTAATAATTATAGTCAGGTATTTTTCTTTTAGGATAATCATTTAAAAGTCAGTAGAGACATTAAAAGTTTGCAGAAGTTTTACCAAATCGACAACAAGGAAGCAGAATCCACAGTGGACTGGGGGTCTGGACCCCCAAAAATCAAAACCTAAATCTCTATTTTTATATTTAAAAATAATTATTGAATTAAAAAGTTTTGTTGGCGTGTCAAATATGAAATAGCAATTATATTGTTTTCATAACTTAATGAGTAAGCTATTATTTCCATTGTTCCATGTGTTATTTAACTTTTATTATAAAAAGTAATAAGTATTATAACTTAGGTAACGATTTCTTGTTTACGTTGGCATGTCTTAAGAGTATGATAAACAAGTTTGCTAACTAGTTTTTCAGTGCTAAAATAGTGTAAAATGCGATTTTCATTAGTTCAATATTTAAAAATTTTCCGGGGGTGGACCCCGACTTAGGATACAGGACGGTTGTCAAGTCCTAGCTTCGATTCTTTGGATCGCAATAGAATGTTTAAACATAATTATGTTCGGTAGCGTATTTAGTTTTTGAGGCGGCTAAGTTTAATATTCATAGGCCTATATATGAGTGCACCATTCCTCTTGCATAAATTCTGCGAATAATTTACGCGGTATAACAAAGTGGGGTAATTGAAATAACATTAACACATATAGTTTAGTTTAGTTCTGCATAATTATAGTTGCTGGACATCGCACTTTTGAGGGCTTTCGGTTATAATTTTGCGACGATTTTGGAATGATAATGGAATATATAGATCTTATAAATAATTATAAATAGGGATATAATATACTCGTAGCATATAGCTTAGATAAGATATATTATAGATCATATTGTACACCGTAAAACGTACAAAAACAAAAACTTCTGTGAATACAGAAAACGTTATGATTTATTTACAATCTTCGTAGTTTATTATTTATGTAAGAATTTACGGATGAATGTAAGTGAATATATCGTATTCCGTTCCAATACAGTTCTTAGTATGTCAAGTGTAGGCCTACATAAAAGAAGAGTTCCTTCATAAATGGTTTGCCTTTATCCGAAGTAAATTCTAATATTTAATGTAAAATGATGGTAAATGAACAGTTGTCTGAAATTAAGCTACTTCAGAATGTTTTGAAAGGCGTGTTCACATGGGGCTATCGTAACAAATCGGAATTAAATACTATGTAGACTTATTACATTTACTAATAAAAGAAAGTTAATAATGTTTTACTAACAAATTACCAATAAAAGATGTTGATAAAATTAATGAGCTTGGAGTCCAAATGAATTCCTCCTTCATTTATGATCATATTTAAGTGAAATGATGACTAACATCAACAAGTCTCTTGGATAGGTTACCGTATAAGGAATGCATATTTGTTTTATATACAATAGTTGCAATTCTGAAGTCACTTGTACAGATGCAACATTGGTAAGGAATCCTGATCAGAAAAGCTATAAAGAAATGATTTAGAACAAAGCTTTATGGTATTTTATAAAAAATAACTATTTATGCTAGGTTTTACAATAAGAAGCCTATATGTACTATCTTCAAAATATACGAAATAATCTAATTGTTAATTTTGTGTAAGGTCCTAAATAATTTATTTATACGATGTGCTTTTGATGTTGACTAATAACGTTTATCGATTCCTCGGATGTAGACGAATCACGCTCGTTTATATTATACTAGCATATTGACAACAAAGTAAGAAAATAATTATTATTTACAAAATCCGTAACAGTTTATTCATGGAATAGTCTTAATAAATCTACTCGAGATTATGAGTTTCATCAGATAACTTTGCTCGAACTTCGTTCTCACAAATATATCGATAAAATCGTAATCTCTCGTGGGATCTACGATAATTAGATGCAGTGGATCATCTAAATGGAGGCTCAAATCAAAACAATTATGTTATTCCTCAATCGATGAAAATATGGTGATCATTAGGGGGCGGATTTCTATGACATGTCATATTTTTCCCCTTTGCATTATTTCAGGTTTCCGACTAATTTAAACCCGATTCCAAGCATCCTGGTGAGAATGGAACGGCTTTCATTGTGCATACAACTGCATATTTAGGAAATTTTCAACTATTGTAGCATATTTAGTACGAATACGCATATTTAGGTCATATTTTTGGCATATTTGTGTGTTTATTAAATAAATTTTGAAGTTTCATATCATATTTTGTAAATTTTGCATTATAATGATACTTTTTGAGAATTTACAGGTATTTTAAATAATTAACATTATATTTTAATAAAATGAATTGTTATGAAACTTTTAAAAAATGTACACAATGTGTAAGTGATAAAGTCATATTTTAAATTTTATTGGTCATATTTTAATGTTTTTAGGTCATAAATGCATGCATGTATCCTATTTTTTAGGTCATAGAAATCCGCCCCCTAGTGATCACTGATCATATATAAACATGGGGTTAAAATAACAATGAATTTTAGAAACTGAGGAATTTCAACTTTTCAATATTGTTAAAATTATTACCAAGAAAATTAAAAAAAAAATAAAAGTACTTACAAGAACAGAAGTTTGGAGATAGGGTTTGCCTTTTCATTGGGATGGTCCTTTTCACGTTTCTTGAGCGGCTCCATTGTGCTGTAGTGAATGTTGTTATCTGACTACGTGGTGATGTAGCAAATGAATCCTTCAGGCTCCGCCGTGCATTGTGAGGCTGTGGAGGAAGATTACTATTAGATGTGTACCTTTATACGTCACACCCTCACATTAATCACTCACACACACACACCTCATTAACCATAATCAACAACTGTTGAATTTATAGAAAATTCTCGCATGTAATGTCGCAAATGGTTTGTTTTTGCTATCGGTTGGGATTCGCAGTTTAAGTGATGCTGATAACGACTTCTAGAGATCTTTTCACAGTATTTCACACATTATACCCTTAGCAAGCAAGGATGGCGTTTGTAGCCAGGTAGGTTTCTTCACCCGCAACCACCCTCACATTTACAAGCGCAGGGAATTTAGGCCGACCGTAATTTCCGCCCCATGAGTCACCTAGTCTACTTCAATCTATTAATGTTAGATATTTTTAATATGTCATTTTATCATAAAATTTTTGTTATATATCAATTTTACACGTAATTACAAGAAAATTGACACCAAACAATGTATAATTTACTTTAATAGGAACATTTCTAACAAATGATGAAGTAAGTCACTATAAAATTTTATTATTTGTTAGAAATGTTCCTATTAAAGTCAATTATACATTGTTTTGTGTCATTTTTCTTGTAAGAATGTGTAGCATTGATATATATCAAAAACTTTAAGATAAAATGACACATTAAAAACATCTAACATTGATAGATTGAAGTAGACTAGGTGACTCATGGGGCTGAAATTACGGTCGGTGCTAATTCCCTGTGCTTGTAAATGTGAGGGTGCCTGTGGGTGAAGGAATCTACCTGGCCCCAAACGCCTTCCCTGTTTGCTAAGGGTATAGGAAGTTTACAGGAGAGATTTGTTCCACAGAAACGTATTTTAATAATACAGTTTTAAAGATTTCATAATAAGTTAACACAAATATTTTATTAACTTTAAATATAAAGTTGTAAACTCTGATCTTTGTTATTTGTTTTGGAAATAATGGGTATGGTGCTTTTTACCTCTATACCTTGATGGCACGATATTACGAGAGCCGTCCACAAAGTAAATTTCCCTGGGACCGTTTACAGAAACAAAACACAATTTCGTGGAAATATATATTCCAACAGATACAGCAAGTATTCAGGTATTATTTGCCATACCATGGAACCAACTTTTGAATACCTGTGTCGTAGAAGTCTGTCACCAGGGATTTGAACCACTGTGCGACAAACAAGGAAAGTGGCACTTAAATTAGTAATGTAAATAACTAAACTTCGTAGCCCAGCATTCCTGAAGGGACAAGGCCTACCACCCGACCACTGCGTCATCTACCAAAGGCAGATGACAGGATTGGGGGCCTGTGGTCAGCATGCCGACACCCATGGCCGTTAATGGTGGTTTCCAAGACCGGAGCAGCTATTTCTCTATCAAGTAGCTCCTCAATTTGAATCACGAGGCTGAGTGCACTCCGTTCCAGACATCCCTACCTCAGAAAATCCGAGGAGTACCGGGGATCGAATCCGGGCCTACAGATCTGTAGTCAGCGACGCTAACCACAAGACCACGCAGGCGGTCTAAATTAGTAACGTATCTTTATGAATGCATGTTTTGTATTTGCACAACAAGAAAGAGGAAAAGAAATAGGCAAATAACTTTAAATTTCATGTAAAATTATAACATTCTTGGAAAGGAACTAATTGTTTTGGAAACTATTTTCTTTACAGTACGGCATGGTCTTACATTTTGTGAGAAAACGGTTCTTGGCAAACAGACTTTTTTACAGTGAAATATGACTTCTAACTTTGACAGAAACGATTTGTCACAACAAGACTACATACAAATATATTCAACTTATTTCCAGTCATGCAATTGAAGTGGACACGGCATTACTGGCATCGAGTGTGCGACACAACGCAACATCAGAATCGCGTTTTCCTATATAATAACTTATATGCTTCATCCAGGGCTCTATCTTGGGATTTTTTCATGAGCATTCACACTTGATTTCTTATAAATGTTGTCTAGCTGTAGCATCTGAATTTCAAGATCGGTTTGGGCATGTATGCTTCGACACATTGCTTCTTAGTTCGAAAATGTTTATTTTCATATGAATTATTCACAGGGAAAGTCTGAAGACAACAGGTCAACTATGTAATACCAACTGCACAAAAAGGGGACTACTTAGGCCATTAATGTCTATTACTCATAAATTCAATTGTAGGCCTATATAAAAATTGTTAAAATTCCAGATGATGCTTGCAACGCACCATATGCCAATTTTGAAATTGCTTGATTAGCCTATATCAAGTAGGTCAAACAGGCAACAAAATTATGATTATTTAGAATTTGGAAGGCCACTAAAGAATTCATATGAAATAAACTAACTGCAAGTAGAAAGAATGGTAGAAAATTGCCAAGCAATCTAAACCAGAGGCTGATTTTGCAGGCACTGTAGCTCACAAAAGAATGAAGATGCTAAGTTTTACATTTATTTTCATTATTATTACAATATTTTATATTAGCAATGACAAATTAACGGTCAAGAAAGCCACCATTAACGGCCGTGGGTGTCGGCATGCTGACCACATGTCCCCCAGTCCTGCCATCTGCCTATGGTAGATGACGCAGCGGTCGGGTGGTAGGCCTTGTTCCTTCAGGGGTGTAGCACCCCTACAATAGAATAGACAATAGAATTTTATGTTACCGGAATTTATGTTTCTTCTTATTTGAACCCCTACCCGGCTTGCTGTGTACAAGCGATAGGATACAAAATTCGGTATAGGATAGTTTCCATGCTTGAGAAAATTTTGTTGTGATCACAGGTATCGATATAATTCATTAAACTACGTTATGTTCAGGTACTAAAACATCCTATTCGGAATGTATACTCAAAGGATTCCATTTTATTTATTCATTTGTTGCGTTACACAAAACAATTATGGAACAGAAAAGAGCTGCAGAGGATTGGCCGTCTCCAGATTCAAGATCACGTGAGGTTAAAAAAACGACGTGCGAGGTATAGTAGTGCAATACGCAAACAGCAATTAAAATCGGCTAAGAAAACATTTTTGAGAAAAAAATCCCAATGCGCATCAGATTGCAAATACTAATTATCAGAAAAAATTACGCAATTCCTACAATTTAGGTAAAAACGATGTCACTGTTAATAAATATGTTTTAATTATTTTTTGTTAAATAAATTATTTAAACAAAACATCCCGCAGTTGAGTAAATAATCGCGGGCGAAGCTGCGGCCACCTGTTAGTGTATTATAACAGACTTAGGTGAAGGAAAAATTGAGTTCGGGCTCTGAAATTCGATGCCGTGTTTTCAGCATTACTACACGTTCAGATCACCTGAATCCGAAAACACAATTTTCGAAATCTTTTATGTATGATGTGTGGATGAATTGCATATCTCAAAAACGAAAAATCGTATTAAAAATTTTACATTAGGTTAAATATCTACTGAGAATGATAATACATGACTTGCTCTTATTTTTATTACTATTTTAATATTCCAAATGACACTTTTTGTGATCTTTTTAAAAAAAGCTTTCAAGGTATTATTTAAAACAGATATATAAGCATTCATGAGCCACAGATTATTGTCTCTGTTGGACACTACATGAGAATATTATAGGAGAAAAATTCCTCCGGCACTGGGACTTGAACCCAGGACCTTTGGCTATTCGCGCCAATGCTCTACCAACTGAGCTAAGCCGGAGCTCAATTCACAGCGCCAGATGGAACTTCTCTCCTATGACTACTAAGTAGTCACTACTTAGTGTGCCTCACAGTACTGCATATGACATAACTTGTCTGTCTGTGAGGTAGACCATTAGGGCATTCAGTCATAGGAGAGAAGTTCCATCTGGCGCTGTGAATTGAGCTCCGGCTTAGCTCAGTTGGTAGAGCATTGGCGCGAATAGCCAAAGGTCCTGGGTTCAAGTCCCAGTGCCGGAGGAATTTTTCTCCTATAATATTCTCACGTATTATTTAAAATTCAAACACAAACTGAATTTAGTAAAAGCTAGAATAACAATTAAAATAATTTTTTCGTATAAATTCTCTGAAGAATTCTAGAAACTATTGTAGTTGGCGAAAATAGTCAGGTTTTTTAAATCTTTGAATAGTGAATACTATGACCATGAATGAGGCTTAGACAACTTAATGTGCACTCCCGCAGTGCGGCCGCTTACTCTATGTTGCAATATGAAGGGCAGAGAAAGCTACGTTAGTGATAACCTGGGCCCGGATTTTAATGACATGTCATCTTTTTATTGGTACTGCATAGACATTGCCAACTTGTAGATGAATCCTATTCATGGCCTCTAGATTATAGAAATACATTTTTATTAGGTCATTTTTTGTCATTTTATGCAATTTTATATTTTTAGAGTATTTATTTCAATTTTAGGTCATTATTTTGTCATTTTCGTGTCATTTGCTTCCTTATTTAGTCACTTTCATGTATTTGCATTGAGTGTAATAAGTTTATTGTCGCTAGTGGTGCTGTCTTGGAAGAAGGAAAAATTCGGCGTTAAGTGTTGTCATGTCTCGGTCGGAAATGAGAATCAAAGAAACGCCAAAATTTTGTATTACATTACTATTGTTATTAGATTGACTTGGCACCTGTTTGGATTTGAGAGTGCAAACTACTGTAAACAATTTTAGGTCATCAGAATCCGGGCCCTGGTGATATAACAGTATTAAATCTCTCCTGTTGCATATCAGGACTTCGATCCCTGTATTGGACTAATAATATCTGAATTAATCCCGGTGTTCATACTATTCACACAATTATTTATTATATGAAAATGAATCTTGGTTCTTATCTTGTATTGTACATTATTTCGATTCAATCTTGATAAAGAGATTGGCTTTTCTACAGGCGTTGTAGTGTAGGTTCCATAATATTTTTAACTTCCTTAAGGCTTTTAATGGACCACGTTTAGCTTCTCTTCTTCTTGCCCCTTCCATTCCCAAAAGTCTTCATATTTTGATTTCTGCTCTCACTTTGCTTATCTGTTAGGGTCTTCTGCTGTTTATCGAGTTTTTGAACACTTTATGTATTTATTATCCTTCTGTATGTGTTCCTTTTCTTCATGTGTTCTATAGTTATTCCTAATTCATCCGTATATTTTATAACATTTGCATTTCTTGGTGTACTCTCAAAGCTTCTTAGCCAATATAGATATATAAGCTTTCATGAACCACAGATTATTGTCTCTGTTGGACATTACATGAGAATAGCCAATGTACTGCGTAATTAAATAATTAAGCCGAATATAGTTTTAATTTTAGTTTTCACTAACATGATTTACATAAATATAACATAATCATGTGTCTCTCTTTTTTATTCTTAATTAGATTATTTGGTAAAGTTTGAATGTATGCATCTCTGGTTAGTAGAGATGGCTTTAAGACCTTAATTATACCAGAGAGAAATATAAATATTAATAAATTAAACTAAACTGTTAGTCATCCTGAGAACATACCCGGCAAACGTCAGACTTTTTTATTACGCGTCCATTATTCGTAAGCTGACATTTGTTTAGGGAAGATGGTCATGAAAGCTAGTTACACAAATAACTTATGTTTATTTCTGAAACCTAACCTTATGAGGTGCCTATCATGAGGTGACTACCAGAAAAGCGATTACGTAGGCAAATCCAGGTTTGATTAAATAAACAAAATAAACTTCTCTGGTTAATCTTATATTCACCTAAACTTGTGAAACTAACATTCTGTCAGCGTAGCCGTAACAGTTCAGAAGGAGAATGACATTACTGTGCGTCACAATGGCGACTGCTGCAAGTCTTTAACGAACAAACCTACGTCACTATCTTATCTTACTCACTGTAATGCTAGTTAGTACAATAATAGTTATGAGATTACCCCGACATCTAGTTTTAATAACTTCAAATGCTATTATTTATCTTTCACAAAATACGATTAGGCCTTTTGGCCTACCTGTGTTGTCTTTCGCCTTATTGCCTGATACCATAGTTGTACCGAGGGGGGGGGTTTGGGGGTTTGAACCTCCCCCATTGATTAAATAAAGGAAAATTGTATAATTTTTTTAAGTCTGCCCATAAATTACTTAATACAAGTATAAAGCGTTATTTTGCGTCTTAATTTTTAAAATTTTACGGGGGAAAAACCCCCGGAAGCTTAAAACTCGTTATTTTGCGTCTTAATTTTTAAAATTCTCCGGGGAAGGACCCCCGGAAGCTTAAAACACGTTATTTTGCGTCTTAATTTTTAAAATTTTCCGGGAAGGGGACCCCCGGAAGCTTAAAACTCGTTATTTTGCATCTTAATTTTTAACAATTTTCGGGGGAGGACCCCCTCTCCCTGGGGGGTATTCCTTTATAACCCCCCCATATGGTCGGCCTGGTTACGCCTATGCCTGATACCACCCTCAAAAGAGAGGTATTTCATTAAATTCACCTGCAATCTAATTTACATAAATTCCCGATAAGTTATGTGGTAATGCATTCTCTTAAAAGCAGTAATAAATCATTTGCATTTTATCTAAGTTACGATACCATTGAAGTATGCATGCATTTCACGTGCTGCTTGATAATTATTAACAGAGCCCGGATTCTGATGACCTAAAATTGTTTGAAAAATGACTTATAAAATGACCCTAAATTTTAAAGAAAATGACTTAATAAAAATTAAAAATGACCTAAAAACTGATATTTTGTTTATAATAAAATTATTATTGTACACACAAAGTTAAAGACTACTTTGTACATAATTGTAAAAACTGTAAATAGCTGTAATCATGGGCGTCGGCATGGGGGGGGCAACTGCCCCCCTCTGGATTGCCTTCTGGATTCATTTATTTATGGTACTCTTTGCCAACCTGCAGTTGTTGCACGGAGAATAAAAAAAATATAATTACTTTATAATGAGTTTAGCAAGTATTAACCAACTATAATTATAATATGTATTTATAATAATATGTCACGAAGTCCGTTGCTCAAAAGAGCGTAGTCTGTTAACTTAAAAAAAACTTTGTAGCCTCGTCGAATTCAGCTGGGGTTCAAAATAACGATCCGGTTAATTAAGTGAATATTAATGTGTTCAGCCTAATCATTTAAAATTGAGATCCGAAATTTATTTTCGGGCGATCATAACAAAATATCATTTGTATCATTTCAATATTGATTATCTTCAATCAGGAATTAGTTCACAGTACACTTATTTAAATTACTGTCGTAATACTACTATTTGTCCATTATAGTAAATTTATTATTATTATAGAGGAATGTATAATTTAGCCAAATAAATAAGGATCAATGTGTTAGGAATCAGTGGCGTGGCGTGGGTGATCCATAAGTGTTGCCAGTTGCTTCATACTTAATTTGGGGAGTGCCAGTCGCGAATTCCGAGGGTTTCTAAGTTAATATTGTATAGGTTGTATGCAATTGTATGAAACAAAACAAACTCAAACAAGTATATAAATAAAAATTATAATGGCGTACATAATTTAAAATGTATTTACAATATCTCTAATTTACAGTGTCTATTTGTACTTCAGTTCAATCCGCCGATTCTTCTCCAAATAAACATCAATTACAGAATTTTCAAATGTTGCTTGCTGTTGCTTTTTAAGTTTACTAAGCAACCCCTTTTCCACTGATAAAAGAGACAGATATGAAAGTATATTTTGAGTTTGTGTGTTTCTTAGATAAGTGTGTATTCTACAGAGCGCTAAAAAAGATCGTTCTGCTGATGGTGGTAGGAATAGTAAAAATTAATTCATGAAGTTTATACACCAGTGGCAAAGCTTCTCTAAGTTCCAAGGCATACAACTCTTGGTGAACTTCGTAGGAAGCTTTGTTTCGAAATTCAGGGGAAGAGTACAAATAACAGAGTTCGTTCCTTAATCGCACTGAGTTGAAGTACTGTCCGTAATAAGTAAGGAAAGTCTTAAACGCACTCTCTGGGAAAGTCTTGTCATATTCGGCGTAAGAAGCACTGTTCAACAATGATAGGAACTGTAGTTTGTCTATATCCGAGAATCTGTTGGTTATTTTGCCAAGTATCGTATCTATGATCTCATAAAATATTCGTCGATACGATGATTTTGTGACATTTTCTCCTTTATCCAGTCTCGATCTCTTTGAAAGTATTGGTGTTTCGTGGCAATCTTGATCAGATTCTATCCTTGACCAAATTAACTCGTCAAAATTGTCACGCAAGTCGTTCATACTGTTTTAAAGTCATTGATTTTTTGTTTGCAGAAAGCAATATCAAAAATATTTTTCTGAAGAAAGTTAAACAAAGCATCAGACTTAGGAAATACAAGCGAAAACACCAATAGCAAGAATCTGAAATCAAAGCTTAGGAGGTTCTGGTAGTAGCCCATTGCACAAGCTCTTGTTTCAGCATCCCATTCATCATCATCTTTTGCCATTAATTTAAATAGGGCGGCAAGTTCAGTCTTCAAGCTGAAAATGACATCAAACCCTCAAGGTGCGAAAACTATCCATGTTACTGATGCCATCTGTTTTCCACGCATTCTTTTCATTAGAATTAAAGCAGATATGGCCAACAAAATAGTATCAATAATTTGTAACAACCACACAGCCAAGGAAACTCCTTGTACCAAGAGCTACTAAAATGTAGCACCCCCGTGTGAGTTAGTTTTTAAAGGTTTAAGATCCGGAGTTGGTCTTCCTGTTGAAATTATGTGATTTTTTCGCCAAAAGAACGCGAACTCAAGGACCGTTTTAAAAGGTTTTCGATCTCATAATCAGTCACTTTTACCCGCAAATTGTGATGTCATTATTCTTATTGTACTACTAACATTAAACCATTCACCATTACATTCGTGTACATTAAGAATTAACACTAAAACTTAAGGTTTGCCTTTTCACTGGACAGGCAACAATGGTGCTACAAACAGCGAACTGAAGTCTCCCAGGGTCACTGACATCCCTACGAATCTATAAGCTTCGAGTTTGCCGGTAAGCGCCATTGGCAAAATAACGAGCAACTTAGAACTGGAGGATGCTGTCATCGACCGGTCTCGGCGGATCGATCACAAATGAAGAAATCTGAAAGTGAAATTACTCAGACCTTCCATTATTCTTTTAAAAAAATCATATAAAATTTGGATACACTTTATTCATTTTTATTAGCTGTTGCCGGCGGCAACAGAGGCAACATTAACGCCACGCCCCTGTTAGGAATTATGTTGAGTTTGCCCCCCCTTAATAAAATTCCTGGCGATGCTGCTGGCTGTAATGTTGTGAATATTCTTTTCTCACGGAAATTTAAATTGGTGAGTCAAAATTCGGCATTTCCTTTTGTCGTCTGCCGGATTATATTGTTGTGTATTGAGGGTAAACAGCAGTTTGCAATCTCAAATCCAAGCAGGTGGCAGAGTCTGGTGCCAAGTCAGTCTAATACCAATAGTAATATAATGCAAAACTTTGGTGTTTCTTTGATTCTCATCTGAGACATGACAACACTTTTCCTTCTTGCGTTAAACAAACAACACTTCAAAGACAGCACCGCTAGCGACGAAAAAGAAGTTAATACACTCAATGTAAATACATGAAAATGACTAAATAAGGAAACAAATGACACGAAAATGACAAAATAATGACCCAAAATTGAAATAAATGCCCTGAAAATATAAAATTGCATAAAATGTCAAAAAATTATCTTATAAAAATGTATTTCTATAATCTAGAGGCCATGATTAGGATTTTTCTACAAGTTGGCAATGTCTGTGCAGCATCAATAAAAATATGACATGTCATTAAAATCCGTGCCCTGATTATTTGCAAGAAAAATTGAATAAGGACTCTCTCAAATTGGCACAAAGTTAATTGATTTCTTGCTAATTTTAACAAAAATAAATAAGTTAAATAAATACATCCTTTACAGTACAAGTTGTTAGGCATGTAACCATAAGGTCTGTAAGGTAACTTGGTAAATTGCTAATCTGGATGTCCACCACTAATATTCATTCTGGGAAAGGTACTATTCTGCCATTTGGAACTATCCTAATTTGATAAAAAAAATATAATTCAGATTATAATTGTCTATATTTCTCCGGGTAAACTGAATTATTTTGATAACATTTATATGTTATGGGAAATACACAATGTTTTCGTATCTCTGATAGCGTTGAAGAATTGTGCAAAAATACTTTTCAGCTATTTGTATGATATAACTTGCCTTGCCTTGAAAGTAGGTTTTAATTTTTCCAGCAACTTGAAAATTCCACAACCTAAAGCAATTAAATTAAACATTGAGATCGGAAATAAACACACAAAACTTCACTAAAAAGGTATATTTACCCAGAATGATCATTTCAACGGGTCTTCCCGCCATCATCAGCTGATTCCGACTGGCCCTCTGGCCGCCAGAGGGCCCTCTGGCGGCCAGAGGGCCAGTCGGAATCAGCTGATGATGGCGGGAAGACCCGTTGAAATGATCATTCTGGGTAAATATACCTTTTTAGTGAAGTTTTGTGTGTTTATTTCCGATCTCAATCTTGCTACAGATCGATTATAACAAGCATAGGACGTGAAACAGTGTCTGTTTTTAAACAAGAAGTTTCAAGTTGTATGGTCCTAAAATGTCCGGTGCTTACATATTTCCATTCTGTGATAAGCGTGTCCGTGTTGTCGTGCTAAAAAGATAAAGGAAAACTTCCACTGTAAAAGTCACTATTAGAAATAATTTCCCATAGGGTCATTAAAACGCTTAAGAATTAATTGAAGCATTTACTTTTATAAGGGTCTATACCCTTAGCAAACAAGGAAGGCGTTTGGGGCCAGGTAGGTTCCTTCACCCGCAAGCACCCTCACATTTACAAGCGCAGGGCATTAGGATTGACCGTAATTTCCGCCCCATGAGTCACCTAGTCTACTTCAAAACTTTTATTTCGGTAGAGGAAATCTTGTGTTTCACATCAGATTTTCATATCTAAAGAACCAGCCACAGACTTGCACCATGGTAACTTATTTTTTACTCAACAGTTCGGCAACTCAATTCGTCGTCATCATAACGGGAAATGAGTAAGCAAATTCTCTGATGACGGAAAAGTAGTGGGTTGCCGAAAGCCTGGATGGAATACAACTTAATTATCGCTCGCAAAAAAAAAAACAAATGATTAACTTATTAATTCTCTTAAATACCGTGTGTCCGTAAAGTCATGGCGAACTTTATATATGTGACCGGTCAAAGTTTTCTTGGAGAATACCGTGTGTCCGTAAAGTCATGGTGCACTTTTGACCGGTCACATATAAAGTGCACCAATCGTGTGTCCGTAAAGTCATGGTGCACTTTATATGTGACCGGTCAAAAGTGCACCATGACTTTACGGACACACGGTATTCTCCAAGAAAACTTTCACATTTTAATAGACCAATTTTAAGTAGTGAATATTTACAACATTGATGAGATTGATACTTAGTATCGCTGTTATGTACAACAAGGTATATATTTCATTAAGTGAAGGCTCCGCCGTATGTTTGCCAGATAGATCCCCAGGAATGGTTTCACTAATATTTGAACAGGTGTGAAAACATGTTCACATTTCTCTACTAAATATGTCAGCATAGAGTCTTTGAGCATTCATACATAAATTTGAAATCCATTGAAGACTGTTTCATTAGACTCATAGTTTTTACCTTCTTTTCCATTACAGTTAGTTAAAGCAGTGAAAAATGGAAACAACATAAGACATTTTCAGAACGAGGATTAATGATATTTTGTTTTTTTCATTGTGAGGAGGCAGAAAAGAAGAAGATTCTAATGACGATGTAGATAATAAGTTATTAAAGAAAACAATTCGAATAAAGAAGGAAGTAAAATATGAAAGGAAATCTACAGTGTTTCATGTACGAGTTGGCCAATCATGTGGGTCTCTGCGTGGCGGCGGCCACAGCTCTAACTCCCGAGCGATCGGGTGAAATATCTAAGCAAATAAAGCCGCTAATGATGTAATGATTCATGTTCTCACATTTACTGTTAAAATTACATTGAAAGCAACCACGTATCTTATCAAAAGTGATGTTGGAAATGCCCTCCTCTTGCATCCACACAACACTGGTACCTTTATAGGACATTTTCTTGCGCATAAGTTCAGCTTCCAAGACAGAGTTAATTTCACTTGTGAGATTGTTTTTAAGTTCTTCTAATGTATGGGAAATTGACCTATACACTTTTATTTTTGAAGTTCCCCATAAATAATAGTCACATACTGTTAGATCCGGGGACCGTGCGGGCAACCTATTGAAAATCTTGTTTTTTTTGTGTGTTTTTTTTGTGTTTTTTTTAACAATGTGATCAAATTTAAGAATACTACTACTAATTACTTGACCTTCAAAAATTTCTTGAATGAACCTTAATGACTCTTCAGCTGTATGCGCAATGACAGAGTCTTGCAAGAAATATGCACTCCGACATTCAATATAGGTAATTTCTTCAAAGAATGGTATAATTATGTTATTCCTGTAACGCTCTGCATTTACTGTCGCTTTATCTGCAAAAAATATTGGGTCTATCATTCTGTATGCATTTACCGCGCACCAAACCCCGAATAAGGCCAAGGTCGCGGGAGTGCAAGCATGTGTCAGATTCTATTGGCAGTGGTTTTCAGTTACATAGATATTTCACCCGAACTTGAACTTGAAAAATAAAGTGAATAGGTCAAACCCCCATTAATTAGAAAAACTTAAAGACAATATCACAAGAGAAATTATCTCTATCTCGGAAGCTGAACTTATGCGCTTGAAATAATATTTCCTGAAAAGATACCAGTGTTGTGAGGAGGCAAGATGATAACATTTCCAACATCTCTTGCAATGAGGTACATGGTTATTCTAACTGTAATTGTGAGAACCTGAATCATTACACCGTTAGCGGCTTTATTTGTGTAGATATTTCATCCGATCGCTCGGGAGTTAGAGCTGTGGCCGCCGTGACGCAGAAACCCGCATGATTGGCCAACTCACACGTGAAGCACACTGTATTTGGTAATAGCATCAATGAGGGCTGCATGTAAACTGGCAAGATGTTTTATTTTGAGTTTGTACACTTCGTGTGGAGTTTTATGCTGTAATTAATGTTTACGTAAATGATAAATTGAAATGATTATTGAAGGTGAACATAAAAATATCTCGTTCAGTGATAATTTTCTTTAAACACGCAGAATTTCTGGATGTAGAAATTGATTAGTATTCTTTGAAAAATTCCATCTGACTACTCAACTTACAAAACATGGAATATCTTATTTATAGGTAATACGGCCCTTAAAAGAGGCAAACCAAAACCTATAGGAGCCTACAATTTTTACAAGGACAAATGGTAGTTTAGTAACATCGTAGGCTTGCTTTAGGAGGTCAGTGGTTCAAATCACATAACGGCTTATCTGAATATGAGCTTTCAGGGTTTTTCCCAGTTCCAGAGGCTAATTCCAGATTTGAATTGAACTTTTATAGCGTTAATAAAAAGCCTATGTGTAATAAATGAAGAAAAGCCACAATTTTCTATCGGTATTCCTAGAACGATAACAAGCGGAATTCCAACAGTTATTTATATTCATTGCAAATTTTCAAAGGAATAAATATTGAACAAGATGAGTTATACCTTCTACGGACCACTTATGATTACTTTTTTCAAAGCAATTCGTGCCTTATCTTCGCTAGTAATTGGTAGGTTATAAATACATTATAATGTCATCTTGAGGCATTACTAAAATATGTAAGAGATAATTTCAAATTATCACCGAGTAAACTTTTCATCGTCGTTTCAGGTAAACCAGAACTCGTAGAAAGAAGTAAGTTTGAGCGTAAATAAATAAAATCTCCAAAAGGCTTAATAAATGAAAGTGTAACGGTATTTTTTGGCTAATAACTAATAAGTAGGGTTCGGATGTTTATGACCTAAAAAAGTGGAAAATATGACTGCAAATATTCCCTTAAAAGTGACTAAATATGACCCAAATATCCTAAATATGACCTAATAAAATAACGTATTTTCAAAAAAAGACACTAAATTCTTACATCACACGAATTCAATCAGATAACTTTTTAACAATTTTGGTGATTTACAGTTTTACTTGTAATGAACTATTTTTAAGGAATTTGCTCCTTTTGCTCGCTTCATCAGCTCCAAAAACTCCTAATATTTTGTAGACCTTGCGTGTTCCTATAAATATGAATCATTGCATTAATTTTAAATTTTAAGTTTTCTATTGTCCACCGCTGTGGCTCAGGGGATGCGTTCAATCCTCTCACGCAGCGGGCCCGGGTTCGATTCCTGGTCGGGACAAGTTACCTAGTTGGGGTTTTTCTGGGGTTTTTCCTCACCTTTGAGACAAATGTCGGGTAACTTTAGGCCCTTGTGGTCCCCAGATATCATCTGGCCGTCAGTATCATCTTCATTCCATCCTCGCCTTGTTTGCAGTGAGTGTGTGTGTGTGTGTGTGTGTGAATGGTGTGTCTCGTCCTATGTGTTCGTGTTGTATCGGAGGTGGCCCCGGCATTGGGCTGATCACTCATCCGGGGAGGCCCTCCATGTCCTTGTGTGGTCAAAAAAGTATGTATGTGATCCAAAGCTAATCCCTCTCTCGACAGGTCGCGGCCCTGTAAGGCCCGGGCGGCTTGGGTTGCTTAAATCCTACAAGGGAGAGGTGAAACTACGGTAAAGAAAGAAAGTTTTCTAATAATTTGGCATAAACATTAAATTAGGCCTAATTAAATAAATTTCAAATTTAACTGTAGGCCTACCATATAGTACATAAACCGTATAAATGTGCTCTTTCACCTAATTTATAACTGAAATATAACGTTAAATTGCAAATATGGCCAAAATATGACGAAGATCACAGAAGAGTGCAAAATATGAAAATAAAAATGGCCCCATTGGGATAACAAGCGTGCAATTCGTATTTAATTTGTGTTTGTGGCGAAAACCAACTTCAGCATAAAAATACAACATGTCATAGACATCCGAACCCTTCTGATAATTTATGCAGTACGGTTAAAACTTTAGTAAGAATTAAATTAACAATGTTGTTCGGTACTGCTACAGAATATTAAGTCAATTAGAAATCAATGAACCGTCTACTGGTGTTCATTTTCTACTACTCTGTAATCGTTTGTGTTAAAACAATTGAAGGGAGACCTGTCCTGATTATATTTTACAGTGCGCGAATGACGTTCCAGTCAAGTTACTTATCACTTATTACGTAGGAAGTTGTCAGCGAAGTGTTTTGTAGATTAGGCTATTATAGGGAATTTCGAGGCTAAACGGTAATAGAGTTTTCTAGAAATCAACACACGTGAATGACACACGCGTCGTTGCAAATTTCCCTTAGACACCCACTTGTTTTCTGAAAGCAAACACATTTAAAATCAGACTATTCCACTCATGCGCCGCTTGTTTGATACTGAACAATAACGTTTAGCATTTCCTCGGAAATAGACCAATCACGATCGTATATCTTATAATATACTTCTTCGCATCGCAAGGATGCAGTTTTATTTGATAAACGTCAACTCGTTACTGGGCACGTAAGGCATCAACGTGCAGTGATTAATACGTCACATGCTGCCTTGAGCACAATGAAAACACATTATTTTATTCAACATAACTTGATTGGAAATTGAAATAATAGAAATGTCCATTGGTTAAAAACACAATTTCGATTCGGTGCAAGTCAGTTTGTTTGCTTTATAGTGCACTTTTTTTGATGCGCTCTATTGGTAGCATTGGGAACTCTGATCGATTCATCGAATCGATTGATGGACTGTTCATTCATCTAGTACGCCGTGATCTTACGGATGACAGAATATTGACAACAAAGTAAGAAAATAATTATTATTTACAAAATCCGTTACATTTTATTCGTGGAATAGTCTTAAAAATCCCACTCGAGATTACCTGTGATAAAATTAAAGTACGATGTCCAAACCACAGAACTTCCCTGTGAGGAAGTCCAAGGAATGTGACCGTTCCGCGCGCAAGTAAACCGGCAACCAAAACGAATCTACCTAGTCACCTGTGATGGCACCCCTCACCACCTCACCACCACTATTCACCACTGGAGCAATATAACGCCTCCTGCCCCTCTAATCAGCAGTGCACTTAGGGTAATGACCAGGCTTTAAAACTTAGTGCCCGAACCCACAGAGGGAGTTGATTCCGGTTACCAACAACCTGAGTATAGGGGGTGGGGGTTGATTGCGTAGGCTGATAAGACAGTCATTGATAGTAGTACTGAGAAGTGAATGCGCTCGTAGTGCGGTGGCTCTCAAATTGGTCAACAGTGTACCTTGTCATTGTGCGTGTTTATAAACTTATAATACGTGTTCGGCATGCCGAAAGTAAAGTGTTCTGAAACGCAAACATGTAAGTTTATTAAAACATTTGGGAGGGACTAATATACACAAACAGGAGAACGTATCGTTATGCATGCTTGTAATGTGAGTTTAGATAATGAGAAGTTACTTTGGGTTCTTCCTATATCTGTATTTCGGTTTGTTTACTATCACGTGAACTAGCATATGGTAGCTAGGGCATACGCCGAGCAAAGTCTGTACAGTACGGTTGCTGTTAACATATTCGATCGGGCACTAAGTTTTAAAGCCTGGTAATGACTCCGGCCAGATTTGACATACTTGTTATCGGGTTTGGGGATCCTTTGAGGAAAACAAAAATTAAACTTTAAAAAAATCAAAGCATGAGTTGTCATTTAAATTAAGGACATGGTCCCAATCAACACAAATTAGAGCAGCTATAACATTTGAGTCATTAAATGAACGAACTTTCACATTTGTGCTAATATTATCATCTGAATTAACATTACAATTGTTTCTGATAATAGGCTACTGTTAAAAGTGTGCCATGGTCAGCAAAAGGTATCTTTAAAACATCAACATTAATCAACATCAGTAATAAATTTGTCCAAACAAGCACGATTTCATATTTAGACAATGACAATTGACAGACATCAACACATTTAAAAACTAAGTTGGTGGGAGCACTATCACCTTAACCATTGCAATTTTCCCTTCTGGAACTGAATACTTCATTAAATGTACTTCCTTTAGTTAGGAATTGATTAATTGGTGAAATTAGTATTTTTTCAGAACTTGATCTTGTATTTTTACCCATTTCAATCAGTTCATTTTTATTACGCATAAAACACGACAGAAGCTCTAATTTCACGGCAAAGTCGCGACGTGCGCAGGTTTCCACGGACGGGTGATGTTTTTTGTTTCTCAGCGAGGCAGATTGACAAACATGACGCTTCTTGTACACTGCTTATAAACAGAGATATTAATTTAGTAGGGCGTTCTGAATTCTCTTGAAATTCTAGTTTAGTGGCAGTTAGGTTAGGAACAGTGTTACTAATTAGTGACAGGTTCTGTTAGGTTATGAACGGTGACATTAATTTAGTTGGGCATTCTGAATTCTGCAGAAGGCGAAGTTTGTTGTATTGGTGAACCTGTTTTCCAGAATTAAACGTGTTCAGCTGGTGTGACGTCACACCTCTAACGTCCAATCACGAGTTTCTTCATATAAAATATGGCGGAATTCACGCTACTTTTCGCTAGATCGTGTTATAAAAGAAAGTGTATCATTTAGGGCGGGTGGGTTGGTTGGACCAAATCATTCGTCGAGGCAACAACCCCTCTCCAGAGAATTATAACAAAATACGTGTGATATTAAGTGTTTTATGAGGAGAAAGTTGGTTTTCAAAGTGGGCCCCCTACAATCCGATTTTACCAATTTCACTCCTACTTTGAAGTGTAAAATTATTTTTAACATTAGACTGGGGATTAATTATTTTTCTTTGCAAAGACGTCTTTCCTTTAACACTCGCTTAGATTCAGACGTTAGGTTAGGTTAGAAAATATTAGGAGGTCGACATGCTTGTTTAGCAAAACAATATTTTCTTTCAACTCACCAATCAGTTGGTCTTTCTGAAGTAACAGTTGATCCTTCTGAAGTAAAAGATATTCAACGATCCTTATGTCAGTTTTATTATTGCAGTCCGTCAACTCTGAGAGGGCTTTGCAAAGTGATTAATCGCCACTTGTTAAGTTAGTATCAACACTGTTTGATTCGCAACACTTAACGATGTTTTCGTCAATAATTTTGACATTGCATAATTTTGCACAGCTTTGATGGAAAATGTTATTACAATCGTTGCATTTAATGTCGGATACAACTCGTTGTCGACAGCGTTTGCATATTGATACAGTTGTTGAGGTCGAACTATCACTGTCCTTGCTCAATAGAGCACGTCTGTACTCATCGGCTGCCAAGAACGTATTCCGACATGAGCCTATCACATTTTTGCACACATAAATGCCTACCCGGGCCGGGATCGATCCCGCAACCTTGGGCACAGAAAGCCAGAGCGATACTAACTGCACCAACCAGGGCGACAAAACGTTGCTTTGTATTTACTTCTACTTTTGAATTATGGACTTCGTTAGACTCTTTATTACCAACCCTAGAATTTGGCTTCTGCAACTAAAATATTGAGGGTCGTAATGATGATTTTTTTTCAGAGTTTTTTTTTTGTTAAATATGGCTCTAACAAATTTGGAAATAATATATATATATATATATATATATATATATATATATATATTGTATATATATGTATATATATATATATATATATTTATATATATTATTTCCAAATTTGTTAGAGCCATATTTTTCAAAAATAAAACTCTGAAAAAATCATCATTACGACCCTCAATATTTTAGTTGCAGAAGCCAAATTACTTAGGTTATTGAATTACTAGTGGTTTACTATGAAGCCCAGGCCTTAAAGTACTTACAGGTGTAAGTCGCCAATGGTTATCTCATATTGAGAACGCCTGGTGGTATACTGGGATGTGTGAGTCAGTTGGAGAATTTAGTGTTGTACCGGCATGTTGCCATGTCACCTTAATGGTAGAACAGCGGCACGGAGAGCCGAAGGTCCTGGTTCAAATCCCGGCTATGGCATTGAATTTTTCAGTCTTTACACGTAGGATATTCTTTATTGGAGTCTATTTTCGATTTTTCCATGCTGACTGGACTATGGCAGAGGATTCACGAAAACCTATCACGGTAAAGTTGTAGAGAAAATTAAAATAAACATCCTCTTAAAACAATTATGGACAATGTTATAAACTTTACAGGTATGGAGATATCAATTAAAATAAACATGACTTCAATGTACAATATAAGAATACATAGTAAGAAAATACTATCAATAAAAAAATGTTTTCCGATTGTTTATTAACAATATGTTAACAACAAAGCTACGTTTATTTTATTGTAGTGAAATTTAATACACCGGTTTTGGAATGCACACACTAAAATCAAACCGAAGAAGTCTCGAATTCAAACCTTAGACCTTATGATAGACCCATTTGACTGGATTTTTCATTGTTTCCTCTTCGCACAGGCATAAGTATAGGCCTACAAGGCATTTTTTGAATTTAAAATGGATAATCAGCAAGTCGCAAAAGGCCTGCGTTTTGTGTAAAAGGATTATAGCAATGTCGGGAAAACTGAACAGTCAGGTGCAGAGAAAATCATGGGGAAATTAAAAAAGAAATAGAATATGATGCTACGGCTTCCAAAGATTTAGCCTTACATTATAATTTAAGATGTGAAATAGAAGATAGGGTCAAAATAGATATAATATCAGAAAAAACAATGCTATAGTTTTAACGTCTCAAAATTATTGCTCCCCGGAATTTTTCTGGCTCCTTTTGGTGAAAAATTAAAATGTGGACGTTTGAGGTCTCTTTATCTACGTTTGAGTTTGCCCCTAGGTACTTGTTAAAGTGATGTGACTCTACACTGTACAGGTTTGTCATAATAGACTATACTTGATCCAAGTTATATACGGAGCAAAAGTAAACAAAAGACTTGCGTTGAGCGCATAATTCACGATAGTGCGACAAGATCAGTCAGATGTTTACTTCCATTCCGTAGACATCGTAAAAATTTTTATATCTTGAGTGATTGTAGAAAACATCAGTTCTGTTAAGTGAGTTGCTTGCTTTCATATTCGTGTTTTACAACATATTATATCCAGCAAACAAGATTTCATTTGTTTTTATCGTTGCCTTGGCAAATTTGATTCTGCAGAAAAACAAGTGGCATAAGTTACTAAATACAAGACGCATTTTAAATAACATAATTAATTAATTCGTTATACTTTTTATTTACATAATGTGTGATGAAGCACACCACATATTGTAAGTAAAAGTAATAGGCGTTGCTCTAAGAATTTGTATCATAGAAGATAATTGCGAGCCAGGGCCTTCAAACCTTACGTCACCAATAAAAAAAAAGTGCGAGGAAAAAGTTCGTCCAACGGCGAGAAGATACAGATTGTAATTATATACAAAACCGGAGGTGTCAATCACTGGTCAAAAGTAAACCAAAATCAAAGACAAAAAATCACTTGGCAGAATTAGGAATCCTTGACGCTTAGTATAAAAAAGAAAGTTCAATCGACTCTACTGTATGTAATCGACTAAACAGTCTAAAAAACGAACTTATGTGAACTGTGCTTTGTACTTTCACATTAGGTTGTTTACTTTTGCTCCGTACACATCTTGGAACAAGTATAGTAACCTTATATTCATCGATGAAATTTATATACAGGATGTTAATGAATAACACCGAAATATTTTACATGTGTATAAAGGGGGCATAGACAAGCAACATTTATTAGGAGATTTTTGCTCTATGGATTAAATTTTTCCTGTTACAGCATAAAATCTCCTAGGGCATGGCCGCCACTAACTTCTAACATTAGAAAAAAAATGCAAAACAAAGGAACTTCGTTGTTAGCACTGTAGTCAGTAGTTATATAAAAAAAAAGACTAATGCAGTGGCGACCAGTCATGTGATTAGTCTGTAAATTATGACGATTATGGAGACACTAAATTATGATATAGCTGTTGACAAATGATTAAAGCCAGGTTTTTATCGATCACTAGGAAGGCATGAAGTCAATGTAATGGACATTTTAACCCTATTTCGTGTTATTATTGATTTATGAGCACCAAATTATAATGACTTGAATGCCCTGTAGCATACATATTTTACGTCATAGAGCAAAAATTTCCTAATAAAAGTTGCTTGTCTAAGTCCCCTCTGTATACGGGTAAAATATTTCGGTGTTATTTATTAACACCCTGTAGATAGTTGTGTCCAAATAATTGTTGGATAGTTCCTATCCCTGTGATAGAACTCATCAGTCGTCACTGTAATAGGTAGACGGATTCGTGACTGCCCGTGTAAGACATATTCTCGTGGTCCCTTACACAGGCTTGTTAGTAAACAAGATACGAGTGTACTCATTTCCGGTACATCACGTGATCATCAACAATATTCTAGCTTGCTTAATTTAGACAAGACTTGTTGTTCATAAGAGAGGAGTTCAATATGCTACTATTGTATGGGACTCACCTTAACAGCCCTTAAAGGAATGCGGGTTGGGTTTGTCGGAAGAGAGACGAACGGAAGGGGAACAGTTAAGAGAACGGCCTAACATGCATTATAAAAACATTGACTCACCTACTGCGCTCGAGATGAGAGAGATGTGTTTGGAACGAACATAAGCGAAGAGTGCATTAACCCTAGTAATACCGCTGTCCTTCCCCCAAACACCAACACTTCTCTCTAGTTTCCCCACATTCCAGAGCTGTGAAGGTGAGTCCCATATTACGGTAATAACCTTTAAGCAGATTATATGACTTGTAAAATATATTTTGGGATCTTAGGTGAAGTTAGCTAGATGCTACGGGTTTGGCCATTGATAGAGATTAACGAACAATACTAGAGTGATAGGGAAAAAGCGAATAAGTCAAAATACCAGAGTTTCAGGAAAGACAAAAAACAATTGATTTCCACAACATTGTTATAATATTTAGATCAGCCCACCCAGATATTTTTAAATAGCATAAGATACTGTGTAAAAATATGTAGTGGACTGAACTAAATATTGTAACAGTGCTGTGGAAATAAATTGTATTTTGTCTCTCTTAAAACTTTGGTATTTTGACTTATTCGCTTTTTCTCTATCACTCTAATATTAGTAACGAAGAGAAATATGAATTCAATTTCAAATTTTCTTTGGGCATTTACTCCTCATATGTTGTAATTAAAGGGTAAAAGTATGCAACTTTGAAAGTCGGTTGTGGAACGAATAAATACAAAGAGATTTCGGCTTTTAACACAACAACCCACAGTTTAACAGGATAAGTTTATAGAAAAAAAGAAAAAGAAATGTATTCTCTACTAGGCCTTGGAGGACCTTAGTGCTTCAGGGGGCTGAGTCTCCCAGATTTGTAGATATTCGGAACATGAAGTTACTAGGGTCAACAGTCTTACGCACCAACCGTCTTTACCTCGTGATTGCTTCTTCTACTCGCTTTTTGTTAAGAGCTATCGACTCTAGAGCTTCAGTGACCCTACAAGAATAAAATTAGGTGAATTGAAAAATCCCCATCATGTCATCGGGGATCAAACAAGCAATTTTCCGGCAAATAGCACAGAGCTAGAATAAAAAATACGAGAGTGGATCGAAAAGTAACGCATATAATATGTATTTTTCTATTTTTCTATATAGTTGCGAAGTTTTTCAACACATTTCTCCCATCGTGATACCAGTTTCAAAATAATCTGCTCATAGAAGCCCGTTCGGTTGGAGTATAGCCATCTGCGGACTGCTGTTTTCACTTCTGCATCTGACGCAAAACGTTTACCGGCCAGGAATTTCTTCGTGGGACCGAACAAATGAAAGTCCGACCGTGCCAGGTCTGGATTTTATGGAGGATGCGGGAGCACCTCCCAACCAAATTTGTTATCAGGTCATCTTCGAAGAATGCACACCACCTGGAGAATTTTCTGCGGTCCATACATCGTCCCCATACACGCCACGCATGTCCCTGTGAATTTCACTCGGGTTATGCCCTTTAGCCCATAAAATAACGCACTACACCTCGCTGCTCTTCACAAGTGGACGATAGTAACATGCGCGCCATCTTTGTTGCATAGTTCACGCTTCTCTCGCTAAAGCTACACATGAGAACAAAATAACGTCCCTAGCGGAAGCTTCAAACTCCATCTTGTTGAAAGTTCAACATCCCAGCCGCAATACCAAAATTATTTTGTGTTACTTCTCGATCCACCCTCGTATCACAGCGGCTGCTGTTATGCCCAGCGAAACGCTTTGGAAATTGAAAACCGGACTTACGGAACATACCCATTTCTGAAGTAGATTCAGTAACGAATTCACTAACGCCAATTGCCATTAAATACCGTTACGTACACTACTGTCAAAACCAGCTCTCACTGAACTCAACTTGTTTATATTGCAATTTATAATATCATTGTAATTTCACTTCCGATGCTTCACGCGACATTAGTTTACTTATTGTTTCTGTTTTAACTTATCTATAATTGCAGTGAATGGCACTAGTTAACTTATTATGAAATACAATTCAGTCGTAAATATGACACTGTTTAACAGGCTTGTTTATAGTGTTTTATAACACTACTAATTGCTATAACTAGTCAGGCAATATTTTAAAGTCACACTTTATAGCGACATTGCGGTGAAATATTTAGCCATATTGTAGAAATAAGTGAAATACTAGTGTACTAAACAGATTTAACAAGAAGGCCTATTAGATCCTGTACAGTGCTACAGTTACAAACACTGCATATATGTTAGCTTCTCTGCCCGTACTATATGCCCTGTATAAAATAATTCCACTTATTCCCTCGTACAAAATGTTTTGGTTAAAATATCAGCTCATAGCTTTGTCAAATCTAAAATTTACACTTGTCAGTATTATAAAACATAATTACAAATTATAGCTGTCAATTTTCGTATTTATTGGACAATATATTTCGGCTATTCAGCCATCTTCAGGTCCTAAAAAAATGTATAAAATATATTAGCTGATTGTTAAGTAACTATGTGTATACAGTCTTATGCATAAAGTTCTTGACATACCTTTTTCTTTCTCTAGGTGATCCTATTCTGCTCGTTAATCCATTACAACTGATTAGGTGGTTTATACATTACATGGAGCTTTTATTGGCCAGTGGGGAGAGAGTTTAAAAATGCGATAAAGTTCCTGTATGTTTTCATTGATGATTCCTTTGTTTTTGTTAATATATGTGATAAGATTCTATTGTGTTTAATATTCTTTCTTTATCAATTGATTTGATTACTGACATCGTATTTTCTGTAGTATTTAGATTATGATTATGTTCTATTAAGTGTTTCGCGAAATTTGATTTGTTACGGTAATATTTGAAATCTGTTGCATGTTCATTATATCGCGTTTTGAATTTTCTCCCTGTCTGGCCTACATAGAATTTATTACAATTGACATGTAAAGGGCCCACCTCGCGATTTGCACAGGTTTCCACGGACGGGTGATTTTTGTTTTTGTTTTCCAGCGAGGCACGTTGACCAACATGACGCTTCTTGTACATTGCTGAATTCTCCCGAAATTCTAGTTTAGTGGCAGTTAGGTTAGGAACGGTGTTACTAATTAGTGACAGGTTCTGTTAGGTTGTGAACAGTCATTTTAATTTAGTAGGGCATTCTGAATTTGCCGGAAATTAGTAATTAATATCAGGTCCTGTTAGGTTGGTGAACCTATTTCCCAGAATTCTACGTGGTCTGCTGGTGAGACGTCACACCTGTAACGTCCAATCACGAGTTTCTATATAAAAATATGGCGGCATTCACGGCACTTTTCGCTAGTTCGTGTTATAAAAGATAGTGTACGTTTAGGGCGGGTGGGTTGGACACAAACACTCGACGAGGCAACATCATCTCTCCAGAGAACAATCTATAACAAAATACGTGTGATATTAGGTGCTTTATGACAAGAAAATTGGTTTTGAAAGTGGGCCCCCCTACAATGCGACTTTACCGGAAATCGATAACAAAAATAACTTATTCTCTGCATATCATTATTCCAATTAACTTTTTACTCACTAATCAAAAGCATTCTGGCACTTTGTTATATCAGTTTACCTCATTTTTTAAAATTTTAATTTAATTTTTTTCATGTAAAGTGTAAATAAAAGTAAGAGAAAGTCCTCGCCAGTCTTCGTGTCATAACCCCAAACGATATTAAATCAAATATAACATTTCTTTTCGATTTTGTTGTTTATTTTGTTGCACTGCAAGTTGACCAACCACTCATCATTTGTAAAACTCAGATTTCATAACTTATATTTGATTAATATGCTTTTGCATGAGGCTGAAACAAATGAATATGCACTCCCTACAAAACGGGCCTTATTTTCTATCAGAATGTGAAGCGAGAAAATGATATTGATCATACTTAGGGTAGAGAAGTTATGTGAGTGTAGTATATCACATTATTTAGGTGGATTCCAGCCTGAAACCAGTTAATGTTCTGTCCCATAAGAGTTCGTATGCACTTTTCCTTTTGAACTACTTGTGATTCTCTTTGAGGAACACTTTATTCACTGAAAGAAATTGTCACATGTCTTGCCACGACGTCCTACTAGGCCTTCTGTTATCAGCAGCGTGCTGTCACACTGAGGTAAAATTATAACTAATTTGTCAAAACTGGTTTATGATAAGAGCATGTGGGTGCACTTATGCAGTTTTCTGTAACAGAAAACCCGAACTTAAAACAGCAGAGTTTTCCTTTTGGAAAGAGCACAAATTTACAGTGGCGCCAAGTTTTGAAAAGCATTTGGTGGGCTCAAAAACTTTAAAAATATCACAACCACGCCCCCTACTTTATTCACGAAATTAACTTAATAGGCTAATATTGAAATGACTACGGATAAAAGAAGGGTCACAAGAAATGATTTCAGTGTTTCTAATAACAACCGCTTGGATCACGAAAGGGTTGTCTTTTCATGATGATGGTGATGAGTGTTCTGCCCAAAGTCCAACCCGGAACGAAGACATGGGATGATGACCACGACTCGTCCAAGGATCTTTCGGGCAAGGGAGATACCACGGAGGTTTTCCATTGCCTCTCGTGGAATGAGGAGACATAACACCCCTTCCTGAACCCAGGAAGGAAATTTTCCACTACTAAAAAATCCTTGACCTTGCCGGGAATTGAGACTCTGATATTAAATTCTTTATAGATTATAATTATAAGAACTTTTTTGGGTCTTAGGTAACTACTAAAATAAAATATAATAAGTAATTTACTATATTATTTAGTACTGCATGTTGTAAATGCAGCCTATTTCTCTTCAATCTATAAAAATAATTCACTCAAGTATAATCTAAATCCAAATTTTCCCCCTCTATGCGTAGCCTATGCAGATCTGTACTTGGAAAAGCAATGTGTGTGATTAAATCTTTTCTAGGATATTGTTGAACGCAGTCCTTTTAAAGCAAAAAAATATATTTCGGCGGATGCTGTGGAATATAGCATTGGCAGAGTAAATTTGACGTAAAATTTGAAGAATTCGGGGACAATTTCAAATGATCGCGATCGTGAGTTAATTGAAACAGAGAGAGAGAGAGAGAGAGAGAGAGAGAGAGAGAGAGAGAGAGAGAGAGAGAGAGAGAGAGAGAGAGAGAGATTATGTTATAAGTCAGCAACGATTAAACAATGAAACAATATTTTTATTAAAACAGGGTGCTTAGGAAAATATTTGGTCCTAAGAGAGATGAAAACGGGGACTGGAGAAAACAGTATAGCCTAACGACAAGCTTCATGACCTGCACTGGATATAGTAAGGGAATAGCAAGGGTAATTAAACGACGGAGGATGAAATGGACTGGACATGTTGCGCGCATGGGGGAGGAAAGACATATCTCAAAAGTATTGACTGGGAGACCAGAAGGGAAAATACCACTTGGAAGACCTAGACGTAGGTGGGAGGACAATATTAGGATAGATTTAAGGGAAGTAGGATTTGTGAGGGATGATTGGATGGAGTTAGCACAGAATAGGGTTGAATGGCGGGCTCAGGATAAGTGCGGCAATGAACCTTTGGGTTCCATAAAGTAGGTAATATTCTTTTAGCTTGCTGAGGAATTTTCTATTGCCATTAAGTAAGTAAGTAGCCTAAGTAAGTAAGTAAGTAAGTAGGCTAAGTAAGTAAGTAAGTAAGTAGAAAGTAAGTAAGTAAGTAGGCTAAGTAAGTAAGTAAGTAAGTAGGGTTGAATGGCGGGCTCAGGTAAGCGCGGCAATGAACCTTTGGGTTCCATAAAATATATAATATTCCTTTAGCTTGCTGAGGAATATTCTATTGCCATTAAGTAAGTAAGTAAGTAAGTAAGTACGTTAAGTACGTTAAGTACGTAAGTAAGTAAGTAAGTAAGTAAGTAAGTAAGTAAGCAAGTAATAATAAATATTTACAATAAATTGCGGAAGATTATTGGGTGGGTTTGAGCCCCAAGGAGCCAAATATGAGTTGGTGCCACTGCAATTCGCCAAGATAAACAGACATGTGACGGTATTACAGCAGACACAATCTCGTATTCTCAAGCGTGGTTGTAGGTCAACGCGCCTTAGAAGGGAAACCTCTATGACGAAATGAGTTGTAGTTCTCAGAATATGAGGAAATGTTGTTCAAGAAAAAAACTCGTATCACAGCGCCAAGACGAACGTCACAGGAAGGAACAAGGAAGATAATTTCTGACTGAAAGTGGCTTTTCCTCAAACAGCTCATGAAGGGTATTTTTGAATTCCTATTTTAATGGCATAAGCTAGGATATTTACTATAATTAAAGCTTCGCCACGAATTGAATGAGGCGCTGGTTTTCATTTTACAATTTCTTGGGTTTGAATGCAGCATTTTATGTGTAGAGATCCCATGATATACGAGGGCCGTCTATAAAGTTTCCCTGATGCTGTTTCAGAAACAAAACACAATTTCATGGAAATGTTTATTGCAACAGATGCAGCAAGTGTTCAGTTATTTTTCAACACATTCGCCACTGGAATTGAGACTTTTTCATTCCGCGGGACCAACATTTGAATAACTATAGGGCGGATTTTTAAACACCTCCCAGCAAGTCTCCTGCAGAAGTTCGACTGGGACGTGTTTAAACATCCCCCCTACAGCCCGGAACTCGCTCCCGGTGATTTCTATCTTTTCCTATACCTCAAGAAATGACAGAGAATGAAAAAGAGGCGGACATAGTTGCCGCACAATGGTTCAAATCCCAAGCGGGAGACTTCTCCGACACAGGTATTCAAATGTTGGTCCCACGGAATGAAAAAGTTTCGATTCCGGTGGTGAAAATGTAGAAAAATAGCTGAACATTTGGTGTATCTGTAGCAAAAAACATTTCCATGAAATTGTGTTTTGTTTCTGTAAACGGCCTCAGGGAAACTTACTTTATGGACGGCCTTCGTGTAAGGTGCTAGACAAAATTCCGGCACGTTGTGGAAGCAAGGGCCAAGTAACAGTACACACGTTAAATTAGAAAAATCGAACGCTCAGGATTCACATGATTCGTCCAACTATTTAAATATATATACCTTGCTTCAGATTCTAATTAATAATGATCTGTAGTAGTTTCATAATAGACCTTCACAATAATAATGATAATAAAATCAGGTAAACTGATATAACAAAGTGCCAGTATGCTTTTTTAATCAGTAATAATTGCAGTTATGATATACAGAAAATAAGTTTTTTTTTTTTTTTTTTTTTTTTTTTTTTTTTTTTTTTTTTTTTTTTTTAAATAGATCTCCGAGTTAAACTCGAGATCGATTCATTAAGCAGGGCTTACGGAAGAACAAAGGTCTAAAGTTTGATTCTTAACCTTAATTCATATTGGTATACACTGATATACTAATTCTTAAAATATGTAAACATTTTACAAAATGCATTGACAATGAAATAGTACAGTAAGCCAATAAGAAGAGGATAGTTCCACCTAGCGGTATGCAGTTTTGTTCTGAGTATACCTTATGCAATTTTAACGCAACGCAATAACTTTAAAGCTAGTTTCTGTTCGTGAAATAACATTTATAGGCTTATGTTATTCTTTAGGAATGATGTAGGTCAATGAAAGACAATGAATTCCCAGTTTTTTTAAAGAAAAATGTAATACAGTACTTATTTAAGCACATTGACAAAATAGGACACAAGAATGGAATAGGCTCAATTTAACACAATTGATAATAATAAAAAAAAATTTTTGCTTCAGGGTGGACTCGAACGTGATATCTCTTGATTACTAGACAAGCATCTTACCCCAAGACCAAACTACACTGCGACTTTTCAGTGTCCAATACCAAAGAATACTATCTCGTCGTAGCTCACAGAAAAGAAAAATCACCGTATTTCGAAATTAGGCTATATTTCGAGCCTTCTAGTTTTCTTATGTTACAATATAGAATAATTTCATTCATTGGTAACATAATATTCGCGATATTCTAGTCATAAATGCGAATTTGGCCCTCACTAAAGCAGAGTACCAACTTAAGCAAATACTCAGAAGTTAATGTTTTTATTTATTAAGAGGTCAGGGATTATAAATCTGACATAGGCTGAAGTAAAATTCAATGCTTTAATCTAATTGTAATCAATTTTAGCAAAATAATTAGTCATTATACAACAGCATTTCGTCTATAATCGTACATGGGAACATTTGTTTTTCATGTAGTTGTCAACTGTCCATGGCAACTGAAGGAAGCTTTATAAGCTGTCATTAATTGATGACACTATAAGAAAGAACCGAGAATTTGATTTTGCATTTGAAGAAGGTGCCTTCTTTTTACCCTCCTTTACTAAAGAAGGTTTCGACAGGAATTGAAGGGTTGTTCCAGAATTCCCCTTTATTTACCTTAGTTACGGGACTCGCCCGCTGATTGGTTGGCCGCGAGCCAATCAAAATGCTTCGAAATGAACCAAAATATTATAATTAATTTGACTGATAATTACTCTTTATTTCGGTACTGGACAACCGATTAGGTCTAAATTCAATAGGCTTATTGCCATGATTGTTATAAATAAGTATACGAAGTTTCATGAAAATCCGATAAAGCGTATTTGAGTTACCGCGCCTTTTCTTATATGATACCATAAAAGGGCACTAAATTGGGTATTATTCCGGTACCGGCCAACCGATTTGGTCCAATATCAACAGACATCTTCCCATAGACATTATAAATAGGTATTCCAAGTTTCATGAAAATCCGATAAGCGTATGTGAGTTATGGCGCCTTTAAAATATACACTAAATTGGGTTTTACTCCGGTACCGGTGAACCGATTTGGTCCAATTTCAATAGGGTTCTTCCCATGGACATTATAAACGCGTATACCAAGTTTCATTAAAATTCGATAAAGCGTATTTGAGTTAGAGCGCGTACAGACACACGGACGGACGGACGGACGGACGGACAGACGGACAGACATTTTTCGTCCCCCACACAATCTCATAAAGTACCATACTGGCACTTAATAATAACCAGAGCTTGGATTTTGGTGACCTAAAAATACTTAAAAAATTAACTATAAAATGACTGAGACCGAAAAACTAAAAAAGATGTCGAAACGTTTGTATGAAAATGCTTGTTTTTTTTCACTAGATTTGTATCTATTCTAGATATATGTTGTTGTTTAATTAATGGCTTGTAATTACTTAATTGATACAAATACATTTTTTTTCCTCAAGTAAAATGATTCACTTCTTTTTGATAATGCTTCAAGTTCTCCCTACCCTCCTTTCTCTCTCTCCCGTACTCTCTCATGCACATACAATCTCCACACACAAACACAAACACACACACACACGCACACGCACACACACATATATATCTCTCTTGGTCGTTAGTTTTACCTCTCCCTTTTAGGATTTAAGCGACCCAAAGCCGCCCGGGCCTTACAGGGCCGCGACCTGTCGGGAGAGGGATTATACATACTTCTTTGACTAGACAAGGACATGGAGGGCCTCCCCTGATGAGTGATCAGCCCAACGCGGGGCCACCTCCGAGACAACACGAACACATAGGACGATACATACTATTCACACACACACTCACTCAGAACAAGGCGAGGATTGAATGAAGATGATAATGACGACCAGATGATATCCGGGGACCACAAGGGCCTAAAGTTACCTGACATTTGTCTCACAGGTGAGGAAAAACCTCGGAAAAAACATCACCTAGGTAACTTGTCCCGACCAGGAATCGAACCCGGGCCCGCTGCGTGAGAGGATTGAATGCATCCCCTGAGCGGTGGACACACACACACACATATAATATATATATATATATATATATATATATATATACACACACCCAATATAATATTTATGCTAAGGGTTCTGCAAGGTCTAAGTAATCATCAAAATATTATAAATTGTGAGGAAAGTGTGTAGCCTAATGTTGTCAATTTCGATACCTATGATACACCCATTCTCTCATATAACGTGAAAATAGCGGTTAAAATGTCCCCGGTATTCATTTAATTTGCATTACAGCTCCCTCGTAATAAGGACTGTAAGAAGGTTTTCCAGCCCTTTGGCATCTTTGCTAATTACGTCATGTATGATGGTAAGGTCAAGGCCGTGTCTAGCAATTTCCTCCACGACATCTTCTGTTCGCCGTCTAACACAGCAGCTGTGGATCTCGTTAAGAGATGGAGTTACTGTTTTGTTCCCAGCGGCAACAATGACGGATTGTTGTTACGGCGGACATTTTGAATAGTCGTATCTCTCTATATACAGGGTGTTAATGAATAAAACCGAAATATTTTACCTGTGTATAGAGGGGACATAGACAAGCAACTTTTATTAGAAGATTTTTGCTCTATGGATTCAATTTTTCCTGTTACAGCATAAAATCTCCCAGGGCATGGCCGCCACTGACTTCTAACATTTGAAAAAATGCAAAACAAAGTAACTTCGTTGTTAACAGTGGATTAATGAATAAAAAATTAATGCAGTGGCGGCCAGTCATGTGATTAGTCTGTCAATTTTGCAGATTATGGTGACACTAAATTATGATACAGCTGTTGAATGATTAAGAATCGGGGTTTTATCAATCACTAAGAATTCAAGAAGTCAATTTAATGAAAATTTTAATCCTATTTTGCTTCATTATATACTTATGAACACCAAATTGTAATAACTTTAATGCCTTTTAGCATACACATTTTACCTCTTAGAGCAAAAATATCATAATAAAAGTTGCTCGTCTATGTCCCCTCTATACATAGGTAATTATTCATTAACACCCTGTATAGATGAAGTACATTTACCAAAAGGTTTGTAAAAACAATCGAAGGTAATATAAGTGCACCTCAAGATACACGCAGAGCTGAAAACAGTCCTTCATTTGTACCAAGTAATGCCACAAATGAGAATGACAAGACACAACATTATCGACTAAACCAGTTAGTAAGCAAACAGAAATTACACAAGCAGTGATAAGCAATTTTCCAACAAATAATTACTATGCGACGCTAGCGCAAGAAATGGAACAAGACTCAGGTGAAAATCAAAACCAACAAGAAACAATTGAAGAACCACTAAGAAAGACAACTATCTTAAGATTCCCACCTATTATAGTGCCAAAATTACCATACCAAAGCAATTATGTTACATATCATAGGGAAATTGAAATAGAACTGGGACACCCGAGGAACGAATAAAAAACAAGGAACGAAATAACCGTGCAAAAAATTAAAAAGCAGTCAAGAAAATACAAAAAAGTATTTCAAGAAAGGCAAGTACACTATTGCACTTTTAAGAAAGGGAGGACATTGTGAAGTGTTTGGTTTCATACGCGGTCCACGTGTTTTTCTGGAGTTTTAACGACTTGAACTTCAAAAACGAGGCGAAACGTGCGGCTAACCTGGAATTTGTTTTGAAGGAAATTACTGTAATTAATGCCATGAAATCACTTTCATGAAAGTAGTTATGAAACCTAGTGTCTTCATGTAAACTAGGCTTAGTAGAAATTCGTTACCGCTTGACACATCTATCCTAAAATAGACTTATAATACAGTAGCCTATTTATAACATAATCGCTGGAGCCATTTGCTTGCAAACAGACGGACAAATGAGTAAAAGCAATTTAATTCATAGCTCTATGTCTCAAGCGTCCAAAAAGCGAATCCTTCCAGAGCTCAAATCTTTTAGCAAGCTTTGACAGAACTAAGTATAGGTTACAAGTTTTCAGTCTTATCCCACTGAAGATAATTGTTTTAAATTTTGTAGAGGAAAATTGAGAATCGAGGCCGCTAAAATTGCATTAATTTTTATCGGCCTAGTACTTTAAAATCGTCATGGCAATCTATAAAAAAATCCAGAAGACATTGACCAGTCACACCAACTTTAACAAGGATTTAAGCATATAACTGGTCATAAAACAACAAATTTAAGTCAATATGTTTCTTTATGATAATCAGAAACTTTACCAGGGGTTTCCGCAAAACACGGTAGCCTACTTCATCATATAACAACAAACATAAGCCAACAACTTTTCACATCTTCGTTCACAAGAGGATCATTGCTTACCATGGATGCACCAGCATTTAATTGCAATATATTCCTTCTCATAATCTACAGCTGCCGTGAAGTTGCTGGCAGCAGCTCCAATCCAATGCTTCTAACTTGGATAAAAAATTTCCTCGGGATTATCACTCATATTTTCATAAGCTTTTCATAAATACTAGTTCGTATGCATTACTGTTTATAAAAAGCGACTCATATAATGCATCTATACCGCATTTCGTATTGGTACGTACGGTTCATTGTTGTTCCGCGATTCAGGTGGTTGTGAGAATATGACGTTAACTTAATGGCTGACTACCTTTCATTAAAATTAATTATACGATATTTTTGTTTCATTTCATATAATTTAGAGGGTTTTACTAAAAAAATATTGTATGCACCACGTACGCAAAAACTTTATCCGACTCCATTATTTCGCTATACTAGATTCGTCCGCTAAAGCGTTATTTTGCGTACTTAATACATAAATAGCTATTATAATACCGGTACTATTGACGGGGGGGGGGGGGGTGCGCAAACCTAGCGAAAGCGTTTAAATCGTGCTTACACCTGAGGGTGTGTGCGCGTCTCAGACATTGAGAATCGAGTAACAAGCTGAAGGTCACTTAGTTAGAGGGTTCTTTATACTTGCTCACAGCATGTTAATGTTAATTGTTAATGATAATGATAATGGTACATTCTCGGAGAGCCGTGATGACTCGACGTCAGCGTATCAAGCAGAAAATTCAAGTTCGATTCGCACTTCTGACAAATTTTCCTCTACGGAAAGGACTATGTTATAATAATTACTTTATGCTTTTTTTAAAAGTAATACATTATCATTATGAAGAAGATTATTTCCAAATGCTAAATAGTCTTTCAAGTATCAAAAATAGTCCAAACAAACATCCAAAATCTTCATAAAAAAAAAAAAAAAAAAAAAAAAAAACACACACACACACACACAACCTTATATCCTCACCGTTTTCTTGTCTTGGTTCAATTTCACAGTTCACAATCAGCATTCATGAATAAAATACAACGCGCATATAACTACATTAATAATGATGACATTCACAATCTTGGAGTCGTTGGAAAATTTCGCTTTGCTATGTTGGAGTCTAACAAACCTAGCTCTACATGTCCTAACATTAGGCTAATATCAATATTCAGTGACGTATCTAGGCTGTCTTGCTCCCAGGGCAAAAAGGTAAATTGGCGCCCCCCGCTTAATTAATGACGGCAGTAAATTTGTAAACCACCATTAACGGCCGTGGGTGTCGGCATGCTGACCACATGCCCCCCAATCCTGCCATCTGCCTTCGGTAGATGACGCAGCGGTTGGATGGTAGGCCATGTCCCTCCAGGGATGTAGCGCCATGGAGTTTTGTTTAGTTGTTATGTTGGAGTCCAGACGTGTCATTTAGTTCGTGACATGTCTGGCTCCTACTTAAAAGAGAGAAATTTCCCACCAACTTCGTAAATAAGAGACCCTTTTAATAATTGAGACTAACATTGTTATAGTATTTATAAATGATAATATGTCAAATGTGAAACTGAGCCCATACAGGACAAAGGTAAGGTGACAAGGCTGCGTGTGTGTTTGTGTGTTGCTTTTTTTTTCTTCTTTCTTTCTTTTTTTAACACCTATTACTCCCTTAGAGGAAAAAACTTAAATTCATCAACATGGAACTTAGATATGTTTGCGCTGATTTAGAATGTAGGCCTACAGTCGAATAGGCTATAAACCCGGCACTTTTACACTTTAAAATGTGTTACGATGTGTTCGGATGTTTATGACATATTTTTATCCTGACCTCCATTGTCGCCGCAAACACAAATTAAACATGAATTGCACATCTGTTATCCTAATCGAACCGTTTTTATTTCGCATAATTATAAAGTCATATTTTGGTCATTTTCATGGTTTCGGTCAGATTCAGTCATATTTGTAATTTAACGTCATATTTCAGTTATAAATTCGGTAAAAGAGCACAATCATGCAGTATGTGCGCAAAATTGAGGACTTTTTTTTGGCCGAAAAACAGTCACGAATATTTTGGTTTTACTATAACTGAAACGTGAAGGGACAATAACAAGCTATAGCACAACTTACCTCTTCCTCCTTATTGTTAACAACTCCCAATAGATATGTCTTTATAAAAAATATTTTCAGTTCACATTTGCGGTGGTATCTCGAAACATTCTTTACAAATTATAAAGTAAAACTGTAAATCACCTGTAAAATTTGTTAAACAGTAATTATCTGATTGAATTAGTATGATTTAATAATTTAGTGTCATTAAACATTTTAAATTGGAACATTTATTTTTAGGAAATACGTTCTTTTATGAGGTCATATATGGGACTTTTGGGTCATATTTAGTCATTGTAAGGTCTTATTTTGCAGTCATATTTTCCACTTTTTTAGGTCATAAACATCCGAACCACAGTAATGAGCTTCAGATCTTAGGAAATAAAAATTACGAGAAATCTGTAGATATAGATTCTGTACTTATAATGGGTAACCTAATTTTAAAAATTAAAATCATCTTTAAAATACCCACGTTTGTCTTGATATTCTAATTCTTTCCATATTGTAATTCTCTAACAGCAAATTGTAACATTTTTTAATTGAATGACGTCTCACAGAAAACTGGTTTGGAGTTCAGAAAAAGGTTACCTGTAATCGATTTTAATGTCGATATGATCACAAAGAAGTAATCTAAAACACATTTTCATAGTCAAACGGGGATCGAGCCTGTTTCAGCACAATGGAAGAAGACGAGCGCTCTGTCTCAGTAAAATGTATGAAACGTATGAAGAAATTAATTAAAAATACAGCTTAGATGCGTGCACGTGTAAATAAATAATTATAAATACAGACTAGTGAAAATATACTAGTTATTTTGAAACAGTACTTATTCTACTTACCAGTTAAATTGCCTCAAACTGGTTCTAATCACAACAAGTTTTCACTGTCTGGACACTCAACACACTGACTTGCACCCTAATGTTCAGGTAAGGCTTCTTGTTTTTTATCAGTTATGACGTCCATAAATGTACTGAGTCTAAACAAGTTTGGTATCTAACCTTCAACTTTACCTATACGTAACAATTTTATCACCAAACAAACTGAAGGCACGAATTCACTTTTCGTATGTGTTCATACAGTATGAAATATGTTCATTGAAAGTTTTGTAGGAAATTTGTCACCATGTATTTCATATGCCTATCTTTTAATAACACCATCATTTGTTAGAAGGAGGTTTGCTTATAAAGGCAGCCTACAGCTTGTGGTGGGATTTTACGGGAATCCCTCTTCAGGGGAGATGAGGAAGACAGGTTACCTTTCCTCCAGTTCTTGCAAATCCATGACGTACTTTGATGGGAAACCAGTTTTCATTGCTGAGATCTGCTCTGGGGCATTTTACAGTGTTCGCAAGATTATCTAATAGCTATATCTCGTGTTTTTACTTCTTTGACTTTCGACAAGCCGTCAGACAAGCACGTGTATAAGAAGTCTAGTTGGAGATTAATAACCTGATAGGCCTATTTAAAGCCTTTAAGGAGGAAATAATAGCCATGAATATGATAAGAAAAAAATCGATAATGTAGAACATGTGACCAATAGAATTTCAGCGATGATGATGTTCATGATAACTATAACAAATAATGATAATATTATCTATCTTTCTTTCTTTCTTTCTTTCTTTCTTTCTTTCTTTCTTTCTTTCTTTCTTTCTTTCTTTGTCGTAGTTTTACCTCTCCCTTTTTTTAAGGATTTAAGCGATCCAAGCCGCCCGGGCCTTACAGGGCCGCGACCTATCTTTGGATCACATACATACTTTTTTGACCAGACAAGGACATGAAGGGCCTCCCCGGATGAGTTATCAGCCCAATGCCGGGGCCACCTCCGAGACAACACAACACATAGGACGATTCACACCATTCACACACACACACTCAGAACAAGGCGAGGATTGGGATGAAGTTGATAATGACAGCCAGATGATGATATCCGGGGACCACAAGGGCCTAAAGTTACCTGACATTTGTCTCACAGGTGAGGGAAAACCCCATCTAGGTAACATGTCCCGACCAGGAATCGAACCCGGGCCCGCTGCGTGAGAGGATTGAACGCATCCTCTGAGCCACAGTGGTGGACTAATAATATCTACCTATAGAATAATAATAATAGTGCAATGTATAGTTATAATTTTGTTTATTTTACAGAAGCATAATGTATTTCCTGTAAAAAAAAGATTGAAATTCTGAAGTAAGAAGGTTGTTATTGTAATGTGATAATGATATTTCTACTATTAATAGGCCTATGTAAAACCAGGAAGTTGAGAATAAATGAGGGTAATAATAATAATAATAATAATATATGCATGATGTATTGGAGCAAAGAGGCATATGTCACACATGAACTGAACTACGCCTATAAGAAATACGAGGCTTATCCGGAAAATAAGTAACGTTTTGGAAAACTAGCAATTTTTTTTCAAAACAAAATTTATTTTTACATAAAAGAGCATTTTGCAAACTACTTTTTTACATAGTTACCATCATTGTTCAGACATTTGTCATAGCGGGAAAACAACTTGTCTATACCCTCTTCCAAGAAAGATGCCGCCAATGAAGGTAGCCACTACTGAACACCGTTTTTTTTGCATCAGTACTTTGACATTTCTTACCCGATACAGCGAAGAGGGTAATGAATTCCTAAACAAAATTGTGACCGGTGAGGACACTCCAGAATCAAAACAACAGTCAATGGATTAGAGACAGTCACGGTCCCCCACAAAACAAAAGTTCAAAACAACGCTGTCAGCACAAAAAGTCATGTGCAGTGTCTTCTACTTGTTGAGTTCCTTCCCAGAGATAAAACCATCTTCACTGGGGGCATCTTTCTTGATAGAAGGTATAGACAAATTTCCAGCTATGAGAAATGTCTGAACAATGCTGGTAACTATGTAGAAAAGTAGTTTGCGAAATGCTCTTTCATGTAAAAATAAATTTTGTTTTGAAAAAAAAAAAAAATATGCGAGTTTTTCCAAAACGACACTTACTTTCCGGACACGCCTCGTAACTTCAAAATTATTGTTATTATTATTATTATTATTATTATTATTACAATAATAATATTATTTATGGGCCGTTACACAGTCCAGCTATAGGCCTATGGCATGTGTTGTGCATAGAATAAATGTGACACTCCCTTCTATGTGTGTTTACACAGGCATGCGAAAGAACTCCTATGAGACAGAACTCAGGTACACTGGTAATTATTACAGGCGTAAGTCGCAGTTCAAATCCGTCATTAAATAAAAATCAGGTAAACTGCTTTTATTTAATCAGTGATATGTTAATTGCAATTATGAAATGAACAAAATAAGTAATTTTTGTAATCTATCTCCGAGTTAAGCTCCAGATGTATTCATTAAGCAGGGCTTGTGAGAGAACATACTTAACCTTAATTCAAACTCGTAGCGTATACCAAGTTTCATTAAAATCCGTTAAAGCGTATTTGAGTTATCGCGGTTTTTGTTATATATTACCATAAAAAGGCACTAAATTGCGCATTATTCCGGTACCGGCTAACCGAGTTGGTCTAATATCAATAGACGTCTTCCCATGGATATTATAAATGATTCCGAGTTTCATGAAAATCCGATAATGCGTATTTGAGTTATCGCGCCTTTAAAATAGACACTAAATTGGATTTTACTCTGGTACCGGCCAACAGATTTGTTCCAATATCAATAGGGTTCTTCCCATGGACATTATAATCGCGTATACTATGTTTCATTTAAATCCGATAAAGCGTATTTGAGTTATCACGCGTACAGACGGAGGGACGGACAGACGAACATACATTTTCCCGTCCCCCACACAATCTCATAAAGTACCATACTGGCATTTAATAACAGTATAACAAGGCAACCCTGAATCCTTACACTTCATGGTCATGTTGCTTGGATTTGTTATGTTATTAGGAGGGAGTTACCTTTCATGTTCTCATCCTATCGTTGTTCAATGTTCATCTTGTAATTCGTAATATTCAGCACTTAGGATGTGGCAAGTGTCCGATATGGCAGTGCTTTAGATGAAGTTCTTTCAGATGGCGAATCCCGTTAATCGTAAATGAAAGAACTTCTAGAACATTCTGAAGCTAGTGAGTTTTAACTTATCATCATCATCATCATCATCATCGTTTTAGTACTTAAATATTATCAATATTATTATTTTTTTAAAATTATCCATTGATATGGCTCCTCAAAACTGGACTAGGAAATGTCGATGTATGGGAATTCAAATTCATCCAGATTACTACCTGCATGATCTACTTTCCGCGGATGATCAAGTAATAATTACTGAGGATACAGATAGTGTGCCGTATATGATCAGAAAGTTGGTAGAAGAGTACAGGGTATGGGGATTAGAAATAAATTTAAATAAAACTGAATATTGTGCAATGGATTTGGAAGAAAAGTTAATATGTAATATAGAAGAAATTGCACCTGTGGAATATTTTAAATATCTAGTGTCTATTATACAAAAGGATGCAACAACAAATTTAGAGATTCAAAGAAGAATAACGGATGGGAAGAGAATTATAGGAATGCTAAATTCAATCTTATGGAGTAAAAATATTTTACATAGAACTAAAAGAATAATATATCAGGCATTATTCCAAAGTACAACATTATATGGCGCTGAAACTTGGACCATAAGTAGACAACAAGCAAACAAGTTAATGGTATTAGAAATGGATTTTTGGAGGCCTTCAGCAAATAAAATCCAGGAAAGAAAAAATTCGGAATAATAGAATAGATAGAGAATCCATTGATAGAGAATCCCTTCTATCAGTCCTGGAGGAAATGGGTTTGGATAAGAAAACAACTAATATTATAAAAGCGACTATCACAAAGACGTTTTCAAAAGTTAAATTCATGGGTGAACTATCAGATCCATTCGAAATAAGAACAGGAGTGCGACAGGGAGATGGGCTGTCACCGTTGTTGTTCAATTGTGCACTTGAGAAAGTAGTAAGAGAATGGAACAAAAATATAAAGAGTGGAATAAGACTGGGTTGCAAAAAGAAGAACCTTAAAATAAATTGTATTGCCTTTGCGGATGATATGGCCTTAGTTGCTGAAACGATGGAGGAAGCAAGAGAACAAATACTTGAACTAGCTAAACAAGCAGCTAAAATAGGTCTTCACATTTCCTTTGAAAAAACCAAAATCATGACAAACAACAAACACCCACGTCAATACCTCAAAATCCAAGAACAAAAAATAGAAATAGTAAAAGAATTCAAGTATCTCGGAGAATGGATCAGTTGGAATGCGGTGGAATGCAAAACAATGGAATCCAGAAAAAACAAACTTGAAATGGCCTTTCAACTAACAAAAGATACATACAACAAGAAATCCCTCTCATGGGGATCAAAAATTAAACATTACAGATCAGTAATTAAACCAGAAGCACTGTACGCAGCAGAAACGCTAAACATGAATTTCAAAGGTCAGATGGAGAAACTTGAACTAAAGGAAAGGAAGATTTTAAGAAAAATCATAGGACCTAGATTTCAGGATAATAAGATGATATACATCAAGAATGAAACCCTCTACAAGAAAATTGAAAAACTTTCAGACACTATGCGAAAAAGGAGGATAAATTTCTATGGTCATCTTCTTAGAATGGACTCTGTTAGATTAACCAAACAAATCTTTGACTTCTTCCGCAACCGCAAAACAAAACCCAACTGGTTTAAAGAAACTGAAAAAGACCTAGTCGAGTTAAAAATTACAGAAAAATCACTATTATATCGAACGGCTAAAATAATAACTAAAGACGAAAATACAAGGTTCCAAGACAGGTCGTCACTGAAGTCCAAACCTATTATCTCTGAAGAAGAGAGGAAGAGAAGATCAGAAAGAATGAAGAAATACTGGGCACTTAGGAAGGAACAACACACAAAGAAATGACTGATTCAACGTACCCCAAAGAGGGTGAAACGAAAGAAGAAGAATAAGGGAAATAATGCAAGTTGAAAAGAATATTTTGGAAATTGTAAAAGAAAGCCGCTTGGGATGGTATGGACATGTACTCAGAACGACAGAGGATAGAATTCCCAATAAAATGTTGGATTGGAAAGTATAAGGAAAAAGAAGAAGAGGGAAGCCCAAAGAGTGCTGGATGGATGGGGTGAAAAGGAGTATAGCGAAAAAAGGATTAAGTGAAGAAGATGCTATGGACAGGGACTTATGGAGGCAAAAGATTGTTGTGGGATGAAGGAACACCAGTGTGTTGTGGAATATTCCTTAATAATAATAAAAATTACCACCATTGTTGCTATTATTATCGCCCTGATTATTATCATCCTTATTACTACTCGGTGCTCGTTAAGTTTAGGGATTCTCTCGCTCTCGATATAATTAATACAGCGACAAGTAGGCCTACTGAAGTTTTCAATATAGCTGATTATTTATCCCAGCCGAACTTATGCAGGAAACTTGCTGTGAGGTGTTTAAACGTCCGCCCTTCAGGTCGGACTTCGCTCGCAGTGATTTCCATCTTTTCCTACACCTAAAGAAATGACAGGGAATGACAGAGAATGACAGAGAGGCGGAGATGTTTGTCACACAGTGGTTCAAATCCCTGGCGGCAGACTTCTACGACCCAGGTGTTCAAAAGTTGGTTCCACACTATGACAAACGTTTTCAGTTCCGATGGCGATATGTTGAAAAAAGCTGAACACTTTGCTGTAGGCTATCTGTTGGAATGTATATGTCCATGAAATTATGTAAACGGCTCCAGGGAAACTTACTTTAAGTAAAATAAAATCAATATATTGTACGAGGTTGAAATTATAATAAAGAGATTCCCAAAAATATTGGGACAACAGCTCGCTTATAAAACTTTAACGCATTTTGCCTACAAATGAATACTTTTATTGTACTAATAATAAATTATTATTTATTTCCACTGTATGTAGTATAAATTTACAGCAATATAAACCTTAATAACAATCAGTCTTTTTGACAAGAAGTCACTATAATTTTATTTAGCAAACAGTAAGATTGCACATCCAGCTAGTATTGATGTTCTTTGACGCTTTCTTTCTCTGAAGAGGTTATATTAGAAGCTTGCATAGACATCTTAAGTTTTGCCGTGTTCTCGTAGAGCAGATTTTTACGATTTACCCAGCAGATGCGAAACATATTCAGCACCCCTAACCATATGCACAGCTCTTCAACTGCAATAAACAGCAACAGTATTTTATCAAAGAGAAGAAGATTTGTTACGCCAGGGGTGCCCACGGGGGGGGGGGGGTTAAGACGCAGACTGCGTCATTGAAATTTCTGGGGGGGGGGCAAAATATTATAGTTTTATGAATTTTCTGGGGGGGTTTGAAAATTGTTGCAAAATTAGTTTTTCAGTGCTAAATTAGCGTAAAATGTGATTTTCATTAGTTCAATATTTAAATTTTTTTGGGGGGGATGGAGCCCCGATCCCCTTTTTTGGGGGTATTCCCCCAAACCCCCCGGCACTTTCAACTCTCCCCGCAATTATTTTCTGGCTACGTCATTGTTGCACTTATTATATAATCAATATAATGTTACAAAGTGGCCCAAGAAGTAAAAGCGACAAAAAAATAAATAAAGTAATGGGGGGGAGCAATGAAGTTTGGGGGGGGGGTGAGTCATGAAGTTCAGGGGGGGTGGGCACCCCTGGTTACGCTCACATCTTTATCCTAACAATGGAGAATATAACTGTTCTATCCTAACAACAAAGAATATAACTGTATTACATCAAATTCTTATATAGATCAAGTGATCGTATTCTGTTCTTTCAGCCTCATGCAAACCTGAGTTTATATAAACTAAACTTGTGTGTATCTATCATTCAGATCATTTTAGAGAAAAAAAAAATGGTTTCATGTAAAAGCTTTAAAAATAACTATAAGCACTTCGTGTACAATATTTAATAAATATTTCGATAAAATCACAAAAAATTAACTTTTCTTAATATAAATATTAGTGGAAGTAAGTAAAATTCCTCACCACTTGTCATGCCACTCAGATGACATCAAACCCAAATAAATTTTGCACGATTATTCGCTCGCTTTCATTCTCTTTCTCTCTCTGACACACATTCACACAGACAAGATTGTAGAAGTTGAATCAGTTAAGTGAAAGAGAGCACATGTCATTGGTTTGATTTAATTTCACTGGTAGATCTAACAATCAGTTCAGAGAAGACACATGTATCGCCTTTCCATGACTGAAGGCCAGAGATTAAAAAACTTGGTTCATTGTAGAAAGGACACATTATGCGGGTCATTCTAAAAAAAATGCCGTTTTAACTCCTCAACAGGGACGTCCAGATTGAAAATTCAACTTAGGTTTTTCTGAACGATTGGTTTTCCATGATATCCACTTTTGTAGTTTAAGAAACTGCATAGGAATCATGAGTATTCTCGTTTTTTTTTATTGTATATGAGTTTAAGTTGGTGGAAATGATTGCATTTGTAATGAGTGTTACCATTTTTCATTTTCCTATTTCAACATTTTTTACAGGTTTTTAAAATAGAAATGGACTGAGCTGTTGTAAGGCTGCAATGCTGGATACAAATGATAATAGTTTAAAAAAGACGTGACACAGCAATTTCAGTAAGGAGTTGTGCCCAAACATATTTTCCTCAATCATATTTTAACTTTTTTTCATATGCACAAGTTTTTTAGGCAAAACTTCAGCATCTCATCCCAAGAACTGCACTTTGATGTTCATCTTATGATAATTTTCGTTCATAACGAGCGAAATTTGAAAATTCTCCGAAGTGTAATGAGTGTTGCCAACATCAATTTTATTTAAATTGATTCAAACATGTTCTTCTATTGGATTTATTTTTAGGAACACTCTGAAAATGACATTACGTGACTGTTTAGACACAAGGCAACTGATACTAGAAAGAGGATAGACCGAGATGTAATCATGCATGTGAACTCAAAACAATTTTTATTGGCTTAAATGTGAAAAAAATAATAAAACCGTTTTTCAGCCTCTTCGTGTGACTTGTTTCTTATCGTCATTATAGTCCCTACATATACACTAGATTGAATAAGGAACATGAGTAAGGATCTAGTCCAACAAACTTTGAAACTTAACAGACAAATATGTAGCAGTATTCGACAAATGCACAACATGAAAATACATTTAAAAGCAAAAGTCTTATAAAAATACGTGTTTGAAAGAATTTAATGTTTTGATACATTTTCAGTTTTGATTTTTTTCAATTCTTCATTAAATCACATTTCAAGATAAATAATTAGTGTAAACTCACAGTGCAAACTTGCAATTATTGAGTAAATAGCTTTGATAAAAAGTAACTTTCAAGCGTAATAATCTATCACATAGCGACTTAGAAGTTTTTTTCTAAGTTAACTTATATTTGCAATGAGTGTTACCGAAGGTTGAAGTAACACTCATTACTGATAACATTCTTCCCAACAAACAATATATATATTTCCATTCTGACATGTCTATTCTAATTTAACCGCTACATGAATTTTTATAACATAGGCCTACTCCATTCATATGGCAATCAAAACCTAACTGAAACATTCATAAAAACATAAATTAGAAAAAGAAAACACAGGTTACACCCTTTACCATGAATAAAAATACGGAACGCGGTTTTGACTTTTTGCCGTCCTCCCTCCTTGACGTCTGGTCGGCAATAAGGCATAAGGGGGAAAAGATGATGCAACAGCTCATCGCCTCTACATCACCCTCCTCCCACCTTTTAATTCTTTTTTGGAGGAGCACTAGACCTTACCGCCATTTTTATGGTTTTCTGGGACAAAGATTCAAATGAACTTCCTGGCTCGAATTTTTTTAAAAATTCTGAAACACCCTCTAGACAGTTTCATTTGGATGTTGAGCGAACATTCATCCGCGAATAATGATTCATTTTAGGCCTTTTCAGGTCAAAAAGTCAAAATGTTGGATGCAGAATATGCAGTGAGACAGTAGGACACTCCTTACTTCTTCCCATGATTTTTGACGTCAACATGAACGTAACGTTCCACGATGTAAACATAGAAATGATTTAAGGTTGCGCAGAAACTCGCATGGGTTTGGGGAGAAACCTTAAAAAAAAAAAAAAAAAAAAAATTGCTTATATCTCAAGTAGAAGTGTCATTTTCGGGCCTGGGATACCAAAACGAGATTTTTTTTTAGAATGACCCATGTAGTATATTATCCTTTTTGTACTGAGTACTGAGTGTTTATTGCAAAAAAAATGAGAATGAAAACCGGAAAAGATACCTATTTTCTTGGCATGCACGGAATTCTGATACTATCCATCTTATTGGACAAATATGGCTTTGTATGATTAGTTCAAAAGTCATGGCAAATATTTTTTTCCCAAATTAACTCTGGAACTCTGCTTATATTTGTCGAGACCAAGACAAATAATAATTCTTTATTGCAACCATAGGCGTAACCAGGCCGACCATATGGGGGTGGGGTTATAACATCCGCGGGGTCTGCGGGGTATGGAATACCCCCCAGGGAGAGGGGGGTCCGGGGGTCATACCCCGGAAAATTTTAAAAATGAAGACGCCAAATAACGAGTTTTAAGCTTTCCACGCTTTATACTTGTATTAAGTAATTTATGGGCAGACTTTAAAAAAGTATACAATTTTTTTTCCTTTTTTTCATCAATGGGGGGGGGGGTTCAAACCCCCAACCCCCCCTCGGTACGCCTATGATTGCAACCAAATAATCATACTATGGTATATGGAGCACCCCGAGAAAACCTTACATTGTCCACAAATCTAGTCTATTACATAATTATTAAATAATTAAATCTATTGAATCTATTTGTGACATTTTGTGAAAACAATTTCGTCCACCACAAATTCCATACGAATCCACCGAGATTCGATCGCTGGTTACAGCGGTGGAAGGCGAGAGGTCTAACCACTCACCCAAAGGGGCGGCCCAAGTTCAAGACAAATACCTCCCACAAAATATGTACGGCAACTTTTACGGTTTCTTTATTGACAGGTCGATTCTACAATACCTGGTTACAAGTTAACTCTCGGTAAGAATCCCTTAACTGGCAGTAGTCTTTTACTGTAGGTAAGTGAACAGGGTAACTCCTAACAGGAGGTTATAACTTCTTGCAAAGTGAATTAAAATGGAGAGATGAAACTATTTAGCTGCTTTCATAATGTCAGTGGTGATAAAGAACAATACCAATACATATAGAAAACCTAAAATATTGAAAACTAGAACAAGTATTATGAAAATTTGGACAGAATTTAAAGTCTGCTTGATGTACACCTTAACTCGTTTAAATCATCAACCGTCCAGCCAACGCGGTGGACGCATTTATATTCTTAATAATCTAGCCGTGCTAGGACAGATGGGTAAAATTTCAACCCAAATGGACATACTTTTTATGTAGCCTACATTATTTTGTTCATAAGAAGTCATTGTGGTTGTTATTAGTAGAGACCGGATTTTAAAGGGAATTCCTTTTTTTATTTTTCATCACAAAACGTGATAAAATTGAACAGGACATAACTGAGTAAGTTTCAACTGCAAATGACCTGGTTTTAACGTCCCTTTTTTCCCTTTTTAGGCTCATTTCCCTTTTTTTAGGAACTTTCCTTTTCCAGTACCTTTTTTTGCTAATTTATTTTGAAAAATTCGTAAATTACCCAGTATTTGGTAATATGAAAACATTAAAAATTGTTTTCACTCATTCACCATTGAAAAAATAATTCCTCCCAGCAGAATAGAGCGTTACAGGTAAATGACAGGCTTGCCATTGCCTAAGTTTCCCATTATAACAAGGTGGGGAACATGGATTTCGTGTGCTATTTTCCTCTGTGAGAATTTTAACAAGATCAAAAAATGTCTTCAGTCATTAGATGTTACAGAATCAGCAGCTGTAGAGCAAGCAAAGGCTTTACATAAAACAAACATGTATCTCTTTGTTGAATTTTTACACTCTCTTACTTTTATATCCCTTTTTTCCCACCTTTTTTGGTAATAATTTTCCCTTTATTCCCACCTTTTTTTGGCAATAATTTTCCCTTTTTTCGTCCTCTTTTTGGGCGAAAATTTTCCCTTTAAAATCCGGTCTCTAGTTATTAGGCCTACACTAAAATAATATAAACAAGAAAGAGCTGTTTTTATTCAAATGCACGTTTTGTAACATAGGCCTATGCTCTTTTTCACAACCGGCAATCTATCAAGTACCTGCTAAACTCTACACGAAATATTCAACTTTGAGAACACAGCAACCATTTTAGAAACAATAAAATATCTTAACCATTTTTCAACGGATCTAACTAGAACCACAAAACTTTCAAATCAGTTTTTTACGATTTGTCCATAGTTTCGAAGTTATGAATCCAGACGGAATAGCATTGTATTTTGACTCACGAAAATTTCGCATTTTGGCATCTAATAAATCAATTTATAGCTCGTTTATAAAGCTTATTGAATGAACAGAGTGTAAAACAAAACAGATAAACTCACGGAGTTAATAAATTTTTCCAGAATTGAAAAATAATGATGGTTTTTGACTGGGGTATTAAACAAAAAATTACCTAAAACAAATAGTGCTTGGGCCCGTTTTGATCCGTTATTTTGGAAAGAAGTGCATATGAATAAAATTGGAGACTTCTCAGGATTTTTGGTCTCATATTTAGGAGCTAATCCTAAAAATTTCAGCTAATTGGGGCATATCGACCCTCTTTTGGGCCTAAATTTACTGGGCTAAATGGTTTCACTAGCTTATGTATTATTATTACGTTAGTTCGATTCCTAAAACAAGGAATTTTGTTACATTGACAAAATCTCGAATGTGGTACATTCATATGGAATCCAACGACTATTAAACTATCAGATTCAATAGGAAAAAGTACAATCGAAGTTCTATAAATTTTTGATGTTCAGAAGTACTGGCTATTAATCAAATTTAATTGAATTACTAAACGCTTCTAGACGTATATGATATTAAAGTTTAAAATTTAGGCGAAATAGCCATGAATTAATATATCTTCACAAATTACTACATTTAAAAATTGATGAATATCCCGAGGGAATGGATAAATGAGCATTTCAGAGATAACACGTTTAGGGAGCGGGAAGCAGAAAACGGTGGAGACTGTAATGATCAACAACAACAACAATAGTAACAAAAAACAAAAAAGGTGCTACATAGTTACGGCAGTTTGTTTATGATTTTTTCAATTCAGTACACTTGAGAAAGGCCTGGAGGGCAGGTTGAAACGTTGTGTGTTGGAGGGGATTGTTTTATCCACTATTGTAAATAAGTATTATTGTTTGTATTATATTATTTTTTGATAATAATATTGTTATAAATATTTTCTTTTATGTGCCAAGTAAACTAAGTAGACACAGGAAGCTGTTCTTTACCCCCAGGGTAAATACTGACATTAACAAACATTCACCTTTAATTAAAGTAATCAGAAGGGGCTAGGAATTACAAATGTTCATTCTTATGAAATAAATAAATAACAATTTAAAAATCGGGACATGGATGGACTAGTGGTACATCCCTTCCTAAGTAATTATCATATTTACGTAATAAATATAATGCAATTGTAGGTCTACCCACGAATAACATCACATCAGAATAAAGAAAACCAACGAGCTCAAGGATTCGTTGAAAAGCAAGAAATTTCGAGTAGACAAATTTATAGGTCATCTTATGAAAATGACGACTGCAGAATCGTTTTCACGGAATATGTCCTGACACCCTATGGTATGTTCCTAATAAGACTCACTATTCTGATTTGCAAACTCCAGAAGTCTCAACCATTCTATCAATTTTATGGGACTTCACAGTGTCTTTATATATCACTCCAACATTTTGCTGAATCAGATATCTTTACAGAATCAAGAGACCAGAAGTCATATAAGATTAGAAGGTAAAAAGCATACCGATCTTCTCCGCTTATAATTATTAGAATTAGAATTAGCCCACAAGCATCCCATAGCGGGGAAGGGCCTCCTGGCATACCATGGGTGGCTGACTCGTTGAAGGAACGTTTCAGGCTAGCCTCAAGACCTTAATTATTGACCTGCATATAATGCCACTGTATAATAAAATTATCCAATAAATAAAATAAAGTTACCGAGTGAGTTGGCCGAAATGGTAACGTCTTGCACTCGCATTCGGGAGGTCTCAGCTTCAAATACCGTGACCGGTCAACTTCACATGAGGTTTTTCATGATTTTCCCAGTCGTAAAGGCAAATACCGAATTGAATATTTACATATCATTAATCATCCTCACCATTTCATCCTGTATCATATCCATTTAAATTAATATCAGTTGAAATTTTACCAACAACAGAAACAATTGAAATCAATAGTTCCATGGCCTATCCTACTGTATAGACACACATCCCGAACTCCTGATATGGCCTTGTAGCTAAAAGGAGTATATATACAGCTGAAATAAAAAAATTAAGAAGGAAATTAACCGAGTTATTAGTAAGATACCCACGTTACCTAAGAACCGTAGTACTGCTGTCACTTCTGAAATATTACTCAGTCAGTGCAGTGTTCTGCAGGTTGCTAAAGTTCCTGAACACGCTAGCCATGGACATTTACGAGCACATTAACTCCATAAGCATATATTATTTATTTTCCAGGAAATACAATACAGTGAAACCTCTGCATAACGAAGATCGATATAGCGATAAACCCGAATATAGCAATATTTTTCTTTGGTCCCGGCAAATTTCTTATTTTAATAATGTTAAATGTAGGCTAACTCCCTATAACGATGAAACCATTTTAGAAAACTCCCTTTTATAACGATATTTGGAGGTTGAATTGTTACTGCAAAACCTATGGATGTTAGCTGGTATCAGATCAGTATCCTTCCCAGCCAACACTAATGTTTTCTGGGTGCCTGATATCTATTACATTTCTGAGAAATTCCAGAAAAAAAAAAGTTCATGAAGGGTGTAAAGTAGGATCAATGAGGCAAAAATCATCCCTTAAGTGTGCAAAACACTTAGTGAGTTAGGTTGTTACTTCAACACCGATAAAACACCATAAGGAGAAACTGCTTTAATTTTGCCTCAGCTATGTGGTGAATTTGCTTGTCTATTTCTTCCTTCTTCCTACCATCTACGAGTTTGAAATTTCTGACACATGGCTAGGTATAAAGGGAGCCATGATTCGTGATGTTAATGGAGTCTGAATAGTATCTTTTTAGTTGCGGGTGTTAGAAGTCAGTAAGTTGAGTAGAAAAATGATCTTATTTAAGATTTGGATTTGTAATTTATTTTCAACTACTTCTGATGTCCGTTCCATTGTATTATCCTGTAGTTTTCTGCACGCAGTTTTTCTAATTTGTAGTCATTTACAACCCCTCAATACAACAATAACCCTCATATAACAATACAATAGGCTATGGCCCACAAATGTCGTTATACGGAGGTTTGACTGTATTAAAATATGAATTTCCTGGACTTAGTAACTTGAGCATTAATAAACTTCATTCCGAAAGTAGGTATATCTAAATAAAGTACGAAGTAGAAACCGCCTACAAACCACTATCAAATTGAGTTCATAATTCATACTTTATTTAGTAACTTCAGATTTGTATAGCCTACGCTATAAAAAACTAGTTAGCTTTTCCTACTTCATTTAAAGGTAAAGCGTTCCCTATACAGGCCATGGAGGCCCAGAGGGTTCCAGGAGATTGATGCTCCCAGATTTTGGACATTCGGCACACGAAGGTGGTAAGGCTGTCGGCCTTACGCACCGGCCGCCTTTACCCCCAGGATTGCTCCTGGTACTCATTTCTGTTAGAGGCCTCAACCACGACGCTACAGCGTACCCCCTGCTTCATCTACTACATACATGGGCATTTACTGGTTCGCGAACCACTTGTGGTTCTTGACCTTCCCGCACAACACACAAGATGGCAGTGCGGACATTCGGTGTACGTGGTGGATTATTCCCATGCATGAGTCATACTCTCTTTGCAAACAGTGACGGGTCGCGACACAGTTCCGATTGGAAAGGCTTTATGACACATTCTAAGCCTTTGTATAATGAAATAATTGCATACGTAAAATAATAATTAAAAATACAAGATTGTTTGTATTATTTGTTTCTTGTAGTGTACATTTTAAAATGAAATTAGTGTTTTCCTAAGAATGAGCAACCGCCACTGCACTTATTGTCTGCTTGTGTCTCCATCTATCCGTTCTTTTCGAACTATGTGTAAGTTGACAAAAGTTTGCGGGTTGCGTGTTAATGGATAGGGGTTTGCCCATGTCTGATCTACTACATTCAAAAAAGGAAAACTACTACCCCTACACACACTCTCCCGTATCTTTGAGAAAAAATAGTTGCCATGACTTATGCTCCATCCCTCGTTATTAATAAATTTCATTTTCAAACAGGGTTAAAATAGTTACAAATTGAAAGAGTGTCCACCTTAAGCCCTTGTTGTAGCTGCGACAAGGGTTTAAGGTGGACACTCTTTCAATTTCCATCCCTCGTGTATATGATAGGCCTATTATATTTATTGAATTAAATGGCGAACTTACTGAATAATAATGTGTAGGCTGCAAAGAAGACAGCTGATGTACAGATATCTCTAGGAATGGTGATGTGTCCAAGATTATAGATGCCAAGAAGAGATGACCCTTGGTTCGAGATGAAGCCTCTCAGAGTAAGGACAATCCAAGGGAGGAAGTAGTAAGGATTTTTCTATATTGTGAAACAAATACTGCATGTTAAATTATGCTAAAATAAATTGGAATTGAATCTGCACTTTACAGTTTTACACAGTCAGTCCACAACATCGACAGCCCGATATAAACTCGAAAACATAAACAATAATGTTAAAAATGTCTCAGGTTTCACATAGATACCGGTACGTGAAATAATAAATACAATCAGGTAAACTGGTATAACAGAAGTGCCAGAATGCTTTTGTTTAATCAGTGATAAAAGCAATTATGATACGCAGAAAATAAGTTATTTTTATTATTATTGATAAACTTCATATTGAAGTTATTGAATTATGTCAACTAGTACAAATATACAAAATATATTAATGAGAATTTCAGTCTATGTACTAGTACTTTTTGCCACAAATAACGTTCTAACCGAACATGAAAGATTTGGGGAATGTATATCTATATTTTAATTTTGGAATTTAGTATAATCCATTAATTTATTTTAATATTTTTACAGATATTGTAAGCTGTCCTTTAATAAGCAAGTTCATTAGAATTCTTATCTCTATAAGTAGTTAACTTTACAATATTACACTTCCCCAAATATTACATATTACATATTACATTCCCCAAATCTTTCATATTCGGTTAGAACGTTATTTGTGATAAAAAGTACTAGTACATAGGCTGAAATTCTCATTAATGTATTTTGTAAGTTATTTTTGTTATCGATTTCTGAGTTAAGCTCCAGATCGATTCATTAAGCAGAGCTTACGGAAGGACAAATATCTAAACTTTGATAAGCTTATGTGAAGGAATATATGGGTAGTGTTATTTATCAAAGCTACCTGTATTGCAACTTCCAAAGCCGTATATAAACACCGTAAAACAATATGCTGTCACGATCACTGAATAGCATTTGACTAATTCTATGTAATATATTATCATAAAATAGGCACTGAATTGGACGTTACTCCAGTACCGGTCAACAGATTTGGTCCAATATTAATAGTCGTTTTTCCATGGACGTTATAAATGCGTATACCAGGTTTCAGGAAAATCCGATAAAGCGTATTAGATTCGTCGCGCGTACAGACACACGGACGGACAGACAGACAGACATTTTTAGACAATCTTAGAAAGTACCATCCTGGCACTTAATGATGTTAAAAATTTCTCAGGTTTCACATAGATATATCTTAAAATAATACTTTAATATGCACTGGCCAGGGAGAATTGAAGTTCTTATATATGAGCAGATTTACTTGGATCAAAATTCCCACACATGATAAACGGTCAGCATTTTCCCCCATAATCCTAGGAACACATTTTGAAATCCGCCTTAGGACATGTGTTCTTTTTTTGGGTAGTAAAACCTGCATCATAGGCTACGCATTTCATATATTAACCCTTTCAGAGCTGAATTTGTATGTTTGTGAACCCATGAGTGGGCTCAAGTTTGAAATCAAACATATAAATTTCAATATAATGTCTGGTTTCCATGAATCATAATCCTAACACGTGGATAAAAATCCTCATATTTTACGTAACACATTATTTATATTAATCTTATATCCCGGCATCAAATAATGTTTTTATGTGACGCATTTATACGTCAGTAACAGCAAATTAGCAGTGAAAAGACTAACAAAGCTGTTGATATAGATGTAAAGAGTTTGCAGAAAATAAAGAAGAAGAAGAAGAAGAAGAAACAGTACTGGGGAAATAACTCGTTTCTCACCCACTCTGTTCCTTTAAACTTTTTAACCGTCGTAGCCGACACAGCAAGAGCGGAAGAAAATTTTTAATCACTGAAGAAAATTTTAATAAAATAGCACTTTCGAACATAGAGCATCACCATATACATATTTTTTACAGCATAATGCATTACTCTTATATTTTATGATTGTCGACTATATTATGCGAGTAGAAATTTTAAGCAAAAATTTCCCAATCCGTCACACAACCACAGGAGTTAAAAGGTTAGAGCGTATTATATACTAAGGTCCTCTTTAGATGAGAGTTAATTCATCATCACTGTGTCCCATGAGAGAGTGGTCGAACTGCAAACGTCTCACTATGGAACTGTACGAGCTGTCATGATGAAACCTACCCTTAAATTTAGCATTTCGGTAGGTCTACCTAGTAGACAGACACATGCAAAAATTAGCCGCAGGACCTTTAATCCTGCTTCCTACAAACTTCCTACGCAACCGTGACAGCTGATTTTCTTTTAAGACACTGATTGCCAGCAGTATATTTTAAGGTTTTAATTAATAACAAACAAAACGTATCAACCTTCCCTCGCACTTTTTTTCCAGACTTGGGACTGGACAACATGCAAGTAATATATATATATATATATATATATATATATATATATATATATATTTATATCTGTGCACTTTATTATATATAAATACGAATATTATACAAATAAAAAAATACAAATACAATATTACACAAGTGTTAAACACCCGAAAGAGCAGAATGCTCGGGCTTGGGCGCAGTTCAGTCTTAAAACGTACAGCAATATCATTCACACACGCACACATACATACACATGCAAGCATCACAAAACAAAACTAACATAAATCACAAGAGAACATAAAACGTAAAATTTCATTACTGTTAACATTTACTTATAAAATACATCAAGAAAATAAAAAGAACTATTTTAGAAAAACTATTTTATAATATATCTTATTCTATTCTTAAAACTATTCACATTCATGTTATTTATATCTGGATGCTTTCTTAATACATTATTGTATAGTCTATAGTCTATATAAAACCAACATGTGCGGTATGTGGCTGTCTTGGTTTTGATGTGGCCATGATTTTAATTTCTTAAATTTAACATTGAGGATGACCTCAAGTTGGTAGAAAAATATTTGATTTTTAATATTTTAAAACTTTTATGTTTTAAATTGAAGTCAATATGGCTCTGTTTTATCAACATTGTAACATGTAGGTAATAGGTGGTTTAAAGGTTGTTTTTAATCAGCCACACCCTCGTAATTTTTTCAGCAAAAGCGAATTTATCAGTCAACTAAGCCAAATTTAGGAACTTTTCACAAGCATCTATGTTGAAGTCACTGCAGATGCGTACAAATTCCACGTCCGCTCTTTATCTGTGCGCTACTCCCACGTGTGCTACTTCCACGGAATCCTACGCAACCCACTAGTCACTTCATCAAGTTAAAAATGTACAAAATATTTCCATGTAACCTACCTACTTATTATTTTCATTTACATAACTGACTAAGCCAGAAAAGTTGCCAAAATCATTCTTTGATAGAAGTTTAATCGTCTTCCAACTCCAATATCTCGAAAACGGTCCGACACACTTCAAACATGCATAGGACCATTTTTGCGCAGAAGTTTACGATGAATATTTTTTGTAATAATTGTTCCCTTTCATAAACGAGACGTTTTGCGTAAAAATTGAAAAGATTGTAAAAATTAACTTTCGGGAGCGGGAAGGGACGCACCCATGAGAGAGTAACTTTTGTTTTTTACTACCACACCCCTTGTGTTTTTTCAAAGTTTCAACTTTATAAACTCTTTCTCCGTTCCCTCTTTGTTTTAAAGAGGCGTTGTCATAAAGCTGCGAGAAACTTGAGCTTTGAGCTTGTAAGGCCAATACAAAAGAAACTTGTATGCATTAACCCTGTTTTAGTTTCTTAAACACATTAAAATAGTTTTATTTTATAAAAGGTTTGAATTATTTTATAAAAGGTTTGAAGGTTATAAAGTTTTATTTTAGTTTCTTTCTTACCATTTTCAGACAATTTTTTAAAATTTTCACTTTAATATATGTCCCATAACACATTTAAAAATATATTAATTAATTCTATTTTCACTTTAATTTCCATGGCTCTGAACCACAAAACGTTAGGCATACTTTTAGCTTAGTTTTAGAACTACACCTGTCATTTTCAACTCCACCACAAATTCAACAATAACTTTTTCAATTAATCAATCAACTTTTAGAATACTTCACTTACGGCGCGTTGCTAGAGCAGTTACTGTGAATAAATTGCAAGTGTAAGCATTCTAAGAATTACTTTTTTGCTTACAAAGAAATCGGAGATTCCGGTTAACTTAAGGTTTCCTTTACCGAAACAATGGGATACAAAATGATAAAAGTATAAAGCGCTATGCTATATTTTAACTTTTTACTGATAATACTGATAATACTGATACTTTTAATAATTTACTGGCAACAATCAGCATAATGCAAAATATAGGAAGACATTTAAAAAGTAATTTTTATTAGAACAATAATACTTAGATTAATTATAATTATTATTGATATTTTATCGTAATTCACTTGAAAAGGAGTTTCAGCCAGTTATAGTTTCTAACGTCTTATTCAGTCATTTTCAGGTTTTATAAGGTTGGACTATGTGATTGCCTTGACAATGAAACGGATAGTTATGTTAAAATACGACAGTTAGCTATCAAGGAAAAAAATATTCACAATAAGTATCTGGGCCCTAATCATGACATTGTAAATAATTACTAATTTTTATGAATTGTTTCCTTTTCCCTATGGTAGACCTATGACGCTTGCAAACTGCAAACCGATTAAAACCGTCCTGGGGGGGGGGAAGAATATCAGTGCCAGCATGGTTATGTTCTGTCTTTCGTAGCTTACTATTATGCATTCAATGAGTTCCTTTACCATCTACTGCAAGAAGATTCACATAGGAACGTCTAGTGATCCAAATGATCCGAAGGGGGGGTCTAACCAGGTACCTTCCGAAGAAAACCATTTGCCTTGTGAAATTATTTATTCTTGCATTTCTTATATTGGACCTGGCTGGTTGTTGCTAAAGTTGTGTTGTATTTTACTAGCGTTTAGTAGGTTAAGACAGCGTCATATCTTAATAAGCTATTTATTACGTTTTATTTTATCACATTATGGTTTACTTAAAATGTAATCTATACATTTCTCTCTTCCTTTCCCCTCCCTCTATATAGGTCCATATAAATATTGTATGTACTACTGCATGTCTTCAGGAATCTAGAAATTGATTCTATTTCAGGTACACATTCCTTCCGATGTTCCTTCCGAAATTCACCATACGACACAAAATAAATATCTATAAAGAAGACAATTGATTTTCACATCCGTTTAGTAAAGATCGTAATATAGGCTACATTTACTAGATAAATAGGTCTACGATGCCAGATACAAACGTAATAAAAGTATATTTTGAATATATTAAATTGGTATTAATTATAAAATAATACAAGAAAATATTAATAAGGTATTGATTTTTCAGATATTATAAAAATTGATCAGTAATAATCGACTGTCACAGAGTTATTTATACGTGACGTATAGATTTTAAAGTTATTAAATTAAAAAAAAAAAAAAAAAAAAAAAAAAAACACGAAGATATAAAGATATTCAGTAAATTACTGTGTGCAAATCCTCTTCAACTGATCAAAACAAGTTGTGGCAAAGAGTGGGGATCCAGCATCAGGTTTTAGAAAGTTCTGTTCCTGACGTCAAACCTCCTTTAATGCCCGGTTGTGAGACTTCATTAATTATACCACGGGGATCCCCCGCGGCGAGCAACTTCGACCTTGAATAAGTAATTTTGGATACGTTTTCCTTATAGCATTTTAATTCATCTTGTGTTACATTACAGGTTTAACTTACCTTCAGTTCTCCAAGCATGAGTAAGGCAGACGCCACTATTCCAGCGATCACATCTCCAGTAGCCAATGTCACCCGCCAACCTGTTCACAGAACAGAAGACATGTATTTGCAACTTGGATTGCTTGTGCAATATTCCAGGTAAATTGTAAATATCAGAGTACAGAATAAATAAGAATATAGCTATTTATGTATCAAGTATGCAAAATGATGCTTTAGCGGACGAATCCAGTGTGTCCAACTGAAAAGTTTTAAAATAAAGGACAAACACACCGAGTGAATAGGGGGGTGTGGGGGGAGGCGAAGCTAAATACAACACATTATACTAATATATCGTTAATAACAATATGGTACAGTTTGGAGTTTGTTTTTATCACTGCTTTCATCTGTAGCAACTGAAAACGGACCTTTAATAAGAGTCTGAACAATCTGAAAACCTGCAGAGTTCTTTAGAGGAAAAGTTCAGCTTAAATTTAAGTTTTTTTAACGTATTATCTATTAAATAAAGAAAATAGTATATTCTTTTCTTTAAAAATGGCCTCCTCTTCACCCCTCATAGCCATTCCATTCCTCCCACAGTTTTAATTCTTTACTTTTTATTTTTGTAAGTTTATTTTCTACATTTATAATTGACTAGCATGTGCCCGCGACTTCGCCCGCGATAATTATTTCAAGAATTAAAAATTAAGAGCATAATAATAAAATCATTATATTTATTAACACCTAAATCACGTGGACAACATACCACGATTAGATAGCGTCGCCTGGTAAAAGCGACCTCAGATTCGAGTTTCTCGGCCCAAAAAACCTCTGTATAGTGAGTTTCGTCCAAATAAAACAATGGTTGACCATATTTAGGGCTTACAACATTCAAGCGATCGCGAAAGTTTTATTTTCAAGGTATGACAAAAATAGCCAAAGCCAACTGCAATTGATTTGACATTGAAAGGTATAACTGAAAACTGATGTTTCGAAAAAGCAAAAAATGCACGTTATTGCCCTTTTTTCACTTATAACTCATGAACGAAAGCTAAAATTAAAATTCCGGCTTTGAGGTGCATTTTCCGACCCTTCAGCCCACCTATGTTTAAAATTTCAGATCTCTGCGTTCAGTAGATTTCGCTGGGCATCGCGGACAGACAGACAATTCCTTTTATTAATATAGTGATAACATGAATTATATTGATCACGGCCTCCTAAAGGAGGCATACAATAAAGGAGGCCGTGTATTGACACCTTCTCTAATTAAATTTGTCAAACTTCCATTTCATTTAATCCAAACCCATCTGATAAAACTGGCAACAATATGTTCTGTGATTTTGTTTCGATAATTCTGTGTAAAAAGGGATTAAGTATTCTCAAAAACATTTAATTTTTGGCATTTAGAATCCGAATTTTTCAAAATCCTTTCTTAGTGAGCACCTACATTATGAAACAAAGGTACTGTCAAAATTCCAAGTCTCTACCTGTTATAGTTTAGGCTCTACGTTGATTCCTGTCAGTCAGTCAGTCAGTCAGTCAGTCAGGACAAAGCCTTTTATATATATAACAGAAGAGATTGTAGGCCTATACATTATACAATAACATAAGAATACAAAACTCTGCTGAAACTAGCTGAAAAAAAGGATAGCACTAAAAAAAGGACGATTAAAGGACTTTTTTAATAGTCACCATTTTAAATGACAGTCCTTTAAAAAAAAGGACTGTTGGACACACTGCGAATCTAGTATTGCGGCCGATGCGTAAGGCGAGGCTGAAATACTAGATGAGTCCGCTAAAGTTTTAGCGTACGTGGTGCATACAATCGTTTTCAGTAAAAGTTCTGTAATTTTACTACTAATGAGGTAAATTTTTCACTCATTTTTAATGATTCTGCGTAAAGAAACCAAACATAATGGCGATTGATTTGTTATAAACTTCGCCTGATGTGTATTGTTTCTTTTCCTTAAAAAGAGTTTCAAAGACATCGTTTAGACAGGGGTGCCCACCCCCCCAAACTTCATGACGCACCCCCCCAAACTTCATTGCTCCCCCCGCCAACCTGAGTGATTGTCGACAAGGGCGCCCATATGATATTTTCTAGGGGGGCAAATTTTTAATTAATTTATTTTTTGTCGCTTTAACTTCTTGGGCCACTTTTGTAACATTATATTAGTAATGTAAAAATGTAAGTGCAACAATGATTTAGCCAGAAAATAATTGCGAAGAGGGTAGAAAGTGCCGGGTGGGTTGGATTACCCTCCAAAAAGGGGGTCGGGGGTCCATCCCCAGAAATTTTTTAAATATTTAACTAATGAAATCACATTTTACGCTATTTTACCACAGAAAAACTAGTTAGGAAATTTGTTTACCATACTAAGACATGCCAATGTAAACAAGAAATTCTTACCTAAGTCGGCTGTCCACCCATAGGCGTAACCAGGCCGACCATATGGGGGGGGTTATAACATCCGCAGGGTCTGGAATACCCCCAGGGAGAGGGGGGTCCGGGGGTCCTCCCCCGTAAAATTTTAAAAACTAAGTTGCAAAAAGATGAGTTTTAAGCTTCCGGGGGTCTTTCCTCGGAAAATTTTAAAAATTAAGATGCAAAATAACGAGTTTTAAGCTTCCCACGCTTTATACTTGTATTAAGTAATTTATGGGCAGACTTAAACAAATTATACAATTTTCCTTTTTTTAATCAACCCCCCCCCCTCGGTACGCCTATGTGTCCACCCCCGGGAAATTTTTAAATATTGAACTAATGAAAATCACATTTTACTCTATTTTAGCACTGAAAAACTAGTTAGGAAATTTGTTTACCATACTCTAAGACATGCCATTGCAAATAAGAAATCATTACCTAAGAAATCATTACATAAAACCGGTCCACCCCGGAAATTTTTTAAATATTGAACTAATGAAAATCACATTTTACGCTATTTTAGCACTAAAAAACTAGTTAGGAAATCTGTTTACTATACTCTAAGACATGCCAATGTAAACAAGAAAATGTTACCTAAGTCGGGTGTCCACCCCGGGAAATTTTTAAATGTTGAACTAATGAAAATCACATTTTACGTTAGCAAATTCGTTTACTATACTCTAAGACATGGCAACTTAAAAATAAATTGTTACCTAAGTTATAATGCTTATTATCATTTATAAGAAAAGTTGAATAACACATGGAACAGTGGACATAATAGGCCTACTCACAGGACCGTCGCGTGGGCGGGGCGAGCGGGGCGATCGCCCCGGGCGTCGCGACCAGGGGGGCGCCGTGGCAACGGCAAAAATAAAACAAAATTTGAAAAAATAAGTAGGATGTACATAGCGTATTTTTTAAAGTTAGGTGTAACTGAATTTTGAATATTGCGTTGTATGTTTTTATTGAACAAATACATATTTTACACCAATAACTTTAGGCCTATATTTGCTAAGTTATCCCAAAAGAAATATTTGCTTATAAAGACATAATTACAATCAACTACGTCACAGGAGAGACTGAATTCTCCGGCCATCTTGTCCATTGAAAACGATGAAGCACAAAAAATAGCCTTGATGGAAATTCTAACGACATTTGCTCGTGCAAAAGCCAGGCGAATGCCATATAATGTTTAGTACTTTATCTTAATTTGATAAACGCGGTTCCCTTTTCTATATTCTATTCAGTGTATGTAACGAGGTTTCCCACACTATTAATTTATATTCCATTAATAATGCCTATAGTATTTTTTATGATTGTTAAGATTTCCTTACATTACTAAACTTGTATTAATTTGATTTTCAATACAATCTTATTAAAAAATTTAAATAATTTTATTTCTGGTATTTTTGTAAGGTAATCCGATTAGGTGTCTCTTTTGGGCACAAAAACACAGACAGCGACGCAACCTGACGCGCAACTTTGCTAACGAGCGACTGGACGCGATGCGGCTTGGAACTTGTCCAGTCCACGTCGCCCCAAGTCGCGTCGCTCATTGCGTGTTAACCCCAGTTTATACGTAGGCTATTTGATAGTGTCGCGTCACGTCGCTCGCTGTGTGTTTGTGTTTGAATCCCTACAGATAGGTGGAATGTGGGGAGGGTGCACGAGGGATTGAATTGGGGGGGGGGGGCGCCTGACGAAATCCTGCCCCGAGTGCCAACAAACCACGCGACGGCCCTGCCTACTCATTATGTTATGAAAAGAAAATAACTGCTATATAATATTTGACACACCAACAAATCTTGTTTAATTAAATAAACATTTCTTTTAAATCCAAATATAGAATTTTAGGTTTTGATTTTTGGGGGTCCAAACCCCCTGGACCCCCCTTTCCTAATACACTGTGGATTCTGCTTCCATGTTGTCGATTTGGTAAAACTTCTGCAAACTTTTTATGTCTTAACTGACTTTAAAATAATTGCCATAAAAGAAAAACACCTTCGTTTGCGCGGCAGTTGGTTACAAGGAAATGCGTTTCGCTAATTTGTTGACTATTCACTTCTAGATAATTAGAAGAGACCTTTTCAAGTTATCAAACTTGACCGTTTTTATTTTTAACATATAAAACGCTAATTTTGCAACAATTTTTAACCCCCCCCCCCCAGAAAATTCATAAAACGATAATATTTTGCCCCCCCAGAAATTTCAATGACGCAGTCTGCGTCTTAACCCCCCCTGTGGGCACCCCTGGTTTAGATAATACTGCTGATTAATTAAACTGAATATATTTACATCAATTGTAACTACGCGTCATTTTTATCATATTTTCTGCAACAAAATTTATTATTCCTTGTTAAAAGAAGCAATCGTAGAAGAGGCTCATCTCAAGTCGTTTCTTTCAACTAGCACTCGTGGTCTAGGGGACTAAACTATGAAGTAGTAATGCAAACTTTCCGAGTTGGCACCCACCCCCAGTCGTAAAAAATGTAAAAGGTTATTATTATCGAATTTATTTCTTAAATTTAAGAATTCTGAATGACAAGGTTTATTATGCTTGTTAATAGTCAATAAACAATGAAATCCTTAACACGTAAAATTGGACTTACACTGGAAGACACTGTAGAGACATCTAGGAGCCGCGGTTGGAACTACGTCCACTAGGGGTTACCATGGCGACTTTACGGTGTGTTAGCAGTCCGAGAAACTGCCACTTTGCGAAGCGCGTACTAACAATAGTATATTGCGATACAAGTGCCGTAAGCGGTGCATACAGATCGAGGAAAGAGTTTGAAAAAACGAGGCACTCGCGCCGAGTTTTTTCAATTTCCGAGATCCGTTATGCGCTTACGGCACGAGTATTGCATGATATATTTTTGCACGATAATTATTTATATCAATTTCATTATATTAATTGAGATATTAGCTGAAAATATTATGTATATACACTATTGAAGATGGATGTTTTTTTCAGAAAATGATTCGCATGTGTTTTTTGTTATGGGAACCGAATAGCCTATTTGTCCTGTTAAAGTCGCCACAAACTGGGGGGCCTTGGTTCCGGTCTTCCATAAAGGCTTGTATTATGATGATTTTACTTACGGCACTTGTGCTTTTTGTAATTTTTACCGCACCGATATTTCTTTTGTTTTCATAGCAACCAGATTGCGTGCAAGAATGTCAAGTTACGATCCACGGCAACAATATTCGTAAGTACCACTAATTAGTTATGTCGTGCAAAAAATATTTTTATCACTTAGCCTACTGCTAAGCACTATTCACAATTTGAGTGTAGCTGAAAACACGTCTTACTTAGAAATATTAATTTGAGTCCTTCCCATAATTTTGAAACAAAAATCCTGCTTAATAATCCATTATCATCAGAAACTTAGGGAATTGCATGAGGCATACAAAATGCATGGAGTTTAGAATCATGTTATCACACGTTGTTAACTCAGGAATAACAGTATTAGTTATAAATTCATTCAAATTTAAAATCACACACTAATTGCAACGCCTATTGATTGACTGATAATTAGTCAAAGATTTCCATAATGCATGGCTTTATTGATACAGTAATGATACAATGATACGTATCCCAATAGGCTCTATTGATACCTAATGATACAATAAACCTAGGAAGGTTTTTCGTAATAGGCCTACTACAAAAGCCAAAATTGAAGCGGAACAGCAACTTATTGCCTCAAATTTCACTAATTTCACTATAGGCTATGTGTATTTGAATTAAAAAGTTGTGTGACGCAATTATAGGCCTACTCTGGTTATCAACAAGTAAGGCAAATACATGGACAGTCGGCGCATATAAACAAAACACTGATGACCGCCCAATGTTTCGCTTGAATCCACATTGATCTCCAATGAATTCGTCCGCTTCTGGGGGGGGGGGGGGTTCTTAACGGAAGTACTGAACATTAGACAAAATGTATGAAGATGATAAAGAGTGACATTCCTCAATAATTATTATATGTACATTCGGCCTTATATGTCTTTTTATGGATCGGTATAATATATTCTTACCATTCCTTTGGAAATTCTTCCTTTCTTCTAATCCTAAAAAAGAATTTAATTTAAGAATTGAATCTAGTCTTAATTTAATCTGTTTCCACCTGCGTTAGTTAATTATGCTGGAGTTTGGTCAATGCCTGGAGATTTGTGATTCTTTTAGTTTACCTAGCTGTTTCTACTTCTGCTAGAGTCGGTTCTGCAACAAACGGCTCCGCTCTGAATATTTGGCTTTCTATACTTTGGGCATCTCCATGTACATTTTAAATATTTCATAACTGAATAAAGATTTTTTTTGTATCTTTTCAAAATATTATTTGGAGCCTTGAGCATGGTACCATCTTTTCCTTAATTCCTTAACAAACTATGTTTGTTCTAGGTTGAAACAGCTTCTTGAACTAGTTTATTCCATTGTAGAGATCCATAATATTTTTGTCTTGACTATTTTCCTCTAATTCAATTACTTTGTCTTTGAGATATTAGTTTATTAAGTGCCAGTATGGTACTTTATGAGATTGTGTGTGGGGACGAAAAATGTCTGTCCGTCTGTCTGTCCGTCCGTCCGTCCGTGTGTCTGTACGCGCCATAACTGAAATACGCTTATTCGGATTTTCATGAAACTTGGAAAACGCATTTGTAATGTCCATGGGAAGAACCCTATTGATATTGAACCAAATCGGTTCACCGGTACCGGAGTAATGCCCAATTTAGTGCCTATTTTAATAGATTATGGCTCCTTTCTAATAGAAAGGCACCATAACTCAAATACGCTGAATTGTATTTCCATGAAACTTGGTATACTCATTTATTACGCTCATGAGAAGTGCCCTATTGAATTTGAACCTAATCTGTTGATCGGTACCGGAGTAAACCCCAATTTAGTGTCTACTTTAAAGGCGCAATAACTCAAATATGCTTTATCGTATATTTATGAAACTTCGTATACGCATTTATAATGTCCATGGGAAGACGTCTATTTATAATGGATAAAATCGGTTGACCTGTTTCGGAGTAATACTCAATTTAGTGCCTATTTTATGGTAATATACGTATTCGAAAGAATTTATATAAAAAAATGAAAATCAGTTATCTTGACAACACTGCCTATTGTTTTACTGTGATATTATAAGGCCTTCGAAATTAAAATACAGGTAAATTTTTGGTAAATGTTCAACCTATATACTAGTAGTTGTTCGTACACCATATATGCTTGAATCCGAATTAAGATTGTTAGAAGTTATTTTTACTTTTATATCCTCTAACCTAACTTAATATCTGGTATTTAATTAAATATTTTTTTTATTTTTTTATTTTCAGTTCTTTCATAAATACTAAACTTGTTGTTATTTGATGTAATATAATGAGATATATTAGGTTAGGTTAGAAGAAAATTTTATTTCACAATATAGCACTTGAATTTTGTTCAGATATTTGTTCTGATCTAATTCATTTAGTCATTAATATGTTTAACAATTGTCAATTTTTATTTACATGTATACAACATTCAATTTTATTCAATTGTTTTTAAAAACTATAATATACACAAATTTCATTTAAAATAAGTTATTAAAAACAGTATTGATTATTTTATAAAATTATAACCTTAATATTCTAAAATACATTTATAATATACACAAATTTCAATTTTAGGTACAAAGTTGATGGTGATTTCACTGTTAAAGAAAGAATAACTTTCAAGTATAGAAATGTGAAAGTTCGTAAAAATTTTATTTTGAATTTAACCCATAAACTTCTTTATGGGAGTCATATAACATATGTTATCTTTTTAAAATGATTATTTTGGTATAATCATACACAGTGGTTATTGAGTTATTATATATAACTCTTGTCGTTTGATAAAAAATTTTGCATTAAAATAAGTACTTATATATTAATTTTAGTTTAAAGAAAACTGAGTCGTAAGCTTCTTTGTAGAAGTTCATATAAATATGTTAACTTACATATGATTAATTCAGTATAGTTGTATACAGTGCGTGTTGACTTATGTCTTTTGTATAACTTCTTGTTATTGAACACCTTATAATCCAAATATTTTATATATTAAGCTTATTCGTTTTAATTGTGATAGTCTTTGAAACAATTTCTTATAAAACGTGGTTATGTAAGTTATATCTTCAATCTATTCGGTGGTCAAGCAGATTGGTGTATTATTGACGGATATGCATTTCGACATAATCATGCCATCTTCAGTCCAAGCTGTTGTTCTGCTGTTTAATCTGGTGCTCGTGAGGTCTGATTGCGCACTAGTATATAGGTTGAACATTTACCACAAATTTGAATATACTATACTAGTTGAAATTATCAAAACTTCATAATGAAGTTTATTAATAAATAAAATACAGGTAGCTATGACAAAAAAAACTATTGATTTACATGCGCTTATCCAACTAGACTGTTAAAATGACCCCGGTTGGCCTCACATTCTGGAGTCCATGGTTCAAAACCCGAAACCGGCCAATTTGATTTTTTTTGTTTGTATTTTTATGTGAGTGTGCGATTGTCAAGATATCACAAATCTGCACAGTTCAGCTGATGCTGAAAGATTTTAATCTCATTAAAAAAACTAGACCTTTTTTCTTCCTTAAGCGCTGCTTAATGAATAAATCTGGAGCTTAACTTGGAAATCAATTAAAAAAAAACATATTCTGCATATCATAAATGCAGTCATAACTGATTAAACAAAAACATACTGGCACTTTGTTCCATCAGTTTACCTGATTTTATTATTTTACAAATCAAAATGCAAACTGAGCTCTGAAGTTCACAGATGAATCTCACTTGTATAGGATCGAAATGTGGCCACACACTCGGTAGGACCTTGGCGATAGTATATTTCATTACAATTGTCCATCATACAACACCCACATTATAGCTTATCCATTACTATAATATACAACACTCATTTTAAAATTAAAAAAAATTGAAAGAGTGAGGGAGAGAGGAGTATGGGAGGGGAAAATGCTGCCCTAGGCTGCAGCCTACTCAGCTGGGCATTAATCCGGGCTTGATGAAAAAAAAAAGGAAGCGAGAGACAGAAAAAGGAAAGAGAAATATGAAAACGAATATATCTATTACCCGAGATGAGCTAAGAAAGAATCCTGAAGTAAACAAACACTAATATGTTTGTCTCACTCTTGGATCATACTTTAGTATTGTCCTAGAGTGAGACAGATGTACTGGTTTTTGTTTACTTCAGGGTTCCTTCTTAGGACGGTCAGACTTTAGTCTATATTGGACGAGGAAAACATTGTTAAGTGCCAGTATGGTATTTTATAATATTGTGTGGGAGACGGGAAATATCTGTCCGTCTGTCTGTCCGTCCGTCCGTGTGTCTGTACGTGCGATAACTCAAATACGCTTTATCGGATTTTCATGAAACTTGGTATACGCATTTATAATGTCTATGGGAAGAAGCCTATTGATATTGGACCAAATCGGTTGACCAGTACCGGAATAATGCCCAATTTAGTGCCTTTGTTATGGTAATATATCAGAAAGGTGCGATAACTCAAATTCGCTTTATCATATTTTTATGAAACTTGGTATAGGAATTTAAAATGTCCATGGCAAAAAGCATATTTATTTTGGACCAAATCGGTTGAACGATACCAGAGTAACGACTAATTAAAGGTCACATGTTTTTTTGAGGGCTTTGGCTCCAATGAAGACAGATGTTTGTTAATTTCGTTGATCAAGTTGAAACGAATACTACATGAATACTGTTATATACGGAAGGGATATTAGTGTGAAATAATTAGCGGAGTTGTATGCCAGTGAATTTTATGAAATGTTGACATTTTTTAAGAATTTCTTGTGTCAGACTTTAGACCTTTGTTCTTCCGTAAGCCCTGCTTAATTAATCGATCTGTAGCGTAACTCGGAGATAGATAAAAAAAAATCCCTTTAGGCAGGCCTACAGGCGGAGGTAGATTTCGAAGTGCTTTTGGTTTAATTTATTGTCGCTGCATAGCACTCTTCTTCTTTAGCCTTGGCATGGTAAACCTGCAGTAATAAGAACTGAATTCGGTAAAGAGGAAGAGCCTACAATCATTTGTTTTGACAACAAGAATAGGATATAATATTCTGGGAGGCCGTGCGCAAGATCAGCAATGAATAAAATTAGCAAAGCCGCTAAACAAGACAAAATTATGATATTATAATAATTCTTTTAAGTGTTATTATTTTCAAACATTAAAATCTCGCGTCATATGAGAGCTATCAAGAAAATATTTATTGATTTGTAGAGTACTCATCAAAAGCTTTTCAACGATACCCCACAAGACGTAGTTTCAAAAGTTTCGAATCTTCATCCCCCACCCCCACCCCCACCCTCACTCGAACCCCCGAATCGTTGGTGTCACTGTGAACTCCATAGGGAGTACTCTAATTTATTCAAACAAAGTTTCCCTCTATACTCCATAGGGGCCGAGATAAAAATGTTTTAAAATTTCAACCCCCTCCCCCGACCACCCCCTTGGGCCAATTTTGCTCATTAACGAACTTGTCCGAACTATTGGGCCTAGAAATAACATATTAAAATTTGGTTCAAATATCTTCAAAATTACGGCCGCTAGCGTGTAAAGATATATATATATATATATATATATATATCACAATTTTTTTTTTGAACGGGCGGTGGTTTCGTACTTAGGGGAGCATGAAACGTAAAGATATGAAAGAATTTTTCGAAAATCATGAAGTGGTATCCATTGCAATAGGTAGATTTTTCTTCGAAATCTACCTAAAATAACTTTGCCTATTTTGTGCATATCATAATTGCCATTATCACTGATTAAACCAAAGCATTCTGGCACTTTGTTACGTCAATTTACCTGATTTTATTTTGCTTATAAATCCGGGCTCTAATTATCACTAACCTAATATCGCATACACCTGTGAGCAACCCTTAATTCAGAAAGCTGACTTTTGTCTTATCCTTAATTAAGTAATTAAATAAATTAGCTATTTCAAGTAGAATCTATTCAGTATGAAATAAGATGGCCTTGAATATAATTGATTATAAGTACCAGATAAATGTTGGGCGCGGCAATAATGAATTTGAAATAATAAGCACAAACATTCTGTTTCCATACAAACCATTCCGAAGAAGATTTAAACCGTTGCGAACAAAATTTCGACATCACGCAGAATTTTAACTACATATAAAAATGGCGCTTTATATTCGCGCATTATTAGTTAGAAGCACACAGTTAGTACGAAGTGTAAGAGCAACTTATGAAATAAAAACACTGCAGGTAATCAACATTTCCTGACCTACGACTTCCACATTTGTTTGCTCCATGAATATATCCAATCATTACTATTTACAGTCATTACGTTAGTAGATTTAAGAGGAAAAGCTACTGCTCCTTATAAATCCTATATAATTTACATTCATATTTGCTAATATTTTGCTAATATTTTACCGATTAGTATAAAAACACGTTTAAATAATATAAATATGCTGCATTTGTTAGAAAAGTTTTCCAAAAAGCCGAAAGTTCTGCTGAGATCTTATGTACTTGAGATTCTTGGTTTACTTGAGACTTTTCATCTAAATTTAAAATACTGAACTTTATGTTTCCGGTAATATCGATCTGCCCTAGCGTACCCATAAAACTTCTGGGCCGTGTTTCATAGAACTTGCTAATAATATCAGTTAATAATATTAGAACTCATAATATTATTTATTAGTTAACAAAATCTTGTTTCATAGAGATGTGAACACTACTCATAAAATCTCTTCACTAATATTATTAGTTCATTAGTCAGCTGTTTGATTTGGAGGTTATGTCTGGATTCTTGTTTGTTTTTCCCCTTCTCAGTCTTTTTGTCAATACTATTTCAAAGCAGCACGGCCTACATATATCTTCATAATAACTAGCTCTAGAAATGAATAAACCTGCCAGGCACTTATTCAAAATAGGTTTATGTACTAAAATCTAGCCTCAAATCTATCAAAGGAATTTTTGTCAAAACAAGTTTCTAAGTGTATGTAAGCTTTTTCTAAATTGATAATTACATCAGAGTGATTCATTTTCCACAAATTTAAAATCACAAAATCTGAATTACATGGGTTTGAGAATAACTTATTAGCCCAAATACACTTGTAGAAAAGCACCTAATATTATTAGTAAATTTTATTAAATTCATATGTTTGTTCCATAAGATTGTAGGCTATTCTTGGCCTAAAATTCCTTGGTCTGCGAACATATACTTCTTCATCACTGTTACTTGAATCAGAATCAGCCATTTTCTTGATTTTCACAACTTTGATGTCACAAATTCAACCTCTCTGCTAATCTTATGGGAGAAAATTCACTCATAGAAAAACAACTAATATTATGAGCAAATTCTATTACCATTGGTGTGTATGAAACAGTTCACTAATAATATTAGTAACATTTACTAATAATTTAGGGCCTTGAACTCATAACTAATAATATTAGCTAATATTCTTATGAAACAGAAGACTAATAAAATTAACTAATATTATTATGTTTTTGCTAATAATATTAGTGTAAAGGTTCTATGAAACAGGGCCCTGAATTAATAGATAAATTTTCATAATTTGCCCACATAACTCTACTACAAAAATAATAATATAAAAGCTATCTTATGCTTACTTTTTTAATACCGCCTCTATAATAACTTATAGAAAAATAAATTTCCACCATCCAATGATACAATTAACAGCAAATTAATTCAGCTAAATACTGTTGTAATATGAAACGGAAATGGGCGCAGGAAATGTTCAAAGTAGTGTGTCAAACAACATTATTAGTTCAATTCAATTTTCAATCTGACAGGAAAGATAGTATGAAGTTGAGAAAGAGATAAGGAGAACCACTGAAGAAAGTAAACAAAAGTACGTATGGTAACGTGCATTATCAATTTGTAACAATTCACCCTTACTACAGTACGATGGTAATGGTCGTACTGCAAGGTTGCTGACTACATTAATTATTTTACACCTGTTAGCTCACATCATGCTCAGAACTAGGTTAGAGCAGAATATAAAATAACGGATTCAGATATACTATCTGCAAACATGGATAGCACAATTGCCCCTGTAACTATTCATGTAGGCAGTGCAAGAACGCTTATTTCTGTACCTGCTGCTATCGCCCACAGAGTTGCAAAGATACCGGGAAGAACAGCATGGGCTTTTTGCAACAAAGTATATTATTGATCCAATAACGGAAAAAAGTGAATGGTTACATTATAACGCCTATATCTGAAAAAGTGAAAGGATGCTTTTCCTCACAAGAGCAGACAGTTTAAACTAAGGTTTTGTTTTCTGTTATTCCAGTGTGCAGCACATAACTCGTATGTAAGGTTTCAAAATGCTGCTCCGGATGAAGAAGAGGACGTAGAATGTGGTGGAGATAAGAGAATCTGGTAGTTGGTAACTACGAACCCAGAGAAGATCTTGTGCTTGATCCGACCAAACTCACGGAAACACCTTGATATCACCGAAAGTCGCCTGGAATACCTTCTAAAACTTTTTGGACCATGTCCTTATAACGAAGATTTCAGAATATTTTACGGCCTAGATAATGAATTAGGTGAAGTTGCAGTTGTTGGCCTTGGGCCAGAATGTGCAGGTTATAATGATGTAGAAGAAAGAGAGGACAGAAAAGAGTTCATACGAGTAAAGCTGGAGTGGGCAAGAAGAATTCCAAAGGATAGACATGCAGAGAGTGTATTTAGAAGATTATGGACATGCAGAGTCATCGGCGGAAGGAGCAGTGCTTGGTGTTTGGGTATATCAGGAACTGAAGAGCCTGGAGAAGAAAATATAAATGCCACACCTCGAACTTTGCAAACGTTGCGCCTATACAGGATGGCACATTGGTTTAGAAAAGGCAGCAGCTCAGAATCTCGCACGGCAGTTCACAGATACGCCTCCGAATTTAATGACACCTACATATTTCGCCCAGAATGCTGTGTAAGTACTGTGTAAATCCGGCATCAACGTAAAAATGAAAGTTCGAAGTTGGGTGGAAATTCAGAATTCCTGAGAAATACAAAGGGTTCATACGAGCCTCCCATATTCCTGGAGATCAGTTGTTAAGGAGCGTCGTACTACGAAATACCTCTTGTATTAATAGGCAATTGACAGCGGCGGTGTCTGTCTGAAAAAAGCCATACGACATGGAAAATATGTTGGGAGACATGGCCGGAGCATCGTGTGTTGTGGCTACAACTAGAGCATCCACACATCTTCAGTTACCAATTAACAACTGAGGACTCATCCCGCTATGTGAAAACATGCCTGGATATCCGGTGTGCAAACCCTGGGACATCGTCACAGAAATGAATGGCAAGAACATCTTGATCCGGAATACTGATTGCGAAGGAAGACTATCTTGGCAGACACGCTGTGTTACTCACATAACTTCTGCCCGCGGTTTACAGTGGATATTGGGACCCTGACTAACGACGTGAGACGAGGGATGGTGCAGCTGCCACGGGAGTCTGAACCAACTCAGATTCCGGTGAGAACAGATTAGGATGGCTGGAGTTCATACAGATGACAGGATGTGGGGATTTCCTCTGTGGGACTCCTACACCAACCAAGCCAGCAAGTTCAGGTCTGTAGACATCAAGAACGTGGGCATGGGTCTAGGAGGAGGAGCCAACAAGGCGACAACCTTCCTTCGCCAGTTCGTTCCTTGTGGTGAATGGATGCACCTAGACATCTTCGGTGTAATGTACTCTAATGGTATTGATGAACCGTATCTGAGACGGGCTGTCGTATTGTTAATAACTTTTGGACATCCTGTCGTGTCGTTCTTCGAAGAGTGACTCACACTAAAACGAAGTGCCTGTGATTAAGTGTCAACCGTCGCAGCTGTTATGAAGTCAGTGGGTGCATTCTTTAAGGTTTTAATAGAGTTTCCCGCCAGATATCACTGGTCTTCCCTGCTTATGTTAACAGAATGCTTAATAAGTTCTAGGGAATCTTCTACAGTGAGTCCCACGCAAGAGTTGGCCTTTGACGCATGTTTCTGCGTCGCGGCGGGCACAGTTCCAACTCCCGAGCGTTCGGGTGAAATATATACGCAAATAAAGCCGCGATCGGTGTAATGATTCAGGTTCTCACAGTTACAGTTGGAATTACAATGGAAATATCTCTTGTGATGAGGTACGTGGTTATTTCCATTGTAATTCCAACTGTAACTGTGAGAACCTGAATCATTACACCGATAGCGGCTTTATTTGCGTAGATATTTCACCCGAACGCTCGGGAGTTGGAGCTGTGCCCGCCGCGACGCAGAAACGTGCGTCATTGGCCAACTCTTGCGTGGGGCTCACTGCATTTTCTTGTTTCAGCAGTGTTATTATCATCAAAATGTATTTCGTGGCCCGCTTCTTCAGAATGAGATGGTATGGTGGAGTTGTCAGTGTTGTTTTGTTTCTGAAGAGTTCTTTTCTTCTAGCATCCAGAGAGGGTCCCGTTTGTCCTATGTATACTTTTTCACACATACATGGAATTGAGTAGACCCCCGCTTTATCTAAAATGTTGATTTAATATTTCTCTTTCTTCATAAAATTCCTTCCAATTTGTTAGCAGGAGTAAAAATCGTGTCAATGTCATGTTTCTTTAAAATTTTAACAACCTGGTCCGTGACTCCACCGATGTAGTGAAGATAGGCCTTGGGCTTGGGCGGCAACTTTTCAGTAGGATTTGTTAGGCCTATTTGGTTTCCAGATAATCTGTGTTCCACATTCTTGATACTTCTTCGTATTCCTCGTGTTGGATAACCATTTCAGTGAAAGGCATTTATAATGATAATGAGTTGAGTTCCTGTCGAATGTTTTCACTGTCACAGGTTTCAGCAGCCCTCTCTTAACTGATGGTGGATGATGCGAAGACCAGCTCAGATATCTATCTGTGCATAGAAAGTCGACTAACACAGAATAGATATCTGAACTGGTCTTCACATCATCCACCATCAGTTAAGAGAGTGATATTAAACACCCTCATCTCGAGGGCTGTTGAAACCTGTGACAGTGAAAACATTCGACAGGAACTCAAGTCATTATCATTATCAAATGCCGTTCACTGAAATGGTTATCCAACACGAGAAATACGAAAAATTGTCAAGAAAGTGGAACACAGATTAGTATCTAGAAACCAAATAGACCTAACAAATCCTACTGAAAAGTTGCCGCCCAAGTCCAAGGCCTATTTTCACTACATCGGTGGAGTCACGGATCAGGTTTTTTATTTTATTTTATTTTATATATTTATTTATTTTTATTATTATTATTATTATTATTATTATTTTTATTTTTATTATTATTATTTTTTATTTTTATTTTTTATTTTCGTAAGATTTTAACATGGCATTGACACGATTTTTACTTCTGCTAACAAATTGGAAGGCATTTTAAGAAGAAAGAGAAATATTAAATCAACATTTTGGATAAAGCGGGGGTCTACTCCCGGGGGTCAATTCCATGTATGTGTGAAAAAGTATACATAGGACAAACGGGACCCTCTCTGGATGCTAGAAGAAAAGAACTAATCAGACATCAGAAACAAAACAACACTGACAACTCCGCCATAGCATCTCATTCTGACGAAGCGGGCCACAAAATACATTTTGATGACATAACACTGCTGAAACAAGAAAATGCAGAGAGCCCCACGCAAGAGCTGGCCAATGACGCACGTTTCTGTGTCACGGCGGGCACAGCTCCACATCTCGGGCGATCGGGTTAAACATCTACGCAAATAAAGCCGCGATCGGTGTAATGGCTCAGGTTCTCACAGTTACAGTTGGAATTGCAATGGAAATAACCACGTACCTCATCACAAGAGATATTTCCATTGTAATTCCAACTGTAACTGTGAGAACCTGAATCATTACACCGATCGCGGCTTTATTTGCGTAGATATTTCACCCGAACGCTTGGGAGTTGGAGCCGTGCCTGCCGCGACGCAGAAACGTGCGTCATTGGCCAACTCTTGCGTGGGACTAGTTACAGAAGCCATAGAAATTATTAAGCATCCTGTTAACATAGGCTAAACAGGGAACTTCAGTGATATCTGGCGGGAAACTATTACAACCTTCAAGAATGCGCCCACTGCCTTCATAACAGCTGCGACGGTTGACACTTCATCGCAGGCACTTTGTTTTAGTACGAGTCACTCTCCGAAGAAGGACGCGTCGTATTGTTAATACGACGCGTCCTAACCCGGATAGTCAAAACAACCTGTTTATTTTGTCCATGAAGGTTGATGTAAGTTATATTCGTGCTCGAGTTTAAATCAATAGTAAACTTTTGGCAATATTGGGATCATCGTATTTTTGTTTTATTTTAGTCAGCCTATATTTGGAAAAACTTACATTCTGTGTTTGGAAATATTATCGAAAGCTATGTCACAGATTTGTCTTAAATTTTTGTACAAAATTGTATAAATCAATAAAATGTGAAGCCGAATTTTTTGTTAAGAATGTGTTAAACATAGGCATAAGAGGTTTATTTAACTGTTATTAGTGTGAGACTGGAATGCTTAACATGCGGAATACCTTTGATATTTAATAATAGCAATAGCAATGTTATTTATTTCCTGCCGCACCATTCAGATTGTTACCTCAGGAATTTCAACCAATCAGAATCTAAGAATGCATTTTGACAGCTACATGTCAACTCCGCGTGAGTACTTCAGCAGAGTTGCAAGATCTCTTGGCCGTGCATGCAAACTATTAAGAGGGAGTATATTAATGATTCTTTGTATATTAACTAGGAGGTGCCCGTGGATTCGCCCACGATAATTCATTTAAAAATTAAAAATTAAGAGTATAATAATTATTAAAGCATTATATTTATTAACACTTGCACGCGAATCATTCATAAACTAAGCCATTAATAATATTAATGAAACAGCTAAAATTCCGGCTTCAGAGTACATTCTACGATTAGAAAGTGCCCCCTGGGAAAACTAGTCAGTCATATCTTACATGTCGATTGCCTGTAGTAATATATTTTTATTTTTATTATCTTTGTTACGGCAAATAAAACTAAAATGTTCAAAATTGAATCTGTGTCGTCACCTCAGAATTCTGATTGCAGAATGGACTCCCTAGTTTCGAAAATTCACTGGAGGCGCTCCAGAGCAGATAGAGGGGTGGGACAGGTGCCATTAGGTTGGACTGACAATGCAGTTTTCAGTAGTCACCATGCAGTGGACAGGTGAGCAACGGGGCTTTGTTGTGGAGACCTTTTTTTAAAAACGAGGAAAGTGTAGTGGCGCATTTTCACCTTAGCGGTACAATAAATAAGCAAAATTCTCGTTACTGGGCAACTGAAAACCCTCGTGAATTGCACCAAAGACCACTTCACAGCCTTAAAGTGACAGTTTGATGTGCTACGTCCTCGATAGGCATAATTGGACCTTATTTTTTTGAAGAAGATGGCTCAACTGTGACTGTGAATTTAGCGCGCTACTGTGACATGTTAGAGAACGTTTTACGCCCCAAAGTGGAATAGTTTGGCAGGGAATATGACTTAGAAGACTTTTGGTTTCAACAGGATCGAGCCACGGCCCATATTGCCCGTCATTCGCTCGAAGTTTTGCAATAAATGTTTCCCGGCCGCCTGATCTCCCTTATGAGGGGATGTTCCAAGGCCCCCTTGCACCCCGGATTTGAGCCCCTGTGATTTTTTCCTATGGGGCTACCTGAAAGCTGCAGTTTATAAAGTTCGACCTCAAACCCTGGAAGCTCTGAAAGAGGCAATTGAGGATCTAATCACCGGAATTCTGCAAGATATTGTGGCAAAAGTGAGCGAAAAATTTGTTTTTAAAAAAGGTCTCCACAACAAAGCCCCATTCTTCACCTGTCCACCGCATGGTGACTACTGAAAACTGCATTGTCACTCCAACCTAATGGCACCTGTCCCACCCCTCTATCTGCTCTGGAGCGCCTCCAATGAATTTTCGAAACTAGGGAGTCCATTCTGCCCCACCTTGTATATCAGAATCGATTATGCAGTTCCAAAGGAACCTGTAACCACATAATACGTATTGTTTTTCAACTGTTTATTGACATGAACATGATGTGAATTTTATTTGATCTATTCAGTGTAATTTTCTGAAATTATATAATGTTTCAAGGGAAGGAATGGTTTGTTTGGATTATTATTATCAGCGATATTTCAAGAGTTAAACCATCAATATTGGTGCCCCCGGCTTCGCCCGCCATTATTAATTGACTCCAGGATGTTTAAGAAATTTACACTGGTAGATTATTAAAAATGTTTGTGGTTCAGAGCTATGAAAATTGTAAGTAAAAATAAAATTAGAATAGTTGTTCATTGTGTTCACTTCACTTAGGCCTTATATAATAAAGGAACGGTTTTCCTAATTTTGTACTCTTCATGAAAGTTTAGACTGCGAGAGACGAACATCGCCGAGTATACCCGATGTCTCACGAAGCGGGCGAGCGAGCAAGCACGCTATTTAGGGCCGTTGAATTGTATAAGAGTAGATTCATCTGTGGGCGCTAAGTTACATTGACAATAGCGCATTCTTATCGAGTGACAAGGCGGTGAAGAATAATAATGAGATTGCATGCCTTTGATGTACCGCATGTTAACGTTCTGAATAGTTTAAGAATACCGAGTTATTTTCATTCAAGGTAAATTTGAATATCGGAATGGCAATGGGACGTGGATGTCTTCTTAATATTTTGTAAAACATTAGAATAAAGTAAGATGTCTTGAAAATTTTAAAACAAAGAAAATCCAGGTAGCCTAGTAGAATTTATTCCCAAACTGCTTCTTGAACCCTCTCCTACAGAGATCGGTAGTGAAACACCAGGGCAGAGATTTTTATGAAATCTCAAGGTGTGAAATATGTACATATTTCTGTAAGAAAAATAAACCGAATACGTATTAAAATATGTAGTATTATGAACATAATTTTAATGGTAGGCTAATTAAGACAGTCGTATAAAAATTATGAAACCTGCTTTGCTCGTTTCATAAAAATAATGTGTCTTAATTAATACCATTATAGGCTTATTGCATAATGTACTAATCTTTCTAAATACAAGATGTTATTGCATAGGTCTACGATAATTACTACTTAATCATTAATACTGACAAAATTAGATAAGATGAGAATTACATGGGACGAGGGATCTCGAGCTCATGTGATCCTATACGGAACGAGTTGGCAGATCGACTCGCAAAACAAGCAGTTTCAGAAGAAAAGAAAATACTGTAGTTATGAAAAAATACCAAAAGAAAAAAAATAACGCATATGAGAATAAAAACGAGCAAACTCAAACAATGGAGCAGTACCTAAAACCTTCTTTCCCACAGTCGGTAATAGACTCCGACTAAATATCCCTATAATTGCAGAGTTAAGGGTATTTCTATGAGGATTCAGGACACGCGAAATTAAGATCTTGCCAAAACAGTTTTGGATTTGTTGGAACATTTTATATAATGTATATGGTTGCAGAAATCTTAATCAGGAGATGAAACAGCTAATAGAGGACATCATTCTTAACGGAGAAGATTGGCCTACAACCAGAGATAAACTTAGTAAAAACCTTAAATTCTTCATAAAGTTCAAATCAATAATACATCAATAAAAGCAAACCAAGTGTAATAGGCTATTCTAAATATCTAATACACTTTAAATGACCAAATATGTACAATGAAGGGGAAAAACATACAAATATGCACTGTCAAAATTCAGAATTATATTTTATTTTTGAGTAGTACAGCCTTTCCAAACGGGGGGGGGGGGGTTGCAAATTGTTTACACTTCACAGTTCACCATAAAACACGCCAATTCACAAAGGAATTCTGTACTGTACATGTACTTATAGGCAAGACATAAAATTAGCCTCAGCACTGCATTCTTCTAATAATAATTTTATTCTCGTGACAGAATTTTGGGGGATCTGAAAAGGTATGTGCTATTGTACATGAGACAATGCAAGGAATGTTAGGTACAAAGGTTGCAAACTGTTAGTTCTTTTGTGGGTGCACTCAGGTTATTAAGTGCCAGTATGGTACTTTATGAGATTGTGTGTGGGGACGGAAAATGTCTGTCCGTCTGTCTGTCCGTCCTTGTGCCTGTACGCGCCATAATTCAAATACGCTTTTTCGGATTTTCATGAAACTTGGAAAACACATTTGTAATGTCCATGGGAAGAACCCTATTGATATTGAACCAAATCGGTTCACCGGTACCGGAGTAATGCCCAATTTACTGCCTATTTTAATAGATATGTATCGGATTTCCATGAAACTTGGTATACTCATTTATGACGTTCATGAGAAGTGCCCTATTGAATTTGAACCTAATCTGTTGACCGGTACCGGAGTAAACCCAATTTAGTGTCTACTTTGAAGGCGCAATAACTCAAATACGCTTTATCGTATATCTATGAAACTTCGTATACGCATTTATAATGTCCATGGGAAGACGTATATTTATAATGGATAAAATCGGTTGACCTGTGTCGGAGTAATGCTCAATTTAGTGCCTTTTTATGGTAATATACGTATTCGAAAGAATTTATAAAAAAAATGAAAATCAGTTATCTTGACAACACTGCCTATTGTTTTACTGTGATCTTATAAGACCTTGGAAATTAAAATACAGGTAGCTATGACAAAAACACTATTGATTTACATGCGCTTATCCAACTAGACCGTTAAAATGACCCAGGTGGCCGAGATGGTAACGTCTTGGCCTCACATTCTGGAGTCCATGGTTCAAAACCCGAAACCGGCCAATTTGAATTTTTTGGGGATATTTTTATTCTTGAGTTGTGTCCATTCTGTAGCGATAATCTTAATGATTTATGTATAGCGTAGAGCTTTATCACTGGTACTCACTACTAAATTGCGGTATTTTGTTACCTGTTGGAGCGCTTTCAACCGCATGGAGCGGCCATCTTCAGCAACTGACTTCCGTGGTGTTGTTGTTGTTGTTGTTGTTGGGAAGACATTTCTGGATAAGCGATATTTTTATGTGAGTGTGCGATTGTCATGATATCACAAATCTGCACAGTTCAGCTGATGCTGAAAGATTTTAATCTCATTAAAAAAACTAGACCTTTGTTCTTCCGTAAGCCCTGCTTAATGAATAAATCTGGAGCTTAACTTGGAAACCAATTAAAAAAACATATTCTGCATATCATAATTGCAGTCATAACTGATTAAACAAAAACATACTGGCACTTTGTTACATCAGTTTACCTGATTTTATTTTCAGTGTGAATTAATGAAGATGAACTATTAAACTGCCTTCATACTTTCGTTGCACCGTGCTCGGTTTCGACTTTTACCGCGGTAAGGTGCAAATCGGCCGTGAAGGAGCTGTAAAGTGAGAAAACCGCGGTTTTCTTTCCAAGATGGAGATCAGCGTAATGTATCATATTTATGATATCTAAGCCAAAAGCTAATTGAACATAATGAATGATGAGAGACAGGTGGGATCTATTTGAAGAATGAACGATGATGCATATCTTTGCAAATACTGTGCTGTAACATCGATTGAAATTACCTTCCTTTCTTACCTCAACCGAACCAGGCCCATCGAGTAGGCTAGTAGGCGTAACCACGATTAGTAAAGTATTTATGGTGTTTGAATTCAGACGACATATATACGCAATATAATATTCTATTTTATCCTTATGAACATTTATTACTGAACAATAAGGCAACAAATAAATGAAATATGGAAAACCAGTGGTCCTAGGCCAAATTTAAGTGAATGGCTGCATGCATCACGATATAGCCTGTGTATCGGTGTATAGGGTATGTAATCAATTTATCATACATGCACGTACACGAACATAATTATAACAGCCCTTTCATGGCTATGCACATGACTTTGCACCTAAAATTTCTACTAGTCGTACGGGAATAAAAGCGAGGCTATGTCGAACTCAGAGCAGAGATTTCGTGGTGTTGCTTTGCCTTGGATTGCACACGTGTGAGAATTATTCTTTAAAACATCAATGTTATTTTATTGAAATGTACAGACAGGTGGGATCTATTTGAAGAATGAACGATGGTACATATTTTTGCAAATACTGTGCTGTAACATCGATTGAAATGACCTTCCTTTCTCACCTCAACCAAACCAGTAGTAGGCTTAACCAACTCATTTCACGATTGATACAGTATCTATGGGGCTTGAATTCAAAGTTTGAATTCAGACGACATATATACGCAATATAATATTCCCTTTTTTCCTTATGAACATCTTTTCATTGAATAATAAGGCAACAAATAAATTGAATTCGGAAAACCAATAGCCTACGCGAGCCACCGTGACTGGCAGACGTGCAGAGAGAGAGAGAGAGAGAGAGAGAGAGAGAGAGAGAGAGAGATAAAAAGATAGAGAGAGAGAGGTATATATAAAAAGATAGAGAGAGAGAGAGAGAGAGAGAGAGAGAGAGAGAGAACCTAGCGGCTATGGAAGAAACCACCAATGGAAATGGATTCGGAGCAGAGTAACCGCAATATTTCCAAGCATTAGCAAACCGCGGTATTTTAGCAATGGTGCACAGAGATTTTGAGAATACCCCGGTATTACGTTAACCGCGGTAACGAAACGGCTGAGAAAACCGGAGAATGGTGCACTGGGCCATTACTATCGTTAGGAGTCGCTGATCATGGTGTGCACAATTCAAAGAGAACGTGAAGTACTAAGTACTTGAATAGTCATCCTGATGGATATATGTAAGTATTCATGAACCACAGATTATTATTGTCTCCGTTGGACATTACATGTTCCTGGGTTCAAGTCCCAGTGTCGGAGGGATTTTTCTCCTACAATATTATCATAGTCATCCTGAGTTTAATTTAGCTTTTTGCTGAGTTCATTGTTGAAAAATTAAATGGCGGTAAATATGTTATGCCCTTTAATTTTAATATTCAAGACATAATCCATATAAAGGGTGGCGCAGGGAAACGGGAAATTTTGAAAGTTATGTTATCAACACTGTAGTGCCGGCAGGTTTCCGGAACCGATGCGTAATCGTTGTGAACGAGTTGCCATTTAGTAATCATGCAGCATTATAATTGTAAATAATGACAGTTCAATATAATACGATTAAGAAGGCGACATTCCATGGCCTGCGAGATCATCAGAGCTTAGTGTTTGTGACTTCTTCCTGTGGGGACATCTCAAAAGTAGTGTACCGCTCACCATAGGCGTAACCAGGCCGACCATATGGGGGGGGTTATAACATCCGCGGGGTCTGGCGAGTATGGAAGGAGAGGGGGGTCCGGGGGCCCTCCCCCGGAAAATTTTAAAAATTAAGATGCAAAATAACAAGTTTTAAGCTTCCGGGGGTTCTCCCACGGAAAATTCTAAAAATTAAGATGCGAAATAACGAGTTTTAAGCTTCCGGGGGTTCTCCCACGGAAAATTTTAAAAATTAAGATGCAAAATAACAAGTTTTAAGCTTCCGGGGGTCCTTCCCCGGAGAATTTTAAAAATTAAGACGCAAAATAACGAGTTTTAAGCTTCCCACGCTTTATACTTGTATTAAGCAATTTATGGGCAGACTTAAAAAATTATACAATTTTCCTTTTTTTAATCAATGGGGGGGGTTCAAACCCCCAAAACCCCCCCCTCGCTACGCCTATGCCGCTCACGTCCACGAAGTGAAACAGAACATTGAAGACTTATTCACTGCCATTCCCAGAGACATGCTAGACGCTAGAGTGAGCATTCGAGAGTTTCCATAACAGGTTATTACAATGTGAAATCCAAAATGGAGCACATCTTTCCGATGTCAGCTTTAAGAAGTAAAGTGACAATATGTGACAGTTTGTAATAAAAACATAAATGGCATACTGTAAACATGTGCTTTCGTCAATACAAATAATTTTGCCTTTGTTTATTTGTGCAAATTTCGTTACTTCATAATTTCCCGTTTCCCTGCGCCACCCTGTATTACCGTATATTTCCGCAGATAAGACGATTGTTGAATCATAAAAAAGCCCCCAAAATCCGGGGTCGTCTCATAGGACAGATACAAAAAATTTAGACTGATTTTATGTACATTAAAACCATTACAGTATTTTTCAAATGAGAAGCGTTTCCCTTCACCGCCAATCACGTGTACGAGCTAACGCAGTACCGCTAGCAGTAAGAGTCTTCCTTCCGTCTCGCCGTCTCTGATTGGACCGCGTATCTAAGCAGGAGAAAGACAAACTGTTTGTCATCTGCAAAACACTGTATAGAATGATGTAGCCTATTCTGATGACAAGATTATATTATCTTAACATATTAAAATGTTAGGTACCATTTGCAGGCAAATGTAAGCCGCGAAAAAACCCCGAATTTCGTAAATAAAACCCCAAACGCCATAATCTGCGAAATAAAACCTATTTTTGGTATTTTTAAATATTTTCCCTACATAATGCTACGTGTATCACATGGCTCACGCACAATGCGCGTATCGTTCTTTTCCATTGTGGTGCTCAGTGTCGCCATTTTGAAAAAAATATAGATAAGCTTTGTTCCGGTAAGGGTAGCCAACAGTTTTTTTAACTAACTAGTTATTTTGCCCTAATTTCTACTATGGATTATTATAGTATTGTGGTGATTGGCAATATATTTGCGATCTAAACTCTTTGAAGTTGTTTCGTAAATATTAATTCATAGGCCGTTCACAGTTAATAGTTTCGGAGTTGTCTTATACGTAGGGCCCGGGGGTTTAGCCACAAAAACATTACATCAGGTTAGTGGTGACTGGGATATAGCCGTATGTAAACACGAGGGAAGGGGTGACTCGCTTTCAGTGGCGCACTTTAATACGAATATTCAAGTTCAAGGGCAGTGCAGCTAGTCTAGTGAAATGATAGACACAGCGTCACGTGTGCACATTTAATCGTAAATCACGGAAACAAAATATTTTTCCTAGTAAAACGAACATAAATATACACAACCAATGCTTTAATATTTGTTAACATTCACAGTGAAAATTAAAAGGCAATTTACACATTATGTCTGTGCATACGCTTTCTTGCAGTGAATGGCAATATACATTTTGAAGTTTTCAAAAGAAAAATATCTTCTATTTTCCTCCAAAGAAGATTTTTAATGGTAAAAACTTCTCTCTACGTCTCATGACGTGACGGGGGATGAGATATTAGTGTTTCCCATTATGGTCTTCTGTAGAACCTTCCAGTGCACCTCGAAAGGTAAAAATAGTAGAAAAACCCTGCATTTTTCTGGATAATTTTTTATTTATTTCTGCTGCACCTGTAGAAGTATTCCATCTTCAGGTTGACTCTTACATATGAATAATTCCTCCACGAGTCTGATCGCTTGTGCCATTCACATATTTTGTCTCTCTAGAAGAGTGATACATCTAGACAGTTGCCGAAATTATTTGCAAAAACTTGATATTACTTAGTAGCTTTTCTAAACAAAAGGCTAAACATTTTCTGGAGCAGCACCCCCACTCATTTTAGCTATGATCCGCCACTGGTTGTCAAGAACGCACAACACACAACGTCGTCAACAGAACACTAAACTGCCACATGCAGTGCAAGTTGTTTACTAACTCAGAAAGCTTTCTATGCCTTGTGCACCACTAACTTGACGAATTATTGGCTAAACCCCCGGGCCCTACATGGTACAACTATAAAACTTTGACGAAATTTTACACCTCGTCTTATCTGAAGGTCGTCTTATCTGCAGAAATATACGGTATGTTACCAGTTCGCTCCAAGAACCTAGGCCTACGTTAAAATTACTTTAACATACATTCATTATTTACATATTGGGAGGAACTATAATTTCTATGTCATAGATTCACTAGTTCAAAACATTCTTTGATTAGGTTAGGGCTCCTGGATCCTAATGTCCTAGCAATACCTTAGTTCCCTTCTAGAGGGCTCTCTAGTAGATAGTCTTATCCAGTGGCCGTGGCTTACCACACATCACAATAAAGAAGATGATAAACGAAGGCTAACTAAACTCATAAAGTCTCCCGACAGGCTCAATGGTTCTTCATGGAACAAAGAGTATAGACAAACAAACAATGCTTACAGATTTGTATTGAGGTAATATAATAGGGGTTGAATCTTTTGCTCTTCATACAGAGTAACTGACATTTGAATGAAGTAGGCCTAATCTCCGGTATTCATCGAACCTGGATGCGAAAATTTAAACTTATCACACAGTCTAATTCAATTTTTGTCACATATTCTTTTGGATTACAATAACACACTATCGTAAATAAAGTAGAAAAACAAAACGTTGGTGCACACACGGGAATATAAAAAATATAACTTTTAGGCAAGCGTAGACTTAGAACACTTATTGTTTTACCGAATCGATAGGCCTATAAAATGCACACAGAATGCTGTGAAGCAGAATTATTATTCTAAATTCATTAATTAATAAAACATTACATTTTAAGCAAGTATTAAAAATGCTTGATACTGGAAGGCTTATTTCGAAGGTTTAATAGTCTTTTATTAATTAATTTGTGACCTTCTGCTTAGTAACATAGCTGCATTACTAGCTTCATTTTAGTGCATGGTTGAAGTCAATATGTTAATGCTACTCTAAGTTTGCTTTTGGTTTTCCAAAAGTTGGAAAATTTCAAAAAATTGGAAATAAAAGAAAAATCATTGAGCTAAAGGTTATGTTTTAATAAGAGCTGGCATGGCTCAGGCACAATGTATTTGTAACGGATAATGTAAATAAATAATTACCAATTTGTAATTTGTAATAAAATTTGTAATTTGTAAAAAAAAAAGTGCAATAAAGTATATTTTTTTAGAAACTATAGAAATCATAATTATTTCAAGTATTTTAAATAATAAAAATGATCATATTAAGGGTCGATGAATACTAAAGATCCCCGTGTCAATAATTGCAGTATAAGTTGGCAGCAGACTAGCTGTTGGAAGTTTGGGTACAATTTTCCCACGGCTACCTGGTTAGATGCCTGATTAACCATTCAAGATATTATAATTATAAAATAAAATGAAAATATTTCTAACAAATTCTCTTGATCCTTAACTCTGGTAGGGAAAAATTAATATTGAAGTTTAGTATGTAAACTGAGGTTCCTTTTCTAAGGAAGATTTTATTATTTTAAGCAAATAACGTATAGGCTACAGTGGCGCAGCTAAAGGAACTAAAGCCCCCCCAGTCCCCCGACTATAATGATTTTTCTTTAAATTAGGCCTAATATATAATTTTCACCTAAGTTAAATTGTTAACAACAATACAATAGTTTAAAAATTTTCACATACAATGTTTGAAATTGTTGATCGGATTAGGCCTAATAGTTAATTAGATTTCGCCGTACGTAACAGAAATTCGATAACGATTTCAAATGCATTAGTTTTCAGCGTCGTTTTACAATTGCCCAATCGAGTCCAAATCCCGCTGTACAAAGTTTGTTGCAGGATTCTTAATGGCAGAATTATGATAAATTCTTCTGTTGATAGCAATAATTTCAAGCCATCACAGAAATTAAAACACTTTGTATGTTTAATTCTGTACATTACTGCAACCAATGTTAAATTCTCTGTGGAGCCGTCATTCAATCAGTTAACCGTTTTTAACTCTCGTTTGCTACAGCGCTTCACACGATCGCTTTAAACACACACGGAACTCAATACTATCGGCGAGCAGATTCAGTTGTGATTAGGCCTACTGCGAATTTCAAAAGTAAAATGTTATGCTTCGTATTGTGATGTTTTATCAACAATAAAAAGTGTGCGTGGAACGCCACGATACAGAAGTGAAACTTGTTTTAATTTTTGGATTTTTCAATTTTGGATTGTTGAATTATTGGATTTTTTTGAATTTTGGATTGTTGGATTTTTATTATTGGGGTTTAGACTTTTTAAATTTTGGATTTTTAATTTTGGATTTTTTTATTATAAAATTTTGGATCTTGTATTTTTAATTTTGTAATTTTTATTTTTAAATTTTAAATATCTGCATTTTTAAATTTTGGACTTTTAATTTTTTAATTTTTGGACATGAATTTTGGATCTTTTAATTTTTAATTTTGGAATTTTGGATTTTTAAAATTTTGGATCTTTGAATTTTTTAATTTTGAATTTTCGATATTTAAACTTTGGATTTTTAAAATTTTGAATTTTTATTTTTGAATTTTTGGATTTTTTAAACTTGGATAAGCCTAATCATTGAGTTGATTGTTTTCTGTGCAGTCCGTTCAGTCACACCTCACTAATTTCGTGACGATTTTGAGCGTTACATTAATTTCGTGACGATTTTTGAGCGTTACACAAGCTCTCGATTTACCCCTACCGCGGCTAAAGAAGTTTCACTTCAATAACTTCATTGAATAAGTTGTAATAAATTGTTTTTAAAATTTTTATTAGCATATATTTATAAGTTTAGCACCCCCCAGATTAAAATCCCGGCTGCGCCACTGATAGGTTATTTTAATATACAGTGAGTCTCAGACAGATTGGTGCCGCTTGCCGCGCGCGCCGTGTTTCTCTTGTGATGACTCAACACTACCCGCATCGCGGCAAGCTGTGGCCCCGCAGATAAGTAAACAATTCCTGCATAGCCTGCAGTTGAGCATTGTTCTCGTGTTGTACAGACGTGAAAGTGTTATTCCTTAGTTGTCACAACTAAAAGAAAACATTAGGATAGAGATAAACTCAATAATAACGGAAGAACAATTAATGCGTATTAATCGGAATTTCCTATCACGATGCCAAAAATGTGTGGATGTAGGAGGAGGACACTTCCAGCATCTCCTGTAATAAGGTAGGAGCCTATTTTCGTTATTTTCAAACTTATTTCATTTATTTTCATTGTCACGCACGGACAAGTCATTCAACTGCCGGGGAGTTCCTTTGCCGCATACCGGGGATAGGAGCGTCATCTGCGGGGAACCCAACGCGCGGCGCGGCGGCACCCATCTGCCTGAGACTCACTGTAGAAGACTGTTTTGGTCTGTAACCTAGGCTATGAATAATAATTGTTCACCTGTGGATTTAGACGGGTGGTAAACCATTTCCCACTTGCACCTGTTGTCCTCAGAACAGAGCAACCTACTTGTCTTGCATGTTCTTGGCAATCTGATGCCCATATCCACTACTACAGAGCTCAATGTGATTGTCGCCTGCAACACAAAGAGATATCAAACTTACGGTTAGCAGAACATGTTCTATCACAACCTGTTGCGATAGAAATTTATGCAGAGATTGTAAACATTGTGAATAAGAACATCAAAACTGCCAGATGAACACCAATGAGACATAAAATAACAATGTTTATATCATGGCGTTTTAACACACTTAAACACAACAAAAGGCTAAAAAACATTGGATATCAGGTTCAGTTTCAATAGGGATGGTCGAAGTGTGAAACCACAATTCAAATTGAGAACAGTCTTTTTGGGGATACAATAGGCCTAATACTCGCACACAGATAAATAAGGAATGTTTAAAGTGAAATATACCCTGCTGTATAGACACAGATCTCGAACTCCTGATATGGCCTCGCAACTAAATAGTATATTGCGATACAAGTGCCGTAAGCGATGCATGCGGGTCGAGGAAAGAGTTTGAAAAAATGAGGCGCTCGCGCCGAGTTTTTTCAATTTTCCGAGATCCGTTATGCGCTTACGGCACGAGTATTGCATGCTATTTTTTGCACGATGATTATTTATATCAATTTAATTATATTAATTGAGATATTACCTGAAAATATTATGTATACACATTATTGAAGATAGATGTTTATTTCAGAAAGTGATTCGCATGCATTGGTTGTTATGGGAACCGAATATTTGTCCTGTGGGGCCTTGTCCATAAAGGCTTGTATTATGATGTGTGGCGTAAGTGAATTCTTACCACATGGAAATTTGTTTTGTTTCCATAGGAACAAGATTGCGTGCGGGAATGTCAACTTACGGTCCACGGCAACAACATTCGTAAGTACCACTACTTAGTTAAGTCGTGCAAAAGGGAGTATAAACACAGCTGAAATTGAAAAAATCCAGGTTTGTGGTTGGCCAATTTCTTCTTCCAAGTGGGACTTGCTGCCTTTGTATTTTCCAGAATTTTGCATTCGTAAATTATGTGTTGCGTAGTTCGATGCCCATCATTGCATGGGCACATAAAACTGTTAATTAATTCTAACCCATGGAAATAATAATGGTTTGTTTTCCCGTGTACTGAGGTGTGGTTTAAATCTTCAGTTAGAATCGATGTTCTACGTTTGGAAAAACACGATCGGCACATCGCTCCCATTGTCTTTCCCAGTTTGTGGGTGTTTTCCTCTTCAGTTCATTGAAACTGTTGCTATCAATGGGAAGCCTATTGTAGACTATGTGTAAGCTGTCATCCTCTGCCGCTTCTTTAGCGAGCTTGTCAGCTAACCACGTGTCTGTACGCGCGATAACTCAAATACGCTTCATCGGCTTTTCATGAAACTTGGTATACGCATTTATAACGTCTATGCAGTAAAGCCTGTTGAAACTGGACCTAATCGGTTGACCGGTACCGGAGTAATGTCCAATTTAGTGCCTACTTAGTGCCCAGTTTAGAATTTGTCAAATGCAAATCAGTTCTCATAACAACATATTCTTTTACAGTGTTCATATACGGTTTTGGAAGTTGCAATACAAATAGCTTTGACAAATAAAACTACCCACATAGACTATTCCTTCTCATATGCTTATAAAACTAGAGCTTTTATCTTTCGTAAGCCCTGCATAATTAATGAATCGATCAGGAGCTCAACTCTGAAATCGATTACAAAAATAATCTATTTTTCGCATATAATAATTGAAATTATCACTCATTAAACAAAAAACATTCTGGCACTTTGTAACATCAGTTTACCTGATTTTATTTCTTATAATTTTGTTCGATGACCTAAGTACGAATGCGGTTGTTTCTTAATGATGCGAGTGTCATTTTGCTGTCACTGTAGATGGCTACTGATATATTAATTAATGTTAGGGCAATCTGAGAGAATTTGTAATTGTTCCAGAGCCTTTAAAATTGCAATTTCTTCAGCTTGGTCACTGGAGCAGCGATTGCATAAATTATATTTTCATTGTCCAATCCAAGTTTTCCCTGCTCCAACTTTCCTTTCTATTTTACTTCCCTCAGTAAAAATGTCGAGAGAATATGAAGTTAAGTCACTTGTGTCCTTGAATACTCAATTGGCGTGCTATAGCTGTTGATGTGTATAAACAAAGTGATTCGCAAGCATGTTATATCAATAGAATACTAAGCATTGATACATGCGTCCTTTTGGATATGCAAAATAGTAAAAATGGATCTTTGACCAAGGAGTTGTTTCCCCCTTAGTATGTGATCGAATGAAATATCGGTATATCAAGGCCAAGTTTATAAAAACTCAGATTCTATGAAGCCATGGTAAATTCAATAGAAATTTCGACATACCCATCTGTTATGTCGACTTGAGTTTCTAATACCTTATATTGTAATGCGAATGACTTTTAAAAAGTATATATAAGCATTCATGAACCACAGAATTATTGTCTCTGTTGGACATTACATGAGAATATTATAGGAGAAAAATTCCTCCGACACTGGGACTTGAACCCAGGACCTTTGGCTATTCGCGCCAATGCTCTACCAACTGAGCTAAGCCGGAGTCTCTGTCCAACAGAGACAATAATTCTGTGGTTCATGAATGCTTATATATCTATGTTAACTGTACAATAACAGTGGGAGCCCGGTCACAAAAATCACTAATTAGTGTGCCTCACAGTAGCCTACTGCATATGACATAGCTTGTCTGTCTGTGAGGTAGACCATTAGGGCAATCGGTCATAGGAGAGAGGTTCCGTCTGGCGCTGGGAGTTGAACTCCGGCTTAGCTCAGTTGGTAGAGCATTGGCGCGAATAGCCAAAGGTCCTGGGTTCAAGTCCCAGTGTCGGAGGAATTTTTCTCCTATAATATTCTCATTTTAAAAAGTATGCCTAACTTGAAATAGAAAAGTAAAAATTGTTTAAGTGCTGTACTTACGATTCCAAGTGCACATAGAATTACTGGATCCATTCGCATCAATTTCGTTACACCTTGGAAGTTCATAACTGTAAGTGAAACAAAATACTGAGTAAACTTACTATATTTCCATCGAAAAGTTTTAATAAAAATTATACTTAGAGCAAATTACCAGCAATATTTGCTTTGCGAAATCTTGAATTTATGTGCAGTGCCATCGGAAGAAGAATTATAGCAGCCTGAAACGAAGAAGCTCAGCGATAATAACGACGAGGATAATAACCGTCTATTAATCTTAATATGAAGCAGAAAACATTAATTGCTTAAATTACTGTTAGGTGATGGTGTAAGTGAAATATACTCACAGTGCATACAAACCCAAACAAGAAGGGATGGAGGAGTGGGAATTTTTCGTTTATGACTGAAACAAGTAGAAAGAACGTAATTATGATATTACTAGCTTAAAAGGCCCGGCTTCGCCCAGGTGTTGTATTTTGTAAATTGGAAATTGGAAATTAACTTAAGATTTTTAAATTATAGGTCCTTATATAGGTATTTGGAATTTTAAATGAAAAAGAACGACTTATCACACTCAAACTATTCGCTCAGAAAACGCTTGATATAGCTATTTATGGCTCTAGAGGATGTAGAATTTTGCATCCCATCGCTTCTATCCACCAAGCCTGGTAGGAGTTGAAATAAGAAGAAACATAAAATTATATTGTCTTTGTGGAATATTTTATTTCTCACTCTTATGTTACCATACAACCGTTTCGGAGATGAGATTAAAAAGAAATTCAATATCACTTTCATACTTCCCTCCCCCAAAACCTGGGATATAATAATACACGTAGACTATTACCATACCTGGTATGGTATTCTCTATGTCCAGGGTAGAGAAAGTTATGTGACTGCATCACATTGTGCATTATTTTTGTGGATTTCATCTTCAATATTTATTTACAGCAATGAATTATATCGATAGCTTCTCTAAATTGTCGAAGTCCCGTATCATTTATTTCCAAACCTACCTGAGACCAATGCCAACAATACAATGTTGTCAAGTGAACTGTGATTTGGATTTGATAATTCTGTGTAAAAAGGGATTAAGTATTCTCAAAAACATTTGATTTTTGGCATCTAAAATCAAATTTTTTCAAAATCTTTCTTAGTGAGCACTTACATTATGAAACTAAGGTACTGTCAAAATTCCAAGTCTCTACCTATTATAGTTTAGGCTCGACCTTGATTCTCTGTCAGTCATTAGTTAAGTCAGTCAGGACAAAGCCTTTTATAACAGTGTATAGAGATATTAACTAGAATATTATTAGAAGACTGAAAATCAAATTTAAAGGGCATTAGAATTATCTAGGTCTACAACACGGTCTCGGCAAATAATCGCTTCGATAGAATGAACTACTACAGTGCGAACCTAAGATGAAGCCAGTGGCCCCCTAACGTTCATAGCCCGAGGCTGTCACCGGTCATAGGGCGATCGATCGCCGTGACTACTGTTAGCTCTTGCCCCTACTTCCATTTCTCGGAGAAGCAGTATCGAAATGAAAACGATATCTCAGTATTTCACTCATCTTTTTAAAGTCGTTGTTGAAAATATTATCCCTATATTCTATACCATATATGGGCAACGTCCGGCCCGCGGGCCGGATGTGGCCCGCCCTGACTTTTGATCCGGCTATCGAACAGTATGGTTTGCAGTGGTGCAAATTAAATGGGGTGTCATCGGAATTTTGAAAGAAAACGCAATTGACTTGGACGTGCAAAAATATGATTTAATAATCCTACATTGCATTATCCACCAACAAAGCTTCTGTTCTAAGTCCATTCGATTGCAAAACGTCATGGACGTGGTAATAAAGACCATTAATACTATTTCATCCCGCGCGCTTAACCGTCGCCAGTTCAAAGTATTTTTGGATGACCTCTCTTCGGAACATGGTGACATGACATATTATTGTGAAGTAAGATGGTTAAGCAAAGGCAAAGTGCTGAAAAGATTTTACGTTCTTAGACAGGAAATAGATGATTTTATGGAAATCGAAGAAAAACCTTTTCCTGAAGTCAGTGATCAGAAATGGTTAACTTATGTCATTTAGCTTTTCTAATTGACGTCACGGGTCACTTGAATGAGTTGAATTTGAAGCTTCAAAAACAACGTCAGTTGGTAAACGATTTGTACAGCCATTTGAAAGCGTTCCAGAACAAAATTCGCTTGTGGGAAACACAAATGCGATCTGGAAGCTGGTATCATATTTCAACATTATCCAGTCACGAAAATATTGATTACACTCAATACGCTGAAGAACTGAAATCACTGTCGGGGCAATTTTTTTAATAAATTTTCAGGCTTAAAAAACTTTGATAGCTGCTTTAACCTTTTTGATACTTCGATGGAAAGTGAAGTCGAGAAGGCTCCGGCACACCTGCAAATGGAGTTGATCGAGCTTCAGGAAGACACACAATTGAAGTCAAAATTTGAAGACGTGGAGCTAAGTGATTTCTACAGAACACACCTTGCCGAAGAAAAGTACCCACAGCTGAGTGCATTTGGAAGTACTTATAAATGTGAACAGTTCTTTTTTCCACGATGAAAACTAATAAATCAAAGTATCGAACGAGACACACAGATAAAAAATTGGAAAACACTCTGCGCTTGTGTATTTGTGGGATTGATGCCAACATTTATTACCTTGTTTGTCAAGTTCAAGCTTAAGTTTCTCATTAATTTCTGCTGATTGTAAGTAAATACATAATCAGTTCGATATTGTTCTCATTAGCATTATACTTCATAAATATAAAAAACCGTATCATGATTATTTTTACACAAATACCTATTATCTACGGCCCGCGACTTCATAAATATCGTAAAGTTTAGCCCGCATCTTTCCAAAGGTTGCCCATACCTGATATAAAGCCACCTGGCTGACTGACTGACTGACTCACTCACTCACTGACATTAATGTTTGCCCACTTTCAGCTGAGCTAGAAACTTGAAATTTGGTACAGCTTTTAGGCTGTAAACACAGGAAAATTCCAAAAAGTTTATTTTTAAATTTTTAGACCTAAAAACTCCCGAAAAAGGGCTCGGTTTCCATGGCAACGGTATTATCAAATAGAGTTCACATAGGGCTCTACTCTGTCTTCCATAGATCTTTTTAACAATCTTTCCCGAGAACCTCAGCGGGAGTTTGGGGGCGGAGCCCCAATGAGCGGAGCGAGCATAAAATATAAAATGCCTTACCTTCATTATAATAAAATGTTTCGGTATAAATGGTCTCAAGTTTAGGGGAAGTAATTATTCCTACAAGCTAATATCTAGTCAACTCGTTTTCATCCAAACAACGCGAACACTCAAGACTATTTGGAGTCTTAAACCTCACTTCACATTAGTTGCTTCAAGTCATTTAACTTTGAGATTTATATCAAAACAAAATTTCCAGGGAGGGGCAGCGGCCCATGTCCATGGGAAGACGTCTATTAATATTGGATAAAATCGGTTGACATGTTTCGGAGTAATGCTCAATTTAGTGTCTATTTTATGGTAATATACGTAATTCGAAAGAATTTATGAAATGCACATCAGTTATCATGACAACATAGTCAATGGTTTTACTGTGATCTTATAAGGCTTTGGCAATTAAAGCACAGTTAGCTATGACAACACTATTGTTTTAAATGCGCTTATCCAACTAGACCGTTAAACTGACCCAGGTGGCTGAGATGGTAACGTCTTGGCCTCACATTCTGGAGTTCCATGGTTCAAATCCCGAAACCGGCCAATTTTACTTTTTTTTTTGTATTCAGAATATCATAACTGCAATCATAACTGATTAAACAAAAACATACTGGCACTTTGTTACATCAGTTTACCTGATTTTATTTTCATTGTAATTTTAACTGTAAATGTGAGAATCTGAATCATTACACCGATCGCGGCTTTATTTGCATAGATATTTCACCCGATCGCTCGGGAGTTGGAGCTGTACCCGCCGCGCCGCAGGAACCCGCGTCATTGGCCAACTCTTGCGTGGGACTCACTGTACAATAATACTTCATGCATTTATAGGACTAGTTGAAATGTAATTAATCAAAATTTCCTTCTGGAGTATCTGAATTCCAAAATATCAGCTGACGCAAAAATCTACTAAGGGCATAAGTACCGTAGCAAGCTTTAATCTTAACCACCTGTGGTTCAGCATCTCGTCAATCATTGGCCTAAGAGTTGGGTCTAGGTTTAACATCTTCATCACTACATATATGGATGGCATTATTTGAAACTTCTTGCGACCGTGGATTTGAACGTGCATTAACAGAACTGTACTTCGTCCCTTGTGTAGATCGTTAACCCCCTGACATTAACTCGTAGATCAGTTTACTCCATAAGACCATAGGCCCTACATCTTCTGCCTTGCCATTATACGGCCGTCCCGAAAGAACGTGACGTGGGGATATGGGGGAGAGTTGCCGAAGTTGGACCATTGCCTAAGTTGAACCTCCTTCATATTTTGCTATGTATTAGTAACTTAAACCTTCAAGTCGGCTCTACTGGTGAGAACTGTTGTCAAGGAAGCGTGATCGAACGGCCAGTTGGCTGCAGCCTTTGAAGAATGAATAACTGCAATTATTGTGTTCTCCTCGTTTTTGTAAGTAGAGTCACGCTACAGATAAGCTATTGTGCAAAGTAAGAGTAAGCAAAACAATTACCTACATTATATTTTACAACTGCCTTTCATTAGTTAATAACTAGATATCGTAAAACTAGTTTTACATTTTGTGAGTCCTTGTAGCATCATATTTCTTTACATGGCGTCTAGTTGCCGAAGTTGGACCACTGCGTTTTTCCTAATTTGGACCACCATAACTTCCATTCTTGATCTCAGCGTACAGGCAGATTTGGTATGTTTGGTAGGATTTTACATTTTTCATGCAATTTGTTTCCTAGGTTATTATTTATTTCTTATTTAAAGCACTTTATCAGTAAAAAACAGTTTGCTTCTAATTTACAAATTATAATAAATTAATGGTTTTGTATAATAGGCCCTAACTACCTTACTTTAAATGCCTAATAAATGCCTAATAAATTTGTTAAAATACAGGTTCTTTAAAATACAATTATTTTTTTACTCACAGTTTTACCATCGGTCCAACTTAAGCAACCAGTTTCCTAATTCGGACCATTTACAGACTTCTAAATTTTAAATGTAGGCCTTGGAGATTTATATCTATACAAAATATAATACTACCAGATGAAAGTGTATAAAATGTAGATTATTATACAATATATTTTGTATCAATTAAATACATAATAAAGGTCTAGGGTAACAAAATGTAAAATCGGTCCAACATAGGCAACCTTCCCCTGTCTACGACTTTGTCCCTTGTAGAGTTTTAAATAATTTATTTCTTCAACCAATGGTCATAGTATGATGAACTGAGCTCTGGTGGGATGAAATACGGCAGGGAAAACAGGAGCACCCCGAGAAAACTGCCCCGACCCCATTTTGTCCGCCACAAATTCCACATGGATCCATCGGAATTCGAACTCGGGTTCCAGCGGTGGAAGGCGAGCTGTCTAACCGCGGCCCTTGTTGAGTTTTTAAAAGAAGGTATTAAAGCCAATATAATGATGGCAGTCTTTTGAACTGCTAAAATCACACAGTTTTTCATAGGGACGTGTTAATACCATGATATTGGGACTTTTTACGTCCCGATGAACAAGTCCCTTTGTGTGCATATAATAAATCGCTTCACACGTCTGTGTAAAGATACACTGACAGGAAAAAAAAAAATAATAAAAAAAATCACTTAAAGAAATGTTAAGAAACAAAGTTTAAATCAAAATTATGAAGTAGTGCTTGAAATAAAAGTAGGCTACTGCAGTTGTGTACTTTTTTCTGCCAGACCAGTGTCTTCTGGTATAATATAATGGCCTGTTTCTCGAAATCTTGTCACGGCTTCTTGCACCATGGTGCACGGTGAACCTAACGTTGCAGCGGTATAACGAAGGCTGCGTCCATTATCAATTAGAGCAACAGCTTTGGCAACATCTTCGGGACTGAGAGGCATAATTTCAACTAAACTTACCTACAAAATCACTTTGATGCAAAAGGAGACAGTTTCCTTTCCGTTTGGAAGGAAATGACGCATTACAACAATGAAACATCTTGCAATGTGTATGGCAAGCTAGTGCAGATAATCAGATCGGAAACGGCCTAACGCTATGTTTTTTGTTTTGTTTGGTGATAAAGTGAAGATATTAAGAAAGCGGATATGCTGTATCTATAGCTAATGGTCCAATAAAAATAATAATTCATCCTCACCAACAACAATGTATAAACATCCAACCAATTTATGCTTAATCTTAAAATTACAACAAATTTTACAGTGATCATTTTCTTTCTTTCTTTCTTTCTTTCTTTCTTTCTTTCTTTATTTCTTCTTTTCTTGCCTGTCAGTGTATTTTGGAAGTCTCTCTAATGCCCGGTTTCTATAAACTCGTGAAATACCTATGGGTAAATTATCCATGGGTAAATTAGTTCCATTTCAACCACAATGATATAATGAGCAAGGCCTTGGAGTTGTGCAGTTAATTTAATTCAGAAGGCTTTGATTCTCATTGTTTAAATTATTATTGATCCTACAAGAGGTTAAATTTTATCCAGTCATCCATGGAAAGATAAATTAACCCGACGATTTTACCTTTGGAAAGATCTAGCCCGAGTGTGTAGGAACATTTTTTCTTCCATTCTCATATTTACCCAGAGGAAATTTATCTAGAAACTCGCCACAAGTGCATGTGATTGCTATTTTTAAATTATTAGTGTTTGTATGGTGTTATTCTAGTGTAAATTCTGTCCATTGGATAATTTACCCATAGGTATTTCGCGAGTTTATAGAAACCGGGCATAAGAAAAACTTCATTCCTTATATGCGTTTACAGGTCCCTTGCATGGGCGTACGGTATGGGGGGGTTCAGGGGGTTGAAACCCCCCCCCCGAAACATCTCCAATATTTTTAAGATTATAACAGCATGTAACGAAATAAAAAAAGTAAATAAAAAAAAAACACTTGTTCAGTTGTTACATATTTTACGATTTCGTACATTTCAAGGCTTTATTTAAGATTTATCATAATTTATTTAAGATTCAAATTTCAAAATCTCGTGGTGTTGATAGTTCTTCAGCTTAATAACAAAGATGTATTACTAGTAAATATAACTCCCTTTGGTATTGTAGCGTGATTGTTTGGATATCATGATTTCATTTGATTTCAGCTTAATTCCTGCAAAATTTGAATACATATACAAAAAGCTATGCTGGAATGGATTTACGAAATTACTACCGGTACGTCTACAATAATTTTTTTCGATACAGATTCGTAGACTTGGTACTTATGTAACTTCACAACAAATCTGGTTAGAGCTTATAAATCTCCTAGTGTCACCCAAGTTCAGACTTGGATTTCGTTATTACCTGATTTCAGTAAAGGTCTTAGTGATCGGCATATAGAGCTCTCGTGGATTCTAGCCCATGGTGTGTATAGGGTACTTTTAAAAATCTTCGATTAATTTCATTGATGCTATTGAACTTCCACCGTTGCCACCGTACTTCCATCAGCCCTTTGGTAAGTCACCAGACAATTCACCGGTGAAGCATCAGATTGTTTTTAAATTCACTAGTGTTTATGTGATGAAAGTCATCGATAGCCATCAGACTCATTGAACTAGATGTACAATGCTTCTTAGATGACAGACATGGAGGAGCACAGAAGCAGACAACAAAGCTGCATAATTATATGCATGGACTCGTGGCTCGGAAAAAATTCGTAGCGTGAAATTATGCTCTGATGGATTAACCTTTTCACTGCTAATGACGTATAAATCCGTTACTTCAAAAGCTGCATAAAAGCAGAAATGATATACTTGAAGAGTAAATCTATATTTAAAATGGTGAGAAATTTTATCCTTGTGTTACAATCGTAATCCATAGAAACTAGTATTCTACTGCAATTCTTATTACTTCATTTCAAACTTAACTCCCACTGACGATTTTACTTGATCATTCCTTATATCATTGGATAAATTCAGCAGTGTAAAGGTTCAAGAAAAATAGGTTGATTTTTTGTTGTTGTTGTTGTTCGTTGTTCGTTATTCTTTAACGACGCTACTGCTACTCCTAGGAGGGAGTTGGCTACTGCGTCCATGCACTGAAAGTCTAAATTTCCCATAAAGCTCTGGAGATATGACAGGAACGTAAAAGTAACAAGTTGTCCATTTTTATAGGGCCAGGAGGGTGGTGTTGATAAATTGTCTGGAGAAGAGTTGTTATCTGTCGTGCGCGATGAGAACAGCCAAAGAAAAGATGATCAATCGTCCCTAGTTGACCACAATCACAGTACGGTGAAATATCTGACTGGAGTTTATGCAAAAAGACCGGCACAAGTGCCGTATGAAACTTAAGTCGGTAGAAATAACTGGTAGTCCTGTGAGGTACTTTCCTTAACTTTTGGAGGAATTTTACAGTGTCCATCCTTTTCTGGTGATCTGTGCGGTTTTCATACTGTAAAATATCTTGAGAAGTTTTTAGGTTTTGTTTGATGTGAGTAGCAATGTCTCTAGGAGGTGTAAGAAAATTCGTGTCAATTTTATTTTTGAACTCATACAGTTTCGCCAGATTGTCCACTATTTCATTCCCTGCTATCCCTGAATGAGATGGCATCCAGGTCAAAGTAATGTGTTTTCCTTCTCGAACGAGTGTGTCCAGAAGGGATTTTATAATAATTTCATATATGGAATGTGAAGTTACATTGAGTTTGAGCTGGGCCTGTAAAGTGGAGTAGCTGTCAGAGAAAATAATAATATTCTGATATTGTTGGCGTGATGCGTCCTTAAGTGCAGTGTAAAGAGCAATATTCTCTGCAGTATAAATTGAGGTCTGTGGATAAAGTTTCCAAGTTCTACCATATTCTTCACTCCAGTTGTAATAGGCTGCTCCACCATTTCCCATTGTCTTCGAACCATCCGTGAAATATATAATGGGTGGAGGATCTTGAGATAAAGATTCCATATATTCGATCCATCGAGCTGATGGTCTGAGATCTTTTTGACGGAATGTATTTAAATCCATGGTTAAGTTTGTCGGAAAAGGTCTAGGGTCCATCAGATATTGAGGCTGTACTGGAGTTTTATACATCTGTGGGTATCGTAGAAAATGTAGATACATCGAGGTAAGATCGTCAAGATTCGAAGTGTGAGAGGCAGGGATGTATGGATGAAGAGCCTGTAGACGCTGAAGTTTCGGAAGAAGAATATTATTCGTGGCTGACAATAATTTGGAAAGATAATTGCATGCTTTGATTTGACGTCTATACTGTAAATCCATATATGGGAATTCTTCGCGCAGTTTTATACATGATGGTTTTCCATTAATGTGAAAAATTACTTTGTATATGTTATACAGTAGAGAATGATATTGCGCTATAGAGGCTTGAGTCAATCTGTTATAGGCGAGAGATCCGTATTCCATCCGAGATAAGATGAGAGGAATGATGAGATTGAATAAAATGAGAGGATCAGCTCCCCATGCTTTCCCAGATATCGCCAAGAATAATTTCATTGTATTGCGGCCAGCCTTCAAGATAGTTTGAAAATGTTTATTGAATGTGAGACGACTGTCCAGGATACAGCCTAGAAATTTTACTTCTTTGACCATTTTGAGTCTGAAGTTTGGAAGATGTAAAAACTTCTCTTGACGTGGAGTCCCAGGTTGAAAAATCATAAACTTAGTCTTTTGCATATTGATACTAATTCCCAGATGCTCCAACGTAGATATACAACTGGTGACTGAGATTTGAAATTCCTCGATATCACTTTGGATCTTTCTTGAGTTGAGCGACCGATACAAACATATGTCATCCGCATACTGGAGTATGCGTAGCGGAACCGGAGTAGGAAGCATGAGGTCTTGCACATACAGTGCATACAAGAGTGGGCTGAGAGATGAACCCTGAGGAAGGCCCTGTGTGGCAACTCTGGTTGCAGGATTATTATAGAGACGAACCAGAGTTATGGTACGAGAGTGAATGAGATTATATATCGTTTTCATTATGGCTGTGGGAAGAGCATATGTATTTAATCGGGTCATGAGTATAGGGATCCTCACTGATTCATAAGCATGTGAAGCATCCAGAAACAAGGCAGCAATTTTGTTTTTTTTGTGCGAAAGCTATTTGTACATCTGTAGATAAAAGGTATATGTTAAACTCAGCATTATAATGTTTACGGAAACCATATTGCGTACGAGGCCATAACGCATTTCGTTCTAAATAGAATGCGATGCGGTCCGTCAGTATTTTTTCGAAAGTTTTTCGAAGTGTGGGAAGTAAAGAAATCGGCCGATAATCCTGGGCTGTTAGGCCAGAGGTTCCTGGTTTTTGTATTGGATGTATAAGTGACACATTCCAAGAAGATGGGATTTGTCCGGAGTGTAATATTTTGGTGAAAACTGATGCTAAGATCTTCAAAAATTCTTGAGGAAGAGCCTTGAGAAGAGAATAAGTAATATCGTCAGGACCTGGACTCGAAGGACGGGTCTTGGATTGCCACACATGAGAGATTTCTTGAATGCTGATTTGTTGCATAATTGGATGCTGTGATTCTGCATGGATGCTGGGAAATAGGATAGGCGATTCTGGTACAGTGATTGGTGCCACCATGGAAAGAAAGTTATGTTGGATATCCACGTTGCCTGCGATGGGTAAAAGTTGCGGGGAGTTATTCTTTTTCTTATACCATGCTAGTTGATGCCAGATCTGTGTTGTGGTGTTAGATTGATTAATGAATGAACAATATCTCTTCCATCCGGTACGTTTAGATTTATTAAGGACCCGTTTGGTGACAGCTTCCTGTTTTTTGTATGAAATATAATTTTGATATGTTGAATTAGAACGATATCGGTGCATTGCTTGTCGTCGCATCGCTATTGCTTCAGCACATCGAGCGTTCCACCATGGAGGATGTTGTTTTTTATCGGTGGAGATTATTTCATAAGGGTGGTGGATATTGAGGTAAGATGTGAGGATCGTCTCTACTTGTTCATAATTCAACTGGTTTTCATTAACGTTTGAGAGGTGGTCCATTATGAATGTTGATAAATTGTGCGGATTAATTTTCCCCGCTCTATGTTTTTTATAGAGAGTGTCCCAGATGATAGAAGTGTGAGTCAGGCGAATATGCAGTGGAAAGTGATCACTATTACAAGTATCATTCACTCTGGAAACATGAATGTTATGGAGAAATCCTTTAGAAGCTATAATTAGATCCGGAGTGGTATCTTGTTGATTCAAATATCCGAGTCGCGTCGTAAGATGAGAATTCAGTATATGCCAATCATTTTGCTTGCAAACAGTGATGAGCGGATGGGCAATGTTTCGCCAATCGGAACTGAGATGAAAATTTGGTATATTAAAATCACCACAGATCAAGGTATGCTGGTCCGGAACAACTGGGAGGATGGAATTCCATTGATAAGTAGTTAATTGAATAGGATCCGAGTTATAAATGACATAGATAGATATATCAAGCACTTGCAGATGGATCCTTTCTAAATGTGGTAATGGTTTAACTGTATTATCATAATTGGAAATTTTTATGTTGTTATGGACAAAGATGGCGACCCCACCGCCATTCTTATTCCTATTTTGCCGGATTGCTTTATATCCAGACAAAGTGAAAGATTTATTATCATCCAAATGTGTTTCAGTAATGATAATAATCTGATATGTATTTTTACTCAATAAATATTGGATTTCATTTTTCTTGTTATTTATACTGCGAGCATTCCAGTACAATAGGTTGAGATAATTATATGGAGGCATGGTATATTTATGCAATTAGTTCTTTTATTTGATATTTAATTTTTTCAAGATCTTTTCTAACACTGTCTGGAGCCTCACTCATGACCTTATTGAGGGCTGTGATAACAGTATATGTAGGACTCGTAACAGATCGTTGGACTTTCTGCTTCCCGGAGACTTGAGGTCTATTGAGTGAAGAAAGTTTTGAGGTATCAGAAGACTTTGTGCAAGGTGTCTGCTGCGTTTTATTATTCTGAGAAAAGACTGGTGACGTTGGGCTTGCAAGATGGCCAGTAGGATAAATCAAAATCTTTTTGTATGCCGTTGTATCCACACCCGAAGCACCTTCTTGCTCCTTCCTTTTTGATGTTTTGGACTGAATAGAAATGTTTGCGTTGGTTTTGGGAGAAAAGGAAATCTGTTGATTCAATAAAGTTTTTTGAGAAGTAGAGCGATTTTCCAGAAGCGGGAATTGCGTGTAAGGATCAAACGTAGAAGGCGTTTTCTTTTGTATCATCTGCGCATATGAAGTACGACCAAATACAATTTGTTGGGCTTCATAGCGCGAAATCGGAAGTATTTGCATTTTGTCTGCTATCTGTTGTGCTAATTTAAAGGCTGGACATTGTTGCATATCCGTCGTTTTATGTGTAGACTTACAATTGATACATGCGAGTGTTTCGTTTTTACACTCCTCGGTGGAATGTTCTTGGCTGCATTTTAGGCATTTTTGTGTCGATCTACAAAATTTGGTACGATGATTAAGTTTACCGCACTTTTGACAAATTGAGATCTTCTCTTTGTATGGTTCAACTGGACATTGTTGATGATACAGTTTTACCAATCTCGGTAGCACTTGGCTACGAAAGGTAAGTTTTACCGTTTGAGTAGGTATATATTTTACTTCACCCTGATCGTCACTACATCGACGATTAAAACGATACACATTTGTAATACCATAACCTTCTGGGATAATACTGTCTGCTTTAATTTCTTCCGTGGTAATGTTAACTTCTACACCTTTAATTATACCAGAAGTGAAAAGATTGTAAGCTGGTATGAATGATTGAGTTCCATGAACTGTATCAAAATCCGAGTTGAGAAAGGAGTTCGCGGCATGATACGTTTGGAAATGCACGTCAATTTGAGAATTGTTCACTTTATTCAAATACTGAACATCATAATTGGCTCTGAATAACCATTTACCAATGGTCATTGGATGGAATTTTCCTAGGTCCTTGGAATCATGTTTAATTGAAACAAAATAAGGGCCCGCGTCCGTATGAAGATAACGGTAGGATTCCTTGTTTATGGTTATGCTTTGTGATTTTTCAGTATAATGAACGTATTGCATTAATAATAATAATAATAATAATAATAATAATAATAAATAATAATAATAATAACAAACATTCGGTATTATGCACGCTATATATGCCATGTAATTGTTAATAATTCATCTTATTTGTAAATGATTAGGCGTGTTTCAATATTTTCTGGTGTGCTAAATTTGATTAAATACAAAAAATTAAATAAACAGTAATTGTCACAGTGTTGTAATTATTGCAAAAGGCACAGGACTGCTTTCCAATCATATTGATTTTAGCAACATGCTTACAACAAAAACCTTAGAAAAAATCTCGATACATATCAAAATTTAAAATTCGTCAGTAGATTGATTTTTTTAAATATAAAGCGCTATGAGGGAAGAAGAGGGAAGCCCAAAGAGTGCTGGATGGATGGAGTGAAAAGGAGTAAAGGATTAAGTGAAGAAGATGCTATGGACAGGGACTTATGGAGGCAAAAGATAGTTGTGGGATGAAGGAAAACCATTGTATTGTGGAATATTCCTTAATAAAAAAAATATTAAAGCGCTATGTTAAAAATAGTCCTACAAATAGGCGTACGACCCATGATTGCGTCGTACGTCGTACAAATCTATGAAATAGTCGTATGTGTACGACTATAGTCGTACGTATGGCAACCCTGAGCCTATCGTTTCTTTCTGCAGCATAATATAACGAACCGGTCCCTCCTTAACCAACCCTGTGCAAGATCTGAAAACGACCTCTTATAGATCCTACAAGTATGTCCATGTCTTGTTTCAACCCGTAGAATTTTTTTTATTACTATCCGGTTTTACAATTTACATTTTCCGGTAACCCAAGATTACGCATATAATTTAATTTTTTTCCTCCATTTAGGACGATCTGTCGATCTTCAATATTTCTTCTTCTAATTTATGCCTGAATTCCTTGTATCCATGTGGTCGGCGATTCCCTCTTTTCTTCCTTCCTGGTGGTTCCCATTTCATAATCCGCCGTGGTAGTCTCTCCTCTGACGTCCTTTTTGTTTGTCCATACTATAAGAGCTGTTTTTCTTCTAGAAAATCAGTGATAGAGTTTGTGACATCCATTTTCTTCCTTATGATTTCTGACTCTTTCTCGTCTAGATATCCCTGCAGAGCGCCTCCAAAGTCCATCTCAGTTGCCATTAATCTGTTTTATTAATTGGGATTTAACTGTCCATACTTCTGATCCATGTCATAATGTTTCTGATAATTGTGTTAAAGATTTTTCCTTTTGTTTCCTTTCTAATCCGTCGATCCCATAGAAACCCATTTAGGCCTAATGATCGAATAGAGAGCTTCCCAGCATTTATTCTTGAACTGATTATTTATCTTGTTTGCCGTCTTGTGTTATTTTGATTCCTAGATATGTATATTTTTGTCTTAATTTCTACAGGTATCTAGGAGACTTGTAGAAATTAAGACAAAAAGCTCTTGTTAAATCTCTACCAGTGACACTAACAGCACTATAGGTAGAGTTAGTTGAGTTTTTAACATAAATGGACGTTTTTTGGTTCCCTGAATCCAAAAATACTATTTTCGGAAACATGTTTGCGTGTGTGTCCTGTGAACAGCCTAGCTCCAGATCGGAAAATCGTATGAAATTAAAATTTATCATCCACAATTTTTTTTTTTTTACAGTAATGTGTTAACTACAATTTTCAGTTTTGTAAAAGTTTGTTGTACATTCTACCATTTGTTGTAACTAATTGTTGTAAGAAACTTTGTTTCAGGTTAATAATATTAATTTATTCCTGGATACATTTAAATTTAAATGGCGTATAATAATTATAATTATTATTTTATCTTTTTTTTTTTTTTTTTTTTGGCGTTCTGTTGGACATTAACAGAGGATGTATCAACTCATGTTGTAAAGTTCAGAAGTTTGTGGAATGAATTAAACAAAGGACTTAAAGCAAAACATGAGGCTGCTTTACCTAAATTAATTTTCGTATGTAAAATTTTCCCAACAAATTCTGAAACATTTAAATCAAGTTGGATGTTCTTGTCAAAAAATTAAGATAAAAAATTTGATGAATTACATTCACAGCTATGTAAGTTTGAAAGAAATTTCACTAAAGAAGGTAAGAAGTTTATTTGCAAGGGCACTTGCAATTACTGCAACAAAATAATAGTGAATGACCATAGAACATAAAATTAAGGAAGGCAATATTCACCATACGATGCTTAAAGTAAACCAATATTATAACATGGCTTTTGTAGTCTCGCGCAGGGAGTGCTACTAAGAAAAGACGCACTTCCAATAAAATTAGGTAAACTGAAAAATACTCACGTTAAAATATATTGTAGATATCGGTAGCCGTACATTTCGATAGAATGCACAATATTATATCAACAGCAGCTCTGTTTAAATTATTCAAAGGATAGATGTTTTTAAATTCTTTTATATATATGTATATATATTTATTTTATAAGCATTTGTGTTAAGGAATCAGTGGGAAAACAACAGAACGAAATTACAACAAATGACTCACATCTAAAGCAAGGTGTGATATAATAAATTGACAAACATCTGACTGCATTGGAGTAAAGTCCCTAGGTGATTAATAACGTTGCTTTGTAGTAGAGGAATGATTTCCCATTTAAAAAGCATGTGCCCTTTAATTAGTCGTTAATCCGGTACCGGTCAACCGATTTGGTTCAAAATGAATAGGCTTCTTGCCGTGAAATTTATAAATGCATATACCAAGTTTCATGGAAATCCAATAAAGTGTATTTGAGTTATCGCTCGTCCAGCCACACGTACAGACGGACAGACATTTGCCCGCACACAATCTCAGTACCACCATTCTGGCACTTAATAGCCGCATCCCCAATGCCTTAACATAACAAAAGAGTTTCTGAGGGCTTGCAATGTCTCCTCATTCCCATTTGCAAACATGGTACCGGCATGTCTTATAGCCGTACCATACACACACTCATATTAAGCATTCTTTTCGTAAATATTTCACTGACGATTTGCAGTATTTCCTTTCAGTCGCTGATATTAAGCCTTCTGCTGAAATGAATACTTTAGGGGAAGGAATTATAAATAGTCATGGGTATTTTAATGGAGTTATAGAAGCATAAGAAGTTACGGGCTGTATTTTAGCCGCCAAAACATCCATTCCTTAAAAAACTGATGGTCATTAATACAGGTTTTACTGAATTTGTTGTGCTTTCTTCAGCAGGGCGAAAGTATCCTGTCCTTTCTTTCTTCATCGGATCATGTTAAGTTGAATGTTGATGGTTGGAGTTTGCTTGTATTTCCGTTCACGTTTTCGTTTACTTTTCACTAGAAACCCCCCCGACCAAAAAAAGCTGCATGTCGACTCGGTTCCAAAACTGCATCCAAAATGCATTGCTGGAAATGAAAACGAGTTCCTATCTATAATTTGATTGCGCTTAAGCTAATGATTGTTCGCATAGGATTTGAACCCGTGAAATCCAAGTAAGTCCACCGCTGTGTAGGGGATGCGTTCGCTAGGTGGGTTTTTTCTGGGGGTTTTCCTGACCTGTGAGACAAATGTCGGGTAACTTTAGGCCCTTGTGGTCTCCAGATATCATCCCATCCTCGCTTTGTTTGGAGTGAGTGTGTGTGTGAATGGTGTGTCTCGTCCTGTGTGTTCGTGTTGTCTCGGAGGTGGCCCTGGCATTTGGCCGATCACTCATCCGGGGAGGCCCTCCATGTCCTTGTCTGGTCAAAAATGTATGTATGTGATCCATAGATAATCCCTCTCCCGACTGGTCGCGGCCCTATAAGGCCCGGGCGGCTTGGGTCGCTTAAATCCTAAAAGGGAGAGGTAAAGCTAAGACAAAGAAATAAATAAAGAAAGAAAGAAAGAAATCCAAGTAAAATGACCCTTAGAACCTCAGAAGTTACACAAATGCAAGTTATGATGAAATTATGATCTTTCAACCGGAACTTAGATTCAACATTTACAAATTTTATTCATTTGGTCTGGCTATCTCATTCTAGCCACATAACTATCCTATGTATGTTGTATGTATAAATAATAAATAAATAAATAAATAAAAAAAGTAGAATTCCAAACTCACGCTTTATATCGTTTTTTTTATAGGTCATCGTTCTGCCACGCAAATATGTACTGTTTATCAGGATTGAAAATAGAAGCCGGCGGCATCTGACAATTTACCTCGTCATGCAAAGAGTATGTTGGGACTTATAAAACTTAATTATAGCCTAACGTCGACTAGTAATTATTTCAAATCGATCTTTTTCGTCCGACATAATCGACTTCATGTAAAGTCATACAGCTTATACTTCAATCCCGACATAACTAAAATCATGGACGAGGCAGTATATTAGTTGTAGATATATATTATTTGAGACTATGCAACATTATAATTTAAATCCCAGTTGGTATACCCGAGTAATTCCGCGAAAATAATGTAATAATTGGATTGACAAATCAGTGCTTATTTGCTTCTATGAGGACTGAAAGTTTCTTCCTCTCCTTAGATCAGAACACTATTCCATATACCGTATATTTCCGCAGATAAGACGATATCAAAGGTCCCCAAAACAAAATCTGGGGTCGTCTTATTAGGATAAATAATAATAATAAAAGAGACTGAAATTTATATAAATTAAAACCATTATAAGATTATGTATTCTGTTCTCAAGATAATATTAGGCTTATATTATACGAATAACTCTGTTCCATAAATTTCAACCCATTTTTTAAATTTAGGTATGGTGAAATATTTTATGAAATATTTGCTTCCTAAATTCTTGCAGGCATAAATACCCAATTACGTGCATTTACTATGAAGTTACGAAAAGTTTGAAACAAAGACTTCCAACAATAAACGAAAATACAAGCGGCGGGAAGTTTGAATCTAGCTGACAATATTCTGCTGCTTGGAGCAGTATTGTATATAAAATAATTATTAAAATAACACTGGTTTTTAGTAGTTCACAATAATGGCATTGAGTGATTAAAGTATTAAACATGCATTTAGGGTATAGATCATGTTTAAAAAACACTAAATTAACACTCATAACACAGAAGTGTTGAAATTAAAAAAAAGAATTTCCTTAAAAAAATACAGTTTTCGTGGATCTCTAGCTATTCCCAAAATAATATTTCCATCACACTTCATCCAAGCTTAGGATTGACGTAGACCTACTTTATAATTAAAGTGAAAAAATCTGTCATCGTAATCAAATCAAGTGGTGTGTTAAGATCTTGAGAGCATTAATATCCTTCCGCGACGAATTCTATGCAGTTGACAATTCACAAAAAAAAAAAAAAATCATAATAATAATAAATAAATAAATAATAAAAAATAATAATACTAGTAAAATTAAAATAAAATAAAAAAAAATAAAAATAAAGTGGTGTAGGCCTATTTTATGTAACCGATTCTTATCCAGAATTTATCATAAGTAATCCCAGGAGAGTTTACGAATTTATCTGATGAAACTCGTATACTGGAGATGGATTTATTAAGACTATTCTATGAATATAAATGTAACGGATTATAAAATAATAATTACTTTCTTACTTTGTTATTTTAAAACTAAACTAACAGCTGCGAGATGACGGCATACTATGAATCAAACATCCATGAATCGATTAGAGTTAACATGATGTGAACAATGCTACTAATGGTGCATATACGACATAGTTAACCTAATTCAGGTAATCTAACAAAATAACAGAATAAAAACTCACAAACTGGCTTGTATTGCACCTAATCGAAATTGTGTATTTAATCAATGTACTTTTATATCATTTCAATTTCCAAATAAAACAAAAGTGTTTTCATTCTGCTCAGGGGCAGAATCACCGCCTTACATGTCTAGTAGCGATCTGACGTTTTATAAGTTAAAATTACATCCTTGCGTCGTATGAGTGGAATTTAGTCATAGAAATAACAGCATTTTCATAAAGTTCACCTTCTTTTCGCAATTCATTTGATTTAGCACGTGAAGATTCTTCTGTACACTTTCTCTACATCACTAACATACTAAGGTTAGTCACACAGAGAATTCTCTCAATTTTTTCGTTAATTTTATCACAATTTCTATGCTCCGTTTCCATTTCTCGTTGACGCACAACCAGCTGATGACCTATTCTTTATTTTAGTCTCAGCTGCCTGCATTGGCGACCTGTATACCTTCGACTTTCTCTTAATAGTGTCTTATTTCCAAAATGATCACAGTGGGCCTATTACAATTCAGAGAAAAACGTAGAAGCATTTAACCATATGCACGAAAATTACCTTGCAACAGACCACGTGTATGTAAACGAGACGATCATAACCATTGTGCTAACTTGTACCTGGCGAATTCCAGTAACAATGGTAGTAGGTGAAGGGATTCAGAGGTGAATCCTGATGGAACCAGTTCGCTGTGCTCTGGTTTAGGCCATCAATGGCATATGGCAAGTCTGGCAACTCTTCCCTACGAGAATACTTTGGACAAAGCTAAACAGCTGGTAAAGATATCTAATGTTTCACTTTAACTTCACTGCCTATAGAAGTATTATTGCTGGATAAAGTATAATTAATTATTTATGCTAGAGCTTGCTTTGTAGTTATGACAACGATTATTATTATTAGATAGGGCATTAAGGCTAGTTTACACGATGACACTAGGTTTTGTAACCACTTTCATGAAAGTGATTTCGTGAAACTAATTACACACATTTTCTTTCCAATGCAACCGCACATTTCATATTATTTCTGAAGTTCAAGATGTTAAAATCCCATACAAACGTTTGAAACACGTATTAATACAGGCATTTCACAATTTCCTCACTTCCCCATTTCATTTTACGAAATGCGAACAAGCTAAATAATCGTATCATCTCAAAATTATTATTATAGTTTCGTGAAAAGTTGGAATCAGCCAAAACTGCGTGGTGTCGTAACTCATTGTTGCCAGTACATCTAGCGCTTGCGCATTCAAGTAAAAAACAGTTGCGAAACTCAGTTACGAAACCTAATTTCGTCGTGTAGTGAATTTTTAAAACTGAACTTACATTAATGAACTTCTGATCTTCATAGTACCGGTATTTACGACATTTTAAAATACTGTATTTGGCGGAAACTTGGTCCTTCATAATCATGCAAGTAACATATAGCCTAAGTAACTGATATACGAATGTGGCATAGTTCAATAACAACTTCCCCCCCCCCATCATCGCGATATGGCATCTTCACACGTCCGGCGCGATGTATTTGTTTTCAACCGAGCCAGGGTGACCAACTATGATTCTTGCAGCTCGGCCCTCTTCCTACTCCATTTTGTTTTGCTAGCCGTGTACTTAATATTTCTTAAGTAACGAATTTTGTGCAGATAGTCTAAATAATGCATAATACTATCCACATAGTTGAGCGTGCGAAGCGGAGGCGGCAGCCGAAGAGAACGCATACGCATTTATTTGTCGTAGCATATCGAACTGCGCGCGTCTAGTTATGTCGCATGTTTTGTTATGTTGGTCACAGTTCATCGCTAAACGACTTCACACAGGCAACATCCAATCATGCACTAATATTTTACTGAACTGCCCAAATAATTAATGTTTATAAAAATTCCAAGAAAAGCATAACGGAACAAAGTACATGTGAAACACAAGAGTAGTAATCCGACGGTATAAGGTCTATGAAGCCACCAACGCAGTCGTAAAATAAAACAGAACAACAACAACACTTCTCCTCCGACGTGTACAATTAATATGGCGGAAATATGGCTACTTTTTGCCATTTCGTACTATAAAAGAAAGTGTACTATTTAGGGCGGGCGGGTTGGACTAAATCACTCGTGAAGCCAATATCTCCTCTCCCGAGAATGATATGTGTTGAAATTCGTGTGTTTTAAACTGGGGTTTAGTTTCCCACTCTACTGGATTTCCACACGCGATGTTCGGCGTTGGTATGCGGGCTCTGGCTTGCAGACCAACACTCCCATTGGCTGCCAACGACCTTGCATGCCATTGGTCTGTTCCATACGGTCCTGCAACCTCTACATAAAGCTAAATAATGCAAAACACTAACCACATTAGTTAAGTGCGCGAGCGGAGGCGGCAGCCGAAGCGAAGCGCCCTTGCATTTTCGAATAATGTACGATACACTGTTTGTCGGTTTCGAAAATGTGGCATATAATATCTTCGGAGATTTGTCTGACCTTTATCATGTTGGCAGTTGATTCCAGCACCACGTGACCCATCGGCTTCCTCCCAGCATGCACTGCGCTGTCTGTAGCAGCTGATTCTTTATTATTGTGATTCCTTTCTGAGCGCCATTTTAGGTTAGTTTTTTGTGAACTTCTTACCGATTTTACCCATATTTAAAATATTCTTAGAAACAAAATGTGCCTATATATGGATTCTAAAACTTCTGGAGAGTAATAAAACATGAAATTTCGCTGTTTTTCGTAAATAAATAAAAAATTAACGAATCCAGTAGAATGGGAAACTAACCCCTTAAACTGTTTTATGGATATAATCTCGGGAGTTGATATAGGATTTTAGGATAGGTTGATATTTTCTAAGTCTTATTTATTCAAATTATCGAAATAAAGGGGGGATATGGAGGCAAATATTGAATGATCAAACCTATTTTAAGCTAATACTAGACTATATTTTGGAAAACCCTTAAAATTACGGAGGAAGTGAAACTATTTGTCTCAAAATCTGTAGACTACAAATAAACACGATTAAATTATTTACGAAAATTGAAGTATTACATTTATCAAAACCCGGGATGATAAGGTTGAGTTCAAAACGCTACTTACGTAATTTTGAATAAAGTGGAGTTATGTCGAACGGAATCTCCTCGCTCGAAAGATCATCAAAATATCTCATATTTTGCTCCAACGGACGAACTATTGAACAAAAACATAAGCCACGGGGGTGAAAGTAACATTGAAAGAATAGCAACAGCTCATTAGTTCACTGCCCGACCGGTTTGGTGCACTGTGATCGCTGTTGCCATGGCGGCAGGTTTGTTTCGAAACATATGACAGCAATATACGAAAAGGCGTAATATCTGGTTTTTTTTTCTGTATGCATTAGTGTTTGAAAAAGGAGGAGATATAATTAACATATTATAAAGATGCCAAGTAGCGAAGGTAAGTTAAAATACATTAACTACTTAAAACAATCCTGAATTAATATTTATTCCATGTTCTACGAATTATTAAGATTAATGTTTCGTATTCTTTGTTTCAGAAACGAGTGAAATATTCCTGTAAGTTCCCTGGCTGCGGAAGTAAATACTTCAGTACGAAATCCAACGTGAACTACAAAAACAAACATTTCTACAGGTTTCTGAAAAAATCAAACGTGAACCAACTGAAACATCAGTGCAATTTAGATGATAATGTGAATTGTGCTAATTATTTCATGTGTGAAGACCACTTCCTGGAGAAAGATTTCGTTAACCATACTAGACAAGTTATCCCAAAGCAGCTTGCGACTCGTGATTTACAGAATTCCCAATCAAATGTGGGAAGTGATCTCAAGCCTCGCCTAGTTTTTGTGAAAATAGAAAGTAAATTCATACTTCTGTGTATGACTGAGGTAAAAGAAATTCAAGTGACAGGAAGCTAAATATTTATGGTAATGTAATATTTTTAAAATCAGTTTTTATAAATATAATTCATTAATCAAGGGTGTTTGTTTTTTAATTATAAAGTCATCTAAAGTAATACATATTTCAGCAATCACCGAGACATGTATGTTGTGAGTAGCAGAAATTCTAGAAGGTATTCTACACTACGGTTTTTATAAGATCTGACGCATATTGTTTGCAAATTATTATTTTTTCTTATTTAAGGTGTTCATCATTTAGTGCATTTTGGGTTCAATGCTTTTAAAAGATAATTGTTTGTATCACTATAGCCTGATGGTATTAGTGGGCTATGGTCATTACCGTAGCCCGCTAATACTAGTGGGCTATGGTTTTACAGAATTTGGAATGCATTTTCATACATGTGTTCTGGCACGCAAATTTTTCATTCTTACAGCTTAACTGCCCGACCCGTTGGAGCGCTGTAATCGCTTTTTGTTTCCGAGTTTTGACATGCGCTGTTCACTTCTAATAATAATATTGGTGTTCTGTGACATAAGCAAGTTGCAATATTATTCCACGGCCTCCTTTGTCCACAAAGAGCTGTTTATATGCGACGAGGTAGCTCTAGGCAGAAATTATTACTGACTATTGTTGCTGGCATTAGATTTGTAGAAAATCGGCAATAAATTCTGAATAACAGAATAACAGAAAAGACAGGCGTAAGTTATATAGAGACAGGCGTAAGATATAGCCTATAGGATATGTACAGCTGGGGGGGGGGGGGGAAAGCGGACCGACTCTTGTAGCTGATTTCAGAGCCTTGTGATACGTAAATAAATGTAAGAGATGTAACGGAAACGTTTGTTTTCACAAGCAACGTAAATTACGTTAATTTATTTCTCAATTCAAGCAATTTATCGGCTGTAGAACAAATTTCAATACATTCTCTACTATCCTGCTAATGCCGCTAGGCATGCGCAGTGGCTCATATCGGCAACTTAGATATTTTAGTCGGTCCGCTTTTTTGTCCCTACCTGTAGTAGTAGTAGTAAGTATTCTGCCTTCCGGCAGGTTTTCAAACTTGGTACGCGAATTTTGTTTTCCAAAACTGTCTATCCTCTGCTTCCTCCTTCAGCATCCAATATTTCCGCTTTTCCCTTAAATCGTCGAACAGCTGAATTCTTCTTCTTCCAAGTCTAGTTGTACCCTCCAATCTTCCTTCTACGACATCGTGTAATAAGCAGTTCCTTCTGAGAATGTGCCCAACCCAGTTTGCTTTCCTCTGACGAATTGTGTGTATGATTGACTTCTTCTCACCCACTCTACTCAGAACCTCTTCGTTTGTCACCATGTCCATCCACTTTATATTTTCTATCTGTCTCCAGCACCACATTTCAAAACTTTCTAAATATTTCTTCTCTAATTTCCTCAAAGTCCATGTCTCTGATCCATACAAAGCAATACTCCAAATATAACACTTCACCAGGTTTTTACGTAGCTCTAGGTTCAGACTACTAGTTAGCAGAGTTCTCTTCTTCATAAATGCTTTCTTGGCCATGGCAATTCTTGATCTTATCTCCTTGGTGCAATAGGCATCTTTCGTCAGTACACTTCCTAAGTATTTGAACTGGTTCACGTTCTCTAATTCTTGATTTCCCATGATAATTTGAAGCGGCTCTTGTCTCTTCGATATCCTCATCACCTTCGATTTACCTATGTAGATTTCCATTCCATACTTTCTTCCTGTTTCCACCAGCCTGTCAACCATTCCTTGCAATATTTCTTGTTTCTTTGCCAGAATCACCTGGTCGTCCGCATATTTGATGGTGTTAATAGCGTATCCTCCTATCACAAAATCCCTAACTCCTTCTAAGGCTTCTTTTGCTAGCCAGTCTCCATAAAGGTTGAACAAGATGGGTGACATACAACATCCTTGACGCACACCTCTTCCTATTTCTACACTGTTGGTCACTCCATGTTCCCTACCTGTACATTATACAAAGCTTGTCATGGTTCTGAAGCATGGGGGGACGTTAGGAAAAGACTAGAAAAACCATCGTATTACGGAAGAGGCGACCATCCCCTCAAAATCAAGGGTAGAAGGTGTAGAACAGACGTAGGGAAGTTTTCATTTGTAAATAGAACCATTGAAGAATGGAACGAATTGCCTGTAGCAGCTTCTCAGGGAACCCCCCCCCCTCCTTGAAGAAATTTAAGAATAACTTAAGGTCTAGGTATAGGCCCTAAATAAGGAAAATAAGAAGCTATTGAAGGAAAAAAAACTATACTATCTTTGTGCACTTAGAATTGAATGAATGAATGAATTTGAATTTTAGCCTTCAGAATCCCTTAAGGGCCATGGCCTCCTGCTGTTGCAGGGAAAAGCCCTCTAGTTTGACTCCCTAGGTGGGCTAGTCCTAAAGACTAGGAGTTTGTTCAAGTACTTAACCTAGTTCACTACTCTCAGATCATACACTATATATACAGTTTTTCCAGATCCTTCCACAATTGTCTGTCTCTTGCGCTTCTGCTCCACTGCGCCCCCGCCGTCTTCTTGAAACCTTCTACCCAACGGATCTTTTGCCGTCCCACGTTCCTCTTGCCAATTCTGGGGTTAGCGCGTGCGTCCATCTCTTATGGTCCAGTCTTGCCACGTGGCCTCCCCATTTCCATTTGAGTCTGTCGACCGTGATGAGGGCGTCTGTTATGCCTGTCCTATTTCGTAGCTCTTCATTCCTTATTCTGTCTTTCAGGGAGACCTGAAGTATTTTACGCTCCATTCTGCGTTGGCACGTCTGAATCTTTTGTCTTTGCTTCGAGGATAATGACCACGTTTGGCAGCCATATAGGAGTAATGGCATCACACATGTCTCTAGAACTTCTCTCTTAGTGTTAGTTTCTGGAATTTGTCTGTTAAGATAAATTTTAGAGACCAAAATTTCTTCCATGCCAGTCCTATGCGTCTCTTTATTTCTTTTTCCATGTTGTTGTGAAAGGATAGGTTCTGTCCTAGGTATGTGTAATCCTGCACATATTCTAGAGGTCTACCGTTTAGGTGGACAGGTACTTCTATTGTGTTTGTCATGAGCTTAGTTTTTCCTGAGCTCATGGTCAGTCCCGTCGTCCGGCTGACTTCGTCCAGTTCTGTTAGCATTCTTTCTAGAGTAGGTGCCGAGTTGGCTAGTAGAACAATGTCGTCTGCAAACCTTAGGTGGGTTAGTCTCCGTCCGTCTATAGTTTAATTATGCTACCTTCTTATTTAACGGTTCTTGCTTATGAATTGTTACTTGTTCATGTGTAAATATTATGGTCTTAGTAATAATATTGTAGTCTTAGGAAACGCAGCCACCGGGTAGTAACCCACTTGCAGTTACATACATACATTAAAAAAAATAACAATCTGAATACTCGAATATATTCCTTATTTCGTTTCCTGATGTTGTGATATATTCACATAACTCTGCTTTAATCAAGCACAACATATTTTTCTTGCTTCCCATTCTCTTATAGAATAAGAGGCCGCAGGGAATGATAATTCACTTGACAAATCTCATGTAAAGATTTCGCTAGGCAAGACGAAAATATTGAGTTTATGGAATCGATGACTAGCTACGAGGCATGTCCATAAAGCAAGTTTCCCTGGTGCCGTTTCACAAACAAAACACAATTTCAAGCAAATATTTATTGCAACAGTCACAGGAAGCGTTCAACTATTTTCAAACATGTTCGCCACTGGAACTGAAAGATTTGTGATACCGAGGAACCAACTATTCAACACCTGTGTTGTAGAAGTCTACCGCCAGGGATTTGAACCATTGTGAGACAACCACCTTCGCCTCTCTGTTATTCTTTGTTATTTCGTGAGGTGTAGAAAAAGATGAAAATCACTGGGAGGTCAGGGCTTCAGGGTGGATGTTTCAACACCCCTCAGCCGAACTTCTGCAGGCGTCTTGCTAGGACAGACATGGGCAAACCCCTATCCATTGACACGCAACCCGCAAACTTTTGTCAACTTACACATAGTTCGAAAAGAACATGGAGACAGAAGCAGACAATAAGTGCAGTGGCGGTTGCTCATTATTAGGGAAACACTAATTTCACTTTAAAATATACACTACAAGAAACAAATAACACAAACAATCTTGTATTTTTAATTATTCTTTTACGTGTGCAATTATTCCATTATACAAAGGCTTAGAATGTGTCATAACGCCTTTCCAATCGGAACTGTGTCGCGACCCGTCACTGCTGGCAAAGAAAGTATGACTCATGCATGGGAATAATCCACCACGTACACCGAATGTCCGCAATGCCATCTTGTCTGTTATGCGGGAAGGTCAAGAACCACAAGTGGTTCGCGAACCAGTAAATGCCCTTGTATGTGCTAGGAGGTGTTTAAACATCCACTCTACAGCCCGGACTTCGCTCCCAATGATCTCCATCATTTCCTACACCTAAAGAAATGACAGGGAATGACAGAGAGGCGGAGATGTTTGTCACACAATGGTTCAAATCCCTGCCGGCAGACTTCTACGACTCAGGTGTTGAAAAGTTGGTTCCACGGTTTGACAAATGTTTCAATTCCGGTGGCGAATATGTTGAAAAATAGCTGCACACTTGCTGCGTCTGTTGCAATAAACATTTCCTTGAAATTGTGTCTTGTTTCTTTAAACGGCCTCAGGGAAAATTACTTTATGGACGTGCCTCGTATTAATCACCCGAGAGAGATTTTTTTACGAAAAAATGTTTCAAGTAAAAGATTTAAGTCTAGCTTATAAGTGAATGAAATCTGACGGAAGATTTCGTCTGTCGAAGGATTAATTAATGAATAAAATGAACTTTCCTACTGACGGAAGTATTCCCGTTTCACTTACGAACAGAGTTCAAAGTACTAAGATTTTACGCTGCAGGGGTATTTAACATTGTGAATGGTAATATTCCAGATATTCATTGCACAACAGCAAGAAATCCATTTATGAAGTTTAACTAAAGACGTCCAACCATTTAGCGCAGTGGAAGACAGCTTCGTCCAGTGATGATTGTGATCATTTGTACAACCCAAATTAAGTGCGGCTATTTTAAAAATTCATCCCTTAGTCCCGAAGTTAGATAGTTGGCCACCCCATTTATTCTGAACAGGAAAATTTGTCCTGGTGGGTGTCGAAACCAAGTTTTCAGCTTGGTATGGTGAAGGTTTCTAGTATGTACCAAATCCGATTTCAGATTTTAGACCCTCTGACGTCAGAATAGCAAACTGATCCCTGGGTTCCGTTTTCTCCTCGGATAAATTTTCCACTACAGAATATAGGCCTAACATACAAATATATTCAGTGAGATAAGGCCGAAAACTTGTCATTAAAAGTTTTGCTAATTTAAATCTTAAAATAAAATATGGAACTGAGTCAGATGCATCCTTGCCACACTGTAGAAGTGCAAACATCTGTTAAGAGGTTACTAGAGGTATACTGGCTATATCCTAGGGGAGCCAAGAGGTATCGGAGTCCAGCGTAACAAGATTCCGTTCCTGTTTTGGACAAACTTCCCTTTGGTTAAAAATATATATATGAAGGTGAGCCCAAAAATAAGTTTCCCATGGCGACTGTGTACAGAGTTGTGGATGAAAGAGAAATATATAACGAGATATTAAAGGTAAGACGTATCTTTATTTTTCCATATAATTACCACGTACATTTGTCATACCACTTTAGAAGCTTCAAAAAGCCCTCCAGGAGAAAATCAGGGCTCTGTATATGGAAGATGCGTTGAAATTGGAGACGATTCGGAAAAACGGCCTGGCCTTCTCCAATCTGGCGTTCTGTTGTTGGATGACAATGCGAGACCACTTTCGGCGACGGCAACGCAAAACCATATTGTAACTCTTGGTTTGGAGCACCATCCACCAAACAGTCCTGATCTCGCACCCAGTGAGTTCCATCTGTTTCCGGCTTTGAAGAAGACTCTCGGCGGAAGGCGTTTTGGGAGCAATGCTATCGGCACACAAAATGTTCGTCGCTTCTTCCGTATGCAGAGCCCTGATTTTCTTCCTTTTGAAGCTTCTAAAGCGGTATGACAAATGTCTCAATGTACGTAGTGTTTATTTGGAAATATAAAGGTACGTCTTATCTTTAATGTCTCATTATGTCTTTTTTCTTTCATCCACACCTCTCACACCTCTGTACACAGTTACCAGTTACAACTTATTTTCGGACTCCCTCTCGTAATAAGATCTCTTCTGCTTTGTCGCGTTTCTGGTGTAACTAGAGGTGTTCTTCTGCTGTAAAAGATGCCACTTTCTTTTAAATTGCACCCAGAAAATATGTAGACAATGCTTAAGTGGTGCAAGCAATATCTAGATGTAGGCCTACTGAATTAAGAATTAAGAATTAGCCCACAAGCATCCCATAGCGGGCAAGGGCCTCCTGGCATACCAGGGTGGCTGACTCGTTAAATAAGAACGTTTCAGGCTACAGACCATAGGCTACCAATAGCAAACCCTCCCCCCCCCCGTGGGATTTTCTGACACACATATTTTCTTGTTGGTATTGTCGTCTAGTTTAAGATTTTACTTGTTTGACCCTTATCAATTACAGCATTTACCCGGAAACCCCGGAAAACTACTGAAATCCGGAGAAAATAGGTTTTGTTTAAATTTTTTATCGTTCTTTGCCCCTAACATTCCCAGAGACTTTCTGACTCACACATTTTTGTTCGTATTGCCATCTAGTTTAAGGTTTCAGTTGTTTGCTCCTTACAAATTACAACATATCCCCGGAAAACCACGTATATACGGAGAAAATAACTATGTTTTATTTTTTAAATCTTTGTTCTTTGCTCCTAATATTCAAAGGGAATTTCTGACTCATATGTTTGTTTGTTGGCATTACCATCTAGATTAAAATTTCAGTTGTTTGCCCCTTATCAATTACAGCATATCCCCGAAAAATACCGAAAACCACGGAAATCCGGAAAAATTAATTTCGTTTAAATTTTTGAAAATCTTTGTTCTTTGCTCCTGGTATTCAAAGGGAATTGGTGAATCATATGTTTTTGTGTTTGTATTGCCATCTAGATTAAGGTTTCAGTTGTTTGCCCCTTACCAATTACAGCATATCCCCGGAAAACCCGGAAAACCACGTATATACGGAGAAAATGACTATGTTTTCTTCTTAAAACTTTGTTCTTTGCTCCGAATATTCGAAGAGAATTTCTGACTCATATGTTTTTTTATTGGCATTACCATCTAGATTAAGGTTTCAGTTGTTTGCCCCTTATGAAAACTCCGAAAACCACGGATATCCGGAGAAATTGACTTTTTAAACATTTCTTTAAAATCTTTGTTCTTTGCTCCTAATATTCCCAGGGAATTTCTGACTCTTGTGTTTTTTGTTGGTATTGCCATCTAGTTTAAGGTTTCAGTTGTTTGCCCGTTATCAATTGCAGCAAATCCACGTAAACCCTGAAAACCACGGAAATCCGGAGAAAATTACTTTGTTTTAATTTTTTTAAATATTAGTTCTTTGCTCCTAATATTCAAAGGGAATTTGTGACTCATATGCTTTCGTGTTGGTAATGTCTTCTAGATTAAGGTTTCAGTTGTTTTCCCCTTATCAATTACAGCATATCTCCGGAAATCTCCGAAAACCACGAAAATCCGGAGAAAATGAGTTTTTTTTTATTTTCTAAAAATCTTTGTTCTTTGGTACTAATAATCCCAGGGAATTTCTGAATCACATACCCTTTGTTCCTATTGCCATATAGTTTAAGGTTTCAGTTGTTTTCCCCTTACCAATTACAGCATGACAAATAATACTGGAAAAAATCCTGTTGCTGAAGGGATGAAAGCGATTGAAAACCTGGCAGCACACCCTTCATATTCTAATTTGACATCTGTGAATGATAACTTATCTTGCCAAACCTTCCACAGTCACTATCAAACTTTCTTGACTGAAGTTATAGAAGGGACATTGGGTAAAACAGCACAATTTTGGATTGGTAATATCGACAAAGTGTCTTTGATTTTGAGATTTCAGCGAGCAACTAAAGAAAACAACTTTGACTTACACTGGGCATGTTTAGAAGATATGATTCCCATTTTCTTTGCATGTAACCATCACAATTATGGCAGATATCTCGTAGTTCACATACACACCCTTTTGAACCTGCAAAAGACACACCTGAAGCAGAATTACTTCGCAATAACGGTTTCAGTGACTGTAGATCACAAGTTCCGAGTTCTAGAAATTCCGTGGATTTCCGTGGTTTTCCGGGTTTTACGGGGATATGTTGTAATTGATAACGGGCAAACAACTGAAACCTTAATCTAGATGACAATGCCAACAAAAAATATGTAAGTCAGAAATTCCCTGGTTGTATTAGGATCAAAGAACAAAGATTTTTAATGAATTAAAACGAACTCATTTTCTGCGGATTTTCGTGGTTTTCGGAGTTTTCCGGGGATATGCTGTAATTGATGAGGGGAAAACAACTGAAACCTTAATCTAGATGGCAATACCAATATAAAAACATATGAGTCACCAATTCCCTTTGAATACTAGGAGCAAAGAACTAAGATTTAAAAAATTAAAACAATGTAATTTTCTCCGGATTTCAGTGGTTTTCGGAGTTTTCCGGGGATATGCTGTAATTGATAATGGGCAAACAACTGAGACCTTAATCTAGATGGAAATACCAATACAAAAACATATGAGTCACCAATTCCCTTTGAATACTAGGAGCAAAGAAATAAGATTAAAAAAATTAAAACAAAGTAATTTTCTCCGGATTTCCGTGTTTTTCGGAGTTTTCCGGGGATATGCTGTAATTGATAATGGGCAAACAACTGAGACCTTAATCTAGATGGCAATACCATCAAAAAAAACATATGAGTCAGAAATTCCCTTTGAATATTAGAAGCAAATAACAAAGATTAAAAAAATAAAATATTGTCATTTTCTCCGTATATACGTGGTATTCCGGGTTTTCCGGGGATATGTTGTAATTGGAAATAGACAAAAGACTGAAACCTTAAATTAGAAGGCAATACCAACAAAAAATACGTGAGTCAAAGATTCCCTGGGGATATTAAAAGCAAAGAACAAAGACAAATAAAACAAAGTCATTTCTCCGGATTTCCATTGTTTTCCGGGGATATGCTGTAATTGATAAGTGGCAAACAACTGAGAACTTAATCTAGATGGCAATACCAACAAAAAATATGTGATTCAGAAATTCCCTGGGCATATTAGGAGCAAAGAACAAAGAAAAACTCATTTTCTCCGGATTTCCGTAGTTTTCCGGGGTTTCCGGGTAAATGCTGTAATTGATAAGTGGCAAACAACTAAAAACTGAAACTAGATGGCAATACCTACAAAAAAATATGTGAGTCGGAAAATCCCACGGGGGGGGGGGGGGGGAGGATGGGGGGTATACAGTAGCCCACGCTCTACTAGCCTCACCTGAGAACGCTAAAATTTAATATAAGTTAATTGACTCTAGTTTTAGTACTGATTGTCAAGAGTTTTCCACTTCTTTCTGTCTCTGGCACTCCTAGACCACAAGTTCCCCACAACACTCTTAAACTCGTCCTCCCATCGCGAATTCTGCCTTCCAACACTTCTTTTCCCAGTTCTGGGCTCCCACACTGTCATCGCATGTGCCCATCTCTCCGGGTTCATTCTCATGACATGCCCTGCCCACATCCATTTTAATCTGGAAGCAGTAACCATCACATCCTTTATAGATGTCGCTTTCCTAATGTCTTCATTTCTTATTCGATCTTTCAATGTGATTAGCAGCTTCCTCTCCATCTTCCTCTGGCAAATCTGTAGCATGTTTTTATCTTTTTTAGTTAATGTCCATGTTTGGGATCCATAAGTCATAACTGGTAGAATGCAAGTGTCCATCACATCCTTTTTTATCTTCATGCTTAAGGGGATTTGTCTAATAGGATGAATTTTAAGTTCCAAAATTTGTTCCATGCTAAAGAGATTCTTCTTGAAACTTCTTTTTGAATTTTATTGTCAAACGATAATATTTGACCTAAGTATACATATTCTTTTACATATTCTATTGTGTCATCGTTAATTTTGATTGGTTCTTCTGTGTAGTTTGTCATTACTTTGGTTTTTTTGACATTGATACTAAGGCCGACTTCTTTGCTGGATTTGCATAAATTTGTTAGCATAACTTTGGCTTCCTCGTGTGAGTCTGTTATGAGTACAATATCGTCTGCAAATATGAGATTAAAGAGTTTTTCCCATTAATATTTATTCCGTATTCGTCCGGCATTCTGCAGAAAACTTCTTCCAGTAGAGCTATGAATAGTTTTGGAGAGATGGGGTCACCTTGTCTGACTCCCCTCTGCAGTAATATATCCTCTCCTGTTCTGTCTGTTTTTACTTTCGCTCTGTTGTCAAGATATAGCTTACCCAGTAGTCTAATATACTTTGCATGAACTCCTTGTCGATTAAGTGCTTGAAGAATCGATAGCTGTTCTACGGAATCAAATGCTTTAGCAAAATCCACAAATATTATGTATAGTTTCAAGTTAAATTCATTTGCTTTCTCTATTAGTTGGGTCAGCACCTGTAGATGGTCTACTGTTGAAAATCTTCGTCGGAAGCCAGCTTGCTCATTAGTAGAGACCGGATGTTAGGCAAAATGCCTATTCTTAACCGTTATAGATATCATAAAAATTACTTAATAGAAGTTCAAGATACTATTCTTAGAGCTGTTTTTCATAAAGTTAACTCTGCCTATTTTTGCCTATTTCAACTTATAATGCCTATAAATGCCTATTTCCGCTTTTCCGAGGAAAAACAGCATTTTATTGAAAATTTACATAAAAATTTGTGAAATTCATGCAATTTGCATCTCTTGGGTTAATGACATTACACCCACTGTCAGAAGCCTTAATAATTATAAATTATAATAAATTATTAAAAGACATAGGAATGATTCTTAGTGGAGAAAACAGTGTTTCAATTGATATTGATCCACAAATTCTTCCACTCTACAAGTACGCTCCTATAACGTCTGTAGAAGTCGTTTTCGGCACTAAAATGTACTGTCTGATAGGAGGCATAACCTAAGAGTAGAACATTTGAAAAAAGTATCTTGTTATTATGTGTAATCAATGATGTTGGTTAATGATTGGCAAAAGGTGTTTGTAGAGGTAATATTGTGCGTTGAATGTGGTACCGGTACAGTGCTCTAATGAAATGAACAATATTGTTTATATAGTGTTTCGGTTAGATCCATCTATATTATGTGTATCGGGTAGGTCTATGTTATTTTGATTAAATACTCCATGGTTCAAATGTTTTATTTCAATTAGTAACAAGAGACATCCAAAACGAGTTCATATCTTTCGACCTACTGTCTCCTTTTGCATGCAACTGTACATTCTTTAGTATTTATTTTGACAGTTTTAGTGCCTATTTTACCTGCCTATTTTGCAATTTTTAAGTGCCTTTTTGCCTGCCTATTTTGAACTTTTTAAGTGCCTAACGTCCGGCCTCTACTCATTAGGTTGATTGCCTTCTATTATTGCACTTATTCTCTTGGTGAGTATTGTTGAGAAGAGTTTGTATATATTTGCCATAAGACTAATTGGTCGATAATTATTTATGTCTTCTTTAGGTCCTTTTTTATGAAGAAGAATTATTACTTCTTAAATATTTTCTGAATATTTTAGACAGGTCTTCACTGGAAATTCGTAAAATTTACAAGTTTTTTTTTAAAAAGGACATCAATATTAGCCTATGTTTTTAGTTTGACGTTCTGAATGACCTATTATTGAGGTTTCAGAGAATCTGTGAATATTGCTGGATGATGAGAGATGAAAAACTGATTATTGAGACTATCTTTTTCCATGGTTTCGGCATCCGTAATGGATATAGTATAAAAATTCACGTTTTATTTCTTCTTTTTACATATTTTTATTTTTGTGCGAGTTTATTTTATATGAGTTTATTTCACTTTCACCATGGGTAACATGAGCTTCTAAGGGTTTCAATGTCATGATGCTTAAAACCCTCTCTAAGTGATCCATCATGAAGGCTCCATTCCACTCTATAATAGGACCGCCACTCAGGGTAATGTTAATAGAATAATTATATAAGCATAGCGTATTGTGTAAATTAAGCTGTTCTAGAAGTTGACCGTACATAAGATTGGTCTTATGGAAGTAATATAGGCTGGACTAATTCAAGGAAAAAATATGACTTCTTTATTTTATGTTTGCTATTACAATCATTGTGAATTTCAAAAGAACTGTTTCCTGCTCGGTATATTTTATTAAACCCAATTTAATTTCCATCATTTTATCTGTACATTTTAGTTATGTTTGTACAATAAAGCGGATCTTTGACGCTGAGGCGTAAGTTATCGAACAGAAAAGTCTCTCAAAACCCACACTACTTCCCTTAAATCTATCCTAATATTGTCCTTCCACCTACGTCTAGGTCTTCCAGGTGGTCTTTTTCCTTCGGTTCTCCCAATCAATATATTTTTGGTATGTCTTTCCTGCCCTATGCGTGCAACATTCCAGAACATTTCATCCTCCGTGACTTAATTATCCTTACTATATCCTGTGACAATTACAGGTTATGAAGTGACGGTGACGAGTACAGATTATGCAGTTTTCTCAGTCACCATTTTCATCTCCCTTAAGCCCAAATATTTTCCTAAGCACCCTGTTTTCGAACACTCTCAGATTATGTTCTTCCAGTAAGCGGCCATGTCTCACATCCATATAATACAACTGGCAGGATAATTGTCTTATAAATTTTAGGTAGATTTTCGAAGAAAAATCTACCTATTGCAATGGATACCACTTTATGATTTTCGAAAAATTCTTTCATATCTTTACGTTTCATGCTCCCCTAAGTACGAAACCACCGCCCGTTCAAAAAAAAAAAATTGTGATATTTATATATATATATATTTATATATATCTTTACACGATAGCGGCCGTAATTTTGAAGATATTTGAACCAAATTTTATTATGTTATTTCTAGGCCCAATAGTTCGGACAAGTTCGTTAATGGGCAAAATTGGCCCAAGGGGGTGGTCGGGGGAGGGGGTTGAAATTTTGAAAACTTTATATCTCGGCCCCTATGAAGTATAGAGGGAAACTTTGTTTGAATAAATTAGAGTACTCCCTATGGAGTTCACAGTGACACCAACGATTCGGGGTTTCGAGTGAGGGTGGGGGTGGAGGTGGGGGTGGGGGATGAAAATTCGAAACTTTTGAAACCACGTCTTGTGGGGTATCGTTGAAAAGCTCTTGATGAGTACTCTACAAATCAATAAATAGTTTCTTGATAGCTCTCATATGACGCGAGATTTTAATGTTTGAAAATAATAACACTTAAAAGAATTATTATAATATCATAATTTTGTCTTGTTTAGCGGCTTTGCTAATTTTATTCATTGCTGATCTTGCGCACGGCCTCCCAGAATATTATATCCTATTCTTGTTGTCAAAACAAATGATTGTAGGCTCTTCCTCTTTACCGAATTCAGTTCTTATTACTGTAGGTTTACCATGCCAAGGCTAAAGAAGAAGAGTGCTATGCAGCGACAATAAATTAAACCAAAAGCACTTCGAAATCTACCTCCGCCTGTAGGCCTGCCTAAAGGGATTTTTTAATTTTAGATTTCTAGACAGAAGACTTGAAGATAATAGTTTCTGAACTGCATAATAGCAAGCATTTCCTGATTTGAATCCACACTTAACTTCTACCTTAACATTATTTTTATCTGTAACTAGCATGTGCCCGCGGCTTCGCCCGCGATAATTATTTCAAAAATTAAAAATTAAGAGCATAATAGTTAAATCATTATATTTATTAACACCTAAATCACGTGGACTACATACCACGATTAGATAGTGTCGCCTGGTAAAAGCGACCTCAGATTCGAGTTGCTTGGCCCAGAAAACCCTTGTATAGTTTCGTTCAAATCAAACAATGTTTGACCATACAGTATTTAGGCCTATATTGATTATCCCTCTTCTGTGTAGGTTGAAAATTTCATATGTCTACGGGCCTTGACATTCTAAACAAATGAATCGACCAGCGTGGGCTTACAACATTCAAGCGATCGCGATGCTTTTATTTCGACGGTATGACAAAAATAGCCAAAGCCAACTGCAATTGATTTGACATTGAAATGTATTCCTGAAATCTGATGCTTCGACAGCGCTAAAATCACGTTTTCTGCCAGTTTTTCACTCATAACTCGCGAAAGAAAGCTAAAATTAAAAATACGGCTTCGAGGTGCATTCGCCCACCTTTCAGTCCATCTATCTTTAAAATTTCAGATCTCTGCGTTCAGTAGATTTCGATGGGCATCGTGGACAGACAGACAAACAGCATGTGCCCGCGGCTTCCCCGCGATAATTATTTAAAAAATTAAAAACTAAAAATTAAGAGCATAGTTAAATCATTATAATTATTAACACCTAAATCACGTGGACTACATGTCACGATTAGATAGCGTCGCCTGGTAAAAGCGATCTCAGATTCGAGTTCCTTGGCCCAGAATACCCCTGTACAGTGAGCTTCGTCTAAATCGAACGATGTTTGACCATATTTAGGCCTATGTTGAGTATCCCTCTTCCGTGTAGGTTGAAAATTTCATATGTCTACGGGCCTTGATATTCTAAACAAATGAATCGACCAGCGTGGGCTTACAACATTCTAGCGATCGCGATGCTTTTATTACCACGGTATGACAAAAATAGCCAAAGCCAAAGCCAAAGCCAACTGCAATTGATTTAACATTGAAATGTATTACTGCAATCTGATGCTTCGACAGCGCTAAAATCACGGTTTCTGCCAGTTTTTCACTCACAACTCGCGAACGAAAGCTAAAATTAATAATCCGGCTTCGATGCGCATTCGCCGACCTTTCAGCCCATCTATGTTTAAAATTTCAGATCTCTGAGTTCAGTAGATTTCGCTTGGCATCGTGGACAGACAGACAAACACGTCCTTTGATTATTTTAAGATAGCATGTGCCCGCGATAATTATTTCAAAAATTAAAAATGAAGAGCATAACAGTTAAATCATTATATTAACACCTAAATCATGTGGACTACATATCAGGATTAGATAGCCTCACCTGGTAAGAGCGACCTCAGATTCGAGTTCCTTGGCCCAGAAAACCCCTGTATAGTGAGTTTCGTCCAAATCGAACAACGTTTGACCATATTTAGGCTAATATTGATTATCCCTATAATAATAATAATAATAATAAAAATAATAATAATAATAATAATAATAATAATAATAATAATAATAATCGTCTTCGGTGTAGGTTGAAAATTTCATTAAAAACAAATGAATTGACCAGCGTGAGCTACAGTACAACATTCAAGAGATCGCGATGCTTTTATGTCGAAGGTTTGACAAAAATAGCCAAAGCCTAGTGTAATTGATTTGTATTACTGAAAACTCATGCTTCGAAAACGGAATAAATGCACGTTTTCTGCTAGTTTTTCACTCATAACTCACGAACTAAAGCGAAAATTAAAATTCCGGCTTCGAGGTGCACATTCCGACCCTTTAGTCCGCCTATGTATAAAATTTCAGATCTCTGCGTTGAGTAGATTTCGCTGGGCATCGCGGACAGACAGACAGACGGAAGACAGACAGACGGAGGACAGACACTTCCTTTTATTAATATAAGGTTTGTTCGCAAAGCAGTCAGAAACCAGGAACAAATCGTTCGCGCATGCGCTCTTTCTCCACACGCGTTCGCAAAGCGAGAATCCGTGATTCTGATTTCAATCTTCTGTTCGCAAAGCTCTCGCGGACAGTTTCTGTACTATAAGAAAAGTTTGCAGGCTCTAGCATGAATTGTTATCACAGACATGCGCAGTAACCTATTTTCACGCGCCTGACTCCTCCCTCCTATAACATTGCGCCAGATTTATAAACATAGGCTACTTATTGTATGAATAATGGAAGATAATTAAAAGTTTCCCAAAATATAGATTATATTGTCGATGTGTATTGCATTTATAACATGTCAAAGGGAAATATATATTTTATTTGCATATCATATCGATTAAACGCAGAAACTATTGATTCCAAATTCTTGTAACCGTTCGCAAAGTGCAAATCACGGGTAAGTTACAGACTGGACATGCGCAGTACAACAAATTCTCAAGCGGTCACGGATTTGCTTTGCGAACAAACCTATAGATAACATGTGCCCGCGGCTTCCCCCGCGATAATTATTTCAAAACTTAAGTGCATAATAGTTAAATCATTATATTTATTAACACCTAAATCACGTGGAGTGTATTCCACGATTAGGTAGCGTCCCCTGGTAGAAAAAGCGACCTCAGGTTCCAGTTCCTTGGCTCAGGAAACCCCTGTATAGTGAGTTTCGTTCAAATCGAACAATGTTTGACCATAATTAAGCCTATGTTGATATCCTTCTTACGTGTAGGTTGAAAATTTCATATATCTGCGGGCCTTGACACTCTAAAGAAATGAATCGTCCACGATGGACTTACAAAATCAAGCGATCGCGATGCTTTTATTTCCAAGGTAGGCTATGAGGTATGATGACAAAAATAGCCAAAGCCAGCTGTAGGCCTAATTGATTTAACATTTTTGAAATATATTACTGAAACTGATGCTTCGAAATCGCAAAAAATACACGTTTTCTGCCCGTTTTTCACTCATAACTCACGAACGAAAGCGAAAATTAAAATTCCGGCTTCGAGGTGCACATTCTGACCCTTTAGTCCGCCTATGTATAAAATTTCAGATCTCTGCGTTGAGTAGATTTCGCTGGGCATCGCGGACAGACAGACAGACGGAGGACAGACAGACGGAGGACAGACACTTCCTTTTATTAATATAGATATACAATATAAATAATATAAGTACACAATTAGGATACTGATTTAAGCTGCTTACTTCTCCTGCAGGAGTATTAATAAAATTGTATTTAAGTGGAATACAGGGGCCTATGTAGAAAACAAAGCGGGTCCTTTATTATTCCCTATTTTGACGGTGTTATTTTTAAAACATGGTATATGTAATATGCATGTTTTATAATATACCCAATAACATTGTTATGAATTACTAGAACCACTGTCTTAAAGTAATTATTTTATTATTTATTTTAAACTAGCTTAACACCATGCCTGGGAGGAGTGCAAATAAGAATAATAAGAAATTCCGGTTACATAAGATTGTATTGTCTTGACAGAAAATTGTAATTCTCACTCTCATATTACCATTCAACCGTTTCGGGGCTGAAGTAAAAAAGAAATTCAATATCACTTTCATACTTTCCTTCCCAAAAACCTGGGACATAATATACTGCGTGCATAGGACTGAAAATGTTCCATCCCATTTTGTCTTCTTTTAGATGCTTAGGGCCTCTGATAAACATCCCTAGGCCTATTTCTCAACTAATACAAAGCCTAGGCCTACAGCTATGAGTGACGTATCAGTGGATAGGATTTGTTACCGACTTCCGATATAGCATACTCACTGGCACACACTTAAGTTGTTCCTGCAATACGACCGCTTACTCTACATCAAAATGTGAAGTGAGAAAATGATATTTTCCATGTCGAGGGTAGAGAAAATTATGTGACTGCTTTATTTTCGTGGATTTTATTCTTAAAAAATTATTTTCACAAATGTATTAATTACATCGATAGTATCAGAATTTGTTAAAGCCCAGTATTATAATATACAGTCTCCAAAGCCCTATGTAAACACCGTAAACAATACTTTCGTTATGTAAACAATTGACAGCAGAACTTTCTAACTCTGCCTCATTTCACTTTTCCGACTTTCCCCGTGGATTTTCCAAAAAAATTATTTCATACAATCCTTGTCCTGACAATTACGAACACAACAAAACAAAAATCAGCCAAATCGGTTGAGCCGTTCTCAAGTGATGCTCCGTCATACATTTTGGAAATTCATTTTTATTAATATAGATGTGATGTGTTGCAGTCGAAAATGAATTTACCTTAAAAGTTGGTCTAAAGCCTTGTTCTTCAGTTATATTCGCTTCAAAGGATGTCATTTGTAAGCAACTGTTGTAGGCCTATTTTTGTATATTCTGCAAAAAAATGCTTCGATTGAGGTTCTTGGGCAGAAAGCAATGATGCTAGTGGCTCTGGTGGCAGAGTCAATTGTGGTAATTTGACTTCCCGCTTGCACAACATAATCCTGGTGGTTCATGTCGAAACCTCACTGTATTGCAATGTTGACAAACTGTGCTCATGGTTCCGAAATCCACCGTTACATCCGCGGCGTAATCGATTGATGGATCGTATCTGAACGCCAAACGTTCATGACGAATTGTTACATTTGGCCGTCTGTTTTGTCTATGTTCCAAATTATTGTCTACGTTATCTCCAACTGAGCGAGTCGAACTCCACTGTATCCGTTGTTCCGGAGTCATAATTGATCGCGCTTGAGAAAGTCTGATTCGTTTTGCCTCCAAACGCGGTCTATGTTCTTCATTAGTCTCACTGACTCGACTACCATGCATTTCTCTTGCTTTGCGCGCACGCCGACCGATATTAAGACGTCTTATTGGCGGCATTTTTCCAAGACACCAAAATAATCTTTTTAACACACCACTATCAACACAATATTCCTAATGTCGCACTTATATTTCTTTTTACACATTTCAATGGTTTGGTTGCAAGACTCGCACTTCTTTTTTTGTTGTTATGTAAACAAAACTCTCAACCTATGTCACTTCTTTTGTCACACTTCAATTTTTTTATATAAACAATTGACAGCAGAACTATCTAACTTTGTCTAACTTTGCCTCATTTCATCACATTTCCGACTTTCCCCGTGGATTTTCCAAAAATTTTCTTTCATACAAACCTTCTCCTGACAATTACGAACACAACAAAAAAAGATTCAGCCAAATCGGTTCAGCCGTTCTCAAGTGATGCGGCAACAACCCTTTTGAAAATTCATTTTTATTAATATAGATTATTGCTCCCAGATATATCAATTTCTAAACTTGTTCGAACAATTTACCGGCTATTCTAATATTTTGTAGCGCATTATTTTGACGTTTCATGACCACATGCTTAGTTTTTTCTGTATTAATTTCCAATCCAACATTCCTGCGGGCATCAAAAAAACTTTCTGCATTTCTCTCGATTGTGTTTATGTCATCGCCCAGCAGACAAACGTCGTCTGCTAAAATCGGGTGACTGCCATTTAAAAAAAGTTAATTATTAATGTTAGTTATTGATGTTATTAATATTATATAAATTTGTTATTGATATTAACATTTTTAAAAAGTAAACTCATATTATAATTAACTGCGCAAATAATTTCTTACAGCCATAGAACAGTTCAAGAATAGGAATTTTTATTTATGCATTAAATAATTATAAGTATTATAAAAGAACATGGTTTTTGCTATTATCTCTACCGAAGATTCATGAACTTTGCTGATATTTGCCTCATATATTTTCCAGATGGGGCCATTGGAAATACAAACTATAAAATCCAGTGTCGTGTAATAATAATAATAATAATAATAATAATAATAATAATAATAATAATAATAATAATAATAATAATAATAATAATAATAATAATATATTTATTGATCAGAGCAATTACAATAATGCAATAGATCTCGTCATAATATAATACAAAAAAACAAAGAAACAAAAACACTTACATTTTAAAACACTTAGGCTTACATAAATCTTCAAACTAACAATTTAAATATCATCTAGCACAGGTTCTTCAAATTCAGATACAGAGTACATTGGATTAATTAATAACCATCTATGAAGTCTATCTTTAAATGTATTTAATCGTAGGTTTATTATGTGGCTTGGTAGTTTGTTGTATAATCTTATACCTAGAATTTTATATTTTGATGCTTTATGCAGCCTGTAGTAGGGTACATCAAGTTACTAGGGTACATCAAAGATTTCTTCCGCTTTTAAATATTAAGACATATTCAAGCAGCAAGTAGGAATGCAATCCATCTGTTTATATTGTCGCTGTTTTTACCTCCTACCCTAAACAACCGATGTAGCTAAAAGTTAGGCCTACTCATATTTTCTCATGTATGTAATATCAACCCTGATTTATATGAAACTACGAGGTTATTGTTTAGAAACTACATTTTAGAATTGAGTTACCACGGATATTATACAGGGTGTGTCAAAAATACTTTTACAAACTTCGGGCATGGGTTCCTTACGCCAAAAGAAGGAAAAAAGTTCAAATGAACATAGGTCCCATAATCCTTTGTTTTCTCGATAGGAACTGTTCAACACATTGGTACACTCATAACACGTCAACACACAAAACCCATAACAAATGATCGAAATGTCCTCCTCTTGCTTCTAGACATGCATGCACTCGTCGAATCATGGACTGTCGCACCCTTTTAAATACTCCGAGATGGTGTCGAATGGTTTTGCAGGCTTCCATGACACGTCGATGAAAAGTTTCATCAAGGATTATGGGACATATGTTCATATGAACTTTTTCCCTTTTTAATTGTTGTACTACTTTGTCGATGATTGATTTATGCATAGGCTACGAAAATGCAATTACGGTATGCTAGACAGACATTATACCGAAAATGCTAAATTCCACAGTTTAAGATAGAAACTTTCCAACAGAAGTAACTATCGATATTAACCATTAGTTTCGTACCATGTAATTTCAGTTTATTTAGCTATTATTTAGTTAATTATTTATCGTTTTATATGATAATCTATACTTTATACACGTATGAATAAGTTCACCATGGGTTTAATTCAATGATAAAGGAAATCACTCCTCGAATTTCTTGGATCTGTAAGAAAATAAATAACCTCACTATTTAAAAACATAAATACAACTACAATAAAATCACGTAAACTGATTTATCAAAGTGCAAGAAAGCTTTTGTTTAATCAGTCATCATTGCAATTATGATATGCAGAATGTAAGTTATTTTTTAATCGATTTCCGAGTTAAGCTTCAGATCGATTCATGAAGCAGGGCTTACGGAAGAACAAAGGTCTAGTTTGATAAGCATATGTGAAGGAATATGTGGGTAGTGTTATTTGTCAAAGCTACCTGTACTGCAACTTCCAAAGCCGTATATGGACACTGTAAAACAATATTATGTTGTTCATGAGAACTGATTTGCATTTGATGAATTCTTTGTAATATATTACCAAAAAACAGACATTAAATTGGACATTACTTCGGTACCGGTCCAATAGCAATAGTCTTCTTCCCATGGACGTTATAAATGGTATACCATACCAAGTTTCATGAAAATCCGATAAAGCGTATTTGAGTTATCGCGCGTACAGACACACGGACAGACAGACAGACGGACACATTTTCCAGTCCCCCACACAATCTCATAAAGTACCATTCTGGCACTTAATAAAGTCCAAACTAAATGATAAAAGTACTCTTATGTAACAGCTTATATGCCTCTCAGAGAAATGTCATTTTCGAGGTACAAATATATTTTACTCTTCTAGAGTCAGAATCTTACTTCTAGCATTATAGAAATGTTCAAAACACAGTTCTCTGTCCACGCAATAAAGTGAATACCAGAGTGACAATACTAGCTTTTTAAATTCTTGAGAGCCTTTTTTTTCGCAAACATTTTGCCAATTTTATTTATATTTAGGTTAAAACTGTTCGCATTAAAATTATATCTCCTTTAATAACCTTACGTCGATTACAGAAGTCAACGTTTTTCGAAGCTGTGGACTCTATAAGATGGTCATCATCAGAGCCCGGTTTCTAACGACATGTCATCTTTTTATTGATGCTGCATATACATTGCCAACTTGCAGATAAATCCTAATCATGGCCTCTAGAATATAGAAATGCATTTTTATTAGGTCATATTTTGTCATTTTATGCAATTTTATATTTTTAGGGCATTATTTTGTAATTTTCGTGTCATTTGCTTCCTTATTTAGTCATTTTCATGTATTTACATTGAGTGTATTAACTTTTTTCGTCGCTAGCGGTGCTGTCTTTGAAGTGTTGTTTGTTTAATGCAAGAAGGAAAATCTCGGTGTTGAAGTGTCATGTCTCAGTCGGAAATGAGAATCAAAGAAACGCCAAAATTTTGTATTATATTACTATTGTTATTAGATTGCCTTGGCACCTGCTTGGATCTGATAGTGGAAACTACGGTTTACCTCAATAAACAATAATATAATCCGGCAGACCACAGAAGGAAATGCCGAAGTTTGACTCGCCAATGCCTCAGTGCCAGTATAAATTTCCGTGAGAAAAGAACATTCACAACATTACAGTTATTTACAGTTTTTACAATTATGTACATATTAGTCTATAACATTGTGTGTACAATATTAAATTTTTTATAAACAAAATATCAGTTTTTAGGCCATTTTTGATAATAATTTTCTTTAAAATTTAGGGTAATTTTTCAAACAATTTTTGATCATCAGAATCCGGGCCCTGGTCATCATCATGAACGAGAGACGGCAAGTTTTATTTTGGTGGCAGTGAATGCCGACTTTTTATGAAACGGTCGCTATAGGTTGTTGACATAAAACTCGGCATTTCTTTTCATTATAGTAGAATGTTTCATTACATACCCAGGCGGCTTCACAGGAATAAACCATTAAGTCGGCATTTCGTGTTTCTTTATGTTAATTTATTGATCTGAAGAAGTCGTTCTTGGTTTCCACTCTTCGCTTTCCAAAACAAAAGCAACGTTGCAATATTCTCTCATTGTTTCGCTGATCTCAGTTCTTCCCTAGCTTTAATCAATTCACACGTGTTATTGTTTACTGTAATTAGATCTTTCAACCCCGCGTTTCGCTCCACGCGGAGTAGACGAGCAGCTGTCACAGCCGTCATAGGACATTCTTAGATTTTGATTGGCTGAGTAACCAGCTGATTGGTGCGGTAAAAATAAAGCTGTGGTTGAGCTGTCGGCAAACTTTTCCTCCTAACAAAAGGAAGCCGCCTGGGTATGCAAATATCTACATTAACATCTGCCAGCCGATCTTTATTTAGCCCACTTCTCAAATGCTGTTCAATACGAGATGAATGTAAATTAAATCTCTATTTAATTTCAATAATTCGGAGTTATTTTCAAGAGTTATAATGTATTGCATTATTACAATTTTAATGTTTATTGTTTTTATTATTTATTTATGTTTATAAATTAATTTTGTGTTATTGGTAGCCATCATTATTTTAAATACACCTACGGTTCTTGTATGATCCATAATATATTCCTCGTCCAATGTTTTTTGTTTAATTTTTTGTATATTGGGAAAACATCAGGTTAGATAATTAACCTGTAACATTATTTATTTCAGAAATATAACAAGTACTACCGTAAAGTATGCGACCTATCGTATTTTGGCTGCGATGTATACGTCATCATATTTTCAATACTTGGAATCGTAAGTACATGTGTCTACTTAAATTTTACTTATATAATTCTAAGCTGGTTCATGATGACTCAGGTAATTAATTGTGTGTTTCCTTTTAACTCTGTTTCGAACCCATTTACCTCCTCGAATTTGTCTGAGAAAGGTCTAGACCGGGTTTATCAGCCTCGAGCAGAAAACCGAGGAACTTCATGGTATCGGTCAGTACTGTCGTGAGAATACGATGAAATTAAAAGACAGAGGTAAAGGCACTTCGGTCTGAGGATCGACCTTCATGGAATGTAATGCCTTAGGGCTTGGTTACAAATTTATAGTGTGCTTGCCACTGATTTGAAATTCACATAACTTCCCCTGCCCAAATAAAAGTTAGCAGTATTCACATATCCTTTTACAGAATCGCAAGACAGAATTTTACGCTAATTATCCTATAAATACCTCTTCTTTCAATGATGCGACTAAAAGCGCAGGCTATATAACAAACTTAAAAAAAAGAACAAGTGACTGCAGACGTTTATTGAACTTTCCGCCGTAAAGAATAATTTCCGAAATTTATCAAATATTTCCCTCAGATACTTCTTTACTCTATACCTGGCCAACAATACATCTTTCTCACTTCACATTCTTATATAGAATAAGAGGCCGTGAAAGAGCGCGTATTCAGTTGTTCATCACGCAAGACAAACTTTCTACAAACAGTGGGTGAACAGTGGGTGGCTTGTAACTACCCTCAGATAATTTTTTCGAAAAAAAGTTTAAAATAAAAGTTTTAGCTCTCAGTAAAAGGAACACATGTGCAAATTTTAAAGAAAATCGTTAGAGCCGTTTTCGAGAAAATCGCGAAAAACGAAAATTTCTTCATGTAAAGTCCCCTTAAAAATAAGATAAACTTGTCGCCAATCTTCGTGTCACATCTTCAAAAGGTACCTGACCCAAATACAAAATTTTGTTTTCATACGATTTTCTGTTCTGGAGATAGGCTGTTCACATACATCCACACAGACACACACACATATACTGAGTTTACAACTTCCGGGCTGTGTGGCCGTGGTCTATGAGTGTCTAGTGCTGACGTTTCGCCGCGAGCTGCGTCGGGCATCTTCAGAGCGATGTGTCTAGCTGGATGGTCGGCTGTCAACTGCTGGCGCTTGCTCTGTCCCGCTGATATTTATACTTTCTCCTCGCGCTCCGATTGGTCGCCGCTTAAGCACAGACACACACATATGTTTCCGAAAATAGTATTTTTGAATTCAGGGAACCTAAAAACGTGTATTTATGCTAAAAACTCAACTTCGAATTTGGGGTTCAAACACACAACTTATAGTACTTATGATACGGGCAGAGGAAACAAAAAAGTCTAGTGTAATATAAATGGCTTCGGGCCTTGTGGGGTGGAAATAGAAAGAATGGGTAATTTATTTAACGTAATCTAACCTAAAAACAAAGGCTTGTCTACTATTACAACATAAGTTAATAGAGAAAAATGTATACGTTACACAAAAGTTAATGCAACTAGACTAGAGCCACTGCAGCATTTTCAGTGACTCTTTAACTCTTTCTTTCGATTTGGACAAATAATATATGAGAATGAGTCTGAATTCAGCCCATCACAAATTTGATTCACTCATCCTTTATCGAAATTTGCTTTATCACTCATAAAAGTGACTAAGACACCTGTTTTCTTTAGATTCTAATCAGGACGGAGAATCTCTATGCTTATGCATACATCACTATAGTCGCGTTACTCTAAGATTTAGTATAGAAATAAAGTGAATTGCTCTCAGGCTGTCATATGTTGAGGAATAGTATTTTGCGGGAAATGAATTCCAATAGTTCAGAAACGTTGGTATTTAATTGTAATCACCTGCTGAAACATTATACAGATATAACCCTGACACCATGAATGATAAACATCTACTCTTATACAATTCAACGGCCTTAAATTGCGTGCACACTCGCTCCCTCACTTCGTCAGACATCGGGTATACTCGGCGTTATTCGTCTATCGCAGTCTAAACTTTCATGAAGAGTACAAAATTAGGAAAACCGTTTCTTTATTATATAAGGCCCGAATGAAATGATCACAGTGAACAAATATTATAATTTTACTTTTACTTACAATTTTCATAGCTCTGAACCACAAACATTTTTAATAAAGTGCCAGTGTAAATTTCTTCAAAATCCTGGAGTTAATTAATAATGGCGAGCGAAGCCGCGGGCACCACCTATAATATATTGATAGTTTAATCCTGGAAGTATCGCGGACAATAAAAATCCAAACAAACTACTCCTTCCCTTGAAAAATTACATAATTTCTGAAAATTACACTGAATTTATCAAATAAAATTCACATCATATTCATCTGTCAAGAAACAGTTCAGAAACGAAACGAAACGTATTATCTACCGCCGTCTCGAGAATTACACACGAGTAATACAGTCTAGAAGGCAGTGGTATTATCAGCTTTGGAACTGGATAATCGAATCTGAGATCGTTTTCCCAGGCGGCGCTTTCTAATCGTGGAATGTATACTAAAGTCGGAATTTTAGCTGTTTTATTAATTATTAATGGTTTAGTTTACGAATGATTCGCGTGCAAGTGTTAATAAATATAATGCTTTAATAATCATTATACTCTTAATTTTTAATTTTTCAATAAATTATCGTGGGCGAAGCCGCGGGCACCTGCTAGTTATATTACATAACAATCGTGATTTAGAATCAAATACGCTATGATAAATTCTCTCAACAGGGGTATTCTTTAAAATTTTACAAGTCCTGAAGAAACTGGCTACATTCTCTCTGAATAAATTATTAAAATATCCCCAAAGACCAGCACGAACGAAACTCTAAATCCATAAATCTTAAACACCCATTTTCATTTAATGCAACAATGCATCATTAGAAAAGCTAATCTAGAACCCAAATGATAATTTTGATAGAAAGTATAATTTAGAAGAGTATTGAAATAAGTAAATTCAGAACATTATTCGTTCCGCTAAGTAAGGAGACGCTCCCACGAGTAATTTCTTCTTGTTTTCACTGCGGAAAGGACTGCGATTATAGTCCAGTTAATCTTTGCATAGCCAGGCAGCTTCCTTTTGTTACGAAGAAAAGTTTGCCGACAGCTCAACCCATGCACTTTATTTTTACCGCACCACTCAGGTAGTTACCTCAGCCAATCAAAATCGAAGAGTGTTCTGTGACGGTTGTGACAGCTACTCGTCTACTCCGCATGGAGCGAACCGCGGGGTAGCAAGATCTAGTTGAAGTAAACAATAACACGTGTGATTTGATTAAATCAAGGGAAAAAATGAGGTCAGTGATAACAATGAGAGAATGTTGCAACGTTGCTTGTATTTTGGAAAGCGGGAACCAAGACCGAGTTGGTCAGATCAATTAACATAAAGAAACACTGACTTAATGGTTTATTCCTTTGAAGCCGCAGGGTATGTAATAAAAAAAACTGTACTATACCTGAGCGAAGAAGCAACGGTTGCGATTGCCTAAAATCATGCGCAACGGGAACATGCAAGCCACCAGCGGAGAAAACAAAACCCCATTACAAGTTTTAAATAGCTGCATATAAATTTACACTTTTTTGTACATTTTAGTACAGTGGTCTCCAACTCGCTGTATTTTGTGCGCGTGCAAACAGGCTTGCACCGTGCGACCCCTGTGCACCACGTTACGTCAGTCTGAGACGGGATTCCGTTGACAGGGTAGGTCGTTTCTTTCGCCAACTTCCAAGCATTATGAAATTTATTTATATTATGTCGGGTGTAGAACGTAATCCAATATGTAGGCCATCGACCCCTATAGTTATGGTAATATATACCAATATAGAAGTGTGAGGGACGTTTCCCTGAACTGCATAGACTTGCTGCTAGTATTTTTTCTATGTGCGGATCTACGTACATATGCGAACAGTTTTTTTCACAAAACCCGCAGCAGAAGTCAACTGTCAGATGAAAACGTAAAATGTTTACTTAGACTGGCCGCTGCCCAAACATTGATTTCAGATGTTGGAAAACTAGTGTATCAAAAGAGACAACAAAAATCAAGAAAACTAGCTTCTACTATTGAGTGATTTTGTACTGTGAAATGCTTTATTTGAGCTGTTCTATAAAACTGCTGTATTATATGGAGATTATAGCTTATCTGAATTTTATTTGAAATATATCTTTAGTATTAATATTTGTGTTCAATAATATAAATGTGGAAGTGTGTCATTTAAAAGAATGAGTCTACATATTGTTTTCAATTCACAGAACTTGTCGCATTACAATTTAATTATTATAAAATTGAATAAAAACAGGGGTTTTCAACTATGTTCAAAACGATAGAATTAATTTGTGTGTATTATTTTGCATTGTTACAAACATCAAGACTTCACGAGTGTTCTTTATAGAAAACATAAGTAAACAATAATGAAATAATAATATAATAACACATTTATACAACAATCATCTGTTGATATTCCAATATAATTTGTGAATTTCAAAAACCTAATGAGCAGGGCCCGGATTCTGATGACCTAAAATTGTTTGAAAAATGACCTATAAAATGACCTTAAATTTTAAAGAAAATGACTTAATAATCATAAAAAAGACCTAAAAACTGGCATTTTCTTCATAATAAATTATTATTCTACACACGAAGTAATAGACTAATTTGTACATAATTGTAAAAACTGTAAATAACTGTAATGTTGTAAATGTTCTTTTCTCACGGAAATTTTTACTGGCACTGAGGCACTGGCGAGTCAAAATTCGGCATTTCCTTTTGTGGTCTGCCGGATTATATTGTTGTTTATTAAAGGTAAACAGTAGTTTGCACTCTCAAATCCAAGCAGGTGGCAGACTCTGGTGCCAAGTTAATCTAATAACAATAGTAATATAATAAAACATTTTGGCATTTCTTTGATTCTCACTTCGGACTGAGACATGTCAACACTTTAACGCCGAATTTTTCATTCTTGCATTAAACAAACAACACTTCAAAGTCAGCACCGCTAGCGACGAAAAAAAAAATTAATACACTCAATTTAAATACATGAAAATGACCAAATAAGGAAGAAAATGACACGAAAATGACAAAATAATGACCTAAAATTGAAATAAATGCTCTAAAAATTTAAAATGGCATAAAATGACAAAAAATGACCTAATGAAAATGCATTTCTGCAATCTAGAGGCCATCATTAGGATTTATCTACAAGTTGGCAATGTCTATGCAGCATCAATAAAAAGATGACATGTCATTAGAATCCGGGCCCTGCTAATGAGCATGCAGCCACTGCACTCAAGAGAGGCAGTATACCACGCGGTGCGTGCATACTAAATGATTCTACTGTGCAATGGGTAAGCTCGCACATACTGCTTTACTCATTGTGCAACGAGTTGGTGGCCGCTGTTTTAGTACATATAATTTAGTATATATACGAGGCGCGTCCATAAAGTAAGTTTCCCTGGGGCCGTTTACAGAAACAAAACACAATTTCGTGGACATATATATTCCAACAGATGCAGCAAGTATTCAGGGATTATTCAACATATTCGCCACTGGAATTGAAACATTTGTCATACCGTGGAACCAATTTTTGAATACCTGTGTCGTAGAAATCTACCGCTAGGGATTTGAACCACTGTGTGACAAACATCTCCTCTCTGTCATTCCCTGTCATTTCTTGAGGTGTAGGAAAAGATGGAATTCATGGGAGCGAGGTGCTGCAATTCTTCAACGACACTTTTAATGAAAAACAACAATTTAACATCCAGCACAACAGCAGCGTATACACTGCAGAAATCGTAGCAATCCGTCAGGCGATCATGAGCATTAGAAACATGGAAGGTGCTAATATAATTATTTTCTCCGAGATTCACAAAGCGCTCTGGAATCAATAACTATAAATACTATACACACTAAGTTCTCATGGCTTGAAATCAGCATTAAACAATTGATCAAAGGAATCCTTGCTAATAACTCCCTCCGATTTGTTTGGATACCAGGTCATCATAATATTATAGGCAATGAAATTGCTGACCAATTAGCAAAACAGGCTACTGAACTCCATGCTCAGGAAAGATATCCACTAAATATGCAAGATTACATCTCATATCATCTACGCATACATAGGCCTACCCCTCCGAAGCAAGATAAACCCTGGTTCCTAAAAGTTCCTGCTTCTGGTTCCGAAATCTCCATCTTACATATAAAGTGAAATTCAAAACGGCTATCACACCCTACTATCTACATAGGACCAAAGGAAGGATTCTCCACAATGCCACTGTGGTCAGCTAGGCACCATTGAACACATACTTTTTTCCTGTCCAGAAGTTAATACTAGAACTCATGACTTTTATAACGAACTACGTACAGCATATGGGTACAGCCCTTGGAACTTAACAGCATATACTCAGGACAAACCACACAAAGCAGCAAGCGCATTATCAAGATTCTTAAATAAGTGCAAAATGAAACTCTGAAATTTGGATAATGCATACAAAGCTATAAATTTTTACTTAATAACATCAACTACATGCACGGACGTCAAAACCCCAGGTGGGACGTCTATAAATAAACAGGAAGTGAAGTGAAGTGAATCTGAGATCGTTTTCCCAGGCGGCGCTTTCTAATCGTGGAATGTACTCAAAAGCCGGAATTTTTGCTGTTTTATTAATTATTAATGGTTTAGTTTATGAATGATTCGCGTGCAAGTGTTAATAAATATAAGCTGCTGGCACCTGCTAGTCTGTTTACAAATTGCGTAATATATTTCAAGGAACAGTACCGGTACTTACCATAAACATTTATTATCAGTACCGGCATGCATCACTAGGAACTGTAACAATAATAGACTATAATTATGTATTATGCAAGATATCTTCAATATCTCATAAATAATACATACACAATCTAGTATAATCCTCTGAACTGTTAGGACGTGTTTTCTCCACACTCAGTTCAATGACAAATGAAGTCGGGTCGAATGCAGCAACGTTAAACTGTATGAGATGTAAAATGATGCATGAAACCCTTCTGATGTATCTGCTTTGTTTTATACTGGAGGCAGAGAGAATAGGCGGTTTTCTGGTTGTGTAACGGGTTTCCCACTCCACTGTTTTCCTAAGGGTTCAAGATTCGTGTACCTGAACCTCAGCACCGTTCTGTACGAATGTCAGTAATTGTCAAGTATTATCACAGTTTCCTTCGTGTACAGTGGTATTTATCAGAGGTGACAGTCCAAGCATGGATGTGCACGTAGATGCAGACAAGTCCATTGCGTGGAGGGGTGTACGGGATAGTTGTGTCATTGTTTTTGCATTTTGGTAAGACTATATAATGTAGTTAAGAAACAAGAGACCTTGTTAGAATCACTTCTCTTCTTGATAGTGCCAGACTATTTTCCCTGCTACCTAACATTTGGTCACTCAAGGGACTAGATCCCTCACAATGCCCTTTTGTAAGCCCATGGGTTTAATTTCAAGATGTTGATTAGTCAAGTATAGCATTTTATTTTATCATACCAAAAATAAAACTAGTAGCTTTGTAACTTCACCACCTACGAAAGAGAAACTAATCTAATTTTGGTTTCTGCATTTATCTCAAAATATATATACACACATACATACTATAACAAAAGATAGAGGGATTGATATTAAAATGACACTCCTGTGCTGAAAAAAAGGCCAAAATCGCAGATTCAAGAAATTCAAGCTGCTACCATGATAACTAATGCAAAAAAAAGTTAAAAATACCATTGTTAAAAAAACAGTGTATAATGTGAAAGTAAAAAATTATTTTGTGTTCATACACTTTGCTTACAAAAACAATAAAATGCCAAGAATCAAGTGGCCGAGTTGACAGCTTCTTGGACTTGTATGTTGGAGATTGTGGGTTCAAATCTTGCTGCCGGTCAATTAAACTTGGGTTCTTTTTTTATTGTTTCGCTGGTTGCCAAAGCAATCACCAAATTGGATATTTATTTACCATTAATCATCGTTGCTTTTTCATTCTATATCATAAAAATATTTCACAGTTGATCGAAATTTCCGGTTTGAGACCGATAGTAGTACGAAGAGGATGATGCAGAGAAGAAAGTCATTTATGAGTCTACCATCCCATCCCATACCATTGCAATTAGGGAATTGGTGTCTGTTTTAGGAAACCATTTATCTGGTGGTACCGGTACTTATAATCTTATTTTATTCACAGAACTTTTTCATATTTTATTGGTGATCTCATAATTTTATTTCCATCTGATAACAAATGTTGCACCACTCATATTCCAGCATGCCAGTTAGGAATAAAGCAAAGTGATTTTTCTTGCAGGTGATTTCCGTGGCAGATATAGTTCGGATTATTGAGTGGGGGCCCACACTGTGTGAAACACTTTGGAATTCTAAATGCAAGAGAGGATGCTCATCAGTCTGTAAGTACTAAGCATGAGCGTAAGCGTTAATTCATATTTAATTTACCTTACAAATTTACAGGTTATCCCCTGGATAAATCAATATATCCCACACTTGCTGCCACATTCATTACGCCACCATGTCTCCCTTGAAATACTTATTTTGTTTTGGATGATCACCCTAAAATGTTTGCTAAAATTAGGTCATTTAGGCTGTTGATTTTTAACTAATGAAACTCAATAATATTATGCTGAGGTTTTTATCTGTAATGAGCTCCTGAAAACAGATATTTTAAAGAGCTAAAATTCTACTAAATTAGTTACTACAGTATGCTAGAAGCCTATAAAATAATTCATCAAGACAAGAGTATGTTGGTTATGAAACAAGGGCATAAACAGCATAGGACAGTTGCATATCACTGCTTTTGTTCACCATAACTAAATATTAAAGTTAAAGCATCTTCCGGGCTGTGGGCCGTGGTCCAAAGGCCAAATTACAAGTCTCGCCAGACGTTTCGCTCCCGCTGTGGGGAACTTCTTCAGTGGCTGCTATCTTGACGCTGACTGGACTGCTTGGAGAAACGGAGCTGCTTATATACTCGCGGTGGGCAGCCACTGAAGAAGTTCCCCACAGCGGGAGCGAAACGTCTGGCGAGACTTGTAATTTTGCCTTTGGACCACGGCCCACAGCCCGGAAGATGCTTCAACTCCAAGATTCCGGCCGTGAAAGCCTCAGATTAACTAAATATTAAAGGTTTGAGTTTTACATTCATCAAACAAATGAGTAGGCTGACCTCAGCAATCAGCTGTTCCTGTCCTTTGTGATAAATGGTAGGTGATGATGTGTGGGGGAACTCAAAGCTTTCTCTTGGCGTTTTACCTTAAAGTAACGCAGTTTAAAACTAATAAATTTAGCTCAAATTAATATAATATTAACATTAACATTAACATAAAAAATTTGATCTTAAATGCAGGTTGTTCATTATGCAGTTTGAATTGTTCTTTTTAAAAATATTTTTTATGATTTTTTTTTTATTTAGCCGGCCATAGGTCAGTTTTCCTGAACATTTTTGTCTTGTACCATTTGTTTGCCTTGTTTTCTGTATCACACACAAAAACCCATGCCTATGATGGGACTCGAACCTGCTTTCAAGGCTTGAAAATTGTTCCATGTTCACATTAATCAAAACAACAACAAAGCTATAATGAAATTCTGTATCTTCATGGATATCATTATGACACTGGTACGACACATGTAATAAGGGTATTATAGTATAGTAAAAAGTAAAGTGTTCCTGATACAGGCTCTGGAGGCCCTAAGGGTTCCAGGAGGTTGAGGCTCCCAGATTTTAGACATTCGACATATGAAGGTGATAAGGTTGTCAGCCTTATGCACCGGCCACCCAGGATTGTTCCTGGTACTCATTTTTATTAGAGTTGATCCCAGAGTCATAGTGCCACCAGAAGGATTAGGCCAATTGAAAAAACCCAATGACTTCATCAGGAATTGAACCCCAACCATTTAGTTAGTAGCACAGTGCCTCAACCACTACACTACGGCATACCCTCTATTATAATATGGTGGAACAAGAATAAAATATTATTGTCATGTACTTATTCTTTAAATTTTAATCGCTAATCCATTTTTACACCACCTTGGAGATTACAAGCACTGGAAGCAGGGCCGTAGCTAGGCGGTGGCTAGGTGGGCGACCGCCAAGGGCGCAGGGTCGAAGGGCGCAAAATTAACCATGAAAAATCCCGCTTTTTAAGGCTGGTGCAATTTATCAAGCAATATAAATTCCACGTTAGTGGAAGAAATCTTTCAGGTTATTAAAAATGAATGCACGTGAACTATCTATACCTATAGTATTATGCCGATTGTCTACAAGCAAAAAGCAGTCATGCAACGTCCTTTAATTAACACGATTCATATTGACAGAGTAAAACATAAATCATGAACAGTATGGAAAGATATAACGACAATGAAAATTAATATGTACGTTGTTATTGTGATGAAAGTGGTTCAACTCAATCCCTTTCCAGCTGATTGTCGTCCTCAGTGCTACTACTGTCAGCAGGATTGATTACAAAGCGATCAACAATGGCATCGCTCATACTGTTACATGCTACATGCAAAAATGACTGACCAACTATATTATTACAACAGAAAAAGTCGAATGTGCAGATCTCAATTACTTTTGTTATTACTATTTTATTATAAACTAGCATGTGCCCGCGGCTTCGCCCGCGATAATTATTTCAAAAATTAAAAATTAAGAGCATAATAGTTAAATCATTATATTTATTAACACCTAAATCACGTGGACTACATACCACGATTAGATAGCGTCGAATGGTAAAAGCGACCTCAGATTCGAGTTCCTTGGCCCAGAAAACCCCTGTACAGTGAGTTTCGTCCAAATCGAACAATGTTTGACCATATTTAGGCCTATATTGATTATCCCTCTTCCGTGTAGGTTGAAAATTTCATATGTCTTCGGGCCTTGATATTCTAAACAAATGAATCGTCCAGGATGGACTTACAAAATCAAGCGATCGCCCGCGATAATTATTTCAAGAATTAAAAATTAAGAGCATAATAGTTAAATCATTATTTTATTAACACCTAAATCACGTGAATTACATACCACGATTAGATATCGTTGCCTGGTAAAAGCTATCTCAGATTCGAGTTCCTTGGCCCAGAAAATCCCTGTATAGTGAGTTTCGTCCAAATCGAACGATGCTTAACCATATTTAGGTCTATGTTGATTACCCCTCTTCCGTGTAGGTTGAAAATTTCATATGTCTACGGGCCTTGACATTCTAAACAAATGAATCGACCAGCGTGGGCTTACAACATTCAAGCGATCGCGATGCTTTTATTTCCACGGTATGACAAAAATAGCCAAAGCCAACTGCAATTGATTTGACATTGAAATGTATTACTGAAATCTGATGCTTCGACAGCGCTAAAATCACGTTTTCTGCCAGTTTTTCACTCATAACTCGCGAACGAAAGCTAAAATTAAAAATTCGGCTTCGAGGTGCATTCGCCCACCTTTCAGTCCATCTATCTTTAAATTTTCAGATCTTTGCGTTCAGTAGATTTCGATGGGCATCGTGGACAGACATACAAACAGCATGTGCCCGCATGTGCCCGCGGCTTCCCCCGCGATAATTATTTCAAATTATAATTATTAACACCTAAATCACGTGGAGTGCATTCCACGATTAGGTAGCGTCCCCTGGTAAAAGCGACCTCAGATTCGAGTTCCTTGGCCCAGAAAACCCCTGTATAGTGAGTTTCGTTCAAATCGAACAATGTTTGACCATATTTAGGGTTGATTATCCTTCTTCCGTGTAGGTTGAAAATGTCATATGTCTGTGGGCCTTGACACACTAAACAAATGAATCGTCTAGGATGGACTAACAAAATCAAGCGATCGCGATATGAAAGAATTTTCAAGGTAGGCTATGAGGTATGTTGACAAAAATAGCCAAAGCCATCTGTAAGTGATTTGATATTGAAATTCATTACTGAAACTGATGCTTCTAAAACGCAAAAAAATGCACGTTTTCTGCCAGTTTTTCACTCATAACTCACGAACGGAGGCGAAAATTAAAATTCCGGCTTCGAGGTGCACATTCCGACCCTTTAGTCCGCCTACTTATAAAATTTCAGATCTCTGTGTTGAGTAGATTTCGCTGGGCATCGCGGACAGACAGACGGAGGACAGACAGACGGAGGACAGACACTTCCTTTTATTAATATAGATTAAGTGTGAACTAAAATTTCTTATTTTAAAAATGTTTAGTTTTTTAAATCACACAATGTATTAATGTACATTAAAATTAATTTCTGTAACTTTACATTGAATAATGTGTTGTGATCCGCGGCCGATGCACGCTCTGCCAGCTGGCAGTAGGCTACACATGCTGTTTGGTTTGATCAAGTTCCCTTCTAAGGCCGGCGCTGATATTATAGTCGCTGCTGTTATTTTTAATTATATTATACTGTATTATTATTAGGGCCCGGATTCTGATGACCTAAAATTGTTTGAAAAATTACCTATAAAATGACCCCAAAATTTAAAGAAAATGACTTAATAATTATAAAAAATGACCTAAAAACTGATATTTTATTTATAAAAAGTTATTATTGTACACACAAAATTATAGAATAATTTGTACATAATTGTTAAAACCTTAAATTCAGAGAGGGTGTTGTAGGTCTAAAAAAACTTTGATTTTTGCTGTGAATATTCTTTCCTTACGGAAATTTATACTGGCACTGAGGCACTGGCGAGTCAAACTTCAAGCATTTCCTTTTGCGGTCTGCCGGATTATATTGTTTATTGAGGGTAAACAGTAGTTTGCACTCTCAAATACAAGCAGGTGGCAGACTCTGGTGCCAAGTCAATCTAATAATACAACATTTTGGCGTTCCTTTGATTCTCGTTTCCGACTGAGACATGACAACACTTCAACATAGAGTGTGTCCTTCTTGCATTAAACAAACACTTCAAAGACAGCACCGCTGGGGACGAAATAAATGCCCAAAAATATAAATTTGCATACAATGTAAAAAAAAATCCCTTTAGGCAAGCCTATAGGCTGTGGTAGAATTCAAAGCGCTTTTGGTTTAATTTACTGTCGCTGCGTAGCACTCTTCTTCTTTAGCCTTGGCATGACAAACCCGCAATAATAATTGCTAGGGATGGGTCCTCGATACTTTCGATACCTCGATACCCTCGATACTTGCATGGTATCGGCATCGAGCGATGGTTCAGAAAACTCGCTCGATACTTTTGTAATTCTGCAATTTAAGGAAATGCGTATCTCTTTCTGCTTTTAGTAGTCTATTAAATATAGTAAATACTTCTGTTTCTCCTTTAAATGGAGAAAACCACTCTGTGACTTTTGTCTGGTCATAAATAAAGACTTTCCGACTTTAAAAATCAAACAGAAGAGATTCTTAATTGTTTTGTTTCCTGTGAAACCTTTCAATAACAACCAACAAGCAAGCTGACTGTCCAAACCCTGCTCCCTTGCAGAGATTAAGTTACTGCTTATTCTGCAAACCTTAAAACAGTTTGTTCATTGTACTGCTCTGTGATCTGAGTAGAACGTCACATGATTATTTTATCCATTCATAAGCAATCTGTTTCGGTATGCTTTTAAAACAAGTCAGCATACCGGCTTTCAGTTGATATCTCTACGTGACAGAAGAATAATGTGTGTATTGCGTACGATAACATGTATATTTTTTCCAGTCAATATGAGTGAAGTGTGGAACTATTTTCAAATAGACCCTCATTGTGATAATCGCGCCATTTGCCGCATTTGTAAAAAACGTTTATCTCATGGTGGAAAATCTCACAACACTAGTAACCTTAAAAAACATGTTACATCAGTGCATAAAGTTGCCTTTTCAAAACCTCTTAATAAAAAATTATGCGGAAGTGGAAATTTAACTCCTGAAGTAGTGAAAGGACGAGTTTTTCGCAGTCCTAGTGCTCTCAATTCTGCTAATGACCGATTGGTGGACCTTGCTAACCAACAGGAATGTACTGCATCCAAAAATGATGAGGTAGGATTTTTAATTTTTTATTCCAAAATTACATATATGTGGGAATAGTAATGTAGTACTGACGTACTCGTAAGAATCGATCATTCAAGAACATTTTTATTTATTTTATTTTAAATGTCACAGACGTCAAAGCCCGAGAAATTGCCAGGAATGTGGTACCTGTATAGTAACATTATGCAAGAAAATAATATGTCAAATTCACTGCCAGTAAACAGTTCCCAGGAAGAAATCACTGCATATCTCAAAGACGATTTGTTACCTCCTCTTTCTAGTTCATTAGATTACTGGAAAACAAACACAAGATTTCAGAAACTAAAGAAGTTAGCTGTGAAATACCTGTCCATACCACCAGCAACAGTTTTCTCTGAAAGACTGTTTAGCACAGCAGGACTCAAATGTGACAGAAAAAGAAGTAGACTTGACCCCGAAAAAGTGAGAATGCTAGTATTTTTGAACAAAAACTTGTAAGTGGACTGTTTCAAAAACAAAATTTACTTTTAATGTAGAGTTTAAAAATAATTATAGGCTACTGATGATATTAAATTTTGTCTCATTAAATATGCACACTTAATTCATTTAGTTGGTATTACACAGTTCTCTCAACTTTTTATTTGTAATGTACCTATTTATTGAAACTGGAAATGTTGATGGTATCGAGTATCGAAGTATCGAGTATCGAGGAAAATATCATGTATGGGTATCGAGTATCGAGTATCGAGTATCGAGAAAACCTGGTATCGACCCATCCCTAATAATTGCAAAAAAGAGGAAAGAGCACTTTTTCAAACATTCAAATCTCGCCTTAAATGAGAGCTATCGAGAAACTAGTTATTGATTTGTAGAGTGCTCATCAAGTGCTTTTCAATGATGCCCCACAAGACGTGGTTTCAAAAATTTCGAATTTCCATCCCCCCACCCCCACCCCCACTTGTACCCCCAAAACCCCCGTGTCACTGTGAACTCCATAGGGAGTACTCTAATTTATTCAAACAAAGTTTCCCTTTATACTTCATAGGGGCCGAGATAAAAATGTTTTAAAATTTCAACCCCCTCCCCCAACCACCCCCTTAGGCCAATTTTGCTCATTAACGAACTTGTCCGAACTATTGGGCCTAGAAATAACACATTAAAATTTGGTTCAAATATCTTCAAAATTACGGCCGCTAGCGTGTAAAGATATATATATATATATATATATATATATATATAAATATCACAATTTTTTTTTAACGGGCGGTGGTTTCGTACTTAGGGGAGCATGAAACGTAAAGATATGAAAGAATTTTTCGAAGCGAATTTAAGAAAATCAGTTTTACAGAAATTTAAAAAAATTGTTCATTTGGAGGGCGCAGATTTGTCAAACTCGCCAAGGGCGCAGAAGGACCTTGCTACGGCCCTGTTTCAATTTCATGTTTAAGTTGCCATGTCTTAGAGTATAGTAAACAAATTTGCTAACTAGTTTTTCAGTGCTAAAATAGCGTAAAATATGATTTTCATTAGTTCAACATTTAAAAATTTCCCGGGGGTGGACACCCGACTTAGGTAACATTTTCTTGTTTACATTGGCAATTCTTGTTAGAGTATGATAAACAAATTTCCTAACTAGTTTTTTAGTGCTAAAATAGCGTAAAATGTGATTTTCATTAATTCAATATTTAAAAAATTTCCGGGGCTGGACCCCCCATCTAGGTAATGATTTCTTATGTACATAGAAATGTCTTAGAGTACGGTAAACAAATTTCATAACTAGTTTCCAGTGCTAAAATAGCGTAAAATGTGATTTTCATTAGTTCAATATTTAAAAATTTCCCGGGGTGGACATCCGACTTAGGTAACATTTTCTTGTTTACATTGGCATGTCTTAAGAGTATGGTAAACAAATTTCTTAACTAGTTTTTGAGTGCTAAAATAGCGTAAAATGTGATTTTCATTAGTTCAATATTTAAAAATTTTCTGGGATGGACCCCCGACCCCTTTTTTGGGGGGTATTCCAAACCCCCCGGCACTTCCGACCCTCCCCGCAATTATTTTCTGGCTACTTATTATATTATTAATATAAAATACAAAGTGGTTCAAGAAGTTAAAGCGACAAAAAATAAATTAATTTAAAAAATTGCCCCCCCCCTAGAAAATATCATATGGGCGCCCTTCTCGACAGGCAATTGGGTTGGGGGTGAGCAATGAAGTTTGGGGGGTGAGCAATGAAGTTTTTGGGGGTGGGCACCCCTGCGTAAAATAATAAATACAACATAGGCCTAAAGAAAATGTCCGGTTATGTAGGTGGCATGATATGTGCCGTTTATGGTTGTAATAATTATTTTGAGAGTGAAATAAGTAAAATCGTTAATTAGAGTGTGTACAAGACTGATTCATTCAGATGTTCATTGGCTTACCATCCGAATTGTTTTACATGTAAAAATTTCAAATTAAAAAAAAGTATATATTGTGCAAAGTATCTTGCAAATCGTATGAATTAAAATTTAAAGCTGATTTTCACGAAAATATATTAAAGTGAAACAATTAGTTTTGATACTTATTAAAAAAAAGTGTGTGGAACGCCATGCGGCAGAAGTGAAACTTTTTTTTATTTTTTCAATTTTGGATTATTGGATTTTTCAAATTTTGGATTGTTGGACTTTTTGATATTGGGTTTTTGGACTTTTTACATTTTGGATTTTTTAAATTTATGATCTTTTAATTCTTTAATTTTGGATTTTTAATTTTTTTTACAGTTTAGATCATTTAATTTTTTTAGTTTTGTATTTTTTAATTTTTTATTTTTATATTTAATAATTTTATAATTTTGGATATTTATGTTTTAAATTTTGGATATTAAGATTTTTTAATTTTGGATTTTTTATTTTTTAAATTTTGGACTTATTAATTTTGGTTCTTTGAATGTTTTGATTTTGAAATTTTAGATTATTTAAATGTTGGATCTTTGATTTTTTATTTTTTGTATATTTTAATTTTGGATTTTTTAACTTTTTAAATTTTGGATTTTTTAATTTTTGGACTTTTTCAGTTTTGGATAAGCCTAATCATTGAGTTGATTGTTTTCTGTGCAGTCCGTTCCGTCACACCTCACTAATTTCGTGACGATTTTGAGCGTTTCACATTCTCTTGATTTACCCCTACCGTGGCTAAAGAAGTTTTACTTAAAAAATTAGCGTTACCGTCATTTAATTAAGTTAGTTTAGCGGTAGTGTAAATTATGTTATTTCCCGACCTAATTCCTGCATTATCAAGCACAAAAATAAATTACTGTGTCATCAGGACTTTGAAAAACAAATTTATTTCTGCAGCTATATAGGTTCATTAAGTAGCTTCTGAGACTGCTGCCCATTCCTACTCAACAGATGGCACCTCTGTGCTAGTGGACATTTTGAACCATTGAGTTTTGAACAAAGGGAATAGAGTAGAGTGGGCGGTATTCTTATTGAGAGTATTTGCTTCAGGTTTCTGAATAGCGGGAATTGTTTGGACACAATAGGCTGAATGACACATGATGTGCCAAGGCCGGAGAAGCGAGAGAAAGGAGTTTGGTCATTTGACCCATTTCTCGAAAAACGTTTTTCAGAATTCGACTAAACCGATTAATCGGAAAATGTAATTGATCGACGATTAAATGTTTAATCGATTAATCGGCTCGATTAATCGATACAGCCCTAGTTTTGTACAATGCCTAGTTTGCTCTTCCAAGCTAAGGCCAAGTGTTCCAGTGTTCATTTCATTATTTTTATACTTTCCTTACTCATCAGGAAGTGGGCAAACATTAATGTCAGTGAATGAGCCTTTCTTCGGAAGTTTTTAGGGCTAAAAATTAAAAGAAATTCTTTTGGGAATTTTCCTGCGATTTACAGTCTAAAAGCTATGAGTACCAAATTTCAAGTTTCTAGCTCATCTGGAGACATTTTATGATAGGGTGACCAGACTGTCCTTTTTTTTTTCATTATCTGTCCCAGTGTCCCGACAAATTTTTAACGGGACGCCAAACGTCCTGTTTTTTCCAAAACTTGGAACAAATGTCTGTTGAGTGTATCTGATTTAATTTCTTTAAATATCCTACTTCCATAATATGACAGATTATTATCTTTAACAATTTTAATTGTTGGAAGTTGTAAATCTAATTTCAGTCATAAAAAGATTGACAAAGCTTGAATTTATAAGACTGCTTTTAATTCAGAATTGCGATTTTTGATGACAACGGAATCTTATTTATTGCAATAAGTTATCTGATATTTAATTGTAACCGCAAGACTTAATAGTCTTTGTTATCCAAGTGTCCTGTTTTGTCCTGATTTTTTTAAGGCAAATTTTGTCAATTGTCCTGTTTTTTAAGTTTATAAATCTGGTCGCCCTATGTTATGAAAAGGATAAATAAGGAATTTCACTTGTATTGATCTGTTTCTACGCCATTCAGAAGGAAGTCACACTATCTGCTGAGCTTTAGAAGTCGGACAACAAACCGAGATGTCGAAGCGAAAGTCATGTAGTTTCCCGCTAGATGGCAGGGCACGCAGTTTTGAGATTTAACGTGGTTTTACTAGTTTTCATTAATACGTGTCATAGAATTGTCAATAAAATACTACCTAATAGTTTTAAAAATTCTACAAAGCTAGCAGTTCATCTTATGTGGAATATTTGTTGTTAAGAAATGATTTGCGCGTTTAAGTGAGTTGCATCCATTGAACGTCTTTTAATGCTGCTGTGGTGTACCACATTGTACACGTTTAATCAAACGAATTCATTAAATAGCGAATGCATTGAAATATGCTAATTTTTAGAGTTGATCTACTGGTGTTATCCATGGATCAACACATAAAATCTCCATCATGTCCACTCCTTAAGAAGAGTGAGATGCATAGGCGTACCGATGGGGGGGGGGGTTTGGGGGTTTGAACCCCCCCCCCCCCCATTGATTAAAGAAAGGAAAATTGTATAATTTTTTTTAAGTCTGCCCATAAATTACTTAATACAAGTATAAAGCGTGGGAAGCTTAAAACTCGTTATGTTGCGTCTTAATTTTTAAAATTTTCCGGGGGAAAGCCCCGGAAGCTTAAAACTCGTTATTTTGAGTCTTAATTTTTTAAATTTTCCGGGGCTGATCCCCGGAAGCTTAAAACTTGTTATTTTGCGTCTTAATTTTTAAAATTTTTCGGGGGAGGGCCCCCGGAAGCTTAAAACTCGTTATTTTGCATCTTAATTTTTTAAATTTTCCGGGGGAGGATCCCCGGACCCCCCTCTCCCTGGGGGGTATTCCCTTATAACCCCCCCCCCCATATGGTCGGCCTGGTTACGCCTATGGTGAGATGCGATCAGAAAAGACAGATGAAAGTCAGACTGATGGGTTTTGTACAATGCCTAGTTTGCTCTTCCAAGCTAAAGCCAAGTGTTCCAGTGTTCATTTCATTATTTTTATACTTTCCTTACTCATCAGGAAGTGGGCAAACATTAATGTCAGTGAATGAGCCTTTCTTCGGAAGTTTTTAGGGCTAAAAATTAAAAGAAATTCTTTTTGGAATTTTCCTGCGATTTACAGTCTAAAAGCTATGTGTACCAAATTTCAAGTTTCTAGCTCATCTGGAGACATGTTATGATAGGGTGACCAGTCGGCCCGTTTTTAACGGGACTGTCCTTTTTTTTCATTAACTGTCCCAGTGTCCCGACAAATTTTTAACGGGACGCCAAATGTCCTGTTTTTTCCAAAACTTGGAACAAATGTCTGTTGAGTGTATCTGATTTAATTTCTTTAAATATCCTACTTCTATAATATGACAGATTATTATCTTTAACAATTTTAATTGTTGGAAGTTGTAAATCTAATTTCAGTCATAAAAAGATTGACAAAGCTTGAATTTATAAGACTGCTTTTAATTCAGAATTGCGATTTTTGATGACAACGGAATCTCATTTATTGCAATAAGTTATCTGATATTAAATTGTAACCGCAAGACTTAGAAGGAACGCTTGAAGTCTTTGTTATCTAAGTGTCCTGTTTGTTTTTAAGGCAAATTTTGTCAATTGTCCTGTTTTTTAAGTTCATATATCTGGTCGCCCTATGTTATGAAAAGGATAAATAAGGAATTTCACTTGTATTGATCTGTTTCTACGCCATTCAGAAGGAAGTCACACTATCTGCTGAGCTTCAGAAGCCGAACAACAAACAGAGACGGCGAAGCGAAAGTCATGTAGTTTCCCGCTAGATGGCAGGGCACGCAGTTTTGAGATTTAACGTGGTTTTGTCAGTTTTCATTAATATATGTCATAGAATTGTCAGTAAAATACTACATAATAGTTTTAAAAATTCTACCAAGCTAGAAATTAATCTTATGTGGAATACTTTGTTTTGAGAAATGATTTGCGCGTTTAAATAAGTTGCATCCATTGAACGTCTTTTAATGCTGCTGTGGTGTACCACATTGGATAGCGTGCGTTGTGCTTGCAACAGTGTCGCCAACTTAGCGGATTTCCCGTTAAATTTGGTGGATTTTTAACGTTTTCAACGGGGAAAAATATGGTTTTAGCGGATAGCGGATTTTTTAGTGGATGTTGTGTAGTGGTGGGAAATGTAGTTCAATTTAAAGATTCGTTCGATATAATCTAGTTCGCGACTAAGATTAGTTCTGAAGAGTAGTTCATTTAGTTCGCGAGCTGAGATGCAACAACAAGAGGGTGAAGAGTACTGCAGGCTATTACTCATTTAGTTCGTTTCGTTCATTTAGTTCGCCCGAGCTAGAGATTCAAAGATACAACCACAGACGAAAGAATACTGCACGTTGCAGCAGAATATTAATTATTTACAACTTCGCGCGTCCAAAAGGCGTGGTAATTAAACTACTGAGTTTACATAATACATGTACCCTTTGCTTTTCCAAGATAATTTCACACAAAATGATTCCTTCCAGTATTTATTCATTAATTTTAATTTTATTCTTTCATTCATAGTTTTGCTTTTGTTTTCATAAATTAACTTTTAAATTTACCTACACCCTAAATAATAAGTTAATAACACTACAAAATTATTATAACATGTCCCAGATTGTTATAGGCCTACTAGATTTACTTTACACAGAAGTGGGAATAAGCGTGGTCAAAGCACAGATCAGTTTTTATAAATTAACTTATTGTGTTTGAAAACATGTTTGACACTTTCGTTTTAATGAGATGTAAGCCCTAACTAACAACACACTATACAATTATTTAAAATTTCACAGATGATTGCACTAGATTTAATTTACCTAGAAATGGGAATAAGCTTAGTAAACACACATAATGCTGCTCACTTCTTATGAAAACGTCAATTTGATAGAAAATGACACTTGATGATTTTAATATGATGCAGGCCATAATTTTGTTTTTCACTTGCTGGTTTTAATGTGATGAAGACCCCGTAAAAACACACAACTATCTAACTCCGTGGCGCTACATCCCTGAAGTGGGGTTGGAGTAGGGTAGAGAAATGTACATTTACTTACTAACTCAATGGCAATAGAAAATTCCTAAGCAAGCTAAAGGAATATTATCTATTTTATGGAACCCGCGCTTACCTGAGCCCGCCATTCAGCCCTATTCTGTGCTAACTCCATCCAACCATCCCTCGCAAATCCTACTTCCCTTAAATCTATCCTAATATTGTCCTCCCATCTACGTCTAGGTCTTCCAAGTGGTCTTTTCCCTTCGGTTCTCCCAGTCGAGATATGTTTTTCCTCCCCCATGCGCGCAACATGTCCAGCCCATTTCATGCTCCGTGATTTAATTACCCTTACTGTATCAGCTCGTCGTTATGCAGTTTTCTTCAGTCCCCATTTTCATCTCTCTTAGGCCCAATTATTTTCCTAAGCCCCCCGTTTTCGGACATACTCAGATTATGTAAGCGACCATGGGGGATATTCTAAAAAAGTAAGCATAAAGTATGAGCGACTACTTGCTGAGCAGTGTGGTCACTCACAAGTCCTATGCAAAATAACACCGCAACGACAGAAAGTTCTGACTCACCGGCTATCACTTTATGCTCACCCAACCCACACGAAACATGCACCTGCATAAACAAACTTACGAAAATAAACAAGGGTCTTCTCGCAGTGGGAGATGCCAGATCAGCATTATGAAGAGGAAGACAATTAATTATTTCTGCTCTCTCTGAAGGGACTGCATAGAATGGTCATTTACATCATCATATCAGATACCGCAATGGAAGAAGTACAGGATCACATAATCTATAATATTTTAGGATTAAATTAGTTTAATGAAAATTCATAACATAATTGCAACATTTAATATAATTAGTATTTTTAAATGTGATATGAAACATTCATATAACTCCCTCTACTCTTAATATAGCCTATTCTAGTGTAGAGTACACGGCTGTATTGCAGTAGTGCGCATTCACTTGTATCTGCCTCGTTTCCAAGTCGTATTATTCGCGAGGCAAGACCAAAAAATCCAAGTCTATATTGTATAAAACGAATGGCTTATAACTAGCCTTCAGAGAATTTCTTGGGAGAAGTTTTTCAAATAGTACTTATTACAATATATTATAGTAGGCCTACATAATAACCCTATAAAATTGTTAAAACTATTTCGAGAAAATTAAGAAAAATTAAATTTTCGTCAAATAAAGTGCTTGTAAAAATGAAAAGAAAGTCGTTGCCGTACCTCGTGCCGCATCCCTTAAGGATACACAATCCAAATAAAATCTTAATAAATGCACTCGAATACTTTTGTATAACCTAAGCGTGGCAGTACACCTTTCTTCAAATTCTAATATAGAATAAGAGGCCGTGTTGCAGAGAATAGGTATTCAGTTGTATTAGCCTGATGCAAAGCTTTACCGTTCACCAGACAAGATTGAGTTTCTGTGAACGATGCCTGCCTTGTAACTACCCGTCAGAATTTTTTTTTTTTCGAAAAAAATATTTCAAATAAAAGTTTAGCTCTTAGCATAAGCACCTCAATTACAAAATTTAAACAGAATTTTTAAATCCCTAGTACCTAGTACTGATAGATGGATTAAAACTAAAAATTTGTAGTTTTCATTCTTTCTGGAATGTCCATATATTCCACGCGAATGATCCTAATAGCATGCTGTGAGAGAAGTGAGTGTGCTGTTTTGGTAGCTCACAAATTCCTACTTAATACTCCCTCCACTCGGTCTTTACTGCATGCGGAATTGAAGCGGACACTAAGCGACAGAGCACAAAGAGAGTCATGTCACGTGGGCGCAGTGGGTGGGGGAGTCCCCATGCTTTTTATGCATACGAATGCAAGTGCAAACTTGAAATCTGCCAGTAAGAACTTCATACTCCTTTTTTTAGAATATCCCCCCATGTCTCACATCCATATAATACAACCGGGAGGATAATAGTCTTAAAAATCTTTATTTTTAGATTTCTGGACAGAAGACGAGAAGACGAGTTTCTGAACTGCATAAAAACAAGCATTTCCTGATTTGAGTCTACGCTTAATTTCTGCATTAATATTATTTGTGTCTGTACTTATTGCTCCCAGATATTTGGATTTCTGCACTTGTTCGAACGATTTACCGGCTATTCTGATATTTTCTAACAACAGAATGTGTCATTTTGCATGCCGTAATGAAGCGAAGTAAGGAAGTAACAATTAGACGTGACAACACTGTATGCTGCACTTTTGGGTGTCGTACGTGTGAAAGCACAAAATACAGATGCTATAAAATAAACCGGAAAACAATATCCAAACAGACATAGCCTGCAGTTTGCAATACGCTTGAGTCAGCATTATTCGAAAGGAGATAAAGAATCAAAATCAGAGGAGAGTAGTTCGTTTAGTTCGCACGAATAGAGAGAGAGAAGGAGACGCAAAGAACAAACAACGCCAAGCAGGGGTGAAGAGTAGTTCGTTCGAATAGAGAAGGAGACGCAAAGCAGGAGCGAAGAGTATTGCAGCTCATATAGTTCGCTCAGAGAGAGAAGGTGATGCAAAGATACAAAGGCGAACAATACTTCGCGTCTGCGCATCCCATAGGCGTGGAGGCCAACTGTTGATTTCACTGCTTACGCCGTTTGTTTTGCAAGATAAGAATAATTTATTTGAAAATGATGTATTCTAGTTGGGTATTAATATTATTTTTACTATTGTTATTCGGTTCAAACGATTCATTTAGTTCGCGAACTACTCTTTCAGAAATTGCAGATTAGTTCGTCTAGTTCGCCTTGTCGATTAGTTCGATTCGAACTAATCGTTCGTGAACTACCCATCACTAATGTTGTGCTTAGACGGAATATTTTTAAAAAAATCTAATATAATGCCATATTTTAAATTTTCATTATTAAATTTTGGCGTTTGAGGCTGATGACAGCTAAAGAGATGAGGTTTCCAGACGACGCACTGACAAAAATAAACTTCCATTAGTTGAAATTTATAACTGTGGAATGAGAAAAAATCAAAATATAAGTGAATTTTTTGAATTAAATGAGAATTTATATACAAATGATTGTAATCTTTTCAAAGAAATGTCAGAATTGCCCTTATGCTTTTATTGCTGCCATGGACAAATGCACAAGTTGAAAAAGCTTTCGGATATTTGAACTTCAATAAATTAATTATTTTAATTTAGCGGATTTCAGCGGATTTTGAACACTGTTTTAACGGAACAAATTTTTTGGAGTTGGCAACACTGGCTTTAAAATAAGCCAATTTTTGGAGTTGATCCACTGGTGTTGTCCATGGATCAACACATTTATTACAATAACTAGTCTCCATCAGGGATTTCTGGTGGGGCTATTTTCGATTCCTTCGGCTACTTACTTTTTAAATGAATAGCGGAATGAAAGATAATTCTTTCACACTGGCCGTGTGTAGGCTAAAATGGACACGTGAAGTCAGAATGAAACATTCAATGCCATAGCCGGGATTTGAACCAGGATCTTCGGCTCTCCGTGCCGATGCTCTAACCAACTGAGCTACCATGGCAACGTGCCGGTACAACATTAAATTCTCCAACTGACTCACAATCCCAGAATACCACCAGGCGTTCTCAATACGAGATACGAATCCAGTGGCGACTTACAACCTGTAAGTACTTAAAGACCAGTTGGTTAGAGCATCGGCACGGAGAGCCGAAGATCCTGGTTCAAATCCCGGCTATGGCATTGAATTTTTCATTCTGACTTCACGTGTCCATCTTAGCCTACACACGGCCAGTGTGAAAGAATTATCTTCCACTGTGACCTACTAGTGGTTTACTATAAAGCCCAGAAATTAAAAAAAAAAATGTTCATTTGGAGGGCGCTGATTTGTCAAACTCGCCAAGGGCGCAGAAGGACCTTGCTACGGCCCTGACTGGAAGACACAAGAATTTCATCTCGGAATTCAAAACAGTTTATCAAACTCAGGAAATACGAAAAGTGACCTAGCAGTGTCAGTCATTGGAGTGGGGGGGAGGGGGGGGAGGGTTGAGTGATATATCCTCCCTTAGAAAGAGATAGAGCATTACTGTTCATTGTCTATGACCAGCTTGAACATTGTTGACTCAACCTGAGATAACATTTATGAAAACTTTTGAGAAAATGAAAATATGACAAGATAAAATATGAGCATTCTTCATGAACTTTTTTTTATTCCCTAGGAACCTCAAGGGTCCGCAGACCGCTGCCTTATGCACTAACAAAAAATCCTTCCTAATCGACCCCAGCTAACAAAAATAACATTCACATGTTTATGCAGAATTTCTATCATCAATACTAGTATAATATTGTTTTGGGAAAATAAAACCTACAGTGCCTGCTGAAAAGCATGTGCAGTTAAGAGGAAATTGTACGAGGGTTGATCAGAAAAAAAGGTTACAATTCAAATAAAGAAATATTTATTAACAATAGACAGATAATACAAAATGCCTATCATTTTTCGACATATTCACCAAGTCTATTTAGGCATTTATCAGAACGCACAAGCAACTTGTTTAACCTGTCTTGGTAGAAATCAGGTCCCTGACCATTGAGCCAGGTCTCGGCGGATGTTTTCACAGCCCTGTCTGAAGAGAACCGACTGCCGGATAAGTGCTCCTTCAACTTCGGAAACAGGAAATGGTCACTGGGTGCCAAATCTGGGCTGTATGGGGGTGACTCCAGATTTCCCACCTGAACCATCACAACAATTCCTGCGTTGTTTGAGCAGTATGGGGCCTGGCACTCTCATGCAGGAGGATGACACCTTCACTCAACATGCCTGGCCGTTTGCGTCGAATGGCTTTGCGTAACCTTGTCAAAGTGGCACAATAACGAGACCAATATTCTAAGCGTCTTGCCATTTCAATCATCCTGAATCGTCTAGGAACTTTCACTACCTACCCGCACACCAGCTGTATGACAATTAGCACCATCTGTCTCCACTCTGAGGAAACAAAAGTTCTCCATAATATGTAGTTTTGAAATGCTGTGGCTTGTAACCTTTTTTTTTTCTGATCAACCCTCGTATAATTTATGGGATGGGTACCTGTAAATTGCAATAAATTTAGTATAAAGTATAAAGATGCAAATAATATTTCACAAATAGCAATAATATTATCCATTCCTCTCTAAACATTCAGTGCATGTAAACATTTTCATTCTCATCATTCTGCTTGTAAGTCTCTTTGATAGGTAACTTGTTACATCAGTCTTAATCTCCCATACGTTGTCCAGGTTAAAAATAATGAAGTCCTTTCTTTCGTTTCTCAAGCTGAACATCATTATTATAGGTTAAACCAATGCTTTACTGTAGCCTATACAGGGTGGGTCAAAAGTCACGCACCATAGGGATATAATTTGTTTTACAGTGGATTGGTCGTAGAGGACGAGTGGAGTGGGCTCCTCAATCCCCTGATTTAAATCCAATTGATTTTGCAGTATGGAGTACCTGAAGGCAAAAGAGTACGAGGTGAAGGTCAGGGATGAAAACCATCTTCGAGAGCGAATTGTAGCAGAGTGCCGTGCTGTCACGCCAAACTTGGTGTCCAATGTTCTACGGAACATGGGCGACCGTTTACATACGTGTTTTGATTTGAGCTGTTTTCATATTGAAATCATAATCACAGAATAATATAAGCCCTATGGTGCGTGACTTTTGGCCCACCCTGTAGAATGCATTTTTTATTGAAAGTAAAGAGAAACCCCAATGAGTAAACCTCGCTTTAAAGGGCTGTATACATTAGGATGTGCATTATTGTACATTCTAGATTTTCCAATTAACAAATAACCTAAAAATTTAGACAATACCAATAATTGTAGACTATCATGCATATGGAACAAAAGAGTTGATTGTGATAATTACCGGTAGTTAAGGAAAAGAGAAACAAAATTACTTGCCAAGTTAATAATAGCCTAATAGTGATCAATATATAAAATATTTTTTGTTTGTTGCTATATCAAACTTAAATTAGGCCTATAATTTAAAAACAATTTTATTTGAAATTGAATTTTTTTTTAATACAATATGATGCTTTTTACTTGTGGTTGTAAGTAGTGGGGGGTAGCGTTCATCCCCAAAATAACAAGTTTGGCAACTTCCCGTTTCCCCTACCCGACGCCCGGCGTCGCAGTTATGCCCTTATGCCAAGACGTCTGGATATGCACTCTTACGCAAGGCTTTTTACCAATGTTGTTAAGCCCTTATGCCAAGACGTCTGAATATGCACTCTTACGCAAGGCTTTTTACCAATGTTGTTAAGCCCTTATGCCAAGACGTCTGGATATGCACTCTTACGCAAGGCTTTTTAGCAATGTTGTTATGCCCTTATGCCAAGACGTCTGAATATGCACTCTTACGCAAGGCTTTTTACCAATGTTGTTAAGCCCTTATGCCAAGACGTCTGGATATGCACTCTTACGCAAGGCTTTTTAGCAATGTTGTTATGCCCTTATGCCAAGACGTCTGAATATGCACTCTTACGCAAGGCTTTTTACCAATGTTGTTAAGCCCTTATGGCAAAGACGTCTGGATATGCACTCTTACGCAAGGCTTTTTACTAATGTTGTTAAGCCCTTATGTCAAGGACGGTTGGAAACACACTCTTCCGCATCGGTTTTTACCAATTTTGTTACGCCCTTATGTTCTGCACCGTCGCAGCGGAGGGTTGCGGCAAAATTTGAAACTAAAAGGCGTGAGATTTGAAAATGAATACCCTGCACCGTTCTCTACGAGACTATTTTACACTCTTACGCAATGGTTTAAGCTAACTTTTAATTTTTCTTGCACTTACGCGCTTATGTTAGTTGGTTCGCATATAGTCTTATCCTTTAACCTAACTTCTTCTTGACTTAATGATAAGTGCCTAACACCTTGTTTTCTTGCAAAATAGCATTTGACGTTATTTTACACTCTTTCGCAAAGACTTAACTGTCCCTTCTTCACACAAGTCTTTTTTTTAACAATTTCCCCGCTTTTACTGTAGCTGCTTCGCATATATTCTTAAGGTTTAAGCTAACTTCTTTAAGTCCCTAGCTCCTCGCCTTCTAGCGAAATGTCTATAGCGCTCTCATAGTTTTCTTTCTCGAACCACCCTAGATTCGTAACAAGTTATTATGGGCGCTCCCATGATTTTCTTTCTTGTGAAACTATTATAAGCCCTACACACTATTTTCTTGCTCATCAAGATGTCGGGTGCTAATTGAATTCTTTTTTTTTTTCTAGTTCAAATCATATTTTTACACTTTCCCACTATTCAATAGCAAATTTATTATTTGATTTGATGATATATTTCTCTATACCTAGTCCTTTCTCCCTAGTTTCTTATTGCAAACAGCTTTTTTTTTCTTCTTGTCATTATATTACGTTCTTATGCATGTTAATTTTAGTCAAGGGTCGCATGCTTCCCACCCTTATCTAGGTCACGGCTGCTTCATGTTGAGACATGATGTAGGTCGTCATAGGATCCGCTTTCGATAATATTTATAACAGCAACCCAAAATGTTATATGTCCTATAATTCCTAGACAAAGCATTCATTATAATAATAAAACTGTTTTGAAGACAGGGAGCGTACGGGGTACTTTTAGCTTGTATTTAAAACTTTTAAGAAACATTATTATTTTAAACACAACTCTGTCTCATTAAATACTTACGTGATACCTGCTTTCTGCGCAAGTGATCCCAGCTTCAATCCCTGTCATACTGGAAAGACTTCATGTAAAAGAACGCCTGCAGAACCACGTCGTTAAATAACCCATTATGTTTCACTAGAACTGTTATGTAATAACTTTCATTATAATATGATTGTGTATTTTGAGAGGTTATGTCATATGAGTTCGTTATTCTTCTCATTATAATTATTTTACTGTAAAGTAAACATTTATAAAAGGCCTATATGACAGGATCTAGGATAATGATAGGTAATAGTTCTTTGCAAATAATAGCATATAATAATATATTAGACTTGTGTATACTTATTCAAATGCTAATTTGGCCCTAAAATTTTCGCAAACTATACTATTAAGTTTCTTGAAATGTTTTAATGATTAAAGTTTAAAAAAAAATTAAGTGTCTTTTATGTATATTTTCTCTACGATGTAATTTTTAATAGCTGTTACCGACACTTTATTTCTTCGAACAATGTTAAATAATTTCTCTTCCTTAAATTTCAGTAGGCTTCTGTCTTATCTGCAAAGTAGTGAACTGTCTAAAATTTAATTGTAACAAGTTACAGACTCAGCATCAATAACTTGACGTTATTTATTACTGCATAAACAGTATGATGCCAATTAATTAGAAACATTATAGTCAAAATAGTCTCGCTTACGAAAGTGTTTTATTAGAGTCGGATCTGACTGCTTAAGTTTGGAATTTGTTTGCAAAAACTTTTAAAATCTGATTAAGTCTGGAATTTGCTTGCAAAAACTTTTAAAGTCTGATTAAGTCTGGAATTTGCTTGCAAAAACTTTTAAAATCTGATTAAGTCTGGAATTTGCTTGCAAAAACTTTAAAAAATCTTATCTCTTAAGGCACATCTAAAAATTCACTACATGTTTCCTTTACTACGTGTACGTTTTAAAAATCTCATAATATCGGAAAACTTAGAATTGTAACAAACTTCAAAGGTGATCTTTACTGACAGGACTAGTGTTCTTTGATCCTCTTGTGTGTTCTATAATTTGTCAGATGTAATTTATGTAGAATTGTTAGTTTCTATATAATGTGTAATCTACAAATTGAAATAGCAAAATAATTATATTTTCTTCTGCTATTCATGTGTTAAAGAAACCTTTCTACAGATTATTATTCTTTAAGTTAATCCTATCATTGTAAGAAGTCATAGTCGATCAAGCTTCAGTGCAAACCTTCTTCTATAGACCTCTTCAGTGTTGGTTTCCTTAAGCATCAGCATCAGCTCTTCCATAAAGAAAATATGGTATATTAAATCACCTACCTCTTCTGTGAATGTAGATTTAATCAATTAATTTAGCAATTGATACAAAAAAAAATATATGAGACTGTAACAAGCAATTTTAGAAGATAAATTATTTAAATATGACTTGTGGTTTTAAAATTACCGCGTTAAAAAAAAAATAGTTCCTGACGGTTAAATTAGATGTACAGCTCAAAGATTAAGTGACTGAACTGTACAAAAGAGAATATTTTCGTCAAATAATTATTATCACGTTTTCTAAAAATAATCAAGCCTTTTCATACTGTATATAACACTCGTTTAATTTTATAGTTGTCTGTAACTTAAAGTTTCCTTCCATAAAAATGATTACTGATATTTGAAGGCGTATTTTTAAAATATTTTGCCCCGGCCTTGATAGGTAATGGTGTCTAGTGTATAGATCTATAACCCCTGAACTATTTTCGAGTAAACGACTTGTTCTATATTTTGATAAAAATACCATACTTTTTTGTTAATACACAGGTATGCGTCACTTTTCTTTGTCTTATCATCTGTGTACAAATAGATATTATATCCTCATGAGAAATTAATCACAGTCTGTTCAATTACGGAGCTTCGGGAATTTATTTTTAATTCGACCTCCTTTCTGTAACGGATTCTATTAATAACACATAGAAACGTTTTATTTTAATTTCTACAACGACAGTAAAGCTTCAGTTTATTTGTACATTGAAAGTTTAAATTCTAGCGTTCTTCAGTGTAAGCGATCAGTTTTCAGGTTCGGGGTTCGAATCCCTATAGTAAAATATAACTTCCTTCCAAGCTATATATATATATATTTTTTTTTTCTCAACAAACCGCAACTTGTACGCCTATGTTTCAGAAATTTCCGTTAATATATTATTTATTTTCTTGGAAAAACTTAGAATTAAATCCAGCTCTTAAGATATTTTCTATGTAGTGTGTTTTTTATTTCCCCAACTATCCCCTTTTTGTTTAACAATTTACATTAACCTTAAAATGAAGTGTGTAAAGTAGTTCCAGACAATCATATGATAAACATTCATTTTATGCGTGAAAACATTTAGATAAACTATAAATTAATATATTTTGTGTTTAAATATTTTCACCTGCGTTTTTTTTCTTTAATAACTGACATTAGTTCCACACTTCACTTTAAAAAAGCAAATAGAGCAGAGTTTGACTAAAATATAATATTCTTTAGTTTTTTATTTCTCAACTCTGTGTAGTATGTTTGTATTTAGCTAGTTCCAAACATACATTTAATATATTTTGTGTTTAAATAAATTAACGAACCTGTAAATAAAATAGCTCAGTCTTAAATTATTTTCGCAAGTACAAAGTGTTCTGCGTTATAACTAGAAAGAATCGCGTAGTAAAACACATGTTTTAAAGTCATTTCACAATGCTAGATTGGTAGCGAACTAATCCGAAATTTGGTGTTTTTTTAATTATTTTATTTTAATAATAATATATCCGTTTGTAAAGTAAATTTTCAAAGTTCCATTATGCTACGCTTCAGCAAATATAAATTAAATCCTATAACTATAAAATAAATTTTAAATTCACTTATGTATTTCAAGTTTCCATTAGTTTTCGGTCCGTGTTGAATAAACCCTATTTTCGTTAACGATTAAGGTGTTATTTTTTTTTTTTCGTCGAACGTGTAAACCTATTTCATGCAGACTGCTGAATGTGCTAAAGTATTTTGTTAGTGTCTGTGTTTGAATAAGTGTTTATTGATTTCTCCGAATTTGCAAATTAAATTCTACTTTTCAATTAATTCAGATACATCGAAATAATTTTTTTTTTTGTAGCCCCTAAAATAACATTTTATTTGTGAGTGATAGATTTTCGTAGTTTTTTTTTTCCTTTAATAATCACAGTTCCCACTCGTAAACTTCGCAAATTAACTTAGTTACAGGTGCTTCCGAAATTTTATTTAATATAGCTCGGAGTGTTTATTTTCAGTAAAAGTAATTATAGATTTCTCCTAGCTAGTAAATTTTAAACCAGTCCTACATCTTTCACTTAATTCATATGCTGTGAAACATTTTTGTACCCTCTAAATATCATTCAACAAAACAAGACATGTAAACTTCGCAAATTATCTTAGTTACAGGTGCTACCGAAATTTCATATAATATAATCTGTATTTAAATTTGCATTTTATAAGGAAAACGTATAAATTTCTTTTAATATATTTTGTGCTTAAAAAAAAAAATTTAGTTTGCGTCAAGCCGGAAATTGTAAATTAAATTCTACCATGAAGATATTTTCAGAAAGTGTTTAAATAGTTCTAACCCGTTTTGTTTAATAAACTCTATTTAAATTAACTCATCCAAACATACATCGTAATTACAGAGGTCTGAAGTTAGTATGAACGTTCAAAACGCTGTTAGTCTTTCGCCGCTTGACAATCAAAACGCTTTTCTTTTGCCACTTGCTTACACAATAATGGAGATATGTCAGGTGGTAGGGGCAATATAGCCATTTTTTAATGCTTCCACAACTGAATGTTAGTCAGTGCTGTGTTGTTCGTAACGGAAGGTGAAGGAGGATCATTATTATGGTTAGGGGACATTAATCGTGGCAATAGAAAAACACAGAAAAGTACAGGCATGTATTGTATTAAAGCCTAATTTATTAAAGCTTCTATTTTTATTTTATTTAAAGATAAATGCAGTAATAATAATAATAACGTTCTAGTAATGTTTAAAATACTTCCCTTCGAGGTGCCTAAAAGACAGAAGGTCATTGCATTTATTACTACAGCCACTAAAAATCTCAGAGAGTTCACTTGACGTTAGAATTGTAAGGCATACAGTTACATTTGTTTGCAAGAATTTTCAGTAAACAGTTTAATATAGATTTTTAGGTCACCTACTAATGAAACTTGTATCATAAGACAGAGCATATTATTCACATTATCGATAGATTACAAACATTTCGATCCTTACTTAAAAGATGCTGCAAAATGTAGTCAGTTATACCTACACAATGTACTCCACGAAACCATTATGTCCAGAAATTAACAAAGATGTGAAGAATCTGTTGAAAAATTTGCCATGCAGCAGTGACATAACTGGTATTAACTTAGTATTCTGATGTTTTAACTAATACTGAAACTGCACTAGTTACAGATGATGTTGATCAGCTTTATGATGTGCAGATGACGATATGTAACTTACAGAACAGGACTAAAGAATATTCACTTGTTAACAGGCTACGGTTTAAATTCTCAGTGTTCTATGTTTTAAATGTTCAAATATATCACTTTAAAAACAAACAAAAAAAAAACATTTTAACTACAAGACTCATCTTTATTGTTATTGTTGGAGTGGATCGTAACTTGACATTCCCACACGCAATCTGCTTGCTATGAAAACAAAAGAAATCTCCGTGCGGTAAAAATTACAAAAAAGCACAAGTGCCGTAAGTAAAATGATCGTAATACAAGCCTTTATGGAAGACTGTAACCAAGGCCCCCTATTTTTGTGGCGATTTTAACAGGACAAATATTCAGTCCCCATAACAACCAACACATGCGAATCACTTTCTGAAATATAACATCCATCTTCAATAATGTATATACATAATATTTTAAGCTAATATCTCAATTAAAATAATTAAATTTGATATAAATAATCATCGTGCAATAAAAATAGCATGCAACACTCGTGCTGTAAGCGGTGCAGCATAAAGATTTCAAACGTATTGTCCGTAAACTATTAAAGAAATAGGGAAAAAACCATCTGCAAACAAAGATAATATATAGAACATGATTCATAGAAGAGGAACATATGACAATTGTGCATAAAAAAATTAAAATTACGTAAAAATCCACAAATCATGTTTGAACATATACATTGACAGAGGAAACGAAGTCATTTATACATTTAAAATTACGAAAAGTACACCTCTCACTAAACAAATGACATAGGTTTGTTCCAAATGCCTTACCATTTAATACAAGCTTGTTGTCAATTATCAAAGAAATAGGGAAATAATATGTTAAAGAGAATATTTACAATTTCAGTAATTATAAAAAATTACTACATTAATCCACAAATCATGATTGACATCGACACAAGAAATGAAATCATTTATACATTTAAAATTACGTATGTACACCTCTCACTAAATAAAAAAAAACGACATAGGTTGTTCCAAATGCCTTATCAATTAATACAATCTTGTCAACTATCAAAGAAATAGGTAAAAAGCATATTAAACAAAGAGAATATTTAGGACATGACTAGATGGAGAGGAAAATAATGTCAATTGTGCGTAAAAAATTGAAAAATTATGAAATAAATTCACAACGTATGATTGAACTTCAACGCATGATAGGAAATAAAATAATTGATACACTCAAATTGTGAAAATTTTACCTGTTACTAAACAATACAACAGAGGCATCTCTAAAAGCCTTAACAATTCAAACAATGTGTATGTAAATTAATACACGGAGGAAATTGAAGAAAAAACTCGGCGCGCCGAGTTTTTTAATTTCCTCGATCCGTATGCACAGCTTACGGCACATAACCTAACCTAACATAACATAACCTAACCTAACCTAACCTAACCTTTCCTAACCTATCCAAGCCTATAGACATAATTTTAAAATTTCAGATCGCAATAACCTAACATAACCTAAACTAAATTTCCCATACTTATATTATTTGAGATATTAAAACTGAATTACTTTAAAGAACTTCTACTAGAAATATCTTGTTTTTACAGTCAACTCTCTTTAGATGAAGAAAATATTTGATCTGTTACGAGAAAATCGTGTTTCCTCTACTTTAATGAACTAGAAATATTTTGTTACATAAACTCTCGGTGCGCGGCGCGACGAGTTTTTTAATTTCCTCGATCCCTATGCACAGCTTACGGCACATAACCTAACCTAACCTTTCCTAACCTATCCAGGTCTATAGACATAATTTAAAAATTTCAGATAGCCTTATTACTCAAACATTTCACATTTGAAATGTATACAGTAAATGACTTCATTTCGTTTGTTAATTAGACGTGTTCAATCGTGATTTGTGGATTTTTTTTACGTAATCTTCATTTCTTCATGCGCAACTGAAATTATTTTCCTCTCTAGCTAATCATATTTTGTATATTCCTTTTGTTTACAGATAATTTTTCTCAATTTCTTTATTAATTTACATACACATTGTTTGAATTGTTAAAGCTTTTAGAGATGCCTCTGTTGTATTGTTTAGTAACAGGTAAAATTTTTACAATTTGAGTGTATCAATTATTTTATTTCCTATCATGCGTTGAAGTTCAATCATACGTTGTGAATTTATTTCATAATTTTTTCAATTTTTTACGCCCAATTGACATCATTTTCCTCTCCATCTAGTCATGTCCTAAATATTCTCTTTGTTTAATATGCTTTTTACCTATTTCTTTGATAGTTGACAAGATTGTATTAATTGATAAGGCATTTGGAACAACCTATGTCGTTTTTTTTTTATTTAGTGAGAGGTGTACATACGTAATTTTAAATGTATAAATGATTTCATTTCTTGTGTCGATGTCAATCATGATTTGTGGATTAATGTAGTAATTTTTTATAATTACTGAAATTGTAAATATTCTCTTTAACATATTATTTCCCCATTTCTTTGATAATTGACAACAAGCTTGTATTAAATGGTAAGGCATTTGGAACAAACCTATGTCATTTGTTTAGTGAGAGGTGTACTTTTCGTAATTTTAAATGTATAAATGACTTCGTTTCCTCTGTCAATGTATATGTTCAAACATGATTTGTGGATTTTTACGTAATTTTAATTTTTTTATGCACAATTGTCATATGTTCCTCTTCTATGAATCATGTTCTATATATTATCTTTGTTTGCAGATGGTTTTTTCCCTATTTCTTTAATAGTTTACGGACAATACGTTTGAAATCTTTATGCTGCACCGCTTACAGCACGAGTGTTGCATGCTATTTTTATTGCATGATGATTATTTATATCAAATTTAATTATTTTAATTGAGATATTAGCTTAAAATATTATGTATATACATTATTGAAGATGGATGTTATATTTCAGAAAGTGATTCGCATGTGTTGGTTGTTATGGGGACTGAATATTTGTCCTGTTAAAATCGCCACAAAAATAGGGGGCCTTGGTTACAGTCTTCCATAAAGGCTTGTATTACGATCATTTTACTTACGGCACTTGTGCTTTTTTGTAATTTTTACCGCACGGAGATTTCTTTTGTTTTCATAGCAAGCAGATTGCGTGTGGGAATGTCAAGTTACGATCCACTCCAACAATAACAATAAAGATGAGTCTTGTAGTTAAAATGTTTTTTTTTTTTTTTGTGTGTTTTTAAAGTGATATATTTGAACATTTAAAACATAGAACACTGAGAATTTAAACCGTAGCCTGTTAACAAGTGAATATTCTTTAGTCCTGTTCTGTAAGTTACATAACGTCATCTGCACATCATAAAGCTGATCAACATCATCTGTAACTAGTGCAGTTTCAGTATTAGTTAAAACATCAGAATACTAAGTTAATACCAGTTATGTCACTGCTGCATGGCAAATTTTTCAACAGATTCTTCACATCTTTGTTAATTTCTGGACATAATGGTTTCGTGGAGTACATTGTGTAGGTATAACTGACTACATTTTGCAGCATCTTTTAAGTAAGGATCGAAATGTTTGTAATCTATCGATAATGTGAATAATATGCTCTGTCTTATGATACAAGTTTCATTAGTAGGTGACCTAAAAATCTATATTAAACTGTTTACTGAAAATTCTTGCAAACAAATGTAACTGTATGCCTTACAATTCTAACGTCAAGTGAACTCTCTGAGATTTTTAGTGGCTGTAGTAATAAATGCAATGACCTTCTGTCTTTTAGGCACCTCGAAGGGAAGTATTTTAAACATTACTAGAACGTTATTATTATTATTACTGCATTTATCTTTAAATAAAATAAAAATAGAAGCTTTAATAAATTAGGCTTTAATACAATACATGCCTGTACTTTTCTGTGTTTTTCTATTGCCACGATTAATGTCCCCTAACCATAATAATGATCCTCCTTCACCTTCCGTTACGAACAACACAGCACTGACTAACATTCAGTTGTGGAAGCATTAAAAAATGGCTATATTGCCCCTACCACCTGACATATCTCCATTATTGTGTAAGCAAGTGGCAAAAGAAAAGCGTTTTGATTGTCAAGCGGCGAAAGACTAACAGCGTTTTGAACGTTCATACTAACTTCAGACCTCTGTAATTACGATGTATGTTTGGATGAGTTAATTTAAATAGAGTTTATTAAACAAAACGGGTTAGAACTATTTAAACACTTTCTGAAAATATCTTCATGGTAGAATTTAATTTACAATTTCCGGCTTGACGCAAACTAAATTTTTTTTTTTAAGCACAAAATATATTAAAAGAAATTTATACGTTTTCCTTATAAAATGCAAATTTAAATACAGATTATATTATATGAAATTTCGGTAGCACCTGTAACTAAGATAATTTGCGAAGTTTACATGTCTTGTTTTGTTGAATGATATTTAGAGGGTACAAAAATGTTTCACAGCATATGAATTAAGTGAAAGATGTAGGACTGGTTTAAAATTTACTAGCTAGGAGAAATCTATAATTACTTTTACTGAAAATAAACACTCCGAGCTATATTAAATAAAATTTCGGAAGCACCTGTAACTAAGTTAATTTGCGAAGTTTACGAGTGGGAACTGTGATTATTAAAGGAAAAAAAAACTACGAAAATCTATCACTCACAAATAAAATGTTATTTTAGGGGCTACAAAAAAAAAAATTATTTCGATGTATCTGAATTAATTGAAAAGTAGAATTTAATTTGCAAATTCGGAGAAATCAATAAACACTTATTCAAACACAGACACTAACAAAATACTTTAGCACATTCAGCAGTCTGCATGAAATAGGTTTACACGTTCGACGAAAAAAAAAATAACACCTTAATCGTTAACGAAAATAGGGTTTATTCAACACGGACCGAAAACTAATGGAAACTTGAAATACATAAGTGAATTTAAAATTTATTTTATAGTTATAGGATTTAATTTATATTTGCTGAAGCGTAGCATAATGGAACTTTGAAAATTTACTTTACAAACGGATATATTATTATTAAAATAAAATAATAAAAAAAACACCTAATTTCGGATTAGTTCGCTACCAATCTAGCATTGTGAAATGACTTTAAAACATGTGTTTTACTACGCGATTCTTTCTAGTTATAACGCAGAACACTTTGTACTTGCGAAAATAATTTAAGACTGAGCTATTTTATTTACAGGTTCGTTAATTTATTTAAACACAAAATATATTAAATGTATGTTTGGAACTAGCTAAATACAAACATACTACACAGAGTTGAGAAATAAAAAACTAAAGAATATTATATTTTAGTCAAACTCTGCTCTATTTGCTTTTTTAAAGTGAAGTGTGGAACTAATGTCAGTTATTAAAGAAAAAAAACGCAGGTGAAAATATTTAAACACAAAATATATTAATTTATAGTTTATCTAAATGTTTTCACGCATAAAATGAATGTTTATCATATGATTGTCTGGAACTACTTTACACACTTCATTTTAAGGTTAATGTAAATTGTTAAACAAAAAGGGGATAGTTGGGGAAATAAAAAACACACTACATAGAAAATATCTTAAGAGCTGGATTTAATTCTAAGTTTTTCCAAGAAAATAAATAATATATTAACGGAAATTTCTGAAACATAGGCGTACAAGTTGCGGTTTGTTGAGAAAAAAAAAAAAAATATATATATAGCTTGGAAGGAAGTTATATTTTACTATAGGGATTCGAACCCCGAACCTGAAAACTGATCGCTTACACTGAAGAACGCTAGAATTTAAACTTTCAATGTACAAATAAACTGAAGCTTTACTGTCGTTGTAGAAATTAAAATAAAACGTTTCTATGTGTTATTAATAGAATCCGTTACAGAAAGGAGGTCGAATTAAAAATAAATTCCCGAAGCTCCGTAATTGAACAGACTGTGATTAATTTCTCATGAGGATATAATATCTATTTGTACACAGATGATAAGACAAAGAAAAGTGACGCATACCTGTGTATTAACAAAAAAGTATGGTATTTTTATCAAAATATAGAACAAGTCGTTTACTCGAAAATAGTTCAGGGGTTATAGATCTATACACTAGACACCATTACCTATCAAGGCCGGGGCAAAATATTTTAAAAATACGCCTTCAAATATCAGTAATCATTTTTATGGAAGGAAACTTTAAGTTACAGACAACTATAAAATTAAACGAGTGTTATATACAGTATGAAAAGGCTTGATTATTTTTAGAAAACGTGATAATAATTATTTGACGAAAATATTCTCTTTTGTACAGTTCAGTCACTTAATCTTTGAGCTGTACATCTAATTTAACCGTCAGGAACTATTTTTTTTTTAACGCGGTAATTTTAAAACCACAAGTCATATTTAAATAATTTATCTTCTAAAATTGCTTGTTACAGTCTCATATATTTTTTTTTGTATCAATTGCTAAATTAATTGATTAAATCTACATTCACAGAAGAGGTAGGTGATTTAATATACTATATTTTCTTTATGGAAGAGCTGATGCTGATGCTTAAGGAAACCAACACTGAAGAGGTCTATAGAAGAAGGTTTGCACTGAAGCTTGATCGACTATGACTTCTTACAATGATAGGATTAACTTAAAGAATAATAATCTGTAGAAAGGTTTCTTTAACACATGAATAGCAGAAGAAAATATAATTATTTTGCTATTTCAATTTGTAGATTACACATTATATAGAAACTAACAATTCTACATAAATTACATCTGACAAATTATAGAACACACAAGAGGATCAAAGAACACTAGTCCTGTCAGTAAAGATCACCTTTGAAGTTTGTTACAATTCTAAGTTTTCCGATATTATGAGATTTTTAAAACGTACACGTAGTAAAGGAAACATGTAGTGAATTTTTAGATGTGCCTTAAGAGATAAGATTTTTTAAAGTTTTTGCAAGCAAATTCCAGACTTAATCAGATTTTAAAAGTTTTTGCAAGCAAATTCCAGACTTAATCAGACTTTAAAAGTTTTTGCAAGCAAATTCCAGACTTAATCAGATTTTAAAAGTTTTTGCAAACAAATTCCAAACTTAAGCAGTCAGATCCGACTCTAATAAAACACTTTCGTAAGCGAGACTATTTTGACTATAATGTTTCTAATTAATTGGCATCATACTGTTTATGCAGTAATAAATAACGTCAAGTTATTGATGCTGAGTCTGTAACTTGTTACAATTAAATTTTAGACAGTTCACTACTTTGCAGATAAGACAGAAGCCTACTGAAATTTAAGGAAGAGAAATTATTTAACATTGTTCGAAGAAATAAAGTGTCGGTAACAGCTATTAAAAATTACATCGTAGAGAAAATATACATAAAAGACACTTAATTTTTTTTAAACTTTAATCATTAAAACATTTCAAGAAACTTAATAGTATAGTTTGCGAAAATTTTAGGGCCAAATTAGCATTTGAATAAGTATACACAAGTCTAATATATTATTATATGCTATTATTTGCAAAGAACTATTACCTATCATTATCCTAGATCCTGTCATATAGGCCTTTTATAAATGTTTACTTTACAGTAAAATAATTATAATGAGAAGAATAACGAACTCATATGACATAACCTCTCAAAATACACAATCATATTATAATGAAAGTTATTACATAACAGTTCTAGTGAAACATAATGGGTTATTTAACGACGTGGTTCTGCAGGCGTTCTTTTACATGAAGTCTTTCCAGTATGACAGGGATTGAAGCTGGGATCACTTGCGCAGAAAGCAGGTATCACGTAAGTATTTAATGAGACAGAGTTGTGTTTAAAATAATAATGTTTCTTAAAAGTTTTAAATACAAGCTAAAAGTACCCCGTACGCTCCCTGTCTTCAAAACAGTTTTATTATTATAATGAATGCTTTGTCTAGGAATTATAGGACATATAACATTTTGGGTTGCTGTTATAAATATTATCGAAAGCGGATCCTATGACGACCTACATCATGTCTCAACATGAAGCAGCCGTGACCTAGATAAGGGTGGGAAGCATGCGACCCTTGACTAAAATTAACATGCATAAGAACGTAATATAATGACAAGAAGAAAAAAAAAGCTGTTTGCAATAAGAAACTAGGGAGAAAGGACTAGGTATAGAGAAATATATCATCAAATCAAATAATAAATTTGCTATTGAATAGTGGGAAAGTGTAAAAATATGATTTGAACTAGAAAAAAAAAAGAATTCAATTAGCACCCGACATCTTGATGAGCAAGAAAATAGTGTGTAGGGCTTATAATAGTTTCACAAGAAAGAAAATCATGGGAGCGCCCATAATAACTTGTTACGAATCTAGGGTGGTTCGAGAAAGAAAACTATGAGAGCGCTATAGACATTTCGCTAGAAGGCGAGGAGCTAGGGACTTAAAGAAGTTAGCTTAAACCTTAAGAATATATGCGAAGCAGCTACAGTAAAAGCGGGGAAATTGTTAAAAAAAAGACTTGTGTGAAGAAGGGACAGTTAAGTCTTTGCGAAAGAGTGTAAAATAACGTCAAATGCTATTTTGCAAGAAAACAAGGTGTTAGGCACTTATCATTAAGTCAAGAAGAAGTTAGGTTAAAGGATAAGACTATATGCGAACCAACTAACATAAGCGCGTAAGTGCAAGAAAAATTAAAAGTTAGCTTAAACCATTGCGTAAGAGTGTAAAATAGTCTCGTAGAGAACGGTGCAGGGTATTCATTTTCAAATCTCACGCCTTTTAGTTTCAAATTTTGCCGCAACCCTCCGCTGCGACGGTGCAGAACATAAGGGCGTAACAAAATTGGTAAAAACCGATGCGGAAGAGTGTGTTTCCAACCGTCCTTGACATAAGGGCTTAACAACATTAGTAAAAAGCCTTGCGTAAGAGTGCATATCCAGACGTCTTTGCCATAAGGGCTTAACAACATTGGTAAAAAGCCTTGCGTAAGAGTGCATATTCAGACGTCTTGGCATAAGGGCATAACAACATTGCTAAAAAGCCTTGCGTAAGAGTGCATATCCAGACGTCTTGGCATAAGGGCTTAACAACATTGGTAAAAAGCCTTGCGTAAGAGTGCATATTCAGACGTCTTGGCATAAGGGCATAACAACATTGCTAAAAAGCCTTGCGTAAGAGTGCATATCCAGACGTCTTGGCATAAGGGCTTAACAACATTGGTAAAAAGCCTTGCGTAAGAGTGCATATTCAGACGTCTTGGCATAAGGGCTTAACAACATTGGTAAAAAGCCTTGCGTAAGAGTGCATATCCAGACGTCTTGGCATAAGGGCATAACTGCGACGCCGGGCGTCGGGTAGGGGAAACGGGAAGTTGCCAAACTTGTTATTTTGGGGATGAACGCTACCCCCCACTACTGTTGTACAATAACAGAGCAACCCACATTATCCTTTACCATATATTTTTTGCAATTATGCATTATCTTTTTGATGATTATGCTTTATTATACAATGAAAGATGAGTTTAAAATGATTACAAAATCAGTGGATGAACGTTAAAAAATAGAACACAACGTTTCGACTATGCCCTTGAGTCTTCCTCAGGTGACACCTCAAACAGTACTAATTAATGTAATAATTTTAAACACATCTTTTATTGTATTTGACTCAGTGGAAACTGGGACCGATGCTTTTTTATGCTTTACTTTTATAATGTTTTTCTTTCATACAAATAAATCTCAGTATCCTAAATGAATTTTTTATGAATGTAAAATAAGTTTGTTTTACGAAAATAATATTGAGTTATACAAGAACAAACTACAATAAGATAATAATGCTAGTCATCGATGTCACTCTCAGTCTCTTGAGGTTGATTATTATTTGCAAGTTTTAGGTCAATGCTTTGACTATTTCTTTCATATTATCCTTTGAACATTCTTTTCATGCTGTACTTGAGGAATAGTACTGGTACGTATGCTGCTAGGACCGCCTGAAGTTGAACCATGTCAATCACTCTGTTTCTGAGACATATGTTTTAACTTTCCATATGCTTTTGCACAGTGAACATCTTTTCAAAATTAATGCACTCTGAACATAGGTTACATTGGTTACAACTTGCTAACTTGAATCAAATTATGGATGGTTGATTCATAGTATGCCATAATAACACAGCTGTTAGTTTTGTTTATATATAACAAAGTAAGAAAGCAATTATTATTTGTATATTCTGTTACATTTTTATTTATGGAATAGTATTAACAAATCCAACTCGAATTTACAAGTTTAATCTAATAAATTCGCTCCTGCTGGACGATTGCAAATCTATCAATAAACTTGTAAACTCTCATGGGATTACCTATGACAATTCTTCTTAACCCATCTATGTGATATTCATTGAAAACTAGGTCTATTCACTAAACAAATAAGTTTTTTTTTTCCCCCCTTCACTTGTGTCTGTAAAGTTTCTCAGTAATTTGATTCTGTTCCCAATTTTATTACAGGGCGCCCAGAAGTAGAAAGAGACTTGAAATTAATATTCTCCACCATAAGTGTCGGAAACTACTTACTCCTTCTCTTTGGTGTTTTAACAGTAAGTAGAGCATTTCATGATATAAATGTCCAAATTTCCAACATTCGAAATTTATTTTACAAAGTAAAGCATTTATTAATGTATGCTTCAGTACTTAATACAGTCTTCTGTTATGTATGTAGTAAGCCTAAAATCATGCAACGTTTCCTGTATCGCCAAATTAGACAAAATGTGGCAATGAAACAGCTACATTGCTAGAAGGCATTGGACAATTACATAGATCTTCTCAAATTTGCACATGCATGTAAGCACAGAGGCGCCAACTTGTATGGGCCCGTGGGGCTGAAGCCCACCCAATAATTTGCCGTAGGCCTATTTTGTTAAATTATTTATTACCATTACTAAAATATGTTTTCTTGTAGAATCGCTGGAAAGCTAAAATCAGGTTATTGTTGACATAATAATACTATCTCCTCTTGTTCCAATTCACTCACGATTGTTTGAAGTCGTTTCTCAGTTCAATAATTTTTTACGTCTTAATCTGTTAACGCTTGAGAGGCGAAGGACTTACCACTTGCCCCTCTGCTCTCTCTCGGAAAATTAGTATAGGTAATGAAACCTCCACTTGTAGGCCCTATGCACCACCATAAGGGTTACAGTCAATCTATTAAAGCAGTTTCCACATCCACCGCCATATTTTTATGCTTTTCTATGCTTTTTATGCATTCATAAAAAACTTAATCACATTGCTTTTCAAAATATATATAGGCTAAGGAGAGTGCGTAAAAGTTAAATTCAGAAGTTAGATTATGCTTGTGGTGAATTTAATGGGCACACGAATCTTTCTAAACTAAACGATTAATAATTATTATAATGAAACAGCTAAAAATCAGGCTTTGGAGTGCATTCCACGATAACTAAATGATTTAAATAAAACATCTAGTAAGTAAATAATCGCGGGCATCTGCTAGTCTGTTTTATGAAACCCGGAGGATCATTGGCGCGGTTACAGCCCGCCGTTCAACCCTATTCTGTGCTAACTTCTTCCAACCATCCCTCGCAAGTCCTACTTCCCTTAAATCTTTTCTACTATTGTCCTCCCACCTACGCCTAGGTCTTCCAAGTCGTATTTTCCCTTCGGACCTCAATTCAAAATAGTTTTGGGATATGTCTTTCCTTCCCCATGTCCAGCCTATTTCATCTTCAGTGATTTAATTACCTTTATTATATTCCGTGAAGAGTACAAGTTATAAAGATCGTCATTATGCACTTTTCTCCAGTCCCAGTTTTCATCTCTCTTAGGTCTGAATATTTTTCTGAACGCCCTGTTTTCGAACATTCTCATATTATATTCTTCCCGAAGAGTAAGGGACCATGTCTCACATCCATACAAAGTTCCAGGCCTCTTTCTTGTATTATTTACATGTTCTCTATTAATTTTAATTTGAGTTTTACATTTAATTGAATTATTCACGGTTCTTTTCTCTAGTTCTAGGTGAATTTGTAAATTTCTGTCTTTATCTCAAGTTGTTTTGTAAACTATACATAATTTTTCTTAATAATTACTTACCATATTATTGGCTGTTAATGGTATTAATTTACAATTAATACTGAACGGCACCCACACAAGGGCTAAACTCATTTTGGTGTTAAACTTAAATTCTGTATTTTGTGTATCATATATTCGAATAAAGTAATACAGTACACGGTTTATCCGCAATGGGTTGTTTAAACAGGCTAGGGTCACCAGGTGAACAGATAACTCATACAAAGACGATTCTAATATATATATATAACTTCTAGACATATGAAACATTTTAAAAGTTTATGATCAGTCTTCCTCAGTATTACGTATTTCGGAAAAGTAAAAAGGGGCATAGAAGAAGACCCATGAAGTATTAAGTATTGCTTTGGCAATGGTATAACGACTGGTTGATTTATACATTATTTCGGAGAATTTCGTTCGCGAGTTTTTTTAGTATTATTTTTCTGTAGGTAATTTATTGTTTAAGCAAAGAAAGTTCTACGTTACCAAACATAATGTAACAATTCCCACCACATAACATAATACTTAAATATCTGGAACCGTATTAATAGGCATGTAATTAACACAGAATTCCAATGAGTGTGTTGTTGTGAAATGAGACGTTTAGAACAGAATGATTTTGTTAGCTTTCCCATGCGCTTCCTATTCTGCATTTTATGTGTCTTACATTTCACTAACTTAAATAAGGCCCAGCATCACTCGGGGTTTGTACTTTGTAATTAGAAATTAACTTATGAAGGACTTTCGATTTTCAAACTCTAGGTCCTTATATAGGTAATTAGAATTTGAAATGAGGAAGAACGACTTATCACACTCAAACTATTCCCTCAGAAACGCTAAATGTAGCTTTTTATGGCTCATAGAGGATGTAGAATTTTGCAACCCATTGTTTCTACACACCATGCCTGGAAGGGTTTGAAATAGAAATTCCGGTAACATGCAATTTGACGGGATATTTTATTTCTCATCCTCATGTTACCATACAACCTTTTCGGGGCTGAAATCAAAAAGAAATTCAATATCACTTTCATACTTTCCTCCCCCAAAACCTAGGAGATAATAATATACTGTGCGCATAGGACTAAAAATGTTCCTTTTTATTTTGTATCCTTTTACATGCTTAGGGCATATGATAAACATCCATATTACTCAACTAAAAATACAAAGCCTACAGGTATGAATAACATATCAGTGGATAGAATCTTTTACTGACTTCTGATATGGCATACTCGTTGGCACACCCAGGCTGAGACAGCTGAAAATGCTGTCCCTGCAATACGAACTCGTCTCCTCGGAAACATTTAATTTTTGGCATTTAAAATCAAAATTTTGCAAAATCGTTTCTTAGTTTTCACTTAGGCCTATATTATGAAACGAAGTACTAGCAAAATTCCAAGTCTCTAACTATTATAGTTTAGGCTCTACGAAGATTCTCTGTCAGTCAGTCATTCATTCAGTCAGGACCAGAGGTGTACATATTCTGATTTTAGCTTGCCTGCCCCTTTGAAATTCTGCAACCAGTCACAGCTTTTAACTTGCGTGACTTGAAAGCAAGCCAGATTACAACGATGATAAGAAATGCTGTCGCTATGAGTCACAAGCTCTTCATAACCTGATGGGTTGCACAGGACCTAAGGAAACTGCAAGGCCTGGCGGAAAGAATATGAAACTGGGTATAGCAGTGCACTGGTAAGTCGTGCAGTTACGTAGTTGAGGAACTTCAGATGTGTTTAGAGAATTTTACCCTGAAGGAAGCCGAGGAGAAACTAAAATGTGGACAGTTTGAATTATCAATGAACAAAGGTAGTACTAGTCCGGCATGGGAAAAATTTTCAAACATTTCCGAGAAAACATCATAAAATCATTAATAACAATAACAGAAATCCCTTTAGGCAAGCCTACAAGCTGAGGTAGATTTCGAAGTGCTTTTGTTTTAATTTACTGTCGCTGCGTAGCATTCTTCTTCTTTAGCCTTGGCATGACAAACCCGCAATAATAACTGCAAAAAAGAGGAAAGAGAAATTTTTCAAACATTCAAATCTCGCCTTATATGAGAACTATCAAGAAACTAGTTATTGATTTGTAGAGTACTCATCAAGAGCTTTTCAACGATACCCCACAAGACGTAGTTTCGAAAATTTCGAATTTCCATCCCCATACTCCCACCCCCACTCGTACTCCCAAAACCCCCGAATCGTTGGTGTCACTGTGAACTCCATAAGGAGTACTCTAATTTATTCAATCAAAGTTTCCCTCTATACTTCATAGAGGCCGAGATATAAATGTTTTAAAATTTCAACCCCCTCCCCCGACCACCCTCTTGCGCCAATTTTGCTCATTAACGAACTTGTCTGAACTATTGGGCCTAGAAATAACATAATAAAATTTGATTCAAATATCTTGAAAATTACGGCCGCTAGCGTGTAAAGATATATATATGTATATATATAAATAGATATTGGGTATACATATACATATACTGTATATAAATATAAATATCTCAATTTTTTTAACAGGCGGTGGTTTCGTACTTAGGGAGGCATGAAACGTAAAGATATGAACAAATTTTTTGAAAGTCATTAGGTAAATTAGGTAGATTAGATTTTTCTTCGAAATCTACCTAATAATAAAAATAATAATTATGTTAAGACGCTAAAAGGATTTTAATACTTTATCCACCTTTTATTTATCTGCATGGTGAATTTCTTCTACCAGCATGTAGAAAAGCAAGAAAGTATTACCTACACTAGCAACTACAGTTGTTTAGCTGATAGGAAAGTCGCAAGCTTATTCTGACTTGCCTAGGCTGGGTTTGACCTGACCCATCATGTTTAAAGAAACCTGCCTGCTTCCTAGCTATGACGCTGGCAACTTGCTTGCCTGGCGTTCAAGCGGGTATGGGCAAGCTAAAATCGAGATTTGTACACCTATAGTCAGGACAAACCCGCTTATATATTATATAGACTATATTTCATGAACCAATGGACGGGAGCATGAGCCCACCCAATGTTTTTCAAAAGTTGGCGCCACTGTGTAAGCATGTACATAGTTCACGCACCAGTAGGCCTACATAAGATAATATTATCTTATGCAGGCCTATGTATGCTCTTACATGACTCTGATGCCAAAGCTCCACTATCTACTCAACATTTTGAGATTTAAAGAAAACACAAAAACATTCAAGGCAAGTTTCTCATTCTTATTGTTATCAATATGTTATTATTATAATTGTTACTATTGTTATTAATAATATAATTATTGGTTGAATGATTTCTGGTCACACTATGGTTTGGATTAATAAGTCCCTACTGGAGGTTTCATTGATGAAGAGTAATTTAGTTAAGCATATTTTCCTATGCAGGCAGAATGACACATGGTAAGCCCATCACCTAGACATCAGCTAGAGGAAATTACAGTACAGTATTACTTAGATATGAAGGAGTTAGAGAATTTGATCCAGAGGTTCTAATTTAGACTTGAAGTTCTTTAACATGCTGTAAATATACGACATGGGATCCAATGTTTATAATTTCTTCCAAAGGACTTCCTACCCAGGATTATTATGTGACTTAAGATTGTATCTACTGATGTGACTGAAAGATTTTAGCTTGTCTACACCTTCTTAATCAGTAAAATACATACATTGTGAGAGATACTCCATAAGACTCAACCCATCAATAATAAAGTGCATTTTCTTTTAAGGTGACCACAAGGAGTCTGATGGATTTATAACGAGTAGTTTTATCTTGTTATGGAGAATTTGGCTCATTGCTACTGCTATAACAAAAGTTGGAGTTCTTAAATTTATTTATTGTAGCAATTTTTTCCTTCAGTAATTTCTTATAGTTTAATTGAAAAGTGATGAACTTACTAATTAAATAGCTAAGATATATAACAACTTATATATATTTATATATATATACAGGCCTACACTCATATACGAGTATACAGTGCACGCTGTTTATTTTGATCACTTCAGGATGCAGCTAATATGCAGAGGCGCCAAGTTTTAAAAAATATTGCGTGGGCTCAAAGATTTTAAAATTTTCATACTTCCTGTCCCTTGCTGATTTAACGAATCTTTCTTAATTCATTCTTTCTATTTGTTCGTTATATTTTGACTTTTTTCTTTTTCTAATCGCCGATATCTTGTACTCCACACTCTTGGCTTATCACAATTTTTTATTTTTTCAATTAATATCCTTCCTGTCATTTTTCTTAATCACAAGTATCATCAAAATTCTAAATCGTTCTTTTCCGGGCTCTCCTTATGTATATTTAGAATAGCAATGTGATTAAGTTTTTTTGCCCCCCTGAATGTAAAAAGTATTTCTTTTAAGCGTAAAATATATTTCGGCAGTATCTTAGGAAATTGCATAGACAGAGTAAGCCGTAAAAAAATTTATTAACATAGGAATAATTTTAAACGATCATGAGTGAATTGTAACAAAAGCCCTAATATGTATGCTAACAATAGCCTGATTTTTCGCTTTAGAGCGATTCAACAATGAAACACAATTTTTAGTATTAGTCTAACAATAAACAGTTATGATAATGATACACAGAAATTATTAGGTGGGCTTGAGCTCCACGGGCCCATATAAGTTGGCGCCACTGCTAATATGATAATATTAACTGACTGATAACAGTAGCCAAAGGAATTAAATGAAGGTTCACAGGCCTATATAAGATGTTACACTAAAACACAGAATTAAAAATATTAAAGTCTTGATAAAAATTCCACCTTAACCCTTGACATAAAACTCATCTGGGTCCATTCACAATATCACCAGATAAGTTTTATATTAAGGGTTAAGGTGGAATTTTTTATTAACATTTTAATATTATAACCCTTATCGGAAAAATAAAGTTTATTAATAGAATTAAAAATATTTATTCATAAAATAACACGTAACTGTGAATCATTGAACCACTCATAGGCTAAGACAGTAATAGACTACAAGCAACTATTTTTTCAACCACTAACAAAGTTTTAATATTTTTTACTTTCCTTTAGGAGTCCATTAACTAATACTCCATTCTCAGTTATAAGTTACAAGTGGTTTTGGAAGTCTATACTGATCTGTGGGTAACACTGCATAGCAAAACATCTAATGCCTGTCTGTTCAAGTCTTTTCATTTTACACTAGCTATCACTGCATGTCTACACTGATATCTTTATAAATCAAAAGCTGCAGTTTAACTATGGGGTGAAAAATATTTTATTGCTTAAAGGGGAAAGTTAGGTAATGCCACCCCATTGAACTGGCCATCCAGTGGCTGGGAACAGAATTGCTACCTCCAGTACAACACAATACAATTGAATTAGAAACGAAGCCCTTAGAAACAAAATTTTGAATGACATACAGTACTTTTAAATAAAGCTGCAAAAGGAAAATGTGATAACATAAACCGAATATTTGATCACAATAAACAGCATTTTTTCAATGTGTCAGTATTAATCTGCACGGTACTTCATAAAAGTGATAACATTACCTGACTGGTAACATTATCCAAGATTACATTAGGCAGCGTTTACTGTAAAGGTAAAGGTTTCTAAGGCTAAACTTAAATTCAGTAATAAAATAAATAATAGCATCAAGGATAGATGCATAATAGCTAATACTGTAGATATGCTATCGACTATGATGCAGTCCATAGTCGCCAACTTTGGTACCATCTGCCCTCTCCCCAACTTTTAAGTTTTTGTCATGTAAGGCCAATGTATAACTATTAAAAATCCAAATCTTGTCCCAACAATATCCAATCCCACGAAAGCTTGAGGTCTTGCAAAATCAAATTAGTGTCAAGTGACAGAGATGATTCCAATGCTTATACAGTCCAAAAGCTTTTTCACATTATGCAATACTTCTGTGACTAAGTATCTGTATAACCTAATTCTTCCAATTGTAATATTCTATGAGCTGAAAGTTCTATGAGTTGTTTTTGAGTCTCACATAATTAAATGATTTAAACATCCACATCTTCAAAAAAATGTTTGGGAAATAATTTGGCGATTAAATTTTCAGCTCCCCTAAATGGCTTTTGGGCGGACTGTAAGGCTTTTTGCTAAGCAGTCCTCCATCCGGCGCGGCTTTATGCCGGACGTTGATTTGTCCCCCTTTTCGAGGCTCTGATGAATCGGTAAAGCGTATTAATAAAATTTGTTCTCAGAAGAGTGTAATTCCATGTATATGGAATTCCTGACCAACAAAACCTCCTGCGGATGGCAAAGAAAGGACAAAAATATTATAGACATGAAAATCCCGTTTTTGCAGTGTATAATCATTTATTTTACATAAATGCAGTTATTAAGTCTGAAATTAGTCAGGATTATACCATGTAATATCTGCTGTCCAGCCGTCTGTGCTCGAAGTTTATACTATGCTAGATTACAGAAGAAGTGTGTCCTCCTTTCTGACATTTTAGAAATGGCCACCCTATCTTCAACATGCATTCAGTTATAGTATCTTGTTCCTCATTACCATTCTCAATGTAATCACAAGTGAGTCTAAACAATTTGTTTTATCTGTTTTTGGGACAAGCAACCCAAATAACAGCAATACTGGATGGCAGCATGTGACATATTAATCACCGCACAACGATGCCTTATGTATCCAGTAAGGAGCTGATGTTTTATGAAATAAAATTGCATCCTTGTGATCCAAGGAAGGATATTATAAGATAAACGATCGTGATTAGCCTACAGTGTTTTGCAGATGACAAACAGTTTGTCCTCTTCCTTGCTTTGATACGCGGTCCAATCAGAGATGGCAAGACATAGGGAAGACTCTTACTGCTAGCGGCGTTTCGTAAGCTCGTACACGTGATTGGCGGTGAAGGAATCTGCTTCTCATTTGAAAAATACTGTATATCCAAGGAATTGCTAAACATTATTGGTCAATATCAAACACATATGAGTGAAATAGTCTATATGTTATGTGAAAATGACTAGCTTTTTCTGAATATACATGTACAGATTAAGCAATAGCAGTCTGAAGTATATTATAATAATCCCATTAATAGGTGCTATTTTGTGTTTTGCAGGGTAACCCAGTTTTCCTAATGCCATGGTTGGCAATGGGTCTCCTTGTGATTCTACTGAAGACCTTGTTGTTCTTTGGGAGACTCATTTTTTGTGGTATATTCATCAACACAGCACAGATTACAATTGCTGTTTTTGCAATCCATAACTGGCTGCAAGTGTTCTGCTTCTTCAGGTCTCTCATCCACATATGTGACTGTTAAAATGGGTTTGGCTATTGTCAAATTAAAAGTTTTGTGGGAAAACTGAGAAAATTTGGGAAATGTAAGAATTCATTGAATTAATTCATTTAAAATAAATAACTTTCATAACCGCTTATTGAATAAATGAGTTATTTATTTTTTACCCTCCAGATCAGTGGCGTGCCAAGGTGGGGGTGGGAGGGTTGGTCGTCCCAAGACCCGCTTTGAAATAGCCAACAAAATTGTATTTATTTGTTTATTTTTACCAGGCCAGAGAAGAGTCTATTAAACATTGTATATCTTTGAACAATGAATTAAATAAAAAATTAAAAAAAAAAGAACCACATCGGAAGTACTGTAGGCCCACTATAATAATATAAGCCCTGAGGAGCAAGAGAAACGAGGGCAATCTCGTTTGTCAAACTTAGCCCTCTTATCAATTGGGTGAAGAGACAAATCCTCGCTTGAAAGATTTTTAATTTATATACTGTTTAGTTTATAATTATCTACTTTTAAATTCTTTGCTGCTTGTTGTTCGGGTTTTCTTTCTTTTTTACAAAAAATAATATTGAGAAAACACAACTAGTTAGCTGACCTACTGTTTCAATTGAATTGAATAGTATCGTGGATTTCCTCTGACCACAAGTCAGTATAAGTACTGGTACCATGGGCATCAGCATGGGGGGCAAGGGGGACCAACTTGTAAAATGAAGTGTATAGCTCAATTTCCCATACATTAGAAGAACTTAAAGACAACATAACAGGAGAAATGAACTGTATCTCGGAAGCTGAACTTATGCACGTGAAAGAAAATTTCCTAAAAAGGTGCCAATGTTGTGTGGATGCAAGAGGAGGACATTTTCAACATCTCTTGTGATGAGGTACATGGTTATTTTCATTGTAATTCCAATTGTAACTGGAGAACCTGAACAATTACACCAATCGCAGCTGCCCTCTGGATCGCCTTATGGTTTAATTTATTTTTGGTACTCTTTGTTTGTGAACCTGCAGTTGCTGCATGGAGAATAAAAAATATAAATATTTTATAATGAGTTAAGCAAGTATTAGCTTATTATAACTGCCTCAGTGTATTTATAATAATCTGTCACCAAGGCTGTTGCTCAAAGGAACAAAATCTGTTAATTTAAAAACTTTGCAGCCTTGTCGAATTCAGCTGGGGTTCAAAACTATGAGCCGCGAAACTATTTGAATACTAATATATTTTCCTATAATTTGAATTTGAGGTACTAAACGGATTTTCAGTAGATCATAATAAAATATCAATTGTATCACTTGTACGTGGATTAACTTTAATTAGGAATTAGCTCACATTACTCTTATTAAACTGTCGTAATACGACTATTTGTTCACAATAGTAAATTACTTCCTATTATTATAGATTACTGAATTAATTTGCTTAAAAAATAAGAATAACTGTCTTTGGAATTATGTTAGGTTTTCCCCCCTTAATAAAATTCTTGGCGACACCCCTGACTGGTACTGTAAGCAAACTTATGGGAAAAAGGTTTTGCCTAATACGTAATAAACATGTGAACCCCAAATGAAAAAATCCATTATTATAGCTATTTATGTATCAAGTATGCAAAATAACGCTTTAGCGGACGAATCTAGTATAGCGGCCGAGGCGAAAGCCAAGGCTGAAATACTGGATGAGTCCGCTCAAGTTTTTGCGTACGTTGTGCATACAATATTTTTTAGTAAAAGTTCTATAAATTATATGAAATAAAACAAAACTACCGTATAATTAATTATAATGAAAGGCAGTCAGCCATTTGTTAAAGTTCTCTCATGGCCGTCTAGATCATAAAATAACAATGACCGTACGTACCAATACCAAATGTGGTATAATAGTATAGATGCATAATATATGAGTCCCTTGTTTGTAAACAGTATTGCATACCAACTAGTATTTATGAAAAGCTTATGAAAATATAAATGATAATACTGAGGAAATTTCAATCCAAGCCAGAAACATTGAATTGGAACCGCTGCCAGCAACTTCACGGCAGAAGTATACTATGAGAAGGGATATATTATGGCATTTAAATACTGTTGCTTCCATGGTAAGGAATGTTTTTCATGTGAACCAAAATGTGAAAAGTTGTTGGCTTATATTTGTTGTCATATGATGAAGTGGGCTACCGTGTTTTGTGAAAAATCCTGGTCAAGTTTCTGATTATATAAAGAAACGTGTTGGCTTAATTTTTATTGTTTTATGACCAATTATATACGTAAATCCATGTTAAAGTTGGTGTGACTGGTCAATGCCATCTGGATTTTGTTTATAGATTGCCATGATGACTTTAAAGAACAAGGCCGACAAAAGTGCATTTTGAATGCACTTTTATGCAATTTTAGCGGCATTGGTTGCTAAAATGCAATTTTTCAGCATGTTACCAGTCCAATAAGCAGCTGTTTTAGAGAGCCTGTACAAAAAAATAATTTACTCAATGTCCACAGAAATATAATGAATTAGACAGCTTACTATCACATGTTTGTGGACGGTATGAATGGTATAAATAATTGTGAATCATGGATCGGCCATATAGATTAGCGCCCCAGGCCCCCACCACTGTTTGTAACCACTGATCCTGATTTCTCTTTTCTAATATCACTAGAAGGTCTGACATCACCTGACTACCTAGAAGGACTGCTCTGTTCATTTTGACCAATATTGTTTCTCACCATTATAAAACAGCTTTTCATTCAACTAATTTATTCCTCAATATATTCAGCTTATGTGTTTGAACTCTAGGCATCAGTAAGTGTTGATTATTACAACCAATTCACATTTGCAAGGAAAAGAAAGATTATTTACACTGCTTACAAGTGAATTTAAAAGTTTTTAGTGCATTCAAAATATCAGTCTTACATACTATCTTTCTCAATGTTTCTGAGTTCAATCGAACCCTCATCTATTTCAAAGCATTCTGCAAACATATAATTCACATTGATTTAGACAACTATGATTACAGCTGACATTGTGCTATAACACCTGATGGTGAATGGGAGGCAGATAGTGAAAATGATAAATCTGACGATGCACAACAAGAAAAACTCACCTTGTAAAGAATAATTACTTTGGAAGGAATTCAGAAACTGTAAATATTCATTGTTTCCAAGTTGTCTCAAGAACAGGGTATGTAGAACAACTACTAGCTTTGTTTTATTTATTTATTTATTTGTTTTACACCATTAAGCATGTATATGCAATAGGAATAGTCAGCATGTTAAAAAAGAAGTAATTACATAAAATCAGTCGCTAGATATTCTCCAACAGTGTAAAAGTTTCTTTTTGCAAAAGTAAAGTCTTAACTCTATACTTGAAAATTCTAAAATTCCTGATATTTCTGACTTCTAGAGGCAATTTGTTGTAAAAATTAATACCTTAAACATTATGACTGTTAAGAGATTTTTGCAGTCTACACTGTGGAGCAACCAAATTATATCTCCCTCTAGTGTTATAGTCATGTACATCATTAAAACACACAGGATTAAAATCATTTCCATGAACGAATAAAATAGTTGATAGAACATAAAGTGAGGCCACGGTTAAAATGCTTAATTCAATAAAAATAGGTTTGCAATGCTCATATGGGTCACAGCCATATCAGTGGTAATCAGTGTCTCTCTCCTTTTATTTATTTATTTATTTCAGCTGTGATTATAGGCCTACTCCTTTTCAGCTACAAGGCCTTATCAGGAGTTCGGGATGTGTGTCTATACAGTAGGGTAGGCCATGAAACTACTGATTGTCAATTGTTTCTATTAATGGTGTATTTTTATCACTGCCTTCTAGACTGTGTCACTCGTGTTTACTCGTGCATACACTGCCTGTCCAATACGGCTAATTTTGCGTACTCTGCGACATTACAGATAGCAGCACCATTCACACCCAGATTGCTTCTTGTTTTTTGCTACGACATTGTTGATTATGTAGTGCTGTCACCGCCGTCTCATAATCACTGCCTTCTAAACTGTATTACTCCTCGAGACTGCGGTGCTCATAATATAGTCTATCAATGCGTCTAAATAATTTACATTTATTTTAATTATTGCTCCAAAATTCCATTTCAAGGTAAGCGTCATATACTGGAATAATATTACGTTCTAAACAAATAACACAAGTATCTGTGTCTGTTTAATGCTTATTTTGATTAGTGATTGCTGCAATCTGGGTGTGAACTGTGTCGCCTCTACTGGATAAATTAGGCAATTTAACAATACTCTGAACTCCATGTTAAAATAAAGCATAGGACAGGCAGTGTAATTTTCGAGACGGCAGTGATTTTTATGGAGTAAATTTCAACTGAAATTAATTTGAATGGATACAAAATGAAATGGTGAGGATGATTCATGGTCTGCAAATATCCAATTTGGCATTTGCCTTTACGTCTGGGGAAACCATAAAAATACCCACGTCAAATTGGTTGTCCATGGGATTTGAATCTGGGGCCTCCCTAATGCAAGTCCAAGATATTACCATCATTTAAATCCTTATAGAACTACGCTATTCATTCCATGTCCCGTTACTTCTGCTAAATCCTTTGGAATGTGGTGGTGACGGTCAACTAGCAGGGGAGGGCGGGTCAAGCGGTAAAAATATATACTGCAGAACCGCTCTTTGCAAAATTTTTACTGTTTTAACTCAATTTCCAAAATAAACATTTTATTTATAAAACTACGGTATATTTGTAATGGGGGACATACTTTCCCCCACATTAGATCCGAATCTGCAGTATTTCGAACCGTGCTATTTTGGGCTTCTACTGTATATATTGATTCACATAGTATAAGTAGCAGCCTTTCCAATGGTTATACCGATTCTGTCATATTCCAATATCTGTTCCACTCAGAGATGGTAGAAAAACAGTAGTTTTTGCAAGATACGATATCAACGGTTAAAGTGTTCTAACAAAATCAGATATCTGTGGTGAATAAAGGATAGGCAAATTTTTTAATGATGGGCACTGACCATTGCAATAATCACTGTTACCTGGACATAGTTACATGACACCTGATTGGGTATTTGGGAGAGTAGAGAAGTATTACAGGATTAAAGAAGACATTATTTCTCCTCAACAGTAGTGCGACATACTGAAGAAACAGGTAAAGGTACAAATGGTCAAGACTGGAATTTTAAGAAGGCTTCAAGTCTGGCATTGAGATCTAAATTGTCATTTCAGATTTCGGCAGCAAACATTCTTATGCTACAAAGGGAAATGTTTAAAGGGGAAAGTAAAGTCTTTTCGATCTACTTATTTTGGATTGGACATTGAATGTGAGTGCTAAAGAAAGGTGTAAAAAAACATTTTTTTGTGTGTTTGAATTTCCCAAAGTAAACCATGTGTCTTAAACAAACAAAAAAAAAAAAAAAAAAAAAAAAACCGAGATGTTAAAAACTTAATGCAGTACCAGTACTTTTCAGTCCCTGATGATGCCAAGGCATTTTATGCCGATATGATGACTTACAACAAATAAATGAATGGAACACTTTCAGTAGCCTATTGTAATACAATCAGGTAAACCGATGTAACAAAGTCCCAGAATGATTTTGTTTAATCAGTGACAATTGCAATTATGATATGCATAAAATAAATTATTTTTGTAATCATTCTCCAAGTTAGCTCCAGATCGATTCATTAAACAGGGCTTGTGGAAGAACAAAGTTTGATGCTTAACCTTAATTCATAAGATATGTCAACATTTCACTAAATGCGCTGGCAGAGAACTCAGCTTAATGTACGTAAGCCTAAATATTTCACAGTAATATACCTTCTGTATATGACAGTATTCATGAAGTACTCATTTCAACTTAAACAATGAAATAAACATCTGACTGCATTGGAGTCAAGACCCTCAGTGATTAGGCTTTGTAGTAAAGTCATGATTTCCCATTGAAAAAGCATGTGGCCTTTAGTTAGTCATTACTCCGGTACCAATTAACTGATTTGGTCCAAAATAAATAGGCTTCTTTGCCATGGATGTTATAAATGCATATAGGCCTACCAAGTTTCATGAAAATCTGATAAAGCGTATTTGAGTTATCATGTGTACAGACACATAGACAGACAGAAATTTTCCCAACCCCAACACAATCTCCTAAAGTACCATTCTGGCACTTAATAACAGATTTATATTTAAAACTGTTTCTAAATCAATGTTCAGATTTATTCTGGGAGCTTCATCAACAATCGCTTGTTTTTAAGTATCATAGAATTTTTTATGTGACCACTGAGTTACTTAAATATGTTTCTATTCAATAGTATTTCTGCTCTGAAGTAGTTTTGTTGCTCGATTACGTGCATTCACATTGAACGTTAATATTTCTAGAGGAATAATGTTTGTACTTCTTAAGAATAATTCCGGGGTGCGTGGGCAAAGAGAGTTAAGTCCACCATCCTAAAAAATTGAGATATGTCCATCAGGCACGGCTCGTGGCTGGGAAGTTAGGTGAAGAGCTAGCGAGCGGTCTCACTAGGAAGACGCCTGAGACAGGTAAGGGTAGATTGCACGGAATGGAAATCTACCATTGCATTGCATTGCACCGTATGAAGAGCGCATGAGCAAGTTGCACTTCACGATAGTTATGGATGTATGCCTCATGGGTTTATCCATCTCTAAAGCTATGTTGGGCTGGTGTAGTGTGTTAAGTCACTCTAATTCTCAGTAACAAGAAAGTGGACTTAACTCTCTTTGCCCGCACACCCCGGAATTACAGGATAAGGGCTGCATACCTATATGGAGTAACATATACAGTTTCTAATTGCCTGAAAGTATGCCCAGGTATATAACACGTGTAACAAATGCAAAGAATTCTCTTCAGTAATATAAAATAAAAAGTTCAATCTGTGGATGCAGTATATTGTTGTGTGCAGATATCAAATTTTGTGAAAACTTTCAATATTTTGAGCTGAAATAAACAATGTTACATTATTCTTCTCTAAACACTGTTTCATCTTTGGAATTTGTTAGGGTTGTATCTGGCAATAATGCACCATAAATTTCAAAAAAATGTTCAATGAACTAAACATCACTTTGGCACCTATCAACAAATGCAGTTTATAAACTCTACTAAGATCAGACATGAAAGACAAAATTCCACATAGTGAAAATTCAGGCATTTATGAAATTGACTGTAATACACGTGAGAAAGTATATAGAGGCAAAACAAAGAGAAATGTAAATCTAAGGTGCAAGGAACACATGAGAAAAATTAAATCAATAGAAAGAAAAGTCTGCAGTGGGCCATCATTTCTGGTCAACAGGTCATGATTTCAATAAAAAACTAAACTCCGTGGCGCTTCATCCCTCGAGGGACTTGGCCTACCACCCGACCGCTGCGTCATCTCCCGTAGGCAGATGGCAGGATTGGGGGGCATGTGGTCAGCATGCCGACACCCACGGCCGTTAATGGTGGTTTTCTTGACCGGAGCCGCTACTTCTCTATCAAGTAGCTCCTCAATTTTGAATCACGAGGCTGAGTGCACCCCTACCAGACCTCCCTACCTCAGAAAAATCCGAGGAGGTACCGGGAATCGAACCCGGGCCGACGGATCTGTAGTCAGCGACGCTAACCACAAGACCACACCGGCGGACTCATGATTTCAATAGTGAGGCAAAATTACTAAAATGTGTTCAGAAACCACTTGATTTAACTGTTTGGAAAAAATTACACATCCAGAAAAACAAACATAGGCTTCTAAATTTTGATATCCGTAAGGACAATGACCTCATATCCAAATTCATAAAACCTGGAAGACATCTGGTGGTCGTCAGTGGAACTAGCTGAAGATGATGGCAAGGCCATCGAAACATACGTCTTGATTAAGTGAGTATTTACTTACAGTAATGTGTGAAGTTGAATGTTTTAAGGTTTATTAAGTTAAAGTATATTTAAATTTAATTAAAAAATAAACAAATAAATAAATCTCACAAGTGGCTATTAAAATGGAGCTCTATTGCTGGCCATAAGTTAACTTTAATGTTAACACTAGCATTCTGGCACTTTGTTATACCAGTTTACATGATTTTATTTTATTTCAAGAAATAAAACATACAGTTGCCAAAGATTATTAATACAGATAGGCCTACTTCTAAAGCAAGCAGTCTCTCAATTCCAATTTTTTAGTCAGACAAACGAAGTATGAATTCAGTAATAATTTGCAAGAATAGAATATGTAGGCTATATTTTTATTTTTTAGTATCTTGAGAACAAGAGGTCAGGGCTTGACTAACACAATCTGCCACCCAAGGCTATACATTATAGCTACCCCTTGCCCCATCACTCAATATGCACAGTTTCTTTCCACATGTGGCAACTTCAATTTTGCTTGGTATTATTGTTGCTAACAGTAAAATTAATTCTGGTTGCATACATTCTTCAATCTGATTAGGCCTACTCTAAGAATGCTCAAATTATTTTTCTTTCAGCTGCATATATACTCATTTTAGCTACAAGCCAAATCAAGGGTTCGGGATCAGTGTCTATACAGTAGGGCAGGCCATGGAAGTATTCATTGTCAACTGTCTTCTATAGTTGGTGTATTTATGGAGTCAATTTCAACCGACTAATTTAAATTGACATGATACACAATGAAATGGTGAGGATGATTCATGGTATGTAAATATCCAATTTGGCATTTGCCTTGATGACTGGGGAAACTGTGAAAAAACCCATATCAAACTGGCTGGGCGTAAGATTTGAACCTGTGACCTCCTGAATGAGAGTAAAACAACTTTACCCATCTCAGCCACCTCGCTTGGTTCGAACATATCAGGCCTTCATCAGTGATGAATATCCTATCCCATATACCAGATACCAGATTTTTCCATCTCAAGTGTGTATTGTGTTTTAAGTCTTTGAAAACAAAACCATGCCTCGCTCTAATTACAACTGCTACTTATCTCCACATGGAGATGTTTTCAGCTTTATCTAATCTGGAACAACTGATTTTCAAGTAATAAATAAAGTGTGTAAATATTTAATTGAAAATTATGAAGCTCTGGTGCGAATAATAAAGCTCGTAGAACAAGATCAATCAGCAGGTTTGCCAAGTGCCCCAGATTTCAAGAGACAGTCCCTCATTTGAGTAAAATATTCCTTGTCCCTTAACATTCAATTTATTTTCCCACATTTCAAAACTGTGTTTTTCTTTCGACTGTATTCACTTTTCACACATAACTTAGCTGCCAAACTGTACATCCGGTTCCACACATTTTGACTGCTTTGCTTCACTTGAACTACATTCTTCCCTGTTTTCTGTCAGCCATGTTGTGTTCAGACCTGGTATTACATTTAAGAAAGCCTGCACAAGCAGAGTTTCTGATAAACGTAATTATATTTCAAGAGGAATGGTTGCAGGAAGAATATTTTTATCTGTTGCTTAAGAACAGTAAAAATAAATTTAAAGCAGGTTGTAGCCTAAATACTGTAAAAAAGCATCATGCTCTTGGGCTGGATGATAAAAATGATACAGTAAAAAACCTAATACAGTGAACGCCGCTTAATGTAATCGCGGATAATGTTATCAGTCAGGTAATGTTATCACTTTTATGAAGTACTGTACGGATTAACACTGACACATTGAGAAAATTCTGTTTACTGTGATCAAAGATTCGGTTTATGTTATGAAATTTTCCTTTTTGAGACTTTATTGTCTAGTACTGTACATCATTTAAAATTTCGTTTTTAAGGGTTTTGCTTCCAGTGCTTGTAATCTCCAAGGTGGTGTAAAAATGGATTAGCGATTAAAATTTAAAGAATAAGTACATTGACAACAGGGCCGTAGCTCGGCGGTGGCTAGGTGGGCGACCGCCAAGGGCGCAGGGTCGAAGGGCGCAAAATTAACCATGAAAAATCCCGCTTTTTTAGGCTGGTGCAATTTATCAAGCAATATAAATTCCACGTTAGTGGAAGAAATCTTTCAGGTTATTAAAAATGAATGCACGTGAACTACGGTATCTATACCTATGCCGATTGTCTACAAGCAAAAAGCAGTCATGCAACGTCCTTTAATTAACACGATTCATATTGACAGAGTAAAACATAAATCATGAAAAGTATGGAAAGATATAACGACAATTAAAATTAATATGTACGTTATTATTGTGATGAAAGTGGTTCAACTCAATCCCTTTCCAGCTGATTGTCGTCCTCAGTGCTACTACTGTCGGCAGGATTGATTACAAAGCGATCAACAATGGCATCGCTCATACTGTTACATGCTACATGCAAAAATGACTGACCAACTATATTATTACAACAGAAAAAGCCGAATGTGCAGATCTCAATTACTTTTGTTATCATTATTTTATTATAAATTAAGTGTGAACTAAAATTTCTTATTTTAAAAATGTTTAGTTTTTTAAATCACACAATGTATTAATGTACATTAAAATTAATTTCTGTAACTTTACATTGAATAATGTGTTGTGATCCGCGGCCGATGCACGCTCTGCCAGCTGGGAGTAGGCTACACATGCTGTTTGTTTTGATCAAGTTCCCTTCTAAGACCGGCGATGATATTATAGTCGCTGCTATTATTTTTAATTATATTATACTGTATTATTATTATTAGGGCCCGGATTCTGATGACCTAAAATTGTTAGAAAAATTACCTATAAAATGACCCCAAAATTTAAAGAAAATGACTTAATAATTATAAAAAATGACCTAAAAACTGATATTTTATTTATAAAAAGTTATTATTGTACACACAAAATTATAGAATAATTTGTACATAATTGTTAAAACCTTAAATTCAGAGAGGATGTTGTAGGTCTAAAAAAACTTTGATTTTTGCTGTGAATATTCTTTCCTTACGGAAATTTATACTGGCACTGAGGCACTGGCGAGTCAAACTTCAGCATTTCCTTTTGCGGTCTGCCGGATTATATTGTTTATTGAGGGTAAACAGTAGTTTGCACTCTCAAATACAAGCAGGTGGCAGACTCTGGTGCCAAGTCAATCTAATAATACAACATTTTGGCGTTCCTTTGATTCTCGTTTCCGACTGAGACATGACAACACTTCAACATAGAGTGTTTCCTTCTTGCATTAAACAAACACTTCAAAGACAGCACCGCTGGGGTCGAAATAAATGCCCAAAAATATTTATTTGCATACAATGTCAAAAAAAATCCCTTTAGGCAAGCCTACAGGCTGTGGTAGATTTCAAAGTGCTTTTGGTTTAATTTACTGTCACTGCGTAGCACTCTTCTTCTTTAGCCTTGGCATGACAAACCCGCAATAATAATTGCAAAAAAGAGGAAAGAGCACTTTTTCAAACATTCAAATCTCGCCTTAAATGAGAGCTATCGAGAAACTAGTTATTGATTTGTAGAGTGCTCATCAAGAGCTTTTCAATGATGCCCCACAAGACGTGGTTTCAAAAATTTCGAATTTCCATCCCCCCACCCCCACCCCCACTCGTACCCCCAAAACCCCCGAATCGTTGGTGTCACTGTGAACTCCATAGGGAGTACTCTAATTTATTCAAACAAAGTTTCTCTCTATACTTCATAGGGGCCGAGATAAAAATGTTTTAAAATTTCAACCCCCTCCCCCAACCACCCCCTTAGGCCAATTTTGCTCATTAACGAACTTGTCCGAATTATTGGGCCTAGAAATAACATACTAAAATTTGGTTCAAATATCTTCAAAATTACGACCGCTAGCGTGTAAAGATTGTGATATTTATATATTTATATACTGTATATATAAATAAATAAATATATATATATATATATATATATATATATATCACAATTTTTTATTAACGGGCGGTGGTTTCGTACTTAGGGGAGCATGAAACATAAAGATATGAAAGAATTTTTCGAAAATCATGACATGGTATCCATTGCAATAGGTAGATTTTTCTTCGAAATCTACCTAAAATGACCTAATAAAAATGAATTTCTATAATCTAGAGGCCATTATTATGATTTATCTAAAAATTGGCAATATCTATACAGCATCAATAAAAAAGATGACATGTCATTAGAATCCGGGCTCTGATTATTATTGTATTTTTTAACTAAGCGATTTTTAAATTAAACAGTGAAACAGTATTAATGTTTGTGTTGTTTCGTCTCTTGTTGATGTTGGCGTTGCTTCTGTTGTATAGGTAAGAATGATTTCAGTAAAAAAAAGTGCCAACTAAAACTACCATGACCATCATAGCTTCGTCTACATTATTAGTTTTGATCTATTAGGCAGTGGTTTTTTTAAGAAATGGGACCAAAAAATTCCTTCTGCAAGCGAATTTAAGAAAATCAGTTTTACAGAAATTTAAAAAAAAATGTTCATTTGGAGGGCTCAGATTTGTCAAACTCGCCAAGGGCGCAGAAGGACCTTGCTACGGCCCTGTTTAGGTAACAATTTCATGTTTAAGTTGCCATGTCTTAGAGTATAGTAAACAAATTTGCTAACTAGTTTTTCAGTGCTAAAATAGCGTAAAATATGATTTTCATTAGTTCAACATTTAAAAATTTCCCGGGGGTGGACACCCGACTTAGGTAACATTTTCTTGTTTACATTGGCAATTCTTAGAGTATGGTAAACAAATTTCCTAACTAGTTTTTTAGTGCTAAAATAGCGTAAAATGTGATTTTCATTAATTCAATATTTAAAAAATTTCCGGGGCTGGACCCCCCATCTAGGTAATGATTTCTTATGTACATTGAAATGTCTTAGAGTACGGTAAACAAATTTCATGACTAGTTTCCAGTGCTAAAATAACGTAAAATGTGATTTTCATTAGTTCAATATTTAAAAATTTCCCGGGGTGGACATCCGACTTAGGTAACATTTTCTTGTTTACATTGGCATGTCTTAAGAGTATGGTAAACAAATTTCTTAACTAGTTTTTGAGTGATAAAATAGCGTAAAATGTGATTTTCATTAGTTCAATATTTAAAAATTTTCTGGGATGGACCCCCGACCCCTTTTTTAGGGTGTATTCCAAACCCCCCGGCACTTCCGACCCTCCCCGCAATTATTTTCTGGCTACTTATTATATTATTAATATAAAATACAAAGTGGTCCAAGAAGTTAAAGCGACAAAAAATAAATTAATTTAAAAAATTGCCCCCCCCCCCTAGAAAATATCATATGGGCGCCCTTCTCGACAGGCAATTGGGTTGGGGGTGAGCAATGAAGTTTGGGGGGTGAGGAATGAAGTTTTTGGGGGTGGGCACCCCTGCGTAAAATAAATACAACATAGGCCTAAAGAAAATGTCCGGTTATGTAGGTGGCATGATATGTGCCGTTTATGGTTGTAATAATTATTTTGAGAGTGAAATAAGTAAAATCGTTAATTAGAGTGTGTACAAGACTGATTCATTCAGATGTTCATCGGCTTACCATCCGAATTGTTTTACATGTAAAAATTTCAAATTAAAAAAAAGTATATATTGTGCAAAGTATCTTGCAAATCGTATGAATTAAAATTTAAAGCTGATTTTCACGAAAATGTATTAAAGTGAAACAATTAGTTTTGATACTTATTAAAAAAAATGTGTGTGTGGAACGCCATGCGGCAGAAGTGAAACTTTTTATTTTTTCAATTTTGGATTATTGGGTATTTCAAATTTTGGATTGTTGGACTTTTTGATATTGGGTTTTTGGACTTTTTACATTTTGGATTTTTTAAATTTATGATCTTTTAATTCTTTAATGTTGGATTTTTAATTTTTTTTACAGTTTAGATCATTTAATTTTTTTAGTTTTGTATTTTTTAATTTTTATATTTTATAATTTTGGATATTTATGTTTTAAATTTTGGATATTAAGATTTTTTTATTTTTGGATTTTTTATTTTTTAAATTTGGTCTTATTAATTTTGGTTCTTTGAATTTTTTGATTTTGAAATTTCAGATTATTTAAATGTTGGATCTTTGATTTTTTATTTTTTGTATATTTTAATTTTGGATTTTTTAACTTTTTAAATTTTGGATTTTTTAATTTTTGGACTTTTTCAGTTTTGGATAAGCCTAATCATTGAGTTGATTGTTTTCTGTGCAGTCCGTTCCGTCACACCTCACTAATTTCGTGACGATTTTGAGCGTTACACAAGCTCTTGATTTACCCCTACCGCGGCTAAAGAAGTTTTACTTAAAAAATTAGCGTTATCGTCATTTAATTAAGTTAGTTTAGCGGTAGTGTAAATTATGTTATTTCCCGACCTAATTCCTGCATTATCACGCACAAAAATAAATTACTGTGTCATCAGGACTTTGGAAAACAAATTTATTTCTGCAGCTATATAGGTTCATTAAGTAGCTTCTGAGACTGCTGCCCATTCCTACTCAACAGATGGCACCTCTGTGCTAGTGGACATTTTGAACAAAGGGAATAGAGTAGAGTGGGCGGTATTCTTATTGAGAGTATTTGCTTCAGGTTTCTGAATAGCGGGAATTGTTTGGACACAATAGGCTGAATGACACATGATGTGCCAAGGCCGGAGAAGCGAGAGAAAGGAGTTTGGTCATTTGACCCATTTCTCGAAAAACGTTTTTCAGAATTCGACTAAACCGATTAATCGGAAAATGTAATTGATCGACGATTAAATGTTTAGTCGATTAATCGATACAGCCCTAGTTTTGTACAATGCCTAGTTTGCTCTTCCAAGCTAAAGCCAAGTGTTCCAGTGTTCATTTCATTATTTTTATACTTTCCTTACTCATCAGGAAGTGGGCAAACATTAATGTCAGTGAATGAGCCGTTCTTCGGAAGTTTTTAGGGCTAAAAATTAAAAGAAATTCTTTTTGGAATTATCCTGCGATTTACAGTCTAAAAGCTATGTGTACCAAATTTCAAGTTTCTAGCTCATCCGGAGACATGTTATGAGTTATGAAAAGGATAAATAAGGAAATTCACTTGTATTGATCTGTTTCTACGCCATTCAGAAGGAAGTCACACTATCTGCTGAGTTTTAGAAGTCGGACAACAAACCGAGATGTCGAAGCGAAAGTCATGTAGTTTCCCGCTAGATGGCAGGGCACGCAGTTTTGAGATTTAACGTGGTTTTACTAGTTTTCATTAATACGTGTCATAGAATTGTCAATAAAATACTACCTAATAGTTTTAAAAATTCTACCAAGCTAGCAGTTCATCTTATGTGGAATATTTGTTGTTAAGAAATGATTTGCGCGTTTAAGTGAGTTGCATCCATTGAACGTCTTTTTATGCTGCCTGTGGTGTACCACATTGTACACATTTAATCAATAATGCTATATTATAACTCAATGCTTTGAAATAAGCTAATTTTTAGAGTTGATCTACTGGTGTTATCCATGGATCAACACATAAAATCTCAATCATGTCCACTCCTTAAGAAGAGTGAGATGCGATCAGCAGAAAAGACAGATGAAAGTCAGACTGATGGGTTTTGTACAATGCCTGTAGTTTGCTCTTCCAAGCTAAAGCCAAGTGTTCCAGTGTTCATTTCATTATTTTTATACTTTCGTTACTCATCAGGAAGTGAGCAAACATTAATGTCAGTGAATGAGCCTTTCTTCGGAAATCAATACTAGTATAATATTGTTTTGGGAAAATAAAACCTACAGTGCCTGCTGAAAAGCATGTGCAGTTAAGAGGAAATTGTACGAGGATTGATCAGAAAAAAAGGTTACAATTCAAATAAAGAAATATTTATTAACAATAGACAGATAATACAAAATGCCTATCACTTTTCGACATAATCACCAAGTCTATTTAGGCATTTATCAGAACGCACAAGCAACTTGTTTAACCTGTCTTGGTAGAAATCAGGTCCCTGACCATTGAGCCAGGTCTCGGCGGATGTTTTCACAGCCCTGTCTGAAGAGAACCGACTGCCGGATAAGTCCTCCTTCAACTTCGGAAACAGGAAATGGTCACTGGGTGCCAAATCTGGGCTGTATGGGGGTGACTCCAGATTTCCCACCCGAACCATCACAACAATTCCTGCGTTGTTTGAGCAGTATGGGGCCTGGCACTCTCATGCAGGAGGATGACACCTTCACTCAACATGCCTGGCCGTTTGCGTCGAATGGCTTTGCGTAACCTTGTCAAAGTGGCACAATAACGAGACCAATATTCTAAGCGTCTTGCCATTTCAATTATTATTATTAATATTATTATTATTATTATTATTTTTAGCCATTGAGTATAAAACAATAGGCAATGTCATTCCACTGATACAATACGAAAGATTATCTCTAACGATTACATCATACAATTTTGATTCTCAAGCGCAACCTACATACCTTATATACAGTTCATCTAAAGTCATTGCACTTCATTCTATTCACATTGTTTACATCACACATCACTACATTCAATTTACATCCTTCTTAAATTAAGTTCAAATTACAATTTAAGAATTCATCTATTCTATAGACTGGGTTTAATGTAAGCCAGCCCTTTAGTTTATTCTTAAAACAGTTAAAAGGCAAGTTAACAATGTTTTCAGGCAGAGCATTGAATAGTTTAAAACCCACATATTCAAAATTTACCTCTGTCTTTGATAGTCTATGTTGTGGAAGATCAATTTGATGTGAGTTCCGAGTCATATGGGAGTGAATACTGGCTCTAGATGTTTCGCTATTATACTTCATCTTTACGTGTATGAGCAATTCCAGAATGTACAGGTTTACAACTGTCATAATCTTTAGCTGTTTGAATAGAGGCCTACATGGTGCATTAATATCAGAATTTGATAAGACTCTTATAATTCTCTTCTGAAGTTTTAGGATTTTTTCTGTCTGGTTGCTATTACCCCATAGAATAATTCCATATTTTATAATACTGTGAAAGTATGAGAAGTAAGACATTCTTATGTACTGGTCAGGTAGTATGAATTTGAGGTTACTCAGTAGAAAAATAACTCTACTGAGTCGTTTACTTAGATTGACAATATGATGATCCCAGGATAAAGTACTGTCAAGATCTATGCCTAGTAGTTTCACACTGCTGGAGCTAGCCGCACTTTTATTTAGACTAAATGTAATGTTCTGAGTTTTGTCAGAATTTAAAAACAGGTTATTTGCAGCAAACCACTCTTTGGATTGTTTAATGGAATCTTCTGTTAAGTTTTCCAGCTCTGTCAAAGTGCTATTTTTGTTGAGCAAACAAGTATCATCTGCAAAAATTATCGATTTACACGCTACATTACAAGAAAGATCATTTATGCATATCAAAAATAATGGCGGACCCAAAACGGATCCCTGTGGAACTCCAAATTCTACCACTTTGATGTCAGAAATGTGGTCTTCTACCTGAACTACCTGCCTGCGATCAGTTAAGTACGATACCAGGACATCTAATTCATTCTCCCTTATTCCGTAATATTTCAATTTTGTTATTAGATTGTCATGGCTTACTGTATCAAACGCTTTGCTGAGATCGCAGAGAACAGCTCTTGTATGTTCTTTGTTTTCAAAAGCATTTAAAACATATTTTACTAGTTCACTCACTGCACCAGTAGTGGAATGATCCGAACGGAAACCATGTTGTGCTTCTGTAAACAGGTTATTGTCTTCAAAATAGCCCATTAGTTGGTCTTTGATCAAAGTCTCAAATATTTTACTAAATATAGGTATCACTGATATTGGGCGATAATTGCTGGGTAAATCCTTGTCACCTTTCTTGTAGATAGGTGTGACTTTCGCAATTTTAAGACTGTCATCCTGAATCGTCTAGGAACTTTCACTACCTACCCGCACACAGCTGTATGACAATTAGCACCATCTGTCTCCACTCTGGGGAAACAAAAGTTCTCCATAATATGTAGTTTTGAAATGCGGTGGCTTGTAACCTTTTTTTTCTGATCAACCCTCGTATAATCTATGGGATGGGTACCTGTAAATTGCAATAAATTTAGTATAAAGTATAAAGATGCAAATAATATTTCACAAATAGCAATAATATTATCCATTCCTCTCTAAACTTTCAGTGCATGTAAACATTTTCATTCTCATCATTCTGCTTGTAAGTCTCTTTGATAGGTAACTTGTTACATCAGTCTTAATCTCCCATACGTTGTCCAGGTAAAAAATAATGAAGTCCTTTCTTTCGTTTCTCAAGCTGAACATCATTATTATAGGTTAAACCAATGCTTTACTGTAGCCTATACAGGGTGGGTCAAAAGTCACGCACCATAGGGATATAATTTGTTTTACAGTGGATTGGTCGTAGAGGACGAGTGGAGTGGGCTCCTCAATCCCCTGATTTAAATCCAATTGATTTTGCAGTATGGAGTACCTGAAGGCAAAAGAGTACGAGGTGAAGGTCAGGGATGAAAACCATCTTCGAGAGCGAATTGTAGCAGAGTGCCGTGCTGTCACGCCAAACTTGGTGTCCAATGTTCTACGGAACATGGGCGACCGTTTACATACGTGTTTTGATTTGAGCGGTTTTCATATTGAAATCATAATCACAGAATAATATAAACCCTATGGTGCGTGACTTTTGGCCCACCCTGTAGAATGCATTTTTATTGAAAGTAAAGAGAAACCCCAATGAGTAAACCTCGCTCTAAAGGGCTGTATACATTAGGATGTGCATTATTGTACATTCTAGATTTTCCAATTAACAAATAACCTAAAAATTTAGACAAAACCAATAATTGTAGACTATCATGCATATGAAACAAAAGAGTTGATTGTGATAATTATCGGTAGTTAAGGAAAAGAGAAACAAAATTACTTGCGAAGTTAATAAAGCCTAATAGTGATCAATATATAAAAGAATTTTAGAACTTTTTTTTTAATACAATATGATGCTTTTTACTTGTGGTTGTACAATAACAGAGCATCCCACATTATCCTTTACCATATTTTTTTTTGCAATTATGTATTATCTTTTTGATGATTATGCTTTATTATACAATGAAAGATGTGTTTAAAATTATTACAAAATCAGTGGATGAACGTTAAAAAATAAAACACTCTGCCCTTGAGTCTTCCTCAGGTGACACCTCAAACAGTACTAATTAATGTAATAATTTTAAACACATCTTTTTTTGTATTTGACTCGGTGGAAACTGGGACCGATGCTTTATTATGCTTTACTTTTATAATGTTTTCCTTTCATACAAATAAATCTCAGTAAACTAAATGAATTTTTTATGAATGTAAAATAAGTTTGTTTTACGAAAATAATATTGAGTTATATAAGAACAAACTACAATAAGATAATAATGCTAGTCATCGATGTCACTCTCAGTCTCTTGAGATTGATTATTATTTGCAAGTTTTAGGTCAATGCTTTGACTATTTCTTTCATATTATCCTTTGAACATTCTTTTAATGCTGTACTTGAGGAATAGTACTGGTACGTATGCTGCTAGGACCGCCTGAAGTTGAACCATGTCAATCATTCTGTTTCTGAGACATATGTTTTAACTTTCCATATGCTTTTGCACAGTGGACATCTTTTCAAAATTAATGCACTCTGAACATAGGTTACATTGGTTACAACTTGCTAACTTGAATCAAACTATGGATGGTTGATTCATAGTATGCCATAATAACACAGTTGTTAGTTTTGTTTATATATAACAAAGTAAGAAAGCAATTATTATTTGTATATTCTGTTACATTTTTATTTATGGAATAGTATTAACAAATCCAACTCGAATTTACAAGTTTAATCTAATAAATTCGCTCCTGCTGGACGATTGCAAATCTATCAATAAACTTGTAATCTCTCATGGGATTACCTATGACAATTCTTCTTAACCCATCTATGTAATATTCATTGAAAACTAGGTCTATTCACGAAACAAATAAGTTTTTTTTTTTTTTCCCCCTTTTTTTTCCTTTCCTTCACTTGTGTCTGTAAAGTTTCTCAGTAATTTGATTCTGTTCCCAATTTTATTACAGGGCGCCCAGAAGTAGAAAGAGACTTGAAATTAATATTCTCCACCATAAGTGTCGGAAACTACTTACTCCTTCTCTTTGGTGTTTTAACAGTAAGTAGAGCATTTCATGATCTAAATGTCCAAATTTCCAACATTCGAAATTTATTTTACAAAATAAAACATTTATTAATGTATGCTTCAGTACTTAATACAGTCTTCTGTTATGTATGTAGTAAGCCTAAAATCATGCAACGTTTCCTGTATCGCCAAATTAGACAAAATGGCAATGAAATAGCTACAATGCTAGAAGGCAATTGTACAATTACATGTCTTTACAAATTTGCACATGCAGGGCACCAGTAGGCCTACACATTAGCTTATGTAGGCTTATGAATGTTCTTACACGACTCTGATCCCAAGTGCTAGGCTATCTACTCAACGTTTTGAGATTCGCAAAAGAAAACACAAACACATTCAAGGCAAGTTTCTCATTCTGTTATCAATATGTTATTATTATAATTGTTACTATTGTTATTAATAATATAATTATTGGTTGGATGACATCTGGTCACACTATGGTTTGGATTATTAACCCCCCTACTGGAGGTTCCAATAATGAAGACGAATTTAGTTAAGCATATTTTCCTACGCAGGCAGAATGACACATCGTAAGCCCATCGCCTACACATCTGCTAGAGGAAATTACAGTATTACTTGGATATGAAAAAGTTGGAGAATTTGATCCAGAGGTTCTAATTTAGACTTGAAGTTCTTTAACATGCTGTAAATATACGACATGGGATCCAATGTTTATAATTTCTTCCAAAGGACTTCCTACCCAGAATTATTATGTGACTTAAGATTGTATCTACTGATGTGACTGAAAGATTTTAGCTTGTCTACACCTTCTTAATCAGTAAAATACATACATTGTGAGAGATACTCCATAAGACTCAACCCATCAATAATAAAGTGCATTTTCTTTTAAGGTGACCACAAGGAGTCTGATGGATTTATAACGAGTAGTTTTATCTTGTTATGGAGAATTTGGCTCATTGCTACTGCTATAACAAAAGTTGGAGTTCTTAAATTTATTTATTGTAGCAATTTTTTCCTTCAGTAATTTCTTATAGTTTAATTGAAAAGTGATGAACTTACTAATTAAATAGCTAAGATATATAACAACTTATATATATATATATATATATACAGGCCTACACTCATATACGAGTATACAGTGCACGCTGTTTATTTTGATCACTTCAGGATGCAGCTAATATGCAGAGGCGCCAAGTTTTAAAAAATATTGCGTGGGCTCAAAGATTTTAAAATTTTCATACTTCCTGTCCCTTGCTGATTTAACGAATCTTTCTTAATTCATTCTTTCTATTTGTTCGTTTCATTTTGACTTTTTTCTTTTTCTAATCGCCGATATCTTGTACTCCACACTCTTGGCTTATCACAATTTTTTATTTTTTCAATTAATATCCTTCCTGTCATTTTTCTTAATCACAAGTATCATCAAAATTCTAAATCGTTCTTTTCCGGGCTCTCCTTATGTATATTTAGAATAGCAATGTGATTAAGTTTTTTTGCTCCCCTGAATGTAAAAAGTATTTCTTTTAAGCGTAAATGGGGTTTAAAGATCAATTATAAAAAAACAGAATACTTAACCAATGATACAGATGAATTGTACATCGAAGGGGAAAGAATAAAAAAGGTTAACAACTTCTGCTATTTAGGCACAATCTTGGAAAAAGGGGGAACATCAGACATGGATATCAATCAAAAGATAAATAATGGGAGGAAAGTAATTGGAATGTTGAACTCAGTCTTATGGAGCAGGAACATCATTTGTAGCACGAAGAAAATAATATTTAAGTCAATATTGCAAAGTATAGTGTTATATGGAGCAGAGATTTGGACAATGAACAGAAAACATATGAACAAACTGAATGTATTAGAAATGGATTTTTGGAGAAGATCAGCCAGAGTCTCACGAAGAGACAAAATACGGAATGCAGAAATACGAAGAAGGATGGAAGTGGAAGAAGACATTAACAATACTATTGAGCGGAAGAGACTACAGTGGTATGGTCACGTACGAAGGATGGAAGAAGGAAGGATACCAAAATATATACTTGAATGGGAAATTGGAAGGAGAAGAAGAAGAGGGCGTCCTGCGACTACATGGATCAACAATGTACAGATATCAATGGGAAGAGTTGGTGCAGTGGAAGACGATACACAGGACAGAGAAAAATGGAGACAGATTATTAACATATGATGACAAGCTCAGAAAAGTGTATTGATTGTGTTGAAATGTTATATGTGGATACTTTGTTTTAATTTGTTTGTATTGTTTGGTTGGAGGACAGCCTCTGTATTGAGGGAAAACTCAAAATGTATGTATGTATATATTTCGGCAGTATCTTAGGAAATTGCATAGACAGAGTAAGCCGTAAATAAATTTATTAACATAGGAATAATTTTAAACGATCATGAGTGAATTGTAACAAAAGCCCTAATATGTATGCCAACAATAGCCTGATTTTTTGCTTTAGAGCGATTCAACAATGAAACACAATTTTTAGTATTAGTCTAACAATAAACAGTTATGATAATGATACACAGAAATTATTGGGTGGGCTTGAGCCCCACGGGCCCATATAAGTTGGCACCACTGCTAATATGATAATATTAACCGACTGATAACAGTAGCCAAAGGAATTAAATGAAGGTTATTTATTCACAGGCCTATATAAGATGAAGTCTTGATAAAAATTCCACCTTAACCCTTGACATAAAACTTATCTGGGTCCAGTCACAATATCACCAGATAAGTTTTATATTAAGGGTTAAGGTGGAATTTTTTATCAACATTTTAATATTATAACCCTTATCGGAAAAATAAAGTTTATTAATAGAATTAAAAATATTTATTCATAAAATAACACGTAACTGTGAATAATTGAACCACTCATAGGCTAAGACAGTAATAGACTACAAGCAACTATTTTTTCAACCACTAACAAAGTTTTAATATTTTTTACTTTCCTTTAGGAGTCCATTAACTAATACTCCATTCTCAGTTATAAGTTACAAGTGGTTTTGGAAGTCTATACTGATCTGTGGGTAACACGGCATAGCAAAACATCTAATGCCTGTCTGTTCAAGTCTTTTCATTTTACACTAGCTATCACTGCATGTCTACACTGATATCTTTATAAATCAAAAGCTGCAGTTTAACTATGGGGTGAAAAATATTTTATTGCTTAAAGGGGAAAGTTAGGTAATGCCACCCCATTGAACTGGCCATCCAGTGGCTGGGAACAGAATTGCTACCTCCAGTACAACACAATACAGGTGAATTAGAAACGAACCCCTTAGAAACAAAATTTTGAATGACATACAGTACTTTTAAATAAAGCTGCAAAAAGGAAAACGTGATAACATAAACCGAATATTTGATCACAATAAACAGCATTTTTTCAATGTGTCAGTATTAATCTGCACGGTACTTCATAAAAGTGATAACATTACCTGACTGGTAACATTATCCAAGATTACATTAGGCAGCGTTTACTGTAAAGGTAAAGGTTTCTAAGGCTAAACTTAAATTCAGTAATAAAATAAATAATAGCATCAAGGATAGATGCATAATAGCTAATACTGTAGATATGCTATCGACTATGATGCAGTCCATAGTCGCCAACTTTGGTACCATCTGCCATCTCCCCAACTTTTAAGTTTTTGTCATGTAAGGCCAATGTATAACTATTAAAAATCCAATTCTTGTCCCAACAATATCCAATGCCACGAAAGCTTGATGTCTTGCAAAATCAAATTAGTGTCAAGTGACAGAGATGATTCCAATGCTTTACAGTCCAAAAGCTTTTTCACATTATGCAATACTTCTGTGACTAAGTATCTGTATAACCTAATTCTTCCAATTGTAATATTCTATGAGCTGAAAGTTCTATGAGTTGTTTTTGAGTCTCACATAATTAAATGATTTAAACATCCACATCTTCAAAAAAATGTTTGGGAAATAATTTGGCGATTAAATTTTCAGCTCCCCTAAATGGCTTTTGGGCGGACTGTAAGGCTTTTTGCTAAGCAGTCCTCCATCCGGCGCGGCTTTATGCCGGACGTTGATTTGTCCCCCTTTTCGAGGCTCTGATGAATCGGTAAAGCGTATTAATAAAATTTGTTCTCAGAAGAGTGTAATTCCATGTATATGGAATTCCTGACCAACAAAACCTCCTGCGGATGGCAAAGAAAGGACAAAAATATTATAGACATGAAAATCCCGTTTTTGCAGTGTATAATCATTTATTTTACATAAATGCAGTTATTAAGTCTGAAATTAGTCAGGATTATACCATGTAATATCTGCTGTCCAGCCGTCTGTGCTCGAAGTTTATACTATGCTAGATTACAGAAGAAGTGTGTCCTCCTTTCTGACATTTTAGAAATGGCCACCCTATCTTCAACATGCATTCAGTTATAGTATCTTGATCCTCATTACCATTCTCAATGTAATCACAAGTGAGTCTAAACAATTTGTTTTATCTGTTTTTGGGACAAGCAACCCAAATAACAGCAATACTGGATGGCAGCATGTGACATATTAATCACCGCACAACGATGCCTTATGTATCCAGTAAGGAGCTGATGTTTTATGAAATAAAATTGCATCCTTGTGATCCAAGGAAGGATATTATAAGATAAACGATCGTGATTAGCCTACAGTGTTTTGCAGATGACAAACAGTTTGTCCTCTTCCTTGCTTTGATACGCGGTCCAATCAGAGATGGCAAGACATAGGGAAGACTCTTACTGCTAGCGGCGTTTCGTAAGCTCGTACACGTGATTGGCGGTGAAGGAATCTGCTTCTCATTTGAAAAATACTGTATATCCAAGGAATTGCTAAACATTATTGGTCAATATCAAACACATATGAGTGAAATAGTCTATATATTATGTGAAAATGACTAGCTTTTTCTGAATATACATGTACAGATTAAGCAATAGCAGTCTGAAGTATATTATAATAATCCCATTAATAGGTGCTATTTTGTGTTTTGCAGGGTAACCCAGTTTTCCTAATGCCATGGTTGGCAATGGGTCTCCTTGTGATTCTACTGAAGACCTTGTTGTTCTTTGGGAGACTCATTTTTTGTGGTATATTCATCAACACAGCACAGATTACAATTGCTGTTTTTGCAATCCATAACTGGCTGCAAGTGTTCTGCTTCTTCAGGTCTCTCATCCACATATGTGACTGTTAAAATGGGTTTGGCTATTGTCAAATTAAAAGTTTTGTGGGAAAACTGAGAAAATTTGGGAAATGTAAGAATTCATTGAATTAATTCATTTAAAATAAATAACTTTCATAACCGCTTATTGAATAAATGAGTTATTTATTTTTTACCCTCCAGATCAGTGGCGTGCCAAGGTGGGGGTGGGAGGGTTGGTCGCCCCAAGACCCGCTTTGAAATAGCCAACAAAATTGTATTTATTTGTTTATTTTTACCAGGCCAGAGAAGAGTCTATTAAACATTGTATATCTTTGAACAATGAATTAAATAAAAAATTAAAAAAAAAAGAACCACATCGGAAGTAATGTAGGCCCACTATAATAATATAAGCCCTGAGGAGCAAGAGAAACGAGGGCAATCTCGTTTATCAAACTTAGCCCTCTTATCAATTGGGTGAAGAGACAAATCCTCGCTTGAAAGATTTTTAATTTAAATACTGTTTAGTTTATAATTATCTACTTTTAAATTCTTTGCTGCTTGTTGTTCGGGTTTTCTTTCTTTTTTACAAAAAATAATATTGAGAAAACACAACTAGTTAGCTGACCTACTGTTTCAATTGAATTGAATAGTATTGTGGATTTCCTCTGACCACAAGTCAGTATAAGTACTGGTACCATGGGCATCAGCATGGGGGGCAAGGGGGACCAACTTGTAAAATGAAGTGTATAGCTCAATTTCCCATACATTAGAAGAACTTAAAGACAACATAACAGGAGAAATGAACTGTATCTCGGAAGCTGAACTTATGCACGTGAAAGAAAATTTCCTAAAAAGGTGCCAATGTTGTGTGGATGCAAGAGGAGGACATTTTCAACATCTCTTGTGATGAGGTACATGGTTATTTTCATTGTAATTCCAATTGTAACTGGAGAACCTGAACAATTACACCAATCGCAGCTGCCCTCTGGATCGCCTTATGGTTTAATTTATTTTTGGTACTCTTTGTTTGTGAACCTGCAGTTGCTGCATGGAGAATAAAAAATATAAATATTTTATAATGAGTTAAGCAAGTATTAGCTTATTATAACTGCCTCAGTGTATTTATAATAATCTGTCACCAAGGCTGTTGCTCAAAGGAACAAAATCTGTTAATTTAAAAACTTTGCAGCCTTTTCGAATTCAGCTGGGGTTCAAAACTATGAGCCGCGAAACTATTTGAATACTAATATATTTTCCTATAATTTGAATTTGAGGTACTAAACGGATTTTCAGTAGATCATAATAAAATATCAATTGTATCACTTGTACGTGGATTAACTTTAATTAGGAATTAGCTCACATTACTCTTATTAAACTGTCGTAATACGACTATTTGTTCACAATAGTAAATTACTTCCTATTATTATAGATTACTGAATTAATTTGCTTAAAAAATAAGAATAACTGTCTTTGGAATTATGTTAGGTTTTCCCCCTTAATAAAATTCTTGGCGACACCCCTGACTGGTACTGTAAGCAAACTTATGGGAAAAAGGTTTTGCCTAATACGTAATAAACATGTGAACCCCAAATGAAAAAATCCATTATTATAGCTATTTATGTATCAAGTATGCAAAATAACGCTTTAGCGGACGAATCTAGTATAGCGGCCGAGGCGAAAGCCAAGGCTGAAATACTGGATGAGTCCGCTCAAGTTTTTGCGTACGTTGTGCATACAATATTTTTTAGTAAAAGTTCTATAAATTATATGAAATAAAACAAAAATACCGTGTAATTAATTATAATGAAAGGCAGTCAGCCATTTGTTAAAGTTCTCTCATGGCCGTCTAGATCATAAAACAACAATGACCGTACGTACCAATACCAAATGTGGTATAATAGTATAGATGCATAATATATGAGTCCCTTGTTTGTAAACAGTATTGCATACCAACTAGTATTTATGAAAAGCTTATGAAAATATAAATGATAATACCGAGGAAATTTCAATCCAAGCCAGAAACATTGAATTGGAACCGCTGCCAGCAACTTCACGGCAGAAGTATACTATGAGAAGGGATATATTATGGCATTTAAATGCTGTTGCTTCCATGGTAAGGACTGTTTTTCATGTGAACCAAAATGTGAAAAGTTGTTGGCTTATATTTGTTGTCATATGATGAAGTGGGCTACCGTGTTTTGTGAAAAATCCTGGTAAAGGTTCTGATTATCATAAAGAAACGTGTTGGCTTAAATTTTTGTTGTTTTATGACCAATTATATACGTAAATCCATGTTAAAGTTAGTGTGACTGGTCAATGCCATCTGGGTTTTGTTTATAGATTGCCATGATGACTTTAAAGGACAAGGCCGACAAAAGTGCATTTTGAATGCACTTTTATGCAATTTTAGCGGCATTGGTTGCTAAAATGCAATTTTTCAGCATGTTACCAGTCCAATAAGCAGCTGTTTTAGAGAGCCTGTACAAAAAAATAATTTACTCAATGTCCACAGAAATATAATGAATTAGACAGCTTACTATCACATGTTTGTGGACGGTATGAATGGTATAAATAATTGTGAATCATGGATCGGCCATATAGATTAGCGCCCCAGGCCCCCACCACTGTTTGTAACCACTGCTCCTGCTGATTTCTCTTTTCTAATATCACTAGAAGGTCTGACATCACCTGACTACCTAGAAGGACTGCTCTGTTCATTTTGACCAGTATTGTTTCTCACCATTATAAAACAGCTTTTCATTCAACTAATTTATTCCTCAATATATTCAGCTTATGTGTTTGAACTCTAGGCATCAGTAAGTGTTGATTATTACAACCAATTCACATTTGCAAGGAAAATAAAGATTATTTACACTGCTTACAAGTGAACTTAAAAGTTTTTAGTGCATTCAAAATGTCAGTCTTACATACTATCTTTCTCAATGTTTCTGAGTTCAATCGAACCCCCATCTATTTCAAAACATTCTGCACACATATAATTCACATTGATTTAGACAACTATGATTACAGCTGACATTGTGCTATAACACCTGATGGTGAATGGGAGGCAGATAGTGAAAATGATAAATCTGACGATGCACAACAAGAAAAACTCACCTTGTAAAGAATAATTACTTTGGAAGGAATTCAGAAACTGTAAATATTCATTGTTTCCAAGTTGTCACAAGAACAGGGTATGTAGAACAACTACTAGCTTTGTTTTATTTATTTATTTATTTGTTTTACACCATTAAGCATGCATATGCAATAGGAATAGTCAGCATATTAAAAAAGAAGTAATTACATAAAATCAGTCGCTAGATATTCTCCAACAGTGTAAAAGTGTTTTTTTTTTTTTTTTTTTTTTTTTTTTTTGCAAAAGTAAAGTCTTAACTCTATACTTGAAAATTCTAAAATTCCTGATATTTCTGATTTCTAGAGGTAATTTGTTGTAAAACTTAATACCTAAAACATTATGACTGTTAAGAGATTTTTGCAGTCTACACTGTGGAGCAACCAAATTATATCTCCCTCTAGTGTTATAGTCATGTACATCATTAAAACACACAGGATTAAAATCATTTCCATGAACGAATAAAATAGCACATAAAGTGAGACCACTGTTAAAAATGCTTAATTCAATAAAAATAGGTTTGCAATGCTCATATGGGTCACAGCCATATCAGTGGTAATCAGTGTCTCTCTCCTTTTATTTGTTTATTTATTTCAGCTGTGATTATACTCCTTTTCAGCTACAAGGCCTTATCAGGAGTTCGGGATGTGTGTCTATACAGTAGGGTAGGCCATGAAACTACTGATTGCCAATTGTTTCTATTAATGGTGTATTTTTATGGAGTAAATTTCAACTGAAATTAATTTAAATGGATACAAAATGAAATGGTGAGGATGATTCATGGTCTGCAAATATCCAATTTGGCATTTGCCTTTACGTCTGGGGAAACCATAAAAATACCCACGTCAAATTGGTTGTCCATGGGATTTGAATCTGGGGCCTCCCTAATGCAAGTCCAAGATATTACCATCATTTAAATCCTTATAGAACTACACTATTCATTCCATGTCCCGTTACTTCTGCTAAATCCTTTGGAATGCGGTGGTGACGGTCAACTAGCAGGGGAGGGCGGGTCAAACGGTAAAAAAATATACTGCAGAACCGCTCTTTGCAAAATTTTTACTGTTTTAACTCAATTTCCAAAATAAACATTTTATTTATAAAACTACGGTATATTTGTAATGGGGACATACTTTCCCCCACATTAGATCCGAATCTGCAGTATTTCGAACCGTGCTATTTTGGGCTTCTACTGTATATATTGATTCACATAGTTTAAGTAGCAGCCTTTCCAATGGTTATACTGATTCTGTCATATTCCAATATCTGTTCCACTCAGAGATGGTAGAAAAACAGTAGTTTTTGCAAGATACGATATCAACGGTTAAAGTGTTCTAACAAAATCAGATATCTGTGGTGAATAAAGGATAGGCAAATTTTTTCATGATGGGCACTGACACTGCCTTCTATATCTTACAAGCCATGCTGCTTGAAATCTGACAACACAGGAGGTAGTCCTATCTGTGGTGGTCTGTGGGAAGCATTTGAATACGTTTTTAATGCAGATATTTTTCTTTTTCACAAATACCTATTTTATTTAGGTGAAATCAGTAGGTCTATTATATATTACATAGCATATACTTGTGATGTGCATAATAACGTAATGCGCGGTGACTCCACATAGCCTATCTGAAGGAATTCGTAGTTTTCAGTGTCTCCTCATACGTTATGATGTCGCGTTTTTTCTTATTTTATTGGTAATAACCTCACTTATCCTGTTAGGCCTACGAGCTCTGTTATTTGACCCACGACAGAGTCATATTTTATTAAGCTGCTACACTTCTCTGGGTCATTTTTGTACCACCACTGAGCTAGTTGTCCCAGGTTTAATATAACCTAGAACACTGATATCTATCTTCTTGTCACGTGCACTTTGTGGAAGACTACGTCCATGACTGTCACTGAAAAGAATAACTTTGCCTAATTCCTTGGGAACACTCAGCTTTCCGTTATTTGCTGTCAAGTCATTCATTCGATCATCCTCCGGTGGTGAACTGTGTTGATTCGCCAGCACTTTTGAGGTTAAGGTTTGAATCCCGTTCATTACCTTCACCAAACTTTAGGAAAACGCTGAATCGATTTTCTAGTAGTAATATTGGGAGGATAGGAGATTGCATATATATGATTTGGCGTCTGCCACATTGAGATGAATTAGGCCTACTGTGAGCAGCTTGATAAAAGTTCTTACCAGTAGAAGTGACTCTATTTCTCTTCAATTCTTCTTTAATACCAGCCAATTCTTCCTTAAGGACACTAATATCATACCGTACCTCACTCTGGTATTCATTTGTAGCTGATGAACACGAAATTCTTCTGTGAAAAACTGTTCTCTGGTGTACTCAATTAGAGGTGACGGTGTATATAAATCTCTCATTGTGTACACGGTTTTTACCTTCTCTATGCTCTCCAGTTGCATCCAGATGTTCTCTAAACAATAGGCAATGACTGGGATTACTTTAAGCTGAAATATGCTTAATTTTTCGATAATTCTGATGGAGTACATTGCTTTATTTACGACATGTTCATAGCCGATAGGACTACCGATGCGATGTTGCCAGATTTAACATCATGGCTTGTAAGAAATAAAGAAGGCAGTGGCACTGACCATTGCAATAATCACTGTTACCTGGTCATAGTTACATGACACCTGATTGGGTATTTGGGAGAGTAGAGAAGTATTACAGGATTAAAGAAGACATTATTTCTCCTCAACAGTAGTGCGACATACTGAAGAAACAGGTAAAGGTACAAATGGTCAAGACTGGAATTTTAAGAAGGCATTGAGATCTAAATTGTCATTTCAGATTTCGGCAGCAAACATTCTTATGCTACAAAGGGAAATGTTTAAAGGGGAAAGTAAAGTCTTTTCGATCTACTTATTTTGGATCGGACATTGAATGTGAGTGCTAAAGAAAGGTGTCAAAAAACATTTTTTTTTGTGTGTTTGAATTTCCCAAAGTAAACCACGTGTCTTAAAAAAACAAAAAAACAAAAAAAAACCGAGATGTTAAAAACTTAATGCAGTACTTTTCAGTCCCTGATGATGCCAAGGCATTTTATGCAGATATGATGACTTACAACAAATAAATGAATGGAACACTTTCAGTAGCCTATTGTAATACAATCAGGTAAACCGATGTAACAAAGTCCCAGAATGATTTTGTTTAATCAGTGACAATTGCAATTATGATATGCATAAAATAAATTATTTTTGTAATCATTCTCCAAGTTAGCTCCAGATCAATTCATTAAACAGGGCTTGTGGAAGAACAAAGGTCTAAAGTTTGATGCTTAACCTTAATTCATACTCGTATGCACTCTTATAAGAAATTCTTAAGATATGTCAACATTTCACTAAATGCGCTGGCAGAGAACTCAGCTTAATGTACGTAAGCCTAAATATTTCACAGTAATATACCTTCTGTATATGACAGTATTCATGAAGTACTCATTTCAACTTAAACAATGAAATAAACATCTGACTGCATTAGAGTCAAGACCCTCAGTGATTAGGCTTTGTAGTAAAGTCATGATTTCCCATTGAAAAAGCATGTGGCCTTTAGTTAGTCATTACTCCGATACCAATTAACTGATTTGGTCCAAAATAAATAGGCTTCTTGCCATGGATGTTATAAATGCATATAGGCCTACCAAGTTTCATGAAAATCTGATGAAGCGTATTTGAGTTATCATGTGTACAGACACATAGACAGACATAAATTTTCCCAACCCCAACACAATCACCTAAAGTACCATTCTGGCACTTAATAACAGATTTATATTTAAAACTGTTTCTAAATAAATGTTCAGATTTATTCTGGGAGCTTCATCAACAATCGCTTGTTTTTAAGTATCATAGCATTTTTTATGTGACCACTGAGTTACTTAAATATATTTCTATTCAATAGTATTTCTGCTCTGAAGTAGTTTTGTTGCTCGATTACGTGCATTCACATTGAACGTTAATATTTCTAGAGGGTAAAGAGAGTTAAGTCCACCATCCTAAAAAATTGAGATATGTCCATCAGGCACAGCTCGTGGCTGGGAAGTTAGGTGAAGAGCTAGCGAGCGGTCTAACTAGGAAGACGCCTGAGACAGGTAAGGGTAGATTGCATGGAATGGAAGTCTACCATTGCATTGCATTGCATTGCATTGCACTGTATGAAGAGCGCATGAGCAGGTGAAGTAGCACTTCACGATAGTTATGGATGTGTGCCTCATGGGTTTATCCATCTCTAAAGCTATGTTGGGCTGGTGTAGTGTGTTAAGTCACTCTAATTCTCAGTAACAGGGCTTGACTAACACAATCTGCCACCCAAGGGTAGGCCTATACATTATGGCCATCCCTTGCACCGTCACTCAATATGCACAGTTTCTTTCCACATGTGGCAACTTCAATTTTGCTTAGTATTATCGTTGCTAACAGTAAAATTAATTCTGGTCACATACATTCTTCAATCTGATTAGGCCTACTCTAAGAATGCTCAAATTATTTTTCTTTCAGCTGCATTTATAGGGCCTACTCGTTTTAGCTACAAGCCATATCAGGGGTTTGGGATCAGTGTCTATACAGTAGGGCAGGCCATGGAAGTATTCATTGTCAACTGTCTTCTACAGTTGGTGTATTTTATGGAGTCAATTTCAACTGACTAATTTAAATTGACATGATCCAGGATGAATTGGTGAGGATGATTTATGGTATGTAAATATCCAATTCGGCATTTGCCATGAAAAAACCTATGTCAAATTGGCCGGGTGTAGGACTTGAACCTAGGACCTCCTGAATGCGAGTCAAAAACCTTATCCATCTCAGCCACCTCACTCAGTTCAAACATATCAGGCCTTCATCAGCGATGAATATCCTATCCCATATACCAGATTTTTCCATCTCAAGAGTGTATTGTGTTTTAAGTCTTTGAAAACGAAACCATGCCTCGCTCTAATTACAACAGCTGCTTATCTCCACGTGGAGATGTCTTCAGCTTTATCTAATCATGAACAACTGATTTTCAAGTAATAAATAAAGTGTGTAAACATTTAATTGAAAATTATGAAGCTCTGGGCAAGTATGGTGCGAATAATAAAGCTCGTAGAACAAGATCAATCAGCAGGTTTGCCAAGTGCCCCAGATTTCCCTCATTTGAGTAAAATATTCCTTGTCCCTTAACATTCAATTTATTTTCCCACATTTCAAAACTGTGTTTTTCTTTTGACTGTATTCACTTTTCACACATAACTTAGCTGCCAAACTGTACATCCGGTTCCACACATTTTGACTGCTTTGCTTCACTTGAACTACATTCTTCCCTGTTTTCTGTCAGCCATGTTGTGTTCAGACCTGGTATTACATTTAAGAAAGCCTGCACAAGCAGAGTTTCTGATAAACGTAATTATATTTCAAGAGGAATGGTTGCAGGAAGAATATTTTTATCTGTTGCTTAAGAACAGTAAAAATAAATTTAAAGCAGGTTGTAGCCTAAATACTGTAAAAAAGCATCATGCTCTTGGGCTGGATGATAAAAATGATACAGTAAAAAACCTAATACAGTGAACGCCGCTTAATGTAATCGCGGATAATGTTATCAGTCAGGTAATGTTATCACTTTTATGAAGTACTGTACGGATTAACACTGACACATTGAGAAAATTCTGTTTACTGTGATCAAAGATTCGGTTTATGTTATGAAATTTTCCTTTTTGAGACTTTATTGTCTAGTACTGTACATCATTTAAAATTTCGTTTTTAAGGGTTTTGTTTTTAACCCAACTGCATTGTTTTGTATTGGAAGTAACGGTACTGTTCCCAGCTCACAGGATGATCTGTTCGAGGGGGTTGTATTCCCCTCTTTCTCTTTTGAGCAATAAAATATGTTTCCCCCCCCTCAGTTCAGCTGTTTTTTTATTTGTGAAGATCACAGTGTTGACATGCAGTGATGGTTAGTGTAAAACAAAAGACATGAACAGACAGGCATTAGATGTTTTGCTAAGCGGTATTAACTACAGGTCAGTAAACTTCCAAAAACACTAGAAATATTGGTTAATGAACTCAAAGGAAAAACAGAAACCATATTTTTTATGATTTATGTATAGCGTAGAGCTTTATCACTGGTACTCACTACTAAATTGCGGTATTTTGTTACCTGTTGGAGCGCTTTCAACCGCATGGAGCGGCCATCTTCAGCAACTGACTTCCGTGGTGTTGTTGTTGTTGTTGGGAAGACATTTCTGGATAACTGTATCGTACAGCGCGTGCGATTTGAATTGTAACTGTTCGTTTAGGATGTTGGTGTTGTCTTGTGTGGTGTGTCTGTATATTTCATATTGTTCGAGTGTGTTGAGTGTGTGACCTTTGTGGTTAATGTGTAGGATTTCCATGTCTGTATTGATGTCTGCGTATTCGTGTCCTGTGGTTATTATATGGTTTGCATAGGCAGAGTCTGTGTTTTGTTTGAGAGCTCGTATGTGTTCTGTGTATCGTGTTTTGAAACTTCGGCCTGTTTGTCCTATGTAGAATTTTGGGCAGTCGTTGCATTTTAGTTTGTAGACTCCTGGGTTGTTGTATTTGTTTGTGTGTTGTTTGTTGTCTGTGGGTTGTATTTTGTTGATTGTTTTGTTCTTTGTTCTGAATGCTATTTTGAACAACAACAACAACACCACGGAAGTCAGTTGCTGAAGATGGCCGCTCCATGCGGTTGAAAGCGCTCCAACAGGTAACAAAATACCGCAATTTAGTAGTGAGTACCAGTGATAAAGCTCTACGCTATACATAAATCATTAAGATTATCGCTACAGAATGGACAAAACTCAAGAATATTTTTTATATTGATTGTGAAAATAGTTGCTTGTAGTCTAATACTGCATTATGAGTGGTTCAATTATTCACAATAATACGTATTATCTTGTATGCATGAATAAATAGCTTGCAATTCAGTTTTTGTAGTGTATTATCTTATGTATGAATAAATATCTTTCGATAATTATTTTGGCTACTGTTATAAATTGGTTAATATTATCAGATTAGCTGCATCCCAAAGTGAACACAATAAGTGGCATTCACTGTAATTACAATAATTTATTAAAGTTTCCAGTCTGGATTTGAACTTCACTATTTATCAACATATATGTGCCCTCTAAATGAAACATATTGTTTTTAGTCTATTAGAATACAGTATAATTTTACTTTGTTTTCATGTTGGCAACTGTAACTTTAGTAGGTTGTACTGTCAATTAATATGTCCCTTATTTTCACCTTTAATACATCACAGCCCTGTCAATTAGTAGAGCTCAGTTTTATAATATTAATACATTCTGCTTTTAAATGAACACTGGTAAAAATCAATAAATATTGTAGGCTTTATTATGAATAAATATTGAATAAAAGTATAAAATGTGTAGGCTATATTGGCTTAGCACTAAATGGAAGCAGTTTTGGAATTTTAATAATAAGCTGTCATTTCCTCTCTGAAAATTATTTCCGTAAAATTGTCCAAGTGTTGGCCTTGAAATGAATCTGGTAAGCTTGTAACATGGAGCCAACAGCTGAAGATGGCCAGCCAAGTGGCAGAAAGCTTTCCATCAAAATAATTTAAAATTATTATACTAGTAGTGAGTGGTTGTCACAAAATATGTTAACAAATGTTTAATAAAATGATCTTCCATACATGACTACAAAATAGAACTAGTAATTTTATGAATTTCCTATCCCTTATTTACATGTAGAGTAATTGACTAGGAACAGTTTTTTATTCAAGACTAGCTTAAAAGGCCCAGCATCGCTTGGGTTTTGTATTTTGTCCTTATAAAGGTATTTAGAATTTGAAATGAGGAAGTACGACTTATCACACTGAAACTATTCCCTCAGAAAACAATAAATATAGCTTTTTATGGCTTATAGTAGATCCCTGCGGCTTCGCCCACAATAATTAATCGAAAGATTAACAATTAAGAACAAAATAACCAAAATGTTATATTTATTATCACTTTGCACGCAAAACATTCATAGGTCTAAACTAAACGATTGATAGGCCTAATTAATGAAACAGCTATAAATCCGGCTTTGAAGTGAATTCCGTGATTAGAAAGTGCAGCATGGGAAAAATAACCTCAAATTCGAGTTCCCTGGCCCAGAAAACCCCTGCATAGTGAGTGTCGTCTAAATCAAACAATGTTTACGCATTGAGACCTATATTCATTATTCCTCTTCCGTCTAGGTTGAAAATTTCAGGTATCTGCATGGCTTGACATTATAAACAAATGAATTGACCAACGTGAGCTTACAACATTCAAGCAATCACGATGCTTTTATTTCCAAGGTATGACAAAAATAGACAAAGCCAACTGCAACTGATAGGACAACTGAAATGTATTACTGAGAACCGATGCTTCAAAAGCGCAAAAAGTGCAGGTTTTCTTCCCATTTTTCACTCATAACTTGCAAACGAAAGCTAAAATTAAAAATGTACTATGCCAGAAACCTTCGTGGGAGTATACTCAATAATTTTCCAAAGTTTCATGGTAATCAGATGAATGGTGTAGTATTGCATTAAGGACAGACACACATATATTCATTTTTATGTAGATAGATAGATAAACTAAAATACGGTAACTCAGTTTTCCACTCTTAAGATTTTTAATGCATTTGACATGCATCTCTTTGTTTAATTGATAAATTTTAATGTATGTTATGAGTTAGCAAACAAAAACATTCTGAATTGTAAAAAATTAAATACTCATGGTCCACATTAATAAAGGTGTTTACTAGAATAAACCACAAGATATCATTGTGAAGGTCTATGACGTGGGTTTTCTATAAGATCATTCTGATCACTGTCTTCATCACTTGCATCGTATTCTGTCTCATGGTTTTCCAGCACTATGGAAGATATAGACTCAGTTATTTCGGGAGGGCTTCCCTCAGGATTAAGGCTGGTTGAAACTACCTGGAAGAAATTATGATATGCTCAGTACCGGTAATCTTCACATTAAACAATAATCTGTAAACACTAACATTAAGTCTATACCTTTGTATTACGATATAGCTTTGATAGTGCTTTACAGTATGAATAATTTTGTCAAACATATTTTATGTATGACTTTGGGAAATTATGTTTATCAGTTGCAGTTGGTAAGATTCAAACACAGTTCACTTACAGTGTCATAAAGTTGAATGTATATTTAGTCTTTACAGCTTCAAATCTGGATTTCTTATTTCCACAAATTGAATACCCTAAGCACAGAAGATCAAAATTTAAAGTTGTAATGTAATATTCAACAAACAATTTTTCGTGGCTGCATTAACCATTCAATCATATATCTTAAAATATGTAAAGATGTTCTCATCAATGCAGTTATGTAGTTTTAGTGAATACAGGAATCTTGATGTGGTTATTAATAGTTTATTTATGGCATATTCCTGCTTCTTCCCTCCTTCCAGCTGCAGTGACATAATACTGGTACTTTTAAGACTTTGACCTTGCATAAGTTCACAATTTTATCTTATTTTTTTACATTCAACTGTGTTTATACTCTTTTTAGCTACCGGTACTAGACTAATTCAGGAGTTATTAATCAGGAGTTTGGGATCTATGTCTATACAGTAGGGTAACCGATGGAGTTATTGATTGTCAATTATTTCGGGAAAATGGTACTTTACGACACACCCTAGTCCCCCACTCCTACTCTCAATCCCTCCCCTAGCAGCGGCATTTGAACTACTAGCAGCAACGGTAGCGCCATCTCTTACGCAACTGATGAAACAGAAAAAATAATTTATTCCTTCTTTATTCTCTTCTTCTCTTCCTTTCCCGCCTCCTTCCTCTCTTCCTCTCACCTCGTCTTCACTCTACCTAACTATTCGAGACCTATTCCTACTAGTAAATTTTGGATTGACCGGGATTTGAACTTGGGACCCCTAGAATTATAGCTAGGAGTCTTAACCATTATGCCACGAGTGACTGTTGAGGAATGAAGGAAGCTTTCGTATTTTTGAGTTATGATAGGGAGGATCGGTTTTTATAATTTGGAGATATTTTGTTAGTTATGAAAAGAGTAGTGTTGGTGCAAGGGAATTTTCCTGCATCAATTAAACCATATTTTATGTAATAATACGGCGTATTTTATAATTGTGGAATATTATGTATGGTGCAAGGACATTTTTGTATTGTGAAATAGCCTATTTTGTTGCATGGGTCTTTTTATAATTGTGGAATATTATGTGGAGGTGCAAGGGTCTTTTTTTATTGTGAAATATTAGGTGACATGTCAATTACAATTGTGCATTACCGGCGTTGAGATTGAGCAGCGGCTACAGGCATGGCGGCATGCGCTGCGGGGAAGCAGGGCAGGCGGGAAGCGGCAGGCGAGTGCGTGTGGAAAGGGGACCAGCTTGTGTTGCAAAGTACAGTCTTCCCATTATTTCTATCATTGATGAATTTACTACTTACTTACTTACTTACTTACTCAATGGTAATAGACAAGTCAACTATTAGTAAGCTAAAGTAATATTATCTATTTTATGGAACTCGAAGGTTCATTGCCACGCTTACCTGAGCCTGCCATTCAACCCTATTCTGCGCTAACTCCATCCAACATCCCTCATAAATCCTAATTCCCTTAAATCTATCCTCCCACGCAGCACGATATGTATAATATACGTATATTTTAGAGCTACATATATATCTTACAATTGGTCAAAGTCAAAACGTAAATTATACGTATATTTTATGTCCAATATATACATGTATAAAAACTGTTGTAATTTAATCCTGCTTTATATTTATAATATATCAAAATTAAAGTTACTGTTACATAAGTAAGATAAAAATATAAAACAAAATCGATTTGATTGTTCATTTGTAACATCAAAATTACGTACCAACTATACGTAAATTTTACGTCTAGAATTGGACATTGTAAACACCGGTTTATTGTGTTTTACTCTAGTAAATCGATTTGGTTAAATTAAGGACGCAATAACATTTACTCACGCTAATCAGAAATTAATTTTTAAAATGGTTTAAAATGATTACATCCGTACATTCAGTAGGACTATTTTTTATGACTGGCGGCCATCTTGTCTGTGACGTCCGCAATGTAGATCTGCTGATTCAAGGTTGTATTTTGTTGGCTGTTGGTGGTTGTGTATAATTTTCTCTTTTATAGTGTTTTATTAACAAGAAATTGTGTGTGGAGAGAATTGCACTGTTCTGTTGCAACTAGTCCCTATGTATATAACATAGAAACGAAGAATAAATGTACATGTGTGTGTATTTAAAGCTGACGAAATATTATGCAACGTGCAGTGATCTGTAGGGTAATACCCTAGGATACATTTCCTAATGTAGGCCTACCTGAATGTTTGTGAAGACCTGGTCCTTCATGTAGAAGATTAAATGAGGCAGAAGAAAAACATTTACACATAAAACAGTACTGGTAAGTCCCTGTGCAAGATTTGTTTCACATACATAAATTGGCCTATCATAACCTCAATGACTTGCAAACTGATTTATAATACAGATGCTGTGGTAATTAGCTCTGATCATAATAATTTACGATAACGCTGCTAAAGTATTTCTTAATTGTTTCAGGAATTCACAATGCCTAGGTGCTGTAGTGTTACTGGTTGTAAAAGTAACTACTAGTCACAACATGAAAGTGTTAGTACATTTTCTTTACCAAAAGATGAAGAACTTAAGAAGACATGGCATAGAAAGATTCTTACAGACTTTACAGGGGTAAGCAAGCCTGTTATTTGTGTGAAGCATTTTCCTGAAGAGAGTGTGATAAGAACAGAGACATTTGTAGTTAACGGTGAAATAAAAACATTTCCTAGAACTTGCCATAAACTGAAACTTGGTGCAGTACCATCAATATTTCCTAATCTGCCTGAGTACTTGTCAAGACCAGTTCCATCATGCAGAAGATTAATTGATGCAGAAGAAGAAAATTTAAACCAAGCAGTTGTAGAAAGCTTAAAAGAACTTAAAAGTTATGCTGAATGACAAGCTCTGCATTGTTTGGAAGATGTGATGCAGTAATATTAAAACTATACTGCAAGAGATGCTGTGATGATATACCTATTCTGGTATATTTTAAAAGATACCATGTTGCATCATTTGGCAAACTCCCCCAGTCATAAGTTGATTTGTACATTGTTCTATGAGCGCTTATTAAAGCTAGGGAACATCAGTTATCTAATAATTTAGCATCCATACCCAGAATGTTCTTTGCATTTTGTATTATATTCCCTTTGCTCATTGCTTATATTGATTGTAGCTCTTACCTTTTTATCTACTTATGATATAGCAATGTTGCTGCTCATTACATGGTATGCTATACAGTAGTTGCTATTTATTATCTAATTAGTAATGAGCTCTTCTCTAGCTACTGCCGTTTTTCACAGCCTTGTTAGTTGTGATTTAAATTCAGTTCTTTAATAGCTATTTCCTGTCTTGCTAGGTTATGGTTAAATAAGTTGTGGCTGCCCCTATATTGCATAATTAACCCTGTTATATTCTAGTCTCGTATATATATCATTTACTTGCAACCAATTAAAACATTCAATTTTCCTTAAACTTATCTTAATTCATCGTCGCTGACTTTCAGGAGGCAATGTACTTTCTGCCCCCTCCAACATTTGAGTTTTTATCATATAAGGCTTATGTATAAATATTAAAAATCTAATTCTTACCTCCCATAAATAATAATAATAATAATAATAATAATAATAATAGTAATAATAATACTACTACTACTACTACTACTACTACTACTACTACTACTACTACTACTACTACTACTACTACTACTACTACTACTACTACTACTACTACTACTACTAATAATAATAATAATAATAATAATAATAATATTTATTAGCCAGTCTCCATACAGGTGAGGCATTGCCAATATGTAGTAACAGTTCTTATAAGACAAAGTCAGCAGTAAGGAATTCGTGTACAGAGTAAAATGGTCTCCTTATCAGCCATTCATAGGTAGGCTACATAATTTTTAAAACTATTTATGGGTCAACAACAGATGCTTAAAGGCAGTTTGTTGAATACATTAATACCATTATAAAAACAAGTGTTATAAGAGCTATTTAAACGACATGTGGGTAAATTTTAATCTGCCCTGTGTCTTGTATTACGTATAATTATGCAATTCTATAAAAGTAAAATTCTCCAGATTCTTCCTGACATATAAGATACAATAAAATACATATAAATTAAAACTGCCATAATAGGCCTATTCATTTCATTAAAAAGAGGTCTACAGCTTTCTCTCTGACTTTTGTTTGTCATTACCCTCAGAGCCTTTTTTTGGAGAAGTAAAATAGAATTTGTTTCCCTGGAATGACCCCAGAGATATATTCCATAAACAATATGGCTTTGAAAAAGAGCAAAATACACAGACCTTAAAACCTCGAGTGAAATGCAAGTCTTAATTCTTCTTAGAACAAAGATACCTCTAGCCAATTTCTTACAAATATTTTCAACATGGGGCTTCCAACTAAGCTTAGAGTCCAGGTGAAAACCAAGTAATTTTATATTATCACAGTTATTAGGCATCATGCTTGTAAGACCAAAAGAATATTTCTGAGTCTTTGAATCATTTAGAGCAAACTCATTTCTACCAAACCAGTCCTTTGCAGCTTTGAGGCCATCCATTTCCATTTGTTTCATCTGATCTAGGCTTTTATCAGAAGATATTAGAGTGGCATCATCTGCATATAACATGATATCCACTGGTATATTATAAGGCAGATCATTTACTGCAATGAGAAAAAGTAATGGTGCCAGTATAGATCCCTGTGGAAATCCACAGTTTATGGGTCGAATATTGGAACTTTGGTCGTTTATACTAACGAACTGTTTCCTGTCATATAGAAAGGACTTAATTAAGTTCAACTCAGAATTATTAACCCCATAGTATTGTAACTTTTTAATTAACAGTTTATGATCTATGGTGTCAAAGGCCTTAGTTCATACATGGGCATTTACTGGTTCACGAACCACTTGTGGTTCTTGACCTTCCCGCATAAGACACAAGATGGCATTGCGGACATTCGGTGTACGTGGTGGATTATTCCCATGCATGAGTCATACTCTCTTTGCAAGCAGTGTTGGGTTGCGACACAGTTCCGATTGGAAAGGTGCTATGGCACATCCTAAGCCTTTGTATAATGAAATAATTGCACACATAAAAGAATAGTTAAAAATACAAAATTGTTTGAATTATTTGTTTCTTGTAGTGTACTTTATAAAGTGAAATTAGTGTTTCCGTAAGAATGAGCAACCATCACTGCACTTATTGTCTGCTTGTGTCTCCATCTACTCGTTCTTTTCGAACTATGTGTAAGTTGCCAAAAGTTTGCGAGTTGCGTGTCAATGGATAGGGGTTTGCCCATGTCTGCTTTAGTTAGATCACAGGCTGTTAGTGATAGCAGATCCTTATTTTCAAAAGCTGTGATGATCTTTTTGACTACATATAATATCAGATCAATGCCTCTGTCTTAGAATATATTCTAAAGAAAGATGTATGAGTTTAATGTCACCGTAGTTTTCCTCGGGAAGAAGTTTATGAATAGGCCGACTGTTATTCCACTATTTGTGAAACTGGGGGGGTGAGTCATGAAATTACGGGCACCCCTAACTATTTATTATACCTCTGTGGACACATCCGAGATGAAGGCAGAAGAACTTTCTTCCTGAACTGTATCCAGTCTTGTCACCACACTTCTCTGCCTGGTTATGATGAGCACGATGTCAGAAATTATGTCATTAAGCGTGATCCAGCAGATGAACTCCCATATTAACATGCGGATACCTTCAACAGGAATATCAGCTGTTAAAACTGAGGTAAATTTAATGTTATTAAGAGGGTCAGTTACGAAGTCATGGCATCTAACTAACTTTTTTTTTTAAAAAACAAAATTCAGACTGTAATCCATGTTTCCAATATCAAGCAATGACATTGAGATATTTGGCACTCACTGACGGTGTAGATGTTCAAGGATGAAGAGCAAGGGATACATGCAAGTCAGTTGATTTTCAGCCATTGTCCCGTATGGATTTGTATCTGCTGTGAACATGTTAGACTTACTTTTAGATAACTAACTAATATGGAATAGTCATATAGAAAAAATTACAACCAAAATTAGCAAAAATCTTTTTGTCTTAAGGAATTTAGTTAAATATCTTCCTATAAACACAGCTAGAAGCGTATATTTTGCTCTTGTACACTCGCATATAAGTTATGGTATTGAACTATGGGGTAGTACCTCACAACAAAATATGAATTAAATTTTTATTTTACAGAAGCAAGCCGTAAGGTATCTTTACAATCTGGGTTTTAATCATCCGTGTAGAGAATATTTTAAAAAGTCATTAATTCTAACAGTTCCATCACTTTATATTTATAAGGTTATTTTATATGTCAAAGATAATCTCAAATCATTTGTAATAAATTCTGATGTCCATAGCCACAACACGCATGGTAGGAATAATATTTTAGTACAACAACATATGTGTGAAAGAAAACCAAGTTATATTGGTCCGAAATTTTTTAGAAACTTACTTAATGCCCTACGACAAAGAATTACTGTAAAGAATTTTGATCCAGAATTACATAAATTTCTTGCTAAAAAAGCTTATTATAGCACAAATGAGTTTAAATGATTCGTAGCTATATTTCCATTAGAGGCCTAACTTGTATTTTATTTGTATTTACTGCATTACAGTTGTTTGTATGATATACCGGTATTAACCGTTTGTAACTATACATATATACGGTTATCATTTTCCTTACTTTTTTTAATTTTTGTAATTTTATATTTTGTATTAATGACGATATCCTTCTGTATAAAATTGTATTATACCATGCAGAATAAATAAAATTATTATTATTATTATGAAAGTAGAAATAGCATAACATGGACAATTTTTAAAATGTTATGACACACATCTGAGCTGAAGGCAAAAGATATGACACACAATTCATAGGAGCTGTTGGAGATTATGCTTTCCCTTTAGGAACTGTTGCACAGCGAGCAACAGCTTTCCAGGGTAAACTAGTAGCAAGTACCAACATGCCTTGCAAAGGAAACCCTACAACTGTTCCTATCAGTGTTTCTTGTACCATGATTCCACAATACATAGAAAGAGAAAGACAAGAGTTGCCAACAGAAACAGGTATTGACCAGGCAACTGTGCATACACTTTTCAACCCAATCTATACAATACAAGCAAAGTGCTGCCAAATGGGTGACACATGCACTGACAGAACAACAAAAGTGGAGACATTACAAAATCTCTGGTTTGAACTTGCAATGATAAGATTGTAAAGGAGTTAAAATTGAAAATAGCAATGCATTAATTTTTATTTAAATTAACAGTAAGACTTTTGTGATTAACTATAGAGCAATTGAGGGGCATTTTTTCAAAACTCAATAAAGCATAAAATCATAGTTTACAGAAAACACGTTTTTTATTTCTTGCATTTGAACTTTTATTGCATTAATTTATTACTTGGAATTATTATAATCTTCTCCTTGAGATGATTTCAGGGAGCATTGAATTGTTTAGTGATGAAAACTGCTTTTCATGAAATTGGACAGGTAAAAATGCAGGTATTTCAAAGTTGATCAAGTACATAGACAAAAATATTATGAGCCTTTGACACCAAATATTAATTTGCTACTTAATTCAGTTTCATTTGTATTTAATAATGGTTTTTATGTATTTTTACTTTCCATATTTTTATAATATTTATGAGGACAATCAGTTTAAAACATGACAAGTCAATCTCTGATTGTAATTTAATTTGAAGCAGATTTTCACTCTCTGAGGTGTTCTATATGATACAGTACTACAAGACTTTTCATGTCAAATTGTAATCTATTTAACTCTGTTAATTAATTATTCTGGTCATATAAAGAATTGTAAGTTTGTTAGATAGTTTGGCCACATACAGTTTTTTGTCATTCTTGAAAAATAATGATTTATGGAGTAATCACATTTTGAAAAGATGTGCCCTATTATGTATTAACTATACATTATACATAAATAAAAACAATTAATATGAACAAAAATTATTATAAAGGTAATACACACCAACATGTTATTGTGTAAATTATTTTTTTGAGTTCATTTATAGTTTTTCTTGCTTTGTTATGTTTTAGTAACTGTACACTTTACATGAACAAAATTATGACTACAAATTTACTAATTAAACCGCAAAATGTTATTAATCACATAATATCATTAATTTTCTTCAGTCTAAGAATTTAACAGTCAGAATCTAGCATGATAGACATAACAAATGTAAATAAGATTTAGTAGGAATGTAGAAACATGCCATATAAGTTTTTTGTGTGTTTTCTTTTCTTTTTTGTTTTGTAAAAGTTATTTTCAAACTATAAAATCTATACTTAGTATAAATTTGTATAATTATTATGTCCCATAACATGTACATGTTCTGAGGATGAAATAAATTATATTCTATTCTGTTGTATGCTATACTTTTGGCCTGTAGGCCATGTTAAAGGGCGTGTTTTGCCAGACATTTTGTTCCCACCTGTGGGGAACTTCTTCAGTGGCTACATTCGCTTTGAAGTTTAAAGATGTCATCTATACCAAGAGTGGTTATTTTGGCCTCATTCATTTGTAGACTTATTTTACGTTGGAGTGGGTTGTTGTGTTTGCTTGCTGGGCCAAAGGGAGCGTCTCTCGTAGTACTGTCTGAGTTATTAATGGTGGAATCCATGTCCATGTCAACAGAAAGGAAGGTCATAAGCTTCCTACATTCTATCCATGTCTACTTCACCGTCAACAGAAAGGAAGAAGGCCATAAGCTTCCAACATTCTGTCCTTGTCTCCTTCACCGTCAACAGAAAGGAAGAAGGCCATAAGCTTCCTACATTCTGTCCTTACCTACTTCACCATCAAGAGAAAGGAAGAAGGCCATAAGCTTCCGACATTCTGTCCTTATCTACTTCACCATCAACAGAAAGGAAGAAGGCCATAAGCTTCCGACATTCTCTTCTTGTCTACTTCACCATCAAGAGAAAGGAAGAAGGCCATAAGCTTCCGACAGTCTGTCCTTGTCTACTTCACCATCAATAGAAAGGAAGAAGGCCATAAGCTTGATATTCTGTCCTTGTCTACTTCACCGTCAACAGAAAGGAAGAAGGCCATAAGTGTCCTACATTCTGTCCTTGTCTACTTCACCGTCAACAGAAAGGAAGAAGGCCAGAAGCTTCCTACATTCTGTCCTTGTCTACTTCACCATCGACAGAAAGGAAGAAGGCCATAAGCTTCCTACATTCTGTCCTTGTCTACTTCACCATCAACAGAAAGGAAGAAGGCCATAAGCTTCTGATATTCTGTCCTTGTCTACTTCACTGTCAACAGAAAGGAAGAAGGCCATAAGTGTCCTACATTCTGTCCTTGTCTACTTCACCGTCAACAGAAAGGAAGAAGGCCAGAAGCTTCCTACATTCTGTCCTTGTCTACTTCACCATCGACTGAAAGGAAGAAGGCCATAAGCTTCCTACATTCTGTCCTTGTCTACTTCACCATCAACAGAAAGGAAGAAGGCCATAAGCTTCTGATATTCTGTCCTTGTCTACTTCACTGTCAACAGAAAGGAAGAAGGCCATAAGCATCCTACATTCTGTCCTTGTCTACTTCACCGTCAACAGAAAGGAAGAAGGCCAGAAGATTCCTATATTCTGTTCTTATCTACTTCACCGTCAACAGAAAGGAAGAAGGCCATAAGCTTCCTACATTCTGTCCTTGTCTACTTCACCGTCAACAGAAAGAAAGAAGGCCATAAGCTTCCTACATTCTGTCCTTCTCTACTTCACCATCAACAGAAAGGAAGAAGGTCTTAAGCTTCTATCCATGTCTACTTCAGTAAATGTATTAAGAGAAATAAGCAAACAATAGTGATTTTCCACCACCAATGTCTGCAATATCTGATTAATATGATGGCAACAATAGATTATTTTCTTAGCACTGCACTCCAGGAAATACAATTTGATAAAAGAGTAATGAGATCATGTGGTCTGTCTTACAAAGAAAACTGAAAGTTAGTAAGTATTGTATTACCTAAGATGACTGGGTTGAGTGTATGCTTTATCAAGTTTTGAAAATTCCCTCTTCTTGTGCTTTATCAAGTTTTGAAAAACAGCTTGTTTCCGTATTCTCTATTTTTATAGAAATCAAATGTTATGGCAATTATCTCTGGCCTCTCTTCATGAACTAATAGCAGATATAATGATAAACTGGTCTAGTAATTCTAGGCTTGTTGGTGCCATCAATTGAAGGGTGTGCATATTATTTAATGTATTTCAATGTGTTTATGGCTCAGTGCTCGTTTAGAGCCTTGCCTGTCAAGGTTACTTGCTACAGCATGCTACACATGACAAGCAGATTAGGCTCTCATTGCATTTCTACCGCAGTTGTGAGTGGTGCGAGAATGGGTTAGCTTACTAAGCAAGCTGGCTCAAACTGAAGACTTCATGTTCATCTGTGGAAAGAACTAAATACGTCCAGATAATGATTGTTAAGACTTTATTTAATCATTACTGTAAGAGGTGGAAATTATTTGTTAAGAAGTTTTTATAATTATTATTATCTGAATCTGGATATACCTTGCTGGTTTCCGTAGATTAAATTATTTTCATGCCCCACTTGTTGTCGTAAAAAGTAAAATATTTATTCTATTCATTTTTCAAGCTCATTTATTGCATTACTATCTCTTGGTTTAAATATAAATTACTATCAGGTGCCCACGATAATTAATTAATTGAAAAATTCAAAATTAAGAGTATAATAATTATTAAAGCATTATATTTATTAACACTTGCACGCAAATCAATTATAAACTAAACCATTAATAATTATTGAAACAGCTAAAATTCCGGCTTTAGAGTACATTCCACGATTAGAAAGCACTGCCTGGGAAAACGATCTCAGATTCGATTATGCAGTTCCAAAGCTAACTGTGAACACTGATAATACCACTACCTTCTAGACAGTATTACTCATGTGTAATTCTCGAGATGGCGGTGGATAATACATACCGTTTCTCAATTGTTTATTGACAGATGAATATGATGTGAATTTTATTTGATAAATTCAGTGTAATTTTCAGAAATTATATAATTCTTCAAGGGAAAGAGTGGTTGTTTGGATTTTTATTGTTTGCGATACTTCCAGGGTTAAACTATCATATTATAGTTGATTCCTGCAGCTTCGCCCGCCATTATTAATTGATGCCAGGATATTTAAGAAATTTACACTGGCAGTTTATTAAAAATGTTTGTGGTTCAGAGCTATGAAAATTGTAAGTAAAAATAAAATTAGAATATTTGTTCATTGTGTCCGTTTCACTTAGGCCTTATATAATAAAGAAACTGTTTTCCTAATTTTGTACTCTTCGTGAAAGTTTAGACTGCGAGAGACGAACATCGCCGAGTATACCCGATGTCTCAGAAGTGAGGGAGCGAGTGAGCACCCTATTTCGGGCCGTTGAATTGTATAAGAGTAGATTTCCTTGGTCAGAATATGACCAGCATTTGTGTGTGTTTGTATGAATGGTTTTGCTAGTTATATTAACATAGGGCAGGTATTCCGTAATGTAGCAGACAAATCCAAATAGAATGATTACTATATTAAAAACTGATATCAAACAAGAGAAAACAGAAAGATACTAACCAGACAGCGAAATTTTACCTAATGTAAAGCGACTTTTAATCAATTAATGTACATAGAAGAAAGGCATACTACATTAATTTGAAAATGAAGTAGATAAAGTTTCTTAAACAATAAAACCAAATATATGAATAAAGGCATACAACACTAAAATAATAATAAATTTTTACTAGAGAAAGTATACATGAGAAAGAGTAGGAAATAACTGAAATTATATTGAAGGACAGGAGATCATGATTTCTTAATAATGAAAGCTATATTAAAATATCTAGCATAAAGACATTACTAAGTGGAATCAAGATATGTGAGTAATGGGATATATAAATAAACATACTATTGCACGTTATGACCTATCTTCCTCAAGGAACATGAACAATGATAAGAGTTATTAATGCATACACAGGACTTATTTTACATAATAAATATTCCCCATACAAGTGCAAATATTAAGGAAATTAATGTACTTACCCAGAAGTGTAATATTTAGGTAATACCTAAATAATGTGGTGGAGTTATTACAAAGAATATACTTGTAACATATTGATCTGAATTAATCTCAAAGAATAGTATTTTTTATGTTCTCAATATTTCCAATTATACAATTTAGCCTACTTGTAAAACATCAAATTAGTTTTCTTTTTAAAAAGAATTTGTTAATGTTGAATATTGCTAGTATTCACAGTTACGTTAAAATATATATCAAAGTTCAAAATTTATTAAATCACTGATATCTGTTACTAAATGAATCCTGTATCTTCCATGTTCATCATGTTTACAAATAAGTTCTGCAAGTTAGTTTTTTTTTTTTGTGTGGTTGGGGAAGCAAGCTCCGGCCTTAATGGCCCTAATGGTAGAATCTTCATTATTTCTTGCGGTCAAATCACCTAATCTTCCGAGAGAAAAAAAAGTAAAGCTATAGACCTTTGTTCTTCCAAAGGCCCTGCTTAATAAATCGATCTGGAGCTAAACTCGGAACTCAATTACAGAAATAATTTATTTTCTGCATATCATAATTGAAATTATCACTGATTAAACAACAGCATTCTGGCACTTTGTTACATCAGTTTATCTGATTTTATTATATAATTATTTGTAGTTCATCCTGAAATGTTCTCGTATCTCAATAATGTTATGGTGATCAGGGAAATGTCGGGTCATATGAAGTCTGACTTCACAGATGTATTGGTAGCATAAAGACCATTTTGATCTCATACAGAGCTAATTTTCTCAACATTTTTGCTTTATCGAGCTTTGGAAAAACGCTCCTCAATTGTGATCACATATGCATAGATAGGTAGGAATATTGGATAGGGTGCAAGACCCTTTCCTGAAATTACTGTGAATCCTTGGACACATAAACCCTTGGACATATTTTTGTCCATCAGTAAGAAGTCCTGGTTCATTGTACATGATGACATCTCTCTTTCAGACGAAGATTGAAAATAACTTCTGGGTAAACACATGTGTACTTGTACATATAATGTATCAATTAAAATTATTCTGCAATAAATTAGAATTTTTACCTCATCATTTAAAATTTATTTACAGAAAAGTTTAATTTTGTGATAAAAAAATAAACAAAACAATATTTTTAATAATTCTCTAGTGCATGAGCCCCCTTAATTGTAATGTGATTTATGATTATGTACTTACTCATTATTATCGATGTTATTAATGCGAACATGAACACGTTTGTAGACTCTGTGCCACTGTACAATGCAATTACCCAGGTACATATCATGAGAATGGACAGCTCTTGGAACTCTATGAAAGTATACACCAGCCACGGCAGCCTCAGTACCAGTGCTCTCTTAAATACAAATATTCACAAAATATTATAATGGTATGTTATACTCATGATTAGGGGGCGGATTTCTATGACATGTCATATTTTTCCCCATTGCATTATTTTAGGTTTATGACATAGGAAGTATAGCTGTCGACATTAAAATTGAAACAAATCAGTCCTTCCCTTGAAAATTATATAATTTCTGTGAATATTCTACTGAAAAAAATGAAATGTTGTTCAGTTCACATGGCAACAGTGAATTGTTTACTGTGATTACATAGGGCCTTGGCAACTATATAGCCTAATGCTGGACTTTAACGAATTATGATTCCATGTAATATATTGGCAAAAATAATTACTGAAAAATGAATTACACGAAAATAAAGCACAGTGTGATGCAGTCACATAACTTTCTATACCCTCGACATAAGAAATATTTTCTCACTTCACATTTTTATGTAGAATAAGAGGTCGTATTGCAGGAGCTACTTAAGTGTGTGAGTATGCTATATCAGAAGTCGGTATATAGTCAGTTATCCATAGCTGTAGGCTTTTTATTAGTTGAGATTTATCATAGGCCCTAAGCATGGGATGGAACATTTTGAGTCCTATGCTCGCATTGTATTATGTCCCGGGTTTTAGGGGAGGAAAGTATGAAAGTGATACTGCATTTCTATTTTATTTCAGCTCCGAAACGGTTGTATGGTAACATTAGAATGAGAAATAAAATTTTCCGTCAAGTCAATACAATCTTATGTAATTTATGTTTCTTCTTATTTCAACCCCTCCCAGGCATGATGAGTAGAAGCAACGGAATGCAGCATTCGACATCCTCTATGAGCCATAAAAAGCTATATCTAGCGTTTTCTGAGGGAATAGTCTGAGTGCCATATGTTGTTCTTCCTCATTTCGAATTCTACATACATTATTATATCAGGACCTACAGTTTCAACATCGAAAGTCCTCCATAAGTTAATTTCAAATTACAAAATACAAAGCCCGGGCGTCGCCGGGCCTTTTCAGCTAGTTTTAAATAATTAACATTATATTTTAATAAAATGATTTGTAATGAAATTAAAAAAAAATATACATAATGTGTAAGTGGTAAAGTCATATTTTAAATTTTATTGGTCATATTTTAATGTTTCTTAGGTCATAAATGCATACATATATCCTATTTTTTAGGTCATAGAAATCCGCCCTCTACTCATGATCATGTAATGTGTTATGGTAATAAAAATTTGAGTGGTAACACTAGGGTTACCAACTATCCTCTATTTTCTAGGAAATCCCGTATTTTCAGTTAATTTGGATGAAAATCCAGGGACCCATATTTTTCAAGATTTATCCCGTATTTCCAGAATTCCCACCATTCATTCATTAAAATTTGTTTTGGTATGATATTTTCATAATGGTTATACAGTCAACCCTCGATATAATGCCACCATCCGTTCTCCAATATTTAGTGGCACAAAGCGAGGGTGGCACTAATAATAATAATAATAATAATAATAATAATAATAATAATAATAATAATAATAATAATAATAATAATAATAATAATAATAATAGTAATAATAATTCTTTATTAGCTGTCAGGATACAACGTCCATTTCAATTATTTTCATCTTCCTACTGAGCTGTATAGGTGGAATGGAATGGAGTGTATATCAACAAAATCAAAAAATACAATGTCCATAACTTCGTCAGTCTTGTTAATTCTATAAGCATGATTTTGGTTATTACAATACATAATATGCAATACATATATTGTCAGAATAATTAATATAGGCCTACACATTTATAAATTTCTTATAATTAGGTATTAAGATATACATATTCAATATGTTATGAAATATGTCATATTTCCACAGAGTTAAGGAATTCTTGTACATTGTAAACTAAATATTTTAGAAGTAGAGTTTTTACATGCTTTTTAAAATGATGAGTGTTTGGAACTTCAGATTGTTAGGTAGTTTATTATACATAATAAAACCTATATGAGAATGCTGTTCAAGCTCCTGGTAGTTCTATGACAATCTAAATAAATATTTTTAGTTGCTCTTGTCTGGCAGTGATGTATTTGAGAATTCTTCACATATAGATTCCTATTTTTGTGTATAAATGTTACAGTTTCTAATGTATAAAGGGATGGTAGGGGCAAGATTTTTAATGTTTCGAATATCGATTTACTTGGTGTCCTGACTGATAATAATTGGAGCATAACTTTTAGTATTCTTTTTTGCAGTTTGAATATTTGGTTAGCTTTTGTTGAATGTCCCCAAAAAGGAATACTGATTGGACACAGCTGAAATATGTCTTCAATACATGTACTGTCGATACCTGACTGAATATACGAATAGCATAACGTAACTGGCTAAGTTTGTTACTTATGTGCTATATGTGGTTCACATGTAAGATCCTGGTCAATCCATAGCCCAAGACATTTTGTAGTATTTATTTTGGCCAGTGCTGTGTTATTAAGTCTGGCTTGCAAGTTGCCTATAAGAGTTTGTGAATGAAAGAGCATATATATTGTTTTATCAGTATTTAGAAAGAGTTTTTTATCTTTCAGCCAAAGTTCTAAGTTACTATTTGTTTCATTTATCTTTTGCTGAAACGAATGGGGATCGCTGTCAGAAAACTGGAGATTTGTATCATCTGCAAACATAGTTGTCTTAGCCCATGTTAAGCTGAGAGGGAGATCATCTATATTAATAAAAGGAAGTGTCTGTCTTTCTGTCTGTCTGTCTGTCTGTCTGTCTGTCTGTCTGTCTGCGATGCCCAGATAATGGGTTTGATTGAATTCAGAAAACTTTGATATTTTGGATTCACTAAGGCCGGTATTCATAATTGGCAACTTAAGAACGACTTAATAAAGCTAAGCTTATTGGACAAGTTGACATATATAATTTTTCGTATTCATAGTCTTTTTTAAAATCATACTTTGTTAAGTTTGACATCATAAAGTTTTTTCTACACATTACAGTCGAACTCGATAATATGCAAAATTGCACGTTTTCTGCTAACAACAACTGAATCAGTGAATCATACTTCAGATTTTTTCAGTTTTTGTGTAATGCAAAGCCATCTGGGTGCGTATTTCGCCATCTTCATATACAAATACAGACGGCGGTGTGCATTGTAAACAAAAAGTTACATTCATCCATCCATATTATGCAATATGTAAGTAAGCTAATCAATAGTTTCTTGAGAAAATTCTGTGTATGTACAGTATATTGGCACATCATTCAGAATTAATACCGGTACGATTAGGCTTATGTATTTTATTTCAATATTAATTATTATTTAGTGGTACAACAGTGAACTCAGACAGATGCACGAACAGGTTTTAAGACTTCACAAAATATATAGAATGGATAATTCAGAGGAGAATAAGAGAAACTACATACTTCTGAATAAGCAGTGCAAAAGTGAAATGAAAGTGGCAAAAAAAGATGTGTATGGTAACTATATAAATAACTCTAATAACAAGTGCAAAGCAGTATGGAAGGTGGTTAAAGAAGAATCTCCTATCTGTAACAACAACATGGCCCAAGTTGACCCAGGTGTGTTTAATGATTTATGTGTTACCTCAATTAACAATATAGTTAGTAATATTCACAGTGATGTCAACAAAGCTATGGAATATTGTGAGAGAGCTCCAAAACCTGAAACTGACTTTGAGTGGAGGGAGGTGGAACCAGAGGAAATTTACGACGTAGTAAAGAATTTCTCAAATTCCCGAAGTATGGACATCTATGGGATGTCTAATTACTTTATGAAGAGAATTGTTCTAAGCTTAATATTCCCTCTAACATTCTTAATTAACTTATGTTTTGTATTTCCAGAGTGTCTGAAACTATCAAAAGTCACACCTATATATAAGCAAGGAGATAGGAGCTTGCCCTCAAGCTACAGACCCGTAAGTTTACAGTATTTTTCAAATGAGAAGCCAATTCCTTCACCGCCAATCACGTGTACGAGCTAATGAGGTGCCGCTATCAGTAAGGGTCTTCCCTCCGTCTCGCCGTCTCTGATTGGACCACGTATCTAAGCAGGAGAAGGAAGAAACGGCTTGTCATCTGCAAAACACTGTAGTCCCAGTTTTTTCTAAGATCATAGAATGCTTAATGTATAAACAGTTGGCGTGCTATTTTAACTCCAACAACATATTATCAACAAAACAATTTGGGTTCTGTAAAGGAAAATCGACAGTGATAGCGGTAGAACATATTGTGGAGAACATTATTCAGGGCTTTGAAGATAAAAACATTATCTCTTTGACACTGTGTGATTTAACTAAAGCATTCGACTGTGTACCACACAATCTACTCCTGGAGAAACTTGAATATTATGGCATAAAACAAAATACATTAAGTCTTCTGAAATCTTTTCTGTACAATAGAAAACAAATGGTTGCGATAGGAAATAAGGTTTCAAGCACGGCCACAGTGATACCTGGAGTACCGCAAGGATCAATACTGGGCCCATTTTTTTTCCTAATATTAGTGAATGACCTACCTTGTATCATGCCGATAGATACAACATTATATGCAGATGACACCACACTTATGACTAGTGCCAGAAGTCTGGAACAACTGAAGGATTTTGCAGACAGGGGTTTCAGTGAAGCAAAGAAGTGGTTCTGTAGTAATAGCTTATCATTAAATGAAAATAAAACTAAACAATTCTCATTTGCTTTGAACAGTCAATGTGAAAATGAATTGAACAGTGTAAAATTGTTAGGATTTCATATGGACAGGAAGTTAACATGGAGGACTCATGTTGAGGCTATTTGTGTCAAGCTGTCAAGGGTTATATTTGCTATAAGAAAACTGAAGACGTGTCTTTCAGTAGCTGTCTTAAGGAATGTGTATTTTGCAATGTTTCATAGTCACATTAGTTATGGTATACATCTCTGGGGTCACTCTGCTGAAGTCATCAGCATACTAAAATGGCAGAAGAATGTAATTAGAATAATACTCAACAAAGTTAGCAGAGATTCCTGTAGACCATTGTTTAAAGAGCTGAAAATTATGAAAGTATACAATTTATACATCTATTGCACCCTAATCTATATTAAGACTAACCTAGATCTATATACAGTAAGAACAGAAATTCACTCATTCAACACTAGAAATAAGAATAACATTAACCTGCCTCGATGCAGACTCACCAGTACACACAATTCATTCTACTACAATGGTGTAAATTTTTTCAACAAATTGCCGACAACAGCCATAGTTGTACCTATTCGTAGGTACAAAACTGTACTCTTTAGCTGGCTAGAACAAAATCCATTTTATTCTATTGAAGAATTTCTGAATGTAGATGTTGATATCACATTTTAAGTATTGTTAAGTAGCCTATAGCAACCAATGTATTGCTCAATGGTGAAATAAATTATTATAATTATGATTATTATCTAGAGATTGAAAATAGCTTAGGAAGCTTTGGGCTGATGTGGAATGCCAGCAGAGAGAAATGCTAATGAAAGAACGCCCATTGATATTTCCAAAATTGTATTTTTCTTCACACGAAACCTCTTTTTAAATTCAGGTCACTGTAGAATTTAGATGGATTCATCATGCTTCGCAAATAGCGTTTTGGGGCGCAATTTTCTTCTAATACCTCGCCCCGATTCTCAAAATAACTGTCCATTGTTCTGGCTTAAAATGAAATAAGTAAGGGGGCCCTTGACTTGATCAAGTACGACTTATTTCAATAAATAAGTTGTACTTTAGTGACTATGAATAGCAATAAGCTCGAATTTGTCAAGTCTCACTTTATAAAGTACCGGTAACTACGTCATAAGTACGACTTGTTCGTGCTAGAAATTCAACTTAAGACGAGATTAAAGTTGGACTTGGATGTAAGTACGACTTATTGCGACTATGAATACCAGCCTAAAAATGTTTAAGTTCACTTGCAAGCAATGTAAATAATATTTCTTTTTTTCAAATGTGAAATGGCTGTAATAATGAATACTTACTGATGCCTAGAGTTCAAACACATAAGTTGAATATATTGAGGAATAAATTAGTTGAATGAAAAACTATTTTACAATGATCAAAATCACTACCAGTCAAGGGAGTCAGGTGATGTCAGCCCTTCTACTGTTAGAATCTCAAAAATGAGACAGATCATAAAACAAGGAAGATAATAAGCAAATATGATGAAGTAAACTGTAATTTTGAATCAGTGAACAATAATGAAACTTTCTTATATTTAATGTTCAACAAGGACAGAAAAGAAATATAATATAAAACCCTAAATTAAAATTGTATCATGGTTTAAAAATAATAAAATAGTATCGATTGGAATGAAGAACTATTTTGTTTAAATACAAGGGTTGTTTTTTAGTTCTGGCAACTATTTTATTTCTCCATATATAGCATACGTACATGGCTCTAAGTTTTATAGGCCTTTGATGTAATCACCGCCAATGCATACATGTTCTCAGTGATGCGGAAGTCTTTGGATCCCATTGGCACTGCCTAATATTGATGGTGCGAAGAGAGAGGTCGGTTGCCTGTAAAACAACTTCAACCATACGAAAGCACCTCCCAGCCCCAGCGATTGAATAGTTCAGACACACCTCCTGCTGTTTGCGGCCTAGTGTTGTCATGCATAATGATGGGTGGATTATCCATGAAGTTTCGCTGTCTTATTTTTAGAGCTGAAAAAACGAGCAATAGTACTCTGCAATAACATTCTGGCTTGGGGAATGGTATGTTTTAAGATCACACCATCCCAATCATGTTTTTTACAGGCAACCGACCGCTCTCTTCACACAATCAACAGATTAGGCAATGCCAATAATGGGATCCAAAGACTTCCACATCGCTGGGAACATGTTATATGCATTGGAGGTGATTGCGTCGAAGACCTATTAAAGCTAGAACCATGTACTTATGCTATATGTGGAAAAATAAAATAGTTGCCAGAACTAAAAAATTAACCCTAGTATATCGTTTAATAAAGAATTACTATGACTTAGGCCTACATATTTATTTCTCCTTTGTTAGATAAATCACCAACTGAAACAACATGTTACTTACAGTTTAAAAACAACAAAAACAAATAAAAAAACAAATGTATAAATAAAAATATACAAATAAATAGCAAAAAGATACCGGTAATACAAGATGATGAGCATCAATCACTCATTTTTCCTAGCAAGTAAGTATCCTAATATTTTTGTTTACAAAAAAAATAATGTAATATATTCCAAATTAAATATACTTATTTCTCACCTTATAGATTGAAATTACTAATAAAAATGTGACCACCAGCCGATACTTAGGTGATGAGAAGTATGTTATTAGGTACCATGCTGCAAAAATAAAGAATTCTGCACTTTCAATTTCATTTAAATTAGAAAGAAAATAGTTTTTCAACACATTAAATTTTTTAACTTATGAAATAAGTTAGAAATAAATTCAAACTTATTCAAAGGTCTATAAAATAATATACAATGCCTATGTTTTCAATTACCTCACTATTAAAGGAAAAATTTGCACAAAACAAAGTATCCTACTTTCTTACAATCAATAAAATGAAGTAAACTGATATAACAAAGTGCCAGAATGCTTTTGTTTAATCAGTGATAGCTGCAATTATGATCTGCAGAAAATAAAATTATTTTTTAATTGATTTCTGAGCTAAGCTCCAGGTCAATTCCTTAAGCAGGGCTTACGGAAAAACAAGGATCTAGTTTGGTAAGCATATGTGAAGGAATATGTGGGTTATGTTATTTGTTAAAGGTAACTGTATTGCAACTTCCAAAGCCGTTTATGAAAACTGTAAAACAATGTATTTTCATCAGAAATGATTTGCTCTTGATAAATCTCTATATATATAAAAGGCTTTGTCCTGACTGACTGAATGAATGACTGACTGACTGACTGACTGACTGACTGACTGACTGACTGACTGACTGACTGACTGACTGACTGACTGACTGACTGACAGGAATCAACGTACAGCCTAAACTATAACAGGTAGAGACTTGGAATTTTGATAGTACCTTCGTTTCCTAATGTAGATGCTCACTAAGAAAGGATTTTGAAAAATTCTGGTTCTAAATGCCAAAAATGAGTGAAAAACGGGCAGAAAACTTGCATTTTTTGGGTTTTCGAAGCGTAATATATTTCAATGTCAAATCAATTACAGCTGGCTTTGGCTATTTTTGTCAAACCTTGGAAATGAAACTTTCGCGATCGCTCGAATGTTGTAGCTCACGCTGGTCGATTCATTTGTTTTTAATGTCAAGGCACGCATACATATGAAATTTTCAACCTAATCCCGAAGAGGATTCTTCTTCTTCTTCTTCTTATTATTATTATTATAAGTGGGATAATCAATATAGGCCTAAATATGGTCAAACGTTGTTCGATTTGGACGAAACTCATTATACAGGGGTTTTCTGGGCCAAGGACCTCGAATCTGAGGTCGCTTTTACCAGGCGACGCTATCTAATTGTGGTGTGTAGTCCACGTGATTTGGGTGTTAATAAATATGATTTATAAATAATATAATAATATAATAATAATAATGATATAAATTAAATGTTTTTGAAAATACTTAATCCCTTTTTGCACAGATTTATCAAAACAAATTCTCAGAACGTATTGTTACCAATGGTATCAGGTGGGCTTGGATTACATGAAATGGATGTTTGACAAATTAGAGAAGGTATCATTATAATTCATATTATCTATATTAATAAAAGGAATTGTCCTCGATGTCCAGCGAAATCTACTGAACGCAGAGATCTGAAATTTTAAACATAGGTGGGCTGAAGGGTCGGAAAATGCACCTCGTAGCCGGAATTTTGATTTTAGTTTTAGTTCGTGAGTTATGAGTGAAAAACGGGTAAAAAACGTGCATTTTTTGCGTTTTCAAAACATAAGTTTTCAGTTATACATTTCAATGTCAAATTAATTACAGTTGGCTTTGGCTATTTTTGTCATATCTTGAAAATAAAACTTTCGCGATCGCTTGAATGTTGTAAACGCTAAATATGGTCAAACGTTGTTTTATTTGGACGAATCTCACTAGACAGAGGTTTTCTGGGCCAAGAAACTCGAATCTGAGGACGCTTTTACCAGACGATGCTATCTAATCGTGGTATGTAGTCCACGCGAATTAGGTGTTAATAAATATAATGATTTAACTAACTATATTATGCTTTTAATTTTTAATTTTTGAAATAATTATCGCGGGCGAAGCCGCGGGCACATGCTAGTTCTGTATAATATATTACCATAAAATAAGCACTAAATTGGGCATTAATCCGGTACCGGTCAACCAACTGGACCCAAAATCAATAGGTTTCATCCTATGTACATTATAAATGCATAAACCAAGCTTCATGAAAATCCAATCAAGCACTTTTGAGTTATCTTGCTTACAGACAGACAGACAGACATTTTTCTGTCCACCATACATTCTCAGGAAGTACCATTCTGGCATTTAATAGAATGAGTTACAGTAGGCCCAGTTGCCACAACAATAGTTTTTAAAAATACAATTTCACTTTACATTTAAATTCATTCATAGTTAAAACATTTTTAATACTTTTTAATATTTTCAATGCAATCTACTCCACATTACAGTGTGGATCTAAACAGGCTGTGTGGTAACAATCAAAGTAGACAGAAGCTAGCGCAGTCACAGAGAAGTACGGTACACAGTGTTGTCTAGAATGATCGGAAGTTACTAAAATATGTGTTATATGGTACCTGCAAGGTCCCAATTTTTACCTATGAGGTAGACCACCAATCTTCAAACTCATATAAAGAGGGAGATGTTTCTTTGCTAATAAAAGGCTTTCAGGCCACAATAATTTTGTAAAGCCTAAATATGATACTTTGAAACACAGATGTATTACAATACTGAGGACCTACTTGACTGTGTGTTTAATTTAAATAATTTAAATAATATCACAAATCATTGGGAAACTTTGATGTAGATAAGGCCACTGCAGACCTAGTCGAGCAGAGGTCCCCAGCATATCTTGAATAAATTTTGAAATGTTATATATTAGGCCTATGTGAGAAGTATTAACAACAGCAAGCCATTGATATTCATGCATAGTATGAGAGAAATAGAAGTCATTCAACTGGAGAGTGTTTTTTCCAAACTCGATAGAGTACAAAATCATAATTTTATAGAAAATTAATTTTTTATTTCTTGTACTAATCATTTATTGCAGTGTGATCAAACTGACGGCTCACGGGCCACATCTGGCCCGCAAATATAAACCAGCCCCAAATTTCTTCTGATTTTTAGCAATTCTTTGTAATAGATAGGCTCTTAGTTTCAACAGTGATCACATAAAAAGTAAAAAGTAAAGTGATCCCTATACAGGCCGTGGAGGCCCAGAGGGTTCCAGGAGGTTGAGGCTCCCAGATTTTGGACATTTGGCACATGAAGGTGGTAAGGTTGTCAGCCTTACGCACCGGCCGCCTTTACCCCCAGGATTGCTCCTGGTACTCATTTCTGTTAGAGGCTGAGTCGACCCCAGGGCCATAGTGCCACCAGAAGGATTAAGCCAATTGAAAAACCTCAATGACCTCATCGGGAATCAAACCCGCGACCTTCCGGTTTGTAGCGCAGCGCCTCAACCACTACGCCACGGCATACAGTGATCACATAATTAAGTAAAATCTGAAACTTGTAATTAAGAATAGCCTAAATGTTGCAAAATACTGAGTGTTTGTGCATATTAGCTTTTCTGGCTGACCTTACAGAACATCTAAGTATTCTTCATTCTCGAGGTAAAAGTCAGAACATTGCAGAAGATATTTAAAAGAAGATATTTTAAAAAATGACACAAAACTTATCAAATGTTGCTCTATCTTGAAGCTAGAGTGTGAAGATGCCGATTTCTCTGCTCAATACTTGGCAGAGATTCAGAAGGAATTTACTTTAAGGTTTTCTGATTTTAATGAACTTCAACCTAATTTTTTTCTGTTTACAATCCTATGGAGGCATCTCCAATTGATAATCCAGATATGCAAATGGAGCTATATGACCTACAGAGTGACAGTTTTCTTATATTGATGAGAAATTGCCTGCCCATCGAGTTTTGGAGAGTAGTTAACTAGGAGCAGTATCCAAGCTTGCGAAATTGTGCTTTGAAAATACACTCCAAGTTTTGATAGTATGTAGTGAGTATGCATTTTATGCCATGAAATTGTTAAAATCTAAGCAGAGGAACAAGGTTGTCACAAGATTTACTGTGGCTTGCCATTAGTCAAATGGAAAGGAATGTGTACGCCTAGTCAGAGATGGCAATAGAGATGGGGCTTTTTTTAAAATTTATTTTATTCTTTTATTTTTTATTATATTTTTTTATTAAAGAAACTCATCAGCATGCTCCAATAATAATATTACATGCATTACAATACTTAGTCTCAAGTTTGATAATTAGGGAATTACATAAATAACACATAACCTAGAAAATAAGAAATATAGTACCCCAACGAAAATAATTAAATATTAGTACATTAATTTCAATCATAAATATTACACACTACTGTACATATTCTAATGTTATACTATACATTACATTAAGACACTAATTCTTTCGCTCCTGCACATCTGCAAGGTCCCAATTTTTACCTTGGGGGCCTCGGGTGCTAACCAATAAGGAGGTGTCCCCACTATTCACACTTACTTACAAGTACACCATTCAAACAGTCTACACAAATATAAGAACGTAAGCTGCCTAATTCATTATATTATTTTTGTGGACCCTGAATAAACTATTTAATAATGGATTACATATTTTAAAATTAGGATTCACATGTTTATTGTGCATTACGCAACTTTACATTAACATTAAGTACCAGTACCAGCACTGAGTATTATTTTATCATGATCAATTCTATTCTTGTAAGCACTATAACAAAAATAAAAAATAAAAAAATAATAAATCTATACTTATTTATTTATTGAAACTCTAAATCTTGAAAATCCCTATTTTTCCATGAAATTAGAATATAGCACTGAGTACGGCAAGCTTTACAGGTATGCCAGCGCAAAATGGAGCGATTTATCCTCCACATCTCATTAAAGGACAAAATCCGCAACACAGAAATCAGGAAAAGAACAGGTATGAATGAATGAATGGTTTATTTCATCATACAATACATAAGGGACTCTCGGTTACAAACAATGCTTTGCCGCAGAGCCCCTTTGTTGAGAAAAAGAAAACTATTGGTATCACTCTCAGAACAAAAACAAACACAAAAACTATGAAAATACATATAATTGTTTCAACATGTTAATCCTTACCTACAACTTTTTATTATTATTATTATTATTATTATTATTTTTATTTATTTATTTTTTTTTAAGTATTAATTACCAATTATACCGTCTTACTACCGCTTTCAATTTTTTTACCCCAAATTCTCTTAATTATAAACATGAATTGTCCCATTTTTTTCAGTAAAATCTCGTTTTTTGTTGTACATAATTTCTTATATGCTATGCTACTGTTCCTTAAAAGAACAGGTATGAAGGATGTGGCAAATACAGCGGAACAGTTGAAATGGAGGTGGGGAGGCCATGTGATGCGAATGAACCAACGAAAATGGGCACAAAAAGCTACAATTTGGGACCCCAGAACAGGCTGGAGAAGTGTGGGGAGGCAAAAGACCAGATGGGAGGACGACTTCATCAAATCATCAGGAAGACTATGGTCTCAAGTAGCGAGGAATAGAAAAGAGTGGAAGAAAATGGGAGAAACCTCCACCCCAAGTGACTAGTGGAAATACAGAAGCAATCCAACCATGCACAAAAACTCTCGCTAGAATTAACTCTCGCTAGGATTAGCTCACCTAACGAGAAGTATATGAGCTTGCCCTGCAATCCGCAGGAGGCCATTGCCCTTTGGGATGTCTAGGCTAATTTTATTTATTTATTATTTATTATTTACTACAGAACTATTGAGAAAGGCTCCCCCACTCCATGAACAACAACAAGAACGATTCATAATGCAAGTTTTGAAGACAAAATACTCAAACCAAAATGGTGTAAAATGAATCCAGAATAATCAAAGATAGGATCAAATGGTGTATCTGCATTTGACATTAGTTCCAAATTACTCCATCGATTTAGAAATTCCAGTCCAGCTGCAACTTTCTCAGCTTACCATCAATTTCCACAGTAGGATTTCCAATGGTCATCCTCTGAGGATCTTGGTGTTCGGCAATGTCCAAAAGTAACCTCAAGCAAGTGAACAGAATGCTCATTTGAATAATAATGATTTAGTGTAAATGCTTTAAAACTTCAGAATTTTGGCATAATTGAAGGAATCTTAGCTGTGGATGAGATGATTGTACAGTAGTATTGTCACTATGGACTAAAAACAAATTGTCAAGGGGAAATAGAACACTGAAGATTTAAACCCACAGTGCTGTGTTAAGAATGCCCTTGTAGGCCTAATTGGTCATTACTAGGGTTCGGATATTTATGACTTGTCATATTTTTATCCTGACCTCCATTCTCACCGCAAACAAAAATTAAACATAAATTGCACATTTGTTATCCTAATCGGACCGTTTTCATTTTGCATTTAAAGTCATATTTTTGGTCATTTTCATGGTCTTGGTCATATTTCGGTCGTATTTGTAATTTAACATAACATTTCAGCAATAAATTCGGTTTAAGAGCACAATTGTGCAGTATGTGCATTAAATTGCAGACTTAAATTTTTTCCGAAAAAGTCACGAATATTTTGGTTTTACTGTAACTGAAATGTGAAAGGACAGTAACAAGTAATAGCACAATTACCTCTTCCTTCTTGTTGTTAACAATTTCCAATAGACATATTTTTAAATTATTCTTGGTTCACATTTGCAGTGATATCTGGAAACATTAGCAGATTAGAAGTTCTTTACAAGTAAAACTGTAAATCACCCTTAAAACTGTTCAAAAGTGATTATCTCATTGAATTAATGTGATTTAATAATTTAGTGTCATTAAACATTTTAAGTTAGAACATTTATTTTTAGAAAAGACTTTATTTTATTAGGTCATATTTAGGATTTTTGGGTCATTTTCAGTCATTTTTAGGGTCATATTTTCCACTTTTTGAGGTTATAAACATCCAAACCCTAGTCATTACAATCAAAGATACAAGAGACTATCACTAGACCTCATACTGGATCGAAGTCAAAGAAACTGTGCACCCCATGCTCTTTTGTGTCTTCTGCGATGATTTCCATTTGACTCTCTTATCTCTGATCCCCTTTCAAATGACTCCTACTTTCTTTCTTAATCTCTCTCTTTTTTTTTAACTTGTGCAGGCACAAATAACTGCAATTCTTGCATCCCAAGCATTTTGTGATACCCGAGAACAAAGTGTCTTCATAAACACAGCAACAAAATCCAGTTTATTCAAGTTCTCTCGTATAATTCTCTAGTTCAAAATCCACAAAGTGACAACACATATAAGAAATATCGCTCTTAGTTCCATCTGTTATATGCTCACCTCCTTAAAAACAAAATAAGTCACTACGTTCTAAAGAATATAATCATTTCCAATCACATGAAGTATGAGGTAATATTTTGGGCAAACAACCGATAAAGTCTTTAAAACACAAAAGAGAGCAATGAGAATAATGAATAGAATAGGAAAACAGACATCCTGTAAAGAGTTCTTCAAGAAACAAGAAATATTTTCCTTTTTTTCCCTCAGAATCTCATTCTTTTTTAATATTATCTGGGAAGACCAAAACTGTTTTGTTTTGTAGAATGGCACGGCATTCATTTCTAAGGTTAGATAACTTTTTTTATTTCTAAAATAGAGTTTTATATTTATCTTCTTGTTACTTGAGACCTATAAGACTGCAAAATCTTATATGTATAAACCTAATATCTACTGACCTATGAACTATGGAATCCCTATAATATAAAGCCGCATGGCTAACACACTGACTGACATTAATGTTTGCCCACTTCCAGATGAGCTAGAAACTTGAAATTTGGCACACTTATAGCTTTTAGAATGTAACTAACAGGGGGGGGACTTCAATATTTTAATTTTTATCCCTAAAAAATCCTTCAAAATGGCGGATGCACTTTAAAGTCTCTGCTCAGATCCCATGATAACAATATGCATTGCAAGTGTTCACACAGGGCTTTGGAAGTTCCAATACACTTTGACATGCTAGGGATGGAAATAATTTCTTAAACCGAGCAAGGTGGCTGAGATGGTAACATCTTGGACTCGCATTTGGGAGGTCTCAGGTTCAAATCCCGTAGACAGTCAATTTGACATGGTTTTATTCATTGTTTCCCCAGTCGTAATGGCAAATGCCGAATTTGATAGTTATATGCCATGAATCATTCTCGCTATTTCATCCTTTGATATCAGTTGAAATTTCTCTCTCTCTCTTAGTCGTAGTTTTACCTCTCCCTTTTAGGATTTAAGCGACCCAAGCCGCAACCTGACGGGAGAGGGATTATCTTTGGATCACATACATACTTTTTTGACCAGACAAGGACATGGAGGGCCTCCCCGGATGAGTGATCAGCCCAACGCGGGGCCACCTCCGAGACAACACTAACACATAGGACGATACACACCATTCACACACACATTCACTCAGAACAAGGCGAGGATGGGGATGAAGATGATAATAACGGCCAGATGATATCCGGGGACCACAAAGGCCTAAAAGTTACCTGACATTTGTCTCATAGGTGAGGGAAAACCCCGGAAAAAACTCACCTAGGTAACTTGTCCCGACCAGGAATCGAACCCGGGCCCGCTGCATGAGAGGATTGAACGCATCCCCTGAGCCACAGCGGTGGACCAGTTGAAATTTACTTCATAAAATACACCATTTAATGTTTACCCACTTCCAGATGGGTTAGAAACCTGAGATTTGGCAGACTTATACCTTTTAGCTTGTAACAAACAGGAAAATTCCAAAAAGTTCAAATATTTATATTTACCCTAAAAGTCCCTAAGTCTCCCTGCATTTTGAAGGTTTTTTATGGCTAAACGGTAATAGGCTATAAGGCATTCTAAATACAGCAGAGTGTAGCAAGATATATATAACTTAAAGTTCTCGTAAAACAGTAAGCTGGCAAAAGGAGATGTTTTACTAACTAATGGTCTCTACTTCATTATCCTCTGTTTCATAAGTTACAAGATGGTACAGCAAGATAGATGAAACAAGTTTTTGAAGGAAAAATCTTGTTGGAAAGATGGTAAAAACGTAATAATATGCAGTAATGGGAAAAGTACAAAAAAAAAGTAATTGGGTTGAATTCCAATTACCTGAGAGACATTTTACTTAATTATGATTGCAAATTAATTTTCGAAAAGTAATCAGTCAAATTACAATTACAATTATTCTATGAAAAGGCACTACCTAAAAATTCCATGTTTTTTGTTTGTGATGGACACAAGGCCATAAACTATTGGGCCACTCAATGGTAAAGCTGCTTGGGACATTACTAAATCTCAATTATTATGAACAAACAAACAAAAAAAACAAAAACAAAAACAAAAAAAAACCCATCAATACCAATATTTCAGACACATAGAGTAATTTTTTTGTTAATATTATCTCTAAGCTGGATATTTGTTACAAAAATAGTAGCAAGTGAGAATGATACTGCTACTAACGATTGTAACAAGTAGAAATTTATTTCCAGAAGTAAATTACAAGTAAAAATTACATTAAAAAGTAATGATTACAAGTAAATGGGACCAAAAAAGGAATTTATACATGTAATCCGATTACCTTGACTCAATTCCTTCCCATAACTGATAATAATGTTACAATACCGGTACAAGATGGCAGAAGACGTGTGAGAAATTTGAAGGAAACTCAAAAACTACTATAATAATTTGTCCCATGTTTCAATTATTATAATATTTAAAACAATGTAGAAAGAAATAACATTTATTGTAATAATTAAAACTTAATTTTTTTAATAACCACCTAAATTTTAAAATCCTTTCCGATAAAATTTAGTATTCATGACATATCTGATAATGCTATTTAACCCCACCAGATTAATCAAAGACACTTTAGAAAGTGATTTTTGTATCTTCTAAATGTGTTTTCTCTTAAGAGAAATTATAAAACAAAAACGCAATTAACATAAATATCTGGAATACTCTGTAAGTATAAGATACCGGTAGGTTGAAGTTCATACCTGCATTAAGACGATGTGCAAGAACTGGAGGCACTCCATGAACTATCATGAATTTTTTGTTGAAAAGAACAGATGGTAGATCACCTCCATAGCCATAACAATGATAGAAGGCAGAAGTGTTCCAAACCTGTGGACAATGTTCCATTAAATGGAGGAAAACAGTCTTAAGTACCGTACACACAGAAACTAAACTAAACCAAGCTCTGTGGCACTAAATCCCTTGTGAGATGTAAAACCCCCTTTTTACATTCCTGCCATGTACAACCCCATTTTTACATTCCTGCCTTTTACATCATTTTCAGCTGGTCCCATCTTTTATCCTATACTGACAATACAAAACGTTCCTGCCATTAACAACTTTCAAGCAGTTGTATTTCTTGCCATTTACATATTTTCCTTGTTGGCAGCATTGATTTTTTATGAAGAACTGCTTTCACTTCACTAAATTTTCCACTATGTTGCCAACTCTCTTAGACACCATGTCAGTTGATATTTGTGTTAGTCCAGGTGAAGGTGGTTTCTTTTGTGTGCTTGCGATTTACTAAATTTTATTATACTGTAGTTAATCATATAGCTTAACTCATTATCATGATTTGAAGGAACACCGGTGTTTTGTGATGCATGATTTTTTATGGTATCATGAGTTGAAAAAAAAAAACAATAGAAAATGCATTTCTTTGCAAGAAAATTCGTAAATTCTAAATTGCATTGATTCACATATCGGAATATATATTCAGTTGGCGAAATAGCCTGCACTCTCAGTTTCAACTTTCAATACCATCTAAATCTATTGAATAGTCAGAGCAATTATTTATTCATTTAATATGTGTGATGATTAAATTTTGCAATATATAGCATTACAGCTTTTACACTTCCTGCAATTTACACTTTCCTGCCATTTACACTTTTTTGCTTCAGTCCCTTGAAAAGTGTAAAAAGGGGGTTTTACTCTATTTCTTTTACTGTCATAATCTTGAACAATAAAGTAAGTTTTAGCCCATTGTTAGGCTTTTACTTATACAATATTTAGATATGTTTCTTTAAAAGAAGAAAAAAAATCACATTCTTTTTTTCCTACATTTCTTAGGTCTGGATTACTTTTCAAAAATTTTGTGTTCTAGCTAATGCTTTAATGAGTGTATTTATGTGTGATTGTAGAGTATCTTCGAACTTGTTTGCTAGATCTTCAATATGTGCTAGGAAGAATTCGATTTCAAGTATGTCTTCCAGTTGAGAGTTTCTGGTTCTGTAGTCTGCTCCAGTGATTGTTATTAGAATCTTTCTCTCTATTGTATGTAGTCTTCTGATTTGTTGTGGTTTAGCTGTGTACCATATTTGACATCCATAAGTGAGTTGTGGGCTGATGATAGAGGTGTATATTCTCTTTTTTATTTGTGGTTTTCAACTTGGAGTCTTCAGTAATGTATAAAAGAATAGAAATTTTGTTGTAGCTTTTCTTCTGGCTGATTCTGTGTGTTCACTGTAGTTTTTTTTTATCAAGAGTTAGGCCAAGGTATTTAACAGAATTTTGGTACTCAATAGCTTCATTGAAGGTGTTTTGGTTGTTTTGGTCTTCTTTTGGTGAATATTATTGCTTGTGTTTTCTGAGAGTTCTCCAATTTGTTAGCCAAATCTGAAGTGTATGGTATTTAATTTTTTCTTCATTCTTTTTTGTGCCTCATTTATACTGAAATCTTGAGTGTAATAAGTTGAATCATCTGCATATTATAAGCCTAAATTATAGTCTGTTGTCTTAGGAATGTCTCTAACAAATATTCCATACAGGTGAGGTACTAGAATCGACCCTTGAGGTACTCTGCCTTTATGTGTCTGATTGTGGATAATGCACCATCTATTATAACTTGAAAGGTTCTGTTTGACAGGAAACTTCTAATGAGGTATGTCAACCCTTCTTCATTGTCCATGTTCCTTAGTTTTTGTAGTAAACCAGGGTGCCATAAGCTATATCCAAGAAGGCTGCAACTGTGTGTTGTCCTGTTTTAAATCCCTCGTCAATGTAATTGGTTATTCTTTTCAACTGGTCGATTGTGCTATGCGTTTCCTTGAATCCAAACTGAACATTATGTGTATTCGCTGGCAGTTCAAGGTGCAGCAGAAGATGGTTTGCGATTACTTTTCCAGAATTTTTCCTATTATATTTAATAGACTGATTGGTCGTCGGTTCTTTGGAAACATAGGATTTTTCTTGTTCTTTGGAAAAATGACAATTACTGCATGCTTCCATACCAGTGGGTAATACTTGTGTTTAAGGCAGTAGTTAAAGATCTTTGTAATGTGTGTGATTGCATTTAGTGGTAAATTATTTAGCATTTCTGCTGTAACTTTATCAGGTTTTGGTGATTTGTTTAGTTTGAGATGTGTTATTATTGCTTTTATTTCTGATGGAGTGGCTCATGTGACTCATATTTCAGAATACAACCACAAAGTGAACTTATATAATATATAACAATACAGAATACAACTGCAAAATGAACTTATATATTATATAAGTTCTCTTTGTGGTTGTATTCTGAAATATGAGTCATTTTCAAGTTCTGTTTGTTGTGAGTTCGTTGAGTTTAAGGGTTCATTGTTTGGTTTAAATCTATTTTCTAATGGGTCTGCTATGATGTTTGATTTTTTTTGTAGGTTGTATTACGCTATACCATTGTTGTCCATCATTGCTGTGTTTAATAGCACGTAGCCCTTTTACCTAATAATTGTTTTGTGAGAGTCCACATACTGTCTGGCTTATCTGTTATTTCCTGCACTGCAGTTTCAAACTGTTGCACTTTGCTGATTTTAATTTTGTTCTGTCAAGCTTCGTTTAGTATGTTGAATGCTCTTTTTGGCTGTGGGTCACCTCTATCAAAACCATCTTTTTCTGGCTTTCTGGTTTGCTTGTATTCAGTCTCGCCAACTTTTGAAGAACATTGAGTGGGCTTAAAGATTTTAAAATATTCACACTCCGAACCCTATTAAGGTTTTGAATTGGTTTTATAATGTAATATTGATGTGACTATAGATAAATATAGAACTGGGCAATAAATGATTTCAGTGTTTGTAATAACAATCACATTTTGTACTTAAAACACAAAGAAAGTGGTGTGTTAAGGTTTGTAATATTGTATAGACATTTTTTAAATTTTCTGTTTTTATACCCTTAGCAAACAGGGATGGCATGTGGGGCCAGGCAGGGTCCTTCACCCGCAAGCACCCTCACATTTACAAGGGCCAACCGTAATTTCTGCCTTATGAGTCACCTAGTCTACTTCAATCAATCAATCTTAGATTTTCTTAATATGTCTTTTATCTTAAAATGTTTGTTATATATCAATTCTACACATAATTACAAGTAAAATGACACCAAACAATGTATAGTTTACTTTAATAGGAACATTTACAAGTCGTCTTAGTGACTTACTTCATCATTTGTTAGATGACCGCGTATCTAAGCAGGAGAAGGAAGAAACGGCTTGTCATCTGCAAAACACTGTAATAAGTCAGAACTGTGCTCATGGTTGTATGGATAATGTGTTGGTAAGATGGGTCCAATTAATATATAATTTTCATCTTCTGCATATATTTGAAGTATTCGTCCTTTTGGATTAGTTACTTTTGAGTTCCATATTTTGTGTTTGGCATTTACGTCTCCACCTATTATAAACTGAGCATGATTATCAGTAACCTTTGATAGTTCTTGTAGAGTAAGGGTGGGATATATATTGAAGCTATTATTGATTCTGAATTATCTATTTACACTGTGACTACTGTCATTTCTGCAGAACTTATTCTGTGATTTGGGTTGGTTTATAAGTTACATTTCTTTTTATAATTATTGCTGTGCCACCTCCTTTTTTTGTGGGGCCTATCAGTGCATATGATGTCATAATTTCTTAATTTCAAGAAAAATTTAGCACTCTGAATTCTCTGAGGTTTGTTGAATTACGGAGTGGCATATCCTGGTGCCAGAATATCTGTTATGGATTCAAAAGTTTGGAAAATGTATCCAGAACTTGTTCCAGTTTCTGATTTTGCTAATTATATTCTGAATCCTAACATATTTCCTTGAGATCTGCAACAATTGATCCTTCTGATTCACTAGTGTTATTGTTAGTGGACCATGCAGATGGAGGCTTAATGATTGGTAATTGTGGAAAATCTTGTATATTCATATTGAAATGTCCTTCTCGGCTTCTTAGTCTCTGGTGATTTCACAGCTTTCCTATTTAAAAGAACATTTCTTTGCTCTATTATAGCTATACAATTGCTATAATAATAATAATTTATAATAATAATTTATTTAGCCTTAGACATTACAAATGTATGGCACATAATATAAAGTAATTGAAGAGTAAGATTACAAACAATACAAGTACATCAAGTTTGACTTTGACCTAGCTTCTATTTAACACTTCGAAATATTCTTCTACTCTGTATGCACTTATTTCTATTAGTATTCTTTTGACTTCTCGCTTGAAATGAAGTATTTTGAGTTTTCTCACGTGTACAGGCAGTGTGTTGTAGAATTTTTTGCCCATTTCTTTGAAGCTGTTGAGGGTGGTGCTATAATTGCATTGGCTAATTCTGAGGTCTTGCTTGCATCATGTTGTGTAGCCATGAACTGAGCTGTTTGTAGGGAAGTCGGTTATATTGTTTCTTACGTATAGCAAGCACTTCATTATGTATTGGGAAACTACGGTTAGTATGCATAATTTTCTAAATAGAGGCTTGCAGTGTGTCCTGCTGTTTACATTGCAAATTACTCGAATGGCCCTTTTTTGTAAGATCAGCAACTTTGTGACATTGCAGTCATTCCCCCAGACTGTGATGCCATATGTTAAATGGCTGTGTACATGAGCAAAGTACACTGTTTTTAGTGTATCTTCAGAATAAGAATAAGAATAAGAATAAGAATATTTATTAACCTTAAAAACATTTATCATGTGTAGGTTTCGTCAAATTAATTTAAAAGAAACTAGACACTGTTACAGTGGGTATTTCAAAAAATTCATTAATAGAATATAGAGGTGAAGACACAAGGAGATTCCACGCACACTTTTTAAACTTAGCCAGAGACAAGTTCCTGACCATGTGCGGAAGTGAGTTAAACATCATTAATTTTAAGTGTGTCTTTTTTACCCTAGTCAGCCTGGAATAAGGCACTTCCAACATACCACTACCTCTTGTATTATACAAATGTGTGTTTGATCTACATGGGAGTGAGTCTAGTTCGGTCCGCACTTCTACCAGACATACATATGTATATAAACTGTATACTGTCATAATTTTCTCACTCATAAATATTGGTTTGCAGTGTTCATCGTATCCAGCGTCGGCAATTAATCTTATAGCTTTTTTCTGTAGCATAAGGATTTTTTTGACCTCTGTTGCTGCACCCCACAGGGTGAGTCCATACAATATTATGCTTTGAAAGAAACCAAAATAACACACTCTCACATAGTTCTTATGGACACAGCTCTTAAGTCGCCTTATTAGGCAGATAACTCTTGACAGCCTACCACAAACTAGGGCAATGTGGGCACCCCAAGTTAATTTACAATCCAGCGTAATTCCCAACAGCTTGACACTTTCCACCTCGAATTGCAGATTTTTCAAAGAAAAGGTTATTGACTGGGTCTTATCATTATTTAGTTGAAGGTAGTTTGCACTAAACCATATGGAGACTTCCTCAAGTGAGTGAGCCATAGCTTCCAGGAGTTCCTGTCTTGAGTCCTTAACTTTAATCAACGTAGTATCATCCGCATAGCACACCACATTACCATCAACACTAATATCATTCATCATTATGATGAAAAGCAAGGGTCCCAACACGGAACCTTGTGGGACTCCATATTCAACAAGTCTTGCCTGGGAATAATGACCATCGATATAAACAAGCTGTTTACGGCCACTCAGGTATGATCTTAGTAGCGATACATCATTGACACCGTAAAATCTCAGTTTATCAAGAAGAACTTCGTGGTCGATAGTATCAAATGCCTTGCTGAGGTCGCACATAGTGACCCCAGTGAGGCCACCAGTCTCAAAGCCGGTTAGAATTTCGCTGACTACCTTGTCGACAGCATCAATGGTAGATAGACCTGATCTAAAGCCATATTGTACTGCTGCAAATAAATTATTTTCCTCGAAATAATTGTAAAGTTGTAATTTCATGAGGGATTCAATTATTTTGGAGAATACTGGTAAAATTGAAATAGGCCTATAGTTCATGGCCAAATCCCTGCTACCCTTTTTGTAGATAGGGATGGTTTTTGACAGCTTCATTTTTGAGGGGAAAACCCCTTCCCTGAAACACATGTTTATGCAGATGGTCAATGGTGTCAAAATATAGTTTATTAATTGTTTTATCAGGTTAGCTGACATTGAATAAATGTCCTTACTAGTTGAATTTTTCATTCTATGTACAACTGTTAAAACGTCTTGACAGGTTATCGTTTTCCATTCGAATCGGCAGTCGGGTCTTGGTATTATACCCAGCAATTGTTGAGCAGTTACGTGTGGAATGCTGATATTAAGGCGAGCTTCCTGAACAGAATCCACAAAAAAATTATTAAACTCATCAGGGCTTAGGGAGTTAGTCCTTGGTGGTGGCTGTCTTGATTCACCACGGATCACTTGCCAAGCGGCAGAACACCTGTTTGGAGCCAATTCGATAAAGCGGGCGTTAGAGTCAAACTTTGCTTTATTTAGCTCACGTCTATATTCTTTTCTAAGGGCTATGTAGATATTCTTGGATTCTAATGTCCTGTTACTTTTGAAGAGGCTATATGCCAATAATACCCAATTTTTCTTGATATGTAGAGAGTCATTATACCATTTTATAAGAGGTTTTTTATTATCATTTTTCTGGATGATAACTTTGTTGGGGAAACAATGTTCAAACAGTCTTAAGAAATGATCAAAAAATAAATTGAAATTCACTTCAGCGTTGTCAGCCAGCAGAATACCACACCAGTTTGTATTGTCCAGCATTTCCATGAAGAATATTATAGGAGAAAAATTCCTCCGACACTGGGATTTGAACCCAGGACCTTTGGCTATTCGCGCCAATGCTCTACCAACTGAGCTAAGCCGGAGTTCAATCCACAGCGCCAGATGGAACCTTCCTCTTATGATTGAATGCCCTTAATGGTCTACCTCACTGACAGACAAGTTATGTCATATGCAGTACTGTGAGGCACACTAATTAGTGATTTTTGACCGGGCTACCACTGTTATTGTACAGTTAACATTCAAGATGGATATATGTAAGTATTCATGAACCACAGATTATTGTCTCTGTTGGACATTAAGGGCATTCAATCATAAGAGGAAGGTTCCATCTGGCGCTGTGGATTGAGCTCCGGCTTAGCTCAGTTGGTAGAGCATTGGCGCGAATAGCCAAAGGTCCTGGGTTCAAATCCCAGTGTCGGAGGAATTTTTCTCCTATAATATTCTCATGTAATGTCCAACAGAGACAATAATCTGTGGTTCATGAATACTTACATATATCCATTTCCATGAAGGCATGTATATTCTCCGGTGTAATGAATCTTACAATCCTGTTATTGGATTTCATAAATATTGAGTCACCGTTTGCTGTATCTTGAACGACACTAAAACACAGGGCATCATGGTCACTTATGGCAAGCGATCGTACTTCAGTTTTAAACTTATCTTGTTTCAGATCTGTAGCTACATTGTCTAGGCAAGCTTCGTATCTAGTGGGCTGACTGTTGACAAGGTATAAGTCAAGAGACTTAAGCAAATTTTCAAAGTCCACAGCTCTCTTGTCCTTCTTAAGCACATCTATGTTAAAATCACCACCCAACACAGTAAAATATTTATTTCGCTTGCTGCTTATGGAAAGAATGAGTAGTTCAAGCGCTCTAAAGAACAGATCAATGTCCCCGCTAGGGGACCTATAGGCTCCTATGATAATCACATTCACATGGGATAAGGCGATACATGCGAACTCATGATGTAGATCAAGGCAGTAGTTAGTTACATCTATTTCTTTCTGGAAGGCCGCCAATTCTGTTGAAATGTATATTGCAACACCGCCATGTTTTATATTTGTGCGACAAAAGGCACTAGCTAAAGTATAGCCACTTATACTTAAAAGTTTTAGGTTACCAGCTTCTAACCAGTGTTCGGAGAAGCACAGCACACTGAAGTTCACAGACCTAAGTATCATTTCGAGTTCAGGGATTTTATATTCTAAACTCTGAATATTACAAAACATCATATCTACTTGATTTGTAAGAGATTTTGGGCACGACGGGTAACCTAGTCACTCTGAAGATGTTTCAGCAACACTGCCATTTAAGATTTGTGTAGGTCTAAGTCTTCCAAAGAATTCCGTTAAGAGACAGCCATCAGGCCAAATATCGGCTTTAAACGCGTTCAGAAAGTCGCCTTCCTCCAATTCAATATGGAAGGAGGCGTATGAATCATGTTTGGTCTTAAGTTTCGTGACACGTGCACTGGTAAAAGTTTGAATAACCAGATTTGTTATGGAACTGGCGGTGGTGTCCGGTTCCAGCCTACTTAAGAATATAGCTTTTTTCTTTATAGGCTTAGCCACTGCTTTTATTTCGTTCACTATCTTCGTGCCATATAGTATTGGTTTGTCAACTCTCTTCCTCATTTTTTTTACCGCTTCAACCCAAGTGGCTGGGCTTTCATTCACTGCCACATTGAGTGCTGTCGGTTCTGGCATCACAGAGATGATGGTAGAAGTACCTGGCGTTTTATTTCCGCTATTTTCATGGTTACCGACTGTAGTAGACTTAAGCAGGGGGGCTCCAGGGGGCCGTGAGGTCACACTTAGTCCTATCGGTTCTTTTTCAACCAATGTTCGTATTTCTATCAATTTTATGTCCATTTCAGTTTTTAGTGAAGATAATTTGCTCTGCAGATTATTCAGATCAGACGTAACTTGAAGCTGGAACGACTCAAAGCACTGTAACTTATCATGTATAGCCCTACACCCAACACACAACCATTTCAAGCCAGGGCTCTTAGTTGAACCATTTAACAGCCTTATCTCATTATCCTTAAGATCTGTACAATCTACGTGATAAATCAGGCCACAAACACCATTACATATCACTCGGTTGTCTTTACTTTTGAAGGTAACTGTGCACTTGCCACACGCCGAAACTCCTCCTGTCGTCATGACTCGGCGGAGCAGAAACAACACACGTCCGTTCCCCACGGCGACTAATATAACATTAACATTATGCTTTAATCTCCTTAACATGAAGATACCTTTAGCCACATTTTTGCATACATGGTCTATATGAATATTCCACTTAATGTTTGATGAGATATGGACTCCTAGGAACTTCACTGTCTTTTTGTCTTTGCTGCTTAAGTTTATTTGTAGGTTATCAACCTTTTCTTTGTTTAGACATAGTAGGTTAGCAGCACACGAATCTTGCACAATAGAGTCAGTTGTTTGCATTTCATCGCTAGATGCTGTCTCGTTGTCTGTGATTATTCTCACAGCTACATCGTCTGCGAACAAGTAAGAGTGGCCATGAACGCTATTGATAGAATGGGGCAAGTCATTTATATAAAAAATGAAAAGTATGGGACCTAGTATTGAGCCCTGGGGCACTCCAGTTTCTACTGGAAGATACTGAGAGAGTTCGCCATTGTACCATACAGCCTGGTACCTGCTGTTTAAGTATGACTGGAGGAGTTTTAAGCAGTGCTCACTGAAGCCATAATGTTTTAGCTTTTCCAGGAGAATTTTGTGAGAGATTGTGTCGAAGGCTTTTGACATGTCGTAGAATCTACTTAGTATACATTTTCTGTCATCGATTCCAGTGATGTATTCAGTAACTAGATTTTCAATTGCAGTGCATGTTCCACGACCAGTCCTAAATCCATACTGACTTTCAGATAGCAGATGGTTTTTTTCAAGAAAGTTCACTATTTGTTTATACAGTAACAATTCAAACACTTTAGAAATTATGGGTATGATACTTATTGGACGATAGTTACCATAATCCGTGAGACTGCCCTTTTTGTGCACTGGGATTACCTTCACAAATTTTAGGCTGAGAGGGAAGTAACCTTCTTCGATACAGCTGTTGAAAAGATATGCTAGTACTTCAGCTAAGTGGCTTGCACCAAGCTTCAGAATATGGGAATTTAAGAAGTATACATCCATGCTAGAACTGTTGCTTAAGGACAGAATTGTTGTAAATACCTGTTCGACGCTCACTTGGCATAAAGCAAATTTGTTATTTGGGTTGATGTTTTCTGTGGTTTTGTTCAAGTACTGGATTACATCTAAATTTGACTTAGGAATATTGTTTACTGCTCTTGTGATAATTTGCTGTGTGTTGTAGTCCACAGTTTGCACATAAAGATTCGGTTGGCTCACTTTTTGTAGAGCACTCTGAATTCTGTAGTTATTTCTGCACTTCACACATTTGGTTGGTAGGTGACAACTTGATGTGTGACCAAATTCCTGACAGTTGTAACATTGATACACTTTAGTATTTGGTGTGTATGCTTCAATCTCTATTTGTTCATAGTACATGGCTTTCAAATTGTAAATACTTCTTCTGTATTCGTTGTTTAGGAGACGTACTACCCATACTGGAATTGGGAATTATTTCTTCATTTTCTTTTTTGGTTGCCTTAACTGTCGCAGCACGTTCACAACTGGAAAGCTAAGTGCTTTTAGTTCCTCCCAGAGCTGCTGTGAATCTACGTTTGAGGGAAGTCGATTTATTACCACTTGTAATGGTTTTTGGTACTTTGGTGTAAAGGTGTAAAAGGGTACTTGCCTTTCTTGAAATATTTTTTGTATTTTATTGAATGCTTCTTGGTTATTTACGTGGTATTTTGTTCCTTGTTTTTGATTGTAGATAACTCTCATAGGGTGTCCTGGTTCTTTTTCAATTTCGCTATGATATCTAAAGTAATTGCTGTATTGTGGCAGTTTTGGCACTATAATTGGTAGGAACCTTACCCTAGTTGTCTTTGTTACTGGTTCTTGGCTTGGTTCGTCTTCTTGGTTTTGATTTTAACCTGAGTCTTGTTCCATTTCTTACACTAGCGGCACATAGTAATTATTTATTGAAATACTACTTATCAGTGCTGATGCATTTTCTGTTTGCTTACTTATTAGTTTAGCCGATAGTCGTGTCTTGTTATTTTCAATCTTAGTGTTACTTTATACAACTGGAGGGTTGTTTTCAACTCTGCGTGTATCTTGAGATGTACTTTTACTATCTGCAATATTGGTTACTGACTTTTTCAGTAAACGTACATCATCTGTATCTGTTGGATAGTTTCGTTTGTTTGTATGTCTTTCCGTGCTTGAAGATTTTTGTAGATTTCCAACAGATCTAGCTCTTGATATGGGTTGAACTGTATTCTTTGTTCCACCTAATATGTTGTATGTTCTTGGATTTCTTTCTTTTAGTAATGTCAATTCTGTTAAATCGTTGTCCATACTTGATCTGTAGTGAAGGGATGTCCCCTCAAGAGCAGGAACCGTTTCTCCCTAAGAGCCTGTCTTGATGTTTTTCCTTGAGTCACTAACGTTCTGGATTTTTATGTTTTGTGACGATATTCTGGTTTCTTATGACCTAGTATACTTATATTTCAGTTGTTTTTTATCGTATTTACCTTTCTAATACTGCTTTAAAACCACTCAATGAGGCACCAGTCTTATTATAACTGAAAATATTGGTTTATGATAATATTACGACTATTCAAAATCTCCACCATAACAACAATCCCCTTGTGAGACTAGACCTACCACCTGACCACTGTGCCATCTACCGCAGGCAGAAGGCACCTGGTCAGCATGATGTTATTGTTGGCTTTCCTCACCAGAGCTGTTTCTTCTTCATCAAGTAAGTAACTTAATTTTTGTAGAGTACATACCAATTTCTATCATGAACTAAAAACCTCAAAATAGAAATCTTAACATATATAGGCCTACTGCATGTGAAAAATTAATGGCATGTCTTGAATTTAATTTTCTTAACTCATATAAGCCCATATTAATAAAATACATATTAGAGCCTAATATTGCCTTTTTGCTTGCTTTTCCTCTAAAGTTCAAAATAAGTTATTTTTTGTTAATAAATTCTAGCATTTATTTTCAGTTCGTCCTAAATTTTTAGCTTGGAATGTGCAGTACATGACACATTTGTGACGTGGTTAAATAGTAAGGAATATTTCGTCTTCAGCAGAAAAATTCCTTGGAATCCCCAAGAAAATGTAGTGTTTTTCTCCTGACTCCCACATCCAGTAAAAATAAAAAAAAAAAAAATAGAAAATAAAAAAAATAAAAGTACTCTGAATCACTGAGGGATACAAGGGGTTGAATATGCTAGCGTGCGTAGCTTCTGGGCGCAGGGATTAGGTTTTCACTGTCGGTGTCTTTGCTTCAGACATTCTAGCAGGCAAAACAATGGACATTCAGTGTGATATTCCAATCAACTTAATGCCAAAATTGAAATATGCTCCTGTTACTTCAGTAGATGTGGAGCGTTCATTTTCAACCTATAAGTTAGCATTGAGCGATAGGTGACATTGTTTTGCACTAGAAAATCTAGAAAAAGTACTGGTTGTTTATTGTGAAGCCAATTACGGACAAGAATTGTAAGGAATTGATCAATGTTGTTTACAGGTCCACTAATTCATGAACATTGCTTTCTAAAATTATATAGGCTAGTAGGCCCTATATGAAAGTTATGGTAGTAATACAGGCCCTAGTAGTCTATATGGGCCTAATTCTGTGTATCATAGGCCTATATCTGTGTTTTATCATGGTTATTGATTAATGGTGACATCAATAAATATTATATGCTGCATTGCAATTGAGATATTTCAGAAAATTGGCAACTTAACGATTTTATAAGAGACTATTTTACGATTTTTAGAACCTATTTTCCAATTTTTAGAGCCTATTTTAGGTACCTAAAACAGCATTTTTAGCGACCTAAAAGTCCGAAGTCTAGTTATGAGTTTTGTGTGTTGACGTGTTATGAGTGTACCAATGTGTTGAACAGTTCCTAACGAGAAAACAAGGATTATGGGACATATGTTCATATAACTTTTTTCCTTCTTTTGGTGTAAGGAACCCATGCCCGAAGTTTGTAAAAGTATTATGAAACACCCTGTATAGCTCATGCTTTTGGAGAAGGGAATTTATTCTCACTTGAAGACAGTACCTGATGTGACCTATAGAAGCTCACGTTCTTCAGGGCACTCTAGTGGCAAAGACAGTAATCAAGCCATGTCGCTGCAAACCTCATGCAATGACTCAAACATTTAAATGCTGGGACTGTTATAGTTATACAAAGTTTTGCTTCCACAATTAATAGATATGGACTAGCATCTGTTTAGTTGTAAGTAAATTTAGGTTTGGACTGAACCTTGGAATGTGACATAATATTTTCTTTTGTGTTGGAATTAACTTGAGTTACATTTTCAAAATCATCAATATTTTGCTTGGTAATGGTCACGTGGGAGGTTGTGGAAACATCATCCTTGGAAGCCATGTTAGATTTGTGAGATCTCTATCCCAACGTCAGCACACAGAAAAACAAACCTCCCCCACTCCGGGGAGAAAATACAAACGACAAATAAACAACATTGGGATTAAAATAAGTCTAATAACACTGCAAAATAAGTCACTTATAGGTTTCCTCACTCATTATAAAAGTAAATGAAAGATAATAGGCACTATACTCGAAAGATCAACTTGCCGAAGCAATATTCTGTTGACCAACTTAAATACCAGCCTTCACAACATGCTATTAACTTCTTCTTATTTACAATCTCATTTTACTCCCTTTTGTCCTCAAAAATGCACACCCAAAACCTACTGCTTATTCCCTGACATAGAACATCATTTTATTCTTCATCATTCTTCATTGCTTTTAGAATTTGTTGTCAAAACGTACCGCAATTTAGAAATAAATCGAATATACATCTTATTAGTCATTAATTATTTAGTAATATTATTAGTTACTTTTAATTACCGGTATATCAAATTTGTAATTAAAACCTGTTAACTTTTATTGTCTGTAGCATGTTTAGCTTTTAATTTGCAGATATTAGTCAAATCTTGTATTATGTGTACAAGGGTGGATCAAAAAGTAACTTAATGCACAATAATTTTTTTTTTACAAAAAGTTTAATAGGTACAATTACAAACAAATTCACACATGAAGGGACATCTTTTGTAAATTTTTCTATATAGTTGCCAAGTTTCTCAACACATTTCTTCCATCGTGATACCAGTTTCAAAATACCCTGTTCAAAGAAGTCCGTTCGGTTGGACTGCTGTAAACTGCCGTTTTCACTTCTTCATCTGACTAACCTTATCTCAGCAGTTAAACATTTTATACGGTGTGGTTTATGATATTGTGCATGACACATTGAAGTTTCATAAAGTTAGTGCTTGCTGAGTGCCTAAGAACCTGACAGACGACCACAAGGGCCAGCGAATGATGACAAGCTTAGATCACATATCTCGTTATACTTTCATTTGTTTGGTCCCATGAAGAAATTCCTGGTCAGTAAGTGCTTTGCTTCAGATGCAGAAGTGAAAACAGCAGTCTTCAACCGAACGGACTTCTATAAACAGGGTATTTTGAAACTGGTATCATGATGGGAGAAATGTGTTGAGAAACTTGGCGACTATATAGAAAAATAAACAAAAGATGTCCCTTCATGTGTGCATTTGTTTGTAATTCTACCTATTAATTGTTTGAATTAACAATATTAATCCTATGGCAAGTAGTCCTAAGAATTTTATGTTGCTAATTTCATCTATGATTTGTGTTTGATAATATTAATTAGGCTCTATACAGTTTGAGATGCATCTATGTTTTGTTCTACATTGAATAAAGTGTCATTTTATTAGCTTGAAACCACGTAATTAATTCGTAAAAAGCATTTATAGCTATTCTTGAAAAATGTTCTTGTGACTTTCCTGTTATAAGTACACTAGTATCATCTACAAAAAGCAATACCTTTCATTCGTCATTTAAGTTATACAACAAGTCATACATGTAAAAAAAATAAATTGTTGTGCATTACTTTTCGATCCACCCTCATAATATGTATAGTTTTACAGGTGAAGTGGAAGTTAAGACTTTATGGCCTTAACTTCGCAACTATAAATAAATAATAAATAATAACAACTGCACATAACTTGTGCAAATTGTTATATATTTCCTTTTGGGGGGGGGGGGTCGCCCTAAAACATTTCAGGAGCAAGTCCCACACCCGATTGTTATTAATATTTTAATACAATTTAAACATTACACTATGAAGGCACCTAACCATACAAATTACCTTGATTTTGAAATAGCATGAAGAAACATTAATGTAGGCAATATAATATTTACTTACAACTTAATCATCTTCTCTATATATACATAAAAGGCTTTGTCCTGACTGACTGACTGACAGGAATCAACGTACAGCCTAAACTATAACAGGGAGAGACTTGGAATTTTGACAGTACCTTCGTTTCATAATGCAGGTGCTCACTAAGAAAGGATTTTGAAAAATTCTGATTTTAACTGCCAAAAATTAAATGTTTTTGAAAATACTTAACCCCTTTTTACACAGAATTATCCAAACAAATTCACAGAACATATTGTTGCCAGTTGTATCAGGTGGGTTTGGATTAAATGAAATGGATGTTCGACAAATTAGAAAAGGTATCATTATAATTCATATTATCTGTATTAATAAAAGGAATTGTCCTCGATGTCCAGCGAAATCTACTGAACGCAGAGATCTGAAATTTTAAACATAGGTGAGCTGAAGGGTCGGAAAATGCACCTCCAAGCCGGAATTTTAATTTTAGTTTTCGTTCGTGAGTTATGAGTGAAAAACGCGATAGCTTGAATGTTGTAAGCCCTAAATATGGTCAAACGTTGTTTTATTTGGACGAATCTCACTATACAGATGTTTTCTGGGCCAAGAAACTCGAATCTGAGGTCGCTTTTACCAGACGATGCTATCTAATCGTGGTATGTAGTCTACGTGATTTAGGTGTTAATAAATATAATGATTTTACTATTATGCTCTTAATTTTTAATTTTTGAAATAATTATCGCGGGCGAAGCCGCGGGCACATGCTAGTATTTAATAAGACTATAATGAATCACTGTGCATGCTATGTGTTAGTTCATTGTACAAAATAAAAGGATAGATGAATACGATATAAACTATTTAAGAAATCTCGGTATCGAATAATAATTAATGATGTCAGATTTCATGAAATCGTTGGAATGTGTTTCTTTTCTATGGATTCAATGCTGCTGTTATTTTTTATTATTTTTAAGTCCAGAGAGGGTAGGCAGTTTTCTTGTTTGATCTCTAATATGAATTTTATTGTCTTTCTTGTTGGTTATAGTAAGATCCCAGGTATTTTACACGATTGGAGAGTAATGTCATGGTGTAAATACTATGAAATAATTAATCACAGATAGATATATGCATATTATGCATTCATGTACTACAGATTATTGCCTCTGTTTGACATTATATGAAAATATAATAGGAGAAAAAGGACAATTAGTCATAGGGGAGAGGTTCTATCTGGCGCTGTGAATTGAACTCTGGCATAGCTCAGTTGCCAGGTCTTGGGTTTAAGTCCCAGTGTCAGAGGAATTTTTTTCCTATTATATTATCAATTAATTACACTACTAATGATGGTTTCACGGGCTATAAGCAGAGTAAAAGGATGTATTGCATCCAAGCTTTCGGTCGCTGAGGAAGGCCGCAGAGATGTCAGCGACCGAAAGCTTGGATGCAATACATCCTTTTACTCGGCTTATAGCCCGTGAAACCATCATTAGTAATCAACGGCGAGAAAGCCTCAAGTCTTACGAATTACACTACTGTACCATGTGGAGATCTACCTATCCCAAAACTACTTTTGTTAACTGAGAATATTATAGGAGAAAAATTCCTCCGACACTGGGACTTGAACCCAGGACCTTTGGCTATTCGCGCCAATGCTCTACCAACTGAGCTAAGCCGGAGCTCAATTCACAGCGCCGGATGGATCCTCTCTCCTATGACTGACTGCCCTAATGGTCTACCTCACAGACAGACAAGTTATGTCATATGCAGTACTGTGAGGCACACTAATTAGTGATTTTTGTGACCGGGCTCCCACTGTTATTGTACAGTTAACATTCAAGATAGATATGTAAGCTTTCATGAACCACAGATTATTGTCTCTGTTGGACATTACATGAGAATATTATAGGAGAAAAATTCCTCCGACACTGGGACTTGAACCCAGGACCTTTGGCTATTGAACTCCGGCTTAGCTCAGTTGGTAGAGCATTGGCGCGAATAGCCAAAGGCCCTGGGTTCAAGTCCCAGTGTCGGAGGAATTTTTCTCCTATAATATTATCATGTAATGTCCAACAGAGACAATAATCTGTGGTTCATGAAAGCTTATATATCTACTTTTGTTAAGCCTATATTGTATGGCTTTCTTGTAAAACACTGAATTTTGATTTCTATTTCGAACTGGGGTAAGAATTTTGGTAAAAAACACAATACTTTTTTAATGTTACTAGAGTTAGAGAGAGAATATAATAATAATTAGAGCTGCCCTGTCCAGGGTTACCACAAGATACTGCCTATCTAGACCAGTCTGTTAAAGACAATTTTACGAATAAATTATCTAAGAGTTTTAAAACAAAAAATGCATATATTATGCATAACAATGAGACGGCGGAGAAAAATCACGTTCATTGAAAATTAGAATGATAATCATTAACAGACCTCTTGGACAGAGACAGCCATAAACATTATTAAAAGTTTATTGAAATTATATTATTGAGTACAGATGGTTGTGGACTATCGCTAAAGAATCACGCAAGATTTGTAGAGAAATGTCCACTAGAATATCTGTCTGAAACCCAAAGCACCTGAAGATACCCTTTGAAAATTGCGTAGCAGCACCTCGAGCACCAAACAGTAGGCCAATGACTTCCCATTAATGGATGTTATATTTGTTGGCAAAATAACCACAACAAGGTTCATAGTGTTGTTGTTTTTTTCTATTTACCTCTGCAGCTTGCTTATCTCCTTTCTCAAATCTCACTGTTGGATCAATGACATATCCTCTGTTGTTTTGTCTATCATGGCTATAATGTCAGCTCTTTTTGTAGACCCAGTGCTGGAGATACAGTGAACCTCTTCAAAGACTTCATATCTGTAAGTTTCTCGAAAACAGTTAGCAATTGTATTTCTAACTTTATTGTGGCGATTGATCCTAAGAAGCTCCCCTTGACGACAGTAGCCAAGCACATGGGAAAGGGTTTCTATCTCATTGCAATGTCTGCAATGGACCACAGTATAGTACCCATATACTGTGAATGGACTGTCTGACTTCTGCCCGGGACGCTTCGAACAGCCACCAGGTTGGAATTCATTTTAATGGCATTTGTCCACTGTGATGATGAAAGTCCTTTCTCGGTCGAGATCCACGAATTACATTTTTTCCAATCAGAGAAAATAGACACCTCTTGTCTTTTGTGTGGAAGGTTCTTTCATTTTTCATACTGTTCTACTCGCAGTGTTTTCCTTAATTTTCTTACATTTGTGGGATTTTCAGTGTCAAGTCCCAGACTTTGCAAGCTTTCATTGACTTCATGAGGAAAATTTCTGGCTAATTCAAGATGATCATTATGTAAGGCTTTTAGGCTGTTACATATGTTTATGTTTTGCAAATAAGCCTCCCATGAAGCTTTCATCACACCCAGTCCTCTAACTTTCCTTGACGAGTATAACATTGCATCTGGGGTATCCATTGGTAGTCCAATTATTTACTTAACTGCACTTTTTATGATTTTGTCAATATGATTTAAGAAATCTTTCTTCAATTTCCTTAAAGGTGCACACTGCAACGGATACACTAATGTTGGCCAGATATATTGATTCAATATATTTAGTTTCTGCTCTGGTTTTAGTAGAGGAGAATGAACCAGCTTATTGATATTTGTGTTGCGATCAGATATCAGTTTATGCTTATCTAGTACGATTTCATCAGTGAACGAAACCCCAAGATATCGAAATTTTTCATCTGGGCCTATAGAAACAATAGTAAGTCCATCATTGGTGCGAATACTTGTATCTTCTAGTTTTCCATGATTAATAACGATTACCTTGGACTTTTTAGCATTCAGCTGAAGGCCAATGCGTGTTAAACACTGATTGCTAAGTAGGTGGTTATAATTTTTAACTGTGCAAATATTTCAGCTCTAAGTAGCGTTTTATATTTGTAAACATTTAGCTACGTAACTTCTATGCTACTGGTCACAGATATCTTAACTAGATATTTTTGTTTTGAAAGGGAATTTCCAAGCCTTCTGATGGTTCCACAGTCAACCCTCAGCTTTCGTTTGTCTCAGTTTCATATTTTTTTTACATCCTGGCACACTTTATTAAAAACTGTTCATCCAAAGTAGATGCAATTTTGTGTGTGCATTAAACAGACTCCATAAAAGCACTTTACAGGATAGATATGAACTCTAAATTATTAGATATAAACCTAGGGTAAGTAGTTCTATGATATCTGTTAATTAATTAATCTTTTATTCTCGTATGATCATAGTCTCTAATTAGATTTTAAGTTTGACATGTCCAAAATCAATATGTAATTGATATGAGAATATTATAGGAGAAAAATTCCTCCGACACTGGGACTTGAACCCAGGACCTTCGGCTATTCGCGCCAATGCTCTACCAACTAGGCTAATCCAGAGTTCACTTCACAACGCCTCTCTCCTATGACTGATTGCCCTTAATGATCTACCTCACAGACAGACAAGTAATGTCATATGCAGTACTGTGAGGCACACTAATTAGTGATTTTTGTGACCGGGCTCCCACTGTTATTGTACAGTTAACATTCAAGATAGATATGTAAGCTTTCATGAACCACAGATTATTGTCTCTGTTGGACATTACATGAGAATATTATAGGAGAAAAATTCCTCCGACACTGGGACTTGTCACGATGCACACCGACGATATTCTCTTACTCTTATGCCAGTTCAGTCTATAACCAAAAAAATATTGTTTTTCACGATTATGTCAAAAATGGCTTCTGCAATTTTGTATAAATGTCGTATATTAACTGTATAGGCTTTACAACGAAATTCTCGTAATGGTAGTTAGCTAGTCACCTCTCCCACAAACTCGTAAGCTCCCCGTACTTTGAAAAATTCCGAGTTGGGACTTTGAAAAAATTCTGACAAAAAAAAGGGAGCCGAAGCTCCCCGTACTTTAAAAAGTTCCGAGTTCGGACTTTGAAAAAATTTTGAAAAAAAAACTGCCTGGCGTGATGTGAGACAAGTGAATGCGTACATCTGTGATCTGATGAGAGAAAATCGCATTGCTATTACTAGATAGAAAAAGCAATTTGAATGCCACATTATATATATTTTTTAAATGCGATATTCGATGCTGTAGCGTGCAAAAATAACTATCATATAGCGAAATGCTTGTACTTACCAGCAGAAAACAACTTAGCAGGAAGGATTTGTAGCGTTCTTCGGTCCATTTTGCCATATGAACTGAGGGACAGAATTTTAGTGCTGTTAATGATATCCTCAGAATAAACATAACTCAATGGAACGGGTGTTTCTATGGTATTATAGCAGACAACCGTATAAATGTGAAAATATTTCTCTGTTGTACTTTTGGAAATCTTATATTATGCTTCACTCGCAATTCTGTCGATGATAGGTCTAATAGGTATTTGTGTCCTTTTCTTGTAATCCTAGCATTATTTTTTCTCTCGGTTAGAGTAAATAAACTATTGGCCGAGTCGGTAAGATCGATCATTCAGAGTGTCTGCGGTTCGAATCCCGAGGCAGAGCAGTTTAAATGTCGGCTTCCTAATGAGGAAGTCTTGTCGCTTGTTGATTCCCCTTCGATTCAATATAATTTATCTTACACATTAAATTATTTAATTCGTAAGATCAGTGGTTTGTAAGTTTTTCGGAGAGAGAAGAAGATAATGGTACGTAGGAAAAATTCCCACTTTAGTATGAGGCTCCCTTTAGGGATGGTAGATTTTAGCAACTCAGAAGTAAAGCATGTGCATTTTAAAAATGAAATTGAGTATTTTATAACAAATTTAACGTTAATATTTAGCATTATTTTAGCGATTTGGGAGGAAACAATTTTATTATTCGAAAACTAGGTTTTACAAATCGAGTGCGTTATCAAGTGCATTTTATTGATTTTCCAGTTACAGTAATTTCAAGCATATAAGTAGGCATAAAGCGATATAAACTTTCAGTGAAATTGTGAACACTAAAATAATCATCAAAATGTATGCACAGCTAACATTTAATCGACTATATCCATTTAAATCAGCATTCAGCACACACATTAAAAATGTAACAATTAAGAAATAATACTCTCCTGTGCATATATTTTGATGTTCACAGTGTGGGGCCACGCCAGCAAAGCTCGTATGAGAAAAACTGCAAAAACTACACAAGAGAATATTATACACTATCTCTAAAATTCCGCGAGTCACCCCAATCTGGACCCTCCATAAGGTTTAACACTGTACAATGAATGGAATATTCCGGTCCCATTTTACATAAATGTGTCCAAGAAATAATGAGTGATCAACAGCAAAAAATAATATATCATACACATACATCGAAATTCTCCTCAATTCTCTGTTAAATAAAGATCGAAGTCACTGGATATCAAGTTAAGAAATCGACGAGGAAATGATAATCATACAAATGAAATTTTATGATACTATTTTTCTCTGTATAATAGATTTTCATTCATTTATAATATTCCCACTCAAACCGTCCTATTGCTGAACATAATGCAGGCAGCTCCATTTCTGCTACTGTGTTGGGAAAACCATGGAATAATCCGGTAGAGTACAACAGATGTTAAAATCTCAAAGTCTTCTCTTGAAGGTGGTCTTGAAAGGAAGGATAATATTGTCCACAAAGCCCCATTACACTTTTTATACAAGATCACCATCACGAAAAGTCACAATATACAAAAGCACACGCAGACTTACCAAGTCACGCCTCCACAATAATTATTCCATGGAAATAAGGAAACCAACAGGGACACCATCGCAAAGAGGGTTTTTGTGGAAATAAATACCATTCACCTAGGAGTTTATGATGCAGTAGCAACATATAACAAAAGAAACATTATCAAGTGTAACGTTCTCAAAAAGCTGGGAATGCAACCCGGCCCTTACATGATCAAGACCATCCAGGATAGGGTGGTCATTTCTTAAATGTCAGAAAGGAGGACACATCTTCGGTAATCTAATATAGTATAACTTCGGGCATGGACGGCTGGAGAGCAGATATTACATGGTATAACCCTGAATAATTTTACTTAATAACTGCATTTATATAAAATAAATGATTACACACTTCAAAAAGGGATTTTCATCTCTATTTATGAATGTACAATACAAATGAAGACTTGAACAACATTCAACAGTACGGCCAACGCCACGTACTGCACGAAACAGATGATAGTACGCTATCATCATATGGACAAGCGTGCCACCCTTAGGAATAGATTCCTTGGCAGAAACATACGGGAAAATACAAATTTTATTAATACGCTTTACCGATCCATCAGAGTCTCGAAAAGGGGGACAAACCATCGTCCGGCATAAAACCGCGCCGGATGGAGGACTGCTTAGCCAAAAGCCTTACAGTCCGGCCGAAAGCCGGACGTCTGGCCACCCTAATCCAGGAACACACAGTGACAAGCGCGACAAGTTGCAACGGACACGCAAATTCCCCAAATCGCGGAGCTGGGCCATGACAACACAAACACAAGAGGCCGAAGTCACTCCTTCCACAAGAGATGACTGAAGCATTAGGGATCCAAAAGTACATACTATTCTCATCTAAAACACACCGCTAAACTTGAGAATAAGGTGACCGCCGTCATAACCGAGCCGTACCGAGTGGGACCAAGTCTACAATGTCGCCAATATTACGAACATGATTAAATGCCGATTGAATTCGCCAGATAAACGACTGTTGCAGCGATGTTTTATGAAAGACTAGCTTAAAAGACCCGGCGTCGCCCGGGTTTTGTATTTTGTAATTGGAAATTAACTTATGAAGGATTTTCAATTTTAAATTCTAGGTCCTTATATAGGCATTTATAATTTGAAATAGGAAGAACGACTTATTACACTCAAACTATTCCCTCAGAAAACGCTTGATATAGTTTTTTATGGCTCATAGAGGATCTAGAATGTTGCATCCCATCGCTTGTACAGTGCACAGCAAGCCTGGTAGAGGTTTAAATAAGAAGAAACAGAAATTCCTGTAACATAAAATTGTAATATCGAGGCGGGAAATTTCCCACTCTTGTGTTACCATAAAACCGTTTTGGGGATGAAATTAAACAGAAAGCATTATCACTTTCATACTTTTCTCTCCAAAAACCTGCGATATAATATAATAATATACACATTCCCATACCTCGTTTTGTTTTCTCTATGTCCAGGGTAGAGAAAGTTATGTGATTCCATTATTTTAGTGGATTTCATTCTGTAATATTTATTTAACTTATAACATGAATTATTTTGATAACTTCTCTTATTTCTCAAAAGTGCATTTCATTTGTTTTTTCCAAGCCCATCATATACCATTTGGCAACAATATATTCTGTGATTTGGAATTGATAATTCTATGTAAAAAGGGATTAAGTATTTTAAAAAAACATTTAATTTTTGGCATTTAGAATCAGAATTTTTCAAAATCCTTTTTTAGTGAGCACCTACATTATGAAACGAAGGTACTGTCAAAATTCCAAGTCTCTACCTGTTATAGTTTAGGCTGTACGTTGATTCCTGTCATTCAGTCAATCAGTCAGTCAGTCAGTCAGGACAAAGCCTTTTATATATATAGAGAAGAGATGTGGAGGGTAAAAACGCTACTGCATTAAGAATTCTAGGTCCGTGACGGGTTAAGTTAGGTTAGGAACAGTCATGTTAGTTTAGCAGCAGTATTCTGCATAGTGCGGGGTTCTTGCCCTATAACGATGTTTTACGAAAGGCGTGAAAGGATAATAAGGCTTCTAGAAAAAGTGACAGCCAAATTCTAGGTCAGCGACAGGTTATGTTAGGTTAGGAACATTTGTATTAGTTTAGGAGCAATATACTGAATAGCGCGGGGTCTCACATTGAATCTTTTCTGCGACGGGAAGTTTTACCCTTGCACCGATCGTTTCTCTTTTGTTCCCCGCGGCTCGGAGGAGCACGGTCGCTAATGGCAGAGCATGGCTGACTGCGCTATTATGAAGGGGTTCCAAACACACGAAAGACCTTACTTAAGGCGAATAACTAGCAATACTCTGAACACGAGCCAAATAGCAGGGGAAATTTGGTTCCCCGAGTGGAAATTAATGTGCGCTTTGTGTGATTACAGGAAATGAATCTCCAGGCTGGGAGTCAACAACATGCATTACACGAAATAAAATCGAGTCCTGTCGCTTAATCACAAAAGTCAAGGTATTCTGCCAAGGTTTATTTTTGCGGTTTTCCAAGGCCTTACAACGAATGTTGGAATAGTCCCCTTATAAAAGACGACCGTAACCCGCATAACACACCCCATTTCAAAATTATTAGATAAAAGGACCGTTTGACCGTTTAAGATTAAATTTAGGAGCTGAAATGGGAGATAAAAAATTACAATAGGCTGTCTTCTTGGCAACAATAGACAGGAGTACCGCACACCATACCCAGGAGGGTCTTCTGGCGGAACACTGGTAGGCCTAACCGTCCAACAGGACAAGCGATGACACCTCAAAATTATGGGGCAAATGGGCTTTGTCTAATCGTGGGCGGAGCCGCTTGCCCCTGCTAGTCTCTCTCTACCGATTTGGTTCCCATGAACGTTAACACTTATGCCAATGTTTAAAAACTTCATTGTCCTATAAGGGCGACTATTTTACACGTGATAAATATTCCACCTTGAACCCTTATACACTTACAGATTACTGGAGATACGAATGCTATGACCATTAAAAGTACGCTATAATTAATATTACCGAAATATTTTAATATGTTCTGTTAACAGCATACAAGACAAACATATTTTTACATCATATTATAAAAACAGAGACTAAAATATAATTATAAATTATGATTTGACAGATTTTAAAATGAAACAACAATATCCCAATTCTATGATAAAAACATTAATATTATTGCGATAAAATGACTAAAAACAGCTATTATGTTTTTTTATATGAGATAATATCTCAAGTCAATGATTAAAAAACATTAATTATATTATAATACCATTGCTAAAAACAGCTATTATACATAAAAATTATTAGATCGTGTGTGAATATTTATTGAACAGTTTTAAGTCGACGAGAAACCTTTTTAGCTGGATGCTTCTGTCTATGTTCTTTATCGTACAACACTGAATGTTTTGTTACTCACTTTTTAATCTTCATATTTTGGAGAAATTCTTAGCTCTGATGTTTATTCACTTATGTTTGTGTGCTGTGTGTATTGTGATCTTACACTCACGTTCTTCTGTGGAATTTGCAAGCGTATCTCCCAGTTTTCTTTATGAAGGATACATTTCGAAATGCATATTAATGTTTTTATCATAGAATTGGGATATTTTTATCTCATTTTAAAATCTGTCAAATCATAATTTATAATTATATTTTAGTCTCTGTTTTTATAATATGATGTAAAATATGTTTGTATTGTATGCTGTTAACAGAACATATTAAAATATTTCTGTAATATTAATTATAGCGTACTTTTAATGGCCATAGCATTCGTATCTCCAGTAATCTGTAAGTGTATAAGGGTTCAAGGTGGAATATTTATCACGTGTAAAACTTATGCCAAGTTTCATGAAAATCCGATAAAACGTATTTGAGCTATCGTGGACAAACAGACACAGTCGGACGGACAGACATTTTCCCGTCCCCTACAAACATTCCATTACAAGCAAATAGGAAAGCCAGATAGAGGTCACGAGCTTAGCACGCTTCGACGTCATTCTATGAATTTACCAGCGGTCACCCTAAAATATAACACACACTGATTACCACTATTGATAAGGATGTTTCACAGGCGATGTGAATTCAAGAAGGCAAAGGCAATGGCAATGTTCAAAGTCTACTCATTGAATAAAATATAAGGCAAAAGATAGATTTATGCTGCGCACCAGCCAGCTCCGCCGTTTTGTTAGGTTAGGAACGTTTATGTTAGTTTAGGAGCAATATACTGAATAGCACGAGGTTTATTATGTCTCACATTGAATTTCTTCTGTGACGAAACCCTAAACCCCACCTTCCCAGGCGGGCCCCATTAGAGAGGAGCCTAGTGTGCAGCATAAAACTATTTTTTCCCAAATATAAAATCACATATTTACATGACATGTATTTCTTGGTTATTGTAGGGTGTAGGCCATGGCACAATAATAAGAGAAGACTGTGTCATATTGCGCATCGGGCTATAAGCCTAGAACTTTACTTCCCCCCCTAATTTCTGAACTACTGCTACTACATGCTTATTGAAATTATTAAGTTTTCCTATTTGTCAGAATTTTCAGTGTAAGTATGTGTTAGTAGTAGGTCAATTAAATTCTTGAAGATTTGTCGTAGGGATGTAGCTTATATGGAGGACGGAAACCGGTCTGATACTTTATAAGATATACAATGTCATCGATCTTGAAACTACAACTTCTTTTTGTTCCCATAGAGTCTATGACTTGATGAGTTCACCAGTATGACTTTCCGGTAACAATCTCGTTCTAGTAATTTTAAAAATAAGAAGAAATACAGCCATAGATTCGTATCTTTCCAATGCTGGAAATGGCTGTTTGCTAGTTGCCTCTTGCTGGCCGCTTGGGGTGCTAGTGTCGCACCGATTTGTCAAAAGGATGCATTTTCCTTTCATTAAAGCTTCGCTACTGTTACACTATACTGTGGTTGTACCCTACGCAAGTTGCCGTGTACAGAATTTAACTTATACGGTATCCACAATATCCTTATTAATTAGGCTACAACATAACTTTTAAAAAACATTGGAAATAAGAAAAGGAATGAGTTCCCCCTTGGAGGAGATGATTCAAACTGCAAGACAAGCTGAACGATGTAATGGCCGCCTGTATCAGCTACCCTCTCTTTTGTGTTGATAGTATTCAATCAACTCTTACCTTGACTGCAGCGATCCACAAACGTAAACAGCAACAGATGTTTCCCCATAGTTTATATTCAAGCACAAGACGTTTAAACACACCAGTAGCACACTAATTACACAAGTATTCACATTAAAATCACAACCGATACACACCACGGAAAGCTCGACGCGAACGCAGCCTGATAGTGTCTTGTTGCTTATAGTAGAATCACTGCCTTCTAGACTCTATAGAGTAGAATGGTGGGAGGGAGCGAACAGTTGACTCACTGCCCAGCGCGGTGTTTGCAAAACATTAATCTGTTCCCAAAACAAACCCAAGACTGCTTGAGAATTTGCTGTACTGCGAATCTCCAATCTATAACTTATCCGTGATTTTGCACTTTGGAAACAGTTCGAATAATTTGGAATCTGTAGTTTCTGCGTTTAATCGATATGAGAACAAGAAACATTCATAGGTTAATAATTTACAAATAAAGAGCACTCTTAACGAAATTCATGTAATTTATGTTCTTATGCCATTAATTATTAAGTTTGCCTCAGAAGGGATGCCTAGGTTATTAATAATGAATTGTCTGAGTTTTAAGACTAATTTCTTTGCTAATAATTATTCAAATTCAGAAAAGAATCATGTTATTTTATTTTCTGACATCATAGAACACTCACAAAAATAGTTCTATTGCAAAGTCGTTGGAAAAATTCATTTAATTCTAAGAGATAACAGGGACAATTTTAGCTAATCAGTGACATAATCTCGCATAAATACCAACGGCCTTATTTCGAAGGTTAGGTAACCCTAAAACCAATTTTAAATCAATACATTTCTTTAAGGTAGATTTCGAAGAAAAATCTACCTATTGCAATGGATACCACTTTATTATTTTCGAAAAATTCTTTCATATCTTTACGTTTCATGCTCCCCTAAGTACGAAACCACCGTCCGTCCAAAAAAAAAATTTGTGATATTTATATATATATATATCTTTACACGATAGCGGCCGTAATTTTGAGGATATTTGAACCAAATTTTATTATGTTATTTCTAGGCCCAATAGTTCGGACAAGTTCGTTAATGGGCAAAATTGGCCCAAGGGGGTGGTCGGGGTAGGGGGTTGAAATTTTTAAAAATGTAACTTATATCTCGGCCCCTATGAAGTATAGAGGGAAACTTTGTTTGAATAAATTAGAGTACTCCCTATGGAGTTCACAGTGACACCAACGATTCGGGGGTTCGAGTGAGGGTGGGGGTGGAGGTGAGGGTGGGGGATGAAAATTCGAAACTTTTGAAACCACGTCTTGTGGAGTATCGTTGAAAAGCTCTTGATGAGTACTCTACAAATCAATAAATAGTTTCTTGATAGCTCTCATATTACGCGAGATTTTAATGTTTGAAAATAATAACACTTAAAAGAATTATTATAATATCATAATTTTGTCTTGTTTAGCGGCTTTACTAATTTTATTCATAGCTGATCTTGCGCACGGCCTCCCAGAATATTATATCCTATTCTTGTTGTCAAAACAAATGATTGTAGGCTCTTCCTCTTTACCGAATTCAGTTCTTATTACTGCAGGTTTACCATGCCAAGGCTAAAGAAGAAGAGTGCTATGCAGCGACAATAAATTAAACCAAAAGCACTTCGAAATCTACCTCCGCCTGTAGGCCTGCCTAAAGGGATTTTTTAATTTCGATTTACTTTCGTATATAGTTTGTCAGTAGCCTATGTCTGTTGGCCAGTAAATTCCTTGTGTATGATATGAATTTTAGGTTACGTAACTTTTACTTCACGATTTTACTTGTAGGCCTACTCGTAGTTACATTTCTAGAAACAAGCTGAGTTTATTTACGAATTCTATAGCTTATAAAAATATCACAACCTTAAAATTCTCGGTTTTTAGTGTCCTAAAGAAAATAAATATATTTAGCAACCTAGAAAAATACGCCTTTACCGTTCACCGTCTGGGAGGGGGGGACTTGAAATATGTTTTCGTCTAATTGCCACAAACGAAATCTCACTCTTCAGATTAGAATGCAATATGCATCGTCATTATAAGGTATAATTTGGGAAACATTTAATTATCTTCCATTATTCAAACATATAAGTAGTCTACGCTTATAAATCAGGCGCAAGATTATTGGAGGAAGGAATCAGGCGCGAGTAAATAGGGGTTGTGGTTATTGCGCATGTCTCTTATAACAATTCATGGTAGAGCATGCAAACTTTTCTTATAGTACATAAACTGCCCGTGAGAACACAGCGAACAGAAGATTGAAATCAGAATCACGAATTCTCGCTTTGGGAACGCGTGTGGAGAAAGAGCGCATGCGCGAACGATGTGTTCATGGTTATTGAGTGCTTTGGGAACAAACCTATTAATACACAGTATTCCTAAATGTTATATGTTACCGGCAATGTGTGAAATCCGGTATTCTATAGAATGCCTAGATAATGTATGGAATTCCTGATGGTTTTAGGCAACTATGAAATGTAAGATTTTTGTGAAAGTGTTACATACCTTTCCTAGACATTCTATACAATTCCTAGGCATTATATAGAATGACCAGTACCGGAACAAGATGAAAAGCCTTTATTAATTAATACACATTTGAAACTGAAAGAACAAAACTACGAAATAAAGCACAGGATATTTTTACCGGAAACAATGAAAGCAGAACTGAGATTGAAATACTTGTTACAGTAAGAACTAACTTAGGCCTACCAATTAAATTGCAACCTAATTTTCTCAGCAGCCTGTCTTATTCATACAAAAAAGTCCTACTACATAATCACAGCTGTCATTTTTTCAGTACAGTACATCATATTTCAATATAGAATGTTGATTTCAGAAAATGTGTGTGTTTTTTTTTTAACGAAAATGTATTTTATCAGCATATAATGACAGCGAATCTCGCATAGCAAATTCATCAGACTATTTAATTAGGCTATATTTCAAAAAGTCTAAGTACATTTTAAAGACTGATATGAGTTATTCTACACTAAACATTTGTGACATAAAGCAGAAATTATTTCGTACAAAGTGATTTTGTTAATAATTTCAGTTCAGGGTATTTGGTTGTTTCCATTTTTTAAATTGTTATACAAATTTACCCTCAATTCTACTCCATCGACATTTTAGTTCTTCTTTATGCGTTTGGTCTATTTTGTCCTTCTGATCTGAGTTCAATCAATTATCAGTTATTATCATTGTCTTTATCATTAAACAGTGGTGGCGGGATTAGGCGTATTATATACTTTGCCGACAGACAATTCGGCAACGTATACAATGCCTAGGCAATGTATAAAATATCAATCATTTCATACTTTGACGTTCGATTTTAGGCATTCTATACATTACCTAGGCGTTCTATAGAATGCCGGATTTCACACATTGCCGGTAACATATATATATAATATATATATATATGTATATATATGTACATATATATGCAATTTTTTTGTAGGTTATGGGACTTTTACATTAATTCATAAAGTGATATCAACCAGGACTGAAATTGACCCCGCCAAGTGGGGAACTCACAGTCAGTGCCTTACTGACTGCTCCACCCAGGCAGAGATTAAGTTGAAATATTTTTTGAAGAATTCATTTGTCAGCCTTGAATGCATATCTCAGTTTTGTTGAGACGTTGCTCGGATATGAAAGCCGAGACATCGATTTAGGAAAACTTGTCCATATATGTTAACTATGTATAATCCGAGGTACGGAGAAACAAAATTCTTCAAATCACTGGCTCACTGGACAGCACTTCTTACCTCATTGGTATGGTATCCAAGCAATATCAATTTCTCGTTCCTAGGTATTTTACCCTGCGTTATATCCTACTAGCATGTGCCCGCGGCTTCGCCCGCGATAATTATTTCAAAAATGGAAAATTAAGAGCATAATAGTAAAATCATTATATTTAATAACACCTAAATCACGTGGACTACATACCACGATTAGATAGCATCGTCTGGTAAAAGCGACCTCAGATTCGAGTTTCTTGGCCCAGAAAACCTCTGTATAGTGAGATTCGTCCAAATAAAACAACGTTTGACCATATTTAGGGCTTACAACATTCAAGCGATCGCGAAAGTTTTATTTTCAAGGTATGACAAAAATAGCCAAAGCCAACTGTAATTGATTTGACAGTGAAATGTATAACTGAAAACTTATGTTTTGAAAACGCAAAAAATGCAAGTTTTCTGCCCGTTTTTCACTCATAACTCACGACCGAAAACTAAAATTAAAATTCCGGCTTCGAGGTGCATTTTCCGACCCTTCAGCCCACCTATGTTTAAAATTTCAGATCTTTGCGTTCAGTAGATTTCGCTGGACATCGAGGACAATTCCTTTCATTAATATAGATAATATGAATTATAATGATACCTTCTCTAATTTGTCAAACATCCATTTAATTTAATCCAAACCCACCTATACCATTGGCAACAATATGTTCTGTGAATTTGTTTCGATAATTCTATGCAAAAAGGGATTAAGTATTTTCAAAAACATGTAATTTTTGCCATTTAGAATCAGAATTTTTCAAAATCCTTTCTTAGTGAGCACCTACATTATGAAAGGAAGGTACTGTCAAAATTCCAATTCTCTACCTGTTATAGTTTAGGCTCTACGTTGATTCCTGTCAGTCAGGACAAAGCCTTTTATATATATATAGAAGATTAAGGGGGACATACAGCTTTCGTTGCTGGAAAATAGGTGAAGTTTCATTTTTTCCTCAGCATTGAATTTTTCTGTAGCCTTGCAATCTGGAATGCTCTATATTGACTAGTTATAAAATTGCATACTATTTTCAGAATTAATTTAACTTTTACAGTTAATGGGTAATTATCATTACAAAATGGCAGCCAACTTTTGTGCACTGAAGTGCCGTTTCCCTGATAACTCAAACATTTATTAACATATTGGAATTAAATTTTGCATGCAAGTATATTTGATATTATTGAAAAACACTATCTGGAATCATTTATGTAACTTTAGTAGTATATTTAAAAAAATATTTCTGCTGCAAAAATTTCTAGAAAAATTAACAAGTGATGAATTAATTTTTAAAAAAATATTTATACTCCAGATAATCGAAAGATCCTAGATTATGTTGTTCATATGATATTTACAAACAAATAAAAAAAGAATCACTCTGTAACATTGGTATTTATGAAAATTATCAGGGAATCCGCACTTCAGTGCAGTAAATTTGGCTATCACTTTGTAATGATAATCATCCATAACTTTAATAGTTAAATTAATTATGAAAACAATATGCGATTGTAGAACTAGTCAATATAGAGCATGCCAGATTACAAGGCTACAGAACAATTCATTGCTGAGAAAAAAAAAGATACTTAATCTATTTTTCAGCATCGAAAGCTGTATGACCCCCCTTAAGTAACTATAAACCGACTTAAGATAACACTAAGCAACTATAAACCGACTTAAGATAATACTAAGCAACTATAAACCGTCTTAAGATAACATAAATTTTCATACAGTTCATTATAACGTAGAATTAATTGCTGGAGCTGTAGCAATACCAAGCTACAAACTCACCCGTAATCATCATTAGTCTACTATTGTTATTATGTGCCGGAATGGTACTTTATGAGATTGTGTGGGGGACGTTAAAATGTCTGTCGTCTGTCCGTGTGTCTGTACGCGCGATAACTCGAATACGCTTTATAGGGTTTTCATGAAACTTGGTATACGCATTTGTAACGTCCATGGCAAGAATCCTATTTTTTGGACCAAATCGGTTGACCTGTACCGGAGCAACGACTAATTAAAGATCACATGCTTTTTAAATGGGAAATCATGACTATACTACAAAGCCGCGTTGCTAATCACTGAAGGCCTTGACTCCAATGCAGTCAGATGTTTGTTTATTTCTTTGTTCAAGTTGAAATGAGTACTACATGAATACTTTTATATACAGAAGGTATATTACTGTGAAATAATTAGGCCTACGTGCAATAAATGGAGTTCTCTGCTAGTGCATTTTGTGAAAAGTTGACATATTTTACGAATCTCTTATATCAGTGTATACGAGTATGAATTAAGGTTAAGCATCAAACTTTAGACCATGGTTCTTCCGGAAGCCCTGGTTAATGAATTGATCTGGAGCTTAAGTCGGAGATCTATTACTTTAAAAAAATAACTTATATCGTGCATAGGCCTATCATAGTTGCAATGAAGACTGATTAAACAAAATCATTCGGGCACTTTGTTATATTTAATTTATCTGATTTTACTATTACTATAATAATAATAACAATAATAATTATTATTTTGTGATATTGTTGTTAATCATTTAGGTCATTTAACATTTGACGTTTTAACTATCAAAGTTATTGGCTAATATAGATTTTTAGGGTGTGTTATTTTCAGGTCATGGTTGATAAATTACCAATGTTTTTGTTTTTAAATATTTCTTATTCTGTTTATTAAATATATATATAGGCCTACTTTCGTGTGATATATACTTGTACACTTTCTAAATAAGTTGTAAATTCTCATACCAAAACAGAAACCACGAGGAAGCACGTAAATTTCTTTTATTTAAGGGTTCATAATATCTAATACAATAAATTCAGAGAAGGTAAATTTCGTTCCGTGGTCTATACTATCTTATAATAAGAGGAACTGTTTGTCTTTGTTTTTCTGTATGCGATCTCCAGTCAAATCTAGACAATGCAGAGACCTGAAATTTTTAACATATTATATGGGCCAAAAGGCGTGCGAATGCACCTCAAGCCAGATTTTTAATTTTAGCTTTCGTTCGCGAGTTTTGAGCGAAAAACTGGCAGAAAACGCGATTCTATCTTTAGCTATCCAAGCATCAGTTTCGCTATTACATATCATATCGGGACACAGAGATATGAATTTCTTTACATATGTGGATGGAAGGGAGATCATGAAAATAGGCCTAATTGTGAAAACATTGATCGATCTGAACGAAAATCACTATGCTTTAAATTTTTGGGCGGTGCTTTCTAATCGTGAAATTCATCTCGATGCCGGATTTTTAGGTTTGTCATTATTTATCGTTTTAATTGCTTATGAATGATTTACATGTTAGTGTTAATAAATATGTTTTAATTAGTTTTCTATTAAATAAATTATTTAAAAAATAGCATTTGAATTATTAATCATATGAGAATTCACCGACACCTGCTACTACTAAATAAATAAAAGTAAAAATAGATTTCGATTAACTGGAGACCTGAAGGGAAGAGGCCACTTGGAAGACCTAGACTTAGGTGAGAGGACAATATTAGAGGTTAGAGGAGTTTTGAGGGAAGAAGGATCTGCGAGGGATGGGTGGATGGAATTAGCACAGAATAGGGTTGAATGGTGGGCTTATATACGTAAGCGCGGCAATGAACCTCCGGATTCCATAAAATAGATAATATTCCTTGTTATAAGTTATTTCTACATATATATTATATTTTATGTGAACAAAGATAGCATATCTGTGTTTATCATTATTTTTTAGGTAGATTTCGAAGAAAAATCTACCTATTGCAATGGATACCATGTCATGATTTTCGAAAAATTCTTTCATATCTTTACGTTTCATGCTCCCCTAAGTACGAAACCACCGCCCGTTCAAAAAAAAAAAAAATTTGTGATATTTATATATAAGTTTATATATATATATATATATCTTTACACGCTAGCAGCCGTAATTTTGAAGATATTTGAACCAAATTTTATTATGTCATTTCTAGGCCCAATAGTTTGGACAAGTTCGTTAATGAGCCAATTTGGCCCAAGGGGGTGGTCGGGGGAGGGGGTTGAAATTTTTAAAAATGTATATCTCGGCCCCTATGAAGTATAGAGGGAAACTTTGTTTGAATACATTAGAGTACTCCCTATGGAGTTCACAGTGACACCAACGATTCGGGGGTTCGAGTGAGGGTGGGGGTGGGGGTGGGGGATGAAAATTCGAAACTTTTGAAACCACGTCTTGTGGGGTATCGTTGAAAAGCTCTTGATGAGTACTCTACAAATAAATAAATAGTTTCTTGATAGCTCTCATATGACGCGAGATTTTAATGTTTGAAAATAATAACACTTAAAAGAATTATTATAACATCATAATTTTGTCTTGTTTAGCGGCTTTGCTAATTTTATTCATTGCTGATCTTGCGCACGGCCTCCCAGAATATTATATCCTATTCTTGTTGTTGCCATGCCAAGGCTAAAAAAGAAGAGTGCTGCGCAGCGATAATAAATTAAACCAAAAGCACTTCGAAATCTACCTCAGCCTGTAGGCCTGCCTAAAGGGATTTTTGTTATTACGTCATGTATTGTTTGGGGCAGCCTCAATTTGGAGAGGTTTATAAAATTAATGTTAGTTCAATTTGTTGCAGATTGTGGGTGCATATGGAATGAAGGCTCTTTCCCCAGAGGCTTCGTTTCTTGACCAACTCATCCCAGTGCCAAATATTCTCCAAGGTGGGTTTTTTAATATGCCATATTTTCGGATGATGATTTTTCGCAATTTGAAATACTAAATCCCGAGTTATACAAGCCATCGATTATCATAATTAATGCATGACCTTCCTTTGATAACTAATGTAACCTTACATAGTATATAGGCCTGGTTTGAAAAAGTAATATAGGATATCGGTATATGAAAGTGAAAACCAATTCTTATAACCATAGTCATCATCGCCACTGTTTGTCTGTTGGTCATGGTTACTTAACAGAGGTTTGTGCTAAGGTTTATAACCGTCGCCGGTAAGTTATGCCAGAATTCTGTCCCGCAGGAGTTCTTATACACGACTGAAATATGTGCTCACAGGAAGACAGTTCCACCCAAGCCAGTCTACTGGAAAAATAAGAAAACTGTAAGCTGGAATACCGGAGAAATGACGTGTGATTAAAAAAAATAGATGAACAAGAAACTTTTAGGGAAGCGTTCAGTGAAAACTTGATAAAATTCACCAGACAAGAGCATCAAAGTTGAGAGGTTTACCATTAAAAATCACCCAAACATCTTTTATTTCGGTATTTTATACACAATTAACGCTAAAACTTTCTTTTGCCCTTAGAAAATAGGAAGATTTGGGCATAAGAAATCGTGAGGGGAAAAAAAGGTTTTAAGATTCTATGAATTTTAATGTTCTTAGAAAAGATTAGCCGATATTATGAAGTACCAAGCTGAAAGTTAAGCTGCACATAGGATTGCGGTCATACTGTATCTAGCGTCTTGTACTGCCCCTGTTTACGGGAAATGGCAAGACATCTTGACCAAACGGACCTGCCATGTTTCCAACATGTAGGTCCCGACTGGTCTCCTCGCGCTAGGAATATATGCCGTACCATTAAATTATTATAATTATTATATATTATTATATTATTATAATTTTAAAATTTCTATCAAGAAGACCAAGACCATGGCATTTATAGGAAAAGATCCTGTACGGACAAAGATTGTAATAGATAACCAAATAATACAACAGGTATCACATTTTAAATATCTAGGATGCGATATAACATATGAAGAAGATAAAGATATCAATAGTAAAATTAGTAGTTATCAAAGAATATGTGGTACCATAAGACGCACTTTAAAGGGAAAAACTATGAGAGAAACACAAATAAAATTTTACAAAACAATGGCGGTACCCACTTTGTTATACGGATCTGAAGCTTGGGCAACAAAGAAAAAAGATGTCAAACAAATTGAATCTTCAGAAATGAAATTTCTTAGATCGGTGAAAGGCTGTACAAGAATAGACCATGTAAGGAACGAAGATATAAGACAAGAATTAGGAGTACAACCAATAACAGAAACAATGATACAGTATAAAGAAAGATGGAGAGAACATGTTTTGCGAATGCCCCCTACAAGAATACCGCAGCTAGCTATGCTATAGAAACCAATAGGAAGAAGGAGTGTCGGGAGACCGAGGACAAGATGGTGAAGCCGGAACAGGCAAAGGTTCCTAATCCTGGATTGTCAGAAGAAGAAGAAGACCATTAAATTCCCTTACCAATATTGGCACTAAGGATATCGCAAGGACAATGTGTTTGGATCGTATTCAGACTCTCACTGGGCTACATCAGCTGAGATCTCTGCTACCATCATGGCGACTAAAAATATAAAGTAAATTCTTAGTTTGTTAAGTTCCAGAATGGTGGAGATTGAGTGGGGACAAGAAAATGTCTGTCCGTCTGCCTGTCTGCCCGTGTGACTGTACGCGCGATTACTCAAATACGCTTTATCGTATCTTCATGAAACTTGCTATATGCTTTGGAAGAATCCTGTCCTATCCTATTGATATTGGTACCGGAGTATAGCCCAATTTAGTGCCTATTTTATGGTAATATATTATAAAGAATTTATCAAATGCAAATCAGTTCTCATGACAACATATCGTTTTAGAGTTTTCATACACGGCTTTGGAAGTTGCAATAAAGTTAGCTATGACAAATAACACTACCCACATATTCCCTCACATATGATTATCAAACTAGACATATGTTCTTCCGTAAGCCCTGCTTAATGAAACTACTTATATGTACGAACAATGGAAGATAATTAAAAGTTTCCCAAAATATAGTTTATAATGACGATGCATATTGCATTATAATCTATTCTAATCTGAAGAGTACGATTTCGTTTCTGGCAATTGTACGAAAACACATTTCAGGGACTTAACTCGGAAATCGATAACAAAAATAACTTATTTTCTGCATATCATAATTGCAATTATCACTGATTAAACAAAAGCATTCTGGCACTTTGTTACATCAGTTGACCTGATTTTATTTTCTTATCGAAATCATTGGTGTTTACTATATTTTTATTCATGTAGGTAAAGTCTCCTGATCTAGCAATAACTGAAAACTTCCCCTATTTGTCGTCACCTCTAATGTCGGAAGGCATTACCCATATGCAAATAAAAAATACGACAGTAACATAATATTAAATCGCGCTAAACTTTGAATTCTTTGATCATCTCGTTCACGCCGTGTACAGTACAATCTCGCCAAAATCACAAACATGACTAGCCACAGGCTGAACTTAGCAGGTGATAGAGTAGTTTATGTATTAATAACAGGGCCCGGATTTTAATGACATGCCATCTTTTTATTGATGCTGCATAGACATTGCCAACTTGTAGATAAATCCTAATCATGGCCTCTAGATTATGGAAACGCATTTTTATTAGGTTATTTTTGTCATTTTATGCAATTTTATATTTTTAGGGAAGTTATTTCAATTTTACGTCATTATTTAGTCATTTTAATGTCATTTTCTTCCTTATATAGTCATTTTAATGCATTTGCACTGAGTACATTCACTTGTATACCTTCAGTAATCTCCGTACAGTAATTTACTGCAATCCTGAATAAGGTAGGATTCACAAGCTTTTTTCATAAGGTAATATTTAAATAAATTACTAGGTTACCATAATGCAACATTTTTGTAGGAACTACTTTAAAAAAATTTTCTTACTTTTCTTACATTTCTTACTTTTCTTCTCAAATGCTCCAATCAAGAACACAGAAAAGACTTCTTAGACCTACAACATCCATTCTGCATTTACAGTTTTTTTCAATTATGTACAAATTATTCTACAACTTTGTGTGTGCAATAATATTTTTTATAAATAAAATATCAGTTTTAGGACATTCTTTATAGTTATTAAGCCATTTTATTAAAAATTTAAGGTCATTTTTCAAACAATCAGAATCCGGGCCCTAACTATAAACGAAATGCCGGCGTGTTATTTCGCATGGGATAATACGACGGTAAATACAGGTTGACGAATAAAATCAATGTTAGTAGGAGTTTTTTTTCTAAATAATTAGAAACAAAGATATCAGACTTCTTAGTGCAACGAAGTTATGCAAGAAATGAGCAAGTAGACCTATAACAAAACTGCTGCATTAAGATAAGTAGTGGCAGCTAGATTCTAAATCAGTGACATGTATAGTCCGTTTTAGATGTCTTGAGAAATGAAGTAAACAGTGGTTGTAACAGGAGAAAAGCGCGGTTCACCAGCTAGCAAAACTCACGTTGAAGTTTATGAAAATAAATAGCACTAAAGTGCTATTTTCTAAATTAATTATGGTAATACTGGACATAGGCCTACGATGTACACAATACTTTCAAAATTACGTTCGCCTGCCTTTGACCTTGAGACATTCACAAATCACAAGAGAAATGTCGACCTGTTGAGGCGAAAGAATGTGAATTTGGCTTAGGGCTGCAGGGGGTGTGTCATAACGAGGTTGGCCTGCCCAATAGTGTGCGAGCATTCAAACCAAGGTCGCACACCTACGTTATCGATCCGCATCTTTTACTCTCAGGACATCTGGAACGGACAGTAGTGCCAGTGAGAGGTTAGGTTAGATTAGGTTAGGTTAGGAACAGTGACATTACTTTAGCAGCAGCATACTGAATAGCGCGTTTCTTTATGTGTCATATTGAATCTCTTCCTGCATTAGAAATTCCACTGATACGCCGCGTGTTTGATATCGACCAACAACGTTTAGCGATTCCTCGGATTTAGGCCAATCACGATCGTTTATCTAATAACATCCTTCCTTGGATCGCAAGGATGCAATTTTATCCGATAAAACGTCAGCTTGTTACTGTACACGTAAGGCATCAACGTGCGGTGATTAATACGTCACAAGCTGCCATTAAGAACATTGTTTTTTACAACATGACTTGATTGGAAATTGAAATAATATAATTTTCCACTGATTAAAAGACAATTTCGATTCGGTGCATGCCAGTTCGTGTGCTTTTATAGCGTTTTGGTGTAAGCAGCTATCACGACGCCCTCCATCTTGTAATGCGCACTATTGGTGGCATTGGGAACTCGGATCGATTCACCGAATCGATTCGTGACTGTTCATTCATCTAGTATGCCGTGATCTTACGGCTGAGAGAATATTGACAACGAAGTAAGAAAATAATTATTTACAAAATCCGTTTCATTTTATTCGTGAAATAGTCGTAATAAATCCTACCAAATCCTAATAAATCCTAACTCGTAAGGTTCTTGCTTTAGATATGTCTCATGAGCATGATGTGTTGCTTATATTTTATCTTAACTAAGTTATCCCTCAATTTAATTGAACAGTTTCAAATTTGTCAGGAAGATCCTATTTATTAAGTGCCAGTATGGTATTTTATGAGATTATGTGTGGGGGACGAAAAATGTCTGTCCGTCTGTCCGTGTGTCTGTGCGCGCCATAACTCAAATACGCTAAATCGGATTTTCATGAAACTTGGTATACGTATTTTTAATGTCCATGGGAAGAACCCTATTGTTATTGAACCAAATCGGTTCACCGGTACCGGCGTTAAACCCAATTTAGTGTTTTTATTTAAAAGCGCCATAACTCTAATACGCTTTATCGGATTGTCATGAAACTTGGTATATACATTTATAATGTCCATGGGAAGATGTGTGTTGATATTGGACCAAATCGGTTGGCCGGTACCGGAATAATGCTCATTTTAGTGCATTTTTATGGTATTATATAACAAACGGCCCCATAACTCAAATATGCTTTATCGGATTTTCATGAAACTTGGTATAAGCATTTATAACGTCCATGGCAAGAAGCCTGTTAATTTTGGACGTAATCGGTTGACCGGTACCAGAGTAACGACTAATTAAAGGTCACATGTTTTTTTTAATTTTTGTCTATCGGTATAATCTGACAGTTAACACTATTCCTTCACTTATGCTTATTAAACGACACCGTCAAACTGACTGAGTTGGCCAAATGTTAACGCCTTGGACTCGTATTTTGGAGGTTTCCGGATCAAAACCCGGGGCCGGCCGATTCGACATGGTTTTTTGTTTATTTTATTTTTATGTGAGTGCGCGATTGTCAAGGTATCACAAATCTGTAGTTCTGCTGACGCTGGTCGATTTTAATCTGATTAGAAAAACTTATTTTCTGCAGATCATAATTGCAATTATAATTGATTCAACAAAAACATACTGGCACTTTGTTATATCAGTTTACCTGATTTCATTTATTTATTTATTTGAGAAATTGATTATTTTCTGTTGTTTGCGCAGGAGCTGAACTCAAACTCACCTGGATTGATGTCATTATGGAAGTCTGGTACATGATAAATTTGTTCGTGTTGTTCTCTGTGATATCACATGTGGTAAGGCAGTAATTTCATATAATAGTCATAAATAGGGTTCGGATGTTTATGACCTAAAAAAGTGGAAAATATGACTGAAAATATGATCTTAAAAATGACTAAATGTGACCTTAAAAATGACTAAACGTGACCTTAAAATTGACAAAATATGACCCAAAAATCCTAAAATAACCCTTCATAAAAGAACGTATTGTCTAAAAGTAAATGTTCCAATTTAAAACTTCTATGACACTAAATTATTACATCACATTAATTCCATCAGATAATCACATTTAAACAATTTTATAGGTGATTTACAGGTTTGTTTGTAAAGAATTTCTAATCTGTTAATGTCTCCAGATACCACTGTAACTGTGAACTGAAAATCTTTTAAAAACATGTATATTGGAAGTTGTTAACAGCAAGAAGAATAAGGTAATTGTGCTGTTACTTGTTACTGTCCCTTCACATTTCAGTTAAAGTAAAACCAAAATATTCGTGACTGTTTTTCCGAAAAAAAATAAGTCGACAATTTAGTGCACGTATTGCATCATTGTGCTCTTTTACCGAATTTATAACTGAAATATGACGTTAAATTACGAATATGACCGAAATATGACCAAGACCATGAAAAGGACCAAAATATGACTTTATATGCAAAATTAAACCGTCCGATTATGTTAAGAAATGTGCAATTTGTGTTTAATTTGTGTTTCCGGCGAGAATGGAGGTCAGGATAAAAATATGACATTTCATAAACATCCGAACCCTAGTCATAACCTATGGGCACGTTTTTAAAGTTATCAGTAAATCCAACGGTGGAAAAGTCCGATGAATGTACGATGAACGTCATCCGCCGTTCTCTTTTTTTGCGATTAGCCTCTGATCGCCGTTGATTTTACGAACAGGTTGATGGACTTCAGCGGGAGTATTCGAGTTGTATAGTAATTATTGTACCATGGATTTGCAAGAAGTGGCAATTATAAAATATTACAGGCAGGGGATTAACAACTGATTGATAATATTCTTATAAATCATGTTATAAGTTTATTAAAATCCATAAAACAACGGGCAATTATGGATAACCTGAAGTGCTGTCAGTTTCGAGATATTTGGAAAATGACATTGATTAGATTTTTATGTGGAGTATTTTTTCCTTCTTTTCTCGTGTTGAAACAAAATCGACTCATCACTTCCATTTTCGGAGGACTCACACTCTGATGAAGAGCAGTCCGTTAGCTTTCGCACGAAAATAAACTCATTTCATTTGTGCTAGTGCCAAATGTCTGCTTTTCTGCTCCGCCATATCTATAATCTACAGTGAGTCCCACGCAAGAGTTGGCCAATGACCCGGGTTTCTGTAACGCGGCGGGCACAGCTCCAACTCCCGTGCGATCGGGTGAAATTTCTACGCTAATAAAGCCGCGTTCAGGTTCTCACATTTACCGTTAAAATTACAATGAAAATAACCACGTACCTCATCACAAGAGATGTTGGAAATGTTCTCCTCTTGCATACGCACAACACTGGCACCTTTTAAGGGAATTTTCTTTCACGCGCGTAAGTTCGGCTTCCGAGATAGAGGAAGCTGACTTATTGAACACACAATCTAATATACGCCGCTGTTGGTTTCGGTTGAAGGTTGCTCAGGCGAGAGAAAAATTAGGATAGGTACTTTGCCTTATTCGAAGTTGAGGTTATAGAATCAGAAAGTACCCACGACTTTCCTTCGACAAATTTATTCAAGATAAATTCATTCAAGAAAGAACGGTTTAAACTTTTTGACGAAGACTCCATAACCACTTGGTTCGAAAAGCGTAGGGCAGGCAGCAGTATGAAAGCTGGCCGGACTCTAGCAATTAGAAAATTCATCAAGTTCAAGTTAGCGAATAAGAAACATTATGCACAAGTAGGCCTACAGGCACAGATGTTACTGACTGATATTCCCAGGTGTGACTTTGTTATTTGGACTAAGAAGGGCATCATCATTCAACACAAAATTTAACAAAGCATTTTCTAAGGGCTACTTCTTAATGTAAATGTTTATTATCAAACAGTATTTTTGCCTCTTCTGCAAAATACCAATAAAAATTATTAGTTGTACAGTTGCTATTGTCTTTTGATTTGTTTTAAATAAAAATAGCTGAACCATCATGCTTTTTATGACTACGACAAAAATAAGAGGCTGCTTTAAAATTTTGAGTATTTGACAAATTTATATTTTCTGGGCTCAGCCAGTGTTCCGCCATCCCAATTACCTCCAAATTATTGTCTGGTGACATAATACATAACATATCTGATTTACCTAGAAAACCTTGAATGTTAAGAAACATGACATTTACAAAATTAGTGTTATAATTAACCATAGGCCTATTATGATTACATTTTTCTTTATCAGGTTTTGATCTACTTGTTACAAGAGTTTCTATTACAGGCATACAACAAATCTGGACATTTTCAGATACATTTAAGCTATCCTTAGGCCTAGGCCCACATTCTACTCTAAAAAATCAAAGCCCGGACCCATGTTTTCTTAAAAATTTGTATGTAGTTTGTTTTTTACTCAATTACAATACAGAATGACCATTTTATCGGTTACGGGAGAAATTTCGATTGACATTGACATTCTTAAATGTCAAAATAAATTGGCAACAAAAAATTACACTGAAAAGATGAAATACTAATTTAACATGGAAATGAAACTTGATTATGAGCCTAAACGATGTTAAGTTGGTCAGGTATACTTATTATTTCATAGGCTTATATATTTTCCTCAACATCTACTATATCAAAAATATCTTAATCACTCTAAAAAAACATGAAATACTCGCCAAAACTGCTCAAAGGAACATTAAAATCATCTTCTGTGAAGTGACAGCTGCAAACACGAGAATACTGGGAAGGTGTTTTTCCATGGCGTAATTTTACCATCCATTCTCGAAAAACAGCCCTTTCTTTTGGAAAACTAAATCCTGAATTTTTGTTTGCAACGGCTGAATAGCCGAAAACATAGCAGTTAATCACAGCACAGAACTGTATTGTAAACATAGGCCTCTGAGATAACCGGAAGTGGATAATACCTCATTCTCGGCGGCCATCTTAAAAGCGCAGAGCTCTATAGGGGGTGGTGGCGATTGCGTAGGCTGATAAGACAGTCATTGATGGTAGTACTGAGAAGTCAATACGCTCGTAGTACGGTGCCTCTCAAATTGGTCAACAGTGTACCTTGTCATTATGCGTGTTTATAAATGTATAATACGTGTTCGGAATACCGAAAGTAAAGTGTTCTAAAACGCAAACATATATTGAAACATTTGGGAGGGACTATTACACACAAACAGGAAAACGTAACGTTTTGCATGCTTCTAATGTGAGTTTAGAGAATGAGAAGTTATTTTGTGGTCTTTCTATACCTGTAATCCGCTTTGTTTACTATCACGTGAACTAGCATATGGTAGCTACCGCATACGCCGAGCAAAGTCTGTACAGCTGTCGTTTTATATCTGTGCCTCTCGCCGACCGTTGGAATTTTGTTACAAGGAGCAGGTAGTCCGTGTATTCCAATACAAAAGACATCCAGTTCCCTTTCTAGTCATTGCTTGTCCGAGCTCAAATCTGTTGCCCGTTGTAAATTTAAGACATGTTTTTGTGTATGCTAGTAGAATCTCTTCTCCTACCAGGAAATAGTCACTTGACAGACCGGCAGAGATATAATACGATGGCTGTACAGTACAGTTGCTGTTAACATATTCGATCGGGCACTAAGTTTTAAAGCCTGTTTATGACGTCCATGAGAAGTGCCCTATTGAATTTGAACCTAATCTGTTGACCGGTACCGGAGTAAAACCCAATTTAGTGTCTACTTTAAAGGCGCAATAACTCAAATACGCTTTATCGGATATTTATGAAACTTCGTATACGCATTTATAATGTCCATGGGAAGACGTTTATTGATTGGACCAAATCGGTTGGCCAGTACCGGAATAATGCCCAATTTAGTGTTTTTATGTTAATATATAAGAAGTCGCGATAACTCCAATTTGCTTTATTGGATTTTACTGAAATTTTGTATACCCATTTATAATGTACGTGGAAAGACGTCTACTGATATTGGACCAAATCCGTAGACCGGTACCGGAGTAAAACCCAATTTAGTGTATATTTTAAGGACGCGGTAACTCAAATACGCTTTACCTGATTTTTATGTAACTTGGTATGCACATTTATAATGTCCATGGGAAGACGTCTATTCATAATGGATAAAATCGGTTGACCTGTTTCGGAGTAATGCTCAATTTAGTGCCTATTTTATGGTAATAGACGTATTCGAAAGAATTTATAAAAAAAATGAAAATCAGTTATCTTGACAACATAGCCTATTGTTTTACTGTGATCTTATAAGGCCTTGGAAATTAAAATACAGGTAGCTTTGACAAAAAACACTATTGATTTACATGCGCTTATCCAACTAGACCGTTAAAATGACCCAGGTGGCCGAGATGGTAGACCTTTCTTCTTCCGTAAGCCCTGCTTAATGAATATATCTGGAGCTTAACTTGGAAATCAATTTAAAAAAAACTGCATATCATAATTGCAGTCATAACTGATTAAACAAAACATACTGGCACTTTGTTACATCAGTTTACCTGATTTTATTTTCATTGTAATTTTAACTGTATTTCTGAGAACCTGAATCATTACGCCGATCGCGGCTTTATTAGCGTAGATATATCACCCAATCGCCTGGGAGTTGCAGCCGTGCCCCCTGCGACGCAGAAATCCGCGTCATTGGCCAACTCTTGCGTGGGACTTTAAAAATGTGCCCTATCTGTTGAGATAATCGAGGCTGCATACTCCCCCGACAGTTTGGATTCCGACCTGGTAAATGCACTGAAGGCGCTGTTTCACTGCTTCAACAAAAACTTGCCACCTCTAACGCAAAATATGTATTAGCTATCTTCATTGATATTGAAGGTGCATTCGACAATGTCTGGTGGCCACACGCCCTAGAGAGGCTGCGACACATAAATTGTCCGGAAAACATCTACGCTATCTTAAGTGACTACTTTCGAGCCAGACAAATTACACTACGCGACCGCCTTCATTCTCATACGAAAGCCGTAACAAAAGGGTGCCCCCAGGGCTCAGTACTGGGACCCAATTTATGGAATCTGGTATCTGACGAGGGACTAAGACTAATAGACTTAACGACGATGCCGAAGTGATTGCCTATGCTGACGATGCTGCCCTGATTATAGAAGGCGAGTCCAGAGCAATACTCGAGGAGAAGTCTAACAGAGCACTCGATATCCTGAACTCTTGGTCTGATGAAGCAAAATTAACCATCTCAAGGACTAAAACAAACAGTATGCTACTTAAAGGTAAACTTAACACTCATCCGCCTAGAGTCAGGCTCGACAACACAAACATAAAATACGTCCGTGAAATCCGATATCTGGGCATCACCCTCCAAGAAGGAAACAAGATCACAGCTCATGTTCAGAACATCTGCAACACTGCCAATAACCTAACCCAAGCCATGGCCAGACTCTCTGGCCAGCAATGGGGTTACACGTTCACCAACTACCATACACTATACTCCTCCATATTCACGCCAATAATCTCTTATGCCGCTAGCACCTGGGCACCCAGGCTCAATGTCCACCATATCCGGAAACTCAAAACCTCACAAAGACAAGCACTTCTACGCGCTACTAAAGCTTACAACACGATCTCCCATGACGCACTTCATGTCATCTCAGGAGTTCTCCCGGTAGACCTCCTCCTCCAAGAACGTTCACACAGATTTAGAATACGCAGACGGCTCCCTGTTCACATATGTAATCTCCACCTGTCCATAGAACAATACAACATCATTGATAAAGATCATTTGTATACCTTATTGCACAACGAAATTGTTAACATATGGCAACAAAGATGGACCGAATCCCCAAATGGGAAGATCACGAGGGACTTCTTCCCTAGTGTCTCCGCACGTCTAAAAATGCCATGGATCAAACCTGACCATTATGTCACTCAAATTTTAAGTGGACACGGAAACTTCGCTGCAAACCTCATTAGGTTCAATCTTGCAGAAGATGACCTTTGCGCCTGCGAAGATAGCGAACCAGATACAATGTATCACATGCTATATACCTGTCCGCGCTACATAGAACCCAGACTCCTCCTTCATGAAGCAGCTAGAGCCGTAAACGAAGTCTGGGCTCCTGACCTACAGTTCTGGACTCGTAAACACGCCTTCACAGCTCTCAAAATTTTCGCCAAACAAGCACTCCTGGAAAAACAAGAAAACTAAAGCCGCACTGGTGGAGCTACACCCTAATGGTTAACCTATCACCCCAGCTCGAGCAAGTATTTTGAGGGCTTTCCCTTGCTCATCGGCAAATGATTAGCTTGTTAAAAATCCTCTCACACATATTAACACTCAGCTCACACCTCTTAGCACATCACAAACAAAGGACATAAAACACTCCAAGCATAAAAGCAGGATAACTGCAACAATCACTAAACACAGTTACATAGCCCAAATACCACCAACATCCCATCCGGATGAAGCACCAAGGGCACTTACAGGAACATAACAGCACAAATGGTTACCAAAATTTGGTTTGACCCGAGGTTCTGGCTTCATTGCTTGGTACTCGGGGGGCAAGGGAGGGCACGAAAAAAAAATCGAATACTGTCAACATGAATGCAATAATATCTTAATATAGGTTTTCTGTTTGAGTAAATAGATGTTTGAGTAAATAGGAATCAAAATTAATATTCTTTGTACGAGTACATTACTCTATGTAGGAACTGAGGAGTTATATAAAATGTTACATTATTATACAGTACGTTTCACGTAAGAGTTGGCCAATCATGCGGGTTTCTGCGTCGCGGCAACCACAGCTCTAACTCCCGAGTGATCGGGTGGAATATCACGCAAAGAAAGCCGCTAACGGTGTAGGCTAATGTTTCAGGTTGTCACGATTACAATTAAAATTACAATGAAAATAACCACGTACCTCATTACAAGACATGTTGGAAATGTTCTTTCAAGCGCATCTTGTGATATTGTTTTTGAGCTCTTCTAACAGTATGCGACTATTATTTATGGGGTAACTTGAAAAATAAAGCGTATGTGTCAATTTCCCATATTTGCCATTGCTTCTCGCTGGATGGGAATGAAAGGACCCAACACTCAGACCTGAACCCAGTAATGAAATTTTCCACCGATGAAAAAACTCCGACCCGGCCGGGAATCAAACCTGGGCCGCCAGGATGGAAAGTGGCCATGCTACCAACTCACCCATATCGACGGACTGTAGGAATTAAAAAAAACAGTTAGTAAAGAATCAAATGCGCACGGAAAGTTTACGAAATAATCGATTAAATTATTAGTTTTGCAGAAATCGTCTCTTATTCACGGTTGTAAGGAAAGTCATCCGCAGATTTTCTTGTGTGAAGCTCCTACGTCCGTCAGCGAAGAACTATTTAGACGTCACAGGCGCATGCGAAAAGCAACACAGTTTTTCTTCTATGAAGTACTCTCCAACAATCATGTTTCTTCACTGGAAAGCTTTTTAGAAATCTGACAGTTTCTCTTTATATCCCGGATTTTGCTATATAATTCTATTAGCAAACAAATGAAAGAAAACCGCTGATAATGACGCCTAGCAGTGAAATAAGCACTTCTCATGTGGCAGTATTTAGTAAAATATGCTACTTTCATTCAGAAAAGCAAGCAAAATCGTGTTTCTCTCAGAATAAGCTAAAAAAAGCACTATCCTATCAAATGAAGATAAAACTACTTTGTCTTATGAAATATAACATTTCTGGTTATGTGTAGGAGTCCGAAAATACTCATAACTATACAATTTCCTTAAAAATCCGGGGCTATTTTAGTCATACTTTATCACATATATTCAAATACATATACTAGTTAACCTTAATGGTCGACCGAGCAGTGAAAGCCATTTACGTCATATACATACAGTATTGTGGACATTGAATGAGAATATGTTCTTCAATTTCGCCATTTTAGTTTTTATGAAATTCATGTGGAATACAGAGTGCTTCAAAAAAATGTATACACACTTTGAAGTGTCATAGAAAACCTATTTTCCGTTCTACAAGGTTAAATTTCTGGAAATGGAAAGCTTAAACTCCAATTTGAAAAATAAATGACTTTCTGATGAAAATGGATTAGTTCAAATGTTCAAAAATGTGGACTTCAGTATCAATACATTTCTGAGTACGAGTCACTACTGATTCCGTACATCGTACGAAAGTGTCCAATGAGATTTCTGCGCACACCGCTTGAATCTCATTCCAAAGTGTGTCTGGGTTACTTGGTTTACGTTTGTACACCTCATCTTTTACTGTGTCCCATAAGAAGAAATCCAGCGGAGTAAGGTCTGGAGAGAGTGCAGGAAACTCGATTTGCCCCCTCCGTCCTATCCACTGCCTTGGCAAATTTCTATTCAGGTATGTTCGCACGTCCCTATAATAGTGCGGCGGGCGCCACCTTGTTGGTAATAAAACCGTATAATGCACGAATGGCAGGGAATATGGAATCAGCAAGCATTGTTGGGTACTTTTCATTGTAGGATGATTATTGGCACGATTGTTGAAACTATTCTGCTGCCCCTATTGAAGATACATAACATTACTTTCTCCCAGAAATTTAACCTTGTAGAACGGGAAATAAATTTACTATGACAGTTCAAAGTGTGTATACATTTTTTTGAAGCACTCTGTATAAGACACAGAATGAACTTATAATAATTAAGGAATCGCGCACAATGTGCATTATCTTAACCTAAGACTTAACCTACCCAGTCCTGAACCCGGGGAGGGGATCTTTCACTACTGAAAAATCCCCGACCCGGCCGGGAATCGAACCCGGGCCGCCGGAGTGGAAGGCAGGCGTGCTACCGACTCACCCACGACGGCGGACTGAACTTAACTAAGAATGAACTTATTAACCCAGCTGGACACCACCGCATCACAGAATAGGGACCGCAAGGAAAAGCTCACGAATACATGCAGTTCGAAATGTCACATTGGAATTCTGTTTTAATTAGACCTATTGATACTTGTCTGGATATGTAAGTATTACGGCTATATGGTAGTAATGAGTATATATAATATATTTAATTTATTGAACACAATAGTAATAAGTATATTATGTTTGGTAATCGTAGAACATTCTTTGCATATATGGTCGCAGAGGAATGAACAAGAGATAAATACTAGTAATACAAAAATAATGAAATTTAGGAGAGGAGGAAATGTCAGCAAAGCGGATACTTTTATTTGTGGCAAAGACCAACTGGAACTGGTTGACTCCTACAAGTACCTGGGCATTACATTACAAGTAACCGGCAAAACCTTCACAAAGCATGTAGAGGAAAGGTGCACGGCAGCAATCAAGTCTATGTTTGAAATAAAGAACTTGGAAAAACTGTCAGTAAGAACAGCTCTACGACTCTTCCATATCAAGATCGCTCCCATAGCATGCTACGCAATCCCACAGATATGGTCCTATCTCACACCGGCAAATATGAGGAGACTGGAAACAGTAAAAGCTACTTATATAAGAAGAGTTCTCCGACTATCCAAAACAACCCGGATTAGAATAGCGTATATCCTGGCCAACACAGACTACTTTATTAGAGAAATAAGAGTGAAAAATAGACTACCCAGGACACCTGCATACGATTCACACATTAGGGAACGGGAGCAAAAAGCAGCAAATGTCGAGCATCCGGCACGTATACACGAGAGTGGCTGCGCATGGATTCCATCACCGACTATGTGACCAAAGAGGATGTGACCAAAGAGGATATCACCAAGTAATAAGTATATTATGTTTGGTAATCGTAGAACATTCTTTGATTGAGCAATAAATTAGCTACTGAAAAATAATACTAAAAGTCTCGCGAACGAAATTCTGCGAAATTGTGTATTAATGAACCAGTCGTTTTACTATTACCAAAGCAATATTAAATTCGTTGATTTGTCTAGAGTAGACCTACTTAATAAAAAAAGCAATTACTCCAATTATGATTGCTCGTCTTGTCAATAATTTACATTTTAGTAATTGTTGTTACTTGTCTTGCAGCTTTGGCATAGGAATGACTTCCTACAATAATTACTATGCTTGTTAATTATTTTTATTAGCTTAACTGTCGGTATGTATGGTTTTGAGAACAGATGGGCTTCGAGTCCTCTGAGAAACCAGTTGGATGTTGTGAGCGAAATCCAAGTAGCCCTGCCAGCAGTGGAAACATAACATGGCAAGCATCCAAATCCATCTCTAGCTTTTAGTAGGGATGTCATATGCTATACCACTGCGCATCGAACTGGTTACATACAGGATTCATCTGTTTTATAATATTATTACTTCTCCATTATAGCCACTGCTGCTGGAATTTTCACACAGTAGCCAGTGTATTAAATTAATCAGATCATATCTCATGAAAACTGTATGTTAGAAATATCAACCAAATAGCGTGCTAGAAAACAAGGTACAAGCACTGTGCAATGCTATCAAACCTGGAATGTCAATGATTAATTAGAGAACGAGAACTCTGATGTAATTGAATTCTGTATGGTAGAGACTGTGATAACAACAACACGTCCACGTCTAAAGATGATAAACATATGTGGAGGAATATGTGGGTAATGTTATTTGTCAAAGCTTGTATTGCAACTTCCAAAGCAGTATATGAACACTGTAAAAGAATATGTTGCCATGAGAACTGATTTGCATTTGATAAATTATTTCTAATATATTACCATAAGAAAGATGCTAAATTGGGCTTTACTCCGGCGCCGATTTGGTCCAAAATCAATAGTCTGTCATACTTGTTGCCTGAAGAGCGTTATATATTCCATCTCTTACATTGGCAGCCATGTCGGAGAAATTAATATCCTCTGTCTGCGCAAGTGCATACTAGGCGGCAGGAGAGTTCACGAACAACTGTAAAGCTTCCAAAATGGCTGCAGCGTTTGAAAATTTATTCTTTCGCAAATAGCAACGCCTGTCAAAAAAATAGTGTATCATACGCGTGGCAAAATGTTTTTATTTTGCTCGTAGGATTGCTTCACTGTGATGATGATGTGTTCTGCCCGAAGGTAGGTCTATACCCGGGAAGAAGCCATGGGATGATGACCACGACTCGTCCGAGGTGATTCAGGCAAAGGCTGCAGATTTGCGATTGCCTCTCGCGGGATGGGAATGAAAGGACACAACACCCAGACCTGAACCCAGGAAGGAAATTTTTCACCGATGAAAAAGCCTCGACACGGCCGGGAACCGAACCGGGCAACCAGGGTGGAAAGTAGCCATGCTACCAACTCACCCATGGCGGCAGCCTGTATGAGTTAAAAAATAGTAAAAAATCAAATACGCACGAAAAGTTTACGTTAACGTAAATCGTATAATTATTAGTTTTGCAGAAATCGTCTCTTATTCACACAATATGTCAGGAAAGTCATCCACAGATTCTTTTGTGTGAAGCTCCTACGTATGTCAGCCAAGACCGTTTTGACGTCACAGGCGCATGTGAAAAGCAACACAGTTTTTTTCTATGAAGTACTCTCCTATAATTATATTTCTTCAGCGGGAACCTTTTTAGAAATCTGACAGTCTCTCTTTATATCCCGGATTTTTCAGTAATTCTATTAGCCGACAAAAGAAAGGAAACCGGTGATAATTACGTCTAGGAGTGAAATAAGCACTTTTAACATGACAGTTTCTAGTAAAACATGCTATTTTAATTCAGAACCATAAAATGAGCAACCAAATCGTTTTTCTCTCAGGATAAGCAAAATATGCACTATGAAATAAAGTTAAAATTATTTTCCAAAGAGTGTCTTGCTTATGTTTAGGAGTCTGAAAATTAATATTAATTTTGCTTAGAAATCCGGGCTCTACTTTAAGCATACTTTATCAAATATATTCTAATATATGTAGTGGTTAACCTTAATGGTTGCCCGAGCATTGAAAGACATTTACGTCACATACTGCATTGTGGTCATTGAATGAGAATACGTTCTTAAATTTCGCCATCTTACTTTTTATGGAATTCAAATAAAATATATTAGACACATTACTAACGTGCAGCATCACAGAATGGAGACCGCAAGGACAAGCTCACGAATACGTCCAATATGTCTCATTTCACAACAGCACAGTCATTGGAATTCTGTTTTAATTAGATCTATTGATACTTGTCTATATATTTATGTATCGTGTTATGTGGTGGCAACAACTACATTATGTCTGGTAATCGTAGAACTTCCTTTTCTTGAACAACAAATTAGCTACAGAAAAATAATGCTAAAAGACTCGCGAACGAAATTCTGCGAATTTATATATTAATCAGCCAGTCGTTAAACTATTGCCTAAGCAATACTCAAATGTCTCTTTCAGAAACAGAGTTCAAAGAATTTATATTCTAGTAATTTTTGTTGTTACTTGTCTTGCAGCTTTCACGTAGAAATGAATTCCTACAAGTATTATGTTTGTTGATTATTTTTATTCCTTTAACTGTCGGTATGTATGGTGTGGAGTAAATAAACGGTGCAAAAATATGTTGCACAAACTTTCTCGCATATAGTGTTAAAAGGCTAGCACAGAAAAAAGTAAATTTAGAGACAATTAAATTTTATTTATTACATTTTCATAAAACTGACAAGTACAGTATCTAGAAAAGAAAGCATCAGGGTCGATCCTTATGTTCAATGCTTTTACCGTGAGATAATAATAATAATAATAATAATAATAACAAGGATAGGCCTAATAACAATAATAATAATAACTTTGGGTTTGCATGCTTTCCTCAATCTCGAAGGCAAAAATGCAGGATACATAGAGATGTAGCAGAACAATGCTGCATGAATGCGTTATTACGGTAAATTTGGGTGGCCACGAAATTTGATTTGAACCCTGCCCTGGACTTCTTCCCTATTAGCCTATACGTCGCTGTAATTGGTTTTGGTGTGTTCACTACGACTGAGCTAAACTGACTGAATTTAACAACAATAAAATGGAATCATGATTGATTCCATTGAATAGAACGAGATTTGTTCCAACGGAACAGATTGATGAAGAAGGAAGGATATAACAAGAAAAAATATAACAATGAGGGAGAAGGATTTCTATTGGTCGAGAATAACAGAGAATTAATCATAATAGAAACTTAACATGCAGAAATGACCATAAAAGAAATTACCTTCTTGAATATAGGAGATGATAAATTAAACATAATTTTAATATTCAGTTCTTAAGTAATTATTATAAAAAATAAATAGTAAAGTAAATAAATGAGTCCAGTTGAAGATAATAAATTAAGAACACATTGAAGACATTTGTTGAAAAAATAAAAGAACGCAGAAGGCGACAACAAACAAAGACAAAGCCAGCCAAGAATAGAAAACTCAAATCATGGCCAGCTAGAAACGTAGAAGAAGATCATAGTATTAGAAGTGACATCAAAATTAAAAGTTTCAACATAACTGAACAAATGTGACGAAATTTACCCCCTCCCCCAATTTGAGGTCAGTAAATGCTTATATACCTTCTATAACGTTAAGGGAGGGGGTTTTCAGCTTTCAGATATTCAAAGATTGTAGATGAGTTGTACATATGATATTAACAAATACACAGAAAAAAAATAATCACTCAGAAATATTGATATTTTGAAAGTTATCAAGGAAACAGCATTTCAGAGCATGAAACTTGACTGTCATTTTGAATCGATAACTACCCGTAACTGTAACAGTTTGATTAATTTTGATAATAGTATGCAATTGTAGAAGGAATAAAATCAGGTAAACTGATGTAAAAAAGTGCCAGTATGTTTTTTTTAATCAGTTATGACTGTAATTATGATATGCAGAATATGTTTTTTTAATTGAACTAAAAGTTAAGCTCCAGATTTATTCATTAAGCAGGGCTTAGGGAAGAACAAAGGTCTAGTTTTCTTTTTAATCAGATTAAAATCTTCCAGCATCAGCTGAACTGTACAGATTTTTGATATCTTGACAATCGCACACTCACATAAAAATACGAAAAAGAAAGTGAAATTGGCTGGTTTCGGGATTTGAACCCTGGAACTCCATAACGTGAGGCCAAAACGTTACCATCTCGGTCACCTGGGTCAGTTTAACGGTCTAGTTGTAAGTTATAAGCGCATGTAAAACAATAGTGTTTTTGGTCATAGCTATCTCTATTTTAATTTCCAAAGCCGTAAAATATCACAGTAAAACAATTGACTATGTTGTCATGATAAATGATTTGCTTTTTTTTTATATAAATTCTTTCGAATACGTATGTTATCATAAAATAGGCACCAAATTGAGCATTACTCCGAAACAGGTGAACCGATTTCATCCAGTATCAGTAGACCTCTTCCCATGAACACTATAAATGTGTATACCAAATTCCATAAAAATCCGGTAAAGCGTATTTGAGTTACCGCGTTTTTAAAATAGACACTAAATTGGGTTTTACTCCGGTACCGGACAACCGATTTGGTCCAATATCGGTAGACGTCTTCCCATTTACATTATAAATAGGCATACAAAGTTTCAGGAAAATCCAATAAAGCATATTTGAGTTATCGCGACTTCTCATATATTAACATAAAAGGCAATAAATTGGGCATTATTCCGGTACTGGCCAACCGATTTGGTTGAACATCAACAGACGTCTTTCCATGGATAGTATAAATGCGTATACGAAGTTTCATAAATATCCGATAAGGCGTATTTGAGCTATTGCGCCTTTAAAATATACACTAAATTGGGTTTTACTCCGGTACCGGTCAACAGATTAGGTTCAAATTTAACAGAGTATTTTTCATGGATGTCATAAATGCGTATACCAAGTTTAATGGAAATCCGATACAGCGTATTTGAATTATGGCGCCTTTCTATTAGAAAGGCGCCATAATCTATTAAAATAGGCACTAAATTGGGCATTACTCCGGTACCGGTGAACCGATTTGGTTCAATATCAATAGGGTTCTTCCCATTGACATTATAAATGCCAAGTTTCATGAAAATCCGAAAAAGCGTATTTGAGTTAGAGGGCGTACAGACACACGGACGGACAGACAGACAGACGGACAGACATTTTTCGTCCCCCACTCAATCTCATAAAGTACCATAATGGCACTTAATAAGTAGATTTTCATGTTACTATGGGCAAGAAAATGTCATTTATTTTTTAATTATTGATATGTATGTTAGGAAATTCGTGTTTTAAGCTGTATTTATTTCGTGTTTATCTTGATAACTTATCTATTAGATGTATAAAAAATGTTTTAAACAAAAAATCTTCATTTTAATTTTTTCTACAACTTTACTGTTGTAAGTTTTAATGTGTCGCATACTGTAATGGAGATAATCTAGAAAAATCGAAAATGGATACCCTTTAAGTACTTTTTTGCAGAAAAACGGATATAGTCATTTTATTAGCCATACTCAAGAGTTTAAAATTTTAATTTTGATTAAAATCGTTAGAGCCAATTTTTCAAAAATCAAAATTTTTCAAAATTTTTCATGAAAAGTCCCTTTAATATTTCAATTATAAAACTCAAATTCTGCGCGATTCGATAAAATTCCGAAAAAGTCCTTAATTCAATAAAATGAAGTAAATACAACGAACCGTTAACCCGCTGTGCTTGTGCACAGATGGACAGACGGGCAGGCCTACAGACAGACAGACAGACAGACGGACAGACGTCATTCCAAAAACACTTTTTTCGGTATCTAGGTATCGTGAAAAATGTTTTCCCGGTGTTATCTCGATTTCGATTTTTGTCACGATTACAATGCTCTCTATACTACGTATATGCGAAAAAGTAAAATGGGCTTCGAGTCCTCTGAGAAACCGGTTGACTGTTGTGCGCGAAATCCAAGTAGCACTGGCAAAAGTGGGAAAATAACTTGGCAAGCATCCAAATCCGTATCTACCTTTTAGTAGGGATGCCATATGCTACACCACAGCGCATCGAACTGGTTACATACAGGATTAATCTCTTTTAAAATGTTATTACCAGGGCCCGGATTCTAATGACATGTCATCTTTTTATTTCCAACTTGTGGATAAATCCTAATCATGGCCTCTAGATTAGGCTATAGAAATGCATTTTCATTAGTCTTTTTTTGTCATTTTATACCATTTTACATTTTTAGGGAATTTATTTCAATTTTAGGTCATTATTTTGACATTTTCATGTCATTTGCTTCCTTATTTAGTAATTTTCATGTATTTACATTGAGTGTATTCGTTAGTGAGAATCAAAGAAACTCCAAAATTTTGTATTATATTACTATTGTTATTAGATTGACTTGGCACCAGAGTCTGCCACCTGCTTGGATTTGAGAGTGCAAACTACTGTTTACCCTCAATAAATAACAACATAATCCGGCAGACCACAAAAGGATGTGCCGAATTTTGACTCATCAGTGCCTCAGTACCAGTATAAATTTCCGTGAGAAAAGAACATTCACAGCATTTATAGTTTTTAAAATTATATACAAACCAGTTTATATCTTTGTGTATACAATAATATTTTTTCATAAATAAAATATCGGGTATTAGGTAATTTTTTATAATTATTAAGTCATTTTCTTTAAAATTTTGGGTCATTTTATAGGTTATTTTTCAAACAATTTTAGGTCATCAGAATCCGGGCCCTGGTTAGGCCTATTACTTCTCCATTATAGCCACTGCTGCTGAAATTTTCACAAAGTGGCCAGTGTATTAAATTAAATTCTTCGGGGACACGGCCATATCTCATGAAAACTGTATCTTACAAATATCAACCAAATAGTGTGCTAGAAAACGAGGCACAAGTATTGTGCAATGCTATCAAACTTGGAATGTCAGTGATTAATGTGAGAACGAGAACTCTGATGTAATTGAGTTCTGTATGGTAGAGACAACAAGACAGTCCACTTTGATTTCGTTACTGTCGATGTCTCGGTACCGGTATCCATTTGTGCTATACAGCGCGTTTCACGCAAGAGTTTGCCAATCGTGCGGGTTTCTGCGTCGCGGCGGCCACAGCTCTAACTCCCGAGCGATCGGGTATAATATCTACGCAAATAAAGCAGCCAACGGTGTAATGATTCAGGTTCTCACAGTTATAGTTAAAATTACAATGAAAATAACCACGTACCTCATCACAACAGATGATGGAAATGTCCTCTTCTTGCATCCATACAGCATTCTAATAAATTTTCTTCCACGTGCATAAGTTTAGCTTGCGAGATAGAGTTCAAGTCTCTTGTGAAGTTGTCTTTAAGTTCTTCTAAGGCAGCGTTCACACTGAGGCGATAAGCGATAAGCGATATATCGCAAGGACGATGTTGCGGTGATATAGGCCTACTGCGAGCGATAAATCGGCGTGACCTGGGCAATAAAAATATGGTGGAACACAATCCTCACTACTTCAGTTACAATTATGAGCTCAAGTGAGGAAGACGTTGTAGTGGCTTATTGGTTCAGGCGTAGAATGAGAAGAAAAAGAAAATATTGGGTACATCCCTACAATCTTACCAACGTGCACCATAGCTCGGCTGTTGTTCCTCGACAGCTGTCTCAACATGAATCAAAATTCAGGGAGTTTTATCGAACAAACCCTGAAAACTTATTTCGAAAATTTATTAAGTGCCAGTATGGTACTTTATGAGATTGTGTGGGGGACGAAAAATGTCTGTCCGTCTGTCTGTCCGTCCGTCCGTGTGTCTGTACGCGCTCTAACTCAAATACGCTTTTTCGGATTTTCATGAAACTTGGAAAACACATTTATAATGTCAATGGGAAGAACCCTATTGATATTGAACCAAATCGGTTCACCGGTACCGGAGTAATGCCCAATTTAGTGCCTATTTTAATAGATTATGGCGCCATAATTCAAATACGCTGTATCGGATTTCCATTAAACTTGGTATACGCATTTATGACGTCCATGAAAAGTACTCTGTTAAATTTGAACCTAATCTGTTGACCGGTACCGGAGTAAAACCCAATTTAGTGTATATTTTAAAGGCGCAATAGCTCAAATACGCCTTATCGGATATTTATGATACTTCGTATACGCATTTATACTATCCATGGAAAGACGTCTGTTGATGTTCAACCAAATCGGTTGGCCAGTACCGGAATATTGCCCAATTTATTGCCTTTTATGTTAATATATGAGAAGTCGCGATAACTCAAATATGCTTTATTGGATTTTCCTGAAACTTTGTATACCCATTTATAATGTACATGGGAATATGTCTACCGATATTGGACCAAATCGGTTGACCGGTACCGGAGTAAAACCCAATTTAGTGTCTATTTTAAAAACGCGGTAACTCAAATACGCTTTACCGGATTTTTATGGAATTTGGTATAGGCCTACACATTTATAGTGTTCATGGGAAGACGTCTACTGATACTGGATGAAATCGGTTCACCTGTTTCGGAGTAATGCTCAATTTGGTGCCTATTTTATGATAATATACGTATTCGAAAGAATTTGTATAAAAAAAAAAAGCAAATCATTTATCATGACAACATAGTCAATTGTTTAACTGTTATATTATACGGCTTTGGAAATTAAAATAGAGATAGCTATGACCAAAAACACTATTGTTTTACATGCGCTTATCCAACTAGACCGTTATACTGACCCAGGTGACCGAGATGGTAACGTTTTGGCCTCACGTTATGGAGTTCCATGGTTCAAATCCCGAAAGCAGCCAATTTCACTTTCTTTTTCGTATTTTTATGTGAGTGTGCGATTGTCAAGATATCAAAAATCTGTACAGTTCAGCTGATGCTGGAAGATTTTAATCTGATTAAAAAGAAAACTAGACCTTTGTTCTTCCCTAAGCCCTGCTTAATGAATAAATCTGGAGCTTAACTTGTAAATCAATTAAAAAAACATATTCTGCATATCATAATTGCAGTCATAACTGATTAAAAAAACACACTGGCACTTTTTTACATCAGTTTACCTGGTTTTATTTGTTTGTAGAAACTCTGTTTTGGCTGTTGAACAAATAAAGTGTGCGTGGAACGCCACGCAACAAAAGTGAAACTTGTTTTAATTTTTTATTGTTTCAATGTTTGATTATTGGATTTTTAAATTTCGCCTTATTGAACTTTTTAAAATTGGGGTTTTGGACTTTTTAATTTTTAATTTTGGATTTTTTAATTTTAAATCTTTGAATTTTTTAATGTTGAATTGTTAATATTTTCGATCTTTGAAGTTTTTATTTTTTGATCTTTAAATTTTGGAGATGTGTCGGTTTACAATACCCAGCCATTTAGTACAACAAATACTTTATATACCTGTAGCCTATATGCTTGGGGAAAAAAAAATACCAAAGTTTAAAAGTTTAATAAGTGTAAGTAATAATGGAAAATTCATTGGTCTTTAAAAAAAAATTCCTAGTCATTGTTTCACTATTTTAGGTAATAAATGCATTTTTCTATTTTGCATTTTTTCATTATTTTATGGTCATTAAATGCCTTTCCCTACTCATTAGTAAGTAACTGGATACATTTGGCAGGAGTCATTGGTTTTAAGTGGGAAAGATTCTCCCTTGACAAGCACCGCTTGCAGTTTCCCGCGAAGTAGGTGTTAGCTAAGCAGGTGTTAAGTTTCGTGTCAATTGTTGAAAGATTATAAATAGTAAGAAGTAAATAGAGCTAGCGATTCTTGAATGATAAACAATCCTGAGAAGAGCATGACAATATAATTATGACATCCCCGGGATTCTGAAAATTTCATTTCCTCAGGCACATATGGCTATGCAAAATATACTCCCCATGTTAATTCTGTCAAATTGTATTATAATGAGGGCCCGGATTCTGATGACCTAAAATTGTTTGAAAAATGACCCTAAATTTAAAGAAAATGACTTAATAATTATAACAAAATTACCTAAAAACTGACATTTTATTTATAACAAATTATTATTGTACACACAAAGTTATAGACTAGTTTGTACATAATTAAAAAAACTGTAAATAACTGTAATGTTGTGAATGTTCTTTTCTCACGGAAATTTATACTGGCACTGAGGCACTGGCGAGTCAAAATTCACCATTTCCTTTTGTGGTCTGCTGGATTATGTTATTTAATTGAGGGTAAACAGTAGTTTGCACTCTCAAATCCAAGCAGGTGACAGACTCTGGTGCCAAGTCAATCTAATAACAATAGTAATATAATACAAAATTTTGGAGTTTCTTTGATTCTCATTTCCGACTGAGACATGACAACACTTAACGCCGAATGTTTCCTTCTTGCATTAAACAAACAACACTTCAAAGACAGCACTGCTAGCGACGAAAAAAAGTTAATACACTCAATGTAAATACAGTACATGAAAATGACTAAATAAGGAAGCAAATGACACGAAAATGACAAAATAATGACCTAAAATTGAAATAAATGCCCTAAAAATATAAGATTGCATAAAATGACAAAAAATGACCTAATAAAAATGCATTCCTATAATCTAGAGGTCATGATTAGGATTTATCCACAAGTTGGCAATGCCTATGTAGCATCAATAAAAAGGTGACATGTCATTAGAATCCGGGCCATGATGATCCCTGAATTATAATTAAATTACTTATTTATTGTGTCAGAGTTTCGAAATATTTACATTATGAGTAAATAATATAACAATTTGATTACTTACTTGTCTTACACAATAAATAATTAAATAATGTATTTACCTGTGTCTTTTACTTCTGTTGCAATTTGCTACATGCGGCACTCGTCACATCTGTCTTACATTTTGTTTTATTTTTTATTTTTATATCCTTACAACTAGTGTTGTGGCATCGAATCTTACGATCCCTACCACACATGAAACTGTTTACACATCTAGGATATTATTACACATAATTAATTAATCCACCACTCACAAATTCTTACTATATGCGGCAATGGAATAGTTCCAGATGCACTCACGAGCTTTCACTAAATGAATTCAATGAATAAATTACAGAATTGTCTTCTCTTCTTCCCGACACGTTCACTGCTCGAAATATCGTAAGCAACAAATCGCTCAGGCGACCAGCATGCTGCACTTCGAGAGATATATCGCTTTTGCGATATATCGCTATCGCGTGAGTGTGAACCTTTTTTATCGCCTCCCTTTAGATTTCAAGTATCTGTCCGTGCGTGTCGCGTATCGTATATCGCTCACGATATATCGCTTATCGCTTATCGCTTATCGCCTGAGTGTGAACCCTGCCTGAACCTTTTTTTATCGCCTCCCTGTAGATTTCAAGTATATGTCAGTGCGTGTCGCGTATCGTATATCGCTTATCGCCTCAGTGTGAACGCTGCCTAATGTATGGGAAATTGAAATTATTTTTCAAATTCCCCCATAATTAATAGTCTTATACTGTTAGAAGAACTTAAAGACAATATCATAAGATAAATTAACTCTATCTCGGAAGCTGAAATTATGCGCGTAGAAGAAAATTTCAAAAAAGGTGTCAGTGTTGTGTGGATGCCAGTTGTAATGAGGTGCATGGTTATTTTCAATGCAATTTTAACTGTAATTATGAGAACCTGAATCATTACACCGTTAGCGGCTTTATTTGCGTAGATATTTCAACCGATCGCTCGGGGGTTAGAGCTGTGGCCGTCGGGACGCAGAAACCCGCAGGATTGGCCAACTTCGTACATGAAACACATGGTATTTAATTTGTTTTACTAATAATTGGTTTACTTAACTTGGCACAGTTTGGATCTTACTGGAAAGTGTTATGGTACTGCTGCACCTTTCGTCGCAGAATTTGCCTAGAACCTCGGCATCTTCAAAATCTCAGCCAAAAATACTCCATTGTGTGTGGTGTAATAGCAACTTTAATCTACTTTATGTCTGTCATCGTTATGGGTAAGTATATTACATTTACATTGGTGGTTTGCTCGATCATTTGACTTTTACATATCTCCGCCATAACAGTTGGAAGCAACAAATACGAATTGAGTATGAATTCGAAAGGAGAAGAAAACTATCACATACCTGTTTACCAAAGTTTTAAGCTTTTCTATTTGCCAAGAAAATGTTTTGAAATAAGAATTTAGCATTATACAGAGTGTTAATGAATAACAACGAAATATTTTACCCGTATAAAGAGGGGAGATAGACAAGCTACTTATATTAGAAGATTTTTGTTCTATGGATTCAATTTTTCCTGTTGCAGCATAAAATCTCCTAGCGCAGCGTTTCTCAACCTATGGTCTGCGGATCACTGGTGGTCCGCAGATACAATTAAAAAATTATAAAGCAAGTGGAAAGTAAACAAGTAAAATGTTTTCGCATATTTCGTTATAATGACCTATAACACTGGTAAACAAAAATCAACTTTTTATTTGTGACATGGATGAAACAAGGTGTACCTTATGTAAAATTTCACCAGAAAGCAGAAAATGACCTTGGATTTTCTCTGTCACCCACTATTTGTTTGCTACAAAGTGTTTTGTGTTATACTGAAATATATTAATTTCGGTATGTTCTTAATATTATATATAATTCAAAATTTTATTTATAAGATTTTTTAGCGATATTTTGTCACTGCAACATCTCGGATTAATGTCCAGCAGTAATCAGCAAGATAACTAGGACTCCATTTGCCTTGGTATCGCTTTTCCATAGTTTCAACGTCCTGGTGGAATTGTTCCCCATGTTCGTCACTTACGGCATCCAAATTGTCAGGAATGAAATCGAGGTGAGCATCCAGAAAGTGAATTTTTAATGACATTTCTATTTCGCTGTAGGCACTAAGTAATTCAGTCACAAGGTCTTTGTAGTTTTCAGCTTTGACATATCCAAGAAAATTGGTCACAACTGTTTTAAAAACTTTCCATGCTCTTAGTTCAGCTTCATTCAGCATGTTGTCATATTTGCCATCTTTCATAACTTCTCGTACTTGCTGTCCCACAAATATGCCCTCTTTAATTTTTGCCTCACTAACTCTCGGAAATTTCTGTTTCAGATACAAGAACCCCCTTCCGTTCCGATCTAATGTTTTCAAGCTAAGTTTAGAAGAATCAATAAATAGGCGCAAATTGCTTGGTTCATGTTCCTGCCCCAATGCATCAAATAAGTTGTCAACATCCGTGCAGTAGCCTATACCAAAATCCCTTCTTGAGCGAAATAATGTGTAAGTCCTTTTTGATGATTTCGAAAGTCAGTTATATGCACGTCACCTTCGAGGAGATTCCATCCTTTTAATCTGGATGCTAGGAGTTCTGACTGTGATTTTGCTAGTTTTAAATCTCGAACTAAATCATTCAGTTCAGCTTTTGAAATCAGATGTGACTTTGTTGAACATTTCGGTGCTTGAAAGTCTGGATCATTGTCGATTTCCTGTGCGAATTGCACAACATCAGGTGGATCACCAGCACATTCTTCTTCGTCCACACTCCACAATTCTGGTGGGTTTGGGATAGAAAGTTCTTCACTATGTTCGACGGGCCAGGCTGATGGCAAATTGGGATATTGCACAGCATCCTTGGACTTCAGTCCGATGCCCTGTATTTTAGTGAGGCAAAATTAACAATCTGTTGGATGGTCTTTTGGTTCTCTCCACACCAATGGTACTGCAAGTCGCACATTACTTTTTTCACCTTTCAATCAACCTGTTAACAATGTTACACAAGTCTTGCAGCATATGTGAGGGACTCATGACTTATCTTGATCTCCTACTTTAACTCCGAAATAAAGTTCGTAAGCTCTTCGCACAAGTTGGGTGAAATTACGTTTTTGTGATTTAAAAGTTATTTCTTCTCACACATAACAAAAACTGTTGACATTATTTACACACTGCCTAGGCATTGTATTGACTTGTTAATTCACAGTCAATCACAGTACAATAATAAAAATAGACTAAGTAAGTAGAACACAAATACGTTAGTAAAGACGACATAGGAAATGCAGTAACTTCATACGCGGGTAAATGCCTACTAATGCACAATCTCATTTGGGTGCGTACTTCTTGCAATTAATAAACTGGAATGAACTTGTCTTAACACACTGCTGATACATACATTACACGAAGTGGTACAATATGCATACAGTGACTCACAAAACTGTTGAAATGATTGCTGTTTTTTGTTATACTTAAAAAATAAACGCTTGTTACTAAACATCCGTGGGTGATAGGCAATTTCTGTTTTTAGATTTGTTAATAGGGTGCCTCAATACATCGGAAACACCTAAAAATTTTCATGTCACAAAATGTGTGTTTAACAGTGTAATTAATACCCCAAATATTAAGAATATAGGCCTTCTTTTAATAATGGGATGTAATATTAGGGTCCGTAAAATTTTTTTAGGCATTTTAGAGGTCTTCGGGTTCAAAAAAGTTGATAAACGCTGTCCTAGCGTATGGCCGCCACTGACTTGTAACATTTGAAAAAATGCAAAACAAAATAAACTTCTTTGTTAACACTGGAGTTAAGAATAAAAAAAACTAATGCAGTGGTGGCCAGTCATGTGATAAGTCGGTAAATTTTGCAGATTAAGAAAACTCTAAATGATGATATAGCTGTTGATGAATGATTATGAATCAGGTTTTAATCTATTACTAAGAAGGCATGAAGGCAATTTATTAAAAATTTTAACCCTATTTCGCTTAATTATTGACTTATGAGCATCAAATTGTAATTATTATTACTTTAATACCCTATAGCATACACATTTTACGTCAAACAGCAAAAAGCTTCTAATAAAAGTTTCTTGTCTACGTTCCATCTATACACAGGTAAAATATTTCGGTGTTATTCACTAACACTCTGTATAAATTTATTACTGTTCCTTTAATCAAAATCGTCAGAACTATAGACTATGACTAAATAAAAACCCCTTGAATAAAGTAAACACTAACAGCCTTACTAATAAAAGCTGCTGATACCTGCGTTGAACGGTTGTTTGGTTGTTCACCGTGCAAGTTCTGCATAAGCCGCATTACCAATAATAGGTGTGTAACTGCCGAGTTTACACCAGGTGTGTACGTCCAACGTCATCAAATAAGTCACGCTTTTCATGACGTTACTAGCCTCAGGCTATGAAGGGACTGCTGAACGCCATCTATCGGTGTAGCGGGCAAACAATGATGGATCGTCTGCAGACTAATTGTAGTTTCAGTATTTCATTATATTGTTTTCAGAAAGCTGTAATCATGGGTACAAGTATGGAAATATGTCCCGCAAACCAGGAACAATGTTTATAATTCCGCAAAAGTAGCCCAGAATGTTTCATAACAAGTTACCTTAAGAATGGATGCATAACCTCAAAATTCAATCTCAGACATCTACGAAGCGACCGGCTGTTACGCAGATCGGCCATCTTGATTATTTACGTCAAGTTTAAACAAGGGGGCCAGGCTGTGTAAAGGTTGCACACATTCAGCCTTATGCAACGATTAATTATTAGTACACTTTCTTTCGTCAGCTGTGTATATTCCTGGTATAAATGTTACAACTGGATTATTAGTAAGACTGTAAATTTAATGTTCTATTTACATTAAGTAATTGAGGACTTGGAGCTTGAACAGGCAGGTGAGTTGGAAGTAATTAGGCCCACAGGTGAAACAGGGGCCCCGTTCGACTCATATTAAGCACATTAGGCTATGATTATAAAACTAAAACTAAACCCCATGGCGCTACATCCCTTGTGGGAACAGGCCTACAATCCGACCGCTGTATTATCTACCGTAGGCAAATGGCAGGATTGGGGCCATGCCTACCCCACACAGTGGCGGCTATTCAGGGGAAGTAGGTGAAGTAGCACTTCACCAGTATTTTTCCTTTACAATACGTATTTTTAAAGTTTATTTTCCATACCATGAATGTTGGTTTTTACTATAAATGTATCTGTATTTTTGAATTGGCCGCCACGCCTCCACCCGGTGTCAAAGCTAGGAGACACTTAAATCCTGAGTGCGCAACTTGCTTCAAGTCGGCCGTGTGAAGGTAAAGTGGAAACCACGCCCTCCGTTGCAACTAAAACTGAGGATATGCAAGCAGCAGTTTTCTCGCTTATCCCACGTCCCCATACCGACGCGAACAGACTACCCACGAAGCCGTCCCTCTTGTTAAGCCGCAGCACCTCATACTGTCAGCTCGGAGAAAGAGGTGGGCATGTTAGATCTTCCACCGTCTGACGCCGCCAAATTCGAATGTGTTAAATTCAGAACTACCTGGATTCCACAACCCCGATTAAGTATTCTGTCGCACTGGGAACACTAACCCGATTAAGTATTCTGTCGCACTGGGAACACTAAATGGCCAAGTGCACCGACCCCGATTAGTGTAATCAGCGTTTATAATTTCTTCCTAACCTATGATTAGGGAAAGTTATGGAGCATCAACCTCGATTAGTGTCGAAATCACCGATTACCGTTGATTAAACTTAAACAGTCAAAATCGGGCGGTTACTGAAGCTAAACAATGATTAGCAGTTTGCTGAAATGGCGGGGGTCGACTGCAAACAATAGATGAGACTCTCTTCTTCTCATATTTCTCTTTTCAGACGAATTAGGTCTCGATATTAATGTCATCAGTATCATAATACCATTTTTCCGAACTGTAAGGTACAATAAATATTATATAAACACATCTCATAGACCTACAAAGACGGTTTTAAGTCTCGAAGCACGACACAAGAGAAGCCGTACCGGTTCACATTGCCCATATTCAAGCAGTGTTCCTAACGTCGTTCTTGGCTGAGTGGTTATAGTACTGAGCTGTGGTGCAGGAGGTCGCAGGTTCAAATCCCGGTCGCGGCTATTTTTTTTTTATCATAATATTTTTAAGTTTAATTAGTGTACCGGTACTGTATGAAATGTTAAGAATTCACTGTCAGTAATAAGTAATAATAATAATTTTATTTCGTCCCTGTATCAAATACAGACATGATGTTGGACATGTCCGAAACTTACAATCTGAATTATACAATAGTTATACAATAGATATACAATGGAGATACATGCTAAGGCTCTCCATTTCATAGTTCTTCTATCCTGTAGAGTGCTTTTGCATAGGTATTATTTAAATTTATTGGCGAATTTTGTCCCGATACACTGTTTTATACTGTCTGGTAGTTTGTTATAAAATTTTACCCTGATTACGTATGGATCCCTTTCCGATGTTTTTTTATTGTGCCCTATTGTGTATAAGTTCTTTCTTGATCTTGTGTCGTACTGATGAATCTCTTTTATTGTGACATTCATTTTTTATTTTTATTTTACAAGAAAAACTACCCTGAATATATATAAGGATATTACAGTTATTACTGCCCTGTATAATTCTTGGTGAATAATTATATGAGGTATTGACAGATAATTCATGAAGTTTTATTCAGTAGACTGTAGTCTGAATCATTATGACAGTTTATTATATTATATAAAGACAGTGGGCGTGAATTTTTAAAATATTATACGGTAAACTGTATTTTCGTTTTTAAAATATTACAAAAGAAAAAAATACAGACACAAAGCAGTAGCAGCGCATTCTATAAAGTCTTATATGGAACACTGTATTTCAGTTTTTAAAATATTCTGAAAGCAAAATATATATATTAGGCAGTGAAGTCTTAACATGTTAAACGGTACAGTGTATTTATGTTTTTAAAATCTATGAAAGCAAAACAAAAGAAAAAACAAGGATATGACAGTGTATTTTTGAAATGCAAGTATGCATGATATAAAAGCCAAAGAAAACACAATGTACAGACGGTGACTTTGAAGAGAGTTATTATATCTGGAATATCTTGAACGGAATGAAAACGAGCGAAGAAATTTTATAGTGCAGCGAGGAAATCCTTTCGAAGAACTTTCCTAACTGTATTGAGGTACTCGTATTATGCTACCTGATCATTCAATATAGTTGTAGGGGACATTGGAAATATGCTCAGAACTGCAGCTCGAATTATACATGATGAAAGCAATGCAATAACCTCACTGACTCGCCGATACATAATAATATGCTTCCCTACATCACAGGCAGAGCAGAGAATATCCTCGCTCCTCCATGGTGTCTTCTAGTTGTTAACTTCTTCTTCTTCTTCCTCTAGGTAATGGCCTCGTGAACAGAAGAATGCGTTCATTATACTCCGCTCGCTTTCCGATTTTATGCTCTGTGTTTAAACAAGCCGCCAGCTAAACACAGTTCCGTAAACAGAGATTAGGAATGGTGCTCCACACTTCTTTTTAATCATGTTTAAAATCTTAAACGTGTGTAGGTAAACACTGTTTAACCAAATCTTAATCACTGTTGATGCACATGGCCGTAAGCGACTTCCTCTACCTCGATCATTAAAAATACTATTTTCTCGTCTCTTATTCCATTTCGGGGAACTCTCACGTGATTTTCCCTGCCCTAATTATTATTATTATTGCTGTTATTATTACTATTATTATTATGATCATGATTATTATCATTATTATTGTTATTATTATTATTTTTATTATTATTTTTTTTTTGCTATTTTCTCTCGTCACACAACTCACACAACGTTCGACGAGACGAGAGAAATTAGCAAAAAAATAATTAGGGCAGAGAAAATCACGTGAGAGTTCCCAGAGATGGATTAAGAAACGAGCAGTTTAGATAGGCCTACTCATAATTTCTAAAAATATTTTAAGTTTGCTGTATGAAATGGTATTTGCAGCACGCCCTCGTTTTGAGTCACGAGCCGCTACTGGGTGAATTCCGTTATTAACATAAGCATGTGAAATTTTTTTCTCTTCACCTAATTTTCCGGCCACGAGCCGCCACCGCCCCACAACCATCATTGATGGGCCGGAGCCGTTACTTCATTATCAAGTAAATCCTCAGTTGTAGTCACGAGGCTAAGTGCACCCCGTTCCAGGCCTTCCCACATCAGAAACCGCCCCAGAGGTACCGGGAATCGAATGCAGATCAAGCAGGCTGTTGATTATGGTTATATTCGCGATACTTCATTAATCCTTGTTCAAATCGTTGTGAAAACTTTTACATAAATGATCTGAATTCACATAAGTACTAAGCCGACTGGTTAAAGCAAAGCTTTAAGAATTTGAAATGAAATATTTTTATTTTTATAAAAATTGCACACTACACGAGGTTCTTCGAGAGTCAAGCAAATTTCAGAATGCGAGAAAAGAAGATTTATGTCTAATCGTGTCCCGAAAGGGGGGGGGGGAATTCAAGCAAGATTGTTTTCCCTAAAACTTTTATTTGTATTAAGCCTATAGTTGAAAACTTTTCTTCATATCTTTAATATTTTTCAGAGAGTCAGATGAAAACTCCACTAGGCTAGTTATCGAAATGCAGCCAATTTAAAACAGTGCTATTACTACAAACAGCTATTAATATCGCATGTTGGATAATTTTGATGAATATGTTTTCTGTTTTCAGCTAATTAAGGTTTCTTGTTGAGATGTATGATGATAACGCTTTGCCATGTTTGATAATTTTCTAAATATGTTTTCTGTTTTCAGGTAATTTAAGGTTTGTAGTTGAGATGTATAACGCTAATAACGCTTTGCCATGTTGGATAATTTTGATGAATATGTTTTCTGTTTTCAGCTATTTAAGGCTTCTTGTTGAGATGTATGCTGATAATGCTTTGCCATGTTGGATAATTTCGATGAATATGATTTCAGTTTTCAGTTACTCAAGGCTTCTTGTTGAGATGTATGCTGATAAATGATAACGCTTTGCCATATTGGATAATTTTGATGAATGTTTTCTGTTTTCAGCTATTTAAGGTTTCTTGTTGAGATGTATGATGATAACGCTTTGCCATGTTTGATAATTTTATAAATATGTTTTCTGTTTTCAGGTAATTTAAGGTTTGTTGTTGAGATGTATGCTAATAACGCTTTGCCATGTTGGATAATTTTGATTAATATGTTTTCTGTTTTCAGCTATTTAAGGCTTTTGTCGAGATGCATGTTGATAACGCTTTGCCATGTTGGATAATTTTATAAGTATGTTTTCTGTTTTCAGCTATTTAAGGCTTGTTGTTGAAATGTATGCTAATAACGCCTTGCCGTGTTGGATAATTTTGATGAATATGTTTTCTGTTTTCAGCTATTCAAGGCTTCTTGTTGAGATGTATGCTGATAAGTGATAACACTTTGCCATATTGGATAATTTTGATTAATATGTTTTCTGTTTTCAGCTATTTAAGGCTTTTGTCGAGATGCATGTTGATAACGCTTTGCCATGTTGGATAATTTTATAAGTATGTTTTCTGTTTTCAGCTATTTAAGGCTTGTTGTTGAAATGTATGCTAATAACGCTTTGCCGTGTTGGATAATTTTGATGAATATGTTTTCTGTTTTCAGCTATTTAAGGCTTCTTGTTGAGATGTATGCTGATAAGTGATAACACTTTGCCATATTGGATAATTTTGATTAATATGTTTTCTGTTTTCAGCTATTTAAGGCTTTTGTCGAGATGCATGTTGATAACGCTTTGCCATGTTGGATAATTTTTTTTTTTTTTTTTTTTTTTTTTTTTTTTTTTTATTATTATTATTTATTACATTACAATATTACATTATTACATAGAATTGCAAAAACAAATACAAGTATGTTTTCTGTTTTCAGCTATTTAAGGCTTGTTGTTGAAATCTATGCTAATAACGCTTTGCCGTGTTGGATAATTTTGATGAATATGTTTTCTGTTTTCAGCTATTCAAGGCTTCTTGTTGAGATGTATGCTGATAACGCTTTGCCATGTTGGACTGCAGATGGTTATCCGAAATTCAGTTCCTAGATTACACAACATAAGAGTAAAAATATGTAGGAAATGTAATAGAGTTATTTCATCCTCAAAAATGGGCTCTTATTAATAAATTGGAATGAAACTGCCTTAAGAGAAAAAAGTTTTACTAGAAAAAGGAACTAGATGTTAATGGAACGCAAGTTAAGAAAACATAAACTATCAATTGCAAATATCTTATTTCACTATTAAGCAGTAATCTAGAATGGAGCACGTATATTTATTTATTCAACACGAAGGCCCCAAAGAGCAATCAAGGGCAGTGCACATTAAAACATAATATTGTGGGCTTACAGGGAAAATGTTCGTTTGGAGAAAAATCAATTTTAAAGTTTAATTCTCCCTGAAAAATAATGTTATGAATTTAATTGCTTGTACATTTCCTGCACAGCTAACTGAACTAATCTTCTTACTCTTGACATAAAATCATTAATTTTTACAACAATAAAAAACACACACTGAAATGCATTATTAGTGATTACACAGAACGCTGGCATAGCCTATGGATAACCTGGTGCTTGCTAATCAACATGATATGTTACCTAATTAAATCATTCTGCCTGTAGATATATGTTATATTTTATATTTAGGCATACAGGCTAAAGGTATGAAGTGCACTTAGTTCTTTTCCCTGACAATATCTGTTTTATGGACTTAGGACTTTGGGACAGTTCCATTGCTCAGAAACTATATGGGTTAGGACTTAGTTCGTTATCCCTGTGGGTACAGCACAATCTGTTGTGGTTATTGAAAATAACAAATCATTTTTTGCATTTTTGGAGTTAATACCTTTCCCCCTTTTCGGCAAAAGATAGATTTATGCTGCACCCCAGCCAAGCTCCGCCGTTTTGTTATGTTAGGAACGTTTATGTTAGTTTAGGGCAGACACGGGCAAACCCCTATACATTGACACGCAACCAGCAAACTTTTGTCAACTTACACATAGTTCGAAAAGAACGGGTAGATGGAGACACAAGCAGACAATAAGTGCAGTGGCGATTGCTCATTCTTAGAGAAACACTAATTTCACTTTATAATGTACACTACAAGAAACAAATAATACAAACAATTTTGTATTTTTAATTATTCTTTTACGTGTGCAATTATTTCATTATACGAAGGCTTAGAATGTGCCATAACGCCTTTCAATCGGAACTGTGTCGCTACCCGTCACTGCCTGCAAAGAGAGTATGACTCATGGATGGGAATAATCCACCACGTACACCGAATGTCCGCAATGTCATCTTGTGTGTTATGCGGGAAGGTGAAGAACCACAAGTGGTTCGCGAACCAGTAAATGCCCATGTATGGTTTGGGGGCAATATACTGAATAGCACGAGGTTTATTATGTCTCACATTGAATTTCTTCTGTGACGAAACCCTAAATCCCACCTTCCCAGGCGGGCCCCATTAGAGAGGAGCCTAGTGTGCAGCATAAAACTATTTTTTTCCCACCTTTTCCTTGTAATCCCTCGATATCATGGAGGAAACATAAGACATAGAAGAAATATATCGAATAACTATAAGGAAAATAGTAGCAGAGCAGAACAATAATAAAACGATAGATTGATGAAGGAAATTACAAATTATAAATACGTTGCTCAGATATAATTACCCTCAGAACCTAACTTTCCACGCCGATATTTGATCGGTTGTATGAGGGGCATACTGAAAGTAGTGAGCAACTTTTTTCACAACCTTAATCTTTATTTCTAAGTGAAACCAAGCATAATCATCTCAATCTACAGACCTTTCTTTCACTTTTCCACATAATCTTAGTTTATTTGCACACATGTTTCTCATCGTTCTGCAAGTTTGAAAATACCCTTGCGATAGAATTCCGTTCCAGCTGCCCGTAGACACTGGCGCACTGCTTGCCGAATATCCTCCAGAGTCTCGTAGCGTTGGCCTCGCATCTGTTCTTTCACAAAACCGAAAAGATGGTAGTCGTAGGGTGCCATGTCGGGGCTGTAGGGAGGATGTGGAAATGTTTCCCACCCAGTTCTCCTGATCTGCTCCAAAGTGGAACGTGCAGTATGCGGAGGCACATTATCCTGTTGAAGGATGATCTTATTTCCAGTGTCAGCGTCAGTGTCTGGAACGGAATTCTATCGCAAGGGTATTTTCAAACTTGCAGAACGATGAAAAACATGTGAAAAAAACAACAACGGAGATTATGTGGAAAAGTGAAAGAATGGTCTGTAGATTGAGATGATACACTTGGTTTCACTTACAAATAAAGATGGTAAAGTCGCATTGTAGGGGGTCCACTTTGAAAACCAACTTTCTCCTCATAAAACACCTAATATCACACGTATTTTGTTACAGATAGTTCTCTGGAGAGGAGATGTTGCCTCGACGAATGATTTGGTCCAACCCACCCGTCCTAAATGATACACTATCTTCAGTGCTTTAGTTGGGCCGGTACGCACCGGTACTGCGTACCGGTATAAAATTATTTTCCTTCTACCATACCGGGAAAAATATGTGCTCCGGTACGTCGTACTGGCTGTACAGGAACGAGATTGTCCTAAAATACTTATTAAAAATAATGTCTAATTCAATACCAAAAATGACAAACACTATTAAATTCGCCACAGATATGCGTTCTAATCTTCACCTTCGTGCGCATTTCTACAGTTACTTTCTCCTTAGATCACATGTTGGCTAGCCACCTTGTTTTCATAAAATGTGTGGGACCACCACTAGACGTTTTTGATCCTGCTCCATACGTCAGGTCATGACTACAAGGAGGCAATAGGTCAGCAGAAGAAACTGCATGCAGAAAATGTCAACCGAAGGATTACATTCAGTATGAGGCGATATGGAAAATTTTGAAGTAAGATGAGTACCCCCAAAAAATATTTTCCAACTATAGCACTGACTATCTTTTATAACACGATCTAGCGAAAAGTCGCGTGAATTCCACCATATTTTATATGAAGAAACTCGTGATTGGACGTTAGAGGTGTGACGTCATACCAGCTAAACACGTTTAATTCTGCTAAACAGGTTCACCAATACAACAAACTTCGCCTTCTGCAGAATTCAGATTGGACCACTAAATTAATATCACCGTTCATAACCTAACAAAACCTATCACTAATTAGTAACACCGTTCCTAACCTAACTGCCACTAAACTAAAATTTCAAGAGAATTCAGAATCCCCTTCTAAATTAATATCACTGTATATAAGCAATGTACAAGACGCGTCATGTTTGTCAATCTGCTTCGCTCATAAACAAAAAACATCACCCGTCCGTGGAAACCTGCGTATATCGCGAGATGGGCCCCCCCTACATTGCGACTTTGCCATAAAGGTTAAGGTTATGAAAAAATGTTGCTCACCACTTTCAGTATGCACCTCGTATTTTATTCGTCTGTTTGTCTGCAAATTTATTTGTGACGTCGTTACGACTAAACGCATCGTTCAGTTTTGGAATGAATGTTCTTTAAAGTCGTTAAAACGACGTATATATAAGGATTTAAATTTTTTATTACGTTTCAAGATTGTGGCCGTTTTAATGGGTTCGTTTCATGTTATGTTCAGCTTCTTGCAACGGTTCTAGCTAAACGGTCCATGCTATAAAAATCTGAAGACTACTTGCACTCTTCACTGGAAGATATCTTATAACTTTGTTCTTGTACATTTTTCACGTAATTCTAATGGTTGAGTGGCATTTCGTCTGTTTGTCTTTACATTTCTTTGTTACACAGTCGTCACGACTACACATGTTGTTCGATGCTCTTCCAATGTGGCATGAATGTTCTTTGAAATCATTAAAAGCTTCAATGGCGTCAGCCCTCTCACATATCGAGAGACTGCTTAAATGTTTAATCGATTAATCGAGCCGATTAATCAATTTATCGGTACAGCCCTAATTAAACCCTGTCAGATAAGAACACATTCAGAAATAATATTACGAAATATACTATCAATTTATAGTAATCAAGCCAAGATTAGAAATTAAAAGTATTTTGTTATAATATCGCCTTTATTAAACTACCCAGAAGTAGGCCTAGTCAAATTCAATGATCGTGAACGTTTATCAGAGTACACAAGGTAACGTCAAATCATAACAGGGGCCTCTTTGCTCATACAGGCCTAAACTCAACCCGAAGTTTGCATACAATAATACAATAATATGCTAACAGATTCTACGAGTCAAAAATAGAATTACTGAATTACTGAAACCATTAGCAAGTGTGCATGTCCCGCTTACACCAAACTAGGGACCGAATGTAATTATTATGAGTAATGAGTAAATTTTATTACCTTTTTAGTTTATGAAACAGTTTACTAATGTTATTAGTAATATTTACGATATACTTTAGGGCCATGAGCTCATAACTAATATTATTAGAAAATATTATTTTTTAATTTTTTTAAAAAGAATAAAAGAATAATAATTTTTTATTTATTATTATTACAAATTATTACAAAATTATTACAAATACAAATATACATAATATAAACACAATTAGTACAATTTCAAAAGAGTATTATTTGCCCCGCATTAGCTTAGCTCGTGTTCGGGGTCAGTTCAGTCATACTAAAATTATATTTTGAACATTATATAAAAAACATACATATTATAGTATTAGGCAAAAAATAAGAATAAAAATAAATAAGATTGCTCATATGAAATAAATACATGAATAAAGACACGAAAAAATAAATTACAATAACATAACAGAGATACAAACAAAATACCTCATGTTAAAATTAAAAAAATTACAGTTGAGAATGAATAATGGAAAAAAAAGTGAGTAAAAGTACTATTACAAGTTAGTTTTAATCAATTCGAGTACTTGTTTTTTAAACAATTTATTGTTTAGTGGTATCAGATTAGGGTTTCTTCTAGTAAAATTGTTGTATAGCCGTGGTCCGAAATTTATACTATGCCTTAGACCTACTTCTGTAGCACGCTTTGGTTCGAAAAGAGGACAAGAGATATTATACCTCCTTGTATTATAGTAGTGATTTCGTTTTATGAATTTTTCATGGTTATTTATGGAAATAATTTAATAAAGTGTAGAAGTATAATTGTTTAATATTCAATACGTCAAAATCTTTATATAAACTTTTAGATGGATAGTCGATTGATTTTTTTAAAACATATCTTGATTATTCTTTTCTGTAACAACGACAATGGGCGAAGTGCAGTCTGACATATCCCACCCCATCCTATTATTCCATATTGTATAACTGATTGGACTAAACTTAAATATATTAATCTTAAAGTACTCTGTGGCATGTTTCTTAATATAACAAATTTATATATAGTTTTCCGTAGTTTATGACATAGATATTGAACATTATAAAACTAAGTAATGCAGAATTAACAAATGGTACCTCAATCTTTAAATTAAGCAGATCCACAGCAACTTTGAAAACAAAAGGGAACAAAAAACCCAAAACCACGGTTGCAATACCACGTAAAAGGAGCGACAACCCCAAGAAAGAATTAAGCTTTTCTACTTTACTTTCAAATCAGGGTGTACGGACTGCTGCAAGTTAGGATTAAGCAGAACTACTGTGTTTCGAAACAGGACCTGAAGAAAACCTGGGTCAAGAGTAATGAATACTTATTTTTAAAATAACAAGTTCAAAATTCAGACAAGTTACTGTACGTATAGAATTAATTTAATTAAAACCAGTTAAAGCGGTATATTTGGGTAGAGCACTATACCTTAGCATTACAATTTTCCTTCCTGGAACTGGAAACATCATTAAAAATACTTACTTTTGTTCAAGGAATTGATTAAGGGGTGAAATTAGTGGAAGTTAGGTTAGGTTAGGTTGGTTATGTTAGATTAGGTTTGTTAGGTTATGTATAGTGATATTAGTTTTGTAGGGCGTACAGACTTCACGCATTTTGAAAATGTGCCATATTATATCCCGTGAGGTTTGTCGTGTTGGTCAACCTGTGTACCCAGATAAAATGGCCGTCAATTATATGTTATTAATTATTATCATGAATTACGTAATTTAATGTAAGAGAATTACAGGATGTATTCTTACATATTACCAAATTTCGCAACCTAATTATAATCCTTGCATCTGGGGACACATTTTAACGATGTTTCGTTTAGTAAAAATTAAAACTAATGCTAAGGAGTTAGGGCTGGACCAGTGTATTTTATGACCTTAGTATTATGACATTTTTCTGGTGCAAGAAATCTGGCACATTCTGGCTGGTGAGATGTGGCACCAACAACAAGATCTCCAATCCAACCTCTTACTACCCAATTTTGAAAAAAGCCCTCCCCATGAAAATATTTAAAACCATGAAAGAAAAGCGATCGTGAGAGAAATTTCCAAGTGCGAAGACAATAATTTAAACTGCGCAATAAACCTTTTCTTCTTAAAGCCAAGACAGAAAAAATTGATATCGAAACAGATGTAAGCAAGATATTTAGCAATTACTTACCCAAAATCCTTTGAAATTTAAGTTAATTACCTGCAAATTGGCCATGATAGCAGCATGGCAACGCCCAGAAACTAAACACTGAACACTGAACAGAACGGAGGTTCAACCACAACTAATGACTGACGACGTCTGCGCAACTCGCTGCTCAGCCGCAAGGCCCAAGTGGCGCTACTAGCGATCCAACCAGCCCGAACGCTATCTTCAAGTTCGTTATTAGAAATATACATATATATTACATTTTAACCTAGAGTAGAAGGGGAAGGAACCGTGAGACGTATTCTCGTTTAAAAAAATTAATTACAGTTTTGTGTACATTAATCACATTAATTGTGTACGTGAAGCATATAATCCCAATACAAAGAAAACTAGAGTGTCCTGGTAGAGTACGATTACTTCCACAAAGTCTCTGGATTTTTACGTACATACCTTAGGAGCGAGTGTCACAGTTCCTAGAGTTCCTGGCCAGGGGAAGTAGCTTCACCCTGATTGGTCCAGCTCTTCTATCCCACTCGTCTTGTCTGTCTCTGTCTCGCTGCGGCATTATCCTTACACTCAACCATTATATTGGGCCAAGTGAATAAACATGTAGCAATTGCTTTTACTTGAAAATAACAGAATAAGCTTCAAAATATGTGAATAATAATATAGAATATGCTTGTGCTAATTAACAAAAGAAAGTTGTTGTAGCAAATGCTGAATTTCCCAGCACTTGCTTAAAAAGGTGTGAATAAAACCAAGACTCTGCTTTGACTTCATAGCAAATGCTGCAAATTTTTCAAGTGTGGTTGTACCCATGCTACAGTTTTAATATTATTAAAAGTGTAAATGATGAAATGGCTGCTTTTATGCAAGTGAGAACTCCTAAGCATTATCGCAGGCGTGTTCGGACTCTTGAAAGTGATTATCATTCTTTATTCAGATTTAATGAAGCAAACGTAGAATGGCTGGCAGATCATTTCCTTGGAAATTATAATGAAACAAGAGGGGGAGCTTTAACCTCTAAACAAAGGATGGAAATATTTTTACGTTTTGTGAGTGACCCAGGATATCAATTGGGAATAAGTAAAGACATAGGAGTTCACCGTACAACAGTGTCCAAGACAATTAATGCTGTTCTGGAAAAAATTGTAGCAAAAGCACACTTATGGATAAAATTTCCAACTGGAAATGAAATTAATAGATCAAAAAGAGATTGGTCTGAGCTATACACTTTTCCATGTGCAATAGGAAGTATTGACTGTACTCACATTTTCATAATGAAACCTTCACAACATGGAGATGAATATGTGAACAGGAAAGGCAAAATATCCATAAATGTACAGGCAACGTGTAATGCTAAGGAGGAGTTTACTAGTGTAGATGCACGATGGCCTGGATCTGTTCATGACAATAGAATTTTGAAGAGATCAGATGTTTACAGTGTTATGAACAACCAGCAAACTGATGCTGTACTTCTGGGTGATAGTGGTTATGGCATAATGCCATGGCTCCTAACGCCATTCAGACATATCAGTACACCGCAAGAAGCAGCATATAATACCCTTTTGAAAAGTGAACGTGTTATAATTGAGAGATGTTTTGGACAGCTAAAGAGGAGATTTCCAGTTCTTCACTATATGAGAGTTAAACTTGAAAAAGTACCAAAAGTTATAATCAGTTGTGTTGTTTTGCATAATATTGCTAAATACTTACAAGATCCAATTGATGAACATTGGCATGGAGAAGAGGAACAAGAAACAGAAGACACTGAGCATGAAGTTGATGCTGACGATCATTTATTACGACAGCTTGGACAGAGAAGGAGAGATGAAATAAAGAATGTTATTTACAATAACATGAATTAGATTTATATTTTAATTCACACGAAATACTTTGTTCATACAAGGACTAATAAAAGAGAACAGGCATTTCATCAGTATTGTAGCTATCAGCTGGTGCTGGATTTTTAAGTCTCTCAATAATAAGTGTTTCCTTTTCCATTTGAATTCTTGTGAGTTTTAATTGTTCTAATATCAACAGTCTTTGTAATTCACTAGTACTCATATTAACTGTTTCTTCTGTCTCAGGCAGTTTCTCTTTGCTTTTCTTACATGACGGAGCCCTTATACAGGGCATTACTTCACTGGTAGATGATGATGTACTAGGTGGTGGATTACTGGTACCGGTACTAGTACTTGACTGAGCTTTGGCGATTCCAACACTCATAGCACCTGAAGCAATTGAGAAATATATTAATTTATGCAAGTTGTGCAGAAGATGAAGAAAGTTCACATAGTTATGTGGTCATGCAAATTTTTCTCAAATTTTTATATTTGGTAGTTATTTCAATACTCACCTGGAACTTGGGTAAACACGGGGTTTATATCAGCAGACATTACTCCCATCATCTCTTTCTCCCATCCTTTTAGTTTTATTTTCTTATTTCCTGTTGCATGCTTGTCTGTTTTTCGTTTTATCTCTGATTTCATGTTATGGATTTTCTTCTTCATTTGCTGCACTGAAATTGTCTTTCCAAATGTGTTTTCAAACGTGGAAATTGCTTGAGAAAGACATTTACTTTTTTCATCCTTTACCTTAGGTAACTGAGATTTATTAAACAGAACTGGATATTGCTTCAAAATATGAACAAATTGTAACTGTTTATCACTTTCTTCACTGGTCATAGATATTTCTGACTCAGAAGATGACATTTTGATGTCGATAACAATTAAAAACACTCACATGTTTCCTACTATTTTCATGACCTGCTAGATAGATGCTTATTTTTAATTATCTAGGGGGCCGTGGTCCACAGAAAAGGCTAAATTTTTCCAGCATTTACTAGCTAGCACTAGTAAAAGATTATTCACACAAAACTAAGCTAATGCTAGTGCTATTGCTTAATGCTAAATAGCAAATGCTTTTGCTAACACTTAATTCTAAAAGCAAATGCTTGCTTTTTATTCACTTGACCCAGTGTTTGTGTTGCCAGCACGATATTCACTCTGTGCTCAACAGTAGCTCACTGATCTACGGGCATGCGAGTCTGCGCAAGCTGGTAACGAGAAGCTCGCCGGCTGAGTTAAGTCTTCAAGTCCAGAGACTTTGTGGAAGTAATCGTACTCTACTGTAGTATATTTTGGTTATATAGTTGCGGACGAGGTAATTGTGACCTGGAAGAAGCCATAAGACAGTGCGCTGTTGCCATTCTGTGGAACTTTCAAATGAATTATCTCATAAACCATACACTTTGTCTCATAACTTGACACTGGTTTTACACTTGTGATATTATCTACTGAAATTCCTGATTCGAAATATTTTTATCACACCTGGTTAATAACACTGTAATTTATTATTACTTCTTTGAAAGCAACAACATGTGACTGAAGACATGCAATATAATCAGTGAGGGGAAGTAATTGAGTAAAAGTAATCGGATTACAGTAACAATTCCTTTTTTAATCCCATTTACTTGTGATTGTAATTAAGTAAAACGTCTCTCAGGTGATTGTAATTCAGCCCAATTACTTTTCTTTGTATTTTTCCCATCACTGAATATAATATTTTTTCAGAAGTAAATTTGAGTGGTCAAAGTATGACTTTGTTCTCACTCTTCAGCGTGGACTTAAAATTAAATTTCACATTAAAAGCATTCTTTCAAAGGGAGTTTTACATTGAACAATATCCACGGATCTACATTGAATAATATAATTATCATAGGTAATATCACGAGAGATTACGAGTTTATCGATATATTTGCGAGAAACAAAGCTCGATATCATAATCTCGAGTAGGATTTATTAAGACTATTCCATGAATAAACTGTAACGGATTTTGTAAATAACTAGTAGGTGCCGGTGGCTTCGCCCACGATAATTAATTTGAAAATTAAAAATTAAGAGTATAATAACTATTAAAGCATTATATTTATTAACACTTGCATCATTCATAACCTAAGCCGTTAATAATTAATGAAACGGCTAAAATTCCGGCTTCAGAGTACATTCCACGATTAGAAGCGCCGCCTGAAAAAAACGATCTCAGATTAGATTATGCAGTTCCAAAGCTAACTGTGAACACATAATACATATTGTTTCTCAACTGTTTGTTGACAGATGAATATGATGTGAATTTTATTTGATCAATTCAGTGTAATTTTCAGAAATTATATAATGTTTCAAGGGAAGGAATGGTTTGTTTGGATTTTGATTATCAGCTATATTTCAAGAGTTAAACCATCAATATTTTACAGCTGTTGCCCCCGGCTTCGCCCGCCATTATTAATTGACTCCAGGATTTTAAAGAAATTTACACTGTTAGTTTATTAAAAATGTTTGTGGATCAGAGCTATGAAAATTGTAAGTAAAAATAAAATTAGAATATTTGTTCATTGTGTTCACTTCCATTAGGCTTTATATAATAAAGAAACGGTTTTCCTAATTTTGTACTCTTCGTGAAAGTTTACACTGCCAGAGACGAACATCGCCGAGTATACCCGATGTTTCACGAAGCGGGCGAGCGAGTGAGCACGCTATTTAGGACCGTTGAATTGTATAAGAGTAGAAGATTATTATTTTCTTACATTGTTGTCAATATTCTTTCAGCCGTAAGATCACGGCATAACAGATGAATGAACAGTCATCAAATCGATTCGATGAATCGATCCGAGTGCTCAATGCTATCAGTAGCACGCATCACAAGATTGAGGGCTTCGTAGTTACTTACATCAAAAAGCTATAAAAGCACACAAACTAGCTTGCACCTAATCGAAACTGTGTTTTTAATCAATGGACATTTATATTATTTCAATTTCCAAACAAGTTATATTGTATTAGGTAATGCGCTTTCATACTGCTCAAGGCAGCATGTGACGTATTAATCACCACACGTTGATGTCTTACGTGTCCAGTAACGAGCTGACGTTTTATCAGATAAAATTGCATCCTTGCGATCCGAGGAAGGATATTATAAGATAAATTATCGTGATTGGTCGACATCCGAGAAATTGGTGAACGTTATTGGTCAATATCAAACACGCGGCGTATTAATGGAATAGTCGTTAAAACATATTAATGCGTATTTGGTGTGAATATGTTCTTTATTCAGCAGTACTTGGAATGCGCTGTAGTACCCAGCCGAACAAGTTTACAAGCTGCTCGCAACATAAATGAGCATGGAATTGACAACTGGCTCATGGACTGCTTAAACATCCGGAATTACCTCCCACTATGCGTATACATGCTTTATTCTTTGTTAATAGTGTGTAGAAATATTATCAAAATGTTCAAGTTTTTGTACAGGGTGTTAATAAATAACACCGAAATATTCTACCTGTATATAGAGGGGACTTAGACAAGCAACTTTTATTAGGAGATTTTTGCTCTATGACGTAAAATGTGTATGCTACAGCTCATTAAAGTCATTATAATTTGGTGCTCATAAGTCAATAATTAAGCGAAATGGGGTTAAGATTTTCATTAAACTGACTTCATGCCTTCTTAGTGATCGATAAAAACCTGATTTTTAATCATTCATCAACAGCTACATCACAATTTAATGTTAACATAATCTGCAAAATGTACAGACTAATCACATGACTGGTCGCCACTGCATTAGTCTTTTTTTATTCATAACTACTCACTACAGTGTTAACAACGAAGTTCCTTTGTTTTGCATTTTTTCTAATGTTAGAAGTCAGTAGCGGCCAATCCCTGGGAGATTTCATGCTGTAATAGGAAAAATTGAATCCATAGAGCAAAAATGTCCTAATAAAAGTTGCGTGTCTATGTCCCCTCTATACACTGGTAAAATATTTCTGTGTTATTCATTAACACCCTGTATATTTAAGGGAATACGGAATGGGTTTTCTGGTGAAGAAAAGCGCATTTTTTATTTCAGTTTATTAATCTTTGGAATTTTCTGATTAATTTGGTATATAGAACATAATCATATGGTCATTACAAGTATATATTTTTTTATTTTTATGGGATGGTGAACACATGTATTCTGCTCTCTGTCATGTTTGAACTGACAGCTGTCAATTTTGTAGTGATTTACTGTTTTAAAAAATCCGCCATTCTAGTGGTAAGTTTAGCTGTTGGAGGGATATTGTTGTGTTGTGTTGTACAACCTGTTCAGAGAAGACTGCAGGATGAGTATGAAGATGATCCAGACAACCCAAGCTATGGAGCGGGCATGCGTTGATGTTACAACTTCGAGGCTCGTTTTCCGTAAGTTTAATATTTTCGTACAAAATGAAGGTTTTCTCAGCTCCTAATAGACATAGAGGTTTAAAATTTTCAATACTTCATCATATTAATGTTTTACACACACTGAAACAACAGATTTGGAATTGAGTAATTTTTAAGAATTTTATACATGAAAATGCATTGAAATTATGATTTTTTTTTCATAAAAAGAAAAAATTATTATCTCAGCTAGTATTCAGTTTTATGAAAAACTCTAGTTTCAGTATTAATATAAGGTCTATGGCTATAACCTGTAAAAAAATCAAAAGGCTAGTTTCTGAGAAAAACTTCCTTTTCTAAGGCATAATTTAGCATTGTAAGGATAGGGCATTCCGTATCCCCTTAAATTTGTTATATGGAATGTTGGTAATAACTTCTTAGTCCAAGTAGAATATTGTGTGTATTTTCACAGAAATATTATTGTACTGTGTGAAGTCACAACTAGTCTCTTGGTGGATAAGAGAATGCCAACAATTTTGACAGCATATAACTTATTTATACTAGCATGTGAATCCCTACACATCTAGTGGTCCTTGTTTTCAGTGAGCTTAGAAAACGGACGCACGTTATTGCGTGAAAGTCTCCGATAAGAAACGGGGCAAAGATTTTGTCTTAAACGGAGGTTGCTACCGTTTTCAGATGCCCATATGCATTCACTTTGGTCTGCTGTGGACTCATAAGGTTCATTACAGATTATTCCAGCAGGCATTTCACTTATACCTGTACAAAATCTTGAAGATTCTTGTTTCGTTGCTGCATTAAAACAAAAAGACTCAAGAGCTTGTTCGATGATATCGGCTTTTGTTACATTGTTAATAGTTTTTCCTTCACCATAAATTGAAACCATAGTTGACATTATTTGGTAAAGGAATGCATGGCACTGAACCTCGTCGCTCATGACTGTCCCAACATTGTCTGAAAGCATGACAGTAGAGTCGTAAGGAACAGGGTACAAACGACTTGACGTGTTGTTCAGGGTCAACAAAGTCGTATCAAAAGTGATGCCACCGTAACGCCATAGTGTTAATACTCTGGCAGCAAATGTGGTGATTGAATGCTGAAGGTGACGTTTCTGGACAATATCTCGCAGAGGAGAATCTCTGAAATACCTCTGGTCTGTGAAGCGAAAGAGTTTAATGTTGTGATATTTGTCAAGAAGACCTTGCGTGCGTTTATCAACAGACTTGTGCTTTTCAGTACCTCTAGGCGATAGCATTATTAAATATACAGTATAATTTGGCATTGCTCTTGCGGCGGATTCAACAGAACAAGTATGATATGGTGACATAAATTCTTCTCTTGTCACGAAAAATATTCTTAATTCATTTGCCATACTTTCTGTGGTGTTATTAAGACTTCTTTGCAATGTACTTGTAGTTTGAAGACCAAAAGCATTAAACAAGTTTACGGTATTGGACGCATTAACGATTTCCTTTTGGTACACTGTTTTATCCACTTCTTCGTGATAGTCACAAGATGTTTTGATTCCCAGAAGTGCACTTTCCCGTCCGATGACCAGCCGATGAACTATGTTACTGTTTGCAGTAGCTATTACTAAAATTGTCAGTATCAGTAATACAGTCGCAAGGATGGACAGAGAAAGGAAAACACTGTAAACACATGCATTGGTGATCGTACCAGGATATCGACCGAAAAGCAAGGCAACACCATTGCTCACTTTGCTTCCATGAGATTCGCAATCACATTCACTTCTTGAACGTTCTTCTTCCAGCAACTGTAGTAGTAACGGGAACCGCTCCTCTCCTGTGTATTTCAGAGTTCTATGAGAACTGGACACTCTTTTCTCGTCCTGAAACACAAATACTAAAAATCATATGATTATATTATATCAAATTAGCTCGATTTATATTTATCAATTGCCAAAATGATACTTTCTAAGATTGTATGGTGAACGGGAAAAATGTCTGGTGTCCGTCCTTCCGTGTGTCTACGCGCGGTAACTTGAATACGCTATCAGATGTTGTTCTATTGTAGGCTTGTAGAGTACGATTACTTCCACAAGGTCTCAGGATTTTTACGTACATACCTTAGGAGCGAGTTTCACAGTTCCTGCCTAGAGGAGGTAGCTGCACCTGATTGGTCCTGCTCTTCTATTTGTCTGGCTCTGTCTCGCTTCGGCATTACCCTTCCACGAAACTATTATATTATTTTCTACGACTTGCAACGTGCTGCAAGCGATCTTCACTCTGTGCTCACCAGTAGCTCACTGATCTTCGCGCATGCGAGTCTGCGCAAGCTGTAACGAGAAACTCGCTGGCAGGGTTAAGTCTTCAAGGCCAGAGACATTTTGGAAGTAATCGTACTCTAATTACTCGATTGGTACACACAGTTAAATGCAAACAGCAAACACCGTCTTTCTGTATCCAAATCATTTATATTTATTTATGCTTGTTTATAAACTATGCGAGAAACAACGTAAAATAATAAAATAATGACTATTTTTAAAATGTCTAAAATATGAAATGTGGAGAAAAAAGACCGTAAAATGGCCAGAATAGATCAAATAATGACGTTGAATTCTAAAAAAAACTAAAAATAAAAAATGGGAAAAATGACCCGAAAGACCCTAAAAATTACAACTTTTATAATCTATGAGTCATTATCAGAATATCTGAATTAGTTGGCATGATGTACCAATTAAAAGATGACATGTCATCAAAATCCGGGCCTTGATTATAATATTGGGTGTAATGGTGATGATGAATTACGGATAGTAAAGAACTTCTACAAGTCCGACATTTACCTTTGAGAACGGAGAAACCATTAAAAAAAAACCCAAGTCAAAATGGCCGACCACGAGGTTTGAGATTTGAACTCAGGATGCCACCCCGCTCGGATTGGACTTTTAGAGTATGCATTATAAAACAGGTGTGCTGTATTTTACGGTTACAGTTTTATTAATCGTAGTATTCTTCTTACTAAGGGAAATAAAAGAACGTCTTTCATACTTCAGATCTGCATTCTAATGTGCATTGAAGTTATGTTTATTTACTTTCTATTATCTCTCTCTCGAATCCTGTGTCCCTATGTTGGGCCGAAGGGCCTCCAAGTGGAGGTTTCTGTTTACCGATGTGAATTTTGCTTATTTTCCTAGAGAGGGCAGAGGGCAGGTGGTAAACCCATTGCCCCTTAACCCCCTCCGGAAACTAAGGTATTACTTGGACGTGAAAGGGCTGAGAAATTTTGTCCAGGGGCTCTAATTTAGGCTTGGAGTTCTCTTACGTGCCATAAATCTACGACACGGGCCCTCCAGCTTGAAGTCCCTCCTGGGACTCAGTGCCCAGGATTTTTACGTCCTGAAAAACCCATCAACTGCGGCCGGGTTTGATCCCGCGACCTTCGGATCTAGAGGCGGGCACGCTACCTCTAGACCACCACAGCCAACACTTCCTATCATGATACCAATTAATTATGTAAAGAAATGTGTACGACAAATGTGTTCGTTTAATTTTTTTACAACTTTACTACGCTATATTTTCCTGTTTTTCTACTCTAATGGAGATGGCCTAGAAAAATATAAGAAGGACACGTATAATCTACCCCCAATAAGTTTTACAGAAAAACGAATATAGCTATCAAATTAGACATAGAGAAGTTTAAACATTTTCATGTTTTATTAAAATCGTTACAGCCGCTATCAAAAAAAATGATTAAAAATTATCATGCACAGTCCCCTTAATATTTCATTATTGAAACCAATTTCTGGGCATTTCGATAAAACTTCTAAAAATTCTTTGATTAAAAAATGAAATAGCCGCACAGACAGACAGACGTCATTCAAAGTTCTTTTTCGGTTTCTAGGAATCATGAAATATGCTTTCCCGGTATTATCTCGATTACGATTTTTTTGTCACGATCACAATACTTTCCTTACACTACGTAGCCTATATGCGAGATAGTAATCTCTTATATATATCTCTATATATATAAAAGGCTTTGTCCTGACTGACTGAATGAATGACTGACTGACTGATTGACTGAATGACAGGAATCAACGTACAGCCTAAACTATAACAGGTAGAGACTTGGAATTTTGATAGTACCTTCGTTTCATAATGTAGATGCTCACTAAGAAAGGATTTTGAAAAATTCTGATTCTAAATGCCAAAAATTAAATGTTTTTGAAAATACTTAATCCCTTTTTGCAATGAATTATCAATTCCAAATCACAGAATATATTGTTGCCAAATGGTATCAGGTGGGCTTGGAAAAAACAATTGAAATGCACTTTTGACAAATCAGAGAAGTTATCAAAATAATTCATGTTATAAATAAATATTACAGAATGAAATCCACTAAAATAATGGAATCACATAACTTTCTCTACCCTGGACATAGAGAAAACAAAACGAGGTATGTGTATGTGTATATTATTATATTATATCGCAGGTTTTTGGAGAGAGAAGTATGAAAGTGATAATGCTTTCTGTTTAATTTCATCCCCAAAACAGTTTTATGGTAACATAAGAGTGGGAAATAAAATTTCCCTCCTTGATATTACAATTTTATGTTACAGGAATTTCTGTTTCTTCTTATTTGAACCTCTACCAGGCTTGCTGTGTACTGTACAAGCGATGGGATGCAAAATTCTACATCCTCTATGAGCCATAACAAACTATATCAAGCGTTTTCTGAGGGAATAGTTTGAGTGTAATAAGTCGTTCTTCCTATTTCAAATTAGGGTAATTCCGGGAGAGACGGCCACGCGGGGGAGACGACCAATCGCTCTGATTTCAAGGCCGATAAACATATTTGAACGTAACTTGGTAGGCGGCAAGCTTTTGATACTAAGAGTCGATTGTTGAACACCTGCGCTGTTTATATTTAGAAATTCGCGATTGATTTAACATTATTGTTTTCTAACTGTCCATTTATTTTTTGTATATTGAATGAAATAAGCAGAAGTCCGACATTATTACTAACAGTTAAACGATACATACTGTGTGAGGTGAGCGAACCTTATATATTTCACCTGTATTACGTGTTCTGTTCTAACCTTTTCCATTTTTAACTACTGACTATGGCCATTTCACCTTTACAAATAGGATAGATGGCCCACTTTTTTCCGGGAGAGTTGGCCACCAACTTTAGAGCCATATTTTCAAGATCTTCTGATTTTTTCTAACACGAAATGAAAAAATTTTCACTTAATACTAATTTCCATCGATTCTCAATTACTTATTTATTTTTATTGCTATGGAAATTACATAAACGAACATATTAACCTTAATGAAACAATTTCGAAAATCCAGAAAGATGTATGCAAATAAAAACGACTTTGACAGTGTACCCCTAATTAAATAAATTATTAAATTAATTTTCAAAATTATTTATATGCTTAAAAAGTGGATTGGACTCATGTATTTATGCCAAAGGAGGCTCCATAATAGGTGCTCTCGATCCTGTCATCAACTACCGAAGTTGAAAGATGGAGATAAATGATGTATAGGTTAGGTGGTATGCCTTTCCCCTCCAACGGATGTAGTGACATGCAGTAGAGTTTAGTTATCTTTTCAGAAATGCATCAGAACTTTTCAATTACTCAGAATTGATTCTGTTTTCGAAAATATGTTTATTTTTACGTTAAGATAACTTATTTTGGCACTTAAGTTTATTTTGTTTGTATATATTTATATAAGTAAGCTGTATAGTCTTTCTACTTGTTACCTGTACTTTCTAGCTTTGAAAATGGTGCAGCCAACTGTCCCTATGTCCTATGGCAATCTCCCCCTGACACCTCGGGTGAGATGGCCAACGTACCATTTTTTTAAATGTTGGGATTTCTCACCCTAAATTACTTTTTTTCTCCATAAAACCATATGTTATGAGAATGTGGACATCCAAGGACCTAATTGAACATTTTGCACACGAATTATCATGAAAATCCTTCGAGTTATTGAGCATTTAAAAAAGCATGGCCATCTCACCCGGATTTACCCTATAAATGCCTATATAAGGACCTAGAGTTTAAAATTGAAAATCCTTCATAAGTTAATTTCCAATTACAAAATACAAAACCCGGGCGACGCCGGGTCTTTTAAGCTAGTATGTATATAAATGACTACACGATTCATTCTAAACATCTGCCAAGAATATTATCAGATAATGACCTAACTAAATAATAAAGAAAGATATTAACTCAAAACGTTATTTACAGAAATACAGTACAGTCGGTCAAATAAAAAACGTCGGGACTCGTATGCTGTTAAAATTAAAGTTTTGACGCATTAGTTCACAAGTTTCCCATAAAAAACACACAATACAGCTCATTTTCGGAACATATGAGGCCATGCGGCAGGAGGGAAAATATGAACAAGGAGGGAAAAAATGAAAATCGCGGAAAGCGAAACACACGATTTCAACTTAATGCATTGTCATAATTCATTTTGCTTTGTGTCATCGCCACATACAAATGCTAACGTGAGAGAAAGTGTAGTTAGGGCTGTAATTGACCTGCATTTTTCGGTCTCTGAAGCAGCGAGAAGGTTCCATATTTATGAAAGAGCAGCTCAGAGGAGGGAACTTGACTATAATGCGACCGGAAGTTTTCATAGCAAACGTTGATCTGGCCGGACGCGTATTTCGATGCTAAGATTGGTTGCAGAAGTTGAGCGTAAGTTATTGATTTTGCACTAGAAGTACCGGTATTATAAAATAAAATCTTTAAAAAAATGCTCCTTGAATAAACATATTCCTCGCGAATCTATTATTATTAATATTATAAAAATTTGCAACCAAGAATATGGCGGATTTGAGGCATATAGCCACAGCCTTCTATACATGTTTGTTTTGGAACAAAACTGACTAAATAATCAAGAAAATACATGGATAGACAAGAGGCGTGTGTGAACCTAACCTTAAGTCTTCCTGTACATGCGCATATGCTCGTTCGTGATACTTAATCAAATACCGCCCGACGTTTTTTATTTGACCGACTGTACCTTACTCTATTTTTAAATTTTTTCCTTATTTTCTGGTTTCGTTTTTCCTTGCTTCCCTTTGTCCTCGTTTTCCTTTCTTTCTCCTCACACACAAACACCCATGCCCGAGGAGGGACTCGAACCCATAGCCTCCTTCGCCATGGCTCCAAGGCAGCCTTAGCTACCGCGGCTAAGGAGACCGGCTTTTCTCAACGTAGGCATTTAGGTATTTATTGTAACGTAGTACCAGTTTTTCAATGCCGATGATATTCGAGAATGTTTCAAAAAGTAACGGGAAAACTTTTTTAGTTTGGACACCATGATTTCTTTTTATTCAAATTTAATTACAAACTCTCAAAATATTCTTCTTCTGAGGCTACACATAAGTTTCAACGTTCTATCAACTTTACAAAAAACTCAGATAAGTCCTTGTTTGACACCCTGCTCAGTATACCCGAAATAGCACTATTTAGTTCGTTATCGGTTTGAAAATGGCGCCAACGAAGTAATCATTTCACTCGTGGAAACAGGTAGAAATCGCAGGGTGCAAGATCTGGCGAATGTGGTGTGTGGGGCATGATTTCGATACCTATTGAGTGATTGCTTCTTGTGTTGCTTTGGCTCGATGAGCAGGGGCGTTTGTCCTGGTGGAGGATCCACTTTTCTGTAGCCCAAATCATTACGAATTATGTCTTTAACTGACCCAAACAAAATATGCATCATGTTTGCAATCTTCGCTATTGTTAATCGTCGATCTTCCTGCAGCATGGCGTCAATGGTGTTGCAGTTCACCTCAGTTTTTGAAGTGGAGGGCTGTCCTTGACGTGGAGCGTTTTCAAGACTCGTTTCACCATCTTCAAATTTTTTATGCCATTTAAAAACACGTGTTTTTTATAAGGCTTGGTCTCCATATGTTTCTTGTATCATTTGCAGCGTTTGAGTTCCTGATTTTCTCAGAAGAACACAAAACCGAATTGACGCTCCATGTCGGGTCACTGAAACACGTGCTTACAAAATGGCTCTCTCAGACAAACTGAACATCACAAGGATAGTGTCGTGCATATCCCAGTGTCAGTCAAGGTCAGGCCTTTCCATTACCAAGCTTGGTGAATTTTGACACGCGCGCGTTTAAACAGAAAAAGAAATAATTCCCCTTACTTTTTGATACACCCTCGTAGGTACTCTTCTACCGCGAAAGACCTGCGCCTGGAGTTTCTGCCAAGAAGACAAGGGATAAACGCAGAGGCCTATTGTGCAACTCTCAACGTCTACGACGCGCTATCAAAAACAAGAGACTTGGAAAGCTGTCTGAAAAGGTTTTAAAATCCACGAGAACGCTCGGCCTCATTCGGCTGCTCAAACAAAGGCACAACTTCAACGTTCTAAGTGGGAGGTTTTTGGACATCCTCCTTACAGCCCTGACTTGGCACCCAGAAATTTTCACTCGTTTCCGAAACTAAATGACTTTTGGGTGGAAAAGAATTCCCAACCGATGAAGACCTCAAAGCTGCAGTGACATCCTGGCTCAGGTTTTTGGCGGTAGAAGAGGATAACATCGGCATTGAAAAACTGGTACCACGTTACAGTAAATGCCTTGACAGCAATGGCGATTACATTGAAAAATAGAGTAAGGTGTACTGTATCTTTGAGTTCTGTGTTGATATGTTTCGTTACTAGTAGGTGCCCGTGGCTTCGCCCACGAAAATTAATTGAAAAATTAAAAATTAAGAGTATAATAACTATTAAAGCATTATATTTATTAACACTTGCACCCGAATCATTCATAAACTAAGCCATTAATAATTAATGAAACAGCTAAAATTCCGGCTTCAGAGTACATTCCACGATTAGAAAGCGCCGCCTGAAAAAACTATCTCAGATTCGATTATGCAGTTCCATAGCTAACTGTGAACATATAATACGTATTGTTTCTCAACTGTTTGTTGACAGATGAATATGATGTGAATTTTATTTGATCAATTCAATGTAATTTTCAGAAATTATATAATGTTTCAAGGGAAGGAATGGTTTGTTTGGATTTTTCTATCAGCGATATTTCAAGAGTTAAACCATCAATATTTTACAGCTGTTGCCCCCGGCTTCGCCCGCTATTATTAATTGACTCCAGGATTTTTAAGAAATTTACACTGGTAGTTTATTAAAAATGTTTGTGGTTCAGAGCTATGAAAATTGTAAGTAAAAATAAAATTAGAATATTTGTTCATTGTGTTCACTTCCATTAGGCTTTATATAATAAAGAAACGGTTTTCCTAATTTTGTACTCTTCGTGAAAGTTTACACTGCCAGATAGACGAACATTGCCGAGTATACCCGATGTTTCACGAAGCGGGCGAGCGAGTGAGCACGCTATTTAGGGCCGCTGAATTGAATAAGCGTAGATTATTTAGTTACCCCAAATTGTTCTTTACTTTCTGGACGACCCTCGTATAAGCAAATCTCATTTTAATTTCACTCTACTGTAACATATGGGGTACGCCGTAGCGTAGTGGTTGAGGCGCTGCCCTACAAACCGGAAGGTCGCGGGTTCGATCCCCGATGAGGTCATTGGAGTTTTTCAATTGGCCTAATCTTTCTGGTGGCACTATGGCCCTGGGGTCGACTCAGCCTCTAACAGAAATGAGTACCGGGAGCAATCCTGGGGGTAAAGGCGGCTGGTGCGTAAGGCTGACAACCTTACCACCTTCATGTGCCGATTGTCTAAAAATCTGGGAGCCTCAACCTCCTGGAACCCTCTGGGCCTCCATGGCCTGTAATAGGGAACACTTTACTTTACCTACTGTAACATATAATACCAGTCACATACAGGTAAGTTAATTGCTGGGATTACACAAACTCTTTGAACCAACAAACAAACTAAACTGAAGTCTAATTGCGACATCTAATAAACATAATTCAAGGCAGCAAGACATCTTTAATGCTCTTAATGATAAACCAAGCCTACAGTAATTATCTTATATTGAGCTAACTTTTTCTCATGCGCTCACATTAAAGACTAGGCCCGGCGTCGCCCGGGTTTTGTATTTTGTGATTCGAAATTAACTTATGAAGGACTTTCAATTTCAAAATTCTAGGTCCTTATATAGGTATTTAGAATTCGAAATGAAGAAGAACGACTTATCACACTCAAACTATTCCTCATAAAATGCTTGATATAGCTTTTTATGGCTCATAGAGGATGTAGAATTTTGCATCCCATTGCTTCTATACACCAGGCCTTGTAGGAGTTGAAATAAGAAGAAACAGAAATTCCGGCAACATAAAATTGTATCCTATTGCCTTTGCGAAATATTTTATTTCTCACTCTCATGTTACCATACAACCGTTTCGGAGGAGGAATTAAAAATAAATTCAATAACACTTTCATACTTTCCTCCCCAAAAACTCGGGATATAATAATATACATAATACCATACCTCGTATGGTATTCTCTATGTCCAGGGTAGAGAAAGTTATTTGACTGCTTCACATTGTGCATTATTTTCATGGATTTCATTAATTATTTATTTACACCAATGAATTATATCGATAGCTTCTCTAATTTGTCAAAGTACCGCATCATTTATTTCCAAAGCCACCTGTGAACACTGCCAACAATACACTATTGTTATGTGAACTGTATATGGAATGTGATTTGGAATTGATAATTCTGTGTAGCAAGGTATTAAGTATCCTCGAAAACATTTCATTTTTGGTATTTAAAATATTTTTTTTTTTCAAAATCCTTTCTTCTTGAGCACTTACATTATGAAACGAAAGTGCTGTCAAAATTCCATGTCTCTACCTTCGTATTATAGTTTAGGCTCTACGTTGATTGTCAGTCAATCATTAAGTCAGTCAGTCAGGCAGTCAGTCGGTCAGTCAGGACATTTATTATTATTATTATTATTATTATTATTATTATTATTATTATTAAAGAATTTGAAAACAAATAGGCCTACTCTGGCCACGAAGCAGTAGATTAATTAAAGACACTTTTCTATTTCTTCAAACTACGATGTCACACATTACAAGGAATTGTATTATGTTTTCGAATGCTTTGCTCAGTAGCCTGTAAGGTTTCAGTTTACGTTATGCTTGAAGCAATGATACCGATGGCAGTGGAAGGTGTTTGTAAACATGAACTGTGGCGTAGGCTTCATGATAATGTATAAATATATTATGTCTAGCATTATTATGCTTACTGTTTTAAAATAAGATATGCGACAACATCAACATATTTTTGCAACACGCAGCATTTTTCATACTCAACAAAAGTTACAGGTGTGTGCCAATAGTAAGATTCGGTCATTGCTATAGAACAAAAATTTTACCTAACAAATTATTAACTACAATGAAAATACATTACATTGAACTTATTCCACGCATAAGGGGTTCTATTACTGTACAGTGCAAGTTATAGCAGTGGCGCCAACATTTGAAAAACATTCGGTGGGCTCAAAAACTTTTTAAAAGTTTGTTGGGCTTTAGGTCACTTCTAAAACCAACTAGTAAAACTACACATGGAACTACCATTATGTAGCATGGAATTTGTGATTATTTTTTTTTTGAACACTATAATGTCTTTAAGTATTTTCACAGCGTAAAAAGATCCTTCCTTAGTGGCTGTGAAAACTGCATTTGCAAAGTAAGATGTAAAAATTTAATGACTTGAAGAACGATCGTGAGTGAACTGGGACAAGAGGAGATCATACCGCGGGTGTGCGGGCAAAGAGAGTTTAGTCCACCATCCTCAAAAATTGAGATATGTCCATAGTGTTATAGATAAAATGTTCTCTACATTTGTTTTAAGTCCAGTAAGTCATATTAAAAAACGTACGGTAGTTATGGATGTGTGCATAAGGGTTTATCCATCTCTAAAGCGATGTTGGGCGGGTTAAGTGTGTTAAGTCACTCTAATGTTCAGTAACAAGAAAGTGGATTTAACTCTCTTTGCCCGCGCACCCGCATTACTATATATGTCAACAATAGTCTGATGTTTGCTTTATTTCAATAACGAAACGCAATTTGTAGTAATAGCACTAAATAATAAAATCAGGTAAACTGATGTAAAAAAGTGCCAGTATGTTTTTGTTTAATCAGTTATGACTGCAATTATGATATGCAGAATATGTTTTTTTTTATTGACTTCCAAGTTAAACTCCAGATTTATTCATTAAGCAGGGCTAACGGAAGAACAAAGGTCTAGTTTTTTTTTTTAATCAGATTAAAATCTTCCAGCATCAGCTGAACTGTACAGATTTGTGATATCTTGACAATCGCACACACACATAAAAATACAAAAAAAAAGAAGGCAAATTGGCCAGTTTCGGGATTTGAACCATGGAACTTCAGAATGTGGGGCCAAGACGTTACCAACTCGGCATCTAGGTCAGTTTAACGATCTAGTTGGATAAGCGCATGTAAAACAATAGTGTTTTTGGTCACATAGCTAACTGTATTTTAATTTCCAAAGCCTTATAAGATCACAGTAAAACAGTAGGCTATGTTGTCAAGATAACTGATTTGTTGTTGTTGTTGTTTTTTTTTATAAATTCTTTCGAATACGTATATTACCATAAAATAGGCACTAAATTGAGCATTACTCCGAAACAGGTCAACCGATTTTATCCAATACCAATAGACGTCTTCCATGAACATTATAAACGTGTATACCAAGTTTCATAAAAATCCGGTAAAGCGTATTTGAGTTACCGCGTCTTTAAAATAGACACTAAATTGGGGTTTACTCCGGTACCGGTCTACCGATTTGGTCCAATATCAGTAGACGTCTTCTCATGTACATTATAAATGGGTATACAAAGTTTTAAGAAAATCCAATAAAGCATATTTGAGTTATCGCGACTTCTCATATATTAACATAAAAGGCACTAAATTGGGCATTATTCCGGTACTGGCCAACCAAATTGATTGAATATCAGTAGACGTCTTCCCATGGACATTATAAATGCGTATACGAAGTTTCATAAATATCCGATAAAGCGTATTTGAGTTATTGCGCCTTTAAAGTAGACACTAAATTGGGTTTTACTCCGGTACCGGTCAACAGATTAGGTTCAAATTCAATAGGGCACTTTTCATAGACGTCATAAATGCGTATACCAAGTTTCATGGATATCCGATACAGCTTATTTGAGTATTAAAATAGGCACTATTTTATAAGGCACTATTTTTATAGTGCACTATTAATAGGGCACTATTTTTATAGTGCACTATTAATAGGGCACTATTAATCTATTACAATAGGCACTACATTGGGCATTACTCCGGTACCGGTGAACCGATTTGGTTTAATATCAATAGAGTTCTTCCCATAGACATTATAAATATGTTTTCCAAGTTTCATGAAAATCCGAAAAAGCATATTTGACTTATGGCGCGTACGGACACACGGACGGATGGACGGATGGACGGATGGACGGACAGACATTTTTCGTCCCCACACACAATCTCATAAAGTACCATACTGGCACTTAATAAACGGAAAATTATTGCGTGGGCTAGAGCCCCCCGGGCCCATTTAAGTTGGCGCCACTGATTATAGATAACATTTACTTTGCCGGATGCAGAAGAGGAAACGTTTCATTTACAAGACTGCTACTAATAGTGGTCAGAGTTAAGGCCATAAGGCCTTCTCTTCCACTCAGCCAGGTTTAAAAATATAACTTATATACAATGTAAGTTTACATTAATAACAAAGTAATGGATAAGAGACTAATGACTAATACTAAGACTAAGGTTAAGATCAATCATAATAATTAAGTAAGTAAAAAGCATAGGTTTCATAAAAAGCGTAAGTGTCATCAAAGGGGGGGGGGGAAGTTACAAGCAAAACAAGGAAAAAGTGAAATTATGTTATAATGGAACTTTAAGTTTGTGAAATAAAGTTATAGCCCTGGGTAGTTATAAATAGGTTATAAGAAGATTAAGTAATGCTATGTACAATGAGAGATGGAGTGACTACTATGAGGTAGTTCTGTTCAGTGGGCAATAATTGTTTAATAAGCGCAGATTTGAGAGACTGTTGTCTGTAAATCTGTGTGTTACGTTGTCACGGCCGAATCCATTGTTCCACTTCTCTCCAGTTTTCATGAACGTTCGTCAGAAACTGAAGAAAGTGTCTCGGAAACCGAAACCGAGGACTTATTTCAACAGCCATGTGAAAGGGCTCTGTATGATAGTTCTGGTGATCAAACTACCGAAACAAACATTTTTGTGATGTGAAGTGAGTCTAAGGCCGGTATTCATAGTTCGCGACTTATGAACGACTTAATAAAGCTAAAGGCTAGTTTACACGATGACACTAGGTTTCGTAACCACTTTCTTGAAAGTGATTTCGTGAAACTAATTACACACATTTTCTTTCCAATGCAACCGCACATTTCATGTTATTTCTGAAGTTCAAGTTGTTAAAATCCCAAACAAACGTTTGAAACACGTATTAATACAGGCATTTCACAATTTCCTCACTTCCCCATTTCATTTTACGAAATGCGAACAAGCTAAATAAGCGTATAATCTCAAAATTACCATTATAGTTTCGTGAAAAGTTGGAATCAGCCGAAACTGCGTAGTGTCGTAACTCATTGTCGGCAGTACATCTAGCGCTTGCGCATTCAAGTAAAAAACAGTTGCGAAACTCAGTTGCGAAACTCAGTTACGAAACCTAATTTCGTCGTGTAAACTAGCCTTTAGCTTATTGGACAAGTCTACTTGTATGTTTTTCGTATTCATAATATTCTTTTAAGTCGTACCGTACTTTGTTAAGTTTGACCATTCAAAATAAATTTCTAAAATATACATATTGCAAAAAGTTTAACTATTACCCTAAATTTGAATCATATTCAACTATGTTACAGTATTTCAATATCCCTAAATTATCACATAGTAGATGAAACTGTCATGCATTGTTGTTTTTATATAAATTACTTAATAACGAAATAGATTATATTAATATTCTCGAAAAAATATATTTTTATGTTCCACGTTAAAATCTTATAAATTGCATAATCTTTTTTTCATTCCAAAAGCAAACACTGACTCCCATACTGTAATAATTCTCCTCTTTATAATGTACTCCATCTATATAATCAATTGCTCAAAATGAACGAAATAGTTATATTTAATACTAATAATATGCGGTTTAAAAATATCTGTGATAAAAATTTGAAAATTTTAAAACAGTAATCATTAAAAAGTGATAGTTAAAATATGCTCCATGTCACTTTCTTTATTTAAGTCTTTTGTTTCCTCCGAAACTATTATATTATTAGGTAGATTTCGAAGAAAAATCTACCTATTGCAATGGATACCATGTCATGATTTTCGAAAAATTCTTTCATATCTTTACGTTTCATGCTTCCCTAAGTACGAAACCACCGCCCGTTAAAAAAAAAATTGTGATATATAACTTATATATATATATATATATATATATATATATAGGGGGTACGCCGTAGCGTAGTGGTTGAGGCGCTGCGCTACAAACCGGAAGGTCGCGGGTTCGATTCCCGATGAGGTCGTTGGAGTTATTCAATTGGCCTAATCCTTCTGGTGGCACTATGGCCCTGGGGTCGACTCAGCCTCTAACAGAAATGAGTACCAGGAGCAATCCTGGGGTAAAGGCGGCCGGTGCGTAAGGCTGACAACCTTACCACCTTCACGTGCCGAATGTCCAAAATCTGGGAGCCTCAACCTCCTGGAACCCTCTGGGCCTCCATGGCCTGTATAGGGATCACTTTACTTTATATATATATATATATATATATATATATATATATATATATATATATATATTTATATCTTCACACGATAGCAGCCGTAATTATGAAGATATTTGAACAAAATTTTATTATGTTATTTCTAGGCCCAATAGTTCGGACAAGTTCGTTAATGAGCAAAATTGGCCCAAGGGGGTGGTCGGGGGTTGAAATTTTGAAAACTTTATATCTTGGCCCCTATGAAGTATAGAGGGAAACTTTGTTTGAATAAATTAGAGTACTCCCTATGGAGTTCACAGTGACACCAACGATTCGGGGGTTTGGGGGGTACGAGTGGGGGTGGGGGATGGAAATTCGAAATTTTTGAAACCACGTCTTGTGGGGTATCATTGAAAAGCTCTTGATGAGTACTCTACAAATCAATAACTAGTTTCTTGATAGCTCTCATTTAAGGCGAGATTTGGATGATGAAAAATTGCTCTTTCCTCTTTTTTGCAATTATTATTGCGGGTTTGTCATGCCAAGGCTAAAGAAGAAGAGTGCTATGCAGCGACAGTAAATTAAACCAAAAGCACTTTGAAATCTACCTCAGCCTGTAGGCATGCCTAAAGGGATTTTTTTGATTTCGATCTGTTCCCTTCATTGTGTAATTTTCAAAATGTGTGGTTTCTTGTTTCTTTTTTCTGTGTTTTTTTAGTTTAGTATTGTTTTAATATCTTTAGTATTAGATTAAACATATAATATAAGTGTTTAAACACTGGTGTAATTAGTATAAGAGAATATTATAATTGGGCATGATCCTGTTATATTCTCAACATAAGTAAATAAATATGTAAAGGAATATGTAGGTAGTGTTATTTATCAAAGCTAACTAAGTTATATTGCAACTTACAAAGCCGTATATGAACAACATAAAACAACATGTTGTCATGAGAACTGATTTGCATTTGATAAATTCTTTGTAATATATTTCCATAAAATAGGCACTACTCCGGCATTACTCCGGTGCCGGTCAAACGATTTGGTTCAAAATCAATAGGCTTCTTCCCATGGACCAAATGCGTAAACCAAGTTTAATGAAAGTCTGATAAAGGTATTAGAGTTATCGCGCGTCCAGACACATGGACAGACGGACCTTCATTTTCCCGTACACCACGCAATCTCAGAAGGTACCATTCTGGCACTCAATAATATTAATAATAATAATAATAATAATAATAATAATAATAATAATAATAAAAATAAAAATAATAAAAAATAAATAATAATAATAATAATAATAATATTAATAATAATAATTGCGATTGCAGTGAATTCATCGAGTTACTACTCAGAAGCAAAAATATTGAAAGAAGGTGCAATACCATTCAGCCAAAATTTAGAAAACGTGTTTCCGGAAATATTCTGTGAGGAAAATTCATCGTTATCTTGAGGAGAAAAAGAAAATATTACTTATTGCGTTAATTATTAATAGTCATCCTCATCACGATCATATCTCTCATAATATTTATGATCACATTAGATTCTTAAATATTTATTTTTGCTTTTATACCAATAAAATAATTAAAGAATTATCGTAGAATATATTAAGCACTTCAATTGTAAATACAAAATATTTCAAATTATGGACTACTATTTTGGGTTCGTATATTCTGAAGGAAACATTGCCTTTCACTAGAGAATGTGTACTTACGTATGCATTGGGACCCATGTTGTTAGCCATTACTCCTGGAAGTCATTGCAACAGTCATCACATAAGATTCTTCAGATATCCTATTCTGCCTTTGATTCTTCCTGGACGTTGTTCGTCATATCTCGTCATTGAATGGCTAGATATCAGTCCGGTGAGTCCAAGGTGACAACTGATCACAATACAACAAAGCATTGCTTAGCTACTCCCTCCATTGCTACCCAATAAGTCATAACAAAACCTTATATACATCAGTGGAATGCTAACATTTTTCTTGATTTCTGTGAGATAGTAGACTACTTGAAAAGTAAAAGATTTACAATAAAGGTCTCAATGAAAAATGTTCAGATTCTGGGCCCTGTTTCATAGAACTTTTGCGCTGATATTATTAGCTATTAGTTATTATTATTAGTTTATTGTTTCATAAGAATATTTTCTGATAATATAGGTTATGGTTCTAAATTATTAGTAAATATTAATAGTAAAATGTTTCATAGACTGCAGAACTAATAAAATTTACTGATAACATTCAGTGTTTTTCAATAAATATATTTTCTTTCTTTCTTTATCTTAGTTTTACCTCTCCCTCATAGGATTTAAGGGTCCCAAGCCTCCCGGGCCTTACAGTGCCGCAACCTGTCGGGAGAGGGATTATCTTTGGGTCACATAATACTTTTTGAACCGACAAGGATATGGAGGGCCTCCCCGGATGAGTGATCAGCCCAATGCCGGGGCCACCTTTGAGACAACACGAACACATAGGACGAGACACACCATTCACACACTCACTCCAAACAAGGCGAGGATGGGATGAAGATGATAATGACGGCCAGATAATATCTGGGGATCACAAGGGCCTAAAGATACCCGACATTTGTCTCACAGGTAAAGAAAACCCCCGGAAAAAAACCCCACCTAGGTAACTTGTCCCGATTTGCAATCGAATCCGGGCCCGCTGCGTGAGAGGAGCGAACGCATCCCCTACGCCACAGCGGTGGACTCATAAATGCATTCGGGTTAATAACTTATTCCCAAACCCATGTAATTAGATTTCGTGATCTTAAAATTGTAAAAATGGATCACTCTGATTTAATTATGAATTTAGAAAAAAGCTTGCATACACTATCAAAGGATTTTTTGTCATAAGCTTTTAGGATTTGAGGTTAGATTTTAACCTACTGCTTTCTTGTATAAGTGCCTGGCAGATTTATTAATTTCTTAGAGCTAGTTATTATTTGTTGATTTACGAAGATGTATGTAGTATAGGCCGTGCTGCTTTGAAATAGTATTGACAAAAAGACTCAGAAATGGGAAAACAAACAAACAAACAAGCAAACAAACAAACAAACAAACATCTCTTCAGACATAGCCTCCAAATGAATCAGCTGACTAATGAACTAATAATATAAGTGAAGAGACTTTATGAGTAGTGTTCAATTCTCTATGAAACAAGATTTTGATATGTAATGAATGATATTGTCAGTTCTAATATTATTAAACTAATATTATTAGCAAGTTCTATGAAACAGGGCCATGGTTTTAAACGGTGTATAGCACTCAGATGTAAATAATTCAGCTTATACTTTAACACTAGACTTTGGACCTTTAGGTTGCTGAAATGCAATTTTAAGCGCCTAAAAATGTTCTAAATCAGGAATGTCAAACTCAACTTTCACTAAGGGCCGATTTTACTTCATAAATTGAAGTCCAAGGGCCACAAGTCGAAATGAAGATTTATCCGTTTGTTCTTATAAAATTTAAGCATGTTTTTATATTTTGCAAAAAGCAACCACCCAACTTTTTTATTTTAACACCCCCTAGAATGAAACAGTACATATTATCTTGCAATTTGATGCTATGTGTACTACATAGAAAATGTGGATAATCAAAATAAAAGGGCTTGAATATAAAATTACTTACAACTCTTATACTTACACTCATTATTCATTTCTGTATTATGTCAGAAGCATAATGACTGAAGTCAGAAGCAATGTGGGAATATTTAATATTCTGGAAGGTAGAAAAATTATTTAAGCTTCCGCTTACCAGTTGCTCTTCCCAAGGCCTGAGTTTTAATTTAAAAGCCTTTAATATTATCATACAATTAAATTACATAATGATATTCTCCTTGTCATTTCAAATTTAATTCATTTAAATGTCCTGCAATATCTACCATGAATGCCAAATATCCAAGCCAAATACTTTCGTCACATAGCTTTTTGGGTAATTTGACTTTCATTTCTAAGAAGGCTTTAATTTCTTCTCGAAGGGGCCAAAGCGTTTTAAAACTTGATGACAAGAAAGCCAGCGAACTTTTTAATAGCATGGCATGCCCCCAAATTCAATCCTATATCTCTAATCAAAGCAAAAAACCAATGTTGATTTAGTCCCCTGGAAACGAATAAAATTCACTGTTTTCTTTACGAATTTCAAAATATGGTACGATTTTATTGTTTTGAGCACAGTGCTTCCTGGTGAAGAAGAACTGCACTATATTGGCTTGCCATTATTTTAGGAGACACTTTTTTCTGTATTAATTAGCTAATTTTATTTTACTTTTTTTTGCATAGACTACATATTTATATATTTTATCTAAAACTTTAGGGGACCGCATTTGGTCACCGAGGGAATACATGTTTGACACAACTGCTCAAAATGATTACAAAATAGGTTTTATAAATCGGGAAATAGGCTCTATTATAAAATCGTTAATTGCATTGAAGTGGAAGAATTATATATTTTGTTAATATGCCCACTGTTCCCTCCTCTCAAGCAGCGGGCCCGGGTTCGATTCCTGGTCGGAAAAAGTTACATGGGTGATGTTTTTTCCGCGGTTTTTCCTCACGTGTGAGACAAATGTCAGGTAACTTTAGGCCTTTGTGGTCCCCGGATATCATCTGGCCGTCATTATCATCTTCATCCCATCCTCGCCTTGTTCGGAGTGAGTGTGTGTGTGTGTGAATGGTGTGTCTCGTCCTATGTGTTTGTGTTGTCTCGGAGGTGGCCCCGGCATTGGGCTGATCACTAATCCGGGGAGGTCCTCCACCTCCTTATCTGGTCAAAAAAGTATGTAAGTGATCCAAAGATAATCCCTCTCCCGACAGGTCGCGGCCCTGTAAGGCCCGGGTGGCTGGCTTGGGTCGCTTAAATCCTACAAGGGGGAGGTAAAACTAAGATAAAGAAAGAAAGAAAGAAAGAAAGAAAGAATATGCCCACTCATCAATGTTCACGATCAACACAGACATTAAGTACGATATGTAACAAACTACTTTACGTGAGAATTTCTTATAGTAAGAAGACAAACTTCACTAAGCAGCTTAAAAGGCATATATATATATATATATATATATATATATATATATATATATATATATACAGTATATATATATATATATAACATTAATTAATTACTTCCAATTCTTGTCCATAATTGGTTTCGCAATGGATTGTTAATTTCTTTCTTTACCTTAGTGTTACCTCTCCCTTTTAGGAACATTCTTGATAGGGATGATCTATGGATCATATACATACTTTTTTGAACAGACATGGACATGGAGGGCCTCCTAGAATTAGTGATCTGCCCAATGCCGGGGCCACCTCCGAGGCAACACGAAGATATAGGACGAGGCACATTCCTACACACATTCACTCTGAACAAGGAGAGGATGGGATGAAGACCAAATTAAATTACCAACACTTTTTCTAGATTTTCTAGAAAAGCAAAGTCGTCTGTCACTCAACACTAAATTATAGGCTGAAAATGAGTGCTCCATATTATCTACTGCATATTTTTTCATATTATGGTGGAATCTGATAGAATATTCTTGTGGAAATATTTGGGTAAAAACCTTTTAACACCAAGAAATATTATTTTAACGGTCAATCACTGCTCTTTTAAACATAACATTCAGTATAGCAGTGTACAGTCCAAGCTAAAACGTCAATATTAGCTGAACATAAATTCTAAAATTTATAACATTAACTTACATAACATAACTTAAATGGAACTTTAAGAGGAAAAACATGCAAACCGGTAGTAATAGAATTTAATATCAAAATAGGCCTTTGTAAGTCCTGTAGAAACATCAGTTTCAGGCATAGTCACCTAAGAATAACGTAAGTTTTTTGTGTTTGTATATTTAAGGATTAAAATGACTATAGTGTTTGCAGCGCAGCTAAGAGTTTAAAATGACACAATTTTTGGCGAAATGCATCCCCTGTAATGGTTCCAACCCATGGAGCTTCTTGATCTTAGGATTGGAAGCGAGAACTAGATCATCAGAAGAACAATTTTCTTAATTATAATACAGAATTATATTTATTAATATGCCCACTCATCAATGTTCATGATCAACACAGACATTAAAAAACTTTGCATGAGAATTTCAAGTTCGTGACGTTTAAAGTCAATAGTTATTACCCATATGTATATGAAGTGTGAAAAACTACAGGAAAATTTTGAATTCCGAACTTAGAAGAGGACACATAAGTCATTAAGCTCTTTATACATAGTAATTAATTGTCAAACTGAGAAAAAAATCTTATACAAATTATTTACTTATATGTAGTCTACCCAGTAAAACTGGTAGATTGAGTAAATGCTTTTTATTCCTATAGTAAAAAAAAATTCACCAATAAACTATCGTCAAACCTCTGTAAAGCGAAGTTCGATATAACAATAAACCCGCATTTAGAAATATTTTTCTTTGGTCCTGGCAAATTTGCTATCTTAATAATGTTAAATTTCGCTCAGTACAATGATGAAGCTATTTTAGAGACACCCTTAGATAACAATGCTTTGATGTTAAATTTATTTTACAAACCAGTAGATGGATGGGAGCTGGTATTGGATTAGTGTCTTTCCCAGCCCCAAGATATGTTTTCTAGGGACCTGACAACTGTTGGACCTATATTCTTCAGAAATTAAAAAAGAGAAAGGTTGAGTAGATGATGGAAAATAGGCACATCGAGGCTAAAATCATCCCTTTCATGTGCAAAAAGTCGGGTAGAGGACTATATCCTTAGCGTTACAATTTTCCTGGAACTGGAAACATTGCAAAACATACTTACTTTTGTTCAAGGAATTAATTAAGGGGTGAAATTAGTCGTTTTCAGAACTCGATCATTTTTACCCATTTCAATCAATTCATTTTTATTACGCTTAAAACACGCCAGGCATATTATGGATCTGAGCGAAGAAGAAAGACAAACTATGAAGCAGGATGACCAACTGTCTATCTAAGATTAAGGTAAGTAGTAGCAGGTAGATTCTACTACTTTTTTTTATAGTGGAAGTTAGGTTAGGTTAGGTTGGTTATGTTAGGTTAGGTTCGTTAGGTTAAGAGCAATGATATTGGTTTTGTAGGACATACCGAATTTACGCGTTTCGGAAATGTTCCATATCAGCGTTTCTCAACCTTTTTGAACCCGAGGACCTCTAAATTGCCTAAACAATTTTACGGACGCCTAATTTTACATCCCATTTTTAAAAGAAGGCCTATATTCTTAATATTTGGAGTATTAATTATAGGTCATTATGACGATATATGTGGAAAAATTTTACTTCTCTACTTTCCACTTGCTTTATATTTTTTAAATTATGTCTGCGGCCTATCGCCTAATTTTACATCCCATTTTTAAAAGAAGGCCTATATTCTTAATATTTGGAGTATTAATTATAGGTCATTATGACGAAATATGTGGGAAAATTTTACTTCTCTATTTTCCACTTGTTTTATATTTTTTAAATTATGTCTGCGGCCTATCTGCACCACCAGTGGTCCGCGGACCATAGGTTGAGAAACGCTGTTCCATATTATATCTCCCGCGAGGTTTTTCGTGTTGGTCAACCTGTGTACCCAGATAAGATGGCCGTCAATTATATGTTATTAATTATCATGAATTACGTTTTAAGGTAAGAGAATTACAGGATGTATTCTTAAATATTACTAAATTTCGCACCTAATTATAACCCTTGCACCTAGGGACACAATTTTAACGTTGTTTCGTTCAGTAAAAATTAAAACTGTAAAGCTAAGGAGATAGGGCTGGTCCCCAAAAAGTCGACAGTGAGTTCAGTCGTTACTTCAACAGGGACATCTTGGGCAATTAGAACACCATACCGACAAAATGGATTAAGTTTTGCTTTAGTCACGTGGGGAATTTTATATATTTTTCTTCCCTGTACCCACCCTCCGTGAGTTAGGAATTTCTGGCATAGTCTATGCCTTGGCTCAAATCCAGCCGTGTTTCATGATGTTAAACCGGCCTGAATTAATAAATTTAGAAACCACATTATCGTTTTTAGAATTTGCATTTGTGATTCATTATATTTCGATTCTTTGCACGTCTGATCCTTGAATTATCCCATACATTGGAAAGTATTCTACTTGCAGCCTTCCTGACATGTGGCAAATAACAGTCCCTAAATATAACAATAAGCCCAATATAACGATACAATCTGCTAGGTTCCACAAATATCGCTATAAGGGAGTTTGACTGTAGTACCGTCGTATGTAACAAAACCAAAACAAAACACGGAAAAATAATTCATTAAGCAACCATCAAGTAAACAAATGCTGCTACCACAATTAGCCTAACTCGCATTGGATTCTGACATGAGATAATCGTTTAAGTTTCTCTCTAATAAGGGCTATGTCTATAATATCAAGCAATTAATTATAAAATAACTTACAATTATCGAAGTTTTCTTCTTGTTGAACATACAAGTTGGTCAAAGACAAAATTGGATCACCGATAGTGCTGATGATTTAGTTAAAATCACATCTTTCAAACACCATTATGCATGGCCAACTGAAATAGCGAGGAAGTTATTAAACATGATGGAACAGACCTTCACGTCATGAACACAGGATGTATGGCCATGGCCTTCTATGTTACTGAATATACCAAAATATATCATTGTCTGCATTGCCCCAATGCATGTCACATGTATGTTTGTAATATTAAAGTACATATTGTGGACCTTTTACTTTTATTACAAGCAAATTCACATACAGAATTGTAATTACGGGTAATACATCAAAAATGTGTATTAGATTACACAGCTATGCTATTTAAGTGAACTTGGACGACGACATAACATCCGGCTACCGAATTATTAAGTGCCAGTATGGTACTTTATGAGATTCTGTGGGGGACGGGAAAATGTCTGTCCGCCTGTCTGTCTGTCCGTGTGTCTGTACGCGCTACAACTCAAATACGCTTTATCGGATTTTCATGAAACTTGGTATATGCATTTATAACGTCCAAGGAAAGAACCCTATTTATGTAAAATGGTACCTTGCTACTATGTCGAAAGGTAGGGGAATCCTAGTTTCCCTTTCTGAACAGTCGCGTTTGACCACTTGAGTTTTTGTCTTTATAATCTTTACAGGACGTCATTACAATTATTATTAAATGCCATCGTTGTTGAACTATGGAAAGCAATTCCCGTAAAATGTTATAATGCTGATTCGGGAACAGACGTAAGAGTATTATCCATTTTATTTCCAGAGTAAGGGCTGTGTTCACCAACAGGGATAAAATTTCTCGTTATCGTGGATAATAAAAACTACGATTAACCCATTATCTCAAATAGTAAACCTTTCGGGTTTCACCACATAGTTTGTCATCTTGGTTTTCAAAAGCTTGGTTTTTTGTCTACTACTTGTCTGAACCTTAAATTTTTCATAAGAGAACCAACGTCCTCTGGAGGCGGTTGTGTGAAACAGCGGGGGGAAGACTGTTTATTGGCTACGTCCGGACGTGAAATGTAAACTTTGACATAGCAACGGAAAGTTTCCCCTCACGCTGTCTCCAGCTAGTAGTTATACAAATGGTCGCTAGATGTCTCACTGTTTTGGGGGCGTGGCGTATAGCAGATAATTTCGATTTTCTCTTGAATCTTGTGCAGAAATTAATGTCGTCATAAATGTCCAAGTACGTTATACGTTCCTTTATCCATTAGGGTGCCTTATTCTGTGTTCTGCTTCATATTCCTCGACACTGTGATCATCTCTCATGTCGATCAGATGTTTCAATCGCCTACGCGCCATCTTGATGTCGCAGTTAGCTTGGTTTATCCTGTTTTCCTGACCGATATTTTCCCGGTAAAGATTAGCTTGGATATTATCGAAAAACCAAGTTACTGTAGCTGGTGAAATGCAAAATGAACAATATCACAGCTTTACAGTCTAAAAACCAGGGTCAGACAGATTATTGGCGTTGGTGAACACAGTCCTAAGTTTTAATTTGCTTCGACAGTGGTGACACCGTCGCTTACTAGTTGAGACTAGCTGCACTACAAACCAGAATATAGTCGCGCGTTCCATTCCTGATGAGGTCGTTGGTATTTTTGAATCGGCCTAATCTTTCTGTCGGCACTATAGTCCTGGGGTTGACTTAGATTCTAATTAGAAACAATCCTCAGGGTAAAGGCGGCCAGTGCGTAAGGCTCACAGCCGAATGTCAAAAATCTGAGAGTCTCTACCTTCTGGAACCGTTATGGCCTCCATGGCCTGTACAGGGAGCCAAAAATAAAGGTTTCTCAACATCGTGTTATAAGCTAGCCTAATTCTAACATGTTTAAGACAATTCTCAATACATTTTTCTTACAAAAGAGAACACGAAAGTACCTATACCCGAGACGAGCTAAGAAAGAAACCTGAAGTAAACAAAAACCAGTAGCCTATGTCTGTTTCACTCTTAAGTCATACGAGTAATGTGCTAGAATGAGACAGACGTATAACTCGATCGGTAAGACCTGGGCCAAACAAACGGCTGCGCAGTAGCCTACGATGACGTAATCTAGACCTGTAACATCATAGCACGTGATGTTCTTTGCCAGTTCATACTGTACAAACCGTGTAAAAACATCTCAGTTAGATTCATAGCATTCAATAGTGAAGACCCAACAGTGATATTCTGTGAGTTACATACGATTACTTAAATAATATTTCATAACTAAAAAAATAACAAATACTTTATTCACTTTATTTTTGTTTCAATAGTTACGGGTTATTATGAACTGCATAGTCGCCGTGGGTGAGTCGGTAGCGCGCTTAACTTCCACTCCGGCGGCCCGGGTTCGATTCCCAGCCGGGTTCAGGACTGGGTGTTTGTCAGTAGGTTAAGTCTTAGGTTAAGATAATGCACATTGTGCGTGATTCCTTAATTATTATTATGAACCGCATAGTTTGGAATGAATAGTACAGTATATGCATAATCTTCTGCTCTTATTCCATTGCTACCGGCGGACGATATGCTATCTGCGCGTGTTGGCTCAGGTCTTACCGATCGAGTTATACTGGTTTTTGTTTACATCAGGTTTCCTTTTTTGAACGGTCAGATTTTAAATATTCCATTATCTTGTTAGGCATGTTTTACGTATTTTATAGGAACATTCCAAACAACAATTTTATATAGCATAAAGATTCATATCATCATATAAACCTCACATAAACTATTAAGCTAATTTGACGTTTCTGTGAAATGAAATTTGCCGAAACAGTAAACTTAGCTAATAATCTACTCTTATAGAATTCAACGGCCCTAAATAGCGTGCTTGCTCGCTCGCCCGCTTCGTGAGACATCGGGTATACTCGGCGATGTTCGTCTCTCGCAGTCTAAACTTTCATGACGACTACAAAATTAGGACGGAAAACCGTTTCTTTATTATATAAGGCCTAAGTGAAATGAACACAATGAACAAATATTCTAATTTTATTTTTACTTACAATTTTCATAGCTCTGAACCACAAACATTTTTAATAATCTACCAGTGTAATTTTCATAAAAATCCTGGAGTCAATGAATAATGGCGGGCGAAGCCGGGGGCAACAGCTGTAGAATATTGATGGTTTTATCTCTTGAAATATAGCTGATAATAATAATCCAAACAAACCATTCCTTCCCTTGAAACATTATATAATTTCTGAAAATTACACTGAATTGATAAAATAAAATTCACATCATATTCATGTCAATAAACAGCTGAGAAACAATACGTATTATATGTTCACAGGTTCTTTGGAACTGCATAATCGATTGTGATATAGTTTTCCCAGGGGGCGCTTTCATGTCATGGAATGTACTCTAAAGCAGGAATTTTAGCTGTTTCATTAATTATTTATTAATGGCTTAGTTTATGAATGATTCGCGTGCAAGTGTTAATAAATATAATGTTTTAATAATTATTATACTCTTAATTTTTAATTTTTAAAAGACTTATCGTGGCGAAGCCACGGGCACCTCCTAGTATTTATACAAAATCTGTTAGGAGAAAAATAAACAAGTCATAACAAATTCTTTAAAATGTTTATTGGAATAAAACAGTACAGTGTTTCATGTAACTCGTTCAATTCGCTCTTAATAGTGAATAAACTTAAATTTCGCAGAGGTAGCATAATATTTACAAAATAATATATTACATCAACTTTCATAACTTAACCATACCAGGACATAGTTTACATTCTTATTACGTAACTACACAAGACAAGCACATGAAACTCCAACTGTAAAGAGTTTCATTATAAATTTAAGAGGTCGGGGAAGATAGTGTTAACCCATACAAGCCTCATTTTACATATAACATTTTTAAAGTTTACTCAAATCTGCAAATGTTATTAAGTGCCAGTATGGTACTTTATGAGATTGTGTGTGGGGACGAAAAATGTCTGTCCGTCTGTCTGTCTGTCTGTCCGTCCGTCCGTGTGTCTGTACGCGCGATAACTCAAATACGCTTTCTCGAATTTTAATGGAACTTGGTATACACGTTTATAATGTCCATGGGAAGAACCCTATTGATATTGAACCAAATCGGTTCACCGGTACCGGTGTAATGCCCAATTTAGTGCCTATTTTAATAGATTCAAATACGCTGTATCGGATTTCCATGAAACTTGGTATACTCATTTATGACGTTCATGAGAAGTGCCCTATTGAATTTGAGCATAATCTGTTGACCGGTACCGGAGTAAACCCCAATTTAATGTCTACTTTAAAGGCGCAATAACTCAAATACGCTTTATCGTATATTTATGAAACTTCGTATACGCATTTATAATGTCCATGGGAAGACGTCTATTTATAATAGATAAAATCGGTTGACCTGTTTCGGAGTAATGCTCAATTTAGTGCCTATTTTATGGTAATATACGTATTCGAAAGAATTTATAAAAAAAAAATGAAAATCAATTATCTTGACAACACTGCCTATTGTTTTACTGTTATCTTATAAGGCCTTGGAAATTAAAATACAGGTAGCTATGACAAAAAACACTATCGATTTACAAGCGCTTATCCAACTAGACCGTTAAAATGACCCCGGTGGCCGAGATGGTAACGCTTTGGCCTCACATTCTGGAGTCCATGGTTCAAAACCCGAAACCGGCCAATTTGAATTTTTTTTTTTACATTTTTATGTGAGTGTGCGATTGTCATGATATCACATATCTGTACAGTTCAGGTGATGCTGGAAGATTTTAATCTCATTAAAAAAAAACTAGACCTTTGTTCTTCCGTAAGCCCTGCTTAATGAATAAATCTGGAGCTTAACTTGGAAATCAATTAAAAAAAAAACATATTGTGCATATCATAATTGCAGTCATAACTGTTTAAACAAAAACATACTGGCACTTTTTTACATCAGTTTACCTGATTTTATTTATATATTTTTTGGTACATACGACGTAGCCTAGTTGATGAGGCGCTGCGCTACAAACCGGAAGGTCGCGGGTTTGATTCCCGATGAGGTCGTTGAAGTTTTCAATTGGCATAATCCTTCTGATGGCACTATGGCCCTGGGGTCGACTCAGCCTCTAACAGAAACGAGTACCAGGAGCAATCATGGGGGTAAGCCGGTGCATAAGGCTGACAATCTTACCAATCCTCACGCACCGAGTGTCTAAAAATCTGGGAGCCTCAACCTTCTGGGAATACTTTACTTTACATATTATGTTACTAACAAGACTTATTGAGATAATTATTTTATGTTCAGAAACATTGGAATAATTAGTGACTAAAAAAATACCAATAGTGCAACAGTCTCAACTTTTACAAAAAGAGAGTTAATACTATCTTCCCACGATCCCTTCAATTCATAAGAAACACAGAAATCATAAGATGATTACTTTTTCTCTCTCATGCTAAAATTTAAGATCTACTTCATAAGACAGTAATAAAAATAAATCCATGTACGGTACTTGCATATAGTGTCCAAGTACATTAATCAAGCTTTCAAATTACTGCAATAAATAGGTATTTTTATTTTAAAAAAATTATTAACATTTTGGTTTAAGTCTGCGATTTTTGCATGCCTATAGATGCTATCGGTACCACCACTTGCACTTTGGTGAATGTTTTAAGTGAGTAAAAACTCCATTCATTCAAAGGTCACTATGAGTTTAATTCTGTAGGGGAGATTGCCCCGTTTGCCGGTCAGGCATCGTTGCACGTCTACAAGTACAGTGCGCCTGAGAATAGTCTCCGCAGCGGCTACTTGTTGGAGAGGCAGCTAGCTGCAGCAGTTAAGTTGGCACTCACCACAGCCGATCACGGAGGAAAGAATACACGGAGACGCCGTGCTTGCGGTGTCGTATGGGAAACAGATGAAGCCAATGACCACGCCCCCTTAGATGACCAAAAGGGAGGCTTGCTATATACAATAGCACGCAAATACTCCGAAGTTTCATGGGTTATAACAACGTAACGGTAGGGAAAATATGTAATATCCTAATTTCATATATTAACTACATACTCTGACATCATAATAATCCCGGTAGTAAGCATTAACCTATCTCAGAAGAGCCAAAAATGTAACTTTCAAATGAGCAACTTTACATGTGCGAGTATAAATACTGAGTCAGAAAATGATTAAGTGACCGTGCGACTATGATAATTCAGAACGAGAAAAATATTTTGGACAGTTATATAGCTACACCATGTGGTTATTGACTCTATTAAACGCAATAAATGGCAACTAATATAAATATTGAAAATTTAAAGCAATAAATTACTTAGTATAACTAATAATTCAGATAAATGCACTTTATTTGATTAATTACAAGTAGCCTAAGGCCGTTATAAAGAAAATACATCAATAATTAGCAGCCTAGTGTAAAATACAAGTAAATTATGCTTAGCAATTATACCCATATTCAGGGGTGCCCACCCCCCAAACGTCATGACTCACCCCCCCAAACATCATTGCTCACCCCCAAACTTCATTGCTCACCCCAACCCAATTGGCTGTCGACAAGGGCTCCCACAAAATATTTTCATGGGGGGGGGGGGCAATTTTTTTAATTAATTGATTTTTTGTCACTTTAAGTTTTTGGGCCACTTTGTAACATTATATTAATAATATAATAAGTGCAACAATGACGTAGCCATAAAATAATTGCGGGGAGGGTCGGAAGTGCCGGGGGTCCATCCCCAGAAAATTTTTAAATGTTGAACTAATGAAAATCACATTTTACGCTATTTTAGCACTGAAAAACTAGTTAGCAAATTTGTTTACTATACTCTAAGACATGGCAACTTAAACAAGAAATTGTTACCTAAGTTATAATACTTATTACTATTTATAAGAAAAGCTGAATAACACATGGAACAGTGGACATAATTGGCCATTATGTTATGAAAAGAAAATAACTGCTATATCATATTTGACACACCAACAAATCTTGTTTAATTAAATATTTTTTTAAATACAAATATAGAATTTTAGGTTTTGACTTTTGGGGGTCCAAACCCCCTGAACCCATCTTTCCTAATCCACTGTGGATTCTGCTTCCATGTTGTCGATTTGGTAAAACTTCTGCAATTCAAATAATTGTCTTAAAAGAAAAATACCTGACTATAATAATTATTAATATACATTTTTTTTTCCTTGCGCCCCCCCCGGGTATGGGCGCCCATGACTGTCGAAATTCTTCATCTTTATCTTTATAAAGAATTAGAAGAGACCTTTTGAAGTTATAAAACTTGACTGTTTTTATTTTTAACATATAAAACTAATTTTGCAACAATTTTCAACCCCCCCAGAAAATTCGTAAATGATAATATTTCCCCCCCAGAAATTTCAATGACGCAGTCTGCGTCTTAACCACCCCCCCCCCTGTGGGCACCCCTGCCATATTCATTCATCCCAAAAATTGACTATTTTCAGTACCTAAATTTTACAAAATTATTAATTTTTAAGGTAAGTTCATAGAATAATGCACAACATGCACTCATTTTCACTTCTGAATTGTTCAAAACAAAGAAACAAAGACGAGTAACCACTCTATCCGTGCACACTATAAACATATAAACACAGTGACACGCCCCCTTAAGTACCAAACGCTCGGACAGTTGGCTTCACGCTTGCGGTCTCAGGGCATCCCCGTGTATTCTTTCCTCCGTGCAGCCGATCATTGCAGGTGCTGGAAGTGCTGTCACAATATTCAATCTAAATGCTTGCACACTGCAATGTGTACTGATTAGTAATTAGACAATGCACCCATTGATAAAGTGACAATGACCTCTGCCTGCCTGCATACACAGCTGGCGGTTTGTTTTTATAAAAGCTCGTGTTGCCAACGTAACTGCTGCAGCTAGCCCTCTCTCCAGCAAAAAGCAACTGCGGAGACTGTTCTCGGGCGCACTGTAGTTAACACATTAAGACGCTAGATAGCAGCAGAAAACAGTTATGAAGTGGTAGGCAGGAACACTGCTACTATCTAGCGTCTTAATGTGTAAACTACTTGTTGACCGGTAACGAGGCCTGACCGGCAACGGGGCAATCTCTCCTACACTACAGCCACTTTCGTATACTGCAGTTGTTTAAAATATAAATATTTATGTTTCAAGGTGGTCCTGAAAGTTCAAACATTACTTATTTGATAATAGATTTCTAGCGAATTACTAGAAGAATAAATACATAAAAATTATGAAATCAGTTACTTGTAACTGCATTTACCACCACCAAACTCCCCATTAGTGAAAATTCTACTAGTATTTCTACTTTGTGAACCAATAAGAACATTTACTGTCATATACACAGTCAATTTCAGAAGTGGCTGTTCATAATTAACAACAATTATGAAAGTGACTGCAAAATACCATTACCAAAACTAACAAAAAGCAGCTATTCTGCCTGCGTGCATTTTAATGGATTCGTAGGTTAGAGTCCATAATTTGTAAACAATCAATAATATAGCAGCTTATTTATGCATGCAAAACATCACTATATATATTATTTAATGTTTTCTCAAATGAACAATAATTTACATGACTTTAGATTAATTAAAAGTGTCAGAAAATTTATATTATGATAATATAATGATGAAGGACAATGGTTGTTAAAAAGCGACCTTAAATAAATAAACAAAAAACAAATATTGAAGGAATGCTTATTTGTTGTCATTGTTCATAGTTAAATAACTGTTTACACTTAATGGTTTATGAATTACGAATCCATTGAAGTGCATTGAGAAGTCTATGACAAAGTTCTCATGATAATACTTCTCGATAAGACTATTTTGTACACGATTGTTTCTACAAAATAAAAATAAAAATTATTTTTATACTCATTGTTTTCAATTTGTTTTTCTCACTACCTATTCTGTATCACATATAAGAGCACGTTGGAAATGATATATTTTTAACAAATTATACGCAATTCATTTTGAGTTCTAAAGACATAATAACAACACAGGGAATACCTAATTTTTGATTTCGTACGCAATAGATTCCCGTATCATTCCACATACGAAAGATTGTTTCTTAAATTCCTGAGGTTGCTTTTAGATTACCAAATAGTAGGTATCAAAATGTAAGTGTCGGTTTCCCGCACAAAATAGGCCTATTACTCACAATAAAACTTAGTGTAAGACAATAATTAATATTTCAAATTATATGAAACTATAAACAATAATATTTTGCCGATAGTGAGCACTGCCTCACTGATGGAATGATTCATACTTAACATATCATGCTAATTTCATAAACTATTGTGAAACTTTTTTGTACGTATATTGTTCAATTACACAAGGTGTCAATTAATAACACCGAAATATTTTACCCGTGTATAGAGGAGACATAGACAAGGAACATTTATTAGGAGATTTTTCTCTATGACGTAAAATGTGTATGCTACTGGGCATGAAAGTCATTACAATTTGGTGCTCATAAGTCAATAATAAAGTGAAATAGGGTTAAAATTGTAATTAAATTGACTTCATGCCTTCTTAGTGATCGATAAAAACATGATTCTTAATCGTTCATTAACAGCTATATCATAATTTAGTGTTTGCATAATCTGCAAAGTTTACAGACTAATCACATGACTGGCCGCCACTGCATTAGTTTTTTATTCACAACTACAGTGTTAACGAAGTTCCTTTGTTTTTCATTTTTTCAAATGTTAGAAGTCAGCGGTGGCGAAACCCTGAAAGATTTTATGCCATATCAGGAAAAATTAAATCCATAGAGCGAAAGTCGTCTAATAAAAGTTGTTTGTCTATATGGCCTCTATACACAGGTAAAATATTTCGGTGTTATTCATTAACACCCTGTATTGTAAGTTATCTCCTTTATAAATACCCTTAACAGTACTGGGACGAGTACTGCCCTATATTTAATTGAGGGTATCCAAATTTTGATACACTAAGAATATTCCCTCTACTGCAAGAGTAACAGAATAATTTATGTGGATTCTTATGGTAAAATTAGATAAATAATTGTCCTTTTCATCACTACAATGTAAATTTTATTTTCCTAGAGCCCACGTTCCTCCTTTCGACAGGAGAAGTTCCTGCAGCTGGATTCTTCGTACCACGGCTGCAGGATGGCACTTTAGCAGTCTTCTCACAGCGTTTTGACACCTCCCAGAAAGCGTATCCAGAAGGACACTCGTAAACGAAACCTTCCAGTTTTCCTCTGGAATCCATCTTGCACTTGTAGAAGCGGGAGCAGTCGCTCTCATAAGGGTAGAAACCAACACCAGGGCACAGCTTGTTTTTGTTGTAAACAGGTAACTGAAACAGAATAGGAACAAGAAGTCACATTTACTTGCAACTCTACAGATATAACCTAACACAGGGACATAAAGACAAACAGGTTCAGGAACTAACGAATTAGTGATGTTCAGCATCTTTTGCTTCATGCATGCTAATGCAGGACTCATTTTACAATACCCCATTCTTTTGCTTTTCATTTTGGCTACTCATGCTTGTCATTCCTCTCTAACACATAATGTTTAATATATATGTTTTGCTCTTGATTTATATTATTTACTATTTGCCTTGTTTTGTGTGTGTATTTGTGTATGCCGTGTGTGTGTTTTATATGTAGTGTCGCTTTGCCCTGAATTTTTTGTTTTGTAATTTCCAGTGGTCGCTGTTTTCTGTTGCTGTGCTGAGCTGCGTCCGAGCACGAGCTTTTGCTCATTCGGGCATTAGTTATGAATGTATGTTTTATGTTTTACGAAGGTAAAATAAAAAATTAAAACTAATGAACTAATGAGCTATATAATTATTAGGACAAGGCATTTAATGACCATAAAATAGTAAAAAAATGCAAAATAAAAAATGCATTTATTACCTGAAAATTTTGAAAAATTGCAACAAAGTTGAAAAAATGGCCATTAAATTTACCATTATTACTTATAATTATATATTTTTTTTAAGTAACGAATTTCTAATAGCTATTTACTGGACGACAGTGCGTTATGTATAAATTTTACAATATAAAACAAAGTTACTAAAGTAAGTAAATTTGTACTACTTGGACACCCTTAGCGAAAAAAAAAAATCTGAATTGGCATGCCCATCAAATTTCCCCTAGCAAATATGTGTCATTGTAAAAGAAAAAAAAACTTTATTGCTACAAGATAAAATGCTATGGTGTTTACAATAAACCTGAATTAAAATAGACTATGAACTCTTGACTGAAATTCTCAAATAATAACGATTGTCTGTTGTCTGAAAGTGACGATTCGTACGTGGAAAAGCTCCTCTCTACCTCCACTGAAATATGACCTAAAAATGCCGAAAATGACCTAAACTTGCCCAAAAATTACCTATCACTTAAAAAAGACGAAAAATGCAAATAAAACAACAATGCAAAAACAAATTGCCCTTATTTAATAAATTATTCCATGTTATATATATATATATATATATATATATATGTTCGAGCTACCTTTCAACCTGCAAATAAATAAAAAAAATGCATAATCATGCCTTGCCCTAATAAGTTAATTATATACTTTGGAAGATTCATACAACAAATTCAACGACTATTTTTACAAATATACCTTCTATGTAATAATAAGTAATGTATTTATCATTGGAAATCCTATGATCAAAATTAACCAAATTATTTGAAATACCTATAACACAAATATTTTAAATAAAATTTAATTTTAGAGACCCAGATATTTTATTATTTAGGGATAATATTTTAAGTGAACTATAAATGTTATAGACAGTAATAAGCATATTGGTAATACATCTTGTCTCAACTATTAAAGTTACTTAAAATTTATTGAGTCACGAGGAGAACCGTTTTAGAAGTACAAGTTACGGAATATGAACGATATAGAATCTTAATATGTGAAAGGAAATTTAAATTCTGCTATTCCATAAACTGAACCTTTCTTAATGGTTATCTTGGATTCCTCTGCCTGTATAGTAGTGGATGTGTGAGAAAAGTTATTCGAAGTAGGCTATCAAGGCAAAGAGGGGTACGCCGTAGCGTAGTGGTTGAGGCGCTGCGCTACAAACCGGAAGGTCGCGGGTTTGATCCCCGATGAGGTCGTTGGAGTTTTTCAATTGGCCTAATCCTTCTGGTGGCACTATGGCCCTGGGGTCGACTCAGCCTCTAACAGAAATGAGTACCAGGAGCAATCCTGGGGGTAAAGGCGGCCGGTGCGTAAGGCTGACAACCTTACCACCTTCCTGTGCCGATGTCTAAAACTCTGGGAGCCTCAACCTCCTGGAACCCTCTGGGCCTCCATGGCCTGTAATAGGGAACACTTTACTTTACTTTATCAAGGCAAAGATTAAAAGCGTCAGTGGGACTTGAAATTAAATAGAAATGAAATTGAAGCATTGCTTGCTGACATCAAATTGAGCACACTTTTGCAGATTTATGGTAATAATTTCCAATAATGAACATCTTGTAACAAAATTCAACCATTGACATGGAGAGAAACACCCAATGCTAAAGCTAACTGAGGACTAAATTTTTTACCCTCAGACCTGTATGCCCCTTTAATAATTTGTAAGATAATTTAATATTTTGTTTTTATTTTCCTCTGTAAGTTACGTGGGAAAAAGAAACATATCGCACGGAAATTTTAAATCTTAGTTAGGAGCCTTCCGAAAAACATCGACGATATCCTTTTAATCTCATTGCCTTACTGGAACTTTGAGGATTTTTTAAAATTTCATTTTAAAAATTCATGCATTATCTGCTTATATTTAAGCCTATACAATATTTAATCATAGATAATGTCCAAATAATTGCAACAAATAATCTATCTTCATCAGAGCACTTGATCCTGTGAGTGAAAGGATGTAGATATTCCTGTTGCACTATTTCGGAATTTAAGATCCCTACATACAAGATAATACAAGATCCAGCTTATAGTAGGCTTTCAGAAGGTTGTATTAGTTCCTCACATAAATTTATGATAAAAATAATCCTAATTTAATGAATGGCTAAATAAGATTATGAGAAAGAAATCCCAATGAATGGCATTTTTTAGACAGCCGTTAATAATGCAATAGCCTACCAACCAATATATTGAAAAACACTATAAAAATGTATTTTATGTTGATGTTGATATTGTATAAAATATTGCAAGTGTTATTAATCAACTATCATGAATAAATTACTATAAATATAACAACTATATCGATATAAGTATATAATGTAAAAACTAAACTATGTGGCACTACATCCCTGAAGGCACTTGGCCTACAGCCCGACCGCTGCGTCATCTACCATAGGCCGATGGTAGGATTTGGGGCATGTGGTCAGCATGCCGACACCCACGGCCGTTAATGGTGGTTTACATGACCGGAGCCGCTACTTCTCTATCAAGCAGTTCCTCAATTTGAATCACGAGGTTGAGTGCACCCTGATCCAAACCTCCCTACCTCGGAAAAATCCGAGAAGATACCGGGGGTCGAACCCGGGCCTGCGGATCCATAGCCAGCAACTCTAACCACGAGACCACGCAGGCGGTCTATATAATATAAATTAACTACATTAATGACAAAATAAAGAAATGAGAAAATACATAGCATATTTTTCGGACCAATAAGACGCACTTTTTACTTGAAAACAGAGCCTTGAAAGGTGACTGCGTCTAATGGCCCGAAGTTAAGTAAAAAAATTAAAATCACGGTACATAGGCCTGTTTCCGGTAACACCATGATCATAAACAAGGTGTAGTACAATAATAAGTTAGTTGAAAATTTTGGTTAAGGCTGTCCATCGGTGTACTTGTGACAGTCATAAAATGAGAGTAGTGGAAAGCCAGGTATACAACTCGAAAAGAAAGAAATGTTGGGTTCTTTAATACAAAAGGATATCTCCATGTGGCTGGTTATATTTACCGTATGCTGTATTGATTGTGTTTTCATGAAATTTCGTTTAGAATATCATTAAATATTTCCCCCTTAAATTTCCATGCTAAAATTAAGGTGCGTCTTATGGTCCAGAGCGTCTTATAGTCCGAAAAAATACGGTAATTTTACTTGTTCCGTACAAAGGACAGCTATCCTACATGAACAAAGATTAAATTTTGGATATATCGACCCATACAAATGATACTGAACAATGTCTAAAGATTTTCATGGTAAAATGGATGGAATTTCCTCTAAATGAGACAAATTTAAAGACAAATTTAAATAATAATGTAAGAGAACGTAATACACATTTAAATATAATCCCTATTAGTAATTTTTAAAAAATGTTAAACAATATTTCAAGAAGGAAATAGGTTTATATAGGTTTCTTAACTTACCGGCATAAGCTCACTTTCCTCTTCACTCCTGCGGTAAAGTCGTCCGTCAGATATGTCACCTTCACATGGGGCAGCTTCCTTTGGTGGCAAACATTGTATCTTTTTCTCATCAAATACTGTTCCATTCGTGCATGACAGGACAAGAACATTCATCTCATGTCCTGATGTGGTGCACTGGTAGAATAGACTGCAGTATTTTGGATGTCTCCTAAAGCCTGTTGGACAGACTAGAACGATTTGGTCTTTGTCAAGTGCTCCAATTCCTGGACATTGGCTTCCACCGCCTACGTTACTCTCCGTCGTTACCATGGTAGTCTCACCAGTTGAAGGTGGTGTTGTGGTTTGAGATTCACTAGTACTTGTTAGTTCCGTTCCTCCTTGAGTTGTTCCACTTGTTTCCTCTATTGGTTTGGTAACCTCTGTTGGATTTGTGGTTTCTTGTGTTACTCTGTTAGTTGTTGTTTCTAAATTAGTAGTTGCAGTTTCTGATGATATAACTGTAGTTTCATTGTTTGCATCGGTTACCGTTGTAGCAGCGACTGTTGTTCCTTGACCTATTGAGGTGGGCTGTTCTGTCACGGTTGTACCTTGGCCTATTGAGGTGGGCTGTTCTGTCACGGTTGTACCTTGGCCTATTGAGGTGGGCTGTTCTGTCACGGTTGTACCTTGGCCTATTGTGGTGGGTTGTTCTGTCACGGTTGTACCAGCACTAGTCGTCTCTTGGCTTATCGGTGTGGTTTGTGTTTCAGAAGTAGTTTCCCCAGAAGTACCTGTTGTTTCTTGGTTGGTTGTGCTAGTCGATGTCTCTACAGCTGTAGTACTTATTTCGGTTGCAGTTGTCTGCTGACCAGTAGTTGTTTCTTCCTCAGGTAGAGAAGTTGTTGGATAAGTTGTGCTAGAAGTTGTTTCTGATCCGGTGCTCACGACAGTTGTTTGGTTTGTTGTTCCCGTAGGTGATTCAGTAGTGCTGCCACTTCCACTACAGTCCCTTGGTGGATACACAGACTCTTCGTGATTACACACATTTAAGCTAGGATCGAATATAGTCCCTTCAGCACAGTCGAAGAAATAAATTGAGAACCTTTCTCCTTTATCGCCATCCCAATCTACACAACGATAGAATTTTTTACAATCGGATGGGTGAGGGAAGAATCCTGCTTTCTCGCATTTTATTTGACTTGAAGGTTTTGGTGTTGTTTGTTGATTACATGGCTGGGTTCCTGTAGTTGCTGTTCCCTGTCCTGCACCACTTTCAGAGGTGCCTTGGCTGACATTAGATGATCCTGACGAACCTACGGAAGTTGATTCTGTGGATCCTGTTGACGTTGTTGCTGTAGAAGAAGAAGAAGAAGAAGATGATGATGATGATGAAGAAGAAGAAGATGATGTGGAAGAACTCGATCCCGGTGAAGTTATTGACGAAGTTGATGATGTGCTCGACTCACCACTGGATGGAGTTGTAGAACCTACTTGTCCGCTACTATTTCCGCCTCCCGAAGTTTCAGGTGATTCAGATGTTGTTTCACTTGGTTGATATCCATTTGTAGTAGAGATTTCACCACTACTGCTGTTAGAAGTAGAATTTTTATCGCTACTAGAACTAGCTTCTGTAGTTGAATTCTCAGCACCTGATGAAATCCCTCCTGTTCCATTTTCTGGCTTTCCTGGTTTGCCGGGTGCATTGCAGTCCCTCTTTATGTTTTGTTCATAATCACATACTTCAATTTCTGGATCCCAAGCGGTACCTTCAGAACAAATAAAATCGTATTTAGTAAATCCACCTTTCCCGTTATCCACACATCGATGGAATTTCTTGCAGTCTCCAATCGTTGGGAAGAATCCTTCTGATGTGCATTCATTACTTCCTTCTGATGATGATGATGAAGTTGTAGGTGTAGTAGTCTGCGGGTTTGTAGGACTCATTGGCGTTGTACTTCCACCATGTTCAATACTCTGTGATACGTTGTTTGATTGATTTTCAGATGTCGTTTGCAGGTTACTGCCTCCGGATGTAGTTTGTTGATTGCTCCCACTTGATGTTTGTTGATTACTCCCACTTGATGAAGTTTGTTGATTGTTCCCACTTGAGGTTGTTTGCTGATTACTCCCACTTGATGTAGTTTGTTGATTGTTCCCACTTGATGTAGTTTGTTGATTGTTCCCACTTGATGAAGTTTGTTGATTGTTCCCACTTGACGTTGTTTGCTGATTATTTACGGATGATGTTGTTTGTTGATTACTTTCGCCTGATGTTGTTTGTTGATTACTTTCGCCTGATGTTGTTTGTTGATTACTTCCACTTGACGTTGTTTGCTGATTATTTCCACTTGATGATGTTTGTTGATTACTTCCGCTTGATGTTATTTGTTGATTATTTCCGCTTGATGTTGTACTTGATTGCTCATTACTTCCAGAACTGGTAGTACTGCTACTACTGCTGCTAGTACTAGAAGATGAGGAAGACGATGAAGACGACGAGGATGAGGATGCCGATGAGGATGACGAGGATGATGACGATGAAGCCGCTGAAGTCGCTGAAGACGATGTCGATGAGGAAGAAGCAGATGAACTGCTACTAGTGCTTGCCGATTGTGACTGAGAGGCGGTACTACTTGACGCTGACGAGGATGAGACGCTGGTAGACGATGAAGTAGTAGCTTTTTGAGCTTCTTCACTCGTGGACATAGTTTGAGATGAGGTTCCTCCACTACTTTGATCAGATCCATCACTTCTGCAACCTTTCCTTTGTACAGCCCATTCATGATTGCACGCCATACTCTCTTGATCCCACACTGTACCTTCTCCACATGAGAAATCGTATCGTATGTAAGATCCTTTACCGTTATCGACACAACGATAAAACTTCTTGCAGTCCTCGCCAACAGGGAAGAAACCATCTTTTGAGCAAGAGTCTCCCGCAGATAGGTCTGACCCAGAGCTTATTTCGGATGTTGCACTTGTTTCAGGAGGTAACTGAGAACTGCTTTCTATGGGGGCTGTAGTGAGTTGATTGTTCTCTGACCCAGTAGTGACTGGTGAATTTGTCGGCTTTTGCTGTTCTCCTGGATAATTCCCTTGCTCTGAATTATCTGGAAATCCACTTTCGCTAGAAGATGTTTCCTGTCCACCCACTCCAGATGTTTCCCCTTGTCCAGGAGATCCACCTTGACCTGGTGATCCACCCACTCCAGATGTTCCCCCTTGTCCAGGAGATCCACCTTGACCTGGTGAACCACCCACTCCAGGAGTACCTCCTTGTCCAGGATATCCACCTTGACCTGGTGATCCACCCACTCCAGGAGTTCCCCCTTGTCCAGGATATCCACCTTGACCTGGTGATCCACCCACACCAGGAGTTCCACCTTGTCCAGGATATCCACCTTGACCTGGTGATCCACCCACTCCAGGAGTACCTCCTTGTCCAGGATATCCACCTTGACCTGGTGATCCACCCACTCCAGGAGTTCCCCCTTGTCCAGGATATCCACCTTGACCTGGTGATCCACCCACTCCAGGCGTTCCACCTTGTCCAGGATGTCCACCTTGACTTGGTGACTCATTTCCTTGTTCTGGATATCCACCTTGAACTGGTAAGCTTCCATCTTCTCCTGATGGTCCTTGTTGTTCAGGTTTACCGTTTTGACCACCTATGCGGCAATTGCTTCTTTGTACTGCCCATACATGATTACATACATTGTTTTCTGGATCCCAAACAGTACCTTCTCCACAACTGAAGTCATACTTAGTGTAACTTCCCTTGTCATTCTGAACACAACGATAAAACTTCTTACAATCTCCAGAGGACGGATAAAATCCTTCACTGGAACAAGAATCATCCCCAGCACCATGTTCGCCCTGAGACGTAGATTCTGATGAAACAGATGGACTTTGTGATGTCGTTGATATCTTTACCGCGTTTGTAGTTGTAGACCACTGGTTTGTGGTTGGCTTTTGTGGTGTAGGGGAACTGGATGGAGAACTTGGAGATCCACTCGGTGCAGGAGAACTTGGAGATCCACTCGGTGCAGGGGAACTGGATGGAGAACTTGAAGATCCACTCGGGGGTATGTAACTGTTATCTACCTCGTTGGCGCTTTCGTCAGGAACACTTGGGGGCTGAAATGGGGCATTTGGCGATCCTCCACATTCTGCTCTATCAGTTTCATAAGGATGATTACAGATTGAATACGTGGGATCGAAAACAGTTCCAGGTCCACATTGAAATTCAAATGCCGTAAGTTTTGGACGTCCATTTGTGTCCCCCGTTCTCAGCAAATGGTTACCACCGCCCATATCCACGCAACGGTAAAATGTTTGACAACTGTAAGGGGAAGCGTGGAAACCCTCTGAAGGACAATCGAAGTATGGCGCTCTTCTCCCTTGTCTTCTAATCGGAGAATGAGATCTTGAACGTCTGTTCTCTCCTGAAAATAGAAAGAAAAAAATTGAGGAATACATATGATTATATCGAACGGAAGAAGGAAATCATCTAAATAAAAAATAAAATAAGAAATAACTTTTTCGGCATTTTAAATCGAATACGTATAAAACAATAACAAAGTTGTGATGCACTAATGCCCAAACTGTCACTGATCGTAGCCACTGTGTTTGTTTACATGAACGAGACGCTTTGGTTAAGTTTCTGAGAACGTTAGTGACGTGTAAACGATGCTCATGCAACGAGTAGAGCCATCAATAATGGTGAAGGGCTCACCACGCCACTAGCTCGAAGCAGTAATAGCCCCCCACTAAATGCCTGATACCTTTCCCCCCGCGCGCTCCCTTGGCCCCACTCTTTCGTTAACAACTCTATGCTTGCTACTTACCTCAACTACTTTCGTGACTATTTTTTTTTAACGCTAGAGCGTAACGCAACTTTGGGTTAGCTTTCGATTTACTCCTAGCGTGTCTAAAGAAGCTTCACTTCAAAAAAGTAATTGGAACCCTCACAAGTGCTACTAAAACTCCGTGGCGCGACATCCCCGAAGGGACAAGACCTACCACCCGACCGCTGCGTCATCTACCTATAGACAGATGGCAGGATTGGGGGCATGTGGTCAGCTTGCCGACACCCACAGCCGTTTAAATGACCGGAGTCGCTATTTCTCTATCAAGTAGCTCCTCAATTTGAATCACGAGGCTGAGTGCACCCCTACCAGATCTCCCTACCTCAGAAGAATCCGAGGAGGTACCGGGAGGTACCCGGGCCGACGGATCCATAGTCAGCGACGCTAACCACAAGACCACGCCGGCGGTCCACAAGTGCTACTATGCTCATCATGCTCTCTATGAAGCCTATGCTTTTTACTTATTTAATTTATTATTATGATTAGCCTTAACCTTAGTCTTAGTATTAGTCATTAGTCTCTTATCCACTACTTTGCTATTTATGTAAACCTACATTGTATATACAGGGTGTTAATGAATAACACCGAAATATTTTACCTGTGTATAGAGGGGACATAGACAAGCAACTTTTATTAGGACTTTTTGCTCTATGACGTAAAATGTGTATGCTACAGGGCATTAAAGTCCTTAAAATTTGGTGCTCATAACTCAATAATTGAGCGAAATAGGGTTAAAATTTTCATTAAATTGACTTCATGCCTTCTTAGCGATTGATAAAAACCTGATTCTTAACAATTCATCAACAGCTATACCATAATTTAGAATTTTCATTATCTGCAAAATTTACTGATTAATCACATGATTGCCCGCCACTGCATTATGTTTTTATTCCTAATTCCAAACCTAACAAAACTGTTTCGTTTGTCTTTTTTTCCCTCAGAGTTGTAAGATATCGATCGTCATTTTTTTACAATTTTCCCGACCACTGCACAATATTCACTGTTCCTTTGTTTCCCATCATTTCAAGTATTAGAAGACAGTGGCGTGCATATCCTTGGGAGATTTTATGTTATAACAGGAAGAATTGAATCCATAGAGCAAAAATTTCCTAATAAAAGTTGCTTGTCTATGTCCCCTCTATACACAGGTAAAATATTTCGGTGTTATTCATTAACACCCTGTATATTCTGAAACCTGGTTGAGTGGAAGAGAAGGCCTTATGGCCTTAACTCTGCCAGGCAAAATAAATAATTTACTACTACTACTACTTCTACTACTATGTTTATTGTCATATTATAGTAGTAAGATTTATTACCAAAGTACATAAATCGTCCGACCTCCAATGAGGATGACCACTAAGGATCCAGAATACAACAAAAATCATGAAAGAATATTTACAATTAACCTTAAAAATTAACAGTTCAAAATTACAAATATTGGAAATTATCGATAAAGTCACGAGCGAAGAAGTGTCGGTATTTATAATGACTATTTAATGAATAATATGTAATAAATCATTAATAAAATATATTGAAATTGAATTATTTGAATAACATTTTAGATTGAGACAATATTATTAAAAGGAAATCGTGAAATATAATCAATGTACTGTTTCCACTAAAAAAAAAGTACTTTTGAAAATCGGGAAGAAACCCATAATACAGATCCATTTATTAAGTATTGCTTGCTGAAGTATTGGAATGTCTTCGTAAAACATGATTATAATATTGTTCTATTACTAAGCATACACATTGAACATTACACAACACCCATCTTCAGTTGGCATTTTTAGTTTAGTTTTAGTAGGTAAACAAGTCAATGCCAAACAGGCTATGAGCAAGGTGTAATTGTAGTGTATAATGTGGAGTGTAAAAATCCAAGACAACACAATTATTCATGTCAAACTGAGACAGCTTACAACGAACGCATCTATTAGACACCCTAACGCGGAATAGCGAACTGAGAGCTACCCTATCGGCCCTTCATGGGACATAATAGGCTATTATTATTATTATTATTATTATTATTATTATTATTATTATTATTATTATTATTATTACTTAGCGATGCATACTGGTAAGTACGGTTTCTTGAAAGATAATTCGCATTTTTAGTCTTCACTAGTATAAGTTATTGCGCACTGCAAGACTTGCAAGACTTGCAAGACATTGCAAGAATGTGGACTTTGCTCCAATCAATGGGATTTGAAGGTAGGTCAATCAGTTCTCCCACCTTCGGTAAGGTCTTTCAGTGAGGTAGACCATTAAGGGTAATCAGTCAAAGGAGAGAGGTTGATCTGGCGCTATGAAGCGAACTCTGGCTAGCTGAGTTGGTAGAACAGCGGCACGGATAGCCTGGGTTTAAATCCCAGTGACATAGTGATTTTTCTCCTATAATGTTCTCATGGTAAGTGCAACAGAGACAATAAACTGTGGTTCATGAATGCATAGGCCTATATCTATCTACCAATGAGGTAAGTTTGGAGCCCTTTCCTTTTAAGGGCACAAACCAATATCCCTTAAAGGCCAATGCCAGACGGTAAAACTACAAATGCAAAATAATATGCCGCACATGCAGGTGAGCACATTAGATGTTCAAATCGTTTTAAGTAAAATAATAATAATAATAATAATAATAATAATTTAAGAGAGATGAAAATGGGAACTGAAGAAAACTGCATAACGACGACTTCCATAACCTGTACTCGCCACCGGATATAGTAAGGTTAATTAAACCACGGAGGATGAAATGGGCTGGCCATATTGCACGCATGGGGAGGAAAGACATACCTCAAAAACATTGATTGGGAGACCCGAAGGAATTATACCACTTGGAACATCTAGACGTAGGTGGGAGGACAATATTAGGATATATTTAAGGGAAGTAGGGTTTGCGAGAGATGATTGGATGGAGTTGGCACATAATAGGGTTGAATGGCGGGCTCAGGTAAGCGCGGCAATGAACCTCCGGGTTCCATAAAATAGATAATATTCAATTACCTTGCTTAGGAATTGTCTTAATTGCCATTGAGTAAGTAAGTAAGTAAGTAAGTAAATAAGTAAGTAATAGTAATAATAACAATCATAATAATATCACAGCATGTACAGATATTTTAGCCCTAAACTTATATCTAGTAATTAATTAAAGTAAGAAATTTCCTTTGATCACAAATAATTACATAAGTTAAGTGAAAAATAATGAACTCAGCTGTAAAGCACTGTAATACTTTTTCCAGCAACGTACGCAAGTAATAAAATATGTTGTCTGCAAATATCTGTACCCATGAGACTTAGTGCAAGAAACTGGCGAAACGATTATCTTCATTAGCGCGCTGGAGATCGTAATGAATCGCCGCTTTCGTCGTTAAACTTTAATTCACAAACTAATATTTTTGTTGTTTCTATATATAGATTCAAATGACCGTACTTTTGGTTCAAATGTAATTTTTAAAAGATCTAATATGATACACTCACGTAACATAAAAAAATTAAATTCCGTGGCGCTACATCCCTGGAGGACTAGGCCCTCCTTTCGACCTGTCCGTCATCTACCATAGGCAGATGACAGGATTTTGGGGCTTGTGGTCAGAATGTCGACACCCAGGGCCGTTTATGGTAGCTTCCGTGGCTGGAGCCGCTACTTCAATCAAGTAGCTTCTCACTGTGTATCACGAGGATGATTGCGTCCCGTTCCAGACCAACATACCTCAGAAAAATCCGAGGAGATACCTGGGATCGAACCCGGGCCTGTGCCTCCGTAGCCAGCGACACTAACCACGTGTCCTCGCAGACGCTCCACGTAACATTTTCTGCCCTAAACATAGGCAAAAATCTTTCGTACTTCAAATTTATATATAGAATAGATGGTCGTATTGTAGGTAGTGCGTAGTCTTATGAGACAGATGAACGAGTAGATATTTTCCACTCTAGAACCGGCCCTAAAGTAAACAAGTACTGTTGGTGCCATTTTAAGAAGACCTCATCCCAAATCATCGTCTATCTACAAAATAATATAATAGCATTGTTCCCTAATCCGAAAATCTCCACCGTCACCAACACCGACAAAGAACAGGTGCTCTTTTAGTCGTGCGGTTTCCCACATTGTAGCCGTTGTTATTCACCACTTCTCAAGTGAAGTAAACGTGCTGTGGTACGTATTTGGCAACATTGTACTGGACTGCAGACAAGTGTGAATATGCCTGATTGACTGATTGACAGGTCGAAGAGGATTAGGGTGGCAGCAGGTAAAGGCAGTTCTTGGAAAGAAGTGGCACCCACAGTAACTAGTAAGTCTGTATAATTCTTGAGAAGATACCAGTAATGTGCTAAAGTGAGACAGATTTACGTGTTTACTTTCCGGCCGCTTCTAGGGAGTACAATATCTATTTAGTCCACTGTCTCCACTGTGACCAAAGTGTAGTTCTTTCAGCCCCAATGATTCGCTTCCTAGAACTGTAAGTTTCAATTTGTACAAACGTTGGCTGGCTTCATAATTACATGTTTAATTGTTAGAAAAAACGTTTCTAATAAACATTTTAGTTCTTAGTATTAAAATCTAGTGTACAGAAATTAAAGGTACGTTTTCGTCCTCATAAAATGATGTTCGCAGACATGTTTAGGAAAAAATAGGCCTACACTTCTGGATCCAGAGGACCTCAAAGTATATATTATTGCTCAAAATAGTATGGAATTCAGGGTTGAACACAAGACTTTCTCTACCCATAGTTTTATGGTAGTGTGCGTGTAAAGGAAGTAAAAATATCTTATATTTCAGCAGAGAGTACACGGCTGAGTTGCAGAAGTGCGCATTCAGTTCTCTAAGCCTCATGCAGAGTAGCAATTTTAGCAAAGCGAAACTTGAAACCTGAGTCTTTGTATGAAATGTGTGGCTTATAACTACCCTTCAGAGAATTTAATCGAAAAAATCTTTCAGCTCATGTGCTATACAATTTTTCCAGAAAATTTAAAGAAAGCAGTTAGAGCCATTTTCGCTGAAATTGCGAAAAATGAAGCATTCTTTATGTTAAGTGGTAAGTTAGTAGAAGACGTAACGTAGTCAATCTTCTCTGTCACATCCCCAGAAAATATATAATCAAGATATAATTTTATTCGATTATTCGTTCTCGATCTTTGCTGACACAGACACAGACACAGACACATGTTTCTGGAAATAGCATTTTTGGAATCAGGAGGCCTCAAAACGCTATTTATGTTGAAAACAAGACAACGAATTTCGGGGTCAACACTAGCACATTACTCATATCTAGTTAAGATGGAGACAGACAAACTTATTTACTTTAGGCCGGTCTAAAGCGGACAATACCTACACATCCCACTGTCTAAAACATTTCCGCATAGTAAAATTGAATGCAAAGTTTCACAAGCACCGCGGCCTGCGTACATTCGAGACCATATGGTTGCCAACATTGGACTCATCACTTCGTACCGTAGCTATTGTAGCATGGAGAACATTCTATTCCACTGAGGTTGAGAATAGTCAATAAACACATAACACTACACCAAAACATAATCTTCTTTCTTTTCCAGGTGAATCCTCTCCTGTCTGAGCACAAATAAGGTCGCACAGAAGTTAAGTCCGAAAAGAGTAAGAATAAATAATAGTTATGCGAGTTATTTTATTGTCTGAACGGAAAATTACCACATGCGTTGGCAAGATCCGAAGGAGAAAAATGCTCAACAAGATACAAATTGAATGTTATCAGATATGTCATCGTCCAGGAACTACCTTCGTCGCATGGAGACATTGTAAATTTTATGTCGACCATAATAAAAGGGGTTTACGTTTATACAGGGAGGTCATTTTATGCAGAAACTTTTTAACAGCGTTGCCCCTGCTCACACTTTCCCCGCTGTTGTGCTTGCACCGGCAGGGACCGTGTTCCGTTACTACCGGCAAATCAAGACTTTAGAAACAATACAAAATAATAATAACAACCAATTTATTATAAAAATAGGCCTACATGTGAGGCTTATTACTCACCATTTATTTGAGATACTGAGATGGTACAGTCAGGATATTTACGAGAAAATCTCCGAAGGCGCCTTCTATGGTTATTTCTCAATAAGTCACATTCCACCAAATAAATTCGCTGTTCAACCGTATACATTTTCGATTATAATCGTCTATTGTTGTCGTGTGTTACATAAGACAATAATTATTGTCTTATGTAACACACGACAACAATAGACAAGCGTCTCACTACAACACACCGAAGCAACTAACCACTTGTATGCTTTGTACAACTGCGATGCAATGCGAAGCTAGCGCGGCAATGCGGCAGTGATGCGAGGTTTCCTCATAAAATGAACTCACTGTATAATTATTATATAAAACCTACATATAAACAAACACAATGCTTAAAGACACTTTCCATTCTTACCAAAAGACATGTCTAGCGTTTCAAACCAAGAACTCTTCATGCGGTTAGTTTTCGAGCTCAAAATTAACTGAATTCTTGTACTTGCAATTCAGCAATCAGTCTAGAGGCGGCTAGGGTTTTTTTTTTTTTTTACATTGAGTTAAATTGTAACAATTGTCAACGCATTCAAATTTATTTAAAACGCAATTTTATAACTTATTTGCGCTAAGCAGCTTTCGGGGATATTGCACGAAGCACATTGGCGATCTTCTCTCACTCTTTCTATTAGTTTATACATGAGTGCCCCCCACGTAGCTTCATGACTCCCCCTGGTTTCATAAAAAGTAACCGATCAACTTCGAATCACACCAACCTCATGAAGTAACTCCACCTTTCAAAAAATAATGGAATGCCTACTGCACTACTGTAAAACTTCTTCTCAAGGAAAACGACAATGGCATACGTCTTTTTTCGATTTATAATACAAAAGTTTCAATTGAAAAAATATGTATAAAAAGACTGTTTTTATAAGATACATACATAACTGGTAACAAAATTATTACAGAATATATTCTAAGACAGTGGCTTCGACCTGAAAATGTTTTGATGGGGTAAGAATTGGATTTTTATTAATTATACATAGGCCTTATATGGTGAAAACTCAAATGTTGGGGAGGCAAAAAGTATCTTTCCCCTACCAAAGTCGGCACCTATATTCAAAGACAAGTTTAAGAACTATTAAATGTTTCAATTGGTAACGAGTAAAGGCGTTTCGCTAATTATGATTACAACTTTAGGCCTACTAGTTTTATCGTATAATTTATTCACTTCTAAACAATTAGGCTACAAGAATTTTATTTGCCTTTAGAAGTTATAAGACTTGACCGTTTTTATTTTCGACATAATTATAAAATGCTCATTTTGTAACAATTTTCACTCTCCCCAGAACTTTCAATGACGCACTTTGCGTCTTAACCCCTCTTGTGGTCACTCCTGGTATATAAATGAAGATAATCATCTCGAAAATAGCTGCAATAGTTTTGTTTATACCTTTCATAGGCTTACTAACTGCATATACGGAGACCTCAAAGATTTATCTGGTACATTTTTGTCATAGAATTTCTCTGAAGTATAGTTATAAGCTAATCATCATTTCTAAAACGGAGCTATAAAACCCGCGAGAAATTCAGCTTGGCCTAAGTTTGTGTCAACTGAATGGAGAACTCCCGCAATGAACTCACTCACTCTATGTGGCAACATGGAGCTGTAGAAGCTTAGGATAGAGAGAAAATCATGTGAATTTATCACTTTAGATTTTTATTTCACTATTTTATCTCCCCACTCTTGGACTTAGAACTCAGTTCCCTAGGGGCAGAATTAAAGCTTCATATCTGACATTTAAACAGAATATGGAGGGACTCTAACACGTTATGAGATCAGCATGACAGGGTATCCTTGTAATACAGTAAAAACATGTTCACACTTTTGACAGGGCACGTTTAAGGTAGATGTTAAATAAATTCAATTTGCTCATTTGGGTTGCGTGTAGCAAAAACCCTGAAAAAGTTCACATCAAGATAGATCAGCCAGAAAATTCAAATCTAGGAGGTCTCTAATAAGAAACGATGACTTTACTAATTTTAAAGAAAAAAATTAGAACGTGTTTTTGAAAATTTGAGAGCCACTACAGATTCTACACCATGAGCCACAATTGGTTTGGAGCCACAAAACACGAGTTTTAACCACGAGTTCTATGAAATTTAAACTCGGATGAACTCTCACCGCAAGCACATGAATGCCAGGGCTAAGCTGAGGACAAGAGGTGTTCTTCTGAGTGCAATCTATGAGAAAAATGGATTATTAATTACTAGGACAAGACATTTAAGGACCATAAAATAGTGAAAAATGCAAAATAAAAATGCATTTATGACCAAAAAGTAGTAAAAAAATGACTGCGAATTTTTAAACAATCTCCTATAAATTAACCATAAATTCTTATAACTTATTCTTTAATCTATGAGAAAAATTTATTATTTAATAATATTAAACTAAACTAAACTCCGTGGCGCTACGTCCCTGAAGGGACTTGGCTTACCACCCGACCGCTGCGTCATCTACCACAGGCAGATGGCAGGATTGGGGGGCATGTGGTCAGCATGCCGACACCCACGGCCGTTAACGGTGGTGTTCAGGACCGTAGCCGCTACTTCTCTATCAAGTAGCATTTAGCAATAATATTATTATTAATTACTAGGACAAGGCATTTAATGACCATAAAATAGTGAAAAATGCGAAATAAAAATGCATCTATAACCTAAACATAGTAAAAATGACTTCAAATTAAATATAATACACTCTTATTTTGTTACTAACGAAGTAAGTAAATTAATACTACTTGGACACCCTTAGGGAAAAAAATACTTCTGAATTGGCATGCCTATCAAATTGCCCCTTGCAAATATATGCCATTTACAAAGCAAGAAAAAATAATAATTCTTCATTGCTTCAAGACAAACTGCTGTGGTATTTACAGTAAACAAACTTCAATCTTATAGGAGCAGTCGAACAATGCAACTTTGGATATTCTTCCTGATAATCAAGAAAATGTATTATGAACAGTAACTCGAAATTCAAGGACTATCGCGTTGGTAATGGAGTAAGAATACAATGCATTCTGTACATTGTATACAATGTATCTCCATGTCATGAAGATACCGTATTAGCGTGTTTTACGAGAAGTGAAAACGTCGGTCTTAATAATGTATGATCAAATATACTTCTTTAAATATGAACTGCAGAAATTACGTTACAATAATTTTTTAATTTATATCAGATACAATAGAGACAATACCAGACACTTACTGCTTTGACAATGGAAAAATGGGGGACAGATTTTGCAGTAGTCCTGTTGTCACAACCTAGGAACTTGGGGCAAAATTAAAATATTCAAAACATAATTATATAAACTGTTTTAATGTTTCATGAACCACTGAGCATCAAAACACTGTTTAAGTTATTATAAAAATAATAAGCAAACTAAACACAGAACTTGCGAAATAGTTCATAAAATATTAATTAAAAAATAAAATATATTACACTCTCTTACCATCGTATTTTTTCAATGCCTCGTCTTTGTTTTATTTTTTAAGTCATTTGATTTCAAACAGCAAAATCGCTTTTCCGGGCAATAGATAGATAGAAAAATCGTAGCCCTTATACATAACATGCCGAGGCTGGCTATTTCGGCTCTTCTAATAATAATTGTTTAACATATTTGTATCTACAGTGAGTCCCACGCAAGAGTTGGCCAATGACGCGGGTTTCTGCGTCGCGGCTGGCACAGCTCCAACTCCCGAGCGATCGGGTGAAATATCTACGCAAATAATGCCGCGGTTGTTGTAATGATTCAGGTTCTCACATTTACAGTTAAAATTACAATGAAAATAACCACGTAGGCCTACCTCATCACAAGAGATGTTGAAAATGTTCTTCTCTTGCATCCAGACAATACTGGCACCTTTTTAGGAAATTCTCTTTCACGCACATATGTTCAGCTTCCGAGATAGAGTTACTTTCTCTTGTGATAGGCGTATGTGATATTGTCATTAAGTTCTCCTAACAGTATGTAAACATTATTTATGGGGTAACTTAAAAAATAAATTATATAGGTCAATTTCCCATACATAAGAAGAACAAAAAGACAATATCACAAGAGAAATTAACTCTATCTCGGAAGCTGAACATATGTGCAAGAAAGAAAATTTCCTAAAAAGATGCCAGTGTTGTGTGGATGCAAGAGGAGAACATTTCCAACATCTCTTGTGATGAGGTACGTGGTTATTTTCACTGTAATTTTAACTGTAAATGTGAGAACCTGAATCATTACACCGACCGCGGCATTATTTACGTAAATATTTCACCCGATCGCTCGGGAGTTGGAGTTGTGCCAGCCGCGACGCAGAAACCCGCGTCATTGGCCAACTCTTGCGTGGGACTCACTGTAGTTACTGCATCTGTATTCAGTAGTAGCAGGTTGGGCCGCTAGATGGTGCTCAAGTTATTGTCCCCCGATATATCGCAGTGTCCTGTATTGTCTCTATAGTATTTGTTCATATGTCGCTTTCCAACAAAGTGTTTCTTTAGGTTTTATTCAATCTGTGTTCTACGTTTTATACAGTTTGTGTGTTTCATAAGCATACAGCTTTATATATCAGATAATGATTTTGTTTTGTCACCTGGAAGTAATGAGCTAATCGTGCAATTTCACAACGACAGAAGATACAGGATTTGTACATTTCTTAAGTTTTTGCTGAAGTAGCAGATATCTCCTGTGTAGCTTATAGATTTTGCTGAGTTCTGAGGTTCTGGTATTCCTTTCAATAGCAATAATTTCTGAGCATGTCTATACAATGGCCTCGTGGGAGAGTTTGTTTTAACATAAATGTTGTTATTAATACTGTTATTGTTATTGTTATATTGATCATTGGGTTCCAGCAGTTGCCAGGTTTCTTCTCTAAACACAGTACATAATCCCTTTGTGAATAAAAAACAATATGCGATACGGCCCCTTATTCTACATCATAATATGAAGTAAGAAAGGTGTATTGTCCATGTATAGAGTAAAGAAAGTTATATGCATTACATCATATTTTATATGGTTGTGTATCCTTCAGGGATGCGTCACGAAGCATGGCGATGACTTTATCTTCATTTTAACAATCATTTTACATGAAGAGAACATAATTTTTCGCGATTTTCTTGACTATTTGATAGAGAATGACAAGAAGCGGAGATGATTGTCACACAATGGTTCAAATCATTAGCCGACAGACTTCTACAACACAAGTGTTTAAAAGATGGTCCCACGATATGACAAATGTCTCAATTCCTGTGGCAAATATGTTGAAAAATATCTGAACAGTTGCTATATCTGTTGCAATAAATATTTCCATGAAATTTTGCTTTGTTTGTGTAAACGGCTCTAGGAAACCATACTTTATGGACGCGCCTCGTATATTATATATATGTATATATATATATGAATTATTATACTAGAGGTAAAGCTTTTATTAAGTGCCAGTGCTTAAAGTAATATGGGGACGGGAAAATGTCTGACCGTCTGTCCGCGTGTCTGTACGCGCGATAACTCAAATTAGCCTTATCGGATTTTCATGAAACTTGGTATACGTATTTATGACATTCATGGGTACAAGCCTATTGAATTTGGACCAAATCGGTTGACCGGTACCGAAATAACGAGTATATCAATATTAATTTTGTAATGAATACAAGACGCTACAATATTATTCCATGGCCCACAATATATTAAAATAACGTAACAAATTGCCAATCGTTTATCGTGTTAGCCCACCCTCATTGATTCGTTTCTTCATAACGACGCGAAGTCAGTGTAAAGTAATAATGTAAATAAAAGATTTAAAACACAACTAGCCGTTGATTATTGATATTATTATATACTGTGCATTCTATGGATAAGTATGACTACATTATAATTTAATGTGAGTATTTTTCTTATTGGTTCCTGTACAGCAATACACCTAATGTAATTCCTGACAGATAGATTTCAGATTGACTTTTTATTCATTCATAACCTATAAGGCTGCTTTAAACTTGAAACAAACATGTCAGCGAATCGTAGGCCTATTGCATCATTAATATTATTTTTGTTTTGGGAGTTTAAACTCGGAGATCTATTACAAAATTAACTTTTTTCTGCATGGGACTATCATAATTGCAATTATCACTGATTTAAAAAATCATCCTGGCACTTTGTTACATCAGTTTACCTGATTTTATTTGTAAATGTTTTCGCAATGAATACTATGAAATATTTCATACAGCAAATAAAGCTATTTGGTTTGAGAAACAGTTAAATACAATATTGCAGTAACTTACACCCGTATACTCTCTGCTGGAATCTATGAAGGATAGAACAAGTTATGTGAATGTTTTACATGATAGAATATATTCCAGTTTAAATAAGAACATAGGAGCTAATTTACTTATATTTTCTTTCGATGAATTGTAGGATTACATTTTTGCTGCCCATGGATATCACTGAAATAAGTAGTAGGTAAGTCTTCAATCAATAGGTAGATAATGTCATTAATAAAACTGCTTCAGCAATAAGCTATATACAAGGGATTTCTGTTAAGGCTAATGACCTGTTAACTTGACTTTCCTCATAGGCTACATTGCCTCCAGTTATACATTCCTGACCAGATTCTGCGCCTATTAGATTCCTTAGGATTCGTCTTGTGGTAGTCAGTTGACCCCCCCTCTCAATTTCGTATGCAAACTCCAGTAACTGTTACTTAGGGTGGGTCTTCTCCTAACGTAGTGTGTAATTGGTGAAACGAGAATTTTATCCAGTCCTTCCTGACTAGAATTTTAATTAGCCTATACTGGAAACATTGAGACCTTAACTGTGCTTATAAAAAGATAAGCCTAAAACATTATGAATTAAATCAGGTAAACTGATATAACAAAGTGCCAGAATGCTTTTTTTAATCAGTGATAATTGCAATTATGTTAGGCACATTCAGAAAAGAAGTTAATTTTGCAATAGATCTCTGAGCTAAACTCCAGAAACAATATTCGCTGGCAATAATATTAACGAAGCAATAGGGCTACGATTCGCTGACATGTTTGTTTCAAGTTTAAAGCAGCCTGGGTTATGAATGAATAAAAAGTCGATCTGATATCTATTTGTCAGGAATTACACTTAGGTATATTGCTGGACAGCAACGAATAAGAAAAATGATGAAATTAAAATATAATGTAGATATCGGTAGTCATGCATATCGATAGATTGCACAATATAATATTAATATTCAACAGCTAGTTGTGTTTTAAATATTTTATTTACATTATTATTTACACTGACATCGTTATGAAGAAACGAATCAATCAAGGCGGGCTAACAATACCAATAAACGATTGGAAATTTGTTACGTTATATTTAATATATTGTGGGCCATGAAATAATATTGTAGCGTCATATATTCATTACAAAATTTACATTGATATACTTGTTATTTCGTTACCGGTCAACCGATTTCGTCCAAATTCAATAGGCTTGTAGTCTACCCATGGACGTCATAAATGCGTAGCCTATACCAAGTTTAATTAAAATCCGATAAAGCGTATTTGATTTATCGCGCGTACAGACACACGGACGGACTGACGGACAGGCATTTTCCCGTCCCCACACACAATCTCATAAAATACCTTACTGGCAATTAATAAAATGAAGTAAACTGTCAGAATGCTTTTGTTAATTCAGGGATAATTGCAATTATTATACACAGAAAATAAGTTATTTTTTGTTCTTTATTTCCGAGTTAAGCTGCAGATCGATTCATTAAGCAGGGCTTGGGGAAGAACAAAAGATCTACTTTGATAAGCATATGTGAAGGAATCTTTTGGGTAATGTTATTTGTCATTTGTCATATATGAACGAAGTAAAACAATATGTTGTCATGAGAACTGATTTGCAATTGATAAATTCTTTCTAATATATTGCCATAAAGTAAGCAATAAATTGGGCAATGCTCCGATACCAGTTAACCGATGGCACTACCTTACAAGATTCCCGCGAAAGCCTGAATTACTTGACTGACTCTAAGAGAATGACTCACTCACAGGTGTGACATAATTATTTGACTATTACATAGATTCATATTATAGTTGCCGCAGGAATTGTGTACGTGTGAGTTCATTGATGAGCTATTCATGCTAGAGTATAGCAAGTTATCAGAGGAAAGAATGTTTAATGCTTGTTTGGAAGTGAGGTCAGTGTTAAAAGGAAATTTTTGAGAGTCCAGCCATGTAATTTGCACGTTGTAGTGTGTAATTTGCAGACTAGATTACTCATTAGAATTCCAAGGATAACTTTAATCCATTAGTGACTCCTCACAGGTTCTTGCCTTGCTATAACAACAAGTTTACAGGTTATTGATATAGCCGTAACAATTATATACGCATTAACAACCGCATGCCACTTTAACTTGCATCATATTCCTAAAAACAGGGTGATTGTCTAAATCAGCGTTTCTGAACCTATGGTCCGCGGACCACTGGTGTTCCGCGACGATGGTGAAGATGGTCCGCACACATAATTAAGATGACTTAATGTATCTGTTGATCTTCGATTAAATTTGACTAATATAGAGCCAGATATACAGGTACTCTGCAAGAGGCGACAAGTTCAACCTCTCATTAAAAGTAATGTTATTACTAGGGACCGGATTTTTAGGTTTTACCTATTTTTTTCCTTACTTCCAAAACAAAAAGCGCTCATACACTTTTTCGAATCATGTCCATAGGATTCACCCACATTAATTCTGTGGCACCTAAAAATACCTAAATGGGGTATGAAAACCTAAATACACCTAAACGGGATATAAAACCTAAAATATCTAATTTAGGCTACTTTTTTGTCTTTTTTGTTTGTCACCAGTTGAGAAATCGATATTTTGCGGAGAGACAATTTTTGTCGGGTTGAAATTAATACCACCAGCGTTTCGTTCAACCCGTTGTCGTCTAGGATGGACAGTATATCAAGAGACGAAGTGTAAGAGTACCGACGTATTCCTTTTAAAATATTCGTACGAACAACCGTTGTTGCCGTGTATGAACAAGGATATAGATTTTTGTGTTTTAAAGCGCTTGTCTGCCTTTAGTACTGCCCTGTTATTCATACTGAGTGGTTACACTGTGAGTTTTAAGAAGACGTGTTAATTATGCCGAAACAAATGAAATCGAGTTTATTACGGCAGTGGATTGGCGATGACCTAAATTTCATCATCATCATCATCATCATCATCTTCTTCTTCTTCTGAGGTTATTTTATGACGTTGCACCCCGCGGATTTCTACGTCTGCTCTGTCGTAAAGCAAGTTTACACAAATTTAAGTCAATTTTGTTAAGTTAAACTTTACAAGTATTATGTATTGAATCCTATGTAGCACATTCAAATTCATTAAACCAATTATTCTACCCGAAAACGATATTTTGGACAAAAACCTAAAAAAAACTTTTTCACCTAATGGAAAACCTAAAACAGTGTTTTCAAAAACCTAAAAATCCGGTCCCTACTAATAACATAATTCCTAATTATATTATCATTTATCACTTATATTATAAATAATAAACTGTCAATAGTTAACTTCCAATTCAGTAACTGTGTTTCCATTGAATTCAAAAATATATTTAGATTTATTTCGTTATAGTGACCTATAATCAATATCCCCAAATATTAAGAATATAGGCCTACATGTAGCCTACTTTTAAAAAAGGGATGTAAAATTAGTGGTCCGTAAATTTTTTTACACATTTTTGAGGTCCTCTGGTTCAAAAAGGTTGAGAAACGCTGATCTAAATGATATAGCTAAATAAATACTACGAGGCGCGTCCAGAAAGTAAGTTTCTTTGGGAGCGTTTAAGGGGAGTCGGAACGGTCTATCTCGCCAATGTTAAAATGAGACTTTTCCGGTACGCTCTTCTCAAAAACCACTGCATACAACAATTTCAAATTTTTAATGGTTACAACACTTTTACAATGCATTAAATATAAGTTATAAAAAGGCGTGTCTAATTTTTTAAATATATGTCTTAAATTTACCCCGAAAAAAATTCAATGCTTATACTTACGAAATCCAATTTTTCACATAACTTATAGTGGAAGTGACTTTATTAAACAGCTTTAATACTGTTTTAATTCCACCAAAAAAATTAGACCTGTAGCTAAATTAGTTTTTGATATGAGCGTACCCAAAGTTAAAAAAAATAGAACTGAGAAAAACAGCTTTAAAATTTTACAAAATTGGAGCCCATGTTTGAGATTGGGGTCGATGCATTTTCATGAGTTACTGCACTTTCGTTCATTGTAGGAGTTTTAACAGTTTCATTATGCAATCTGGATTGTTTAAACTGTTTATATTGATTCGCATGTCGTTTTCTAACACCAAATTTGGTGTTTCGCCCTGTCTTATAAAACAGCACGATAAATTCACAATATTCACAAAAAACATCAACAAAGCACGGAAGAATAACTTCAGAAGAGGCTATCTGGAGCAAGGAGAAAGCACCAATAGAAAAAACAAGGTTTTCCCTCAATAAAACATAGCTCAAAACTCAAATATAGCCCCATTGACTATAACACTGCAGCAAGTGGTTCAAAGGGGGCGTGGTACTGCGCAGCCTTTTACAAAGTGGCCTAATTACAGCCTTTAAAAGACCGAGACAAGAAGAAAAGAAAAAGACTGTTATTTGATTCTACAAACATCAGGGGACATTAATCTCACAATATCTCATTTTGTGAAATTTCAGACCAGAATACCATTCCGACTCCCTTTAGAGAAACAAAACACAATTTCATGGAAATATTTATTGCAATATATACAGAAAGTGTTCAGCAATTTTTAACAAATTCGCCACCGGAAATGACAATATTTGTTATCCCGTGGGACCAACTTTTGAATACTTGTGCCGTAGAAGTCTGCCGCTTGCGATTTGAACCATAGTGTGACAACCATTTCCTCTTCTCTGTCATTACCTGTCATTTCTTGTAGGGTGAATGTTGGGTCTGTAGGGTGAATGTTTAAACACCTCCCTGTCGAACTTCTGCAGGAGACTTGCTGGGACGTGTTTAAAAATCCATTCTACAGCCCAAATCTCGTTCCCAGTGATTTAAATCTTTCCTACACCTCAAGAAATGACAGAGAATGAAAGAGGCAGCCATGGTTGTCAGACAGTGGTTCAAATCCCAGACGGCAGACTTCTACGACACAAGCATTAAAAAGTTGGTCACACGGTATGGCAACTGTCTCATTTCCAGTGGCAAGTTGAAAAATAGCTGAACACTCTTGCTGTATCTCTTGGAATAAATATTTCCATAAAATTGTGTTTTGTTTCTGTAAACGGTCGCAGGGAAACTTAGTTCTGGACGCGCCTCGTACAAAGACAACTGGGGCTTGTTCACCAAAGGCTATGTACCAATTATTAAAATAGTCTCATTATAATTGATCATGCTTGTGCTGAAAAGCATGAGTTCGCGATTAGAAACTCAGTTAAACTAGAGTCTGTTCCATTTCAGTTGAAACATGACCTACAAATCTCGCGCAGAATAGGAAGGGATCATTTACTTGCTATCTGCTGTCCTTGTCACTCCTCAGCCCTCTACACCAATAGAAGCACTGGAAAAGCACGTGATTTAGAAAAATCAATATATCCGCCCCAACAGTGAAGCATTTTTCTCCACTGCGCATCCAAACCCGTGTTTCAAGAACGATGGAACGGCTTCTATCTGTTTGTAATGATAACCATGGCTCCTGAGGAATCTGAAATGATCTTGTTACGATGAATAATTCGTCGCTGATTATAGTGAGGGATAGGCCTAGTTATGGAGTTAATTTGCTCAAACTTATCCAATGGTTGATATCTACTTATGAATACAAGTATTTTAAGTAATGTTTCTACTTTTCTGTTTTCTCAAGGCCCAAATTTCAACTCAGAAAATGGAGTAACATTGTAAAGTACAGTGTACATTGATTTGAAACAGAAATTTTATATAATGTATTAAGTACTATTGTCTAAATGTGCCTTTATTACCCAAGAATAACAACGAATAACTATTTTCACATAAAGGGTTACCGAAGAACATTATATTTTTTATGAACAGTGTATTTAAAGAAACTTCTTTTCGGTATAGTTACCGTATTTTACGGACCATAAGACGCACCTTGATTTTAGGATGGAAATTTAAAGGAAAAGAAATTTAATGTTGTTATACGAAAACATTTTAAGGGAATAATAACTTCATTGTAAAAACAAATTATAACCTTGTCAAAAGGAATCAGTGTAAATCACTTCTAACTTAAAACCTGCGTTGTGCGAAAATCTCTTCTGTACAGGTGGCATCGCGTAAATTTTAACAACTGAAATTATTTATCATAAAGACTGAAAATACTTTACACACTCTAACTTTCAATTCAGCATACGGTGTGACAGGACTAGAAAGAGACAACTCTTTTCGTATTAAAGAACTCAACACTCCTTTATTTTCGTATCTGACTTCCAGCTACCCTCATTTTAAGATTGTGACAAGCGCACTGATATACAGTCTGTGCCAAAATTTTCAACTAACCTATCCTTACAACACCTTCTTTATGATTATGGTATTACCGGCAATATTTACCATTATTTTAATTTTTTAATGTATTTCGGACCATTAGATGCACCCAACTTTCCAGACTCTGTTTTCAAGATAAAAAGTGCGTCTTATGATCCGTAAAATACGGTACTGTAATACAGGAATATTATTGACGAATTTCTGTGTATGTTTTGAATATAAGATAGTATGTAAGTTATAACTCGTAAAATTGACGTCACTTAAAAAGGCCATTTTATCTGAGTAAAATTTTCTCGGACTTAGTTCTCGAAAATATATCGATAAAATCGTAATTTCTCTTGGGATTACCAAATAATATATTGCGATACTAGTTCCGTAAGCGGTGGATAACGGATCGAGGAAAGAGTTTGAAAAAACGAGATCCGTTATGCGCTTACGGAAGGAGTATTGCATGCTATTTTTTGCACGATGACTATTTATATCAATTTAATTATATTAATTGAGCGATTAGCTGAAAATGTTATGTATGTACATTATTGAAGGTAGATGTTATATTTTAGGAAGTGATTCGCATGTGTTGGTGTTATGGGGATGGAATATTTGTAAATGAGTATTCTTGACCAAGTCGCCATATTATCTTGTCCCAGGCAGTTGTATAACAAGCTAGGATGTTGATTTGTTACAAGAAGTAGTTTGGATCTAAACACCATGAGCGAGGATGGAGGAATTGCCTTAAATAACTGTACAAATTGTACTATTACGATAAATATATGAAAATAAAGGCTGGTATTGTGATGGTTTTACATTCGGCACTAGTGCTTTTTGTCATTTTTTCAGCATTGAGAATTCTTTAGTTTTCATAGCAATCAGATTGGGAATGTCAAGTTACCATTCACGGCAACAGTATTTATGTACCACTAATTAGTTACATCGTGCAAAAACTAATTAAAAATGTTACATAAAATTTTTAATCATAATTAGTATGACATATCAAGTTAATTTTACTTCTTAATTGGACGAATTCACATTCAGAATTAGCTAATGGGTAGTTACTAGAAATATTACAATTATTTTAAAATTACTTGATAATCTCACATTTTGATATAAAAATATTAATGATAACATAAAATAATCTTTAAGGATTGATAAGTATGATAAAGTAAGAACATTATACTTCAAGGTCAAAGGTTAGTTACAAGAGAAACCTGTTAAAATCGAACACCCTGTATGTACATTAATAATGCTAATAATATTGCATATTCTATGCGTCTTATATATTTGTTTATAGGTATTCAAATATCCGGGAGAAATAAATACACATACAAATAATATTAAGGCCGAAATATTAAGTGTAGACTCAAATCGAAGAAATACCTGCTTTTATGCAGTTCCGAAACTCTTATCTTCTCGTTTTCTGTACAGAAACCTACAAATAAAAAAATATAAAACGATGCTGCCGGTTGTATTATATGGCTTACTTATTTTTATGGTCGCTTACTCTTCTGGAAGAACATAATCTGAGAGTGTTCGAAAACAGGGTGCTTAGGAAAATATTTGGGCCTAAGAGAGATGAAAATAGGGACTGGAGAAAACTGTATACGGCGAGCTTTATGACTCGTACTCTTCACCGGATATAGTAAAAGTAATTAAATCACGGAGGATGAAATGAGCTGGACGTGTTGCGGGCATGGGGTAGGAAAGACATTGGCCTATCTAAAAAATATTGACTGGGAGACCCAAAGGGAAAAGACCATTTGGAAGACCTAGACGTAGGTGGGAGGACAATATTAGGATAGATTTAAGAGAAGTAGGATTTGAGAGAAATGGTTGGATGGAGTTAGCACAGAATAGGGTGAATGGCGGGCTCATGTAAACGCGGCAATGAACCTTTATGTTCCATAAAATATATAATATACCTTTAACTTGCTTAGGAATTGTCTATTATCACTGAGTAAGTAAGGAAGTAAGTAAGTATTAAATAACTGTTCCATGAAATTAAATATTTTCATCTCGGTTGATGTGGGAATTATTATTTTCCATCTTAAGGCATTATTTGTTGTATTTTACTCGTAAATATTTCATAATATTTTCAATATATATCGTTGATACTGCAATATGTCGTATGTAAAAAAATCCCTTTAGGCAGGCCTACAGGCTGAGGTAGATTTCGAAGTGCTTTTGGTTTAATTTATTATCGCTGCGCAGCACTCTTCTTTTTTAGCCTAGGCATGGCAAACCTGCAGTAAAGAGGAAGAGCCTACAATCATTTGTTTTAACAACAGGAATAGGATATAATATTCTGGGAGGCCGTGCGCAAGATCAGCAATGAATAAAATTAGCAAAGCCGCTAAACAAGACAAAATTATGATATTATAATAATTCTTTTAAGAGTTATTATTTTCAAACATTAAAATCTCGCGTCATATGAGAGCTATCAAGAAACTATTTATTGATTTGAAGAGTACTCATCAAGAGCTTTTCAACGATACCCCACAAGACGTGGTTTCAAAAGTTTCGAATTTTCATCCCCCACCCCCACCCCCAACCTCACTCGAACCCCCCGAATCGTTGGTGTCACTGTGAACTCCATAGGGAGTACTCTAATTTATTCAAACAAAGTTTCCCTCTATACTTCATAGGGGCCGAGATATACATTTTTAAAAATTTCAACCCCCTCCCCCGACCACCCCCTTGGGCCAAATTTGCTCATTAACGAACTTGTCCGAACTATTGGGCCTAGAAATGACATACTAAAATTTGGTTCAAATATCTTCAAAATTACGGCCACTAGCGTGTAAATATATATATATAAATATCACAAAATTTTTTTTTGAACGGGCGGTGGTTTCGTACTTAGGGGAGCATGAAACGTAAAGATATGAAAGAATTTTTGGAAAATCATGACATGGTATCCATTGCAATAGGTAGATTTTTCTTCGAAATCTACCTAAAAATTGCCATTTTATTTTTAGTGCTTTTGTGAACAAAGTGATCATACCTACCTTCTTGTAAGAAGGTATATGATTTCGCCTACAACCATTTCAATGCGGAATCTAATACTCATTTACGTATAGGAAGTATTATATTGACTGTTCCACTCGTAGGCCGCGGTGACCAATAAGGCTAGCAATTCCTTGAAAATAGTCAAATCACGATCGTTCATCTCATAATATCCTTCCTCGGGTCGCCAGGATGCAATCTTATCTGATAAAACGTCAGCTCGTTACTGAAGACGTAAGTCATCAATGCGTGGTGCTTAATACGTCACATCCTGCCATTGGGCAGATTGAAAACACATTATTTTATACAACATAACTTGTTTGTAAATTGAAATAATATAAATGTCCTTTGATTAAAAACACAATTTCGGTACAAGCCAGTTCGTGTGCTTTTATAGCTTTTTGTTATAAGCAACTACTACGACGCCCTCCATCTTGTGATGTGCACTATTGATAGCAATGGGAACTTGGATCGATTTATCGAATCGATTCGCTGACTGATCATTCATCATAGTATGCCGTGATCTTACGGCTGACAGAATATCAACAACAAAGTAAGAAAATGATTATTTTTTACAAAATCCGTAACATTTGATTAGTGGAATAGTCTTAATAAATCCTACTCGATATTAAGAGTTTTATGAGATAAGTTTTATATATATAAGTTATATATATATAAGTTATATATCGATAAACTCATAATCTCTAGTAATCTATGATAAAGTTAAATGGAAATCGAGATAACATCGGGAAACATGCATAGAGACCATGCTTAGAAACCAGAAAAGGTCTTTTCGCAATGATATCTGTCTGTCTATCTATCTGTCTACCTGTCGTACGAACAGGAGCAGCACTCTGTACGTACTGTCGTCCAAAGCAAAGAATTCCCCTGCAGGGTGCACTGCTGTTTAGAGGGGCAAGAGGAAGTATAATGCTTTGGTGGTGAGGAGGAGGTGGCTAGATAGATTCTTATAAAAAAAACTAGCTGAAAAGGCCCGGCGTCGCCCGGGCTTTGTATTTTTTAATTTGAAATTAATTTATGGAGGACTTTCGATTTTGAAACTCTACGTCCTTATATAATATGTATGTAGAACTTGAAATGAAGAAAAAGATTTATCACACTCAAACTATTCCATCAGAAAACGCTAGATATAGCTTTTTATGGCTCATAGAGGATGTCGAATGCTGCATTCCGTTGCTTCTACACATCATGCCTGGGTGGGGTTGAAATAAGAAGAAACATAAATTTCATAAAATTGTATTTGGCTTAACGGAAAATTTTATTTCTCATTCTCATCTTACAACCGTTTAGGGGCTGAAATAAAAGAGAAATGTAGTATCACTTTCATAATTTCCTCCCCTAAAACCCGGGTCATAATAAACTGCGAGCATAGGACTCAAAATGTTCCATCCCATGCTTAGGGCCTATGATAAATCTCAACTAATACAAAGCCTATGGATAACGTATAAGCGGAAAGGATTATTTACAGACTTCTGATATAGCATACTCACACACTTAAGTTATCCCTGCAATACGACTTCTTATTCTACATCAAAATGTGAAGTGAGAAAATATTTCTTATGTCGAGGGTAGAGAAAGTTATGTGACTACATCACACTGTGCTTTATTTTCGTGGATTTCATTTTCAGTAATTATTTTCGCCAATATATTACATCGATGGGATCATAAATCGTTAAAGTCCAGCATTAGGCTATATAGTTGCCAAGGCCCTATGTAATCACAGTAAACAATTCACTGTTGTCATGTGAACTGAACAGCATTTCATTGTTTTCAGTATAATATTCTCAGGAATTATATAATTTTCAGGGGAAGGACTGATTTGTTTCAATTTTAATGTTGACCGCTATACTTCCCGGGCTTAACAGGGTATGTGTGCAAAATTTCGTGTAAATTGGTAAAGAAATGTAGATTTGTATAAGGAACAAACATACATACCCACATATCCACAAAAACACATTCAACTTTATATATTATATATATATATATATATATATATATATATATATATATATAAGTTATATATCGATAAACTCACAATCTCTAGTAATGTTAAATGGAAATCGAGATAACACCGGGAAACATGCATAGAGACCATGCTTAGAAACCAGAAAAGGTCTTTTCGCAATGATATCTGTCTGTCTATCTATCTGTCTACCTGTCGTACGAACAGGAGCAGCACTCTGTACGTACTGTCGTCCAAAGCAAAGAATTTCCCTGCAGGGTGCACTGCTGTTTAGAGGGGCAAGAGGAAGTATAGGTATTGCTTTGGTGGTGAGGAGAAGGTGGCTAGACAGATTCTTATAAAAATTTAAATTTCTAAACTTCTAACTTCTTGTAAATAAAACACCTATATTCGTTTTTCTACAAAAATACTTGAGAAATAATTGAGGGTTCTTTGTTCGTGTATATTTTTCTTTGCTGTCTGAACAATGGCAGAAGATAATGACAAGTTTGCACAGAGAAGTTACTTAGTTAAAATTAAAATTTCTAATCCAACACATTACTTTACAAAGTCAACGGTTATTGAGATAATGGCGTAGATATCGCTACAATGCACACCATCAGAAAATAGTTTACGAAATGACGCCACTCTCTGATCTTTGAGTAGGGTTCGGATGTTTATAAATTAAACAAGTGGAAAATATGACTGCAAATATGTCTTTAAATATGACTAAATACGAGTAAAAATCCTAAATATGAACTAATAAAATACATATAAATGTTCCGATTCAAAATGTTTAAGTAGGCCTACACTAAATTCTTACATCACATGATTTCTATCAAATAATACAATTTACAGATGATTTACAGTTTTACTTGTAATGAACTACTTTAAAAGAATTTGCTTCTGTTTGCTTGTTTCATCAGCACCAAATATTTTGTAGATCAAGGTGTCCCTACAAAATATGAACAATTGTATAAATTAAGTTACCTATTAATTGGGCATAAACATTAAATTAATGATATAACTTTCAAATTTAACTCGACCATTTAGTGCTACTTTACCGAATTCATAACTGAAATATGTCGTTAAATTAAAAATATGATCAAGACCACAAAAATGACCAAAATATGACTTTATATGCAAAATAAAAATTGTCCGATTAGGATAACAAGCGTGCAATTCGTGTTTAATTTGTGTTTGCGGTGAGAATGGAGGTCAGGATAAAAATATGACTTGTCATGAACATCTGAACCCTATTTATGAGGATGTACAACCAGAAAGTACCGGTAACTATTAATTGTTGTGAAGTGTTATATCCGTGCTAGGAATGAGTTTAGAGACTTGCTATATGCCACCACGACACTTCAAACTGGTTCTGTACATATTTCACCTCTAATCAGGATATATATATATATATAACACACAGCCTGCTTTTAATATGTGTATTGAGTAATAAATCGAAATTTACCTTCACTTCAGGAAAACATTTTAAATTCCAAAGGATTCTGCAGTATATAAATGTGACATGAAAAACTGAACATGGTTCTAAATAGGGTCTTCGGCATGATCTGGGCGTAAACTTGCAACCACTTCTAAGCCGAATACGTCACCTCAATAAGTTATACCAGTTTGGTGAGAATCCACCCATTGACTCCAGTTTAAATTGGTTGCCTTATCCAGAAGCAAGTCAATTGGGCTTTCAAGAACGGCACGGAAATTTGCATTTGTCTCATTTGATTTGCATTATCTCACTATTGATCTTCTTTTATACGTTCTTTTCACCATAAACTTCATTTTTAATTTCATGTGATAAGATGGGCATGGAATTTTTCCAAGCAGCGAAATTCGCGAGTTTTGGGTGTATCAATGGGGTCACAGGAGGTCATCAGAACCAGTACTAAATTATTAAGTTATTATTTTATGTTAAAATTGTTATTGAATGTTAAATAAAATCAGGTAAACTGATGTAACAAAGTGCCAGTATGTTTTTGTTTAATCAGTTATGACTGCAATTATGATATGCAGAATATGTTTTTTTAAGTGATTTCCAAGTTAAGCTCCAGATTTATTCATTTAGCAGGGCTTACGGAAGAACAAACATCAATTTTTTTTAATCAGATTAAAATCTTCCAGCATCAACTGAACTGTACAGATTTGTGATATCTTGACAATCGCACACTCACATAAAAAATTTAAAAAAAAGTCAAATTGGCCGGTTTCGGGATTTGAACCAATGAACTCCAGAATGTGAGGCCACCTGGGTCAGTTTAACGGTCTAGTTGGATAAGCGCATGTAAAACAATAGTTTTTTTGCCATAGCTAACTGTGTTTTGATTTCCAAAGCCTTATAAGATCACAGTAAAACAATAGGCTATGTTGTCAAGATAACTGATTTACATTTTTTTATAAATTCTTTCAAATATGTATATTACCATAAAATAGGCACTAAATTGAGCGTTACTCCGAAACAAGTTAACCGATTTTATGCAATATCAATAGACGTCTTCCCATGGAAATTATAAATGTGTACACCAAGTTTCATAAAAATCCGGTAAAGTGTAGCCTATTTGAGTTACCGCGTCTTTAAAATAGACACTAAATTGAGTTTTACTCCGGTACCGGTCTACCGATTTGGTCAAATATCAGTAGACGTCTTCCCATGTTCATTATAAATGGGTATACAAAGTTTCAGGAAAATCCAATAAAGCATATTTGAGTTATCGCGACTTCTTATATATTAACAAAAAAGGCACTAAATTGGGCATTATTCCGGTACTGGCCAACCGACTATATCGATAGAAGTCTTCTCATGGACATTATAAATGTGCATACGAAGTTTCATAAAAATCCGATAAAGCACATTTGAGTTATTGCGCCTTTAACATAGACACTAAATTGAGTTTTTCTCCGGTACCGGGCAATAGATTAGGTTCAAATTCATTAGGGTACTTTTCATGGGCGTCATAAATGCGTATACTAAGTTTCATGGAAATCCGATTAAGCGTATTTGAGCTATGGCGCCTTTCTAATATAATCTATCAATATAGGCACTAAATTGGGCATTACTCCGGTACCGGTGAACTGATTTGTTTCAATATCAATAGGGTTCTTCCCAAGGACATTATAAATGTGTTTTCCAAGTTTCATGAAAATCTGAAAAAGCGTATTTGAGTTATGGTGCGTACAGACGCACGGACGGACAGATAGACGGACAGACATTTTTTCGTCCCCCACACAATCTCATAAAGTACCATACTGGCACTTAATAAACTATAGGCCTACGCGTTGTTCTGTTTCTTTCCATTCTTACAAGGATGTTCCTTGAAATCATTAAATTAATTAAAAACGACGCTTGTTAAAGATTGTTATTATTTTAATTCCTATTCAATATGGTGGTCTTTTAGGGGTGCCGTTTCATGTAAAGCTGAGATTCTTCCAAAAATTCTAAATAACAATTTGAAAACTGCTTAAACTCTCGAGTGTAAAATTTCCAACAAATCTGTTCTGGTATAGTTTTATGAAACTCTAATGTTCCACGGCCTTTCGTGTGTTTGTAAAATCTACTCTTATACAATTCAACGGACCTAAATACCGTGCTTGCTCGCCCGCTTCGTGAGACATCAGGTATACTCGGCGATGTTCGTCTCTCGCAGTCTAAACTTTCATGACGACTACAAAATTAGGAAGGAAAACCGTTTCTTTATTATATAAGGCCTAAGTGAAATGAACACAATCAACAAATATTCTAATTTTATTTTTACTTACAATTTTTATAGCTCTGAACCACAAACATTTTTAATAATCTACCAGTGTAATTTTCTTAAAAATCCTGGAGTCAATGAATAATGGCGGGCGAAGCCGGGGGCAACAGCTGTAAAATATTGATGGTTTTATCTCTTGAAATATCGCTGATAATAATAATCCAAACAAACCATTCCTTCCCTTGAAACATTATATAATTTCTGAAAATTACACTGAATTGATAAAATAAAATTCACATCATATTCATGTCAATAAACAGCTGAGAAACAATACGTATTATGTGTTCACAGGTTCTTTGGAACTGCATAATCGATTCTGATATAGTTTTCCCAGGGGGCGCTTTCATGTCGTGGAATGTACTCTAAAGCAGGAATTTTAGCTGTTTAATTAATTATTAATGGCTTAGTTTATGAATGATTCGCGTGCAAGTGTTAATAAATGTAATGCTTTAATAATTATTATACTCTTAATTTTTAATTTTTAAAAGAATTATCGTGGCGAAGCCACGGGCACCTCCTAGTTGTTTACAACGCAGCCACGATCAATCGCGTTGTTCGTTTCTCTTCCAATATTACTTGAATGCTTTTTGAAGTCATTAAAAACGTTGTAAGTGTAAATACGTTAAATTTTTACATGGAACTGTTTCAAGATTAGTTAAAAAAATGTTACTCATTATGATGAATGATTGAGTGTAACATATGATTGAACATCCACCGGAAGGAAGTGATGAACAAGTGACAGGTTTTGATCCATCTTGCTCCATTATGTTATTGCATATAATTGTGCATCAAGAATAGTTTTAAGGCATTGCATTATTTTTAAGGCATTGAATTATTTTTAATCATTGACTTTCTGTCAGATCCAAAATTAATTTCAGACCGGTTGATAGAGCCAGCTCAATTTCTTAGGTTATGTAAAGGCATTCGTAGTAATGGAAGGCTCCTACTTGCTCTGAAGTATGCTGGATATCCAACAAACATCCAACAAAAGCGATTTAAACTTCCTGTAATTCAACTTGATGTTACTATAGGCCTATGTGTTGCCACTATTAAACTTCCAACCCTCGTATTTTGCCATTTTAATTGTAAATGTAACGCGTGAAGTGAGCAAGTAAGCTCATGCATGTATGTATGTATGTATGTACGTATGTATCTGTGTATGTGTGTCTTACATAAGCATATTATACAGAATGTTAGCATAGGCTTAAGAACAATTGTTTTCAATTGGGGATTTCATGAATTTTCTGAGTGATGCAAATTTGTTCACAACCAAAGAATACACTTAACTACATCTTTAACTATATGTGAATAAACCGTGCCCGAAAAAGAGGATATCATCATAAAGTTATCTTCAATAAGCCCTGATTCATTAAAATCTTTGCACAAAGCATGTTGTTATGTAAGACAACATATTAAGATTAGAACATAAAATCAATTAATAGGGTTCTTTGAAATTTATTAAAGTTAAGAGGCAAATGCCGGATTAAAATTATTTAGTCTTGGCTTTAGAGTAAATGAATTGTTTATTTGTGAAAGGAAATTAGTCAGAAAAGTAAAGTTTTGGGAAATTAAAATAAAATAATTATTTCATATATTTCATATATTACTTGATTTCTTCATAAATGTAGAAGGTTTTAATAATAAGAATTCATTCATGAACAATGCAGAGTAATTGCAAACAAACATTAAAGTATTTTTTTAAATTTCTTGATTTACGTCATACATAATAAGGTGTATATTTTATAAACAAATTAATGAATAACTCTGCACATTCATTAATAATTATATATTTTCACTTATTTTGCAATAAAGACATTTTAAGGTTTGCATCAAGTCATTTAACGTCAGCACATTATAAAGCAATATTACTCAGATGATTGCATAAGTACTATTGATTGTTCTTCTGGTATGTATTTCATAGATTTGGATATGTCTGTAATTTTATTTTGATTGTCAATTTTTCATCATGATTTCTTTCAGTTGGCATTACGCTGGCCGTGAGAGGTCCACCTGAAACTTGTGTCTTATTAGGCCTACAAAAACGTGTTTTACTAAACCCCCTTTCATACGATTATCCACTTATATACTAGTGCTATAAGGTTGAAATAGATTATGTATTCATAAACCCCTAGGTGTTGTGAAGAAAAAACTGTGCTTTGTGGCTTTGTTGACCACAAACTGCATGAAGCTAGCAGTGCAATTGTGGTGGTGATATTCAAATTCGCTTGTGCAGTTTTGGCCACTATATTTTGAAATATCCTCTGACGTGACCATTTGGGATGAGCATCGATAGTTAAAACATCGATGTTCACCATCGATGTTAAAATCGTCGGTAACCATCGATGTGACGATAATACCGACCTGAAAACATCGATGTATTTTTACGGAAAACATCGATGTATAGCCTATTAAAAAGGTAATGGTTTCAGAAAATTATGAAAAATTCATAAATAAACTGAAATATTTCTATGAAAACTATCGGTGTAAAAAATCCATGTTTTGGGAAATTACGCTGCTGCAAATAAAATTATATCATAGAACCAAGACAGCCTATTAATCTTATTTTAATATCTACTGTAAATATTTAAAAACATCGATGCCGTTGAGAAACATCGATGTAGCAGAAACATCGATTGTTTTCCATCGATGCAGAAAACATCGATCATCGACATGAAAACATCGATGATTTTAAAACAGCTGCCATCGATGCTCAACTCTAGTGACCATGTGAACATTAAGCTTACGAAGAATTGGAACTGAGCAGATCGTTTCACAAACTTCTAACGGTTAATAGAATCTCTCTCTCTTTCTGAGTACTCGCTTTAACTTCCTGGTACCAAAATTAAGAGTAATGATATGATTTTTCTGTGTACTTAATATTTGTTGTATATGAAGGGACATAAATCGGCTGACTTAAGACGTTACATAAATAAATAAATAAATAAATGAAATAAAAACAGGACTTGTTCGTACACTTGTAAGCATCATTACCAAACGATGTTTCCAAAATTAAAACTTAACTCCCTGGCCCTACATCCCTGAAGGGACTTGGCCTACCACCCGACAGCTGCGTCATCTACCATACGCAAATGGCAGGATTGGGGGACGTGTTAATGGTGGTTTCCATGACCGAAGCCGCTGCTTCTCTATCAAGTAGCTCCTCAATTTGAATCACGAGGCTGAATGCACCCCCTTCCAAACCTCCCTATCTCATAAAAATGCCAGAAGATACTGGAGATCGAACCCGGGCCGACGGATCTGTAGTTATCGACGATAACCACAAGACCACGCCGGCGGTCAACGATGTAATCATCAAATAATAATTCCCACCAATAACTCATTTTCAATAAAAAAAAAATTACTTACATATGTCATTACAAAAATAAACTATTTATATGTCAAATGAAAGAAAGGCGCAGACTACCAGTAGATAATAAGAGCTATAAAATGTTATTACTTAAGTCACAATCAAATTGAAGATATTTCAAAGATCCTAGATTATGTCGTTTACATGATATTAACAAACACACAGAAAAATAATCACTCAGAAATATCTATATTTGTGGAAGGTATCAGGGAAACGGCTGTTCAGTGCATGAAACGTGGCCGCCATTTTGGAACGATAATTACCCGTAACTATAACAGTTTGATTAATTTTGAAAATAGTATGCAATTGTAGAAATAGTCAATAATGAGTATGTCAGATTGCATGACTGTAGAGAAATTCCTTGCTGAGAAAAAAATAATGAAATTCACATATTTCTTACCAATGGATTTCATCGAAAGCTGTATGTGCCCCCTTAATGTGACAATATTTAGTAAAACATTTTATTTTAACTCAGAACATTAAAATAAGCAAGCAAAAAGTTTTTCTCTCAGAATAAGCAGAATAAGCAAAATAAGCACTATCCCATTAAATAAATTTAGACCTGCTTCTTAAATATGCTTAATATTCATTTTGCATAAAAAATGCGGGCTCTATTTTAATCATGCATTTGAAATTATTCTATTATATAAATACTGGTTAACGTTAATGCTTGTCCGAGCAGTGGAATACATTTACGTCATATATTATTATGGGCATTGAATGAGAATATGTTCTTAAATTTCGCAATTATAGTTTTTATATAATTCAAATGAAATATAAGACACGTTACTAACACCTAGCATCACAGAATGGAGACCACAAGGACACGCTCAGGAATAGATCCAGTTCAAAATGTCTCACTTCACAACAGCACAGTCATTGGAATTCTGTTTTAATTAGACCTATTGATGCGTTTCTACATATTTAAGTATTGCGTTATGTGGAGGCAAAACTACATTAAGTTTGGTAATCGTAGAACTTTCTTTGCTTAAACAGTAAATTAGCTACAGGAAAATAATACTAAAAGACTCGCGAACGAAATTCTGCGAAATTGTGTATTAATCAACCAGTCGTTTTACTATTGCCAAAGCAATACTCCGATGAACCCCTAACATATGAGGTGTAGATTGTAGAGATGGGAACCTGTTACTTTTTTGAAACAGTTACTCTTACAGTTACCTGTTACTTTTTTTATATTACGTAGTTAATCGCCAGATCACTTCCCACTTGTAGGGGAATGCCCTTTTATCTCCGGTTAGGGCCGTAGCCAAGGCTGTGGTTCTAGGTAGGGACCCCCGAAATAAAACAACAGTTGTAAAATTAAGCTTTCAGTTACGGATGAGCATCGATAGTTAAAATATCGAGGTTAAAATAGGAGATAACCATCGATATGACGATAATATCGACCTGAAATCATCGATGTACTTAGACAAAAAAAGATGTATATTTAAAAAAAAATGCCATGGTATCAGAAAATTAGGCAAAATTCATAAACAAACAGAAATATTTTCATGAAAACTATCGATGTAAAAAATCATTGTTTTTTTAAATTAAGCTCCTGTAAATTAAATTATATCGTAGAACCAAGGTAGCCTATTAATTTTTTTGTTACAAAAACATCGATGTCGGGGACAAACATCGACGTAGCAAAAACATCGGTTGTTTTCCATGGATGTAAAAAAATCGATTATCGACATGAAAATAAACTGTTTGGAATTTTCCTGTGGTTTACAGCCTAAAAGCAACATGTGTACCAAATTTCAAGTTTCTAGCTCATCTGGAAGTGGGAAAACATTAATGTGAGTGAGTGAGTGAGTGAGTGAGTCAGCCGTGTGGCTTTATACAGAGAGGTCATTTTATGCGGAAACTTTTTAACTGTTTTAACACTTTTTAACTGTTTTAACACTTTTTAACTGTTTTAACACTTTCCCCGCTGTGGTGCTTGTACCGGCGGGGACCGCGTTCCGTTACTACCGGCAAATCGGCAAATCAAGACTTTAGAAACAATACAAAATAGAATAACTCAACCAATTTATTATCAAAATAGGCCTACATGTAGAGGCTTATTACCATTTTGTAGGGACGGTACAGTCAGGATATTTACGAGATAATCTCCGAAGGAGCCTTCTATGGTTATTTCTTAATTCCACCAAATAAATTCGCTGTTCAACCGTATACAATTTCGATTATTGTCTTATGTAAGACATGACAACAATAGACAAGCGTCTCACCACAACAACCGAAGCAACTAACCCAGGGTTGCCAGATCAGAAACGTAAAACAGTCGTACCAACCATTGAAAATAGTCGTACGATAGTTAAAATCGTCGTACACTTTGCGAATTGTCAGGATAATGATGATGATGATGATGATGATAATAATAATAATAATAATAATGGTAATAATAACATAATAATGACTGCGAAGTGAGGTAAGTTACTCTATACAGACATTTTTTCTATAAATGCAAGATTTGTGGTTAAAATATGCTTTTGTAAGTTCTATAACGTGCCACTGCTCCACTCACGCATGCTGACCTGTTCACCCCTGTTGGTCTGATTGGTCTCTCGTAACTGTATACCCATGTTGTTGGTACTCTTTGTCATCGGCTATCTGCAGATGTTGCAGGAAGAGATTGGATAATAATAATAATAATAATAATAATAATAATAATAATAATAATAATAATAATAATAATAATAATACAGTAAATCACAAACCATAAGAAAGTAAGATTTCTAAATATTATTTAAAGAAAAGTATAGAGCCACCTTTGATATGCACGTGTCAACATATACTAATAATAATAACACTGATATGATATTTATGTTTGGTCAAAATAAAAGAAAAACAATAAGACCAACTGCTCTTTATCGGAATGATTTCTTTAGAGGTTTGAATTGCTTCGTTTTGCACACGTACGGCTAAAATATAAATGCTGGAGAAGAATAATGAGAGTAGCAATAACAATACAACAATACAACTTAAGGGAATGCACCACTGAAATTACTAAAATCGAAAGTTTTCAGGCAATATAGCTCAAAATTTTACCATACACTTGCCTCGTGCGTTTATTTTATGGTTTAAAATTTTATCCTAATATCTTGAAAAGTTTTTGAGTTATTAATTTTCATAGTATAGGCTAAATGTATAGCGACTTTCAAGATACTCCACACGATGAAAATTTTCAAAAGTTAATTTTTTTACAAATGCACTTTATTTATCTAACTATGAAGAAAAAAAAATCATATGATTTTTTTCTAAGGTTTATGGTTCTGATATAAAAAAAAATGTAAGTTATATATATTTATATTTCAAAATTTCAAAAATATATTTATTTTGAAAATTCATAACTAATAAAATATTGTTAATTTCAAAAATTCATACGACAGATTTTTATAACTACACCTTAAGAACATGTGCTGAAAATTTAAGAGAAATTGCATAAAGACTTCATCGTGTGGAGTATTTTAAATTATGAAAAATGCTGAAAAAAAATAGTTAGATAAACGATCTTTAAGGCAGGCAGGTAGCAGTCAGGAACGTGCGGAAGGCGATTTAAAAAGTCAACTGACGCCCTTTATACACACAGAATGTCATAAACGAAAATAGAATCTGAAACTAGAATGTTTGTAGAATTTTATCAGTACAAAAATGAAAAATGACTTTTTTTTACAATTTTTAACAAATCTCAGTGGTGCATTCCCTTAAGCGAAATGCGGCACCTGTAAGAAATAAAGGGATTGAGTTTTATTTGACAATGGCTATTATAACGTAAGAAAAAACTTCATGTTTATCAAAATTGAAAATATTCTGCAGTAGATTGCTAAAATATAAACAGAAAATGGTAGTATAAAATGCTAAAATTAAAAATAGTCGTATGAATCGGCATACGACACGTGGTTGCGTCGTACGTCGTACAAATATATGAAATAGTCGTATGTGTACGACTATAGTCGTACGTATGGCAACACTGATACTAACCGCTTGTATGCTTTGTACAACTGCGATGCAATGATATGCTAGCGCGGCAATGCGGCAGTGCGAGATTTCCTCATAAAAAGGACTCACTGTATTATAGGATTACTGAAGGCCATAATTATTGTTTTGAATAAAGTTTTCCTTCCTTCTGTTAAAAGAATTGTACTTTATATTATAATATTTTCCTTTTCCTTGAATATATTATTTTAAAACAATAATAATACTATAATAATAATAATAAATGTGAAGAAAAAGAAGAAAAGGAGAAGAAGAAGAATGACACGAATAAAATAAAGAATAAAGGAAAAGATAAATAATGATTAATAAGTAAGAACGACAGTTTTATCTCTTTTCAAGAATGGGTTTGGTTGTGATCTCTTCCCACATATTCAACTAGAAGAACACAGCATGCTAGCTCATTAAGCAGAGAAGTCAACTGAAAACAATCTGAAATCTGTCTCGTGTCAAGTCAGCTTACCTAATCATGCACATTCCATCTAATTATATCATGCGCATTGAAGTAAGAAAGCATTTGTATGCACTCTTAACATGCAATGTTGCATTCAAGGCATGACAGTAGGGTATTATGCACACTTGGTTGCAATTAATGATAACATTTTCAGAATCCTCAGGATTCTTTCGTAGAGCGAAATCCATACACAACAGAAGTACCATCATTATTGCATTCAACATCATAATTAGACTTCGGACTTTTAGGTCGTTAAAAATGCTGTTTTAGGTACCTAAAATAGGCTCTAAAAATTGGAAAATAGGTTCTATAAATCGTAAAATAGTCTCTTATAAAACCGTTAAGTTGCCAATTTTCTGATATATCTCAATTGCAATGCAGAATATGATATGTAATGAAGTCACCATTATTCAATAAAAATGATAAAACACAGATATAGGCCTATGGTACACAGAATTATATAGACCTATTACTAGGGTCTGTATTACTACCATAACAGTGAAAACCTAATCCCTGCGCCCAGAAGCTACGCATATCATACTAGCATATTCAACACCTTGTATTTATTCCTCAGTGATTCTGAGTAGGCCTACTACTTTTTTTTTTTTTTTTAATAAACTGGATGTGGGATTTGGGAGGAAACACTACATTTTCTTGGGAATTGCAAGGAATTTTTCTATTGAAGACAAAACATTCCACGTCACAAATCTGTCATGTGCGCACATTCCGAGCTAAAAAAATTAGTACGAACTGAAAATAAATGCTAGAATTTATAACAAAAAATGACTTATTTTGAACTTAAGAGGAAAAACAAGCGAAAAGGCAATATTAGGCTCTAACGTAAAAATAGGCTGTTTTAGGTCCTATAAAGTTTTAGGCATAGTCACTTATGAAACGTGCATATACAAGTTTTCGTCCACATATCACTTAAGGATTAAAATAGGTTTTTACCTAAAATCCGAAGTCTAATCATAATACATTACTTAGTAGTTACAGCAACGAGAAGGTAAAGTTAAATCACGACCGGAGGAAATGTTTCAAGACCTGCAGGTTACCAAACGTGTTTACTACAATGTTTTATCTACTTATGTTGCAAATTGCTAAAAAATGTTTCAAAACCTGAGAGTTACTGAGGCTCACTCTTATAACAGATTTTTAGGTTTTTAAAAACACTGTTTTAGGTTTTCCATTAGGTGAAATGGTTTTTTTTTAGGTTTTTTTTGTCCAAAATATCGTTTTAGGGTAGAATAATTGGTTTAATGAATTTGAATGTGCTACATAGGATTCTATACATAATACTTGTAAAGTTTAACTCAACAAAATTGACTTAAATTCGTGTAAACTTGGTTTAGTACAATATTATACAATTGAAGAAAGAAAGCATAAACAATCAAAAGAAGCAGTGAAAATAAGACTGCCTCACATTTCCTGGTTACAGTATATCACTACAGTAAATATCTTTCAAGATTCTCAACTGTGAAGTTCTTCCTGTTATCTCTTAGTTAATAGTCAATACTGTATCTAGACACAACCCTTCTCAGGATTCGAATCCGATGCTTCTAATTTAGTGAGTAAAATACTTTATGGTTGGATGTGGTTAATGTGAAACTGATTATTTTCCTTTCTTCGGTTGTTACGCATGCTTACCGCACAACAGATCACCTAGGGACGAAAACTTCCCCCTTTTCTAGAAAGGTAAATAATACGTGTTTCTGGCAGGATTGACAAAATATTACTTTGCCATCTGTAGTGAAATTCAGATCGTCGCCAATCCACTGCCGTAATAAATCGATTTCATTTGTTTCGGCATAATTAACACGTCTTCTTAAAACTCACAGTGGACCACTCAGTATGAATAACAGGGAAGTAATAAAGGCAAACAAGTGCTTTAAAACACAGAAGTCTATATCCTTGTTCAGACACGGCAACAATGGTTGTTCGTACGAATATTTTAAAAGGAATACGCCGGTATTAAAAATACTCTTACACTTCCTCTCTTGATAAAGTCCATCCTGGACGACAATGGGTTGAACGAAACGCTGGTGGTATTAATTTCAATCCGACTAAAATTATTGTCTCTCCCCAAAATGTCGATTTATCAACTGACAAAAAAAAAAAAAAAAAGAGAAAAAAGTAGCCTAAATTAGATATTTTAGGTTTTATATCCCGTTTAGGTATATTTAGGTTTTTATACCCCATTTAGGTATATTTAGGTGTCACAGAATTAATGTGGGTGAATCCTATGGATATGATTCGAAAAAGTGTATGAGCACTTTTTGTTTTGGAAGTAAGGAAAAAAATAGGTAAAAACCTAAGAATCCGGTCCCTACTTATAACGTGTTTAGGGGAGATTACCACGGTACCGGTCAGGCCTCGTTACCAGTCAACAACGTTTCTCTAAAATGACGAGACAAACACGGACTCTATGCGAGGAATAAAGTTCCTTTTGTTCCTGCCTACCACTTTATAACTGTTTCTGCTGCTATCTAGCGCCATTTTAGAGGAAACCTTGTTGAGCGGTAACGAGGCCTGACTGGTACCGGGGCAAATGTTATATCTTTTGAGAAACATATTTTAACAGTTCAGAGACTTCTATACCTAGAGTTCTTTTATCTATCCTGAAAATTCAAAGGACAGTCTTTGTGACAATTCGTTAATAGCCAGGAAAATTTAAAGTGGACTTAAAAAAATATATGTATATCTCTTTTTTAAAGTTTTGCACATCAATCAATGTACAGAGTATCTACACCGAACTGACCGAACTTTGAGGCCTTTGTAATAATATAAAATTATATTTTTCGGGTTTGACTTTTCTGTTGGGTACAACAAGAGTTTAAATTGCCGCCTAAATTTTTCACTAACAACATTTGGTGTGTTTGGTTCCGCCGAAAATTGCGTCAGTTCATGGGAAGATACAAGTTTTGGTGTGATGCTTCCTTATTGTACCCAAATGTCAAGTCAGATGTGAAATTCTGGCATTTCGTTATCATTTGTGAATTGGCCTCCACGTTCTCCTGACGTTGGATTAATTTTTGTGTTGCTACACCACTACATGCTACATGAAAGACAGATATTCTTCATTTAAGCCGCAGGAGCTCACGTGGAAGTGTTGAGATTTTTTATACAAACTTAACATTTAATACGACTTATGTTTGTGAATAAAATTACCCTGTTTTTTCTTTTTCTTTTGTTTTAGGAGCAAGATAGAACTATGGGCATTTCGATGTAGACACTCTGAACTATTTAAAAGGCCCAAAACTTCACAGAATAAACACTAAACGTTTGGGATCTATTACATCATCTACTTGAAAATTTAATTTTACCACTCCACTCTATAATATGTAGCCTAATGGTAGTGATACGAAATGCGCAGATTGTGTTTTGTGGGAAAAAATATATAGAATTTGTTTTGTTCGCAAGCTTATTTATATACGCTTTAGTTAATATGAGCTAATTCAGTTTATCTTTGCTTTGTCATAGTATTAGCCTACGTCTTCTGTACAATTTTAAAAGACACTCAATTTGCATTTTGCACGCTTTAATTGCATGTGATATGTCACATCCCTTTTTTTATATTTGTGTATACCAGTAGGCTGTGTATATATCTATATTTCCTGTTGTGTTAGGATTAAAGCTTCTGTTCGTTTTAACATAATGTAATGTTTTAATGTATTAAGTGATAAATAGCGACGTTGTGTCAAGGCAAGTAAATATTCTATCAGGAATTGTTGCCTTTAAGACTAAGAAACCACGATTTAATATGCAATTTAAGAGAATGAGTTGTTACAAAGAATTTCAATGAAACGAACAGTCAATATAGCCACTGAACTAGTACTACCAATCTTCGTTTTTTGTATTTTATCCTTCATATATGACAAATGTAAGAATTTTTTACCTTGAATCGTTGAACTTGCAACTTGTAGTACGGTGCACATGGCGCAAGATATAATCAACAACGCCCTTAATGACGTCATTCTTAAGTTACTATGAATCCAATTTTCTTATTAATACCATTCAAGGTCGTTTTAAAACCTGAAAAAGAAAGAAAAAAATTACTCCAGTACTCCAGGATTTTGCATAACCAGCCTGCAGCAAAAAAACAAAAAACTACTGAATTATGAGAATATTATAGGAGAAAAACTCCTCCGACACTGGGAATAGCCAAAGGTCCTGGGTTCAAGTCCCAGTGTCGGAGGAATTTTTCTCCTATAATATTCTCATGTAATGTCCAACAGAGACAATAATCTGTGGTTCATGAAAGCTTATATATCTATCTTGAATGTCAACTGTACAATAACAGTGGGAGCCCGGTCACAAAAATCACTAGTTAGTGTGCCTCACAGTACTGCATATGACATAACTTGTCTGTCTGTGAGGTGGACCATTAGGGCAATCAGTCATAGGAGAGAGGTTCCATCCGGCGCTTTGAATTGAACTCCGGCTTAGCTCAGTTGGTAGAGCATTGGCGCGAATAGCCAAAGGTCCTGGGTTCAAGTCCCAGTGTCGGAGGAATTTTCTCCTATAATATTCTCATGTAATGTCCAACAGAGACAATAATCTGTGGTTCATGAAAGCTTATATATCTATACTGAATTATGTAAAGTAGTATTCAGAGTGAGATAAAGTAGTTGACGCGTTTAAACGCATACTGACACCAGCAGCGCTTAAACTCAAATATAAAATCCCGTTTTAATAAGATTTCCATTTTCGAGTTATGTTGTTTGAAGAGAGACAATTTAAAAAAAATGATAATATGCATTCATCAACCTTTTTTTAAAAAGTATTTTAGGCTGAGTAATCCTCAAAACGTGTGTTAACATCAAAATTTTGTAACTTGATTTCAGTTTGAATTACTTCCTTTAGTATCTCTGGTTCGGGTAAAAAGGTACGTATAACATGTTTCTGGTGTATGCAGAAGTGTGGACACTTCTCACTCCACTAGAATGAAGAAATGCCCACAACATCACTGCATAGGTTTAGAAATAATATTTTATCTCCTGTATCACTTCTTGTCCAGTCATTATTATCGAAAGGTATCTATTGTCTTTCTATTCAGTTACCTATTTAGCCCAGACCTCCTGAATCAGTTCGGAAAGTTCGGCGGGTTCCATTAACATACATTTCTTATTCAGGATTGAAAAAAAAATTGTGTAAAAGATTTTATTTTATAAATTTGGCCACCCTGCTTCTTTGAAAGAAGCATAAAAATCATTAACATCTTAGGTAAAAAAATATATTACACTATATAATTTCACAGAAAATTCCTAAAACAAAATTTTATTTCTGTAAAGTGCTTGTCGAGAAACGCTTTTCAGATATCACACAGATAGACATTTTGTCTGAAAGTAGTAGGCCTACTCAAAGAACGACAAAACATATCTCGATGAAAACTTATAACTTCCTGAATTTTTTAGTATAATACAATACGAGTACAATAGGTTTATTTTTTCACGCCCCATAGTAGGATATCATTGGTCAGGGGCGGATATACAAAGGATATTAATGAAGATTAAATTCCATGGCATCTAATTCTAGAAGGGAGTCATGTTTGCATTTTGATAAAGCGTACTTATTCTGCATTTTCTTTCTCGCATATATGTAACTTAGTATAGAAAAAGTATAGTGATCGAAACTGAGATACACCGAAAAAGAATGTTTTTTTATGAAGCGTAGAAGCGGAAACAATATATTTTCGGAATTATATTTGTCTGTACGTGTATAACTCATAGCATTTCCTTGTATTAAAATATTTACAGTTTTAACTAAAGCCTTTTTCTTCCCACAAGTGTAGATTTTCGATGAAGAATTCGGCTTATATTATTTTGATAAAAAATATATAATGTATTACTTCTATCCAGAATGGCTATTTTTGTGAAAAATAATTTTTCGGAACAGTTTACTCTTGTTCATTTTATATTTTTCTTTGCTATCTCAGAAAAAAATAAAAATAATAATTATAGCAATATATATTGCAGTAGGCCAAACTCATATAACTTATTAGGCTACATTGTGTAATTTGCACTTTGTTTTAAACAGGTTCAATGACCAATTACTGTCGGCCAAGCACGAGTAAATCTCTGTTAGCGGAGTGCGGTGAGAGCAAGGCTTGTAAACTACAGAGGTAGCGTATTCCGGCGAGTTTATAGGACAGGGGGTTGCGGCGAGCAGGCCAGTGTGTGACGTCACAAGATTCCAGATCTCGCAATTTTCAGTTTTTACTCAGTCTAGAAAATCTTACACCGCGTGATTAAACTCGTAACCTTTAATTAACCCGTGGTCGGATTCCTGTGAAATTTATACAGAAATAATCTACACACATCAGCCCTACTGATGGTTAAAACAGAGCCTTAAAAAAGCGGACACAAATGTTTTTATTTCATTTTATAAACATCACCCGTTACACAAAATTCATGGAGGGAGAATCAAATTTCACTATGCGACAATTTTTTGTATTTTTGTGTCCCGAAAAAACTTCAAGCGAGAAAGTTTTAGTGAAATAATTGAATTTTAATACAAATGAAGTTCCAGCCCCATATCTCGAATGGTTTACGAGTAATTGAGTGGTAATTATTCCGGGCGCTTCAAGGTGTCAGAATGATTTGGCGCTTCAAGCACGACAGGAGAGAGCATGGTGCCGCTGACAAAGCTTCTACCTACTGATCTCGGCCGCTTGACCGCAGTCTTTTAGGATAGATATTACCAGTCTTTTAGGATAGATATTACCAGTACATACTGTTTTTAATAATACAAATGGAAGGTGCTTTAGAAAGTGCAATTAACTGAACCATTATGCCGGGCCAGATATGTGCTGTGGCAGTGTGTAACAGTAATTTTGTAGATTGTAGAAAACAGCTAAGATGTGAACTGTTCTGTTATTCAAGTTACTTAAAATGTTCTTCTGATTCTACAGCATTTGTCTTTAAAATCTTGTAAAAATCTCCCAAAGGATTTAGATTTGAATAGAAATTATATAATACAGGTAGGCCTATATAACAGCTAAAGGGTGATTTGTTCTAATATTTTGTTGCCTAGAAAATATTCCTCATTCTAGAGGTTATGTTAGTATAATTTGATGAAAATTTGTTAAAGAATGTATCCTATATTTGTATAGAAATTGTACCTTATAATAAGGGTAGAAAACAACTACGGGAATTTTTATGTATCAATATTAACATGTACAGTACTAATGTTATTATTACATTGCGTAGACTATTGTAGAGTATTAATTTGTGTTAATATTGTAATCAAAGCAATACATTTATATTAATAATAATTTTCTCCGGGTTATATGGGGTAAGTTATGTAGGTAATGATTGGTGAAACACGGCCAAAAGTGTACATCTGTATACAAATTATGTGACGACAGAGATAATATAGACCTAATAAACTAAGGGATGGTTTGTGAATTGCAGGGCAGGGAAACTTTCATGAGCAGCACAACGAAAAGAGGCGCAGGATCTTTAAAATCGACGTCTCAACATAACAAAAAGGACACAAATTGCTTCGCAATGCATTCTACATAAATCACACAATATTTCAAAGGATTTTTCCATGAATTTTTCATTAAAAAGTATCATCGTCTTGCCCTAACTATAACCCGATAGCATGCTCTTAAAGCCGCGGCAATTCAATTTTAACTGTAATACGTTTTCATGTTGATAAATTATATTAAAATATGAAAAGGGCGTAACAAGATATTAAACTAATAAGGCATTTGATAAGGTAATTAGAAATAAAAGTTACTAGCACAAAGGATCAAAAAATAAAATAAATAATTCAACAAATATCTAAATAACAGTAGTGCAGATTTACAAGATTAGGAAAAAGTTTAATTCATTCTTTTTCCCCAGCGGGTCAATCTTTCAGTATGGGTACAAGTAGCCAGTTAATATCCTTTATTATTGAGTCCACGATTAAAATATTTAAGGATTTTTACGTAATTGCTAGTAGGCCTATTTTATAGAATAAAAAAGACCTCTGTACCGTTCCGATAGCTTCATCGCCTTGAGTAATTACCACTCTATTACTCGTAAACCATTCAAAATATAAACGTGGTACTTGATGTATAATAAAATTCAAATATTTCCCTAAAGCTCACATGCTTGAATCATTTTCTGGTCACAGAAATAAAAAAAATTGTCGCATAGTCAAATATGCTTCTTCCTGAACATTTCACGGTCGTCACAAATCACTCCGACACTGAAGCGCATGGAATAATTACCACTTAATTACTCGTAAACCATTCGAGATATGGGGCTGGAACTTCATTTGTATTAAAATTCAATTATTTCACTAAAACTTTCTCGCTTGAAGTTTTTTCGGGACACAAAAATACAAAAAAATGTCGCATAGTGAAATTTACTTCTCCCTCCATGAATTTTGTGTAACGGGTGATGTTTATAAAATGAAATAAAAACATTTGTATCCGCTTTTTTAAGGCTCTGTTTTAACCATCAGTAGGGCTGATGTGTGTAGATTATTTCTGTATAAATTTCACAGGAATCCGACCACGGGTTAATTAAAGGTTACGAGTTTAATCACGCGGTGTAAGATTTTCTAGACTGAGTAAAATCTGAGAATTGCGAGATCTGGAATCTTGTGACGTCACACACTCAAGTGCTGCGATTGGTCTATCCCGGAATAAGCAACCTGTATAGTTTACTGATCTTGCGGTGAGAGGGGTTGGTTCACAAGCAGGTAGATACTAGCGTTCTGATTGGGCAGAGAAAAGACGTGCCTCTTTGTTGTAAGCGAGTTGTAAACATTAGCCTCCAGTGTGCAGTGTCTTCCAAGCTGCAAGGTGACAGTGCTTTCTTAGTGAATAGTAGCATGGTATGACGTCACGTATCGATCCTCGTGCTGCTTAGAGTTTTTCTCGTGCTTGGCCGATAGTAGTTAATACGTGTGATGCTGTAAGGAGAATATGATAAGAATAATTCAATGAGACCCCTAAGATTATTTTAAGCCTGGATGTTGTATATTATTTTTGGGATATTACATATTATCTTTAATCAACCTATAGTCCTTAATAATATAATTCTTATGTGATAAAATTTGATCAATCACATATTGTCTTTGGCACAATTTATTTAATTAAAATATACACAATCATGTCAGCTTTCTAAATGCTAATTTGCTTATAGAAAAATAATATCTTCTTAACTTTTTCACTGCAAGTTACCGCAACAGATTACATAAGGCAGTGATATAAATGCCAGATCTAATTGCTAGATATCTCCTAGGTATTTATGTTTTTTCTTTTATATTAAGTCTTTATTTTTAAAATTTTGTCGTATTTTACATAAGTTACATCACATATTTCTTTTCTTTTTTCACTCTGCTCTTTGTCTCTCCTCCTTTTCACTCTGCTCTCTTTCGACTTGCATCCGAGCACGAGCAACCTTTCTCATTCAGGTGTATTTCTTAATATTATAATTAATTTATGTTACGTATCAAAAATTTTATTTTCCACTGTATAAAAGTTTTAACCTGGATTTTTATAGTTTGAAATTTTGTAAAATTAATAATTTGTAATATGTCATTTCTGTTTCGAAATAAATGAATGAAAAGATAACAAAGTAACGCGTTATGTTAGAATGTAGAGATTTTTGTCCACGTGTAAGGATTCTCATTAATAAAAATTAGTTATTTATTGGAATTTTTTCATGTATTACTAACTCATTGGCGATCATTTGATGAATAATTATGTTGACGCATGAATTCATCTTTGTAGAGGATAAGTGTGAATAACATCGTTCATATTTTGTTCTATATCTAAAATGAAATATTTGGCGGCTTAAATTTTCATTTCACTTCGTTGCACCCATGTAGTCTGCAACCATGACATGAAACCTCTATAACGCGTTGCCTTCCTCTTCTTTTGCAGATGGAAGGATGGAGCTTGCCAACATCCACGGCCGGTGGTTAACATCTACAGTAGAACTCCAACTATCCGAACTCCAACTAACCGAACTCCAATTATCCGCACTTCAATTATCCGAACTTCATTTATCCGAACTTCATTTATCCGAACTTCATTTATCCGAACTTCATTTATCCGAACTCCAATTATCCGAACTCCAACTATCAGAACTCCAACTATCCGAACTACAACTATCCGAACTCCAATTATCCGCACTCCAATTATCCGAACTTCAATTATCCGAACTTCATTATACCAACTCCAATTATCCGAACCTCAATTATCCGGACTCCAATTATGCGAACTCCAACTATCCGGGTCGCCAATTATGCGGTTCGCTTTGAGGGCCTATTCAAATGTTTGTTTTTGTTCTTTTTGCAGCAGCGAGCATTGGGAAACCCTCTTTCAGAGCCGATTATATGCGAGAAAACAAAACTTTTAGCCGACAAAATCGACAGTTTGTCAGTAAAACAACCTACTTTGACCGATATGTTCAAGATGTGAGACATTGTGTAAGTAGAGTAGTGTAAAATTTAGTTTTTTAAAGACTTTACCTTATCATGATTTATCCATTTATCCGGATATTTGGTTACCCGGATCGTGTCCGGTCCCAATTAATCCGGATAGTTGGAGTTCTACTATACATCAAGTAGCTCCTCACTTGACCTCACGAGGCCGAGTGCACCCTGTTCCAGACTTCCTTACTTAAAAAAAAAATCCAAATCGAAACTGTACCTGCGGATCCGTAGCTAGCAGTTAATAGACAACGAATGGTACAGATATTAGATGTAGGCCTAACAGTAGGCCTACTTGAAAGTGGATGGTGATTTTTTAACACTAGTCTTCAGAACTGATTCCGGAATCATCAGTATTTTTGCTAATGAACTTGAGCATTACGTTACTTTAACATTATCCACCTTAAGCTTTTTTTTGTTTCTTATCGAGTCAAATCTTAAATTACGATATACACGTTTTATGTTGAACCCTCATTATTTCTTTAAGCATGTCTACCATTTAGTAGTGATCTAACCGCGTAAGTTTTGGAAAGCTTTATGAGTTCCGGGTGAAGAATATCAATGAGCGAATGAGGTAATGACCCACAGCAGGATGAGTCCTACTGATGATGAAAATCACACTGCCGCCTTTTGGGCATCTGTAACGCACTTCTCACAGCTTTGTGTGACTACGATGGCTTATGGGCCTTCACATAGAAAATTAACCGTATACGTAACTTAAACTTAAAGGTTTGGGGCCATGTTTTTCAATGGGACCATTCAGAATGCATCACGTAAACGTTTAGCATAACGTAAAATTAAACGTTAACCTAGAACCTTTAACCCAAGCTTTCGCGTTAAGTTTATGCGCAAAAAACAATAGGCCTATAACCAATCAGAGCTCTCAACTCCACAGAACAGGATACGGGAGTGGAAGTAGCCAAGAGATGGCGTCTATGAATGAGAAACTCGTAGCGTTGTCTGTATGATAAAAGAATACCATTATAACTTACAAGGATGCGGCATTGAAAGAAAATATATTGACATTAATAATTGTCCAAGAAACTAACTACAGTAGTAAATGCAACCCATATAATAAGCTGTTAATTTGTATAGGCTATGTCTGCATACAATGATTGTATGATTTCAATTTTTAAAGTCCTCTCACTCACTCACTCACTCACTCACTCACTCACTCACTCAATCCCAATAGACACTTCCTAAGCAAGCTAAAGGAATACTATCTAAATAAGAAATTCACTAAGAATTTATTTTATGGAACCCGAACGTTCATTGTCGTGTTTACCCGAGCCTGCCATTCAACCCTATTCTGTGCTAACTCCATCCAACCATCCATCGCAAATCCTACTTCCCTTAAATCTATCCTAATATTATCATCCCACCTACGTCTAGATCTTCCAAGTGGTATTTTCCTTTCGGGTCTCCCATTCATTACTTCTGAGATACTTTTAAAGGCCTACACGTGTTTAATAGAAACATGAAAGTATTTTCCTTTGAGGCAGCTATTTTATCAGCTATTCACGTTCTCGTTTGTGATTGGTTGTTACCAACGTTAAGTTTTGGTTGTGAATGCTCAATGCCGTTCTACAGTTTGCGTTACGTTTTATGTTCGTAAGTTTACGATGAATTTTCTATGTGAATGCGGCATTACAGTGACTAAGGACCAAGGTTCGAATCTCGGTGACGTTGGAGCCAAAATCGGGATTTTTCAAAATGTCCTCGAGGTAAGCTACTCTCCCCTACAATTTCTTTTTCTCATCAGCCTTTCAACCACAAAAATAGTTCGGCTGTCAACCATATAAATCCATGTGTCTTGCAGGGTTGCCACTTTGCTCATAATGGTAGTAATGACAGGTGCTTGCCGGGGAGGGGGGGATCAGTCGTCCGAGAACTGGAAGTACGAGAAGAGTTTGACTCCACACAAGCGTTTGTGTCCACGGCACGTTCTATAAACCAGGAATTGTCTATAATTTACTAATAAGTCCCCATGGATTCGCCCGCGATTATTTACTCAACTGCTAGATGTTTTGTTTAAATCATTTATTTAACATAAAAATAAATAAATAGGCCAATTATGTTTATTAACACGGACATCGTTTTCACATAAATGACAGAAATTACATAATTTTATTCTTAATTATATTGTTTAACGTTAAAAATATAAATAATTGAACGAACAAAACATACAAAAAGAACAAAACGAATCTTATGCTGTCATATGGGCATAGAAATTCGAAATAAAACAATTAAAATTATCTCATAAATTCGTCCGCTCATTACTGGACACGTAAGGCATCTACGTGCGGTGATTAATACGTCACATACTGCTATTAAGGAGCACGAAACACATTATTTTATACAACATAACATGTTTGGAAATTGAAATAATATAAATATCCATTGATTAAAAACACAATTTCGATTCGTTGCAAGCGAGTTCGTGTGTTTTTATAGCGTTTTGATGTAAGCAACTACAACGACGCCCTCAATCTTGTGATGCGCACCATTGGTAGCATTGGGAACTCGGATCGATTCATCGAATCGATTCGTGGACTGTTTATTCATCTATTATGCCGTGATCTTAAGGCTCCCAGAATACTGGTAAAAAAAAGAGTGCGTGGAACGCCACGCGACAGAAGTAAAACTTTATTTTATTATTTTATTTTTTCAATTTTTGATTATTGGATTTTTTCAATTTTGCATTACTGGACTTTTTAATATTGGGTTTTTGGACTTTTTAAATTTTTGATTTTGGACACTTTAATTTTGGATCTTTGAATTTTTAAAATTACGATTTATTTAATTTTTCGATCTTTGAATTATTTATTTTTTATTTTTTTTATTATTTATTAAATTTTGGATTTTTTGATGTTATGATTTTTAATTTTGTTTTGTTAAATTTTGGATATTTGTATTTTTTAATTTTAGATTTTTAATTTTTTAATTTTAAATTTTTAAATTTTGGATCTTTGATTTTTTAAATTTTTTTATCTTTGATTTTTTTAATTTTACTTTTTTAAATTTTGATTCTTTGAATTTTTTATTTTTTTATTTTTTTATTTTTTAATTTTGTATTTTAGTTTCTTTAAGTTTGGATTTTTTCAATTTTGGTATTTACGATTTTTAAATTTTTTATTTTTAAATTTTGGAATTTATCATTTATTAAATTTTGGTTTTATGGATGTTTTAAGATTTAATTTTGTTTTTTTCATTTTGGAAATTTGTTTTTTTTATTTTGGATTTTTAATTTTGGATTTGCGCGGTAATGAACCTCCGGGTTCCATAAAATAGATAATATGCCTTTAGATTGCTTAGGAATTGTCTATTGCCATTGAGGAAGTAAGGTCTGCTAAATTTCCTTTGATTACTCCTAATCATTGAGTTGATTGTTTTCTGTGCAGCCCGCACCGAAACAAGTAAGTAATTTTGAGTGTGACTTATTTCGTGGCTGATTGTGACTGATTTCGTGACGGTTTTAGTGTGACTGATTTTCTCGATTTACCCTCTACCGCCACTAAAGAAGTTTTACTTCAAAAATAAGGAAATAATGATTATTTACTAAATCCGTTAGAGTTTATTCGTGGAACAGTCTTAATAAATCCTACACGAGATTACCTATGACAAATTAAAATAGTATCTTAATGCCATCTAATTTTCTTATGACAATGCGAGAAACATTTACATACAACACTTTAAGGCCTGCCTCCTCTCTCATTACAAATTAACAGTGTGATAATTACTTATTGTCTCCGCTTGCATTTCCAATTTGGAAGTTGAATGTCAAGTAGTACCCACGTGATAGGCTGCCACACCTACTTTATAATAGGCTCAGAAGAAACAACTGTCGTATTATTTTCTTAACTGTAAACTATGTCACATCTTGTTCGCTCAACCACAAATCACATCCAGGAATTTAAAACGCTATTTGCAAAATGGCAATGACCTTAGGATTATGTCATGAGGATAAGGTACATTTCATTAACCTCGAAATCTTAACATTATAATACGTTAGCGTGTGTCTTTTTCCGTTACCTCATGTTGTATTGGATACATTGCAAGAATGTCATAATACGGTATTAACATGCTGTAACGCAAACTAAATATTGAGTTGCGGAATTGATTGCAAATTTCCTTTTTAATTTTTTGCATATTGTATAAGATAATAGGAATGAACTATAACTGCGAACTTTATGGTCCTGCTGACCACCTAGGATTGACTAACTACGCGTATATTGTTATGAGCAGGGCCTGAATTTTGATGACATGTCATCTTTTAACTGGATCATCATGGACGTTGTCCAATAGTGCAGATATTCTGATCATGCTCATTGATTATAAAAATGGTAATTTTTAGGCCCTTTTTTGTCATTATCCCCATATTTTATTTTTAGGTAATTTTTAGGTTAGTGGTGTCTTTTTCTGGTAATTTTTTGGTTATTTTACGGTTTTTTCCCACACATATAATGTTTTTAGGTAATTTTTTAAAATATAAAATCATTTTTTCATTTTTTTGGTTTCTTGCATTGTATGGATTTTTTGTACATTTACTTACATTGAATATGCAATAGACATAGTATGGGAAAAACTAAGCGTTAGAGACCTAAGAACATTGGAAGCTGTCAAATCACGCTTCCTGAAAGCTGCCTTAGGAGTATCAAAGCATACAAGATCCAGACTAGTTTACGAACTTGCCAAAGAGCCTTTCTTCATGGAAGACCTACGAATTAAGTTAGCCCTACCATCCACGGACAGCTGGAAGAGGTTGATGCAAGAAAGACAAAATAAAAGAGAAGAGATCTGGCCCAGCTTCTACACGACGGAGGCCATGACGAGCAGAACATGGACAGGAACCAACCAAGAACTCCGACGCCTGGTAAACTCGTTAGCAGTGCATGGTTACCACCATAAAATATGTAAAACTAAGAGTTATCACGACCCTGACAGCAACTGTGTATGCGAACTGTGCGATCAACTTTGTGAGAGATATCACATCGTCACGTGCAAACAAAGGCATAAGAACCTAGTGGAGTTTTGTAAGATGTAAGATGTTATAACTCTTAAAAACTTGCACAATTTGTGCGCATTTCTGTTTAATTAATAAATATTATCGGAACTCTAAATAATCATAAATGAATATATCATGTTATAATTTTACTTTGGATACAGAAAGACGGTGTTTGCTGTTTGCATTTAACCGTATGAACCAATTAACTAAATACAAGCTTATAACTGAACAACATAAAAGTAGAAAAGCCACAAATCTGATGAATAAACGTAAGCCTATTCTAATACAAATTTTTGGGTATTTTAATTTTTATTTTTTGGGTCCTTTTTGTATGTTCATAGTCATTTTTAAGGTAATCAAAATCCGGGCCCTTGTTCGAATGTTCATTACATGTCATTTTTATCCTGTCCTCCATTCTCGCAGCAAATACAAATTATACATGAATTGTACGCTTTTTATTCTAATCGGGCCGTTTTTATTTTGCATATAAAGTAATATTTTGGTCATTTCTGTAGTCTTGGTCATATTTTAGCCATATTTGTAATTTTTCAGTTACTAATTGGGTAAAAAGATCTGCGTCCTCTGCACCACAGTGGTGGTCATAGGCGTACCGAGGGGGGGTTTTGGGGGTTTGAACCCCCCCCCATTGATTAAAAAAAGGAAAATTGTATAATTTTTTAAGTCTGCCCATAAATTACTTAATACAAGTATAAAGCGTGGGAAGCTTAAAACTCGTTATTTTGCGTCTTAATTTTTAAAATTTTCCGGGGGCGACCCCCGGAAGCTTAAAACTCGTTATTTTGTGTCTTACTTTTTAAAATTTTTCGGGGGAGGACCCCCGGAAGCTTAAAACTCGTTATTTTGCACCTTAATTTTTTTAATTTTCCGGGGAAGGACCCCCGGACCCCCTTCTCCCCAGGGGGTATTCCATACCCCCAGACCCCGCGGATATTATAACCCCCCCCCATATGGTCGGCCTGGTTACGCCTATGGTGGTGGTCATTATTGTTTGCACAGTTTATAAATTATTTCGGAAAATACGCAGCAGTATTATAACAAAATGTAACATTTACATAACAATATTCTTCAGTAATAATAATTATTAGTTCGCAATATCGAATTGGGCTATATTATCACAATTTTTAGTATTATAATTTTAAGGTGTATAGCGAGCGATCATATCGTGAACTACACAAATTATGTAAGTTAAAATCAGAAGGACACAGACGCCTCCATAAATACTTAGATTACATACTTGTGAGCACGTCTACATATTTACTTACTCAATCGCAATAGACAATTCCTCAGCAAGCTAAAGGAATATTATCTATTTTATGGAACCAGAAGGTTCATTGTCGCGCTTACCTGAGCCCGCCATTCAACCCATCCCTCGCAAATCCTACTTCCTTCAAATATATCACAATATTGTCCTCCCACCTACGTCTAGGTCTTCCAGGTGGTCTTTCCCCTTCGGGCCTCCCGGTCAATAGTTTTGAGATATCTCTTTCCTCTCCCATGCGCGCAACATGTCCAGCCCATTTCATCCTCCGTGATTTAATTACCCTTACTATATCTGGTGAAAAGTACAGATCATGAAGCTCGTCCCCATTTTCATCTCTCTTAGTCCCACCAATGTAAAAGTCTATTACTTTTAGAATTGAATTTTACTGTTTCAATAACTTTCAATTCATTGCATTGTTTATTCAGCATATTTTTGTTAAAGAAATATTCGCTTTTGAAAGTGTGACCCGAGTTGTCTATTAACGTCAGTTAACTTGTGAAAAATACCACGCTCCTAGCTATTCAATTATGACGTCCAATTAATCAAATACTTGTGGCTAGCCTCACTATTTGTCAGACATGGAACATATAATATCCCGTAATATTACTTCATAGTTTGATGTATTGGTTTTGGCAACGCAATTAACATTATTTTCAAACATGACATGCATTATTCATTAGGCTAGATCTAGCGGACATGTCATCTAATCATGCCGTTGATCTATTGGGTTCTCATAGATTGTGATGTCGGTAATCATTCTACCCAGAACAGAACGCTCTATTCAACCGATTTACCAGTATTTTATTAAATTTACATATCAGTAATTGTCATGGGAAACCGCTGGCGTGGTCTTGTTGTTAGCGTCGCTGACTACAGATCCGTCGGTCCGGGTTCGATCTCTGGTTTCTGAGGTAGTTAGGTCTGATAGGGGTGCACTCAGCCTCGTGATACAAACTGAGGAGCTACTTGATAGAGAAGGAGGGGGCTCCGGTCATGGAAACCACCATTAACGGCAGTGGGTGACGGCATGCTGACCCCATGCCCCCCAATCCTGCCATCTGCCTATGGTAGATGACGCAGCGGTCGGGTGGTAGGCCTTGTCCCTTCAGGGATGTAGAGCCATGGAGTTAGTTAATAGCCATGGGATTACAAAACTTGACTACTGTGCATCTTATAATGCACGGACAATGTGACATAAAATAGCGAATTGAAACTGATGACTATATTCGAGGTTCTGTCAAGGTTGAAAAAAAAAAAAACAGTTTAATTTATTACGTTCTTCATTGCATTAATGCATTCCATTGCTTTTACTCTCTCTCTCTCTCTCTCTCTCTCCCTCTCTCTCTCTCTCTCTCTCTCTCTTTCTTTCTCTCTTTCTTTCTCTCTTTCTCTCTCTCTCTCTCTCTCTCTCTCTCTCTCTCTCTCTCTCTCCCCCCCACCCTTACTGCAAGTACTTAACTGGCTGGGTTTCTGAAACGTTAGATATCAATTAGATTGCATTAATTCATCGATAAGCGTTTCCGAAACGTCAGATGACGGTTATCCATTCAATGAAAAACTCGGCAAATTATGGGACATGCGATACATTTAAGAGGATGTAAGTTTCGTTGTTGTGTAAATATTTTATCTTACATGATGTTACTAGGCTGTTATGGTATTCAAAATGAAAAGCAGTGTTGTTGCTGGCATTGGATATTAATTTGTATGTGAAATAATTCATAACACGAGACAAATTGTATATTATCGGTTAGTTGAATTTTGTTCTAGCCTAGGCTATTAATGTATTCATCGTTTACCGCATTAATTCATTTTCAGTTGTAACACTTTTGTGAACAACATACTGCTTTCTTTTTATTATTTTATTTTTTATTTTTTTTACAGTGCGAATATTAATTCATATGACCGTCTTCTTCCTAGTCATCTTCATCCTGAGACGATAATTAGGCCTAGATATGTAAACAGCAAAAATATTCCCTGAAAGAAATAATAAAAAATTTAGGCCTACAACATTATTGAGTTTCGGAAAAGGATCAGGCTGTCAAATAGGCTATTATGGATAAATAGGCTATCATTTGGAGTAATGAACAACTGCAAGCATGCCTTTCTCAGCGTTAAACTTGCCATCAATAAGAATTGGGAAGAAATCGAAGCATTTCTTTCTCAATAGTAAATCAGCTATAATTATTGTGTTAAGTTTTATGCATTACGTTTTCAGATTGTGATGAGTGAAATTTTCTAAGACAAAATTGCCGAAGTTTCTCTCACGCTTTACGTTCATTTTAATACAGAAAAATACAGCAGACAGAAAATTCAGCCATTTTAGATACAACAGCAAGAAGCACTCTCATTGGTTGCTGTGGCTTTCTGCTCAATCACGGAAAATTTGATATTACATTATGCATCGTGTCTCCATCTATTGATGAAGTGCTCAACTCATTTATCTGGCAGATGGCTATCTTAACAAGCATGTTCGTTTTCAGAAACGGGAGGGGGTTTATCCAGCAGATGAGATATACAGAACAGATAGCTGTCTAATAGGTATCTGAAGCATTATGCAATCGGGCCTAAAGGAAGCATTGTGCTTGACCATGAATTTCATTTCCTCTGTCTAGAATATGAATCGACAATGTTTCATCAATGTGTAGTCAATATAATGTTAATAATTATGGAATGTGAAGGTTTCTGAAGGTTATTATTCTGTTGTATTTTAAAATATTTATATTTTTATTGTTTATTTTACAGCCCAATAAAATACAGTAAGTAAATTCTTTCAAGTAGAATTCTATTGCTCATTAATGCATGAATCGCTGTACAAAGTGTAAGTGAACTTACCTGAGACCACCCCAATCCAGAACAGGTTTAGCAAAGCTGCTGCTATTTTGGAGAGCTTATTAACCAGCAAGTGTTAATATCTGTTATTACTTAGTACTTGTTGCTGTTATTTATGACAACCAGTTCTAGCATCTCAACAATATCATGGGAAAATATCAAACTACCATACGCTTTTTCTTTTTCTTTACTTGAGTTTTACCTCCCATCATTAGGGACGTTTATGTGACCCACGCCGTCCGGGCCTTACAGGACCGCGACCTGTCAAGACAGGGATTAACTTTGGATCACAGACGTACTTTTCTGAACAGACAATAACATGGAGGAGTGATCAGCCGGGGCCACCTCCGAGACGACACGAACACATAGGACGAGACATACCAGTCGCTCACACACCCATTCCGAACAAGGCAAGGATGAAGTGAAGATGATAGTGACGGCCACATGATATCCGGGGACCACAAGGGTTGACATTCGTCTTACAGCTGAGGGAAAAGTCCGGAAGAAACCCCAGGCTAGTTAACTTTTCCCGACCAGGATTCGAACCCGGGCCCGCTGCGTGAGAGGAGCGAAAGCATCCCTTGCACCACAGCGATGTACGTGTCTTATAAATAATTAAAGAAAAACATTAGGCTAATATATTTTCATAATGTTATTATTTGCTGCAGTTTATAATGAAGTAGGCCTATAATCGCATTGACTATAATTTGCGGTAGGCATATTCCATATATATATTTTTTACGTTTGGCACAAAGACTGTATAATGTATGGATAAAGTCATTAATAGGGACCGGATTTTTAGGTTTTTAAAAACACTGTTTTAGGTTTTCCATTAGGTGAAATAGTTTTTTTTAGGTTTTTTGTCCAAAATATCGTTTTCGGGTAGAATAATTGGTTTAATGAATTTGAATGTGCTACATAGGATTCTATACATAATAATTGTAAAGTTTAACTTAACAAAATGACTTAAATTTGTGTAAACTTGCTTTAAGACAATATTATACAATTTAAGAAGGAAAGCATAAACAATCAAAAGAAGCAGTGAAAATAAGATTGTCTCACATTTCCTGGTTACAGTATATCACTAAATATCTTTCAAGATTCTCAACTGTGAAGTTCTTCCTGTTATCTCTTAGAATACATTTAAAGGCACAAAATGTACTTTCAACCTCACATGACGTCAGCAGTGGTTGTTCGTACGAATATTTTAAAAGGAATACGCCGGTACTCTTACACTTCCTCTCTTGATACTGTCATCCTAGATGACATGCTATTAATTTCAACTCGACAAAAATTGTCTCTCCGCAAAATATCGATTTATCAACTGACAAACAAAAAAGACAAAAAAAAGTAGCTTAAATTAGATATTTTAGGTTTGGTATCCCGGTTAGGTACATTTAGGTTTTTATACCCCATTTAGGTATTTTTAGGTGCCACAGAATTAATGTGGGTGAATCCTTTGGACATGATTTGAAAAAGTGTGTAATCGCTTTTTGTTTTGGAAGTAAGGAAAAAAATAGGTAAAAACCTAAGAATCCGGTCCCTAGTCATTAACATTCACTATCGTGGGACACTATTTAATTATGTAAATTTTAATTTAACTTATTTGTTATAGTCCAGTTATTCTTTGCATATCCAGGTGGCTTTCCTTTGTAAGGAGGAAAAGTTTGCCGACAGCTCAACCCATGCTCTTTATTTTTACCGCACCAGTCAGCTAGTTACCTCAGCCAATCGAAATCTAAGAATCAGGGTTGCCAACCACAAAAGCTAAAATCTCTTTGACAACTCCATAAATTTTCTTTAAATTTCTTTGACGCATTAAAAAAAATCTTTAATTATATATTTTACCGATAATAATAATAATAATAATAATAATCATAATAATCATAATAATAATAATAATAATAATAATAATAAATAATATTGTATTAATATGAATCTTGCCTCAATTTAACTGCATGCAATTCACAAAGGCATAAATGCGCTGAGAGAAGAGAGAAATTTTGTGCTGAGGCGTCGTTTTTAACTCAGTGTATACATTTAAATAGTTGTAGACTGCTCTCTATTTTATTATTTATCCGAATTTCCGCTTTATCTTTATTAATTATCTATAAAAAACAGTAAATTAATTTTCTCTGTAGATTTGGGACGAAATTCTTTGATTCTACGAGGATTCAACAAGACATCAAGCGCTGAGAGAGAAGACGTTTTGTCCTAAGGTGTAATTTTTAACTCAGAGGGCACAATGTACTTATTGTAAGATTCAACTGTGCCTTGATGACCTCATCCGCGCTGCATAGTTTTTATTAATTATGTATGGAAAACAGTATACTAATTTTTTCTGTAGATTTGGGACGAAATTCTTTGATTCTTTGAAGGAAGCAAGATTTCTCTAAATCTACAGAAATTTCTTTGAGGTTGGCAACACTGCTAAGAATGTCCTGTGACAGCTTCTCGTCTACTCCGCGTCGAGTGAAACGCGGGGTTGCAAGATCTAGTTACAGTAAACAATAACACTTGTTAACTGATTAAAGCTAGGGAAGAACTGAAGTCAATGATAACAATGAAAGAATATTGCAACGTTGCTTTTGTTTTGGAAAGCGGAAACCAAGACCGACCAATTAACATAAGGAAACCGAATTAATAGTTTATTCCTTTGAAGCAGCCTGGGTATGTAATGAATAGGGACCGGATTCTTAGGTTTTTACCTATTTTTTTCCTTACTTCCAAAACAAAAATCGCTCATAGACTTTTTCGAATCACGTCCATAGGATTCACCCACATTAATTCTATGACACCTAAAAATACCTAAATGGGGTGAAAAACCTAAATACACCTAAATGGGATATAAAACCTAAAATATCTAATTTGGGCTACTTTTTTGTCTTTTTTGTTTGTTAGTTGAGTAATCGATATTTTGCGGAGAGACAATAATTTTTGTCGGGTTGAAATTAATACCACCAGCGCAGCGTTTCGTTCAACCCATTGTCGTCTAGGATGGACAGTAGACCTATCTAGAGAGGAAGTGTAAGAGTACCGGCGTATCCCTTTTAAAATATTCGTACGAACAACCATTGTTGCCGTGTATGAACAATGGTCACACTGTGAGTTTTAAGAAGACGTGTTAATTTTGCCGAAACAAATGAAATCGAGTTTGCGACGACCTGAATTTCACTACAGATGGCAAATTTGAGTCAATTTTGTTAAGTTAAACTTTACAAGTAAGTTATTATGTTTTGAATCCTATGTAGCACATTCAAATTCATTAAACCAATGATTCTACCCGAAAACGATATTTTGGATAAAAAAAAAAACTAAAAAAACTATTTAACCTAATGGATAACCTAAAACAGCGTTTTTAAAAACCTAAAAATCCGGTCCCTAGTAATGAAAAATATCCTCGACGTGTGAGTGACGTAAACATCATTACTGTTGCGCATATATTCCGATGCGCCTGGTCGCTTTGTTGATTAGTACAGTGCAATGACTCAGATATATGCGGTTGTTTACCTTCATGAAAAACAAAGGTGACATTTATCTAGAACAATTGCTGTTTTCATTTGTTTAGGTCCTTTCCCAACTGGTAATTATCTCCAGGGATGTTATTATAAAATTATTGTGGAATGTAGCATTCACACTTCGTAATTACTGTTTCCTGGCCACTTTAACTCTCGTCAAAGCGTTAAATAAAAACATCATGGACAAAGTGATTTCTTTCTTATTTCTGACGCATGAGTTGGCCAATAAACATAATTGATTAATTTGGCAGTGAATATAGCCCAGGCCTAATCTCTCCCCTTATTTCAAGATGAAAGTCTCGCTAAAGAAAACAGTAGCATTATCTTCTTTCACAATAGTTATGGCACCGAGTACAGTGCCATACTCGTGCCACCGAGTACAGTGTTATGATTAGGGCCCGGATTTTTATGTGCTAAAAAACTTAAAAATATTTATTTTTTATGTGCTAAAAAAATTTAAAATATGTGCTGAAATTTTAAAAATATGTGCTAAAACTAAAAAAAATATTTTTCTGAAAAAGAAACAAAAAGACCAGAATGTGTATTGAAACTCACCAATTGCAGCTAAACATCAGATGTAAAATGCTGACTGGAGTTGCAGTGCGCAACAAATGTCATCTCCAGATTATGGATCACAAATCCTTGCCTATTATCCGAGAATAATGCCTTACATTGGGAAAAGGAACGTTCTACATCACACAATGTTAACCTTGCATATTTGAAGAGGTGTACTGTATATCACTAACACACACACGATCAAGTTCACTTATGTTTTGGCCTTCCAAAACTTGAGCGACTTTGCAGAGGTTTTGGTAGCTACCATTTTTCTCAAACATACCTTTAAATTTTGTTCTTAGAACTTCTATTTTCGAACCTGAGATAGTGTTAAGTTCCTTTCAACATATTGTATTTCTTTAACTGAACTACGCAATGTTGAGATTGGGTTCTGTTCTTCCCCGATAAGCAAGTGCAAGTGAATCACTCTCACCTCATTGCAAGTGAAGCATTTGTGTTGAATTCATTCGAGATGCAAATTTTTGTTGTAAAATGTTAAAAGAGAATGAGGAAAAGTACTAAAATATTTATTTATGGAGAATATATCGAAAATATTTATTCATATAACTTTTTTTGTAAAACATGTATTTTTATGTAAAATAAAATTTAGAATTTGCGTTTTTCTGACCTTGATATGAGCATCAGGGAAAAAAAATTACATAAAAAGTCCTGAAAAGTATACTAAAATATGTATTTATGGAGAAAATATCGAAAATATTTATTCACATAACTTTTTTTGTAAAATATGTGTTATTATGTGAAATAAAATTTGGAATTTGGGTTTGCCGGACCTCGATTTGGATATAAAAATTTGTTTTAGGAATGTACGCATCAGGAAAAAAAATAAATTTTTTTACATACAAATCCGGGCCCTAGTTATGATATTATGGATTCCTCTTTGTTATCAATGCCACTGTTTAGAAAATTAAGTCAAGATAAGCAGACATTTCTGTAATTTCTGTAAAGTTTCTTGGATATGTTATGAAAAACTTTACTATAGAAAGTATTGCTAGCAAACCAATTTTCTCTTGTAAGATATATGCGAGTCATTAATATATATATATATAATATATATAGACAAGGACGTGGAGGGCCTTCCCGGATGAGTGATCAGCCCAATGCCGTGGCCACCTCCGTGACATTACGAACACATAGGACGAGACACGCCATTCACACACACACTCAGAACAAGGCGAGGTTGGGGATGAAGATGATAATGACGGCCAGATGATATCCGGGGACCACAAGGACCTAAAGTCCTCACAGGTGAGGAAAAACCCGGAAAAAACCTCACCTAGGTAACTTGTCCCGACCATGAATCGAACCAGGGCCCGCTGTATGAGAGGATTGAACGCATCCCCTGAGCCACAGGGGTGGACTTATTTATTTGTCAAGTAGATTAAAAAGTAAGCCTGTATGCTTTTACAAAATCAGCATGAAATCACAGACGCAAATAATGTAACAAATGAGCGAGATGAATAATATTTTTTAATATTTTACTCGCAATGTTAAATAAAAATTATTTATTAAAAAAATTAAAAATTGCCTGGGATATTTAGGCGAGCAATACATTTGATAACTTCCGGCGCCAGAGATGGGTACTGGTAAGGCATAATAATGTAATGTTTTAAAATGATATCTTCTGTGTTATTCTGTCATGTAAATTAAACAATATTATAATAGCCCACACGCAGCCGAGCCAGGTTGCAGATAAAGCTTGTAGCAGAAAAAGCTGTGAACAAGACATCCGTTACCTCCTCTTCTGTGCAGAATTCTCAACTTCTCACCTCCACAGTACATGCTAGTCATTGCTATTTCTTATTCAGAGGCACTCCAACACTTGCTATTAAAATCGCAACTATTATTCATCGCTGTTTATGTTAGACGGTCAAATGCTAAATTAAAGGACTTTCGGTGTAAGTTTTTGCTCGCTCATGAGACGTTCTTGCACGGTCTTGTGGTGATTTATACGTAGTGCAAAAACATATGCAAAGGTTAAGATTGATGATGGTGGTAGCGGACTCGCCTCCGGTTAAAACTAATGCCGTAGTTAAAGCTAGAAGCTGGGGTAAGAGTGATACATGTGCTCTGATGTACAAGCAGTGATATCCCGTCAACAACTCTGCTGATTGGTGACAGGGTGCTGATTCTTATCGCAGGTAATAAAGTGCAATTTGAAACCAGTAAATCACCTTGCTATACGTCTCTTTTCAAGTAGTGTTAAGAGGTTATCAAGAACAGCTGATATGCTGGCCAGAATCCTTCAGGAGTTCCGATCATTTCTTATAAGTACATTCCCGAGAACCATACTGTAGGCTTATCCAAAATCTAAAAAGTCCAGAAATTCGAAATTAAAAAGTCGATAACCCAAAATTTAAAAAACCTAAAAATCCAAAATAAGAAAAAACGAAAATCCAAAATTAAAATATCCAAAAAATAAAAATATTTAGGCCTAAAGATAAAAAATTTAAAATCCGAAATACCAAAATTCCAAAATTCAAAGATCCAAAATTAAGAAATCTAAAAAACCAGAATTTAAAAAATAAAATAAAAAATTAAAAAATCCATATAAGCCTTTCCAAAATTTAAAAAAACCCAAAAATTAAAAATTAAAAAATCTAAAAATTAAAAATTTAAAAATTTAAAAATCCAAAAGATTAAAAATTCAAAGACCTGAAATTTAAAAAATCCAACATCCCAAATTAAAAAAGTTAAAGCATCAAAAGTTAAAAAATCCAAAATTTAAAAAAGTCCAGAAAACCCAATATTAAAAAGTTCAACAATCCAAAATTGAAAAAATCCAGTAATCCAAAATTGAAGAAATCTAATTATCCAAAACTGAAAAAATCCAAAAATTAAAACAAGTTTCACTTCGGTCGCGTGGCGTTCCACGCACACTTTTTTTATACAGCTTTCGGTGAAATTCATAGGTGAGAAATAGGTGAATTCCATTTTTTTCCCCTCAGCAATGAATTGCTCTACAATCTTGAAATCTGACATACTCTTTATTGACTACTTCTACAATTGCATACTATTTTCAAATGTGATCAAACTGTTACAGTTTTGGGTAATTATCATACGAAATCCCACGAGAGTTGACGAGTTTATCGATAGACTCCAGACTGCGAAGCAGGAGCGAATTTATCTGATGTAACTCGTCAACTCGAGTTGGATTTATTAAGACACGAATAGACATGAATAGGCCTAAATATGTAGCGGATTATACAAATAATAATTATTACTTTCGTCCTTTGTTGTATAAAAATAAAACTAAACGTTACGAGATCACGGCATACTATGAATCAACCATCCATGAATGTTGTGACAGTGCTGCCAATTGTGCTTATAAGACATAGTTAACTTCATTCAGGCAAGCTAACAGCAGAACAGAATAAAAGCACACCAACTGCCTTGCACCGAATCGAAATTGTGTTTTAATCAATGTACATTTCTATTATTTAAATTTTCAAACAAGTTATGTTGTATACAATAATCTGTTTTCGTGCCGCTTAGTGGCAGCAATCACTGCACTCTGATACTTACATGCCCAGTAACGACCAGACGATTTTACCACGATAAAACAGCCTCCTCGCGATTCCTACAAGAATATTGTAAGATAAACGGCCGTGATTGGTCTATATCCGAGGAATTGCTAAACGTTATTGGCCAATATCAAACACGCGGCATTTGAGTGGGATAGTCCATTACATTTCCTTCATGTTCCCACATCGTATCGCATCCCCGAAGGATACGTAACCAAAATAAAATCCGGTTAATGCACTCACGTAATTTTCTTTACTCTAAGAAAAGAATTATTTATAAGAGGGTACAAGGTGGCATCATGAAACATTTTTTTTCAGTCCCATCTCACTTTTGCCTTTTTAACGATCTCTTAGTGGATCTAACTGTATCCAAACTCGACAAGGGTGGGAGAAAATTTAGTAATGGACTCGTGCATAATAATAATAATATTAATAATAAAATTATTCCCCCGTAGAAGAAAACACTTTTGGCAAAATTCATGTAGGCATAATGAGAATTCCAAAATTGCTCCCTGTATTTCGTGATAGTTAAAATTAGTTTTACATACAACATTTACATTTTAAATTAGAGTAGGCCTATTATTAATGTAAAATTGAACTTGTCGCTCTTTGCCTACCGCGTATTTTCAAGCTGTGTGACCTTAAGCTTGTTACATGATTCTCATTATCTCATTTAAACTTATCTATCATTTTTAGTGATATTTTTACAACCCGTGTTTCTTTCAGATATACAGAAAATTTCCTCTTGTTGTGAACTTCGCTTTTTTATTTTTTCCTCGCCGTGTTTACTTCTGTTGTCAGCTTGTTTCAAATGTTGTATAGTTTTATTTTTTTACTATCACATTAGCCTATACATTTATTTCGTATAGGGGAAATTGCCCCAGTACCGGTCAGGCCTCGTTACCGGTCAACTAGGTTTCCTCTAAAATTGCGAGACAAATACGGACTCTATGCGAGGAATCAAGTTCCCTTTGTTCCAGCCTACCACTTCATAAATATTTTTTGCTGCTATCTCTCGCCATTTTAGAGGAAACCTTGTGGACCGGTAACGAGGCCTAACCGGTACCGGGGCTATCTCCCCTTTCTGAATCCTACGTCTGAATCCTACATAATCGTTCACGTAAGGTACCACTGAATAGACTGCTTCTAATTCTAAAGATCTGATTCTGTTACTATTTCCTTTTCAATTTCTCAGTAGAACATTCAATTCCTTCCACTTTCATCCACTCGCTGCTTTGTATAATATATAATATTGACAATAATAATGCAATATAATACATAGAAAATTACTCCCCCTGCCCCTCCCTCCCATCCTTTTCTACCCTGAGCTGTCGGACTTTAGGCATGGATTTCCCCACCCCTTCGGAGAATTTTGTGTCACTCAACAGCTCGAATATCGCCATGTGACCTCTTCTAGAGACAACAAAAGAGTCTGGCAGATATCGTTGCCTAAGCATCTCAGTGACTTCACGTTCAGAGAAATACGCTGTGCTGTCTCATCCTTGTCACATAGTGGGCATATTCTGGCTCCTTCTGCATTGACGCGTTTCAGCGATTTCCATACCATACCAATAAATAATATTGACCAGTAAATATAATCTAGTCCGCAAAATTGAAAGCTAAATGAAATTTTATGAATATTGCATTTCTGACAATAGTCTTATAAAATTATTACTCCATGGTACAGTTCATTACATTACTCAAGTCTTATTTCTTCCTGAAAAAAATAACCATGGTAGGAAGGAATCTTACACGCATTCATCCCTCACGGTCACATTGTGGTTAAAAGAATTGGTCAATTTTAAAATTCCAGAAAATCAACTGGGTATCAAAACAGAGATAATTTTTATGGCTTGTATAACATGGCTCAGATTCCTTAGAACATCTCTATCCCTTATTGCATGGAAGTCTAACGCCCTCTTTCGAAGGAAGTTCATCTGAATGACATCATTTTGCTGAATACGTTACTTGTAACACGTATACATATTAGAATTCCCGGTACGTAAGCCACATACGGAGAGTAATTGTGAGATCATGAATAATACAAAGGGGATAAATTATTGCAAAATTCTTAATTACATACTAGGGACACAAGACAATCTCGTATTAGCAAACATAATTTTGTCACGCTTGGTTTCAGTAACGTAGGAATTTCCTCCCGGAGTGGCTGCACGTAATTATAATGGTGGTGGGGGTAACATGTGTATTTCGCCATGCCTTGTTTACATCAGTTGCTCCTGTTGAGAGCTTGGCGGTCGGTGTCAAGGTCGGTTGTTTATCCCCCCCCCCCCCTCGTGGCTTCCATCACACCTCGGTCTTTCTCTTATTCTTCCTCTTCATTTTTTCTTTTCATTTATTTCTGTATCTTGTCTTTTCCTTTTCTCTCATGCCGTTTAGCTTTATTTCTATTACCGTTGCTTTCTTTTGCTATGTATCATTCTTTATTTTTCCTTATTGCCTGTTTCTGTTTTGTTTATGTTTTTATTTCATCCTTCTTCGCTCGATTATTTATCTGCTACTCTTTGTGCTATTCTTCAACACAGAATTTTTGTCCTTAAGAGTAATTTTATTTATTAATTTTCCTATGATTTAAAACATTCCTAGCAGACATTTTTAATTACAAATACCACCGCTTGTAGCGTTATTTAGTTCTTACATTTCTACTTTGTCCTGAAGAAGACAACAGAGCGCATTGCCAAAATCTTGGAGAATTATTGGTCGAACTATGTTGCTTATTCTTTATTTTGTACACATTACATTTTCATATCAAACCCTCCATAGAAATATTAGTCAGTAATACATTTTTATGGCAGTTTTCAGTTGGTTATTGTATTACTTACTTATTTAATGGGAATAGACAATTCCTCAGCAAGGTAAAGGAATATTACCTATTTTATGGAACCCGAAGATTCATTGCCGCGCTTACCTGCACCGATATTCTGTGCTAACTTCAACCATCCCTCGCAAATCCTACTTCCCTTAAATGTATCCTATTGCTATTACTGTTATTACTATCATAAAAGTTGTGTAAAGTATGTTTTACTGTATTACGAATATATTGTTTAATTATGTCATATTATATTTATTATATTATATGGTATTTTATATTTATATTATATTATTGACGTATTAGGCTATTTGAATCGGTCCATAGGCTATTAAACAGGCCTCAGTAAAAAAAAAAATATAAATTCCAATTCAATTTACGATCTCATATATTTCCGCTGAAAAGCTATTATGCAGTATGATGTCAGCTGATTAAGCGGTGGCTCTGTGATTCTGGGGTAGGCCTAAATGCAGGACTTCTATGAATATAACAATTCAGAAGATATTCAGTACAATTAATTATCTAAGCGTTAAAATAAATTTTAATGAAATGTTTATCATTATATTATATTATATATATATAAATATATATAAATATATATATAATATAGTTGTTAATTGAAAATAGAAATAGACGTTTAATTTTAATATCTTAGATTTACACATTTAAAACATGGGGTACCTATTCTTTTTCTGAACTGCATATTGCAGAATGTTAAATTGGTAGATTAAACTTTTACATAAGCGTAGGGGATGCATTGTATAGAAAATCTGAGAACCACTGCAGTAGAACTACTTTCCTTACATCCCTAAAGAAAATTATTGAGCCTTACAGGGGATCTATTTCTGCTTCTCTTGAACACTTCTTGGTAAAGGAAAAGCTGTGTAGCCGTACTTTACAAAATAATAGTAAACTTTTGCTTTATTTGATACCGAATTCTCAAATCAGAACTAATATTTGTTTTGAGAATGATGTATTTTAATTCTCTTTACCACAATACACATCGTGCCAGTCCAGTATCTAACTAACTTATTATAATGCATAAGAAATAGAGAGAAAGGTAATAAACACAAAGTAAAACGTCATTATTTTAAAAACGGACATAGTACTCTTTTTTTCTGAACTAAAGAGATGTGAAGTTATTTAACAAACGTAGGCCTAGTATTTGAAAGTCATAACATTACATAATATATAATATCTTATTTTCCCATTCTATAGAGTAATATGTTAATCTAAACAATTTGAATGTTATCAGTGTTATTATTAATATCAATATCATTTAATAATTGTCATTCCTTTTATTATTAATGTTATTTCTTTATTATTAATGTTATTAATGTTAATGTTATTTCCTGTACATGTTATAACTGGTTATTTTCGTTTCTATTATCACATATTATATTCATTTCGAGTAATTCTCTGTGTAGTTATTCTTATTTAAAATATTTATGGTGTTAATTTAGTAATCTTAATAATTAATAGTACTGTGTTTTGTATGTATTTTAATTCAGATTGAGCTGAAGAGAAGGCCTCTAGACCTTAACTCTGCCAGATAAAATCAAACCATTTATTATTAACATTATCATCATCATCATCATCATCATCATTATTATCCACCGCTGTGGTGTAGGGGATGCGTTTGTCCGGGTTCAAATTTTGGTCGGGACAAGTTACCTAGGTGGGGTTTTTTCCGAGGTTTTTCCTGACCTTTGAGACAAATGCCGGGTAACTTTAGGCCCTTGTGGTCCCCGGATATCATCTGGCCGTCATTATCATCTTCATCCCATCCTCGCCTTGTTTGGAATGAGTGTGTGTTTGAATGGCGTGTCTCGTCCTATGTGTTCGTGTTGTCTCGGAGGTGGCCCCGGCATTGGGCTGATCACTCATCCGGGGAGGCCCTCCATCTCCTTGTCTGGTCAAAAAAGTATGTATGTGATCCAAAGACAATCCCTCTCCCGACAGGTCGCGGCCCTGTAAGGCCCGGGCGGCTTGGGACGCTTAAATGACCCTAAAAGGGAGAGGTGAAACTCAGGTGAAGATAGATAGATATTATCATCATTATTATTTTCCTTCATTTAAATGTGATATTTTGTATGTAAATATGGTAGGTACTGAGATTCTCTTGAAGCCAGTATAAGATATTCTATTGAACAACTATTTTATTTTTCCACAAGTTCTTGTCCAATTAAATTTGAGAAGATGAGGTGGTCTTATTTACAGGAACTAATCCTTGTGCATTCAACCTAACGAACAATCAGAGAATCTGTATTAAATCATAACTTAATTAAAAAGGCGTGTGCCACGGCCCATTACCGAAAAATAATTAATAACAAGTTCCTGGACAAAGATTTATAGGAACACAACATGAATATTTATGTAAATAAGATTGTTGGTAATTGTGGCTAGTTGCAAATGTTATTTACATCTACTAATGTAAATAACTACAGGAGCTTACCATTCAACACATTTGTGGCTGATCTCGACGAAAGTTATGAAGACCCTGAAGGCACAACTGACAAGTGTAAAATAGTAATAATATAGTATACTAAGGAATTTGCCAATCCGTTTTTAACATGGACGTGTTTCATAAAACATATGAGTATATATAATCATCTATGGTATTGCAGTTATTCTGCTGAAAGGAATGAAGCCATTAACATCAGTTCCTGCTTCTTACAGAAGTAATCCTGCCGGGAAACACATTATGACATCAAAAATAAGTTATTCTTGTTATTATTCAAACCATGCGTTCAAACTTTTGACGCATGTTCTTGTCCGCCAGCGCAAATATTTAAATCTTCCCCTTCATTAAAATCGAATGCCGTTAAGGCGACTTGTTTGACCTTTAGGACCTGAGAAGATGATATCTGTATACAAATGAATAATCACTAACAGTCAGAGGAGTCACTTGGGGGTACTAGTATTATGTGTAAACGGGAGATAGTAAAACATGAATTACTGAAGTTACACATTTAAATCTAGTTACTACAGTTAGCTTTAACATGTCGGATGCAATAGAATAAATTATGGAACTCTTTAGAAAAAGAAGAAAACAGTTCAATAATCTTGGGTAACATATCAAGGAAAAAGTTCTATGTAGTAATAATAATAAAAATAACGTTTTCCTCGCTACTGTATGCAATAAAAATAAAATCAGGTAAACTGATATAACCAAGTGCCAGTATGCTTTTTTTAATCAGTGATAAACGCAATTATGATAGGCCCATGCAGAAAAGAAGTTATTTTTGTAATAGATCTCCGAGTTAAACTCCAAAAACAAAATGTGCTGGCAATAATAATAATGATGCAATAGGCCTACGATTCGCTGATATGTCTGTTTCAAGTTTAAAGCAGCCTTAAAGGCTATGAATGAATAAAAAGCCAATATGAAATCTGTCAGGAATTACATTAGGTATATTGCTGCACAGGAACGAATATAAACGATACATTAAAATGTAGCCTAATGTAAATATCGGTAGTCTACATAACCATAGAATACACAATATAATATCAATATTCAACGGCTAGTTGTTATAAATCGTTTATTTACATTATTTAAATTATAATTTAGCCCACACTGACATCGTTATGAAGAAACAAATCAATCATGGTTGCTAACAATATCAATGTTGTATTTGAGTTATTCGCGCCTTTGTGATATATTACCATAAAAAGGCACTAAATTGGGCATTACTCTGGTACCGGCCAACAGATTTGGTCCAATATCAATAGACTTCTTCCAGGCACATTATAAGTTCGTATACCAAGTTTAATGAAAATCCGATAAAGCGTATTTGAGTTATCGCGCCTTTAAAATAGACACTAAATTGGGTTTTACTCCGGTACCGGTCAACCGATTTGGCCCATTATCAATAAGGTTCTTCCCATCAACATTATAAATGTATATACCAAGTTTCATTAAAATCCGATTAAGCGTATTTGAGTTATCGCGCGTACAGACACAGGGACGGACGGACGAACAGACGGACAGACATTTTCCCTCCCCACACACAATCTCATAAAGTATACTGGCACTTAATAATTAGGTGGGTATATTATTTACAAGGTAAGTTAGGCCTATAATAATTAATCTTCGATCATGTGCGTCGGTAAACTGCTACGGTTTTATTGGATAATTGGATGTAGGCCTAAGCTATCCACCCGATTTTATAAGGTACACGGATATTTTTGGCGAAGTTAGAGTCTGATTTGAACTTCAAAATGAGAAATTTCTTAAGCTGAGAAATGTTTAAAATATCCACAATTTATTTGAACAAAATTTTCATATTATTAGCCTTACTTTGTCACACTTGTGATCATAATAGTCCTAAAGGAAGGACTATTAGGACGCTCGGGATCCTGTTAAGAGAGTTTCCGAAAATTAATATAGTTAAAACGAAAAAGTCGATTTGTGTAGAACGGAAACACACTTTAATTATGCATGACTAATGTCCGACTAACATAGTCTTTCATCGTTTCCAAACTCTATGACATGTCTGAAATATGCTTGATCGATTTATCCAAGTTGTAAGTACTATTAAACAACGGTAAAATGTTAGTTCTTATTAACACTTGAATGTTCTTAACAATCCCTTACTTTGTAATCACCTCCCACAAGTACGTCTGGTCTGCCAAGTGCCATGCTAAGAAATATTTACTATGCACTAATACACAGTCATTTAAACTACATGAATATAATTTGGCAAGGATGTACTAAAACACAATTACAAGAAATTATAATACTACAGAAACGAGCAATTAAAGTTATATTTGATCTAAGTTATTACACTCCAACTAAAGATGTATATTATATATCAGGGATTGAACCATTAACAGTCACCTTAAAATTATCCTCAGTAAATTTTGCTTATAAAGTAATAAATAACATTTGTGCCAGCAATCTAAATCTGTGCATGAACAATGAAATGCATGATCACCTGACAAGAAACAAACTCATTTTCACTTACACAACCAATACCACCAAATATGGTTTAAAGGGAATTCTTAAAATGATTGTTACAGAATACAATAACTTACCAAATAAGATAAAAGAAAGCGTTTCGCTAACTATGTTTAAAAAAATGTCCAAAAAACACCTCCTTGATGAATTTTTTAATAATTAATTTTCATTTTAATGTGTCAAATTGTGCAATCTATAGTTATTTATTACGTAAATTGTGATAAATTACCTTTATATTATGCTACTTAAATTAGTTGGGATTATTATTTAAACTTATCTTTTATGTGTGCTAATATGGCATTTTTTGTGTTTTACTGTTTTATGATGTTTATTATGTATCATACTTAGGCTACTGTTGCCATTTTCTCTGTATTAATTCAATTTTTTATATTGTCCCTGCTACGAGCCATTGGCTCTTTGGGATCTTTTTTGTCAAATAAATAAAAAAATAAAAAAAAAAGTTCTGTCACATTCCCTCCCGACAGTAATACTGAATTACTTCAGACGTTAGAACTGCGTCTGATTAATATTTTCTCAGTTACTCTCAATTTTATTAGGGACATGGTCCAAACAGTAAGGAAAAATTTACAGACGTTCTACAGTGAAAAGAGATAAAAACATAATGGGCCAAGTGAATAAACATGTAGCAATTGCTTTTACTTGAAAATAACAGAATAAGCTTCAAAATATGTGAATAATAATATAGAATATGCTTGTGCTAATTAACAAAAGAAAGTTGTTGTAGCAAATGGTGAATTTCCCAGCACTTGCCTAAAAAGGTGTGAATAAAACCAAGACTCTGCTTTGACTTCATAGCAAATGCTGCAAATTTTTGAAGTGTGGATATACCCATGCTAGTTTTAATTTTATTGGAAGTGTCAGTGGCGGCTCGTGGCCGGAAAATTAGGTGAAGAGAAAAAAAATGCCACATGCTTATGTTAATAATGGAATTCACCCAATAGCGGCTCGTGGCTCAAAAGGAGGGTGTGCTGCAAATACCATTTCATACAGCAAACTTAAAATATTTTTAAAAATTATTAGTAGGCCTATCTAAACTGCACGTCTCTTAATCCATCTCTGGGAATTCTCACGCGATTTTCTCTACCCTAATTATTTTTTTGCTAATTTCTCTCGTCTCGTCGAACGTTGTGTGAGTTGTGTGACGAGAGAAAATAGCACAAAAAAATCTGATGTGAAAGTCACATAGGCCCTAACTTCCTCTGCCCAAATAATTCACATATCCTTGTACAGAATCGCAAGACACAATTTTACGCTAATTATCCTATAAATACCTCTTCTTTCAACGATGCGACTAAAAGCTCAGGCTATATAACAAACTTAAAAAAAAAAAAGAACAAGTGACTGCAGACGTTTATTGAACTTTCCGCCGTAAAGAATAATTTCCGAAATTTATCGAATATTTCCTTCAGATACTTCTTTACTCTATGCATGGCCAACAATACATTTTTATCACTTCACATTCTTATAGAATAAGAGGCCATGAAAGAGCGCATATTCAGTTGTTCATCACGCAAGACTAAACTTTCTACAAATAGTGGGTGAACAGTGGGTGGCTTGTAACTACCCTTCAGAGAATTTTTTCGAAAAAAAGTTTCAAATATAAGTTTTAGCTCTCAGTAAAAGGAACACATGTGCAAATTTTAAAGAAAATCGTTAGAGCCGTTTTTGAGAAAATCGCGAAAAACGAAAATTTCTTCATGTAAAGTCCCCTTAAAAAAAATAAGGGAAACTTATCGACAATCTTCGGCTCACATCTTCAGAAGGTACCTTACCCAAATACGAAATTTCGATTTCATACGATTTTCCGTTTTGGAGCTAGCTTGTTCACAGACTTTTCACACACACAGACAGACACACTGACACACAGACATGTTTCCAAAAATAGCATTTTTGGATTCAGGGGGCCTCAAAACGTGCATTTATATAAAAAACTCAACTTCGAATTTGGGGGTCGAAAACAATAGTCTACTTCCTATATGGTACGGGCAGAGGAAGTAAAAATAATAATAATAACAATAATAATGATAATAATAATGATGATGATAATGATAATAATAATAATAATAATAATAATAATAATAATAATTAGGGCAGGGAAAACCGCGTGAGAGTTCCCCGGAAATGGAATAAGAGACGAGAAAATAGTATTTTTAATTATCGAGGTAGAGGAAGTCGCTTAGTGTTCCCAGTGCGACAGAATTCTTAATCGGGGTTGTGGAATCCGTGTTTTTCTGAATTTAACACATTCGAATTTGGCGGCGTCAGACCATCAGACGGTGGAAGATCTAACGTGCCCACCTCTTTCTCCAAGCTAACAGTGTGAGCTGCTGAACAAGAGGGACGGCTTCGTGGGTAGTCTGTTCTCGTCACCTAGCGGACGTGGGATAAGCGAGAAAACTGCTGCTTGCCATCCTTAGTGGATCCTTAGCTAATTTTAGTGGAACAGACTACCCAAGCATCTGGGAATATTCAGCTTCAATGCTAGGAGGACTTGGGAGCTCACTGCCTCCTAGCGTTGACACCAGTAGTGGAGGGAAATTCAAAATTGTAGAAATACATTATAGTAAGAACAAACATTCGTGATATGGAAAATAAACTTAAAAAATACGTATTGTAAAGGAAAAATACTGGTGAAGTGCTACTTCACCTACTTCCCCTGAATAGCCGCCACTGGGAAGTGTAAAAGATGAAATGGCTGCTTTTATGCAAGTGAAAACTCCTAAATATCGCAGGCGTGTTCGGACTCTTGAAAGTGATTATCATTCTTCAGAATATGAACAAATTGTAACTGTTTATCACTTTCATCACTGGTCATAAAAATTTCAAGACTCAGAAGATGACATTTTGATGTCGATAACAATTAAAAAACACTCACATGTTTCCTACTATTTCCATGACCTGCTAGATTGATGTGTATTTTTAATTATCTAGGGGGCCGTGATCCACAGAAAAGGCTAAATTTTTCTAGCATTTACTAGCTAGCCCTAGTAAAAGATTATTCACACAAAACTGAGCTAATGCTAGTGCTATTACTTAATGCTAGATAGCAAATGCTTTTGCTTACACTTAATTCTAAAAGCAAGTGCTTGCTTTTTATTCACTTGACCCATTTAGTTAGGATAACCAGATAGTTATGGATGAAAAAGATGACATATGATTCTAAAAAGACAGGACGAAAGCAATACACATTAAAATTATTGAACGGCTCTGATTTAGTGGCCTACATTTATCTGGCAATCTTAATTTAATGCATCTGAGCCTGTATGTAGGTAGGCTACATTCTTATCCACGCTGCTAGCTTGAGATATACGAGGGCTGTCCAGAAAGTAACAGACGTTTTGAAATAAAAAATAAACAATGTGAAAAGAAAAACAAATTTTATTACACACATTTTGAATGTAGACTCTTAGGCAATTTTTCTACATAATCGTCATTCAAATTAAGGCATTTTTCACACCGCGGCACAAGCTTTTCGATACCCTCTCTGTAGAAATACGCCGCCTGCGATTTCAAACAGTTCAGAGAATTTATTGTGAAAAAGTATTTCAAAAAAAGTTTTAGACTTTTGTAATATGGAATTCGTGCAGAAAATTCAAACAAAATCTTTAAAGCAGTTTTCGAGAAAATCGCGAAAATGAAATTATCTTCAAGTAGAGTGAGTGTCAAAATGAAGGCTAAGTTTTTTTTTTTTTAATTTTCTGCACGAATTGCATTTTACAAAAGTCTAAAGCTTTTTTCAAACATTTTTCCCAATAAATTCTCAGAAATTGTTGAAATCGCAGGCGGCGGATTTCTACAGAGATTTAATATACAGTGAACTCTCGATAAACCGGACTAAAGTGGGCGGGGGTCTGTCCGAATTTTGAAATGTCCAGCTTATGGAGAGTAAATTAGGAAATGGTATTTAAGTAACGAAATTTCGTGTATAACAAAACGTATGAGGCAGAACATAATATTAACACTTACAACTGGAACAAAAAAGAATAACACTTCAGTTCTATATTGAAATTTCTAGTCAGAGTCTGAAATACACACTGTTAAATTATTAGTACAATATTATGATGATGGGGCACTATGAACATATTTTTCTGAGAAGATTTAGGCCGAAAGAAACTGTAAATGGTCTTCTGTGTACACATTGTTTCTGTTGCTTTTGAATAATTAATTCTCTTGCAGTTCTGAAGTGGCCATAGAATGGCTGTAGATCAGGGTCTGGATCGCTAAGAATCTGTCTGAGTTATCCAAAGTCCGGCATACTGAGGTCCGAATTATCGATAGTTTACTGTAGTAATTTATATTATTTCAATCTCCAAACAAGTTATGTTGTATAAAATAACGTGTTTATATTGTGTTCACTGGCAGCATGTGACGTATTAGTCACTGCAAGTTGTTGCCTTACGTGTCGAGTAATGAGCTGACGTTTTATGAGATAAAATCGAATCCTCATATTAATTGCAGGCATATTATAAGATAAAAGACCGTGATTGGTCTATTTCCGAGGAATTACTAAACGTTATTGGCCAATATTAAACACGCGGCGTATGAATGGAATATTCAGAATTAATTAAGCGAAACAAAATTAAGCCTGTAATTGAGCGCCCGGTGCAATGGGGGAGTTTCCGATCCTCCCTGTTTAAGAAGGGGAAAAAGAGCAGGGTGTGTTTCTAGACAGTTAGACGTTATTTTAACAATAAGCATATACAGGTAGAGTAGGATTATCTCCTCAAAGTCTCTGGGTTTTTACGTATATACCTTAGGAGCGAGTCTCACCGCTCTTAGAGTACCTGTCTAGGGGAGGTAGCTGCACCCTGATTGGCTCAGGTCACCTATCCCACTCCACGTGCTGTCTGTCTCTGTCCCTCCGGCATTATCCCTCCACTCAACTATTACAGTATTTTCTACCCCTGGCAACGTGGAGCATGATCTTTACTCTCTGCCAAGCGGTAGCTTACTGATCTTACGCGCAGCGAATTCGCGCATCTTGGTAACGAGACGTAACGAGAAGCTCGCTGGCTGGGTTAGTCTTCAAGGCCAGAGACGTTGTGGGAGTAATCCTACTCTACAGTCAACCCCTCTTTACAGTGCCACTCTCGCACTGCGCCAAAAAATTCAAGTGAACGAATCTTTTCCTATATAAAATACATAATTAACCTCGTTACTGTGCCAATTCATTTAGTGCCAGTGAATATAAGACAGGATTTTTACAAAATATAGCTTGCAGTGATATTTTTTCAGTTGCAAAATTATTTTAAAACTGGCAAGAATGTTAGGAAGATTATTTAAGAAACTGTATTTACAAAAAGTGAGTGTTCCTCTGCCACTAACTGTAAATGTAGTGCGGTGGGATGAGGAAGCTACGTTAAGAAGTCGGACAGATAGCCTGCGTGAGGATGGAGCAGGTAGAAAGAGCCCTTCTTACAATGAGACATTCCAAACATTCACTTCTTTTTGTCCAGTGTCCATTCGGCTGTTAAACACTACACTACAGTTACAGTTACTTTTTTTTTTAAACGAGGACTGAATCACTTACACAATCACTTACATGGACTCACATGATTTTCAACCCCTTTGTGTACTGTAGCACTGGATATATACTGTAATAAATTAAGTTACCGTACGGTATTTTATTTTGTGCTAAGGCTCTCTATTTATTTACAGTAAAATATTACAGCACTGTATTATGCCATTTTTATTTTAAAAATTAAATTTCGTTTTGTGCCACCCTCGCTTTGTGCCACTAAATGTTATAGAACGGATGGTGGCATTGTATCGAGGGTTGACTTAATTACTCGTGCTTTCCGGGGAATATGATTCTCATTCGATATATAAAGGAAATTCCTTGGAACAACGTAATGTACTATTCCCAAGAAAAGAAGAAGACTTAAGTGGTTTGATTTCTAATTTATATCCTTTTAAAGTTGTCTGGCGGGCAGATCATAAAAACGGGAAAGTAATTACATCATAAATAATTAGCATACTCTGTATTCACTTTACGAGTCGCGTCACCCCTGGCGACATATTTATGCAGATTGGTTGTGAACTACAGTAGCTAATCACTTCTCGGAAGAGACGGATGCCCAGGTGATGAAATACAGTAGCAACATTCAAGTTGCCACGCCTTTTATATCAGTTTCCTGGACTCTTGACAGCAATTCTCCTGAAAGGCTCTCATATTTACAAGTAAAATGTAACGTATTAGGAGGCACTACTTCGTCCATTTAACATCCTAAGAGAGCGGTCTTCATCATCCATCGCGTTGCAGTGGTAGGCCTACTCCTGGTGACATAAGTAAAGTTCAATATCGCTCTAATTACATTGCTTTCTTTTCAGAATTTTGTCAATTATTTTCTTCATTTGTGTCAATCACCTATTTACTCAATGGCAATAGACAATTCCTAAGTAAGCTAAAGGAAAATTATATATTTTATGGAACCTGAAGGTTTATTGCCGCGCTTACCTGTGCCCGCCATTCAACCCTATTCTGTGCTAACTCCATTCAACCATCCCTCGCAAATCCAACTTCCCTTAAATATATCCTAATAATGTCCTCCCACCTCCGTCTAGGTCTTCCAAGTGGACTTTTCTCTTCGGGTCTCCTGGTCAATATTTTTTAGATACTTCTTTCCTCCCCATGCGCGCAACATGTCCAGCCCACTTCATCCTCCGTGATTTAATTAACCTTACCATATCCGGTGACGGGTAAAGGTTATGAAGCTCGTCGTTATGCAGTTTTCTCCAGTCCCCATTTTCATCTCTGTTGGGCCCAAATGTTTTCCTAAGTTTTCGAACACTGTACTAAAACAATATGATTAAATGAACTAAGTAGGAGAGAATGTAGAAAGCGCCTATGAATACAATATGATTATAATATTATTTTGCTGTTTGTTTAGCTGTTTGGATGGTTTGCAGGCCTTTGTGAACAATATGAGTAATATTCAGAATGACAACTTTTTCACAATTCTAATCAGTTATGGATCATACCCAAGGTGTTTGTGTTACTAAGGGCCAGAAGGTACTTTCTGAGATTGTGTGATGGACGAGAAACTGTCTGTCCGTCTGTCTGTCTGTCCGTGTGACTGTACGCGCGATAACTGGAATAAGCTTTATCGGATTTTCATGCACATATGTCCATGGGAGGAAGCCTGTTGATTTTGGACTAAATCTGTTGACTGGTGCCGGAGTAAAGCCCAATTTAGTGCCTATTTTATGGTAATATATTAGGAAAAACTTATAAAATGCAAATCAATTCTCATGACAACATATTGTTTTACAGTACAGTAGAACCCCGATAATTCGAGCTAATTGGGGCTGAGGCTAGCTCGAATTACAAAAAACTCGGATTACACGGAAACATCACTGAATCAATGGGTAAATCATAAATAAATGTTTAATGAGCACAATAATCGTTTAAAAAATAAATAAACAACATAGTAGGCCTACTTTTCTTAAGTAGGCCTGTATGTATTGGCAAACATTTCCAATTTGCTACACCGGCATCCTTTAAGGATTAAGTAATTGTCTGACTTTTAATGGAGTGGAACGGGAAAGCGGCGCTACTAGGAAAACACTTTTAATTGCCATTGTTGCTGAGTAGGGATTACTGTAACAATACAGAATTCTTTTCTGAAAGGATGGTATGCACCGTATGATTGACACGAGGTCCCGACAATGAAAGATCGAGCTAAGGTTTCTGTCAATCTGTAATAGAAATGCATTAGCACTCTGAAGCCAAGGTTGTTTCTGTGTATTATGAACGAAAAACCCTAAGTGGGACAGTTTTACCTGCATTTTTCTAGATGGAAAAATTGAAAGAAAGCTCAAAATGTAACACATTTGGAAGTGCGTAAAACTTACATGCGGACACCGTATAAAAACGGGATTTTATTCTAGATTTATGGAAAATTTTAATTTTCTTAAGACCAGCTCGAATTACACGGAACCTCGAAATACCGGGGCTCGAATTACCGAGGCTCTACTGTATTCATATACGGTTTCGGAAGTTGCAATGCAGTTAACTTTGACAAAAAACACTACCCACATATTCCTTTACATAATATACTTATCAAACTTTGTTCTTCCTTCAGCCCTGCTTAATGCAGATTAATGGAGCTTAACTCAGAAATCGATTACAAAAATAACATATTTTCCGCACATCATAATTGTAATTATCACTCATTAAACTGACTAAACAATAGCATTTATTAAGTGCCAGTAAGGTACTTTATAAGATTCTGTGGGGGACGGGGAAATGTCCGTCCGTCTGTCTTTTGTCTATCCGTCTGTCTTTTGTATGTCCGTCCGTCTGTCCGTGTGCCTGTAAGCGCGATAACTCAAACACGCTTTATTGGATTTTCATGAAACTTGGTATACACATTTACAACGTCCATAGGAAAAAGCCTACTGATTTTGGATCAAATCGGTTTACCGATAACGGAGTAATGCCCAATTTAGTTCCTATTTTAATGGTAATATATCAGAAACGCGCGATAACTCAAATACGCTTTATCAGATTTTCATGAAACTTGGTATACTCATTTATGAAATATATGGAAAGAAGTCTATTGAATTTGAACCAAATCGGTTGACTGGTACCGAAATAACGAGTAATTAACCGTCAAATCTATTGTAATATAATCTTCGTTCTCCGACAATTCGAAGCATTTTGATTGGCTCGCGGACAGCCAATCAGCGGCCGAGCTCCCGTAACTAATGTAAACAGTTCAGTAAGTAGAAATAATAGCCGAAATTATTTTTTAAACGAGCATGCTTTCATTTCCAATTTAATATAAACATTAATTTGTAATGGATATAAGACACTACAATGTTATTCCTTGGCCCACAATATATTAAACATAGGGTAACAAATTGACAATCGTTTACTGATATTGTTAGCGCGCCTTGATTGATTCATTTCTTCATGCCGATGTCAGTGATAAATAAAAGATCTAAAACACTGTTGAATATTGATATAATATTCTGCATTCTACCGATATCTGCATTCTATTTTAATGTGAGTATTTTACTTACTCGCTGCTGTGCAGCAATATACCTAATGTAATTCCTGACAGATTGATTTCAAATTGAATTTAATTCATTCATAACCTATACGGCTGCTCAGCGAATCGTAGGCCTGTTACATCATTAATATTATTGTCAGTGCGTTTTGTTGACATATATTAAGAATTTATTATATCAGTGTATATGAATATGAGTTAAGGTTAAGAATCAAACTTTAGTCCTTTGTTCTTCCGTAAGCCCTCCTTAATGAATCCAACTGGAGTTTAACTCGGAGATCTATTACAAAAATAAAATCAGGTAAACTGATATAAAAAAGTGCCAGTATGCTTTTTTTAATCAGTGATAAACGCAATTATGATAGGCCAATGCAGAAAAGGTATTTTTGTAATAGGTCTCCGAGTTAAACTCCAAAAAGGAAATACGCAGGCAATATAATAATAATAATAATAATAATAATAATATTTATTTTCCTCATTGCCATACATAATGTACAGATTGAGATGTCGTTGTTTAGAATATAATTTAGTTTAATTTATAACATTATTAAAACAGTAATTTAAGAAATATTTAAAATTTAATATTATAAAAGTCATGGACGCTATACAGTGGGTTTGCCAACATTGTCTTTCTGACTGATGTTTTAAACATATTGAATGACATATTTCTTATTTCAGTTGGTAAGAAGTTATAAAATTTAAAAGCCAAGCATATAAAACTATTCACAGTTGTGCTATAATTAAATTTTCTTAAATAAATATTGGATCTATTACGGGTAGAATAGTTATGAATTGCTGAACATGTGGAAACGTTATGCAAGTTGCGTTTAACGTACAAAAGGCAGTCCAGAACAAACATTGATGGCAAGGTAAGTATTCCTAGTTCCGTAAATAGTAGGCTAATAATGATGCAATAGGCCTACGATTAGCTGATATGTCTGTTTCAAGTTTAAAGCAGCCTTAAAGGTTATGAATGAATAAAAAGTCAATATGAAATCTATCTGTCAGGAATTACATTAGGTATATTGCTGCACAGGAAGGAATAAGAAAAATACTCACATTACAATATAGCCTAATGTAAATATCGGTAGTCTACATATCCATAGAATGCACAATATAATATCAACATTCAGTGGCTAGTTGTTTTAAATCTTTTATTTACATTATTATTTTTCCTACACTGACATCGTTATGAAGAAACGAATCAATCAATCCTGCTATCAATATCAATATCAAAGGTCTAAAGTTTCATACCTAACCTTAATTCAAACTCGTATACACTAATATAAGAGTTAATAAATTTCATTTTTTCTTTCCGTTTGTGGTAATATTTGTTATTATGAAAAGACTCGACCACCTAACCACAAACCACAATGGACCAAAAGTTCAATGGATGCAACGTCACTAAGCCCTATAGTATTGTATATTTACTATTTGATGTTATAGTGCTTTCACATTCGCCAGAGGTTTCAAGGCCACAACTTCTCACGTCTAATATGCCCCCACTGAACAGCAGTGAACAGTATTCCCCTTTGCGCAGAGGAGATGCGCTGTCGCAAACACTCATACGACACTAGGGGGGAACTCCCTACTGGCTTGTCATGTGACTGGCATTGGAGGGGTATGATGTCATATGAGCGCGGTAAGTGGGGGTATCATAGGCGTGCTACGTTTGGCCTTGAAACCTCTGGCGAATGTGAAAGGACTATAACTATCAAATAGACAGCAGGCTGTCGTATATTTTATCTACAGGTATTCAAGTATAAATATATTTCTTAATGACTATTGCTGAGAAATTCTTCGGCATAATTCTACGTATTTTAACAGATGACAAAAAGTGTGTGTGTTTTTTTTTTTAAATTAATTTACAGTGCACAGCATCAGTGTATGTATTTTCAATGGTTAGGTTTTTAATTAGAAACATATAGCATATAGCTATCTTAAATGTAAGTGTATATTATGTGATTACATAATTTTATATTCAAACATATATTTTATGACAATAGTAAACTTCAGAACCAACAAGATATTGAACACTTTCTAAGAATGTATAAATTCATGTAGGAGGGCATTATATAGGAGTGTATATGTGCATAAATCCAGTTAATATACAATACTATAGGGCTTAGTGACGTTGCATCCATTGAACTTTTGGTCCATTGTGGTTTGTGGTTAGGTGGTCGAGTATTTTCATATTAACTAATAAAAGACATTCTTAAAATATGTTAACATTTCACAAAATACCCAGGCGATGAACTCCACTTAATGTACGTAGGCCTAATTATTTCAGAGTAATATATCTCCTGTATATAACAGTATTAAACTTGATGAACGAAGTAAACATCTGACTAGTTTGATAATCAATGTGTCATGGTTCACTATTGCAAATTCCAAGGCCGTAAAACGATATGTTGTCAGAATAACAGATTTCCATTGGTTAAATTTGTTATAATATATTACCATAAAATAGGCACTAAGTTTGGGCATTACTCCAATACCGGTCAACCGATTTTATCCAATATCAATAGACATCTTCCCATGGACATTATAAATGCATATACCAAGTTTCATGAAAATCCGATAAAGCGTATTTCAGATACCGCTTCTTTAAAATAGACACTAAATTGGGGTTTACTCCAGTAACGGTCAACCGATTAGAGTCAAATTCAATAGGTTACTTCTCATAGATGTCATAAATGGGTACTCCATATTTCATGAAAATCCGATAAAGTGTATATGAATTATGGCGCCTTCCTAATATAATACTATTAAAATAGGCACTAAGTTGGGAATTACTCCGGTACCGGTCAACGAATTTGGTCCAATATCAATAGGGTACTTCTCCTGAACATTACAAATGGGTATACCAAGTTTCATTAAGGTCCGATTAAGCGTAGGGTATTCTATTTTCTATTTTGTGCCCCTTTAAGGCGGGGAGGCGGGATGGGAACGTCCCTAAGCACCGCAGCCGTTGCCGACTTATTGTACCTACCTCCGGGATGGGATTAGTTGCGTACCCACAGGCCGCCCAAACCCCCCAAAGCACGGCTTCGTCCACCACGAATGTCACACCCGCCGGCCCCGAGATTTGAACTCAGGACCGAAGGCATGCCAGGCTCACGGATTCAGCATGAGCCACCGCGCCGGGAAGCGTAGCCTATTTGAGTTATCGCGCGTACAGACACACGGACGGACGGACGGACGGACGGACAGACATTTTCCCGTCCCCACACACAATCTCATAAAGTACCATACTGGCGCTTAATAACTTCTTTTCTGCATGGGGCTATCATAATTGCAATTTTCACTGATTTAAAAATAAAATCATTCTGGCGCTTTGTTATATCAGTTTACCTGATTTCATTACCTATAGAAAAGAGTTTCCAATTTCACATTTATGTTAAAATCGTTAAAGCAAATTTTTCGATAATAAACTTTTTTTTAACGGTTTCTCATGAAAAGTCCCCTTAATATTTCAGTTCTGTTATAAAACCTAAATTCTGGGCGGTTCGATAAAACTTATTTAAGAAAATGAAGTAAATACAATGAACCGTTTACCCACTGTGCTTGTCCACAGAAAGACAGACGAACAGACAGACTGACGGACAGATAGCCGGACAAACGGACGGACGGACAGACGTAATTCCAAAAACCTTTTTTCGGTTTCTAGGCATCATGAAACAGTTTTCCCGGTGTTATCTCGATTTCGATTTTTTGTCATGATCACAGTACTTTCTCATACGTATATACGAGAAAGTAAAAATTAATTCATAGTACTTAGGAACATATTATTATGAATTATTTGTGAAATGTTTTGACTTATAACAAAAAGTTTACTTTTGTTTGGTTCAAATCTTATAACAAAATAAATGAGTAAATGTATTGAAATATTTATATATGGACCTCAGAGACCCCCCCCCCCCCCCCGGTGAAGTATGAACGAAAATATAACATTGATAGAGTTAACTGTTTTTACCATTTTGCTATCGGATGGCTATCACAAGCAATGCAACGTTGCAAGTTGCGTAAATTATAAAGTAATGTTTAAATATTAACATAATTTCTTACGTTATCTGATCTCAAATATTATATTCTGTCACAAAAATATTAGCACTTTTCAAATATTTTGACGATAAATTATCTGCAGAACGATAGATTATTAAACTCGTAGATGGAATACTCCTGAATAAGGTTAAAACATGGTGAGAGAACTCAATTTTCAATGGTAATATAAAGTAGCACCGTTGTCTAATTTCCTAGTGTACATTGTAATTTTAATAACATTTTAAAACGAAGTATGGAAACTATCTTCGACATGTTAAGATTTTTATTATTGAAATTTTTACATTGACAAAGAAAGCCAGTATGTACCATTCAACTATTCAAGAATCTAGGTTATGACCTGAGTAAGTAAAAGGTAAAATGATATAAAAAAAAGTGCCAGAATGCTTTTTTAAAACAGTGATAATTACAAAATTTTAAGATGCAGAAAATAGGTTATATTTTAATTGATTTCCAAGTTAAGCTCCAGATCGAAACATTAAGCAGGACTTACGGAAGAACGAAGGTCTAAAGTTTTTTTTTTTTTTTTTTTTTTTTTTTAATTTAATTTCAATCGTTCAGCATTACATTGCTATGTCAGATTGGTGATAACCATTGGAGATTTGTAACAGTAGGCCTATTAGTATTCTCGCTATAGAGGTGAGTCAATGTTTGACCCCTCACTCAAAATTACGCTTTAAAGTTATCTGACATAGGCTAATTATGGTCACAGGCTTGAACTTAATCAAAGAACTATATCTTGAGGCAAACGAGGTTTAAGTCGCCGTGCATTGTGGGACTTTTGTCCGAGGCCATAATACTGTGCCCCTGAAACATGTTCTAGATTATTAAGAAAATGTTTAGTCAAATTAGAGATGTGTTCATGAATATACTGTACACCGAGTTCACTGTGTAATTGGTTGTTTCGAATAAACCAAGGAGAGTTCACTGACATTCTTAGAACCTTGTTCTGGAATATTTGGAGACGCTGAATTTTTGTTTTTGATGCACTACACCATATAGGACATGCATATAGCAGCAGAGGCCGGAGTATGCTTTTATAAAGCAAAAGAGTATAATCCATTCTGAGAGACGATTTCCTGTTCATAATTGGGTATAACTTCATCAGTCGGGCATAAGCTTCATTTAGTTTTGTGTTTATATGGGTGTGCCAAGTCAGTCGTCGATCTAAATGTAGTCCCAGGTACTTAACAGATTTGTCTGAAGAAAGCCAGGTTACTGATGAATCATACATCTTGATATCAGGGGGAACTTCAGCCTTCCTTATGTGAAGGAATAAGTGGGTAATGTTAATTGTCAAAGCTAATTGTAATGCAACTTTCAAAGCCGTATATGAACACTGTAAAAAAGTATATTGCCATGTCCGTCTGTTTGTGTGTCCATGTGTCTGTACGCGTGATAACTCAAATACGCATTGTAGGATTTTCATAAATCTTGGTATACGCAATTAGAACGTCCATGGGAAGAAGACTATTGATACGGGGCCAAATCGGTTGACCGGTACCGGAGTAATGCCCAATTTATTGCCTATTTTATGGTAATATGTTAGAAAGTACGTATCAAATGCAAATCAGTTCTCCTGACAGCACATTGTTTTACAGTGTTCATATAATATGTCTTTACTTACTTACTTACTTACTTACTCAATGGAAACAGACAATTCCTCAGCAAGCTAAAGGAACATTACCTATTTTATGGAACCCGAAGGTTCATTGTAGCGCTTACATGAGCCCGCCATTCAACCCTATTCTGTGCTAACTCTATCCAATCATCTCTCGCAAATCCTACTTTCCTTAAATCTATCCTAATATTGTCCTCCCACCTAAGTCGAGGTCTTCCAAGTAGTATCTTCCCTTCGGGTCTCCCAATCAATGCTTTTGAGATGTCATTCCCCCCATGCGCGCAACATGTCCAGCCCATTTCATCCCCCGTGATTTAATTACCCTTACTATACCTGGTGAAGAGTACAAGTCATGAAGCTCGTCGATATGCAGTTTTCTCCAGTCTCCATTTTCATCTCTCTTAGGCCCAACAATTTTCCTAAGCACCTTGTTTTCAAACACTCCCACATTATGTTCTTCCCGAAGAGTAAGCAGGATAATAGTCTTATAAATCTTTATTTTTATATTTTGGACATAAGACGAGAAGATAAGAGTTTTTGAACTGCATAAAAACATGCGTTTCCTGATTTGAGTCCACACTTAACTTCTGCCGTAATATTATTTATGTCTGTAATCTGCTCCCAGATATTTGAATTTTTCCACTTGTTCGAACGATTTCCCGGCTATTCTAATATTCTGTGGAGCACTATTTTGACGTTCCGTGACCATGTACTTAGCCTTTTCTGCAGGAATATCCAATCCAACATTCCATATACGTCTTTAGAAGTTGCAATACAGGTAGCTTTGACAAATAACACTACCCACATATTCCTCCACATTTGCTTATCAAACTACACTTTTGTCCTTCCATAAATGTCCTTAATGTATCGATCTGGAGCTTAATTCTGAAATCGATTACAAAAAAAATACTTATTTTCTAATATCAGAATTACAATTGTCACTGATTAAACAAAATCATTCTGGCACTTTGTTAGATCAGTTTACTGATTTTATTACTTTTAAAGAATCACCACCTACATTTCAATAGCTTTCATTAGGTATAATAATTTACAAATGGAGCATTTGGAGTGGGAGTGTTCTGTAGTGATATTTATTGATCTCTATGGCGATCTAACTGCATCATAAAGTATATCCCAACTAATACAAGCTCACAACTTAATAAGTAATGGAATCAGGTAAACTGATATAAAATAGTGCCAGATGGCAGAAATAGGCTATATTTCAGAAACTATTGAGCTTTAGACCATGGTTTCTTAAGAAAGTTTGATAAGCATAACTTATGTAGGAATAAGTGGGATAAGTAGAGTATTAACAAAACGGATTTACAAGTTCCTCATCACATCAATTGGTCTATTCCTGTATTTTTTTTTAAAACTTGTGAAACCGTACAGTCAAAAAATTTCGATGTTTATTTTGGAACAGTAAAATTGAAGAGCTTTTAGCAAAAACAACCTTAGTCCAAAATTTTGAAAATTGAGTTTTCTGTGTCATTGGGTGCTACAACCTACTGGTCTTTGTTTAAACTACATGATATGGCAAAATCTGCAATAGTCCCTCAAATATAGGATTACAAAGTTTACCAAGTTTAGCAAAAACAACCATTGTCCCTTCAGTTTTTTGCAAACACCGCCATTGTCCATTCAGTATTTTGCAAATACCTAGTGAATTTGCTGATAGAAGTTGGCTATCATGCAGAAATCTGTTTCTTAGAATCAGCCGTTTCATTGTTGTGTAAAGCATTGTCTCCTCTGATGATAACAGCAGTGGAATCGAGGATCCAGAAACATCCTAGCTCATACAATAGCTAATATTGATATTTTTTAACAACATTAATAGTGTGACGTGTAATTAAGATTTTTAATAACTTTTTCTTGTTTATTATTACATTTTATATTTTTTCTTTGCGTTCTTAAACATTTCTTAAATAGTGGATTAAAATTTGTTGGCAAAAACAGCCATAGTCCATGTCTCTTCAGCTTTCAGGTCTGGTTTCAGGGCACTGAAGTTACATGTAAAGGAAAATTACTACATCAAAATATTTCTATATATGTTTAATTAAATATACAATACATTTTAAATTCATGAAGTAATAACTGCCAAAGGGAGAAAGTTTTTCGCTTCTACTGAAAAATTTGGTTTTTGGACTATGGTTGTTTTTGCTAAAAGCTCTTCAATTGAAACTTTGAAGTTTTTTTGTCATTTTTCCATCGGTTATATGCTAAAAGCTATAATTTTGCCAAATTTCAAGAGTCTAGCTCACCTGGAAGGGAATAAACATCAATGTTAATAAGTGGATGTGAATGACGTCACAGCTATTCAGCCAGTTTTTCTATACTTATGGGACAACTAGAAACATCAAATTTTGCACGCTCATGGCTGTAGTATGTACCAATATTCCTGCCAAATTCTACTATTATATCTATCCTATCAGTGAGCCAATAAGTACACAATGTGAGGAAAAATTACAAAATTTAATTAAAATAACAAGATCTAACTCAATATATTAATAATTGATAGGGCCCGTATTTTTTTGTAACAACGATAAGCGCGAAATTTTATAAAAGAACCACCCTTAGCTATACTTAGCTTTTATATGCTTAAAGTACCAATATGAACCAAATTGAATCCACGAAATATCGCGAAATTTACTCGATTCTGCGAAATGTGTCTGTAAGCGCGAAATATGCCCCTTCTGTCCGTAAAGTGAGAAATGAGCACGAAAATGTGCCTTAAAATCAAAATATTGTGTTTTGGTGTACTGTATTTTTTATTTATTAGCAGCATGCTTTTTTTCTGCTGTTTCTGTGGCTGTCGAAGATTTACCGATAGGCTTTATCGATATTTGTGATTAATTACGAAGATTGCTGAATTTACGCAAAGATTGTCTGTGACCTGGTTTGTACTGTTGAGTACTTTCCTTCCTTGCTATCTCTTTGCCAAGTTAGCGATGCCTATGATCGATTACAGCAGAAGAGTGTAGAATGTTTGTTACTTGTATTCAACAGATTTAGTCTTTTATCCACAGTGGTATGGCTGGCACTTCTGTTTGCAAATGGCTATCTGATGGTGTTTAGTAGAAATTACGATAATATTTCTCATAATTATATTTGAATATTAACTCTAATCATGTCTAACTCGAAAGTTACTTCAGTTCATACAAGGGCAGAAGAATATAGAAATGGGGGGGGGGGGGGGAGTGTTAGTTCATGTAAATAAAGAAGCAAAGTTTATCATTGCGGAGTGCTCCCAATGTAGTATAAAGTAATTTATTTCACGAAATACCCACCGAAATAGAAGGAAGTTAACACCGAAATCAGCCATTTTATTTCACCAATAAATCAGGGCCCTAACAATTGATGAAGAAACGACAAAAAGTCATAGGACCAAACTTGTAGATCTCTCAAAATCCGTTACTTCTGGTGCAATTGGTTTTGATACGACTTACTGTTTAGCTACTATGAGCCTTCAAAGGTCTGCACAGACCATAAAGTTGCGTCCGCCTTTTTAAATATATTTCTGAAGAAAAAGGTGAAGTTTTTGATTGAACTTAAGTGGGAAACCATTGTATCAATGAGTGAGTTAACCACACGGTTATGTACCTAGTAGTATAGTGATGATTTACTATTTTAAAAAAGTCAATTGGACGTTACTCCGGTACCGGTCAACCGATTTGGTTCAAAATCAATAGGCTTCGTCTCATGGACGTTATAAGTGTTTATACTAAGTTTCATGAATATATGATGAAGCGTATTAGAGTAATCACGCGTACAGACACAAGCATAGCCGGACAGACATTTTTCCTGTCCACTATACAATCTCAGAAAGTACCATTTTGGCACTTGGTTGTTATATGGTTATTTAACGACGGGGATGTACTCCAACTTAGGCCTGTGACCGTCGCCGGTGTGCAGGAATTTTGTCCCGCAGGAGTTCTTTCACATGCCAGTAAATCTACTGACATGAGCCTATCACATTTATGCACACATAAATGCCAATCGACCTGGGCCGGTATCGAACCCGCAACCTTGGACACAGAAAGCCAGCGCGATACTAACTGCGCCACCCAGGCCGACGTTTTGTGGCACTTAATAAGATGTGCAGATTAGAAGTACTGTTTAATACAATTAAGGTGACAGACAACTCCGCCCCTAACAAGCGGTTTATGAGAATGTCTTACCCGCCCCAATCATGCACGAAGTTCGCAGCTTATTGGTCTTTTAATCGATATTCGAACAAGTTCCTGTCTGTACTTTCAAACAAGTTTTCACTTGGAAGGTGCTAATATATTTCAATTCAACTTCCTAATATGGAGTATTGGAATATCTGCATAAACATATGTACAAAATAAATGTTTACTAAAACTTTGGGTGGAATTCTCTAACAGAAATGAGTACCAGGATCAATCTTGGGGGTAAAGGCGGCCGGTGCGTAAGGCTGACAACCTTACCACCTTCATGTGCCGAATGTCTACCAATCTGGGAGCCTCAACCTCCTGGAAATCTCTGGGCCTCCATGGCCTGTAATAGGGAACACTTTACTTTTTTGGATGGAATTCATCACAGTCCCCGGTTCATGTTATGCGATTTTTGGATTTTCATAATAAAAATAAATAAATTTAATGCGATGGATATGGCATCATTTTTATTCAACAATTAGATCTGAGATGTGGTCCATCCTGAAAAAGATGAATCTATGATTCCTCTGCAGACTACCTGATACCTACTCATCGAAGCTCATACAACAATCCCAGTATTTCTGAGAAGAATTCAGAAAAGCTCTTCAATTGCCAGCCTCTCTCTGGAGTGATATACAGGTAGTCACTAGTGTACTAAAGTAAATCCAGTTAGATATACTGAAATAACTTTTCTTCAGTTAGGCTATGTATGTTCTGTATTTCACATAACTTTTTACTTTCTCGCATTTACATAGTATACAGAAAGTATTCTGATCGTGACAAAAAATCGAGATAACACCGGAAAAACATGTTTCAGGATGCCTAGAAACGGAAAATAGCTATTTATGTATCAAGTACGCAAAATAACGCTTTAGCGGATGAATCTAGTATAGCGGCCGAGGCGAAAGCCGAGGCTGAAATACTGGATGAGTCCGCTAAAGTTTTTGCGTACGTGGTGCATACAATATTTTTTAGTAAAAGTTCTATAAATTATATGAAATAAAACAAAAAATACCGTATAATTAATTATAATGAAAGGCAGTCAGTCATTTCATTAAGTTATATTGTCATGGCCATCTAGATCATAAAACAACAATGACCGTACGTACCAATAACAAATGTGGTAGTATAGATGCATAATATATGAGTCCCTTGTTTGTAAACAATATTGCATTCCAACTAGTATTTATGAAAAGCTTGTGAAAATATAAATGATAATACCGAGGAAATTTCAATCCAAGCCAGAAACATTGAATTCGAGCTGCTACCAGCAACTTCACGGCAGAAATAGGCTATGAGAAGGGATATATTACGGCATTTATATGCTGTTCGTCCATGGTAAGGAATGTTTTTCAAGTGAACCAAAATGTGAAAAGTTGTTGGCTTATATTTGTTGTCATGTGAAGAAGTGGGCTACCGTGTTTTGCGAAAAATCCTGGTAAAGTTTCTGATTATCATAAAGAAACGTGTTGGCTTAAATTTGTTGTTTTATGACCGATTATATGCGTAAATCCATGTTAAAGTTGGTGTGACTGGTCAATGCCGTCTGGGTTTTGTTTATAGATTGCCATGACGACTTTAAAGGACAAGGCCGCTAAAATTGCATTTTGAATGCAGTTTGAATGCACTTTTATGCAATTTTAGCGGACTTGTCCTATAAAGTGCAGCTTTTCGGCGTGTTACCAGTCCGATAAGCAGCTGTTTTAGAGAGCGTGTACTAAAAAAGCTATTTATGTATCAAATACGCAAAATAACGCTTTAGCGGACGAATGTAGTATTGGATGAGTCCGCTAAAGTTTTTGCGTACGTGGTGTATACAATATTTTTTTAAGTATTATCCCTTAAATTAGATAAAATGAAATAAAAATACCGCATAATTAATTATAAAAGGCATAGTCAGCCATTTGTTGATACCATATTATCACAACCGCCAGAATCCTATGCTATGAACCAATACGAAATGCTAATGAAGATGGCAGTGCGGGTTTCGTTTGAATAATATATCTAAGTTGACTTAGAACTACTTTGTTGTTATATTATTAAGTGTTTTGTGAAAAAAACTGGAACAGTTTCTGATTAACGTAAAGAAACAATGTTATATATATAGGCCCAAGGTAACATAAGGTAATATATATATATGTATATATCGTTTCAAACCCTGTTACGGTTGGTATGACTGGTCACTGCCATCTGCATTTTTCAGTTTCCATGACAACTTTACCGGCTTAAGCCGGTAAAAATTACTTTGCCGGCCAAGGGTGGTATAAAGAGCTACTTTTCGGCGTGTTAGCATTCTGATAAGCAGCTGTTTTATAGATTGTGTACTAAACAAAGTGTTCTTGGAATTACGTCTGTTTGTCTGTCCGTTTATCTGTCTGAGAGCAAGCACAGTGGGTAAACGGTTCGTTGTATTTACTTATATTTTTTTATCATTAATGAATTTCATTTTCCACTAGTGCTATTAATTCTTTGTAAATAAGAGTCAATCTGCTAATGCCTCGGAAACATCAACGTCTACAAGTTCTTGAACAACTTGTATTCTGGACTGAAGATGATGCATTAGGATCGAAATGCATTTCCACGTAATATACAAAGATCGAATGGATATTGCTGATAAGGGAATCAACATAAGATGAACATCACTTCGTAATACGCCGCTTAATAAACATTATGAACCGAAACACCAATTATAAATAACTAAAAGGTCTTTTTTGCACGACGTACCGTAACTAATTAATGGTACTTACGAATATTGTTGCCGTGGATCGTAACCTGACATTCCCACACGAAATCTGGTTGCTATGAAAACAAAAGAAATCTCCGTGCGGTAAAAATTACAAAAAGCACAAGTGCCATAAGTAAAATCATCATAATGCAAGCCTTTATGGAAGATCGGAACCAAGGCCCCCTAGTTTGTGGCGACTTTAACAGGACAAATATTCGGTTCCCATAACAACCAACACATGCTAATCACTTTCTGAAATAAACATCTATCTTCAATAATGTATATACATAATATTTTAAGCTAATATCTGAATTAATATAAATAAATTGATATAAATAATCATCGTGCAAAAAATAGCATGCAATACTCGTGCCGTAAGCGCATAACGGATCTCGGAAATTGAAAAACTCTTTCCTCGATCCGTATGCAACGCTTACGGCACTTGTATCGCAATATACTATAACCTAACTTCAAAACATACAACTAAGTTAATGTACCAACTTCTCATGTACTAATAATTGACCAACCTGTATATATGATTTTATTGTGACTTGTCTTCTAATAATTCCAAGTTGGTTATTAGCAAAAGTGTATATATGATTTTAATTATTTTAGCTATTAAGATGACCGCAACTTGTAAAAGCTTTACCATTATTACATGTCGATATAATACCAAGGACCCTATATAATACTGTTAAATAGCTTTCAAATTAAATCATACTGTGTGTTTACAAAACTTGTAATTTTTTACTATTGCAGCTTATATTTGATGTCAACATTAGAAGATAATTCGATTATAAATTTTCACAATAAAATTTCGTTACATATGTATATATTTATATAATAACAATTAAATACTGAATGTCAAATATTATATTACAGATCCCTTTTCAACATTCATATTTCTCTCTCTCTCTCTCTCTCTCTCTCTCTCTCTCTCTCTCTCTCTCTCTCTCTCTCTCTCTCTCTCTCTCTCTCTCCTAATGTTAGTGCATAAGGTGGAAAAATTTATCTTATTTACAAAGATTTTTTTTTTAATTAAGGCCTTTTTTTAAATTTCATCGAACCGTCCAGAATTCGGTTTTTATAACTAAAACATTAAGTACGGGTAGAGCTTTCATGAAAACTTATTTAAAAATTTTATTTTTGAAAAAAATGCCCCTAACGATTTTAATAAAAGTGGAACATTCGAAACTTGTGTTTATGACTAATAAAATAGCTATATCTGTTTTCTATAACATTACTTTGGGGTACTTTAGACGTAACCATTTTCAATTTTTCTAGTCTATCTATATTACATAGGTGATACTTGAAAACCTGAAAAAATAAAATAAAATAAAATAAAATAAAAAAACAAAAAATTAAAAAAATTAAAAATTAAAATAATAATAAAAACCTCGCACAGTAAAGTTGTAGAGAAAATTAAAAGGAACATTTTTGTTAAACACATCCCTCTAATATGAAGCCACATGGCTGACCCACTCACTGACATTGTTTGTCCACTTCCATATGAGATAGAAACTTGAAATTTGGCACATTTATAGCTTTTGCCTTTATCCGAAGAGAAAATTCCAAAAAGTTCAACTTTTAAATTTTTACCCCTAAAATAACCTTGAAAAGGGCGGATGCACTATAAAGTCTCTGCTCATTTCCCAGGACACTAATATGCTTTGCAGTGTTCACATAGGGCTATGGAAGTTGCAATACCCTGAGCATTGACGACATGCTAGCGATAACTAACTCGTTAAAACTCTTTCAGAAGGGTGCTTATTATTCTGCAATACAGATACATAACAAGCTTCCAAGCAACATTAAATTATTATGTATTTAAAGAAAAAGCAAACCTTTCTAACATCTGTCAAGGAATTTTTAATACCTCACACCTTCTACAATTTGGAGGAATATTTGCAGCTTGGATAAATTTGTCAGCTTGCAGTTTCTGTATATTATTGACATAACATTCATGTATTTTTTTATCTGACGTGCTCTATATCCTTGAGCCCCACTCAACATAGGATCTACAGGACGAGATATCTACATCTACATCTACATCTACATCTACTTCTACATAAATAATTTCCGTAAACCGAGCGAGGTGGCCGAGATGAATGTCTTGGACTCGCATTCGGGAGGTCCCAGGTTCAAATCCCGTAGCCGGCCAATTTGACATGGGTTTTTTCATGGTTTCCCCGTCGTAATGGCAAATGCCGAATTGGATATTTACATAACTTACAATAAATCATCCTCGCTATTTCACCCTCGTTATTTCACAGCCCCCAACGAGCGAAGCGAATCTCTCTTTAAAATTAATAGGTATCAGGTTAAAAACCGAAAATAAATAAGACTCAAATCCGAATGTCAGAACATACATCATAAAATATTAATGATATTCTTTCGTTTCCCATGGTAACAAGAAAACTATAATATACAACTGTTTGTATATGAAGGTTAACTCCGTCGTAATGAACACGCGAAAACCAATCAGAGCATGGTGGTATATGCTAATAGGCAAGAGGTCCTGGGTTCAAATCAAACCTCGTGACTGACCAAATTTGACTTGGGTGTTTCATGGTTTACTCATTCGCTAAGGCAAATGCCGGATTTGTAGGACTTGTTTACTTCCCATAACTCATCGCCGCTATCACCAGATATTATAATTGCTAAACTGAATAGGCCTATCAGAGAAGAAAACTTCATTAAACAACAGATAGGGATGCACACGAATGGATTATTAAAACAGTTTACTGGTACACGAAAACATTCTAAACACGTGATAAGACCTTTATGCAGTTAAAGCATGCAATGTAAGCTAAGTGATGATAATAATAATAATAATAATAATAATAAATTCTTTCTTTCTTACTTTCTTTTTATCTTTCTTTCTTTATCTTCGTTTTACCCCTCCCCTTTTAGGATTTAAGCGACCCACGACGCCCGGGCCTTACAGGGCCGCGATCTGTCGGCAGAGGAATTATCTATGGATCACATACGTACTTTTTTGTCCAGACAAGGGCATGGTGAGCCTCCCCGGATGAGTGATTAGCCCAATGCCGGGGCCACCTCCGAGACAACACGAACACATAGCTCGAGACACACCATTCACACAAACACTCACTCCGAACAAGGCGAGGATGGGATGAAGATGATAATGACGGCCAGATGATATCCGGGGGCCAAAGGGCCTAAAGTTACCCGACATTTGTCCCACAGGTGAGGGAAAACCCCGGAAAAAATCCCACCTAGGTAACTTGTCCCGACCATGATTCGAAACCGGGCCCGCTGCGTGGGAGGAGCGAACGCATCCGCTACGCCACAGCGGTGGACTAATAATAACAATAATAATAACAATAATAATAATAATAATAATAATAATAATAATAATAATAATAATAGTAATAATAAATAGTAGGCTTAAAGACAGATTACTATATTTTCTTCAGCAATATCAATTATTAAACTGGACCTAAGTCATATATTATACCAGTACTGATTTTGTTAGTTAGTAACTTATTCTCTTTTATGATTTATTTAGTTGGCCAAGGAAATCTAAATCTATTGAATTGTCAGAACAATTATTTGTTCAATTAACATGTGTGAATATGCTACAAGGAAAATATTATATGAGAAATTTGGTAAGATCCTTATATCCATTCAACCTGGAGGATACACATTAATTTTTTAATTTACATAGGCCTAATGGTTTCTTTCGTCAATGTTGAAACTCAATAATACAGTTCTTAACATGTACGAGTATATTATGTGAGAAAGTTTAACAGTTTATTTATAATTTTTTCAACCAACGAAGTTGAAAATCTATCATGAATGAAAGACAGTATGATCATCTCTATATATATAAAAGGCTTTGTCCTGACTGACTGAATGACAGGAATCAACGTACAGCCTAAACTATAACAGGTAGAGACTTGGAATTTTGACAGTACCTTCGCTTCATAATGTAGGTGCTCACTAAGAAAGGATTTTGAAAAATTCTGATTCTAAATGCCAAAAATTAAATGTTTTTGAAAATACTTAATCCTTTTTTACATAGAATTATCAAAACAAATTCACAGAACGTATTGTTAGCAGTGGTATCAGGTGGGCTTGGATTAAATTAAATGGATGTTTGACAAATTAGAGAAGGTATCATTATAATTCATATTATCTATATTAATAAAAGGAATTCTCCTCGATGTCCAGCGAAATCTACTGAACGCAGAGATCTGAAATTTTAAACATAGGTGAGCTGAAGGGTCGGAAAATGCACCTCGAAGCCGGAATTTTAATTTTAGTTTTCGTTCGTGAGTTATGAGTGAAAAACTGGCAAAAAACGTGCATTTTTTGCGTTTTCAAAACATAAGTTTTCAGTTATACATTTCAATGTCAAATCAATTACAGTTGGCTTTGGCTATTTTTGTCAAACCTTGAAAACAAAACTTTCGCGATCGCTTGAATGTTGTAAGCCCTAAATATGGTCAAACGTTGTTTTATTTGGACGAATCTCACTATACAGAGGTTTTCTTGGCCAAGAAACTCGAATCTGAGGTCGCTTTTACCAGTCGATGCTATCTGATCGTGGTATGTAGTCCATGCGATTTAGGTGTTAATAAATGTAATGATTTAACTATTATGCTCTTAATTTTTAATTCTTGAAATAATTATCGCGGGCGAAGCCGCGGGCACATGCTAGTAAGTAAAATTGTATAGGCCTATTATCTTTACGACATTTTTGTCGATCCCTAGTACCCGCTATTAAATCGTAAAGAAGACTGAAGAACCGGAAGAAATCTTGCGGTTAGGGAAATGTAACTCATATTTATATAAAAAGTTTAGGTCTAAGTTAATTTTGTTGTGTTCTGATATTAGTGTGTTGAGTTCCGCACTATGGTAGACCTATAATATTTAGCACCAACGTTAGAGAAGTTTCTGCGTGTCCCAGGTAAATTCCCATCAGACACAGAAAAGTTAGGTTTATGTACCTTTATCGCTAAAGTAAAGTATTTATGAAAATCCATTAGATGTCAGGGCCGTCGCGTGGGCGGGGCGAGAGGGGCGATCGCCCCGGGCGCCGCGACCAGGAAGGCGCCGTGGCAACGGCAAAAATAAAACAATAAAATTTGAAAAAATAAGTAGGATGTAGGCTACATAACGTATTTTTAAAGCTAGGTATAACTGAATGTTTTTATTGAACAAATAAATATTTGACACCAATAACTTTAGGCCTATATTAATTTGCTAAGTTATCCCATAATAAATATTTGCTTATAAAGACATATTTACGACCAACTACGTCACAGAAGAGACTGAATTCTCTGGCCTTCTTGTCCATTGAAAACGATGAAGCACAAAAAATAGACTTGATGGAAATTCTAACGACATTTGCTCGTGCAAAAACCAGGCGAATGCCATTTAATGTTTAGTACCTTATCTTAATTTGATAAACGCGGTTCCCTTTTCTATATTCTATTCAATGTATGTAACGAGGTTCCCCACACAATTAATTTGTAGTCCATTAATAACGCCTATAGTATTTGTTATGATTGTTAAGATTTTCTTACATTACTAAACTTGTATTAATTTGATTTTCAATACAATCTTATTAAAAAATTTAAATAATTTTATTTCTGGTATTTCTGGTAATTGTAAGGTAATCCGATTAGGTTTCTCTTTTGGGCGCAAAAACACAGACAGCGACGCAACCCGACGCGCAACTTTGCTAACGAGCAACTGGACGCGATGCGGCTTGGAATTTGTCCAGTCCACGTCGCCCCAAGTCGCGTCGCTCATTGCGTGTTTAACCCCATTATGTTTATACGTATTTGATAGTGTCGCGTCACGTCGCTCGCTGTGTGTTTGTGTTTGGATCCCTACAGATAGGCGGAATGTCGGGAGGGTGCACGTGGGATTGAGTTTTGGGGGGGGGCGCCTGATGAAATCTTGCCCCGGGCGCCAACAAACCTCGCGACGGCCCTGTTAGATGTGAATGAAATTCATAAATAGGAAGAACACATAGTCCATAGGAAAGCAATAGGCTATATTAACAGTGTCGTAATTCCTAAAATATAATATAATAAAATAATAAATAAATATAAATATAGAAAATAAAGATTTATTATGGATGTATTTTATGGATGTGAGACATGGTCGCTTACTCTTCAAGAAGAGCATAATCTGAGGGTGTTCGAAAACAGGGAAAATATTGGGGCCTAAGAGAGATGAAAATGGAGACTGGAGAAAACTCCATAACGACGAGCTTCATAACCTGTACTCCTCACCGAATATAGTAAGGGTAATTAAATCACGAGGATGAAATGGGCTGGACATGTTCCGCGCATGGGGAGGAAAGACACACAGTATCTCAAAAATATTGACTGGGAGACCCGAAGGGAAAAGACCACTTGGAAGACCTAGACGTAGTATAGATTTAAGGGAAGTAGGATTTGCGAAGGATGATTGGATAGAGTTAGCACAGAATAGCTTGCTGAGGAATTATCTATTGCCATTGAGTAAGTAATTAATTAAGTATATTACTGTGCGTTTTAAAAATATTATAAAATCTTCAAGAGATTGACTTTGTTCCCTTGATGCAGACCTAGGCCTATACATGATCACCATGGTATCTTCAATGTTGGTGTTCGGAGTATAAAGATTAGAATTATTTGAACTTTCAAGGTTATATCGTGTAATACTTTAATAGAGCGATGATTTTAATATTTTAAGAATACCGTGATTTTCAACTAAACTTCTAAAAGTTTTACTCTTTAAATTCTCAAATGCGACTCAAGATGTCCTGATGATGAAATACCCAGCTATTGTTTTAATTTCACTTCTTATACTCATTATGTTAGAACATTTGTATTTTAACAATTTTGAGCTACCATTTAGAATAATTAATTTTTAGATTTAATGGTATGTTAAAACTTCGCAAATGGGTAACTAATTTTTAAGAGATTAGGTTTACAGTGCATAAATTTTCGAATTTTTCAGATGCACGCACACTGTAAAAATATCGGGTGCGTGAAACGCCACGCGACAGAAGTGAAACTTGGATTATTATAATTTTTCGATTTTTTCAATATGGATTATTGGATTTTTTCAATTTTGGATTGTTAGACTTTTATAGTTTTGGAATTTTTAAATTTTGGATCTTTTAATTTTTTATCTTTGGATTTTTTTATTTTCGATTTTGGATTTTTTAATTTTGGATTTCTAGGTTATATTAAATTTTGGATTTTCAACTTTTAATTTTGGATTTTTAATTTTTTTATTTTTAATTTTTAGATTTTTAAATTCTGGATTTTTATTTTATAAATTTTGGATTTTTGGATTTTTAAAATTTTGGATCTTTGAATTTTTTTAATTTTATAATTTTGGATTTTTAATTTTGTATTTTTTAATTTTTGATTTCGGTTTATAATTTTGAAATTTTGGATGTTTTCATTTTGGATTTATGGATTTTTGAAATTTGGGTTTTTAATTTTTTTTTTAATTTCATTGAGTTGATTGTTTTCTGTGCAGTCCGTCGTGACGATTTTCTTCGTAACGCAACTTTGGGTTAACTCTCGATTTACTCCTAGCGGGCCTAAAGAAGTTTCACTTCAGAACTTTTGAATATGATCGAGTTTTGGGTGCTTTAAAGCTGAGTCTACTCCCTTTAAAGAAGGCACAGCAGGTGAAAAAATATTTTCTTATTTCACTTTATGCTTCTTCTCAAGCATTTAGGCAACTTGCATTTCCACTGTATCACATCAAAATAGTGTGAACCTCAGAGACATATTTCTGATGAAACGTAATACCCCGTACCACAGAAACATGTGTCAGCCTTGTAGATGAATTTAACCATTTTCATTTTTATTATCTTTCTTGATTTTTGTGTTCTGATTATTCACACTAAAATATTAATTTGTTTGTTAAGGCCTATGAGCGGCGATTTCCAACTTGACCTCAAACCCCTGTGTTTGTGGGGTGTGAAGTCATGTCAGGTACAATATATGTATGTATATGTGTGTAGGCTATGTGTGTATATATATATGTATGTGTGTATATATATATATAATTAATCGATGAAATATTTAATAGTCGATCAATTACATTTCCCGATTAATCGGTTTAGTCGAATTCTGAAAAACGTGTTTCGAGAAATGGGTCAAATGACCAAACTCCTTTCTCAGTGCCAAGTGAGAGAGCTTTTAGTGCTGCCGGTATTATTGTAAACAAGCTACGATCGTCTCTTGAACATTCAAATGTCAACAAACTCGTGTGTCTCAAGTCTTGGCTGAAAAAGTAACCGGAAATGTAAGTTTTGTATATATTCTTTCACTAGTTAACTAATAATAATCTGTATCTGTATCTGGTACCCTATGATCCCCAGGTGGGGCGAAGGGGCCTCCAAGCGGAGGTTTCATTACCTATACTAATTTTGATATGCTTATTTTCCGAGAGAGGGTAGAGGGACAGGTGGTAAGCCCATCGCCTCGCAACCCCCCTCTGGAAACTAAGTATTTCTTGGACGTGAAAGGGCCGAGAAATTTTGTCCAGAGGCTCTAATTTAGGCTTGGAGTTCTTTTACGTGCCGTAAATCTACGACACGGGCCCCCCAGCTTAAAGTCCCTCCCGGAGGACTCCGTGCCCAGGATTTTTACGTCCTGAAAAATCCATCGACCGCGGCCGGGTTTGATCCCGCGCCCTGCGGATCTAGAGGCGGGCACGCTACCTCTAGACCACCGCGGCCGACAACTAATAATAATGGTATTCATTAATTCAGGATTTCTTCTGATTATCTGTAGTGTAGTAGTTATTAAACGTGTAAAACGATATTAAATGTACACTTTGGTTTCGTCTAAAATACCGACCTGTTTGTCGATTAATCGATTAAAGTCAAGCGTTAACTAGATTAGAAATTTTAATCGATTTTCAGCCCTAATATATATTATATATATATATATAATTCCCCAGTTTTTTCTTAATTCAGATTTCGTATTCGATTAAAGTTTCACCTGAATAAGCAATATGCCATTTTCATCAGCTAATGGATGAGGAATATTATATTTATGGCCAAAAAAGACTCTAAATTTACGAGCAAATGATAAATGGATATTGGCTTTTGTTTAGAGGCAATGTTGAAATTCAGTACATGCTAGAATGTGTTCTATAGGGAAATTCAACCTTGGTGACCTGTTGTAAAATAACTTTATAGCTTGTACATTTTAAAGGTTCCTAAAAAAATAAGCATAGGAAAATAAAAATCAGTATTAACGTTTACATGGATTGGGCAGTCTTAGAAGAAACAAAAACTTGAATCCGCGCAGCACCAAATCATGTGGCTCGTGTTACAAGGTGAAGGTCGGAAATGTGTTGCCTAATTCTTTTTCATCCTGACGTAGCTAAAAATAAAAACATGAATAAGACTAAAGGAAATGCAATAAAGTAATTCGAGTATTCCGGCCTTGAATGGGAGATCATTCTTCTTTCTAAATACTAGTGGAGTCGGCCAGCAATTTAGTTTTAGTGTGAGGAAATGGGATGCAAGAAGGTTCTGCTGCCTCTATCCATCATTATGCCCTGTAATTATCTACAACAAGATCCCGAATAGAATTCTAAATTTATCTGGCTGCTTTCGATCATACACGAGCCTGAGGGAGGATATTAAAAGGATAACGACCCTTTTGTTTCTTATTTAGGATTGCTCCATCTGTTGCTTCTGTGTATGTCCAAAGTGGGAAACATCTTAATAAGATTCTAACGATTTACAAGCTTCAACTGATCCTTATCGTATTCTGCCAGGAGTCCAATTATTAACTTGTAACGTTGAACATCCAACTATTTTTATTATATATAGCTCGCAGTGTATTCACAGGGATTGGATAAATTTATCACATGATTTAATTTACAATCTGATGTGTGTCTCTCGTTAGTTTTATGATTGTTATAAACTTTGAAACTACTTGTGGGCTGAGATAATTAATTCTTGAGGCAAAATAATAATAGCTACTATAAATAGATTGCATAATAGGCCTATAAAACACTTGTTGTGGCTAATCTATATTACATATTTTACCATAATATTATTATTTTGTTATTAATGTTAGTAGTCCAGTAACATTGTGCAATCATGTAAATAAGATATAGTGTACTAAGGTATAGGAACAGTAATGTAAAACAATTTTCATTATTTGATTTTTCTTAGGGGTTTAATATGGTTTCTTCAGGTATGTGGCCTGTGAATTTAAAGTTTTTTAGCTCACCGATAATGATTCAAGGCTTTCCGACTTTACCTGAAAGTCTGAAAATTAATTTGGTATATATTTTCTAGGATTTACGTAGTAGTAGGCCTAATTATCAAAACAAAAAATCAAATCAATATTGCAAAATGTATTAGATAGTTAAGGCGAAATTTATGAGCATAATAAAGCGCAATCTCCATAGAGTTTAACAAGTTATGTTCACAGGTAAAACAAATAAAAAGATATCAATTCAATAAAATAAAATAAAATGTTATCCACGCGAAATAGACGTCACACGAAAATGCTTTTAAAATAAGTCTATTTGCGTGCAATGTTTATTTAAACAAATCTTTACTTCTTTGAATTACAAGACTGCTTAAGGACAAACATAGGCCTATATCAATTAAGTTAGATACAATCAATTAAGTTTTATTTAAAAAAACTGGGAAACAAGATTTATAGATTTAGTGATAGCATTGTAATCGATTACAGTAGAGATAGTTCTTTACAATATTGAGGGAATATTCTAGGTCTAACAAGGATTTATCTTTTATAGCATTAGTAGGAATTCTCAGTTTCATGCACACATCATCAAAATATTATGAATTGTCCTCTAACTATCCAAATGTAAATTTTCAGGCCTATCGTAGACCTCAGTAGGCCTATATATAAGGGGACCAACCATAGATATAATATAAAATTATACTCTTTATGATTCCATAATAGTCAATATTACGAAAATAATTAGGTGCTAATGAACTTGAGATCTTAAAATATTTTTTCTCTTTCGTAGTTCTACCTCTCCCTTGTAGGGACCTTTATGCGGCCCGGGCCGCCCGGGCCTTACCGGGTCGCGACCCGTCGGGAGAAGAACGAACTATGGATCACAACACAGACAGACATAGTTTTTTGACCAGACAAGGACATAGAGGGCCTCCCCGGATGAGTGATCAGCCCAATGCCGGGGCCACCTCCGAGACAACACGAACACATAGGACGAGACACACCATTCACACACACACACACTCCGAACAAGGCGAGGATGGGATGAAGATGATGATGACGGCCAGATGATATCCAGGGACCACAAGGGCCTAAAGTTACCTGACATTTGTCTCACAGGTGAGGGAAAACCCCGGAGAAATCTCACTTAGGTAACTTGTCCCGACCAGGAATCGAACCCGGGCCCGCTGCGTGAGAGGCGCGAACGCATCTTCTGAGCCACAGCGATGGACATATTAAAATATATGGTATTTAAAATAAACATATTAGTTCACACTAAATGAGAAGAAAAATCAAGTTTAGAAGGGATGTAGCATAAGTGAGTTATATAATTTATGTTATGATCAGGGCCCGGATTCTAATGACATGTCATCTTTTTATTGATGCTGCATAGACATTGCCAACTTGTGGATAAATCCTAATCATGGCCTCTAGATTATAGAAATGCATTTTGATTAGGTCATTTTTTGTCATTTTATGCCATTTTATATTTTTAGGGCATTTATTTCAATTTTAGGTAATTATTTTGTTATTTTCTTGTCATTTGATTCCTTATTTAGTCATTTTCATGTATTTACATTGAGTGTATTAACTTTTTTCCATCGCCAGCGGTGCTGTCTTTGAAGTGTTGTTTGTTTAATGCAAGAAGGAAAAGTTCGGCGTTAAAGTGTTGACATGTCTCAGTCGGAAGTGAGAATCAAAGAAACGCCAAAATTTTGTGTTATATTACTATTGTTATTAGATTGACTTGGCAACAGAGTCTGCCACCTGCTTGGATGTGAGAGTGAAAACTACTATTTACCCTGAATAAACAACAATATAATCCGGCAGACCACAAAAGGATGTGCCGAATTTTGACTCCTCAGTGCCAAATTTCCGTGAAAAGAGTACATTCACAACATTACAGTTCTTTACAGTTTTTACAATTGTGTACAAACTAGTCTATAACTTTGTGTGTACAATAATACTTTTTTATAAATAAAATATCAGTTTTAGGTCATTTTTTATAATTATTAAGTCATTTTCTTTAAAATTCAGGGTCATTTTATTGGTCATTTTTCAAACAATTTTAGGTCATCAGAATCCGGGCCCTGGTTATGATCATATAATTTTATACAATCCAATTATTCTTACTCTCGTAAAGGGGAGAGGTTTATTTATTTTTTTAAATTTGCAGCTGTGTTTATACTCCTTTTAGCTGCGACGCCATATCTGGAGTTCGGGAGATGTGTATGTCTATACAGTAGGGTAGGCCTTCGAACTATTGCTTGTCGATTGTTTCTATTGTTGGTGTATTTTATGGAGTCAATTTCAACTGATATTAATTTAAAAGTATATTATACATGACATATAAATATATATTTCGGCATTTGCCTTTACGACTGCGGAAACCTTAAAAAAACCATGTCATATTGGCCGGACATGGGATTTGAACCTGGGACCTCCCGAATGCGAGTCCAAGACGTTACCATCTCGGCCACCTCACTCGGTTAGATTTAACTTGACGTTATCATCGTCTGGAGACATTAGAGTTATGATAAAACTGCACTAAATACGAGTATATTATAGGTTCCTTGGTTTTGAATGTATTTCCAATCTTGAGGTTATTGATGCCTGTTATGTTTAAGGATTCAAATGATGTGTATATTTCGGTTCGTTGAAGTGATTACCGTATTTTACGGACCATAAGACGCTCCGGACCATAAGACGCACCTTAATTTTAGGATGGAAATTTAAGCGAAAAGAAACATTTTGAAGGAAATAATATATTTCATTACATACTTAAGCAAATTATAACTTGTACAATGGAATCGGTGTAAATCACTTCTATAGTGCTTTCACATTCGCCAGAGGTTTCAAGGCCACAACTTCTGACGTCTAATATGCCCCCACTGATCTGCAGGCAACAGTGTTCCCTATTTGCGCAGAGGAGCTGCGCTGTCGCACACACTCATACGACACCAAGGGGGAACTCCCACCTGGCTTGTCATGTGACTGGCATTGGAGGGGTATGATGTCATATGAGCACGGTAAGAGGGGGTATCATAGGCGTGCTACGTTTGGCCTTGAAACCTCTGGCGAATGTGAAAGGACTATAACTTAAAATCTGCATTGTACGTAAATCTCTTCTGTACAGGTGGCATCTCGTAAATTTTAACGACTGAACTGATTTTTCATGAAAGACAGGAAATAATTTTACGCCATCTAACCCTCAATTCAGCACACGGTAAGTGTAACGGGACAAGGCTGTTTAGAGATCATTTAAACCACCCGGCGGAGAAAACTCCTTTTGTATAAAAGAACTCAACATTCCTTTCTTATTGTATTGTATACCTGGCTTCCATCTACCCTCATTTTACGATTTTGACAAGTGCAGTGATCTACAGTCTGTGCTAAAATTTGTAACTGTATTATCGTTTACAACACCTTGTCTATAACTACGGTATTCCGGCAATATTTACCATAATTTTAATTTTTTAGTGCACTTCGGACCATTAGACGCACCCAACTTTTAAGGCTGTGTTTTCAAGGTAAAAAGTGCGTCTTATGGTCCGTAAAATACGGTAACTAAAATCTCTTCTCTATATATATAAAAGGCTTTGTCCTGACTGACAGGAATCAACGTACAGCCTAAACTATAACAGGTAGAGACTTGGAATTTTGATAGTACCTTCGTTTCATAATGTAGGTGCTCACTAAGAAAGGATTTTGCAAAATTTTGATTCTAAATGCCAAAAATTAAATGTTTTTGAAAATACTTAATCCCTTTTTACATAGAATTATCAATTCCAAATCACTGAATATATTGTTACCAAATGGTATCAGATGGGCTTGGAAAAAACAAATGAAATGCACTTTTGACAAATAAGAGAAGTTATCAAAATAATTCATGTTATAAATAAATATTACAGAATGAAATCCACTAAAATAATAGAATCACATAACTTTCTCTACCCTGGACATAGAGAAAACAAAACGAGGTATGGTAATGTGTATATTATTATATTATATCGCAGGTTTTTGGAGAGAAAAGTATGAAAGTGATAATGCTTTCTGTTTAATTTCATCCCCAAAACGGTTTTATGGAAATATAAGAGTGGGAAATTTCCCGCCTCGATATTACAATTTTATGTTACTGGAATTTCTGTTTCTTCTTATTTAAACCTCTACCAGGCTTGTTGTGCACGGTACAAGCGATGGGATGCAAAATTCTAGATCCTCTATGAGCCATAAAAAAAAACTATATCAAGCGTTTTATGAGGGAATAGTTTGAGTGTAATAAGTCGTTCTTCCTATTTCAAATTATAAATGCCTATATAAGGACCTAGAATTTAAAATTGAAAATCCTTCATAAGTTAATTTCCAATTACAAAATACAAAACCCGGGCGACGCCGGGTCTTTCAAGCTAGTTAGTTAATATCAGGAGTTAACTTATCAAAACATCTTTCATCCTTTAAGAAAATTCTTGATAAGTGAAACTGATAAAAGAAAACGCGTTCCATTGTTTCGTGTTTGATCCTCCCCAGACATCTGTTAGTGAGAATCCTGCACGTCTTAGGTGTTTACTGTTCAGCATTTAGGAACTCGGATATGGACACCAGTACAGACTGGTCAAGGCTTTCCCATGATAAAATGTAAACTTTTGAGCTTAAGCACTTTCTTGACAGAATAATTTATGAATGGTTTTGGAGATGAGCACCATAATTATGATGATGCCAACACTCAATTCCACAACCTGAAGACAGCTTTATAGGTTTATTCATTGTTGTACTACGTTCAACTCCACCAATCAACGAATAGACCTCGCTCCAAGAGCATGTGATTGAGTCGAAAGGCTCAGCTGTGGGTCAAGGGCTTCGAGAGATAGATGCATCATGTACAGTCATGCAATAAAATCATGCTGAAAATCTGGTATGAAATGCTCGTTATTTTATAACTAGGGCCCGGATTCTTATGTTTTAAACTATTTTGTTCCTTTCTAACTAACTGTGATATTTTAACATAATTATCCATTTCACAGTCATGGCAGTCATATAGTCCAATCTTATAAAACCTAAAAATGGCTCAATAAGACGTCAACAACTAAAAATGGCTAAATCTGCTTTTGAAGTAAAGAACGAAAAAATAACAATAATTTTATAATAATTATAATTAGCACAGAATAGGGTTGAATGGTGAGCTCAGGTAAGCGCGCCAATGAACCTTCGGGTTCCGTAAAATAGGTAATATTCTTTAGCTTGCTGAGTAATTGTATATTACCATTGAGTAAGTAAATAATTTTGATAACCTAATTATTATTGTTTACTATAAAGTTATTATTTAAGTTTCTGCCTATATTTTTAATCTTGTTCATTGTTGCCAGAATATTATTTTGTAAGATAAAATATAGCATTGAGTTTTGTAATTCTGTCATTTTGTACCCCAATGTTCTGGTAAAGGAAATCTTAAGTGAACCGAAATCCCCGATTTATTTAGAAGTAAATTAAAGGCATTCTTACGAAGCTCACACTTGTAGTTTATTCGCAGTGTTTGCTCCAGCAAGACGCCGAAAGTAAAGAATCCTAAAAGATTATTGATTAATTAAAAGACGTTCTTGTTGAGTTTGTGGTGGAGTTGGAAATGACAGGAGAGATCTAAAACTAAGCAAAATGTATTCCTAAAGTTTTGTGGTTCAGAGCCATGAAAATTTAAGTGAAAACAAAATTAATGAATATATTTTGTCAATGTGTTTATTGTGCTTACTCAAGTGAAAAAAAAAAAAAATCGTCTGAAAATGATAGAAAATTAAAATAAAACTATTTAAATATGTTTAAGAAACTAAAACAGGTTTGTTAAAAACCTAAAAATCCGAGCCCTAGTTATAACTACAAGAAATATGGAAGAAGTTAACACAAAGCACTTTCAAGCCGAACTCCAAATATCTACTCTTATACAATTCAACGGCTCTAAATAGCGTGCTCACTCGCTCCCTCACTTCGTGAGACATCGGGTATACTCGGCGATGTTCGTCTCTCGCAGTCTAAACTTTCACGAAGAGTACAAAATTAGAAAAACAGTTTCTTTATTATATAAGGCCTAAATGAACTGAACACAATGAACAAATATTCTAATTTTATTTTTATTTACAATTTTCATAGCTCTGAACCACAAACATTTTTAATAAACCGCCAGTGTAAATTTCTTAAAATCTTGGAGTCAATTAATAATGGCAGGCAAAGCCGCGGACACCAGCTATAATATATTGATAGTTTAACCCTGGAAGTATCGCGGACAATAAAAATCCTAACAAACCATTCCTTCCCTTGAAAAATTATATAATTTATGAAAATTAAACAGAATTTATTAAATCAAATTCACATCATATCCATCTGTTAACAAACAGTTGAGAAACGATACGTATTATCAGTGTTCGCAGGTAGCTTTGGAACTGCATAAAACTTATGATATAATTAGTTTCTGAAATCTACGTACTAGTAAGAATGAATTATATTCTAATTGAGCAAGGCTGACTTTTGTAATTGTATTGTCAGTGCCTTGAGGATTCTAGACCTGTAAGTTTCGTGCTTAAGCGATCATTTTAACCGTTGCAAAATCACGGGCTATTTTCTAGTAAGTTACAAGTCAATTTGTGTTAAAATAAATTTTCTATAGAAACTATTCATTTCAGCCACTCTGACACTTTCTATTCTCGTAAATAAATCCTTATCAATAGCCGAATTGATGGCACTCAAACTGCTGACACCTGGTCCCTGATTCATAAACTCACACCTTTTGTACAAACTCTCACGTGGGTTAATGGTGTTGTGCACCAAACGAGATGATACTTTTTTGGACAGAACCCTCCGTTTTTGCTAGTTGCCACCTCCTTTTCCTATCATATCTGAATTTCACAAAAATATTGACTTTCTCTTTGCACATAGTTACTGATTTTATGTGCCTCAACCTCGAAGTCTGTTTCCTGAAAAGACAGGAATAAAATAAAGCAGAGGATGCATTCATTTGTGCTAAATATTTAATGTAGAGCATTAGTAACTTACTTATTTATAGCCTACATTTTGAGAAAAGTTCCTAGTTGATAACATTCAATCAATTCTTCTCATCGAATTTGAAGCAGCGTCTATTTGCGCAATATTTCAACATTTATTTAATTTTATACCTACGCTTTTACATAGGCACAAACATACAGACATAGTCTACTTAAAACACACCATACAAGCGGTCCCGAAATCCATCGAAAACTTTTCGCAAAATATAGGAGCAATATTTTACAACGGCGAAGCATGGACGAATGGATTGAAAAGTTCAAAAATGGTCGGACAAGTGTGAAGGACGAGGAAAGAACAGGACGCCCATCCACATCCACTGGGTTTTGAGGTGTTAGAACATGTTTCAAAATCCTGCATAACATCCCGATCTCGCCCGTCAGATTTCCATCTTTTTGGCCTACTTAGAGATGCCTTCATACTGACCAAGAACTGAAGGAAGCAGTACATATGTGGCTTGCTACTCAGCCGAAAGCTTTTTTTTTTTTTTGAGGGCATCAGGAAGCTTGTACAACGATGGATCAAGTGCACTGAGAAACAAGGGAACTATGTTGAAAAATGTGGTCATTAAAAGTTTTGTATTGTTGTTGCGATAAATTTAAAAGAAAAAGAGTGCGGATACTTACTGACTTGCCCTCGTACAAAGCATAGTGAAAGCTATCCTACTCGGCAAGAAACAGTCTCAGTAATTCTTTACGCATGTTTAATGAGAAAACTGCATTTACGATATATCTAAAATATTAATTAGGTCTCGAAGTTTTATTAGCTAACAACGAACGAAGAATGCACCCCCTAAACCTTCGGTATTTGCAATCGAGTATTCATACAATGCCTTCAGTTTCCGTATAATGACAGTCGGCCATACTAAGTACAGTACTTAATATATATACTAGAACTTTCGTCAGTGGCGTGCATATTCCTGCAGAAGGCCAATTTTACCAAAACAACAAAGCCCGTAAGTTTCAAAACATTGTTCAATGAGTATTAGAAATTAATTTTCCCGTGAGAAAATGTCAGCGGAGCAAAGAAAATGACGAGAAATCGTACTGCATGACTGTTAATAATTATTTGCCAGGAAAAATATTGTAGGCCTATGCCGAAAAAGCATCACAGCTCAGTAAATATACCGCGTAAACCATAAGTTCCTTATATCAAAATGCTTTCCTGAGTTTACTCAAACACTACATGTTTTATATATATTTTTATTCTTTTGTTTACTGTGATTTGACTGTCGGAATACTATCCTAATCAGCACTTTTTTTTAACATAAAGCTCTTTGGGGACACATTTAAGAAAATTTTCCTCGCGGTCATATCCACGGGAGAGGTTAAACTTGGGCCTACATGCAAGAAAGTAAAAATGGCCTAGCTTTGTTTTGTTTTTTATGAAAGAAGCGTTTTATTACTCGACGTCGCCCGAGTTTTGTAATTTGTAATTAAAAATTAACTTATGGAGGACTTTCGATTTTTAAGTCCATATATAGGCCTAGAGAGTTTGAAGCAAAAAAAAAACGACCTATAACCCTCAAACTATTCCCTCAGCAAATGATAGATAGGCCTATATATTTTATAGCTCAAAGAAAACTTAGAATTATTTTGCAACCCGTTGTTTCTACATACCATGTATGGTCATAGGCGTAACCAGGCCGACCATATGGGGGGGTTATAACATCCGGGGGGTCTGAGGGGTATTTCATACCCCCCAGGAAGAGGGGGTCCGGGGGCCCTCCCCCGGAAAATTTTAAAAATTACGATGCAAAATAACGAGGTTTAAGCTTCCGAGGGTCCCCCCGGAAAATTTTAAAAATTAAGACGCAAAATAACGAGTTTTAAGCTTCCCACGCTTTATACTTGTATTAGGTAATTTATGGGCAGACTTAAAAAAAATTATACAATTTTCCTTTTTTTAATCAATAGGGGGGGGGGGTTCAAACCCCCAAACCCCCCCCCCCTCGGTACGCCTATGTATGGTAGGGATTGAAATATGAATGAAAAATGTTAACTTAACGTTTTACTGTTTTTATGAGAAAGGCTATTTCATTTCCGACTTTCATGTTGTCATACAAGAAGAAGATTTGGGCCTTTTATCTGAGTTTCGAGTTCCCCGACCAGAAGCCATACTCGATGGTAGTTCTCAATGTTTCGTTTCATCTATTTTGTCTTTAGCCTTCTGAACATGGTGGCGTTTAGGCAAATGATTGTTTATCTATTTTGTGTATATAGACAACTGAGGTGCATTTTCACCTTCCATCTGATTTGATTGAACTCTCTCGTTTCTTTCTAAATTGGGTATTCCATCAGCTTTCGGATTTTTCGAGCTTTTCTGTTTGTCATTTCTTGACATATTTGTGTTTCAACTTTCGTTCTAATTTTTGTTAATCGCTTTTTTTGCCATCTGTTTTCTCTGGCTTTACTTGTATTCTGAGTAGACTTTGGATTTATGTGTTCGTCTTTCTCAGTGTCTCGCTCTGTAAGTTTCTCAGTTGTTCCAGCTGTACGTTTTTATTTGCTCTTCGATGAATTAAAACAGAACTACGACTCTCAAGATCTTATACAATTTTCCTGTATTCCCTCTGTTCCCAGTTCAATTTAACATGTGTTCTTTCTTTCATCGTTTTGATCAACTACTCGCTCTTTCGTATGCTTTTGTTACTTGCCATCATAGGCGTACCGAGGGGGGGTGGGTTTTTGGGGGTTTGAACCCCCCCCTTTGATTAAAAAAAGGAAAATTGTATAATTTTTTAAAGTCTGCCCATAAATTACTTAATACAAGTATAAAGCGTGGGAAGCTTAAAACTCGTTATTTTGCGTCTTAATTTTTAAAATTTTCCGGGGGAGGATCCCCAGAAAGCTTAAAATTCGTTATTTTGCGTCTTAATTTTTAAAATTTTCCGGGGGAAACCCCGGAAGCTTAAAACTCGTTATTTTGCATTTTAATTTTTAAAATTTTCCGGGGGAGGGCCCCCGGACCCTCCTCTCCCTAGGGGGTATTCCATACCCCCCAGGCCCCGCGGATGTTATAACCCCCCCATATGGTCGGCCTGGTTATGCCGATGCTTGCCATCACCGATACTCGTCTCGTCTAGACCATATCTGGTCGAAGACACCCTTCAACAACCATTTCTGGGTTAAAATCGGAATAAAGTTAATATCACTTTCACATATTTTCCTCCAAAAATCTGAGACAATAATCGTTTGCTGCGCATTTAGGACTAAAAATTTTCTGACTTATTTTATCTCTTTTTACATGCTTATCTTACAATAAACATTCTTATTTCGCAACTAATACAACGCCTACGGCTATGAATAACGTATCAATGGATAGGATTTTTGCCGACTTCTGGTATAGGCTTAGTATACTCGTTGGCACACACTCAGGCTGAGACAAATGGATTAAGCTGTCCCTACAATACGACCTCATATTCTACATCAAAATATGAAGAGAGAAAATAATAACTTACTCTCCATGCCCAGGGTGCAGAAAGTTATGGGACTGCATCACATTGTGCATTATTTTCGCGGATTTCATTCTTCGATAGCTTCTCTAATTTTCAAAGCCCAGTTAGGCCTACTTACAACTTCCAAAGTCTTATGTGAACACTGCAAACAATACACTGTTGTCATAAGAACTGAAATGCATTTTCATTAATCCAGTAGCCTATAACATTCTCAGAAATTATATGAATTTTTAAGGGAAGGAGTGGTTTGTTTGAATTTTAATATTGACCGCGCTATTTTCCGGGCTGACCTGGGTATGTGTGCAATATTGCTCAAGAAATATAGATATGTATAAGGAACATACATTCCCACACACCTACATATCCACATATACACTTTCGATTTTATATATTAACTAGAGCGGATGCCATCAGTTGCCATATATCGCAGAAGTCAAGACTACTAGATCTTAGTAACAGCTGACCGGTGTTCAGCCGTTTTCTTTTTCTTTTTCTGAATCTAAAATGTCAAAATTTAAACAATGAATAAATTAAGGTCGAACAAACACAGTTGTATTATAGGTTCAGACATAATGTAGGCCTACTTTATTACTACGATAATCAAAATCCCATTTTTGGTCCATGTGCGTAAGAATTTTTTTTTCGTTCATTGTAATTTTTTGTTAATTATATTATAGTTACCTAATAGTCTATACATTTCAGTGTTGTCTAACGTTATATGGTGGAAATTACTACACTTTGTTTGGATAATTGATTTATTTTCATACTTTTAACTGATAAATTACCTGCACAACTTAAACCCCTAAAACTCGGCGTAGGAATTGTGCGAAATAACATACAAATTACACTAACTCAAGACTGGTGATAAAAGCAATACGTACATTCCCTCTATTTGTTTTGTGGTATTTTTCTTGCACATACGCAATATAATGAAGTAGCATAAAAGGCCCGGCTTCGCTCGGGATTTGTATTTTGTAATTCTAAATTACATTAAGAAGGACTTCCGATTTTCAAACTCTAGGTCCTTATATAAGTATGTAGAATTTGAAATGAGGAAGAACGACTTATCACACTCAAACTATTACCTCAGAAAGCTTTTTATGGGTCATAGAGGATGTCGAATTTTACATCCCGTTGCTTCTACACCCCATGCCTGGGAGGGGTTGAATTAAGAATAAATAGAAATTCTGGTAACATAAAATTGTATAGTCTTTACGGAATATTTTATTTCTCACCCTCATATTACCATGCAACCGTTCCGGGGCTGAAATCCAAAATAAATTCAATATCACTTTTATATTTTTCTCCCCAAAAAGCTGGGACATATAAATATATTGCGCGCATAGGACTAAAAATGTTCAATCCTATTTTCTTCTTCTTTTAGATGCTTAGGGCCCAAGATAAACATCCCTATTTCACAACAAATACAAAACCTACAACTATGAATAACGTATCAGTGGACAGGATTTTTTTACCGACTTCGTTGGCGCCCAAGCAGGCTGTGAGGCAACTGGATTAAGCTGATCCTGCAATACGACATCTTATTCTACATCAAAATGCGAAGTGAGAAAATGATATTTTCCAAGTCGAGGGTGGAGAAAGTTAAGTGACTGCAACACATTTTTCATTATTTTCGTGGATTTCATTCTTCATTAATTATTTTTAGCAATGCATTACATCGATAGCATCAGAATTTGTTAAAGCCCAATATTATGTAGTTCCCAAAGCCCTATGTGAACACTGTAAACAATACACTGTTGTCATGATAACTGATGATGCGAGGATGCGATTTTATCTTATAAAACGTCAGCTTGTTACTGGACATATAAGACACCAACATGCGGTGATTAATACGTCACATGCTCCCATTAAGCAGCATGAAAACACATAATTTAATCAACATAACGTGTTTCGAAATTGAAATAATTTAAATGTTCATTCATAAAAACCACAATTTCGATTCTGTTCAAGTCAGTTCGCCTGCTTTTATAATGTTTGGATATAAGCAACTACCACGACGCCCTCCATCTTGTGATGCGCAATTGGTAACAATGGGAACTCAGATCGATTCATGGAATCGATTCGTGAACTGTTCATTCATCTAGTATGCCGTGATCTTACGGCTGACAGAATATTGACAAGAAAGTAAGAACCGAATTATAAAGGTATTTACAAAATCCGTTACATTTTTTTCATAGAATAGTCTTAATAAACCCTACACGGGATTATGAGTTTCATCAGATAAATTTGCTCGAACTTCGTTCTCGCAGATATATCGGTAAACTCCTAATTTCTCGTGAGATTTTGGTATCTGTTTATGGTTCCCTATATACCCTACTTTGTGGTGAAAGGCCTCTACTGTACATTGTGGTGAAAGGCCTCTACTGAAGTTTCCTGTTACCAATATGAATTTTGTTACGCCTATTTTCCGAGGGAGGACAGAGGGGCAGGTGGTAAGCCCATTGCCCCTTAACCCCCTCCGGAAACTAAGGTAATACTTGAACGTGAAAGGGGCAAGAAATTTTGTCTAGAGGCTCTAACTTAAACTTGGAGTGACGTAAATCTACTACACGGCCCCCCCCCCAGCTTGAAGTCCCTCCAGGAGAACTCCATGAAATTTAATAGAATGAATGCGGGAATTCTGGAAATAAGGGCTACAGGTTACCTTAAAAAATCGGATGCATGGAACGCCACGCGACAGAAGTGAAACTTCTTTGGCAACGTTGAGGGTGAAATAGAAGAATACATATAATTATATCGAACGAAGAAGGAATCTGAATAAAAAATTAAAAAATAAATTTATTTTTTCGGCTTTTTAAATCGAATACGTATAAAACAATAACAAAGTTGTGATGAACTAATGCCCAAACTGTCACTGATCGTAGCCACTGTGTTTGTTTACATGAACGGGACGCTTTGGTTAAGTTTCCGAGAACGTTAGTAAACGATGCTCACGCAACGAGTAGAGCCATCTATAATGGTGAAGGGCTCACCACGCCACTAGCTCGAAGCAGTATTAGCCCCCCACTCAATGCCTGATACCTTTCCCCCGCACGCTCCCGTGGCCCCACTCTTTCGATAACAACTCTATGCTTGCTACTTACCCCCACTACTTTCGTGACGATTTTATTCGTAACACAACTTTGGGTTAGCTCTCGATTTACTCCTAGTGCGCCTAAAGAAGTTTCACTTCAAAAATACGGAACCCTGAATTTTAGTCAAAATTAAGTGAAGATACGAAATTTCTCGGTAAATGTGGGATAGTTAGGAACTCTACCTATAGTAGAAAGTGACGGCAAACATGCCTAATTTCGCAGTACCCCTAATTTCGCAGTATCTTTTTATTTTATTTACTGAAAATCATTAACAGTAATGGAAAAATAAATTTAAAAATGTATAAAATAGAAGAGATGATGCCCTTTTTGATGAAAAAGATGAAATATTTCCACTACTGTTCCCAATTTTGCAATAAATAAAATAAAAAGATACTGCGAAATTAGGGGTACTGCGAAATTAGGCATGTTTGCTATACACAAAATTAGATGCTAATGAGAAGTTACGCTAAACACTGCTATGATCTGTAATTCAATGTCAAGAGAGGAGACTGAACCCTACCAATAATAATAATAATTCGCAAACTGATTTGCTTAGAACGCCTAAGTGTTCCAGAGCACACGATCTCACAGATGCTGGCTGGACATGCCAGTATTGAATATCCTCGAGGGTTAAGTTGAGCAACGTCAGTTACCAATAGTCAAGAATGAACCAAAAAAAAATGAAACACATGATTGCGACCGCTTCCGCCAGAAGGCACTGACATCACATTATGGAAGTACCCGTGGCATTGTACAATTCACGTTTTAATAATGGCGGCGTCCGCACGAACATGATATTCTGTCGCCAATTATTGATCCAAACAAAAAACGAAGACTCTTTAGACACGACCATATTTAAAATGAATCTCTTAGCAATGTAAAATGAATGCTTTGCCAAGCTGTGTCCAAGAGGAAAACATGTGTATGACGTAACTACGATCGAAAATTCCATCGTTTAATAACACGGTGTAATGATGCTGATATATATCGCATCTGATAACATAATCTTCTTATTCAGATTATAAATCTTTTCTTTAGTACTTATCTTCGTGAGTTAACATTGGAAACGCTGTATGTATGTTATTAGTGTACAATAATAAATTTTCCTCGGGTTATTATGGAGTATTTCATGCCGGGTTTAAGTAAGTTTTAGTAAAAAAAATCCAAAAGTTAAATTCACGACAGTGATAATATAAGAGGCGTAAGTTTCCTTGTGGCCGTTTACAGAAACATAAGCGTAATACAATTTCGTGGACATATATTCTAACAGATACAGCAAGTATTCAGCTATTATTCAACATATTTGCCACCGGAATTGAAACATTTGTCACACCGTGGAACCATCTTTTGAATACCTGTGTCATAGAATCTGCTGCCAGGGATTTGAACTATCGTGTGACAAACATCTCCTTCTCTTTATCATTCTCTGTCATTCCCTGTCATTTCTTGCAGTGTAGGAAAAGATGGAAATCACTGGGAGCGAAGTCCGGGCTGTAGTGTAGATGTTTAAACACCTCCTAGCAAGCTCCTGCAGAAGTTCGGCACCTCGTTCCCAGTGATTTCCATCTTTTAGTATACCTCAAGAAATGTCAGAGAATGACAGAGAGGAGGAGATGTTTGTCACACAGTGGGTCAAATATCTGGCGGCAGACTTCTACGACACAGGTATTCAAAAGTTGGTTCCACAGTATGAAAAATATTTCAATTCTGGTGGCAAATATGTTGTTTATTAGCTGAATACTTGTTGTATCTGTAGGAATATGTATGTGCATGGCCGTCCGGAAGAGGGGGCCCTCTGGAAATTTTGTTTACGCAAAAATCTGTAAACTATAAGCATGTAGGAATAATTAATTCCACTAAACTTTGAAATAAATCCAGCCAAACAATTTATTGTAATAGAGGTAAAGCGACGGATGTAGTCTATTCCATTTTATATGAATAGAAGGCCTATCTATGAAATTGTAAGGGGTAGAAAGAGTCGTGTGAGTGTACTACATTAGATTTTTACTTAGTAGGCCTATCCATAGTCATAGGTCCAACTACAGTAAATCAAGGTTGTGGATGATGATGATTATTATGATGATGATGATGATGATGATGATAATGATGATAATAATAATAATAATAATAATAATAATAATAATAATAATAATAATAATATTAATAAAGTGTTTGCCCCCTTGGCAAAATTTCTGCGGACGTCCATGTATATGTCAGCGAAATTGTGTTTAGTTTTTGTAAACAGCCCCAGGTGAACTTACTTCATGGACGAACCTCTTATCAGGATATTAGGCTACGTTTGCTGTGTTTATATTCCTGCAAGCCTGAATTTTCCTAAGATTTGTTCTTGTAAATTTGAAAATCTCACATCATGTGCAGTCGAATAAAGTCATTTATTATATAAAAACTAAACTAAACTAAACTCCGTGGCGCTACATCCCAGGAGGGACTTGGCCTACCACCCGACCGCTGCGTCATCTCCCGTAGGCAGATGGCAGGATTGGGGGGCATGTGGTCAGCATGCCGACACCCACGACCGTTAATGGTGGTTTTCTTGACCGGAGCCGCTACTTCTCTATCAAGTAGCGCCTCAATTTTTAATCACGAGGCTGAGTGCACCCCTACCAGACCTCCCTACCTCAGAAAAATCCGAGGAGGTACCGGGAATCGAACCCGGGCCGACGGATCTGTAGTCAGCGACGCTAACCACAAGACCACGCTGGCGGACCATTTATTATATAATGAAATAAATAAAGAGCAAAGGTTCATTAACAAAGCTCTTTGGCTATAAATACAATAGCCTATTCCATCTTTCTTAAAAAAACTTAACTTACACAAATAACGATGACATTATTACTTAATATAACCTGTTAGGCTACACATTGTCCAAATAAATTATTATCTATAGCCCGCGCTATTTTACAGATTATAATAAATAATTCATTGACCTATCTATATTTATTTCAAACTCAAACAAAAAATATTATATTTATATACTTGAAAATATTTAACTGTTGAAGATCGTCTTCGTGTTCTCGTGATTAGCGGTTTCCAGATAGTGGTTTCCAGATAGTCTGTTTTCCACTCTCTTTAGACATCTTCGTATTTCACGAGATGGATAACCATTACACCGAAAGGTATATGATAAAGACTTCAGTTCCTGTCGAATGTTATCACTGTCACAGATTTCAACAGCCCTCGAGGACAGGGTGTTTATAATTCCTCTCTTAACTGAAGGAGGATGGTGTGAAGACAGAAAACAGACTATCTGGAAACCAAATAGACTTAACAGATCCTACTGAAAAGCCGCCACCTAAGTCTAAGGCCTACCTTCCCTACATCGCTGGAATCACTGACCAGATTCAAAAAATTTTAAAGAAATATGACATTGAAACAATTTTTACTCCTGTCAACAAATTGGAAGGGTTTTTAAGAAGAGAGAAAGACGAAATCGACATCTTACATAAAGCGGGAGTCTACTCAATTCCATGTATGTGTGGAAAAGTATACATAGGACAAACTGGACGCTCTCTGGATGCCAGAAGAAAAGAACATATAAGACACTAGAAAAATAACAACACTGACTTCTCCGCCATAGCATCTCATTCGGACGAAACGGGTCACAAAATACTTTTCGATAACATAGCTCTTCTTAAAAGTGAAAACAGAAAATTCCCTAGACTTGTCACAGAAGCAATAGAAATCATTAAACATCCCCATAACATAAACAGGGAAGATGGTTATAAGATTAGTGACATCTGGCGTGAAACAATAACACTGACGTCATGACAACTGCGACTGTTTACTAATCACAAGCACTTATTTTCTTGCAATTCTTTCTCAGAAGAAGGACACGATATGTTGTCCGAAACGTCAGAAGACACCATAAACACGACGCGGCCTAACCCGGATATCAATTACTATAATTTTAATTAATTTTTATTTTATTCTTTATTAGATTTATTCAGCAAAGATAATTAAATGTCAATATCGATGGTTCATTTCACATTCACAATGCACGGCACTTTAACTTATAATACTGTCTAGGTTAATTTGAGATTGTACTTACGAAATTTTACAATAATATTGACAGTTCCCTAGTTTACACTCAGTCTAGGGATTGACACTTACAAAAGATAAATTACAGACGTTTAATTCGTTACAAATGCACTTCCATTTCTCGTGACAGTTTCTGTCAATCTGACGTGAATTCGCCCTGACAGGTACAGGTGGCGTAGAAAAATTTAAATGTTATTGATTAGTAGCATTTGTTTTCTTTCTTAATTTTCCCATGTTACACGAAATAACTGATATCAATATAAAACACATAAAGGCCTATATTTAAGTCGAAAAATGAGCTAAGTAAGTTATAGAGCAATCGATAAATAATACGCTTGGTTTATGGATAGGCCTTGGTCTTAAAAGCAATTTTTTAAAGCCTCAACTTAGTCTTTATTTATTTCTTTCTTTACCTTAGTTTTACTTCTCCCTTTTAGGGACATTTAAGCGACCCAAGCCGCCAGGGACCTACAGGGCAGCGACCTGTCGGGAGAGGGATTATCTATGGATCATATACATAAATTTTTGACCAGACAAGGACATGGAGGGCCTCCCTGGATGAGTGATCAGCCCAATACCGAGGCCACCTCCGAGACAACATGGACACATAGGACGAGACACACCATTACTCCAAACAAGGCGGGGATGGGATGAAGATGATAATCACGGGCAGATGATATCTGGGGACCACAAGGGCCTAAAGTTACCCGACATTTGTCTCACAGGTAAGGAAAAATCTTAGAAGAAACCTCACCTAGGTAACTTGTCCCGACCAGGATTCGAACCCGAGCCCGCTGCGTGAGAGGAGCGAATGCATATCCTACGGCCACAGCGGTGGACTCTCAACTTAGTCTAAATTCTAAATTAAAACTTATATAAGTGATCTAATAATTTACACCTAAATTATTATACACGAGAGTATAGCCACAGCCTCCTGTTACTTGCCCATATTAAGATGCCATATTTTATAACAAATCATGCAATGAATTAACGGGTGGGGAGGAAAATAGATGACTTGAATAGAAACTAAATTAGGTAAACTGATGCTACAAAGTGCCAGAATGCTTTTGTTTAATCAGTGATAATGACAATTATGATATGCAGAATTTTTATTTCCGAGTTAAGCTCCAGATCGATTCATTAAGCAGGGCTTACGGTAGAACAAAGGTCTAGTTTGATAACCTTATGTGAAAGAATATGTGGGTAGTGTTATTTGTCGGGAGACTTCCAAAGCCATATATGACCACTGTAAAACAATATGTTGCCATGAGAACTGACTAGCATTTGATAAATTCTTTCTAATATATCGCCATAAAATAAGCACTAAATTGACAATTAATCCGGTACTCAGTATCAATGTCAATATCAAGTCCAATATCAATAGACGTCTTCCCATGGACGTTACGAATCCGTATACCAAGTTTCGTGAAAATCCGATAAAAGCGTACTTGAGTTATCGCGCATACAGACACACGATAGACAGACAGGTGGACATACATTTTCCCGTTCCCCATACAACCTCATAAAGTACCATACTGGCTCTTAATATTGGCAACAATGTAGGCTATGTTATTGAAAACGTATTTATTACAAGAGAAATTGTAATTAGGCCTACATTTCTGCCACATCTCTACTAATGTCTCACATTGAGTGCCCTGCAGTGTGTCTCGGTGGGTCGGAAATAAATTAAATTATTTACAACTTCAAAACCAAATCAAACTATTCAATGTTATTGGTTGGAAGAAAACAAGACACTCACGCTGACAAATATATGGCCTGCACCATAGGACTTATAATTAAACACTACATTTAAATCACAACACTCACTCACAATTTATTTGAAGAAAAGCACATAGATTTTAAAATTTAGCATTAAGATAAATCATTCCCTTCTTCAAGAGACTGATAAATGAAATGGCATTGATTCTTTCGTTACAATTAATCACATTACTCAAACATTTTCTGTCACGATTTATTATTTCCCAGAGTTTACTCCAGAATAACTGAGCAATTATAATCATTAAAAAGAATGTTCCTTTAAGAACATGTTTAACACCAGAATAATTACCTAAATACAAAACTTTGTTTTCATACGATTTTCCGTTCTGGAGCTAGGCTGAAAACGGACACACACAGAAACATATAAAGACATGTTTTCAAAAATATTTTGGGATTCAGGGGAGATCACAGGTTAAAAATTAAACTTCGAATTTTGGGGGTCGAAAACAATACTCCCTCTACCTAGGTCTATAGTAGCCTATTTTTTGCATTGTAAATCAAATTATGGTTTAGTGATTAGGAATGTCTTATATTTTTATAAATAACTGTAACCCTACATTTTTTGTTATTTATTGTATTATTCATATATTAGGCCTACTTAAGAATTTAAGAATGTATTATAATACGTATATGTAAATATACCTCATGGTAAAATAAGGTTAAACTTTTGGACAATAAATAATAATTTAGTAGCCTTTCTGACCGCCGGCGTGGTTAGCGTCGCTGACTACAGATTAGTGCTCGGACTATTTGTGTATTTGTGTATCCGGATAGTATCCGGTTACTTGGTCACGGCGAATAAAATTCGGATAACCGGTTAACCGAATATAGCTATTCGGATAACCGCCGTTAGGTATTTGCGTATTCGGATATCCGGTTACTTGTAGAGAACTACAAATACCTACTACCATGAGTCATGATGACAGAGGCTGTTTGTGCAATATCTTGTTCACTGCATTCTTGATGTCGCGCCGTACATATAAGTTAATATGAAGTCTTTAATTTTACCCCCCCCCCAAGCATTTGTGTTCAATTACTGTAATAATTAAATTCTTCTTTTTCTAATTTATTGTATTATCTAATATAAAAATAAAAAAGTATGTGTTTATAGGCCTATACAAATTTACATGCTTTCACCGATTTACATGAGATTTTGAACACCCACCCCCTTCAACAAGGTAAAAATGATGGGCAATATTAAAATTCAAGTCAACCACCCCTTCCCTTATTTTCAACCTCCCGTGAGTAATATTTTCGTATACAAATCTAAATTCCCCGAACAATCTCTATACAATTTACAAATAAACCCTGCAGAACTAGTCACTATTCTGCAAAATTCTACAAAACCACCCCTTATTAAATTTCCAACCCCCATATTTAATGTCTTTATAAATCTACAATCTTTGAACGATTATTACCAAACTTTACAGACAGACCCTACAGAATCAAGAGAATATTTCAAGCCAAATTCATTTTGGAACAAACCATCCCTTAAATGTTTCAACCCTTATTATATGATCTTTATTTAAACCTACATTTATTTACCATCTTTTACCAGAATTTAAACATAGGCCCTAAAGAATCAGGATAACATTTCAGGCAAAACTATTTTGGAATAAACAACCCCTTATGATTAACCCCTATTATATGACATTTAAATAAATCTACACTCTTTGATCATTTTTGTCAAAATTCACACACAGAACCTACAGAACCAGGAGGAAGCTTTAGGCGAAACTAATTTTAGTAGAAACCGCCCATAAATTGTTTCAACCCCTATTTGTGATCTATATTTAGAGCTACAATCTTTGACGAATTTCTATCAAACTTTACACAATACCCTATAGAACCAGGAGAAAATTATAGGCCAATTTAAATTTATTATAAACCACCCTTTACATGTTTCAACCCCTACTTTATTATCAATATTTAGATCTATACTCTGAGTAATTTATATAACTTATTATTCACAGACCTTTTACAACCAAGGGATTTTTCAAACAAAACTAATTTTAGTAGAAACTATCCCTGAAGTGACTCAACCCCTATGTATAGCAATATTTAAACCTTCATTCTTTGAGTAACTTTTATTAGATATTACACAAATATCCTCCAGAACCAAAGTATTTTATTTATACAGAACTAACTTTCGTATAAACCACCCTTAAATGTTTGATACCCCGTTAAGTTATGTATTTATTTAAATCTCCGTTATTTGATTAATTTTTTATCAGATGTAATACAGAGAACCTCAGTAGGTTCAGGAGAGATTTTTGAGCAAAATTAACTTGGGAAGAAACCACCCCTTAAATGTTTCAACCCCTATTACAATAAATTTTCACTTTTTTGACCAATTCTTACCAGATTTTATACACTGACCCTATAGAACGACGGAAAAATTTTAGGGAAAACTAAGTTTGGAACAAACTACCCCTTATGTGTTTCAACCCCTATTGTATGTACTTCATTTAAATCTACCCTCTTTGACCATTTTTTAAATGAAAATTTACATACAGTACCAGGAGAAAACTTTAGGCTAAATTAATTTTAATAAAAACCACCCCTTAAATGTTTCAACCCGTTTTTATTGTATATACCTAGATTTACATTATTTGTGTAATGTTTATCAGATATCAAGCAGAGACCCTCAAGAACCCAAGATAAATAAAATTGTTGGACAAAACTAATTTAAGTAGGAACCACCCTTAAATGCGGCTGTCATTCTCGTAGACTTTTGTACACTGAAGACATTCACAGCGCAAAATGTGAGTTAAAACACTGGTGCTGTGACGATGGGATCTGGAAACATGAAGGAATGTACGTTATGTACGTCGCGACGTCAGAGGCATAGGATTCAAGACCATTCACGTAATAGTTTCGTAAGGTTAGAAGAACTGATACTTTTCCATGATCACATCACCGAATATGCGAATACCCAACGGTGATTGTTCGGAATAGCGATATTCCATTAACACACTATTCAGATATCATTCGTTGTGATCAAATGACTGAATACTTCGATGATAAAAAAATAAATAACACGGGAACTATTAAATCGTTTATGTTATTTTGAATCATGAACATTGTTTCACAGAACATTCTCACACACTGTTAACATAAGGTACAAACAAGTAAGGGTTGACTATTCAAGTGTTAATGCACCTTAAAAATTCCTCGTAGTTCTGTGGCTCTGAGAGTAAAACTTTGTCAAAATTACTCAGAGAATAGATTGTGAACAGATCATACAACAGGGGCTAAAGCAGTTAAAGGTTGATTTGTTGGAAAATTGTTGTTGCTTAGAGTCTTCTCCTTGGTTTAAAGTATTTATGTGTAAAATTTGATAAAAATCGGTGGGAAAATGTAGAATTGTATAAAGATAATTTTTATATTAAGGGTTGAAAATACGTCAAGGATGGTTATTCGAATATTATTGTTGCCTACAATTTTCTCTACTGTCCACAGTCTCTGTGTGTAAAGTTTGATAATACTCAACGAGGAAGGTGCATTTGTACAGAAATCACCATAATAGGGCTTGAAAATGTGTAAGGGGTAGTATATTCGAATCTATTGTTATCTACAATTTTCTCTACTTTCCACAGTCTCTGAGTGTAAAATTTTATAATAATCCCCAAAGAATGTGCATTTGTAGAAATCACCATAATAAGGGTTGAAATTGCGTAAGGATTGTATATTCGAATATTATGTCGTCTATAATTTTATCCACGTTCCACGGTCTCTGTATGTAAAATTTGATAATAATCGCCAAAGAATGTTCAATTGTAAATAAATAACATAGTAGAGGTTGAAAATAAATAAGGTGTGGTTTTTGCAAATGGTATTGTAAAATTTCATAATAATAGCCAAAGAATATCCAATTATGTAGAAATTATCCTAATGGGGGGTTGAAATTCCATTAAGGATTTGAATATTAGCATCTTACTATTGCATACAATTTTCTCCCAGTTCTACAGGCGCAATGTGTAAAATTTCTTTAAGAACTGGTAAGAAACATAGAATTGCATTGAGATCACATAATAGGGGTTGAAAGTGCATAAGGAGTTGTACATTCGAATTTGTTTATTGGCTATCATTTTCTCCATGTTCCACAGTGTAAGATTTTATAAGAAATCGCCGAAGAATGAGCAATTGCATAGAAATCACCTAATAGGGGTTGAAATTGCGTAAGGGGTTGTATATTCCAATCTTATTGTTGCCTACAATTTTTTCCATGTTCCAGAGTTTCTGTGTGTAAAACGTTATAAGAATTCGCCAAAGAATGTGCAATTATCCTGAAGGGGGTTGAAATTGTGTAAGGGGTTGGATATTAGAATCTTACCGTTGCCTATAATTTTCTCCACTTTCCACAGTCTTTGTGTTTTAAAATTTGATAATATTGCCAAAGAATGTACAATTGTAAAGAAATATCATAAAAGGGGGTTTAAAATATATAAGGGATGGTTTGTTCGAATAGAATTGTTGGCTACAATTTCTCCTAGTTCTTCTGGCGTTGCGTATAATTACCCTGTAAAAATACCAGTATTTATATTTTAATAGCGAAAACATTACTTACAGGGGTGGGTGTTAAGGAAGGGGTAATTAGTCAGAATTCTCATGTAGGCTAGTTTTACTTCTTCTGGTTGAAGAGGGTTGCAGTGCAAAATTTGGTAAGGAAAAAGGTCAATTCATGTATTTTGTATACAGCACATGTTAATAATAGGGGATGAAAACGCGAAGGGGATGGTTTATAAGAAATTACCGTACTCTAGATTCTCTCCTACTTGAGAGGGGTAGTTCTACAACATATTTAGGTACTTTTGGTGTAAACATATAGATATGTAAAGATAACTTCTCTGTAGGGGTTGGAAACTGTGTAGGGTGTTGTGCCCAATGTTTGTTGTAATTAAGTTGTGTTTGGAAATCTTTCACCACCATCTCAGTGAGCAATATTCGGTTAAAACTATCCGAGGATTTAAATAAAGGTTACAAGAATATTGGACAAGAAACGAATACACGATTATCCGAAAACCCATATTCGGATAACCGATTATTCGGATTTATTCGCACAGTATTTGTACGCTATAGGTATTCGGATATCCGGATATACAAATACTTCGGTTACTTGTCCGAGCCCTACTACAGATCCGTCGGCCCGGGTTCAATCCCCAGTACCTCTTCGGATTTTTCTGATTCAAATTGAGGAGTAGTGGCTGTGGTCATGGAAACCACCATTAACGGCCGTGCGTGTCGGCATGCAGACCACATGACCCCCAATCCTACCGTCTGCCTATGGTAGATGACGCAGCGGCCGGGTGATCCCTTCTAGGATGTTAGCGCTACGTAGTACTAGTAGTAGTAGTAGCCTATCTATGGTATGGGCAGAGGAAAGTAAATGTTAAATGAAATTTCTGGATCTTATTCAAGTAGTTAGTGTGTAAAATGTAAACAATATCATTGGAACAGTTTTTAAGGAAATCACGAAAAAAAGTCCTCATTCAAAGTGTCAGTAAGAGTAAGACACAATTTCCGAATTATTCTGTGTCAAATTACTGGAAGATAGTAAAATGTAAAAGCTAGCTTTGATACGATTTTAGTTTTTAGCTACACAAGCAAACAGACACACAGGCATGCTTCTGAAAGTAAATGTTTCGGTACAAAGCTAAATAGCAGAGCAGAATACTGGAAATGGAATTTGAGCGGAGAATACAATATTGTTCTCCCTATATTACTGTAGGATTTATGTTAGAGAAAATAAAATGAATATTCACAACGTATAACGTCAGCAACAGTAGACAGTATAAATAATTAATAGCATCTGATTTCTTTACATTCTATCGCAATAATGACCTTGAGATTCAGTTTTGATCTGTTTGGTGGGAGGTCTTAAGATCTGCCAAATAACTTCTTCCCATGTAACAGCACTCAAATCTAGACCTGGTCAGTTAGGTAAACGAACTCTTATCCTTGGATATTGATAAAGAATTCATTGGTAGGAAGCCAGATGACCTAACCTAACACGCTCAGTGTCAATGAAATTCCTGTTCCTGCAGCTTATTACGGATAATCTGATTTAAATTTTAAGCACGAAGACAATAGCCAATCGTTATTTAAATCTTCTACAAGTGGCAACTCAACTTGATAGAATTTCAAATGAGGATTATCTTCATCTCAACTTTTCATCTTTGTAGGAAATGGAATCTTCTTACTGTGAAGAAACTATTTCGTGTAGATATCAAAACTCTGTTTCATTTTATTATTATTATTATTAGGCCTTATTATAATTATTATTATTATTATATTATATCAATATTCATGACGAGTTTCATGACCTGTACTCTTCACCGGAAACAGTAAGGGTAATTAAATCACGGAGGATGAAATGGGCTGGACATGTTGCGCGCATGGGGAGGAAAGACATATCTGGAAAGTATTGACGGGGAGACCATGTGGAAGACCTAGACGTAGGTGGGAGGACAATATTAGGATAAATTTAAGGGAAGTAGGATTTTCGAGGGATGATTGGATAGAGTTAGCACACAATAGGGTTGAATGGTGGGCTCAGGTAAGCGCGGCAATGAACCTTCGGGTTCCATAAAATAGGCAATATTCCTTTAGCTTGCTGAGGAATTGTCTATTGCCAGTGAGTAAGTAAGTGAGTATTATATTATAGCAATGCTTTAAAATTAGATTTAGTACACGCTCTCTGGATTTGAATGAAATTTCCTCGGGATTATCATTCACATTTTCACAATCTTTTCATAAATACTAGTTCGTAACTTACGCATTATTTTTTACAAAAAGCGATTAATATATAATGCATCCATACCAAATTTCCTATTGGTACGTATTGTTCATTGTTGTTTTGTGATTCAGATGGCCATGAGAATAATATGACTTTAACAAATGGCTGACTATCTAACATTATAATTAATTATACGTTTTTTTGTTTCATTTCATATAATTTAGAGAGATTTTACTAAGAAATATTGTATGCACCACGTACGCAAAAAGTTTATCGTACTCGTATAATATTTCGGCCTCGGCCGCTATAGTAGATTCGTCCTTTTTTTTTTTTTTTTTTTTTTTTTTGCGTACTTGATACATAACTAGCTATAACTTATTTAAAATCAGTGGAGTATTCAAATGCCTAATACAAAGTCAAATTTAAAATAAGCCTATAAATTAAAATTTCCATAAATTATATAAAGGTCAAATACATTGTACCATATAGCACTAAACAATTATTTAAAGGATTTATGAAGAAAATTTATAATTATACTTTATTTATGGTTGTCTGTATTATAAATCATCTGACGGAACTTTACTGGAGACTTGTAAGGCCACAACTTTATAATGTTTCTTAGCTAGCCTGCATTTAGGTAAGCGTGCAAGATTTTGATGTCTGGTGTCACGATTATGTATATCAGCGTTTCTCAACCTATGGTCTGCGGACCACTGGTGGTCCGCGAAGATGGTGCAGATGGTCCACAGACATAATTGAAAAAATATCATAAAGCAAGTGGAAAGTAAAGAAGTAAAAATCTGGTTTTAATATTTTTACAATTCAATAACTGTGTTTCCGTCAAATTAAAAAAAAAAAAGTATTTAGATTTATTTCGTTATAATGGCCTATAATTAATACCCAAAATATTAAGAATATAGGCATACATATAGCCTACTTTTAAAAATGGGATTAAAATTAGGGGTCCGTAAATTTGTTTTTGAAATTTTAGGGGTCCTTGGGTTCAAAAAGGTTGAGAATCGCTGATGTATATAATTTCTCCTTGAGAATTTAGAAAGATTATCTCTTATACATTTTTAAAGAATCGAACAGGCATAACTAAAATAGAGGCTTACAGTAGACTATAAGATTGGAATTATTTAAAATCCAGGCGTTTTCTTCTGTAGAAGTATATTTGTTATTGAATTCCCCCGTAGACCGTACGTCATAGTTCCATGATGTTTAAAACTTCTTATTAATATGAATAAAACACCCAAGATAATTTTGAAATAAAAGAATACCACATCCCTAAACCCTATATGATGCAATATATATATATATATATATATATATATATATATATCCCTTATGCCCGAGTGCACCATTCTCCGATTTTTTCAGCTGTTTCCTTACCGGGGTAAAAGTAATATCGGGGTATTCTAAGAAAACCTGTGCACCATTGATACAATACCGTGGTTTCCAAACGCTCGAATATATCGCGGTTACTCTGCTACGAATCCATTCCCATTGATGGTTTCTTCCATGGCTGCTAGTTTCTCTCTCTCTCTCTCTGCACGTCTGCCAGTAACGGTGGCTCGCGTAGGCTATTGGTTTTCCATATTTAATTTATTTGTTTCTTTATTATTCAATAAGAAGATGTTCATAAGGATAAAAGGGAATATTATATTGCGTATGAATGTCGTCTGAATTCAAACTTTGAATTCAAGCACCATATATACTGTACCAATCGTGAAATGAGTTGGTTACTACTGGTTTGGTTGAGGTGAGAAAGGATGGTCATTTCAATCGATGTTACAGCACAGTATTTGCAAAGATATGTAGGCCTGCCATCGTTCATTCTTCAAATAGATCCCACCTGTCTGTACATTTCAATAAAAAAACATTGATGTTTTAAAGAATAGCCTAATTCTCACACGTGTGCAATCCAACACCACGACATCTCTGTTCTGAGTTCGACATAGCCTCGTTTTTATTCCCGTAGGACTAGCAGAAATTTTAGGAGCAAAGTCATATGCATAGCCATGGAAGGGCTGTTATAATTATGTTCGTACGTGCAGGTATGATAAATTGATCACATACCCTATATACAGATACACAGGCTAGGCTATATCGTGAGGGCTTTGATGCAATGCAGTCAGATGTTTGTTTACTGCGTTGATCTAGTCGAAATTGAGTATTACATGAATACTGTTATATACAGAAGGTACATTACTGTGAAATAATTAGCGGAGTTATTTTCCACTGAATTTTGTGAAATGTTGACATAGGCCTCTTTTAAGAATTTCAAGTTGCAATACATTTTAGATTTGACAAATAACACTATTCTTTTACATATGCTTATCAAACTAGACCGTCAAACTGACTGAGTTGGCCAAATGGTAACGTCTTGGACTCGTATTCTGGAGGTCCCTGGATCAAGTCCCTGAGCCGGTCGATTTCACATGGATTCTTTTTATTTTTATTTTGTATTTTTATGTGAGTGCGCGATTGTCAATATACTTGTATCACAAATCTGTAGTTCTGCTGACGCTGGTCGATTTTAATCAGATTAAAAAAACTTATTTTCTGCATATCATAATTGCAATTATAATTGATTCAACAAAAACATTCTGGCACTTTGTTATACAGTTTACCTGATTTTATTCTTTACTCAAGAGATACAATTAGCTACGCCTATGAACTTGAAATGTTATCTAAAGCCCCCTGCACACAGGGACAGTAGAGGCAGCCAGTACTGGCCGCCAGTTACTGGCAGCCAGTGGATGTTCTAGTGGCAGCCAGTAGGCAGTACAAGTGTCAATTATTTAATTATGTATGATTATGATTAATATAAACAGTATTTATATTATAGAATATAGAATATTATAGAACTTGTATTAATATTGTCAAAGTAGGCAAACTTTTATAAAAATTGTAGACTTGTAAATAGATTGTGTAATAGGGGTAGAAAACAGAATCGTTGTAAAATCTTTCGAATAATATTGCAGAAATCACAACACATGGGTAGAAAACAGCTAAGATGTGGATTCTTCTGTTATTCAAGCTGCCTAAAAAGTTATTTTGATTTTTAGAGGATTTGTCTGTAAAATCGCGTAAAATTTGTCAAAAAATGTAGTTTTGAGTAGAGATTAAGACAGGTAAAAACAGCTAGGGGTGATTTGATCTAATATTTTGTTGCCTAGAAAATATTCCTCATTCTAGAGTGTACGTTAATATACTTTGAGGAAAATTTGTTAAAGAATGTATACTTTTATAGGAATTACGCCATATAATAAGGGTAGAAAACAGCTAAGGGATATTTTATACTTAAATAGTAATGTGGTACTAATATTAATATTGCATTGTGCAGAATATTGTAGGCTAATAATTTGTATTAATATTGTATTAAAAGTAATAGGCTATACTTATATTGATATTAATTTTTTTCCTGTTATATGGGGAAGGTTTTGACATAAATGAACAAAACATAAAATAAATATTCCAACAAATATCTAAATAAAAATAGTGCAGATTTTACGAAGTCAGAGAAAAGTTTGATTCTTACATTTTCCCCAGCGGTCAATCTTTCACTATGTGTACTGTTTCCCCAGTAGTAAGTTAATAAAGTTTTATTACTGAGTCCACGAATAAAGTATTTAAAGATTTTTACGTTATTGCTTGTTATTGCTATTATTATTATGTCAACACATATTCATGTATTATTGAATACGTCTCACAGATGTATTATGTATCCTACGACACCGATCAAAAGGATTTATATGCTATCTTAACACTTTGCAAACCAATAAGGCATTAGACAAGAATTTTCATTGAACAACAAGATGTCAAGTATGTGAGTTACTTCCCTTGATTCAATTTATTTGTCGAAATTATTTTATTATGCTTTCCATTGGGATATATAAGTTATTTTTGACCTTTTTTTTGTAAAGTGATACTTTTTTTAATTTTTTAACCATGAACCCATTCCCATCCCATTTTCAAACTTGGTACATAATTTAATATTAGTATAACCTATTTCCTAGGATTTTTTTGAAAATTTACTTTTTAAAAATTCAAAATCAAAATTTTTCACTTTGAATTCTGAAAACAAAAATCATTAGAACTATTATGTGTTACATGTCATTGGAAAGCTCGTAAAAAATGCTAAAAAATGACACTTTCCTCACCTATATAGGTTAATTAGAAGAGTTGCTATATTAGTTGAAAGATATGTTTTTGATGTGATTTTTGTTATTTTTTTAGTACTTTACATGGCTGCATTTTCAAAACGGATTGAAATATTTAAATAAAAATTTGTATTTCTCTTAATATACATGAAAATTACCTCTCTAAAAAATTTCATCAAAATCTGGAACGGTGAGGTTAAAAGGGTGTGTTGATCTGACACGGAATGACTCTACTGGCGGCCACTAAACTCAAACTCAAGCAGGTTTGAGTTTAGTGGCAGCCAGTAGTCTGCTGCAAGTTGTAGGATAATTACTGGCTGCAGAGGTGTACATATTCTGATTTTAGCTTGCCTGCCCCTTTGAAATTCTGCAACCAGTCACAGCTTTTAACTTGCTTGACTTGAAAGCAAGCCAGATTACAACGATGATAAGAAATGCTGTCGGTATGAGTCACAAGCTCTTCATAACCTGATGGGTTGCACAGGACCTAAGGAAACTGCAAGGCCTGGCGGAAAGAATATGAAACTGGGTATAGCAGTGCACTGGTAAGTCGTGCAGTTACGTAGTTGAGGAACTTCTGATGTGTTTAGATAATTTTACCCTGAAGGAAGCCGAGGAGAAACTAAAATGTGGACAGTTTGAATTATCAATGAACAAAGGTAGTACTAGTCCGGCATGAGAAAAAGTTTCAAACATTTTCGAGAAAACATCATAAAATTATTAATAACAATAACAAAAATCCCTTTAGGCAAGCCTACAAGCTGAGGTAGATTTCGAAGTGCTTTTGTTTTAATTTACTGTCGCTGCGTAGCATTCTTCTTCTTTAGCCTTGGCATGACAAACCCGCAATAATAACTGCAAAAAAGAGGAAAGAGAACTTTTTCAAACATTTAAATCTCGCCTTATATGAGAACTATCAAGAAACTAGTTATTGATTTGTAGAGTACTCATCAAGAGCTTTTCAACGATACCCCACAAGACGTAGTTTCGAAAATTTCGAGTTTCCATCCCCATACCCCACCCCCACTCGTACTCCCAAAACCCCCGAATCGTTGGTGTCACTGTGAACTCCATAAGGAGTACTCTAATTTATTCAATCAAAGTTTCCCTCTATACTTCATAGGGGCCGAGATATAAATGTTTTAAAATTTCAACCCCCCCCCCCCCCCGACCACCCTCTCGCGCCAATTTTGCTCATTAACGAACTTGTCTGAACTATTGGGCCTAGAAATAACATAATAAAATTTGATTCAAATATCTTGAAAATTACGGCCGCTAGCGTGTAAAGATATATATATGTATATATAAAAATATATATATACATATGTATATACATATACATATACTGTATATAAATATACATATCTCAATTTTTTTTAACAGGCGGTGGTTTCGTACTTAGGGAGGCATGAAACGTAAAGATATGAACGAATTTTTTGAAAGTCATTAGGTAGATTAGGTAGATTAGATTTTTCTTCGAAATCTACCTAATAATAAAAATAATAATTGTGTTAAGACGCTAAAAGGATTTTAATACTTTATCCACCTTTTATTTATCTGCATGGCGAATTTCTTCTACCAGCATGTAGAAAAGCAAAAAAGTATTACCTACACTAGCAACGACAGTTGTTTAGCTGATAGGAATGTCGCAAGCTTATTCTGACTTGCCTAGGCTGGGTTTGACCTGACCCATCAAGTTTAAAGAAACCTGCCTGCTTCCTAGCTATGACGCTGGCAACTTGCTTGCCTGGCGTTCAAGCGGGTATGGGCAAGCTAAAATCGAGATTTGTACACCTCTAACTGGCTGCCAGTACTGGCTAGCTCTACTGGCTGCCAGTACTGTCCCTGTGTGCAGGGGGCTAAACCTGCCTTAAGTTTACTGGCCGCCAGTAGCTTCTGGACGTTGAAGGGAAGTACCCCTGCACACTGGGACAGTAGAGGGATATTTACTGGCGGCCAGTACTGGCTAGTGCTACTGGCTGCCAGTACTGTCCCTGTGTGCAGGGGGCTTAAGGGAAGAAAATGATAAATGTTTTTCATCTAGTAGTCTACTACATTACCGTTTCATAAGTGTATCCGATGGCAAATCACGTTCAGAGGCGCCGACTTAAACATATTACGGGGGCAAGAATTGAGTTTTTAGTAGTTATACATATGCCTCATATGATAAAAATTTAAACGTCGCGGGATAAAATTACCTTGCCTCCTTAAAGCTAGAGGAAATGCATGCAGCAAGTCCAATATTTAGCATTGAAATTGACAAGCCAATAGCAAAAGTCTTTGGTAAATGACACTAGACTTCTTTTCCAAGTCTTCCCTTTATAATCTCTCCCATTGTTGATGACTTTACTGCAGGCAGAAAACAAACCCACAAAGAAAGTATGTGATTCACTCATATAAGTTTCTGATCCCTGAGCATGGGCGATACAACTTGCTCATTTCACATTCTAATATAGAATAAATGACCGTATTGCAGGAACTGTGCGTTCTCTTAGCCTCACGAAAGGTATACATAGGCCTATTTGTTCTGAATAAAGGACCGAGTTTTTTAAAGGGTGACTGATTTATAAATGTCCTTCAGATTTTTTTAAACAAAGACTTTTTCAAATAAACAAATTTAGCTCTTAGTATACATAATTACATAGGCTACCTTGTGTAAAAGCTTTAAACAAAATTGTTATACCCGTTTTAGAAAGTAGATTGAAAATTAATTTTGTTAATTAAGTCATTGCCGTTCTTTATGTTCTATCCCCAGAAAGTTGTAACGCAAATGTAAAATTTCATTTTATACAATTTTTCATTCTCGAGGTAAGGTATGCTGTTCGCAGACGTAACACGAAGGCATTTTTCTGATAATTATATTTTTTTATTTTTATTTACTACATTTCAGACTGTGAAAACTCAAGATGGATTTCCAGGGTCGAACGCAATACAGCAAACAAAAGCAAAAAATCCAGTTAGAACAAAAGAAATACTGTAATTTAAATTGAACGACTTACTTACTTACTTACTTACTCAATGGCAACAGAAAATTCCTAAGCAAGTTAAAGGAATATTATCAATTTTTAGGAACCCGAAGGTTCATTGCCGCGCTTACCTGAGTCCGCCATTCAACCCTATTCTGTGCTAACTCCATCCAAACATCCCCCACAAATCCTACTTCCCATAAATCTAAGATTGTCCTCCCACCTACGTCTAGGTCTTCCACGTGGTCTTTTCCCTTCGGGTCTCCCAGTCAATACTTTTGAGATATGTCCTTCCTCCCCCATGCGTGCAACATGTCCAGCCCATTTCATCCGCGATTTAATTACCCTTACTATATCTGTGATGCGTACAGGTCCTGAATCTCATCGTTATGCAATATTCTCCAGTCCCCATTGTCATCCCTCCTGGGCCCAAATATTTTTCGAAGCGCCCTATTTTCAAACACTCTCAGACTATGTTCTTCCTAATCAGTTAGTGGCCATGTCTCACATGCACATAATACAACAGGCAGGATAATAGTCTTATAAATCTTAATTTGTAGATTTCTGGACAGAAGACGAGACGATAAGAGTTCTGAACTGCATAAAAACAAGCATTTCCTGATTTGAGTCTACACTTAACTTCTGCCTTAATATTATTTGTATCTGTAATTACTGTTCCCAGCTATTTGAATTCCTCCACTTGTTCAAACGATTTACTGGCTATTCTAATATTTTGTGGCGCATTATTTTGACGTTCCATGACCATATACTTAGTTTTTTCTGTATTAATTTCTAATCCAACATTCCTGCATGCATCGAAAAGATGAAACGACTCTCTTAAAAATTATAAGCCTTCTTCATTGTTTTTGTTAAATAATTCCTAATTAAATGTGCTTAAATTTTGGATGTTGTTGCGAATAATTTCGTCTTACTGAAATGGTCATAAGTATGGAATATTTCTGTCAAACCAGTTAAGTCATGAAGATACGTAGAGAAAACATTGGAAACTTGTTTTTCGTTCATACATCGAATTTATTTTTCGTTCTCATCCCAGGAATCTGATATTCTGCCAGAGAATTATTCAAAACAAAGGAAACCAACTGCTATTTCCACATTCAAGGCGGTAACTTTTTTCCCCAAATAGAGAAATACATTTTTAAAAATAAGTTATGTTTATGTTGCCAAGATATTACTAAATTCTTGTACGCCATCAAAGAATTTTGTTGCTAAGAGATCGTTCTTCATTTTCGGCGTGGATCAAAATTAGTAGTTTTATGAGAAACATTTCTGTTTCTCAAAAGCATATAAAATTGAATCTCCGAAGACAAGAACTTCCGAAATCACACTCAATAGGCTCAGAATTCAGGTATTTATAGCCTGTGGTTTTTGTCCTGGTTTCTTATTTAACTGCGGCATGAGTACTGTATTCTTGTGTGGGTTTGCAGCTGTGCTGATGTGAGTTATTAAATATTTTTATTTGAAACCTGGGAAGCATATTTCTTGCGTGAAACACCAAATTTAGAAGATAAAGCGGATACTTTTAATAAAAAAGGTTCCTTCATTTAATATTAAAGACCCCATGATATCCATGTAGGAGATAATGGTTTAAGAACTTCTGAATTATATAGCTTATCACGTTGTTGCAAACCGTATTTTGGAATGTAGCCTAATGGAATTAGTCCTGGTGTAATTTTATGACAATATTTTTTTTTATGAAGTTATAGCAGCGCGTCCCATGCTGTACTGTAGATACGTTCAAATTAACAAGTTATTTATTGTTAGTCTACAGCAGAGGTCCACAAAATATAACCCGCCGGCCCGCGAAAGAGTTTGATCAGGTCTTTAGCGTAGAGAAAATGTTGACACAACGAACATTTTGACAATAACCTGTCTAGACAAAAGTGAATAAGACTGCTTTTAAATTCATAGCATTGTCTTGCCAATGGAACTGATTTCTGTGTTGGTTTTATGGTTATTTAATGATGAAGAAGTATTGCAACTTAGGCCTGTCATCGTCGCTGGTGAGCCTTAATTTTGTCCAGCAGGAGTTACTTTATATGCCTGTAAATCTACAGATATGGGTCTATTATATTTATGCATACATAAATGTAGTAGACCTGGGCACAGAAAGCCAGCACGATACTGACTGTACCAAAGCTGAATCACTTATTTGTAAACTGATACAATCCAGAAGGACAAGTTCAACAAAGGGAGCATCCTTCCAAACAAATCTATTCAAAATCAGAGTTAGAGCACAAAGTTTATCTGTGAGAATGTTTGGAGAATCCATGTTATTACATCTATTTCTTGGAGTATTGTAAATATAAATAAAATCGCTAAGAAGTTCACACAAAATTAACCTAAAATGGCGCTATGAAATAATTCGTGTCACAGAATCGACTGCTCAGGGGGAGGGAAACGTTGGGTCACGTGGTGCAGGCAACGGCTGAAACTTGATGGCGGTCTATATGGTGGCCTCTATGCATAGGCCTACTGGACCAATTACATTATTCTTTAACTTATTCTTTTAAAATACTACCGTACTCCCTACAAGTCCTGCAAATACCTTCAGAGGTACCGTTACGCATGTCACATTTTGAGAAACACTGACTTTATGCATAGCCCTAATGAACCAATTATATTCACTTCATGATTGTCGCCCTAAGTTGCTTATTTTAGAACTTATTTTTGAAGGACTCTATGCCATAACAAGATAAGTAAAAGACATTTGAAACTTTGTTCACGTCTTATATTAACGATACTACAGAAACCTCTACATGCATGCATAAATTTGGCTTTACGCAATTGACTATACAATATATGAGTGTTCAAGGTAAGTGTATATGCATTGATTTTATTTAGGCGCGCAACATAACCAAGGTAAATTGACTTTCCTTCATATTGCAGAGATATATTTATATCTTCAGTTATCATTGATTTATACTAAGGAAGTATATATTTCTGCGGGTCAATACCCTGGAGAGATTTCTTAATATTTGAAATGAGTACTTTACCACTATCTCGTTTTAATACATTTCTGAACTGTTTATTTGGGTTAATCACAACAACATACTTCGCCATCAATGTCACTCACATGAAACTAAGACACATAACACAGATTAATTGCTATCACGTTATTTGCTAGTATTGACAAGTATGATACCACACAGATACAGATACAGAGTTTCAAGAATTCTAAGAAGAGGTGAATAGCTATTTACTGGTATTTATCAAGTATGCAAAGCATGGCTTTAGCCTGAAACATGGGATGTAGATTTTGACAGCTTATTCCTTCGGTAGAACAATAAAAAAATTATACAAAAATATCTTCATCGTCCTAGTTTCTTCTGCTTAAGCCCTTTGTCTCTTTCCGATCTCCCTGGGTCCGGCCGTTTGAATATATTAGGTTATTCTTCCCTCTGTGTCTAGGTACTCAATAACTTGCACGAAACTGTACTCTTCGAGCTATGAGTTCTGCCCATTCATGTCTACATGATTATTAGGTGGTAGGCTACATAGAAGTTGAATGTCGTCACTAAATGTGTCCTTTATTTCCTTTTCATTTATCTCGTTATAGTCTGAACGTTTTCTCTGTAGGTCTACCTTGTTCTCGAATATTCTGAGTGTTTTGTTCTGAATAATTAATTCTGCAGAAAGGAACCAACCCACATCATTTTTAAGCTAAAAACAGGCATTTAAAGTTAAATAAAAAACTACCTGGATCTTTTCATGTGTTTTTGTTTGTTTCATAGATGGCATATAAATGGATGAACAGGGTTGGTTAGTTTGAAAAACTTAAATATATAGTTCAGTAGCAAAAATTTAGCATCTATTCCAGTTTTTTAATCTTGAGGGTTGATTCCATTCTGCAGAATGTTGTCCAATTGTCGAAAAAAGAATTTAGATTCGCATCTACAGAGCACTACATAATATGACTGTTTTACATAACCCAAATTTCAGAGGAGGTAGCAGCTCATGATAGAGCACCGGAGGCGATAACAGCTCATGATACAGCAGCGGAGGATATAGCAGCTCATGATACATCAGCGGAGGAGATAGTAGCTCATGATAGAGCAGCGGAGGGGATAGCAGCTCAAGATAGAGCATCGGAGGAGATAGCAGCTCATGATACATCAGCGGAGGAGATAGCAGCTCAGGATAGAGCAGCGGAGGAGATAGCTGCTCATGATACAGCAGCGGAGGAGGTAGCAGCTCATTATAGAGCAGCGGAGGAGATAGCAGCGGAGGAGATAGCAGCTCATGATAGAGCAGCGGAGGGGATAGCAGCTCAAGATAGAGCAGCGGAGGAGATAGCAGCTCATGATACATCAGCGGATGAGATAGTAGCTCATGATAGAGCAGCGGAGGAGATAGCAGCTCATGATAGAGCCGCGGAGAGGATAGCAGCTCAAGATAGAGCAGCGGAGGAGATAGCAGCTCATGATAGAGCAGCGGAGGAGATAGCAGCTCATGATAGAGCAGCGGAGGAGATAGCAGCTCATGATAGAGTCGCGGAGGGGATATCAGCTCAAGATAGAGCAGCGGAGGAGATAGCAGCTCATGATACATCAGCGAGGGAGATAGCAGCTCATGATAGAGTAGCGGAGGAGATAGCAGCTCATGATAGAGCAGCGGAGGAGGTAGCAGCTCATGATACAGCAGCGGAGGAAGTAACAGGTCATGATACATCAGCGGAGGAGATAGCAGCTCATGATAGAGCAGCGGAGGAGGTAGCAGCTCATGATAGAACAGCGGAGGAGATAGCAGCTCATGATACAGCAGCGGAGGAAGTAACAGCTCATGGCACATCAGCGGAGGAGATAGCAGCTCATGGTAGAGCAGCGGAGTAGATAGCAGCTCCTGATAGATCCGCGGAGGGGATAGCAGCTCAAGATAGAGCAGCAGAGGAGATAGCAGCTCATGATACATCAGCGAGGGAGATAGCAGCTCAAGATAGAGCAGTGGAGGTGATAGCAGCTCATGATACATCAGCGGAGGAGGTAGTAGCTCATGTTTGAGCAGCGGAGGAAGTAACAGCTCATGATAGAGCAGCGGAGGAGGTAGCAGCTCATGATACAGCAGCGGAGGAAGTAAAAGCTCATGATACATCAGCGGAGGAGATAGCAGCTCATGATAGAGCAGCGGAGGATATAGCAGCTCATGATAGACCAGCGGAGGGGATAGCAGCTCATGATAGAGCAGCGGAGGAGATAGCAGCTCATGATAGAGCAGCGGAGGAGGTAGCAGCTCATGATAGAACACCGGAGGAGATAGCAGCTCATGATACAGCAGCGGAGGAGATAGCAGCTCATGATACAGCAGCGGAGGAAGTAACAGCTCATGATACATCAGCGGAGGAGATAGCACCTCATGATAGAGCAGCGGAAGAGATAGCAGCTCATGATAGAGCCGCGGAGGGGATAACAGCTCAAGATAGAGCAGCGGAGGAGATAGCAGCTCATGATACATCAGCGAGGGAGATAGCAGCTCATGATAGGGCAGCGGAGGAGACAGCAGCTCATGATTGAGCAGCGGAGGAGATAGAAGCTCAAGATAGAGCAGCGGAGGTGATAGCAGCTCATGATACATCAGCGGAGGAGATAGTAGCTCATGATAGGGCAGCGGAGGAGGTAGCAGCTCATGATAGAGCAGCGGAGGAGATAGCAGCTCATGATAGAGCAGCGGAGGGGATAGCAGCTCAAGATAGAGCAGCGGAGGAGATAGCAGCTCATGATACAGCAGCGGAGTAGATAGCAGCTCATGATAGAGCAGCGGAGGAGATAGCAGCTCATGATACATCAGCGGAGGAGATAGCAGCTCATGATAGAGCAGCGGAGGAGATAGCAACTCATGATAGAGCAGCGGAGGGGATAGCAACTCATGATAGAGCAGCGGAGGGGATAGCAGCTCATGATAGAGCAGCGGAGGAGATAGCAGCTCATGATACATCAGCGGAGGAGATAGCAGCTCATGATAGAGCAGCGGAGGAGATAGCAACTCATGATAGAGCAGCGGAGGGGATAGCAGCTCATGATAGAGCAGCGGAGGAGATAGCAGCTCATGATAGAGCAGCGGAGGAGGTAGCAGCTCATGATATAACAGCGGAGGAGATAGCAGCTCATGATACAGCAGCGGAGTAGATAGCAGCTCATGATAGAGCAGCGGAGGGGATAGCAGCTCAAGATAGAGTAGCGGAGGAGATAGCAGCTCATGATACATCAGCGGAGGAGATAGCAGCTCATGATAGAGCAGCGGAGGAGGTAGCAGCTTATGATACAGCAGCGGAGGTAGTAACAGGTCATGATACAGCAGCGGAGGAAGTAACAGCTCATGATACATCAGCGGAGGAGATAGCAGCTCATGATAGAGCAGCGGAGGAGATAGCAACTCATGATAGAGCAGCGGAGGGGATAGCAGCTCATGATAGAGCAGCGGAGGAGATAGCAGCTCATGATAGAGCAGCGGAGGAGGTAGCAGCTCATGATAGAACAGCGGAGGAGATAGCAGCTCATGATACAGCAGCGGAGTAGATAGCAGCTCATGATACATCAGCGGAGGAGGTAGCAGCTCGTGATAGAGCACCGGAGGCGATAGCAGCTCATGATATAGCAGCGGAGGAGGTAGTAGCTCATGATAGAGTAGCGGAGGAAATAGCAGCTCATGATAGAGCAGCGGAGGAGATAGCAGCTCATGATACATCAGCGGAGGAGGTAGCAGCTCGTGATAGAGCACCGGAGGCGATAGCAGCTCATGATATAGCAGCGGAGGAGGTAGTAGCTCATGATAGAGTAGCGGAGGAAATTACAGCTCATGATAGAGCAGCGGAGGAGATAGCAGCTCATGATAGAGCAGCGGAGGAGGTAGCAGCTCATGATAGAACAGCGGAGGAGATAGCAGCTCATGATACAGCAGCGGAGTAGATAGCAGCTCATGATAGAGCAGCGGAGGGGATAGCAGCTCAAGATAGAGCAGCGGAGGAGATAGCAGCTCATGATACATCAGCGGAGGAGATAGCAGCTCATGATAGAGCAGCGGAGGAGGTAGCAGCTTATGATACAGCAGCGGAGGAAGTAACAGGTCATGATACAGCAGCGGAGGAAGTAACAGCTCATGATACATCAGCGGAGGAGATAGCAGCTCATGATAGAGCAGCGGTGGAGATAGCAACTCATGATAGAGCAGCGGAGGGGATAGCAGCTCATGATAGAACAGCGGAGGAGATAACAGCTCATGATACAGCAGCGGAGGAGATAGCAGCTCATGATACAGCAGCGGAGGAGGTAGCAGCTCATGATAGAGCAGCGGAGGAGATAACAGCTCATGATACAGCAGCGGAGGAGATAGCAGCTCATGATACATCAGCGGAGGAGGTAGCAGCTCGTGATAGAGCACCAGAGGCGATAGCAGCTCATGATATAGCAGCGGAGGAGGTAGTAGCTCATGATAGAGTAGCGGAGGAAATAGCAGCTCATGATAGAGCAGCGGAGGAGATAGCAGCTCATGATAGAGTAGCGTATGAGGTAGCAGCTCATGATAGAGCTGCGGAGGAGATAGCAGCTTTCAGTTTTCGAATACGGTTCCAACAACAAAGGCTCTTAAGCATTCAGTCTTTAAATTTTTGTAGAGTTTCAATCAACATTGTACACCTTACAATTAAGAAACTAGCTGATTAATGTCGAAGTTCTTTAATTAGTGTTATGAATTAGCTTCTTTGTTTAAATGACTTCTTGTTGACGTCTTAATTATGGCAAGAGTAAAAATTCCGTGGTGCGCGGGCCAAGAGAAGTAAGTTCCATTCTTGTTTCTGAGAATTAGAGTGACTGAACACACTATACCAGTCCAACATAGCTTATGAGATGGATGAACCTGTGATGCACACATCCATAACTACCATACAATTTTGTTTATGACTTACTGGACTTAACACAAATGTAGAGAACATTTTTATCTATAACTCTATGGACACATCTAATTTTTTTAGGATGGTGAACTTAACTCTCCTTGCCCGCGCACCCTCTAATTTTCAACCATAATATTACTCTATAGGCCTATAAGCTTATTATTTTATCCTTTATAAGATGCTCTGCCTTTGAAATCCAATTTCAGAACAGAATAATTGATCAAAAGTCGGATAGAATAACTCTGTAAAAGTAAATAATTCTGATCAGCAACCCTAGGAATATATGTAAAAAAAAATCAAATATGTATTTACATCAGCGTTCACAGCAATGTTGTATCAATTTTAAATCATTTTGTCAGTTTTGATTTCTATCTATATCCTACTTATTATATTAATATTCATAGAATAACAATTTTGTATTGCTTTATATGCAAACTTATTGGAGTAATTATAACAAGGTACAGAAAAGTGGTATTGAAACATAAATTCATTAGGTCAGCCTTCAGGTAGCCTCTGAGTATAACTTGGAACGTATAGTTATTTGACTGTCATCTGAGCAAAAAATATTGTCTATGTGCCGTTTTAATATTCCCTCTCTATATTCCGAGTATTCAGACATTAAATCACCCCTTTTATTGCTACTAATTTGTATACAATTCGTGGCCTACTGTAACCTACGGGACATTACGTAAGAGGCAGTTGTAAATAAACTTACCAAGCATGAGGTGGTGGTGTTAAACGTGCTTGCACCACCATGCATGATAAGAATAATGTTATTAAGTAAGATGCATTTATATCGTAGTTAGCTGATATAATGCTTTCGATTGAAAATTAATATAAACTCGGCACTCGATAACCCGGCAGTTCGGCAACCATGCCGGTAGTCAGTCCTGATTGACTGATTGACTGACTGACTGACAAAGAATCAACGTAGAGCCTAAACTATAACAGGTAGAGACTTGGAATTTTGACAGTCCCTTCGTTTTATAAGGTAGGTGCTCACTAAGAAAGGATTTTGAAAAATTTTTACTTTAAATGCCAAAAATCAAATGCTTTGTGTATACTTAATCCCTTTTTACACAGAATTATCAAATCCAAATCACAGAACATATTGTTGCCAGTGGTATCAGATGGGTTTGGAAAAAATGAAACGTGACTTTGACAAATAAGAGAAGTTATCAATATTATCCATGTTATAAATAAATATTACAGAATGAAATCCACGAAAATAATTCAGTTACATAACTTCCTCTACCCTGGACATAGAGAAAACAAAACGAGGTATGGTAATATGTATATTATTATATCGCAGGTTTTTGGAGAGAGAAGTATGAAAGTGATATTGCTTTCTGTTTAATTTCATCCCCAAAACAGTTTTATGGTAACATGAGAGTGGGAAATAAAATTTTCCGCCTCGATATTACAATTTTATTTTACAGGATTTTCTCTACCAGGCTTGCTGTGCACTGTACAAGCGATGGGATGCAAAATTATACATCTTCAATGAGCCATCAAAAACTATATCAAGCGTTTTTTGAGGGAATAGTTTGAGTGTAATAAGTCGTTCTTCCTATTTCAAATTATAAATACCTATATAAGGACCTAGAATTTAAAAATCGAAAGTCCTTCATAAGTTAATTTCCAATTACAAAATAAAAAACCCGGGCCTTTTAAGCTAGTAAATCATAAACCATAAATCAGGTATATAAATAAATTGTACGAGCAGGTGGTAACTAAAGTATCCATTATCCAACGAAAAATGTCTCAGAGGCATAAAAAAGAAAATGCTTCCTGCGCAGGGTATCAAAACATAAAACAATGTTCAATTGAATATTGTATTTTGATATTGGGGGATAAGCCATTTAAATGTAATTTTGAGAACTTGTTTATAAAACCTAACACATGAAATATTCAGTGATAAGAAGTAATTGAGTAAAAGTAATCGGATTACAGTAACAATTCCTTTTTTGGTACCATTATTTGTAATCAATATTTAAAAAAAAGTAATTTCTACTTGTAATTTACTTGTGGAAATAAAATTGTAATTGTTACAAGTTAGTAGTCGTTAGTACTAGTATCATTCTTGCTTGCTTTATCATCATCACTACTGTTTTTGCAACTAATATCCAAATTAGAGTTAATATTAACAAAAAGTTACTCAATGTTTCCGAAAATGTTCTCATTAACGTGTTTTTGTTTGTTTGTTCATTAATAATTTGGGCTTGTGCCCAAAACAAACCAAAAAACAAGGGATTTTTAAGTACTGCCATTTTGTAAAGTAATTGTAAATGTAATTGTAATTTTACTGATTACTTTATGAAAAAATAATTTGTAATTGTAATTAAGGAAAACGTATATCAGGTAATTGTAATTCAGCCCAATTACTTTCTTTTTGTACATTTTCCATCATTGGAAATTTTTAGAAGGATACTTAATATATAAAATTGCCAAAAAGAATCATTTTAATGATCCAAAACCTCGTTCCATCTGTCGTTAATAGAGAGTCCACCATGACAGTTTTTTTTTCCGGTTTGGAATTTATTCCTGGGACCTTATTATGGGATCCGATGAAGTACAATCAAACATTTTCTGAACACCGCCAAAGTTTATGTATAAAAAGATATATTTCAACTAATTTCTTTAAATTATATATTATTTTGAACGCAAAGTCTCAATTAAGCTGAGAAAATATCTCATGACTCTCTTAGTGGGGACAAGATACTCACGACTACCCGTAACCTTGAAATATTCCAGTTTCGAAATATTTTATTGAACCCATGTCCAGAATGCAGCATTAAACTGGTTATTCTATGCTCACGGACGTCCTTTATGCACTGATCTCTTAAATCATTGCGAATATTTCCATGAAATGCTTCATTACCTGCCTGCAATCGTCGCACGAAATCAAGCAATATAATAAAGACGTATATCATTCGTATTTGTAATGATACTGCTATACTGTACTGTACTAGCTTAAAAGGCCCGGCGTCGCCCGGGGTTTTTTATTTTGTAATTGGAAATTAATTTATGAAGGACTTTAGATATTTAAATTCTATATCCTTATATAGGAATTTATAATTTGAAATAGGAAGAACGACTTATCACACTTAAACTATTCCCTCAGAAACGCTTGATATAGAATTTTATGGCGCATAGAGGATGTAGAATTTTGCTTGGGAAGAAAGCAAGCTTATATTGCTATGATGAAATGGAATAATGTCGCTGTGAGTCACAAGCTCTTCATAACCTGGTGGGTTTCGCAGGACCTAAAGAAACTGCAAGGCCTGGCGGAAAGAACCTGGAACTGGGTATATCAGTGCACTGTTAAGTCGTGCAGTTACGTACTTGAGGAACTTCAGATGTGTTCAGAGGGCAAGTAAAAGGAGAATGGAGAATTTTACCCTGAAGGAAGCCGAGGAGAACCTAAAGTATGGAACAATGAACAAAGGTACTAGTCCAGCATGGGAAAATTTTTCAAACATTTTCGAGAAAACCTCAAAAAATCAATAATAACAATAACAATAATAAAAATAATAAATGTGTTAAGACGCTAAAACGATTTTTAATACATATCTACCTTCTATTTATTTGCATGATGAATTTCTTCTACCAGCATGTAGAAAAGCAAGAAAGTATTACCTACACTTAGCAACTACAGTTGTTTAGCTGATAGGAATGTCGCAAGCTTATTCTGACTTGCCTAGGCTGGGTTTGACCTGACCCATCAAGTTTAAAGAAACCTGCCTGCTTCCTAGCTATGACGCTGGCAACTTGCTTGCCTGGCGTTCAAGCGGGTATGGGCAAGCTAGAATCGAGATTTGTACACCTCTAGTTACAACCCACTCACTGTTCGCAGGAACTCAGTCTTGCCAGGTGAACAATAAAGCTTTGCATGAGGTTGAAACAACTGAATACGCGCTCTTTGTAACACGGCCTCTTATTGTATATCAGAAAGGGAAGTGAAAAAGGTGTATTGCCCATGTTTATGATAAAGAAAGTTATGCGAGGGCATTAATCAGATTCTGTTTGGGTTATGTATCCTTCTGGGATGCGATGTGGTAAAGACATTCCCTTCATTTTTACAATCAATTTACATAAAGATAATATCATTCAAAATATATTATACTAGGAGGTAAAAGTTTTATTTGGGCAGAGGGAGGTATGAGTTTCAAATCATATTTTATTTTTTCTTCTTATACGATTTTCCTCCACCAGCTATGCTGATCACAGATACTCGCTAACACACACATACAGAATGTTTCTTAAAATTGCATTTTGGAATTCAATGGCCTGAAAAAAAGTGAATTTTTGTTTTTGAGAATGCAGCATGGAATTTCAGGGTCGAACAAAATAACTTACTTCCTGTATAGTTCATTTTTTCATTGCATGGCCAGGCGGCTTTAAAGGAATAAACCATTAAGTTGGAGTTTCTTTATGTTAATTATTGATCTGACTAAATCGGTCTTTGCTTCCGCTTTCCACAACACAAGCAACTTTGCAATATTCTCTCATTGTTAGCGGTGACCTCTGTTCTTCCCTCGCTTTAATCAATTCACACGTGTTATTGTTTACTGTTACTAGATCTTGCAACCCCGCGTTTCACTCCACGCGGAGTTGACGAGTAGCTGTCACAGCTTTCACAAGACATTCTTAGATTTTGATATGCTGGGGTAACTAGCTAATTGGTGCGGTAAAAATAAAGAAGTGGGTTGAGCTGTTGGCAAACTTTTCCTCCTAACGAAAGGAAGCCGCCTGATCATACAATGAATAACTGGATTATACCTATGATACGGGTAGAGAAAGTACTGCTAATTTCGAAATATAAACCAGGGTTGCCAGATCAGAAATATAAAACAGTCGTATCAATATCCGAAAACAGTCCTATGCTAGTTAAAACTGTCGTATACTATGTGATTTTTCAATGAACGTATGCGTTAATAATAATAATAATAATAATAATAATAATAATAATAATAATAATAATAATAATAATAAAAATAATAATAATAATAATATTAATAATAATAGTAAATAATAATAATAATCATAATGATAATAATAAATAAAATCAGGTAAACTGATGTAACAAAGTGCCAGTATGTTTTTGTTTAATCAGTTATGATTGAAATTATGATATGCAGAATATAAAAAAAAAGTCAAATTGGCCGGTTTCGGGATTTGAACCATGGAACTCCAGAATGTGAGGCCAAAACGTTACCATCTCAATCACCTAGGTCAGTTTAACGGTCTAGTTAGATAAGCGCATGTAAAGCAATAGTATTAGTTGTCATAGCTAACTGTATTTTAATTTCCAAAGCCTTATAAGATCACAGTAAAACAAAAGGCTATGTTGTCAAGATAACTGATTTGCATTTCATAAATTCTTTCGAATACGTATACTACCATAAAATAGGCACTAAATTGAGCATTACTCCGAAACAGGCCAAGCGATTTTATCCAATACCAATAGATGTCTTCCCATGGACATTATAAATATGTATACCAAGTTTCATAGAAATCCGGTAAAGCATATTTGAGTTACCGCGTCTTTAAAATACACTAAATTGGGTTTCACTCCGATTTGTTCCAATATCAGTAGACGTCTTCCCATGAACATTATAAATGGGTATATAAAGTTTAAGAAAAATCCAATAAAGCATATTCGAGTTATCGCGACTTCTTATATATTAACATAAAAGGCACTAAATTGGGTATTATTCCGGTACTGGCCAACCGATTTAGTCGAATATCAATAGACGTCTTCCCATGGACATTATAAATGCGTATACGAAGTTTCATAAAAATCCGATAAAGCGTATTTGAGTTATTGCGTTTTTAAAAGAGACACTAAATTGGGTTTTACTCCTGTACCGGTCAACAGATTAGGTTAAAACTCAATAGCGTACTTCTCATGGACGTCGTAAATGCGTATACCAAGTTTCATGGAAATCCGATACAGCGTATTTGAGTTATGGCGCCTTTCTAATATAATCTATTAAAATAGGCACTAAATTGGTCATTACTCCGGTACCGGTGAACCGATTTGGTTCAATATCAATAGGGTTCTTCCCATTGACATTATAAATGTGTTTTCCAAGTTTCATGGAAATGCGAAAAAGCGTATTTGAGTTATGGCGCGTACAGACACACGGACGGACGGACAGACATTTTTCGTCCCCACACACAATATCATAAAGTACCATACTGGCATTTAATAATCGGTATTATGCACCTTACATATGTCATGTAAATTTTTAATAAGTCATCTTATTTGTAAATGATTAGGCGTGTTTAATTATCTTTCGATGTGCCCAATTTGATTAAATACAATAAAATTAAATATACAGTAATTGCCACAGTGTTGTAATTATTGCAAAAGGCACAGGACTGCTTTCCAATCATATTGATTTTAACAGCATACTTACAACAAGAGACATGAGAAAGCAAAAAGGTGGATACATATAAAAATCTAAAATTCTTAAGTAGATTGATTTTAAAAAATATAAAACTCTATGTTAAAAATAGCCGTACAAATCATGATCGCGTCGTACGTTTTACAAATCTATGAAATAATCGTATATATACGACTATAGTCGTACGTCTGGCAACCCTGATTTTTAAACTTTTCTCAAAATCGTGAATCGAAACTTAAGAACTCAATTCAAGGTTTTCCGCTGATAAATTTATGAGAAAATGTTTGTATCGCTTTTGGCAATAGTGTTGGTGCCAGGTTAATTTGTAACTAATATCGAGTAATTCCAGTGGCGACTTTTAGAGATATTATGTAATAAAAATAATTTATCATTTACAAATTTAAAAAATAGTACAATCATCCAAACATAGAGTAATATTTTTCACCATATAACATTATGTTTTAATCAAACAATGATAATGATGACAATGATGACAATGATAATGATAATAATGATAATAATATTTCTCCTTCTCTTATCTTAGTCATGGACATTAGGCATTCCTCACTTCACATTCTCCTATAGAATAAGAGGCCATATTGCAAGAAGTGCGCTTTCAGTTGTTTCAACCTGATGCGAAGATTTGTTGTTCACCAAGCAAGACTGAGTTTCTAGAACAAACTTTATATTTTTTATAGGGAGCGAAACTATGATTAAAATCAGCACATGATATTCTAGCATTTCTAAGAGGCACACCATTTAGTCCATATGTAAAGAATCTTGATTATCACTTTGACATTAAATTAAATTTGAGTATCCACATAAAACAGGTGGAAAAATATGGTAGATACTCTACATTTAATTTCCTCCAACTTTTTAAATAGGCTACATAATTTAGCCTATTAAAAATGAGCCCAGACTCATAAGTTTTAAAATAATTTTGCGTTTTATTATTGAGCCCAATCAACAAAATGACATAGCACTTTTATTTTATATTTTATCTATTTCGATTTCATCAAATTAAACGGACCATTGTGCCATGTAGTCCATATGTAAATAATATTGATGATTACTTTGACATTGATATAAATTGGAATATCCACATAAAAACGTGCAAAAATATAAGTTAGTATACTCCACATTTCACTTCCTCCAACTTTTTAAGAAAATTCTACCTTCTTCGTTAAAGAAATCACTCGTGACAACACTCATAATGCCTCATTTCGACAACTGTGATCTTCTGTTAAGCGAACTGAGCTCAAAACTAGGCAATGCATAAAAAAAAAGAGTATAATTATGTGCTTCTTACTCGCAAATTTCGAGATTCTACCTCCAGTCGTATGCATAAAAATAAAACGGACTTCCCACTCACTGCGTCCACCTGACAGGAAGCTCTTAGATCTCAATGTAATGTAATGTAATGTAAGTGTTTATTACAGTAATTAATTTTTTACAAATTCCAATGCAAACAATTGCATGAGTCCGCATGGACCGTACATGCTTACGCAAAAACACACACACACAAAAAGAGAACAAATAATATAAATACAAAATAACACAAACAAACTACATCTATTCCTCATCCTCCACACTCGCCCTCAAACTTTTCGCTTTTTCAAACCTGAGCTGTCTCGTCTTCATTAAAAACTTCCCAATGCCTTCCTCAACGTTTTTTTCCCGTCAGTAACTCCAAACATTTTCGTTGGTCCCTATTTGATTTCATAAAATAGGGACCAATTTACCAAATCTTCACAATTCTCCAAAATATGAAACCATGATTCTTCCCCTTACATAATGGGCAAACTCTCATTCCGTTTTGATCTGTGATCTTAATCATTCTCCACGCACCGAGTCTAATCCAAGCGAGCCCCAGTTTACTGACTTTAGATACTTTCCCTATGTATTGCTCCTTCCCCCACTCCAATTTTAACCGCGATTGTAATTCAAGTGAAACCATAGTCTGACATTGTGCATTTGTCTGTTGTCTATCAATATCCTTCAAACGGTTCTTAACCTTCCTCCACACACTTCTCCTATTTCCCTGCCCATTCATTCAAACGTGTCCCATTCCAATTGTTTCTAATCCTTTTCTTAATTTGGAAGCCCACGTATTTCCTCCTATTCTTAGCTGTTCTTGATAACATATTGCTCTAATTAGAGACTGATCCCCCAGCATAAGTTGTAACCAATAGATCTTACAGTTAGATCTCAACCGCATAGCGGTTCCGTATGCATAAAGATCGAGCGGCGAGAGCATTTGCTAGGAAATATTATGTGAATTACCAAATATACGACACTCAATACATGCTACTCGGGTGATTCTCGCAGATGGACATTCCAGGAAGAGTGATGAGCCGGAAACAACCGCGGCGGGTTTTCCTTATGAAAAGTTGCGAAACAAAATATGTGAATTTATATGTTTTTACTTCCTCTGCCCTTACTAGATAATATAGGTACAACCCCGATGGTTTATGTCACGTTAAAAAAAGTTTTGAGATACCCTGAATCCAAATAAGTTATAGGCCTACTATTATCAGAAACATGTTAGTCTGTGCGTCTGCGAAGATAACGAAAAGTCATATAAAAAGAACTTTATATTTGGGTTAATTACGTTTTGGGGATGTGACACAAAGATTGGCGAAGACATTCTATGACTTACCGTATAATGCCACTTTATATGAAGAAAAGTAGTTTTTCGTGATATTCTCGAAAACGGTTTTGCTTATGGACTTTTTTATTTTTGGATTTTTATTTTTTTAATTTTGGATCATTGAATTTTTTAATTTTGGAATTTTGGATCTTTGAATTTTTTTATTTTGTAATTTTGGATTTTTTACATTTTGTATCTTTGAACTTTTAGTTTTTGGATTTTTAAATTTTGGATTTTGGATATTTTAATGTTCGATTTTAGGTTTTTAAATTTTTTATTTTCGATGATTTAGTTTTGAATTTTTTATTTCTTAATTTTGGATTTTTTGGATTTTTAATTTTGGGATTTTTTATTTTTTAAATTTTGGATTTTTGGAATTTGGATCTTTAAATTTTTAAATTTGGAAATTTGGGATTTTTTAAATTTGGATTCTTTAAATTTTGGATCTTTGAATTTGTTATTTTTTGGATTTTTCATTTTTTATTTTTTAAATGTTTTATTATCATTTTTTAATTTGGATTTTTAATTTTTTAAATTTTGAATTTTTTAATTTTGGAATTTTTATTTATTAAATTTTGAATTTTTTATAATGGTGAAGAGTTTCACCACGCCACTAGCTCGAAGCTGTAACAGCCCTCCATTCAATGCCTGATACCTTTCCCCCGCGCGCTCCCGCAATTTTTTTAAAATTTTTTTAAATTTTTTAAATTTGGATTTTTAAATTTTGGATGTTTGGACTTTTTAATTTTAGATTTTTGGATTTTTTAATTTTGGATTTTTGGACGTTTATAATTCTGAGTTTTCGGACTTTTTAAATTTTGGAATTTTTTATTTTTCATTTTGAATTTTGGATTTTTAATTTTGTTTTAAAATTTCATTGAGTTCATTGTTTTGTGTGCAGTCCGTCACAGCCCCACTACAGTACTTTCGTGACGATTTTGTTCGTAACGCAACTTCGGGTTAGCTCTCGATTTACCCCTAGTGCGCCTAAAGAAGTTTCACTTCAAAAAGTAGCAAGGATATATACAGTTTTGACACGTATCAGACATTTCAATTAGTTGGAGAAGTTAATGCTACTGGCACCTTGCAATGGTAGCTCAAACGGCTGAGTAGCAGCACGGAGAGCTGAAAATCTGTTGTCCACTGCTGACAGTTGCATTTAATTTTTCAGTCTGACTCTACCGTTCCAACCTAGCCTACACACGGCCAATGTGAAAGAATTATCATTCCATATATCAGACATATTTTTACTGCATCAGAAGTTTTCACGTGTGACACGAAATGACAAGTGGTGCCAATTTATGAGATACGGGTCCTGCATGAAACTCTCCTTACCATAGGGCAGATGAGTGTTTTGTATGATTAACGCTCTTTGAGAGGACATTATTAAGTAGACAATGGACTTGTGAGAATGGAATTTTGTTTGCTGGTAACAGAAACATGCACAAAGTTGTAGGTCAAAAACATCACACACGGCACACGCATACACGCAATTGTGTCTGTGATTTTTAATAAGAAGAAGCGTGAGCTGTATGCGTAATCCAGTAGCCACAACCTGGTCCTTCAGTTTACGTTTTACCACGAACAGACTGTGGTCGCTAATCACGATTACACTATTTGAGAATTAACTTAATCCCAATTTTTGCACTCCTTAACTAATTAGTGGTACTTAACGAATGTTGTTGCCGTGGATCGTAAGTTGACATTCCCGCATGCAATCTTGTTGCTATGTGCGGTAAAAATTTCAGTGCTGTTATGAATTTACTTATGCCACACCTCATAATACAAGCCTTCATGGACAAGGCCCCCCAGGACAAATACTCGGTTCGCATAACAACAAACACATGTGAATCACTTTCTGAAATAAACATCTATCTTCAAGAATGTATATACATAATATTTTCATGTAATATCACAATTAATATAATTAAATTTATATAAATAATCATCGTGCCTTTATTTTGATATATTTAACGTAATACTACAATTTGTACAATTATTTAAAGAAATTCCTCCATACTTATTTACAAATATTCGGTTCCCATAACAACAAACACATGCGAATCTCTTTCTGAAATATAACATCCATCTTCAATAGTGTACATACATAATATTTTCAGCTAATATCTCAATTAATATAAATAAATTGATATAAATAATGATCGTGCAAAAAATAGCATGCAATACTCGTGCCGTAAGCGCATAACGGATCTCGGAAATTGAAAAAACTCTTTCCTCCATCCGTAAACACCACTTACGGCACTTGTTTCGCAATATACTATTTCATTATAGCTTACAATGCAGAAAGATAATCTAGTTCTGAAGGTAGATTATGCTACGCTTCAAGGCGGGAAATAGGGTTTTGTAACGATCTGTTCAGCCTAGTGGAAAGTGAGGCAACCAGAATTTTAATCTGGTGGTGCTAAAACTTTATATATATATATATATATATATATATATATATTTCACTTTCGTAGTTTCACCTCTCCCTTGTAGGGACCTTTATGCGACCTGTCGGGAGAGGAATAAACTATGGATCACAACACAGACCGACATACTTTTTTGACCAGACAAGGACATGGAGGGCCTCCCCAGATGAGTGATCAGCCCAATGCCGGGGCCACCTCCGAGACAACACGAACACATAGGACGATACACCATTCAAACACACACACACACACTCACTCACTCCGAACAAGGCCAGGATGGGATGAAGGTGATAATGACGGCCAGATGATATACGGGGACCACAAGGGCCTAAAGTTACCTGACATTTGTCTCAAAGGTGAGGAAAAACCCCGGAAAAAACTTCACCCAGGTAACTTGTCCCAACCAGGATCGTGTGATCGTGTGAAGCGCTGTAGCAAATGAAGTTAAACAATTGACGACTGAATGACGAATTGACGGAGAAATTTAACATTGGTTGTTGTTATTGCAGTAATATACAGAACTAAACATACTAACTTGGACTTCCGTGATGACTTGGAATTATTGCTATTACAGAAGATTTTATCATATTCTGCCATTATGAATCCTGCAGCAAACTTTGTGCAGACGGATTTGGACTCGATTCGGCAAATCTAAAGCGACGCTGAAAACTACTGCATTCGAAATCGATTACTGAATTTCTGTTATGTAGGCTACGGAAAAACTAATTACTAACCCAATCAACAATTTTGAACATTGTATGTGAGATATTTTAAACAATCTAGCATTCTTATCATCAGGGCCCGGATTCTGATGATCTAAAATTGTCTGAAAAATGACCTATAAAATGACCCTGAATTTTAAAGAAAATTACTTAATAATTATAAAAAATGACCTAAAACTGATATTTTATTTATAAAAAATTATTATTGTACATACAAAGTTATAGACTAGTTTGTACATAATTGTAAAAACTGTAAATAACTGTAATGTTGTGAATGTTCTTTTCTCACGGAAATTTATACTGGCACTGAGGCACTGGTGGGTCAAAATTCGGCATTTCATTTTGTGGTCTACCGGATTATATTGTTGTTTATTGAGGGTAAACTGTAGTTTGCACTCCCAAATCCAAGCAGGTGGCAGACTCTGGTGCCAAGTCAATCTAATTACAACAGTAATATAATACAACATTTTGGCGTTTTCCTTTATTCTCGTTTCCGACTGAGACATGTCAACACTTCAACACCGAGTGGGCCCTTCTTGCATTAAACAAACAACACTTCAAAGACACCGCTGGGGACGATTATAGCTAGAAGACAAAAAAGCTAATACACTCAATGTGAATGCATGAAAATGACTAGGCCTAAATAAGGAAGCAAATGACACGAAAATGACAAAATAATGACCTAAAATTGAAATAAATGCCCTAAAAATATAAAATTGCATAAAATGACAAAAATGACCTAATAAAAATGCATTTCTGTAATCTAGAGGCCATGATTAGGATTTATCCACAAGTTGGCAATGTCTAAGCAGCATCAATAAAAAGATGACATGTCATTAGAATCCGGGCCCTGCTTATCATCAATTTAACCTAAGTGAAATGGTATATTAAATAAAAATCATTCTGGTCTGGGGGAATGGGGGGTCTTTAGCCCCCTCAGCCCCCAGTGACTGCCCCACTGCTAGTGGTCTGGGTTTCAGCATACAAAGCTGAAAATCCTAATTTTATTAAACTTCAGTTCAAATTATGCTCTATAGAATGCAGAATATACTTGTTATGTCGAGCATTACCATGAGCATGTGGTCAATTACGCGTTGGTTGACCACAGACAATAAGTTTCAAACACCCATAACCTGATTAGCAGATTGTTCAGTGTATTAGTAATTGTTTTTAAGCAGTCCTTCTCGTCTCACTTGACAGATCGAGCCAATACAATGCAATTCGCAATTTCTCACGGTTCAAACTTTCTCGTTTTAAGGTCGAGCCATATCTTTGTGGAGTTGCATTAACGGAAATGATTTAAACAGTAAAATCAATAATTGATTGTCATTGGCAGGGTGAGTGCAGCATTGGACCATGACTGAGTGACATTGTCCCTGACTTCAGTTCCTGGCATCAGTCCCTCCCATAGAAACCGTAATTCATATAAACACTTGAACAGTGAGCTGATGTCATTGTACGTTTTCTGCGTATATAACACAAGAAAGTGCTCTTAACGGGTTATTCACTTTAACAAATGTGCTTTTCGCAAAGTTAAATGTTTCCACTGTGACTTCACAAGTGCTTTATAGCAGAGGTTCTCAAAGTGTGGTCCGCAGGCATGGTTTGAAGGGTCCGCGGGAGGTTTTTGAATATTGCATATTGAAGTAGATTTAAGGCTGAAACTTTCAAAAATAAAACCCAAAATTTCAGAGATTGTCAAAAGCAAAAACAACACCATCCTTCTCACTGAAATTAGTGATATTTTACTATATCTATATCTATATCTATATCTATATATATATAACTGTTCCATTGGTAATTTTTTTTATAATTCATACTAAGAGTCCTGTCGTCTGGCAATTGAATTCAATGTCAGAAATTTAAAAAAAAGGATCAAAACAAACAGACTGCTTTCTTTTTCTATCCAATAACTTTTCGTTTTGAATTAAATATAGGCTATTTCAAATAGTTAATACTACAAAATTAGTAAAAATAGTAAAGGGTCATTTTTAGGGTCCGCAATGACAACATTAATAATTAAAGGGGTCCTCGAATAAAGGAAGTTTGAGAACCCCAGCTTTAGAGGATGTTTTTACTTATTGGAACAAATGGATTGGGAGGATTTTGCAATATAATATACCCGCGGCTTCGCCCACGATAATTAATTAAAAATTAAAAGCAAAATAATGAAAACATTATATTTATAACACTTACACGCGAAACATTCATAGGCCTAAACTAAAGATTAATAATTAATGAAACAGCTAAAAATCCGGCTTTGGAGTGCATTCCACGTTTAGGAAACGCAGCATGGGAAAGACGACCTCAAATTCAAGTTCCCCGGCCCAGAAAACCCCTGCATAGTGAGTTTCGTCCAAATCGATCAATGTTTTCCCGTTTAGGTCTACATTCGTTATTCCTCTTCCGTCTAGGTTGAAAATTGGCGTTAAAAACAAATTAATCGACTTGGGTGAGGTCACAAAATCGAAGATATCGATAGTCCCATGCGATGTATTGAAAAAATCGCGATGCTTTTATTTCCGACTTATGACAAAAAAGGGCAAAACCACCTGCAATTGATTTCACTTTTGAAATACTCGTATATTACCAAAAACTGATGCTTCGAGAGCTAAAATATTCACGTTTTCTGCTAAAATAAAAAATACGGCTTCGAGGTGCATTCAGCCACCCTTCAGTCAATTTGTGTTTAAAATTTCAGATCTCTGCGTGTAGTAGATTTTGCTGGGCATCGCATACAGAGAGACATACAAACACCTTCTCTTATTATTATTATAGATTAATAAATTATCCTTATTTATTTTTCCACAAACAAAGATATCTGGCCAACAACTAACGGCTGACCTTGAGGGTCCAGAATGCAATATTATAATAGCCCATATGTAGGGGTGCACTCAGCCTCGTGATTAAAATTGAGGAGCTACTTGATAGAGAAGTAGCGGCTCCGGTCATGAAAACCACCATTAACGGCCGTGGTATGCTGACCACATGCCCCCCAATCCTGCCATCTGCCTTTAGGTAGATGACGCAGCGGTCGGGTGGTAGGCCTTGTCCCTTCGGGTATGTCGCGCCACGGAGTAGTAGTAGTAGTAGTAGTAATAGCCCATATAAATCCCAGATAGAAGGAAAGTGATACTGCAAGCTAGTTAGTTTCTGTTATTTTGATTGCGGTGACTAAATCTTTTCAAGTCTTTTTACTGTGACTAATAAACACTCATTTGCCATCTGCCTGTGTTGGGATCGAACCCGCTACCTTGAGCTCAGAACATGACAGAAATGTTAAAGGAGTAAATAACTAATTAATAATTACGCAGGGCTTTAAAATGGTTACGTAGCAACACCAGTGACTCTCTCAAAATCGTTAGGCAGATGTCAATTGTGTTCTCATTTGAGAAATTAGTTTCGAGGAGAAAATATTTTGTTAATTTATATGAAGCTGAGAATATTACAGGAGAAAAATTCCTCGAAAAATTACGTAAGTATTTATCTTTTATATTTCAAATCTCGAACTAAAATTTATTTCCTTTACCAAATAAATTTCAATTAGTTAATTGCATTAGTGATAACTATAATTACTTTATAATTAATGTAAATTAATAAAAGTGCAAAATTTTTCAATGTAAAGTATGGTAATACTTTATGGTAAAGTATTGGAACATTGGATCGAAATATATAGCGAAATAGAAGGAAGTTATCACCGAAATCAGCCGTTTCATTCCTACGAAAATGAGGCTTCTTAATTCTGAATTTCTTTAAAACGTTAAACGGCATAAATTTTATTAATGCAATTCTGAAATATGGCATCTTAAAAGTAGATAAATTAATACGAGGGTGGATCGGAAAGTAACGCACAATATATATTTTTTTTATATAAAAAGTTTAATGGGTTGGCTACAATTACAAACAAGTGCACACATGAAGGGGCATCATTTGTCTATTTTTCTATATAGTCACCAAGTTTCTCAACACATTACTCCCATCGTGATACCAGTTTCAAAATACCCTGTTCATCGAAGTCCGTTTGGTTGGAGTATACACAACTGCAGACTGCTGTTTTCACTTCTGCACTACCTGACAGACGACCACAAGGGCCAGCGAATAATGGCAAGCTTGGATCACCTGTCGCGTTACGCTGCAGAAGGGCATGCCTTTCTGAAGGGAATCGTTACTGGTGATGAGTCTTGGGCGTAACTCACCATTAAACGCCCGAAACAAAACAGGCCTCTATGGAGCGGAAACGTGCTGCTTCCCCGATAAATAAAAAATTCAAAGTGACTCAATCTGCTCATAAAGTGCTTGTGACAGTATTCTCGGATAGTGCTATACTCCAACCGAAAGGACTTATATGAACAGGGTATTTTGAAACTGTTATCATTAGGGTTCGGATGATATAACCTAAAAAAGTGGAAAATATGACTGCAAATATGCCCTTAAAAATGACTCAATATGACCCAAAGTTCTAAATATGACTTCATAAAATAACGTATTTTCATAAAAAGAAAAATTCCAATTTAAAACGTATCACATGAATTCTATCAGATAATCAATTTTTAACAATTTTGGTGATTTACAGTTTTACTTGTAATTAACTTCTATTTTTAACGAATTTGTTCCTGCTTGCTCGCTTCATCAGCTCCAAATACTCGTAATATTTTGTAGACCTTACGTGTCCCTATAAAATATGAAGTGCATAAATTTTAAAATTCAAGTTACTATAAATTTGGCATAAATATTAAATTATATAATAAATTTCAAATTTAACCCTACCACATACACTGTATAACTGTGCTTTATTTTTTACCGAATTTATGATTGAAATATGACGTTAAATTACAAATACGGCCAAAATATTACCAAGACCACAAAAAAGTCCAAAATATGACTTTATATGCAAAATAAGAACGGTCCGATTAGGACCGATTAAGATAACAAGCGTACAGTTTGTGTTTAAATTGTATTTGAGCGAGAAAAGGAGGTCAGGATAAAAATACATGTCATAAACATCCGAACCCTAGTTATCATGTCGGGAGAAATATGTTGAGAAACTTAGCAACTATATAACTTAGAAAAATAGACAAAAGATGTTCCTTCATTATTTTGTGCATTTGATTGTAATTGTACCTATTAAACTTTTTGGAAAAAAATATTGTGCGTTACTTTTCGATCCACCCTCGTACGTAATTGGCTGACAGTCAGGGAGAGGATGTTCTTTAAAAGGAGGTAAAATTCAGAGGTTTCGTCTGAATTAGGCCTACATCAGTTATTTGGAACATTGGACCTTTAAAATGCTTACCTTAGCATAGGTGTGGCCTTTCAGACAGGTTTCATTCTCACTAAGTTTCTTTTTTACCCTATAAACAGGTCAGAGACCCTCCTTACCACACTGGTTATAACTAGACTTCGGATTTTAGGTAAAAACCTATTTTAATCCTTAAGTGATATATGGACGAAAACTTGTATATGCATGTTTCATAAGTGACTATGCCTAAAACTGATACTTTTATAGGACCTAAAACAGCCTATTTTTACGTTAGAGCCTAATTTTGCCTTTTAGCTTGTTTTTCCTCTAAAGTTCAAAATAAGTTATTTTTTGTTATAAATTCTAACATTTATTTTCAGTTCGTACTAAATTTTTAGCTCGGAATATGCAGTATATGACACATTTGTAACGTTGTTAAATAGTAAGGAATGTTTCGTCTTCAGTAGAAAAAGTGCTTGGAATTCCCAAGAAAATGCAGGGATTAGGTTATCACTGTTATGGTAGTAATACAGGCCCTAGTAATAGGTCTATATAATGCTGTGTACCATAGGCCTATATCTGTGTTTTATCATGATTATTGATTAATGGTGACTTCAATAAATATAATATTCTGCATTGCAATTGAGATATTTCAGGAAATTGGCTACTTAACGATTCTATAAGAGACTATTTTATGAGTTTTAGAACCTATTTTCGAATTTTTAGAGCCTATTTTAGGCGCCTAAAACAACATTTTTAGCGACCTAAAAGTCCGAAGTCTAGTTATAACGAAAGATGGACTCAGTTGCGATTAGATTAGATTAGATTAGATTCAGTAAAGACGAAGAATATTTTGAGAAGTTGTTCCATAACTCATCTTAATCCTCTTTGGTATCTATATACTTCTAGTTTTTTTCACACTTATGGTCCTCTTGAATGACTTAGTTTTCGGATGTATTAAATTCTTGCATGTTCACGATTTATGGTGAGTTTTGTCGGTATTTGAAAATTCTCGCACCAATAAGTCAATGTCCTGGCCATATTCCAAACTACCTGCCCGTACTATTGATGAACGCAGCTAACATTACAAATACGCGGAAATGTTACCTAGGTGAGAAATGGCCTCAGGGAATTCTTAAACCGTAACACATTTGAATTTATAACTGAATTTGACCCAAGTCATACTATATGTAATACGATGTTATGTAATTTACCATAACCTTGTTGGAATGAGAAAGTTTGAGAATAATAGTTTATTCAATGTTATTTAGCGTTTGTTTTCTTAATTTTAGCTATAGAAAAAAGTGTGCGTGGAACGCCACACGACAGAAGTTTTTTATTTATTTATTTATTTACCTTATTAGTACAAAACAAATATTCATAACCGATGCCCGAATGAGCAAAAGCTCGTGCTCGGGCTCAGCTCAGCACAAAAACAAAAAACAGTGAACACTGGAAATTATAAAACAAAAAATTCAGGGCAAAGCGACGTTACAAAACACACAAACACACACTCACACACATGGCATACACAAAAACACTCACAAAACAAGGCAAATAGTAAATAACATAAATCAAAAGCAAAACATATAATTAAAAATTATGTGTAAGAGAGGAATGACAAGCACGAGTAGCCAAAATGAAAAGCAAAAACTTTGGATATTGTAAAATGAGTCATGCATTAGGTTGAATAAATTTTATAAGTTTCTTTCTTGAATCTGTGTAAATTTAGATAATATAGTTCAGGATGAGCTCTTATTAGTGAGTTGTATAATCTTGGGCCGAAATTTATACTGTGATTTAATCCAGCAGAGGTAGAACATTTGGGTTCATATAGAATAGAATTTTGATTCAGTCTGGTAAGGTAATGATGAGGATTGTTATTTTTGAAAATATTTCTATTCTTATGGAAGTAAGTCAGTAATTTGAGTTTGTATATATGTTCAATATTTAAGACATTAAATTCAGAAAATATTAGTTTTGTGGGGTAATCAGCAGGTTTACTCAGACATATTTTAATAATCCTTTTCTGTAGAATTTCTAAAGGCAAGCGGTTGGATTTAGCCATTCCTCCCCAACCCAATATGCCATATTGTAATACAGATTCAACTAGAGCTATGTAAATTAAACGCAAGATATGAGGTTGTAAATAAAAACGGAGGATCGAGAATTTATATATTATTTTACGAAGCCTATTGCAAACATAAGTAATGTGCTTATTCCATCTTAGATGTTCATCAATTATAATGCCTAAATATTTGGTTTCAGTTGAATAATTTAAGGAGAGACAATTGCAGTTATCACGATTACAGTTATTATGAATGGTAATGTTTCTTGTTATCGTATTATTTAATTTTACTAAGTCAAGACCTTGGGTAGTGAAAGAAAAAGGAAGAATCGTAGTTTTAGAAGTATTCAGTGAAAGCAAATTTGCATCTAACCATTCCTTAACGATGTTGATACCTCTATTGGAGTTTTGGTAAGTTACGTCCCAGTCGTTACCGCTAAATATAACTACAGTGTCATCAGCATAAGAATATATATTACCCGAATACCTGCTCAAATCAATATTTAATAAGTCATTAATATATATCAAAAACAATATAGGACCTAATACAGTACCTTGCGGCACACCAATATCAATATTCAGAATTTCGCTACAGTAATCATGGATTTTTGTTGACTGCGTCCTGTTACTCAAATAGGATTTAAAAAATTTTAGTCCAACGCCTTTAATACCAATTTTATCCAGTTTTTCTATAAGTATATCATGGTTGACAGTATCAAAAGCTTTTTGCAAATCTAAAAATATACCTAAACATTTATTACCGGCATCCAATTCTTGAATTAATTTAGATGTAACACTAATAATAGCATCATCTGTGCTGAGGTTGTTCCTGAAACCAAACTGATTATTACTTAATATATTGTGTTTATCAAGAAAGGACATTAAACGGGAGTTTATACATTTTTCAAATAATTTTGCTAGGCAAGGTAAAAGAGATATAGGTCTGTAATTACTGAGATTGCATTTATCACCCGATTTGTATACTGGAATCACAATTGCGTGTTTCAATGCGGTGGGAAATATACCTTGAGACAAGCATAGATTTATTACGTGTGCAAGAGGCTTCGAAACTTGTTTTAATTTTTGGATTTTTCAATTTTGGATTATTGGATTTTTTAATTTTGGATTGTTGGACTTTTTAATATTGGGTTTTGGGATTATTAATTTTGGATTTTTAAATTTTTTACATCTTTTAATTTTTTTATTTAGAATTATTGGTCTTTTAATTTTCGATTTTTTAAATCCTAGATCTTTTAATTATTAATTTTTTGGATTTTCAATTTTTTATTTTTGGATTTTTTATTTTTCAATTTTGGATTCTGGATGTTTTAATTTTGGATTTTTACTTTTTAAATTTTGATTTTAGAATTTTTTTAGTTTTGAATTTTTTAAATTTTGGATATTTACATTTTTTAACTATGGATTTTTCATTTTTTAAATTTTAGATTTTTGGACTTTTTAATTTTGGATGTTTGAATTTTTTAATTTTGAAATTTTGGTTTTTTAATTTTAAAATGTTGGTTTTTTAATTTTGGATTTTTAAAATTTGGGATCTTTGAATTTTTTATGTTTTGGATTTTTTAATTTTTAATTTTGGATTTTTCGATTTTTTTAAAATTTGGATTCTCGATTTTTTGATTTTTAATTTTTAAAATTTTGGATATGCCTAATCATTGAGTTGATTGTTTTCTGTGCAGTCCGTTCCGCCACAGCTCACTAATTTCGTGACGGTTTTGAGCTTTACACAAGCTCTCGATTCACCCCTATCGCGGCTAAAGAAGTTTTACTTCAAAAATTGTCGGATGTAATCGTCAGTGCTACGATCAAGTTACATTTAAATTCTATTTATTCCTTCATCTTATGTTTTTGGGTTACATCTCTATATATATAAAAGGCTTTGTCCTGACTGACTGAATGACTGAATGACAGGAATCAACGTACAGCCTAAACTATAATAGGTAGAGACTTGGAATTTTGACAGTATCTTCGTTTCACAATGTAAGTGCTCACTAAGAAAGGATTTTGAAAAATTCAGATTCTAAATGCCAAAAAACAAATGTTTTTGAGAATACTTAATCCCTTCTTACACAGAATTATCGAATCCAAATCACATTTGACATTAAAACATATTGTTACCAGCGAGTCTCAGATGGCCATGGAAAAAAAATGAAAGTAGAATAAATTTGACAAATGAGAGAAACAAATGAGAGAACTATCAATATCCACGAAAATAATGCAGTCACATAACTTTCTTTACCCTGGACATAGAGAAAACAATACGAGGTAAGGTAATATGTTTTGGGAAGAGATGTATGAAAGTGATATTGTATTTCTGTTTAATTTCATTCCGAAAACGGTTTTATGGTAACATGACAGTGAGAAACAAAATTTTCAGCCACGATAATACAATTTTATGTTACCGGAATTTCGGTTTCTTCTTATTAGAACCCCTCCCGGGCTTACTGTGTACTGTACAAGCGATGGGATGCAAAATTCTACATATAGCCATAAAAGCTATTTCAAACATTTTCTTAGGGGATAGTTTGAGTGTGATAAGTCGTTCTTTCTACTTCAAATTATAAATACCTATATAAGGACCTAGAATTTATAAATCTAAAGTCCTTCATAAGTTAATTTCCAATTACAAAATAAAAAAACCCGGGCGACGCCGGGCCTTTTAAGCTAGTAATATATATATATGGGTTATATTAGATGATTAAGCATAGCCTATTACAGGAGCTGGGAAAATAATAATTTTACGGTTAAGTGAATTTTTACTTCTGATAAAGTTAAATCTAGTAAAGCTGAAGTCAGTGTAGGAGTACCACAAGGATCTGTCCTTGGTCCGTTTTTGTTTCTGGTGATGATAAATGATCTCGCAGCACACGTTACCAGTGTTGGTGCTCATAGCGTACTGTTTGCGGATGACACAACATTTATAAATGTTAATGAAGATACAAGCAATTTAGAAATAGCACAAAATAATGCAATAGATGTTGCATCGCAATGGTTTAGAGCCAATGGCTTTCTGTTAAATGCAAATAAAACTCAATATCTGCAGTTCAGTTTGAGAGATTGGAATGAACCTAGAAAGCAGTTACTAGATAGTGTTAAGTTCCTGGGGATTTTTATTGACCAAAAGTTAACATGGGATCAGCATACTAAGTACGTTTCAGGTAGGCTATCCAGGGTTATTTATCTGCTTCACAGCCTTAAGCAAACAGTACCGGTCACCTATCTGCGTTCAGCTTATTTTGCGTTTTTTCAAAGTGTAATCCAATACGGCTTATTACTATGGGGTAACACAAAACACATTAACAGCATATTACTGCTGCAAAAAAGGGCCATAAGAATAATCTTGGGATCGGAGAACAGAGCTCATTGTAAACCCTTGCTTGTGCAATTGAAAATATTAACTGTCATAAATCTCTACATATTAACAGTTTTATTATACACAAAGAGTAAGCTACAGGATTTGCAAAGAAGTTATAATATTCACTCTCATGATACAAGACACAATAGGTTAATACCTTTGCCACAACATAGACTTGACAAATCCACAAATAGTTATCAAATTGTAGGGTTGAAATTATTTAACAAATTACCACCAAGGTATCAAGACTTACCAATTAATATCTTTAGAAATAGAATGTATTCATGGCTTGTAAAGAATCCTTTTTATAATATGAATGAATTTTATAATGTTGACTCTATTATTATGTAATGCCATACCTAGCAATTAGTGTTGTTTTTACTGTTCAAGGTGTGATTTCTGTATTATTTCTTTTTTATCATGTTTTGTACTTGACGTTGTCTATTACTATGTTCATAGTCTAATGACAATAAAATAAATTATTATTATTAATTATTATTATTATTATTTACGCGATACAACACAGAGTTTCCGAAACAGAAATTATCGATGCACACACAACGCTACTGTTCAGTAACACCGCCGCTAGAGTAGAGCTCAATGACCATGACCGTGCAGCCCTGCATAAAGCATAACAAATGACCTTAGAGAAGTAGCCTATTAAAAATAAAATTTGACCACACCGACTGTAAAACTTTGTTTTAACAGCATGGCTTGTGTACACGACCGGCTTGGCAAAGGCTGAGTCTGTCTCCATAAGAAGGGTTATAATTGGATGAATGCTTTTTTCGATGCCTTCTGATTGGTTGAATGAGGGGTGAGCTCTGACAAACATGGCCCGGATGACAGGAGGCTGTGTAAAGACCAGGCCTACGGAAAGAATATTGTAAAAATAATGACAAAACACTATCCATACCATGGAAACATGACTGCAGCACAAAAATGACAAAACACTACAGCCAATAACAAAAACACGAAAAATAAATAAAAATTTTTGACATTTCCACAGAAGCTAGAAACTTGAAATTTGGCAAACTGATAGCTTTTAGCCTGTAACTTAGCCTATGGGAAAATTTTAGAGAGATCAAATTTTTAACTTTAGCCTCCAAAAAAAGCTTTGAAAGGTTTTAACTGAGTATTTGTAGGCCTAAGCTTTTAAATAATTTTGCAAAAATAAAGGAATATTGTTGACGGGACGAATTTTAATATTCTAGATATCCGACTTATTCCTTCACATAGGGTCTATGCTGAACAAACTTTCTCAAGAAACTAAAATTCAATAGGATAGATTGGGCTATGTTATGCCAATTATGTTTTTATTATTTTGTATGTATGCATTGTATTTTTGGCATGGACATTGTAATTGGGTTTTTTACTTGTAACCTTCATTATTATTATTATTAAATAAATAAATAATAGGTATTAATTAATGTTTCTTTCTTTCTTTCTTTCTTCTTTTAGGATTTAAGCGAACCAAGCCGCCCGGGCCTAACAGGGCAGCGACCTGTCGGGAGAGGGATTATCTTTGGATCACATACATACTTTTATGACCAAACAAGAACATGGAGGGCCTCCCCGGATGAGTGATCAGCCCAATGCCGGGGCCACCTCCGAGACAACACGAACACAGGACGAGACACACCATTCACATACACACACACTCACTCCGAACAAGGCGAGGATGGGGTGAAGGTGATAATGACGGCCAGATGATATCCGGGGACCACAAGGGCCTAAAGTTACCTGACATTTGTCTCAAAGGTGAGGAGAAACCCTGGGAAAAACCTCCACCTAGGTAACTTGTCCGAGCAGGAATCGAATCCCGGTTTACTGCACTACAGCGCAGGCCCACCTCACATAATATTATAATATAAGATAAATAAAATAGGTTATTAAGTGGACAATAATGTTTATGTAAAGCACCACTTGGTCATAACTTCTAGAAATGAAAGCATGATCTTTAGTAAGTAATTTAGTCTATTGTTTCTACAGACAGACACCGATACATCTGAGCCACGTTTTGTTTACCTTAGTTATGGATACTAATGTTTGTGGGGGCTCGGGTGCTGATTGGCTGTCCTGTAGAGCCAATCAAAATGCTTCAGGGCTTCGGATATCGCACTTTTTATAATAGATATTACAAAGTCATATGTTCACATTCTTTTGTTTCTAATTTTTTCTCTTTACGTCTCCATTATATTATATGAATTATATATATTATTATATATATTATATGAATTGGGTAGTATGACTGCATAACTTCCTTAACTTCCTGAAATTTTCAAAATAGGTTTTACGGAGGAGTTCGTATGTTAAAATTGCATGTAACGGAAGTACGTTAAGTCTGGGCATATGAGTGTAGAAACCACGGTCTCAGTAAACTTGTTCCATTCTTCATATTGAATAGAGAGGGCCTGGACTAAAATGCAGTCAGATGTTTCTGAATTTTTTGCTCTTTGCTCTATATATGTACAAATTTACTAGGAAATGTTTGTCAAATAATTAAATATCTGCATATGTTGTCCTATATCCCCTATGTTGGGGCGAAGGATCTCGAAGTGGAGACTTCTGTTATCTATGTGAATTTTGTTACGCTTATTTTCCGAGAGAGGGCAGAGGGACATCGCCTCTCAACCCCCCTTCGGATACTAAGGTATTACTTGGACGTGAAAGGGCCGTAAATTTACGACACGGGAACCCCAGCTTAAAGTCCCTACCGGAGGACTCAGTGTCCAGGATTTTTAAGTCCTGAAAAATCCATCGACCGCGGACGGGTTTGATCCCGCGGCCATCGGATCTAGAGGCACGCTATCTCTAGACCACCGCGCCCGACCAAATTATTAAATATAAATTTCAAAATATTACTTAACTACTGTAGTAGGCTATATAACATACGAGAAACGAATATAGCTGCTGCCTTTTCTATTTATCACACATATGAAAACAAATCGTAACATACCAAGGGCGCTAGCTGAAGGCAGAATGACCAAGACGTTTCACGTAATCCTCATCTCCGTCCCAGATAAACCTACCCGACTTTTTTCCTTTCTTTGCTCATATTAGTGTCTTCTATATTTCTGACTGCAGGTCATTTAAGTTGAAGTATTGTGCTCGACTCGTTCTGAGGTCCCCTGGATCCTGAAATGCTATTTTGAAAAACATGTCTGTGTATGTGCGTATGTGATCAGCATTGCTCGAGAAAGAACATTCATCTATAAAGATGATTGTTCATTTGAGTTTATATCTTCTAGGATGTGACAAAACGATTGACAACTTTCTCTTACTTTTAATGCCACGGTTTTAACGAGTTTGTTCTAATTTTGTAAACGGTATGCGTATGTTAAGAGCTAAAACTTTTATTTGAAACTTTTTTTTCTAAAAAATTAAGTGAAGGGTAGTTATAAGCCACCCACTGTTTGTAGAAATTCAGTCTTGCTTGGTGAACAACAAATCTCTGCATCAGGTCGAAACAACAGAAACCGCACTGCTAGAAGAATGTGAAGTGAAAAATGTGTAATGCCCATGACTTAGGTTAGAGAACGTGTGTATTATTATTATTATTATTATTATTATTATTATTATTATTATTCATATTATTATTACCATTATTATTATTAAAATTATTATTGTCATTATTATTAGACCTATTATTGTCTTTATTATTAGGCCTCTCATTATCATTATCATTATTATTGTCATTATTATCAATATTATTATTATTATTATTATTATTATTATTATTCCTTTATTTATTTCTCTGTTTAACTAAACATGTATATATTTATGTACATACAGCTTTACACGCAGGTAAGTACACTGTAAATGTACTATCATGTACTATTATGTATTATTATTATTATTATTATTATTATTATTAACGATTGGCAAATAAATCACTGTTTATAAACCCCACAGCTAAACTATCAATCCTACGGGTAATGGATTGAGGTATCATGTCTTTCAGGGAAGGGGAAATTTTTCTATTAATTGCATTTTTCTGTTAACTCATATAATTACCAAATTATTTAAATATTTGATTAACATATAATGTTATATGGTGAAAAATTTTACAATAAGTTTGGATAATTGTACAATTTTTACTTCCTCTGTCCGTACCATAGGTACTATAGGTAGAGGAAGTATTGTTTTCGACCCCAAAATTCGAAGTTGAGTTTTTAGCATATATACACGTTTCAAGGCCCCCTGAATCCAAAAATACTATTTTTGGAAACATGTCTGTGTGTCTGTGTGTGTGGAAAATATCTGTGAACAAGCTAGCTCCAAAACGGAAAATCGTATGAAAACAAAATTTCGTATTTGGGTCAGGTACCTTCTGAAGATGTGAGGATAAGATTGGCGACTATTTTCTCTTATTTTTAAGGGGACTTTACATGAAGAAATTTTCGTTTTTCGCGATTTTCTCGAAAACGGCTCTAACGATTTTCTTTACATTTTGCACATAGGTTGCTTATACTAAGAGCTAAAACTTTTATTTGAAACATGTTTTCGAGAAAATTCTCTGAGGGTAGTTACAAGCCACCCACTGTTCACCCACTGTTTGTAGAAAGTTTGTCTTACGTGATGAACAACTGAATTCGCGCTCTTTCACGGCCTCTTATTTTATATAAGAATGTGAAGTGAGAAAGATGTATTGTTGGCCATGCATAGAGTAAAGATGTATCTGAGGGAAATATTCGATAAATTTCGGAAATTATATTTTACGGCAGAAAGTTCAATAAACGTCTGCAGTCATTTTTTTTTTTTTTTTTTTTTTTAAGTTTGTTATATAGACTGCGCTTTTAGTCGCATCATTGAAAGAAGAGGTATTTATAGGATAATTAGCGTAAAATTGTGTCTTGCGATTCTGTACAAGGATATGTGAATACTGCTAACTTTTATTTGGGCAGAGGAAGTTATGTGACTTTCACATCTGATTTTTTTAATTTTTAAATGATAAATTATTTGCATTACATAATATATTTAAAAATCACCACTGGAATTTCTCGATGTAAGTTACAGATTAGTCTGGCACAACATTATCGCCAAAAGCAATAGAAATTTAATTTACTCTACATGGTCTGTCTTAACTTTCACTCTATGCATCGGCAGGATATTTTATCTCCAGAAGAATTAGCTAATAATCAAACAAATATGAAAATGACAGAGAATAATGAGATAACAGCTGAGGATATGACAGTTTAGGTAGAAAATCCTGTAGAAAATGTTAGTGCTAATGAAAATGTCATGGTTAATGCACAGCCAAGTTGTGGTGTTGTAGAATCAATTCAACCTAACAATAGCTTAGGTAGAGCCTAGGCCACCTGTAGACATGCCAACTAGCATCCAGGTTATTCTTGAACAATAATAATTAAAATGAGTGAGGAAAATAACCAGATGAAAACTGAATTGAATAATAAGCTACGTCAAATTAGGATTTTTAGCTGCATTAAATCATGTAGCACCAAAGGTTTCAGGAATGCATAGGGGGAGGTCCCCTGAACAACGCCAAAAAAATCCCCACCGATTTCAGGTGCCGGGGGGTGGGGGGGGGGAGGTTCAAAGATTTTTTTTTTCGGTTTTTGGCACATATGTCGAAAACGGTGCGTCGAACAGAAAATTTTATTCTTTTCCAAATTAAAGCCTATCAATTTCCCTACAAACTAGTGCATTCATATTTATCTATATGTGTTACCGTCTCCGAGAAATGAGCTGGCGAAATGGAATATTTACAACAAGAAATTGTAGCACCTCACGTTTTTTTGTCAAACTTGTCCATCCAACTCTTTTTCCTTGCATTTTATAGGAAGCTCGTGGAAAGGCAGTTGTAGAGCATTACATTTCCTTCAAGAATATATTTACATTTCCTAATTTATCTTCAAGCGGTCAAAAGGTAGAGCGTTTTTATGTTTCAGGGTAAATTTCGAGATTCCGCTAGTAAACCGCTCATCTTATTTCCGTTTTCATGGGTTGTAACTCTCTGTATCACTCTATTTATTGTTTATAAATAGGGGGCGGATTTCTATGACCTAAAAAATAGGATATATGCATGCATTTATGACCTAAAAAACGTTAAAATATTACCAATAAAATTTAAAATATGACTTTACCACTTACACATTGTGTACATATTTCTAAGTTCATTACAATACATTTTATTAAAATATAGTGTTAATTATTTAAAATATATGTAAATTCTCAAAAAGTATCATTATAATGCAACATTTACAAAATATGATATGAAACTTCAAAATATCTTTAATATGCACACAAATATGTCAAAAATATGACCTAAATATGCATAATCAGTATGAATATGCTCCAATAGTAGAAAACTTCCTAAATATGCAGATATAGGCATATGCACAGTAAAAGCCGTTCCATTTTCACCAGGATGCTTGGAATCGGATTTAAATTAGTCAGAAACCTGAAATAATGCAAAGAGGAAAAATATGACATGTCATAGAAATCCGCCCCTATTTATAAACATAAAAGGTATTTATTACCCATATAGCTAATAGCCAGATAATAATTTCGGCGAGGATCGTAAGGGGTGGGGGGAGGGTAGGGGTATATGAAAGCTCTCCAAAAATAAATGGTGCAAAATATGTTGCACAAACTTTCTCGCATATTCGTGTTAAAGGCTAGCACAGAAAAAAGTAAATTATAGGGACAATTAAATTTATTTATTGCATTTTCAGAAAACTAATAAGTATCTAGAACGGAAAGCATCATGGTCGGTCTTTATAGCCTATGCCATGCTTTTACCATGAAATAATAATAATAATAATAATAATAATAATAATAATAATAATAACAATAATAACTTGGGGTTTGCATGGTTTTCTCAATCTCAAAGACAAAAATGCAAGATATATTGAGATATAGCCGAACAATAGAAGCAATTTGTAAAACTCTGACATTAACATTGTTCTAATATTCATAACTGGTTATTATAATTATGTAATGTACAGTCGCGATTAGACTCCCATGAGTCAAAGGGATTAAAAATAAATCATATTAAAAAATATAGAAGCAAATGCTGCAATAATGAGTTATCACAAAGTGCCTACTTGTAAATTTGGGTGGCCACGAGGTTTGATTTGAACCCAGGACCTCTTCCTTATTACCCTATAGGCCTACCTCTCGCTCTAAGATATATATATATATATATAAAAGTTTATATATGCTTTTTTGAAGACACAGATTGATTACTGATAAACAATTTGTGTTCTGATTTGAAAATGGTTGACAAGATATATATGCTAATAGTTATACCTTGTGGCATTTCGCTTTCGAAATGTGGCTTAAACAGTAGAAATGGTCTGCGATGAAAGTACTGTCCGTGCATTTAGACGAGAGCACTGTAAACACAATGCGCAGTGGAATCAGTCATCACGCGATTCATACTAGCAACACACTCCCCTTCCGTCTCGCCCTATCTCTGCGGCGCATGCAAGTGCTCACGTCTAAATGCACAGGTTGTACTGTTTCAATGTTTGTAATTTGTAATGCGGTACATGCATTGGGTCTATTCAATACAAAGTAGAAAACGAAGGCTATATGGAAGGCTTGATTTTCGAAGGTGAATCGTAAAACAGTATATATAATGGCATAAATTTATGAATTTAAAAATGTTTTTGTAGCAGTGTATTTGAGAAATATCTAAATGACAAAATCAGGCTGAATCAATGTTTATATTGAAGGTTATGTGAGACGAGCTTAGATTAGCTTGCAAGACTTTTTTAATATACGAGGTCTGATTGGAAAGTTTTAAGAATGGATCCGCCACTGCTTATTGGTTTGGCAGGCAGGTACACCGGATGTGGGGGGTTAATCATTGACTTGTGTTTGAATGCCCTCTGACAGGAAAGTGCGCTTCCTTTATTCAGTTCGTTGTGGCAGCTGATTGAGTGAGGGTATGTTAGGGCTTGTTGCCGGATTCTGTCTGCGTGAAAATGGATGTAAAAACAGAACAACGAGTTTGTGTGGAATTTTGTTTTAAAACCGGGAAATCAGCTTCTGAGACGAATCGTGGGTATATGGATATGATCCTGAAACCAAAGTTCAGTCTTCGCAGTGGAAGAGTCCAGGTTCACCACGACCGAAAAAAGCACAGAAAATCGGTCGAATGTGAAGACAGTGTGGATGGTTTTTTCGATTCTACCGGTATTGTGTATCATGAATTTACCCCTAGAGGACAGACAATTAACCAGGAATACTACAAATGTGTCCTTAAGCAATTGCGCGAAAAGGTGCAGAAGAAAAGACCTCCATTGTGGAAAGACAGGCGTTGGGTGCTCCATCACGACAATGCGCCAGCTCATCGTGCCTTCTCAATCGTGGAATTTTATACCAAATTACAAATTCCTGTGCTTCCAAAACCGTCCTATTGCCCTGATGTAGCCCCTGCGGACTTCTACCTGTTTCCTAAACTGAAATTTACACTGAAAGGGGAGCGATTTGACTCGATTGAAGACATCCAGGCAAATCCGGAGAGCGTCCTTAACACACTTCAGAAAAAAAAATCCAGAAATGTTTCCAAAAGTGGAAACACCGTTGGAGTCGGTATGTTCAGTCAGAAGGGGACTATTTTGAAGGAGATGCATCACAGTAGCATGTAAATACCGCCATTTTGAAATTACAAGCCCATTCTTAAAACTTTCCAATCAGACCTCGTATCCCTATATTACTATATGAGTTGTGATAAAAAAATACGGTTAATAATTTTATTACAAACAAAGTAATAAGTTTTCATAGAATTTGAATTGGTCTCCTTCACAGTACTGTTCTTGGCTAGCGATACACTTGTCCCAACGTTGTGTTGTTCTTACGGAGTTAATTTGTAATGTTCAGTTTTCCATGTACGTACAATATGTTCCTTATTATATTTATTCCTTGTGCACATTTTCAGGATTTATATTTTTTATTCAATGTGTTTAAACAGTCCACCGCTTTGGCGTAGGGGTTGCGTTCGAACCTGTCACGCAAAATTCTGGTCGGTTTGGGGTTTTTTCGGGGTTCTCCTCACCCGTGAGGCAAATTTTGAGTAACTTTAGGCCCTTGTGGTCCTTGGATATCTTCTGGCGTCATTATCATCTTCATCTCATCCCCGCCTTGTTTAGAGTGAATGCGAGTGTGAATGTTTTGTCCTATGTGTTCGTGTTTTTCGGAGGTAGCCCTCGCGTTTGACTGATCACTCACCCGGCAAGGCCATGCATGTGCTTGTCTGGTCAAAATAATTCCTGTCCCGACAGGTCGCGGCCCTGGAAGACTCGGGCGGCGTGGGTAGCTTAAATGTCCCTAAAATAGAGAGGTAAAACTAAGGCAAAGAAAGAAAGAAAGAAAGCAAGAAAGGTGTGTAAATAAAGGTTGTTTGTCTGTTTGTGGTTAGTGCCGGTGATTAAAGATCCGCCATCCCGGGTTCAGTCCCCGGTACCGCCTCGAAATTTTCTGAGGCAGGGAGGTCTGGAACGGGGTGCACTCAACCTCGTGATTCAAAGTGAGGAGCTACTTGATAGAGAAGTACCGGCTCCGGTCTTGGAAACCGCCATTAACGACCGTGGGTGTCGGCATGCTGAGCACATGCCCCCCAATCCTGCCATCTGCCTATGGTAGATGACACAGCGGTCGGGTGGTAGGCCCTTGCCTTTAATTGATGTAACGCCACGGAGTTTATAGTTTTAGTGTATAATACAATAAGTAATTATTTCTTCTTTAACGGTTTGTTTGTTCGGAAAATGTATAGTAAAATGCTGAAATAAAGAACTGGTTTTTGATTAATTTAAACATATGAGTATTATCAACTATTGCGTTGAATGATTGAGCACGTTTGCTACCCATTAACGTGAGATAAATATCAGGGTACATAATATTATGTAGTAGGAAGGCATTTATAAGCAAGTCAGAATACAATGGCGTATCAAAGAAATGGGATCGTTGTGGCCATGCTAATGCTCTCGCATTCCTAGATCTGCAAACAGTGATACAAACACTGACTGCTGAATGCAACAGTAAAAATGTAATAGTGTTACAGGAACTGTTGACTAGCTAATGCTTTCTTCATCGAATAAATTACCTTCGTTTTTCTAACAGAAATACAATCAACAGGTTCATGTAAACTAACCTGCCTGTGAATATATTTATAACAACTATGGAAAGGAATTATCGAGGTTCGTCCAAAACGTAAGTTTTTCTGGGTCCGTTGACAGAAACAGAAAACAATTTGAAGCATATAGTTATTGCAACAGACACAGCCAATATTCAACTATTTTTCAACATTTCGCCACCGGAACTGAAACATTTGTCATACCGTGGGACCAATTTTTCAATACCTGTGCTTCAGAAGTCTATCGCCTGGGATTTGAACCACCTTGACAACCGCCTTCGCCGCTCTGTCATTCATTGTCATTTTGTGAGGTGTAGAGAAAGATGGAAATCACTGGGAGCGAGGTCCGGGCTTTAGGGTGGAAGTTTAAACACCTGTCAGCCTACTTCTGCAGGAGACTTGCTAGGATGAGTTTAAACATCCACCCTACAGCCCGGACCTCGCTCCCATGATTTCCATCTTTTCCTACACCTCAAGAAATGAAAGAGAATGACAGAGAATGACAGAGAGGAGGAGATGTTTGTCATAGAGTGGTTCAAATCCCTAGCGGCAGATTTCTTCGACACAGCTATTCAAAAGTTGCTTCCACGGTACGGCAAATGTTTCAATTCCGGTGGCGAATATGTTGAATAATACCTGAATATTTGCTGCATCTGTTGGAATATATAAGTCCACGAAAGTGTTTTGTTTCTGTAAACGGCCCCAGGGAAACGTAATTTATGGGCGCGCCTCGTATGTGTGTATATATATTAAATTATATGTATACTAAAATATACAGAAAAATGTAAATTTATATGCAGCTATTTAAAATATGTAATGGGGTTCTAATTCTCTGTTGGTGGCGCGCGTGTTCGCGTTCCACGTGCGTGACTTTAGGCATTCGCAACCGTTGCTTCTTTGCTCAGGTATAGTAGAGTTTTTCATTACATACCCAGGCGGCTTCAAAGGAATAAACCATTAAGTCGGTGTTTCTTTCTGTTAATTGATCTGACTATATCGGGCTTGGTTTCCGCTTTCCAAAACACAAGCAACGTTGCAATATTTTCTCATTGTTATCACTGACCTCAGTTCTTCCCTAGGTTTAATCAAATCACACGTGTTATTGTTTACTTTAACTAGATCTTGCAACCCCGCGTTTCGCTCCACGCGGACAAGACGAGTAACTGTCACAGTCGTCACAGGACATTCTTAAATTCTGTTTGGCTGAGGTAACAGTCTTCATTTTTTAAGTTTGTTATTTTAAGTGAATGAATTGTGCAAATCTGTGACCGCGTACGTGTCCAGTTCAATGAGTACTGATCAAACTACTATCAGACAAAGAGCTATATGTACACACACACACACACACACACACACACACATACATACATTTGGAATACGAGAAAATTTTGTTTTATTACACAATTATTTCGTCTTAAAAAATGGTAAAATATAACTATGAATTTATGGCAAAGAAAGAAAAAATGCATTATTGCATCTTTGAAAACAGTACATCAGCTTTTAATTATCTCGGGCTTAATTCTAATTTTTTTCAACAAATTGACTGAGTTTCTATAGCCTATGTGAAATCCCAGTTTTGTCATTTTTAATCTGTATTTCAAATATTAATATCTTATATTTAAATTATGTAGAAATCCCCTTAAGCTGACAAAAGACATTGGTTTAATATTAATGAAAAACTCGACATAATAATATAAATGTCAATAAATATATCTGTATTCCTTTAAACAAACATCTAGAAAAACCCGCAACATACCGATATACTGTATTACACAAAATGAATAAGAAAGCACTATTGATTTGGATACTAGCCCAACGGAAAACTAAGGTTTTACAATGATGTATCCGTACAGTACCGTAGTTAATATAGCCTATGTAGACAGGGGAAATATTGTGTTCGACCTTGAATTTCAATGTCAGATTTTTTTCATAAATAAGTTACAGGTTTTTAAAGTTCCCTTTATCTAAACACACAGATTTCTTTAATATTTACAATTACAATTTACAATTTACAATTTATTGTTTCAAATTACACGAAAAATATACATAAAAAGTTGATACACCACCCGAAGAAGCAGAGCTTGTGTTCGGGGGTTTAATGTTTCTGTCAGAGAACACCAAAGCTCGAGATTGAGAAATTTTATGTGGATAAGATATTATTAGACCTGGGATTTTAGGGCAAATGCCTATTTTGTTCCTTAAGAAAAAACATGAAAATTTTTAAATATGTCGACGTTTCATGATAATTCACTTACATTTATAGAGTTTTATAGTGCCCTAAAATGCCTATTTGGTCCTTTAGAGCCTATTTCACTGTTTTAGTGCCTAAAAATGCCTATTTTGTATATTTAAAATAAAATTCTACTTCTGTAATTTTTACAAACATATAATGGACATCCCTGAATGAAGAGCACAACGGCAAAACAGCAGGGGGTGGGTTTTTCACACAAACTTGATTTTCCCAGACAACTCTCACCAAAGAAATGCTGACTGACGGGGGAAGGGGGAGGATTAGCTCAAAAGAACAAGTAGCAGGTAGTAAGACACACTGTCAATTCGCCAGTGAAAGAACAAGTGAAGTGGTTCGTTCGTGATGCCTAAAACAAAATCAACTAAGAGCTTGCTTATACAGCAATGGCTTACACAATATCCAGGGATGGCTTTTGATGGCAAGATTATTTTCTGCCAGTACAGCAATAAACAGGTATGTGTATTTTTTATATTAATCTAAGACCAAGGTTTTGTCGATATTGGCTCCTCTAATTAATTTTAGAGACCTCGTCCAGGTGGGATGTGTTCGATTTCCAGTACCGGCAGTAATTTAGAAAGCTATGAGGTCTGGAACGGCGCTGACTCAGCGTCATGAGGACAATTGGGAAGCTACAGTGAGCAGTGGTTATGGAGGCAACACAATACGGCTGAGGGATGTGTCGTGCTGACCACACGACCACCCAATATCTGCAGGCCATGAGCTGGGCAGCAGCCGTTATTGAAAGCCAATTTTCTTAACTGACAAAATAAACTTTGTTGTTCTTAATTAACTTTAGAGTAATAGTGGCTTAAATGAAATAGTTCAAAATTACAAATTTTATTGAATACCTAGTGAAATTGAACTGAAAAATGTAGGTAAATTTTCCTATGCCCCTCTAACATCTGTGAGTGTGGAGTGCTCTTTTTCTGCCTTCAAAATGATTTTAAAAGACAAAAGACACAGCCTGACTGTGGAAAATTTGGAGAAGATCATTGTTATGTACTGCAAAGCAAATTACGAATGAAAGTGAATGTTCTTCGCAAATACTTCGTTAGGGGATGCCTACAGTGCTGTAATTATGTTAAGTGATTTTAGTATTAAGGTTTTAGTTTACTATTGATGATTTTTCATATAATCCATAACTGTTTTTAATAAATTCCTTCTTAATTCTGTCTTAATTTTGCCGTTATTTCTGTTAAGAATAGGTATACCACATTTCTTACAGTAAAAAAAGATCACGTTACAGTTTAAGTGTATATTGTGATATTTTGAAGTCTATTTTCTTTCTATTTACACATTTTAAAGCATATTTTGAGTGCCTATTTTCTCTTTTAAAAGCCTATTTTGAGTGCCTATTTTCTCTTTTAAAAGCCTATTTTACTTCTTTTAAAGCCTATTTTAGGTGCCTAAAACTAATTTTTTTAGAGCCTAAAATCCCAGGTCTAGATATTATACATCGGTTACCCGGTTAGATATATTATTTGGGAATGTGACATGAAGTTAAGAGATTACTTTCTGTTACTTTTACTTCAAGTTTACATCAAGATGAATTAGCCGATGTTTTTAAAAAATAAGGAAAGTTTTTATTTATATTTTATTAGGATTTTAGTGTATTGTACTTATTGAAAATTACTAACGCCGTTACCATTCAGCGAGCAAAGGCGTCAAAATTCCAGATTCCAAAGATATGGTCCTCATTTCTTCCCAGACTTTTCAACTTATTACTTGAAGAAACACAGAATTACATTTGTATAAAATTTCTCAACAAACTCCCAGTTGTAATTAAAAATATCAAACAGGACAGTAAGTTTAAATCTGAATTAACAACATACCTTATAAATAAAGCTTTTTACTCACTGGATGAGTTTATTGAAGATTCTTAGTTTCAGAAATAGCTGCTGTCTAGAATATGTGTAATGAATAGACTTCGGATTTTAGGTAAAAACCTTTTTTAATCCTTAAGTGATATATGGACGAAAACTTGTATATATGCATGTTTCATAAGTGACTATGCCTAAAACTGAAACTTTTATAGGATCTAAAATAGCCTATTTTTACGTTAGAGCCTAATATTGCCTTTTTGTTTGTTTTTCCTCTAAAGTTCAAAATAAGTTATTTTTTCTTATAAATTCTAGCATTTATTTTCAGTTCGTACTAAATGTTTGGCTCTGGATGTGCAGTACGTGACACATTTATGACGTGGTTAAATAGTAAGGAATGTTTCGTCTTCAGTAGAAAAATTCCTTGGAATTTCCAAGAATATGTAGTGTTTTTCTCCCGACTCCCACATCCAGTAACAAATTTTTTTTTTTTAATTAAAAAAATAAGAAAGAAAAAATAGTAGTTCTCTGAATTACTGAGGGATACAAGGGGTTGAATATGCTAGCGTGCGTAGCTTCTGGGCGCAGGGATTAGATTTTCACTGTTATGGTAATAATACAGGTCTATATAATTCTGTGTACCATAGGCCTATTTCTGTGTTTTATCATGATTATTGATTAATGGTGACTTCAATAAATATAATATTCTGCATTGCAATTGAGATATTTCAGAAAATTGGCAACTTAAAGATTTTATAAGAGACTATTTTACGTTTTTTAGAAAGTATTTTCAAATTTTTAGAGCCTATTTTAGGTACCTAAAGTCTGGAGTATAGTAATGAATGTAAATACTTTTGTAATATGTAATGTAAATACCTTTGTACCTTAAATTGTGTAAAAATGTCCACATTTGCTAGCGTGCCTAGCTATAGCGTACCTATTGATAATGTTTTATTGTATGACCTTGTATATTCTGTAAAGAACAAATGGAAATTTGGTGCACTGAATGTTTCTTGGTTGAGTAAATGTTGTGGATTAATAAAATTATTATGAACTTGGATAATCAAGTTAGAAATTAGTTTAAAAAGAAGAATAATCCGTAAGTAGCAAATTGTTTTAAACAATATTTTAGTAATCCTTTTACACAGGACAGCAGATACAGCCTGGACCATCTAAGACTTACTTTTGATTTTCGATGACGTGTTGTTATCGTTGTCATCTTTGGTGTAGAAGGAGATTTAAATTTAGCAGTTGCTTACTGGAAGCATGGGCGTACGGTAAGGGGGGGTTCAGGGGGCTGAAACCCCTCCCGAAATATTTGCAATATTTTGAAGATTATAAATCATGGTATGAAATAAAATAAAAAAACTCTGATTTGGATGTTACATATTTTAAAATTTCGTACATATCAAAGCATTATTTAAGATTTATCGTAATTTATTTCAAATTCAAATTTCAAAATCTCGTGGTGTTAATAGTTTTTGAGCTTAATAACAGCGATGTATTACCAGTAAACAAAAATCCCTTTGGAATCTGTCAAACGACCACTCGAATACTCCTGCCGAAATCCATCAACTTGTTTGTATAACCAACAGTAATCAAGAGGTCATCACAAAATTATCATGAAGTAATCGGCATTAATCGGGCTTTTCCACCAGTGGATATACAGATGACTTTAAAAACGTGCCCTATACTCCATACAGTATTATGATAATTTTTCAAAATAAAGTTTTTATTTATAGACTCTAGCTTAAATGAGAAATAGATAGAAATCTCAAGAAAAACACTTTCAAAGACTGAGCTGCTTATTAATTTATTACAGTGCATTAATTATCACAATACAGCTGTTTAGAAATTTAAAAAAATAATAATTCACAATGAGCGCAAAGACATGGAGTTGAGATGACTTTACATTGAACCCCTCCCGAACAAAATGTCACCGTACGCCCATAACTGGAAGGGAAGTATGTTCTGCAAAATTTTTTCTGCAATCTGTCAATAGCTACTGTTTAAATAAAGTGCAGTTGTAAAATGTAAACTGTGTAGGTTTTTCAATAAAAGGATTTCCAGAAAGGGTCATACTTTTTTTACTCTCTCGTAGCCTAATACAATTTAATAATGAAATACAATGTGTAAAATATACACAGACTCAAAGGGATAAAATGTTGACATATTTTAAGAATTTATTATATCAGTGTATACCAATATGAATTAAGGTTAATAATCAAACTTTAGACTAAGTTCTTTCGTAAATGCTGCTTAATAAATCGATCTAGATAACTTATTTTCTGCATGAGGCTATCATAATTGCAATTTTCACTGATTAAAAAAGCATTCTGGCACTACGTTATATCAGTTTACCTGATTTTATTAAGATATGAAATTCGCCGGGGCCAAACAAAAGTAGGGCCTATTGCTAATAATTTATCGTTATATCGTAAAGTATTCCCTATACAGGCCATGGAGGCCCAGAGGGTTCCAGGAGGTTGAGGCTCCCAGATTTTAGATATTCGGCACATGAAGATGGCAAGGTTGTCAGCTTTACGCACCGGCTGCCTATACCCCCAAAATTGCTCCTGGTACTCACTTCTGTTAGAGACTGAGTTGATCCCAGGGTCATAGCGCCACTAGAAGGATTAGGCCAGTTGAAAAACTCCAACGACCTCGTCGAAGACCGAACCCGCGACCTTCCGGTTTGTAGCTCAGCGCCTCAACCACTACGCTACGGCGTACACCTATCGTTATATCGATCTTCATTATACAGAGGTTTGACTGTAACATATAATTCTCCGGTTAAAAGTATCAGGTAATATTTATGGAGTCCAGTTGATAACTGTTGTTGATGTTGCATGCTTGTAGCCCAATACTAAGCAGTCGTGATGAACCCCTGTTGGGTATGCAACGGAGAATATCGTAAAGAAATAAGCGAATGAGTTCCATTGATATCAAGTTCAAGGTTACGGTTAAGGCGTTCAAATTATAGTCAGATCTTTCAAGCAATATCTGGAATGGGTAGTTGTTTTTCGTATTAAATTTAGGAAGGATTAAAATTGTTACACTAATTAAGTCGTGTTTTTATGACTATTCCACTCATATTCCGCGTGTTTGATATTGACCAATATTGTTTAGCAATTCTTCGGATATAGACCAATCGCAATAGTTTATCTTGTAAAATGCTTGCTATTAATATGAGGAAGCTGTTTTATAGATAAAATCGTCTGTTCGTTACTGGACACGTAAGTATCAGTGTGCAGTGATTAATAAGTCACACACTGCTATTTATGCATCACGAAAACCGATTATTTTTATACAACATAACTTGTTTGGAAATTGAAATAATAAAAATGTCCATTGAGTAAAAACACAATTTTGATTCGGTGCAAGCCTGTTGGTGTGCTTTTATTCTGTTCCCCTGTTAGCGTATCTGAATGAAGTTAACTACTGTATGTCTTATATGCACCATTGGTAGCACTGGTTCAAAAGTTGGTTTATTGTTTGTAACATGAACATGCATGCATAAACATAGTCAGTAATTAGTACAAACAAATAAAACAGATATTATTATGCACTCGCAACCTGTGTGCACTCGCAAATCTGTCGATAAACTCGTCAACTCTCCCATGATAATTAACCGTAGAAGTGAATACTTGTCTGGTTATTCTCTCCAACCAGTCATCAGAAGATCCATCTGACCCTAGCACGAATAAGGTTTCTGCTGGATACGTACCTGAAAGAAAGAAAAATACAAGTTGTAATATTTAATAGGTAAAAGATACTGAAACATTTCAGAATAGATGAAATCTAGCCTTATCCTTTAATTGAAAAATTTTATTTTTACTTCCTCTGCCCGTACCATAGGTACTATAGGTAGAGGAAGTATTGTTTTCGACCCTAAAATTCGAAGTTGAGTTTTTAGCATATATACACGTTTCAAGGACCCCTGAATCCAAAAATACTATTTTTGGAAACATGTCTGTGTGTGTGTCTGTCTGTGTGTCTGTCTGTGTGGAACTTTGTGAACAGGCTAGCTCCGAAACGGAGAATCGTATGAAAACAAAATTTCGTATTTGGGTCAGGTACCTTCTGAAGATGTGATTCGAAGATTGGCGACAAATTTCTCTTATTTTTAAGGGGACTTTACATGAAGAAATTTTCGTTTTTCGCGATTTTCTCGAAAACGGCTCTAAAGATTTTCTTTAAAATTTGCACATGTGTTCCTTTTACTGAGAGCTAAAACTTTTATTTGAAACTTTTTTTCGAAAAAATTCTCTGAGGGTAGTTACAAGCCACCCACTGTTCACCCACTGTTTGTAGAAATTGTCTTGCGTGATGAACAACTGAATACGCGCTCTTTCACGGCCTCTTGTGAAGTGAGAAAGATGTATTGTCGGCCAGGTATAGAGTAAAGTATCTGAGGGAAATAGCCTATTCGATAAATTTCGGAAATTATTCTTTACGGCGGAAAGTTCAATAAACGTCTGCAGTCACTTGTTCTTTTTTTAAGTTTGTTAGGCCAATATAGCCTGTGCTTTTAGTCGCATCATTGAAAGAAGAGGTATTTATAGGATAATTAGCGTAAAATTGTGTCTTGCGATTCTGTACAAGGATATGTGAATAATGCTAACTTTTATTTGGGCAGAGGAAGTTATGTGACTTTCACATCAGATTTTTAACCTGTAAATTATATCTTGGAAGGGACAATTTGATTACAGCATACTATGCCTTTTTCACTCTCACATACAATATGAAATACTGCTATGGGGTAATAGCTCACATAATTGGAAAAAGCCTTCATATGGCATAAGAAAGCTATTAGAATTATAATGGGAATACAAAATCGTGTAGACCTGTGTTCATCACATTAAAAATAACGACCTTACCATGCTTAATATGTTTATTCATGCCTGTTATATGGCAAGGATCATAGGCGTAACCAGACCGACCATATGGGGGGGGTTATAACATCCGCGGGGTCTGGATGGGGGGGGGGGTCCGGGGGTCCTCCCCCGGAAAATTTTAAAAATCAAGACGCAAAATAACGAGTTTTAAGCTTCCCACGCTTTATACTTGTATTAAGTATTTTATAAGCAGACTTAAAAAATGTATACAATTTTCCTTTTTTTAATCAATGGGGGGGGTTTCAAACCCCCAAACCCCCAAACCCCCCCCCTCGGTACGCCTATGGCAAGGATCACTTTGACAAATCTTGCCTTAGATCTGACGTCCACATATATGATACGAGGATTAAACATAAAATTGAAACAACTAATAGCTACAAGTATCTTGGTCTAAAACTATTTTTACCTTTAACAGCAAGATCAATCGCAACAGATCATTTTAAACGAGTTGTTAAGAGATGGCTAAAAACGAAAGCAAAACAAAGAGTTTCTGGAATGCAGTGTTTGTGATTTAGTATTTTAAAACTTATTTCCTATTGTAACATGCTTTGTAACATGAACTAAGCTTCAATATTGTGATTTTAACTTGCTTTTGTATTTTCTGTATAAGCCTATCTAATACAGTAGATTTTATATTCTGTAAATGTCATAAATTTTATACTGTCACGAGATCAATTGCGTAATCTCGTATATGCCCATGGGTCAATAAAATATTATTATTATTATTATTTATGGAAATTTGTTCTGATTCCTTACTACCAAGTATAATCAAAAATGGGACTGTTCTGACTTAATATATCGTAAATTCAACCAATAATCATACCATATCAATCATAGGCGTAACTAGGCCGACCATATGGGGGGGGGTTATAACATCTGGAGAGGGGGGTTCCGGGGTCCTCCCCCCCGGAAAATTTTAAAAATTAAGATGCACAATAACGAGTTTTAAGCTTCCCACGCTTTAAACTCATATTAAGTAATTTATAAGCAGATTTTAAAAAAAGGTGACATATCACAGTAATGAAATAAATAGTACAATTTTCCCTTTTTTAATCAATTGGGGGGGGGGGTTCAAACCCCAAAAAACCCCCCTCGGTACGCCTATGATATCAATAGTATATATAGAGATAGAAAATAAAACAGCTCAAACTGAATAGGTAATCATTCGAGAGACCTATTTTTCCTCAAAGAAAGGCGATGGCACCGTAAGGGTTTTACGTCACGGGAGAATATGGCATCTCTAGCATATGGTCACATCATTTGGTATCATTGTGATGTACGGTTATACAAATAGAGGTGATGGTAATTCAGTTGTGACTTGTGAGTAAGCCGCCGTACAGAATGGATATGACAAGATGTGAACAGCTTCCAAGGGAGAAGTGCCAAGGAATACCACAAGGAAGTGATGGAAACTGCGGGGGATAATTCCCATCCGTACCAAACTTTAAGGGATCATGGAGCGGATATGTGTGCTTTCATGCTTCCAACTACCGCAATACATTAGAGTGGCACAATGAAGTCGCTTACTGATGTTTATGGATGTCTGTTTCCTTCACTATCGTAGGTCTAATATTCATAATCTGCATTTGCATTTTCTTATACATAAAATTTGTTCCCATAACTAACATTATGCTAGGAAATGTTCATTTAGCATACGGTCTTGCATTATGCAATATAGACAATATCCATTTTATTCATTCAATGTTTTACATTTTTTAAAATAATTTTTCCTGTATATTTTGTTGAAAGATAATCTTTGTCTGCAAGGCAATCTGCGCTGTGCAGAAAGATTATATAAATAAAATAAAATAAACCTTTCAGCGATGTCAAATATTTTTTTTCAAGAAAATAAAAATAATAATGTATTTAAGGGTAATTCTAATATCGCGAAATAGGATAGTTTTAAAATGTTTTTAAATTTGACCAACTCTACAAATTTTCTTTATTGAAATATTTTCACAAACATCGTGCAGAATACACATCCGGTGATGATGCATACAGCACTAGAAGAAATAATAATCTACTTCTATCAGAACCCAAATGTCTCATATCAGCAGGATTAAACCATAGCATTAATTTTGGTCACCGCTTCTATAACTCTATGATCAGTAGATACCCCGATCTCGCAGTTTACCCCAATTTTAAATTTAATAAATATGTAAAACATTTTTCGTAATTTTATTAGCTTTAAGTCATTTATTTTTATTATTATTTATTGTATGTATTTGTGTTTAATATTGTTGTCTCCTTTTTATAAATTTGTCTTTTCTTTTTCTAGCTCTGTTTAACATTTTCACATTTTTTATAAGTGTATCATTCTTTCTCACTTTGTTTTTCGTTTCTCCTCTTTCTCCACTCTGATGTTCTGAATCTACACCCGAGCACAAGCAGTCTGCTCATTCGAGTGTATTTCTAAATAAATATTTGGTTCTTTTCTTTCTTTTTCTTTTCTGTACTTTAATTTTGAAATTTGTAAATGTTTTTTGTTTATTTGTGTATTTTTGTATTTGTATTTGTATTTCTACATAAGTTTGTAAATGTAATTTAAATAAATAAATAAATAAAAAATAAATAAAGTTCTCGTTGTAAACCTCTCTTCGTTGAATATAAAATTCTAACATTTTTGTTAGATCACCATTTATTAGGTACCACACAAACATGAAGGATTGTCTACCTATCTATCTTTACCTTAGTTTCACCTCTCTCTTTTAGGGACATTTAAGCGACCCATGCTGCCCGAGCCTTACAGGGCCACGACCTGTCGGGAGAGGGATTATCTGTGGATCACTTAATACTTTTTTTGACCAGACAAGGACATGGAGAGCCTTCCCTGATGAGTGATCAGCCCAATGTCGGGGCTACCGCCGAGACAACACGAACACACACTCACTCCAAACAAAGTAAGGACGGGATGAAGATGATAATGACGGCCAGATTATATCCGGGGACCACAAAGGCCTAAAGTTACCAGATATTTGTCTCACGGGTTAGGAAAAACCCCGGAAAAAACCCCACCAAGGTAACTTGTCCCGACCAGGATTTTAACCCGTGCTTAGGGGATGCGTTCGCTCCTCTCACGCATCCCCTACGCCTCAGCGGTGGACAAGAATGATTATGATCTATGAAGAAAGTACATGGATATTACAGTAGAAGAAATATCTCAGTTGCCTCAGTATTCCAAAATTTAGGTTAAGTAAAACATTACGTTCACGTTTATATTTAGATCCCATATGTTATGACATGTCATCTGATGTAGGCCCTAATAGAAACTATAGAGCAAACAGCAAACACAGGTTTTCAAATGTACTCTGCAAGTAGTTAATAAGTAGACCTGGGATTTTAGGCTCTAAAAAAATCAGTTTTAGGCACCTTAAATAGACTTTTAAAACAAGTAAATAGGCTTTTAAAAGAGAAAATAGGCACTTAAATATGCTTTAAAAATGTGTAAATAGATAGAAAATAGACTTTAAAATATTACAATATATACTTAACATGGTCTTTTTTTTTCACTGCAAGAAACGTGGTATACCTATTCTTAACAGGATTTACTGCAAAATTAGGCATCCCGAACTATATTCACTTAAACAGATGTTCTTTCACTGATGACTTGACACAGTAGTCCTTCCCCCTTAATCCTCCCCCTTCCCCCGTCAGTCAGCATTCCTTTAGCGACAATTATTTGGAATAATCAAGTTTCTGTGAAAAACCCACCCTCTGCTGTTCTGCTTTTCATTGAGGGATGTCCATTATAAGATTGTAAAAATTACAGAAGTTGAATTTTATTTTAAATGTACAAATAGGCATTTTAGGCACTAAAATAGTGAAAATAGGCACTAATGGCCCAAATAGGCATTTAGGGCACTATAAAACTCTATAAATGTAAGTGGTTTATCATGAAACGTCCACATATTCTAAAATTTTCATGTTATTTCATAAGGAACAAAATAGGCATTTGCCTCAAAATCCCAGGTCTATTAATAAGATATAATTCTGATTAATTTTTAAACTAAAAATTGATCGTAAACATGTCGTAACACCTTGTTTGTGCGTTATTTGTAAACTATCAAATGTCTGTATCTGTACCTAAAGACATTGTAATAAAAGATAAATATACATTGTGGGCGGAACGTAACTAGGCTAAGTGAATTAATGGCTGTAGAATTTTAATATTAGTAGAATGAATAAAAATAAAAATAGTGTTCCTGTTTACAATTATATAATTAAGTCTCATGCAATTTTTCTCTTTACTTATTAATCTTAACACTCATGTTTACTAATATAAATATAATTAACATTACATATATCTATTTTGTAAAACCTGTTAAAACGTAATCTGGAACTGCCCCCGAACATATGTTTCTACTATATAAGGGTAAAACGGTGTTAAATAAATTGTAATTAAAGTTTTAATAAATTGTTAATTTATTATACCTTAAACACCAAAAGTGATCAATAACTGTCTCTACATTCTTAAAAATGCTGGAAAAAGATTACTATTGTAAAAAAAATAGATATATATTTTTGACCTTTACATCCTGCTTATGGCTTCATTAGCCGGCATAAAAGACAAAAATATCTGCGGTATAATTGAAAATAGGTGTATTTGATTAACTTCACTCTGCTGAATTCGAAAATGCATTTCTTTTTTCTATCAAATATGGTTAATTGAAAATTGTGAAAAATGTTATTTTGACATTTTGTATATAAAATAACTGTATGCAGCATGTGATACTGGATTTTGAAATTTTTTTTTTTTTTTTGGTGCAATGGTTACGAGTAGCAAGGGAGAGGAGGGAGTGGAAAATCACAATTTTAGATTTAGAATAAAATATTGACATAATTTAGAAACTGAAAGTGAAGTGAAGTGAAGTGAATTAGGGAAAAAGTACAGGACACTCATTCTAGACTCAAAATGGAACACAAGCTACACACAGTAACTAACAGTTAAAGTAAAAGCTCAAATCCGAGCATGCACACAGGAAATAGCTCACCCCGTGTGTACAAACTGAGCTAACCCTACCGATAGTAGGAGGCCCTTGCCTGTAAAGGATTCAGTGGCTTTTTCTAATGCTAATTCTAATTCTTTTCTAATTCTAAGTGGTGTGATAGGTGATCTTAACTAATTATGGGTCACTGAACACGAATCCGTTGACCGTTTCTACGTATCACGTCACGTTTTCTTGCAATAGGTACATCAAAATGAGAGATATAAGTTATTACATAGACTAGCCTATAGGATAAAAAGTACTGAAAAATTAGGATAATTTGATAAGCATATGTGAAGGAAGATGTGGAATAACTAGTATATTAACAGAAAACGTTTACAGCAAGTTCCTCGTGTCAAAATAGGCCTATTCCTTTATTTTTATCAAATCATCTGAAGCCCTACAAATACGCAGTGAAGAAAAAAAATTATTTTGGAGGAGAAATATTAAAGATTTGAAATTTTTTGAATTTTTCCACTGGTTATAGAGTACTCTCCATAAGTTTTCCAAATTTCAAGTTTCTAGCTCATCTGGAACATCAATGTTAATAAGTGGAAGGTTAGACTGTCATAGATGTGAATGACGCGGCTATCCAGCCAGTTTTCTATACTTACGGGCAGCTAGAAACACAAAATTTTGCACGCTTATGGCTTTTGTATGTGCCAATATTCCTGCTAAATTTTACGATTCTATCTGTCCTATATGTGTAAAATATTACATAATGCCCCTAAGAAGCTCTACACAGACCTTCAAGTTGCGTCCGCCAAGGACACATTTTCAGACAGCAAACACGAAAACTAGATTTGATGAACAACAACAAAAAAAGTGGCATTTCTGAAGTCAGAAGACCTTATTTAGTTAAAATCACTTATTAAATGCTTTACCGCAAAATGATGCAGGGTAGGGTTATGTATCCACTTATGTCGATATATCCATTAAAGTTATAAAATAAGTCTGGTAATCGTTGTGAAATATGACAAAAAATTAAAAAGATATTAGTTTCATTAGAGCATACAACATTGAAATCGAATAATATGCTAGTGGTCAACCTTAGAGTAATGGAAAATAGGAGTACACCATTTGTTGCGCTACCCGTAGGCCTACTTGATAGTGAATTATAGTTATGTGGAACCAGAAACGAGGTAGCTCTACTGTAAAATCCTTAGTGGATTATAAACCAGAACATTTTAATCCAATAAAGAAACGTTACAAGCACATCGGAGTAGGCGTATCTCTTATAAATTGTGAATCCATTGAATTTGCAAATGTCTTTCTCGTAACGGGAGACACGATAGAATAGAAGTGTTATTACATGTGTGGTTGGAAATAGTCACTCGTCTCATACATGGTACAATAAACGATCAGATAAAAATACTCTACCTACTCGTTAAGTATCGATAAAAAGCTATATGGACAAAGTACATGTTTTATATCGTGTGATCTCCATCACGATCCTATATGTCGAGGCTCAAATCTCCATTTGATAGAGTTCATTGTATGGATTTAATTTCTCCTTACTAATGTAATTTATACGAATGAAACAGATTATCCAAAGTATATAGGCCTATCTCTTAAATATTTTATCCCAAAATTAATGGGTTCTTATCATAGATAATCCCATGGGATATTACGAGTTTATCGATATATTTGCGAGAGTGAAATTCGAGAAAATTTATCTGATGAAACTCGTAATCTCGAATAGAATTTATTAAGACTATTCCATGAATAAAATGTAACGGACGTTATAAATAATAATTATTTTCTTACTTTGTTGTCAATATTCTGTCGTCCGTAAGGTCACGGCATACTGAATGAATGAACAGTCCACGAGGGATCGATCAGAGTTCCCCATGCTACCAGTAGTGTGTAACAAAATATTGAGGGCGTCGTGGTAGTTGCTTAAAAGCATACGAACTGGCTTTCCCCGAATCGAAATTGTTCTTTAATCAACGGATATATATATTATTTCAAATTCCAAACAAGTTATGTTGTATTAAATGTGTTTTCATTCTGCTTAGAGGCAGTATGTGACGTATTACTCACCACATGTTGATGCCTTACGTGTCCAGTAACGAGCTGACATTTTGTCAGATAAAATTGCATCCTTGCGATCCGAGCAAGGATATTATAAGACAAATTCTATATCCAAGGAATTGCTAAACGTTATTTGTGAGTATCAAACACGCGGCGTATGAGTAGAATAGTAATTAAAAATTATCATAGGAGATCATTTAAGGTATGATTTAAATGTATTAATAGCAATCACATAAATAATACACTCGAAATTACTTTAGTGTCTACATGTATTTCGCTTATTATGGTGAGTACATCGCTTTAGTGGAATGAAATGACACTTTGCTAAATTTGAGAGAACAGGCAATAAAGTGAGATGTCACACCATAGCGGTTAAAATTGCCGATACGGGTAAAACTAAAGGTGATTTCTGTAATAAATTGGAGATAATTTACTGGTTTAGGCTTTTAAGGCCTGCGGGGTGGTGTTGATCATTTTCTAGCTGATAGGCCGTGGTCTGTACTTTTCTTGATCCACTGTTGTGATCGATATAATCAGGGATGCTGAAGCATTTACGCTTCAGCTATTTGTCTGACCACCCTTTGATGATGCAGAGCACAGAAATTGGCAAAACAAATAAAACTTCAGAACTTCATCACATGTGAAAAGTCAGCACTAATGAATATTTTAAAAATATATATTTATATGTACAGTGGTACCTCGAGATACGAGTGCCCTAACATACGAGTTATTTGAGATACGAGCTGTCGAGCGAGCGAAGTTTTGTTTTGAAATACGAGCGTCATTTGAGATACGAGGAACGGCCAGCTGCGACGCTGCACGCGGCCCACCAGTTTACCGCGCTTGCGTCTCGTGCTCTCGCGCATTAGCCCACGCATTCCCCCAGTGTGCTTGTTTACCTCGCTGTCGAAGCATCTTTGCTAAGTTTTTCTAGGGCTTTGCGTTTTTTGTGCATTTACATACTTTATCACATTTCTTTTTATAACCATGGATCCGAAGAAAGAGTAACAGATATGTATGTACACTTTATAAAACCAGTTTTTTTGTTGCTTTACATTTCCTTTTATTATGTTTTTATACAATATTTGTCATTTATAAATACATTTTTCTTATTCAAAAACACGTAACAAAAACAATTGGGGGTAGCATTTTTGGGGCTGGAACGGATTAATTGCATTTCAATTAATTTCAATGGGGAAAATTGCTTTGAGATACTAGTAAATTGACATACGAGCAAGGTTACGGAACGAATTAAACTCGTATCTCGAGGTATCACTGTATACATAATTATGTTTACATAATATGTGGCTGTATATATCATGATTAGGGTTCGGATATTTATAACCTAAAAAGTGGAAAATATGACTGAAATTATAACCTTTAAAATGACTAAATATGACCCGAAAACCCTAAATATGACCTAATAAAATAACTTAAAAAAAATAAATGTTCCAATTTAAAACGTTTAAAGGTACTATTTCTTAAATGTCATGAATTCAATTAGTTAACCACTTTTTAAAATGTTATGATTTACAGTTTTACCTGTAATGAACTTTTATTTTTTAAAGAATTTTCTCCTGTTTGCTCGCTTCATCAGCTCCAAATAATATCTTGTAGACCTTGAGTGTCCCTATAATATATGAAAAATGGCATTAATTTTAAAATGTAAGCTACTTATTAATTTAGCTTAAACTTTAAAGTACCGGAAATGAAATAGCCTATATTTCAAATTTAACTCGACCATGTAGTACATAGGCCTACACTGTATAATTGTGCTCCTTTATATATATGGGTGATTCTTCAAATACGGAAAAATTTGGAGTGTGTAAAATCCAAATTTTTTACTTTGTTTAAATAATCTCACAAAAATCACAAAAATACTTCAGGGGTTATTTGATTATAATATGACACCAGCAGAGCTTAAATGTTTATATTTTTATTTATTTTAATTTCTTAATTTTTTAAAAGCCATGTGGATGACATCCGTGTACATGTGGATGGCAGAAGGCCACATTAATGACTAACTTTGGCAACAATCTGCTTTTCTTTATGTGATTTCATATTTTTCTCAGCATACTTCAGTTGATTTTGCATCAAATTTTCAAATTTGTGTGCATACTCTGGAATTAATGTAATTTTAACGAGACTCTGTTTTTATGGTTTTGGGGGAGGGGAGAATCAAGCAGAAATTCATTTAATCAGTTTTAAGATCTTAAGTACAGGTCACAGACACCGCAAACACAATAGTATCCTACATTTATCATCTACATGACTTGAGAGTCATCCACATACCCCTTCATGAGACATGTGGATGACACAAAAATCAGGCATGTGGATGACAAAAAAGGAGTTTAAGTGGTCTCAGCAAGCCATTTCTAAACCTCTGTAGGCTCAACTTCAGTCAGGTACTTTGAATTGGAAGGTTTATCATAGTGCATAATCAAAATTAATTAATATTCACTTTCTGCCTTCTTTCTAGAAGCCATGTTAATGACGGGGAATAAAAACGTTTTCCTTGAAAATGATACAAAGTCCTTTGTTAATCCCAAACTGTTTGTAAGCAAGCAAAATTCAACCTTACAATTCAACCACAAGCTGCCCTGTTGGCTTTCTAACACTGTTGCCAGTTTTACAAATTTCTCATTTCTGCAGAAAAAATTCCATTCTTTTCAGCCATGTGGATGACCAAAAACCCTTGGGACATTCTTTATGTTCATTAGGTGGTGTGACAATTTTATTTCATTTTATTTTTTAGGGGTTAATATTCTTCACCCATTCATACTCATTGACAGGAAAAAGTTGAAAAGGAAATAACATTTTGTTTTGTGGAAAAATGCATTAGAATATACAAAACCGAGGTTTGGGACAGGGCATGTGGATGACATTTCATTGAATTAAATTCGATTTTGGAATATCAGAATTTGAAGTTAGTGACATTTCAAACTGATAGTTGTAGTATGGAAGTAGTAGAAACAAACTTTTATTTTAATTTGTTTTAAAGTTGAATTTGAAGGGAAATATCACTCCGGAACACAAATTTTCCCGTATTTGAAGAATCACTCATATATATATACATCATAATTATATACACATTTGTGTGTGTATATATATATATATATATAGACCAATAAGCAAATGCTTGTTCATTATTTCACGAAACATATTACTGATAATTTCTGCGTTCTGTTGGATGTACAGAATAATATAATTTAATACTCAAATATACATATCAAAATCTATTGAAATGTAACAAAAGGAATATCTAGCCATGGAACTCTCTACTGAGTTGTTACTAAACAGAACTACATTCAGTCGGCCAATGAACTTTCCACTGTGTTTATATTTATTTTTCTGCTGAGTAAAAAAGGGGAGGAATCCTGTTGAGCTGCTGTTGTCTTACAGGTTTCCTGGCGGATTGTAATCAGCGACGCCGCAGAATCCCAATGTGTTCTTCACTTCCTTGACTTTGAAAGTATAAGTTCGTATTAAGATGGATGATTGTAAGTTGATTGACTTCACTTCACATTATATCCGGAATAACTGCCTTAGGTGTTGTATCACTATAAAATATTTAAATTACTTTCTTCCTCGATAATAAGGTACCTTGCGGGTATGTGGCTATGTAAAGTGTTCATTGATTGGTTGTTACAAAATTTCTTCCTATCTGTAATTTTAGATTTTCCGAAACATTTACGTTACATGATTTAGTTGTATAATTATATAATAAACTGAACGATCCAGATAGTTTAGGGTTTGCGAAATCGACCTTCTCGGGCCCTCACAATTTGGTTCATGTGGTTTCGAAATATCAGCTTTTTAGTTATTCGCAGTCATCATCTTAGGAAATTTTGACGTTAAAAGTCAACGTCCTCCAATGTTCTGTGATCAAGCTAAACGTAGAAGATATGGTTAAAGTAGCAAATTGGCTTTTAGATAAAAATAGATCAGTTATATTAGCAGTTATGTAAGGCAATTGTGATAATAAATACATATATATATATATATATATATACCTATGTATATAAACACTCAAAGTTAGCGTAAAATAGTGTGTGGATTTTATTTTAGTCATTGTGCTAAAAACGGGGAAGTCGCGTGTCCAGTCTCGTTGAGGTCACTGAGATTTTTCAATTCGTCTAAATCCTGATAGTGGTGCTACAGTCTGGGTGGACTCAGCATTTAAGGGAGATAAGAACTAAGATCAATCCTGAGAACAAAGACCTCCGGTGCATAAGGCTGACTACTTTAACTCCATGTTCCGAGTGTATAAAATCCTAGAATCTTCAACCTCCTGGAATCTTAATGCTGGTTGTCGACCAAGAGCTAAGCTAACTTAGCATAGCTTAGATCACATACAGTGAGGGATTTCATAATATAGTTGTGCCGCATTTCATATGTAGTTTTGTCGGCACAACTACATAATGAAATCTCGCACTGTATGTGAGCTAAGCTAAACTAACTTATCTTAGCTCTTGGTCGACAACCGACATAAGGGTTTTTACGGTCTATACTTACTTACTCAATGGCAATAGACAATTCCTAAGCAGGAAATATTATCTATTTTATGGAACTCGGAGGTTCATTGCCGCGCTTATATGTGCCCGCCATTCAACCATATTCTATGCTAACTCCATCCAACCCTTAAATCTATCCTAATATTGTCCTTTCACCAACGGCTAGGTCTTGCAAGTGGTCTTTTCCCTTCGGGTCTCCCAATCAATATTTCAGAGAGATGTCTTTCCTTCCCCATGCGTTCAACATGTCCAGCCCATTTCATCCTCTGTGATTTAATTACCCTTACTATATCCGGTGACGAGTAGGCCTACAGTTATGAGGCTCGTCGTTATGCAGTTTTCTACAGTCCCCATTTTCATCTCTCTTAGGCCCAAATATTTTCCTGAGCCCCCTGTTTTCGAATTCTCTCAGATTATGTTCTTCCCGAAGAGTAGGCGACCATGTCACACATCCATATAATACACCCACAGATTAATATTGGCTTACATTTTTATTTACAGATTACTGGACAGAAGACGACAAGATATAGAGTAATTCGCGAGGAATCAGATATTGCAGCATTGCAGTCTGACCTTAACAAAATAGGAATCTGGACTGCACAGAACAAAATGAAAATAAACGTCTCCAAAAGTAAGTCTGTAACTTTCGGTAGGACCAGACAAGAAATCACACTGGCATATCAAATAAACAATAATCTAGTGCCACAGGAACAGAACTGTGAATACCTAGGAATATATATTAACTGTAATCTTGGATGGGAAGAGCAAATAAATGATATAACGAGAAAATCCTGGAAAGCACTAATTTTACGATGCGCATATTAAAGAAAGCCAGTCCGAAGGCAAGAGGGTTAGCTTACATAATTATCACTAATACGCCCATCAATGGAATTTGCAGCTATAGGCTGGGATCCGTATAGGCCTAGGACTATAGGTCATACCAAATTGATGCAATAGAAAAGATCCAACGCAAGGCAGCTAGATTTGTTAAAAATGGGAGTGAGAAGACGAAGATATAATTAAAGCATTAGGGTGGGAACTGCTGGAAACAAGACGTAGAAAAGCAAGATTAACTGCACTAGCAAAAGCATATATAGGAAACGCAGCTTGGGCCGAAATAAAAAATCGTTTAGTAGGTCCTACGTACTTAGGCAGGCTAGATCACAAAATCAAAATCAGACCCCGAAAACAAAGAACGGATGTTGGAACATTTTCCTTTGTAAATCGCACAATTACAGACTGGAATAACCTACCTGCAGAAGTTTTTCAAGACAGTCCTCTACGAGTGAAAACATTTAAAAACAAGTTGACACATATTTAATTAGCAGCTAGATGATAATTTAGAACAATTAGGAATTACTCAGTAATGAATTACGACAGAGTTAAGCATAGGGATTAGTGATTTTTGTTATTGCTGTTTGTTTTCTTTTCCCCCTTTTTGGTATTTCTTTCTCTCGTTCTGTAAGATATGCTTATTGTAATTCTAACTGTAAGTTATTCTTTTGTAATTCTAACTGTAATTTTTTTGTTCTGCCACCGGGCAATTTTCTCAATTGCAAAAGTGAAATGTATACAATACAATACAATAAAAGTAGAATATCATAAAAACAGGAATTTCCTGATTTGATTCTACACTTAAATTCTGCCTTTATTATTTGCATCTATTATTATTATTATTATTGCAACCATTTTATACATCCACCATTTTATTCTACTACAAAACGTCTGGTATTTTAATGTCGATCCAAAATCTGGAGCTAGTTCGGCATTGGTCCACTTGAATTAAAAAGTAGTTTAAAATAATAAATTGCCTATTAAGATTATACAAACACAGAAGACAACTTAGTTCACAGTCGCAAGAGTTAGACTTCGTCTTTCGTCCTGAGAACGAGTTTCGTGTTGCTGAACTGTCAATAATGAACGAATTAAGTTATGTTTTTGTTTTGTTATATTTATATCCAAACAATTTGACTCTACTATATCATACGCATGTCTGACATGGAAGGCCTACTTTGAAAGTATTGTGATATGATGCTGTTACTATTTAATCCCAATAAATTCTTCAACGTTGTAAAAATGTAGGGGTGCCTAGCCTTTGTTTGTGAGTGTGCCTACAGTGCTTCGCTAAAGGTAAGGCTACATTGTCAGTGCTTGCAAGTACCAAGTGCCAGTACCATTTTATCAGGTAAAACGGCTTGCTCATATTAATAACAAATCTTTTATAAGATAAACGATCGTGATTGGTCTATATCCGCGGAATTGCTAAACGTTATTGGTCAATATCAAACACGCGGCATATGAGTGGAATAGTCTTATTAATATGTTACCCAACACAATTTAAAATTCCTACCACATAATTATAGAGAAATGTCTTGAGCAACGAATACGTAAAATAGTAACTTATAATATTTTAACGCAATAAAATGGAAAAAGAAACAAAACTTTGCCTTTAATATAACCAAAATATTTCACTCCCTCTGGCTCTTAACATATCAGTTATGGTCCAGGACTCAGTAACTTCATAATTAGGTCATACCCAGAATAATAAATATGAACAGAAAAACATTCGATAAGTAATATCAACAATCTTATTTCATACGTCATAATTTATTTCACTCTGTAATTAGTAGGTATTTAAGGAACCGTTTTACAGTGGCGGACGCAGAATTTTCTTTCGGGGAGGGATTTGAGGAGTTAGAAAAAAGCTAGAACTAAAAAAAAGGTTATTTTATATTTATAGAGTTTACTAAACTGTTATGTTGCTAGTAGTATTATTTGAATGCGAAACATATCCAATTATATTACAAGAGGTACACAAGTTGAAAGGATTTGAAAACAAAGTTTTAAGGAAACTATTTGGGCCGAAATGAATGCAATGTCAGGGGAATACAGAAAGCTGTACAACAATAAAATTTACAGTCTGTATCGCTCTCCAATATCATAAGATTAATTAAATTCAGGTGGTTAATACGAGCTGGATATGATACTCGAATGGGAATGGAGAGGGGCATTTATCTCATTTTAATGGGAAGACCTGAAGGAGGCAAAATGACAATTAGCAGATCCGAGACGAAAATGAGATGATAATGTTAGAATGGATCTAAGAGCAACTGACTATTATAGAAATTCGAACTGAACAAGTTTACTAAGGACTAATATTTTCTGTATTCTAGAGTCCATTATTGCTCTCATATCAATTCATGAGAAATAAGCAATTTATTTACTAGAGAACACATATATAAATAGGTGTGTAAAATTTGTTGTAGTGATTCGCATTTATAGCCTATTCTTCTTTTTCAAATTTCGGGGGGATGTATCCCCCCTCTGCCGTTTTATTAGTTTTAACTCAGGGTTTCGATTTGTATTTTTTCTATTCTTTCCTTTTATTTTTTCTACGTAGGCCTATTAATTTCAAATTAGGGTTATATTTTGTTGAAACATTTGTATTTAATTGTGTATTAATTTTGTAATACAAAGACTGAACTGTACCCGAACACGAGCACTTGCTCAGTCGGGTAATCTTTCGATGTATCTCTCTTGTGTTTCACACAATAATTTTTTTTTAATGTAGAAAACGCAATAGTATATTGCGATACAAGTGCCGTAAGGCATGCATACGGATCGAGGAAATAGTTTTTTCAATTTTCCGAGATCCGTTATGCGCTTACGGCACGAGTATTGCATGCTGTTCTTTGCACGATGATTATTTATATCAATTTAATTATATTAATTATGATATTACCTGAAAATATTATGTATATACATTCTTGAAGATAGATGTTTATTTCAGAAAGTGATTCGCATTTGTTGTTGTTTATGGAAACCGAATATTTGTGCTGGGGGGCCTTGTCCATAAAGGCTTGTATTATGAGGTGTGGCGTAATATTCATAACAGCACGGAAACTCTTACCGCACATAGCAACAAGATTGCGTGTGGGAATGTCAACTTACGATCCACGGCAACAATATTCGTAAGTACCACTAATTAGTTAAGTAGTGCAAAAAATATATAACATGCAAAAACTATAAAATCTAAACAAATGACCGTCATTTATTTACAATATAATTTGTATGGATTTACAGATCGTCATGGAATAACGAAGAAGTAAATGAGTGTTGTGGAACCCTCTTGGCCTCCATGGCCGGTAAAGGGAACACTTTACTTTTTACATTAAAATAAGCACTATGTTTAGACCTGCTGGTCGAGGAGTGTGTTGCGAAATATAACATTTCTGCTTACGTTTAGGAGTCTGAAAATAAATATTCAATTTGCATAAACATGCGGGCTTTATTTTAGTCATACTTTTTGAAATTATTTTAATACATAAATACTGGTTAACCTTAATGGTTGTCCGAGCAGTGAAAGATATTTACGTCATATACAGTACTGTGGACATTGAATGAGAATATGTTCTTAAATTTCGCCATTTTAGTTTTTATAGAATTCAAATGAAATACAGTGAGTCCATTTTATGAGGAAACCTCGCACTGCCGCATTTCCGTGCTAGCATCTCATTGCATCGCAGTTGTACAAAGCATACAAGCGGTTAGTTGCTTCGGTGTGTTGTAGTGAGACGCTTGCCTATTGTTGTCGTGTGTTAAACGAGACAATAATCGAAAATGTATACGGTTGAACAGCGAATTTATTTGGTGGAATGTTACTTATTGAGAAATAACCATAGAACACTTTGGAGATTTTCTCGTAAATATCCTGACTGTACCGTCCCTACAAAATGGTAATAAGTAGGGTTCGGATGTTTATGACCAAAATGAATGGAAAATATGACTGCAAATATGCCCTTAAAAATTACTAAATATGACCCAAAGATCCTAAATATCACCTAATAAAATAATATATTTTCAAAAACTAAATGTTCCAATTTAAAACTTTTAAAGACTAAATTCTTACATCACATGATCCGGTCGGACAATCACCTTTTAATTTCTTTGATGATTTACAGTTTTACCTGTAATGAACTTCTATTTTTAAAGAATTTGCTCCTCTTTGCTCGTTTCATCAGCTCCACATAAGTACTCGTAATATTTTGTAGATCTTGCGTGTCCCTATAAAATATGAACAATTGCATTAATTTTAACATTTATTTACCTTTTAATTTGGCTCAAACATGAAATTAATTAAATAAATTTCAAATGTAACTTGACTATGTAGTACATACGCTGTATAATTGTGCTCCTTTATCGAATTTATAACTGAAATATGACGTTAAATTATAGATATGGCTAAAATATGACCAAGACCATGAAAATGACAAAAATATGACTTTATATGCAAAATAAAAACGGTCCGATTAGGATAACAAATGTGCATTTCGTGTTTAATTTGTGTTTGCTGCAAGAATGGAGGTCAGGATAAAAATATGACAAGTCATAAACATCCGAACCCTAGTAATAAGCCTCTACATGTAGGCCTATTTTGATAATAAATTGGTTGAGTTATTCTATTTTGTATTGTTTCTAAAGTCTTGATTTGCCGATTTGCCGGTAGTAACGGAACACGGTCCCCGCCGGTGCAAGCACAACAGCGGGGAAAGTGTGAGCAGGGGCAACGCTGTTAAAAAGTTTCCGGATAAAATGACCTCCCTGGTAGAAGACACATTACTAACACCCAGCATGATAGAATGGAGACCGTGGGACAAGCTCACGAATAGATCCAGTTCAAAATGTCTCATTTCGCAACAGCACAGTCTTTGGAATTATGTTTTAATTAGACCTATTCATGCGTGTCTGGTTATTTAATTGTTATTTTATGTGGTGGTAATAACTACATTATGTTTGGTAATCGTAGAACTTTCTTTGCTTAAACATTAAATCAGCTACATAAAAATAATGCTAAAAGACTCGCGAATGAAATTTTGCGCAATTGCGTATTAATATACTAGTCGTTATACTTACTATTATCAAAGGAATGTTCATTATTGTATTGAAATTTTTTTAGGTAATTTGTTGAACAGCTTCAAATATTACTGAATTAAACCAAATTTCGATTTTGACAATCTTATCGGAGGCTCTGACAAGAGATAGTTAAATCTTGAGTTATAGCTATGCGTAACCCTTCCACTGTTATAAGTAGGGACCGGATTTTTAGGTTTTTAAAAACACTGTTTTAGGTTTTCCATTAAGTGAAATAGTTTTTTTTTAGGTTTTTTTGTTCAAAATATCATTTTTAGGTAGAAAAATTGGTTTAACGAATTTGAATGTGCTACATAGGATTCAATACATAATACTTGTAAAGTATAACTTAACAAAATTGACTTAAATTTCTGTAAACTTGCTTTAGGACAGAACGTCATAAAACAACCTTAGAAGAAGAAAAAAAGAAGAAGAACAAGGGGGGAAAGATGAAATTCAGGTCATCGCCAATCCACTGCCGTAATAAACTCGATTTCATTTGTTTCGGCATAATTAACACGTCTTCTTGAAACTCACAGTGTGACCACTCAGTATGAATAACAGGGAAGTACTAAAGGCAAACAAGGGCTTTAAAACACAGAAATCTATATCCTTGTTCATACACGGGAACAATGGTTGTTCATACGAATATTTTAAAAGGAATACGCCGGTACTCTTTCACTTCGTCTCTTGATACTGTCCATCCTAGACGACAACGGGTTGAACGAAATGCTGGTGGTATTAATTTCAACCCGACAAAGTTATTGTCTCTCCGCAAAATATCGATTTCTCAACTGACAAACAAAAAAGACAAAAAAACAGCCTAAATTAGATATTTTAGGTTTTATATCCCGTTTAGGTATATTTAGGTTTTTATACCCCATTTAGGTATTTTTAGGTGCCACAGAATTAATGTGGGTGAATCCTGTGGACATGATTCGAAAAAGTGTATGAGCGCTTTTTGTTTTGGTAGCAAGGAGAAAAATAGGTAAAAACCTAAAAATCCGGTCCCTAGTTATAAGTGCCAAATCCCTTCGTATCTGTTATTAAACATTCTAAGATATAGATATTTATGACTGTGAAAATTTTCTCTTCTTTAAAGAAGGGTTTACAATGTGCATAGAAATGTGTGAACTTTATAGGCCCTAATATGTAAAGCTTTCTTCTGCAGTAAGAGCAATTTGATATAAGAGGAACTGTTACCCCAAATACGAATTCCATTAGCAGAGCAATGTTAAAGAATGCAAAATAAGACATATGTAAATAAGTTTTTGAGATAAGCGCTTTCAGACGTCTTAATAAAAAAAATGGCTCTTGATAGTCTTGAACAGATTGCTTCAATATGATAATGAAGTCATTATTATTATAAATTGCCCTGAGGCCACAAGTGGGCCTACGAACGGATTGGTCCAACCCCAGGTAATGGCATGATTGGCATGCCCAAAGCCCCCGGAGCAGATTCCTCCGCGAGCTCCCACGGATCACCCCCACGTCAATCAAGAATCTGAAACCTAACCACGTGCGCCACGCTCCCGGTCCCCCGCTGAGAGAGCCCGTAGGATCGCAGCACACCACGAACAACCCACATGACCACAAGCCACGTCACAGTGGTCCAAAACGCGAATCTAGCGGGACAAAACCTATTTTGGTTATAGATATATAAGCATTCATGAACCACAGATTATTGTCTCTGTTGGACATTACATGAGAATATTATAGGAGAAAAATTCCTCCGACACTGGGACTTGAACCCAGGACCTTTGGCTATTCGCGCCAATGCTCTACCAACTGAGCTAAGCCGGAGCTCAATTCACAGCGCCAGATGGAACCTCTCTCCTATGACCGATTGTCCTAATGGTCCACCTCACATATGCATATGACATGACTTGTCTGTCAGTGAAGTGGGCCGTTAGGACAATCGGTCATAGGAGAGAGGTTCCATCTGGCGCTGTGAATTGAGCTCCGGCTTAGCTCAGTTGGTAGAGCATTGGTGCGAATAGCCAAAGGTCCTGGGTTCAATTCCCAGTGCCGTAGGAATTTTTCTCCTATAATATTCCCTATTTTGGTTACGCTTGTAAAAATAAGTAAACATAGTTGGATAATACTGTAAACATGCCCCAGTATCACGAATGGACCATTACATTTCGGTAATCTGATGTATGACAGCAGAACACATTCTCATAGCATTAATATGAGTATCTCAGGTCAATTTGGAGTCCAAAATTAAACGAGGTAATAATATTGAAAAGAGCGTTACAAGTTCAGACAATTTTTAATCCTATAACCGGTTTGTTTGTAGTATTAAAATGTTTTTCCGTGTGGGTGGTTCATCATTTGGTCACTAGGCTGACCAGTTTTCTGCTACTGAGTACATAAACAAAATGAATTCCAGTTAGGCATTTCCAGTTAGCATCATTAGAAGGACTATTAAAGGTGTGTTGAGTCCAATTTATGAGGATAAGAACTTCCTTGTAGAAATGGAAAGCAATTCAGTAGCAACAGAATGTAATATTGGATTAGGTCAATAACGGCATTCCGCACTGTATCGAGTACAGTTGGCAACACTTCAAACAATGTTTGCGAGTGCGTGCGAAACAAGTGATCTGACCTGTTGATAAAACGATAACACGTGTATGCATTGAAATAATATCCAAGATGACAACGGTTCAGAAGAGAACATTAAGAATATTGAGTCTGGTTATGAACACAACTTTAAGGAACTCGCTTATGAAGTTTGCCATAGGTTTGTCTTTTATATTTTTTATAATAAAGGTTAAGGTTTTATATCGTTGCGATTGTAACTTTTGGAGTTATTATACAGGGTGTTAATGAATAACACCGAAATATTTTACCTGTGTATAGAGGGGACATAGACAAGCAACTTTTATTAGGACATTTTTGCTCTATGACGTAAAATGTGTATGCTACAGGGCATTAAAGTCCTTAAAATTTTGTGCTCATAAGTCAATAATTGAGAGAAATAGGGTTAAAATTTTCATTAAATTGTCTTCATGCCTTCTTAGCGATCGATAAAAACCTGATTCTTAATAATTTATCAATTGCTATACTATAATTTAGAATTTTCATAATCTGCAAAATTTACTGACTAATCACATGATTGCCCGCCACTGCATTATGTTTTTATTCCTAATTCCAGATCTAACAAAAATGTTTCGTTTGTCTTTTTTTTCCCTCAGAGTTGCAAGACATCGATCGTCATTTTTTACAATTTTCTCGACCACTACATAATATTCACTGTTCCTTTGTTTCCCATCGTTTCAAGTATTAGAAGTCAGTGGCGTGCATATCCTTGGGAGATTTTATGTTATAACTGGAAGAATTGAATCCATAGAGCAAAAATCCCCTAATAAAAGTTGCTTGTCTATGTCCCCTCTATACGCAGGTAAAATATTTCGGTGTTATTCATTAACACCCTGTATATTTTTGAAAGATAAAAATTATAAACTTGTATAAATTCCCCCTAAGAGAACACTTAACCCTGCAGTGCTCGCGCGCTGTTTCAGGACATAGAAGCTCGCGCGGCGTCTGAGAGACGCCGTTCATGTTTTACGTTGTTTCTATTGTTTTATGTTGTTTTGAGTGTTCATTTTGTTTATTGAGGGTTGTCGTAGTTTATTTAATATTATTGGACATGTTTTGCGTGCATTGCTTAATTAAAAATATGTGTATTAAGTCAATTTATTGAAAATGAGCATTTAACTAACCATATTGGACACAAATCACTGTTAGCACATTATGACTTCAATTAATTAATAATAAAACAATATTGTTAGGCATGTAACAATTTTAAAATAATTTTAAAATATTATTGTCCTAAGACTATAGGTATAACAACTTTTACTACTAGTTACTGATCTCTTCTTATTCCATTTAGAAACTTTGTCCCGCCCCACGAAATATTTAGGCCTATCACATTCACTACAATCATTATCATCATCATCTGCTTCTTGTCCAGTGTCCGTTGACTCACTTCTAGACTCCGAAATGTTTTCTTTAGGATCACTATCGGAATCAAGTTCAACATCATCTTCTTCTTCTTCTTCTTCTAGCAACTTTGCACTATCTTCCAATCATTTGGATTAGAAAGATTATGCTATTTCTTCTCCTTTCCACTCATTGCCAAGCCTAAAGATAAATAATTTCCATAGAAAAGATTGGTATTGTAGGTTTATGATCACTAGTTTCTGCAAGAAATTTATTTTAAACCAGTAACTTACCTTGTAACAGTAAAGCTCGCGCGGCGTCTCACAGACGCCATCTACATTTTCGCAACAATAACTTCACCCCACCGTTGCTAGGTGAAAACTGGAGGGTTGCCGTTTGGATATGTTATTTAAGAGTAGTTGACGGAAAGGTAGATGGCAGGTCAGCACAATGGCCTCATAGGTATTCTAGATATAGTGAAATGAATCTGGTCTGGCGTCTGTCAGACGCCACGCGAGCACTGCAGGGTTAAAAAGAAAGAAATAGTAATTCAAATACATAGTTTCGTTTTTAAACTACTGTTCTTTAATGTATGCAATGGTCATAGTTAAGATGTCGTATAAAAGTGAATTTTCAAATAAAAAAAATATTATCTCTACATGTGAAAACCCGGGGTATGCCCTGGCGTTGTAGTTGAGGCGCTGCGCTACAAACCGGAAGGTCACGGATTCGGTCCCCGATGATGTCGTTGGAGGTTTTCAATTGGCCTAATCCTTCTGGTGGCACTATGGCCCTGGGGTCGACTCAGCCTCTAACAGAAATGAGTACCAGGAGCAATCCTGCGGGTAAAGGCGGCTGGTGGGTAAGGCTGACAACCTTACCACCTTCACGGGCCGAATGACTAAACTCTGGGAGCTTCAACCTCAAGGAACCCTCTGGGCCTCCATGGCCTGTGTAGGGAAAACTTTACTTTACGTTTTACTTACATGTGAAAACGCTAAAATCTAAGAAACAAGCAGAAGAATGCTAACTAAAATCATAATTAACTAATTAACTTGATCATGATATAGTAATTAGTTAAAAGTTTTGGAAGTCTCATTGTAGACTTGTATAAGACATTATTACTCTTTTATAGTTATGAAAATATATAAATTAATTTTCTTCATTAAGCTTAATTACGTTGTGTAATATTACATGTTTAGGTATTTTTTTGTAACTAATCTTACACTGAAATCTATTTATTTCTGCTTATTAGCAGATGCTAATTTTCATCTGATCTTATCATGTTATAACTCGAATTTCAAGTTATTTAAGTCTATTGTTCAGATATGCACTCTGATATAAGCACGCGTATTATTTACCATATTTGCACTCCAGCGCTTGTATGGTATGGTTACAGTTTGTTTCCCCTCACTCTTAACGTATCCATTACATAACTTATACTTGTTTCACCATACTCTTGGGACTATTTCTCTAACTTCCAACTTAGGCCTAATATAAATATGTCTTTTATTCCTTAAGTTCTTAACATTATATACATTGTACACACCTATTTGACAAAATTGTTCAGAAGATTCCTCTAACTTTTAAACATATGAACAATAATTTTCCCTATCATTTCCTTAAATTATTAATATTTTTTTCAGTGAATAAGCTAATTATTCAGATTTTTCTTCGAATTGTTTATTTGACATTTAGGTCTACATTGAACTCAGCTAGTCATTGTTTCGTTTTCCCTCTTAACTATGATAGAAGCACTTGTGTAAATTTATATTACACACTGGCATATAATATTATTTGAACAACAAGCATACTGTTATTAAGACAATTATCCTGTCGGTTGTACGATATGGATGTGAGTCATGGTCGCTAACTCTTTGGGAAGAGCCTAATCTGAAAGTGTTCGAAAATAGGGTGCTTAGGAAAATATTTGGGCTTAAGAGAGATGAAAACGGGGACTGGAGAAAACTGCATAACGACAAGCTTCATAACTCTTCACCCAATATAGTAGGCCTAAGGAGGATGAAATGGGCTGGACACGTTGCACGCTTGGGGAGGGAAAAAACGTGTCTCAAAAATTTTGACTGGTAGATCCGAAGGGAAAAGACCACTTGGAAGACCAAGACGTAGGTCGAAGGACGTAGGATAGATTTTAGAGAAGTAGGATTTGCGAGGGATGGTTGGAATTAAGAATTAAGAATTTATTTATCAACAAATAACAAGTAGGACTTGTGTAGTTGACGTCAAACATTAAAACAGTACACAATACCAAATACAATGCAACTTCAACAGAACAGTACAGTAATCAGAAAAAATGTGTTAAAAACATATGTCGATGGAAGGGAGGTTGAAAAATTCATCAAAATTATAGAAAGGATTAACTGCTAGCCAGTTGTACAGAATGAATTTAAATCGTTTAAAGTTAACCAGATGAGCTTCAGGAGGTAGCTTATTGAACATTCTCAGGACAACATATGAGTAAGATTCTTGAGTTTTAGAGAGCCTTACACGTGGTAAATCTATTAAATTCGTGTTTCTGGTCAAGTGATTGTGCTTGTCACATCTGGATGAAGTTAGCGCAGAATAGGGTTGGATGGCGGAATCGTGTAAGCGCGACAATGAACCTCCGGGTTCCATAAAATAGATAATATTATTTTAGCTTGCTTAGGAATTGTCTATTGCCATTGAGTAAATTAGTAGCCTACCAAATTCTATCTTTAGTAGTCAACATATTTATATAGCTTATTGTATTGAGTGTTAGGCCTATACTATTCAGTAGGAATTTTTATGCATGTAAGTTCACTAGTCAGTAGTATTAGCGAAGATGCAAAATTCTTTCACGAATTTTTCTAGTAGTAGCCTACGGTTTTCTTTCTTATTATGTCTCTTATTTTGTTCCGCTGGACATTTAGGTTAACGGCTCTGTAATAAGGTTAGCTGTTAACAATGTGTCAACATAATCAAAATTAGGCATAACGAGAGAATGAACAGACCCTAAGTCAGTAAAGTATCGAATATTAGCTAGCTTATGAAGATAGAATACGTTAAAGCTATTTTGTAGAGTTTCTTAATGATTAAGTAACAACTGAATTAGGGATGGGTCGATACCAGATTTTCTCGATACTCGATACCGATATATGTTTTTTCCTCGATACTCGATACTTCGATACTCGATACTTCGATACTAGATACCGTCAAAATTTCCAGTTTCAATAAATAATTAAATTAAACATTTAAAAATTGAGAGAACTGTATATTACCAACTAAGTAATTAAGTGTGCATATTTAATGAGACAAAATTTAACATCATCAGTAGCCTATAATTATTTTTAAACTCTACATTAAAACTAAAATTAGTTTTTGAATCAGTCCACTTAGCCTACAAGTTTTTGTTCAGAAATTACAATGGGGTTTGGACAGTCAGCTTGCTTGCTTGTTGGTTGTTATTGAAACGTTTGACAGGAAACGAAAAAATTAAGAATTTCTTCTGTTTGGATTTTAAAAGTAGGAAATCTTTATTTATAACTAGACAAAAGCCACAGAGTGGTTTTCTCCATTTCAAGGAGAAACAGAAGTATTTACTATATTTAGTAGACTACTAAAAGCACAAAGAGATACCGCATTTCCTTAAATTGCAGAGTTACCAAAGTATGGAAAAAGTACCGAGCGAGTTTTCTGAAGTATCGCTCGATGCCGATACCATGCAAATATCGAGGGTATCGAGGTATCGAAAGTATCGAGACCCATTCCTAAACTGAATTAAACCTTCCACAGCTGAATTTATAATATTATAAGCAATCATCAAATGAAATCATCAGTGGAACCTAAGTTTCAAATCGCACGAAAAACATTTTAATATAGGCCTAGGCCTAATAACTGGAATTCATTAATGGGAACTGTACCACAAAGATAAAAGTCCTTATGTTCTATCATGAATAGTTATTCCACTAATTTTATATCCCTGCTTTCATGCGATTCTTTGGCGCTGACACACAGCAGTGAAAAGATTAACTGAAATAGGTGCTGTTACATCACCAGTAACAAGATTCAATTGCTATCATCCTATGTTTCGTATTCAACACGAAAGTTGTTGACAATCAAGTGTTATGGAAGAACAGAGGTTTTCTTTCCACTACAGATGCAGTACACCGTGCTCAGAGCATTTATAGTAAAATACATTGCTCTTGAGAACAACAACGACGTAGTCTTGTAGCACTTCGTCTTTTTAAGTACCTATTTAGAGAAGAGCTGTTGTTACTAACTCCTGAAAGTGAACAAACCTTTCTCAGAATTGTTTAATGATTTGCTACTTTTGTTGACCACATGTTCAAATACAATAAATTCCTGTTCACTGTAGTATCAGTTGACGATAACAGCATTTATTGGAAAAAATTACAATTTTATACAGCATAAAAGTTAACTGAGTACTATGTTATAGGACTGCATGTATATAAACAAATTCGATTAGGCTATATTTTTACTTAAACAACCAAGAATAGAGGAGGTATTGACCCTCAGTTGGAAGTTAGCGCATATTGAGCAAATAAACTAACTTATCTTCTATCTCCATGGGTAAAATACGCGCTTTCTACTAGGTTTGATAATTTCATTTGACTTCTTAGAAGTCTTTGTAAAAGGAGGCTTTGAATAAACTGATGTGCGGTGAAATCCAACTTCTATAGTCTATTGACTGAACATGTAAGGTATAAGTATATAATCTAATTATTAAGTGCCAGAATGGTGGACGGTAAATTTGTCTGTCCGTCTGTCTGTGTATCCGTGTGTTTGTACGTGAGATAGCTTTAATGAAACTTGATATACGCATTTGTAATGCCCATTGGAAGAAGCCTGTTGATATTGAACCAAATTGGGTGATCGGTACCGGAGTAATGCCTAATTTAGTGCCTATTTTATGGTAATATATTAGAAACAATTTTTCAAATGGAAATCAGTTCTCACGACAACATAATGTTTTACAGTGTTCATATAGGCTACGGCTTAGGAAGTTGCAATATAGTTAGCTTTGACGAATAACACTACCCATATATTCCTTCACATATGCTTATCAAGCTAGATCTCTGTTGTTCCGTAAGCCCTGCTTAATGAATCGATCTGGAGCTTAATTCGGAAATAGATTACAAAAATAACTTATTTTCTGCATATCATAATTGCAATTGTCACTGCTTTAACAATTTAGCATTCTGGCACTTGGTTGCAATTGTCATTGCTTTAACAATTTAGCATTCTGGCACTTGGTTACATCAGTTTACTGATTGTATTGTAGGCTCATAATCTGATTTGATTCACTCATATAACTAACTTACTTGTTTTATCCCAAGCATGGTCAAGGCAACTTTATTACTTGAAATTCTGACATAGAATAAAGAGACCGTGCGTATTGCAGGGAAAGAATAGTCAGTTGCCTCAGCCTCAGTCAAAGCTGTCTTGTTGGTCACGCAAGACAAGTCTGAGTTTTACAAACAATGGCTGGCGTATAAAAGTTAAAGATTTTTGAATGTAATTTAACTCCTTAAGGCAAGAAAATGTCGTGAGGAACCTTTAGTGTCTATAATATTCTTATTCTTATATTGACGTGTTTTTTATATGTATACTATGGCTTATCATTCTTCCTTTCGTCCTAACAAAGGTACTCAAAGATACTATAGTAGGGAAGTCACCTAAAACAAAAGCAAAGTGCCAGTTCAATTGCGTGGTGACTTCAATATGAATAAGGACCAGGCGTCAACTACATGCTTCCAAGTTTCCAGTTATCCTTTACATGCTAGGCGTCACGATCCAAGGCGTTGGTGTTACCGTGCAGGTTAGAATGCCATCTTCCTAGCTTAACACGAACCACATTGGTGACATAGGAATTAAGGCTGTACCGCTAACCAAGAAATATCTAGATCGAGCACTTGTTCACGGTGCGAATTATAGTGGTATAGTCCATTGCGATTTTGATGAGCCACTCAAAGAAGCCGAAATGCAGGTCAGGACAGTTAAGTATGCAAAGGGGGAAAACTGTGATAAGTTAAGACTTCAATATTTGAGATGAATAATGCATGGCAATCAGTATGCAAGAGGTTAGGCGAGTGGGATAGGACACTCAAGTTGATACCGGCAGTAAGAAGATTAAGTGATTGATGAATCATTCCTTTGCTGCTTACTAAATACAGAATAGGTGTGCTGCTGGTATGTCCGTTATGAACAGTACTTCTCTCAACAGTCTTTTAGTTTGGCATTCATTACACATTGACCAAATATGAGGACTGGGAATTTCCAAGCCTTAACACTCAGATAAATTCCACATGAACCTTCCTTAGTCAGTAGAATAGATTAAAACTTCAAAACCTTCTATCGAATAACGTTCTACAGTGTTAGTCACATAGTGTAACTTTCAGATTCATATCCTTATTTATATCCATGGGTGGCGCAGTCTGTATGACACTGGTTATCTGTGTCTAAAATCACCATTTTGATTCCAGCCAAGGTCGAAATAACTATGAACTTTTATTTCAATTAAAAACATTAAAGCAAAAATCTGATGTGAAAGTCACAAAACTTCCTCTGCCCAAATACAGTTCCCTTTTAGTATAATATATAGGGACCGGATTTTTAGGTTTTTAAAAACACTGTTTTAGGTTTTCTATTAGGTGAAATAGTTTTTTTTAGGTTTTTTTATCCAAAATATCGTTTTCTGGTAGAATAATTGGTTTAATGTAGGCTATTTGAATGTGCTACATAGGATTCAATACATAATAATTACTTGTAAAGTTTAACTTAACAAAATTGACTTAAATTTGTGTAAATTTGCTTTAGGACAATATTAGCCTATACAACTGAAGAAAGAAAGCATAAACAATCAAAAGAAACAGTGAAAATAAGTTTGCCTTACATTTTATTACAGGGCAGTAATAAAAGCAAACAAGCGCTTTAAAACACAGAAATCTATATCCTATATCTATATACACGGCAACAATGGTTGTTCGTACGAATATTTTAAAAGGAATACACCGGTACTCTTACACTTCCTCTCTGGATACTGTCCATCCTAGACGACAATGGGTTGAACGAAACGCTGCTGGTATTAATTTTAACCCGACACAAATTATTGTCTCTCCGAAAAATGTCAATTTCTCAAAAACAAGGCAAAAAGTAGCCTAAATTAGATATTTTAGGTTTTATATCCCATTTAGGTATATTTAGGTTTTTATACCCATTTAGGTATTTTAGGTGCCACAGAATTAATGTGGGTAAATCCTATGGACGTGATTCGAAAAAGTGTATGAGCGCTTTTTGTTTTGGAAGTAAGGAAAAAAATAGGTAAAAACCTAAGAATCCGGTCCCTAATAATATATTATGTATGACATTCTCTTCATGTAAATTGATAGTAAAAATGAAGAGAATGTCTTTGCCAAATCGCATCGCATCCCCGAAGGATACATAACCCAAATGAAATGTGATTAATGTGCTCACGTAACTTTCTTTACTCTAAGCATGGCCAATGCATCTTTCTTATTTCGCACTCTGATATGGAGTAAGAGGGCATTTTGCAAAGAACGTGTATTCAGTTGTTTCAACCTGATGAATAGCTTTATTGTTCGCCAGGCAAGACTCAAGTTTCTACAAACAGTGGGTGCTTATAACTAACCTTTAGAGAATTTTTAGGTCTTGGTATAGCCTAAGCCCCCAAGTACAAAATTTACAGAAAATCCAATTGGGATTTTTATTTTGTAATTGGAATAACTTATGAAGGATTTTTAAATTCTAGGTCCTAAAGGTATTTACAATTTGAAAAAGGAAGAACGACTTATCACACTCAAACTAGCCGTTTTGAGAAAATCTCAAAAAACAACATTTTCTTCAAATATGTTACTGATGTTAAAAATCCCGGGCGACGCCGGGCCTTTTAAGTTAGTACTGTATAGACACACATCCCGAACCCCTAATATGGCCTGGCAGCTAAAAGAAGTAGGCCTATAAACATAGCTGAATTTAAAAAAATCACTACCCACATATTCCTTATCAAACGTTATAACTTACCTTTGTTTTTCCGTAAGCCGAGCTTAATGAATCGATCTGGAGCTTAACCCAGAAATTGATTAAAAAAATATTGTTCATATCATAATTGCAATTATCACTGATTAAAAAAAAGCATTCTGGCATTTTGTTACATGAGTTTACCTGATTTTATTAAGTGCCAGTATGGTACTTTATGAGATTGTGTGGGGGACGAAAAAATGTCTGTCCGTCTGTCTGTCCGTGCGTCTGTACGCACCGTAACTCAAGTACGCTTTTTCGCATTTTCATGAAACTTGGTATAAACATTTATAACGTCCATGGGAAGAACCCTATTGATATTGGACCAAATCGGTTGACCGGTACCGGAGTAATACCCAATTTAGTGACTATTTTACGGTAATGTATTAGAAAGGATTTATCAAATGCAAATCAGTTATCATGACAACATATTGTTTTAGATTCTCCATATACGGCTTTGGAAGTTGCAATACAGTTAGCTATGGCAAATAACACTATTCCTTTACACACGGTTATCAAACTAGACCGTTCAACTGAGCGAGGTGCCCGAGATGGTAACGTCTTGGACTCATATTCTGCAGGTTCTTGGTTCAAATCCCGAAGAAGAACAATTTGACTTTTTTTTTCTGTGAGTGTGCGATTGTCATTATATCACAAATAGTAGACTATAGTTCTGCTGATGCTGGATGATTTTAATCTGATTTTTTAAAATCTAGACCTTTATAATTCCGCAAACCCAGCTTAATTAATTAATCTGGGAGCTTAACTTAGAAATCAATTTTTTCATACTTATTTTTTGGATATCATAATTGCAATTATCACTGATTAAACAAAAGCTTTCTGGCACTTTGCTACATCAGTTTACCTTATTTTATTATTATGAATATAAGTGATTAATTGATAAATTTAGTCTATACCGGGCATGTTTGAAATCCTCGTCTTGTAAGTTAGGGTGACATAGGGGTATTGACCTGGGAAATACTCGCGTGGCTATAATGTTATCCTGTCCCGTGGAGAGATGCCACCATAATTAGTAGGAGGACGCTTGTCTTTAAAACACCCTTTATAAGTAATATTGTGTTAGGCAGTTTAGTTTGAAGGCATTTTGCATAAATGCAAGCCTTTAACACTTTATTATCCTCCATTCAATACGTGCGTTGTGTCCTATGGCTGCTAATTAAGTCGTCCCATGTCCTCTATGGGCTATTTCAAGAAAAGTTGCTCCGTTTAAGTCATGGTCACTGCACGAGATCTTGCCCAATATTTTCCCAGCGGTAGTTAAGGTGGGTTGAAGGACCTGTGTACCCGCAAGGAGGAGATTGAAACGTAGTGGACATTGCATAAATCGTTTCTTTAGTCCCGATTCAAAGTGGTAGTTGCTGTGTTCATCAACAACAGGCCATCGACAACTTGGCATCCAGTCTCCGCGACGCGACTGGATTCAACAAACTGTTCAGATAAAACAGGTTCGAGTCAAAAGTCTTTGCCATATAATTACTGAGTATAGGCTGTTGGAAAGAAAACTCTTATCAACAATTTTTTGAAAAATGTAATATTCACAGTTATTTACTATCCACTATATACCCTCAAAAAATAATAATGTATAATGTGCCTTCACATGGTAGAATTAAAAGACGTACAATATTGGTCAATAAAATGGCAACACCTTTTCACTTTTATCATAGGTAATCCCAAGAGAGAACATGAATTTATCGATGTGTTTGCAAGAACGAAGTTCCAGCAAATTTATCTGATTAAACTCGTAATCTCGAGTAGGATTTATTAAGACTATTCCATGAATAAAATGTAACGGATTTTGTTAATAATTGTTTTTTTTCTTACTTTGTTGTCAATATTCTGCCAGCCGTAAGATCACGGCATACTAGATGAATGAACAGTCCACGAATCGATTCTATTAATCGATCCGAGTTCCCATAACATGCGTTCCAATAACACGCATCAAAGGATGGTAGGCGTTGTGGTAGTTGCTTACATCGAAACGCTATAAAAGCACACGCACTGGCTTGCACCGAATCGAAATTGTGTTTTTAATCAATGTACATTTATTTACATTATTACAATTTCCAAATAAATTATGTTGTATTAAATAATGTGTTTTTATTTGCTGAATGGCAGCATGTGACGTATTAATCACAGCATGTTGATGCCTTATGTGTCCAGTAACGAGCTGACGTTTTACCATACGTAATCCTACGAGAGGTGACGAGTTTATCGATAGATTCGCGACTGTGCAGCAGGAGCGAATTTATCTGATGAAACTCGTCAACTCCAGTTTGATTTAATAAGACTATTCCATGAATAAAAATGTAATGGATTATACAAATAATAATTACTTTCGTGCTTTATTGTATAAAAAAACTAACAGCTGCGAGATCACGGCCTACTATGAATCAACCATCCATGAATCGATTCGAGTTACCATGTTGTAACCAGGGCTACCAATGATGCATATAAGACATAGTTAACTTCATTCAGGTAAGCTGACAGCATAACAGAATAAAAGCACAAGAACTGGCTTGCACCGAATCGAAATTGTGTTTTTAATCAATGTACATTTCTATTATTTCAATTTCTAAACAAGTTATGTTGTATAAAATAATCTACATTCGTGCTGTTAATGGCAACATGTGATGCATTCGTGTCCAGTAACAGGCAGACGATTTTACCGGATAAAACGCCATCCTCACCATTCCTACAAGAATATTGTAAGGTAAATTGCCGTGATTGGTCTATATGCGAGGAATTGCTAAACGTTATTGGTCAATATCAAACAATGAGTGGATTTGTCGACACCATGGTATAGCATACAACTGTCGTGAACATAAAGAGCAAGCAAGCAAGTTTTTAAGTAACATTTTTGTTTTTAGGCATATTTAAAACTGTATTTATTTGATTTCTTAATTCCAACTACCGTACACAAAGTACTGTCTGTACTATTCATCTGTGTCATCTTATAGCAGTTCTGTGAACGGGATAGGCAGGAAAAATGTATAGGCCTACACTGTGGAGTGTGTAGTTTTCACTGGCAGACCGAAAAGAATAACACGAGGAAATAAATAGTGCTTAATGTGTTGCACAAACCTTCTCACATGCACATGTTAAGATCTATATAACTGAAATCCTTAGATTAACGCAAGAAACCGGAATTTACTTTTCCAAAATTAATATACAACCTCCAGGTTTAAATAAAGTTATGGATCTTTCCGAATAGCATATATAAAACTCTCCTTGCAACATCTCACATATTACTTAATCAATAGCAATAGACCAGTGGTTCCCAACCTTTTCCAGCTGGCGACCCACCTTTCCTTATCGGAATACCTCCACGGTCCATCGGTCAATGGTGGAGTAAAAACCTTATTTGTATCGTATCCCTTCCTTATGTATATATAATTTACCATCAAATATTGCAAATATATATAAGCTTATATATGCTTTTTTTGAAGATACAGATTGATTATTGATAAACAATTTGTGTTCTGATTTGAAAATGGTTGACAAAATATAAGCACTTTGTAGCAAAACAGTTATTTATTTAAAATACATAGGCCTATATGTTTGCAATGTATGCAGAAAGTGGTTTCATACTCACTAACAAGTGTTCCTAGGTGAAGTTAAAAACTACAATTACAAAAGTACACAAAGACCATTTTAATTTTTCAGGCAAAATTGCTGTTTTTATTTTAAGTCAGAATATTATATTAATAAGATTTTTGGGACTGTTTCGATTGAACTAACTCGTCAATGTCAGGACTGAATGTAGATGTTTTTAATCTCAAGTCATTTTCAACATTGAGTTGATTTCTGTATTTGTTTTTTAGGAAAGCCAAAGTTGAAAAAGTAGGTTCACATAAATACGTAGTGGTGAATACCATCAGAAACCTCAATGCTGTTACGGATATTGTTGGATATTCTGTCCTCGTTTCCATCCATAATGTTATTAGATCTTTCTCTTTATAGACTGACTTCATCATGGAATCACAAGACAGTTCAATGAATTCATTTGATTTGTTTAGATTTTTCTTATCTTTTCTGATGGTTTATTCGGTGGTTTCTGATAGTTTTAGGATCGAGTCGTGACCCACCTGTAACCCTACTGCGACACCGGTTGGGAACCGCTGCAATAGACAATTCCTAACCAAGCGAAAGAATTGTATCTAATTTTCGGAACCCGGAGGTTCATTGCCGCGCTTACCTGAGTCCGCCATTCAAACCTATTCTGTGCTAACTCCATCCAACAATCCCTTCAAATCCTACTTCCCTTAAATCTATCCTAATATTGTCCTCCCACCTACCTCCCACCTAGGTCTTCCAAGAGGTCTTTTCCCTTCGGGTCTCCCAGTCAATATTTTTAGGTATGTCTTTCTTCCCCCATGCGCGCAACATGTCCAGCCTATTTCATCTTCCGTTATTTATTATATCCTATACTACAGGTTATGAAGCTCATCGCTACGCAGTTTTCTCCAGTCCTCATTTGATTCACTGTGGCCTCTTCGTTCTATGTCTGTGCCTGTTGTATATCAACACAAAATGAAGTCTGAAGGGAGGGTAACCTTTCTAGCCTTGAATTCCGATTTCACGAGAAGAAGAAACTCCGAAATTAAACCCAATCTCCCGCAATTAGAAGGTATAAGGACGGTTCTTCGCGTGCAATATAAAAAGAGTTAGCGCTAATATTTCCAAGAAAACTCACTAAAATGGCATTCTTTTTAATTCGCACGTTTTGCATAATGTGAAACCAGTATCCCCCATTAGAAACAATTACCCGTTCTAATAAAGCCGAAAGAGATAACAACGAATCCATGTTCAAGGGCTCACGACGACTTCGACCTTGACTAAATCGGTTTATGAGGCTTGAATTTGAAAAGCATGCTTATGGAGACGATGATGCCAGGTTTATGTCATTTTGTGGTTAAACTGCAATAAAAATTAGTATTATAAACAACGAAGAACGTCCAATAGCAGAAAACGTGAACAATTTACACCTCTTTTGTCTTCATAAAACATAATATGTTACATGTTATACAACTTTTGAATTCCTAGATATAAATAACAATGATCAATGGTTAGCTTGTTTGTTTGATTGTTACCGTTATTGAACGAAGGCTATGTATTGTTATTTAACGCTGTAACCGTCAACGGTGTGTTAGAATTTTGTCTGCAGGATTCTTTTACATGCTTGTAAATTTACAGACTTGGACTATCTGGTTTAAATTTAATCAAATTGAAATAATTGTAATTAAAATTATTGAAGTAATGTAGTATTATAATAACGAATGGTATTTCCTTTTTTCATTTTACTTAAACTAATGAATTTTAACGTACTATTTGTGTTTTAGGAACATATTTGAGCCTAAGACAGATGAAAATGGGGACTGGAGAAAACTGCATAACGACGAGCTTCATAACCTGTACTCGTCACCGGATATAGTAAGGGTAATTAAATCACGGAGGATGAAATGGGCTGGACAAGTTGCGTAAATGGGGGAGGTAAGACATGCATAAAAAATGACTAGGAGACTCCCAAGGGAAAAGATCACTTGGAAGACCTAGACGTAGGTGGGAGGACAATACTAGGATAGATTTAAGATAAGTAGAATTTGCGAGGGATGAGGGATGGAATTAGCACAGAATACGGTTGAATGGCGGACTCAGGCAAGCGCAGCAATGAACCTAAAGGCTTCAAAGTCAGTTATATCAAAAGCAAGTTTTATGACATTGACCCTTTTAGAACCAAGCCACAGATAAGGTTACTAGTACATGTATCACCTGGCCCACGCACAATGCGCGTATCGTTCTATTCCATTGTGGCGGGACTGTGCTCAGAGACGATATTTTGAAGGGAAGCTTTGTGCAGGTAAGGGTAGCCAATAGTCTTTTTAACTAACTGTAGGTATTTTTCCCAACTTCTACTACCCACCCTATGGATTATAATAGTGCTATGGTTTTTTTTTTGTGTGTGTGCCCACCCTTACCCCCGGAGTGCCAAGCAATTAAGCTTAAACCTCCGGTCAGACCAAATTTTGGTAACCATATGTGATATGTGTATACCTATTGTGCCCTTATGTACATCCGTAGGGGATGTTGATGGTGTGACGTGTTTGGGCTGAGTACTTGTGTCTTTGTACTTTGGCGCAGTATAGTCCTAAGTGCGGATAGGTCTTATGTGCAATATCTCCCCGAGTGTGTTTTTTTTAATGACATGTAGTTATGTATTCTAGAGTTTGTAGTGCGTGTATCTGTTTGAGGGGATTGAAGTGCTATGGTTGGCAACATTTTTGCGATCAACCAGAAAGGTGAAACAAAAACGAAACTTTTTGAAGTTATTTCGTAAACATAAATTCATAGACCGCTGACAATCCCAAAAACAACTTACGGCATTTTTACAGGTTATATATCCATATAAGATATAGGACTACTTGTGTGGCTTGGTTCTAAAAGGGTCAATGTCAATTTCTTGCAAAAATGAGATCTAAGGATTATTGAGCTCGGCTAGTCTTTATCTTTCGTATAATAAAAGTGCCAATGTATGTTGCTATTAATATACATAACTTAATACAGAAATCTTAGATGCCAATGTCCGAAGTTCTCAGCAAAATTTTTTTCTTCTGTAAAGGCTTCAAAGTCAGTTATATCAAAAGCAAGTTTCATGACATTGGCCCTTTTAGGGCCATGTCACTAGCTAGCAGAGCGACGTCGTTTAGAGCGCTTCGTCACGTACGCATTGAATCTACGGCAACCGCGAGACAAGAAGAGATCATGACTCTGATAATAGCTCATTATGAAAAAGTGTTGCCATAATATACGCCGAATTCATAAATGTATTCTTTTCCTCCCTGCATTTATGCCGGAACATTGAAGAGTAGATTTTTACTTCGCCGGAGCGCCGTTCCAGTACATTCCAGCCCAACTTCAGCACTGGTTTCACCTCATTTTCGCCAATCGCGGATTAAAATTATGTAAGCTCAGAAACACTTCTTTAAACCATGATTGCTTAGAGCAGTGGTTCCCAACCTTTTTCAGCTGACGCCCCCCTTCCAGTATCATGAAAACTTCACGCCCCCTTTGATAGTGATGGGGAGAAGTAGGCCTAAAAACGTGATTGTCAGTACTTTTTATAGATCCCTATAATACTTGTAAAAATAAAATTAATATTGCTCAAATCTTTTATTATTCTTGTTTATCCTGTGATGCTTTTGCTACCACACATAGGCTACACATATAAAACACGAAAATCCACATCTAATTATTGTGAACCTTATTTGAGTCTCAGTACAGTTCATATAAAAAGTTAAATGCAGAAAAACGAATGTCCAATGTAGAGTTAAAAGCTTAATATTAGTGAGATGATTGGCACTGTTTTGCTTTCACCGGCTCTGAGATATTAGGTTTTGTATTTGACAGAGCACAACGCAGATCACTCGTATCTCGTATTTGGATTTCCAAATTATTATAAACGTGTTGATATGACTATTTAATATGACAGTGAAAATATACTTACAATTTATAACATTATAAAATGTAAATTCACACTGATCTGTTATTCTTGTTAATTACGGTATGTGTCTGTGTATTTGTTTTGTTAAAGTTAACCGATTAAAAATTCTTGTCGACCGACAAGGCAACAACACAAAATAAAAATATGAATTTAAATTTGTTGCACGTCCCCCTAAGGAGAGTCTCACGCCCCCCCCCCCCCTCAGGCTTAGAGCGAAGTGATCATTATCGAAACGTTAACAAACCTCTAGTAAATTCTGAAGACTTATTAAGAATACTGAGGACAGAATTCGAGTAAATTATTTTCCAAATACACCTAAAAAGCTGGTATTATACTTCACATTATATAGAGACGATCATGGCAAGACAAACTCATAGATATTTTCGTTGTCTGGGAGATAATGCTAGGGAAACTAATTGAATGTCTTGGAATTGCATTCGGGAGATCCCAGGTTCAAATCCCGTGGTCAGACAATTTGACATGGGTTTTTTCATGGTTTCTCCAGTCTTACAGACATTGGATATTTATTCCATAAATCATCGTCGCCATTTCATCCAGTGTCATATCCATTTAAACTAATATCAATTGAAATTTACTCCATAAAATACACTAACAATAGAAAATAATTGGCAATCAATAGTTCCATGGCCTCCCCTACTATATAGACACAGATCCCGAACTCCTGATATGGCCTCGTAACTAAAAGGGGTATAAATAAGTCTGAAATAAAAAAGTATATGAGTGGGTTAAATCAGTTTACTATTTTATCTGAGGTTATGAATGTTTCAACTTCAAGCCTAAAGTAAAAAAACGAGGAGATTGGACCTAATGACAATGAATACGTTTCATGCAGAATAATCGGTGTAGGTCTACATCTGAGTAAAAAATTTAAGATTCATTGAAATATTTTAGACTTTATAGAAACAGTGTACGTTTCTCATAGTTCTTAAAGCGCATTATCATTTGTTTAATGTTATTGACTACATTTATAATGTCCCCTGGTGGCCTTGGTGTATGAAAATGACACATTAATTAAAATGTTAATAAAATTTAATCTGCACTAACAAGATTTAAGCGTAATTTAGCTTTTTCGGAACTGAATTTAAATATTATTATAAGCATTCATGAAATGAAATCGCCAGTGGACTCTAAGTTTGAGTTCAATGAGAAAAATTTAGAACGAACTGTATGATTTCCATAAATGACCTTCCTAAATATGGATAAAAATTCTTACATTTTGACATAAAACATTACTCCATTAATTTTATAATTATGTATCTATGCAGTTTTTTGCTGTGACGATATGTGAGTAATTGTAAATAGGTTGAAATGTAGTGATGTGACATTCATATGTATGTCAACATGTGTTGACACAGTTTTGGCTTATAAGAAGTAATGACAATTTTAAATAAATGGTGCAAAAATATGCTGCACAAACTTTCTCGCATATGCATGTTAAAGGCTAGCACAGAAAAAAGTAAATTATAGAGACAATTACATTTTATCTAGAACGGAAAGCATCAGAGTCGATCTTTATGTTCATTGCTTTTACCGTGAAATAATAATAATAATAATAATAATAACTTGGGATTTGCATGGTTTCCTTAATCTCAAAGGCAAAAATACAGGATATACTGAGATATCGCCGAACAATAAAGCAAATGTTACACGAATGAGTTATTAATTACAATAGCCTACTGGTAAAGTTGGGCGGCCACGAGGTTTCATTTGAACCCAGGACCTCTTCCCTATTAGCCTATACCACCTCGCTGTAATTGGTTTTGGTGTGTTCATTACAACTGAGCTAAATAGAATGCATTTCACAACAATTAGTTTTCTTGTTACTAAGGGCAACAAGGTATCATTCGTATTTTAATTAAGATTATGTTCCGAATTTCGCATTTAAATCGTATTTATTTCGTTTTTATCTTGATACCTATTAATTGTATAAAAAATGGGTTTAACAAAAATGTTCAGATTAATTTTCTCCACAACTTTACTGTGATAGGTTTTCGTCTATCGCCCACTGCAATGGAGATAATCTAGAATAGCCTAATTGAAAATAGATATGAGTGAAGTACCCCCGAAGTCATTTTGCCAGAAAAACGAATATAGCTATTTTAGTAGTCATAGATGACAGTTTCAAATTTTAATTTTTTTTTAAATCGTTAGAGCCAATTTTTCAAAAACCAAAATTTTTCAAAAAAAATTCATAATAAGTCCCCTTAATATTTCAGTTATAAAACTCAATTTCAGGGAGGTTCGATAGAATTTCAAAAAAGTATTTACTTCAAAAAATAAAGTAAATACAATGAACCGTTTACCCGCTGTGCTTGTCCACAGACAGACGGACAGACGTCATTCCAAAAACATTCGATTTCGATTTTTTGTCACGATCACAATACTTTCTCTATACTACGTATGTGAGAGAAAGTAAAATTAGCCTATGCTCATTAAGTGCCAGTATGGAAAATGTCTGTCCGTCTGTCCATCCGTGTGCCTGTACGCCTGTACGCGCAATAACTCAAGAACGATATATAGAATTTTAATGAAACTTGGTATACGCATTTGTAATGTCCATGGGAAGAAACCTATTGATATTGGACCAAATCGGTTTACCGGTACCGGAGTAAAACCCAATTTAGTGCCTATTTTAGGGCGCGGTAACTCAAATACTCTTCATCGGATTTTCATGAAACTTTGTAAGCCCATTTAAAATGTCCGTGGGAAGACGTCTATTGATATTGGACCAAATCGGTTGGCCGTTACCGGAATAATGTCCAATTTAGTACCTTTTATGGTAATGTATCACAAAGACGCGGATAACTGAAATACGCTTTATCGGATTTTCATGAAACTTGGTACGCCTATACGCATTTATAACGTCCATGGGAAGAAGCCTATTGATACTGGACCAAATCGGTTGACCTGTATAGGAGTAATGCCCAATTTAGTGCCTATTTTATGGTACCTATTATAAAGAATTTAACAAATGCAAATCGGTTATCCTGACAACATATGTTGTACACTGTCCATATATGGCTTTGGAATTTGCAATACAGTTAGCCATGATACATCCCTTCGCATTTGAAAACTAGTCAGATGTTTATTTCGTTGATCAAGTTGAATACTGTTACATACAGAAGATATAATACCGCCTACGTACATTAAGTGGAGTTCTTCGCCTGTGTATTTTGTGAAATGTTGACATATTTTAAGAATGTCTTATATCAATGTATAAGAGTTTGAATTAAGGTGAAGTACCAAACTTTACACCTTTGTTCTTCCGTAAGTCCTGCTTAATTAATCGATATGCAGCTTAATTCGGAGAAAGATTAAAAAGTAACTTATTTTCTGCATAAGTTATCATAATTGCAATTAATTTATCACTGATCAAACAAAGCATTCTGGCACTTTGTTATATAAGTTTACCTGATTTTATTAAAGCTGAAAAGGACATTCCATCTCGAAAGATTTTCAAAAGTTGAATGCAAATCACTTAGGGATATTTTCTTAAATCACTCATTTTCAGTGATCTTATGCATTTTCTCCAGTCCACTTGCCATCATTATGCCACTGTAGTCTTATTGAAGCCGCGCTAGGAGTAAATCGAGAGCTAACCCAAACTTGCGTTACGAACAAAATCGCCACGAAATTGTTACGCACAAAATTGTCACGAAATTAGTGGGGCTGTGACGGAACGGACTGCACAGAAAACAACAAATCAATGAATAGTCTTATCCAAAATGTAAAAAATCCAAAAAGCTAAATTTAAAAAAGCTAAAAATCCAAAATTAAAAATTTCAAAAAACCAAAATAAAAAAGAAATTACGGGAGCGCGTGGGGGAAAGCCTGAGGCTTTCAGTGGGGAGCATACTGCTTCGAACTAATGGCGTGGTAAGCCCTTCACCATTATAAAAAATCCAAAATTATAAAAATAAAAAATCTAGAATTAAAAATAAAAAAATCCAGATTTTTAAAAAACAAATAATTCAAAAATAAAATATCCGCAATCCAAAATTTAAAAAACTAAAATCCAAAATTAAAATCTAAAAACTAAATTTAAAAAATCCCAAAAAATTAAAAGATCCACATTTTAAAAATCCAAATTAAAGAATACAAAATTAAAATATTGAAAAGCCAAAATTTAAAAATCTATGAATCCAAAACTAAAAGTCGAAAGTCCAAAATTGAAAATCGAAAAACCAAAACTATAAATCCAAAAAAAATCCAAGATCGAAAATTTAAAAAATAAAAAATTTAAAATCTAAAATTCCAAAAATAAAAATTCAAAGATCCAAAAAATATCCAAAATCCAAAAATTAAAAAACGAAAAATTTAAAATTGAAAGAATAAAAAAACAAAATTTAAATATCAAAAAATTCAAATTTTAAAATTTTAAAAAACTAAAAAATTAAATTAAAAATTGTAAATACAAAATTATAAAACAAAAAATAAAAAGGAAAAGATTACAAATTTTAAATCCAAAATTAAAAATTCAAAAATTCCAAAATAAAAAATTCCAAAATTAAAAAATTAAAACATCAAAATTTAAAAAAATCAAAATCGAAAATTAAGAAAGTACAAAAACCAAATATTAAAAAGTCCAACAATCCAAATTTGCAAAAATCCATTAATCCAAAATTCATAGAATAAAAAAATTAAAACAAGTTTCACTTCTGTCGCGTGGCATTCCACGCACGCTTTTTTTTTTTTATAAAATCATATTATTAACAAATCCATGACGATAATGAAAAAGATTGTTGTTTCTTCTGTGCAATAGCTACAATAGAAAGCGAAAATAAATTCAGGTAAACTGATGTACCAAAGTGTTTAATCTGTGATAATTGCAATTATGATATGCAGAAAAAAGTTATTATTTTTTATAATCGACTTCAGAGTTCAGCTCCAGATCGAGCTGATCTGAGCAGAGCTTACGGAGGAACAAGGGTCTAGTTTGATAAGCATATTTGAAGGAATATGTGGGTAGTGTTATTTGTGAAAGCTAACTGTATTGCAACTTCCAAAGCCGTATATGAACACTGCAAAACAATACGTTATCATGAGAACTGATTTGCATTTGATAAATTCTTTCTAATATATTACACATAAAATGGGCACTAAATTGGGCATTACTCCAGTACCGGTCAACCGATTTGTTTCAATATCAATAGGCTTGTTTCCATGATCGTTATAAATGTCTATGCCAAGTTAGCATAGCATGTGTGGTCTTCCACCACACAACCCAAGAAAGTACCATTGTGGCACTTAATAAGTAATATCGGATGAAAGTTCCTCTTCTTCGGTTAGTAGCATCTAGTCACGTTGGATTCCTCCATCCTCTAGCGATTGCACTATTATGCTTTTCAAATGGCAAGCGAATTGACCTTCGTTCGTTTGCAAACCAATCAAAACTGTGCGATGTTGCCGAACTCTAATCTACGAGTATTCTCGGAATCAGGCGTGTACGGCCGTAAAGGGAGAATTCAGACTTCAAAATACGACTTCGCCACATGAAAATTTTGTAAATTCACTTCAGAAATCTGTTAGGAAGAAAGAGGACATATTCTGTACACGTGCGTATTTTTAGTTTCACTACTTCCCCTTCTGCTATCGATTAAATGTTCCAATGAACTTACGGCAAGAACTTATTAAGTTATGATAAAATAATATGTATTTATTTCTTGAGGCTTTCTCGGCGTTGAGAATGGATAATAATTTCTGAGGTTTCCAACAAAGTAACTTTCTTTGTCCTTAAAACCATCATTTAAGTAACCTCATTAGGCTGTATAACTGTTAAAATAGGTGCTAAATGCAAGCTTCGGGGTATATTTTGAAGTAAAGAGTTTATTGTTATTATTATAAACTTATCGTACTTATTTAGAGTAATACTTAAGTGAACGGATGCATCCTCCGAAAATCCGAGTTAACAGAAATAGCAGTAGAAAGTACAAACTCCGTTTACAGCATTTTGGAATCCCGGTTAACTAATTTGTACTGTTTTACGAGGCGAGTCCATAAAGTAACTTCCCTGGAGCTGTTTACAAAAACAAAACACAATGTAAGGAAATATTATTGCAACAGACACAGCCAGTGTTCAGCTATTTTTCAACATATTCGCCACCGGAATTGAACATTTGTCTCACTGTGGAAGCAACTTTTGAATACCTGTTTCGTAGAATTGTGCCGTCTATGATTTGAACCATCGTGTGACAACTATACCTTCGCCTCTCTGTAATTCTTTGTCATTTCGTCGGGTGTAGGAAAAGATGAAAAATCACTCGGAGTGAGGTGCGGCCTTTAGGGTGAATGTTTAAACACCTAAAGTGTAGGCAAAACCTATGTAGACAGTCGGCATGCTTTGAGGATTAAGCCATTGTCTGGCACTTAAGGTGTAATACGGGGGGAGCAACAACTGACTGAACGGCACTCGTCTGGTGTCCACGTGGAGTCATGGCTTAAATGTAAAAAATTCATAAATGAGCACTGATTGGTTGTACACGAAATTCTATTGGCTGTCAGGCACGTTCAACGCCCAAGAAACTCGCTGAAAATCCAGAATATACAACTTTATTGTCCAAGACACCCTCATTTCAAGTTATTTACTGCGGATCTAACTTCTGCAGGAGACTTACTAGGAGGTGTTTAAACATCCATCCTACAGCCTGGACTTCGCTCCCAGTGATTTCCATCTTTTCCTCCACCTCAAGAAATGACAAGGAATGACATAGAATGACAGAGAGGCGGAGATGTCTGTCACACTGTGATTCGAATCCCTGGCGGCAGACTTCTACGAGACAGGTGTTCAAAAGTTGGTTCCACAGTATTACAAATGTTTCAGTTCCGGTGGCGATATGTTGAAAAATAGCTTAGCACTTGCTATATCTGTTGGAATAGCCTATATATGACCATGAAATTGTGTTTTGTTTCTGTAAACGGCCCCAGGGAAACTTACTTTATGGACGCGCCTCGTACTAAGAATAAGGAACGGTTATAAATATGTAACCGTGTATGAATTCACATGACCGTCACAATTTTAGACCGTCATGATATTATTGTGAGTGGTATAGGCTAAGAGGTAAGAAATTAAAGGATATGACAAGAAATGAACAGGCATAGAACGGCACGAAAGAATAAGTAAGTAAGGGAAAAAATGAAAGATCTAATAAATAAAAAAAAAGGAAAGTTAATAGGAAGTAAAGAACAAAGAAACAAAGAAATAAAAATAGGTAGGAGGAAAAGTGAAAAAATGCACTCGTATTAATTTATGATTATCAGAACTTCGCGATATATTTTTGGAATCAAGTGTTTATTGTGATGGATTCTTGGGGAACAATGCAAACTGCGTCACATTACATTTGAGACAACAAGAATAAACTAGGATATGTAACTGGGGGGTTCGTTGCAGATGGAGCTGCCAACAAAGAAATTTGTGAGTCGGAAATTCCAGGGAATATTAGGGCCAAAGAACAGAGACTAAAAAAAATTAAAACAAAATAATTTTCTCCCGATTTCCATGGTTTCCGCGGATATGCTGTAATTAATAAGGGGCAAACAACTGAAACCTTAAACTGGACTGCAATAAAAAAAAAATCCCTTTAGGCAGGCCTACAGGCTGAGGTAGATTTCAAAGTGCTTTTGGTTTAATTTATTATCGCTGCGCAGCACTCTTCTTTTTTAGCCTTGGCATGGCAAACCTGCAGTAAAGAGGAAGAGCCTACAATCATTTGTTTTGACAACAAGAATAGGATATAATATTCTGGGAGGCCGTGCGCAAGATCAACAATGAATAAAATTAGCAAAGCCGCTAAACAAGACAAAATTATGATATTATAATAATTCTTTTAAGTGTTATTATTTTCAAACATTAAAATCTCGCGTCATATGAGAGCTATCAAGAAACTATTTATTGATTTGTAGAGTACTCATCAAGAGCTTTTCAACGATACCCCACATGACGTGGTTTGAAAAGTTTCGAATTTTTATCCCCCACCCCCACCCCCACCCTCATTCGAACCCCCGAATCGTTGGTGTCACTGTGAACTCCGTAGCGAGTACTCTAATTTATTCAAACAAAGTTTCCCTCTATACTTCATAGGGGCCGAGATATACATTTTTAAAAATTTCAACCCCCTCCCCCGACCACCCCCTTGGGCCAATTTTGCTCATTAACGAACTTGTCCGAACTATTGGGCCTAGAAATAACATATTAAAATTTGGTTCAAATATCTTCAAAATTACGGCCGCTATCGTGTAAAGATATATATATATATCACAAATTTTTTTTTTGAACGGGCGGTGGTTTCGTACTTAGGGGAGCATAAAACTTAAAGATATGAAAGAATTTTTCGAAAATCATGACATGGTATCCATTGCAATAGGTAGATTTTTCTTCGAAATCTACCTAAAAATGTGAGTCAGAAATTACCTGGGAATATTAGGAACAAAGAACAAAGATTAAAAAATAAAAAAATAAAACAAAGTCATTTTCTCCAGAATTACGTGGTTCCCCAGGAAAATACTGTAATTGATAAGGGACAAACAACTGAAACCTAAAACTAGAAGGAAAAAAAATAAAATAAAAAATATAAATATAAAATAAAAAAAGACTCAGAAATTCCGTCGGGGGGGGGGGGGGGAGGAGGATTTGATATTGGTGGCTCTTGGTCTACACCACCGCATCACAAGGAAAAAGCTCACGAATATATCCAGTTCAAATTGTCTCATTTCACAACAGTCATTGGAATTCTGTTTTAATTAGACCTATTGATGCTTGTCTAGATATTTAAGTTTTTGTTATGCGGGGGTAATAACTACATTATGTTTGGTAATCGTAGAACTTCCTTTGCTTAAACAATAAATTAGCTACAGGAAAATAATACTAAACGACTCGCGAACGAAATTCTGCGAAATAATGTATTAATTAATCAGGTGTTATATTATTGCAAAAGCAATACCGTACATGATTGCTCTAGGCGTGTTTTTTGAAGAGTATTTGCAACTACTTGTCCCGACAAATTTGTTTAATAGCAATTAAATCACTCTCTTGTTATGGCGGAGCTGACAGGGGGAGTTGCCATTTGAAAAATACAGTACATGATATTTAATTTGTTGTAATCGTAGTTTCCACGCAATAATAACAATTCATAGAGAATAAAGTGTGGTACATTATTACCTCTGATATGAATCAGTATCAAGAAATTAATCTGGAAATAATAATGCATGAAGATACGTTGTACACTGAGAGCAATTATCAATTATCAATTAGCAATTACACGAGAGTTAACGGGTTTATCCATATATTCGCGACTGTGCAATTTATCTGATGAAACTCGTCAACTCGAATTGGATTTATTAAGACTATTCCATGAATAACAATGTAACGGATTATACAAATAATAATTACTTCCATGCTTTGTTGTATAAAAACTAAACTAATAGCTGCGAGATCACGGACTATTATGAATCAACCATCCATGAATCGATTCGAGTTATCACGTTGTAACCAGGGCTACCGATGGTGCATATAAGACATAGTTAAGTTAATTTAGGTAAGCTAACAGCATAACGGAATAAAAGTAGACGAACTGGCTTACACCGAATCGAAATTGTGTTTTTAATTAGGCCTAATGTACATTTCTATTATTTAAATTTCCAAACAAGTTATGTTGTATGAAATAATCAATTTTTGTGTTGTTTAATGGCAGCATGTGATGTATTAACCACTGCACACTGATGCTTTCGTGTCCAGTAACGAGCAGACGATTTTACCCCAATAAAACTCCATCCTCGCGATTCCTACAGTCGCGATATTGTGAGATAAACGGCCGTGATTGGTCTATATCCGAGAAATTGCTAAACGTTATTGGTCAATATCGGCGTATGAGTGGAATAGTCAGACTAAGCAAGTACTCGTATTTCTTACCTATAATACCATAAAAATCGTATTACAGTGGGAAGTAAAGTCCCATCCTTTTAATCACTTAAAAGTCTACAAGGTCATGGAACTAACACTATAAACATTATTACAAGTGCTTAAAAAGGCGTTTATAAAATCTTTCCATGGCCGGAGGAATTTGAGCAACGGTAGGTAATACAAGAACTTTATTGCATGGTGAATCCTCCACCGTGACTACAAATAAAGCATGTTTCGGATATGTTCTCAGTAGGGTCGGATTTTAAGATTTTATAAACACTCTTTTAGTTTTTTAAACATATTGAAGTAGTTTTAATTTAGTTTCTTTACCATTTTCACATTTTTAGAAATGTTTCACTTTCTTAAGTACAATAAACACACTGAAAAATAAATTCATTCATTTTATTAAGTGCCAGTATGGTACTTTATGAGATTGCGTGGGGGACGAAAAAAAGGTCTGTCCGTCTGTCTGTCTGTCTGTCTGTCCATCTGTTTGTCTGTCTGTCTGTCGGTCTGTCCGTGTGTCTGTAGGCGCCATAACTCATTCGGATTTTCATGAAACTTAATAAACACATTTATAATTTCCATGGGGAGAACCCTATTGATATTGAACCAAATCGGTTCACCGGTACCGGAGTAATGCCCAATTTAGTGCCTATTTTAATAGATTATATTAGAAAGGCGACATAACTAAATACGCTGTATCGTATTTTTATGAAACTTGGTATACGCATTTATGACGTCCATAAGAAGTACCCTATTGAATTTGAACCTAATATGTTGACCGGTACCGGAGTAAAACCCAATTAAGTGTAGGCTATATATTAAAGGCACAATAGGCTAACACAAAGATGATTAATAGGATTTTTATGAAACTTCGTATACGCATTTATAATGTCCATGGGAAGACGTCTATTGATATTCGGCTAAATCGGTTGGCCAGTACCGGAATAATGCCCAATTTCGTGCCTTCTTTGTTAATATACAGTGTGATCCGTTTGAGATGTCAGAAAAGTAAAACGTTATATTTAAGAGGTTAATGTATATAGCTCTGTGCAATTTGCTGTAATGTAAGTGGAAAGAATGGGAGTTAACAATCAGTGATGTTTCAGACTTCGACAATATGGCTTGGCGGCGCTATCGTGCATAGGAGACAAAATGGTGGTCACGCCACAACAGCGCGCTCAGTGTTTAGTATGGTATTTATGCGAAGTTTTCTAGTGTAATACAAACACAGCGGGCTTTCCAATGTCAGTACAACTGCCCCTTCGCATCGAGACATTTTTAACTGGTATCACATCTTCTTGGAAGATGATCTCAAAATGCCTCGTACAGGCGGAAGGTTACGTGATAGGACTTGACTCCTCCAGATTTTTTTGTGTGGGGGTACATCAAGTCAACTGTGTACACACAAAGACCACAGAATGTAGCTGACCTACGACAGATGATTACAGTGGCCTTACAGCAAATCACTCCAGAAATGCTCCACGCCATGTGGCGGAACCTGTCCGCGAGGTATGATCTGTGCCGCATTCGCAATGGCTAATGCGCTGGAATACAAAACTTACAGGTTTCCTACACCTGTTTGTACCATTAACAATTGATAAATTTAAATAGTTTCTTGTACACAATGCTTTACTTTTCTGACATCTCTAACGGATCACCCTGTATAAGAAGTCGCGATAACTCAGATATGCTTTATTGGATTTTCCTGAAACTTTGTATACCCATTTATAATGTACATGGGAAGACGTCTACTGATACTGGACTAAAGCGGTAGACCGGTACCGGAGTAAAACCCATTTTAGTGTCTATATTAAAGACGCGGTCGGTCAAGAAAACCACCATTAACGGCCGTGGGTGTCGGCATGCTGACCACATGCCCCCCAATCCTGCCATCTGCCTACGGGAGATGACGCAGCGGTCGGGTGGTAGGCCAAGTCCCTCCAGGGATGTAGTGCCACGGAGTTTAGTTTAGTTTATTAAAGACGCGGTAACTTAAATACGCTTTACCTGATTTTTATGAAACTTTTATAATATCCATGGAAAGACGTCTATTGATATTGGATAAAATCGGTTGACCTGTTTCGGAGTAATGCTCAATTTAGTGCCTACTTTATGGTAATAAACGTATTCGAAAGAATTTATGAAATGCACATCTGTTATCATGACAACATAGCCTATTGTTTTACTGTGATCTTATAAGGCTTTGGCAATTAAAATACAGTTGTTGTTGTTGTTGTTGTTCTTATTTTACGACGGCGTTGGTGCCTTCATTGACCTTATACCGTCGGATAAATACAGTTAGCTTTGACAAATAACACCATTGCCTTACATGTGCCTATCCAACTAGACCGTTAAACTGACTCAGGTGGCCGGGATGGTAACGTCTTGCCCTCACATTCTGGAGTTTCATGGTTCAAGTCCCGAAACCGGCCAATTTGACTTTTTTTTGTATTTTTATGTGAGTGTGCGATTGTCAAGATATCAAAAATCTTTAGAAGGAAAACTTTTTGCTGAGTTTTAGAACTACCCCTGTCATTTTCAACTGCACTATGAACTCAACAAGCACGTTTTTCGATTGATCAACTTTCAAAATATTTCATTTTCAGCGTCTTACTGGAGCAAACACTGTGAATAAATTGCAAATGTAATCTTCCTAAGGATGCCTTTAATTTGATTTTAAAGAAGCTGGGGATTTCGGTACACTTAAGATTTTCCCTTACCGGGACAATGGTGTAAAAACTTCGAGGGCCATTCAATAATTAAAGAGACAAACTGACCTGGAGAAAAAACAGTTTATTTTTACAAAACAAGACTTTTCCTACTTTTCAACACAGTCCCCATCAACATTTATGCACTTGTCCCAACGGGTTACTAGCTTTTTTATATCGGGTGCAAAGAACTCATTGTCTTGGTGTCGGAGACATTTTCCCACAAATTTCTTGACATCCTCGTTATCCTGGAACTTCCCACGTAATGCCCCCTTCAGTGGACCAAACAAATGGAAATCAGAGGGTGCTAAATCGCAACTTCAACAGGTCGGCCAGAACGGTGTTCGTCAGTCACTGATGCTCGACCACTTTTGACCTATTCTGCCACTTGTAGAAATGTCCACGGTTAATATAACTTTCACCATACATTTTAGTCATTCTAGAGTAATATTAGCTGGTTTTTCACCTTCAGCAAACAAAAAACGAATCACAGAACGTTGTTCAACCAATGTGGAATTTTCAAGAAACCCCAACATCGATAAAATTAATTTTGAGGTTATAAACAGAGCAATGTTGATCCATCAGCTGATTAGAACTCATCCCAGTGTTGCCAACTTAAAATCCTAAAGTATCAAACTTGTACTACCAATCGTCTTTTCCCCAGACCAATTTGTCTCTTTAATTATTGAATGACTCTCGTAACAAAATTACAGAACTCAATGCTATATTTTATCATAGGTAATCCCACGAGAGGTTACGAGTTTATCGATAGATAATTTATCTTATGAAACTCGTAACCTCGAGTTGGATTTATTAAGACTATTTCACGAATAAAATGTAATAGATTACATGAATAATAATTACTTTCTTCTTGTTAGTTTAAAATGAAATAATTAATACTGTCAGTTGTCAGATCACGGCATACTAAATAAATGAACAGTCTCCATAATGGATTACTAATCAATGCTACCAACGTATATTGACAAAATACCATAGTGAACCACTACCAACGTATATTGATAAAATGCCGTAGTTAACCTAAAAATCAACGAAATAAAGACACATTTTAATTCAAGAACGTAATTTTAATATATGAGCAATCTGTTGCATTTCAGTTTCTTTAGTCAATTTGTACTTACGTTCCTCACAAAACTATTGGAACTGGATCCATATGCATTTTCTATTTCTTTCGGTATTTTGTGGCCTAGCTTCCTTTATAATAATGTCAATTTCGTCAACAGATGCATTACCAAACTTGAGGCTGCCATTTCTGTTTTCAATTTAGCGCCGACAATGGATGACGTAATTTAGTATCACTGCATACCGATACTGTTACAGTTCAGTAACGAACAGCGTGTTTTACCCGATAAAATGCTATCCTCGCGATTCCTACAAGAATATTGTAAGATAAACGGCCGTGATTGGTCTATATCCGAGGATTTGCTAAACGTTATTGGTCAATATCAAACACGCGGCATATGAGTGGAATAGTCTTACAAAATAATACACAGGCAACAATGAGCAAGGTGCAAAATGCAGACATTTAAAAAGTAACTTTTAGTACGACTTTAGAGCCAAATAATCAGATTTATTAATATAATTATTATTGCTATATTTTTATCGTACTTTAATTGAAAAGCAGTTGTAGCCTTTCTTAGTTTTTTAACGTCTTATTAACCATTCTTAGGTTTTATAAGATTGGACTTTGTGACTACCCTGACAACGAAACACATAACACTAACCTGCAAAAAAGACAAAACTTTTTGCGATAAAAACGAAAATAGGTGTGTTTGATTAACTTCGCTGTGTTGAATCCGAAAAATTAATTTCGTTTTTCTCTATCACATCTGGTTAATTGACAATTGTGAAAGATGTTATTTTGACATTTTGTATAATAAAACAACTGTATGCAGCTTTTGATACTTTGTTTTTTGTGATAAGTTGTGTGATAGGTAATCTTAACTGAACACGAATCCGTTGACCGTTTCTATGAGAGATATATGTTATTGCATAGATTAGCTTATAGGATAAAAAGAACTGAAAAAATAGGAATATTAGATAATTAGATAAGCATACGTAAAGGAATATGTGGGATAACTAGCATAATAACATAAAACATTTACAGCAGCAAATTCCTCATGTCTACAATAGGCCTATTCCTTTATTTTTGTCAAATCATCTGCAGCCGTACAAACACGCAATGAAAAAAAAAAACCTAAATTTATTTTGGAGGGGAAAATGTCAAAGATTTGATTTTTTTAAACTTTTCCATTGGTTATAGACTAAAATATATAAGTATGCTAAATTTCAAGTTTCTAGCTCATCTGGAAGTGAATAAACATCAATGTTAATAAGTGGAAGATTAGACTGTCATATATGTGAATGACTTATAGAAAAAACAGAGGAATACAGCCAGACAATATACTTAGCCTTCATAGACTTCCAAAAGGCATTCGATACAGTAGAACATGCACCATTACTAACAGCTATGAGGAAGCAGGGAATAGAAGAAAAATACATAAGAATACTTGCCAAACTGTACCTGCAAACCACCGCTAGAATACAGATGGACAAGTTGGGAAGGGAGTTCCAGCTACAAAGAGGAGTTAGACAAGGGGATACAATTTCTCCCAAACTTTTCATCTGTATACTCGAAGAGATTTTTAGGAACATCCAAGGGGACTACGGAATCAACATTGACGGTGCGAAGATATCTAATTTACGCTTCGCAGACGATATAGTTCTCATGGCAAACACAGCAGAAGAATTGCAGGCCTTCATGACAGAAGTGAACGAGCTAAGTAACAAAGTAGGACTACAAATGAATGCAAAAAAGACCAAATTAATGAAAAACGGCGAAGAGAAAGCCATCTCAATTACGCAACCCGAAACATTGGAATACGTACAAGAGATAGTTTATCTGGGACAAACAATCTCCTTCCAGAAAAGCATGCCCAAGGAAATTACAAGAAGAATATCTACAGCATGGTCAAAGTTCTGGGCGCTGAGATTCATACTGTTAGAAAAATCTTTCAATATAAACATTAAAAGACACATTATGAACACCTGCATACTACCCGCGCTGATATATGGCTCACAAACTTGGAGCACAACTAAAAAAGATAGAAAATCAATCCAAACGTGCCAAAATAGAATGGAAAGGAAAATCCTGGGCATCACATGGAGAGATAGAATAAGGAACGACGTAATACGACGAAGAACACAAATAACAGATGCAGGAAACGAAAGCAGGTACCTAAAATGGAGATGGGCCGGACACATAATGAGACAAGATCCTGCTCGCTGGACTCACAGAATAACTTCATGGGAACCAAGGATGGGAAGACGGAAAGTAGGAAGACAGAGAACACGGTGGTCGGATGAACTAAGGGCAACTTTCGGCAACAGATGGACCACCACAGCTAAAGACAGAGGAAAATGGCAACTTCTAGTCAAGACAGCAATCCAAAACAACAGCACAGGATGAAGACAGTAAATAGCAAGGAGCAGGAAAGCAGTGCACGACCGAAAAGCGAAGACCTAAACCCACAGTGTATAGTGCTAGAATTATATATAGGACAAAAAAAATGATAGACTACATATCGAACCATAAATGATAGACTATAGGCATAAGTAATAATAGGAAGATCCTTCCCGGAATGGCTAACCGGGATTGCGAACACAAGCCACCTCTCCCAGGAGAGAGGCCCGTGCCCCTCGGGGACATTATGGGCTAATACTAATACTAATATTTGAATGACGTCACGGCTATCCAACAAGTTTTTCCATGCATATGGGGCAGCTAGAAACATTAAAATTTGCACTCTCAAGGCTGTTGTATGTACCAATATTCCTGAAAAATTTTACGACTTTATCTGTCCTAGTGTGTCAAATATTACATAATATGAGGAAAATAAACAAAATTTACATGAAATAAAAAAAATCTAACTCAATCTAAGGTATAACCGATGGAGATACGACAAACAGCCATATGACCAAACTTGTAGATCTCTCAAAATCCGTTACTGCTGGTACAATCGCTTCTTTGATACGACTTACCGTTTAGATTACTATAAGCCTCCAAGAATGTCTACACAGACCTTAAAATTGCGTCCGCCATAACACATATTTATACAGCAAACACGAAAACTAGATGTGATACAAAAAAGATAGTGGCATTTCTGAAATCAGGAGACCTAATTTAGTTGAAATCACTTATTAAATGCTGTACCGCAAAATGATGTAGGCTAGTGTAATTAGGTTACAATATCACAGCAATTACTATAGAGGACAATACAGGACACTTTGCGATATATCGAGGGACAATATCTTGAGCACCATCTAGCGGCCCAACCTGCTACTACTGAATACAGTTGCAGTAACTAGATACAAAGATATCAACCAATTTGTATTAGAGGAGCCGAAGTAGCCAACGTCGGCATGCTTTCCACTCCGGCGGCCCGGGTTCGATTCCCGGCCGGGTCGGGGATTTTTCAGTAGTGAAAAATCCCTTTCCCGGGTTCAGGACTGGGTAGGTTAAGTCTTAGGTTAAGATAATGCACATTGTGCGCGATTCCTTAATTATTATTATAAGGGATATGATTTTTCTATCTATCTATGGTCCATAAAAAATGCTGTTTGAAAATAAATGACCTAAAGAATTAAAGAAAAAAGCAACATTGAAAAAAAAGAATTGTTATTGACAGTAACCGCTAAGTTGAAATATTTGTGTTTTCATTGATATTTTGATAACTATTTCGGAAGTTCTGTGTTTTGTTTGCTCATTATTATTCTTATAATTACTTAGACAGTGTTTTAGTCTTTAGTGTTTGGTGAAAAACTAAACATTGCAGTTTATATGTGTGTTTTGAATATTTTAATTTGCCCCCAAGTTTGCAGGTTGTGCCACCAGGACTGCTGCAAAATGTGTCCCCCATTTTTCCACTGCCAAAGCAGTAAGTATCCGGTATTATCCTATATTGTATTTGATCACAGTTAGCTAATAGTTTTAGTTTTAAAACCTAAGAATCCGGGCCGAGTTATCATCATATCGATTTCTTAAATCAAATTGAAAATTGTGAAGGCTGCCACAGTTCACCTCACAGCAGCCGAGATTGAAACATTTGTCAATAACCTGCCCTAACTTCACTTTACAGAACATGTACCTCACTGCATGATAATAATTTATCCCTTTGACCCCTAGAAATATTCATGTAATGTGCCACTCATTCTCTAGCAGGACTCTTTTATAAATGCACATTAATGTGAACGATTTAAGATAATTCATACAAAGTACTGAATATATTTATACTGTTTTAGGCGATAAGCATCCCATTATCTCTGACAACGTTATATAAAGAGCCATTACACAGCCCAACAGAAAATAACTTTTGTTTGGTGTCTCAGATGTTTGTCCGGATTTTGGCTATACTTAGTGTGCTTATTCCAAATATGTAAACAGTTTTTCTCTACCAGCTCTACTTTTGTCGAGGGGGGGGGGGATTTTATTCGTGAACTCTTAGTCTAGTGAAACAAAATCTTGCTTGATAATATAGCTAGTGAAGGTTCGTGGCCATACTTTGGACACGTTGGACGAAAACTGAACAAAGTACAGAAAAACTAAAAGCTGGATTTTTTGTTGCCTTCAATTTGACAGCTCATAAGTCATAAAAGACCGTAGGTCTACAATATGTGATAATATCAATTTTTTGAAAGACCCCATGTTACATTGTTATTGTAATGTTAATGTAATGTTAGTGTGTTGCTATTTTCTTTACGTGATTTAGAAGTAAAAATAGGCAATTTATATCAAACGTAAAATGGGATAATTTGCATAATAGTAATACCAATCTCACAAAACTGAAGCTGATAGGGAAAAACTAATGACACATTTGGCATCAGCGACCTTACTATACCCAAGAATAGGTATAAATTCTAAGGCAACAAAATGGCTGTTGGTCTGTGTTATAGATAGCTTCATTTCATATGGTGAAAAATGTCTGCTTTTCATATTATTTCTAACTTCTTTCCGTGTAGCTCATCATTAGACCACGGATCTCTAGGTTAAGTTATAGGCCTACCTATTTTCGCCATACATACCTAGTTCCTAATATATAAATATACTAAAATTAGAATCGTTAATTTCATAATGCCAAAGAATGTAACTTATATTTCAACGCTTGTACTTACATCTGCTTATTTTACGTTTAAATGCCTAAAAATGCCTATTTGGGGAATATGTGGGAGAATAGTGCCTAAAAAAATGTTCTGCGAAAGGAAAGGGCCTAAATGACCCGTGTGCAGAAGGGGATATTATTATGGGAAAACCCCGAGCAATTGCAATATTACAGTCAACATTTGCAAATTCCGAAATACGCTTCCGCCACTTCAGTTTGATGGAGAAAGTGCCTTTTTGATTGTGAACTGATTATCACTAGACGATCGCCATATCTTTTCTGTAGAAAACTTATGGAATGTTTCAGTAACTTATTTGGAGACCAAATGTGGAGTAAATATTTGAGACGGTTTGTTGCTTTGATGTTTTTGTAAAGCTTAATGAAATGGATTAGTTATTATTAGGGGAGGATTTCTATGACCTAAAAAATAGTATATATGAATGCATTTATGACCTAAAAAACATTAAAATACGACCAATAAATTTTAAAATATGACTTTACCACTTACACAGTGTGTATATTTTTTAAAAGTTTCATTACAATTCATTTTATTAAAATATAATGTTAATTATTTAAAATATCTGTAAATTCTAAAAAAATATCATTATAATGGAAACTTTACAAAATATGATCTGAAACTTCAAAAATGTCTTCAATATGCACACAAATATGCCAAAAATATGACCTAAACATGCATATTCATACTAAATATGCTATAATAGTTGAAAATTTCCTAAATATGCAGTTATATGCACAATAAAAGCCGTTCCATTTTCACCAGGATGCTTGGAATCGGATTTAAATTAGTCGGAAACCTGAAATAATTCAAAGGGGGAAAAATATGACATGTCATAGAAATCCGCCCCCTAGTTATTATTAGTTTTATAGTATTTTTAGAGGCTGTAACCTCCTTTTGGAAAATTATAACGTGTTTCATTGCATTTTAGAGTTTCAACAACCTAGTAATGTTTGCCATAAGCTCGTTACAATTTGTGTGTAGGTATAACTACCGTTAATTTAATACTTTTTGTCTTTCAAATAAATTTGTTAAATTATATGGCAATATTTCTAATATACGAAAATTACTATCATACTGAAAAGTAAAATTGAATCCACAGAGGAACTACAATTTGCCTATACTTTTATCAGAAAGTGTTTATAAACCCGTTGCTGAGCGTATGATGTTGCATGTGTGATGAGGAAAGATCTACTATTAATACACACCGGATCTCCTAACAAGTGAAAGACGTTGGGTGTAATTTTCTTAAGTACCTATAATTTCATGCTTGTTCATCTAATAGCCTTTTCATTAATTCCAATATAATTTCTTATAAACATGTGACACCCCGTCAGACATTAATGCAGGCCTGCATTACTATCAAGCGAAAAGAAACAGGTATTAACTTTGGCCCCAGAATTACGGGAACAGAAGAAGGTTATCATAAGGCCCGGATTGTTAGGTTTTATAAACCCTGTTTTAGTTTTTTAAACATATTAAAATAGTTTTATTTTAGTTTTCTACAATTTTCATATGATTTTTTTTAGTTTCGCTTTAATAAGTACAATAAACACATCGAAAAATATATTAATTTATTTTATTTTTACTTAAGTGTCCATGGCTCTGAACCACAAAACTTTAGGAATACTTTTTTATTAGTTTTAGAACTACCCCTGTCATTTCCAGCTCCACCACAAACTCAAGAAGAACGGTTTTCAATCAATGAACTTATATAATACTTCACTTTCGGCATCTTGCTGGGGCAAACATTGTAAATAGACAGCTGCAAGTATAAGCTTCTTAAGAGTCTTTTTAATTGGTTTCTAAGGAAACCGATTCACTTAAAATTTCCTTTACCGGGACAATGAAGTTACAAAATGACAAAATTATAAAACGCAACGCTAGGCCTATATTTTATCCTATAAAATAATATACTGACAACAATGAGCAAGATGCAAAATGTAGGCAGACATTTACAAAGTAATTTTAGTAGAACATTAATCAGTAAATTAATTATTTTAGTTATTATTGTTATTTTATTGCATTTTACTTAAAAATCAGTTTCAGTAATTTTTTTTTAAATGCTGAACATCTTATTTAGCAATTTTTAGGTTTTATAGCCTCTAAGCTATGGGACTGCCAGAACTATGAAATGGGTAGCCTAATTGTGTTAAAATATCACAGTTGGCTAGCAAAGGACAAAATAGTTTAAAACCTAAGAATCCGTGCCCTAGTTATAACATTTCTACAAAACACAAACAACAGTAAAAGTATCGAATGGTAGACCACAGTTAGCAGTAACAGCGGATGTTTTCTGTTATCTACACAATTGTGGCATCCAGTGAGAGAGTGGGCTAAGCTTAGAGGTGTACAAATCTCGATTTTAGCTTGCCCATACCCGCTTGAACGCCAGGCAAGCAAGTTGCCAGCGTCATAGCTAGGAAGCAGGCAGGTTCCTTTAAGCCTGATGGGTCAGGTCAAACCCAGCCTAGGCAAGTCAGAATAAGCTTGCGACATTCCTATCAGCTAAACAACTGTAGTTGCTAGTGTAGGTAATACTTTCTTGCTTTTCTACATGCTGGTAGAAGAAATTCACCATGCAGATAAATAAAAGGTGGATAAAGTATTATTAAAATCCTTTTAGCGTCTTAACACAATTATTATTTTTAGGTAGATTTCGAAGAAAAATCTACCTATTGCAATGGATACCATGTCATGATTTTCGAAAAATTCTTTCATATCTTTACGTTTCATGCTCCCCTGAGTACGAAACCACCGCCTGTTAAAAAAAATTGTGATATTTATGTATATATATATAATATATATCTTTACACGCTAGCGGCCGTAATTTTGAAGATATTTTAACCAAATTTTAATATGTTATTTCTAGGCCCAATAGTTCGGACAAGTTCGTTAATGGGCAAAATTGGCCCAAGGGGGTGGTCGGGGGAGGGGGTTGAAATTTTAAAACATTTTTATCTCGGCCCCTATGAAGTATAGAGGGAAACTTTGTTTGAATAAATTAGAGTACTCCCTATGGAGTTCACAGTGACACCAACGATTCGGGGGTTCGAGTGAGGGTGGGGGTGGGTATGGGGGATGAAAATTCGAAACTTTTGAAACCACGTCTTGTGGGGTATCGTTGAAAAGCTCTTGATGAGTACTCTACAAATCAATAAATAGTTTTTTGATAGCTCTCATATGATGCGAGATTTTAATGTTTGAAAATAATAACACTTAAAAGAATTATTATAATATCATAATTTTGTCTCGTTTAGCGGCTTTGCGAATTTTATTCATTGCTAATCTTGCGCACGGCCTCCCAGAATATTATATCCTATTCTTGTTGTCAAAACAAATGATTGTAGGCTCTTCCTCTTTACCGAATTCAGTTCTTATTACTGCAGGTTTGCCATGCCAAGGCTAAACAAGAAGAGTGCTATGCAGCGACAATAAATTAAACCAAAAGCACTTCGAAATCTACCTCCGCCTGTAGGCCTGCCTAAAGGGATTTTTATTATTAGGTAGATTTCGAAGAAAAATCTAATCTACCTAATCTACCTAATCTACCTAATGACTTTCAAAAAATTCGTTCATATCTTTACGTTTCATCCCTCCCTAAGTACAAAACCACCGCCTGTTAAAAAAAATTGAGATATTTATATTTATTATATTTATATACAGTATATGTATATGTATATGTATTTATATATTTATATATATATATATATATATATATATATATATCTTTACATGCTAGCGGCCGTAATTTTCAAGATATTTGAATCAAATTTTATTATGTTATTTCTAGGCCCAATAGTTCAGACAAGTTCGTTAATGAGGAAAATTGGCGCAAGAGGGTGGTCGGGGGAGGGGGTTGAAATTTTAAAACATTTATATCTCGGCCCCTATGAAGTGTAGAGGGAAACTTTGATTGAATAAATTAGAGTACTCCTTATGGAGTTCACAGTGACACCAACGATTCGAGGGTTTTGGGAGTACGAGTGGTGGTGGGGGTATGGGGATGGAAATTCGAAATTTTCGAAACTACGTCTTGTGGGGTATCGTTGAAAAGCTCTTGATGAGTACTCTACAAATCAATAACTAGTTTCTTGATAGTTCTCATTAAGGCGAGATTTGAATTTTTGAAAAAGTTCTCTTTCCTCTTTTTTGCAGTTATTATTGCGGGTCTGTCATGCCAAGGCTAAAGAAGAAGAATGCTACGCAGCGACAGTAAATTAAAACAAAAGCACTTCGAAATCTACCTCAGCTTGTAGGCTTGCCTAAAGGGATTTTTGTTATTGTTATTAATGATTTTATGATGTTTTCTCGAAAATGTTTGAAAATTTTTCCCATGCCGGACTAGTACTACCTTTGTTCATTGATAATTGAAACTGTCCACATTTCAGTTTCTCCTCGGCTTCCTTCAGGGTAAAATTGTCTAAACACATCTGAAGATCCTCAACTACGTAACTGCACGACTTACCAGTGCACTGCTATACCCAGTTTCATATTCTTTCCGCCAGGTCTTGCAGTTTCCTTAGGTCCTGTGCAACCCATCAGGTTATGAAGAGCTTGTGACTCATAGCGACAGCATTTCTTATCATCGTTGTAATCTGGCATGCTTTCAAGTCAAGCAAGTTAAAAGCTGTGACTGGTTGCAGAATTTCAAAGGGGCAGGCAAGCTAAAATCAGAATATGTACACCTCTGCCTAAGCTAGAAATAACGGAATCGAGATATTTTGACATTTGTGTGTGGCTTTCTAATGAGAAAAAATTTCATATTAACACTTGATTTATTTCTTCTTATCAGACTTTACACATTTCAAAGTGTTTTCAAAAATTAACTTCAGACAACAGTGCCAACCCTTTCATCACCTTCTTAAGGTTTTTTTCGCAGTTTTTCGGTATTTTTAAAAATTTTCAAATCTTGCAATGCCATATCTTGGTATGTATTTGGTTTTAGAAAACGTTTAAACAATGCAAATGGTAGGAAATTTAATGCTATTTAACTTTTTTAATGAAATGTTTTAGGCTATAACGCGTTGTTAAGGAAAAAACTACAAAAACCCAAAAAGTCGAGATTTTCGGCTGCCCTGAAGTTCGCACAGGGTTCTCGAATTGGAAAACTTGGATTCTACACCACAGAATACCCACATACAACATATTAAAAAATTATTAACTTCGGACTTTTTTTCCAGGTAAAAGTACCTGGTGACTGGACTATTACCGCGCCCTTCGTATCACGTAACTACAATGCTTCCGAGAAACGCCATTCCCTTAGTTTATGAAAATTGTCTTTCAAGAATAGATAAAGAAGGGGCCCACACAAACCTTTAATATTAAGTTTACAGTTACACGACTATATGTGTTACACAGAGATGACAATAACTCAAATTTGAAAATGTTTGGCTTAGCCCACTCTCTCACTGGATACCACAATTGTGTTCACTTTAAACTCCGAGATCGCTGGCGAGTGAAAAGTTTCGTTTATAGCAGTGGTTCCCAAACTTTTCAGTCCGCGGACCCCTTGAAAAAATTAAAATTTCCCGGACCCCTCTGGGTTTTGAAATAAAAAAAACTAAATAAATACTTCATTCAAATGTATTAAATTTTAAAATGTTTCATTGGCGTAAAAAACACGGTTGTGCATTCAACTCTGTGCATAGTTGCCATCTTCAACGCGGCTATCTCCCTTTAATGTCTCATAGAAAAATCCAGCTATACTTTGGAGTCAAATCAGATCCATTTAATATTTTATGAATGATCGTACACGTATAGGTACAACATAACTACTATTGAAGCCAAGAATGTTTTAGGTTTTAACATTTTGATTATCTTATAGAAGATATGTAATTTGAAGAAATTACGGGATATCCTATTTCTTCTTAAACCGCCTGCGGACCCCCTGAAACACCATCGCGGACCCCACTTTGGGAACCACTGGTTTATAGAGTTGCGTAAATCATGGAACAACATACTTCTACCCTATTACGTGTATTTCTTCATAGTCCACGAGCACTAAATTAGCCTGTTTGTGGGTTTAAAAGACGATTTGAATTGTCATTCTTGGTTATAAAATATCAACTTCATAAAGTAATCTTTTCCTATTTCTACTCAAATGCTATTGGTAGACGTTTCCAACGGAGAGTTTGACTCTCAACGAAATACTATCCGCAGTAGGTCAATGAGTTCAGATTCTACAAAAAATACTCCGGAGTCAGACATTCAAGAAGAGTGAAGAAAGTTCATATAATCTTTTATAAGGATGGCAAATAAGAAAATATGATATCAAGAAACCAGGATACTAAGACAGGACACCTAAAAACTGAATCAGAGCCATTCTTACGATACTCGTATATAGTAAAGGGCGTCTTGGTTGTTCACATAACAAATAAAGCATGTTTTACAACGATTCACAAGGCTAAGCTTCATCGGTTACCGGGATAAATACAGATGTGCCTAAAGAGTGTTATGCATACAATATTTCCCAGAAATCAGATGAAGATAGAACGATAGGAAAAATGGTTTCCAAAAAATATAAAAAGATATGGCGTATAATGTTATGCCTTTGAATTTTAAAGGAAAAGTTATTTTGTGATTTTATATTTGAAGAAAATTCTATCCAAAACCCATAGGCCATTCTACTAAAGTTTCACAATCGTCATAGTTTTCTTCAGTTTGCTACATACAAAATATATTAAAATTTCCATAATACTGAATTAGAACAAAAATAAATCTTGCTTATTTACTTAATGTTATTAAAACTAAACTCCGTGGCGCTACATCCCTGAAGGGACTTGGCCTACCACCCGACCGCTGCGTCATCTACCATAGGCAAATGGCAGGATTGTGGTTAGGATGCCGACACCCACGGCCGTTAATGGTGGAACTTAGTGTTATAGAGCCTGAAAATAAACATTTATAACACAATTACCCTGCCAGTTGTATTATATGGACTTGAGACATGGTCGCTTACTCCTCGGGAAAAACAAAATCTGAGAGAATTCGAAAACAGGGGAGTTAGGAAAATATTTGGGCCTGAGAGAGATGAAAATGGGGACTGGAGAAAACTGCACAATGACGAGCATATTAATCTGTACTCGTCACCGGGTATAGTAAGGGTAATTAGGTCTAAATTACGGTGGATGAAATGGGCTGGACATGTTGCGCGCAAGGGGGAAGAAAGACCTGGACGTAGTTGGGAGGATAATATTAGGATAGTTTTAAGGGAAGTAAGATTTTCGAGGGGGTGATTGGATGGAGTTAGCACAGTTTCAGCCATTTTTAGTTATTAAAGTCTTCTTTAGCCATTTATATATGCTTTATAAGATCAAAATATGTGATTGTCACTACAATAAAACTGATAATTATGTTAAAACTAGCAGGTGGCCGCAGCTTCGTCCGCGGATTAATTCAGAAATTAAAAATTAAGAGCAACAAAGTTAAAACAATATATTTATTAGTGCTTACACGTGAATCGTTGCTAAACTAAACGAATAATAATTATAAAGAAACAGCTAAAATTCCGGCTTTAGTGCATTCCACGATGAAAAAGCGCCACCGGGGAAGAACGACCTCATATTCGAGTTCTCAGGCCCAGAAGACCCCTGCATAGTTAGATCCGTCCAAATTGATAAATGTGTGCCCATTTAAGCTTATATTTATTATCCCCCTTCTGACTATGTTGAAAATTTCAGATGTCTGCGGGCCTTGGCATTATAAACAATTGAACCGACCAGGGTGGGCTTAGGCTATACAATGAAGCGATTCTTTTATTTCCAAATCATGACAAAAAACGGCAAAGTCACCTGCAATTGATCTGACAAATGAAATCTATTACTGAAAACTTATGCTTAAATAGCGAAAAAGAAAACATGTTTTCTGCCAGTTTCTTTTTAATTAATACTCGCGAACGAAAGCTAAAATAAAATATCTGGCTTCGAGGTGTTTTCGCCATCATTCAGTCCATCTATGTTTAAAATTTCGTATCTCTGCGTTCAGTAAATTTTGCTGGGCATCGCGCACAGACAGACAGACAAACAGATAGAAAGACAAACGCTTCCTTTTATTATTATTATTATTATTATAGATATCACAGTGAGCTATGAAGGAACAAAATAGTTTGAAACCTGAGAATTCGGGCCCTACTAATAACAGTAATTTTACCTATAGGCCTAGTTAGACTACTCCTGAACTGCTTTTGTATCATAGTTCGTTGGAGAAAAATGATCTTTGTTACTTTTGTGCAAGTGATTGCTGATATGACCCCTATCATTACGCAGACCTTGCTGGGCCTTTTGTTCTTTAGCCGAACAAGCTCTACGAAAGTAACAATTCGTAATATGCAGATCATGTTGCAATACTAAGAGCTACGTGTATTTGTGAATGCAATTTGCATATTAAAATGCACTATACATCTTCTGTAGTGGAATTTAAGAAGACTGTAATGTCAGTAGGCTAATGACTTTAAAGGAGTATTTGCAAAGAGTCAGACTATTATTCAAGACGTACAAGGCAGGTAATATCTGTGTAGGAAATTACACACTTAAGTCATCGTATGGTGTTGACAACGCTAACCTGTCTCACGGTAGGGTATCATCTTCTAGTACACTGACTTCTTTTGTTGCAGAGGTCATTACTTCGTCTGAAGTGACGAGAAAATTAATAAAACTCGCTTTCTGGTCATTGCCTCAGAACTCCGGAAACTACAACCTTATATTAGTGATGTCTATTTCAGTTTATTAGACAGTTGAATGCCAAAACCTTACTTCTAAAAATCTACTTCACACTTGGGGGAAATAAAGGACTGGACTATGAATTTACGGAGATAGGGAGAAATAAAGCACATTCTATGTCTCCCCGTTGTGGCCCACGCCTCCTGGGCCATAACTATCGAGGGATGGACTTTCTATGGATCACAGACATATTTTTCTGTCCAGACAAGAACATGGAGGACCTCCCTGGATGAGTGATTAGTTCAACGCCGGGGCCACCTCCGAGACAACATGAAAGCAAATGACGAGACACACCAGTCACACATACACAAGGCGCGGGTGGAAAGAAGGTGATAAAGACGGACAGATGATGTCCGGGTACTCAGTAATTTTTTTCTTTCTTTCGTACACTTGGTCATCTGGCCGTCTCAAGCATTCACAGAAGGAAAACCTCATCAGAACTTGGTATAGTATAGATTTTCATTACATCCCACGCGGCTTCAAAGGGATAAACTTCTAAATCGGTGTTTCTTTATGTTAATTGATCTGACGATTTCGGTCTTGGTTTCCACTTTCTAAAACACAACCAACGTTGCAATATTCTCTCATTGTTATCACTGAACTCAGTTCTTCCCTCGCTTTAATTAATTCACACGTGTTATTGTTTACTGTACCTAGATCTTGCAACCCCGCGTTTCGCTCCACGCGGAGTAGACGAGTAGCTGTCACAGCCGTTACAGGACATTCTTAGATTTTTATTGACTGAGGTAACTAGCTGATTGGTGCGGTAAAAATAAAGAGCATGGGTTGAGCTATCGGCAAACTTTCTCTCTTAACAAAAGGACCATGCAATGAATAACTGGACTACAGCTATAATACAGTACTCGCCCTCAAACTGAAAGCATGGACGACAGTACATTGTGCTCGACCCTGAAATTCGATGTCGCGAATCCAGAAAACTATGTTTAGAAACATGTCTGTCTGTGTTTCTATCTGTGAATAGCCTAGCTCGAGAACTAATAGTTGCATAAAAACTAAATTGTATATTTGGGATAGGGTGTGACACGAAGTGTGACGATATTCTCTTACTTTAATGCCACTCTACATGAAGAAAAGTTAGTATTTTGAGTTTTTCTCAAAAACGATTCTTAAGATTTTGTTAAAATGTACTTTAGGCGCTTACACAAAAGCTAAAACATTAATTTGAAGTTTTTTTTTTCGTAAATATTCTCTTAAGAATAGTTGTAAGCCACACACTGTTCGTAGGAACTCACTCTTTCCTCGTGAACGACAAATCTTTGCATGAAATTGAAACAACTGAATACGTACTCTTTGCAACACGACATCTTATTGCATATCAAAATGTGAAGTAAGAAAGGTGAATTGTCCATGCTTAAAGTAAAGAAAGTTATATGAGTGTAGAGCATCATATTTTATTTGGGTTTTGCATCCTTCTAGGATGCGACACGAGACATGGCAACGACTTTGTTTTCATTATTAAAAAACTTTGTGTGACGAAACTTTTATTTTCTTGACTACTCAAAAAAGCTGTAGTGATTTTGTTTAAATTTTCTACAGAAATTGTATAATATGCATTACATTATATATATGTATATATATATATATATATAGCCTATATATAGCCTATTACATAATATATACATATAGCCTATACAATATATACATATATATAAGTATACATATATAGATAAGTTATATTATGTGTTATAATCAGGGCCCGGATTCTGATGACCTAAAATTGTTTGAAAAATGACCCTGGAGATATGCTGACTTGATGACAGCATTTTCATGCCTTAGTTTGGAGAAGCAATTTATTATTTTTCTTATATTATTAAGTGCCAGTATGGTACTTTATGAGATTGTGTGGGGGACGAAAAATGTCTGTCCGTCTGTCTGTCTGTCCGTCCGTCCGTCCGTGTGTCTGTACGCGCTCTAACTCAAATACGCTTTTTCGGATTTTCATGAAACTTGGAAAACACATTTATAATGTCAATGGGAAGAACCCTATTGATATTGAACCAAATCGGTTCACCGGTACCGGAGTAATGCCCAATTTAGTGCCTATTTTAATAGATTATGGCGCCTTTCTAATAGAAAGGCGCCATAATTCAAATACGCTGTATCGGATTTCCATTAAACTTGGTATACGCATTTATGACATCCATGAAAAGTACTCTGTTAAATTTGAACCTAATCTGTTGACCGGTACCGGAGTAAAACCCAATTTAGTGTATATTTTAAAGGCGCAATAGCTCAAATACGCCTTATCGGATATTTATGAAACTTCGTATACGCATTTATACTATCCATGGAAAGACGTCTGTTGATGTTCAACCAAATCGGTTGGCCAGTACCGGAATAATGTCCAATTTATTGCCTTTTATGTTAATATATGAGAAGTCGCGATAACTCAAATATGCTTTATTGGATTTTCCTGAAACTTTGTATACCCATTTATAATGTACATGGGAAGACGTCTACCGATATTGGACCAAATCGGTTGTCCGGTACCGGAGTAAAACCCAATTTAGTGTCTATTTTAAAAACGCGGTAACTCAAATACGCTTTACCGGATTTTTATGGAATTTGGTATACACATTTATAGTGTTCATGGGAAGAGGTCTACTGATACTGGATGAAATCGGTTCACCTGTTTCGGAGTAATGCTCAATTTGGTTATGATAATATACGTATTCGAAAGAATTTATATAAAAAAAAAAAGCAAATCATTTATCATGACAACATAGTCAATTGTTTTACTGTGATATTTTACGGCTTTGGAAATTAAAATAGAGATAGCTATGACCAAAAACACTATTGTTTTACATGCGCTTATAACTTACAACTAGACCGTTAAACTGAACCAGGTGACCGAGATGGTAACTTTTGGCCTCACATTATGGAGTTCCATGGTTCAAATCCCGAAACCAGCCAATTTCACTTTCTTTTTCGTATTTTTATGTGAGTGTGCGATTGTCAAGATATCAAAAATCTGTACAGTTCAGCTGATGCTGGAAGATTTTAATCTGATTAAAAAGAAAACTAGACCTTTGTTCTTCCCTAAGCCCTGCTTAATGAATAAATCTGGAGCTTAACTTGTAAATCAATTTAAAAAAAACATATTCTGCATATCATAATTGCAGTCATAACTGATTAAAAAAAACATACTGGCACTTTTTTACATCAGTTTACCTGATTTTATTATTGTTATAATTATTAATACTAGTATTATTAATATTATATATATATACATATATATATATTTTTAGTTTTCCCCAGTTCTAATATATAATGCTCGTTCTAACATGAATGTTCTTTCTGTAGAATTTATATTGAATAATTTCTAAAAGACTCATCTCTAAGAATTTCGGTTTCGAGGAGGGAGAAATAAAAACAAAGGCTCACACTTGTTGAGGATGATGCCATGGACCCCAGCGAAGCACGTGCTTACACCAGCAAATTACACAAATTATGTCGTGCTGATCGAGTCCTCCAGCATTACCTTTACCTTGTGTATGATTATGCTAACAAATTACAGGCATCGTAGCATGTGTCGAAAATGAGAAATTACACCTACACAAACATACTCTCTCTCTTTTCGTCTTCAACAATACTGTCACCAGTCATCGATATTTTGCAGCCTCCTATCTGGCCACATAAAAATATATGATGTAACGTGAAATTTGTAATACATCGGCATATCCAGACAACCTTACAAAGAGAAAAGCAAGGATATATTATTATTTATCATCATTAGACTTCGGATTTTAGGTAAAAACCTATTTTAATCCTTAAGTTATATATGGACGAAAACTTGTATATGCATGTTTCATAAGTGAGTATGCCTAAAACTGATACTTTTATCGGACCTAAAACAGCCTATTTTTACGTTAGAGCCTAATGTTGCCTTTTTGCTTGTTTTTCCTCTAAAGTTCAAAATAAGTTATTTTTTGTTGTAAATTTTAGCATTTATTTTCAGTTCGTACTAAATTTTTAGCTCGGAATGTGCAGTACATGGCACTTTTTTGACGTGGTTAAATAGTAAGGAATGTTTCATCTTCAGTAGAAAAATTCCTTGGAATTCTCAAGAAAATGTAGTGTTTTTCTCCCGACTCCCACATCCAGCAAAAAAAAAAATAATAATAAAAAAACAATAATAAAAAAATTAGTTTTTTGAATCAATGTGGGATACAAGGGGTTGAATATGCTAGCGTGCGTAGCTTCTGGGCGCAGGGCTTAGGTTTTCACTGTTATGGTAGTAATACAGGCCCTAGTAATAGGTCTATATAATTCTGTGTATCAAAGGCCTATATCAGTGTTTTATTATGATTACTTTTTAATGGCGAATTCAATAAATATAATATTCTGCATTGCAATTGTGATATTTCAGAAAATTGGCAACTTAACGATTTTATAAGAGACTATTTTACGATTTTTAGAACCTATTTTCCAATTTTTAGAGCCTATTTTAGGTACCTAAAACAGCATTTTTCGCGACCTAAAAGTCCGAAGTCTAATCATCATCATCATGGATGCCAAACCGATTCTCCTGGGAAACCTTACTTCGTAACTTCCCTCATACCCATCCACAAAACTGGTTCATTGAAGGATGAGGTGGAATGCTGTTCACTACTTCAACATTGTGGCGATTCACGTCTCAATATCTACAATCACAAATTACTTCTCGAAACCATTTCAATAAGGAACGGGACCGAGTTAGGTGGCCGAGTTGGAACGTCTTGGACTCGCATTCGGGGGGTCCCAGAATCAAATCCAGTGGGCGGCCAATTTTACATGGGGTTTTCTCATGGTTTCCTAATCGTAAAGGAAAATGCCAAATTTGATATTTACATAGCATAAATCATCCTCACCGTTCCATCATATATCCTATCGATTTAAATTAATTTCAGTTGAAATTTACTCCATAAAATACACTAAAAATATAAAATAATTGATAATCAATAGTTCCATGGCCTATCCTACTGCATGGATACACATCCCAAACTCCTGATGTGTCCTCGCAGCTAAAAGGAGTCAACACATAGCTGAATTTAAAAAAAGTAAAGGGAATAGCCTACGAATATTGTTTTGTTTGTAAATAATGGAAAGGCATCTTGTTTGGGGTGGTTAAAAGCAATCTATATTAAATATATTAGTAGTTTCAGCATCAGATGACATTTCAATGTATTCCACTTCAAAGACCGCAGTAACCACACAATATCAGGTATTATTATTTATACCTTGTTACTATATTACTATTATTATGATTATTACACAGAAAGATGCCAATGCTTGAGCTCTCAAGCTGTGTGTGTGGAGTTGAAGACATTAACGTAGTGAGGGTGTACTGTTTTCTATACACGTGCTGCTGTTTCCTCTACATTCTTAACTTAATTTTACTTGATTTAGAGCTATGAAACTAAAAATTACCTCTCTATTCATTACTATCATAATAATAATAACAATAAAATCTCAAAATAAACGAATAAAGAGGGTTAATAAGTTCAAATACCTTGGTGAAGTAATAACGGCAACAGCGATAGAAAAGGAGGGCATGAAAGCACGAGTTTACATTATGAAAAAAGCATACCATGCAACAATGAATATACAGTAGAGCCTCGGTCATTCGAGCCCCGGCATTTCGAGGTTCCGTGTAATTCGAGCTGGTCTTAAGAAAATTAAAATTTTCCATAAAACTAGAGTAAAATCCCGTTTTTATACGGTGTCCGCATGTAAGTTTCACGCACTTCCGAATGTGTTACATTTTGAGCTTTCTTTAAATTTTTCCATGTACAAAAATGCAGGTAAAACTGGATTTTCGTTCATAATACACAGAATAATAACCTTGGCTTGTCGGGACCTCGTGTCAATCATACGGTGCATACAGTGCATACCATCCTTTCAGAAAAGAATACTGTATTGTTACAGTAATCCCTACTCAGCAACAATGGTAATTAAAAGTGTTTTCCTAGCTTTCCCGTTCCACTCCAATAAGATTCAGACAGTGACTTAATCCTTAAAGGAGCCGATGTAGCAAATTGGAACTGTTTACCAATACATATACAGGCCTATTATATATATGTATGCCTACTATATTGTTTGTTTATTTTTTTTTAAACCATTATTGTGCTCATTGAACATTTAATTATGATTTACCCATTGATTTAGTGATGTTTCCGTATAATCCGAGTTTTTTGTAATTCGAGGTAGCCTCAGCCCCAATTAGCTCGAATTATCGGGGTTCTACTGTATATAACAAAAAATACTATCCAAAAATGCTAAATTGAGGCATTATAAAACTGTAATCTTACCAGAAGCTCTGTACGCAACAGAGTGTATAAACATCTTCTCTGACAGAAGAATAAGCAAAACAGAGAAGAGAATCTTAAGGAAAATTATGGGACCAATTTGGGAGAATAACATATTATACGAGTACAAACTGAGACCAGAAAAGGAGTTATACAAACAAACAGAAAAAATAGGCCACACTTTCAGGAAAAGAAGATTAAGATTCTATGGTCACATTTTCAGAATGGAAAGAGACAGACTTACCAAACAAATTTTTGATCACTATGTAAGAAGAAGAAAAAAAAACTAAACCAGCATTTTTCAAGGAAGTTGAAAAAGTGTTGAAATTACTCAATATCATATCAAAAAGGAGGATATTGCAAGCAGAGAAAAGTTTAGGAAAGCAATATTTGATGGCGAATTTCCAGAGAAACCCAAGAAGAAAACCGGAAGTAAATGGACGAAAGAACGGAAATAGCAACATCGCGAAAGAATTAAGAAGTTTTGGGAAGACACGAAGAAGACAACTGTTTCACGTGGTCCTAGGCTGGCCTAATCTAAAGGAAAATAATAATAATAATAATAATAATAATAATAATAATAATGATAATAATAATAATTATTATTACTACTACTACTATTACTACTGTTGGCGCTTACGTGGATATTAAGTTACGTCTATTCATGTGATGTAATTGTACTAGATTACTTCCTGCCATTTAAGATGGCGGAGTGATTAAGGTAAACACGTATCTCCTATCATCCATATTTCTCTCTCTAAACATTACCTTCACCATCTTATGAAAGCCAAGCTTGAGAGAACGAGATAGTGTAATGAATGTGGAAACGTACTATAGTCGAGTTTTTCATAACATACCCAGGCGGCTTCAAAGGAATAAACCATTAAGTCGGTGCTTCTTTATGTTAATTGATCTGACCAAGTCAGTTTTGGTTTCCGCTTTCCAAAACAAAAACAACGTTGCAGTATTCTCTCATTGTTATCACTAGTTTCAGTTCTTCCCTCGCTCCAATCAATTCACACGCGTTATTGTACTGTAACTGGACCTTGCAACCCCGCGTTTCACTCCACGTGGAGTAGACGAGTAGCTGTCACAGCCGTCACAGGACATTGCCAGAAATGAAAATGGGTTCCTATTCTATAATTTAAAATGGTCTTACGCTAATGGTTGTTTGCATAGGGTTTTCTAAGAGAAATGGACTATCTTGAAGAAAAATCAGAAGAGTTATCTAAAAGCTAGAGCTGCCTGCTTTAACAAGTAAGCGTTTGATTCTTATTTCAAAGTTTAAATAAAGGTATGACAGAATTCTATTTGTGTAACAGTCTAGTCTATATTTACAAACCGAATAGAAGTAAAATCAACATTAAAAATTGATTTTTCGGTTTAGATAGCTAGTGTTATTCATTCAAGTAAAATCAACAGTAAAAAATATATTTTTCAGTTTAGATACCTAGTGTTATTCATATTATCCCACAATATTTCCAATTTATCCAGTATTTTTCAATCCTGTAAAATTTTGGTTGTAATATGAATAGCTCAATTGTGACTTCAATTATGAATATTTTTATTTCATAGAATCTCTATGTTTTCGTTAAACATGCAAGTGCAATACTACCAATTAATACGCGCATTACAAAAAAATGTTTTTGCACGACGTAACTAATTAGTGGTACTTACGAATATTGTTGCCGTGGATCGTAACTTGACATTCCCGCACGCAATCTGGTTGCCATGAAAAAAAAAAGAAATCTCCGTGCGGTAAAAATTACAAAAAGCACAAGTGCCGTAAGTAAAACCATCATAATACAAGCATTTATGGAAGACCGGAACCAAGGCCCTCCAGTTTAAGGCGACTTTAAAAGGACAAATATTCTGTCCCCATAACAACCAACATATGCGAATCACTTTCTGAAATATAACATCCATCTTCAATAGTGTATAAACATAATAGTTTCAGCTAATATCTCAATTAATATAAATAAATTGATATCAATAATCATCGTGCAAAAAATATCGTGTAATACTGTTGCCGTAAGCGCTTAACGGATCTCGGAAATTGAAAAAACTCGGCGCAAGCGCCTCGTTTTTTCAAACTCTTTCCTCGATCCGTATGCACCGCTTACGGTACTTGTATCGCAATATACGAGGGTCATTTCAAAACTTCTGCACACTGGAAGATAAAATTAAAGAAAATAATTTATTTTACAAAATACCTTTACAGGCCTTCAATAAACATACCATCGATTACAAAAATCAATAAAATATTATAAGGTTATGGGTCTCAGATTATATAACAGATTACCAAGGGGATTAAAAGAATTTCAACTAAATGTTTTTAAGAAAAGACTCAACAAGTGGCTGATTACGAATCCATTTTATTCAATTGACGAGTATGAAGAAGCTCAATTTGTATAGATTTCTAGTCATTGTGCCACTTAAACATTTGGTGTTAATATTTAATACTAACTTATTATTTTTACACATCTGGGTTTTTATGAACTTTGACTATGAACTTGAGTTTATTGAATTTGGTTTTTATAGTGTACTTTATCATTTTAAAATTATCTTTCCTTAATACTTTGACCATTTTAATGTTTTGATTCTGATATTGGGGTAAATGTTCTGATGACAAGTCAATACTGAGGCTTATTATTTTTAGTTATGTATTATATTTTACTATCTTTATACATTATGTATACTATATTATATATGTATGACATGACATGATCTATTGTATTCAATGAATGCCTAATGGTTGTAATAAAATTATTATTATTATTATTATTATTATTATTATTATTTTCATTCTTGCTTATGACAGCTTCCCAACGTTTTGGCAAATTCTGTATTCCGGATAGGGCACCTTCATTGTTGAGCTGTCTGATTATTTAGGTCACCTCACTGGAAGCTTCATCAATTGTAACAAAACGTTTTCCACGGAGTGGTTCCTTCAATTTGGGAAACAAATCAAGTCTGGTGGGCTCAAATCAGGACTGTATGATGGGTGGGGAAGTCTTTCCCATCCATAGACTTGGAAAACGTTTTCTTACAATTGATGAAGCTTCCATTGAGGTGACCTGAGTAATCAGACAGCTCAACAATGAAGGTGCCCTATCCAGAATAAAAAAAAATTCCAAAACGTTGGGAAGCTGTCGTAAGCAAAAATGAAGATTATATTGAAGGCCTGTAAAGGTATTTTGCAAAATAAATTATTTTCTTCCATTCTGTCTTACAGTGTGCATAACCTTTGAAATGACCCTCGTACTATAATATGTTTGAAATTATTCAAATTACCCCGCTTTACTCTTTTGTTAAACAAAAGAACTAAACATGTTGTGTGTCTAGTTTATATTATTTCACATAAAAGCAGTAACTATACACATCATGGCCCTGGAGTTTAATCTGTTTTCATAACAAGAGGAAAAGAACAGTAATTATGTGTGAGGTGCATCTGTCTGAATGCAGACATCATCGAGTGTTTGAAGCGAAATTTTATTAATGGATTCTTCTAGTCGTTTTTCATTTTAGTTTTGTTTGTGCTGCAGGTATATTACATAGTACGTGTCCGTTCTGAACTCTTTCACCTCTGAATGCAAGACTAAGAAATAAAAGCGACTTCTTCCTTTTTCATCATTCACCTCAAGAAGCAATGCCCTATAGGCATCCAGCAGTTTTCCATTTAAGGGATAAATATTTCCTTCAAGAAGCATGCTCTGAATAAAAAGTAAAAAAAAGGAGATAAAATAAAATCAGGAGTGAAGTAGAAACAATTTTGGTCAGCGAACTTCAGTTTGAAGTAGTGATGTACAGGGCCGTCCATAAAGTAAGTTTCCCTGAGGCCGTATACAGAAACAAAACACAATAACACGGAAATGTTTATTGCAACAGAAACTGGAAGTGTCCAGCTATTTTAAAAATATTCGATACCGAAATTGAGACATTTTTTAAACCGTGGGACCAACTTTTGAATACCTGTGTCGTAGAACTCTGCCGCCTGCGATTTGAACCCTGTGTGACAATCATAGGCGTAACCAGGCCGACCATATGGGGGGGGGGGGTTATAACATCCGCGGGGTCTGGCGAGTATGGAAGGAGAGGAAAATTTAAAAAATTAAGATGCAAAATAACGAGTTTTAAGCTTCCGGGGGTTCCCCCGGAAAATTTTAAAAATTTAGATGTAAAATAACGAGTTTTAAGCTTCCGGGGGTTCTCCCACGGAAAATTTTAAAAATTAAGATGCAAAATAACAAGTTTTAAGCTTCCGGGGGTCCTTCCCCGGAAAATTTTAAAAATTAAGACGCAAAATAACGAGTTTTAAGCTTCCCACACTTTATACTTGTATTAAGCAATTTATGGGCAGACTTAAAAAAATTATACAATTTTCCTTTTTTTAATCAATGGGGGGGTTCAAACCCCCAAACCCCCCCCCCTCGCTACGCCTATGGTGACAATCATCTGTCATTTCTCGAGGTGTAGGATAAGATGGAAATCACTGGGAGCGAGGTAGGCTACGGGCTGTAGGATGAATTTTTAAATACCTCCCAGTCGAACTTCTGCAGGATATTTGCTGAGAGGTGTTTAAAAATCCACCCTACAGCCCGGATCTCGCTCCCATTGATTTCCATCTTTTCCTACACCTCAAAAAATGACAGAGAATGACAAAGAGGCTGATACGGTTGCCACACAATGGTTCAAATCCCAGGCGACAGTTTTCTCCGACACAGGTATTCAAACGTTGGTCCCACGGAATGAAAAATGTCTCAAGTCCGGTGGCGATTATGTTGAAAAATAGCTGAACACTTCCTTATCATTTGCAATAAATATTTCCACAGAATTGTGTATTGTTTCTGTAAACGGCTCCAGGGAAACTTCCTTTATGGACGGCCCTCGTAGTTGGCATGAATGATGTGGTTGCCAATACATGAGAAGTCTCTAATGAGAGCAATATATCTCTTATGACAAGTAACACTGATGAACAAGGTTCACTGACGTATGCAATGTATGAAATTGTGCTGTTTCAATTAACGGTGTTTTTCCATGTCCGCGCTTCTTGTTGTCTTATGATGTCGGCCCCCTGCCTGCTGAATAATGCGGTCCATTCTAATGAGATTCTGCAACAACTTATCATCCGCTTCTCCTGACTCGAGACCAAGTTATAGATTAATGTTTTCGCAATTTGCTTTTCGTGGTTTTCCACAACCCATATGAGGAGTAGCTATTCAGTTACTTGATGGCTTCAGCTACCGTCATGGCTACTATTCGAAAACTAATGTGTTTAAAATCCCAATAAAATATTGTGGGTGCCACTTTTTAAAGACTTTTTTCCAAAAATGTCTCTACCTGCTGCCACCCTAATCAATCAGTGAATAGAAAGACAATTAGGCGGATTCACACTTCTCTGAAGTCCACAACAATGTTGTCAAATACGTACCAAGGCACGTTTATTTCACATTAGAAGTGGTGAATGACAGCGGAAACTCTGGGGAAACCCACTTGACTACAAGTGGGGAAACCCATGTCTGTGAGCTTCTGGCTATATCCTTAGCAAGCTTTATATTTATATTAAAATTGTAAAAGTTCTTCAAGGTGGATTTGCATCGTTATTACCGTATATTTCCGCAGATAAGACGACCTTCACGTAAGACGAGGTATAAATTTTCGTCACAGTTTTATAGTTTTAGTATATATTTTTCCTATAAGACGATCCCCAAACTATCAATGGCCTATGAATTTATGTTTTCGAAACCCCTTCAAAAAGTTTCGTTTTTGTTTCAATTTTCCGGTTGATCGCAAAAATGTTGCCAACCATCGCAATCCTTAGAATGGGTAGGCCTACTAGAAGTTAAGACAAAATAACTACAGTTAGTTAAATAGATTGTTGGCTAAACTTACCAGAACAAAGCTTCCTCGATCTCTTTTTTTCAAAATGGGTCACTGAGCACAGTCGCACCACAATGGAACAGAACGCGCATTGTGCGTGAGCCATGTGATACAGAGGAAAATGAAAATATACCAAAAATAGGTTTTATTTCTCTAATTATGGCGTTTGTGGTTTTATTTACGAAATTCGCATTATTTCGCGGATTACATTTGTCCGCAAATGATATCTAATAGGCTATTTTAATATATATGAAGATAGTATAATCTTGACATAGGAATACATCATTTTATAATGGTTTTTGCACTCCTTAGCTAATTAGTGGTACTTACGAACGTTGTTGCCGTGGATCGTAAGTTGACATTCCCACACGCAATCTTGTTGCTAGGGGCGATAAGCGTTTCCCGCCCGCAAACGCTTACGGCCCTCGGGCGGAAAGTGTTTGAGGGCTGTTATGGATATCTTCCTTATACAAGCCTTTATGAACAAGGCCCCCCTCATCACAAATATTCGGTTGCCATAAACAATAACAAATGCGAATCACTTTCTGCAATAAACATCAATCTTCAAGAATGTATATACATAATATTTTCAGGTAATATCACAATTAATATAAATACATTGATATAAATAATCGTCGTGCAAAAATAGCATGCAATACATGTGCCGTAAGCGCATTATGGATCTCGGAATAGTATATTGCGACACAAGGGCGGAAAGGCACGTTTACGGGTCGAGGAAACAGATTGAAAACCCGAGGCGCAGCCGAGGGTTTTTAAGTTTTCGAGACCCGTAAATGCCTTTACGGTCCATGTTGTGCATGCTATTTTTTGCACGACTGTTACTTATATCAATTTAATTATATTAATTGTGATATTACCTGAAAATATTATGTAAATACATTCTTGAAAATAGATGTTTATTTCAGAAAGTGATTCGCATGTGTTTGTTGTTATGGGAACCGAATATTTGTCCTGGGGGCCGTGTCCATAAAGGCTTGTATTATGAAGTGTATCGTAATAAATTATGACGTGGCGCTTGAACCGTAAGTAATTTAACCTCATCGCAACGCCCTTAGCAACACGATTGTGTGGGAATATCAACTTACGATCCATGTAAACAACTTTCGTAAGTAACACTTACTAGCTAAGGAGTGCAAAAAATTAAAAACACTCGGCGCGAGCGCCTCGTGTTTTCAAACTATTTCCTCGATCCGTAATCATGCCTTACGGCCCTTGTATCGCAATATACTATTTAATTTATATAAATTTCAGTCTATTTTTTGTACCTGTCCTATTAGACGGGCCCGGATATTCGGGGCCAATTTTAAGGTACATTTCGAAGAAAAACCTACCTATTGGGATCGATACCATATATAACTTGCCTATATATATATTTTTTTTTTACACGCTAGCGGCCGTAATTTTGAAGATATTTGAACCAAATTTTATTATGTTATTTCTAGGCCCAATAGTTCGGACAAGTTCGTTAATGAGCAAAATTGGCCCTAGGAGGGTCAAGGGATGGGGTTCAAATTTTGAAAAACTTATATCTCGGCCCCTATGAAGTAGCCTATAGAGGGAAACTTTGTTTGAATAAATTAGAGTACTCCCTGTGGGGTTCACAGTGACACTAACGATTCGGGGGTTTGGAGGGTACGAGTGGGGGTCGGGGCATGAAAATTAGGAATATTTGAAACCACGTCTTGTGGGGTATCGTTGAAAAGCTCTTGATGAGTACTCTACAAATCAATAGGGATAACTAGTTTCTCGTTAGCTCTCATATAACGCGAGATTTGAATGTTTGAAAAAGTGCTCTTTCCTCTTTTTTGCAGTTATTATTGCGGGTTTCTCATGCCAAAACTAAAGAAGAAGAGTGCTGCGCAGCGACAATAAATTAAACTAAAAGCGCTTCAAAATCTACCTCAGCCCGTAGGCCTGCGTAAAGGGATTTTTATGTTTCAACTATACTCTTATCTACGGACATACCCGGTACTTCTTCTTCAGCCAATAGCGAATTTATTTTAAACAACACAAGTACTGAAGTAATTACTATCTTACATTCTATTTCTGGGCTAGTCTTATGGATTCTGGGGTTTCACTCGATTAATTCGAATCCTTTCGTGGGATTACCTTGGAGAAAATGTTTTAACACTCGAATTTTACAGAGTATTACAAATCTCCTGTGGTTTGTATGCTTGTGGTTTTTATGTGGTTACAGCCAACAGATGAGGACAAAGTTCTTTGTGTGATATACCTTTAGATGTGTGATGTCTGAGCTATTAACAAAGAATGCAACACTTTATCTTTCTTTCTCTTTCCATTTAATCTGTCGTTATCAGAACTTAGAAGACAAGTTCCTGCAAATAGGGACAGGACGTAATCAAAAGTATTGCATTTATTTAAGTGAATTATCCTTAAAATGGGCCGAATGTGATTAGGCCTATTCAAAACACAAGAAAAGAGAGAGAGAAAATTAATAAATAAAATACAAAATAAAAACAAACACATTAAGCCTATCCTCACCTCCAAAATTACTTTCTCTAACCTTAGCTATCAAGCCTTCATTAAAGATTTCCCAGTCCCTTCCTCATATTTTGGAAGTATTAGCAACAGCGTTGCATAGCTTTATTAAATACTGTACTCGATTAATAAATTCAGCTTCAATAAACAGTGAACATAACTACAGCTATTTTATGGGACATTTTGCAAGTTTATTGGGAAATTATGTCCTGATAAAAGGACTCAGTTCCATTACTATTATTATTACTATTGTATCTCCGATGTTATAAGCAATCATATTATGAGAATTGAATCCAAGGCTTGTAAAGGGGTTTATGTAATACGTAGGTTAAGATTGTCTGTAAGTTTGAAGGTTCTTAAAACAGTTTATTTTGCACAAATACATAGTCATTTGAGCTATGGTACACTACTGTGGGGCCAACAGTCTTCGGCTTTAAGGCTACTGAAAATCCAAAAGAAATGTGTAAGATTAATGTGTGGGCTTTCTTTCCGTGGTCACTGTAGGTCGAGTTTTATTAAGTTGGGTATTATGACAGTACCAGCCATTTTTATTTATCAGTGTCCTTTTTATATGAAGGAGAACCTTTATCTTTATGATGAGCTAGGCTCAACACATAGTTATCATACCAGAAATAGAAATTGTCTGGAATTACCCAGGTGCAATTATAGCAAAACACAAAAAAACCTTTTATTACTTGTCTATTAAATTTTATAATGCTCTTCCTTTGTCTGTAAAACTGTTACCATACCCCAGATTCAAGAAAGAATTACAAACAATCTTGACCAATAACTGTATATATAAAGTAGAGGAATTCTTCGATATTAATTTTGCTGTTTAAAAGTTATGACAATGTATTGATTATTTTAGCATGTTATTAGAGTAATAATTTTGATGTTAGTAGTAGTTTATTTTGATGTTAGTAGTAGTTTATTTAGATTTGACGGATGTAATACATTTGATGTGCTCATTTGTTACTACAATAAAGATTTATTTATTTATTTATTTATTTAATATTTTACATTGTATGCCAGGACTGTAGTTGATTAAAAAATGAGTTACTATAGCATACGTAAAATTATGTATACTGTACAGTATTAAGTGATGAAAACAGTTCCTTTTGAAAATGTGTACTTCATTAAAACAGCATTTCTTTTATGGTATTTTGATTAGAAGTAGCTTGAAGGCACAAATCCAGGTTTACAGTTTGACTGAGCAAACAGTACCAGTGGGAGAATCAATTTTGAAACGGTACAAGTAGGATTTAAATTTCTCACGACCTGTCATAAAACGAGTAATTAAAAGGATGGATTGTAGTGTTTCGTGATCTGTCTGTCTATAACTGATGGGGAATACATTGTTGTAGTCAGTTGTCCCTTGGTGCTGTTTGTCCATAGCGATTTCCATTAAATTTTAATGTCTTTCAGTATTTATTTCTTCGCGAAAGAAAAGGGGGTATATTCATATTCATTTATGGTGTGGGCTGCTGCCTTTGCAAGCTCGTCTGCTTTCTCGTTGCCTGTGTTTCCAATATGCCCACACACCCATTTTAGATATATACAGAGTGTTATTGAATAACACCGAAATATTTTACCTGTGTATAGAGAGGAACTTCGTTGTAAACATTGTAGTTATGAATAAAAAAAAAAAAAGAATGCATTTGCAGCTAGTCATGTGATCAGTCTGTAGATTACCGGTATGCAGATTATGAAAACTCTAAATTATGATATAGCTGTTGATGAATGATTAAGAATCAGGTTTTCATCGATCACTAAGAAGGTATGAAGTCAATTTAATAAAAATGTTAACCCTATTTCGCTTCATTATTGACTTATGAGCACTAAATTGTAATGGCTTTAATTCTTTGTAGCATACACATTTTACGTCACTGAGAAAAAATCTCCTAATAAAAGTTGCTTGTCTATCTCCCATCTATACACAGATAAAATATTTCGGTGTTATTCATTGACACTCTGTATGTTTCTAAGACTTATTAACATCTTCTCGAATGCTGACTGCAATTGGGTTCAGATTCAATTTGTCCTCGATGGTTGCTAAGCGCTGCTTGAGACTCGCAATGAACGCCACCCTACTCCAAATACACGCCTGCATACCAGCGTGAAAGCGGGAAATAAGTCTATTGAACTAAATTGAACTAAACTCGAAAATAGTGAATTTATACCATAGTGAATCATGATTATTATCGTCGCGTTATTTGTTTCTGGAAGCTAAAGTCAAAACAAAAATGCAATAAATAAATTGCTAAATAAAACTTGTGTTCAAAACAAAAATAAACTCCTTACATCAGCATTGTTTGTTATACTGTACTTTTACTGTCCAGATTTAAACAATTGAAGCCTAGGGTATTAGACAACACATGTCCAGTCTTGAAATAGTTGTTATAAAGTAACGCAACTTGTATTTTTATGGTTCTCTAATTATATCATTTACCAGTACTTAAACACCAGATTAAGAACATTGGCGAACACAAGAGGACAATACTAAGCAACAATACTAAAGTGGAAATGGGGAGGACACCTAGCTGAACTACAAAGCAGCAGATGGGCACAAATCGCAACGATGTGGGACCCGCGCATCGGAAAGAGACGCGAGGCAGACCAGCCACTATAGTCCTTTCACATTCGCCAGAGGTTTCAAGGCCAAACGTAGCACGCCTATGATACCCCCACTTACCGTGCTCACATGACATCATACCCCTCCAATGCCAGTCACATGACAAGCCAGTAGGGAGTTCCCCCTTGGTGTCGTATGAGTGTGTGCGACAGCGCAGCTCCTCTGCGCAAAGGGGAATACTGTTGACTGCTGATCAGTGGGGGATATTAGACGTGAGAAGTTGTGGCCTTGAAACCTCTGGCGAATGTGAAAGCACTATAGATGGGCCGACACATTTAAGAATTCCGTGGGAGTGCATTGGTCCACAACAGCAAGGAGCCGAGGAGAATGGAAGGATCTAACTCGCAACCAACAACTCATGTAAAGTGTAGGAATGAACATAATGTTTGTTTGATTCTTTTTAAAAAATGATGTTCCATTGTTATAAATAGGAGCGGATTTTTATGACATGTCATATTTTTTCCCTTTGCATTATTTCAGGTTTCCGACTAATTTAAACCCGATTCCAGGCATCCTGGCTTTTATTGTGCATATAACTGCATTTTTAGGAACTTTTCAACTATTGTAGCATATTTAGTATGAATATGCATATTTAGGTCATATTTTTGACATATTTGTGTGCATATTAAAGAAATTTTGAAGTTCGATATCATATTTTGTAAATTTTGCAATATAATGATACTTTTTGAGAATTTACAGATATTTTAAATAATTAACATTATATTTTAATTAAATGAATTGTAATGAAACTTAAAAAAAATATACTCAATGTGTAAGTGGTGAAGTCATATTTTAAATTTTACTGGTCATATTTTAATGTGTTTTAGGTCATAAATACATGCATATATCGTATTTTTTAGGTCATAGAAATCCGCCCCTAGTTATAAAGAAAGTAATCAAACAGAGTAGGCTAACAATATTCCATAATACTGATATGTTACATTTAGGATAGGGTGGTCCATGCAATATTATTGCAGCATGTTATACCCATTATAAAATTAATGTGTTTATACACTGTCAAGTGGGCAAATAGGGCCAAATAATGTTATGTCAAATACCAACTGAGAAACTCTGGAATTGATGCGTTTTAGTAAGTAATTTCGTCTATTATTTTAACTAACGAAAGGTGATACATCCGAGCTTATCTTGTTCACCTCAATTACATTATATTAATGTTAGTGACAGCTCGGCCGCTTATTGGCTGTTTTCGTGAGCCTATCAAAATGCTTAGGGGTACCGAACAACGGACTTTATTATATAGATAGACTGGAGATATTATCTTCGCTTTGTTTGTCTCTCAGCTCAGATGCAGTTTTAGCAAATGAATATGTTTGGACGAGTCTCGTGGATTCGTGATATGCATCGACCTTGCACGTTGAATTCTCTCTCATCTCAGAATTGTTATCCGGCAACGACCTTGACTCCGGTAGACTTTGTGGCACTTAAATTGGCCCTGATTTACATTTATGTGCGAGAACCCTCTTAGATGGAAATCTTCAATTCAAACAGTACGCGGTACGTAAAGGATACTCACACTGACAATGATTTGTGGCAGAACGCACTAAAGCATAACATTTCGCTTAATGAATATTCCAGATAATTACTGGATAATATCTGCCTTGAATCTGATAAAAATCTTGTTTGATTGTAACAACGTAATTAAAGGATTAGTAATTAAATTAAGAAATATTGTTCATAAGTCATGAATTGCGGGATAGTTCTGGTTTTTTACTCCTTTATGTTTTATTGAATGCTGATTATGAATCTTAAGTTTACCAACAACATTTTTGTTCGAATGTTTGTTACAGCCTAAAAAGCTAAAAAAGTCATTTTTCCCAGGGTAGTTATGACATTTGACCGCCGGCGTGGTCTTGTGGTTAGCGTCGCTGACTACAGATCCGTCGGCCCGGTACCTCCTCGGATTTTTCTGAGGTAGGAAGGTCTGGTAGAGGTGCACTCAGCCTCGTGATTCAAAGTGAGGACCTACTTGATAGAGAAGTAGCGGCTCCGATTCCGATCATAAAACCACCATTAACGGCCGTGGGCATGCTGACCACACGCGCCCCAATCCTGCCGTCTGCTTGTGGTAAATGACGCAGCGGTCGGGTGGTAGGCCAAGTCCGTCTAGGGATGTAGCGCCACGGAGTTTTTTATTTTAGTTTAGTTTAGTTTAGTTATGACATTTTGTTTCTTTATGTTTTGGAGGTGCTAATTACGAATCCGAGGCTTTCTAACGATTTTTTTGTTGCTGAAATTTTAGTTAGAGCAAAAAAAAATCCGCCGGTTTTTTATTAATAACTCAAGAACTTGACTTTGGGTAGAATGAAAATACATACTACAATAATCGGAATAAAATGTCCTAAATGTTAGGTCCTTACGTTTTTCACCATGCGTACTGTGTAGGCATGATGTTTTGTCAGTTTAGGTTTAACGTATGTTTAGTTAACGTCAAAAAAAGTAAAAAGGTGGGTTTCCCCAGGATAGTTATGACCTTTTGGTCCTTTATGTTTTTTTGCTGATTACGAATCTCAGCTAAAAAACCTGAAAAAATTTCCCCTTGTGCGTTGCCAGAAACTATCAACTTACGTAAAACATCCTATTCCTTTTCCTTCCCGACCAAACAGAACTCTTCATTTAATTATTCCAGTTTCTAATTTTGTAGGTAGATTTCGAAGAAAAATCTACCTATTGCAATGGATACCATGTCATGATTTTCGAAAAATTCTTTCATATCTTTACGTTTCATGCTCCCCTAAGTACGAAACCACCGCCTGTTCAAAAAAAATTGTGATATTTATATCTTTATTTATATATTTATATCTTTATATATATTTTTATTTATATCTTTATATATATATCTTTATATATATATATCTTTATTTATATATATTTATATCTTTACACGATAGCGGCCGTAATTTTGAAGATATTTGAACCAAATTTTAATATGTTATTTCTAGGCCCAGTAGTTCGGACAAGTTCGTTAATGAGCAAAATTGGCCCAAGGGGGTGGTCGGGGGAGGGGGTTGAAATTTTTAAAAATGTATATCTCGGCCCCTATGAAGTATAGAGGGAAACTTTGTTTGAATAAATTAGAGTACTCCCTATGGAGTTCACAGTGACTTAACGATTCGGGGGTTTGAGTGAGGGTGGGGGTGGGGTGGGGGTGGGGGGATGAAAATTCGAAACTTTTGAAACCACGTCTTGTGGGGTATCGTTGAAAAGCTCTTGATGAGTACTCTACAAATCAATAACTAGTTTTTTGATAGCTCTCATATGACGCGAGATTTTAATGTTTAAAATAATAATTATATCATAATTTTGTCTTGTTTAGCGGCTTTGCTAATTTTATTCATAGCTGATCTTGCGCACGGCCTCCCAGAATATTATATCCTATTCTTGTTGTCAAAACAAATGATTGTAGGCTCTTCCTCTTTACCGAATTCAGTTCTTATTACTGCGGGTTTGCCATGCCAAGGCAAAAAAAGAAGAGTGCTGCGCAGCGATAATAAATTAAACCAAAAGCACTTTGAAATCTACCTCAGCCTGTAGTCCTGCCTAAAGGGATTTTTCTTATTGACCCCAACCCGTTCTAGTATATCCAGTTTTTTGCCTATATAAGAAGCAGTTTTCCCAATCCAGCTCACTTCTCCCAGAAGATGACAGCGGAGATAGGTGCCGAAAGCTTGGGACCAATCTTCCAACTCACCCGGTTGGAAGCCCGAGAAACAATAATACGTCTCTTTACACTAAAATAGTCTACTATAATCTAGGAACACTTTTTTTCCCAGCGTGTACCGTTCAGCCAAAAAGGCGGGTTGAAGTTAACGTGTTTTCACACACTCGATGACTTGTACTCTTTCGCCGATTATAGTTTTATCAAACCTTTACGCTTAAGTGTCATGTCTCTTGAAAAAGAACAGTAGAGTGAGGTAAATATAAAATTAAACCTTTAATCTGCTACCGATCATTTGTCGGTTACAATTTCGCGCGGGAATATTAGACTCATCAGCAGGGCCCGGATTCTGATGACCTAAAATTGTTTGAAAAATGACCTATAAAATGACCATGAATTTTAAAGAAAATTACTTAATAATTATAAAAATGACCTAAAAACTTATATTTTATTTATAAAAATTATTATTGTACACACCAAGTTATAGACTAGTTTGTATATAATTGTAAAAACTGTAAATAACTGCAATGTTGTGAATGTTCTTTTCTCACGGAAATTTATACTGGCACTGAGGCAATGGCGAGTCAAAATTCGGCAATTCCTGTTGTGGTCTGCCGGATTATAGTGTTGTTTATTGAGGGTAAACAGTAGTTTGCACTCTCAAATCCAAGCAGGTGGCAGACTCTGGTGCCAAGTCAATCTAATAACAATAGTTATGTAATACAAAATTTTGGCGTTTCTTTGATTCTCATTTTCGACTGGGACATGACAACACTTAACGCCGAATATTTCCTTCTTGCATTAATGAAACAACACTTCAAAGACAGCATCGCTATCGACGAAAAAAAGTTAATATAAGTTTACTTAATGTAAATACATGAAAATGACTAAATAAGGAAGCAATTTACACGAAAATGACAACATAATGACCTAAAATTGAAATAAATGCCCTAAAAATATAAAATTGCATAAAATGACAAAAAAAATGACCTAATAAAATGTATGTCTATAATCTAGAGGCCATGATTAGGATTTATCTACAAGTTGGCAATGTCTATGTAGCATCAATAAAAAGATGACATGTCATTAGAATCCGGGACCTGCTCATCAGAGAGAAAATTGTATGGCTACCTGACATCTACCATCACTGAATGTTTACAGATGTCTCATCAAATTTTCATTCAACAAGACTAACAGCATGGCCTCTCTTCCTCCAACCGAAGCAGCTACCCGCCAACATTCCCTAATAATTTACTAACAGGCTTGGCAATGAAAAGAGACCTGATGGCTGAGGTTGAGAAAGAAAGATTTGGCTCCAACTTGTTACCATTCTGAAGCCTCCTGTATCTGTATCTATCTTGAACAATATATTCTTCAAATGCAAATTAGGGGGGCATGAGAAATTGCATCTGAAGGAAGGTTCAACTGTTCACTTATAATGATATGAAGACTCAAGTTGTTGGAAGTGATGAGGGAGATCTTGATGGTGAACCAGTAGTTATAATACTAATGCTATGCTTAAAGCCTCGTTATATTTGGATGTCGAGAATGACACCGATGATTTTGAAAAAGGTATTGGATCATCATTCTCAAAGCGGTCGAGATTAAGTGACGACAATAATTAATTATTATTAATGTTTAAACACCTCCCAGTCGAACTTCTGCAGGAGACCTGCTGGGAGGTGATTAAAAATCCACCCTAAAGCCCGGACCTCGCTCCCAGTGAATTCCATTGATTTCCATCATTTCCTACACCTCAAGAAATGACAGGGAATGACACATTGGTTCAAATCCCGGGTGACAGATTTCTCCGACATAGGTATTCAAACGTTCGTCCCACGGAATAAAAAAAGTCTAAATTCCCGCGGCGAACATGTTGAAAATAGCTGAATACTTGCTGTATCTGTTGCAATAAACATTTCCCTGAAATTGTGGACGACCCTCGTAATTTTTCATGAATTTTACATATGTAACTTGCGAATAAAATACAGTAGGATATTGTAATCAACTATTGTAACGTTGACCTTCGATGTTAAATTTTTCATGTCAAGAAATCCTACACTATTAAAAGTAGAAGACAAAAAGTGTCTTGCATATTAGGACATTTTTGGTATATAAGAAATCAAACTGATTTATAATACAAAATTAATCCCTTAGATTGCCATATCATTTCATTCAATGTCAGTACTGACTGAGAAAATCGTATTTATTTGTATTGGTTACCAGTTTACTTCAGTGGAGTTGCTAAGCGCAGAAAAGTGCTCCAGGCGCATAGCCAGTCCCAGTATTAGGCCTATAATGAATCCCTCTCCAGAAGTATAATACAGGATGATCTTAGGATATCTGTATTGTGAGCCTTATTACAAGTGATGGTAAGATTTAAGCACATTGTAAAAACCATTCCTCCTACCCCATGCTTTCATCTTACAAATATCTTAAATAATAAAATCGAGAACCAGATACTAAAAAAAATGTCGTTATGTTAGCGGTGTTAGTAACGTAAAAACAACAACAATAGTAGAAACTACATTTGATTAATAAAATATAATTATTTGTAACACAATTTTACAATAACATAAGTATGATTATTAAAATATAAATCCTGCAAAAGATTAACTGCTATACAAATAGTCTTTAATTGCTTTTAAAACATATTGAGGTAGGCCTGCACCTATCTTAGAGTAGCTATGCTTTTGTACCATTCAATACAATTGGATTTGAACAAATACGCCGTTATTTGTAATAGAAAGAAAATCCTGTTCGGGATTTTAACATCATCTCTGAGCATACGCCTAAATCAAAGTTATGTAGCCTATCCAAATTATGGGAACACAGCATGTCTTCAATGGACGAACTACGGAGGAAAAAGAAGATATGAATTAATTAGCAATCTACGATTATGTTAAGTAGAAGACTACACGGGAAGAATGAGGTAGGCCTAAGTCACTTTTATTAAAATTGTCAGGAGAGCATTTTAAAAGTTTGAAACCTAATAACTTGAAAACCATTAACAATCTATTACTCAAAATTTTAATATACATTCATGCACTATTAATAAAGCCTTAGAGTCACATAATTGTTGAGAAATGAATGCAATACCATTGTTGCAGCACTCTGTACATGGAAAGAATGAGGTAAGTGCATAATGAAATCCAATACGCTTCCTGTAAATCTGAAATTATTATCATCATCTCGGAGCAACGATTTAATCCTTAGTTTTCAAAAATGTTGCATATTTGTTTTACATTGAAAATGGATTATTATTTTTAAATATAAACATTGTTCATAAACAATTAAGCTTTGAAAATGTTACCACGTCTTATGAAATCATTGTCCTTCAAACACATTAATTTATGTCTTCTTTGGATGCTGGGAATAATACTGTTGAGCTTCAGGTCCTACAAATCTCTTCAGATCTTGAAGGTGATTATACTTCTTCTCTGAAATAGGCAGGAAACCAAGATTCAAAGAAAATTTTGAGTTGACTTACCTCATTCTCTTCCTGTATGTGGTATCTTCAAATGTAAATATACTCGTGACTAACCTCATTATCACCATGAACTTGTTATAAAATGGTAGATTAGACCTTGGAGAACACTATAACCACAATATCTCAAATTTTCTGGAAAGGTGACTTACCTCGTTTTTCCCGTGTGGTCTTATTGTTTATAGTAGGCCTACTACTGTAGTATGGATCAAATTGGCCTAAACAATTTCAAGTTTCTATCCAGAAGCTGTACAAAGTTTGAAATATGCTTTCGACTTAAATACCGACCATTAGTTTTATAACAGAATTTTAAATTGATGATTCTTTACTACACTTTTTGATACGGTAAAGTATTGAGAAAGTGAAAACAAGATTTTAACTCCGGTTATGACACTACTTTATGGCTCATTCTATGGAACTCTAAAATTCCACTTCTGTTCGTCTGTTAAACACTAGAGCCGGACGTAGAAAAGAGCAGCATGTCCAACTTCGGAAAAAAGTAAAAATAAAGCTGTATGTTCTAGATTTAATAACAGCAGGTTCGTCGTGAATCGTGACTTCCCTAAGACCACCTAAGGATACTTTGTCAGCAGATTTTTGATAAACTATTCCGACATAAGTAGCCTATATTAACTTCAAATAAAATGAAGTAAACTGATGTAAAAAAGTACCAGAATGTTTTTCTTTAAACAGTGCTTTATGATATGCAGAAAATAAGTTATTTTTGTAATCGATTTACGAGTTAAGCTTCAGATCGATTAATTAAGCAGGGCTTACGGAAGAACAAAGGCCTAGTTTGATAAGCATATGTGAAGGAATATGTGGGTGGTGTTATTTGTCATAGCTAACTGAATTGCAACTTCCAAAGCCGTATATGAACACTAAAACAATATGTTGCCATGAGAACTGATTTGCACTTGATAAATTCTTTCTAATGTATAACCATAAAATAGGCACTAAATTGGGCTTTACTCCGGTACCGGTCAACCGATTTGGTCCAATGTCACAAGGCTTCTTCCCATGGAATTTATAAATGCGTATACCAAATTTCATAAAAATCCGATAAAGGTAATTTAAGTTATCCTGCGTACAGGTACATTTACAGACAGACGGGCATACAATTTCCCGTCCTTCACACAACCTCATAAAGTACCATTCTGGCTCTTAATAGTGACATATTCTGAAATATGGATTACATTAAACTATAAGATTTTTTCATGTTATACGTCTCTTTCAGCAAGAAATATCATCAGTAGGGTTCATATTTTTATCCTGAACTCGGTTTTCGCCGCAAACACAAATTAAATACGCTTGTATTTTTATTTGCATTTAAAGTCATATTTTGCTCCCTTTTGTGATTTTGGCCATATTTTGGCCATATTTGTAATTTAACCTCATATTTCAGTTATAAATTCGGTAAAAGAGCACATTTATGCGGTTTATGTACTAGATTTAAATTTGAAATTCATTTAATTAATGTAAAGTTTATGCCAAATTAAGATAACTTAAAATTTAAAATCAATGCAATTGTTCATATTTATAGGAACACGCAAGGTCTAAAAAATATTAGGAGAGTTTGGAGCTGATAAAGCGAGCAAACAGTAGCAAATTCTTTAAAAATAGTTCATTACAAGTAAAACTGTAAATCACCAAAATTGTTAAAAAGTGATCAACTGATTGAACTCATGTGATGTAAAAATTTAGTACCTTTAAATGTTTTAAATTGGAACAATAATTTTTTGAAAAGACGTTATTTTATTAGGTCATATTTAGGATATTTGGGTCATATTTAGTCAATTTTAAGGGCATATTTGCAGTCAAATTTTCCACTTTTTTAGATCATAAACATCCGAACCCTAATCATCACTTTGGACCTTGGTCTGAGTGAAGGAAATTAAGAAATATTGGCTGAAAGAGGTCTAAGAGGTCTAAGCTTTTTCACCATAAGTGGTCTCATCAAATACAATCTAGACCAATACAGGACACTTTGCGATATATCGGGGGACAATATTTTGAGCACCATCTAGCGGCCCAACCTGCTACTACTGAATACAATTGCAGTATCTAGATACATATATGTTGAACAGTTTTTAATAGAAGAGCCGAAATAGCCAGACTCGGCATGTTATGAATAAGGGGTATCTACCTAATGGCTCAGAATAGCATATTACAGTTTATATATGTTTTGAATATATTAATTTTGCCCCAAGTTTCTAGGTTGTGCCACCAGGAGTGCTGCAAAATCTGCCCCCCATTTCTCTACCAGTAAGTGTCCGGTATTGTCTCTATAGTATTTGGTCTCATTGAGTCTCTTTCGATTACCGAACATACATGCAGTATTCAATTGTGGGATTAAATTTTACACTACAGGCTTGGCGATGATATCTTTACTTACAGACCGTCAGACAGCGGACCAAGAAGGAAATCGTTCATTAAATTCAAGGATTAAATATACGATCGTTTCTGCTCAGTGCCTATGAAATTAACAAAAACAGGAAGGCAGATTTAAATTAGAGGCTTCCATCCTTGACATTGAAGCAAGACAAATTAAGAAACAATCCCAAGCAGCTTAGGAATAATTTGAATTCCTTTATGTTAATTTTCTGCAATTGAATCTTGGTTCATCACGTTTTGAAGAAATATGACTCACTGGTTGGACCCGGTGTGAATAATTTACACAATAAGCGTTCAGTTCCGGTTATGAAGTCACATAATGTATTATATCGTATTTTGAATTTATGCGTATATGTATGTATATACACAGGGACGGCTCTAGATATTTTAATGCCCTAGGCGAGATATAATTTCGGCGTCCCCCTAAATTACCACCTCAATCATTTCATTTTTTGCCATCTGATTAAACAGGGAATGACACGTTCTCTAGCTCGGTTTGTACTAATTTGAGAAAGGCTAATACATATATATATAGATATATATATACATATATCAATATATAATGTCGTTATAACATATTTAGATAGTATGGGAATTAAATAAAAAATATACTCAACTGAAAAGGATACAACTTTTTATATCTACACTAAACAAGCAAGATAGGCCTACGTTTTATTATTTTAATCTTACAATGGAAATTCCAGAATTTTAAAAATCTATATGTTGCCGCCCCTAATTTCTTTAAATTTCCCGCCCTAGGCGCTGCCAAGTTTGCCTATATGGACGAGCCGGCCGTGTATATATATATATATATATATATATATATACATATATATATATATATATACCATATAGTATATATAGGAGGATATATATATATATACAGTATATATATCCTTTGAGTGGATTACTATTTACCACAGAGGTAATGGATCAACGATTGAAGTCCTACAATTTCCGGTTTATATTTTTGAACTTTAATATTATCATAGAAAACAATCCAATCCAATAAAATATTGATCGAAAGTAATGGCAACGTTATAATTTCTTGAATGGGCTTTGTTATCAGAGAAAATGTCCACCTTCTGCCACACGTGTGGAAGGCGTACTCAACCAGAGTGTCCATACCTGTTATTATGCCTCAGTGACTTGTTTTCATTTTATCAAAATAGACTATCTAGTCCCACAGACCGCTGCCTCGTGGGACATCTGCCATTCAACTTAGTTGGAAAATAATTTTAATATACTCTTATTCTAAAACTCCAAGTCTAATATAATGTTGACCTCCGACACCTCTATTTCTCTATTTGTATCTATTTTGTATTGCTATTCATATTGTCAGTATTTGCATTTGTTTTATTTTACAATGCAGCCTATTTATATATTTTTTTAAATAACACATATGGTCTTCTCGGTCCACGTGGTAAGTGAAATAAATTATATATTATTAGTAGGACAAGGCCTTTAATGGCCATAAAATAGTGTACAAATGGGAAAAAAATCATTTATGATCTAAAAATAGTAAAAAATGACACTAATTAAAAAAAATGACTGATATAATTATCATTATTACTTATAATTATTTCTTTAAGTAATGAATTACGGAAAGCAATTTAATGGATGACACACTTATTTTGTTACTGAAAAAGTAAGTTTTATACTCGGACACCCTTAGCGAAAAAGAAATTCTTTCTGAACTGGCATGCCCACCAAATTTCCCCTAGCAAGTATGTGCCATTTAAAAAGAAAGGAAACATTCTTTATTGCTATAAGACAAATGCTATGGTGTTTACAATAAACCTGAATTAAAATGAAATATGAACAGAGGTTGTCAAATACAAACGATCGTGTATTGTTTGAAAGTAACGATTTGTGCATGGAAAATCTCATCTCTAACTCCACTGAAACGTGGCCGAAAATGCCTTAAAAATTACCAAAAAATTATCATCCCATGAAAATGACGAAAAATTTAAGATAAAGCAAAATAATGTAAAAACAATTTGTCCTTATTTAGCCTAATCAATTATTTCATGATACACATTTATTTACATTCGTGCTATATTTTAACCGTCATATAAAAAAAAGATGCAAAATTATCAAATGGCTTGCCCTAATTATTAGTTAGTGTATTAACTGAGCAGCTAGTGTGTCAATACAGTTAAATATAAAAAAAAATTCCATACAAAATAATACAAAGAGATGCAGACACGTGTTTAATTTGACCTTGACATTGTAGACTATCTACGGAAAAAATCAAGGATTTTAAGAGGAATGGACTTTATATTAGTTATTGCTCTTCATCCTCAGAGGTGGAAAAATGTAAACAAAACAAAACAAAACAAAATATCCCGGTATCACATGGCTCGTTGTGAAGAAAATTTACATTTAAAAAGGAGAGGAATTCCGTACGATCATTCATTAGAAGTCAGATAATACCTGTTATTTATTGCATTGTCAGTGTCAGGAGGAATTCAAGTTCAGCTTCGCTTGCATAATATCGGTTGTGAAAGTAACAGTGGATTGTTACGTTAGAGAAACCGGAAATTCGCTCCAGACCAAGCTTTGATGGAATCCGGGTCACAACCCTGAAAATGTACGATCTAGCACTTCAAGCTTCAACACCGCCCAGCTCAATTCTGCGTGTACCCTTGTCTACCCACGTCGTGGCACTTGAATTCATTACGATATGCAGATACTGTAATCCTAAACCAGAATTCTCAAAACGAGAGCTACTGAAGTTCAGAAGTAGCGGTTCCAGTCATAAAAACTAAACTAAGCTCCGTGGCGCTACATCCCTGAAGAGACAAGGCCTACCACCCGACCGCTGCGTCATCTACCACAGGCAGATGGCAGGATTGGGGGGCATGTGGTCAGCAAGCCGACACCCACGACCGTTAATGGTGGTTTCCATGACCGGAGCCGCTACTTCTCTATCAAGTAGCTCCTCAGTTTGAATCAAGAGGCTGAGTGCACCCCGTTCCAGACCTCCCTACCTCAGAAAAGTCCGAGGAGGTACCGGGGATCGAATCCGAGCCGATGGATCGGTAGTGAGAGACGCTAACCACAAGACCACGCCGGCGGCCGGTTCCAGTCATGACAACCACTGATAATAACCGTGGGAATCCAGCATGCTGACCACATGCCTCCAATAAACTTACTTTCATCTGTCAATGAAGTCAAAATAAAAGGTGGATGAGGTAGCGTTCGGGTGGAAACCTCTGTCTCCTCATGGGATGTAGCGCTGTGGAGTACGTATTCGCTAAAAACATACAAGCTATTTGGTATTGTCAGATAGAAGGTGTTATAATATAAATATAATACATAATAAAGTCAATTTATGATTTATTTAAAATAATTAGGCCTACTTGAAAGAAGCCAAAATAGCCTATAACCATTAGCAGTTAAATTAAAATTAATATGAATTCTACAAGTTCAACTTTTGTTCGAGATAATCATTCATATGAGAGAGATTCCATCTGACACTATGAACCAAACTCAGGCTAGCTCAGTTTGTAGAGCATCTGCACCTAAACCCAATGGTCGTTTAGTTCGAATCCCAGTATCAAAGGAATTTTTCTCCTAAAAAATCCTTAGTGGGGTTCAAGATTGACATTTTTTCTACCAACAGAAACCTTAGAAACTTTTCTGCTAACGCCAAAATTTAAAAAATCACATTGTATAGGGTGTGCGCTAAATTCTGATACGAGTGTATGCGAGGATGTTTACTTGTAAAAGAGAGCATTTATAAATGAATAAGCGGGCCCGGGTTCGAATCCTGGTCGGGACAAGTTACCTAGGTGGGGTTTCTATGGGGTTTTTCCTCACCTGTGAGAAGAATGTCGGGTAACTTTAGGCCCTTGTGGTCCCTGGATATCATCTCACCGTCATTATCATCTTCATCCCATCCTCGCCTTGTTCGGAGTAATGGTGTGTCTCGCCCTATGTAATCGTGTTGTTTCGGAGGTGGCCCTGGCATTGGGGTGATCACTCATCCTCCATGTGCTTGTCTGGTCAAAAAAGTATGTAGGCTATGTGATCCAAAGATAATCCCTCTCCCGACAGGTCGCGGCCCTGTAAGGCCCAGGCGGCTTGGGTCGCTTAAATCCTAAAAGGGAGAGGTGAAACTACGATAAAGAAAGAAAGAGAGTAATGTGTCTAAATATTCTGATATGACACCGTTTTGAATAGGCGCATGTTTTGTGTGATAATATTCGTATTGGTTTGTACAGAAATAAATAAATAAATAAATATGTGTGTAGATGTCTGCATCGAGCTATTTATTGCAACTGTCGCCGAGTTCTTAGCCCACTTGCATTGCATTTTTTTTTATTTTAAATTACACAAGTAGGATTTCTTTGACATGTGTGATTACTATCATTGCCTTCAAGATGGCCATGAAATTCTTGTGGACCTCCGTTCAAGGAAGTTGAAACATTTTCTCATATGTTCAAAGCGTCGGAGCGATGCCCTCTTAGCGCATGTCACCGGTCAAGAGACTTTCCACCTGTCCTTAAGACTGTTTGAGTGTTGGTAATCCAGACCCAAGTCTCTCACATTTTCACACATTCCTATGTTAACTGTAATTTCTATTAAAAGGTTCTTCTTTTCATCGTCTTGTCCTTCGACCATCTATTGAGCTTTAATATTTACCCAATACTGCCGCAATTGATCTTACTGTTGCCTCCTTTCTTCAGTCTTACTTATATCTCTAGTCAATAAACATATGCCAAATAATAATTTTATTTCATATAGAACATAATATAATATATAGTAAAAGTAAATTGATCACTATACAAGCCGTCGAGGCCCTTATGGTTCCAGGAGTTTGAGACTCCCAGATTTATAGACATTCGGTTCATGAAGGTGGTAAGGTTGGGACACTTAAGCACCGGCCGCCTTTACCCCCAGGATTGCTCCTGGTACTCATTTCTGTTAGAGGCTAGTGCCACCAGAAGGATTAGGCCAATTAAAATTCCAAATGACCTCATCGGGGATCGAACCCGCGACCTTCCGGTTTGTAGCGCAGTGCCTTAACCACTACACCACGGCGTACCCCAACATAATATATAGGCCTGAATATTATATGTACATATATAGATTATATAGACGTATATAGATTAGAGAGAGAGAGCCAGAAAGAGATGAGAACGAGAGAGATAAAGGAAAGAGGGAAGATTAACCGGTTGCAGAAAAATGTTCAAGATCAGTTCATAAAACAGTTTTGACTTAAATCTATTCGTTACAGAGTATAATAAACAGGCTTTAAAACTTAGTGCCCGAACCTACAAAGGGAGTTGATTCCTGTTACCAACGACCTGAGTATAGGGGGTGGAGGGTGATTGCGTAGGCTGATAAGACAGTCATTGATAGTAGTACCGAGAAGGGAATGCGCTCGTAGTACGGTGCCTCTCAAATTGGTCAACAGTGTACCTTGTCATTGTGCATGTTTAAATTTATAATACGTGTTCGGCATGCCCAAAGTAAAGTGTTCTAAAACGCAAACATATATTGAAACATTTGGGAAGGACAAACAGGAGAAAGCATCGTTTTGCGTGCTTGTAATGTGAGTTTAGATAATGAGAAGTTATTTTGTGGTCTTCCTATATCTGTATTCAAGGTTTGTTTACTATCACGTGAACTAGCATATGGTAGCTAGGGCATACGCCGAGCAAAGTCTGTACAGTTCGGTTGCTGTTAACATATTCGATCGGGCACTAAGTTTTAAAGCCTGAAATAAATCATCTTTCGCTTCACATAAACAAGATTTTAGACAAACAGGACAGCAAACTGTAGAAATTAATTCTCCTCCAACTACATCTATGTCAGAGCATTAATGAGAGATTTTATTTTCGATTTGTCTTAGATTGAACTACGAAATAACGAACACACCTTAAACACCATTAATCAGCCTGTATTCAAACATTGTATAGAGAAAAAAATTGTCACGGGCGAGAATCGAACCCAGGGTACTAAGCTAAAGTCAGGTTCATTTCCCGCCAAGGAAAAAATGTGCCCTACAGAAATTATATTATCTCTTCGACGAGATGACACCGAAACTCTGTCATTTATTTGCAAAATATTATTAATATAGGCCTACTCTTATACTAATACTCCATGTCTAATATTGTGTAGACGTCCGATACATTTGTCAATTCTCGCACGATTTTAAATAACACTCATCATTCCTTTCTGCAAAGAGAACACATTTATTAATTAACAATAAATGGCGCTGCTTTGATAATTCCAAGTTGCCTTGCAGACACAGCATACCCATCACTCTTTAAGGATAAAAGTTTCTAAAGACTATTATATACATAGGCCTATGTTACATAAATACAACATTATTTAATGGTAGAAACAAAACTATCAGAGTTCTTGTAGTCTATGTGCGATGTTATAAGATGGTCAAAGAATCAGAAATTGTGCCCATCTCCTTCTAAATGTGTCGAATATCAAATCGGACTTCAGCTGTGCTACGAATTTTCTGTTAGTTCAAGGTAATAATAATAACACCAATCGGTTGACCGGTACCGGAATAATGCCCAATTTAGTGCCTATTTTATGGTAATATATTACAAAAAATTTATAAAATGCAAATAAGTTCTCATGACAACATATTGTTTCATATACGGCTTTGGAAGTTGCAATGCAGTTAGCTTTGACAAATAACACTACCCACATATTCCTTCACATAATATGCTTATCAAACTAGACTTTTGTTCTTCCGTGAGCCTTAACTCGTAAATTGATTAAAAATAACTTATTTTCTGCATATCATTATTGCAATTATAAACAAAAGCATTCTGGCACTTTCTTATATCAGTTTACCTGATTTTATTGAGTTATGCATTTACCGTTTATATATTTTGTTAGGGCCTATATATATTAAACTTTAAGTCAACAGTAAGCAGAAAATGTAATCCCGAAAGTAATAGTTTAGGAAAGGTAAGAAATATCTGGATAAAGTTAATAGTCCTACTGATAGGCTAGAAGTCAGCCTCGGGAGCACAAGCTTAAGGGCGTTATTTACATAATTGGGATCTTTATTTGGAAATGATTCAGGCAGTGACATAAGATGCGTGATGTTGCGTGAGAACACGAGAACTTAATTTCACTTTTCTTCCTCTGCTCAGCTCTGAGAGCGAGGTTTATCAGTAGCATCACCTTGAATCCACAGAGCTTCTTTAATTATTTTCAGAACAACTTTTTTGTGCTACAGCACACACATTTACAGCTTGTTCTCTTTCTTCAGAAACCTCAAATAAAAGTAAAACACTTCACATCATTATCACTTTAATTTCTGCTAAAGTATTCACTATGTGAAACATAAAACGAAGCTATGTTAAATATTTCCTAAGTCTCCTTTTTAAAGTATAATTTGATACACAAGAGAAATACTTGCAATTTTTAACCGGATTAAAAAAAATTTAGTTTTCAAAAAGAAACAAGTCACGGAATGGCAAACGCAAAGAATGCCTCTGGTATGGAGACTACACAAAAAAAAATGCAGCATGTTAATAACATCGAATACAACACAACTGTCATACAAAGCTACAATTCTTAACAAATATTACTTTGTAATGTCATCAAAATTATAGTACTATAGTAATTAAATTAATAGTAATTAATATAAAATCAGGTAAACTGATGTAACAAAGTGCCAGTATGTTTTTGTTTAATCAGTTATGACTGCAATTATGATATGCAGAATATATATATTTTTTTAAATTGATTTCCAAGTTAAGCTCCAGATTTATTCATTAAGCAGGGCTTACGGAAGAAGAAAGGTCTACCATCTCGGCCACCTGGGTCATTTTAACGGTCTAGTTGGATAAGCGCATGTAAATCAATATGTTTTTTGTCATAGCTAGCTGTATTTTAATTTCCAAGGCCTTATAAGATCACAGTAAAACAATAGGCTATGTTGTCAAGATAACTGATTTTCATTTTTTTAAATAAATTCTTTCGAATACGTATATTACCATAAAATAGGCACTAAATTGAGCACTACTCCGAAACAGGTCAACCGATTTTATCCATTATGAATAGACGTCTTCGCACGGACATTAGAAATGTGTATACCAAGTTTCATAAAAATCCGGTAAAGCGTATTTGAGTTACCGCGTCTTTAAAATATACACTAAATTGGGTTTTACTCCGGTACCGGTCTACCGATTTGGTCCAATATCAGTAGACGTCTTTCCACGTACATTATAAATGGGTATACAAAATTTCAGGAAAATCCAATAAAGCATATTTGAGTTATCGCGACTTCTTATATATTAACATAAAAACACTAAATTGGGCATTATTCCGGTTTGGTCCAATATCAATAAACGTCTTCCCATGGACATTATAAATGCGTATACGAAGTTTCATAAATATCCGATAAAGCGTATTTGAGTTATTGCGCCTTTAAAGTAGACACTAAATTGGGTTTTACTCCGGTACCGGTCAACAGATTAGGTTCAAATTCAATAGGGCACTTCTCATGGACGTCATAAATGGGTATACCAAGTTTCATGGAAATCCGATACAGCGTATTTGAGTGATGGCGCCTTTCTATTAGAAAGGCGCCATAATCTATTAAAATAGGCACTAAATTGGGCATTACTCCGGTACCGGTGAACCGATTTGGTTCAATATCAATAGGGTTCTTCCCATGGACATTATAAATGTGTTTTCCAAGTTTCATGAAAATCCGAAAAAGCGTATTTGAGTTATGGTGCGTACAGACACACGGACAGACAGACGGACAGACATTTTTTCGTCCACCACACAATCTCATAAAGTACCATACTGGCACTTAATAATTGATTTATATTAAATTACAGTAATTAATAGGACAAGGCATTTGATTTTGCATATTTTTTATTTGAAGAATAAAAGATAGCTCGAATATATATATAAATGTGCATCATGAAACAACTGATTAAATAAGGGCAATATTGATTTTGCAGTGTTTGCTTTATTTTGCATTTTGCGTCATTTTCTTGGCAATTTTTAGGTGATTTTCGGCATTTTAGGTCATTTTCGGGATTTTAAATCTTTTTCAGTGGAGATAGAGAGGGGCTTTCCATGTACAAATTGTTACTATCAGACAACAGATAATCGGTTTTGTTTGAGAATCTCCGCCAAGTGGTAATAGTTCATTTTAATTCAGGTTTATTGTAAACACCATGATAGCAGTTTGTATTCTAGCAATAAAGATTTTTTCTTTCTTTTTAAATGGCACTTATTTGTTAGGGCCAATTTTATGGGCATGCTAGTTCAGAAAGAATTTCTTTTTTGCTAAGGGTGTCAAAGTAGTATAAATTTACTTACTTCTTTAGTAACAAAATAAGTGTTTTTTATATTGTAAATTCATATATAACGCACTGTCAACCATTAAATTGCTTTTAGCGATTCATTACTTAAAAAAATTATTATAAGTAATAATGATTGATTTATTGGTCATTTTTTCTTAATTTTGTCATTTTTTCACAATTTTTAGGTCATAAAAACATTCCTTAATTTACATTTTTTCACTATTTTATGGTCATTAAATGCCTTGCCCTAGTAATTAATATAATAATTATTGTTATAGTAATAGTAATTTTCATTCCTATAATGATATAACATTACTTTATTACTTTATGTAACATTAGTGTATAATTACTTTTTTATGCGTGATCCCACACAACCTGGACTAATCATGAGTCACAGAATGGTAAATTCAAATGGACAGGAGTAATTTCACTCGAAAGTTGCCCATGATTAGATATTTTTGTTTACCACTAAATATAATCGGGTGCGCCTAGCTTTAATTGATTGAAGCACTCTGAAACAAACCCGGAGATTGAGGGTTCTATTCCAATTAGATCAATTTTATATTTCAATTTATTCTTCTGGTGACACTGTGGCCTTGGGATCAACAAAGTTTCAAACGAGTACCAGGAGAATTCCTGGAGTTAAAGCGGCCAATTCATAGGGCTAGAAACCTTAACATCTCCATGTGCTGAAGGTATAAACTTTAGAAATGGATTTTTCACCACCTGAAGACCTAAGGGCCTTCATGGACTGTATAGGAAACACTTTAGTATTGCCTTCTTTCACATAATTCAAAAAAGGATGCTGGCCAAGGCAATACTATGAAACGAAGGGACTAATTCTATTGAGCTTTATTTAATGCTGTTTGAGCAGGTCTGCTTTAATTTACAAAATTTAAAATTCAGATGTTTTAAGGAGGTAAACCTAAAATAATAGACTGTCATTTGTCACATCTCGCTCGAAAACCGTCGTTATGGGCGAGGGTGGCACTGGCAGGGAAAACAATTGAATATAGCAAAATTAATGACATGAAAAGTGTTTTTAATCGCCAATAGCTGTAAAATATCCAGCACTTTCATTTTAAAGAGTAGAGCATAATTATATTACATTAATTATATCATTTTAGTGGCAAAAGTTCGAGAAATCAATTAATTAATTAAATTCTAATATTACTGGATTACAATAAATTATCATCCCAATAACTTTAATAGTGACAAGTTGGGCTCTAAGATTCCTCCGCCAGTATCCGGACGGCCTGGAATTTTAAAGCCCTCATAGGGTTTATACAGTGTAATGATCCATCCCAAAATTTTCTGAATAAAAGGCATAGACAAAAGTATTTATTAATAGGAAAAGTTTTCAAAATAAAAGTATGTGTGGATGTTTCACCATATGCAATAACAAAATTATTACTAGAATATCCATAAAATATACACAATTGTTTAAATATGTAATTTTACTCCTTAAAAAATATTAAACTCCGTAGCTATACATTTTGTGGGACTAGGCCTAGCATCTGATTTCTGCGAAATCTACCATAAGCAGAAAACAGTAATGGGGCTACGTGTCACGACACTGACTGCGCCCCGTTCCAGACTTCCCTGCTTCAAACAAATCAGAGGCATTACCTGTGGATCCGTAGAAAGCAACGCTAACTAACCACTAGACCACGCAGACGGTCTTATGATGCACAAAGGGGAGTGATGTTAACTCACGTTTCACAGAATAGTAAATTTAATAGTTGCATAGACCAATTTCAAAGTTCTGAAACAAAAACTGATTTATGATATCGTTATTTAGACATGAGCATTGCCCCGAATTATTTTATATAAATGTAAGAGATAAATGTTTCACCTTTCTTAGTTTGTCTAACAGAAGCAATTCGTAGGGAATATGAAGGTATTAAAGCAGTTTAATGTACAAAGTGAGGCGGAATATGCCTTTAGACATATTCCATAACGTTCTACAATAATTAATTAAAACATTTCATTTTATTAATATTATACAGAAATTAATTAAGCATTGGGAAAGATAATTATAAACCAGAATTATTAAGAGTTTGAGAACTAGAATCAATTTTGTTATAAGAAATGGGAAAATTAATACTTTAGAATAAAAGCAAGTGCAAATAACTGTAATAATAACACAGTCTGAGTAGACAAAGGCAGGCTGTCAATCACTTGAGCAAATTCTGTGTATTGGTATTGTGCTAGAATTTTAACGTAGACAAAAGAACATCAGATAAGAGGCGATTTTATTGTGTGATGGGGATAAACCAGCTCTGCTCCGACACTAGAGGAACAATAAGGTGTTTAAGGTTCCGGGAATTGGAAACCTTCAGAGATCTGTGTTGGCTTCCGATATTCTTCCGCACTAGCGGAATAATACTAGCAGATAATAACCAATAAGAATGAGGGACTAATTTGTGTGTCTGACGTCAGTACGAAGCTTCTTGGGACGTGATGATTTTTGATAGAGACAGAAGAGCCGAGAGCTCCAGAGGTTTCGGTCGCGTGGTTTTTGTAGGCCAGTAGGCCACATCCCGGTAGTAGTCTAGGGAAATTTATAAGTCCAGTCGAGGGTCGCTGGGTACTTAGTCGAAGTTAAAGTCCGGGAAGAGCAATCATTGTAATATACCAGTAGAATCTGAGTAAACTATCAATTAACAAGAAGCCGCGTATTGACGTAACATATTGCTGAAGAGATTAAATTAATATCCCGAATGTTGTAATCATATTGTAATTGTGCATAGAGTTTTGCATTGGAATAAATTTCGCTCTTACCCAATTATAACGACTTTACATTGAACGCTTTCCTTATAACGTGCTGTCCCTGAGATAAGAGAAAATTAAGTCGGGCAATAGAACAAACAGGTACGAGCCGGGATTGGAACATCACGGCATCACATCACGACAACAGAGCTACAGCATCCTGAGGGTCCAGAGAGAGAGACTGCAAGTAAGTGTTACCCGCAGGCATCTATCATTCAACGGGCATCTTTTATTCCAAATGGCGCTTCCAACGTTTGAGGGTGTCGAGCATTAATGGCATAGGACATTAATGAAAATACAGCACGGGAGGCAACGAGGCTTCACTACCGAGGATCGACGGCAGCAGACAGCGGCGAGTGGGACTTCAGTCACCGCCACACGGACCAGCAACTCATCGATCATCACACCAAAATTGTAAAGTACAAACATTTCATATTTGTGTATATATATTTTGTTTTTTGAGGGTATTTTTACATGCATACTATAGCTAAAATGTGTTAGCATAGCAGGGTATATTTTTGTGCAGAGGGAAACTAAGTGTAAATTAGCTCAATGAAGTTAAGATATAAAATTATTGGAGACAGTATGGAGAACCAGGAAATGGAGGTACAGGGCGATGTAGAACCAACAACTGTAAATGTTAATGAGAATGTATTATTGGAGGGTCCTTCCGACCAAATAAATGTCCAGGGTATTGAAATTCAGGACGAAAATCAGCCAGATACAGCTATGGAGGTGGAAGAAATTAGGCCTAGTCCGTCAACTAGCCAGGCAGTCCTAAATGATCCAGGGAATATGCAATCTCTTTTTAGCTTCATGTCAGAGATTAAAGAGCAGCTAAAATCAGTGGGGAATTTAGAGCAGAAAATGAAAGAAAACTTGCAGGAAGAATTAAAATCTGTAAATAGTAAATTAGAACAGAAATTGAAGGAAAATTTTCAGGAAGAATTTAAATCTGTAAATGATAAACTAAATTCTATAGGGACCCTAGAACAGAAAGTGCAAAATGTACATAACAAATTAAATTCTATAGGGACCTTAGAACAGAAAATGGAAGAAGGTTTTAAGCACATGCAGGAGAAAGTAAATCATTTTGAAGATAGTGTCAGGGGACTGCAGACAGAAGTTAATACTAAATTTACTGAAATCACAAGTAATGTTCAAACCGAGCTTAGGCGGGAACAAGAGAAAATACAGAATACCTTAACTGAACAAAATACTGCAGTAAAGAGTAGCCTAGAAGCAACTTTGAATCAGGTTAAATTAGTGGTAGAATCTTCCAGTAAATCAGTGAATGACAGAGTTGATAATTTAACTTCACAAATGGACTTAGTGCAAAATAAAATTAGGGAACTGGAACAGAATGACAGACAGATAGACATGATTTGCCAGAACAGCATGAGTGGCACTTCGAGCAGTGATAATGTTATCCCGGAGGAGAATAGAGGTAATAATGTAAATTTAGCTTCTACAAGTACCATGGTTGTAACTGAAAATGCTATTGAACTTGAAAGAATGTCAACTCCAGTCCGGCATAGCAGTATCGCTACGCATGATAGTAATAATGTTAGCAGTAATGGTATTACTCAAAATGTGAATGCAACTGTACAGGGCATTCCTGTTCACTTGTTAAACGAGATCCCATTTCCAATTTTCAATGAGGACGAAAATATGAATCCTCAGTACTATCTTACTGAACTGGATAATTATTTCAAATTAAAGTCAATTCCTCCAGAACTTAAAATGTTAATGGTGAAGAAAAGCTTAAAGGGTAGGTCATCTCAGTGGCTAAAATTAACACTAGGGGAACAGGTAGATTATGACACATTTAAGAAATTTTTCATGCATCGCTACTGGAATGACAACGAGAAAAACAAAATTCGAAGCGAACTTACTACGGGGAAATATAATCCACAAGGGGGCGTGACGATGATTGATCATTTTTTACGCATAGCTCAGAAAGGGAGAATGTTAGACCCTCCTCTTAAAGATTCCGAGGTCTTGAGTATCGCTGCAAGCCATTATGAGGACCATATAAGAAACAATTTGATAGTGGCTAGGCCTAAGGATTTTGGGGAAATGGTAGATTTGCTCACAAAATTTGAGGCTACGGCGACTTCACCTTACACTCAGGATGGGGGCAAAAATAATAGCTTTCATGTAGGGAATAGTAGCAACAAACAGAACAATAATTCACAAGGTTTTAGGCCTAATTATGCATCTCGTGGGCAGGAGGCACCGGCTGCGCCTCACTCCAGCCAAAATAATCAGGCCTATCAGGGCAATAATGGGGGCAGATCAGGCCAAAATAACTACCAGAATAGTTTCCAGTATAACAGGGGACAGAACGGACAGAATAACAGGGGATTTCAGAATAGGCCTAATTTCCAAAGGGGAAATAATAATAACAATAGGCAAATTAACATGTTCACGGTCGATAATAGGCCTAGTAACAGTAACAATGGGAACAATCAGGGCTATAGAAATAACTATAACAGAAATGCTCCGCATTGGTTGCGAAATAGGGGATATAGAAACGGGTATTGGAGAGCCAATTTCTATAGGAGGCCATACAATAGACAATGTAACTGGCGAAATAACAATAATAATTGCAACAATCAGGCGACAGGTAGGTCTGATAACGATACTAGAGGCGGAAATATGAATCCGGAAGCCCGGAGTTTTCAGCCGAATAATGATAGGAGTAGGTCGGCTTCGCCACAAGGCAACGGCGGAAACCAGCCGTCGGAAAACTAAGTCGCGAGATTCTTGTGGACCCTGAGATTCTCGATTGCCTCAGTCGTATGAATACTACTGACAGAAATGGGTCTACCAACTATATGACAGCTCAGAAAGACGTTAGGGACATTACTGACACTACGAAAATTCCTTTGACACAGACTGGACGTGATGTAATAGCTGAACCACCTAGAATTAAGGCAGATATATACGGCTTGCAATGTGATATATTAATAGACAGCGGCTCAAGCTCAAGTGTGTGCAGTTTAGATTTTTATTATAGGTTGGAACAAATGGGAATTAGAATTTTGTCCCTACCAGTATGTGCAGTATTTTTTTCAGTCGCTGTAGGCAAGCGACGCGAGAGAGTGAAAAAACAATGTTTACTGTTAGTTAAAATGGGGAGATTTGAGGTAGAAATAATGTTCCTTGTAATTAATGGATTAACTACAGATGTCATCCTAGGATCAGATGCTTTTTTAGAATGGAACGCAGTAATAGATTTCAAGCGACAGGCTTTATTTGCAGTGGTTAATAATGTTGAAATAAAAGTCCCATTTATAGATTACAATGACACAGGGGTTGCAGATAAAAGATTGGAGATAGAAAAAGATATGGATGGCGAGTTATTTTTTGTGGAACACATTTGTATAGGGGATCAAGAATTGGTTGAGGTCAGTGCATATGACAGTGCTGAGCCTGAATTCGGTCATATTTGTACACAAGGGTCACTGGACTGTGACGCGTGTAATCTCCACATAGTGTCATTGAGACATATTCACGGCGATTCTAGGAAAGAATCTAGGCCAAGATCACCGTTAGACTCGGTGTGTCGCGTGCCAAGAAGTGAAAGTCATGAAATGTTAAGCACATTACGTGGCGAATTGGAGCGCTGTTACGGGTTAAATACCGAACAGAAAGATAAATTGTGGCAAGTGCTCGTACGTAATGTTGACACTTTTTCAAATGTTGCAGGCCTATGTAATACTTACACACACACTTTTACCGTAGTAAATCCACAACCTTATTACCATAAATGTAGAAGTGTTCCTATCTCTATGCGGGACGCCGCTGACGAGGTAATTAATAAAATGCTAGAGCAAAATATTATTGAACCTTCTACGTCTGAATACATTAATGCACTTTGCTGGGTTCTTAAAAAAGACGGTAGTTTACGTGTTACTTTAGATGCGCGGAAGGCTAACTCTTACACACAAAAAGACAATTTTAGGCCTGAGCCAATTGACACGCTACTGGGGAAAGTTAAGGCAGGAAAGTATTTTTCAGGAATTGACCTTACGTCATCTTACTGGCAAATACCATTAGCTGAAGAACTACGTAAATACACAGGTTTCGTGCATAATGGGAAAATGTACCAATACACCCGCTGTGCCTTCGGTCTATCTACTTCCGGGAGTGCCCTGTTAAGAGCTTTAGATAATATTTTTGGTGACTCGACTAAAGACTTCCTTGTACAGTACGTCGACGACTTTCTCATTTTTGACCAGGACTTCGACGCCCACTTACGTCATATCGACTATGTTCTGACTAAGCTGCGAGAACACGGAATGACCGTCAAACCAGGGAAAACCATGTTCTTTAAGAAACAAACTGAGTTCGTGGGTTATGTGATCTCAGAAGACGGCATTAGGCCTAATCAGGAAAGGGTCGACAGTATAAGACAGATACCCCCCCCTAAGACTGTCAAGCAGTTGCGCAGGTTTCTGGGAATATTGAACTATCAGAGTAGATTTTTAATCAATTACGCAAAGCAAGTAGCTCCGCTCAGAGAATTGTTACGCAAAGATGTGAAATTTAAATGGACACCTACCGAACAAAAAGCGTTCGAGGAGGTGAAGGAATCCTTTGCATATTCAGTGCTTTTGGAGAGGCCTCGGGACGAGTTGCCCTTTACGTTGTTCACAGACGCATCAGCCAAAGGTTATGGCGCTGTTCTGACTCAAATAGATGAGCAGGGCGAGAAGCACGTGATAGCCACAGCTTCGAGAGGCCTATCTAGATTGGAGGCAAACGCCTGTGTCACAGAGCAGGAAATTGGAGCTATTTTCTTTGCGCTTAATAAGTTTAAGCAATATGTGTTCAATAGACAGATTATTTTGTACACAGATCACATCAGCTTAGGTTTTATGAACAGATGTAAACTCACTAGTTCAAAAATTTCTAGATTTGTTCATGAAATCATGTCTTATGACATAGAAATTAGGCATATTGCAGGGGACCAAAATATCTTTGGGGACCTGTTATCCCGTTTGAATTTCACTCAGGGGCTACCAGAAACAATGGCCGCACCCAGCCATGAGGTGGCAATAATGAAACTTAAGGCGTCAGGTAATCATAAGATTTCAGAACGGTTTAAGAAAATTAAGCAACTGCAGGCATCCGACCCAGACATAAAACGACTGACCGACGAGGCAAAAGAGATCTCGGAGTGCGCTGATGACACCATCGGTATGAGAGGAGGTGTACTGTATAAGCTTCACGGTACAGAGGTTAGAAAATGGAAAATTTACATTCCAAAATGTATGGAGAGGGAATTAATTGTTAGTTTTCATGAGGCATTAAATCACTCAGGGTGTGAGAAGGTTTCACTCACGATACAAGACAATTTTTATATTAAGCATTTGGCAAGGAAAGTCAGACAGGTGACATCGACCTGCGATTTGTGTCAGAAAGCTAAGCCAATGACAGTCAGGTATGACAATGAAATACACGCCGTTGTGAGAGATAGGCCTAGGGCTTTGGTAGCCATAGACAGCCATGGTCCTATGCCTACCTCGACGTTTGGTTATAAACACATTTTTGTTATGTACGATGTTTTTTCTAAATTTGTGAAAGTATACCCAATGAAAGTGATAACTAGCCATTCTATTCTAAAGAAAATCACAGAATCTTTCATTCCACACTACGGCAGCATTGAATGTTTATTGAGTGATAACGCCACAGTTCACACTAGTAAAAAGTTTATGGACACACTACAGTCACTAAATATCAAGGCCTACAAATGCTCACTTTACTTCGCTTCTGGGAACCCTTGTGAAAGAGCCATTAAAGAAGTATCACAGTACATGAGAATCTTGTCACATAAGAACCACAAAGACTGGTTTCGACATTGTGAGGTCATTGAAAAAGTTATCAATAATTCTATCAGCCCGGTCACAGGGTATGCTCCCATTAAACTTATGTTAGGTCAGGATCCAGAACCTATTATCGTGAACTTGCCTGAAGCTTTGCCAGTAGATCGCCCTCTTACCGATGTTGAGATGTGCAAACGCGCATTCGAGCGTATCAAAACACGTGCAGCCAAACGCAAGGAGAAGGCCAAGCGCTACAAGCATAAATGGTCGCCTCAAATCAATGATAAGGTATTGATTAGGGACACTAAGCTGTCTTCACTATTAAGGGGACGTTATTCTCGTCTCGAGCTTCTATTCAAGGGACCAGGGTTTATAACTCAGAAATTTGGGGACCACACTTATGAAATTCAAGACGTAAAATCAGGTAAAATCTTTGGCAGATACCATAAACAACTACTCAAACCATATAAAGAATCACCCACCCAGTAAATTCACACCATGAACAGGAATAACCTACGTTAGGACTGTACAATAGTTAAGCAATAGTTTAAGTAACCACTAGTATACAGAATTTCAGAGTCATATGTTAATGTGTAAAAGCAACAGTGAGATGAAGTCCGATCTGTGACAGAGTTAAAGCTTAGACTCAACGAACCTTTCTCTTGTCATAGATAAAGAAATAGTGTTGGTGGCGTGCTTGTAACATAAGTCGAGTGGTGCGCTAATTCAAGCTTGACTGATTGAACCTTGTTAGCGACATCATTAAAAATGTTGCAGTGTTATGCGTGTGTCGTGTTTTTGCGAAGTTCATTTTTTCTATGTTGTGTTTTGTTTTTTTTATTCCACGACCATCAGTTTAAAGCAGACTCATCGAACCTTTGCTGTTATGTGTACGTGCAGTTGTATATATCAGTGTAAATAAATTCCCGGGTGTGACAAGAATGGCATTTGAGGTGGTAGGCCTAGAAAGGCAAAATAGGCCTACATATGAAATGGAAAGAAAGGTGAACAGGGCATTGGGTGAACAATGTTCCAACTTGTATATATTTTGTATAAATAGTAATAAGAGGGTATAACTAGTAATAAGATGTTAGCATAAGGGCAGGGCCAGATGAAAATGCAAAGGCCTACAATCAGTTGCAAGGAAAATCAGTGTTAAATCTTCAACACAACAAATAGGGGAAGTTTAAATTAATGATTTAAGAAGTTAACTAGTATGCTATACTTTACGATTTTAATTTGAGTGATGTATAAGAAGGTGATGTCACTTTAAAGTTTTGTGGAGGCATTGTTAATTCGTGGGCATACCTACGATAGAGATATTCTTGTCAACAAGCAATCTCTCTCCCGCAGGTAGGCATTTGAGGCGGAATATGCCTTTAGACATATTCCATAACGTTCTACAATAATTAATTAAAACATTTCATTTTATTAATATTATACAGAAATTAATTAAGCATTGGGAAAGATAATTATAAACCAGAATTATTAAGAGTTTGAGAACTAGAATCAATTTTGTTATAAGAAATGGGAAAATTAATACTTTAGAATAAAAGCAAGTGCAAATAACTGTAATAATAACACAGTCTGAGTAGACAAAGGCAGGCTGTCAATCACTTGAGCAAATTCTGTGTATTGGTATTGTGCTAGAATTTTAACGTAGACAAAAGAACATCAGATAAGAGGCGATTTTATTGTGTGATGGGGATAAACCAGCTCTGCTCCGACACTAGAGGAACAATAAGGTGTTTAAGGTTCCGGGAATTGGAAACCTTCAGAGATCTGTGTTGGCTTCCGATATTCTTCCGCACTAGCGGAATAATACTAGCAGATAATAACCAATAAGAATGAGGGACTAATTTGTGTGTCTGACGTCAGTACGAAGCTTCTTGGGACGTGATGATTTTTGATAGAGACAGAAGAGCCGAGAGCTCCAGAGGTTTCGGTCGCGTGGTTTTTGTAGGCCAGTAGGCCACATCCCGGTAGTAGTCTAGGGAAATTTATAAGTCCAGTCGAGGGTCGCTGGGTACTTAGTCGAAGTTAAAGTCCGGGAAGAGCAATCATTGTAATATACCAGTAGAATCTGAGTAAACTATCAATTAACAAGAAGCCGCGTATTGACGTAACATATTGCTGAAGAGATTAAATTAATATCCCGAATGTTGTAATCATATTGTAATTGTGCATAGAGTTTTGCATTGGAATAAATTTCGCTCTTACCCAATTATAACGACTTTACATTGAACGCTTTCCTTATAACGTGCTGTCCCTGAGATAAGAGAAAATTAAGTCGGGCAATAGAACAAACAGGTACGAGCCGGGATTGGAACATCACGGCATCACATCACGACAACAGAGCTACAGCATCCTGAGGGTCCAGAGAGAGAGACTGCAAGTAAGTGTTACCCGCAGGCATCTATCATTCAACGGGCATCTTTTATTCCAAAAGTAATAATAAACTAAGTAAAAATTGTATTTTGATCCTGCCTAAACGGAATGACTTCAAATTATGTTAGAAATGTTTACATCAGATCTTTCAGAACTATTGTATAACCGTTCGATTGCAAATAATAACCGAAAGTTGCTTGATCGTCTGATAAATCAATCCAAAATTCCCACATGGTTTATTTATTATTCGTTGAATATGAATGTTATTATTAATTGCAACTGGCAACAACAATACGTTGTATTGAAAGCTGTGGACGTTTCTACCGCCTAAAAATCCTAATCATAGAACTGCATCCTGTATAGAAACGTATTTGTTTATATAAATCCAGGCATTTTCAATAAGTTGTAGACATACGTAGGCTTTCATGGCCGGTGTCTACTCTCTTTTTTTTTTGGAATAAATTTTAACTCCCAGTTTATATGGAGTTTGAAATTGTTAATGGTAAAATTAGTTGCATAAAAATTTTAATGTAAAAATGAATTGGCCAAAAATTATATTTTCTTAAGGCGATAGGCTCGTCAAAATTTCATGATTTTTCATAAAGATATAAGATACCCTAATTTCTCCTCTATTTTTTCATTTAAATCACGGTTGTATAAATATATTTTTTACCAATCACATCAGTTGTTACATAATTCCTACATAATTCGACTTTCTTTTAATTTTGACTTCAGTTTTCTCGATAATGGTTATAAACTTGTACTATATTTTATGAACTACACAGTTGAATAACTCAGAAACTAAGTCAGATATAGAACTTAATTTCTCTTCATAGATTTATCGTTAATATATCTCCTTTGAGCCTTCTCTGAGAAAGTCAGGTGGGAATTTTTTTTTCCACAATTTTGAAACATTTGAAATTATTATGCATTAATGCATTAAAGCAATAATAAATTATTGACTAGGAAAGTACAATAAACACGAATGTAGACCAAGATGCCAGTTTCAACTCAAAATTAAATTACCTTCAATACATTCAGAGTATTTAAAGTGTAATACATTATTACATTTTTGTTTTATTATATGAACACTAGGCAGGCTACATGTGATATTTTCGCAATTTTATATTAAAAGTAGGCCTATTAGATATTTGAAAAAATTATCACCTTGAAAAATTCGAAGTTTAAAAATTAAAAATTGGGAATTAAATAAATTTATTTTTAAAGTCACTATCTTTGCCTAAAATTTCCAATTTGAAATTCACTGTGCAAAAAATAACGCAAATTCTAAATGTTTACTGTAAATGCGAGTAATATTGGAATTGTCAACTCACTGTTTTTTCAGTGGAAAAGGGCTCGTCGCTTCTTCCTGTCCTTCACCTTGTCAACCGAGAGAGAAACATTGAATGCAGGCAGAATTGTGTTTGGGTTGCACGCACTATAAGTCTTCCTCCGGCCGGTTCTTTGCAATTGGTTACTAGAAGCAGATCAGCGTCTTGCAACTTGTACTTATAGCCTGTGTCTTCCTCAGTCCCTCGTGTTCTTTTTCCGCTACAGAGAAGAAGCAGAAATGAAGGAGAAGGAAGAAGTACAAGAATGGGGGAGGGGTACGACGAAAAGTGACTTCTGCTTGCGATCTTATAAAAAGTTGGTGATCACCCGTTTGAAGATACAGAACCCTGCCCCCCCCCTTTACCCCCACCATTCACTGAGACTATTACCGTAGTGTCTCAACTTAGTGCCAAACTTAATTTATTCTACTCTTCTCCCAGGCCGAAGCGATGAGGAGAATGCACTGTGCGAGCGTGATAGCCCGCTGGATATCGTACTTTTTACAAGGTCACGAACTCAAATCCCGGTAGCTCCATGGGATTCCTCTGCCCTTCTGAAGGCCGAGCTTATACCAGGATGGGTGGGCCACATAAATAGCAATTGTGAGTCTAATACTCGTTCTGACTTGCATTTCGAGTGGAATTGTTATACACTGTTAAAAAAGAAAAAAATTGATGTTGTGTATCTTCTTTTTCATCTCCATATTCGTACTCCTTCCTAACTATGAACGTTTTGTACCTCATTCTCCTTCTTTTCTTCTTCTCGATCTTCTCTTGTATCTCAATTGATTTATCCTAATTCCTTACTCCTAATATTTTCTTTCAGTTTTGGACTATCCATATTCTTTTTATAACAATCAGTCAAACTTATTTCGCTTATAATTTAAACAAGTAGTTTTTCTTTATGTGTTTTCAGTAATTTGGAAAAATTATTCTTATTTTTTTCAGCTGTGTTTATACTCCTTTGAGCTTCGAGGCAATAGAGTAGCCCATGGAACTATTGCTTGTCAATTGTTTCTGTTGTCGGTGTATTTAATGGAGTAAATTTCAACTGATATTAATTTAAATGGATGAAATGGTGAGGATGATTCATGGTATGTAAATATCCAATTCGGCATTTGTCAAATTGGCCGGCCCCGGGATTTGAACCTGGGACCTCCCGAATGCGAGCCTAAGACGTTACCATCTCGGACACCTCGCTCGGTTAAAATTATTCTTCTTCGTCCTTTTATCGTAATATTTTCCACCCAAAAAACGAGAGTAGACACCGGCCATGAAAGCCTACGTATGTCTACAACTTACTGAAAATGGAAATTGTGATAACATAATCCGAATCTTTGATCACAATAAACAGCATTTTTTAAGTGTATCAGTACCGGTATTAATCTGTACGGGACTTCATAAAAGTGATAACATTACCCGACTGATAACATTATCCGCGATTACATTAAGCGGCGTTCACTGTATTGTGTTTACTTAGAAGCATTTCTTAAATTCTTTGACGAACATTCTGCTTCCTATACAAATAATAAAACTGTGCACTCATTAAATTGCATAATAATTGGTTATCCAATCAGTTTTTTGTCTTCAAAGCTTTCACTAAACTGGATGGCACTGAATCAAAAGATTGAAAGTAAAATATAAATAGACATTTAAAATCTTCATAATGTTATAAGTTCCTGGTTGTACCAACTATTGCAAAAACGCTGAATGGATTCCAAGTGTAACATTACGTCACGCATCCATGTAGCAATAAAATATCTATTGTTCAATTAAAATGATAATTGCTGAAGATCCTGTACTAGTTGTTCAAGGTTATCATTGTTCTTGTACATCGCAGAATTTAGAGAGATTGCTAAAATAATTATAAAAATAATTATAAAAATATACATAGGGAAATCAAATTATAAAGTTACAATTACCGGTACCGTGTTGGTTGCTAAATTACCTATCTATCACTTTAAATACCAATAGTTTATTGGTTGCTCGGTTACCTGTTTCTTTAAATACCAATAGTTTACCTGAAAATTAACATAATTCGCATTTTACTGGAAAAAACTGAATTATAATCTGAAGCGGAAAATCTGTCCCTGTATAGAACTGAATTCTGGCTGTCATCAAACTATCTTTCAACTTACTTACAAAATGCCAATAGACCAGCGTTTCTCAACCTTTTTGAACCCGAGGACCTCTAAAATGACTAAAAAAATTTACTGGCCTATAATTTTACATCCCATTTTTAAAAGAAGGCATAGGCTATAGGGTAAGGTGGTAAGGCCTATTCTTAATATTTGGGGTATTAATTATACGTCATTTTAATGAAATATGTGATTTTTTAAAAAAATTCTTTACTTTCCACTTGCTTTATGATATTTTTAAATTATGTCAGCGGATCATCTGCACCATCTTCGCGGACCACTAGTGGAGCATAGGTTGAGAAACGCTGCAATAGACGATTCCTAAGGACGCTAGAGGAATATTATCCATTTTATGGAACCCAGAGGTTCATTGCCTGAGCCGGCCATTTAACCCTATTCTGTGCTAACTCCAGCCAACCATCCCTCGCAAATCCTACTTCCCTTAAATCTAACCTAATATTGTCCTCCCACCTAAGTCTTGGTCTTCCAAGTGGTCTTTTCCCTTCGAGTCTCCCAATCAATATTTTTGAGATATGTCTTTCCTCTTCCATGCGTGCAACATGTCCAGCCCATTTCATCCTCCGTGATTTAATTACCCTTACTATATCCGGTGTAGAGTATAGGTTATGAAGCTCGTCGTTATGCAGTTTTCTCCATTTTCATCTCTCTTAGGCCCAAATATTTTCCTAATCACCCTATATTGGAATATTCTCAGTTTAAAAACTATCTTTCAATCAATTATTAAATCCACTTTTTAAAATCATCGAATTCGCTCCCAAATCCACCAAATAATATTGTTAAACCCGCATTTTGTATGCTGATGCCGTGACCACTCATCTCTTGAGAAAGTCCCATTCCAGATAATTCGAATGGTCTCGGATCGGTGTTTTAAACTTGGGTTTCGAATCCCAAAATTATCAAATTTTCGCTTACAGAGTGAAATTAAGTAAATCAGTGGTTCCCAACCTGGAGGGTGCGACCCCTAGATTGGTTGGTGTATGTTTATTTAACGACGGGTATGTACTGCAACTTAGGCCTGTGACCGTCGCCGGTGTACCGGAATTTTGTCCCACAGGAGTTCTTTTACATGCCAGTAAATCTACTGACATGGGCGTGTCACATTTATGCACGTATAAATGTCATCGACCTGGGTCGGGATCAAACCCGCTACCTTGGGCACAGAAAACCCGCGCGATACTGCCACCCAGGCCTTCGTGCCCCCTAGGCCCTGTTTCATAGAACTTGCTAATGATATTAGTTAATAATATTAGAACTCATAATATTATTCATTAATTATCAAAATCTTGTTTCATAGAAATATGAACACTACTCATAAAATCTCTTCACCAATATTATTAGTTCATTAGTCAGCTGATTGATTTGGAGTTTATGTCTGGATTGTTGTTTGTTTTTCCCCTTCTCAGTCTTTTTGTCAATACTATTTCAAAGCAGCACGGCCTACATATATCTTCATAATAACTAGCTCTAAGAAATGAATAAACCTGCGAGGCACTTATTCAAAATAGGTTTATGTACTAAAATCTAACCTCAAATCTTAAAAACTTGTTTTGACAAATTCCTTTGATAGTGTATGTAAGCTTTTTCTAAATTGATAATTACATCAGAGTGATTCATTTTCCACAAATCTAAAATCACAAAATCTGAATTACATGGGTTTGAGAATAACATATTGGCCCAAATACAATTATAGAAAAGCACCTAATATTATTAGTAAATTTTATTAAATTCATATGTTTGTTCCATAAGATTATAGGCTATTTTTGGCCTAAAATTCCTTGGTCCGCGAACATATACTTAATCACTGTTACTTGAATCAGAATCAGTCATTTTCTTGATTTTCACAACTTTGATGTCACAAATTCAACCTCTCTGCTAATCTTATGGGAGAAAATTCACTCATAGAAAAACAACTAATATTATGAGCAAATTCTGTTACCATTGGTGTGTATGATAGTGTTAATAATATTAGTAACATTTACTAATAATTTAGGGCCATGAACTCATAACTAATAATATTACCTAATATTCTTATGAAACAGAAGACTAATAAAATTAACTAATATTATTATGTTTTTGCTAATAATATTAGTGGAAAGGTTCTATGAAACAGGGCCTTAGAGTGATAGATTGATATCACTTCTACGGTGTACCTCTTACATTATACATTTTACTCCTCAGATGCTATTAAATGTATGAAGCTAATAAGGATGGGAAGAAGTCAGATCCCTAATGATACAGAAATAATATCGATATTGGGCTAAATTTAACAATCTTTAGGATTTAAATTTTCCGGTACTTCATTAACTTGAATATACAATTTATTTTCGGGGCCTAAATGTTATATGTAAAACTTGTTCGATTAACGAAAACATCGCCCGGGTAAGGTGAACACATTCCCAAGATTCAACAACGCATTCTACTGCATCTGCAGACACACTGAAGAAATTACACTGAACATGGTAATAAAGAGTGCAAAGCTGTAGACGTATTTTATTCAGTGTTAACTACTTAAGGCCGCCGGCGTGGTCTTGTGGTTAGGGTCGCTGACTACAGATTTATCGGCCCGGGTTCGATCCCCGGTACCTCCTCAGATTTTTCTGAGGTAGGGTGGTCTGGTAGGGGGTGCATTCAGCCTCGTGATTCAAATTGAGGAGCTACTTGATAGAGAAGTAGCGGCTTCGGTCATGAAAACCACCATTAACGGCCGTGGGTGTCGGCATGCTTACCACATCCTGCCATCTGTCTACGGGAGATGACGCAGCGGTCGGGTGGTAGGCCAAGTCCCTCCAGGGATGTAGCGCCACGGAGTTTTAACTGCTGCAGACATGAGCAAATCCTATGCAGACAAGGGATTACATTCAATCCTGTATGAATGAAGTATTGTCTTCGGAGAATGCCGCAATAAAATTAAATAGAAAAAAGAGGCAACAAGGAAAAATATTGTTTCCATATCCCAGCATTGCTTAACAGTAGTTAATGATGTAGCGGCAACACTGTAATATCGTTTTAATAAACTGAAGTAGGCTCCAAGTTAATCTTTAAATTATTCTCAAAACAAGAGAGATTTAACTTAGTGCACTATGAGAGCAGATCAACTTTAAAAAATGATAAAATCTTATTTTCATTTAAACTGAATAAATCAGTTTATATGAAAAGACATTGAGACTGAGTTTTGAAAATTACACTGATTTGTCTTTGAATTTTCTATTTTGAAAAAGTAGCTTGACATATTCAATAGCAATAATTCCAAAAGATTTCAGACGAATTGATTCATCAGTTCTGAACATTTTCAGTTACTATTTTTAAGAATCAGATGTACTGATAAGCAAAATCAAAATCTGGTATAGAGCAATGGTTAATTTTCTATAACTATTTTGGTTGTTTTGGAATAATTTTGAGAAATTTAAATGATCTCTTTAGTTTAGTTACAATAAATTTTAGAATTACACTTTTTATTGTTATATTATGTTCTTAATTAAAAAAATAAGCTCAACAGTTAATTATATATGACTTTATGCAGGACACTTTCATACATTGATATCAATGAACAAAGGTGCTAGTAATTATATATAGCCTATCTATATTATACATAATTACTTCATTTAATTACTTCATATAATTACAAGTATTTTTACACATGGATGTATTGAAGATGTGAAAATGCAGTTTCAGGAAACGTAATTTAAATAAGACTTGAGTTTATTGGTATGGCAGTTTAATAATGATTGCCAGACCTAATGGGGAGATGGAGGGCATGAAAATCGACTTTCGCCCACTTTTTAAAGGTTCGTTGAAATTTTTCGACTGATTTTTGCAAAAAAATTATTTTCAGAATTCCTGAAGTCTAATTTTTCGAAGTGGTTATTGACACCGCTCTAAGTGCTTCATCATCAGTTAAAGAAGCTGCATCATTTAAACGTGTGAAATATATCGAAAACGTACTCAGGGCCTTTTTCATAAAGGTTACAATTTTACAGGTGACAGGTATCAGTAAATTGTTTTTCAGGTTTACATTTTGACAACTGTGTTTTTCATAAAAGCTGACAACTTTGCATAAATGCCATGACAAGTTATTAGATTTGTATGACGATTTTACATATTGTTGTTTCTCAAAACTTTTGAGTTTACAGGTAAAAGTGTGACAAATATGTCAAATCTTAGGATATCTACCATTTATAAAACAATATTTGGTGACATATTTACAAATTTACAAAAAAATGTAGAATTTTCATTACAGAAGTGACAGGCAATCTTTCATATTAGGCCAAGTCAGTAGGTTATGTAAATCTGTGGCATAACTTGACAAACGTTTTTTTGTGATTTAAACTTTCTTGTTAATAAAGTTGCTAAATTTTCATTAGTAGTAGTGATATCGGCTGTCGTGAAAGTGATGAAAAAATAGACATGAGACCACACAGGGCTTTTTGATAACGGATTTACCTAACTTTTCAATTTCAGTGACTTTGTATTCAAAGAGAAATATAATTCAATTATTTTTTATAGTAATAATCGATTGCTTAGGTATCGCATTCGATGTTAAGATCGATTTTATCGCACACGTATGTGAGAGTAAAGTAATCTTTAGGTTTGACACAAAATTGTCGCGTTTATGAAAAAGGTTATTTTAGCCTGACAAATTACATTTATTTGCCTGCAATGTAAGTAAAAGTTTTAATTACTTACTTACTTACTTACTTACTTACTTACTTACTTACTTACTCAATGGCAATAGACAATTCCTAAGCAAGCTATCTTAAAGGAATATTATATATTTTATGAAACCCGAAGGTTCATTGCCGCGCTTACCTGAGTCCGCCATTCAACCCTCTGTACTAACTCCAATCATCCCCCACAAATCCTACTTCCCATAAATCCGTTCTAAGATTGTCCTCCCACCTACGTCTAGGTCTTCCACGTGCTCTTTTCCCTTCGGGTCTCCCAGTCAATACTTTTGAGATATGTCTTCCTCTTCCATGCGTGCAGCATGTCCAGCCCATTTCATCCTTTGCGATTTAAAGTAAAAGTTGTAATATTTATGATAAATACAATTGTCACGATATACTGACAAATTTGCCAGACTTGACATAATTGTCATATTTGTCACACCTGTAAGAGTTTTATGAAATAGGGACCAGCAGAGACTAAGGTTGGGTTCAATGTAAATGTATCGGAGTGAACCGCAATGTGGGAGGGGATAAGATCGTAACTAACCTGCATAACTGTTTGCACCTCCTACTTGGCAAACTCATGTGACAAATGTTTTCAACATCTAGGTTCCTCCTATCACGACGACACCGCTAATTATATCTTCTCTGTTTTATAGTGTGGACCAATTGGTATAAACATATTTCATGTGTCGTAGTAAAAGTGGGAATGCATGGGATAGACAGACAATGTTTTAATATAAAGTGCAAAGCACATGCTTATATTTAGCTGTTGATGACCTTAAATAGTCACAAGATGATGCATTACGAAATTAAAGGCAATTGCCAATTTCCTTTAAAAAGAATACAGATCATTTTAAAGGTAAGCTTATGTAAAATATGTTGGGAACCTGGCAAATATAAAATACTAGCAGTGGCTTCATCCACGATAATTAATTCAAAAATTAAGAGCAATATTTAAAACGAATATAATAATTCTAACGAAACAGCTAAAAACCCTGCTTTGGAGTGCATTCCACGATTAGATGGGAAAACTACTTCATATTCGAGTTTCCTGTCCCAGAAAACCCCTTCATAGTGAGTTCCGTCCAAATGGATCAATGTTTGTCGATTTAGACTCTTAGGCTCATTCATTATCGCTCTTCAGTCTATGTTGAAAATTTCAGATGTCTGCGTGCCTGGACATTATAAACAAACAAATGGAGGTCAATTTCCCTGAATTATTTACCTTGTTTAGAGTTCTGTTTTCCTTCTTTTCCATTTTTCCTTATTATACATAACCACTCATGCCCGAGATGGGACTCGAACCCACAGCCTCCTTACCACCGATCTAAGGCAGCAAGGCTTAGGTACCGCGCCTAAGGAAACCGACAGAATTGAAGCGATCTATAATTCTATACTATATATTGAAAAAATCGCGATGCATTTATTTCCTAGTTCTGACAAAAAGCGGCAAAGCCAACTACAACTAATCTGACAAATGAAATGTCTTACTGAAAACGGATGCTTCGATAGCGCTAAAAATTCACGTTTTCCGCCAGTTTTTGTTTACGCATAAAGCGAAAATAAAGAAACCGACTTCGAGGTGCATTCGCCCACCCTTCAGCCCATCTATATTTAAAATTTCAGGTCTCTGCGTTTAGTAGATTTCGGTGGGCATCGTGCACTGACAAACATTTCCTCTTGTTATATGAAAAAAAATTGCATATCGCGAATTAAAAACACCAGTGCATAGCAAAATTGTAATTGCATGTGCTTACAACGTGTCGGTAGTTAGAGAGGTGAAAATTATTTTACTTCATATTTTGAAATGTCCTTAAAATGATTTCTAAACGTTGTTGTGTACAATTTGACAGAATTTTGTAAATCCCAGCGAGTAAGAAATCTCTACAAGTCTATACAATGAAAATTTAAAATTTTGTGTGGTATTCTTTGTAAGCTAAAATTGTACATCTCTCACTCTCCTGTGCCCCCTTGTTGGGGCGTAGGGCCTCCAAGCGGAGGTTTCTGTACCTATGTGAATTTTGTTACGCTTATTTTCCTAGAGAGGGCAGAGAGACAGGTGGTAAGCCCATCGCCCCTTAACCCCTCTCCGGAAACTAAGGTATTACTTGGACGTGAAAGAGCCGAGAAATTTTGTCCAGAGGCTCTAATTTAGGCTTGGAGTTCTTTTACGTGCCGTAAATCTACGACACGGGCCCCCCAGCTTAAAAATTTGTACATACATGCAATTAATTACTTTTCTATAGTGCGAGCTAATTTTCAGTCACTTGTTTTAAAAAAGTAACTCGTAGAAATCGAGATCATTAAATTGTTAGTATTATAATTTCATTATTCAAATTAAATACATAAACATAAAATATATTTACACAGTTAAATGATCGCATTATGGAGGAAATATTATGTTATATTTAACCGCATTGTGATATTAGAAGTAGGCTATAAACATGATTAACGTGGAAAACAAAGCGAAATACAGGTTTTAAATTTTTGACCAACATTTTACTGTTTGTTGTATCCCCGAGCAATGCTAACGTTGTTTTCGAGCTAATGATCATGTCTTTCGAATGAAGAGATTGTTTTATTTATTTATTGATTAATCCAAGAATCGATATATAGCCTACCATTCTGCAAAACGTGTTTCGTCAGTAGTAATTAGATCTTCCCTACAATAACGCAAAATTTTAAACCTAGTAACAAACGACAAAATTACTCAGATGGCGTTAAAAATTACATACCTCCGTGAATTTCACTCCGCTTTTCTCTTTCAAACCCTTCAACCCTCGACACCATTTTATTTATCATCATGCTTTAATACGTTTGCCTCTCATCATAATTACCACACTCGATCACGACATGCCTTAACACTATCAATACCATCCCATCGGAAAGCCTTTTATTCCACTTCGTTCACCATTTCCACAATTCGATTGTGAAACTCTTTGCCCATGAATGTCGACTGTCAAAAGTTCAGACAATTCAAACAAAAGCTGTTTGGGTACCTAACTCAGGCTTGTCGCTTTGTACACAAATATTAACTCTAATTGGTGAAGGACGTAAGCCTATATAATTTAAACAGCCTTAAAGCTAGATTTAATTTTTATTATTGTATTATTCTGCCGGTTGTATTACATGAATGAGACATGGCCGGTAACTGATCAGGAAGAACATAGTCTGAGAGTGTTTAAAAATAGGGTGCTTAGAAAAATATTTGAGCCCAAGAGGGATGTAAATGGGGACTGGAGAACATTGCATAACGACGAGCTTCAGGACCTGCACGCTTCACCGGATATAGTAAGGGTAATTAAATCGCGAAGGATGAAATGGGCTGGACATGTTGCACGCATGGGGGAGGAAAGACATATCTCAAAAGTATTGACTGGGAGACCCGAAGGGAAAAGGCCACGTGGAAGACCTAGACGTAGCTGGGAGGACAATCTTAGAACGGATTTATGGGAAGTAGGATTTGTGGGGGATGATTGGATGGAGTTAGCACAGAATAGGGTTGAATGGCGGATTCAGGTAAGCGCGGCAATGAACTTTCGGGTTCCATAAAATAGATAATATTCCTTTACCTTGCTTGGGAATTGTCTATTGCCATTGAGTGAGTAAGTAAGTAAGTAAGTAAGTAAGTATTAGTGCTTTTATATTAATTGTAATTTTTATTTTTATTTTAATTCTTATTATTGTTATTTTCATATCAAAACATGCCAGTGCTACTTTCTTTTTCTTACTGTTCTTGTAATAATTTTTATATTCTAATTTCGTTTTCGGAATTCTGGTAGAGGGAAAGAGAAGACCTGATGGTCTTATCTCGAACAGGCTATAATATTGCATGCCCCACAACATCCTAAACATAACGTATCATCTTGTCGTTCGCTTATTTTTATTGTTAGCAAGCATTGATTGATTAATTTCTTTACAACGTTGTCAGCGTAAATAAATATAACTGAAATGTAAAAACTAAACTAAACTCCGTGGCGCTATATTCCTGGAGGGATTTGGCCTACCACCCGACCGCTGCGTCATCTACCCCAGGCAGATGACAGGATTGGGGGGGCATGTGGTCAGCATGCCGACACCCACGGCCATTAATGGTGGTTTTCATGACCGGATAACTGAAATGTAGCCTTTGAATAATTAAACGCAACTGCTCTTGATATAATATTGGAAATTCTATTGGAATGTACAGATACTGATATCTACATTATTTTTAATGTTAGTATTTTTCAGTATAAACGCTGCTGTGAAAGCAAATAGACCTAATGTGATTCAGGACAGATTGACTTCAGATTGAATTTACTTGAAGGGCCTAGTTCCATAAGGGCGTAAGTCACAAAGACATAGTTTCGATAAATCTTGATGTTTACAAATAATGTTACCACAAGTAGGTGGTTTACAGTTTAATTTTATAACATATATATTTGAAGAACAGGCTAAATTAGTGTTCTGGAAATTTACAAGGAAGAGTGTATTAAGATTTTTTACAACTAGAGGTACCTAAACACGTTAAACAAAAACTGAAGAACTTTTACAGTAGTAAAATCTTTTTACTTTGTATCATATTATTTGTTTTTGCTTTACGTTAGTAAAAACTTGTATTATATACAGCGACAATTGCATATTTGCCAATGATTACTAGTATAGTCATTAAACAATAGATAAGAAAAACGATCTATTTTGAATGAAGTTACACTTCACAAATGCAAGTTCAGTTTTTATTAACATTTGCTTGGATAGTAGCACTGCGGAAAATAAAAACAGTTGATAGGTACACCTCAATAACAGATAGGAAGTGTGCCTTACGCCTGTATGGAACTGTTATGAAGTAGAATGAATGTGCAGTCTCACAGGTCTTTTCTTATAACTGAGCAGAAGTTTAAGGCACAAGTACAAATAGTTCACTGAGTATTTAAGAGATATGAGGAGAAGGCATAAATGTTAAAAACTCAGAATTAAAGATTTGTGCCTTACGCCCTTATGGAACTAGGCCCTTCACTTCTTTCATAACCTATACTGCTGTATTAAACCTGAAACAAACATGTCGGCGAATCATATCATTCTTGTCCGGACGTTACGTAGGACCACGCTTATATAATTAGTATTATTGCCGGTGAATATTGTGAAATGTTGACATACTTGAAGAATTACTTACATCAGTGTATACGAGCATGAATTAAGGTTAAGCATCAAACTTTATACCTTTGTTCTTCCGGAAGCCCTGCTTAATGAATCGATCTGGATCTTAACTTGGAAATCTATTACAAAAATAACTTATTTTCTGAATATCAGAATTGAAATTATCACTGATTAAAGAAAAGTATTCTGGCACTTTGTTACATCAGTTTACCTGATTTTATTTGTTTAGTATTGCTTTGGTCATGTTTCTAGGTTACACCAGAGGAGATCGCCTGCCGAGTTCAAGTAGTTACCAGCTTCAACTCGCTGTAAAAGAAGTTGCCTACAGATCCTGGCGATACAGTTTGCTCATTTGAATTTGTATTCATAATCATCGTAAAGTGCAGCAAAGTCCCCCTATTCAGCTGATCGAGCTCTAGAAAGTTGCCCGAATTTTAAAGCATTATTGGTACCTGCAAGTGGCAAGGTTGTCACCCACTGTCTTTAGCCCCAGAATTACTTTAACCGTATCCCAGTGACTTAATCCGTGAACAAATCAGACCATCTTCAGGTTTCTAGCGTGGTGACTCATCAAATTACACTGCACATATTTTTCATTATAATCGTGGTGACGTTAAATTCTAGTACTGAGTCTTTCATAAGTACCTCATCACTAAAAAAATTAACTAATTTGTACGAATTTTGGATGTGTTGTACATCTCTGGTAATAAGAACCTTCTTCGGTGCAGTATATTCGAATTGGTTAACGCGTTTTCCCGCCGACTCTCTACTTTTTCATGTAGATAATATGGAAGAAACTGTTGTTTTGAAATTGCCCATACATTTCTAGAAGACGGTTCCATAGGAGAGAGAGAGCGAGAGAGAGAGAGCGAGAGAGAGAGCGAGAGAGAGAGCGAGAGAGAGAGCGAGAGAAAGAGAGAGAGAGACTGGTCGGCGTCAATCCACACAATCCAATCTGAAAGTTTGTAACTACTTGGCCGCCACGATCGCCTTATTAACCTTCCTGGATTTTTATGTGGATTTGTATATAAGCTCCGTATCCCAGAATTAATGAAAAGGATTGTGCACCCTTCACAGATGGTTACTCCTGAAATGCTTCTCAGTGTAGGAGGAGATGGTCTGTCGTTTCGGGCTGCAAACGCTTAACCAAAGCAAGTATATGGCACCGGGAAATGCTCTTACTAGCAGAGATGTAAAACACAGCCAAAACCAAAACCGTACAAATTTTCGACTGATCAGTTACGTATGAAAGACTCTGTACTGTATAAACATACGCCACGGCTAATAACATAGAGTTTTACCATTTTAGGACTCTGTGAATATACTATCACCAAATTCTACTCAGCTCTCCATCCATCCGTGCGTCTGTCCTAAAACAAATGGCTACACTAGTAAATCCGCTCGATAGGTGCTCGGTATAACTGAACATATAAAGGCAGGTAAAGTAATCCCTGTACGGGCCATGGAGACCCGTAGGTTTTCCAAGATATTAAGGCTCCCAGATCGTGACATGTGGCACAGGAAGGTGGGAAGGTCGTCAGCCCTACGCACCGACCGGTATGTTACCCCAAGGAATACTCATAGGTGTGTAGGACATATCGGGAATGAAAATATTTAAAGAAATATTCAAGTGATTTTGCTGCAATTCATCATGTGATCGCTGTAACAGACGCTGTAGAAGAAGTAAGAAAGAAGAAATAGAAGAATGTATCTAGGACTATCGCAGATTTCTTTAGTAAGACCTGAGAACAAGTGTAAAACATAAGATTTCTGTATACTGTCACATCATTTAGGGGAAAATATAAGACTACAGTGCATCAGGGAACTTTCTTCGCAGCAGCTCCATGCTGGAGAGGGTGCTGGCAACAGCAGTTGTTTTTGCAGCGGAATGCAGACAGGCAGAGATCATTGGCACTTTTATCAATGGGTGCAAATTACTGATCAGTGCATATTGCAGGGTGCAAGAATTTAGACCGAATATTGTGTACACAATTGACGGTTTGTTTTCATAAAAGATCGTGCTGCCAACATAACCGTTGTTGCTAGCACCCTCTCCAGCATGTAGCTGCTGCGAAGAAATTTCCCTGGCGCACTGTATATGTACAGTTCTGCATGACTATATTACTGAAGCATAGTCTAATAAAGTAAGTGTTAGTCAGTGTCAAAATGGGCTCAGGCCCACCTCCCAAAAATATATGACCCAAAGTCTTCTGATTTCATGAACTACAGACCGTGAGAACTGTCTGATCTTCAAATTATGTGTTAAACATAAATAAAGAATTTCTTTTTAAAAAATATGTTTATTACAAACACTAAACTCCTTAGCACTACAAAAGGAACAAGGCCTACCACCCGACCGCGTCGTCATTTTCCATATTTGGGGGCAACGGTCAGCATGCCGACTTCCCCGGCCGATAATCCGCAGTTGGTCGACATGTGAGCGCTACACTCACTTTTGATTTCAAAGTATGTTTGTATTTTATTGACACTGCAATTGGGCTCAGCCCGGTGGCAGTGGTGTCAATTATAATACGAAAACATTAAAGATTTACAGTAAGAAAACATTAAAGATTAAGAAAACGTGCCAACTATCCACAACCTAATGCACATGCAGGAAGAGGAATAAGTTTACTTTCATTCATCCGCCGTTTACAAAGAGATCAAAACGCAATTCTGTAGTGTAATGTAATGAAATGCAATCTAATGTTTTGTACTGTGGAAATATATGCTCTGATTATACTATTTAGTGAAAAGTATTTAATCAAATGTTTCCCAAAACTGTAAATTACAAAAATCTGTAACATTAATAAATTTTTGAACAGCGATAAGTAGATTGGTACTGTGCGGTCCTGTGCTCACATGTCGATCAACGGCAGGATCCTAATGGACCAAAATGGGACCAAAATTGTGGTTTCCGTGACAGGAGCTGGTACTTCTCTATAAAGAGCTCCTCAATTTGTAACATGAAGCTGAGTGCACCCCATTCCAGAGCTCCATTCCTCAGAAAAATCCGAGGAGGTACCGGGGATGGAAGCGGAATCGCTTCTCAATTGACTCCTGTGTAAATTGTGATGAACAAAATCAGGTCATAAGCAGGTTTTCTCGGGGTGCTACCGTTTCTCCTCCCAGGTTTCATTCCAACCTTGCTTCATTAATCACATTGTGACCATTTTGTCGTAATAAAGGAATTACAAATGTATTCTATACAGATTTACCCCTTGCAAGACTCTATTTATTCCACGTTAGACGATGTTATCGGACAAAATGAAAGAAATAACGAAATAAATTAATGCATTTTTGCAGTTTTTAAAATGCAGATGGCTGTAAATTGTTTATACTCAAGTTGTCATGCTCCACTCTATATGAGCGAAATACAACAATTTGAATAGGAAACACCAGTAATTACAGTAATCCTTTCTAGGCAAAACAATGTAAAATACAAAGGAGTATTAATGGCAAATGCATTGTTTAAGTTCTACACAATAAGACTGACAATCTCTTAAGTACATCTCTACAAGAATATAATTGTACAAGCATGTTACAGTTGTAGCATTTAGTAATCAGCTTATATCAGGCAGGGATAAGTGTATTATCATTGCCTTCATATAAACCAAGGCTGTTATAATGAAGAATCTCCTGTGTTTTAACGAAAACTTCAGGGGCACTCATAAAGAATGGTAAAAGTACAAAGAACATGCGACTGCATTTACATCAAGTTATCACCAAGGGCTGTTCACTGTCGAGAAAATTAGTTCAATTAGCAAGAAAAGATCAGACCTCATTGAACATGAATAATAATAGTAATTATTATTATACCTACCAATACCAGAAAATCTGCATTGTTATTTAATTTGTTCATTCGTGTGGTATTTATACTCTCTCTATTATGTTCTTCGAAGGACTGTTTTGTAATGGTGAATAGATATAAGACAACAATTATCCTGCCGATTGTATTACTGTATATTTTTAATTTTTAATTTTTTTTTATTTACTTTGTTTTCTCTGCATATTATTGGACGCATTTTGTCTTATGTTTTAAATAGGCAGATCATATTCTTTTGCTAGCATTTTGTATTATTATGTATTATTTTGTATTATTATGTATGTATGATTATATTTGTTTTTGTAGATTTATTTTAATGTATTTTGTATTTATCCTGGTTGAGTGGAAGATAAGGCCGTATGGCCTTAACTCAGCCAGGCAGAATAAAACATAATAATATTATTATTATTATTATTATATGGATGTGAGACATGGTCGCTTACTCTTCGGGAATAATATAATCTGAGAGAATTCGAAAACAGGGTGCTTAGGAAAATACTTGGGCCTAAGAGAAATGAAAATGGAGAAAACTCCATAACGATGAGCTTCATAACCTGTACTCATCACCGGATATAATAAGGGCAATTAAATCATGGAGGATGAAATGGACTGGACCTGTTGCGCGCATGGTGGAGGAAAGACATCTCTCTGAAATATTGATTGGGAGACCCGAAGGGAAAAGACCACTTGAAAGACCTAGACATAGGTGCGAGGACAATAATAGGATAGATTTAAGAGAAGTAGGATTTGAGAGGGATGTTTGGATGGAGGTAGCACAAAATAGGGTTGAATGACAGGCTCAGGTAAGCGTGGCAATGAGCCATCAAGTTTCATAACATAGATAATATTCCTCTAGTTTGCTGAGGAATTGTCTATTGCCATTGTGTAAGTAAGTACGTAAGTAAGTAATGGTCATATATTTTTAAAAAGTTACCTTTAAATATGAAATGTAGAAAAAAAGACCGAAAAATGACCAAACAATGGCGAAATAATGATACTATATTCTAAATATTACCTTAAAAATAAAAAATAATAAAAAATAAAAAATAAAAAAATCTGCTCTAGTGGGCAACGTCCATGATGTACCAGTTAACATCCGGGGCCTGATAATGATGTAGGCTAATAGTAATTATAATAATAACAATAATTTATTGAATCTGTAGCTATACATTGTATAGATAGACATTGTCAATATTATTTAGAATAAATAAGGTTACAGTGATTGCAGTTATCATTTATGTAAAAAATCCTTAAGGGCCGGTTTTATAATCATGGTTTAACCTTCAGTTTTAGTTTAAACTTTGGTTTTTCAGATTTTTGCCTATTATAAACGATAACGACAAGTTAATCTTAAGTTTAACCTAACTGGACCTTTTCTACCGTTTAACCTGCAGTTTAAGACGTAATAATTGTTGTAATGAGAATGGCTATAAAAACTATTATAAGACAGTATCAACAAACTCGATTTCGGATACAACATGCTATGAGAAGATGAGACAGAACTTAAAGTAATTCGATTTGTTTACTTTCCGGAACGGCCTAAACATAGAAGGTTGTATTGCGGAACAAATGCTAATACAACATCATTTTTATGAGCAATGAATAGCTATTTATTAAGTGCCAGAATGGTACTTTATGCGACTGAGTGGGGGACGAGAAAATGTCTGTCCGTCCGTCCGTGTGTCTGTACGCGCGATAAATCAAATACGCTATCGAATTTTAATGAAACTTGGTACAAGCCTACGCGTTTATAATGTCCATGTCCCTATTCATATTGGACCAAATCGGTTGACCGGTACCGGAGTAAAACCAAATTTAGTGTCTATTTTAAGGGCGCTATAACTCAAATACGCTTTATCGGATTTTCATGAAACTTGGAATACCTATTTATAATGTCCATGGGAAGACGTCTGTTGATAATGGACCAAATCGATTGGCCTGTACCGGAATAGTGCCCAATTTAGTGTCTTTTTACGGTATTATATAACAAAAGGCGCGGTAACTCAAATACGCTTTATCGGATTTTCATAAAACTTCGTATACTCATTTATAACAACCATGGCAATCAGCCTATTTATTTCGGACCAAATCGGTTGACCGGTACCAGAGTAACAATTAATTAAAAGTCACATGTTTTTTTTTAAAAATCACGTCTATACTACAATGCCACATTTTTTACCATTGAGGGCTTTGATGCAACGTAGTCAGATGCTTGTTTACTTCGTTCATCTAGTTGACATTGAATACTACATCAATACTGTTATATACAGAAGGTACATTACTGTGAAATAATTAGCGGAGTTATTTTCCACTGAATTTTGTGAAATGCTGACATAGGACTATTTAAGAATTTCAAGTTGCTATACATTTTAGAATTGACAAATAACACTATTCTTTTACATATGCTTATCAAACTAGAACGTCAAACTGACTGAGTTGGCCAAATGGTAACGTCTTGGACTCGTATTTTGGGTGTTTCTGGATCAAATCCCGGGACCGGCTGATTTGACATGGCTTTTTTTAATTTAATTTATTTTTATGTGAGTGCGCGATTGTCAAGATATCACAAATCTGTAGTTCTGCTGACGTTGGTTGATTTTAATCTGATTAAAAAAAACTTATTTTCTGTATATCATAATTGTAAATATAATTGATTCAACAAAAACATTCTGGCACTTTGTTATATGAGTTTACCTAATTTTATTTTTCCCGTCATGGTTGCCGAGTAATCCGAACTGCGGGTAATCGAGTGCCGAGTCTGTATTAATTTTCAATCCAAAGCATTATATCACCTAACTAGCGTTGTAAATGCATCTTACTTAATAACATTATTCTCATCATGCATGGTAGTGCATGCACGTTAACACCACCACCTTATGCTTACGTAATGTCCCCTAGGGCACAGTAGGCCACGAACCGTATACAAATTAGTACCAATAAGAGGGGTGACTTAATGTAAGATTTGAGGCTTTCCTGGCGAATCTTATGTAGAAAATCTTCTCGGGTTTGCAGCCAGGTGAGAAGTTTGTTGTGGTCCAACGTTTCCGAGGCTGACGCTGCCTCCATCCTCAGGGAATCTGAAGTGTCGAGTTTTGACATGTAGGGGAAATATATACCAACCCGAGTTGGGTGGAGTCGACCAATCAGGGAGCAGCTGTTCTGTTTTCGGTCCTTTTCCGGGCCAAAATGTTCCTTTTACCTTTCAGGTCCTGAATGCATTTGTTCCAGGCCTGGTTGATAGTGAAACCTTCATCCCTGTTGAAGTTTGTGTCTTCAAGTCTAATTTCAATTGCCTCTCTGATGATCTGGTCCCAATAGCGTGTTGTCTTGGCAAGTACTGTTGTGTTTTTAAACTCTATCCTGTGGCCCGGTCCAGAATTAATGGTGTGGTCTGCAACTGCTGATTTGTCCGGGTAGAAGAGTCTAATGCATCTCTCGTGTTCTTTGCAGCGCTGTTCAATTGTGCGCGAAGTCTGTCCGATGTAGGCTTTACCGCATTCACACGGGATGCGATAAACACCCGGAGTTCTGAGTCCCATGTTGTCTTTCACTGGTCGTAGGAGGTTCTTAATTTTCGGGGGTGGCATGTACACTGTGCGGATCTGGTGTTTCATTAGAATCCTTTCTAGCTTCCTGGACAGGTTTCCAAAGTATGGCAGGTAGGCAGTTCTAGTCTTTTCTCTTTGGTCGGTGGTTTCCTGAGAACCGGTCCTTTTCAGGGCCAGTCGGATTTCAGCGTCCCGGTACCCATTCTGTTTGAAGGTCTTCTTAAGATGATTTATTTCCCCGGGTAGGCTGTCTGTGTCTGAGATGGCGAGAGCTCTGTTGGTAAGTGTATGAAGAACACTCCTGCGTTGGGCTGGGTGGTGGTGACTGTTGCCGTTAAGGTAGAGATCGGTGTGTGTAGGTTTCCTGTAGACTCTATGTCCTAGAGTTCCATCCGGTTTCCTCTGGATTAAAATGTCCAGAAACGGAAGACAGCCATCTTTTTCCATTTCCATGGTGAAGGTGATGTTAGGATGTATGCTATTGAGGTGATTCAGGAAGTCCGGTAGTGTTTCATGTCCATGGGGCCAAATGATGAGCGTATCATCAACGTATCTGTAGAAATGAGCTGGTTGTAAAGGTGCTGTATCCAGAGCCTGGTGTTCAAAGTGTTCCATGTACAGGTTTGCGATAGCCGGTGATAGCGGCGACCCCATAGCTACTCCGTCTGTCTGCTCGTAGTAATTGTTCTGATAGAGAAAATAGGTCGAAGTCAATGTATGCCGGAAGAGCTGGATTATGTCTGGGCTAAAGTGTGGTGTCAGCAGCTGTAGTGAGTCTTCGGTTGGCACTCTTGTAAATAAGGAGACCACATCGAAGCTGACGAGTAGATCTCCGTCGTTGATTCTGATGTCCTTGATAGTGTTTATGAATTCCATGGAATTCTTGACGTGATGTTGGCAACTGCCCACTAGCGGCTTTAATAAGCTGGATAGGTGTTTAGCCAGCCGGTACGTTGGAGAACCTATGGCGCTGACTATGGGTCGTAGAGGTACCCCGGTCTTGTGAACTTTAGGCAGACCATAGAGTCTAGGGGGTACTGCACCATGCGGCTTCACGCTTTTCTTTATGTCATCCGGTAATGTGGACTTCGAAATCAAGGACACAGTCTTGCGTTCGATGGGACCTGTAGGATCGCGATTCAAGAGTTTGTAGGTGGGGTCGTTCAGGAGTTCTCGGATCTTGTTGTCATAGTCCAAGGCATGCATCAGCACCGTGGCATTTCCCACGGTGCCACGGTGCTGATGCATGCCTTGGACTATGACAACAAGATCCGAGAACTCCTGAACGACCCCACCTACAAACTCTTGAATCGCGATCCTACAGGTCCCATCGAACGCAAGACTGTGTCCTTGATTTCGAAGTCCACATTACCGGATGACATAAAGAAAAGCGTGAAGCCGCATGGTGCAGTACCCCCTAGACTCTATGGTCTGCCTAAAGTTCACAAGACCGGGGTACCTCTACGACCCATAGTCAGCGCCATAGGTTCTCCAACGTACCGGCTGGCTAAACACCTATCCAGCTTATTAAAGCCGCTAGTGGGCAGTTGCCAACATCACGTCAAGAATTCCATGGAATTCATAAACACTATCAAGGACATCAGAATCAACGACGGAGATCTACTCGTCAGCTTCGATGTGGTCTCCTTATTTACAAGAGTGCCAACCGAAGACTCACTACAGCTGCTGACACCACACTTTAGCCCAGACATAATCCAGCTCTTCCGGCATACATTGACTTCGACCTATTTTCTCTATCAGAACAATTACTACGAGCAGACAGACGGAGTAGCTATGGGGTCGCCGCTATCACCGGCTATCGCAAACCTGTACATGGAACACTTTGAACACCAGGCTCTGGATACAGCACCTTTACAACCAGCTCATTTCTACAGATACGTTGATGATACGCTCATCATTTGGCCCCATGGACATGAAACACTACCGGACTTCCTGAATCACCTCAATAGCATACATCCTAACATCACCTTCACCATGGAAATGGAAAAAGATGGCTGTCTTCCGTTTCTGGACATTTTAATCCAGAGGAAACCGGATGGAACTCTAGGACATAGAGTCTACAGGAAACCTACACACACCGATCTCTACCTTAACGGCAACAGTCACCACCACCCAGCCCAACGCAGGAGTGTTCTTCATACACTTACCAACAGAGCTCTCGCCATCTCAGACACAGACAGCCTACCCGGGGAAATAAATCATCTTAAGAAGACCTTCAAACAGAATGGGTACCGGGACGCTGAAATCCGACTGGCCCTGAAAAGGACCGGTTCTCAGGAAACCACCGACCAAAGAGAAAAGACTAGAACTGCCTACCTGCCATACTTTGGAAACCTGTCCAGGAAGCTAGAAAGGATTCTAATGAAACACCAGATCCGCACAGTGTACATGCCACCCCCGAAAATTAAGAACCTCCTACGACCAGTGAAAGACAACATGGGACTCAGAACTCCGGGTGTTTATCGCATCCCGTGTGAATGCGGTAAAGCCTACATCGGACAGACTTCGCGCACAATTGAACAGCGCTGCAAAGAACACGAGAGATGCATTAGACTCTTCTACCCGGACAAATCAGCAGTTGCAGACCACACCATTAATTCTGGACCGGGCCACAGGATAGAGTTTAAAAACACAACAGTAATTGCCAAGACAACACGCTATTGGGACCAGATCATCAGAGAGGCAATTGAAATTAGACTTGAAGACACAAACTTCAACAGGGATGAAGGTTTCACTATCAACCAGGCCTGGAACAAATGCATTCAGGACCTGAAAGGTAAAAGGAACATTTTGGCCCGGAAAAGGACCGAAAACAGAACAGCTGCTCCCTGATTGGTCGACTCCGCCCAACTCGGGTTGGTATATATTTCCCCTACATGTCAAAACTCGACACTTCATCGCAGCTCTTGAAGAAGTAACATCTACTACAAGAGAACTTGCACCGGCTATCACCGGCGGACCACCTACTACGAAGGGGAGGCCCCCCGCCTACGCTAGCAGAGAACTTCGCTACCAAAAGAGCTGCTTAAAGCTTCAGCTACACCACCTGCAGCTGGACAGCCGCAAGGCTGCCCACCTAAAAGAGCTAGTATTGCTTGGACAGCCGCAAGGCTGCCCACTTAACAGAGCTAGTATTGTTTGTTGACATAGTGTTCCTCCTTTCAATTCCACCATCCATTCATACCTATTGACCGTTCCTAATACTCCCAGCGCTCCTAGCTCGGCCCCCGCCGGGGCCCTGTCAGAGCAACCATCCGGCCCTGTGATACCTCACTCTATATGCACCTAAACCCTTGCACTGGGAACACATTAGAGTGTGTTAGGCCATTAGAGTATCTCCAGGCAAATAGAGTATCTCGCGTCAGTTTGGAAAATCCCTGCTCGTGACCCAACTACAAAAATGGAAGAAGACTTCTCGACGATCGGCTTCTGGATTGACAACAGAGACGCTTTTGATAAATATAAGGACAACAAGCTGCCATCAGCGACGCCTGAAGTCATCGCTCGGCTACAAACAGTAAGCAGCGAGTTCCTCATCATCTGTAAAACTCTCGAAGAAAAAGTTAACTTCGCCACGTCTCAAGAGGCTAAAGCTCTAACTTGTGAAGCTGAGAAAAAGATGAACACCTTGAGAGCAGAACACACCGACACTAAAGATTATCTGGCACATCTAGATAAAGAATTAACAACTGTCATGACACAATTCATTACCGCAACCAATGAAAAAGAAAACACAACACGACGACGACGAAGATCAGAGGATGAAGAAGAAGACTTCGTGGAAATTAAAAGAAGAGCTAACAAAAAAACACCGCCCAAGCAAAATAAGGAAATAGTCACTCCCAATCCATTTGAAGTACTAAATCGCATTGACGATGAAGATCAGACAACAAATGAGAACCCAGAGACAGCACAAACAAATTCTACAGATCAACCAAGAACAGCAAAGCCACCACCAATCACAGTACCCACTCTGACAGATCCACTGAAGTTTACTAGAAACCTCCGCCCAAAGTTAACAGCAGACTTCAAGGCCATCCAAACAAGAGATGGAATGAAAATATATACAACTAACGTTGAAGACTTCAAGATCACAAAAAGTATTTTAAAAGAAGAAAGTACTGAATTCTATACATATCAACTGAGGCAGGAACGTCCTCTAAGAGTTCTTATCAGACGTCTACCTAACAACGTAGATCCTGAGGATATAAAGGCTGCACTTACCGAACTGAACTACAAGGTGATCAGCGTACGACAATTGAAGAAAAAAGAAGAAAATATTGAAATTAACTATCCTCTCTATGCTGTTTCGCTAGAGAGGGATACCAACGCTCCTTCGATATACAACCTTCAACGCATTTTACACACTGTTGTGAGAGTAGAAGCATACAAGACATCTCCTGGCATCAAACAATGCTTCAGATGCCAGAGATTCAACCACACATTTAAAGAGTGCCAACTAACATCCAGATGCGTAATATGCGCAGGCCCGCACAGCCACAAAACATGCAACGTTAGAGAAGAAGCAAGGAAAGACCCTAATAAGTTGAAATGTGCAAACTGTAAAAAATCTGGTCACACTGCCAGTTCCAAAAAATGTGAGGCATACATACAAGCTATTGAAACCAAACAGAGGGAAACAGAACCTATCCAACCTGCACAAAATAGAATCACAGAAGCCAGACGAGTAATAGAAGGTGTCAGCTACGCCTCCATCCTGAACGTACCTGAAATCCCTCCCCAGGCCTCCACATCTTCAGCAGAAACCTCCCGTCCTACCACTTCCCCATCTTCCAATAATACATCAATCAATACCACTGCTCCAAATCCTTCACAATTAATAGAAATGGTTATTGCAGCGCTAAAACCAGTAATTCAAACCATTGTTTCCCAACTGTTAACACAGGCCCTCAACAATGGCTCGTAATATAGAATTAATTCATATAGCGGCTTGGAATGCCAACGGCGTAATTAGTCAAAAGTATGAACTCACGAAATTCATCCAAGAAGAAAAAATAGACATCGTGTTAATCAACGAAACTCACCTAAAAACTTGGCATCGATTCGTCATCCCCAACTTCATAATCTACAGGAATGACAGAGAGGGAATAAAAGGAGGCACTGCTATACTCATAAAGAAAAACCTAGCACACAGGCGTGCAGAAATCCCAGTTCTACAACAGATCGAAACCACAGGAATCTTCCTGCACATTGGATCGAAGGAAATATTAATAATTGCGGCCTACAAACCACCCAGAAAACCTATCGAACATACTGACATTCAAGCATTATTCAGCCTAAACAAGGACGTCATTCTTGCTGGGGACCTAAATGCTAAACATATATCATGGCATAGCAACGTAAACAACACTGCAGGAATAACATTGGAAAAATCCTGCCAAGAACTAGGCCTACAGGTATTGGCACCTGACACACCCACCCACTACAGTGACTTCAGACACAGCTTTGGCGATGTCTTAGACATCGTGATCACGAAAAATACTGCAATACCATCAGACATCTGCACACACAATGCACTAGACTCCGATCATTTGCCAATAACTTTTTATATTGAAACCAAGAGGAAAAACAAAGAAATTTCATACCAACAAAAAACCACGGACTGGAAGCAATACGTGGCAGATATAAACAACAGCATTAGGCCAAAAATTAACCTAAGCTCAACTGATGATATAGAGGAAGCAGTACAACAATTTACCAACACCATAAATACAGCTTTTAAAAACAACACAAAAATAACGCGCAGGCAGTATGGCCAACACCGACTTCCTGAAATAGAACACCTAATAAATAAAAAAAGGAGGATTAAAAACGAGTGGATGAACACCAGACATCCAGCCTGCAAAATAGCACTTAATAAAATTAGTAGAGAAATTAAACAATTAGTAACTGAAGCCACCACGGAAAAATGGGACACTACACTTGGTGAATGCAACGACTCACCACTTGAAATTTGGAAGTTAACCCGCAACATACGCAATTCACAAGTTAACAACAAACCGACAGTAATACATGCAGCCACTGGACTTAAATACGGACCACAGGAAAAGGCGGACGCCATTGCAGACCACCTAGAAAATAATTTCCAAAGGAACTTGCTATGCGAGGAAGAAGAAGAAAGAGCCATAACACGGACTGTGAGAAATGCGATACGTACCTTCGCACCAGAGGCTCAAATGCCAAACATACCAATGAAAACACTAAGGCAAAAAATTTTACACCTCAAAGACAGAAAAGCTCCTGGAAATGATGGCATCAACAATGAAATGATAAAGAAACTTCCAAGAAAGGCTCTGGTTCACCTGCTGCATATATATAAGAATTGCTTCAGACTCGGATATTTTCCAATGAGCTGGAAAATAGCAAAAGTAATCGCTATTCCTAAAGCTGGCAAAAATCCTACCTTCCCCCAAAACCTCCGTCCTATCAGCTTACTGCCTTCCCTCGGAAAAGTCCTTGAGCGCCTAATTCTCACCCAATTGGTCGATGAGGTTACAGAGCTAAAGCTCATTCCACCGGAACAGTTCGGGTTTCAAGACCATCTCAGTACGACGCTGCAACTTGCCCGATTAACCGATCATATCCAGACGGGCCTCAACAACCAACAAAAAACAGTGGCAGTGTTCTTGGATATTGAAAAAGCCTTTGACCGAGTGTGGAGAGAAGCCCTGGTACACAAAATGATTACAGCAGGAACATCCTCTGGCCTGACTAAAATAATATATTCCTTCCTTCAAGGTCGCAAATTTCAAGTTTCAGTTGACGGTAAAACCTCCTCAACAAAAACAATGGAGGCAGGCGTACCCCAGGGAGCAGTTCTCTCTCCCACCCTTTTTAACATATATACTTGCGACATTCCTGAGCGCAGACAAGTAAATATCGCGCTATTTGCTGATGACACATGTTTATATTCGTCTGATAAAAACATCAAGGTTGCAACCTTCAGGGTACAAGACGCCCTCAATCAAACAGCAGAATGGTGCAAATCAAGAGACATAAAGATCAATGCTGAAAAAACTGTGGCCATGCTTTTCTCAAAAAGCAGCCGGCAACTTAACTTACGAAACCCCATCACACTAAATGATGTGGAAATACCGCTGAAAAAAGAAACTAAATATTTGGGAGTCATTCTTGACTCGAAAATGACCTTCAAAAGCCATATCCTGCATAGAATAGGAATAGCCAAAAACAATATAAACAATATTAAAAGCCTTCTCAGACCAAACACTCTCGCCTTTTCACTAAAGAGAAACTTATACAACACTATAATAAAATCAGGCTTAATGTATGCATGCCCGGTGTGGCACATTGCAGCAAAAACCCATAAAAGAAAACTACAAGTGCTACAAAATAAAACGCTCAGGATGATGCTGCAGGCTTCTAGATACACCACAACAGAAGAGCTTCACGACATGGCAAAGATTAAAACAATTGATGAGACAATAGAAACCATCTTACACCGATTCTTCAAGCAACTGGACTCACATTATAACCCCCTTGTAAGGAACATTGGAAAACAGCTTTCGCTCAGAAAAATATATAGACCAGTAGTCCCAGAAACTTAAGATTATATTTAAAAAAAAAAAAAAAAAAAAAAAAAAAAAAAAAAAAAAAAAAAAAAAACAGACTACTTAAACAAGCCAATAAATAGAAAGGATCTCGTAAGAGCTCTCCAACATACCCAAACAACCTAATGATTTTTTAACGACTAAAAGAACAGCCAAGGCGCGCACTTGCGCCAATTGCTGTGGACATAGGTGTTTTCACCAGTAAAGAAACGAGAACGAGAACGAGAAACTCGACACTTCAGATTCCCTGAGGATGGAGGCAGCGTCAGCCTCGGAAACGTTGGACCACAACAAACTTCTCAACTGGCTGCAAACCCGAGAAGATTTTCTACGGGGTGACTTAATGTCTGAATACTCGGAATGTAGAGAGGGAATATTAAAAAGGCGAAGATGCTAAGATGACAGTCAAATAACTATACATTCCAAGTTATACTCAGAGGTTATGAGAAGACTGACCTAATGAATTTTTTGTTCTTATAATTACTCCAATAGTCCGTCGCCGTGGGTGAGTCGGTAGCGCGCCTGCCTTCCACTCCGGCGGCCCGGGTTCGATTACCGGCCGGGTCGGGGATTTTTCAGTAGTGAAAAATCCCTTTCCCGGGTTCAGGACTGCGTAGGTTAAGTCTTAGGTTAAGGTAATGCACATTGTGCGAGATTCCTTAATTATTATAATTACTCCAATAAGTTCGCGTATATAGCAATACGAAATTATTCCATGAATATTACTATTCTAGGATATAGATAGAAATCAAAACTGGCAGAATGATTTAATATTGTTACGACAGTGCTGTAAATGCTGATCAGCAGGGTAAGGATTTCTATGTAAATACAATTTATTTTTATTAGCCTACATACATTCCTAGGATTGCTGATCAGGATTATATTACTTTTACAGAGTTATTCTATCCGACGTTTTGATCAATGATTCCGTTCTGAAAGTGGATTACAAGGCAGAGCATCTTCCAAACTATAAAATATAGGCCTAAGCTTGTACAGAGTAATATTATGGTTGAAAATTTTGACTCTTCCCTTAATTTAGATGTCAACTACAAGTCAGTTGAGCAACGAAGCTAATTCATAACACTAAAATAAAACAACTTCCACACTCATCAGCCTATTTCTTTATATTAAGGTGTACAATATTGAAAGAAATTACAAAAATTTTCACACTGTTTGGTTAAGGCCCTTTATTGTTCGAACAGTATTTGGAAACTGAAGATTTGTCTCAATATAATTTTTCTTAAATTTTTATAACCACTCCATCCTGAGCTGGTTTCTCCCTCGCTGCTCTATCATGAGCTCCTATTTCCTCCGCTGCTCTATCATGAGCTGCTACCTCCTCCGCTGCTCTAACATGAGCGGCTATCTCCTCCGCTGTTCTAACATGAGCGGCTATCTCCTCCGCTGCTCTATCATGTGCTGCTACCTCCTCCACCCGTCTATCATGAGCTGCTACATCATCCGCTCCTCTATCATGAGCTGCTATCTCCACCGCTGATCTATCATGAGCTGCTATCTCCTCCGCTGCTCTAACATGATCGGCTATCTCCTCCGCTGCTCTATCATGTGCTGCTACCTCATCCACCCGTCTATCATGAGCTGCTACTTCATCTGCTGCTCTATCATGAGCTGCTATCTCCACCGCTGCTCTAACAAGAGCTGATATCTCTACCGCTCCTATATCCTCCGCTGTCATTTATTCCGCTGCTATCTCCTCCGTTAATCTATCATGATCTGCTATCTCCTCCGCCGCTCTATCATGAGCTGCTATCTAATATGCTGCTCTATCATGAGCTGCTATCTCCTCCGCTGCTCTATCATGAGCTGCTATCTCCTCCGCTGCTCTTTCATGAGCTGCAATCTTCTCCGTTGCTCTATCATGAGCTACTCTCTCCTCCGCTGCTCTATCATGATCTGCTATCTCCTCCGCCGCTCTATCATGAGCTGCTATCTCCTCCGCTGCTCTATCATGAGATGCTATATCCTCCGCTGCTCTATCATGAGCTGCTATCTCCTCCGCTGCTCTATCATGAGCTGCCATCTGTTCCGCTGCTCTATCATGAGCTGCTATCTCCTCCGCTGTTTCCTACTGCGCTGCTATCTCTTCCGCTCCTCTATCATGAGCTGCTATCTCCTCCGCTGCTCTATCATGAGCTGCTACCTCCTCCGCTGCTCTATCAAGAGCTGCTATCTCCTCCGCTGTTTCCATCTCCACTGCTATCTCTTCCGCTCCTCTATCATGAGAAGCTATCTCCTCCGCTGCTCTATCATGAGCTGCTATCTCCTCCGCTTCTCTATCACGAGATGCTATCTCCTCCGCTGCTCTATCATGAGCGAATATCTCCTCCGCTGCTCTATCATGAGGTGCTATCTCCTCCGCTGCTCTATCAAGAGCTGCTATCTCCTCCGCTGCTCTATCATGAGCTGCTACCTCCTCCGCTGCTCCATCAAGAGCTGCTATCTCCTCCGCTGCTCTATCATGAGCTACTATCTCCTCCGCTGCTCTAACATGAGCGGCTATCTCCTCCGCTCCTGTTCCTCCGCCGCTCTATCATGAGCTGCTATCTCCTCCGCTGATCTATTATGAGCTGCTATATCCTCCGCTGCTCTATCATGAGCTGCTATCTCCTCCGCTGCTCTATCATGAGATGCTATCTCCTCCGCTGCTCTATCAAGAGCTGCTATCTCCTCCGCTGCTCTATCATGAGCTGCTACCTCCTCCGCTGCTCCATCAAGAGCTGCTATCTCCTCCGCTGCTCTATCATGAGCTACTATCTCCTCCGCTGCTCTAACATGAGCGGCTATCTCCTCCGCTGCTCTATCATGTGCTGCTACCTCCTCCACCCGTCTATCATGAGCTGCTATCTTCTCCGTTGCTCTATCGTGAGCTGCTATCTCCACCGCTGCTCTATCATGATCTGCCTGTTCCTCCGCCGCTCTATCATGAGCTGCTATCTCCTCCGCTGATCTATTATGAGCTGCTATATCCTCCGCTGCTCTATCATGAGCTGCTATCTCCTCCGCTGCTCTATCATGAGATGCTATCTCTTCCGCTGCTCTATCATGAGCTGCTATCTCCTCCGCTGTTTCCTACTCCGCTGCTATCTCTACCGCTCCTCTATCATGAGCTGCTATCTCCTCCGCTGCTCTATCATGAGCTGCTACCTCCTCCGCTGCTCTATCAAGAGCTGCTATCTCCTCCGCTGTTTCCATCTCCGCTGCTATCTTTTCCGCTCCTCTATCATGAGAAGCTACCTCCTCCGCTGCTCTATCATGAGCTGCTATCTCCTCCGCTGCTATATCATGAGCTGCTATCTCCTCCGCTTCTCTATCATGAGCTGCTATCTCCACCGCTGCTCTATCATGAGCTGCTATCTCCTCCGCTGCTCTATCATGAGGTGCTATCTCCTCCGCTGCTCTATCATGAGCTGATATCTCCTCCGCTGCTCTATCATGAGCTGCTACCTCCTCCGCTGCTCTATCAAGAGCTGCTATCTCCTCCGCTGCTCTATCATGAGCTGCTATCTCCTCCGCCCGTCTATCACAAGTTGCTATTTCCTCCGCTGCTCTATCATGAGCTGCTATCTCCACCGCTGCTCTATCTTGAGCTGCTATCTCCTCCGCTCCTCTGTCATGAGCTGCTATCTCCTCCGCTGCTCTATCATGAGCTGCTATCTCCTCCGCTGCTCTAATAAGAGCTGCTATCTCTTCCGCTGCTCTAAAATGAGCTGCTATCTCCTCCGCTGCTCTGTCATGAGCTGCTATCTCCTCCGCCCGTCTATCACAAGCTGCTATCTCCTCCGCTGCTCTATCATGGGCTGCTATCTCCACCGCTGCTCTATCTTGAGCTGCTCTCTCCTCCGCTGCTCTATCATGAGCTGCTACCTCCTCCGCTGCTCTATCAAGAGCTGCTATCACCTCCGCTGGTCTATCATGAACTGTTATCTCCTCCACTGCTCTGTTTGAGCTTTCCCCTCCTCCGCCCGTCTATCACAAGCTGCTATTTCCTCCGTTGCTCTATCAAGAGCTGCTATCTCCTCCGCTGCTCTATCATGAGCTGCTATCTGCTCCGCTGCTCTATAATGAGCTGCTACCTCCTCCGCTGCTCTATCACGAGCTGCTATTTCCTCCGCTGCTATATCATGAGCTGTTATCGCCTATGGTGCTCTATCATGAGCTGCTATCTCCTCCGCTGCTGTATCATGTGCTGCTATCTCCTCCACTCCTCTACCATGAGCTGCTATCTCCTCCGCTGTTGTAGAATGAGCTGCTATCTTCTCCGCTGCTCTATCATGAGCTGCTATCTCCTCAGCTGATTTGTTTGAGCTGCTATATGCTCCGCCCGTCTATCGTGATTAGCTACTTCCTCCGCTGCACTATCATGAGCTGCTATCTCCTCCGCTGCTCTATCAGGAGCTGCTATCTCCTCCGCTGCTCTATCAAGAGCTGCTATCTCTTCCGCCGCTCTAAAATGAGCTGCTATCTCCTCCGCTGCTCTGTCATGAGCTGCTATCTCCTCCGCCCGTCTATCACAAGCTGCTATCTCCTCCGCTGCTCTATCATGAGCTGCTATCTCCTCCGCTTCTCTATCACGAGATGCTATCTCCTCCGCTGCTCTATCATGAGCCACTATCTCCTCCGCTGCTCTATCATGAGGTGCTATCTCCTCCGCTGCTTTATCAAGAGCTGCTATCTCCTCCGCTGCTCTATCATGAGCTGCTACCTCCTCCGCTGCTCCATCAAGAGCTGCTATCTCCTCCGCTGCTCTATCATGAGCTGCTATCTCCTCCGCTGCTCTAACATGACCGGCTATCTCCTCCGCTGCTCTATCATGTGCTGCTACCTCCTCCACCCGTCTATCATGAGCTGCTATCTTCTCCGTTGCTCTATCATCAGCTGCTATCTCCTCCGCTGCTCTATTATGAGCTGCTATATCCTCCGCTGCTCTATCATGAGCTGCTATCTCCTCCGCTGCTCTATCATGAGATGCTATCTCTTCCGCTGCTCTATCATGAGCTGCTATCTCCTCCGCTGTTTCCTACTCCGCTGCTATCTCTACCGCTCCTCTATCATGAGCTGCTATCTCCTCCGCTGCTCTATCATGAGCTGCTACCTCCTCCGCTGCTTTATCAAGAGCTGCTATCTCCTCCGCTGTTTCCATCTCCGCTGCTATCTTTTCCGCTCCTCTATCATGAGAAGCTACCTCCTCCGCTGCTCTATCATGAGCTGCTATCTCCTCCGCTGCTCTATCATGAGCTGCTATCACCTCCGCTGCTCTATCATGAGATGCTATATCCTCCGCTGCTCTATCATGAGCTGCTATCTCCTCCGCTGCTCTATCATGAGCTGCTATCTGTTCCGCTGCTCTATCATGAGCTGCTATCTCCTCCGCTGTTTCCTACTGCGCTGCTATCTCTTCCGCTCCTCTATCATGAGCTGCTATCTCCTCCGCTGCTCTATCATGAGCTGCTACCTCCTCCGCTGCTCTATCAAGAGCTGCTATCTCCTCCGCTGTTTCCATCTCCACTGCTATCTCTTCCGCTCCTCTATCATGAGAAGCTATCTCCTCCGCTGCTCTATCATGAGCTGCTATCTCCTCCGCTTCTCTATCACGAGATGCTATCTCCTCCGCTGCTCTATCATGAGCGACTATCTCCTCCGCTGCTCTATCATGAGGTGCTATCTCCTCCGCTGCTCTATCAAGAGCTGCTATCTCCTCCGCTGCTCTATCATGAGCTGCTACCTCCTCCGCTGCTCCATCAAGAGCTGCTATCTCCTCCGCTGCTCTATCATGAGCTACTATCTCCTCCGCTGCTCTAACATGAGCGGCTATCTCCTCCGCTGCTCTATCATGTGCTGCTACCTCCTCCACCCGCCTATCATGAGCTGCTATCTTCTCCGTTGCTCTATCATGAGCTGCTATCTCCACCGCTGCTCTATCATGATCTGCCTGTTCCTCCGCCGCTCTATCATGAGCTGCTATCTCCTCCGCTGATCTATTATGAGCTGCTATATCCTCCGCTGCTCTATCATGAGCTGCTATCTCCTCCGCTGCTCTATCATGAGCTGCTACCTCCTCCGCTGCTCTATCAAGAGCTGCTATCTCCTCCGCTGTTTCCATCTCCGCTGCTATCTTTTCCGCTCCTCTATCATGAGAAGCTACCTCCTCCGCTGCTCTATCATGAGCTGCTATCTCCTCCGCTGCTATATCATGAGCTGCTATCTCCTCCGCTTCTCTATCATGAGCTGCTATCTCCACCGCTGCTCTATCATGAGCTGCTATCTCCTCCGCTGCTCTATCATGAGGTGCTATCTCCTCCGCTTCTCTATCACGAGATGCTATCTCCTCCGCTGCTCTATCATGAGTGACTATCTCCTCCGCTGCTCTATCATGAGGTGCTATCTCCTCCGCTGCTCTATCATGAGCTGATATCTCCTCCGCTGCTCTATCATGAGCTGCTACCTCCTCCGCTGCTCTATCAAGAGCTGCTATCTCCTCCGCTGCTCTATCATGAGCTGCTATCTCCTCCGCCCGTCTATCACAAGTTGCTATTTCCTCCGCTGCTCTATCATGAGCTGCTATCTCCTCCGCTCCTCTGTCATGAGCTGCTATCTCCTCCGCTGCTCTATCATGAGCTGCTATCTCCTCCGCTGCTCTAATAAGAGCTGCTATCTCTTCCGCTGCTCTAAAATGAGCTGCTATCTCCTCCGCTGCTCTGTAATGAGCTGCTATCTCCTCCGCCCGTCTATCACAAGCTGCTATCTCCTCCGCTGCTCTATCATGGGCTGCTATCTCCACCGCTGCTCTATCTTGAGCTGCTCTCTCCTCCGCTGCTCTATCATGAGCTGCTACCTCCTCCGCTGCTCTATCAAGAGCTGCTATCACCTCCGCTGGTCTATCATGAACTGTTATCTCCTCCACTGCTCTGTTTGAGCTTTCCCCTCCTCCGCCCGTCTATCACAAGCTGCTATTTCCTCCGTTGCTCTATCAAGAGCTGCTATCTCCTCCGCTGCTCTATCATGAGCTGCTATCTGCTCCGCTGCTCTATAATGAGCTGCTACCTCCTCCGCTGCTCTATCACGAGCTGCTATTTCCTCCGCTGCTATATCATGAGCTGTTATCGCCTATGGTGCTCTATCATGAGCTGCTATCTCCTCCGCTGCTGTATCATGTGCTGCTATCTCCTCCACTCCTCTACCATGAGCTGCTATCTCCTCCGCTGTTGTAGAATGAGCTGCTATCTTCTCCGCTGCTCTATCATGAGCTGCTATCTCCTCAGCTGATTTGTTTGAGCTGCTATATGCTCCGCCCGTCTATCGTGATTAGCTACTTCCTCCGCTGCACTATCATGAGCTGCTATCTCCTCCGCTGCTCTATCAGGAGCTGCTATCTCCTCCGCTGCTCTATCAAGAGCTGCTATCTCTTCCGCTGCTCTAAAATGAGCTGCTATCTCCTCCGCTGCTCTGTCATGAGCTGCTATCTCCTCCGCCCGTCTATCACAAGCTGCTATCTCCTCCGCTGCTCTATCATGAGCTGCTATCTCCTCCGCTTCTCTATCACGAGATGCTATCTCCTCCGCTGCTCTATCATGAGCCACTATCTCCTCCGCTGCTCTATCATGAGGTGCTATCTCCTCCGCTGCTTTATCAAGAGCTGCTATCTCCTCCGCTGCTCTATCATGAGCTGCTACCTCCTCCGCTGCTCCATCAAGAGCTGCTATCTCCTCCGCTGCTCTATCATGAGCTGCTATCTCCTCCGCTGCTCTAACATGACCGGCTATCTCCTCCGCTGCTCTATCATGTGCTGCTACCTCCTCCACCCGTCTATCATGAGCTGCTATCTTCTCCGTTGCTCTATCATGAGCTGCTATCTCCTCCGCTGCTCTATTATGAGCTGCTATATCCTCCGCTGCTCTATCATGAGCTGCTATCTCCTCCGCTGCTCTATCATGAGATGCTATCTCTTCCGCTGCTCTATCATGAGCTGCTATCTCCTCCGCTGTTTCCTACTCCGCTGCTATCTCTACCGCTCCTCTATCATGAGCTGCTATCTCCTCCGCTGCTCTATCATGAGCTGCTACCTCCTCCGCTGCTTTATCAAGAGCTGCTATCTCCTCCGCTGTTTCCATCTCCGCTGCTATCTTTTCCGCTCCTCTATCATGAGAAGCTACCTCCTCCGCTGCTCTATCATGAGCTGCTATCTCCTCCGCTGCTCTATCATGAGCTGCTATCACCTCCGCTGCTCTATCATGAGATGCTATATCCTCCGCTGCTCTATCATGAGCTGCTATCTCCTCCGCTGCTCTATCATGAGCTGCTATCTGTTCCGCTGCTCTATCATGAGCTGCTATCTCCTCCGCTGTTTCCTACTGCGCTGCTATCTCTTCCGCTCCTCTATCATGAGCTGCTATCTCCTCCGCTGCTCTATCATGAGCTGCTACCTCCTCCGCTGCTCTATCAAGAGCTGCTATCTCCTCCGCTGTTTCCATCTCCACTGCTATCTCTTCCGCTCCTCTATCATGAGAAGCTATCTCCTCCGCTGCTCTATCATGAGCTGCTATCTCCTCCGCTTCTCTATCACGAGATGCTATCTCCTCCGCTGCTCTATCATGAGCGACTATCTCCTCCGCTGCTCTATCATGAGGTGCTATCTCCTCCGCTGCTCTATCAAGAGCTGCTATCTCCTCCGCTGCTCTATCATGAGCTGCTACCTCCTCCGCTGCTCCATCAAGAGCTGCTATCTCCTCCGCTGCTCTATCATGAGCTACTATCTCCTCCGCTGCTCTAACATGAGCGGCTATCTCCTCCGCTGCTCTATCATGTGCTGCTACCTCCTCCACCCGCCTATCATGAGCTGCTATCTTCTCCGTTGCTCTATCATGAGCTGCTATCTCCACCGCTGCTCTATCATGATCTGCCTGTTCCTCCGCCGCTCTATCATGAGCTGCTATCTCCTCCGCTGATCTATTATGAGCTGCTATATCCTCCGCTGCTCTATCATGAGCTGCTATCTCCTCCGCTGCTCTATCATGAGCTGCTACCTCCTCCGCTGCTCTATCAAGAGCTGCTATCTCCTCCGCTGTTTCCATCTCCGCTGCTATCTTTTCCGCTCCTCTATCATGAGAAGCTACCTCCTCCGCTGCTCTATCATGAGCTGCTATCTCCTCCGCTGCTATATCATGAGCTGCTATCTCCTCCGCTTCTCTATCATGAGCTGCTATCTCCACCGCTGCTCTATCATGAGCTGCTATCTCCTCCGCTGCTCTATCATGAGGTGCTATCTCCTCCGCTGCTCTATCATGAGCTGATATCTCCTCCGCTGCTCTATCATGAGCTGCTACCTCCTCCGCTGCTCTATCAAGAGCTGCTATCTCCTCCGCTGCTCTATCATGAGCTGCTATCTCCTCCGCCCGTCTATCACAAGTTGCTATTTCCTCCGCTGCTCTATCATGAGCTGCTATCTCCACCGCTGCTCTATCTTGAGCTGCTATCTCCTCCGCTCCTCTGTCATGAGCTGCTATCTCCTCCGCTGCTCTATCATGAGCTGCTATCTCCTCCGCTGCTCTAATAAGAGCTGCTATCTCTTCCGCTGCTCTAAAATGAGCTGCTATCTCCTCCGCTGCTCTGTCATGAGCTGCTATCTCCTCCGCCCGTCTATCACAAGCTGCTATCTCCTCCGCTGCTCTATCATATGCTGCTATCTCCACCGCTGCTCTATCTTGAGCTGCTCTATCTTGAGCTGCTCTCTCCTCCGCTGCTCTATCATGAGCTGCTACCTCCTCCGCTGCTCTATCAAGAGCTGCTATCACCTCCGCTGGTCTATCATGAACTGTTATCTCCTCCACTGCTCTGTTTGAGCTTTCCCCTCCTCCGCCCGTCTATCACAAGCTGCTATTTCCTCCGTTGCTCTATCAAGAGCTGCTATCTCCTCCGCTGCTCTATCATGAGCTGCTATCTCCTCCGGTGCTCTATAATGAGCTGCTACCTCCTCCGCTGCTCTATCACGAGCTGCTATTTCCTCCGCTGCTATATCATGAGCTGTTATCGCTTATGGTGCTCTATCATGAGCTGCTATCTACTCCGCTGCTCTCTCATGAGCTGCTATCTCTTCCGCTGCTCTATCATAAGATGCTATCTCCTCCGCTGCTGTATCATGTGCTGCTATCTCCTCCACTCCTCTACCATGAGCTGCTATCTCCTCCGCTGTTGTAGAATGAGCTGCTATCTTCTCCGCTGCTCTATCATGAGCTGCTATCTCCTCAGCTGATTTGTTTGAGCTGCTATATGCTCCGCCCGTCTATCGTGATTAGCTACTTCCTCCGCTGCACTATCATGAGCTGCTATCTCCTCCGCTGCTCTATCAGGAGCTGCTATCTCCTCCGCTGCTCTATCAAGAGCTGCTATCTCTTCCGCTGCTCTAAAATGAGCTGCTATCTCCTCCGCTGCTCTGTCATGAGCTGCTATCTCCTCCGCCCGTCTATCACAAGCTGCTATCTCCTCCGCTGCTCTATCATGAGCTGCTATCTCCTCCGCTTCTCTATCACGAGATGCTATCTCCTCCGCTGCTCTATCATGAGCCACTATCTCCTCCGCTGCTCTATCATGAGGTGCTATCTCCTCCGCTGCTCTATCAAGAGCTGCTATCTCCTCCGCTGCTCTATCATGAGCTGCTACTTCCTCCGCTACTCCATCAAGAGCTGCTATCTCCTCCGCTGCTCTATCATGAGCTGCTATCTTCTCTGCTGCTCTAACATGACCGGCTATCTCCTCCGCTGCTCTATCATGTGCTGCTACCTCCTCCACCCGTCTATCATGAGCTGCTATCTTCTTCGTTGCTCTATCATGAGCTGCTATCTCCTCCGCTGCTCTATTATGAGCTGCTATATCCTCCGCTGCTCTATCATGAGCTGCTATCTCCTCCGCTGCTCTATCATGAGATGCTATCTCTTCCGCTGCTCTATCATGAGCTGCTATCTCCTCCGCTGTTTCCTACTCCGCTGCTATCTCTACCGCTCCTCTATCATGAGCTGCTATCTCCTCCGCTGCTCTATCATGAGCTGCTACCTCCTCCGCTGCTTTATCAAGAGCTGCTATCTCCTCCGCTGTTTCCATCTCCGCTGCTATCTTTTCCGCTCCTCTATCATGAGAAGCTACCTCCTCCGCTGCTCTATCATGAGCTGCTATCTCCTCCGCTGCTATATCATGAGCTGCTATCTCCTCCGCTTCTCTATCATGAGCTGCTATCTCCACCGCTGCTCTATCATGAGCTGCTATCTCCTCCGCTGCTCTATCATGAGGTGCTATCTCCTCCGCTGCTCTATCATGAGCTGATATCTCCTCCGCTGCTCTATCATGAGCTGCTACCTCCTCCGCTGCTCTATCAAGAGCTGCTATCTCTTCCGCTGCTCTATCATGAGCTGCTATCTCCTCCGCCCGTCTATCACAAGCTGCTATTTCCTCCGCTGCTCTATCATGAGCTGCTATCTCCACCGCTGCTCTATCTTGAGCTGCTATCTCCTCCGCTCCTCTGTCATGAGCTGCTATCTCCTCCGCTGCTCTATCATGAGCTGCTATCTCCTCCGCTGCTCTATCAAGAGCTGCTATCTCTTCCGCTGCTCTAAAATGAGCTGCTATCTCCTCCGCTGCTCTGTCATGAGCTGCTATCTCCTCCGCCCGTCTATCACAAGCTGCTATCTCCTCCGCTGCTCTATCATGGGCTGCTATCTCCACCGCTGCTCTATCTTGAGCTGCTCTCTCCTCCGCTGCTCTATCATGAGCTGCTACCTCCTCCGCTGCTCTATCAAGAGCTGCTATCTCCTCCGCTGGTCTATCATGAACTGTTATCTCCTCCACTGCTCTGCTTGAGCTTTTCCCTCCTCCGCCCGTCTATCACAAGCTGCTATTTCCTCCGTTGCTCTATCAAGAACTGCTATCTCCTCCGCTGCTCTATCATGAGCTGCTATCTCCTCTGCTGCTCTATCATGAGCTGCTATCTCCTCCGCTGCTCTATAATGAGCTGCTACCTCCTCCGCTGCTCTATCACGAGCTGCTATTCCCTCCGCTGCTATATCATGAGCTGTTATCGCCTATGGTGCTCTATCATGAGCTGCTATCTACTCCGCTGCTCTCTCATGAGCTGCTATCTCTTCCGCTGCTCTATCATAAGATGCTATCTCCTCCGCTGCTGTATCATGTGCTGCTATCTCCTCCACTCCTCTACCATGAGCTGCTATCTCCTCCGCTGTTGTAGAATGAGCTGCTATCTTCTCCGCTGCTCTATCATGAGCTGCTATCTCCTCAGCTGATTTGTTTGAGCTGCTATATGCTCCGCCCGTCTATCGTGATTAGCTACTTCCTCCGCTGCACTATCATGAGCTGCTATCTCCTCCGCTGCTCTATCATGAGCTGCTATCTCCTCCGCTGCTCTATCATGAGCTGCTATCTCCTCCGCTTCTCTATCATGAGCTGCTATCTCCTCCGCTGCTCTCTCATGAGCTGCTATCTCCTCCGCTGGTCTATCATGAGCTGCTACCTCCTCCGCTGCTCTATCACGAGCTGCTATTCCCTCCGCTGCTATATCATGAGCTGTTATCGCCTATGGTGCTCTATCATGAGCTGCTATCTACTCCGCTGCTCTCTCATGAGCTGCTATCTCTTCCGCTGCTCTATCATAAGATGCTATCTCCTCCGCTGCTGTATCATGTGCTGCTATCTCCTCCACTCCTCTACCATGAGCTGCTATCTCCTCCGCTGTTGTAGAATGAGCTGCTATCTTCTCCGCTGCTCTATCATGAGCTGCTATCTCCTCAGCTGATTTGTTTGAGCTGCTATATGCTCCGCCAGTCTATCGTGATTAGCTACTTCCTCCGCTGCACTATCATGAGCTGCTATCTCCTCCGCTGCTCTCTCATGAGCTGCTATCTCCTCCGCTTCTCTATCATGAGCTTCTATCTCCTCCGCTTCTCAATCATGAGCTGCTATCTCCTCCGCTGCTCTATCAGGAGCTGCTATCTCCTCCGCTGCTCTATGATGAGCTGCTATCTCCACCGCTGTTGTATCATGTGCTGCTATCTCCTCCGCTGCTCTCTCCTCCGCTGCTGTAGAATGAGCTGCTTTCTTCTCCGCTGCTCTATCATGAGCTGCTATCTCCTCCGCTGCTCTATCATGAGCTGCTATCTCCTCCGCTGCTCTATCATGAGCTGCTATCTCCTCCACTCCTCTACCATGAGCTGCTATCTCCTCCGCTGTTTCCTACTCCGCTGCTATCTCTTCCGCTCCTCTATCATGAGCTGCTATCTCCTCCGCTGCTCTATCATGAGCTGCTACCTCCTCCGCTGCTCTATCAAGAGCTACTATCTCCTCCTCTGTTTCCTTCTCCGCTGCTATCTCTTCCGCTCCTCTATCATGAGCTGCTACCTCCACCGCTGTTGTATCATGTGCTGCTATCTCCTCCGCTGCTCTCTCCTCTGCTGCTGTAGAATGAGCTGCTTTCTTCTCCGCTGCTCTATCATGAGCTGCTTTCTCCTCCGCTGCTCTATCATGAGCTGCTATCTCCTCCGCTGCTCTATCATGAGCTGCTATCTCCTCCACTCCTCTACCATGAGCTGCTATCTCCTCCGCTGCTCTATCATGAGCTGCTATCTCCTCCGCTGCTCTATCATGAGCTGCTATCTCCACCGCTGCTGTATCATGAGTTGCTATCTCCTCCGCTTCTCTACTATGAGCTGCTATCTCCTCCACTCCTCTATCATGATCTGCTATCTCCTCCGCTGCTCTATCTTGAGCTGCAGTCTCCTCCGCTGCTCTATAATGAGCTGCTATCTCCTCCGCCTGTCTATTATGAGCTGCTATCTCCTCCGCTGCTCTATCATGAGCTACTATCTCCTCCGCTGTTCTAACATGAGCTGCTATCTCCTCCGCTTCTCTACCGTGAGCTGCTATCTCCTCCACTCTTCTACCATGAGCTGCTATCTCCTCCGCTGCTGTAGAATGAGCTGCTGTCTCAGGCAATGACGAGATGAATGAAAAGGTAATAAAGGACACATTTAATGATGAAATTCATCTTCTATATAGCCTAACACCTAATAATCATGTAGACATGGATGGGCAGAACTCGTAGCTCGAAGAGTACAGTTTCTCGTAAGTTATTGAGGATCTAGACACAGAGGGGAGAATAACCTATTATATTCAAAAGGCCGGCCCCAGGGCGATCGGAAAGAGACAAACAGCTTAAGCAGAAGAAACTAGGACGATGAAGATATTTTTGTTAACATTTTTTATTATTCTACCGAAGGAATAAGCTGTGAAAATCTACATCGTATGTTTTAGGCTAAAGCTATGCTTTGCATACTTGATACATAAATAGCTATTCTTTTAAAGAGCCTATATAATATTTATAATTGTGTAATATGGTATCATATTTGTCAATATTATCAAATAATGTGCTAGCAATAAATCTGTGATATGTGACTTACTTTCAGGTGAGTGACATTGATGGTGGAATATATATGTTGTTGAGATTAACCCGAATAAGCAGTTCAGATATGTATTAAAACGAACTCTTCTTAAAGTACTGATATCAAGTATTAAGAAATCCCTCCAGGATATTGACCCGCAGAAATATATACTTCCTTAGTATAAATAAATGATAACTGAAGATATAAAGATATCTCTGCAATATGAGGGAAAGTCAATCTACCATGGTTATGTTGCGCGCCTAAATAAAATCAATGCATATACGCTTACCTTGAACACTCATATATGGTATAGTCAATTGCGTAAAGTCAAATTTATGCATGCATATAGAGTTTTCAGTAGTATCATTAATATAAGACGTGAACAAAGTTTCAAATGTCTTTTACTTATCTTGTTATGGCATAGAGTCCTTCAACAATAAGTTCTAAAATGATTAACTTACTTATGCATAAAAAATAACATGAATAAAAACAATTAAGAACATTTACTATTAAAGAAATTATTCTTCTATCTTATAAGAATTCCTAGTAAAGCAGTGAATTTCATCACTGTCATTCCATGAACATAACTAACTAACTCCGTGGCGCTAACATCCCAGAAGGGACAAGGACTACCACCCGACCGCTGCGTCGTCTACCATAGTCATACGGCAGGATTGGAGGCATGTGGTCAGCATGCCGACACCCACGGCCGTTAATGATTGGAGCTGCTACTACTAGCCTCCGTAAAAAAACATATTTTATATTTATTGTATATCCAAAATTGGATTAAACCCTACTTCACCTGAAGGTATATTAGGGTTAGAGGTAATGAAAAAATGAGTTCTTTAATGATTTTTAAGAAATAAGAATTCTCTTTGGAGTTCTTTGCAAAAGGGGATTAAAACAAAGACATGCCTATTATTATTTAAGAGCAAATATACGGTATTTATCGTACAATGATTCAAAGGTGTAATAATAGTTATTTATGAAACAAGTGGCGAAAACGAGATTTTCTATGTTCGCGAAACGAGCCCGTAAGGGCGTGTGTAGCAATCCTACGAGCAAGCTAAAACCATTTTACCATGTGTATCATACAATATTTTTTAGTCATCCGTTAATATTTGTGAAATACTAATTTTATTGCGTGCCGTGCAGCAATATTGGGAACTTCCAGCCGTCCTGCCACCTAGTATGCACTTGCGGAGACAGAGGCTATTGATTTTCTGCTGCATGGCTGCCAACATATCATGGGATGGAGTGGACAACGCTTTTCAGCCACCAAGTGACTTGTTTTGCGACAACCGTGAGAAATCAATATTTAAAAAGGCGTAATGAATTTCAACATTATCAATTTTTATCAAACTGAGTATTTTTAATATTCATATGAAAATATTTTTTAACTCAGTAAGAATTATCGGTGATACTGAAACCATATTTGGATACCCTGGAATGTTATAATTTTATACCACTCAGTGGCATAATTTTCTCATTTTAATTATTATCATCTACCGTTAAAAGAGCTTCTATTTTACCTTCGACTGTCTAAAAAAAGTATTTTAAAGTATTATCCAAGGATTGTCTACGTTATAGTATGATTTATATCTTAGAACTGCCCTTATAGGCAGTCTCCAGTGGTTAGCATTGTTGACCACGGATCTTCTCAGATTCAATTTGGGGAGCATCAGTTCCATGGAAGTACTATTTCATAGGACTAGCAATCTGATCAGGAAACAATATCGGACACGACAGATTGCACGTTGGCCACAGGCCTCACCATCCTACCATGACGTGTTAATGAAGACGCAAGGTTGAATTTACCTCCGAGGGTTGTTTTTAGTTTACTGAAATAAAAGCAACTTAGGCCGACAATCATAAAGTAAATATAAGTTAATTGGTTCAGTAGGCCTATGCATAAAGACAGTGTTTCTCAAAATGTGACATGGGTAACGGTACCTCCGAAGGTATTTGCAGGACTTCGAGGGAGTACGGTAATATTTTAAAAGAATAAGTTAAGGTAAAGAATAATATAGTCTAATTGGTCCAATAGGCCTATACATAGATGCAGTGCTTCTCAAAATGTGATATGCGTAACGATACCCTTGGAGATAAGTTACTTGCAAGACTTTTGAGGGATTACAGTAGTATTTTCTAGGTTACAATAGTATTTTATATAGAATAGGTTATCCGGATACAATGAAATAACCAAGCATCACAGGTTTCTTTTAGGAGTCAACTACCAAAGAAACTGATTCGCCGGCGATGCCGGTACATGGTCTAAACTAATATCATTAAAGCTAATTATTTGCTGACCACCATATAGACCGCCATCAAGTTTCAGCCCTTGCCTGCACCACGTGACCCAACGATTCCCTCCCCCTCAGCAGTCGATTCTGTAAACACGCATTAGGCCTATTTCTTAGCGCCATTTTAGGTTAATTTTGTGTGAACTTCTTAACGATTTTATTTATATTTACAATACTTCAAGAAATAGATGTTATAACATAGATTCTCCAAGCATTCTCATAGTCTCAAACACAGATAAACTTTGTGCTCAGACTCTGGTTTTGAATAGGTTTGTTTGTAGGCTCCTTTTGTTGCACTTGTACTTCTGGATGGTATCAGGTTACAAATAAGTGAGTCGTCTTTGGTAACGTCAGTATGGTGTTGGCTTTCTGTGCCCAAGATTGAGAGTTCTATCCCGGCCTAGGTCTACTACATTTATGTATGCATAAATGTAATAGGCTCATGTCTGCAGATTTACAGGCATATATAGTAACTCCTGCTGGCAAAATTAAGGCTCACCAGCGACGATCACAGGCCTAAGTTACAGTACTTCTTCATCGTTAAATAACCATAAAACCAACAAACAACCCAGTTCCATTGACAAGACAGTGCTATGCATTTAAAAACAATCTTGTTCAATTTTGCCTAATCAGGTTATGTTATCTTTATTCGCTTGTACCAACATTTTCTCTACGCTAAGGACCTGATCAAACTCTTTCACATATTTTTCTTATTTTGTGGACCTCTGCTGTAGACTAACAATAAATAACTTGTTAATTTAAACGTATCTACAGTACAGCATATGACGTGCTGCTAAAACTTCATAAAAAATGTGATAAGATTACATCAGCACTAATTACATAAGACTACATTCCAAAATACGGTTTGAAACAACGTTGGGGTTTATAGGCTATAAAATTCTGATTTCTTAACCACATCTCCTAATGAAGCAACATTTTTAATAAAATTATACGCTTTATCTTCTAATTTGGAGGATTCACGCAAGAAATACGCTTCACAGGTTTCAAATAAAAGTATTTAAAATCTCATATCAGCAATATGCAAACCCTCACAACAATACAGTACTCATGCCGAAGTTATATAAGAGACCAGGACAAAAACCACATGCTATAAATACCTGATACTAAGACTTATGGAGTGTGATTTCGGAAGTTGTAGTCACTACTAATTTTGATCCACGCCGAAAATGAAGAGCGATCTCTTAGCAACAAATTCTTTAATGGCGTACAAGAATTTAGTAATATCTTGGCAACATGTACATAACTTATTTTTAAAAATGCATTTCTCTATGTGGGAAAAATTTACTAAGTGCTATTGACTGGCTTGAATCTGGGAATAACAGTTGGTTCGCTTTGTTTTAAACAATTCTCTGGCAGAATATCAATTTTCAGATTCCTGGGATGAGAACGAAAAATAAATTCGATGTATGAACGAAAAATAAGTTTCCAAGGTTTTCTCTATGTATCTTCATGACTTAATTGGTTTTACAGAAATACCCCATACTTATGATCATTTCATTTAGACTTGATTATTCGCAACAACATCCAAAAAGTTGAAGCATTTTTAATTATAAATTATTTAACGAAAACGATGAAGACATAATTTTTAAGAGAGTCGTTTCATTTGAAGTACAATATTTCATTTGTTCTAACTGGATTTTTTGCTCGTGTTTGCTGTATTGGGTTTGATCCTGAAAATCCTTCTCGGATTTTCACAGTTTGAAATGTCTTAAATATAATTTTAAAATGCCTTTGCGTTATGTCTGTAAACAGCATAGCTTGACAACGAAAAATCGTATAAAATGAAATTTTACATTTGCGTTACAACTTTTCTGGGGATAGAACATAAAGAATGGCAATGACTTAATGATCAAAATTTCATTTTTCAATCTACTTTCGAAAACGGTTCTAACAATTTTGTTTGTTTTGTATAACTACTAAAAATCCAATTCTTGCCCCCGAAATATTTTTAAGTCGGCGCCTCTGAACGAGATTGTCATCGAATACACTGTCATGAAACGATAATGTAGTAGACTACTAGATGACAGACATTTCTCACTTTCTTCCCTCAGATGACGTTTCCAGTTAATAGGCGTAGCTAATTGTACCTCTTAATTAAAGAATATACAATAGTTAGAATTATCATTCCAATATACAGTAGTAGGCCTACTTGTGCATACAGCAACACACTTAAAATAGCCTTGAAATGTAGATACTGAATTATATTCTGGAAAAAAAAAGTAATTTGAATTGCACAGACGAGGAGGCTCTCGGCGAATGGAGAGTAGGCTATAGTTTTGAAACATATTCCTCATAACGCATCCGAAATGATCCACCTATTAAAATCATAAAGTACAAGTTATGAGTGCCTAATATTAACAAGCTGAGTAATTGTTTTGTTTTCAAGTTATTATAGATATTTTTTCTTTTTATGTTATAATACTAATAGAAAATCATATAAAGGTCATACGATGCATAAAAGACATAGCAAACAATCCTATTTTCGCAGATGCCCTAATTTAGCAATATTTTATAGTTATTTATTAAGTGCCAGAATGGTACTTTATGAAGTTGTGTGGGGGATGGGAAAATGTCTGTCTGTCCGTGTGTCTGTACGCGCGATAACTGATATACGCTATATCGGATTTTCATGAAACTTGGTATACACATTTATAACGTCCATGGGAAGAATCCTATTGATATTGGACCAAATCAGTTGACCGGTACCGAAATAACGAGTAATTATCAGTCACATCTATTATAATATAATCTTCGTTCTCCGACATTTCGATGCATTTTGATTGGCTCGCAGCCAGCCAATCAGCGGCCGAGCTCCCGTAACTAATGCTTTAATGTAAACAATTCTGCAAATAGAAATAATAGGAGAAATGACTTATTAAAGAGCATGCTTTCATTTCGAATTTAATATAAATATGAATTTTGTAATGGATATAACACGCTACGATATTTAGCATGGCAAAAAATATATTAAACATAACGTAACAAATTGCCAATCTTCTTTGATATTGTTAGGCCGTCTTGATTGATTCGTTTCTTTATAACGATGTTAGCGTAGGTAAATGTAAATAAAAGATTTAAAACACAACTAGCCGTTGAATACTACTATAATATTGTTCATTCTATCTATATGTATGTTATCGATATCTACATTATATTTTAATGTGAGTAATTTTCTTATTTGTTCCTGTGCAGCAATATACCTGATGTATTTCCTGACAGATAGATTTCAGATTGAATTTTTATTCATTCATAAGCTATACGCCTGCTTTAAATTTGAAACATAGGCTACATGTCAGCGAATCGTAGGCCTATTATACCAGTAATATTATTGCCAATGGATTTTGTAAAATGTTGACATATTTGAAGAATTAATATATCAGTGTATTCAAATATGAATTAAGGTTAAAAATCAAACTTTAGACCTTTGTTCTTCCGTAAGCCCTGCTTAATGAATCGATCTGGACTTTAGCTCGGAGATCTATTACAAAAATAACTTCTTTTCGGCATGGACCTATCATAATTGCAATTATCACTGCATAAATAAATAAAAAAACATTCTGGCACTTCGTTGTATCAGTTTACCTGATTTTATTTTAGCTGTGATTGAAATAAACTTACACTGAGCAAAACTGAGTTCAGTTTTGATTTAACCGTTTCTTAATAATAACATTTCTAGCTTCAATTTCTCTTCATACAAACAAACAAATACAAGCGAATTAGCAGATCTTATTGTTTTTATTTTATTTCTAAGGCCATTTTGTCTTCTTTTCTCAGCCAACAGGTCTACAAATACCATTGCACTACGGTTTAACTTAACCAGAACACGTGTTCATAATGCTTGCGTTCGCTACATTTGTGGTATTCGTAAGTCAGATCATATTACGCCTGCATTTGAAACATTGGCATGGTTTCACTTGGACGACAGAAGAAAATTGCACTCTCTCTGCCTCCTATATCGAATTCTTCACACTTCCTGTCCTCAATATCTGTCATCACGCTTTCAAACTCTTTCATCTCATCATAACCTAAACACTCGGTCCAGGCAATATCATATTCTCGCAATACCTAAACATCATACATCTCTTTACTCATCATCGTTTACTACTTCAGTCATCCGAATGTGGAATTCTTTACCATCTCACATCAAGGACTGCCGGTCACTGTCAACCTTCAGATCGCATTTAACAGCACATATACGTAGTACTTAATAATCTTTTTCATGTCCTATGTTAATTTCAGTTTCTATCACTTAATGCTTTTATATAACTCAATCATATTTGTAACAATTAATTTCTTTTTTATCACTTAATGTATCTTAATGTATCTTAATTATTCAAGTATATATGTTCTAATTTTTTCTTTGTATTTAATGTTCGTTTCTTGTATTCATGTATATCAGTTCTTTTTTAATTTATTTTTAATTATTATTATTGTTAACATTATGTATTTCACGTTTTTGCCCTGGCTGAGTGGTAGAGAAAACCTTATGGCCTTAACTCCGCCAGGTTAAATAAATAAATAAATAAAAAATAAAAAAATAAAATAACACACAAGATGGCATTGCGGACATTCGGTGTACGTGGTAGATTATTCCCATGCAAGAGTCATATTATCTTTGCAAGCAGTGACGGTTCGCGACACAGTTCCGATTAGAAAGGCGTTATGACACATTCTAAGCCTTTGTATAATGAAATAATTGCACACGTAACAGAATAATTAAAAATACAAGATTGTTTGTATTATTTGTTTCTTGTAGTGTACATTTTAAAGTGAAATTAGTGTTTCCCTAAGAATGAGCAACGGCCACTGCACTTATTGTCTGCTTGTGTCTCCATCTATCCATTCTTTTCGAACTATCGAACTATTGAACAGTTGACAAAAGTTAGCGGGTTGCGTGTCAATGGATAGGGGTTTGCCCATGTCTGATTTAGAACATGTTTACCTATGCCTCAGGCTATATTGACTTCCTCCAACATTTAGCTATTTTTTAAAGAGAAATTGACACGATAGAGTATATCCCGTCATAGAACAATAAATAATGTATTTCCTTGATCATGATTACTTTTCATTAATCTCTCTCTCTCTCTCTCTCTTTCTCTCTCTCTCTTTCTCTCTCTCTCTTCTCCTTACCTAAAGTTTTACCTCTCCCTTATAGGGACTGTTTAAGCGACCCACGCAGCCCGGGCCTTACAGGGCCGCGACCTGTCGGCAAAGGAATTATCTATGGATCACATACATACTTTTTTGACCAGACAAGGACATGGAGGGCCTCCCCGGATGAGTGATCAGCCCAATGCAGGGGCCACCTCCGAGACAACACGAACACATAGGACGAGACACACCATTCACACGCACACTCACTCCGAACAAGGCGAGGATGGGATGAAGATGATAATGACGGCCAGATGATATCCGGGGACCACAAGGGCCTAAAGTCTCACAGCTGAGGAAAAACCCCTGAAAAAAATCCCCACCTAGGTAACTTGTCCCGACCAGGATTCGAACCCGAACCTGCTGCTTGAGAGGAGCGAACGCATCACCTACGCCACAGCGGTGAACCTTTCCATTAATCACTGTACCTAATAATAGTATTTAATTATATTTAAACATTGTATCGTAGCCTTGCCTATTCTTTCTGTCTCGTTTTTTATTTTGGATTGTCTGGACGTTGAACATAATGTTTTCTTGAAACCACAGAATATTGTTTCTGATGAACATTACAGGAGAATAGAAGGTAGATCATTGAGGGTAATCAGTCATAGGAAAGAAATTATATCTGGCGCTATGAATCAATCTGCGTCTAGCTCAGTTGGTAGAGCATCGGCGCGAAAGTCGTGGGTTCAAATCGAAGTGTCAGAACAATTTTTCTACAATATTCTTATCTAGACTTTATTTGTTTTTAATTTTCATACTTAAGTAGTTTAGAGCAACGCAAGGATAGAGGGGAATGTTATAATAAATAATATGAATATTGTAAAAGTTTATTTATATGATTTACATAATGAGAGCTTCATATGTACTTACAATGAGGTTTTCTATTACAATGCAAATTGTAGTCATATTTTCAGTTTTAAGATAGGCCGATTGCATTGAAAAATACTTGAAAATGATGATGGAATGAATGATGGAGAAATTATTTATCAAGATGGACTGGACTATATTCCATGTTGAAAACAACAGCTGTGAAACTAAATTAAATCAGTGAATATATCAAGATAGATAAGAATAAAATAAGAGTTCCTCCGTCCCGCAAAATTTATCCTAATAAGCAACATAAAGCACCGTTTATAGGCCACTGTTTAAACTCCTTTTAGCTACGAGGCCATATCAGGAGTTCGGGATCTGTGTCTATACAGAAGGGAAGGCCATGGAACCATTGATTGTCAGTTATTTCTATTGTTAGTGTGTTTTGTGGAGTATATTTAACTGATATTAATTGGGGTCGTGCGACACAGTCGCATTTTCGTGCACATCGGCACAGTATTTTTATGTTGTAATATTATCGTGCTCATCGCCACACACCGCGTTGGGGGTAGGGGTGGACACAGAGACTCAAACCTACAGCTTCCTTCACCACGGCTCCAAGGCAGCACCTCTTAGCTACCGCGGCTAAGGAAACCGGCCGTTGATATAGTAGATAGGTTAAGTCAGGTTAGGTTAGGTTAGGTTAGGTTAGGTTCATTCAGAGTCTCATTTAATAGCAGGCAGATACTTTATAAATGATTTCTAAACAATACAATTATAATATTAATGTACACAGAATGTATCTGTAATAATAAAAGAAAGTGTTTGTCTTTCTGTCTATCGAGCAGTTACTGTGAACTCCATTGCATTCAATGCTATAATGTAATTCCAACTTTGTCTCTATGTCCATCCCTACGAAGGGTGTGTCTCAATGAGCACGATGATCTTGCAAGATAAAAATGCTATGTCGATGTGCACGAAAATGCGACTGTGCCGATGTCCACGGAATCTATTAATTTAAGTAGATTCGATATAGGATGAGATGGTGAGGATGATTAATGATATGTAAATATTCAATTCGGTAACCATGGTGGAGAAATCATGAAAATTGGCCGGCCATGGGGTTTGAACCTGTGACCTCTCGAATGCGAGTCCAAGACGTTACCATCTCGGCCACCTCGCTCGGTTTTATTAATTTTATCTTGTTACCAGATCAAATTGTTCTCGGTTCCACACGTATCCCTTATCATTCTGATTCCATCGACTTGACCTTGGGCACCGTGCGACTAAAGAAGCTATGAGAATGTATAGGGCTACTGACATGTACGTCGAGTTAACGTGCCATAACGTATTAGCGCAATGTGCGTACCTAAACTGTTCTCATCGTTCTTTATTCGTAATAGTATTAAGTGTAGACACCAAGTTATGAAGATGGCTTGTGACAGGTACTTCAGCAAGCGAACCTCGCCCTGGCAGATTCTGATGTGGAGGGGAAGAGGAAAGATAGAATTCGCATTCTTCTCTCTTGGGATCACAAAGTAAATGTGTTATTATTTAAATCACTGATTCATGCTATGTTAATTCTGCCACTTATATGACGCTATTCGATGTGACCAGCATCGGAAATTGACTCATGTACTTATGCAAAGCACCGCCTCCCATTTAACGACTCTCTTATTTGAAATTTGTATCAGGATTATTTAGTGTTAGGCTACATCTCTTGGCCTTGACCTTGGTCATGAAACAAGTTTATTCTTAGCCTACAGAAGGTTATGATAAATTCTGTAAATCTTCCAGATCAGAAGTGAGCCTACATGAATGCAAATGGGGACGTTCTTAAAGTCATCAGTAGAGTTCGGATGTTTATGACATGTGATATTTTTATACTGACTCCATTCTCGCTGCAAACACAAATTAAACACGAATTGCACATTTGTTATCTTATTTTGTATATAATGTCATATTTTGGTCATTTTCATGGTCTTGGTCATATTTCGGCCAGATTTGTAATTTAACGTCATATTTCAGTTATAAATTCGGTGAAAGAGCACAATTATTAACTAAATTGTCGACTTAAATTTTTTCCGAGAAAGTGACAAATATTTTGGTTTTACTGTAACTGAAATGTGAAGGGACAATAACAAGTAATAGCACAATTACCTCTTCATCCTTGTTGTTAACAACTTCCAATAGACATGTTTTTTTTAATATTTTCAGTTTACATTTGCAATAGGATCTGGAAATATTAACAGATTAGAAGTTTTTTACAAGTGAAACTGCAATCACCTATGAAATTGTTAAAACGTTATTATCTGATTGAATTAATGTGGTGCAATAATTTAATGTGATTAAATGTTTTAAATTGGAACATTTATTTTTAGAAAATACATTCCTTTATGAGGTCATATTTAGGACTTTTTGGTCATACTTGGTAATTTTTAAGATCATATTTGCAGTAATATTTTCCACTTTTTTGGGTCATAAACATCCGAACCCTAGTCATCAGTAAATCCACCGGTGGAAAAGTTCAATGAATGTACGATGAACGCCATCCGCCATTTTTCCTCCGCTGAGCCTGACTTTACTGATTGATTTCAGCGGGAGTATTCGAGTTGTATAATAATAATAACTGTATTATACAATATGATGGCAAGGGAACTAATAACTGAGTACTATCATTCTAATTATGTTTTGAGCGTATTAAAATCCATAACACATCTACTCTTATACAATTCAACTGCCCTAAATAGCGTGCTCGCCCGCTTCGTGAGTTCATCGGGTATACTCGGCGATGTTCGTCTCTCGCAGTGTAAATTTTCATGACGAATACAAAATTAGGAAAACAGTTTCTTTATTATATAAGGCCTAAGTGAAATGAACACAATGAACAAGTATTCTAATTTTATTTTTACTTACAATTTTCATAGCTCTGAACCACAAACATTTTTAATAAGCTGCCAGTATAAATTTCTTAAAAATCCTGGAGTCAATGAATAATGGCAGGCGAAACCGCAGGCACATGCTGTAAAATATTGGTGGTTTAACCCTTAAAATATCGATGATAACAAAAATCCAAACAAACCATTCCTTCCCTTGAAACATTAAATAATTTCTGAAAATTGCACTGAATTGATCAAATAAAATTCACACCATATTCATCTGTCAACAAACAGTTGAGAAACAATACGTATTATGTGTTCACAGGTTCCTTTGGAACTGCATAATCGAATCTGAGATCATTTTCCCAGGGGGCGCTTTCTAATCGTGGAATGTACTCTGAAGCCGGAATTTTAGCTGTTTCATTAATTATTATTAATGGTTTAGTAAGTTTATGAATGATTCGCGTGCAAGTGTTAATCAATATAATGCTTTAATAGTTATTATACTCTTAATTTTTAATTTTTAAATTAATTATCATGGGCGAAGCCACGGGCACCTGCTAGTTTTGTACATTTAAATACAGTACCTAACCTCAAAGGGAAATTGTGGATAACCTGAAGTGCTGTCAGCTTCGAGATATTTGAAAAATTACATTAATTTTTATGTGAAGTATTTTTTCCTTCTTTTCTCGGCTTGCAAACAAAATCAACTCATCACTTTCATTTTCGGGGAGCTCATTCTCTGGTGAATAGCAGTTCGTTAGCTTTCGGACGAAAATTAACTGAATTTATTTATGACAGTGGCAACTGCCATCTGCTTCTCTGCTGCATCTAAGAAGCATCGTATATGAAGTTCGATGAGTCTAATTGCAATCGATGACTTTCAGAGAACAAACAGCGGTAAGTTTACAAACAGCTAATGCTTTCCCGGTGGAATGTCCGCTGACTTGACGAAAACCCTGATGAGAGTCCGATGGCATCGTTGGAATTAATCGATGACTTTAGAAACGGCCCTCAACTGATGACGTTTGATGGATTTTCAAATACAAATGCTAAGATAAATGGACTTTTTTTATTATTTACTAGCTGAAAAGGCCCGGCATCGCCCGGGCTTTGTATTTTTTAATTTGAAATTAATTTATGGAGGACTTAATGTATATAGAACTTGAAATGAAGAAAAAGATTTATCACACTCAAACTATTCCATCAGAAAATGCCAGATATAGAGGATGTCAAATGCTGCATTCCGTTGCTTCTACACATCATGCTTGGGAGGGGTTGAAATAAGAAGAAACATAAATTAAATAAGATTGTATTGACTTGACGGAAAATTTTATTTCTCATTCTCATGTTACCAAACAACCGTTCGGGGCTGAAATAAAAGAGAAATGCAGTATCACTTTCATACTTTCCTCCCCTAAAACCCAGGACATAATATACTGCGAGCATAGGACTCAAAATGTTCCATCCCATGCTTAGGGCCTATGATAAATCTCAACTAATACAAAGCCTACAGCTATGGATAACTGACTATTTACAGACTTCTGATATAGCATACTCATACACTTAAGTTGTTCCTGCAATTCGACCTCTTATTCTACATCAAAATGTGAAGTGAGAAAATATTTCTTATGTCTAGGGTAGAGAAAGTTGTGTGACTGCATCACACTTTGCTTTATTTTCATGTAATTCATTTTTCAGTAATTATTTTCGCCAATATATTGCATCCATTCAATCATAATTCGTTAAAGTCTAGTTGCCAAGGCCCAATGTTATCAAAGTAAACAATACACGGTTGTCATGTGAACTGAACAGCATTTCATTGTTTTTCAGTATAATATTCTCAGAAATTATATAATTTTCAAGGGAAGGACTGATTTATTACAATTTTAATGTTGACCGCGTTACTTCCCGGGCTTAACTGGGTATGTGTGCAAAATTTTGTACAAATTGGTCAAGAAATGTAGATTTGTATAAGGAACAAACATACATACATACATACATACCCACAAACACACATTCAACTTTATATATTAGATTTAGAATTCATCGGCATGCCTCGTTACCATAGTAACATTACATGTATTCGTTATATCCATAATATATTTTTAAAACATTGTTAATTACAGTTTTGTGCTGATATTACTTTGATTTACATCAGTATCTTTCACACACTCGTTTATTTCATAGTAATGTTTGTTATAGTTTTTTATGTTCTATCCAATTTAGGTGTACGCCGTAGCGTAGTGGTTGAGTGTTACAAACCGGAAGGTCGCGGGTTCGATCCCCGATGAGGTCACTGGGGTTTTTCAATTGGCCTAATCCTTCTGGTGGCACTATGGCTCTGGGGTCGACTCAGCCTCTAACAGAAATGAGTACCAGGAGCAATCCTGGGAGTAAAGACGGCCGGTGCGTAAGGCTGACTACCTTACAACTTTCACGTTCCGAATGTCTCAAATCTGGAAGCCTCAACCTCCTGGAACCCTCTGGGCCTCCATGGCCTTTATAGGGAACACTTTACTTTACTTTATCTAATTTAGATGACAACGGATTTCATATATTTGCCTAAACTTCGTTTAATGGGGTATTACTTCTTAATTATTGTAGGGCCAAGTAGGCCTACCTCCACTTTGTGTTAGACTATTTCTTTTATGCTATTTTAATCATTGTTTAACAGAACTCTCTCTCCGTCTATGTAAAGTTTCATTTTACAGGCCGAACCTGTTATGGTAAAAAAATTACTATCTTGTTATAGAGAATGTACAGGATATTACCAGATGTCACTGTCGTTCACTTCCCTTGCGTACAATTTAATAATTACCAATTTCCTTCGTTTTAACCATTACAAATACTATTACCCCTACTATTACAATTATCGTGTACCTATTTATCATTTACGGGTAGGCCGTAGCGTAGTGGTTGAGGTGCTGCGCTACAAACCGGAAGATCGCGGGTTCGATTCCCGATGAGGTCGTTGGAGTTTTTAAATTGACCTAATCCTTCTGGTGGCACTATGACACTGGGGTTGACTCAGCCTCCAACAGAAATGAGTACCAGGAGCAATCCTGGAGGTAAAGGCGGCCGGTGCGTAAGGCTGACAACCTTACCACCTTCACGTGCCGAATGTCCAAAATCTGGGGGCCTCAACCTCCTGGAACCCTCTGGTATTCCATGGCCCGTATAGGGATCACTTTACCTTTATTTATCATTTACAATATTCAAAATAACAATTTGGTTCTTAAACTAGATGGTTTTTGACAATACATAATCATAAGCCAATACAATATAATGATAATAGTAGGCCTACTGCTAAAAACGTTACTTACGACCTACGACCTCTGCAATTCCATATCATAGCGAAGGATTATTAAAGATTAGTTCTTTATTTGTTTATAACGATATAACTTGAAGATAATTACTATAAATAATCTAGCTTAAAAGGCCCGGCGTCGCCCGGGTTTTGTATTTTGTAATTAGAAATTATCTTATGAAGGACTTTCGATTTTCAAATTATATGTCCTTATGTAGGTATTTAGAATTTGAAATGAAGAAAATCGACTTACCACATTCAAACTATTCGCTCAGAAAACGCTTGATATAGCTTTTTATGCCTCTAGAGGATGTAGAAATTTGCATCCCATCGCTTCTATCCACCATGCCTGGTGGGAGTTGAAATAAGAAGAAACAGAAATTCCGGAACAACAAATTTTATTGTCTTTGCGGGATATTATATTTTTCACTCTAATGTTACCATACAACTGTTTCGGGTCATATTTCTCTCCCCAAAAACCTGCGGTATTATAATATACATATTACCATACCCCGTATTGCTTTCTCAATGTCCAGGGTAGAGAAAGTTATGTAACAGCCGCACATTGTGCATTATTTTCGTGGATTTCATTTTTAGGTAGATTTCGAAGAAAAATCTACCTATTGCAATCGATACCATGTCATGACTTTCGAAAAATTATTTCATATCTTTACGTTTCATGCTTCCCTAAGTACGAAACCACAGCCTGTTCAAAAAAAAAATTATGATTTATATATATATATATATATATATATATATATATCTGGCCGTAATTTTGAAGATATTTGAACAAAATATTTTAATGTTATTTCTAGGCCCAATAGTTCGGACAAGTTCATTAATGAGCAAAATTGGCCCAAGGGGATGGTCAGGGGAGGGGGTTGAAGTTTTAAAACGTTTATATCTCGGCCTCTATGAAGTATAGAGGGAAACTTTGTTTGAATAAATTAGCGCATAGGCCTCACCAGCAATATTGGCATATGTCCTTGAGTGCGTAGCTAGCCCCCTCATAATGTTATCTTTCATCACCGTGTGACACATACGCACATGGTGCTGATTAAGCAAAACATTGGAATACGTGCATCTCGAGCAGTGTGTTTATACATCTCTAATATTAAGTTGCATCATTCTTCGAGCTTCAGCCTTTGTGTCACACCGGTTCTAATGGAATCATGCCCCTCCTCTGATACTGCCATCACGCCCCCTCAGACCAAACCATGACCACGATAAAGTAAGTGACTCGCACCATAGCTGTCCATTAAAATTTCCATACGCCAAAAACTGTGGCGCAACCTTTACTCCCTATGGAGTTCACAGTAACACCAACGATTTGGGGGTTTGGGGGTACGAGTGGGGTTGGGGGGATGGAAATTCGAAATTTTTGAAACCATGTCTTGTGGGGTATCGTTAAGAAGCTCTTGATGAGTACTCTACAAATCAATAACTAGTTTCTCGATAGTTCTCATATAAGGCGAGATTTGAATGTTTGAAAAAGTTCTCTTTCCTCTTTTTTGCAGTTATTATTGCGGGTTTGTCATGCCAAGGCTAAAGAAGAAGAGTGCTGCGCAGCGACAATAAATTAAACCAAAAGCACTTCGAAATCTACCTCAGCCTGTAGGCCTTCCTAAAGGGATTTTTAATATTTATTTATATCTTGAATTAAATTGATAGCTTCTTTAATTTGTCCAAGTCCCGTTTCATTTATTTTCAATCCTACCTGAGACCATTGGCAACAATACACTTGTCATATGAATTGTGATTTGGATTTGATAATTCTGTGTAAAAAGGGATTAAGTATTGGGAAAACTTTTGATTTTTGGCATTTAAAATAACAAATTTTCAAAATCTTTTCTTAGTGTGCACTTACATTGCAAAACAAAGTTGCTATCAAAATTCCAAGTCTCTACCTATTATAGTTTAGGTTCTACGTTGATTCTTTGTCAGTCAGGACAAAGCCTTAAGTTATATATATATAATATTTCTATTCTCAGCCGATGTAGAAGCTGTGTTTATTTCTCTTCATGTGTCATTTGTTCCAAACAAATTGTTGCCAACAAAAAGAGCCTGAATTCCGCTACATACGAAATTACCAAAATGTAAGCACAAGCAGACTGAAATTATTTTCCTTTTAAAATTTATGATTCCAAATAACATAAACCGTCGTACGTCGTTTTGCTAACCTCAAGCTTGTCTGTTAAGTTCTCTATAACGGTCTTTCGTCGTAAATAACTATAGGCTGACAAGTTTCAACGGTAACAGGAACTTTAAGAAACAAGGCTGCTTTATTTTATTTTAATAACGAAGTGGTGTTCATTTGTAATTCATAATTGCATCACCATAACACAAGAAGCAAAGAAGATATGCATACTTTTAAATATCGAACTTTAAGGTATTATTACCAGTTTATATTGTCAGTCAGGTTATCAATAATTTACCAGCAAATATTTTAAATGTGGAAAATCTCAGATGACTTATATTTAAACTTAAACATTATTTGTATAAGATTTTTTGTTTGTTTATTAAGTGCCAGAATATACTTTATGAGATGAGATTCTGTGGTGGACGGGAAAATGTATGTTCATGTATCTGTATGCGCGATAACTGAAATACGCTTTATCGGATTTTCATGAAACTTGATATACGCAGTTATACCGTCCATTAGAAGAAGCCTATTGATATTGAACCAAATCGGTTGACCGGTACTGGAGTAAAGCCCAATTTAATGCTTATTTTATAGTAACATATATTGGAAAGAATTTTTCAAATGCGAATTAGTTCTCATATTGTTTTACAGTGTTCATATACGGCTTTGGAAATTGCAGGTAGCTTTGACAAATAAACTACCACATATTCCTTCACATATGCTAATCAAACTAGACCTTTGTTCTTCCGTAATCTCTGATTAATGAATCGATCTGGAGTTTAACTCGGAAATCGATAGTAAAAATAACTTATTTTCTGCATATCACAATTGCAATTATCACTGATTAAACAAACGCATTCTGGCACTTTGTTACATCAGATTACCTGATTTTATTCTTTGAAGGAATTTCTACAGATAGGATCAAAGTACTTACTATACGTTTTGCAAAAATGTCTACCTATACAATGCAATAACAGATAGTATATATTTTATAGGGACCAGTTTTTTTTTTCTTGTGGTGAAATAAAACCGCTTGTTTCGGTGTTAACTTCTTTTTATTTCGAAGGACATTTAATTAATTTTTTAAATGATTTTTATTTCAGCTGTGTTAATACACCGTTTATCTGATAGGTCTTATCAGGAGTTCGGGATCTGTGGCTGTACAGTACGGTAGGCCTTGGAACTATTACTTGTCAATTGTTACTATTGTCTGTGTATTTAATGGAGTAAATTTCAATTGATATTAATTTAAATGGATATGATACAGGATGAAATGCTGAGGATGATTCTTGGTATGTAGTGACAGAGATGCATAAACAGAGAAAATGCCATTAAGAAAATGAAAATGAAATTAAAAAATATAATATCTATGATTTTAATAAATATTTTCGTACATAGAAAACCGTTAGTTAGTTAATCCTACTCAATGATAGTCCTAGAGGGGCGAACTTGGTGATATTTCATGGGTATAATTTTAATGTTATTGATATATTTAGCATATATAAAGCTAAATATAGCTAAGGAAAGCTGCTTTGTAAAATTTCTTGCTTATTGCTGTTACCAAAACATAGGCTAGGTCCCTATTGATATGATATTAATATGCTACCGCCCCAATAGCCACTATCAGAATGGGCATAGAGTAAGTAGCTGAAAACCAGAGCTAACAGAGAATTGTGCGTTTTGTTGTGCACGTTTGGTTATTAATACCTGGACTCCTTGATATCGTCTCCAAACAGCTACAGGAGAGTACCGTCTGATCATAAGAACTTCATCGCTGCGTTGAATATCAGTATCTATGGTTATATTACATCAGTTTTAATACAATTATTTTTACAGACTTCCTTAAAGGTTCATTACACTCAACTTCAATATACGTTCCTAAATTATCAAAAGAGAAACTGCGACGTTGTCACTCAAACTGGTTAAACATGAAAAACGTCACATGATTTGAGGGAGAATGAACAGTGTCTTATTAAGTTATTACAGTCTGAAATACGTATTCTGTTACATACGATGGACTGACCAGTTTTTTGCAATCCTATACAATTTTTCCCCTTACCTAAACCTAGTCCAGGTGTTGTCTCATTGATAGTGTTAGTCAAAAGTTCATCGCGTTTCATCGTTTTAAACAAATTCTTCTAATTGTTTTTTGTTCGACCATACCATAACACGCTTATTAAGTGTGACGTAGCAGAATCATATCGATATTAATTAAAATAAAGAACTTAATTATAACACTGTTGTGGTATCGAGTAATGTCAACACGGAACAAATTTGAAGCCTTGAGAGCAGCAACTCAGTGTTGTGTACCAGTTAAGAATATTGAAGACATTATTACCAGATAGATTCTTTTTCATAGTGTTTTACTGTATGGTATATTGTTTTGGTGCAATGGTATTAAGATGAAAGATGTGCTAATACTACAGAAAAAAGAAATTCGTATTATGTCTAATGCTAACTGGTTAGATCACTGTAGACCTTATTTGTAAGAAAGAGAATTCTTAGAGTTGTCAATAGGCCTACTTATATTTTAAGCTGTTTAGTATAAATCAAAAACATCTAACTCAATTAACTGAATGTAATCAATTGCATAACTACAGTACGAGATTTAACATTCGTATTCATAGAGCACATTATAAGCTCAGTAAGGCATTTAATTCCTATAAATCTGTGGGCATTAGGCTATTCAATAAACTACCACAATTACCTTATGTAAACATAAAAAGATTTGAAAGGGTATTGCAGACATGGTTGCTTGATCACCCAATGTATGATATAAGTGAGGCATTTTGTGCTGATTATAGTGATATTGTATTTTAAATTTATACATGACAATGTCCATTGCATTTTTATGCTTAATGACAATAAATAAATAAGTAAGTAAGTAAAACTGCATTATAAGCAACTTGTGTTTAAAATAAAATCAATAACTGTTCATGTAAATATTATACTAAATTGAGTTCATTTCGTATAATACGTCAAGAGAAGTCCTGCGGCCTGCCATGTACAGTCGGTCAAATAAAAAACGTCGGGCGTTATTTGATTAAGTACCACGAACGAGCATATGCGCATGTACAGGAAGACTTAAGGTTAGGTTCACACCTGCCTCTTGTCTGTCCATGTATTTTCTTGATTATTTAGTCAGTTTTGTTCCAAAACAAACATGGCTATATGCCTCACGATCGCCATATTCTTGCATGGAAGTTCTTATAATAATAATGAATAAATTTGCGAGGAATATGTTTATTCAAGGAGCATTTTTTAAAGATTTTATTTTATAATACCGGTACTAGTAGTGCAAAACTTACGTTCAACCTCTGCAACCAATCTAGCATCGAAATACGCGACCGGCCAGATCCACGATTCCTATGATAACTTCCGGTCGCATTATAGTGAAGTATCCACCTCTGAGCCGCTCATTAAGAAATATGGAACCTTCTCGCTGATCAGAGGCCGAAAAATGCAGGTCAATTACAGCTCTAACTACACTTTCTCTCAAGCTAGCATTTGTATGTGGCGCGATGACACAAAGCAAAATGAATTATGACAATACATTAAGTTGAATATCGTGTGTTGCGCTTTCCGCGTTGTTCATTTTTTCCCTCGTTCATTTTTTCCCTCCTGTCGCATGGCCTCATGTGTTCGGAGAATGACCTGTATTTTATGTTTTTTATAGGAAACTTGTGAACTAATGCGTTAAAACTTCAATTTTAACTGCATACGAGTCCCGACGTTTTTTTATTTGACAGACTGTAACGCGAAAGAATTATAAAACCCGAAAACTTAGACATTTCATTAATGTGGTCGAAAAAAACAGACGTATACAACTAGCCTATAATGGTAATGTATGGTAATGACACCCATATGTTAATAAATGCCATTATAAGCTCGATGCATAATGTACTGTTATAGGCACGCACTTACACATTTATGATCTAAACACCGTAAATAAAGAAAATTCCACTAAAGTATTTCACTAATATACAGATACTGAACTTCATTTAAAATAAAATAAAATTAAAAAATCACTCTTTTCCTCTCAAACCAGTATATTCTCCCTTAACTTACTACACCTTCTTTCTAGTGTTTTCATAACTTTGTTAATTTCCCCCACGTCATGACCAGCTGCCTAATCTTGTGAGTAACCAGTGCAGATTACGCCATTTTAGGTTATATAAGTACTGATTTCTTCAGATTTTTCTATGATTTAGCATTTCTTAGGGAAAAAACTGAGCTTAAATATACATTTTATAGGTTCTAAAAAACATTAAAACCTCAAATATGGTCGTTATTCGTGTTTCTAAAAAAATCTAATACAGCGTGCAGAGTGGAAAACAATCGACTCAATTACAGCTGTTCGAGATGGCCAAGTCGACTTGAAAGTACCGGTACTGATACAATCTCTTGATGGCAATCAAAACATCGATTACTTTAGCACTGGCGCACTACTATAGTCACATAGCTGCTGGATGAATTAGATTGTAGGTCAATATTAAGAAGTAAAAAAGGGAAGGAAAGACACAGGTAAAACTTCAACTAGCAATAATATCCCATGTCTGCAATAATAAATACTGTATATCAAAAGGTAGAGAGTTTGGTACAATGGCGGACGTGAGCTATAAAGAAGGCGGAAGCCGCAGGTAGGTTAGATTACCAGCACTGGATGCAGTAAATTCATATTTCCACCATGATAGCATGATCATCGTTGGAAAAAATTATGGCCGGGTGGGGGTCCTTCGAAGCAAAGTAGCTATTTCATGAGGTACGATACACTTAAAAGGTTAGGAACCGTTATCTCATGTGACAGATTTGCTACCAGTACACAGCACAACCTTGAACTAGTATTGATTTCTCTTTTAGTACTAAATCCCTTCTTTATCAGATCTGGTTCGAACATTGAAAACTTTGATAGCCACTTTCTGTAAGTTTCAGTTTTGTGTATAAAATGCAACCTTTCTCGGTTTCTATTGGTCTAAATAACTTCATAGTTCCATGAAATTCGATACAGCTTGATTTAATACAGCATAATTATGAAAATATGTTTTTTTGTAGGAGTGAACATAAAAAAGGTGGAATAAAGCGCATTTTCATTTTTAAAAGAATAACTTCTGAGTAATATACATTAGAAACCATCGGTCAAGTTAAGGGGTTCCGAGTACATTTAACTGCACGATTGTATTTCGAATTTCAAAACACTAAACAAATTTGGGTAAAATCGCAATGTAAGGGGACCCACTTTTAAAACCTGCAGAAAACGAAGAATTCTATGAAACAAGTTCACAAAACAACCAACATCGCGGCACATTTACGAATTCAGAATGCCCTACTAAATTAATATCACTGTTTATAACCTAACAGAACCTGCCACTAACACTCATTATACTGATAACTGATATCTGATAAGCAATGTACAAGAAGCGTCATGTTGGTCAACCTGCTTCGCTGAAAAAAATAATTCGTCCGTGGAAACCTGCACATCGCGAGAAGGGTCCCCCTACATTGCAACTTTGCCCATAATTTCTTCCAACTTGAGTCCTCAGTAGGGGCTCCCCCTTCCATGCAGGCGCTCCTGAAGGCTAATCTGATTCAGTGGAAATATCAGGGATTGCGATAAAACGTCCTAAATATGTGCGGCACATGAATTTTCTGTAATGGGAAAAATATCGCTTCAGGTTGCGTTTGCTTGGTATTTAGCCGCATTTTTTGTGAGCACATCTGTATGTGTGTGTGTGCGCTTATTGGAAGCATAGTCTGGTAACCCGTGAATTCCTTGTCTGCCGTGCCAACCCGACTGCACCGATTCGTACCAAATGTACACAATTTCAAGGGCAGTAAGCTATATCTGGTCATCCTTATGAGTTTATAATGTTGTTTAGAACATAAAGAAATAGTATATAAACTCAGTTTGTCCTTAGAAATATGCTAAATACAAATCGTGAAGAAGTGGACAGTTACAACCTAACATGCAGTATACTGCATGCTATTAAAAGCTGATTTCCCACGAGAATTGCTTTCTGGAAACGAAATGTCTCCCTTACAGCAGTTTTATTACGCTGCTGTAGCTTAATACAGTAATAATTTCCATTCATTTTGCCAGAAATTCACATATTGTTTGTTCACAGATAATCCGATAAGTTTACCTCGTCATGATAGCAAATATAGCTTTAATCCAGGCCTGAAATAAGTGCACATATGCATATGTTTGCAACTAAAACGCAGTCCTGTAAGTTCATCTACAAGTAAACCATACAAAATAATTGGGCCTATATCAAATAACCTACACCAAATTTGGAGCTTGCATGGCAGTAAATTACTGTTAAAGTGATATTTTCTCTCGAAATACTGGCAAGGAAGCGAGGGTAGGGCAAGCCAAGCTAGTCAACCATCTTGATTGGTATCCCCTCACCGCCAATGGAAAAAATTCCAACGATTTACGTCACATATTAATATAGACTACAAAAGACGACGCAATTAATACACTGCATGTAACGAATGCCAATACACTATAACGTGAAGGAAAGAGCAATGCTTTATTAGGTAGACGAAAAACTGATAACAACATGGAGCGGTAGGGAATGTGAATCACTACCTATCGGGACACACAAAAGACAATTTGCCTGTCCTACTCAATCTACACAACATGAGACAATAAATGGATTCTTACCTGTCTGAAGATCTTCATTATTACATTATCCACCAACACACACACATACACACTAGAAAAGTAGCAAATATAACTCAAACACACGCAAAAACACGCATAATTACGTCGTACGACAAACCCGCACACGTTGTTAAAAACGACTGGGCTGACTCCAAGCGAGTTAGTGTCCACGCAGTCTGGCCACACATCAGGCATAAAATACTCACCCCTCACGAAGGAAAGTACCTCATTTCTTTACTAAAAAATTCCTGCCAATGCACATTAAGGCTTCATAAATGCAGAAAGGTTGTTTTGAGTATCAGTTGTAATTTATAACCCATTTTAAACAGTGTTATCGAGCCAGCTGTTTTGGTGGTATTTCTAGCTATTTTCCAAACAGTTTAGCTAGCAGAAATGGCAATTCAGCCGGATTCTAGTTACTGTATTTTCTTTGTCTTACCATGCTAAATTTCTGGCTAATTTAAACCACTGTAAAAACCATTCCTCTGTATTCATTCGGGTATATGTCCCCATGGAAAATGATGCAATAACTACAAGTTCCCACGAGGTGTTACACAAGATTGGTACACTTGGCTGCAGGCTTGTTGTGTTCCAGCTTCCATCACAAGCAGTTTCTGATTATGTAGCTGGTAATGTATCTCACCTAACCAAAATAGTCATAGATAAAATACGAGGGTGGATCGAAAAGTAACGCACAATATTTTTTTTAGAAAAAGTTTAATAGGTACAATTACAAAAAAATGCACATATGAAGGGACATCTTTCGTCTAATTTTCTATATAGTCGCCAGTTACTCAACACATCTCTCCCATCGTGATACCAGTTTCAAAATACCCTGTTCATAGATGTCCGTTCGGTTACAGTATAGTCATCTGCTGACTGCTGTTTTCACTTCTGTGTCTGACGGAAGGCGTTTAACGGCCAGGAATTTCTTCATGGGACCAAACAAATGAAAGTATGGAGGATGCTGGAGCACCTCCCAACCAAATTTGTTGATTTTCTCACGAACAGCTGCAGCAACATGGGGCGAGCATTGTCGTGAAGAAGTATGACACCATTAGCACGAATGTTAAAGTCAAGACCTGGCATCGTCGGACTCCTCTGATTTTTCTGAGGTAGGGAGGTCTGGAACGGGGTGCACTCATACTCGTGGCACAAACTGAGGAGCTATTTGATGGGGACTAGCGGATCCGGTCAGGGAAACCATCATAACAGCCGTGGGTGTCGGCATGCCGATTACATCCCCCCCCCCCCAATAATGCCTTCTGCCTCTGGTAGATGACGCAGCGGTCCGATGGTAGGGATGGTTAAGATTATCATAGAAAGAAACGTTGTATGGCTAACTTCCCTTACTGCACGATGGAAATTTAGACCTACCTTTACTAAACAATGATATAAGTAGGTCCATATGGATAATACATTACACCCTAATTCTCATAAATTCTGTACGTTCATGGAAGTTCCTAATTTGTTATGCTGAGATTTTTCAGCACCGATTGAGATAAAAATTTTATCGAATTTCAATGCAAGTAAATGGTGCAGGGCCAACAAAATAGATTGTACTTGTGAGTACCCCCCCCCCCCCCCAAAAAAAAAAAAATAAATAAAGATAATTATTATAAGGTAACGAAAGATTTAAAAAAACTGCATAACGACGAGCTTTATGACTTGTGCTCTTCACCAGACATAGTAAGGGTAATTAAATCACGGAGGATGAAATGGGTTGGACATGTTGCGCCCATCGGAAAGAGACACCGAGGCTGACCAGCCACTACATTTTCCGACACTTTGAAGAAGTCCGTGTGAGTGCATTGGTCCACAAGAGCAAGGAGCCGGGGTTAATGGAAGGATCTAACTCGCAACCAACAATTCATGTAAACAGTGAAGCAATGAACAATAGGACTCATAAGTCAGAAATTTACAGTTCATGTGGATCAGCTCACCAGATGAACGTTACATGAGCTTTCCCTTATAGGAGGCCATTGCCCTTCATGGGATCCAAGTTGCTTCATTCATTCATGATGTATCTTATATTTGTAACTAAAACACTTTTAACTTACATGAAGCTATTTACAATCAGGCCACTGTACCGAATAAAGACTTCCATATTCTGTTTCTGCAGCACATGGTTAAGTTGAAATTTCTCTACATCTTGCATATTTTAAAGCAACAGTATCGGTTACACATAATTTAATGTTTACAGAAAAAAGCTGAATCATGTTAAACTGTTTGTTAATATCTAAAAAAACAACAAATTCATGCTACAATACGCTGACTTTTCTGACATTATAATTATAAGTTCCGGAAAATTTTGCAGAAGTATCGGTCCGGTAGTCAGAAATATGGAATTAGATACCACACAACAGCACCAAAGCAAGTAGGACATGTTACTGAGTGCTCAAACAATAAAATAACAGATAAGACTGCCTTTTTCGCCATAACATGTATGTTCCATTAACATTCAGGAACTGTCGTTAATGTCCGAATTACGCACACATTGTTTTTTCGTTGATTATCGCTATTTCAGCCTAATATTTGTGTTTCTGCAGAACTCGACGGTAACCCACTAATCTAAGAAAGAGTATAAAAGAAAATATTTATTTTCCCTAAAATTTCGCTAGTTATTAATACAATTAAAATGGTATTCCATATATATACGCTGTAATGTAATAATAATAATAATAATAATAATAATAATAATAATAATAATAATAATAATAATAATAATAATAACACACAACATCCATAGTCAGAGCATTTCTCAATGTACCAATATAATGCTGCATCTTGCGAAAAACGCCGATGCAACAGAAGAACTCACAAACAAGTGATGAAAAAGAACAATAATAATAATAATAATAGTGATAAAATAATAAAACCAAGTAAACTGATGTAACAAAGTGCCAGAATGCTTTTGCTTAATCAGTTATAATTGCAATAATGATACGCAGAAAATAAAGTTCTTTTTTAAATCGATTTCCGAGTTAAGCTCCAAAAGATTCAATAATCAGGACTTACGGAAGAACAAAGGTTTATTTTTTAAATCAGATTAACATCGTCCAGCATCAGCAGAACTGTAAAGATTTCTGATATCTTGACAATCGCACACTCACATAAAAATATAACAAAAAACATGTCAAATTGGCCCGTTACGGCATTTGAACCAGGGACTTCCAGAATGCGAGTCCAAGACGTTACCACCTCAGCCACCTCGCTCATTTCAATGGTGTAGTTTGGTAAACATAAGTGAAGGAATATGTGGGTAGAGTTATTTGTCACAGCTAAATGTATGGCAACTTCCAAAGCCGTATACGAACACTCTAAAGCAATACGTTCTCATGAGAACTGATTTGCACTGCTAACTCTATTATATTACCATAAAATAGGCCCTAAATTGGGCTTCACTCCGATACCGGTCAATCGATTTGGTCCAATATGAACAGGACGTTATAAATGCGTATACCAATTTCCTGAAAAATCCGATAAAGCGTATTTGAGTTATGGCGCGTACAGACACACGGACAGACATATAGAAGGACAGACATTTTCCCGTCCCAAGCACAATCTTACGAAGTACCATTCTGGGACATAATAACTACTATTAAGCCTGGTAGTCACAATGATTTGCAAAGACTCCTTGAGATTCTCTCTGTCAAATTGGAAAGTCACACACTATCGATTCTCCGTTATCATTTCAACAAGAATCAATTATCAATTTATTACTGTTAAAATATCGCACATGCGTACTAAAATAAATCATCAAACAATGCGAGTTTACTTCATAGAACAATCATTAAAACCTTTTTAAATAAATTAAACGGAAGTAATGGGTGTTGGCATTAAAATCGGGCACACTAGTTTGAGTTCTATACCGCTGGTGTGGTCTTGTGGTTAACATGCTGACTACAGATCCGACGGCCCGGGTTCGATCCCCAGAACCGGGTGGACTCAGCCTCAAGATTTAAACTGAGGGACCACTTGATAGAGAATTAGCGGCTCCGGTCACGAAAACCACAATTAACGACCGTGGGTGTTAGCATACTGACCCCATGCCTCCTCCAATCCAGCCATCTGCCTATGGTAGATGACGAAGCGGTCGGTTGGGAGGCCTAATCCCTTCAGGGATTTAGTGCCACGGGGTTTAGTTTAGTTTGAGCTCTATGTTCCTACCTAATAAATTGAGCCTTAAATTCGTGAGACCCAGATCATTACATATTTTACAAAACCATGTTAGACTTAAAAATAAACGTCTAACGCAATTACTACGTCATACTTTAGCCTAAGTCTTTTGGGGTTTAAATGTTTTATAGTTTTCAATTGTTTTATTACAATAGGCTAATAAGATTCGAAAGTACACATGATTACTGAACTAAACATTAAGGAAAGGAGTTGTCCCGCTATGGAAATATTTGCATACTATTAAAATGTAGGTCGGCCGCAGTGGTGTAGAGCTAGCGTGGCCTCCTCTGGATCAGAAGGTCGTATATTCAAACCCGGACGAGGATTTCTCAGGACGTAAAACTCCTGAACACGCAGTCATCTGAGAGGAACTTTAGATCGGGGGTTCGTATTGGTATATTTAAAGTAAAGTAAAGTAAAGTAAAGTAAAGTGTTCCCTATACAGGCCATGGAGGCCCAGAGGGTTCCAGGAGGTTGAGGCTCCCAAATGTTTTAGACAATCGACACGTGAAGGTGGTAAGGTTGTCAGCCTTACGCACCGGCCGCCTTTACCCCCAGAATTGCTCCTGGTACTCAGTTATGTTAGAGGCTGTGTCGACCCCAGGGCAATAATGCCACCAGAAGGATTAAGCCAATTGAAAAACTCCAACGACTTCATCGGGGATAGAACCCGCGACCTTCCGGTTTGTAGCGCAGCGCCTCAACCACTACGCTACGGCGTACCCCCTTCGGTATATTTATTGCACGTTAAAGACCTCCAAGCATAAATTAGAGCGTTTGGATCAATCATTTCTCCGCTCCTTCACGCCCACGTAATAGCAAGTTTCCTCTAGGGAGCTGTCGAGGCTATGGACCGCAGTCTTCTCTAGAAAATCATCAAGACTAAATTCGTCTGCAGTACTGTAACATCCACTCGGAGGCCTGTCTGTCTCTTCCGCGGGCTGAAAAGGGTCTATCCATCCATCCATAAAGATGTAGGGTACGCTCCAACTTGTAGGTGATATGCATTGCACTTAACGTGTGAGAAGGATAGTAAGTAGCATATTGCATAAGGCTATCTGTTTGGGCTATCACTCAAATCCTAGGTCACTGTACTCTGCATGTGGGCATTGAAATCTCTGGTCATAGTCCGTCACTAAGAGTGCAAAGAATAACAAATAGCTTCTAATTCGAAATGATAATCTTCGTGTTCTGATGGAAGCCGGAAGAAAAGGAGAAGGGTGAAATTTCATTTATCCGAATTAATTGGGACCAGATCCGATCCATATAATCAAATATCCGGATAATTGGATAAATAATGAAAAAGGAAATTTCCTTTAAAACACTGTACAGTAGGCCTACTAAAAGTGCCACATCTTGAACATATTGGTCAGAGTCAGTTGTTTTGCTGCCACACTGTCGATTTTGTCGGCTAAAAGTTTTTATTTTTCGCAAATAACCGACTCTGAAAGAGGGTTTCCTAATGCTCGCTGCTGCAAAAACCACTTGAATACAGCATCAAAGCGATCCGGATAATTGGCAATCCGGATAGTTGGAGTTCCACTGCAAAAGCAATAGGACATCTTTTGTACGACGTGAAGTTTGCGGTAAGGTTTGTACTTTTTGTGACTTGAAAGAGAATTATTCTTATCATGAATCGTCAGAAGAAAATAGACGGAAGCGTTCGCATCAGGAGGTTCAGGGTTCAATCTCCGATGGCGATCAATAATAGGGGAGAGTTGCCGAAGTTGGACCGTTGCCTAAGTTGGACCTCCTCCATATTTTGCTTTGTGTTAGTAACTTAAACCTTCAAGTTGGCTCTACTGGTGAGAAATGTTGTCAAGGACGCGTGATCCATCGGTCAGTTGGCTGCAGCCTTTGAAGAAAGAATAACTGCAATTATTGTGTTCTCTTCGTTTGTGTAACAAGAGTCGCGCTACAAATTATAAGCTATTGTCCAGAGTAGAGTAAGCATAACAATTACCTACATTATATTTTAAAACTGCCTTTCATTAGTTAATAACTAGATATCGTAAAACTAGTTTTACATTTTGTGAGTCCTTGTAGCATAATATTTCTTTACATGGCGTCCAGTTGCCGAAGTTGGACCACTGCGTGTTTCCTAATTTGGACCACCATAACTTCCACTCTTGATCTCAGCATATAGGCAGATTTGGTATATTTGATATATTTTACATTTTTTATGCAATTGGTTTCCTAGGTTATTCTTTGTTTCTTATTTGAAGCACTTTTATCAGTACTAAACAGTTTGCTTCTAATTTACAAATTATAATTAATGGTTTTGTATAATAGGCCCTAACTAACTTACTTTAAATGCCATGTGTGCCTAATAAATTTGTTAAAATACAGGTTCTTTAAAATATTACAATTCTTATTTTTTTTATTCACAGTTTTACCATCGGTCCAACTTAAGCAACCGGTTTCCTAATTCGGACCATTTACAGACTTCTAAATTTTAAATTGTAGGCCTTGGAGATATATATCTATACAAAATATAATACTACCAGATGAAAGTGCATAAAATGTAGATTATTGTACAATATATTTGTATCAATTAATTACATAATACAGGCGTGGTGTAACAAAATGTAAAATCGGTCCAACATAGGCAACCTTCCCCTACTTAGGTTCATAAAAAGTATCCCTTAATGTCAGTGTTCCTAAGCTATTGATTGACTTCATGTAATTTGCGCTGCCGTGTATGAATTCATTTTTAAATATTTTCGGAAATCTGAATGGATAGCCTGAACAATTTATGAAGTACCAGAATGGTACGTGATGCGATTTTGTGGGGGACGGGAAAATGCCTGTTCGTCTGTCTGTCCGTGTGTCTGTTCGCGCGATAGCTTTAATTACGCTTTATCGGGTTTTCATGAAACTTTATAATATGCATTTATATCGTCAATGAAAAGAAGCCTATTGATATTGGATCGAATCGGTTGACCGGTACAGGAGTAATGCTCAATTTTGTGCTTAGTTTATAGTAATATATTATAAATAATTTATCAAATGCAAATCAATTATCATGACAGCAAATTGCTTTACAGTGTTCATATACGGCTTTGGTAGTTGCAATACATTTAGCTTTGACAAGTAACACTACCCACATTTTCCTTCACATATGCTTGTCAAACTACACCTTTGTTCTTCCGTAAGCCCTGCTTAATGAATCGATCTGGAGCTTAACTCGGAAATCGATTAAAATATAACTTATTTTTTGCGTAATATCATTGTAATTATCACTGATTAAACAAAAACATGGACTTTTATTCAATTAATATGAGACATGCTGTAAAAATAGTTAACATTTCATATGTAATTCGGTATCATCCACAAATCTATTGAATTCTGAAGAAACTGGGTATCCATATTTAAAAGGTACCGTACAGTTCATTCGTTTACGTAAATGTTCACTAGTACAAATCTAAACACGGATATATTATGTGAAAGTATGTTCTTCATGATTGTTCGTTATAATCCGAGTAATTTTCCCATAACTTCAAACCTAAATGTCTTAATAAGTTCCAAGGGCTTGAAAAGGGAACGGTCCCCATAAAATCTAAGAAGCAGTTCACTTGGAGGCAGAATCAAAATTTAATAGAAATACCCGGTAGAATATGCTTCCTTTAATTTAAAGCATTGTGTGAACAGTAACGGATTTGAATTCCGTCCAGAAACTCAAGGCAGGAATTCTTCCGACACTTCCTGACCAAGCCCTTGTATCCGGCTTTTACCGTGAAGGACGTTTCACTCTTGGTTGGCGTTCGTACCGTTAAGATGAATCATTATCATTATTATTTCTATTGTTAATCAAAAAGTTAATATTCACTGCTGAGCATCGTGACTTCATGAAATGTAATGTGAACCAGTAAAAGATAAGAATTAAAAACTATTTCATATTGAAATCAAATCTTATAATAATCTCTTGTCTTTCTTTTGTTTAATTTCTTTACCTAGGACTAGTTTTATTAGGCCTATCTTCTCGTCTTCTGTCCAGAAATCTAAAAATTAAAATTTTAGACAATTATCCTGCCGGTTCTATTATGTGGATGTGAGACATGATCTTCTTCGGGAAGAACATAATCTGAGAGTGTTCGAAAACAAGGTGCTTAGGAAAATATTTGGGCCTAAGAGAGATGAAAATTGGGACTGGAGAAAACTGCATAACGACGAGCTTCATAACCTTTACTTGCCACCGGATATAGTAAGGATAATTAAATCACGGAGGATGAAATGGGCTGGACATGTTGCATGCATGGGGAGGAAAGACATATCTCAAAAGTATTGCCTGGGAGACCCGAAGGGAAAAGAACACTTGGAAGACCTAGACGTAGGTGGGAGTACAATATTAGGATAGATTTAAGGGAAGTAGTATTTGCGAGGGATAACTGGATGGAGTTAGCACAGAATAAAGTTGAATGACGGGCTTAGGTAAGTGCAGCTACGAACCTTCGGGTTACGTAAAGTAGATACTATTCCTTTAGCTTGCTTGGGAATTGTCTATTTCCATTGAGTAAGTAAGTAATGCCTAGTTCTATTTCTGAATACAGTATAAGCATTTTTGAAAAATTGTGTTCTAAATTTGTAATTTTGAATTTTCTGCTTAGCTTAAGTTAATTCGTTTGTAAATATTGTTAACTGGTTTCAGTTTAGGTATTTAATTTGTGTATATAATTGTAAACTTCCATGTTTGTCTCTTATTTAATGTAATTAAAGGTACCTGCATCCCTGAAACATGAGCTTGTTAATCTGGGGGCTTATACTTGTGTAACGCATGGTAATTTTTTAATTTTAACAATCTTCCTCTACACCCAGAGGCTGCCAGTTTGACAAAAATATCATAACAGCATGCAGTATAAATGTGTTAGGTTTATCACTACAGAAGAAGAAGAAATCTACTGTTTTGAATACAGATGGTATCGAGGTATTCGTACAGAAAACTTTAAAGCCTGTAAGGCAATTTCTTTAAAGGTGGATGTTGTGACTCCCAGATCTTAAATTAGAGTGACACACTTCTTAGGGATAGTGCCTCTTGCACCCACCATTATGCCTCGAACTTCGATGTTTTCTAAATTATATTTTTCCTTATAAAAGGGCACTGTTGGTTCATATATTTCCTGTTTCTCTAAGTGCACTTCATGAGGTTGGTCGATATGAGTCTCAAATCTTATAGTAGGATCCAAGATGTATCCTTTACTATCACCTGGTTTCATGGCGATAATGTCGATTCTCCTACAGCTGCCATTAGTGGCAAGACCGTGAACCTCTTCAAAGACATTGAAGTCATTGCTTCGGAGGGCACTGGCAATAGTCGATCTTATGGTGTGGTGTCTAGTATGTTTTAAAAATTCTGTTTTGAATAAAATAAAGTCCCGACTAAAAAAAATGGTAACTAAGATATTAGGCTATATACATAAAGTAATGTCTTTCTACTGAAGACACTAGTTTTAATTGTCTCCGATAATTGTTAAAAGATTCTTCGACTTCAATTTCGGAAAATGTCTAATCATGTTCGAAACAAGGCTGTATACTACTTCTGAAGTAATAACATAACAAGAAATTTTGTAGAAGTATAGCTAATTGCAGAAACTACACATAAACAACAATCGAACGAAAATATACAGTGTTTCCAAATAACATATCATAAGGCATCTAAAGCTAACAATTTTAAATTGTAGCCTACTTGAGGAAAATAATTATGAATATGTTTATTAATCAATTAATCTTAGTTTCGCTTCTTTCATGAAGAATTTCGTATCTTAACAGATGTCATAAGAAGTTTATTGCATAAGGTACCGTAGTATTAATTGACTACAACATTCGTCTCACATTTAAGCATTGAAGCATTTAAGTATTAAAGGTATCTTTGTAATAGTTTTATCTTTTAATTTAATAAATATGCAATTCACAAAATATAAATTCCACACGTAATTATATATAATTTTCTGTCTATTTTGTTTTCAATTCCACATTCTCTCCCAGTTTTAATTTGTTGATAACTAGATACATGTTTGTCTTGTTTGATTTAGGCTATACCAACTGTATTATTATTATTATTATTATTATTATTATATTGCTAGTAAAATAATTGTATTGATGTATTTTTTGGAGATGTACAAATGATGTACTTTGTATTCAACTTGGTTGAGTGTAAGAAAGTACCCTACAGCCTTAACTCTGCCAGGCAAAATAAAATATTATTATTATTATGCCTATTATAATTATATTAAAATAAGCCATCCTTGCTACATTGTATCGAGGTCACTAGGAGTCGAAAGGAATATGTGGAACTGAAGTGTGTAGCCTATATTCTAGGGGAGCTGAATGTTCCCGGGATCGCGTACCAAGCTAAGAACCCGTGTTCCATTCCCGTCCAAGACTTCATAAAAAAAATAACATGGCCTCCGAACATTGAGCGAAAAAGAGCATGTGAAAGGCTGATTTCGATAATATTTTTACATGTTATTGGTCCAAATGAAAGCATGGAGAAACTAGTTCCTATGAGGTGAGGCTGGCTTTAATTTCACGTTCTTTTCTGTAGTTGGATATAATTTAATATAATTTTTTTATTAACAAAATACTATTTGATTGATTTGAGTGATACTTCCGTTGACAAAGGTTTGATCAGTGAAGTAGTCCGAATAATCACCCAGTCAGTCATAAAGGCTTTGATAAATATTAAGCTACATTCATAATGCAAGCTTTGATTTCAGGAGACAATGAAATACCTTCAACTCCATAAAATAATTCATGCCTCAATTTCCATTCTAAGATTAAGTTATGCAGAAGCTAAAGCTTGTGTGGGCCATATCGCTAAACGTTTATTTGCAGTGCGAAATATAATCTTCGGTAGGCCTATATCGTGTAAGGAATGGCTGTAAGGGCGTGAATTAGTGTGGGCCATGCCTCTTCAGGTCAGTCGGGCATCAATGCAGGAAGAAGTTGTCTCTAATGGGCCACATCTCCGTCTCAAATAAAACTTAACCTGCGCACAATACGCAGAAATATTCGCAATTCAAATGCTTGCCAAGTGTCAGCGCCGTTTTATCATCTCCTGGCAATCGCCCAGAGTCACTCCGCCCTGTGCAAATAACGTGTTTAGCTAATCAGTAGGTCTTCAATTAACATAAATAGTGACACCTGAATGGAGAGCAGTTAATGTAAAGTTATAACTAAGCCTAAGCCTTCATGGTAAATAAGATGAATACCTATTGAATATAAATATAAATATAATAATAATAATAATAATAATAATAATAATGTTTTATTTTGCCTGGCAGAGTTAAGGCCATATGGCCTTATCGTCCCCCAACCAGGATAAATACAAAATACATTAAAAGAAATCTACAAAAAACAAATACAATAGATATCATACATAATAATACAAAATGCTAGCAATAGAATAAAAATACAATATTGATCTGCCTATATGAAAACACAAGACAAAAATGCGTCCAATAATATGCAGATAAAACAAAGTTAATTAAAGAATTATATATAATTGGATGTGTGTATAATTTTAATATTATACTAAATATTGTACACTAAAATTGAAACTTAAAACTAAGAAATTAACAAATTTAAGCAATATAAGCTAAGTGCTATGAAAATAGTGTATAATATGAAATAACCTAGGCTGGATAAAGATACATTCTTTCTAGTTAGCAGCGAGCTACTTGAGTGGCTTTGACCTAAAAATCTGTAGGCTCCAACTACCCCTGATGTCCGGCGGAAGGGAGTTCCAGGTGCGGGTGATGGCTATAGTGAATGAGGCAGAGTACAGAGATATTTGATGGCGTGGAATTGACAGTAGACTGTTATTCTGTGATCGTGTGTCGCGGTTATGTTGGGAAGACAACAGTGAGAAACGGGAGACTAAATAATTAGGTGCAGTATTATTAAGTACCTGGTAGAGTAAAGTTAGGGAGTGTAGTTGGCATCTGTCCTTTAGTAGATTGTCCTTTAATTGCTCAAAATAACCGTAATTTATGCAAGTATTTTTATTTTATCATTGAACTAGAAATTTGTGCGAAATTTTCACACTTTATTCCCTATGACAGGTGCCTCAAAAAATCCTTAGTTCGTTAAATACACTCTTATATAGTCGTATATGAAAATATACATAGCCTATAGCAAGCACTCGTACCTCCGTCACTTTATCTTCAGTATAATACAGAGTGTCCGAGACAAAACGCACTAATTTGAAACACTTAAATACTTAACATAATAAACAACCCAGACAATTTTATTAGATGGGAGATGGTAGATCATCTGTGGAAATTTATATTTATAATGTCATATCAGATTCATTTTTATTTATTTATTTTTATTTCATTTTTATTTCAGGTGCTGAAAACCGAAGAAATGAAAAATTTTGAAAACTGAAAAATGGAACGAATGCTGAAAAAGCACAAACCGAGTGGTGGCCTGCAGAACTAGGGTCCATTACTGCAGTTCAACGACGTTTCCGTGCCGAATATACAGAAATCCTCACGATGTCAAGAGAGTCAAGGCGTGGACAGCAGCGTTTCTAGAGACAAGATCTGTTGCTAAAGGCATGATGGTGGATCTCAAGAACATCAGAGGAGACTGTTTCACTTAATACACACAATCTGGCGATTAACAGTTCACTCTCATGTTCTTAATGCTCCACCACCACGCCTCTTAGCAACAGATCTTGTCTCTAGAAACGTTGCTTTCCATGCTTTGATTCTCTTGACATCGGGAGGATTTCTGTGGTACTTTGCACGGAAATGTCAAACTGCAAAAATTGTCCCTTGTTCTGCGTACCACCACACAGTTTGAGCTTTGTAAAAATTCGTTGCCATTTTTCAGCTTTTTCAAATTTCTCTATTTTTTAAATTTTCAGCACCTTAAATAAAAATGAATAAAAATATAAATGAACTTGATATAAAATTATAAATATAAATTTCCACATATGATCTACCATCTAATACCTAATAAAATTGTAGGCCTATTGGTTGCTTATTATTTTCGGTATAAGTGTTTCAAATTAGGGCGTTTCGTCTCGGGCACTCTGTATAAACCGAACTATTAGATCACGACGTTTTGATCTAAAACACAAAACGAATGTTTTCTTTGTGGAATAATGATTACAGATGGATTCACAGTTGCCAACTGATCTGATTCCGTATTATTCTAGTAAATTTCAAATTAACCAACTCTAGTTTGTTCCAATAGCTGGGAAAACATTTTTAATTTAATTTGATATTTCATGTAACGTGCACTCCATAAATGTCAGTGCTTTATACAAAACACATAAAATACTGTCAACTTATGGTTAAATAAGTTAATTTTAATTACCTTAAGAATTATGCTTTATTTTCTGTAACGTAAAAAGCTTTGTAAATTATTTCTTGAAATTATGCTTTGCTTGGGTGAGTTGGTAGCGTGACTACCTTCCACCCTGGTGGCCCGAGTTCGATTCCCGGACGGCTCGGAGATCTTCAGCGGTGGAAAATTTCCTTCCTGGGTTCCGGTCTGGGTGTTGTGTCCTTTCATTCCCATCCCGCGAGAGGCAATGGTAAATCTCCGCGGTATCACCCTTGCCTGAATCACCTCGGACGAGTCGTGGTCATCATCCCACGGCTTCGTCCCGGGTCTGGACCTGCCTTCGGGAAGAACACTCATCCTCATCATCACCATCATGCTATTGAAAAGGTAGTAGTTACTTATAGAGCCATGTAGCCATAGCCAGAATCGTGTTAAACGTAGCAACTAAATGTCTAAAGTGCCTTATAAACTGCAATCACTACTAACTTCATTACGGGAAACTTCCAGACATTCCGGGAGATTTTGTTAGTCTGCCAGCATTCGTATTAGCAATATGTAGTTTTAGTACCGTTTTAAGCGAGAGGCATGCCAGTGCTTGGCAGAAATAAGTGTAGAAATATGTAAGCCTAAGAAATGTTTTCTATGAGAAAGTTGTGTTGTTCCCATAAGATCTGATTTACTTGTGCAGGGATTTCAGGAATGTTAAACATAATGCTTGTAACTGTTTGGCCCCCGCACACACGTAACATGACCTGGCTGACAATACCCACGTGGTCCTCGCCCTGTATGTCACATTGCCGCACGAAGACAATGACACAAACACAACCTTCACTTCTAATTTGTTCTGACATACAGGTAGTTCAATAGGCTTCTTTCTGCGCATCTTTCTCTATACACTGCATAAACTGTTTGCCACTTTGCCACAAATTTCAACCTGTTTATTGGTCAAAACATACTAAAACCTTAGCCATGATCCGCCACTATAGTAACTTATCAGTAAATTTCAGACAGAGAGAATATTATTAAATTCAATTAATTAATCCTGTCTGGCCAATTCGAACTTATTTCTTAGACAAGGGACCCTACAAGCATTAATAAAAACCAGCCACAGTAATAATTTTCAGTGCAAATATAATGACTCACTAATAGAGCTCAAATCTCTGACAGTGCAATAACTTAATTCAATTGATCCATACCATTAATTATTATTAATAATAACCTATCACTGACGTAGGGCTACAATTAGATCTCCAATTTCATCATAGTTAATCGTGAGGAAAATGCTAGAACATAGGTCATGACCTACCATAGTATATTTAGATTTTCACATAGTGAAAATGTTTTCAAATTCCATAAATGAATTTAATCCAGTCTGGCTAGTTTGAACTTATTTTCTAGGCAAGGTTCCTTATAGACATTAATAATCACCAGTCACGGTAATAAATTTCAGTGGAAATATAATGACCTTCTACTTAAGTTCAACTTTCTGTTCAATGAAGAACTTAATAATTCAATTGATCCATACCATTAACTTTACTAACGTACCACAGTAGTGGTATATATTTATATTTTCATATAGTGAAAATATTTTTAAATCCCATAAATTAATTTAATCGTGTCAGAATCGTTTCACCCAATATTACTGAAAACTGGGTTGAAAGGAAGTACAGAACTTTATGCAAGACCATGGCAAGATCGAAACAATTTTAAGCTAAATTTTGAACTGATAGAAGGAAGATGGTAATTTCATACCATCATTTTAAGTCTGACTTGCTCACCAAGTATTCCCCAGCTCGATGCCAAGCCCGACCAGCTGACGCTCACAAAACTTTACTTCGTCACCAAATTGTAGGAACTGGTTTTTATACCGCAGTTAACTGGTGGTTGCGCAAACAACCAAAATTACGCGAAAGCACAGGAGTAGGCATAGAAGAAGAAAACACGGGAGCATAAAGGAAGTTTACGATTATGCTATGTATATCGTTGAACCGATATGTACGGTCACTAAGTGCCTTTTTACGACTATGGTCATGCGTGGCGTTGACATAGACCAGACTTGCATTTTTCATTGGATGACATGTGTAGATACTTTAAAAAAATTGTAATAATCAAATAATTCAAAGAAAACGTTACATGTAGTTTGAAATGGTCTGAATTTTAAGAAGTGACAACTAGAACCCAGAAATAGATGGGCATATGCACTTGAGACCTTGTGATTCTTTGAAATCACTGCAGAAGGAAACTTAATATTTATGGTATAGTGCTCTCATGGGGTTATTCTTACCGAGTGTGATGGGGGTCTCATATTCGGGAAGAAGCAGGTTAGAAATCCGCCGCAACCCATCAATCTAAGGGTTTCTGTTTTTTGGATTTTCCGTACTCGTAAAGGTGATTATTGGAGTGGAAATTAGTTACCATCTAATCCTGAAGTTCCCTGTCCATTGTCTACGCACATTCGTATGTTCTAAGAGGAGGTTCTATGTCGTGCTGATAACACACTAGACATTCCGTCTTTACAGAGAATCATTCAGCTGAATTTCAGAGAGGTTCAGGGGTGTTTTGTTAGCTCAAAAAGAAGACAGATTTCCTCAGAATCCTCTGCTTTTGCTATGAATTGCAGCCATTTTTCAATCACAAATGTTCCTATTACCGTTATCATCATCTGAATGGGGTCTTCTGATGCCCGGTTTCTACAAACTTGTGAATTACCTATGGGTAAATTATCCATGGACAAATTAGTTCCATTTCACCCACAATGACATAATGAGCAAGGCCTTGGAGTTGTTCAGTTAATTTAATCCAGAAGGCTTTGATTCTCATTGTTTAAATTATTATTGATCCTACAAAGAGGTTAAATTTTATTTAGCCATCCATGAAAGGATAAATTAACCCGACGATTTACCCTTGGAAAGATCTAGCCCGAGTTTGTAGGAACATTTTTTCTGTCATTTTCATATTTACCCAGAGGACATTTATGTAGAAACTCGCCACAAGAGTATGTGATTGCTATCTTTAAATTATTTGTGTTTGAGTTGTGTTATTCTTGTGTAAATTCTGTCCATTGGATAATTTACCCATAGGTAATTCGCAATTTTATAGAAACCGGTCATGAATGGGGTATTATCAAACAACTCCATCTTATACTCAAGGTCATACCACGCTCAGGCGTCAAAACGTTGTCAAACAAGTCGATTATGACCAGCAGGATCTCATACTGGATATTGATGGCTCCGGAAACCCTGCGAGCTGGGCCGAACGACTTGTTTTCGTTGTGGATGAGGCATTTCCTTTACCTACTGTTTAGTTTATCTATTATAGTGTGTTTCGTCACCTTCTGGGTGCTCAACGAATGTTTAGATATGATCATATAGTTAGTTCAGAAGTGAAAAAGAATGTTGAATGTCCTGTTAATCTCTCGAAAAGAGAGGCGACATCTCTGGCAGTTTTCATCAGTTAGCTCTTATGTAAAGAAAGTTGTGAGTGAAATATTGAAAATAAAAAAGAGCTGAAAAGGAATATTATATTTGAAATTTGTAAGGTAGTTCCGGGTAAGATCTTTAAAAAAAAAGAAGAAAAAGAAAGAACAAAGCAAATTACAGTGAACGCCGCCTAATGTAATCGCGGATAATGTTATCAGTCGGATAATGTTATCTCTTTTATGAAGTCCCCCGGATTAATACTGATACATTGAAAAAAGTGCTGTTTACTGTGATCAAAGTTTCGGTTTATGTTATATTTTCGTTTTTGCGGCTATATTTCCAAGTACTGTACGTCATTCAAAATTTCGTTTTCAAGGGTTTCTTGTTGTACCGGAAGTAGCAATACTGTTCCCAGCTCACAGGATGACCAGTTCTAGGGGTGGCATTTTTCTCCCCACAGTTCAGCTGAAGCTTTTGATTTATGAAGACAATAGTATTGACATACAGTGATGGCTAGTTTAAAATCAAAAGTCTTGAACAGACAGGCGTTAGACGTTTTCCTACGCGGTGTGCACCATAGATCAATATAAAATTCCAAAAACACTCTTAACTCGTAACTGAGTATGGAGGATTAGTTAATGAACTCCTAAAGGAAGATAAAAAACAGTTAAAAACCTTGTAAATGGTTGAAAATATAGTTGCTTGCAGACTATTACTGCCTATGAGTGGTTGAGTGGTTCAATGATTCACAGTTACGTATTATTTTATGAATAAATATTTCAATTAGGTTTTATAGTGTATTATCTTACATATGAATATATAACCCTCAATTGATTCCTTCGGCTACTGTTGTCAATCGGTTAATATTATCAGATTAGCTGCGTTCCGAAGTGATCACAATAAGCGGAGTGGACTGTATTTGTAAAACTTTACTTAAAGGTTTAAGTCCTCTATGTGTGGGAGGAATATGTGATTTTGTGGGTGTTATACTGTGCTTGATTTCTGTTTACAGTGTGTGTGAATTACGCCTTTCGGGAACGTGGTGAAGTCTTCACCCCCTCTTTGCACAAGTGGGCATGCGGACCAGCTGACTTGTCAAATCCAGTCATCCAGATGCCACTCTTGACTAAGGGCGACATCACTGATTTCTGTGCCGCTTTGGAGACGTCAGGAAAGTGACAGATCCCTGAAAAAAAAGAGCACTTGTAAAAACAGAAACTGTCCTGTGGTATAGCACCTTTAGACCCATTGGAGCAGATATTTGCATGCTGGAAGTGAAGATAGAGCGAGTATAGGCCATGCAGTTCAGCAAGCTGTCAATAAAGCAAACAGCTTCCACTTAAACCCTCAATTTATAGTAAAGTATAGGATTTCTATAATATTTGGCAATAATTTACAGTAAACTTTACTATAAATACTAAACTTCAGTAACATACTATAAGAGAAGCACAATACACAGATCTTTGTATAAAGCTAAATTAGACTTAACTTATAGGCCTATCAATAATGTGGTATTATAAAACAGACCAAAAGATGTAGGCCTATGTCATTCGGGCAGTTATATCACAGATTTTATAGAAGATAGTTCATAGATCTATAGCATTTAGTTCATCAATAAATTATTTACTATAAAATAAAATTTTAAAATGTTGTCTCATTAGATCAGATATAGATACGATAAAAGAAAGACATCAAATGAGATAACATGAAATCGATTGCACTTCCAGTAACGGATTTTGATAGATCTTCAAGTTTGGTCCATTGACTTTTAGTCGTGTCTCTATCGATTAAGCCTTAAATAAAGTCAAAGTTTTTTTTTATTTTAAGTAAATTTCGTACATCTTCCACACATGGCGTATTTTTGAGAATCTTAGAGAACAGGCAGGAAAATAGGCACATATAACTACCATAAGTATGCCAAATTTAGTGAATCTTGCTCCTTTACAAGTATGGACAATTTGACTGTTTAGTTTAACGTCATTCACATCTACGACAGTCTAGATCAGGGATGGCCAACTTCTTTTGCCCAAAGGGCCACTTCCATACTTTCGCTAAAAGCAGGGGCCGCACAAGAACTTAAAGGGAAATTTAGGCTATATAAATTAATGTATAAACAAATGCTATGGATATTGAACATACTTTAATGTTGAAATAATATATACTACTAATCATACAAGAGTTGAGCAGAACAAAATCAACAATTTTACTGAAAAAAAACCACTAGTGAGAACACTGAGGGCGGGCACAATCGTTCACAAGTTTGTCAAAATCAATTCTTGTCGAGGTGGTGGCCACTTTAAGCAAATCTTGAAGATGGTTGTCTGTAAGTCTGTTACGGTGAGTTGATTTTATAAATTTCATCGAGGAAAAAGTGCTCTCACAAATGTAGGTGCTTCCAAACATTGAAACAATTTTTTTACCAAAATCACGTAGTTTGGGATATTTGTCCTCAGGCAGCCTACTCCAGAATTCGACACCAGTTTCTGGTCTTTTCTGGAAAACTTGGTCACTTTGCAAATCACAGAGCTCCAACTGTAGGTCGTCATCTTGCTGGGAAATGTCACATGTCATGGGATTGTTGAATAAGAAGAGATGTGGTCGCAGTTCATTAAAATCCAAAAATCGTTCATTGAATGACTCCAAAAGCATATTCAATTTCGGTATGCAAAAACTGAAATCACTGGTTGGAATTTCTTCCATAATTTCTTTGCACGATGGGAAATGTACTAGATTAGCTTTTTCTAGGCTTGATATGAAAACCTTAAGTTTATTTACAAATCCATCTAAGTGTCCAACTAACTGAGGTACTGTTTGATTTCGACCTTGCAATTTCAAGTTAAGTTCATTCATGTGGTGACTTATGTCGGTTAAGAAAGCCATATTGCATAAAAACTTAGAATCTAGTAGTTTTTCTTGAACTTCTTTGGAGATAGGCGTATTTATATGTGCATTGAGAAACTCAGCTACCTCTTTTCTTAAAGCGAAGAATCGTTTTAAGCAGTTCCCTTTACTTAGCCAGCGTACTTCTGTGAAGAGTGTCAAGTCTCCATACTCTGCTTCGAGTTCTGTTAGAAAAGCCATGAACTTTCTATGAGTCAATGACCTATTTCCTCCTTTGATCATGTTGACACATTTCATAACTGTTTTCATTGTGTCTTCCATTTCCAGCATTTTCCCACAAAGAGCTTCCTGGTGTATAATACAGTGAAATGATGGACAGCTGATACCAGCCTTTCTTAACAAGCCCACTAGGCCTAGTTGAGAGCCAACCATAGCTTTGGCCCCATCTGTTACAATTGCTGACAACTTTTTTGTTCCTTCACAGCTGTTGAGGGCTTTCATAAGTGCATCAAAAATGTGTTGACCTTTAGTATGACCATGCAGTGACTCTAGAGCCAGTAATTCTTCATTTATCATGAAATTATTGTCTACTGTTCTGATGAAAATTAACAGTTGAGCAGTGTCTGTTAAATCAGTGGACTCATCCAAGGCTAGAGAAAAGTAGGAAGACTCAGAAACAATATTACTTATTACACTGGAAACATGTTTACTTATTTCTTCAATTCTTCTAGTGACAGTCTGTTTTGAAAGTGAGACGTTTTTAAACTCATTACTAAATTTTTCTTCACCAAAAGCTTGAGCCACTTCTATACAGCATTTCTTTACAAACTCACCATCAGTGAAGGGTTTTTTGGCTTTAGCTATCTCTGCACTTACAATATAAGAAGCTAAGAGTGCATTTTTTTGCAAAGTTGTGGATTTATTAAATAGGTTTTTTTGAGCACTAACCTTTTTCTTCAAGTCAGATACAATAGTAAGCCTAGCTTGTCCAGTGTAATCTTTGTACTTAGCTGCATGGTGCTGAGTGTAGTGCCGATTGAGGTTATATTCTTTATGGACAGACAGTACAAGCAAACACACTAAACACTGGGGTTTATTGTCCTTGTTATTTACAAACAGATACTCGGTTTCCCACTTGTCTTGAAACACTCTGTTTTCTTCTGAAACTTTTCTTTTCTTACCCATCGTGAAATAACGTAATTAGGTTTGTAAGTTAAAACTAAACACAGTGATGAAGCACCAGCAGTTTGACAGTAGCTAGCCTCGCGTGCGCACAGTCTTAGTATCTCAGAGTCACTGAGTGTTTTGTTTGGTTCCGAACGCGCAGTTGCCAAACCGTGCAGTCAGTCTTTTCGGAAAGCGTAGTTGCCACACCGTGCGACATCAAACTGGCGTGTTTGCCTTATAGGCCTACTCAAAGTATACTTCCTACTGATTCTCTTAAAGTAATTAAACCTTTATTTTGCTAGTTGTTAAAAAATTTATTATCAGGTCGTAATTATATACAATTTGAACTTAACCTGTATTTTATATTTCTGTTAAAAAATATCTACCGTAATACTTTTAAAAAGTTGTTCGGGGGCCGCATAAAACATAACCGCGGGCCGTAAGCGGCCCGCGGGCCGCCAGTTGGCCATCCCTGGTCTAGATCATCCACTCACAGACATTAAGGCTGGGCGGCCACCGAAAGCGGAGTTGAGCTGAGCTGAGTTGAGCTGAGCGGAGCAGACTGGAGTCAGAGGGGGTCGGCAACCGATTGCGTAGTGGACCACAGCTCAGTCAGCAACTTTCCTTGCATCAGTGTGGTGGGGGAAGCGGAGCGTAGCTTCAAAACCGAACCTCGGTCGAGTCAAAGCTGAGTGGAGTTGACCCTTGCGACGCCGCTCAACTGCGCTCCGCTCCGCTCCGGATCTGGTGGCCGCCCCTTCATTAAAAACCTTTGATTCAGTTTTGAAAGCTGACTCAGCTTCGCTCAACTCCGCTCAACTCCGCTTTCGGTGGCCGCCCAGCCTAATGTTTTAAATGAGCCAAAAACTTGTAATTTAAGAGACTTATAGATTTAGCCTGTAAGCAATGGGCAAATTCCTAAAAAATTATATTTTTAACTCGATACCCCCAAAAGAAATTTGGAAATGTCTTACTGAAAGACCTATTAATGCATACCCATTTCCTGATGAGTTAGAAACCTGAAATTTCGCTGTCTTATAGCTTTTAGCCTGTAACCAACGATAAAATTCCAAAAATGTTAGTTTTTTTTAATTTTATCCCCTAAAAAGTCCTAAAGCCGTTCCTTACTTTTTTAGATTTATTATGGCTATATGGTAAATCCTGTACGGCAGTCTAAATATACTTACTCTATCTCCGGTACGGTGTCATTACATGAAAAAAAAAAGCCTCGCCCGAGACCCTCACTGGGGGTTTTTGTATTTAAAATCTATTACGCCCCTTCTGCCCTCCCCCGCTGGATCCGAAATGCTTCGAAGCAGATTTCAAGTTGAGAGGCGATGGGCTTACCACCTGTCCCTCTGCCCTCTCTCGGAAACTAAGCGTAACTAAATTAGTATAGATAATGAAACATCCACTTGGAGGTCCTATGCCCCACCACAGGGGTTACAGGAAAAAAGTCAAGTCAGATTTCAAGTTGCAGTTCTCTCCAATGCTACTGATGGCATTAAATATGTGGGTTTTATAAAATCCACTTAATTTTAGGAAAGTTAAATGCGAAAGACAGCTGTTTGGTGAACCTAATCAAAAATCGCTAAAAGTCCTAGCATCACAACAAAAATCCTCTTATCTCTCAAGAAATATAACTCTCTCGTATTTCATTTTACAGGTTGCAATATATCATGTTATCGACACGTATTAAAGTAAAAACCATTTTTATGGGTTTTACAAAGCAATGACTCAACATGCACTTTCCACTGAATAATGGATGTATTTTTATAGTGAACGGGAAGTGCTTAGTAATGACTAGCAATTTGAGGCTCTGGAAAGCTCGTCCAGCACTTAGGAGTATTATAAACATTTTCAGTGACTTGTGATGTTGATTCATCTGCCGTATTTCTGTAGGCAGTAATGTAAATCGTATCCTGTCGTATGTACATGTGCAAATACTGTATGTATATACTGTGCTGAATTGATTAAATCGCAATTGTACTAAAGTCTGTGAAATTACGAATATATTGTGCAGTTAGTAACGAGTAGGGATCGGATGTTTCTGACATGTCATATTTTTATCCTGACCTCCATTCCGGCCTCAGACACAAATTAAACGCGAATTGCAAGCTTTTTATCCTAATCGGACAGTTTTTATTTTGCGTGTAGTCATATTTTGGCCGTTTTATTGGATTTGTCATGTTTTGGTCATATTTGTATTATAACGCCATATTTCAGTTATAAATTCGGTCAAGAAGCACATATTATACAGCGTATGTAATATATTGTCGAGTTAAATTGGAAATTTATTTAGTTAACTTAATGATTGTGCCAAAATAATTGTAACTTACATTTTAAAATTAATGTAATTGTTCATATTTTATGGGGAAACGCAAAACTTACAAAATATTACGAATAATTGGAGCAGATGAAGCGAGTAAACAAGAGCAAATTACTTTACATTACAAGTAAAACTGAAAATCACCAAAATTGTTAAAAAGTTATTACCTGATTGAATTCGTGTGAAGTAAGAATTTAGTATATTTACACTTTTAAAATGGAACATTTATTTTTTAAAAATATGTTACTTTATTAGGTCATATTTAGTCATTTTAAGGATATAATCGCAGTCATATTTACCACTTGTTAGGTCATAAACATGCGAACCCTAGTAATAAGATGAAGTACATACTTACATTCATTTTAATTAATTAATGAATTTGCTATGCCTTGTTAATCTAATCGCACGCCAGCTATTTATTATTATTATTATTATTATTATTATTATTATTATTATTATTGTTGTTGTTGTTGTTGAGGTTGTTATTATTACAGGGGGAATTGGAATATGGCAGGTAAGATCTTATAGACCTCTATACAACGACAAGGGCTCTGTTAGAAAGAAAACCATTGTGAAAGGTTCCTTTTTCTATTGGAGTCCATGAAAATCTCATTAGACTAGTTCAAGTGTATACCGAAAGAGCAACCTGAAAGAATAATGAAATCAGGTAAACTGATGTAACAAAGTGCCAAAATTATTTTGTATAAGAAGTGATAATTGCAAATATGATATGCAGAAAATAAGTTTTTAAAATCGGTTTCCGAGTTAAGCTACAGATCGACTCATTAAGCAGGGCTTACGGAAGAACAAACGACTAAAGTTTGATAAGCATATGTGAAGGAATATGTGGGTAGTGTAGTTTGTCAAAGCTAACTGCATCGCAACTTCCAAAGCCGCGTACGAACACTGTAAAATAGTATGTTGAGAACTGATTTCCATTTGATAAATTCTTTCTGTTTACCATAAAATAGTCACTGAATTGGGCATTACTCCGGCACCGGTCAACCGATTTGGCCCAATTCCAAGCTTCGTCCAATGGACATTATAATTGCGTATACCAAGTTTCATGAAAATCCGACAAAGCTAACAATCCATGTTCTCATTACGTAAAACATTCCGAGGCATTAATTGGCATATATCATGGGCACATCCAAACATCAACCGGGAAAATACTACTCAACGTCATAGTTCAGAAACTAATGATGCAATCTCAGATATACAAAACCCAAGCGTTGAGAGCCCAAAGAATGATGAAATACTCGTAAAAAGGTTGGGAAAATACGAGCTTTCGATTAGCTACAAAACCAATTTCTATCGTTTCTGCGTAATGCAACCTCTTTATGTAAGGGTCCTACTCATCCAGCCGTCAAATATTATAAAGCTTTTATAAAATACAATAGCAGCCAAAATATAAATAATCAGATTATTTAAGTAACAAAAATCCACAACGTCGTCGAAGACGTTTACGTGAACAAAGAAAAAAAAACAGATACAGATATGACCTCATGCAGCATTTTCATTACTGGAGACGAAGGAAAGCGGTCTAGAATATTATGAACCTTTCTGACAATAAAAAATGCAACGTAGCTTATAATGACTCTCATTCTTTGGGTATACATAATCCGCGCTGTCTAGATGATTATAAAAGTACTGAGAACGTAAATTCGGAAATACGAGGGTGGATCGAAAAGTAACGCACAATATTTTTTTTTCAAAAAGTTTAATATCTACAACAACAAACCAACAAATGATACCAGTTTCAAAATACCCTGTTCATAGAAATCCGTTCGGTTGGAGCATAACCATCTGCGGACTGCTCTTTTCACTTCTGCATCTGACGAACCTTATCTCAGCAGTTCAACATTTTATACGGTGCAGTGTAGGATATTGTGCATGGCACATTGTAGTTTCGTAAAGTTAGTGCTCGCTGGGTACCTTAGAACTGACAGACGACCACAAGGACCAGCGAATGATGACAAACTAGGATCACCTATCGCGTTACGCTTTCATTTGTTTGGTCCCATGAAGAAATTCGTGGCCGGGAAACATTTATTAATAACGGAATATGAACTCTACTCATTATTTGGACATCGTGTGATTCTGCTTGCTAATGACTAGACATCGGATTTATATGGAAATGCATATTCCACCTGCTGTAACACATGATATGGAAAGGAGACTTCAAGTACGTTTTACCATCAGTTGTTACTGTATATATACAGTTTATAGTGCATATAAAAGCATATTTTTGGCGTTGTTGCATATTTTGAAATTTTAGTATGCACCATGCATATATCAAACTGTTTTAAGGATAAGAATGCTATTTTTAAGTATTAACAAATTTATTTGAGTCGTGAAATACTTGTGCAGCCTGCTTACTACCCAGAAACCCATAATGGCGCTCTAAGAATATTGTGATCAGAAGAGGGCAACGACGACAAGTTTCGTGTACTCCTTTCAGAATCTGCATCCTATGTTGAGTGCTGGTTGGCTCTAAAAACTTTTATCCCCATCTAATACTTGTTACTTGCATTGTACATGGACTTCATAGAGTAGCAGAAACAGTACGGGAACAATTTTATGAAGTGAACACTTTGATTTCAAGTACTAAGAAGGTAATTCTGAAAGCTCCCGCGCGAGTTAACGCTTACATAGAATCACTTCCGGAACGACCTTTATCACCAGAACCAATTATTTCGCGTTGGGGCTCATGGATAAATGCCGCTCTATTTTATTTAGATAATTTTACTGCCGTTAAAGAATTTGTTTGCGGCCTGGATCCAAGTGATGCCAATTCAATTCAGCGTTCACAAGAAGTATTCAAAAGTGAAACTTTACATAGGGATTCAAATGTAATCAAAGCTCATTTCAAAAGTTTACCTGAAGCAATTCAGACATTAGAAAAGTGTTGTTTGCCCCTTAATGATGCCCTATTAATCCTTGAAAAAGTGAAAGATGAGCTTAGTTGTGCGCCTGTAAATTATGCGGAAAAACTGAGTGAATATCTACAAATATACAATATACAAAGAAATCCTGGATTTAACATCTTATGCTCTGTGAACAAGTACCTGGATCCAAGTGATGCCACTTCAATGACCTGAGAAGAAATTTCACCAGAACTTGTAAGTTCTTACAAATATTGCCCTACGACATCTGTGGACGCTGAGAGATCGTTCTCAGCATACAAACTCATACTAACCAAGAAAGACATAAATTTACTCTGGAACACTTAGAGAAGATGATGATAGTCTACTGCAAATTCAATTACAGTCAGGAGGAGGACATATAATTGGACACGCTGAATATGAGTAGATTGCATTTTAACTGCACTCCGACATTTAGTGGTCCTGTGCAGAAACAGTGGAAGTGAATATGCAACAGAAACATAAGTGATTATTCATAGCGAGAGGACAGAGTTTACTGCTAGTGATTTCAGTTTGTATAGGAGATTGTAATTTTATTTTCAATGTTTGTATTTAATTAAAATATATATATATATATATATATATATATATATTTAAAAAAAAAAATAAAAAAAAAAAATAAAATGCATATTTTCGAGATTTTGATGCATATTTTACATATTTTAACAGCATAAATGCATGAATATTTTAACAGTTTTTAGTGCATATAATTCCGATGTTTACTAATGACAAACATTTAACTAAAAATAATGAGATTCATTGATACAAACAAAATGAGATAAATGTCAATGTAGTGGAAGTTAATTATACAATAAATTACCAGAATTGATTTATATCATCTTAAGGGGGGGACATACAGCTTTCGATGTTGAAAAATAGGTAAAGTTTCATTATATTTTTCTCAGCAATGAATTGTTCTGTAGCCTTTCAATCAGCTATGCTCTATATTGACTAGTTCTACAATTGCATACTACTTTCAGAATTAATTTAACTATTACAGTTAATGGGTAATTATCATTACAAAATGACCGCCAATTTATTTGCACTGAAGTGCCATTTCCCTGATAATTTTCACAAATACCAATATTTCTGAGTGATTATTTCTTTTATCTATTTATAAATATCATATGAACAACATAATCTAGGATCCTTGGATTATCTGCAGTATAAATATTTAAAAAAAAACATAATTTACCATTTGTTATTTTTTTTAGAAATTTTTACATCAGAAATATTTTTAAAAAACTATTAAAGTTACATCAATGATTCTAGATAGTGTTGTTCAGTAATATGAAATATACTTGCACGCAAAAATTTCACTGCGATATGTTAATAAATGTTTGAGAATAATAATGTGACATAATGTATATAGCCTAATATTTATACATAGGTTAATGTGATCCATTACAGGAAGAGAATGTACGTTAAGTTTTCAAAGGATTGCATTTTGAACATGAAGTCAAGTATTTATATTATCTGGATGTTGATTCACAATGCATGCTGCAACCAAACACCGATGTCAGGACCTCAGGTTCAAAGCATTATAGCAGCTGTGTACAAGAAAGTTAATGCAAATTCTTTGTACTTAATCACACCAAGTACAGGTAATACAGGTAAGCGTTTAAGATATTCAAGTATAATTTCGTAATTTCTAGTTTCTGTTGTTTACATTTGCATGGGCGCCCATACCCGGGGGCAACGGGGGGCGGCCCCCTCCTAGCTCTCAGTGAAATAAAAAATATGTATATTAATAATTATAGTCAGGTGCTTTTCTTTTAGGACAATTATTTTGAAAGTCAGTTCAGACAAAAAGATTTCGGGAGTTTTACCAAATCGACAACATTGTAGCAGAATCCACAGCGGATTAGAAAGGAGGGTCCAGGGGGTCCGGACCCATAAAAATCAAAACCTAAAATTCTATTTTTGTATTAAAAAAATATTAAATTAAACAAGTTTTGTTGGTGTGTCAAATATGATATAGAATATTATAGGAGAAAAATTCCTCCGACACTGGGACTTGAACCCAGGACCTTTGGCTAATCGCGCCAATGCTCTACCAACTGAGCTAAGCCGGAGTTCAATTCACAGCGCCGGATGGAACCTCTCTCCTATGACTGATTGCCCTAATGGTCTACCTCACAGACAGACAAGTTATGTCATATGCAGCTTAGCTCAGTTGGTAGAGCATTGGCGCGAATAGCCAAAGGTCCTGGGTTCAAGTCCCAGTGTCGGAGGAGTTTTTCTCCTATAATATTCTCATGTAATGTCCAACAGAGACAATAATCTGTGGTTCTTGAAAGCTTATATGTCTATGATATAGAAGTTATTTTCTTTTCATAACATAATGAGTAGGCTATTATTTCCATTGTTCATGTGTTATTTAATTTTTCTTATAAATAGTAATAAGTATTACAACTTAGGTAACGATTGCTTCTTTACGTTGGCATGTCTTAGAGTATGGTAAACAAATTTGCTAACTAGTTTTTCAATGCTAAAATAGCGTAAAATGTTATTTTCATTAGTTCAATATTTAAAAATTTTCTGGGGGTGGACCCCCGACTCCCCTTTTTTGGGGGGTATTTCATACTGGGGGTATGGAATATGTCCCAAAAAGGGGAGTTGGGGTTTGGGGAACCCTCCGTCACTTTCGACCTTACCCGAAACTATTTTATGGCTACGTCATTTTTTCACATATTACATTATTAATATAATGTTACAATGTGGCCCCAGAAGTTAAAGCGACAAAAATCAATTAATTAAAAAATTGCCCCCCTAGAAAATATCATATGGGCGCCCTTGTACATTAGTTCGAATTCTCACTTACTCCTGTGGTCGGTCTTTCAATTTCAGAACTTTATTACAATGTGTGGTATTCAGATATCATAAGGAGTATGGCAAGTTTTAATATTTCTGCAAGCACTGTGCCTATTACCACAATGTGCACTGCTCACGAATCTTTGGCGCGGAACAGGAAAACCTTTCTTGTGTTATCTGCCTGTGGACAGCACAATTCCTGGATGAATGATATAAAGAAGGTATACCGATGCTTATCATTAGGATTCGGATGTTTATGACGTGTCATAAAAAATTAAGTACGCTTGATATCCTAAGTGGACCGTTTTTATTTTGCATATAATTTAATATTTTGGTCATTTTAAAAGTATTGGTCATATTTTGGTCATATTTGTAATTTAACATCATATTTCAGTTATAAATTCGGTAAAAGAGAACAATTATACAGCATATTCACTAAATGGTCGAATTAAATTTGAAATTTATTTATTTAATTAATTTAATGACATGGCTTATATAAAAATTAATGCAATTATTCGTTTTTTAAAACGGCAAGTATGGTGTATAAAATATTATTTGGAGCTGATAAAGCGAGCAAATAGGAGCAAATTCTTTAAAACTAAAAGTTCAGCACAAGTAAAACTGTAAATTACCTGGAAAACTGTTAAAAAGTGATTATCTGATTGATTCATGTGATGCAATAATTTAGTATCATTAGACGTTTTCTATTGAAACATTTATTTTTAGAAAACAGGTTCTTTTATTAGGTAATATTTAGGATTTTAGGTCATATTTAGACATTTTAAGGGCATATTTGTCACATTTTCCAACTTTTTAGGTCATAAACATTCGAACCTACTTATATATTTTTTGAATGCCATGGTAGTAAAAAACAATCATTCTATCTGTCCGATTAATTATCTGCATTTTTACATAGGTTCTAAAGATAAAGTCTATATCAAATTACATTTGGCTCATATTTCTTGACTTGAATGTACAACTGAGAGATTTCTTCGCTGATGTTAACATTCCCTTCGATTGTGAATTCCTGGTTGCTCAGCCAAAATATGATCAGTTCGAGCTGACAGAAGTGTACAGAGTTAGTCCAGCTTTACCTCTCAAGACATACGAATACGGACGGTGGAATACTAATACAGGGTTGGACTCAACTGTTCTTCAGATATATGAGAGAAGGAGAAACCTAGAAGGACTGGTTCTAAAGATCGTAACAATAAACGTAAGTATAAACAAGACAATGATTTGTAACACTTTGTAACTAGATTACAGTTACAATTATCAAATGGGCATAACCATGTGGCATCAACCTACATGAAATGGAGAGAACTTCGGCAGAGGATCTAACATAGGCTACTGACTTTTGGAAAAAAAAAAACCTTAATTTGCGCCGCCGTCAAAGAGTCAGTAACACGCGGTCCGAGTTCGATTCCCGTCCTTGTAGTTTTTTTTTTTTACCCCGGAACAAATACGCTGTCAATTATTCCCTTACTGGATAACCAGAGATAGAAAGTAACCCGGTGGACTAAAAAACTGCCCTTATTTTACAGTCCCCTTGACTTTAACCTGATTGTGCACGGTGTTAAAGACCTACGGAGTACCCGGACTGTTTGTGCAAGGTATTTAATGATCTTCAAATAGTGACAAAAACATAAAATTAAAAATTAATTTAAGTCCTAAAAATAGTAAAAAATTACACCACAATTACCAAAAGATCAATAAATTATCCGTTAATACTTATAATTAGTTTTTAGAAGTAGTGAGATGATTTAGAAAGCCATTTAATGGATCACAGTGTATTGTATTTAAATTTACAATATAAAACACTTCTATTTTGTTATTAACGAAGTAAATAGATTAGTATCACTTGGATACCCTTTGCGAAAAATATAAACTGGCATGCCCATCAAATCGCCCCTAGCAAATACCTCACTCAACTCTTACATAGAAACGAATGACACAATGAAAGTCCTTCTGATATACCTGAGAATGAGTAAAAAATGGTCATGCTCAGATGAATTCATTATGCACATTTCATTAAAATATGGGGAGCAGGTACTGCTTATAGTGTACCATGTTTTATGGAAATGTAGTAGAGTTCAAAATGCTCATTCCTTCCACTTATGCTGCAATCAGATTTTCTTCCTGTGGACCTTATTTGCTTATAAAGTTATATTAGAGAAGCTTTAAAAACAGAAGTGATAATGAAAAAATCGAAATATAACGTCAAGTCAGACTTTCTTTTAAAAAATATATAAAAACGGCGAAAATTAACTAAAAAAGCCCAACAATTACATATCTCTTGAAAATGACGAAAAAGGCAAAAAAAATGAAAATATAAACTACCCTTATTTAATCACTTATTTCATTTCGAAATTATAAGTCTTTTTTGGAACACTTCGTTTAGTTCTCGAGATCGTAGATTCGCACTCAAAGGAATGGTTTATGCAGCTGAAATATTCAGATTTTTTCTCGGTGTTTTAAACTCTTCATGAACGGCAATGTCTCGTATCCATAATGTAAGAGGCGTAACGTTGTAGAGTAATAAGGGAGATATTGTGTGTTCAAACCTCCGAACCGCTTACATTATTGCTTCCTTTGTCTGTTATGTTTTTGTGTTCTATGCAGAAAATTATAAGTGGCATTTAAGCCTGCTAGATTTTATGTTATGCACTTACAAAGTAACAACTCTTTTTCCTGTAAAATGTAAATTGATCTTATTTCCACTATAACAGTATAATGAACTAAATAAAAAGTAGGCTTGTTCCAGTAAACAAACTCCCAATTATTGCTTGTGCATTTGTTGTGGCGCATGTGCGATGTACAGTGTCAACCCTCAATATAGTGCCATCATCCGTTCTCTAACATTTAGTGGCACAAAGCGAGGGTGGCACTAAAACGAAATTTAGTTTTTAAAATAAAAACGTCATAATCAGGGCCCGGATTCTGATTACCTAAAATTGTTTGAAAAATAACCTATAAAATGACCCAAAATTTTAAAGAAAATGATTTAATAATTATAAAAAATGACCTAAAACCTGATATTTTATTTATAAAAAAATATCATTGTATACACAAAGATATAAACTGGTTTGTACATAATTTTAAAAACTATAAATGCTGTGAATGTTCTTTTCTCACGGAAATTTATACTGGTACTGAGGCACTGATGAGTCAAAATTCGGCACATCCTTCTGTGGTCTGCCGGATTATGTTGTTATTTATTGAGGGTAAACAGTAGTTTGCACTCTCAAATCCAAGCAGGTGGCAGACTCTGGTGCCAAGTCAATCTAATAACAATAGTAATATAATACAAAATTTTGGCGTTTCTTTGATTCTCACTAACGAATACACTCGTACTGTAGTGGTGCTCGTACTGTTCGGACGTGTCTTGCTCCTGCTCTAGATCATGACGACTACTGAATCAAATGGGTCTTCATTGAACCAAATGAAAGTGTGTAAACGCTGCAAGAAATCTGCAGTGAATGGTTTGAAATGTCAAAGTTGTTCATCAATATTCCACCCGAGTTGTGCTAAAATAACGACGAATCTTAAACATGTTACGGACGACTCATTTGTGTGCTGTCATGCTGACAAGAACAGTATTAATTCTGAAAGTGAGTGCGATATATTATTGGAGGAATCATCAGAGTGTAAGATAAATAATTTTAATATCTTAAATTATGTTGTGGAGCTGAAAGATGTTATAATTGCTGAACTACGGCATGAAATTGAACTCTTAAATGACAAAGTGAGGTTAATGGAGCTAACTGCGTGTTCCTGCAAAAGCAGTTCTGATAAAAACATTACATCGCATGCTACTGCCAATAGTATTAGTGATATTGGAAGCCAAAGACAAGCCACTGCTAGAGTAAATGACGATGGTAGAGTTCCTGGTACAAGCAAACAAGCAGGTCAGGTTATTTCTCGCAAATTCAGTGATGTTGTATCAGCTCGTGTTATTAATACCAATGACAAAGGATCACCTGATAGTCAAAGTGCAAGTGGTCTGCATACGGTTAAAAACAATGCTGGTCACCAAAATTGTGACAACTCAACAGCTAACAACATTCAGGAAATGTCGGATGATGGCTGGATAAAGGTCTCATCCAAGAAGAGAACAAACAAAATTGTAATTAACGGGTCTTGTAAGGCCAGTGGATTAAAAGTGATGGAGAAGCAGGTAAGACGTAAATCAGTTTTCATTACTAGACTTGAACCTGAAACAACGTCTACAGAGGTAATGCACCACATAAAAGCACATGATTTGAGTGCTCTGAAAGTTATCAAAATGAAAACAAAGTTTGATACATATGCATCATTTTACATAGAGGTAGAAGAAGGAAACTTTCAATCATACTTTCTGGATGAAAAGTGGCCGGAAGGAAGCATGATAAGTGAATTCTACGGACAGCTTCGACCTGAACAAATACACGACAGTGAAGTTAAAAAAGATTGACATTTACCCTCAGCTCAATTAGGCCTACAAAATTATAGTGTGAAATCTGATTTTGGCCTATTATACTGGAACGTTCAAAGCTTAGTGAACAAACTTGACGAAATTGATTCACTCATTGATGCCACTAGTGCAGATGTACTATGTGTTGTTGAACATTGGCTTTCTAAAAATGATTTGCCCATTATCAAAATACCAGGCTATTACCTGGCTGATTGTTTCTGTCGTGACAATAATCGCTCGCACGGTGGTTCTGCTATCTATATTCAAAATAAATATGTTAGTACTAAGCTGGCTGATTTTGGTGCCTTAATTACTCCTAGTATTTTTGAGCTTAGCACTACATATATTGAGAATTTAAACTTACTCTGTGCTGTTTTATATAGGAGCCCTGACAACTGTAGAGATATTTTTAACATATTTTTAAATAATCTTTATGAATTTTTTAATATCGTTTTTACGGTAAAGTCTAATATAAATATCATTCTGGCTGCTGATTTTAATAATGATTTTCTTATAAATAGTAATGGTACCAAAGAATTGAATAGTATTTTTAACTGCTTTGGACTTCGATGTACTGTCCATCAACCAACCCGATTTGGTACTAATGAGTCACATGGTACCTGTATTGACAATGTGGTTACAAATATTGACTATTATAATTGTTCCTCTTCTGTTATGTCAACTCCTCTGTCTGATCATGAGCCAATAATATTTATTTCAAAATTAACCACACCCAAACAACCTAAATTAATTAATGCCCCCACCAAGTACATTAGATTAATAAACGATTATAGTATTGTACACTTCATACATTTATTGCACAATATAAATTGGATGAATGTTTATAATTTAACAAATCTTAATGAGAAGGTTGATTGTTTTTTATTTTTGTTTTTAGATGCTATTGATAAAGCGTTTCCTTTTAATGTTGTTAAACCTAGTCCTACTAGAAGGGCTGTGAACAAAGGCTGGTATAATGCTGAACTCTACAATTTAAAACAAGAATGTTTATATTATTATGACCTATACAAATATTTTGGAGTAATTAGTTACAAAGATAAGTACATTGAAAGTAAACAAACATACAAGAACGCCATTAGAAGGGCTAAAACCTATTATTTTTCGACAATGATAGACAGCTCAACTAACAAAACTAAATATATATGGTCCATGGTATCCGATATCTGTAATAACAATCATACGGCTGAATCTGCCCCAACTGAAATAAGTGTCGATGGAATGAATTCATTTTTTATTACTAAAGTTGATGAAATTGTAAGCAATCGTATACCACCTACTAATGATTTTCTTTTTTATTTGACTGACATCAACAAACCAAACTGTTCATTTGATTTTACTCATTTTACTGTTGACATGATTTATTCAACGATTTTGAAAATAAAAAATAGTTCTTGTTACGATGTTTATGGTATAAATTCAAATATACTCAAATTATCTGCTAGTTACATATGTGAACCTTTGTGTCATATCTTTAACTCTTGCTTGATTTCTTGCATATTTCCTGATGCTTTCAAGTATGCTAAGGTTATACCAGTTCATAAAAAAGGAGACAAACTAGATTATAATAATTATCGCCCTATAAGCATTATTCCTGCTCTATCAAAGATATTTGAAATATTACTCTATGATCAAATTACTCTGTATTTTGAAAACAACAATTTATTCTCAAATAAACAGTTTGGCTTTAGAAAGAAACGTAGTACGGTGGATGCAGTCAAGTCCTTTGTTAAATTATGCATTGAAAGTCTTGAAAGCAGAAAAATTGTATTAAATAGGTTTTATGACTTAACTAAGGCGTTTGACACCGTATCTCATGATACGCTGTTACAAAAGTTGGCATTTTATGGGTTAAATGACAGTGTCATACAGTTTTTTCAATCTTACCTTGTTAATAGATATCAAGCTGTTTTTTATAATGGTAACATATCTCATTACGAATTAGTCAAATATGGTGTTCCCCAGGGATCTGTCCTTGGTCCATTATTCTTTATTATATACGTGAACGATCTTCCTGCTGTTATTAACAAGGAAAGTTTCATACCTCATATGTATGCTGATGATTTAGTCTTAACAGCTTTTCACAGCAATGAACTTCTTTTAAATACATATTTAAATGAAATTAACGACATCATTGTTAGCTGGTGCCATGCAAATAATCTTAATCTAAATCATAATAAAACTGTTGATCTAAAAATGAGTATTAAACAGGAAAATTTGGACAACGCCGTTAAAGTATTAGGTATTTATATGGAATCTGGACTTGGTTGGCAAGCACATGTGAACCACGTAGCCAGCAAACTTAGCAAATCAATATTTATGATCAGATTGTTAAAGAATTATTTGAATTTAGAATCTCTACTGAAGGTGTACTATGCATATGTTTACAGCCATCTTTCATATGGTCTTATCTTATGGGGTAACCACTCTTCTGCAGAAAGATTATTAATTTTACAAAAAAGATGCATTAGATTAATATGTGGAGCTTCAGCAAAAACTCACTGTAAACCACTCTTTGTCAGATTAGGTGTTCCTACTTTGCCATCAATGTACGTTCTCGAATGCCTTCTGTATGCTAAGACGAATCTGTCTACTTTCACCATATGTTCCGCTGTTCATAATTATAATACCAGAACCAGATCTAATATATATACGGATAAATGCAATTTTACTTTGTCACAAAAGAATTTTGATTATATGTCTAAGAAATTTTTTAATATTATTCCTTTGCATATTAGGAACTTGCCTATTGGACAGTTTAAGAAGGCAGTTCGTACTACATTATTGGCTAACCCCCTGTATAGTGTACGAGAGTTTTATAATGTAAATTGGTTTTAAGTTATATTGTTACTGTATATTATTGTAATTGACTTTCCTATGACCACTTGGTCTTTTGGAATAAAATATCTATCTATCTATCTATCTATCTATCTCAATGTAAATACATGAAAATTACTAAATAAGGAAGCAAATGACATGAAAATGACAAAATAATGACCTAAAATTGAAATAAATGCCCTAAAAACGTAAAATGGGATAAAATGACAAAAAATGACCTAATAAAAATGCATTTCTGTAATCTAGAGGCCATGATTAGGATTTATCCACAAGTTGGAAATGTCTATGCAGCATCAATAAAAAGATGACATGTCATTAGAATCCGGGCCCTGGTCATAATACAGTGGTGTAATAATTTTGTAGGGGTTTTAAGGCTGGGTGTTTCTTTTGGTGTTGGGCGCCACGTAAGTCATTACAGGTGCTTTTATTTACCTGTATGGTACTTACGAAATGGTGTTATTTCTTCTTTCCCCCTTACCTCGGCTTTCTTCAGTGGTTACGAGCTTGATCTTCTTGTTCAGGGCGACGAGTCGAGGAAACGTGAAGGCTAATTTGTTGAAATCACACATTGAATAATTTTGATGTTGGTTTTATTTCGAACTTCTGCGTTCCCACAAGAAAAGTACACATAGTACAACCAATTTTACCAGTTAGGCCTATACACACAAACACTTTGATACACTAAATAGTGACATGATGTCACTTTAACTATCCAAAACTTTAACACCTTTCACTTTTACTAAATTTACCCTGTTGCACACCGACTCCTTTAAGACATGACGAATAAGTGAAGTATATGCTCGCTCGAAAATTCGGTCTTGACTGAATTTTCGAGGTAAGCACCTCCCCTAACTTTACTTCTAGTTGGCTAAAAATTTCTGGTTATGACGTTACAAGTACATATTGGTTTGGTCATAACTACCCTTCAGCCAATCGCTGATATGTGCATAAATGGTCGGCACGGTTCTTTAATCACACCGGCCTTCTTCACTTTACAGTTTTATTGCTGAAATATATAACCCTGCAATTCATACAATTCCTTAAAACCTAAATGCTTCCAAGTCCGTCACCCTCGCTTTCCTTACAAATACAAAATTTTAACACTTCTTATTGTTAGTAACTTTCTGATATCCGTATAACGGTAAATGTTTTTCTAAAGCTCTCTTTTCATACATTTTCAAGATTTATGTCTTTATTTTGCGATCTACGTCCTGTTCCATCTTTCTTAATAACCATTTTCAATAAGTTTTATTACTGGTGCCAGCTTCTCTCAAAGGATTTGAATGGTTTTTACAATAGCTATTCTTACCCCAAGAACCTGTACACCAGCATGACAGTATTGTTCGCAAATGGGCTCAGACTGGTGACGCCCGGTTTGCAAGCTTAGTATTTATTTTTCTACTTCAAGTATCCTTATACTGATTAGAATACTGTAATTTTAAGTATATTTCTTATAAATGTATTGATATTATATAGATAAAAACCCATATCAATTATCGGCTTCATAATGCCCTTGCATGGAATTGAGATAATGTTGCAATGTTCCATTGTTAATATTTATCGAGATGCCATGCAATTTTCCCCGAATATGTCACCATGTCCATCTTTATTTTGGTTTATGTTTGTCAACAACATCCTCACTATGTCAACAAACTTTACACAGTGTCTTACTGACCTAGTAAACCCTTTATCCTTTCCTGTTTCTACCTGGGCTCTCCTGTTGTTAACCTTGCATTTTTTTCACTGCTGCTTGACTGATACAGCCACCCTTCTATAGGAAACTGGTTGTTTAGGCTACCACACAATTACATCTATTCTCTGCCTTAGCCTACTGACTTAAAAACTAAATACATCCATTCCGGTCATCTTCCTGACCACTAAACAATAAAATCTTGGTTTGATGTGTTCACACGAATTTTTCTTTCACTCACCGGGTTCGAGACCCGTAAAATATTGTGTTCAATGACCCTATCCTAAAACATCGCAAAGGAAACGTCTACTCTTTGTCCCGCTATATCTGAACACATAATTTAACACTCAGAGAAAAATAATCACTTCGCAAAGGAAACGTCTACTCTTTGTCCCGCTATATCTTAATACATAATTTTAACACTCAGAGAAAACTAATAACTTTGAACAAAATATCAGTACACAAAGGAAAATCACTTTGTCCCTACAACAACATTTTTTTTTTTAATACATTTTATCACTGTCATCCCTTTCACTCAAATTACACCATATAAAATAATTATGGACTCCCATAAGTCACTGTAACCACTTAAACAGGTCTTACATTTTACATGAAAACAGTCGTTATCTATTTTGACTTAAAAGCCTCCATCATGAATACCTTCAATCACTTCGCGTTCTTTATAGGGTTTCAATAGTGACAGGTTGAATTTGCCTATTATTTTCCCTTTTCTCGGATCAAACACCTCTTAAGCTACAATACACTAATTCATTTCTTTATCGTAGAAATCCTTATTCCTTAATTAGCCCTATGACCAATCCTATCACTACATTTATTACATTCTTTTTCTACAGTTCCTTCCGGACATCGTTATGCAATGCTCACAAATGGTTCTATTCAGACCTTAAAATCCCTTAAATAACATTTTGCGTTTTCCTTTTATCTTCATGTTACTTCATTACAATACATTTCTTTATTTTCTCCAATTCCCGTGAAAAATTCATTCATGAACTCCGTATAAAGGCTCCCATTGCATTTAATCGTTTTGTATCTTTTATAAATTATACTTTCTCTTATTAAATCTTGGTGGTGGGCTTGCACAATCAAATTCTTCTTTTTATCAGTGCCAATCAATTTTATTATCAACCGCAATTTAAAACTTGTACGCTACGATGCGACTTTTATTCTACTTGTACTCTGAATAAATGTTATAACATTTTCAACAATAGCTTCCGCTTAAATTTTTCATTTTCTCCTAGATTTTTATTTTATTTCAGTGGCGTCCATGACAGTTTTCATTTATGCCTATCGATATAAAATTCTCTGATTTCTCTCTCACTTATTAATATCTTCACATTATTTAATTCAATTTCCATTTATTTTTTCACATGTATGGCCATCTGTGTACTACATTTGGGTCATATGCACAATAGTTACCGGAGCGCATTGCTTCCGTAAAATTTTTCTTTTTCTTTTAATACCTCACAATCGTCTTCACTGACGTAATTGCTCTTCCATAGTTTATACTGGGTTCCATAGCCTCAAAAACAAATACCGTGCGTTGGGTCTTATTCCCGTATAGCACTAAATAACGATAATTCTTATTATCTCCACCTTTCGTGATAGGGCTTCCCTATAAACACCTTTCTCCCTCATATTCTCGTATTTCGTCGTCGATGGATTTCAACTTCCGCAAATTTGTACACAGATTAACCCTGCATTTTTCTTTAAAATTTACTCGTTACTCTTGAGGTCTAAAAATAGCCTGATAGTGTGCAAAAATCACATTCTTTCACCTTCTTTCAAAGAATCAGAATTTATTAATCGTAAGCATTTCGAAACCTACTGTCCAACAGCCTATCTTTACTTTTACCTTGTATTAATTCTTTCGTAAATACTTTCTCAATGTTTGCCACTCCACAATACAAATAAGAGCTCTGAAAATATTTTAAGCTTGATTGTACTTCTTCCATTCCTAAATACCAAACTTCTTTATGAATATGTCAATAGCACTGGGATATTAGCATCTATATTCTTTCATTATAACCTTTATTGATAAGAATTCAGCATATCATAGTTTTAGGAATTTTATTTCTATATTTTCTTTGACAATAGACATATTATTTGTATATTGTATGTTTACTCGTCTCTTTTTTTTTGCTAGAGTCTGTCGCATTAACGAGTCCCTCCGGAATCTGTATACTATTTTTCTAAGAATCCCTAGTATCCTTCTTGGGTATTCACACCCTCGCAATCCTGCACCTCTGAAATGTCATTTACCTCAAACTCTGATGCCTGCGGGTTTAAAGGTCTTCCTACCTGTCCCCTATCATTGTTTACTAATACTTGGCGAGCTTGAGTTGATTCATCCATCTGTTCACTCCCTTCAACAGCTGTAACCCTTTCTCCAAATCTATTGTTCCTACTGGCTTGGTTACTAAATGTCCTCTCAGGCGTTCCCCTAGCAAATCTTACATTATTTATTTGATTCGCTCTTTCGGGTGGCCTACTAGAAAAGTTCCGATTTTCACCTCTGCCATTTCCTCTATAAGGTCCTGAGTTCGTGCCTCTGCCATCATTTCTTCGAAAATTAGGACCTGGGTTCATATCTCGGGTCCCCTCTACATTTCCGTTTCTCTGGGGTCGGTAATCGTTCCTACCATTTTCACCTCTATTGAATCCTTCATTTTGAAACCTTGGGACCTGAGTATTGTTCCTCTGTCCGTCGGAATTTCCTTCAGAAATCCCCCTATTTGAACATGCTTCGAAACCTGTTAAAAGTTCTATAACTTTTCCATATGATTTGGGACTCGCCACGAGTAAAACATTATATATATGAGAAGGGAAGTGTCTTAATACGAGCTTAATTATGCTCTGAGGATCCATTGGTGGGTCGAGTAATCTGGCCAGGCTCACGATCCTCGTAAAATAATCCACTAGTGTACCTCCGTTTTGATACGTGTACTTGCCATTATAAAGTTCTACACGAACTTGAGTCCTTCTATCTTCACTCCAATACCGGCCCAGAAAAAGCTGCTTAAATTGTTCGTATGAACAATCGGAACCAACAGTCAAATCCAACCAGTCACGCGACTTCCCTTTAAGTGAACGTGCTGCTACCAACATTTTGAAACTATCAGGTATACTTCGTAATTGCATGTACTCATCTAAATCCTTTAAAAATTTCTGGGGGCTTACCGAAATATGCTCATTAAAGCTAGGAATGGTTAGATCGTTACCCAATAACTGGCAAATATTTACCGAATTATTGGTTGCAGTGACACTTGGAGTAGCTTGCGGTAGGCCTACTGTGCTAGGGGTGATGTCTGGTGTTGGAGATCTTACAGAAGTACAGTTCCCGCTAGGCGCAATATTCGCCAAACCTTGCGTGATGCTAGCTTCCTGGCTATTAACCACATTATCAACTCCTTGCAAGACATCATCCCTATCACTTCCAGTTTCCCTCGTCCTCAAACTCTCTGTTTCAGTCCTCAACAAACTCATTTCTTTTGACACTTCATTTGCATTTCTACTTAGTTTACCTTCCAACTCCTGAACTTTATTTACTAATTTTTCTTCTAATATTCTACTAGAATTTTCTGACTCCACTATTTTTTTATTAAGTTCAACAGTTACCGTATTTATTTTAGATAACTCCGAGATCATCTCGGCCCTACAATGCCCTACTTCGCTCTCAACCCTCTTGTTTACCCTGACCTCAGTTTCATGAACTTTGTCTCCTACTACTTTAATTTCGTCTATCAATTTTTCATCCCATTTCTTGCTTTGAACTACCATCTTTTCTTTTATCTCATCAACAGCTTTATTCACTTCGGCATTATTTTTATCAATTCTGTCATTTAATTCTTGCCCCATTACTGCCAGTTCCCCTATTCTCAAATCTACTCTTTCACTTAGCGACTTTATTTGCTCTTTCAATTCTTTGGACCCTTCCTTTAATGCTCTACTATTTTCCCTTAACTGTTTATTTAACATATCATGATTTTGTTCAATTTTCTCATTTATAGCTGCTAACTGTTTATTTAACCTATCATGATTTTGTTCAATTTTCTCATTTGTAGCTGCTAACTGTTTATTTAACCTATCATGATTTTGTTCAATTTTCTCATTTGTGGCTGCTAACTGTTTATTCAAGTCTTCGCTAACTTCTCTTTTAACACTTTTTATTTCGCCTAACAGCTCAGCTAACAACATTTTCATTCCCTCTGAACCAGCAAAACTAGTGTTAACCTCGGCTACTGGGACTTGTTCACTTTCTTTGTTACTATTTTCGTTTGCCACAACACTAACATCTGTGTCATTTACCTCTGTGACGTCATCATTTGTGTCACTAGGTCTGACACCCGAAAACAAATTCCCTAATATCTCTCTGCTTACATTTTCTGTTTGGGATTCGGGCATCTCACCAGGTGTGAAAGATCCCTGCCCTTCCCCGAATTCTGAACTTACACATTCCATTTTCTCAACCTTTTTACCACTACGTAGTTTCATTAACAACTATTAACCCTCTTATACTAAGTACTGTCTACACAAGAACACAATAAAATATGCTATACATATGTTTACCTTCAATAGTGCTAAACAAGTATATTCATGCAACCATCACTTGTAGAATTTTGAAAATTCTCTTTAACATGATTTGATTATGAAGCACAAAATGATTATTCATTAATTTTATTTTGAAATACTAATAATTAACTTGATTTTGAATTGCCTTACTCAAGATTTTTTTTAATTACTTCCAATTAACTGCAAACTTTTTTTTTTTTTTTTTTTTTAATTATTTATAAATTTCAAGTAATTTTTTTTTTCTGTGAATTCTGGAGATTGCAAAAAAATTTTAAATATATGCATTTACTTTCTTACTTGTTTTAATTTTAAACAGTTCATGATCTTATCTGTATTTTAGATGAGGTCCCCTGATGTCCTCTTGTCTGGCTGCGATTTCCTCTTGATACATAATTTGTCCTCTTGAAATGTCCGAAAAATGTTCTTTCCGTTTGAAATCCTGAACTTGAAGTTTACACACTTGCCGAAAAGATCTCCATTAGTCCTTCCTATTCCTCGTCGTCTCTGGGTGTTGTTGCTCTACGTCGTATTCGTCGTTCTCCGTCGACTTCGTCGTCATCGTCGGTTGATCTTCCGTTGAGCGATTTTCTATTAAATTATCTTCTTTCGAGCCCCACGTTTGGTTTAAGCCACGTGTAGGGGTTTTAAGGCTGGGTGTTTCTTTTGGTGTTGGGCGCCACGTAAGTCATTACAGGTGCTTTTATTTACCTGTATGGTACTTACGAAATGGTGTTATTTCTTCTTTCCCCCTTACCTCGGCTTTCTTCAGTGGTTACGAGCTTGATCTTCTTGTTCAGGGCGACGAGTCGAGGAAACGTGAAGGCTAATTTGTTGAAATCACACATTGAATAATTTTGATGTTGGTTTTATTTCGAACTTCTGCGTTCCCACAAGAAAAGTACACATAGTACAACCAATTTTACCAGTTAGGCCTATACACACAAACACTTTGATACACTAAATAGTGACATGATGTCACTTTAACTATCCAAAACTTTAACACCTTTCACTTTTACTAAATTTACCCTGTTGCACACCGACTCCTTTAAGACATGACGAATAAGTGAAGTATATGCTCGCTCGAAAATTCGGTCTTGACTGAATTTTCGAGGTAAGCACCTCCCCTAACTTTACTTCTAGTTGGCTAAAAATTTCTGGTTATGACGTTACAAGTACATATTGGTTTGGTCATAACTACCCTTCAGCCAATCGCTGATATGTGCATAAATGGTCGGCACGGTTCTTTAATCACACCGGCCTTCTTCACTTTACAGTTTTATTGCTGAAATATATAACCCTGCAATTCATACAATTCCTTAAAACCTAAATGCTTCCAAGTCCGTCACCCTCGCTTTCCTTACAAATACAAAATTTTAACACTTCTTATTGTTAGTAACTTTCTGATATCCGTATAACGGTAAATGTTTTTCTAAAGCTCTCTTTTCATACATTTTCAAGATTTATGTCTTTATTTTGCGATCTACGTCCTGTTCCATCTTTCTTAATAACCATTTTCAATAAGTTTTATTACTGGTGCCAGCTTCTCTCAAAGGATTTGAATGGTTTTTACAATAGCTATTCTTACCCCAAGAACCTGTACACCAGCATGACAGTATTGTTCGCAAATGGGCTCAGACTGGTGACGCCCGGTTTGCAAGCTTAGTATTTATTTTTCTACTTCAAGTATCCTTATACTGATTAGAATACTGTAATTTTAAGTATATTTCTTATAAATGTATTGATATTATATAGATAAAAACCCATATCAATTATCGGCTTCAATTTACTGTTCTGCATTATGAAAGAATTAAATAAATGGCAAATAGAGAACTTTAGTACAAAATAAAATACTGTACAGTAACCCATTTTATTACAGTATGTGTCCAGTGCAGTGTCCAAAGGGGTTGAAAATCATGTGGGTCCATGTAAGTAATTAACTGTAACTGAGTAACTGTAGTGTTGTGTTTAGACCTGAATGGACACCGGACTAAAAGAAGTGAAAGTTTGGAATGTCTCATTGTATGAAGGGATCTTTCTACCTGGTCCACCGTCACGCGGGCTGTCTGCCCGACTTCTTAACATAGCTTGCTCATTCCACTGTACTTCATTTAAAGTTAGTGACAGAGGAACACTCGTTTCTTGGAAATACAGTAGAGTCTGTTTCTGAAATAATCTTCCTAATGTTCATGCTAGTTTTAAAGCAATTCTGCAACTGAAAGAAAAATCACTGCAAGCTATATTTTGTTAAAGTCTTGTTTTATATTCACTGGCACTAAATAAATTACTGTAGGTTTCTTATGCATTTTATATGGGAGAAGATCCGTTCACTTGCATTTATTGGCACAGTGTGAGGGTGGCACTGTAAAGAGGAGCATTTTAATCGAGGTCTACCTAATGAACTCTCTAGCTGGAACGATAATAGTTCATTGGATACTTTGTGTCGTCATATTATGGCTGATATCCACTCATATTTAAAGACAAACATGTTTGTCTGACAGCGCACAACTGTCGGGGAATCTCGCAGGAACAAACTTTAAACAGAGACAATCGTGGATTTGACCGCTGGAAAATCATGATTTAAATTCGTATCCCTTAATTACAGAATTATCTCTAAATTACGGTACGTCTAAAAATCCTTTGAAAAATGATTAAAGAAACATTGAAGTTACTATTAAGTTACTGCCTGTGTTCGTCGGAGTTCTACTTCAGTAATTAAACTTGGACACTGAGGTTGTGATTGCACTGTAGAGTTGGATTACCTCCACAACGTCTCTGGGTTTTTACGTATATACCTTAGGAGCGAGTCTCACCGCTCGTAGAGTTCCTGGCTAGGGGAGGTAGCTGCACCCTGATTGGCTCAGCTCTCCTATCCCACTCCACGTGTTGTCTGTCTCTCTCGCAGGGGCATTATCCCTCCACTCAACTATTATAGTATTTTCTACGACTGGCATGATGTTCACTCTCTGCCCAGCGGTAGCTTACTGATCTTACGCGCACCGAATTCGCGCATCTTGGTAACGAGACATAACGAGAAGCTCGCTGGCTGGGTTTGTCTTCAAGGCCAGAGACTTTGTGGGAATAATCCAACTCTACAGGGAAATTATTTCGTCGTTCCAGTGCTCAGAGGAATGCGCAGTAGCATGGATTAGTCTATATCGAAATATTATAATTTAAAGGGGTGATGATTCATTCGTACGCCAGGCTTAAGGGCAGTGACATTGTGCTAAGTATACGGCTATGGGTCTCATGACTCGCGGGAGGGGAAGATGGCTTGAATGCATCCCCTACCTCTGAATGCCTTTCCCTGAAGTGCGTTTCTCCGCTGCCAGGAATAAATAATTTGACTGTACAATCTGCTGAGTAGCGTGTTCATTTTAATTAGCGTGCTCTTCAGCTGGAAATTAACAAATATGGAAGTTAACGTTTTATGCAAGTCTTTATTGCTCTATTTGGAAGCAGTAGGGTTAAGTTATAAAGCTGAATAATAAGAATGCATTGTCTGATTACAGGACAATGCAATTAAGCTAACCACTGGAAGTACTGGCGAAGTGATCCGAGTTGGTGGTTACTGTGGCGACCTTTGGAACATTCTGGAGCGAAGATTGAAAATCAAGTAAATAAACCAATTTAATTAGGCCTATACTTTTATAGTAGGAATGAAAACTTGTAAGAAATATACTGCTTTAGTATAAAGATTGATGATGACTTCATTGATTCTCGGCGAATTTTACTGGTAAATTCAAGTGGTTATCAGCCTAGTCGAAATTTTGTGAAATTGTGAATTTCTGGATTCAGAAATCGAGTCAGAAAGCTCAGAATTTTACGTCACTGTTTATTGGATTGTTCCACAATGCACTACAATACCACATTATCCAGCAGGCTAATGGTCGACACAACCAGCACCCGTACCCCAACAGCACCGCTGTACCTTATGTTTTAGCTATAAGATAGTATGAATAAAGTTGCTTTCTTCAATATGTGAGTAAAACGCGAGTAATGAATTCAAATGTATAAACCAATACTAATAATCAGGGCCCGGATTCTAATGACATGTCATCTTTTTATTGATGTTGCCTAGACATTGCCAACTTGTAGATAAATCCAAATCATGGCCTCTAGATTATAGAAATGCATTTTTATAAGGTCATTTTTTGTAATTTTATGGAATTTTATATTTTTAGGGCATTTATTTCACTTTTAGGTCATTATTTTGTAATTTTTGTGTAGTTTGCTTCCTTATTTTGTCATTTTTATGAATTTACTGGAAATATATGACTAGGTTACTACAGTATAATGCAACATTGTTGTAGAATCTACTTTGAAAACAATATTCTTATTTTTCTTCTCAAATGTTTCATTCAACAACAAAGCTTTTAGACTTTCGATATCATTTCTACATTTACAGTTTTTATAATTATGTACAAATTAGTCTATACCTTTGTGTGCACAATAATAATTTTTTAAAATAAATATAAGTTTTTAGGTCATTTTTTATAATTATTAAGTCATTTTCTTTAAAATTTAGGGTCATTTTATAGGTCATTTTTTAAACAATTTTAGGTCATCATAATCCTGGCCCTGCTAATAATTAATCATAACTATGTAGGTTATATGAGACTGAGTCTCCCCCCCCGTAGAAATTGTGATTCCGCCCCGGTTTAGCATACTACTATCTGACGCAGTGTGTAACACAGATTGATGGACTGAGACGCTTTTTCATCACAATTTCCAGGTAGGTTTGGTAGATTTGATACAGCTATTTACGTTGCAGGCCAGACTATGTCATATCGCCGAATTACGTTTATGGATCTCCAGGAGTGAATGGCACCTGGGAAGGAATGATCGGCATGATGATGAGAAATGAAGTTCATTTATCAAATGCAGGATTCTGGATGACCCCAGAAAGAGCTAGTACTGTCGATTTCGTCGCCTTGATCCTGAATTACAGGTATGCATTAATTTTTTTATTGTGATTGTGATGTTTAATTACCAGGGCCCGGAATCTGATGTCCTAAAATCGTTTGAAAAAGACCTATAAAATTACCCTAAATTTGAAATAAAATGACTTTATAATTATAAAGAATGACCTAAAAATTGATATCTTATTTATAAAAAATTATTATTGTACCCACGAAGTTATAGACTAATTTGTACATAATTTAAAAAACTGTAAATGCAGAAAGGATGTTGTAGGTCAAAAATCTTTGTTCTTTGTTCTTGATTGGAGTATTTGAGAGAAAAAGTAAGTAAATTGTTTTTAAAATAGTTCCTACAAAAATATTGCATTATACTAACTTAGTAATTTATTTAAATATTACCCGTAACGGAAAAAAACGACAAAAAATGAATATACTCAATGTAGCCTATGTGTAAATGCGTGAAAATGACAAAATAATGACGTAAAATTGCAATAAATGCCCTAAAAATGTAATATTGTATAACACGCCAAAAAATGACCTTATAAAAATCCATTTCTGTAATCTAGAGGCCATGATTAGGATTTATCTACAAGTTGGCGATATCTATGACATGTCATTAGAATCCGGGCCCTGCTAATTACTGTGGGTGATTACAATGGTAGAACAGAAAAGAAGACTTAATGATATAAATTCCACCACAAAAAATAAATCAATTCTGTTCTGTTCTACCTTCATATCAAACAATTATATAGCATACATGTATAATGTGGTCTACATAAAACTGAACACATATATGAGACTGAGTCTCTCCCCCTTCTAAACTAATAATAGACATATGCAACTGTGCTGAATTACAACGTACCTTTGAGAGATTCCTCTGTATACATGTTCTTTTAATTCATGCACTACATGCACTCGAGGCGTTGGGCTTACCACCTGTCCCTCTACCTTCTCTCGGAAAATAAGCATATCAAAATTAGTGTAGGTAATGGAACCTCCACTTGGAGGCCCCTTCGCCCCACCTGGGGATCACAGGGTACCAGATACAGATACAGATACTACATGCACTCTGTATGCTCTCTAACATATGCCATGTATGAGTACAGTAGTATTATTTCTGTCTGGCCCCGACGAAACGCGAGTGAGGAGAAGAGAATCCAGCGGTGTGGGTTAATTCAGAGACCTTCCCATCCCGCCGATCATGACAGTAGTAGCTTATATATCTTTAGTCAGCGTTTGTGTTTACAAACAAATCCCTATCCAAGTACAGCTCTGGCAGATATTTTTACCTCATTCATTAAATGTTATAACACTAACATTAAATGTTTTAACTCTAACATACAGTATGGAACTTTAATATATTTACTCTACATACCAAGTGTGGTGTTACCGCTGTGCTCAATTACAGGACTGGATATTATTCCATAGGAGTGACACCAGAGACTGAGAGTCTTTCCCCTTTACCATTACTATCAGCATCATCATCACCATCACCACCAACATTATTAGCATCCGAATCACTCTCACTAGAAGCATCACTATCACCACCCAAATGAATGACCAATTCTTGAGCCGCATCCAGGAGTCCCTCCCTTTCCAGATATTCCTGTTCAATATTCTTCACGTGCTGGCATCTCCGTTTCCACTCCTCTGCAGATATTGAGGAAAACTTCTCATCCGTAATCTTCATGACATCTTCCATTTTAAATGTCACATTGTTTTCGGCTACCCAATTTTTTACAGTAGCCCATATGAGTTCTATCGGATTGAGCTCAGGGTGATAAGGGGGGAGCCTTAAAACATCGTGGCCATGTTGCTGGAGAAGATGATCGATTTTGTAGCTTCGGTGTTGTGGCTTAAGTGTCAGTATTAGTTCATAAATTTCAGCTTTTGTCTTACTATGAACGTTTTGTTTCTCAAAATTATCGTTTTCAAGGTGGGACTGCAACCAAGATATCATCACGTCTTTTCGGGAATTCGATGTGGGAGGCTTATTCAGCTGCACGTTATGGTAAGGGGCATTATCAATAACCAAGACTGAGTGAGGAGAAAGATTTGGAATTAGTCTTTCCTTTAGCCACTGCTCGTAGTTATTGAAATCCATGTCCCCATGATAGTCCCCTGTTTTTCTGTGTGAAATGAATCTCAAATAAGCATTGGGCACAAAGCCATGCTCTCCTCCAGCGTGAATTATAATAAGCCGTTGTCCTTTCGAAACTGGCGAGAAGAGTCCACTCAGCGATTCGTCACTCCAGGCACATGGTGTAGTATGTGTTGTGTGAAGGTAGGTTTCATCCATGTACACTATTGAACGCCCTTCAGTCCTATACTGATGAATTGACCTTAAATAGGCACATCTGAGGGACTTTATTCTCTGTTGTTCCACAAGAATTTTTCTATTATTTCTTGTTTTCCTCCACCGAAAACCAATATGTAAAATAATTTTCCTGAGTGTAGAGATGCTACCCTGAAAGTCAATTTTTTCTTTTAGTCTTTAGTGTATTTTTTTTTAAAGTCGGTCTCTGCTTTTCTTCAATATAGAAATTATTAATTGTTCGTCGGACTACTTCTTCGTTAAAATTGTCAGGAGATGATTTCTTCGAGGTACGTATTCTTTCTTTATCAGGGGTAGAAAAAGAATTAGAAGCTCCTTCTTCAATACTTTTGGCCTCTTTCACGATTCGCTTCACAGTACTAATGGATACACCTGTAGCTGTTGAAACCCTTTTATATACAGATGCACGCTGACCCCTCACATCCCGAAAATATTTATATACATTATATACTACTTCTCTTGTCTGCGAATGAATAACTTTACTCCCTCCCAGTTTACTATGAATCGGAGGCATGTTGCAAAAGTCTTGCGCACAACTGCACTCACCTGAAGCACTGTCTGTTAGGCACCGCAACAAGAGATGTTCCTTCTTCCGAGACCTGTGCACTAATAAACAACCACCCCTTAACATGACAATTTTTCTATAGTGGACTCGTCTGTCTACGGCGCATCTTTCTGAGCAGTGTCAGACAGAAATAATACTACTGTAACTTGATTCTTGTCTCAACCGGCGCAATGATCTATTTGGTGATTTCACATCCAACACGATCTTGACTCATTGCAGGTTTTTTTTTCTTGCAGCTTTCTTGCCTTGGATAAAGTTGTTGCCCTTGTTGGAACATTGCGAACACTGTATTGTTTTCGAAATGCCCGTTGTTTTTCAATCAACGAATTTGTCTGGCAATATGTTTTCACAAGACAAACAAGCTGTCGAATTATTGAGAACTGTATTTTCATTTGTGACTGCTAAACTAGAGTCTGGAAACTAATCAATTGTCGTAAGGAAACACTGTTGGACGGTGGGGTACCAACATTAATATCAATATCGATTCTGCCAAAGCCACTGGGATCATAAAACCCAATTTCAATTTGTTATTATTTTGCAGATGGAAATTAAGTCTTCAAAAGTGTTCAGTTTAATATGGATCACACTGTAGCATATATATATATGAATTATTATTGGCTGCCTCATTAAAGAGAACTTTTCAGCTTCACAGGCCATCCACTCTTCAAACTATAGTGTGTGTATATATATATATATATAGGCCATCCACTCTTCAAACTATAGCATATATATATATATATATATATATATATATATATATATATATATATATACTATAGTTTGAAGAGTGGATGGCCTATGAAGCTGAAAAGTTCTTTTTAATAAGGCAGCCAATAATAATTCATTCAGTTTTTCTCAACCAAATTTGCTGAAGTTTCATCTCAGATAGATTCAGATAAAAACAAGTAGTTTCCTGAGTCAGCGTTTACAAATTTTGGAGCTCTCGCAAATTCTCGGAAAATATGGAAATGAATTATTGTACTGGTTAGTAGGCTCCCAGGTATCTCAAAATATCTTTCTTAAAATTTCAATAATTGATATGTTGTGTATGTTATTTCTTTTTCAAGGTGCGACATAGTTCATAGTTCCCGATCATGACAAAGACTGAATATACTGTGTTTATTATTAAAGATAATAACAAACTTCCCCTAAACCACAATACTTAAAGCTGTGTTAAAAAGTACATGTTTTGTCTGTGGCGATTCCATCCAGTGGAGGTAGATCCCTTAAAACGCCTAATCTGAAAGAAATAATACAACAAAGGCTAGAGTAAAAGTCTTTTGGATCAAATATATTTTATGATCGCAAGGTACATATATCAATCCCAAAATTTAGAATATGTGACTGAAGAGATCTCTAATGAAAACAGTAACCTCTCAACAATCTTGCTTCCCCTTTTCTTTTCTAGTTGGTCGATTTTCAATCGGAAAGAATGCCAACTAGATTGATCCTAGAAAAATATCCACTAGTGGTGGTCAGGTTCGACTTCTACGCATCTAGAAGGCACAAAGCACATAATATCATCTAATATAACTTATTTTTATGTTTTTATTTCAGTCCTTATAAACAATATAGACCTCTATTTAATTAGCCTGGTATATTTTCAAATAAAAAATTATACAATTGCACGCAATCAATACAGCGTTATTAAGAATCAGTCAGTATTAAACGTGAACACTTGATGGGTTTACAATTAGAAAACATGGTAGGATCTCAAATCGAAACACACAATTTAGTTAACGTGGTACCAGACCGAATAGAAGTCACTCTTTAAATGTATCTCAAGTAATAAAAACTAAAAAACTAAAGTTGTAAAAATTTTAGTAGCATAACTATCCGGCCGGATTTTCAGAAATCCTGAGGATACAAACTTTTGCTTTTGTAATTTGGCCTACTGCGAATACGAAGAACATATTACATTATTAAAAATACCCAACTTCATCCACACACTACTCTTAGGGCAAGATATCTTGGTGGAAAAATAAAATAATCGGCCTTGTGTAGCTGTCTACAAAAACAGTCAGTATATCTTTACCCAGGGTTGCCAGGTTTCTTTACACCAGGGTAGCTAACTGCAGAACAAAAAGCACGCAACATATCGCCATATCATAAATTCAATGAAACGAGAGTATAAAAGATGGAAGTTTTCACATCACACATTACGTATTATTTTAACCAAAGCCTTATGGTAAATTACAGCGTGCATAATCGGGAATTTCGTAACAGTAATAATAACGGAGTAAATAACATTTTCCAACAATTTTATACTAATTTGAGCAAGTAGCATTACAGGCTAAGTTGTTACAATAGCCTATTATTTTTTGATTAGCAGAATTTAATCGCATCATCCAACCATCGGTTTGACTAACAAAAAGGAGGATATACTCATACAAAACTATTTAAGAACTTCTTCATATAGTTAATCAGATGCATTGGTTATTCTTGACAGAGTGCAAAATGGACCAGCCTTCAATTAATTTTACTTAAAGGGTATGAAAAGGGTATGAAAAAAGGGTAAGTTAAGGATGATGGCTAACGAAAACAATGTGCCATACATAGAAAAGTATCTAGAAGACATGTTACTTTACTGGTGCCTTCATTAAATGCGCCTCCTGCTGTCTTTTCATAGGTAATTCCATCGATAAATTCGCGACTGCGCAGAAGGAGCGAATTTATCTGATGCAACTCGTCAAGTCAAGTTGGATTTATTAAGACTATTCCATGAATAAAATGTAACGGATTGTATAAATAATAATTTCTTTCGTACTTTGTTGTATAAAAACAAAACTAACAGTTGTGAGATCACGGCAAACTGTGAATCAACCATCCATGAATCGATTCGAGCTACCATGGTGTAATCAGTGCTACCAATGGTGCATAAAAGACATAGTTAATCTCATTCAGATAAGCTTACAGCAGAACAGAATAAAAGCAGACGAACAGGCTTGCACCGAATCGAAAATGTGCTCTTAATCAATGTACATTTCTATTATTTCAATTTCCAAACAAGTTATAATAATTTATTTATGTATAAAATAATCTGCTTTCGTGCCGCTTAGTGGCAACATCTGGCTATTAATCACTGCACACTGACTCGCGTCTCCAATAACGATCAGACGATTTTATCACGATAAAACAATATCCTCGCGATTAATACAAGAATATTGCAAGATAAACGGCCGTGATTGGTCTATATCCGAGGAATTGCTAAACGTTATTGGTCAATATCAAACACGCGGCGTATGAGTTGTATACTCGAAGTTAAATCCTCCTACGATAAACAAAAATTTATAAATGGGCCAAACGGAAAATGTATTTCCTCCAAGGAAAAGAGCCCAGTTTTAATTTCCCTTCTCTAGACCAGTACTAAGAGTTCCTGTGTAAAAATAAATAAAACAATGTATAGCCTACACGTAACCAGAAATTTTTACAGAATATTATTCATAAATTTAAGTCGTTCCAAGTCTCCGGGATTTGCTATGGCTACTAGTCATGGTGAACTATGTAATGCTGTGACATGCCATTCCGTAAATAAACATTTTTTTTAGTACACGCTCCGCCAAACAGCTGCTTGTCGGACTGTTAACACGCCGAAAAGTAACATTTTACCTACCTAGACCGGTAAAGTAATTTTTACCGTACTAGGCCGGTAAAGTCGTCATGGCAATTGAAAAATTTAGATGGCAGTGACCAGTCATACCAACCGTAACAGGGCTTGAAAAAATACTTGACCATAAAACAAATATAAGGCAACATTATTTTTTTACGTTAATCAGAAAGTTTACCAGGTTTTTGTTTACAAAACACTTAACAATATAACAAAAAATATAGGACTAAGGCAAAATAGCTATATTATTCATAAGAAACCCGCACTGCCATCTTGCCTACAGTTTCTGTTTGATTCATAGCATTTGATTCTATAGGATTCTATACGATTTATAATGCCTTTGAGAATATGTCGTCAACAAATGACTGACTATGCCTTTTATAATATTAATTATACGTTATTTTTATTTCATTTCATATAATTTACAGGGTTTTTACTAAAAATACTGTTTGCACCACGTAGGTCTACGCAAAAACTTTAGCGGACTCATCCAATAGCAATATTAGATTCGTCCGCTAAAGCGTTATTTTGCGTACTTGATACATAAATAGCTATAAACATCATCGATGAAACTTTAATGCCCGAGTCAATCTTGTTTGACCCATAAAATTTACATAAGAGAAACCAACGTCATCTGGCGAGAGTTATACGAAAATGATGTAGGAAAATAACTGTAAACTGGCATATTTGTTATTCTTTGACAATGTACAAATCTCCTACACGAAATGCGATTTAAGTTTTAATTTGGTTATGTACCAGATTATGACTTGCTAGGTGGAAGAAAAATGCTATAAATTTAGAAGTTTCACATATTAAGAGAGAAAGTTGTTTACTAACTTATTAGTATTATTTTGAAGGATGGGAATGTTTATTAGAAGACTGGAGAATCCTGAACTGACCTGGACAAGTGTTTTTCTGCCATTCACTGTATCGACTTGGATATGCGAAATTTTCTTAGGAACTCTGATGACTTGCTGTCTTTTATTCGTATCCAGCTGCAGTTATGAAAGCAGATACAGCAATTACTCAACTATAAACCAGGGATATGAAGCACTTTTGAGTGTACTTGCTATTTTCTCCAATCAATGTAAGTACCGTAATTTTATTTTTAATATTTCTAGAGTCTAGAGTCCATCGATACAAGAATATGCTATGTCCTGTTGGCTTTGTATTAGTTGAGAAATAGAGATTCATTACTGTAAGCCCTCAGCATGTAAAAAGGGACAAAATACTATGAAATATTTTTAGTCCTATGTGTGCATTGATCCATTATGACCCAAAATTTTAGGGAAGAAAGTGTGTAAGTGGTATTGATTTTCTTTTCAATTTAGTTCCGAAATGGTTGTATGGTAACATGAAAGTGGAAAATAAAATATCCCGTAGCCTAAAAGAAGTAAAATGTTATGTTACCGGGGTTTCTGTTTCTTTATATTTCAACCCCTAAAAGGCTTCTACATTGCATGGTAGAAGCAATGGGTTGCAAGATATTAAGTCCTATATGAGCGATAAAGGCCACATCTAGCGTGTTCTAAGGGATTAGTTTGAGTGTGATAAGCCGTTCTTCTTCGCTTTATACTCTAGATACCTATATAAAGTGAAGTTAATTTCTACAAATACAAAACCTGATCAACGCCGGGCCTTTTAAACCAGTATAATATAAAATGCAATACGACATTTCAATCGAAAATGACTAGTAATGGTTTCATTCCTGTCGTAATAAAATACATATTGACAATCCTTAAGTTGCAATAAAATACGATACGATATTTCTATTTAAATTTTCTATTAATGATTTCATTTCTAACGTTATATCATGAAATTATAATTTTGATGAATCCTTATTGTTTTAATAAAGTGCGAAGCACTATTCCTATTAAAATTAACTAACTAATAATTATTAATTGATTCATTTTTATCGTTGAATTATATAGGACTATTTTACAATCCTTATGTAATGTAATACAACACGATACGTTATTGTTATAAAGTGGACTGATGTAAAACTAAAGGAAATGTGTGGTAACATTCGGGTATTTAAATTTAAAATTCAAGGTAAATACATTTGAAAAATTATAACCTGAAACATGTGTGAAATGAGGTCTGTGAATGCTCTGAAGCAAATTTGTTATGGCAAAGATTCCAAGATGGACTTCGATACTGTAATTTGCAGAAGTATAGGTGAGAGATTAATTCGCTTCTTTTGAGTTGACAGAAAGGACAGTCGAATATGAGGCAATAATTATACTACTCTCTGTTATGATGTGGAACCTAACTTATGTCGGGGTAATAGTTGTGTGAGAAGCCTACTTATGAGACGATAATGTATCGAATGGAAGTTAATGTTGCTGCTTTTCCAACGTTCCTTCCAGGCGTTTATCACTATGCACTTTCAGTTTCTTTTTTATAAAAGGAACTGGGCAGAGCTTAGATGCAAAATAAAGGGGCTGAGAAAGCACCCTAAGCAAGTGCCCATTGTTTCTGCATAACCTCAGACAAAAATTATTAAAATGTTTAGATATATCCGCTTAATATACCACTATATGAAGCAACGAAATGAAGCAATCAGGAATATAACTATTGAATTGAAAAACACACTTTTTGAATTATAATTTTATTATATTATCTGTTATAACAGTATCTTATGATAGCAATTTTTAAGCCCAAGTTCAGGCTATATTGAAATAATAACTGAGCCCACTATCATTTCCAGTAAAACGCTTCAATAATTGTATTATATTGTCTTACGGTATAATAAATTTGTGATATCTAAAAGTTAAAATTATTATGCTTAAAAAATTGAATTGTTTGATAATAATAGATACATTCACTTCTGTGAGTCTATAAGCTAGAATTAGATATGCTTGTCGCTTTGCGTACAATTGTTTATGTTTAGTATAGACGCACTATGCTGCTGAATAAGAACTTTATGCTATCAGTCCACAAGGTTAAAATAATAGCATATAGTTATGCGTGTCAATTTTTTAAAAACACAAATAGTAGAATCTGTATCTGGTATCTGGTACCCTATGATCCCCAGGTGGGGCGAAGGGGCCTCCAATGGAGGTTTCATTACCTATACTAATTTTTTTGATATGCTTATTTTCCGAGAGAGGGTAGAGGGACAGGTGGTAAGCCCATCCTCGCAACCCCCCTCTGGAAACTAAGTATTTCTTGGACGTGAAAGGGCCGAGCAATTTTGTCCAGAGGCTCTAATTTAGGCTTGGAGTTCTTTTACGTGCCGTAAATATACGACACGTGACCCCCAGCTTAAAGTCCCTCCCGGAGGACTCCGTGCCCAGGATTTTTACGTCCTGAAAAATCCATCGACCGCGGCCGGGTTTGATCTCGCGCCCTGCGGATCTAGAGGCGGGCACGCTACCTCTAGACCACCGCGGCCGACAAATAGTAGAATGCTGCGTGATATTTATATTAATTGCTATCTTTTTGTTCCTAGAAGTAAATTTGAAATTTACGGAGATAATATCCGTGTTGTTTTCTTGTTCGTTCAAAGTAGTAAGCAGCCTTAAGGCTGAAATTTCCTAATTAGCTTCAGTTTTCAGTTGCTTATGCGTTGTTGAGTTGAGATGCATTTCGATGTAAAAGGTACATCATCTTCAGTCATTCCGTAGATGTCGGGTTCATTTAGGAAGAAATGATGTGGAGTAGAAAGCTGAGATACTACTGTCATAAAGGGGTATATTAGGCGGATATTTCTAAACATTTTAATAATTTTACAATATATACCACTGAAAACATGAAATTGATTAATTATAACTCAGACAAAAAATTAGATAATCTGTCCTTGATTTTAAATATGAGCTATATAAGTGTTTTCGCCCATTCAGACACATTTTAATGTTTTCCTATCCGAAAACTAATAACACAAAAATTCCCAATAAAAATAAAACAATTCAAATTTTGATTATACTCCGTATACTGTTGAAAATGAGAATTATATCGTACAAGAGTTATTTGAATAATTCTATGCTATGTAATAAAATGTAATACCCAAACCAGTGTCTTTTTATTTATTTCATATCATCATGTTATAACCCTAAAAAATCGTATATATTTTTTTCAACCCCCTCAACACTCCCCCACCGTACGCCCATGTAAACATTCCTATCTCTCAACTAATACAAAGCCTACAGTTATGAATAACGTATCACTGGATAGAAATTTTTACCTACTTCTGACTGATACTTGTTGGTACACAGGCTGAGACAGCTGCAATACGAACTCTTATTTTACATCAAAATGTGAAGTGAGAAAATGATATTCTCTATGTCTAGGGTAGAGAAAGTTATGTGACTGCATCACATTGTGCAATATATTCGTGGACTCCTTTATTCACTGTTTGTATACACCAATGAATTAAAAGTCCCGTATAATAAACATACAAAGCTACCTGTGAACACTGCAAATAATACACATGAAAACTGTACATGCAACGTGATTTGTATTTGATCAATTCTTTGTAGTAAGGTATTTCGTCTCCTGAAAAACGTTTGATTTTTGGCATTTGAAATAAAAATCTTGCAAAATTCTTTCTTAGAGTGCATTTACATTATGAAACGAAGGCACGGTCAAAATTCCAAGTCTCTACATATTATAGTTTAAGACTTTACGTTGATTCACTGTTGCGTATATATAAATACTCTCTTGTGTCCAAAATTAAAGCAACAAACCGAAATTCCATCATTGGTGGTTGCCACAAAACAGTATAAACAGGTGATAGTAACGTATAGTAACGCATAAACAACATGCACATGTAATGACTTTCACACACATCCAGAAAAACGCGTTAATGTGCTCAGTATGGGGTGTGACAACCTCTGGCTGCAATACAGGCCTCACAACGGCGTGGCATGCTGTGAATAATGTCATCAATCTCATTTTGAGGCAATAACGCCCATTCTTCCTGCAGAGCAGCTCGCAAGGCCTGGAGAGTGGTTGGTGGATGTTCATGTGAAGCAAGTCGTCTCCCTAGTGCATCCCAGACATGCTCTATAGCAGCGTTTCTCAACCTTTTTGAACCTGAGGACCTCTAAAATGTCTAAAAAATTTTACGGACCCTAATTTTACATCCCATTTTTAAAAGAAGGCCTATATTCTTAATATTTGGGGTACTAAGTATAGGTCATTATAACGAAATATGTGAAAAAGATTTACTTCTTTATTTTCCACTTTCTTTATGATATTTTTTAATTATGTCTGAGGACCATCTGCATCATCTTCGCGGACCACCAGTGGTCCGCGGACCATAGGTTGAGAAACGCTGCTCTATAGGATTCAAATCGGGAGAGCGAGCAGACCAATCCATGTGTGCAATATCTTCAGTTTCCAGGAAAACATCCACCACCTATGAGGACGAGCATTATCATCCATTAGTAAGAAGTCTGGATCCACATCACCTCGAAACAACCGCACATGAGGTGCCAAGATCTCGTTACGATACCTGACAGCAGTTAAACCTTGCCGATTTACCCGTACAACTTCATGAAGAGGTGTTCGGGTAGTCAACAGAATTCCTGCCCACACCATTATTGATCCACCTCCATATCGGTCTCTTTCCACAATGTTTGCGTCCCGAAATCGTGTTCCAGGTTCTCTCCAGATGCGAATCCGTCGAGAATCATTTTCAAGACAAAATCTGGACTCATCTGTAAAGAGAACATTGACCTACATTGGCCTACTGTTCGACCGTCGAGTTGGCTTGTTGATGACTCCACTCTAGACGTACTCTTCTGCGAATACGCGTCAGGGGTACACATACAGCAGGTCTCCGACAATAAAGTCCTCTCTGCCGTAGCCTTCTGTACACTGTTTGCCTCGATACAACTGTTCCAGTGGATACTGTGAGGACAGATGCCAGTTGTCGTGCAGTACTACGGCGGTACCGTCGTGCCCTTACAGCCAAACAACGGTCCTCTCTTTCTGATGTCACTCGTGGTCGTCCTTGCCCTGGTGTTCGGGATACATTTTCGGACTCTACAATCTGTTGCCACATCCGATAAACAACAGAACGATTCACATTAAGTCATCTGGCCACATCAGCTTGAGACTGTCCTGCTTCCATTCTTCCCATGGCCCTCCAACGAAGAGATTCTTCTAGGCGTCTTCTCTGTGCCACCCTGTACCTGCAGTAAACGCTTACACAGCAAACGTTGATATTGGACTAAGCAACAAACACTATGCTGCAGTACCCCTTTTGATAGATGCACTGCTCTTTTGATTGGTGCACTGACGTCATCGTTTGCATGTTTGTAAGATGACAGGAATGCCTTCTTCAGTTCAGAACACGACTGTACGGACATAGCTTTACATTTTATATGAATATTTCGTATAGTAGACACAGGAAGGAGAAATATCAGTTTGTGGATTTAATTTTGGACACTAGTATATGTATATATATGTATATATTAATATATATATATATATATATATATATATATATATAGAGAGAGAGAGAGAGAGAGAGAGAGAGAGAGATATTTCCATTGAAAAATGTACATGTGAAATGTAAAGTAGGTAACATGTCACTAATTTACAATTTAGGATTGTGGTCTCTCTACTTGCCAGCTATTTATCTAATTTGTATGCTTCATCTAAACTTTAACTGGTATTTTGAAGTTGTAAATGTTTCTCATTCATCAGGGGCAGAGCATTAACTAATACTCTGAATAATTCATTACAATTGATAATCAATGATAACATTAGTAATTAATAGGCCTACATGTGTATGTCTCTTTCACAGCTGTGATGACTACCTCACATTCTACTGGAACAAGATGCCTTCTCCTCACTATTTACGGTTCTGCGATGATGGTTATGATAACTTATTCTGCTGGTCTCCTATCCTATCTTATGGTAGAAGAATACAAGTTGCCCTTTGTAAATTTTGAAGGATTTCTTAAGGATGGATCCTATGAACTCATGATGACCAGTCGTGGTGCAGAACTTGATTTCTTTAGGGTAATCAAATTATGATATAAAACATTAATGCCAACAGTAGTTTGTGGATTCTAACGCTACAGGTATTCAAAATAGTTCAAAGTTTTAAAAAACAAAAGAAACTTTGCTTAACTATTTATTTCAACAGTCGATTCGCTGTGATCAGTTCATGGGCTTATCTCTTATACAGTTGTTTTATGAGAATCTGAATCGTGATCATAATATGACTGGATGAAGTGAATATCAGCTTTTGCTCCAATATTCCTACGCATCTAGCAGAGTCGTTCACTGCTTCTAGTAGGGGTCAGCTGTTCACATACGATCTGCTGCTTAACACTAGATTTTTTGAGGGGTTGGGGAATTATGTCCAAAGTGAGATAACTTAGAATGGGACTGGCTGAGAGTGAGGGACTGAGAGAGTAATGGGAGTATTCCGCGGGGGCTATAGAGCTGTATATAGGATAGTATGTAAAATATATTTTTTTGATAATGCTGTTGGTGTGTTTAAGGGTATTGTTGGTGTATTTGCTATTTTGTGGGAGTGTGTGTATGTGTAGAGTTTTGTTTGTGTTTGCTAGTTTTAACTGTTCGTCTGTGTGTTATTAGTGTTAATTTTAGGTTATATTTTAGCTTGTGCACAGTTAAAGCATGGACAGCCTAAGGGCTCATGCAACGAATAATGTAAAAATATAATAATTATTGTTAACAATGAAAGCACTTCATTCATTCATATTAATAAAGTTGTAAAAAATCTGGAACAATAAGGATTCTACCCAGCCCATCAACGATAGCTAAATATTCATTGGTAGGTTCCTCTTATTTCTTCCATAAATTATCTCGAAATTTTACACGAACAATATTTCGTACATGGATTTTCGAACATTGTTATAAATTTCATGAATATAGAGAAAATGTCTGATGCAACTTGATGGACACCCTGGTTCCCTCACATTTTTCGTTACCTGAAAACAACGTGGTTCCGCTGCAATCTTAGCTGATGTTTATTCAAATTATGCCCATACACTGTATCTGTGTTAGAGGACATAAAAAAAAACTTACTTATGAGTTATGAGGTTCAGATTTCAAGCACAATTACTTTTCTTTTCTTGATACTTCAGATTAAATAAGAAATTACAACAGAAACTTACAAATCGTTCTCATATTTTACGGCAGTTAATTTTAAATCCGTTCGAGTTGAATTTTTCGTCTATTTAGAGAAATGTCTATTGAAAAAATTTAAAAGTACTATTGAGTTCGTCTAATTGTTTAGTTATATTTTAATGAACACTCATATTAACATTCTTCAAGAGGAACTGGACATGTTTTTAAAACACCGGTCTTTAAAAACTTGTATTTCCACTAGTACTTTATACATGAGAACGCTGGAATCAACTTGACATCTTCGAATTTCCTGGATCTCAGTATTTAAATCAATTTATATATTACATAGTATAATAGTGTAGGCTACAGAATGGAAGTCTGGAACTGTGAAGATTTCAGCAGCTAGTTCCTTCAGTAGAAAGAAAGAAATTAAATTTCATATTTGTCCCAAGTTAGTAATTTTGTCACAAAAAAGTGGTCTATAAAATTTAAAGTGACTTACTTGATAATCATTATCAGTGGTGTTCTTATTTTTCCAATCAGCAGAGGAAAGAATAAGGAATAAATGCTTATTTTGCAGTTTTTCAACAAAGTTCGTAATTTTAGTGCAAATTAAAAACAAAGACTCTTATTTGCACCATAAACTTTATGAAACATCCAAACGTGGACACAAAACAAATGTATTTGTCAAACTGAGGGATTGTTTTTATACTGATGAAGACAGGTGATTACCACCGAAAAATTGTTCTGGCATTGCACATTTGATATTCTAAGGCGAATACTTACCTAATTACCTCATTTATCTTTACCTAATCATGAAACAAAACAAAAAAATAAAAAATAAAAATTTTTACATTTATTTTAATGTTACCTTTTTGCTCACTTTACTACTTTCCACACTATCTTGAACTTTCTTGAAAATTTATTCCATTTTGGATTTTATAAAGCCATGATCTATTGGATATCATATCTAGGCCTATTAGTTATTAGTAGGGCAAGGCATTTAGTAACCATATGTTAGTGAAAAATGCTAATATAAAAAATGCATTTATGACCTAAAATAGTGAAAAAAGACCCAAAATTTAAATAAATTACCAATAAATTTACCATTATTACTTATAATTGGTATTTTAAAGTAATGAATTGCTAAAAGCAATGAAATGGGTTACAGTGATTTATATAAGAATTTACAACATAAAACATACTTATTTTGTTTATTAAAGAAGGAAGTAAATTTATACTACTCGGACATCCTTAGCAAAAAAAGACATTCTTTCTGAATTGGCATGACCATCAAATTACACCTAGAAAATATGTGCCATTTAAAAAGAAAGAAAAAATAACTAATTATTGCTACAAGACAAACTGCTATGGTGTTTACAATAAACCTGAATTAAAATGAACTAGGAACACTTGGCGGAGATTCTCAAACAAAAACAATTCTATATTGTCTGAAAGTAACGATTTGTACACGGAAATGCCCCTCTGTACCTCCAATGAAAAATGATCTAAAAATGCCGAAAATAATCTAAAAATTGCCAAAAATAAAACGTAGCCTATCTCTTGAAAATGGCGAAAAATTAAAAAATAAAGCAAACAAATGCAAGAACAAATTGCCTTTATTTAATCAATTCTTTCATGATACACATTTACATATATTCAAGCTATCTTTTAATCTTCATATAAAGAAAGATGCAAAATCGTCAAATGCCTTGCCCCAGTTATTACTATGAAATCTTGAAACACAGGCTGAAGTTGTACTGTTAGAAGTAAATAGCACTAATACTATATGTAATTCCAGTACAATATACTTTCACTGTCCAGAATATACCAATATAGTAAAAATAATATAGTAGTGTAATACATTTAAAGTATTTACCGTAGCCCAGTCGGTTGAGGCACTGCGCAGAAGATCGCTAATGAACCATTAGGTTCTTTCCTGCATGACTCTGGTGGCACTTTTCCCCTGGTGACTTCATCTTATGGTGACATATATTATTACCAGGAGCAAGTAAATCTTACACAATCTTATCCGTTCATGTGCCGACTGTTCAGAAATCTCGGAGATTCGATTTGAAAGAACCCTAAGGGTACCCCCAACCTGTATGATTCTTTAATTTATTATCACACGTCATTCATTTGTTCAATTTTTTAAATAGTTCCAATTTTAAAATCGGAATACAACTCTATAGGATATTTAGATTTAAATTAATTATTAATGGTTTCAATCTTGTCGTTATATTTTACACTTTGATCAAAACTCCAGTCAGCCTACGTGTCAAGGTTTCATACCAGCTTCATTAATAATTTGTTTTCCTCGTTTCAGAGATCAGAAAATCCAATTATGCAAGAGATATATCAAAAGATTATAAAATCTCGAGAGCCTTTTTTCCCTAAATCTTTTAAAGAAGGAATCGAAACTGTTTGTAAAGCTCACAAGACAGCGTGGATGGGAGGTGATCTCTATTCTCAATTGTTCATGGATCAGATCAACTGCAAATACGTTCCTATTCCAGACGCTTTCTTCAGAGCTTCTTCCTCTATGCCAATCCAAAGAGGAAGTCCATATATGAGAATTCTGAGGATGACGTAAGTGTTAAGTACTAAGTTGCTAAAAGTCTGGCCATTCTAAGAAAGAAACCTGAATTAAACAAGAACTAGTACATCTGTGTCATTTCAGCACATTACTCGTATGACTTAAGATTGAGACAGTCATACTTTAGGTTTCTTCCTTAGCTCATCTTTGGTATAGAGTTTACATAATGGGACTTCTTGAATAGTTAATTCCAGGACCAACCAATAATGTTCACTAAGCCATGTAATGTTAGCTTCTAAACTACAATAGGTGACAAGTTAAACACGAGTTAACTGGAAATATAACTAGGCAATATGGATTTGGCCAATTATTGTAACCAGCTACGTGAGGTTATAAATAGATCAAGTATGATTATTCTATTTATTTAGTTACCTCAGTCATAAAGCCTTTGTTTATAAGTCGCGACGATGTTTATATTAAGGTAGGCTATACGTACACCCAAGAAACAAAAAAAATATGAACACTTTAATTTTTTGGAAACGACATAATTTAGATAGACAGTTATTTTTCTCTTTAATTTCGTATATTAATTTTTAAATTCTGGCTGCTAGTTCTTTAGAGCTCTTTCTCTAAAAAGCTTCATTTTACCATGCCCCTTAGCCATCTATCAAATTTCAGTATTTTTATTCTTCCCTCTCTGCTAGAAGTTCTCATATTGACTATTAGTTCTCACTAATACACTAATAAGTAAGTGAAGCCACATGCTGAGTAAGTGTGAACTGTTTGAACTTCGTATTTTTATGTTCATACTGACATGTATTTTTACACGCGTTTCGATACAAGTTTTGCGTTCTTCTCAGTTTCCTACAAGTAGGAAATCGCTTGGTATGCAATTATTTCAAACAGCACTGTTCTTCTATAAATTGACATATCAAGGTGATTTTGGTGCCATTTTGAAGCTTGAAATGTTCTCTAGTGCTTGACTTGGAGAAATGTTAATATATGAATATTCTAGTGCGTTCTAGATTTTTGTTTACAAAACAAATATTTTCAATTTATATAAATCTATGTAACAATTTAGAATCTTAAGTATCCAACAACAACAACAAAAAAAGAACTAAGTCATTAGAGAATTAGTCTATCTACAAACTGGTGAAGATGTTGTGTTTTTATCTTTCCTAATTCTGAAATAATCATGTTTCAAATTTATAGTCAAAAGTCTCAAGAAAACAATTTTTGTAAAATAGTTATAGAACATTTTTTCTTTGTGAAATGTCTTAATATAAAGCTGTATAATTTATATAAAAATGAGAGTTCTAGTGCTTAAACATAAAATCTTCACACCTAAAGTGTACATATACCTTAAATAATTGTTGTATGACCGATTGAGTGCGGGTAAATTATCCTGGTATTTTATGTGGGGAGGCCTCGCGACTTTGTAATTTCTCCGTGGCATTTCTTCCGAAGGTTCTTTATATTAATTATATTTACAAGTTATTAAAATCGTTAAACAAATTATAATTGGTTTTATATTATAATCTTATATTTATGCAATTATTATATTCTACGCTGCAGTACAAAGGAGTTTTCCCTTTCCTCTGCCAAACGGAATTCATTCTCCGGGTACTCGAGATGGCCTGCCCAGTTTCCAGCATAACTTTCTTGTTTAAAACCTTTATTCAGTGTCCTTTATTACTGCACTTACATGGAAAGAAAAATTACTAGCATTAGAATTTGGCATTTCTAAAATTACGTACTAGAATTATTGATTAATGCAGTAAACTATAAGAAACATGATGAATTCATGAGTATCAACAAACATATTTTATTCTTAGAATGCAGCAAATAACAAACAACACACATACAAACAATCACAGGTATTCTTTGGTTGCAGGCTAGTGACAATTGCATCCTATATTTTAATTATGGACTAAAACACTGATATACATATTGTCAGTGCAAGTTACATGTTTTTTCCATTATTTCCATTCATGTCTAGTGAATGTTTCTATTCAAATGATCTGCTGTAACACTCCCGCGTTGAGTCAGCTAAATTTGAGCGCAATATTACATCATCTTTTAAGGCCGTGTGCAAATCGACAGGTGCAGTGTTTAGGACTCGTGACTAGTCACGGCGTCGCTTCAGTAGTATAATCTCAGCAGACACACGGTTCGGATGTGCTCATGTGCTGTTCTAGTTCCCGCGTTTACAGACAAGGCAGCATTGGCCTTTTGTTCTAAAACCGAGAAATGTCTATATAAAACTTAAATTACAAGTTTTATTTATTCGCGTACTTATTCTGCAATAATTCACGCAATTTTCAATATCAAGGCTTTCTAGATCAGTCTTTTAAGCTTATAATAGTCTGTGAGCATTGTGAAACTATCGTTTCGACAGTGAAGCAACTATTCAGTGCAATTATTATCAAGATCATTACTTTATAATAATTCAAGAAATTCTATGTCTATATGTCATCAGTGACATAAATTATATACCTTTATCATCACGTGGTGCAATCTGCTTTCCGCGCCAATTTCATTTCATTGTTCTAACTATTAAAGTGTTACATCATTTATTATTCAATTTTCTTTATCTAATTAATCATTATCTTTCGCGTGTGAATAAATTGTGCATTGTTAAATTACAAGTTATAGATTGTTTTCCAACAATAATTCGTGGATCCCTGTCCCACGACCTGCGTTTTCAGTCCTTCTTGCTCTCATTGAGTGGTCCTCCTAATTACCAGAATTTAGTTTAATACATCCTATGTATTACCTATGTTACCTACCTAACCTTTTAATTTGATATCCTACACATTTTAACATATTATAGGCCTACTGACGAACAAATATCGTGAAGTAATAACAGAAAAATATATTGTCTTCTCAAGAAATTACGTATCAATAATGAAAACAAAGAAATGTATTTTGTCTAATTTTTTACCTAGTATAAATATAACTCAGTATTTTGATAATATTTTTGGAACAATAATTACAAACGCTGGTTTTTTGGTTTTTGCATCTATTATTTCTTGTGATATTTTCTATGTTGGCAGTAAATCCTTCCTAATGCTTTGTATCCATACATTTCAGTTTTCATAAGATGCAGATGGCAGGGATTCTTAAGAAGCTGTATGCAAAGTACTTCTCCGCGAAGCCACAGGAAGCAGAAGGCTTCATGAGTGTAACCATGGTTCAAGTGACGCCGATGTTGGTCTTCCTAGCAGTCGCCATCATTTTATCAGCTTTAATAATGCAAATGGAACGGCTGTATGCAAGAAAGGAATGCATCTTTTCATATTTACCAAAATGCATTCGACTTACGTCTTTAAAAAAAAATATATAATGCTCCAGTGAATGCTAACCTGAGAAATAATGAGGCGATAGGAAGAAAAAGTCTCATATAGTATGTTAATGATTTGGATCTAGGTGACCTTATCATGTTATACATTTCAAATAGAGAATCTATTGTAAAATTTTCAAATCACCTCTCTGATAATTTTGTTTTAGACCATGGAGTCCCACAAGGATCTGTTCTTGGTCCCCTGCTTTTTTATCTTTATGTTAATGATTTAGAACTCAATATCACTGCTGATCATCTTACTATGTATGCCGATGATACGTCATTTGTAATAACCCCAGACAATATTGTTAACTTAAAATCTAAAATTTGTAACGCTGTAGCTCAATTTAAACGCCGGTGTAATATGAATAATCTCATTATTAATGTTGAAAAATCTGTCTGTTTGCTATTCCAAAATAGAAATATCACCCAACTGTCTGTTCAGTGCGAAAATTTTATATTAAATTCTTCAGACTCATGTTAATTTTTAGGTATTTATTTGGACTCTAATTTAACTTGGAATTTGCAGATTTGTCATGTTTGTCGTAAATTAAACAAAGCAGGTTATGCTATCAGATGTTTAAAGAATTATCTTAATATAAATTATTTACTAAGTGTGAACTTTGCTTCTGTACAATCTACGATTTTTTTATAATATATTAGTATAGGGTTGTGCATCTAATGTTCAGAGGGTTTTTACAGTTCAGAAAAGAATTTTAAGTGTAATATTTAATCTTAAACCTAGAGATTCTTTATGTGAGTATGTTAAATTACATAATATTCTAACTGTCACAAGCATTTTAATTTTTAAAGCTGGTGTGTTTTATAAGAAGAATCTGCAAAATTTTAGACTTAATATGGATATACATAATTATGAAACAAGACAAAGAAATCATGTGCACATACCTCACTACTCAACTACAAAGTATACAAAATGTCCAGTTTGCCTCATTAGTAGGATAGTAAAAAAACTTCGAAACAGCATTTCTAGACTCATCTGTACAAGTTAAGGCTAAAGACATTTTTATGTAAAAATTCGTTTTATGATTTAAATTAATTTTTTTAGTTTTTAATTGTATTGTATTGCATTTTGTTATTTTTTTACGTTTTTATTTGACGATTCTATCTGTACTGTATGTACGGCAAACAGATAATAAAAATTATTATTATTATTATTATTATTATTATTATTATTATTCTGGAACTAATGTATTTACAAGTTGGGCTAGGATTTCGATGAAATTAATTTTTTCTAGTAGAATAGAAACATAGCTCTCTTGGTATTTGTATGTATTATGTTAAATATAGCATGTTTATGTACAATATTTAGAAAAACTTAAGTAAAATAAAATGAATCATTTCACCAAGAGTCATCATACAGTCTTGGATGCTAATTTAATTCGAAACTGTATATTCCTCTTTCTGTGGAGAGGCTAGTGTTAGGAGAGAATAAAATCACAGGAAACAAAACTATAAAAAAATCCATGAAGAAGCATGCCGAATCCGTGACCCAGAGCACAGAAAGTCAGTGCCATGTCCCTGTGCCAAGCAGCCTGAAGATTTGTACAATGTGATGATCCCTTGGTGGTATATTGTGAATCTTTTTTTGCATTAGTAATTTAATTTATAATGCTTAATTGAATCGTTTACTTTCATAAGGGTCTAAGTATCACAATCATGATTGTGTAGAAAACAAGATAATACTCACAGAAAGATGTGGCGCAGATAGACTCAGCACTATATCTTGGAATTTATTGTTACAAATGTGACTTTCCCTGGATCTTGGACCCTTCTAAAATGGACTGGTCTGCATACATAGATCCGTTTAAAATAATCAGCTGAAAAATCATGATTTTGGCATTTAGACCCTTATAAAAGTAAACTCTTCAATTTCAGAGAAACGATCTTTTTAAAACAAGTTCATCTTGAATGCTAATGTTCAAAGGTAATTTTTTTTTTCAGTGACAGGATCTAGTGTTCATATTATAACAATGGGTGTATGTAATCTGCGCCACGGTTGACACCGAATTTGAAAGAGAATAAAAATGAGATATGTAAACTGCGCCACGGAGATATGTAAATTGCGGCAGTAGTTATAGGCAAACAAAGTTAGACCTAATATGTGAATGTTCTTTTCTATTCAGTAACAATATTTTTCACATGAGGTGATGGGAGAGAATAATATATATACAATGAAATATCCCCTTTTGATTTTATTAAGGCGTCGTATGAGAACGAAGTGCTCATGTAAAAAATTAGGGTAGTGTTTTTAATTTTTTTTAAGTGACGAAGCGTTCATGCAAAAGAAATTAGGGTATTGTTTGTAACTTTTTTTTAATGACAATGCTACTAATCCTAACATTTTAACCACACCTATGCAATTTCATAACCAGCCGGGAAGGAAAATGTTAGCGCGTTAGTATGACGGTGACGCCATTTAAATGTCGGTGGCGCAGTTTACATATGTCGGTGACGCAGTTTACATATGTCGGTGACGCAGTTTACATCGTGTAGGTTGGGGAAAAGGTAGAAGTGGCGCAGATTACCTTTTCCCATAACAATGACTAAAGAACACGAGTCTACTTTCATAATTCAGACGGCTTTTGTTAGAGTTGACAACATTGTTTATTTATCTCCAATATTCTGACAAAATTGAATTTTAAACAAAAAGGAAATCACGGCACTTTTTTGTTTTGAATATACTGAATACATTGTACTGTACGTGAGATAGGCTTAATGATAAAATGGGGAGTTCATTAATTTGTCCGCCGCTGTGGGTGAGTCGGTAGCACGCCTGCCTTCCACTCCGGCGGCCCGGGTTCGATTCCCGGCCGGGGATTTTTCAGTTGTGAAAGATCCCCTCCCCGGGTTCAGGACTGGGTAGTTTAAGTCTTAGGTTAATATAATGCACATTGTGCGCGATTCCTTAATTATAAGGAATACATTCTTAATTATTTCTGGTGTTGTTTTTACTCTCTTCAGGAGCTCCTACAATTGGCTCTGGAGGCGGCTCGGGTCATGGCGGTTTCTCCCAACAGAAAGAACTCCAGCTGGCCGAAACATTTTTCTTGTAAAAACTGGCCTAGGAGAAGGCTACTTACCGAATAGACAGGAAGGGAGCTATATAATATATAAGAATATAGAGTGAAAAAAAAGTGTGCGTGGAACGCCACGCGAACGAAGTGAAACTTGTTGTAATTTTTCAATTTTTTCAATTTTTGATTATTGGATTTTTTGAATTGTTGGACTTTTCAATATTGGGGTTTTACACTTTTTTAGTTTTGGATTTTTTAATTTTCGATTTTTTTAATTTTTGATTTTTTAATTTTCGATTTTTTTATTATTACATTTTTTTGGATTTTCTATTTTTTAAATTTTTATTTTTAAATTTTTGATATTTGGATTTTTTATTTTGGATTTTTTATTTTTTAAATTTTAGATTTTTGGACATTTGAATTTTGGATCTTTGAATTTTTTAATTTTGGAATTTTGGATCTTTGAATTTTGGATTTTTTAAATTTTGGATATTTGAATTTTTTATTTTTTTATTTTTTTATTTTGGATTTTCGGATTTTTGAATTTTGGATTTGTTAAATTTTGGATTTTCTATTTTTTAATTTTTTATTTTGGGCTTTTTTAAACTTTGGATAAGCTTTAATTATTGAGTTGATTGTTTTCTGTGCAGTCCGTTTCGTCACACCTCATTAATTTCGTGACGATTTTGAGCGTTACATTAATTTCGTGATGATTTTTGAGCGTTACACATGCTCTCGATTTACCCCTACCGCGGCTAAAGAAGTTTCACTTCAAAAAAATTAAGGCGATAAGAAATACAAATAAAATGATGCCGACATAGAAAATTATTCTGTACCTTAAAGTGGAAAACATAATTTCAATGCATCACTATTTTAGTATTGGGTAGGCCTATATATCCTATTGATTTCATTCTCTTTCTAGCCTGAACTGTTGTGAAGCTTTCTCTGAACTACTAGGTAAAAGTGATTTTTAACAAAGCACAGATTAGGATTCATCTTACAATAGGAATACTTCCATGCTTGAATGCTTGCATTCAATATGTCAATAATCAAATTACCGGAAAAAAAGAAAATATTGTTCTGAAGATTGGCTGTATGTTTTGTGTGATGTAAAGCGTGAAATAACAGAACCTAGGAGTTCAACGTAGCAGCTTCATAACATTATTATATCATCGATTGAAAAGAGGTGAGTGTCGCATACAAATGTTCACTTTCGTGAAACTGTACCACAATAACTCCTGCATATTTATGTGGGTTGAATTAGAGTTAACATTTTGAAACAAATTTGTTTTATTTTTTTAATCGCGTAGTACTTTCTGTTAGGTATACGACATTTGTACAAGTATCTAGCATACCTTTAATGTGGCGAAAAAATAATGTGAGGCTGTACATTCCTAGTTAACTGAGATTCTTACTTTATTTTTTAGTATTAGTTTTAGCCCATAAAGTCCCCGTGGGGCACGGGCCTCTTTCCTGAGAGAGGTGGCTTGATTTTAGCCATTCCGGGAGGGATCTTCCAAATGTTGCTTCTGGTTCAGAGTTTAATCTATCTTATTTACTGTTGGTTAAATTGATTTTTTTTAAAATCTTTCTTCAACATTACAATCTGTTCTACAATGAACAATAAGTAATAATGATACAAGAATGAACATGTTACAAATATAGCCCAGTGGCTAATATTTGCATAACATAACAAATCTGTTTGACATTTAATTAAATCTGTAGAACAAGTCCAAAACTCTATTTCTATTGAGCCTACACGTCTTTGTCCCATTGTTCAGGAGATTCACTGCATATGAATTGGGGTGTTTGTTTAGACGTCTCTGTTAGTCCATACTGTATTTACTTATTTCCTGTTTTACATTTGGTATTTCAAGATCTTGATAAATATATTTGTTACTGATGTACCAGGGAATTTTACCAATAGTTCGTATCGTTTTGGATTGGAAACGTTCTAGAATTTCTATGTTGGAGTTGCTTGATGTACCCCAAAGCTGAATTCCATATGTCCTTATTGGTTTAAGGATACATTTGTATATTAGAAGTTTGTCCGTACTTGATAACCCTGACTTGGGTCAAATGGAAAATGGATCCCAAGTATTGCATTAAATCCAAAAATAGAATGGAATTTACACCTAATGTCTAGTGCTGATCTAGAATCAAAACTGACAAGTGAGACATTTATATTTTCAAGTTACAAAGAGACATGTGGGTATTTTGCAGATTTCAACTTTTTTCAGATGTAAATCAGCCCACTAATGGTATATATAGTAAACAAATACTGGTAGTATAGACTCAGTAATTTAAAATTTCCTTTTTATAGAGAAGAGATTTCAATACAAACAGTAAAGGTAATATTAATGCACAGAGTTTTATTTTGAAAAAATCTGAAGTGATACTCAAATGATTTCCTCTGCCGAAGTAAAATTTAGCCTCTTAGTGTATTATAGGCTTTCATGTATGGAATTCTTTTCATGTAAATTGCTTGTAAAAATACAGAGAATGTCGTTACCACATCGTATCGCATCCCTGAAAAATGCATAACCCAAATAAAATCTGTATAATGCACTCAGGAACTTTCTTTACTTATATATATTTTTATATATATTTTTATTTATTTATTTAAGGTCGATTTTTAACTGCCAGGGTCACCAGCGACCACAATAATTAATACATATATATTGAACAAGTTCTACAAGAAGTGAAGTATGAAGAAAAACATATGCAACACCAACACATCTTTCTCACTTCACGTTCTAATATAGAATAAAAGGCCATATTACAAGTAGCGCGTATTCAATTGTTTCAACCTCATGCATAGCTTTATTGTTCACCAGGCAAGACTGTGGTTTTACAAACAAGAGGGGTTTATAACTACCCTTCAGAGATCTTTTCGAAAAAATGTTTCACGTAAAAGTTTCAACCCTTGATAGAAGCAACCCATGTACAAAAATATAAAGAAAATCACGATTTTAGATTTTCCTGGCGAAGAGTATGAATAAATCTTTCCCGGGTAGACAGCCAGGTTTGAAGATCAAGTGTCTCCGACGTTTCAGAGGCCCACGCTGCCTCCATCCTCAGGGATACTGAAGTGTCGAGTCTGTCATGCCGAGGTGGTATATATACAGATCGCGAGTTGCGAGGAGTCGACCAATCAGGCGCCAGTTCATTTTTCCATCGTCTTTTTTTCGGCCAATCGGCTTCTACTGTCTTTTAGTTGTTTGAGACAGTGATTCCAGGCAGGGTTGATGCTGAGGCCTCCGTCTCTATTGAAATTGTTAGCCTCAAGCTTAATTTCGATCGCTTCCTTGATTAATCTGTCCCAGAACCTTGAAGTCTTCGCAAGGATTGTAGTGTTTGCGAAATCAATCCTGTGCCCGGATCCCAAGTTGATGGTATGTTCTGCCACCGCAGACTTCACGGACTATTGACCAGCGCTGTTCTGAGCATGCCCGCTGCATCAGACTCTTCTATCCCGATAAATCTGCGGTGGCAGAACATACCATCAACTTGGGATCCGGGCACAGGATTGATTTCGCAAACACTACAATCCTTGCGAAGACTTCAAGGTTCTGGGACAGATTAATCAAGGAAGCGATCGAAATTAAGCTTGAGGCTAACAATTTCAATAGAGACGGAGGCCTCAGCATCAACCCTGCCTGGAATCACTGTCTCAAACAACTAAAAGACAGTAGAAGCCGATTGGCCGAAAAAAAGACGATGGAAAAATGAACTGGCGCCTGATTGGTCGACTCCTCGCAACTCGCGATCTGTATATATACCACCTCGGCATGACAGACTCGACACTTCAGTATCCCTGAGGATGGAGGCAGCGTGGGCCTCTGAAACGTCGGAGACACTTGATCTTCAAACCTGGCTGTCTACCCGGGAAAGATTTATTCAAAGAAAATCACGTCAGACGTTTTCGATAAAATCGCTACAAAACAATATTTTCTTCATGAAAAGTCCCCTTAAAAACAAGAGAAAGTCGTCGCCAATCTTCGTGTCACAACCTCGGAATGTACGTAATCCAAAAACAGAATTTTGTTTTCATACGATTGGATCTAGGCTGTTAAAAGACACACACAAACATGTTTCCGAAAATAGTATTTTTTATTTCAGTGGCCGTCGAACTCCACTTCGATTTTGAGGGTCGAAACAATATTTCCTCTGTCTACGTTTAGTACCTACGGTACGGATAGAGTAAGAATTATCTGCAATATGATATTGATGGAGCTCCATAAATATTTCCTACACATTAGTGATTTTCCTTCATGTACCATGGTCGCCTAGCAGCAAAATCCCATGTCTAAGATGACTCTGTGTGATATTTTAATTAAAATGTGTAACACATAACTTACCTCCCACACAAGTTACATTTAAGGACACACAATTTTTTACTTATTTTAGCTGCTCTGCAAAAATTTGTACAGGGTTTCTAGCAAAAATTTGAATCAATATGAATGCATACAAATTTGTCAGTTTTATTTGAACTATAGTTTTATTTAAAAACTTAACTTCTATAGCTGTATACCCTTTCGCTCTATAAGGAGGTAGAATATATGTATGTATGTATATATATATATATATATATATATATATACATACATATATACTGTACTCAATACACAATGTTACAAAATAATTCTGAAACAATTGCTAATAAGAAGAGTCCGGATTTATAAGTAAAATAAGGGAGCTAAGCAAGCATGACAAATTTAGAGAATAAGCACAAAATGCGAAAAATAGCACAAGAAACGAAAAAATAAATTACTCGAAAGTGAAATAAGCTATTAGATTCTTAGGAAAGTATCTTATTCACGGTTGTTATAGCATGTAAGGAAGGTAATCCACTGATTTTCTTTATGAAGCTACTGCGTCTGTCTGCAAGGAACTATTTGTAAAGTGAAAATTTGTTTGAACGTCGCAGGACATCACAGGCATATGTGAAAAGTCTGTGAAAATCTGTCAGTGTTTTATAATCCAGACGTTTTAGTTTTCTAGCCAGGCTCCACTAACACTGATGGGTAAGTGACACATATGGGTTGATAAAGGGTACTGAGAAAGGAGAGGGATGAGGGTATTCAGAGAGGAGAAAAGGTTTATTTTCTATTGCGGTCATACAGGCCTCACGTCCATGGATAAGGATTTAATAATCGAATACTAAGTTATGTCTACTCTTACATACAGGAGACTTACGGAAAAAAAATTAAGCCTATTCCATGGAGATTTTTTTATTTTTAAAAGTTGTCAGCACATCAAGTTACGAAGTCTAACATGAAATGTTCTATTTCAGACGATAGCTTATCAAGATGTTGAGAATAATACATATCTTTTTCATCACAACTGTTTGTGCGTGTACAGTGAACGACATGTTTGCCGGTACAATCTTAGCCGTCATACAGCACTTCAGGTCAGGTTGTGTTTATATTATGCACGTCGATGGTGGTAAGTATATTATATTGCATATATAAGTTACTGTTTGTTGCACGATTTTTGCTAAATGCAAGAATAAGTGACCTAAGCAACTAAAACCAAATTAGGCTTGAAGAGCAAAACTAACTAAACTTATTGAAAAAAAAAAAAAACTGAAATTATACATAGACGGCGTGAATGCTGCAGCGGTTCGGTGGAAATGATGGTTACCTGGGCGCCACAGTATAATGCATATACTGAATATTTCTGATTTGTTGAACCCGCCTCCGGTCTGCCAGTCGATCGTTGAGCACTTCCCTCTAGCTTCAGGGTAGGGAGCGAAGAACACCTTAATATTATTGCTTGAATAATAATGCAGTTTCTTTGAACACTGAAGGAATATTCTGTTTATTCAAAGCGTTGGAAATACAAGTCCAGTCATTGACAATAATTACAAAATTTGTTTGTGAATAATTAATATTGTTACAAGTTCTCGGTAGATCGTTACTAGTGATACAATTGCTGCCGTATATGATTTTGACTAATCGCGATTGAAAGTAAGAATCCTTCTAAGTCGATTAATTCCACAGCGAAAATTTTATAAGTCCAATTAATTCTGTGGGCACGCGGCCTCAAAGATAAGTAGAGTGATTGATGTAGGCACGCGGCCTCGACGTAGATTGCTGTTGACTGCTCTAGGCACGGGGCCTTGAAGTAGAGTTGAATATGACTGTTATAGGCGCGGGGCCTTGAAGTAGAGTGATTTTACAGCTCCCCGTTAGGCCTAAAGAAAACTCTCTTGAACAAACATTTTCCCCACTCCTTCTTAATTATTATTCGTGAATCCCGGCACGTGGTACTATAGACCAGTTCTTATTGGCAAATCTCCCGACCAATAATAATATGTTAGTTTCCCACGGAAATCAATTGGATTTTCCCTTATTCTCAAAACCCACAACTTAGCGTCTCGGATTTCTAAGAAGGTTCGGACAGCGTGTTGTATCAGTAGCAACATCAGAAGCAAGGCTTGAACTCAATAGCCGACTTCTTAGAATTACTTAAGTGGATCAGTACCCTTTGATTATATCTTGGGAGATTCCCGATACATTGTACCTGAGTACTGCATTGCATTATCTCGCACCCGCTAGGTCTGCTAGGGAAATTCCCAGCTATCTCTGTCTATCCACTGCAATCTCATTTTAATAGTTATTTAAAATGATGTTGTTAAACTTTTTACCTTTGCCTTCTTTCTAGTTAATAATATTTATAATGAATGTTCCGTCTTTTCACGGTCATTTTAAGACCAAACACGGGCTATGAGATTTTATGATTTTAGTTTGAATAAATTTGGGCAATTAATCTGTCATTTATTATACTTAATTTGGTTATCTTGTTTATTTCTTTTTACCGAAGTATCTGAACTGCAATATATGCCCCAGTCTATTAAGACAGGAATCATCATAGCCTATGATTGACTTACTGGCTGAATATACTGCATCTCTCCACAAAATATTATACCTTATTTTCCTCCAGTGTTGCAACTATCTTAAACAAATACATCAATAATTTAATTCCTATCTTGACACGAGACTTCACCTTAAATCCTGTCCCACATGTACAAGTTTTCTGACCCTATCACATTCATGCCTTCATACATCTTGCGGTTTTCTGTAGTGTTACGTTGTTTGTACGTATTACTTGATTTATTGCATGACCAAGACATTACAACAAAATTTTACGTAAACACCATAAATTTACCGATATACCCTCGTGAGACCATGAAAATTAAGCTCAAGCAGTTCTCACTGAAATTTTATAAAATATATTGAATGCATAAAGAAAAACAAAAACACTTTTTTTTTTTTTTATATTGAGACTTTGACAAGGTCGATCAAGCAGTTCTCACTACACCTACACTATATTATAAAGAAGGCATAAAAACACTTTTTCATGAGGCTATGACAAGGTCGATCAATCAGTTCTCACTACTATTACACTATGTTATAAAGAATGTATAAAAACACTTTTTTTTTTTTTTTTATGACAAGGGCGCTCATTCAGCCCTCACCGCAATTTCAATACAATATATTGCAATGCAAAATACACACGCATATTTTACTCTCATTCATACCCATTCCTCTAATCCTAAACCTATGTGGAACTGATAACCTATCATGCCAGTAGCTATTTTACCGCGTAAAATATACATTACAGGTTATAGGCCTACATTATTCCAGCTCAGTACACTGCATTTCGGTTATTCCTTGCTTTCCTCTAATTTGTTCATATTTACAATACAATGTCGATAAATGACGTCACACAAAATCACTGATCATCTGAATACATTTTACGGATTTATATCCTTTATTGGTTCTGCCCAAAAATTTTCTGCTTCTATGAATAATTTAAGATAACTAGAGTCAAAGGTTAAGCGTAGTTTTCCATGTGCTTTCACTACATTACAAATCGGATTTATTTGCTTACCGGCTTCTTCCATCATTGAAATTGGTACTGGACTATTCTTATAGCGACGCTCAGAAATTTCTTGTTTTAATTTAAATGTTTGTTGGTAACCCCGAAATAGGCCTGGAGTTGAACTGAACACTGATTTGTTCTTATATAGCATGTTATATAAAGTCGACTTTTGACCCTCTGACAGCACATCAATTTCTTCTACTTTCTCCCTGAGAATTAATTCGATATCAACATTTTCCTCTTCATTTCTTCCATTCTGACTAATGTTAGTAAAATTCGCGTGTACCGTTTCACATTCATTTTCATCTACATAATTATTAGAACCCTTAATGCACAAATGATCATATTCTTCGTCCTCCCAAACAATATCAGATTCCATTCCCTGTAACTCTGCGACACTTTCGTCACAATCAGCCTCATTATCACCTTCATATATAAATACGGCCGGTTTAATTCCCATAGGCCTATATTCGTCGATACTATTTCCCTCTTGTACTACAACTGATTCCACCACGAAAGACTCGCGTAATAATACATCTTCATTTTGGCACTCCAACTCCTTAGTAATTATATTCTCATTAGATAAAAACGGTACACGTAACTTTTCTTTCTCATCTAATTCCATTTCTACCCAATTTTCTTCAAAATTTATTCTCATTAGTTGATCTGTCATAGAATCACAACCCAGAATTAATTTATGTGCTAAATGTTTTATTGTCAAAAAGTAGACTTCTAACTTCTTTCCCTCAATTTCCAACGGCAACATACACTGATGCTCAATTTTATGGGATTTGGCACCAATTGCAGTTTGTGCGTATAGGCCATGTACTTTCAATTCCTGAACGCGCACTCTTGCTGCTTTCAGCGTTTCATAGAATTTTTCGTTTATTAGAGAAAAAGTACAGCCAGTGTCCACCAACATATCGACTTCAAATTGGTCTATTTTTACCCTTATTAATGGCGGATATGTGGGTGTTATACCCTCTCTATTTGCACATCCTACTACGCACCCCTTCTCTCGTGTTTTATTTTCATTATCAGGTCTTTTTAATCCTTTTAATCCCTCGGTCTGTGTGACGTCATTTCGACCTCCAAATGCGTCTCCTAGTAGTTTAAAGGCCTGTCTTGCGCTACATGCCTTTCGTCATTTCTGTGACGAATGTCTCCCTGAATATCATTGTGGTTTCCCGTGCTATGCGCCTGATTCCTTTCACCTTCTATGTTAATGTCCCCCTGGTTTTCTGGAATTCGTTCTCCTACTTCGTTCTCCATCCTGCCATGAAATCGAACATTATTTACTTGTCTGTCTTGAGGCCTATTCTCTTGATTATTTCCCCTCCAGTTTTGGTTCCCATTATTTCTATATGAGTTATTATTAGGGGGTCCTCTGTTCGATTCCGCATTTCTGTTGGCATGTCCTTGGTTCCATCTACCTCTGTCATTATTTGGACCTCCTCTCGTATCTGGATTCATTTGCATATTATCCGGTCCATTTTGTCTCCTATTATCGCTACGCTCTTCTCTGTTAGTTCCTACTTCGAAACTAGATAATAACTCCAAAGCCTTGCTATAAGTTTGGGGACATGATACTATAAGCAGGTTACATATTTCCGGCTGAAAATGTCTCGTCACAAGCTGAATGGCCTCGCGTTCTGGCATTCCGGGGTCTAGTAGCTTGATTAGGCCTATAACTCTTAGGAAATGGTCCGATAGAGAGACGTTGCCCCTATGTGAATATCTCCCATTATAGACCTCATTTCTAGCTAAAGCTCTCTTCGCCTCACCCCAATATCTTGCTAAGAATAACTGCTTAAAATCCTCATAGTTGCACTCCGGGTGTACTGTAAGTTCAAACCACTCTTTTGTTTTTCCTTTTAAGGCTCTACCGAGGATCAACATTTTGTACTGAGATGGAATAGACCGTAAAGTAAAATATTCTTCAACAGATTTCAAGAAGCTCTGAGGGCTCGTGTTGCTCTCATTGAAGCTGGGAAGTGATACCTCATTTCCTATTAAATTACATATATTAATCCTATTATCGCTAACTACCGGCATGCTGGTGGCTACCGTCTCGTGTACTGTATTACAGGACTCATTTGCAACACTAGGAGGCCTATATGTATTTCCTATTCCATTGCATATACTCTCACTACAATTTACAGCATAGTTATTTGCTACAGGCCTACGATTTTCGACCTCTTTAGCTACCGTGCTTACTTCTTTAGAGATTTCCCCTATTTTCTCAGCTAATATATTTTCTAAATGCACTACCTTGTCATTTACTTCTGAGATTTTATCTCCTAACCCTACTTTTACTTTTCCCACCTGAGTCTCCATATTCTTTTTCAAGCTAGACTCCGATTTCTGTATTTCCTTCTCCAAAATTTTCCTTTCATTGAATAATTTTTCTTCATATTTCTTGCCCTGAATCTCTATTTTCCTATCTACCGATGCCATATTAGCCTCTAATTCAGACCTAATTTCCCCTTGACTTTCACTAATTTCTTGCCTCATTGCTTTTTCACTTTCTTTAAGCTCCCTACAGAGTTCTCCCCTGATTTCGTTGCATATGTTAGATTGGACCTCTTTTATATTATTAAGCTCCCTCTCAAGCCTATCTACATTCTGCCTATGTTCTTGGTCCGATTGGTCTATCCTATCTCCCAGTTTCTCTATCTTTTCCCCGGTATTTTTCTCTAGTTCCTTCATATTTTCCTTAGAGTTTTTCTCTAGTTCCTTAATACTTTCCCTAGTTTCATTACTTGACTTTTCTAGTCCTTTCATACTTTCATTAGTTGCATTACTTGATTTTTCTAGCCCTTTCATCATGGCTATCAAATATGCAATAGAATTCGGGTCTATGGTTTGATTTATTTCCCTAGGCCTATGTTCAGTTACACTCTCACTCTCAGTTAGCTGAATATTTGTTGCATTATTTTTCTCCCTATTATCACCTCCCTGCTCCAAAACCCCGTCACCTGTCGCGACACTGTTCTCATTGTTAATCTCCATTCTACAATTATTTATTTCCTCACCAGTAAGCAAGTCGTGCCCCTCTCCACCTTCCATATTAATTTTATTCCTAGTAACTTTTCCGTTTCTAAGCCACATACATAAATTATAAGGGTACTGATACACTCTTACGATCTACCTTACCTTTGGTTAAGAAGTTCAACATATAATGCATAACATGTATAATTATACCCTTGCACAATAAATATTCGATATGCCTGAGTTCTTTTAATTTGAAAAAGATTTTATTTTACTTGAATTTATTCTTTAATTTACTTAGTGAGTTTCAGTTTAATTTTACTTTGATCTTAAATTGCAAACTTTTTAAAAAAAAAAAAATATTATTTGATGTCAGGCTTACTAATTTATTTAATTAATATTTACTGTTTCTTAAATTATTGATAATAAAATTGTTTACTTTACTGAAACTCTATGTATATTTAAGTTCTTATCTGTTGGTGATTTTTGATGTTTTCTGCGGCGGTCTCCGGAACTGATGTACCACGATCTTGAATTCCAGCGGTGCCTTTACGGGTGACGTTCTAGAAATTCTGCGGTGTCTTCCTTCCGTTTTGGGATGATTTTTGAAGTTGGTGATCCTTGATGTCCAGCTTCACTCGTGCCCCACGTTGGGCGCCATGTGCAGCGGTTCGGTGGAAATGATGGTTACCTGGGCGCCACAGTATAATGCATATACTGAATATTTCTGATTTGTTGAACCCGCCTCCGGTCTGCCAGTCGATCGTTGAGCACTTCCCTCTAGCTTCAGGGTAGGGAGCGAAGAACACCTTAATATTATTGCTTGAATAATAATGCAGTTTCTTTGAACACTGAAGGAATATTCTGTTTATTCAAAGCGTTGGAAATACAAGTCCAGTCATTGACAATAATTACAAAATTTGTTTGTGAATAATTAATATTGTTACAAGTTCTCGGTAGATCGTTACTAGTGATACAATTGCTGCCGTATATGATTTTGACTAATCGCGATTGAAAGTAAGAATCCTTCTAAGTCGATTAATTCCACAGCGAAAATTTTATAAGTCCAATTAATTCTGTGGGCACGCGGCCTCAAAGATAAGTAGAGTGATTGATGTAGGCACGCGGCCTCGACGTAGATTGCTGTTGACTGCTCTAGGCACGGGGCCTTGAAGTAGAGTTGAATATGACTGTTATAGGCGCGGGGCCTTGAAGTAGAGTGATTTTACAGCTCCCCGTTAGGCCTAAAGAAAACTCTCTTGAACAAACATTTTCCCCACTCCTTCTTAATTATTATTCGTGAATCCCGGCACGTGGTACTATAGACCAGTTCTTATTGGCAAATCTCCCGACCAATAATAATATGTTAGTTTCCCACGGAAATCAATTGGATTTTCCCTTATTCTCAAAACCCACAACTTAGCGTCTCGGATTTCTAAGAAGGTTCGGACAGCGTGTTGTATCAGTAGCAACATCAGAAGCAAGGCTTGAACTCAATAGCCGACTTCTTAGAATTACTTAAGTGGATCAGTACCCTTTGATTATATCTTGGGAGATTCCCGATACATTGTACCTGAGTACTGCATTGCATTATCTCGCACCCGCTAGGTCTGCTAGGGAAATTCCCAGCTATCTCTGTCTATCCACTGCAATCTCATTTTAATAGTTATTTAAAATGATGTTGTTAAACTTTTTACCTTTGCCTTCTTTCTAGTTAATAATATTTATAATGAATGTTCCGTCTTTTCACGGTCATTTTAAGACCAAACACGGGCTATGAGATTTTATGATTTTAGTTTGAATAAATTTGGGCAATTAATCTGTCATTTATTATACTTAATTTGGTTATCTTGTTTATTTCTTTTTACCGAAGTATCTGAACTGCAATAATGCTACCAATATATGCCTGTGTGTTTACCCTTTTGTAATATTTGCTCAGAGGTTCCAATTTAAGAAGAATATGTACATATACATATACATGTATATAAGTGAATTATATATATATATGATACAAATTAAACATTACAAAACTTCTAACGAACAATTTTATTAAACTATTATTAAAATTTCCTCAATAGTTTTTAAAAAGCAAATATTTGCTAACAGAGTAACAGAAGACTAGTAGGCCTAATTAAATTTAAAATTAAGATCTGTAAGATCGTCATGCGGGTAATGGAGGTTTGGTCATTCCATCTAGGCAACAGAAATACACGCTAAAAGTAAAGTGAATTAAAACATAGAAAACTGACAAAACAAATTAAACTGAATAATGAAACTGGTATGAAACTAAGAAAAATGTAAAGAAAACTAAGTATATGGTCATGAAATGACAAAATAATGCGCTATGAAGTATTAGAATAGCCGGTAAATCGTTCGAACAAGTGCATAGATTCAAATATCCGGGAGCAATAATTACAGATACAAATAATATTAAGGCTGAAGTTAAGTGTAGACTCAAATCAGAAAATGCCTGCTTTTATGCAGTCAGAAACTCTCATCTTCTCGTCTTCTGTCCAGAAATCTTTCTTTCTTTCTTTTTTCTTTCTTCCTTTCTTTCTTTCTTTCTTTCTTTCTTTCTTTATCTTAGTTTTACCACTCCCTTTCAGAATTTAGGCGACTCAAGGCGTCCGGACCTTACAGCGCCGCGACCTGTCGAGAGGGATTATCTTTGGATCACATACTTACATTTTCGACCAGACAAGAACATGGAATGCCTCCCCGGATGAGCAATCAGCCCAATGCCGGGGCCACCTCCGAGACGACACGAACACATAAGACGAGACACGCCATTCACACACACTCTCTCTCTCTCTCCAAACAAGGCGAGGATGGGATGAAGATGATAATGACGGCCAGATGATATCTGGGGACCACAAGGGCCTAAACTTACCCGACATTTGTCTCAAAGGTGAGGAAAACCCCAGAAAAAACCCCACCTACGTAACTTGTACCGACCAGGAGTCGAACCCGAGCCCGCTGCGTGAGAGGAGCGAACGCATCCCTACACCACAGCGGTGGACGTCCAGAATTCTAAAAATAAGAATTTATAAGACAATTATCCTGCAGGTTGCATTATATGGATGTGAGACATGGCCACTTACTGGTCGGGAAGAACATAATCTGAGAGTGTTCGAAAACAGGGTTCTTAGGAAAATATTTGGGCCTCAGAGAGATGGAAATGGGGACTGGAGAAAACTGCATAACGACGAGCTTCATAATCTGTACTCGTCACCGGATATAATAATGTTAATTAGGCCTAAATCACGGAGGATGAATTGGGCTGGACATGTTACACACATGGGGGAGCAAAGACATATTTCAAAAATAATGACGGGGAGACCCGAAGGGGAAAGACCACTTGGAAGACCTAGACGCAGGTGGTAGGACACGATTAGGATAGAGCTAAGGGAAGTCGGATTTGCGAGGGATGTTGGATGTAGTTAGCGCAGAATAGGGTTGAATGGCGGGCCCAGGTAAGTGCGGCAATGAGTCTTCATAAAATAGATAATATTCCTTTAGCTTACTTAAGAATCGTCTATTGCCATTGAGAAAATAAGTAGAAAGAAAACTGGTGGGTGGCTAACGTAACCTGAACTTAATAAAACGAAAGATTAATAAAACCAAAATGGAGAACCCACCTGAAAATATAATTATATAAATCAGGTAACTAATTTAAGAGTGCGTACCAGCAAAGTGGAAAACGGAGCGAGGGGAAACAGTCGCCTTGTACTAGAAAATGATGTTGATCCTTTGAATCATTGACACAGACAGCTACGGCTCGGGCACGACAGTCAACAAAGTAGAACGCGGCCAACTGGTGACAAGATTAAACCAAAACAAAAGAACAACGCGTATAAACGTAAACAAAAATATTAGTACGGAAAGTCTACCGAGATGGGAAGACAGAAACATGGCAAGTACCTGAAAATAAATTAAACAAAAATTCTAGTACCGAACATAATGGTGATTGCACTGTGGTGCCTTGGCATCGCACTCAGGACCCCAGAGTGAGCAATTCTATATCATCTTATGTCATAAGCACTTATAAACAATAGCACATAAGCACTTATCCTTTCTGAAGGCTAAATCATACTATATATTTTAAACCGATTAACGGTTAGGGCAGAACTACTTGAAGACACTTTAAGCATACATCGTATCCTCGAGGTCTGGTTACAGTCAAGTGAGATTCTCACAACCTCAACCAACATGGACACCATGGGCTTTCGTCTATTGAATTGTAAGTAGCTTACAGCTATTTGTTACTCCGGTAGCACAGCCAAGGGTTTTAGACAGTTATTCACGAATGCTCATAATAGAACTTAATTTTACTATTTTAATATCAAATACTTATTATTCAGTTCCTATTTTTATGTTTTTATAATAAAACCTTACACTATTGTGTCAAGCATTCGTCTGCTTAATTTAGGAATACTGACAACCGCTCCCTTCCTCGCTACCCAGTAATATCCTCAAATTAGGCACGACAGAATTGGTGGCAGCGGTTTGAACTAGCTTAATTAATTGTTAACTAATGGGTTTTTCCCCAGGCCAGATTCGGTAATAACGGAATTACATTAGTTTAATTGATTACTGTCTAGTAGAATTCACGCCCTATAATTATTTTCCGTTCGTCTGTGTACAGAACGACAGTGTATATTGTAGGAAAAGTGAGAGCGAAACATTTGTAATAGTTTACACACTCAGCATTCCTTTCAAGTAGTGTAGGTCAGGTACGAGTATGATTAACTTGCAGTTTTAAGTTCATTATCAACAAACGCGAACATGACAAATACAGGTGACGCAGTGACAGCTAAAATAGCTACTAAGGATTTAACAGTAATAAATTCTGTTCCAGTATGGAGGGACAAAGGTTGTGGTTCTATTCAAAGCTTCCTTCGTTTAGTAGAAACAGTAGCAAGCTTAGGTGGACTAACAGACATCGATAAAGTACACATAGTCACAATAAAACTACAAGGTCCTGCTCAAACATTTTTAGAAACACACCCGGACCTACAGGGTGGGAATGTTACATTTGAAAAATTAAAAGAGACGCTAGTGCAAAGGTTTAAAGATAAGGAAAATGAATTTTATTATTATGTTCAATTGCAAAATGCTAAGCAAGATAAGAACGAAACTCCAGAAGAATTTGCAGATAGGCTAAGAGCGTTAAATAGGAAAACAATGGAATTTTCAGTAGTAAAAGCTGAGCAAGTAATTTATAATAGACAAGCAGAGGAGAGATTATTGTCTGCGTTTATTAATGGCTTGAGAGGTAACCCAGGATTAATGGTTAAAGTAAATATGCCTGACACATTAGAAAAAGCACTGAAAGTTGCGATGGCAACATTTAAAGCAGAAAAGGAGGCCAGTGCTAACCGTGAGCTGACTCACTCACAGGTATTCGTCGTAGGAAGTGCTAGGGACAGACCGTCGCAACAGGCATATAAGAATAAGAACCAAAATAGTAATAACCGGGGGTATTACGAAAGAGACACCGGGAGGGAATTTCACCGGGGGTCAGAGAGAGGTGTAAGGTCAGGCCTTGGAAGAAGGGAGAACAACTTACAACCTATAAGGGGTAGCGACGGCTACCAGGGCGCAGGCAGGCGAGATATCCAATGTAATAATTGCCGGAAATTGGGTCACATAGCAAGATATTGTACTGAAGGACGTGAGGGCCGTCCAGATTTAAACGGAATAGGGAAAACCAGAGCATCCCCGAAGGTTTTCCCGAAAGCAAGCCGAAATTAATCGTACCAGCAGTAGAAAGGTCCGCGACGGGGCCGCTGCTCCACTCGGTTATAGGGGAAATTGCGGTTGATTTGTTGGTGGACTCCGGATCCACTATTTCGTTGTTGAAACCGGCAGTGAGTGGAGTACGATTAAAAGAAAGTGAGATAGCGGCTAGGGGAATTACAGGAACTAAGTTAGGTATCCTAGGAGAACAAGTTATAGAATTCACAATAGGTAAAGAAACATTTTTACACAATTTTCAGATATGTGAATTAAATGTCCCTGGACATGGAATATTAGGTATCGACTTTCTCCAGAAAGTGGAAGCAATTTTGGACCTAAGAGCCGGTACTTTAACAATAGGAAAGAATGTTGTTCCCTTAAACTGCTCAAGTGAGGTTAACTCACACACAACTGACTTCAACGGGATGGCCACTCATGAAGCAGTTCTGGAGCCGGGACCAACTGATCCAAATGTTAGTACCAGCTGGCATGCACGGGTGTCCCAACCGGAAACCATAATGCTACCACCTCTGGCAGCGAGAATAGTCCGTGGTAAGATTATTGGACGCGGTAATCTTACTGTCCCTCAGGTAGTTGTTTTTGAACCGGTAGATGCTATGTTCTTACCGGGTGTTTTTGCGCCTAGAGTCGCTAGCGCAGTTGTATGTAAAGGATCCTTATTTGATATCTCGCGTGGTGGAACCACTTTGCCGAAAGTCCCCGGAGGTAACGTTTACCTCACAAGTACTGTATGTCCTGCAGTTTCCCCTACGTCCCTAGTCAGTCAGTTGACGGATGAAAGGTATCAAAATATTCCATGTTTCCAGCGAGTGAATGGACAGACAGATCCTGAAGCTCAAAGATGCAAAGAGGTAGAATCACAGTTGTCCGTTTCTGTCGATAGCATAACATACGAGAGCAATAATGCAACACAAGGAAGTAATGAAATAGGAGTTAAGCATCTTGGACACAGCGAGAACGAACTAAGAGTAGTTAATACCATCACTACTAGTAATGAAACACATAGGACACGTAGCAGTAGCGAGAATACGATAGGCTATATGTCAGTAATTTTGTTAAATATCTCCCAGGAAGAAATAGTGATAAACAAAGGAACTAACTTAGGCACAGTTAGTCTTGTAGAAGATATCTGTGAATTTGAAACATCAAATGTGAACAGTGTAACTCAGGTACCTGCCAAAAGTATCGAAGGCATAGACAGCCACTTTGAAAAGTACTTAGAGGAAAAATTAAACCATTTGTCTAAGGAAAACGCGGACAGACTAGGAGTCGTTTTAAGAAAATATAGACATTTATTTTATATAGAGGGAAGTACAGATATTGGATGCACCAACATAATACAGCATGAGATAGATACAGGAGACGCTTCGCCAGTCAAGAAAAAGCCTTATAGGATACCCCATGCACTCAAACCAGAAGTAGAAAGACAAATTAACGATATGCTGAAGAAAGGGATAATAGAGGAAAGTTTTTCCCCCTGGAATAGTCCTATAATAATGGTAAAAAAGAAATCTACTGACGGTAAACCTAAATTCAGGTTGGTGGTAGACTTACGTCAACTCAACAGCCTTACAAAACCTGAAGTGTACCCGATACCGAACATCATAGACACGCTAGACGCTCTGGGTCACAGTAAGGTATTTTCTGTTTTAGACATGGCAAGCGGGTACTATCAAATAGAGATCTCTGAGAAAGATAGGGAGAAAACTGCATTCAGCACCCCCCAAGGTCATTTTCATTATAATAAAATGTGTTTTGGATTACGTAACGCCCCATCTACTTATCAGAGGGGTATGGAATTGATATTAGCAGGACTACGAGACAGGGATGTCATCCCCTATATCGACGATTTAATTGTATTTTCCCGAGACGTGCCAGAACATGTGGACAAATTGGAGAGAATATTCAAAAGGCTGGAAGCAGCAAATTTCAAAATGCAACCAGAAAAATGCCAATTCGCGGCCGACGAAGTCGAATATTTGGGACATATTGTATCGAAGGACGGCGTAAAACCCGATCCAAAGAAAATACAAGCAGTCCAGAATTATCCTGTACCCAAAACCCTAAAGGAAGTTAGATCTTTTATCGGATTAACATCTTATTACAGGAGGCATATTAACAATTTCGCAGAAATTGCAGCCCCTTTGACTCGCTTAACTAAGAAAGAGAATACATTCCGCTGGGAATCGGAGCAAAATGCGGCATTTGAAAAGTTGAAAGAAATTTTAAGTACATCCCCTTTGCTAATATATCCTGATTTTTCAGAAGTATTCTACGTCACGTGTGACGCTAGCCAGACAGCAATCGGATCTATTCTGTCTCAAGTAAGGAATGGTCTTGAGCAGCCTGTAGCCTACTGTAGTCGCCAGCTTTCCGGCGCCGAAAGTAGATACACCTGTTCTGAACGAGAATTGTTAGCGGTAATTTTTGCCACGAAGCAATTCCGTTGTTATTTGTATGGACGTAAGTTTATTTTATTTACGGACCATGCAGCCCTAAAATGGCTACTAAATATAAAGGACCCGAGTTCGAGACTCACTCGGTGGGGTCTTAGACTTGCGGAATTCGACTATGAAGTGGTACATCGGGCTGGAAGACAGATTCCCCACGTAGATGCTTTGTCTAGGCATGTAGCTTCGGTTATAATTGATTCTAGTATCACCATTGATAAATTGAGAAACGCCCAGCTAACAGACGAATTTTGTTGTGAACAATTTAAGTCTTTAGGCAATAAATTCAAAATCAATGATGACGGGTTGCTTGTAAAACTTAGTGACGAAATTTATGGCCACTATCAGATAATAGTACCAAGAACACTTGTACCCCTTTTATTACACATATATCACTCATCACATTTAGCTGGACATCAAGGCATAAAGACAACGATAGCCAGACTTACGCAAAAGTATTGGTGGAAAGGTCTAAGACGAGATGTCGAAGACTATATTAGTACCTGTGATAGTTGTGCAAGAAGGAAAACAGGGTACTGCCCGGTAGCCCCCTTAGGAGAACCTCCTAAGGCGACTGAATTTTTAGAAATTCTTTCTACCGATTTTGTGGGACCGTTACCAGTCTCGCTGGCAGGTAATAGGTACGTGATCACTTTTGTAGATCATTTTACGAGATACTGTTTTGCCATACCGGTATCTGATCAAACTGCAGAAACCGTAGCAAAAGTCTTCGTAGCACACATAGTAACCCAATATGGAATTCCAAAATTTTTACTTTCAGACAGAGGAGCGCAGTTCATGTCCAAGCTAGTGCAGGAAACGTGCAAACTTTTGCAAGTAAAAAGATTGCATACGTCTCCCCTGCACCCTCAAAGCAATGGAGTATGTGAGCGATTTCATAAGGTTTTGATAGATATGATATCACATTTTGTGACTCGAGACGTAAAGAAATGGGATCAGTACCTTCCGTATGCTGTCATGGCATATAGAGGTACACCCCATACCATTACTGGTTACTCTCCACATTACTTAGTGTTTGGACGAGAAATGCGACTTCCAGTAGAAGACTGTATGCGAGAAATGCTGATTAAGAGTACTACAGACAATGAATATCAGAAGCACATAAAAGAATTAGCTGACAAATTAAAAATAGCTTACGATGCGGTAAGGAAAAAGAATCAGGAAGCTCAGAAAAGATCTAAACAATATTACGATCAAGGAACAAAAATAAGAAGTTTCAAAATAGGAGAGTTTGTGTATTTGCACGACCCCACAACGAAGCACGGAGTGGCGCGGAAATTCGCGTTCCCTTGGAGAGGCCCCTACAGGGTGGTAAAACGGTTGTCAAAGCTAACTTATATTATTAGAAAAGATAATGGTAAGGACCAAGCAGTTCACATAAATCGACTGAAGGATAGTCGAATATCGGGACCTGAGTTCACTGAAGATAAAAGCATGAAAATAAAAAGACCTCCAAAGAAACACAGGGCGCGCGAAGACACAGGGCCGCCAGAACCAGAGATACTGATTCCTCCTGCTGGTCGGTTGCTAGTCAACGAGGCAACTGACACAGGAAGGGTAAACTCAGGAAAAGAACAACAAACGAGTCAGAGAATAATCGAAAGCGAAGATGAGTGGGTACCTCCAAGAAGTGTAGAAAAAGAGAATTCAGGGACGAAAGAATATAATTTGAGATCGCGGGAGAAGACGCGACAATTTAACAATGAGTTAGTTAATAATGAGCAATTAAGTAATGCATCTGGAAACGATGCAGCAGATAGTTTAAGGGAAGGAGATAAAAATGTCAATAACAAGGAGCCCCGATACAATTTGCGTTCGGGAAAGCATTAAATTCAAGTCAACAACAATTGTTTCTGTTTGTTACAGGGTTATGTATCGTAACAACTGTTGTAGCTGCGAGCTACCTTAGTGAAATCCAGCCAGATAAAGGAGTAGTATTCATGAAAGAAAGAGACATCCTCATTACAGGAGATAAATGGACTATAGCTGCTGACATAAACGTAGAAGATTATTCCAAATCAATAAAATTATATGAAAAATCTTTAGAAGTAATGGTGCGCAATTTACAAATTTTAGCGGAAAGAAACAGCCTGACTGATCAATTAAAGGAAACTTATAACATAGAAGTACAAAGGTTACACAACGTTTCATTTAGCGTACACCAGCAGATACGCGCATTTCAAGCTTTATTACCTGAAGATCGCCCTTATGTAAGGAATAGGAGGGGGTTGATGAATATAGTAGGGTACGGATTACGTTATTTATTTGGAACATTAAGCACCCGAGATTTAAAAAGACTAAATACAGAGATAGAACACATACAAACTTACACACGTGACATGACTCATATATCGGAGCACCAACTTACTTATCTACACGCTCTCGATGCGAAGGTGACAGATAACGCTAAGGCAGTGGTATCACTAGGCCAGGCATGCGTTAACTCAATTACGAGCGCCGTGCAATCATTAAATCACAACACGCAGCAAATTTCAGTCATGACAGCTAATATAAGAGAAATGGAGATTGTTTTATTGCAAACACGTGAAAACCTGATACAATTACAGGAAGCATTAGACGTAACAGCAACAGGAAGACTATCTTCAATTTTAATAAGCCCTACGGTCTTAAAGAATGCTTTAAACCAGATAGCTTTAAAATTACCGGAAGGTATTTCATTATTAACTTCTCCGACGGACGATAACATGCATATATTTTATTCAATATCTGAAGTACACGCGGCTGCGACTTTCAATAAGATTCGATTATTAGTAGACATACCCTTAAGAGCAGCAGACAGGTTTTTCGAGATATTTCACGTTTACTCCTTACCTACCCTTGTTCCTTCTATCAATCAGTTTGTGAGTTTTGAGATAACTCACCAGTACCTGGCTGTGTCGGAGAGCAAGCAGTTGTTTGCTACCCTGACGCCTGAAGAAATTGGTCAATGTAAACAAGGGCTATTTACTATTTGTCCAGCTAATATAGCCCTGTATGACCAACAGGCCAATCATTGTTTGATTTCAATTTTTCTAGGAGAGACAGAAAGAACCCATCAGCAGTGTAACAAATTAATTATTCCTTCTCCATTTATTCCATTGTGGATCAGAGCCCCCGATAGCACTTTCTGGTTATACAGCGTGTCCGAGGCTACGAGACTCACATTGAGGTGCCAGACCTCAGAGGCGCAGTTCTCATATACCAGGAAGCACGACATCACTATCGAGGGGACAGGAATTCTCAACAATAGCCATAACTGCTATGTTTATGGTAACTCGTTTACACTCTTGCCTCACTCTCTGGGAAGAAGCAAAATTGAGACATCAATCAGCCAGAGGTGTACATATTCTGATTTTAGCTTGCCTGCCCCTTTGAAATTCTGCAACCAGTCACAGCTTTTAACTTGCTTGACTTGAAAGCAAGCCAGATTACAACGATGATAAGAAATGCTGTCGCTATGAGTCACAAGCTCTTCATAACTTGATGGGTTGCACAGGACCTAAGGAAACTGCAAGGCCTGGCGGAAAGAATATGAAACTGGGTATAGCAGTGCACTGGTAAGTCGTGCAGTTACGTAGTTGAGGAACTTCAGATGTGTTTAGAGAATTTTACCCTGAAGGAAGCCGAGGAGAAACTAAAATGTGGACAGTTTGAATTATCAATGAACAAAGGTAGTACTAGTTCGGCATGGGAAAAATTTTCAAACATTTTCGAGAAAACATCATAAAATCATTAATAACAATAACAAAAATCCCTTTGGGCAAGCCTACAAGCTGAGGTAGATTTCGAAGTGCTTTTGTTTTAATTTACTGTCGCTGCGTAGCATTCTTCTTCTTTAGCCTTGGCATGACAAACCCGCAATAATAACTGCAAAAAAGAGGAAAGAGAACTTTTTCAAACATTCAAATCTCGCCTTATATGAGAACTATCAAGAAACTAGTTATTGATTTGTAGAGTACTCATCAAGAGCTTTTCAACGATACCCCACAAGACGTAGTTTCGAAAATTTCGAATTTCCATCCCCATACCCCCCCCCCACTCGTACTCCCAAAACCCCCGAATCGTTGGTGTCACTGTGAACTCCATAAGGAGTACTCTAATTTATTCCATCAAAGTTTCCCTCTATACTTCATAGGGGCCGAGATATAAATGTTTTAAAATTTCAACCCCCTCCCCCGACCACCCTCTTGCGCCAATTTTGCTCATTAACGAACTTGTCTGAACTATTGGGCCTAGAAATAACATAATAAAATTTGATTCAAATATCTTGAAAATTACGGCCGCTAGCGTGTAAAGATATATATATATACATATACATATACATATACTGTATATAAATATAAATATAAATATATCAATTTTTTTAACAGGCGGTGGTTTCGTACTTAGGGAGGCATGGAACGTAAAGATATGAACGAATTTTTTGAAAGTCATTAGGTAGATTAGGTAGATTAGATTTTTCTTTGAAATCTACCTAATAATAATAATAATAATAATAATAATAATAATAATAATAATTGTGTTAAGACGCTAAAAGGATTTTAATACTTTATCCACCTTTTATTTATCTGCATGGTGAATTTCTTCTACCAGCATGTAGAAAAGCAAGAAAGTATTACCTACACTAGCAACTACAGTTGTTTAACTGATAGGAATGTCGCAAGCTTATTCTGACTTGCCTAGGCTGGGTTTGACCTGACCCATCAAGTTTAAAGAAACCTGCCTGCTTCCTAGCTATGACGCTGGCAACTTGCTTGCCTGGCGTTCAAGCGGGTATGGGCAAGCTAAAATCGAGATTTGTACACCTCTACAATCAGCACACCTCTTGTGATACCAGGAATAGACTCTTTAATTTCTACCAGTGAGCAAACATTGTTCCAGGAACCAGAAAAATTACGGTCTATAATAGAAGACATTGCGCAGAAACATAAGGAGGGAGCCCCGCTGGCAGAAATACAGCGACGCCGAGAAACAGAAGATTTATTGAAGCATGATTGTATGCAAAGGAACCTGATCATTATCATAGCCGCAAATGGAGTAATGATAATTATAATCATAACATTAACTGTTTTTCAGAAGAAAATTGTCCTATGTCTAAGAAAGCGAATTCCGAAGGATGCAGAAGTACCCGTTCCAACGGAAAGACGTCTCGCTAACCAGGCGAATACGGAAACACCGACACCAGCAACGCCTCGGTATACGAGGAAAGCCGAAGATCCGACGGGAAGTCTATTCATCGTTAGGTGAAGAGGATTTCCAGAGGGTGTAGGAAAGGAGGATGGTAAACGAGAAAAGCAGGAGATGAAGAAATTAAATGAGAAGATACGAAACGGAAGAAGAAGAAGAATCAGCCACGGAAGAAAGGGAAGAGCAATACAAGAAACAATGAAGCAGAATTTTTTTGTATTATATTCACTACATGTATTTTAACTATGTATAGAATTGGGTATTTTCTTTGTTATTTTTATGTTATTATTGTTATTAGTTTTTTTTCTTGTAAGAATATATTTCACAATAATTCTTCTCTGGTGAAGGGAGAGTGTGGTGCCTTGGCATCGCACTCAGGACCCCAGAGTGAGCAATTCTATATCATCTTATGTCATAAGCACTTATAAACAAACACCTGGACTGTTTGTCGATATGTTTAACTAAGCAGCAATTCTCAAGGTAGCATTGCATTATTTCAAATACTATTGTGAGTATTTGTGATCAATTACATAACTGTCAGAAAACAATATTACACTATCAAGTTATGATTTATCCTTTCTGAAGGCTAAATCATACTATATATTTTAAACCGATTAACGGTTAGGGCAGAACTACTTGAAGACACTTTAAGCATACATCGTATCCTCGAGGTCTGGTTACAGTCAAGTGAGATTCTCACAACCTCAACCAACATGGACACCATGGGCTTTCGTCTATTGAATTGTAAGTAGCTTACAGCTATTTGTTACTCCGGTAGCACAGCCAAGGGTTTTAGACAGTTATTCACGAATGCTCATAATAGAACTTAATTTTACTATTTTAATATCAAATACTTATTATTCAGTTCCTATTTTTATGAATTTATAATAAAACCTTACACTATTGTGTCAAGCATTCGTCTGCTTAATTTAGGAATACTGACAACCGCTCCCTTCCTCGCTACCCAGTAATATCCTCAAATTAGGCACGACAGCACATTACTGAATGTAAACTTTATAGTGTTTTTATTGTATATTTTATTTTATTTAGTAGGCCTATATTGCATTTAATTATTTACTATAATTTATTGTTAGGACAGAAGAGAAGAAAAATGTCCCAAAATATAAATGAAATAATTGAATAAACAAATAAATAAAATATTTTCAGTTATAAAGCAGAAATCCAATAGGCCTACAACGCGGTTGTTGGGAATGCTTTACCACCGCGCTATCGTTCTCGAGGAGGTAGGAGAGTATACGTGTTTGCACTAATTCCTTTATTGCAACCAATGGTCATAGTATGATGAAAGAAACTTTGGTGAAATGGTATATGACAGGGGAAACAGGAGCACCCCGAGAAAACCTGCCCCGACCCAATTTTTTCAACCACAAATTCCACATAGATTCACCGAGATTTGATCCCGAGTCCCAGTGGTAGAAGGCGAGCGGTCTCGGACATGGGGGCGGCCTTAATATTATTCAATAATATATACATTATAAAAATTAGCCACCACTTAGGATTTTTAGTCCAGTACAATTTCAATCCAAATTACATTGCACACAATCTCACGAACTAATGTTTCACTGTCCATTTCACTGAATATTCGTATTCTGAACTCAAGATTTTTACACTGAAAATGCGTTATTCAGACGAATATAATATTTTCCTGGTGGTGTTGGTCAACAAGGGGTGGTGGGGAAAGTCTAAAGCCGATATCCCACGATCCAATTATTATTATATGGTAGTTTCGTAGATTCCGCCTATATACCACTAAATATAACAATAAGCTGAAGTTAATGAGAAAAAGGAAAAAAAATAATTGAATACTATGAAATACTATGGGTTTATTAAGTTATTATAAGGTAAGTATTGTAAAATTAATACATCAATTAAATCTAAAATATTAAAATACCATTGAGCTCAATGAATATTAGTCAATTTAGATAAAAATTGTTGTTTTTCTCTTAGTGAAACAATATTAAAAATTGTAAAGATTAAAGATAATCTAGTCACTTATTGGGTTAAAATATAGTTGGATTAAAATATAATCATATTTGAATTAAACATTCAAATAATTGTCATAAATTTGCAGATGACTTGTTGACATATAAGTTTTGTCACATATGTAAGTTAATTTTTTATACAATTTTCTTTTGCTCCCTTCCTCTTGTATATGACGTAATTATCACTATTATAAGAAACAATTCTGATAATGTCTTTCAAAATAAATGTAATATAAATAGTTCTTCTTCCTAGTTAGGTTAGTATAAATTTTGAAAGAGGTACACTTGCTTCTTGCTTCTTTCTTCTTAGGTAATACGGTTATTGTTACTATAAGTGTCAATGTTAATTTAGTCAGTAGAAAGATTAATTAAAGTCTGCTTAACAATTCCTCTTCTTGAAATAATAGTGGATCTTGTAGCATTTTAATGTGGTGAATTTTCTCCTTAATCTTCAGCTTTATTTGTTTAATGTTAAATGAGATGCATTTCGACGAAACAAGGCGTCATCATCAGTCAGACCTAAAATGAATATATAAAAATCATATATTACATTTATTTTGAAAGACATTAGCAGAATTGTTTCTTATAATAGTGATAATTACGTCATATACAAGAGGAAGGGAGCAAAAGAAAATTGTATAAAAATTAACTTACATATGTGACAAAACTTATATGTCAACAAGTCATCTGCAAATTTATGACAATTATTTGAATGTTTAATTCAAATATGATTATATTTTAATCCAACTATATTTTAACCCAATAAGTGACTAGATTATCTTTAATCTTTATAATTTTTAATATTGTTTCACTAAGAGAAAAACAACAATTTTTATTTAAATTGACTAATATTCATTGAGCTCAATGGTATTTTAATATTTTAGATTTAATTGATGTATTAATTTTACAATACTTACCTTATAATAACTTAATAAACCCATAGTATTTCATAGTATTCAATTATTTTTTTCCTTTTTCTCATTAACTTCAGCTTATTGTTATATTTAGTGGTATATAGGCGGAATCTACAAAACTACCATATATTCAACTATACCACTGGAAAAATGAAACTAATTAATTACAATTATTATTGCAAATGTATACAAACCGTCAGATTGGATGTGTTTCATGGCCGACTGCCATTGCACACAATTTCGCAATTGGGCAAAGTCGCAATGTAGGGGGGCCCACCTCGCGATGTGCGCAGGTTTCCACGGACGGGTGATGTCTTTTTGTTTTCCAGCGAGGCAGGTTAACCAACATGACGCTTAGGGCATTATGAATTCTTCTGAAATTCTAGTTTAGTGGCAGTTAGGTTAGGAACGGTGTTATTAATTAGTGACAGGTTCTGTTAGGTTGTGAACAGTCATTTTAATTTAGTAGGGCATTCTGAATTTTCCCGAAATTAGTAATTAGTGACAGGTTCTGTTAGGTTGGTGAACCTATTTCCCAGAATTCTACGTGGTCTGCTGGTGAGACGTCACACCTGTAACGTCCAATCACGAGTTTCTATATAAAAATATGGCGGCATTCACGGCACTTTTCGCTAGTTCGTGTTATAAAAGAAAGTGTAACGTTTAGGGAGGGTGGGTAGGACACAAACACTCGTCGAGGCAACATCAGCTCTCCAGAGAACAATCTATAACAAAATACGTGTGATATTAGGGGTTTTATGACAAGAAAATTGGTTTTGAAAGTGCGATTTTACCCACAATTGTTTTGCATGCAATGAAATAGAAACGTTTCTATTTTTCCATCCAAAAATATGAAATCAACCAATGAGCGTCATTCTATCTCCGCGTTACCTGCATGACGTAGAAACATTGCTTCTTCCTCCGTACGTTGCCAGAGCTCACTCGATCAGCGAAGACAACCAAAAAGATAAAATTATATAATATTAAAGTCAGAAGACTTTGAATTTACAAAAATACTAACAATAACCGTTATTAGAACCTGCATAAACGCTGAGGTACTCTGGATATTATATAAAGATTCCGTAAAAATATTACTTGTGTCAAGTGCGTATATATCGGCCGCCATGTCGATTGTTGTAGCTATCGATTTTCGTTTCGGGAGAACAGCTGGCGCTGTATATTGGACCAAAACGCACTCTCGTGTGCACAGCCATAAATAACTGTATAGGAATGCTATTTGATACAAATTTTCAACCAACAAATTGGATCGTGGAACATCGGCTTAGCGGTAAAATTGTACTGTAGAACCACTGATTGTAGAATTCTTACTGACTCATCTTGACTTGCGAAAGTAATAGTATATTGCGATACAAGGGCCGTAAGCGGTGCATATGGATCGAGGAAAGAGTTTGAAAAAACGAGGCGCTTGCGCAGAGTTTTTTCAATTTCCGAGATCCGTTATGCGCTTACGGAACGAGTATTGCATGTTATTTTTTGCACGATGAATATTTATATCAATGTTTTTATATTAATTGAGATATTAGCTGAAAATATTATGTATATACACTACTGAAGATGGATGTTATATTTCAGAAAGTAATTCGCATTTGTTGGTTGTTATGGGGACCGAATATTTGTCCTGTTAAAGTCGCAACAAACTGGGGGGCCTTGTTTCCGGTCTTCCATAAAGGCTTGTATTATGATGATTTTACTTACGGCACTTGTGCTTTTTGTAATTCTTACCGCAGGGAGATGTCTTTCGTTTTCATAGCAACCAGATTGCGTGACGGAATGTCAAGTTACGATCCACGGCATAGGCGTACCGAGGGGGGGGGGGTTTGGGGGTTTGAACCCCCCCCCCATTGATTAAAAAAGGAAAATTGTATAATTTTTTAAAGTCTGCCCATAAATTACGTAATACAAGTATAAAGCGTGGGATGCTTAAAACTCGTTATTTTGCGTCTTAATTTTTAAAATTTTCCGGGGGAGGACCCCGGAAGCTTACAACTCGTTATTTTGCATCTTAATTTTTAAAATTTTCCAGGGGAGGACCCCGGACCCCCCTCTTCCTGGGGGGTATCCCATACCCCGTGGATGTTATAACCCCCCCCATATGGTCGGCCTGGTTACGCCTATGATCCACGGCAACAACATTCGTAAGTATCACTAAGTAGTTACGTCGTGCAAAAATTAAAAATAAAAATAGGGTAGTTTCTTTATTGGAGGACATAATTTGGATAAAACCGCAATGTAAGGGGACCCACTTTTAAAACCAACTTTGTGTCCATAAAACACCTGTTATCACACGTATTTTGTTATAGATAGTTCTGTGGAGACGAGAAGTTGTCTTGGGGATTGATTTAGTCCAACCCACCCGCCGTAAATAATAACTTACACTTTCTTTTATAACACGATCTAGCGAAAAGTAGCGTCAAACCAATTCTGCCATGATGAAGAAACTCGTGATTGCACGTTAGAGGTGTGACACCACATCGCCAGAGCAGATAGAATTCTGGGTAAACTGGTTTACAAACACAACAAACCTCGCTTATCTATGTGGATAGTATTATGCATTATTTAGACTGTGTCATTAAACACCACAAAACACTCGGGATATACAGGATCTGGCAGAGAAACCTGACGGTTTTTAAATTGAAGTTACGACAAAACTATATCGTTTGCGTGCATTCTTTTATTTTAGAATTACAATACATCTCAAAGTATTTTACCTACGTCAATTACTTTTTGAAAATTGTGTTCGTACTTCAAAACACAAATCTAAATAAGCCCATTACATCAAAATTATTATGGTTTCGTAAAAAGTTGGAATCAGCGGAAACTGCGTAGTGTCGTAATTCATGGTCGCCAATACATTTCGCGCTTGCGCATTCAAGTAAAAAAATTGCGAAACACAGTTATGAAACCTACGTGTAAACAAGATTGCATCAGTTTCGCCGCCATTTCAACATTCATCACAATGAGAATATTCCATGTCGGAATACCATACTGTTGTGGGTGGCAATTGTTTTTTACTTGAATGCGCAAGCGCGAGATGTACTGGCGACAATGAGTTACGACACTACGCAGTTTCGGCTGATTCCAACTTTTCACGAAACCATAATAATAATTTTGATGTAATGAACTTATTTAGCTTTATGGATTGAAGTAGGAACACAATTTTCAAAAAGTAATTGATGTAGGTAAAATATTTTGAGATGTATTGTAATTCTAAAATAAAATAATGTACGTAAATGATACAGTTTTGTCGTAATTTCAATTTAAAAACCGTCAGGTTTCTCTGCCGGACCCTGTATTAGATGGCCCATTTACGAAACGGTATAATTCAGAATGCGCTACTAAATTAATATCACTTTTCACAACCTAACTGCCACTCAACGAGAATCTAGTTGCCAGTACTTAGTTGGCCAAGTTGGTAAACCTGCTTCGCTAAAAAAAAACACTCGCCCGTAGAACCTACACAACGCAAGATGAGTCCCCTATATTGTGACCTTGCCCTTAATTTGCCCACGTTACATCCTCTTCCATGGTATTTCCAACTGTACTATTTCCTAATTATACTGTACTAAGAAGGTTCTTAATAACTTTTATATCATGTTTACATTAACAAACTCTAACAACGTTGAGCCTACAACAGCAAAACTATTAGGCATTACCCTAGATGCCAAATTGACATGGGATCACCACATCTCTGCTGTCTGTACTAGACTGTCTAGAGTAATTTTTCTGTTAAGACAGCTCAGAAGCTTAGTTCCTAAGGAATTCTTGAAAAACGCATACTACTGTTTCTTCAATTGTATTATGTCATATGGTATCCTCATATGGGGGAACAGCTCCACGTCTCCAAAATCTTGTTAGTTCAAAAAAAGGCCATCCGTATCTTAGCGGGAAAGGGACAGGATGCACACTGCAGACCCCTGTTCATAAGTGAAAATATATTGACGGTTATAAATCTGTACATAATCCAGTCTTTGATTTACGTAAAATGCAACATAAATTCAATGCAGTTCAGATCCGATATCCATCAGTACCCAATCAGGAACAATTTCCGTATCAACACGCCAAACGTTAGACTGGGCAAGAGCAAAAAATGGTTTCAGATTGCGGCAATGGACATGTTCAATTGTTTGCCTCTTGAAGCTCACAATAGTAGTTATAGTAGATTTAATTGTGTGTTACGCCGTTGGCTGACCGATAACCCTTATTATAAAATTGAAGAATACTATATGTCTGTAATAAATAGGCCTGTAACTTTCTGATGCTCAGAGAAGTGTAGGTTTACATGTGTAGATATAGGCCTATTATAATATATTATTGTAGCATTCTGTATTGACAATGTCTATAGCACTACTGGATGTTTATGACTGTAAATATATTGAATTGAATTGAATTGTATTTATGGCTATACCTGCTTTTAATAAACTTCCTGACAAAAATAACTTACCAAAGACTCATACCTCCTTAAAAGATAATTATTTCTATAATCTTAAGGCATGTTTTGATTTAACTCAGTTTACCGTGTAGGCCTAAACCATTGCATTGTGAGTTGTATGTACGCTTGAATGTTATAAGAATTGAGATTATTATGTGTCTCTAGAATTACATTATACGCATATATAATATGTAGACATTTTTAATCTACTTTATGCCTGAAAGCGATAATTTAATTTAATATATGGATGTGTGTGAGAGAGCGTGTGAAACTACACTGGTCAAAAAAAGTTAAGCATATGTCTACTTTACTCAATGATACCTAATATTTAAGATTCTTTTAGTTTTATGTAGCACATATATTGTTGACCAACTCAAATTCCTTCGTTTGTTTTATTCTGAAGTGCATTTGTTTAAAGCAAACAAATATGTCAAATTATTGATATTTTATTTTTGAAAGGCATCACCATTATATGCTTAACTTTTTTGACCAGTGTATTTTAAATAAATTCTTAATATCCTTATTATTTTCACTGCACATAAACTGGTTAGGAAACTTAATTTTATTATACATAATAATATATAAAAAAATAAATACCGATAGTTCACAAATTCTGTCAATAATACTATTGACTGTACAGAATTTTAAATCAAATTTATCATGAATGTCAACTCTCATTCACTTCTGTTTGATTTTCGTAGGACAAAATGAAACAATAAAAGTTTATCCATTGGTAAAGAAACTCTGGGAAAATGAAATACTGTCAGGCATTATAACGCCAAACCAGCTGCAAGATTCTCTGGAGAAACTTCCCTGTATACGCAACACTAGGTTAATTATAATTTATGAAAACGACAGAAATGTGAAGAACTTCCTCATACAGGTAAGAAAATAAGTTACAAATTTAAACAGTCTTATTCGTGTAGTGTGCATATTAGCTTCCAAAGTGGAAAAAAAAGGAATTTATGGTAATCCATAGAGGAAATTTTGTCGTCGATGGGAATCGAACCAGGTTTCCAGTTTTGTACGCTTACATTTACGCGACAAATCGATAAAAAAAAAGAGAGCAATACACCCAGGCAGTACACGAAGTCAACAAAGACAACTGGCATGACTTTGTATCGGAGCAAAGCATTATCAAGATCTGAGGAATAGCCTATCGCATACAAGCAAAGAAAATTACAAAGAAGACGGTAACCAATAGTCTCAAAAGATCGGGCGGGAGACCAGAAGAATCATTGAACGAAATAGCCGACACACTACTTACTACGCTTGTGTTAGATGACCACAGAACGAAGCAGCTGAACAAATAAACTCTCTAGACGTACTCATGAAATCATAGAGAACGGAGAACATAAACAACCATTTGATAACGCGGACTTACAGATAGCACTTGACTCCACTAAGAAAAATAAAACCCCAGGACTTGACGAGATTAACCCGGAACTAATAACTAAGGGTAGTGTAGTGTTGCACGCGCACCTCCTGGACATATTTAAGGCATGCGTTGGGCTACATATGTTCCCGAAAGCATGAAAAAAGGAACAGCTCTATCCCATTCTAAAGTCGCACGAATTCATATAGAACAATCTGCTTGCTTCCAGTATTAGGGAAGATCTTGGAAAGGCTCATTCTCTGTAGGATCGTCATTCCCGCTACTAGTTCATTCATACTACCTTCATTTTCCCGTCATGATTGTTATAACAATATTATAAATATCTTCAATAGATAAGACTGAAAACCTGTGATTAAATAGGAATTTCCGTTTCGCATTTTGCAGGTGTCCGTGAAACTAGTGTTGTCGGATGCAATTTGGATCCTATTTTTGGATGAGGATATTCTTATTGAAGAGTTCTTCGCCGAGATAAACATATCTTTTGACTGTGAGTTCCTCGTAGTTCAGTCACAAAGTGACCACATGGTGATAACTGAAGTGTATCGTGTAAGTCTTAAACTTCCTGTTCAAACATTCCACTTCGGTTACTGGAATAAATCCGAAGGACTTAAATGGTCAGAACTCAGCTATTATGAACGACGGGATAACCTTCAAGGATATACACTGAGAACGGGGAATTTGCCGGTATGTGATTCATTTGATATTTTCAAGGGACCAAAATGTTCAATAATTTCTATGAGTACTGTGTTCCACAAAAGGCTTATTTATAAAGAAGACCTAGAAAATAGTGCATGAAATAGAATTCCATGAATAAAATACATTCCAATTTGCAATCGATATTTATGATTGGTTTTTATGATCAAAATGATTACTTTAACCATAGAAGTAGTATTTTAATAAATATTTAATTCATTGAATAATAATAATGTTATAATTTTATTATAATTATTATATCATATTATATATTATAATATATATTATATAATATCATATAATTATATTTATATAACCGCTATTCAAGTTGAAATGAGTACTATAAGAATACTGTTATATTACTGTAAAATAATTAGGCCTACGTACATTAAGCGGAGTTCTTTGCCAGTACATTTTGTGAAATGTTGCCATATTTAAATCATTTTTTATATCAGTGTTTACGAGTATGAATTATGGTTAAATATCAAACTTTAGACCTTTGTTCTTCCGCAAGCCTTGCTTAATGAAACGGTGGAGTTTAACTCGGAGATAGATTACAAAAATAAATTCTTTTTTTGCATATCATAATTACAATTATTACTGATTAAACAAAAGCATTCTGGCACTTTGTTATATCAGTTTACCTGATTTTCTTTTACATGTTGAAGGTGAGTGAACTCAGCTCACGGAGACTTGGGTATGAAGCTGCATCGGATCTCTTTATGGATGTCTGGAAAGTTCTCGAAGAGGAAATGAATTTTACGTAAGAATTTAACCTTTTTAATGGAGTTGAAGGAAAGCATTGAATTTTATTCACTGGCCATTCGTTTTACATTAAGTAATAATAATAACATTAATAATGATAATAATAATCTTCTTAATGACACTAAAAAGATAATGTAATATGAATTGTGACCGTTAAGAATACGATCATTTAACTTGTTTAAACAAAGTTTTTTATTTATATTATTAATGCAATATACAGGTTACATTTTCTTGGGAAGAAATGATTTCGAAGAGGCAAAAAGAGGGCACAAGAGAAAAATATTAATTTTTATATTAACCTCAGGGTCCTTGTTCCGAGGGGTGGGCAACGGGAAGTACGGAAGTGCCTATTGGGGTGATGTACGGTGGGGACTAGTTCCCCATGACCGCTACGGTAGCCGAGAAGGCCCAATAGGAATCCCGAAAACCGGCGGATGAGGCTATGGTCAGGTCCTCCAAGTACGGGGGTTGGCGATGGGCTGACAACCCGTTCTATAAAAAAATCTTGTTACGTTTCCTGCAAAAATGGATAAAGCCGGACGGATCAATATGCATAGACTTTGGCTAAGGAAAAGGACAATGAATTTGGCAACTTGGAACATACAGGGATTGAATACTAAATATAATGAAGTGATTAAGGAGACCACAAAGATGAGAGTAGACATTATGGTTTTGACAGAAACCAAAAGAAAAGGGAAAGGGCAAGAAATGGCAGGGGAGTATTTACATGTATGGAGTGGAGTGGAGAAATCGGAGAGAGCTAAAGGAGGAGTATCAATTTTGATTAAGAAGAAATGGAAATCTTCAATAAAACACCTGAAAGAAGTAGATGAAAGATTTATAGTAATGGAACTAACCATGTTCGGGAAAGATGTAGTCTTAATTGGTACTTATGCCCCAACAAATGATGTGCCAACAGTAATAAAGAACAGTACTTTGACAAATTTACGGGATTGGTAGAAAGTGTTCCCCAAAGGAAGGAATTGATAATCATGGGAGATTTAAATAGCAGAGTTGGAAAGGGGACAGGGGAGGTTGAGGGCCCATATGGAGAAGATATTGAGAATGATAATGGACAACGATTAAAAGAAGAGTGTAGAGTGAATGACCTTGTCATTATGAATTCGATGTTTAAACATCGTGATATACATAGATATACGTGGGAACAATGCACAAAAGGTCTTCGATCGATAATTGACTATGTGATAGTTAGGAAACAAAGAAATATTATTGTTCAAGATGTTAGAGTGAATCGGGGACCAGAGTGTGGAACGGACCACTATATGTTGTCAACTAGAATAGCATGTCCTATAAGGAGACAGAATGGAAAGACAGATCGAAACCCGGAGATAGGAAATGAGGTAGAAAACTGTAGATACAATCTGCATTTAATGCAGGATGAGAGCATTAAAAATCTTTATGCACGACGACTTACTGAAAAATTGAAAGTGGAAGAAGATTGGAACTCTATTAGTGTATACGAGCATATGAAAAAATGTATACATGAGGCAGCAATGGAAGCACTTGGTATACAAAAGGGGAAACAATATACAAATCATTGGATGAATGCTGAAGTCTTGGATATAATAACCAAAAAGAAAAATGCCTATCAAAGATATCTAAGTTCAAAAACAAATGAAGACTATCAAGTATATAATAAACTTAAAAGACAGATCAAACAAGAAGTCAGGAAACAGAAAAAAGAAGCATGGAATAGGGTATGTGGAGAAATTGAACATACCGTAGGTTATACAAAGTCAGCCCAAGCATGGAGGACAATTAAGAACTTGCGTAGTAATAATACAACAAAAACTTTTAATCTAGTACCAATGAAAACATTTCAGGAGCATTTTAAAGAACTTTTAACAGAATCTAGGAAAGAATTTTTAAATGTAAACATAATGGACAGTAAAAAGGTTGACCTAATGGAACCTATAAGAGAGGATGAGGTATATAATGTTTTGAGAACAAACAAAAATGGGAAAGCTGCAGGTCCGGGAGGGATAACAATGGAATTAATTAAATATGGTGGTCCAAGTATTATAAGGATTTTAACTAAACTTTTTAATCAAGTAATTGAAGGAGATCCCATCCCAGAAGAGTGGAGGATGTCATACATTAGTGCAATATATAAAAATAAAGGGGATAAAAGAGAACCAACGAACTACAGAGGGATTAGTGTTATGGCAGCCATGAGTAGAATTTTTAAGTACAATTATTAAAATTAGATTGGAGGAAGTAATAGAAGGTAAAATATCAGAGGAACAAGCAGGTTTTATGGCAGGCAAATCATGCCTGGATAATATATTTGTAGTTAGGCAGATTATAGAAAAAATGATAGCAAAGGGGAAAGAAGTACATCTGGCATTTATTGACCTGGAAAAAGCGTATGACTCAGTACCTATTAACAAACTATGGGTGGTTATGGAAAGGTTCGGAATTCCTGAACCTCTTACGCATTTTATAAAAAGGATGTATGAATGCAAGGCAAGTGTTTAGATTGGAAACAGGGCATCATTAGAATTTCCCACAACAAAAGGATTAAGACAAGGGTGTGGGATGTCACCAACATTGTTTAAAATATTCCTAGAAGATGTATTGGCAAAGTGGAATAGATCATGTAGGGGAATGGGGCTTAATAATAATGGAGGTGAATTGCACAGTCTATTATTTGCGGATGACCAGATTATAATAGGACAGGATAAAGAAGATATTGAATATATGATGAGGAAACTGGTAGATGCATTGGAGGCAGGTGGACTGAAAATGAACACCGTTAAAACAGAGTATATGGTAATTGGAGGGAATTCAGAAGACCTACAAATAAATGATGTGGTAATCAAATGTGTCGATGAATTTAAATATCTAGGATCTATAATTGATAAATCTGGCACTTGTGAAAGAGATATTATTTACCGAGTGGATTGTGCAAGAAAGGCGATAAGAACTCTGAACAGTCTCCTCTGGAATAGGAATATGAACAGAAGCACAAAGCAACAAATTCTACAAGCAATAGTAGAAAGTATATTGGTATATGGATCCGAATGCTGGACATTAAATGATAGGATGCGGACAAGGATATTGGCAACGGAAATGGATGGGCTTCGGAGAAGTATGAGGGTGTCCAGATTACAGCATATAAGAAATACCTATATTAGACAAGAAATGAATGTCCAAGAAACTGTTATTGAAAGAATAACAAATAAAGCATTGCAATGGTATGGACATGTACAACGGATGCCAGAGGAACGGTGGCCCAAAAGAATCTTAAATTGGACTGTACCAGGTAGAAGAAAGCGGGGAAGAGCTAGAAAGACATGGCACGAGGGAATACGTGATGCCATGACCGAGAGGGGTATGGAAGAAGGACAATGGGAAGATAGGAACCTATGGAAAGCAGGAATCAAAGGCGAACTGCTGTAAAGTGGAAAGCCAGTAAAAGTAAAAGTAAGTATGAATAGGAGGAAATATAGCTCGACTAGAAGTATAATTGTATGAAAATTTTTAGCCTAAACCCTCAATAAAAGATAATCAACTAAGAAGAGAGAGACCAAAAATTCCTATAAGATATAAGGCTGGTGTGATTATGGTATAAATTTATTTATATTTATATTATATTATATTTATATTATATTTAATTATATTATATTTAACATTGTTTTTAGCAGTCAACTAAGCTTTTTTAGATATAAAATTTGCAAAATATATTATAAGTTATTCAGCAATTCTTTTAAATTTTAGTGGATTCATAACCATTCATTAATGTCACTATTATTCTTTGAATAAACTAATTATTATTAATGGTTTTTATTACTGACTTAGACTGTCTATCCTATCTAAATGAGATGTGTTTCTAAACAAGGTATTATACCAACAGTTTTTTTGGATCTTATTTTATTAATATCTCTTACTCATAATCTGACGCTGTACATAAATAAAAATATAAATTGTTGTACTTGGATTTTATATACTTATGGTCTTCTAACCTAACTCTCCTAACCAGATTTGACAGTGTAATAAAATGCGGATTAATACTTCATTTCATAATTTTTTTTGAATTTATACCATAATCACACCAGCCTTATATCTTATAGGAATTTTTGGTCTCTCGCTTCTTAGTTGATTATCTTTTATTGAGGGTTTAGGCTAAAAATTTTCATACAATTATACTTCTAAAAATTACCCTCAAATACAAGATGAAATTTATTAATAGCTCGACTACTTACTAGCTTACGTATTATATAATTTAAACCAAGTATTATTTCTGTTTCAAGATGTTCTCCGTGCTTGAAGTGAACTTTATTATTTTCAAGTTTATTGTGTCAATGTAGGCCTATTAGAATGTTGTATTAAGTTTTCATTTTTTCTTTTCCTTTAAAATTACACTTAATCCATGTTGATTCGGAGGCTGGTAGAAAAATTAGCTTGTATGTCAGTAAGGGAGGAAATCAGAATTTTCTCTTCCCCTATCAGTTTGGTCCTCTAAAGGGGAGTATGTGAAGCAATTACTCATTCTGTACCTACTTCCTGGAGATGAATGCAGATTGATTGAACGGTACTGAATGCTATAAGAAATTAAAGACAAGATTTCGAAGTTTGGTAAGCCTATAGAAATCCATTTAATCTGGATTTTAATTCGTACATAACAACATCACAAAATTTAGGCGAAGAAAGGAGGCACCTCATGCTCAATGCTCTTCATCTTGTGTTATAACCAGTCAATCCAATTTGAAAAGCGCATTGAAGTTCTTTTATTTGGACGACGGTAGGCTATGTTAGAAAATGAACCAAGTATAGGCCTTATTGAAAAGTGCAGGTCTGGCTAGAAATTAATCCTACAATATGTCAAGTATTTATTTCATACACTGTTTATTAAGTGCTAAAATGGTACTTTCTGAGGTTGTGTGGGGGGACAAGAAAATGTCTATCTGTCCGTGTGTCTTTACGGGCGATAACTTAAATACGCTTCATCGGATTTGCATGACATTTTGTATACGCATTTATAAAGTCCATTGAAAAAAGCCTGTTCATATCGGACCAAATCGGTTCCTTAGTACAAAAGTAATGCAGAATTTAGTGCCCATTTTATGGTAATATATTAGAAAGAATTTATCAAATGTACATTAGTTCTCATGACAACATCTTGTTTTACATTGTTCATATACGGCTTTGGAAGTTGCAATACAGGTAGCTTTGACAAATAACACTACCTACATATTCCTTCACATAATTATGCTTATCAATACAAGTAAGAATCAGCTTGAAAATTTTTTTTTTGGTAGAGCATCAGCGCGTTAAGCTGAAGATCCGTGTTCAAATCCCGGTTATGACATAAAAAAATTTTCAAGCTGATTCTTACTTGTATTAATATCCCAGACATGGATTTAATGTCTATTTCCTTTCCCTCCACTATGCTTATCAAACTAGACCTTCGTTATTCCGTAAGTCCTGCTTAATGAATCGAACTGGAGCCTTAACTCGGAAATCGACTTAAAAAAATGCATATCATAATTGCAACTGATTAGCCTAAACAAAAGCATTCTGGCACATCAGTTTACCTGATTTTATTTCCTTTGAAAATTGTTTTCTGATTCTTAAATTAACATTACTTGCTTCCTGTATGGCTATTTACTTCTCCGACAAAGAAAATTTACAATCTTATAAGGAGCTCTTTACAATCTATATTTGATATGATTTTCGAAGATCAAAATGGGCATTTGCAAGTTTACTTGTCATTACGGATGACATTTGTTTCCTCCATTCTTGCCTTCTTCATTGGGAGTCTCTCATTTTGTCAAATCAATATTTTACTATGACGGTGATGAAATCGCAGTCATTGATTTCCCAGATGAAAAAATTGACCAGGGCCCTGTTTCATAAAAGTTAAAGTTTACAGGTTACAGGTATCAGTAATATTCTTCAATTCAATTCCCTTTAATAAAACTCATCATAGGTAACTACACAAGTGAACCTATATCCCTTTTAACCTAACTGCGATTTGACTAGTATTTACAATCAAATTTTACTCATTGTCATAATTTTGTCTACTCCAGGTTAACCATTATGATTAATTAATCCATCTTGTTTTTAGAACCATATGTAACAGATTTTTTTAACTACAATATATGTTTTACTGAGCTACTATTATTTCACGCAACATAACTTTTAGTCAGTTCAAATAACTTTGCTATACTTTGTTTTTAACTAGTCCATGTCAAGCTCGTGAATGCAATCGCCATTCTACATTAGTAATATGGCAAATGAACATGCTTAACAAACTTGTATTTACAAAATTTGTAACTATTTTTATGTGTATGTTTTGCTAGTGCATAGTACAAGTCACAAACAAAAGTTATAGTCTGTTTATATTCCAAGTTCCTCATATTTGGCATGATAAATTGTAGTGGAAAATGAATCCTTACGGCCATCACAGTTGGGCAACAGTTGCGGCGGAAACATCGGTTTGTAAAATCAGAAATAAGTACATGTTGAATAAGTACTTACACCAACTGCTCCAGTTCGTAATATTGTTTGGGCGCCAGAGTGATCCTTCACTCGAAATTTATTCAATCCACCTACCCAGGCTATCAGCGGTGCGAGCCGTCGATTCTTCCTCAGAGCCGATGATGTGATTTGCAGGAGTTTTACTATCCACTGAATTAAAATTCGTAACTGTGGTTGAAACAGTGATTTTATTTTCTGTGGATATCTAACTACATGGCACACGATTTCTCACTTACACATTAATAATAATTACACCATAATAATCTAATGAACATATTTTTTATCACTCGCTTAGGAGGTTTTAAAAGAAAAAAACAGTATTTATACTTATAATTTAACCTTCTCGTCCCGACAGTTGGAAAGTAAATCTTATACTTATAATGTGACCTTTCGATCCAGAGGTGGAAAACTGAGTAATAATCTTACATTTCCAAAATACACTATCAAGTCTATTTTGGAAATGTTGGTAACGCCTACTTCTTAATTCTCTTAATTAGAAGGACTGGCCACATGACTTCTGCTTGCAGTTCATTGGTTAAACCTTATAACAATCTCAGCCAATAGAAAATTATATATTTTATATTTACTTGCAAGAGTTTTCTTACACTGCTTAGACAAGATCATGCATATATTATTTCCGCACGGAAAAATCGAAACACATAAATTTCTTATCGGATTTTGCAGATTTAAGAACTAAATTACACCTATACACTTATTGTTAAATATGACCAATTATTTCTTTTCGGCATTCTTCACAATATCGCAATAAACCTTTTCTCTTCCTCTAAAATTCTACAAAACATTTAGGTTCCGTGGCATTAAACACTTTTATTTCCTTCCTCCTTGCTATTGAAACTAACCTTATACTGCGGGACTACCTGCTATCTCCAAGAAGATTTCGTGAGAAATTGTTTGGAACCAAGCTTACACAATATGTATTATAAAAACTAATTTAATTTCCTTATTTCGCTAAAATGAACTTATTTAAAATAATTGCTAAATGATGCATTCATAACTAAGTAGAATAAGTATTGCAATTTTTATTTGAATTAATTCCCTCCTAATTAATTAGCATTACTTATTAAATTCCATTTCATATGCACGATCAGTTGGGTACAGAATCTTAAAATTATGTATTTATTTTAGAGAGTTATGTAGACAAGTGATCAATTCCTCCAGAATGGAATGGTTACTTCTCCATTTTTCAATCTTCCAAGAACTATCCTCCTTACAAACACAGGCTCATTCACCTGTCTTCCTACCTGAGTGTTATTACAACCCTTCTTGTCTACACAATTTCTAGTACCTGTGTAACAACTTCCTCTTTAATTTTCTGTGTTAAAAATCTTAGCATGTTATTAATTCACTAATCACTTACGCATTAACTAAAATACAAACAAAGCCATACATCACCCATACTTCTTGTTGTATACGTCACTTTTGTAATATTCTGGAAATCAGAAATGACTACATACAATTATAGTTTTCTTTCCTTTTGTAAAATCATGGGTTCGATTCCCGAAAACTTTCACTCGCAGAGGATATTTTACTCCGTTCACTCAAATTATATTACGTATTTTCACTTGACCTAAAGATATTTATAAAGCCGGTATGTTCGTAGTAACCGATGCCTTTAACGTCCCCATATTTGTTCTATAAAATACCTTCACTCAATTCTAAATATCACACTTTTCACACTACATACTTACATCAATAAGCTTACAGGTTTTCATAAAATTCGTATACTTACAAACCCAGTTGTGTAAACTTTTAAACTAACTAGGAAGCAACAGTTACTACAGGCCTATTCAATCTCTTTATACTTTTAGCCTGGGACAGATTGAACCGACCTGCAATTCGATTCCTCTTAGGATCAAAAACCTCCATCGTCACATCATTAAATACTTGAACTATCTGGTAAGGTCCATCATAGATTAGATTCATACCCTGATATTTCCCATTTAATGCGTTAGATAGATGTTTTCTCCGAATCAATATCTTTTCACCGATTTAGGGTACCCATATAGCCTTATGCCTCTTAGCCTTACTTTGGCGTTTCTCCGCTATCTTTTTACGACGGTCGGCAGCCTTTTTACATAGTTCATTTATACTTTTGTCCTTCCCTTCAGCTGAAATAACATTAGGCATGCCTTTTATCAATACTTCAAGCTCTTGTCCTGTAATAATTCTATATGGCTCAATATCTATCACCGGATGTACGGAGTGGTTCATTATTTTCTCAATACAGGACAATACTGTACCCAAGATGTATGCTTATTGTGACACAATACCCTCATATATATCGTTACATTCCGCAACACGCGTTCCGCTACATTGCTTTGTGGATGTAGTCGACTAATCGTATAGGCCTTTATACCCATATTTTCTAATTTATTCAGGAATCTAGCACTGATAAACGCTGGTCCATTATCTGAAATCAAAGAGCGGAGAGGTCCGAAATCTCTGTCAATTCAATCAATTTTCTTATACAATATGAGGCAGTTGCTCTTCTTGTTGGATATAACTTCACGAAATGGGCGAACACATGAACAGTGACAAATATGTACCTCATGCCGAACCGACCGCAAGGAAGGTTCTATGGTAGTCAACCGCTACTAATTCCCCCTTTTCTTCGCGAGTAATGGTCATGGGTTCACGGTCATATTTCACGTTATTTGGTTTAGCCCGCTGACATAAGTCGCAGGTACTTACAATACGTCTAACCTTTTTACTAAGGTTCTTCACTTAGACGCGTGATGAAATGTACATAATAACCCTTTCTGTACAGGAGTGCCCTTAAACTGTGTGCACCGCATTAATCAGTTTGACCTCCATCTCTTTAGGGATATAAACACGCTATTTCTTAGCGTCCCTACCGCATAACTTGTAAATGACGCCATCTCGACGAATGTACTTAAGATTATTCTCCTTCCCATCCTCCTCTTTATATATGTCAAGTTCATGGGACACCAGTGAAATTTCTGGGTCTTCTTTTTGCATTTCTCCTATTCTATCGAACATGACTTTCAAACTCGATTCTCTAACCATGTGTACCTTCTTTATGTCGATACTTTTTTTTAGGAGTCCACCCTCTCCGGAATTTCACTCTTCATCCTGCTGACAAAATCGCACAAGGCATTTTCCTTTCCCGCAACATGCCTTACTTCGATATCAAATTGTGATCTCTCATGTATCATTCTCGATACTTTAGAGTTGGATAACACACATTTCTCCATAAATGTCAGACTAATATGATCTGTGTATACAATCACATGTTGTTTGAACACATATCTATGAAATGTTGTAAGACCAAAATAAAGGCCTATAATTTTAATAAGAGTCGCACTACCTCTCGACTCTACCTCCGATAATCCCCTAGAAGCAACAGCCAAAATATGGTTACTTCCGTCTGGGTGTTGTTGCATCAACATTGCACCAACCACCCAGCAACTCGAATCGCTATATATAATGTATTGCCCGTCATCACGCGGGCGCTCTAACAAAATGGACTGCTCGAATGCTCTTTTCACCTCCTGGAATGCTATCTCTTCTCTCTATCCCCATTTAAATCTCTTATTTTTCCCACTTAGGAGCTCTCTTAGAGGTGCAACTAGCTCGGCATATGCTGGAATAAACCTAGCCTGATAATTGAAAATCCCAAGGAGTTTCCGCACTGGTTTCTGACTGAGGGGCCTCGGTATTTTCTGAATAGCTGCTATCCGTTCCGGATCAGCCTTTCTCTGTAATCACGTATCCTAAAAATTTAACTTCCTCTTTTAACAGGTAAAACTTATCGGGGGTTATAGTCATTTCATGTGCCAAGAATGTACTTAACACGTAGTCCATTTGTTCCAAGTGTTCATCGTACGTACCCGTATGAATAAGGGCGTCGTCCACAAACATGGTCATGTGTGAACCTGGTCCATCTGGATACATTTGCCGTAGGGCTCGTAATAATGCGCTGCCCGAGGTCTTCATACCGAACGCACTGTGGTTTTCATTTTATGCCCCATAATGTTTAAAAAAAATAGCCCTGGTATTTCCGAAATTGAAGTTACTTTTTCCGAAATTGAAATTACTTTTTCCGAAATTGAGGTTGAAATGGTGTAGACTTGTAAAGAACTTCGCATTCCCCATCTTAGCCAATAAATCATCGATCGGTTCTGGTCTAAACTGATCTGGTACTATATATTCATTTATCTTTATGCTATCCAAAGTTAATCTTAATTTTCCACATTTTTTATCATCAAGAAAACCGGACTAATATGCGTGGAGGTAGATACCTCAATAATTCCTTCACCCAAAATTCCTTAATTAATTTATCAGCGCTGCGCTGTAGCTGCAAAGGGATATTTCTACTTCTGTACTTAAAATCAGGGTCTTGACCTTTCAACTGTAGGCTATGCTCATAACTATTTGATAAACCGGCTCGTCTACTAAAAACGGCCTTATTATTATTATTTTTTTTTTATTTTTTTTAATATTAAATTAAGTTTATTACAAATTAAAAAATACAAATTGATACAAAATTATTACAAATACAAATAATATACACACAATTTGTACAATTTGAATAGAGTATTATTTGCCCCGCATGAGCATAGCTCGTGTTCGGGGTCAGTTCAGTCATACTAAAATTATATTTTGAAAATTATATAAAAAAAACATACATATTATAGTTTTAGGTAAAAAATAAGAATAAAAATAAATAAGATTGCTTATATGAAATAAATGCATGAACTACGAAAAAATAAATTACAGTAACATAACAGAGTTACAAACAAAATACCCATTGTTAAAAATAAAAAATTTACAGTTGAGAATGATTAACATTCGATACTTTATAAAGATCTTCTCTCTGATAATCTGTTAATAATTTTATTTCCATTACTTGATTCCACAATTTTTCTTCAGTACAAGATTCAGAATTTTCGCCACTGTCACATTTCTCTCTAAGTTCTGTATATCCAAGGGCGCTGCATTTGAATTAACCGCGTTCTCCATTGAAAACTCTTTACTTATTCCCCCACTTGCTTCTCCTCTTCCTTTGAGGTCATACACCTCGTATACATTCTCCCCTTCATCAATAAAACCAGCGAGCTCCTCGGCTTCACTGTCTAAAACATTTCCAATCCGGCTGTCGTTTTCTTCAACGCTGCCACTTATATACCTACTTGCGTGAGCGTATCCTACTGTCTCCATGCCTTCAATTATAAATTGCTCGTCCATTAAACCAATATCTTCCTCAGGGCACCCCCTGTCCTCGATAACACAATGGTACTTGGATTATACTTCCCTTATCATCTAACAGAGCGATATATTTTTCCTCGAAATTCAATTCGGATTTCAAATAAAAAAAATGCATCACAGCTTATTATGACATCATGAGCCAATGATTTTACTGTTAAAAAATATATGTCGAACTCCCCGCTTCCTATTACAAGATGTAGCATGACTTGATGGTCAATCTTAAAGCGCTTGCTTCCTATTGCTAGCTTACAGAACAGTCCATTAGATTTTGCATTTTAATCTTATTAACCTTTAATTTTTCCCAAAATCTGTCATTCATCTCAGAGAACTCACACCCCGAGTCCAGCATAAGGTCCACTTCTAGATGTGCTATCTAGCTCTGATTAAAGGGGGTTTCGTTGTGAAATTCGCATTCCCTGTGGATTTATTTTCATTTTTTGTGCCTATATCATCTTTCTTTGGCGTATTACCTCCCGTATAACCCACCACGGCAGATGAGTCCATTGAACCATGTGTATTTTTGTGTACACTCGTGACACACTGCGAACTCTCCACTGTGTCACCTGTTAGTTTAAAGGTCCTTCCTCCCTAACATTTTGGCTTTCATCATTTCTGTTTATGTTACTGTAGGAACGTACATTGAAACTTATGTACACTAGTTTTCGGTGGGTAGACTGTAATGTCAAACTGCGCATTATAATAGGCTCCGATAAAAATATCACATTTAAATTTATTTAATGAAAAAAGAAGCTGCTCAAATTTCTCAAGAAAAATAATTGTGTCTCCATTTGGCGATCTATATATGCTGACAATTATCATTTTAAACTGAGCAATTAAAACTGCACTAGCTTCAAAGTTGATTTCGTCACACAACCAGTCTATTTCAAGGGTTTCAAAGTTCAAGTGCTCCCTTAAATAAATTGCAACCCCTCCTTTTCAGTGATTTTCTCTTTCATAGACTGCAGCAAGACTAAAATTGTTTATAATCTCAAGTCTCATCTCGTCTTTACTTTTCCAGTGTTCACTTAATGCCATTATTTTAACATTAGTTTCTTCTGCAAAAACACTAAGAGCATTGGTTTTACCAGAGAGTCCTTCAATGTTTAGAAATAAAAATGTAAACTCATTGTTCCTCTTCATGGTTATCTTGTTATCTTGTTTTTTGCTGTCTGAGATCAAAAAAACTTTCGGTTCACGAGGAATATACTCACTAATTAAGGTTCCATTGGGCCAAAATTCAGAATTAAATACTTTAGGCCAATTTTCATATGGCACTCCTATTTTAAAAGATTTGTAGGAATTATATTTAGGTTGTAATTCTTCAAACTCATAATTATTCACCTCTGCATCTTCAACAAATTTCTTAACTTCTTCTAGTTTAACTTCCGGGGCTAAACGAGATATGAAGAGCCATTGTTTGTTTCCTACTGTCTTCTATCCAGAAATGTCCTCACCTTTAGTTCCAATTAAAGGTTTGTTCATTATTTTTTCTTTGCCTTTATCTTCTTTCACTTCTTTTGCATATGTCACTGTCTTCCATGATCCTACATCTACTCCACTACCATTTACGTGTTGAGGAGTATCAATTTCAATAATACCACCATTTGAATTTTCAGTACTGTTGTTACTCTCCTGCACATTTTTCACAATTACATTAGGGAAAATATGCTCTTCTACTATTTCCTCTAAGTCAATAGGAGTAAACCTATTATTCTTGTTACATTTGTCGAAATTATTTGTATTGTTTAAGTCGGCAGATGTAGGCCTACTCCTCCTATTGTGAGTCTGCTCCGGTACCAATGACGTTCCCTCATTTTCTAACCTCATCTTTCTGGTTACAATTTAATTTCCTCTCTTTAGATTACCTACAGTAATACTCCCATTCGACTGAATGGGACAGTCAATGCAAGATATATTCTCAGTGGGCATTGTTGAACAAACAATATATATCTGTGCATTTGAGGTTAGGTTATTAGTCTCACTATAATCACTAACCATATTGAAATTAACGTTCTCCGACAGTTGATCAAATTGTCTCTTTAGATTTAACTGATTTATACTCACATTATGTAGCTCCGTCTAATTATTGAAACCAATGGTATACAATCACAAGAATGGTCCAAGTCCTGATTTTTCTTTGTCTCATTTAATAATATCTTTATCTCCCTTAGTTCACTCCTTAAACTAACAACTGTTAATATTAAACGAGGAACCATTGAGTTCATAACACTAACTTCAATTTTGTCACAGTCCATACATAAAAAAAAATTTGAACACTCGTTCAACACTTTCATTTCGTTAATTTTCAAGGGGACACAATTTAAATGAACATTTTTATTACAAGTGCCACTACATAGTATAATTTCATCAAACTCTCCGAAGCTACGGTCACAAAATTTACAATGTTCTTGCGAGCGATCGTACGTTACACCCATGCCGTCCGCCATCTTGCTTGGTTGTGGATCCATCTCGACTAATCAGTTAAAGGGTGGAACGTCTCCTTTTAAAATGTAAGACGAACATAGTGGGTTTTACGGAACTGCTAATACGAGCTAGTTCACCGTATTTGTCTGTCAATTCAATTCCTATCGTCTGAAAACTAGTTTTCTCTGCAGGGACGTAATAAACTTTGTCAAAAATGTGATGTCCGTCGATTTTAAGGAATTGTATAATCCTTAGACATCTTACATAAGAATCACCAATCAATTGAGGTTCTATAAGGCTACAGTACACAAAGATTGGTTCCACCTCCATTTCCGCTGGAACAAACTGTTTTTTATCTGTACGCAAGAAAAGCCTGTTCATATCGCTTGCAATCAATTTTATCATTGCTTTATTGATTAAAGAATAAGCCTCGTAACTGGAAGGACACTTTTAATGGTGTCTAGGAGATCCCCTATACCGTAATAAATTCGAACTGGAAAATATAGAATCAAGAATCCAGAATCAAGAAGTTTATTCACCGTTTACATTGTTTGTCACATGTATTTGGTTTCGTCCACAGTTTTGTTTACAAATAATGCTTAAAATTATGGTTACATAGAGATTAAAATAAGCTAAAAAGATAGATCTTCCACATTACAAATAATGCTTGAAATTCTGGTTACATAGAGATTAAAATAAGCTAAAAAGACAGATCATCCACATTATAATCTCTGAATTCTTCTATACTGTATATTACTTTATTTCGAATCCAAGTATCTAGAGCATTTTTAAATTTAGTTGCAGGCGCAGTGTAAGCTTGTTTTGGTAATTTATTAAATAATCTGGACTTATATATTTGTAAGAGTTATGTACTTTGGAGAGTCTGAAGTACGGCATATATATTTTGTGTCTACGTCTTGTGTTATGAGAGTGTACAGTTAGTCTAAGACGGGTTACATCTAGATTTTCTTGCATGTTATTTAAGCAGTGGTAAAAATACAATCCGGGTACAGTGATGATATTTAATTCTTTGAATGCGTTTCTGCATGTATCCCTAGAACCTAACGCAGCTATGCATCTGATTGCCTTTTTTGCCATTTAAATACTGTTTTTGCACCTGGAGAGTTGCCCCAGAGTAGAATTCCATATTGTAGGTGGGAGTGGAAAAAAACATAATATGCATAGAGCAGCAAGTTCTTACTTACACTTTTCCTGAGTTTGTAGAGCAAAAAGATAACTCGCGCTAATTTAGAGCATACCGAGGAGGTGTGCTTATCCCAGGTTAGTTTTTGATCAATAAATATGCCCAAGACTTTTACACTTTTGTTTTCTTTATTCGCAATAGTTAAGTCGAATAGTATTTCTTCAGTTTTCGTGTGGTTGAGATATAAGTAGTTTGCTATGAACCAGTGTTGAGCTGATTCAAGTATCATTTCGTTCTATACTTTAACATCTTCTAAAGCCTTACATGTATTAATTATTGTGGTATCGTCTGCGTAAAGAACGGTTTTACAGGGTAAGTGTTCAGGGAGGTCATTCATATATACTACGAAGATGAAAGGGCCAACGCAATCTTGCTTACTCACAGCACCGCTAGCGTCGAGAAAAGTTAAAATCATTTGTATGCTGTTTGAATCCTCGGATTGACGTTGGGAATGGGTTTCCAGGCATGTTCTATCTCCATCTTTTTAACCATTGCAATTTCAGCCTGATGACTAACCAAGTTTGGATGAAGTTCGCTCACCAGCAGTTCCTTTAGGGAATCGTCTTTTATCCTGTCCCGGATGTCTACGTAGAGTTCATGGAAGTTCCTGTAATTTATTTTATCAAACACTATTCTACCAAATCTAGTGACTAGGACGTTTTTTGTTTCACCTTCCTTACTCCCAGCAAAATTTAAGGAAAACTGAGAAAAACATATAGACGTGTCTGTAACCCCTCCTCACCCGCATCCATGGGGACTTTTACTGTGTTGTTTAAGGCACTTTCCTCCACATCTCTGCCAAATTTCAAGACTACCTGATTTCTTCACCCTACTTTTAACTTTGTTGCCTGGACTATAATGTATTTTCCATTACATGTACTGTGCTTATACCGCGATTGGATTTTAAAATAAATGCAATTTTTCCACTTGCTTTACGATCTAAATACACAATATACAACTTTTATACAAAGATATAACTAAATATAGAGAAAGTGCTATGTCCGGTTTTCTTCTGAAATCTCGAAATTTGACCGAAAATAAATTATTAAAACTTTTGAAAATTTGAATAAAAAATAACAAATGACGACACATTTTAAATGAAATTTATTCCCCTACAATTTCCTTTATGAGGGTATTGCTGTATATCTAAGGGCTGAAGCCCTAGAAGGCAAAGTGTGTCGAAAAGCGTGAGGCGATAGAGCTTTTTATGAAAATTTGCACAATTTAGATGATCTATTACAGCGTTTCTCAACCTTTTTGAACCCGAGGACCTCTAATATGTCTAAAAAAAATTTACGGACCCCTAATTTTACATCCCCTGTATGTAGGCCTACATTCTTAATATTTGGGGCATTAGTTATAGGTCATTATAATGAAATAAATCTAAATACATTTTTTAATTCAATGAAAACACAGTTATTGAATTGGAAGTAAACTATTGACAGTTTCATATTTATTTCAATTTGATAATATATTTAGGAATTATGTTATTAGTAATAACATTACTTTTAATGAGACGATTGAGCTTGTCGCCTCTTGCATGAGTACCTGGATATCTGGCTCAATATTAGTCAAATTTAGTCAAAGATCTTAATTAAGTCTGCGGACCATCTGCACCATCGTCGCGGACCATAGGTTGAGAAACGCTGATCTATTATATAGCCTAAGCTGCGATGTCCGAAGACCCTAAGCGTGTTGACTGGCTCTCGCGGACACCCAATCAGCGACTGAGCTACCACAAACAGGCAAATGAATTACACTTTTGTAAGCTAATACTGGGTTATTACTTACGTATGATTTCTTTCCCTCCGTTGTCGTTAATTTGCGTACTGTTGAGTATAATAAGTGCTCCGGCTAATATAAATAAAACTAATATGTTAAGTGTTCAAGTCGAACAGAAAATTTCGTTTCGATATCTCGGTCCAAAGCCCCATAAGTGATTAATTTAAAGAACATTAAACAATGAAGCAAAAGATAAATACTAGCGATTATGGTCAGTTTTGGAGCTGAGATTATTGTTAATTCTACATTAAAGATTAATGTGAGTAGCCTATAATTCATTTTAAACATTCCTTACGTATTTATGTGCCAGTATTAATTGACGGATTGTTTACAGCTTGAAGGTGGTTTCGCTGAGTGTGTGTCATGGTCAGCGAATCAGATTATTTTATACAACATAACTTGCTTGGAAATTGAAATAATACGTAGAAATGTACATTGATTAAGAACACAATTTCGATTCTGTGCAAGCCAGTTCGTGTGCTTTTATTCTGTTCTGCTGTTAGCTTACTTGAATGAAGTTAACTATGTCTTATGTGCACCATCGGTGGCACTGGTTGGAACATGATAACTTGAATCGAATGATGTATGGTTAATTCATAGTATCCCGTGATCTCACAGCTGTTAGTTTAGTTTTTATACAACAAAGCATGAAAGTAATTATTATTTCTACAATCCGTTACATTTTTATTCATGGAATAGTCTTAGTAAATCCAACTCGAGCTGATGAGTTACATCAGATAAATTCGCTCCTGCTCCACAGTCGCGAATCTATCGATAAACTCGTCAACTCTCGTGGGATTACCTATGATAAATTCCGTTGTTCCTGGCTTTTATCAAGAAGGGGGAAAGGGGGAAAGTGCGAAAGTGCCCTGAAGCATTTTGATTTCCTTTTGTTTACTCTACAACACCAACACCATCCGAAGAAAATAGAATTAAACTGAGTAATATACCTCGGTAAAATTAATATTGCAATAAACTGACGGTATTGTTTAATAAAAATAACCACTTTCAATATTCCCTTGTAATATTTTGCAGTCAGAGGAAAAATGGTCGTAAAATGGTAAAGCGGAATTGAGCTGCTTGCTACGGTGATAACTAGGGCCCGGATATGAAGGTTTTAACCTACAGGGTAGGATCAAAAAGTAGTAGGACTGAATTAATTTAATTTTTTTTTATTGAACTATTGGGTACAAATCCGAAGTAGTCCTCGAAGTAACACTCTTGTGATACGACACAACGAGTATATCGCGATTCCCACTGCGCGTACGCCTTCTGGAACTCGCTTTCCGGGATCCCCTTCAGAGACGCCGTCACAGCCCCTTGGACGTCTTCTACAGACCTGTATCGGTTTCCTTTGAGGTCCCATTTGAACCGAGGGAAGAGGAAGAAGTCCGGCTGTGCCAGAACTGGACTTTAGGGAGGTGGGGAAACGTAGCCACCCTGTGCTTGGCCAGAAACTCTCTCACCAGCAGCGCGGTGTGGCACGACGCGTTGTCGTGATGAAGCTTCCAAGAATCGGCGATGTCTGGCCGCACGCGGAGGATGAATGTTTGTGCGTCGGTCAGAGTCTAGGAGTGCCTTCACTTTGGCCACATTTTCATCAATCCTTGAAGTTGATGGGCGACCAGAGCGCTGGTCATCTTCGAGGAGCACCCACCCCTCCCGGAACAGCTTATGCCATTCGAACACTGTTGAGCGGCTCATAACAGCATCCCCATGGGCATCCTTAATCATTCCGAGGGTCTCTGTCACGGTTTTCCCGAGTTTGACGCAAAATTTAATGGCGTAGCGCTGCTCGAGATTTTTCTACGTCTTGGATCGCGACGACACTTCTTAACAGAGGTTCATGGAAATCGATGTGCTTATTCTCTGCTTTCCCGCAGGCGTCTGGAAAAAATATTGGTCTCTTGGGAAGGCTCCCCACTACCACGCCCAGGTGGTCAGACCGCCCTCCACTGCTCCGTTCGCGCTACAGAAATTCAGTCCTATTACTTTTTGATCCTACCCTGCATTTTCCCCAGCTTCCTAATTAGAGCATTTTAACGCATTTTTCCCTTTCATACTCCTAGCTTCCGAGTATATACAAAGGCTATAGTTGTAGGTTGGTCAGCCTTATTATATTATACAAATACAAATACAAATGCCATACTATACAAGTGATAAACACCCGAAAGAGCAGAATGCTCGGGCTCGGGTGCTGTTCAGTTTTAAAACGTACAGCAATATCACACACACAGACACATACACATGCAAACATCACAAAACATAAAACATATTCATAAAAGATAAAATTTCATTACTGTTAACATTTACTTATAAAATACATCAAGAAAATAAGAAGAACTATTTTAGAATAACTATTTTATAATATATCTTATTCTATTCTTAAAACTATTCACATTCATGTTATTTATATCTGGATGCTTTCTTAACACATTATTGTATAATTTTATTCCAAAATTAAACCCATGTTTCAGCGCAGCTGATATATGACACTTAATTTCAATTACCTTATAGAACCTAAAAAGGGCTATATCGGACTTAAAGGACTTAAGGGGGCTAAAGAGGACTTTTTCTGAAAAACTAGAGGCTAAATAGGACATTTGCTGAAAAACTAGGGTTAAAGAGGACTTCTGCAGAAAAACACGATTTTTAAATATATCTTCGAATTAATGCAAAGATGTGAATTTATACATTTTAAGAAAATAGATTACAAAAATAAATTTATACAACACACTGAAATTAACAATGTATATGTCACTTGTCACTTGTCTTTGTAACTCGAGAATGTGCCGCCTCGCCGTCGCAGGAAATGAAACTTGAACCGTCTGAAATACTTTGAAATCTGCAACTAATCCATTGTCGTTTCAACTTTCAAATAACAAGTTGCCGACCGACGACAGGGAAGAGAGTTTATGTCAAAAAATTATAATACACTTTTCGGTGTTGGAAAATGACACGAAGCCTTGTGAAAAATGAAAAAAGTACATCCAAATGTAAGAAAAACACTGGACTATCATCTAGTAATAGCCAGTAATCTAGCAATCAACTAGTAATAATTATCTAGTAAGCAGTAATTGTGCGCTAAGTTTTCTCACTTCTTTAAACTTAACAGTAATTGCGAGTTAATACTTTCTCATGTTCTTATTTATAAACTATTAAACTAAATTAGTACAAGTAGCTTATAATTGTATTTACCTCATTATATGAAAACAATATTGAAAGCATGTCCACATCTTGAAATGAATGTCCATACCATAATGCAAGTTTCCACTCCGTAATGTAAATGTCCACACCGTAACGCATTGTCCACCCTGTAGCAATAAGAAAAATGGTAATATAAGCACTAATTTTTAAATGCTTTTTCATTGTGAGGAGGCATTTATGCACTCTATTCTTAATATGCATAGAATATGAAAATAAATATATTACGTTAAAAAGTCTGACCATAATAACAAAATTTAGCATTATTAATGCCATTAAGCCAATGAGGTATAGAAATAATGCTGTAATATTTAAAATTATTATCATTAGGGCTGCAAAACGCTGCGTTAAGGAGTAGATTGATATTTGCACCTACTGATATTACAAAAATTATATCTAAGAAAGTGATTAACATTGGGCGCGGCCAATTCACTGGGAATAGGTTAACATCATAATAAAAGAGATAACATCAATAAAACACAGTTTTCTGAGAATTGTAATTCCAGCATAACAGTAGAGGAAAATCCCACAATCGTGAGAATGACCCATGCCTGGTCGTTAGAGAGACCATTTTACTCTGCGCATGAATTTCTTACGGTTGAATTTGTTTTATAAGAACTGTTATTACGTGTATACACGATGCCTCACCTGTATGGACATTGGCTAATAAACATTATTATCATTATTATTATTATTATTTATTATTATTATTATTTGATGACATAATACAGAAGCCTTCAATATTTTATGGTAAAGGGAAACATCGCTAGAGTAGCCAGTTAAGTCAAGGAATTCAATCACGCTTATTCTTACAGGACTGAATACTATTATGCAGATGATGATGTAACAGGAGGTGCAAGGACTTCCAATGGAACCTGGACCGGAATAATGGGGATGTTTCAAAGAAGAGAAATTGATGTTTCTAACATAGCATTTTCAATGATGTCTTCTCGGTTAGAAGTGGTTGACTATACAAATCCCATATTCCAGACAAGTTAAGTATAGTATTATAGAATTAAGGAAATAATCAGGTAAATAACTAAGATTGTTAGTAAGGAATTAGGCTAATAAAAAAAAATATTCTTGTAGCATTAACTCAAAGGGGATGGGTAGGCTTTTCTGGCCCAACAATTATAAAATCTCCTTATTTTAGTATTCTTAATTGAATACTTACGAAATTAATTATGTACTCAGCCCTATAACATATAATTATATGGATCAAAGTCATGCATTCCTTTATTAAGTGCCAGTATGGTACTTTATGAGATTGTGTGTGGGGACGAAAAATGTCTGTCCGTCCGTCCGTTTGGCTGTACGCGCCATAACTCAAATAAGCTTTTTCGGATTTTCATGAAACTTGGAAAACACATTTATAATGTCCATGGGAAGAACCCTATTGATATTGAACCAAATCGGTTCACCGGTACCGGAGTAATGCCCAATTTAGTGCCTATTTTAATAGATTATTTCTATTAGAAAGGCGCCATAACTCACATACGCTGTATCGGATTTTCATGGAACTTGGTATACGCATTTATGACGTCCATCAAAAGTACCCTACTGAATTTGAATAAAATCTGTTGACCGGTACCGGAGTAAAACCCAATTTAGTGTCTATTTTAAAGGCGCAATAACTCAAATACGCTTTATCGGATTTTTATGAAACTTCGTATACGAATTTATAATGTCCATGGGAAGACGTCTATTGATATTCGACTAAATCGGTTGGCCAGTACCGGAATAATGCCCAATCTAGTGCCTTTTATGTTAATATGTAAGAAATCGCGATGGCTTAAATATGCTTTATTGTACTTTCCTGAAACTTTGTATACTCATTTATAATGTACATGGAAAGACGTCCACTGATATTGGACAAAATCGGTACCAGAGTAAAACCCAATTTAGTGTATATTTTAAAGACGCGGTAACTGAAATACGCTTTACCAGATTTTTATGACACTTGGTATACACATTTATAATGTACATGGAAAGACGTCTATTGATATTGGATAAAATCGGTTGACCTGTTTCGGAGTAATGCTCAATTTAGTGCCTATTTTATGGTAATATACGTATTCGAAAGAATTTATGAAATGCAAATCAGTTATCATGACAACATAGTCAATTGTTTTACTGTGATCTTATAAGGCTTTGGCAATTAAAATACAGTTAGCTATGACAAATAACACTATTGCTTTACATGCGCTTATCCAACTAGACCGTTAAACTGACCCAGGTGGCTGAGATGATAACGAATTGGCCTCACATTCTTGAGTTCCAAAGAACAAATCCCGAAACAGGCCAATTTGATTTTTTTTTTATTCTGCATATCATAACAGCAATCATAACTGATTAAACAAAACATATTGGCACTTTGTTACATCAGTTTACCTGATTTTATTGTTTATCGGTTTGGTGGTTGTTCATAGACGGGTAAACACTGTAAGTGCCAAGTGTTTCGAACTAAAGAGAATTCAAGTTCCTAGAAAGTTTGAAATGACACAAACTTCAAATTGAATTCAGCATTTAATTTATTTTTTCCTTAAAAAAAGATAAAATAGTTAGGCCAAGTCTTAGCGCAACAAATTATTGTACTTATTTATTTTAGTGTAAAAATAGGGATTAATCTCTTTCCATATGTTCAATTTACGTTTAAACAATGTGCAAACAATGGCAAGGCTGAGAATAATTTAGAACAATGCATATTAAGGTAACATTTCAACAACGAATATAAACTATAATAAAACAGCAGTTGGTATTACCTCTCAACATTCCGAAGTATAATAAGGTAGAGAAATACAAAATTACTTTCATCTGAAGAATATGTTTGGTATCAGATCTGTACCCTGGTGCAAATGCAAGGCTACAAATAGCAACGATTCTTATTTAAAAACTTAGATATTTCAGCAACTCTGCACAGGCCTAATTGAGGGGTCTATTAGCAAACCCGGTGTAACGGGAAATCTTGACTTCGGGAGAATAAGACCCCGACGTCAAAAATTCCCAGGAAAATATTACAGGGGGTCTATTTTTCCCGGGATATTAGAAAGCAGGGTAAAATCTTCCCGGGAAAAATTGACGCACAACAGACAACACAAACATCAAAGAACTAGTCGCCGCAGGTGGGCACAAATTCCCCAGGAGGAATTGACTTCACACAGGGGGGTAAAAAAATCCCGGGAAATTAAGACTCCCCCACACAAACAGCAAAGAACTAGTCGCCGCAGGTGGGTACAATTTTCCCAGGAGGAATTGACTTCACACAGGGGGTATAAATAACCCAGAAAAATAAGACTCTCCACACAAACTTCAAAGATATAGTCGCCGCAGGTGGGTACTATTTTCCCAGGAGGAATTGACTTCACACAGGGGGGTATAATTACCCCGGGAAAATAAGACCCCCAAGGAATCCTTGAAAATATCAAAGAACAAGGTGCTTCTTGGGGGGTGATTTTAACCCAAGAAAAATTGAGTTCACAAAGGGGGTAAAAAATCCCCAGAAAATAAGACTAACCACACACACATCAAAAAACTAGTTGCCGCAGGAGGGTACTGTTTGCCCAGAGGAATTGATTCCACACAGGGGGTTACAAATACCCGAGAAAATAAGCCTCCCTACACAAACATCGAAGAACTAGTCGATGCAGGTGGGTAAAATTTACCCAGGAGGAATTGAGGTCACACAGGGGTGTAAAAATACCCCGGGAAAATTTGACTCCCCACATAAACATCAAACAATTAGTCGCCACAGGTGGGTACTATTATCCCAGGAGGAATTTACTTCACATAGGGTTGTATAATTACCCCTGGTAAATATGTCCCCCTAGTAATCCTTGATCATATATAAGAACAGTGTGCCGCTTGGCTGTGCTTTTAACCCTTGAGGAATTGACTTCACAAAGGGGGGTAAAAAAATCCCGAGAAAATAAGACTCCCCACATAAACATCAAACAATTGTTCGCTGCAAGTGGGTACAATTTTCTCAGGAGGAACTGACTTCACACAGGGGAGGTATAAATACCCCGGGAAAATATGACTCTCCACACAAAAATCAAAGAACTAGTCGACGCAGGTGGGTACTATTTTCCCAGGAGGAACTGACTTCACACAGTTTCTGCAAACATTCTTATTTTCCCGGGGTATTTATACACCCCTGTGGGAAGTCAAATCCTCCTGGGAAAACAGTACCCACCTGCGGCGACTAGTTCTTTGATTTTTGTGTGGGGAGTCTCATTTTCCCGTGAATTTGTTTACCCTCTGAGTGAAGTAAATTCTTCTTGGGTTAAAAGCACATCCCAGTGGCACCTAGTTCTTCGATTTTTTTCAAAGTTTTTTGGGCGTCTTATTTTCTAGGGGTAATTATACCCACCGTGTGAAGTCAATTCCTCCTTGGAAAATAGCACCCGACCTGCTGCGACTAGTTCTTTGATGTTCGTGTGGGGAGTCTTATTTTCCCGGGGTATTTATAGCCCCTGTGTGAAGTCAATTCCTCCTGGGAAAATAGTACCCACTTCGGCAAGTAGTTCTTTCATGTTTGTGTGGGGATTTTTTTAACCCCCTGTGTGAAGTCAATTCTTCTTGGGTTAAAAGCACCCCCCAGCGGCACTTTGTTCTTTGATATTTTCAAGGATTCCTTGGGGGTATTATTTTCCCGGGGTAATTATTCCCCCTGTGTGAAGTCAATTCCTCCTGGGGAAATTGTACCCACCTGCGGCAGCTAGTTCTTTGAAGTTTGTGTTGTCTGTTGTGCGTCAATTTTTCCCGGGAAGATTTTACCCTGCTTCCTAATATCCCGGGAAAATTAGACCCCCGGTAATATTTTCCCGGGAATTTTTTACGCCGGAGGTCTTATTCTCCCGAAGTCAAGTTTTCCCGTTACACCGGCAATATCCATTTTGAAGAAAGATAAAGATGCTAACTTTTAATTACAGTACAATACATTTCCTTCTACATATTTAGTGTATGTGTTACAAATCCGACTTCCCACTTAAGGGAGCAACTCAGATTTGCAACACACATACTAAATATGTAACATGAAAAGCATTAAACTTTCGTTAAAAATTAGCATCTCTGTCTTTCTTCAAAGTGGAGATTTCCGGGTTTGCTAATAGACCTCTCGATTAGAATCAATTCATTTCAGTGGAATGCATTGTACGTTAGTTTTGGTGATAATCAAGGCCCGGATTTTGATGACATGTCATTTTTTAATTGGCACATCATGGCCTTGCCCATTAGTGCATAAATTCTGATCACGACTCCTAGATTATAAAAATAGTAGTTTTTATTTTTAGTTCTTTTTTAGAATATAATATTATTATTTGGTAATTTCTGGCCATTTTACGAATTTTTTTCCACATTTCATATTTTTAGGTAATTTAAAAAAATACAAAGTCATTATTTTGTAATTTTGTGTTGTATCTTGCAATGTATAGAGCTTTGTGCATTTACTTAAATTGAATATCTTCGGAACTCTAAATAATCATAAATAAATAGATCTTGTTATAATTATAATTTGGATACAGAAAGACGGTGTTTTCTTCTTTGCAATAACAGTCCACAATATATTAAATAAGTTTATTAACCTTAAACTTTGCAGGTTACAATTTTCTACTGTCTTTGGAATAAACGTGTTACGTTTCAAATTCCTAAGGATCAAATACCGAAGGAAAACAAATCCGTAAACAGTGGAAGACATATTCTTCAACGAGTATGCCAATGATTTTGCTAGTATCTCGATAAGACAATCTTCCATACGTATAGTAAGGGTTTTCAAGGTTGAGTTGATTTAATTCCTTGTAATTTGCAGGTCCTACTTGGTTATTAAGACACCAAAAGCATATGAATTAAAATGGAACGTATTTCTGCTGCCGTTTTCGGGCAAGCTATGGATTATGCTTTGTACAGTGCTACTAGTTCTCGCTGTATTCCTTGTTGTTATTGACTACCTTGAACAACGTTTATGGGAACACCATTGTGACGAAGTGACTTTTACAGTGGGACTACTCACCGTGACCTCTGCATTCTGCCAGCAAGGTAAAAATAACAATCAATATAATCTTTATTTTGTTCTCATTTGGATCGTTCATTTATGTCAATCTTCTCTTCGCACGTCGATCGCAAGTGCCTATTATCAGAATTTTATCGTTTAATTTTGATCACATTCATTTCGTCGCACCTACCTTCACTTTTTTTGTACATTCACAACAACTAAAAACCGAAACATCTTCTCACTTGTAGTTCCTTTCATAAAAAATAATTAGTCATTGAACACAACGATTGGAGATATGCATATGTACACATATACATATATATACTTATAAGCAAAAGGAAATATGTGCTGATTGGCAGCACTGTTTCCTCTTTGTCACTGATTACGTAACTTCCTTTCCCCGCCTCATGTGCCGCATGAGCTTGGGGTTGCTGTCTTGTCTTGCGGTGGAGAAGCGAGTGATCAGTCATGCATACTGTTGGGCAGTTGCCGTGTCAAGATAGTGGTTTTCATCGGTATCTGAGTGCCTACGAATTTATACGTAAGGTATGTTGTCTTATGTGGGCGTAAATATATTAAGGTCAAGTCCTGTGTTCAGTTAAATTATCCGACACAAGCTATTCGCGTTCATGTCTTGGTACACATTCCGCCAAACCCTTTATTTCATTTCATCATGGCGGGTGGGCCACGAGATTCCTTTAGTTATTTTGTGGGGATTTCTGCCCGTATTGTATTGTAAGTGAATAATTACACTGCACAGTAGTATTTTTTTTATTACGAAAATTAAATTAATGGATACTATGTACTTTTTTTCTCCTGAAAATTAAAATATCAATAAAATTGGCTTATGTGGTCTAGTTTTCTAGTCATTTAGAAAGAAAATCTGACATTTAATTACACAGGCCTGCGGAAATGAAGTTGTTGAAAATACAAGAGACGTTTTCTCTGGGTTTTATGTTGTTGGGTGTCAGGATTTTTTTGTACAATCGATATCGACATTTTTCCTAAAATCCTAAGTGAAAAGGAATTCTCGCAAACAAATTTGCTTGCCCTATCTGGCAACAGTAGTTTTTAGCTACTTAGTTCTATGTAAAATGGATTCTTCGTGATGCAAATTGATTTGTTAGCAACTGATTTTATTTGTTCTAAATTTAAGTGGAGGAAAACCACTGTTGCCAGATCGCACGAGCCTCTAGTTGACGTTCTTCTTTCATGTGCAATCTCAGGACTATCTCGTGTTAACATCAAACCGTAGAAAATGAAGTTTCACACTCATGGAGCAACCCAAAGCTTGAAATTTGGTCATCATATTAATAACAATTGCTTTATCGTCAGGATCCTTATAATTCCCCAGAAATTTACCGACCACATCTTCGAAGGCAACCCAAGCTTCTCTTTCGCTTGTTGTCGTGCTAGTCTCAAAGTCTTTTTCCTTCAAGAACTTGCGGATATCTGGACCAACAAAGATTCCCTCTTTCAACTTGGCTGCGGATAAATCTGGAGTCTTTTTGCACAGGTATTTGAAACAATCGCCATCTCTTGGAAAATTGCAAATTGAAATTTTCCATGCAAAGGGGTAACAATACATTTTTTGGGTCAACTAAGCTGTTCCGAATCACATTCTTGGTGCCTGGTTCAAGATCTCGTTTTTTAGCTCATTCTTTTTGTACCCAATGTTGAGTCTTATCACGGCTGTCCCACTCACAAATGAAAGAAAGCGTGACGTGACAGACATTTTTCTTTATTTTTTTAACTCAGCCCCACAAAATACATAAAGTTCACCTATCACTTCCCTTGTATTTTTTAATCGCAGGCCTGTGTTATTTTCCAAAAATAAAAATATATATATTCAATTGGACTTAACCTAATCACAGAATATATTTTTAGCTAGTCTGCTATAATGGACCATAGGGGCATTCCTCACAATTGATCGGCAGTAACAAGCTAGCATTGATGTGAACTCCATTTATGCTGGTATTATTTTTCGTATTCTGAAATTTACTTGTAATAATGATCAAAATTTTAATCAGAAAAGTTTTAAGAAATTAAATTCTGAGTGTGGAAAGTGTATCTTTAGTTTCTTTCATAATTAGCCAGTGACATGACAGTTAACCTTATACTCGTATTTTGGGGCCCAACAGTTTTAGGCAACACCACTGAGTGATTTCCAGGCAGAATTTTCTTTTCTCGGCAGAAATCCATGAGAATATCCATTTGAAAAAAAGCTTTCTAAGTTGGAGTCCTATGAAAACACCTTTCTTTATTAAAACACCTATTCAATACCACAACGATAATTTTAGCCGCAATTAGTTTTGGAAATTTTGGGAGCAAGTATCTGATCGCTGGTCCTTTACGATCCAGTGCCTTCATGAAGTGTTTAACCAGCCTTAGTTTCATATATAGAGGAAGGAGCAAAATTTTATTTGATTCAAGCTCTAGCTCGGCTGTCCCATCCTTACAGCTGTAATACTGCGTACACATTCGTTGAAGACCAAATACAATCATAACCATAAATTTCTCATTTAAATCTACTGTATACTATTTTATGCAAAAAAAAAATCATGTTTTGATATGTCTTTTTCATATGCATTGTAAGCTAACTGGAACTGTGCAATATTCCAACTTTAAGATTCAGTGTCCATGAATCTGGGAAGAGCTTAAATTCTTCTGGTGTGTGCTTAAAATTAATATATTTCATTGGGACTATCAAATCATTCCAGGATATTGTATTATTAGCTTTAAAAATTATACAAAAGACACAGTAACCTTGACTGAGAAATAGGCAAAATGCAACATAATTTCTAAATGAATAAACCAGATCTCTGTTAATTGAAAACCAGGTCACAGTGACCTCTTTCTTTGTTATATTTTAAATGAATTTAAAATAATTAATTTTGGCTGCTGTCCAGTGTTATTTATGTATTTGGTGAAGGATTTAAATCTCGATTATAATAATAAATACAATATTAACGAAAAGTAGGCATTGGTGGAAACGCTTATTAGCGACTTGTTTGATTCATTTTCGCGGTTTAATTTATTCACTGCGTACCTAATTATGCAAATATTCGCTAAATAGTCACAATAAATATAATTAGAAGTCCGGATATTCTGAAGATAAACTCCGAACCTCTCATGACATTACCTATGATAATTTGTTCATGCATTTTCATATTATAAGGGTTTACTTAACATAGCAACTTATATCAATTACCTCGCTCAGGTTCTCAGGATAGGTTTTTGGAATTTTCCTGTGGTTTTCAGCCTAAAAGCTATATCAGTACCAAATTTAAAGTTTGTAGCTCATCTGGAAGTGGGCAAACAGTATTGTCAGTGAGTGAGCCCTTTTTCGGGGGTTTCCAGGGCTAAAAAGTAAAAAAAAAAAAATACTTTTTGGAATTTTCCTGTGGTTTACAGCCTGAAAGCTATATGTGTACCGAATTTCAAGTTTCTAGCTCATCTGAAAGTGGGCAAACAATGTCAGTGAGTGAGTGAGTGAGTGAGTGAGTGAGTGAGTGAGTCAGCCGTGTGGTTTTATATTATAGGGATTACAACGTGACACCAAGAAATAGAACATAATATAAAATGTTCCGCATATTGTATACAACGTGGAGCTATCCTATAGAGGCCTGATTTACTTTCACGTACTGACCAGTCTGTTCACTATGCTAAGTATTTTACTGTCAAGTACCACAGCACCTGCACACATTGCGAATACGCACAAAAACGACATCGTGCAAACGTCGCGCAGTGAAACTGAAAATGTGCGCTTTCGTCAAGGTATATGACAGAACATGAATTGGCCTTAAACCTAATATGTACTGAATTTCGTAATACACTGAGTGCAATTGTGGCATCCAGTGAGAGAGTGGGCTAAGCCAGAAATAACGGAATCGAGATATTTTGAGATTTGTGTTTGGCTTTCTAATGATAAAAAAATTCTTCTTAACACTTGATTTATTTATTCTTATCAGAATTAACACATTTCAAAGTGTTTACAAAAACTGACTTCAGACCACAGTGCCTACCCTTTATCACCTTCGTAAGGTTTTTTTTCACAGTTTTTCGATATTTTTAAAATTTTTCGAAACTTTGAAGCGCCATATCTCGGTACGTATGTGGTTTCAAGAAACGTTTAAACAATGCAAATGGCAGGACATTTAATGCTCTTTAACTTTTGTAATGGAATGTTTTGGGCTATAACGGGTTCTTTAGGAGTTATAAGGAAAAAACTACAAAAACCCAAAAATTTCGGGGTTTTCGGTTGCCCTGAAGTTCGCACAGTGTTCTCGAATCGGAAAGCTTGGATTCTACACCACAGAATACCCACATACAACATATAAAAAAACTTCGGACCTTTTTCCAGGTGAAAGTGCCTGGTGACTGGACTATTACCGCGCCCTGCATATCACGTTAATGCTTCCGAGCTGGCTTAGCTCACTCTCTCACTGGATGCCACAATTTCCATCGTAATAGAAAATTTAAATCAAATCGTAAGGAAAAGATTTTCAAACACTTCTTCGAGCACCAAATAAAATCCCAGTTACTTCCTACGCTGTAAATACTATTTTCCCTCTGGGTTCTAACAATAACCTTGTCTGTGAACAGCTCACTGTGTGACTCCAAAGACAACTCCCCTTCGGGTGGTGTACATAACAACATATTTGACGGCGCTTGTCATCTTGGCATGTTACTCCGCTGCCTTCATCACCAATCTAACTCTTCGGGAACCGGACTTGCCGTTTGATAACTTCGACGAGTTCTTGGAGGATGGAACATATCAACTGGGGTTATTGTCGAAGGGAGTGAACATGGATTATTTTAAAGTAAGACGCATGTACTTTAGATCTGTGTTGTTTTAAATACATGAATTTTTTCAATTATATATATATAAAAGAGGCTTTGTCCTGACTGACTGACTGACAGAGAATCAACGTAGAGCCTAAACTATAATAGGTAGAGACTTGGAATTTTGACAGTACAGTCGGTCAAATAAAAAACGTCGGGACTAGTATGCAGTTAAAATTAAAGTTTTAACGCATTATTTCACAAGTTTCCTATAAAATACACAGAATACAGATCATTATCGGAACATATGAGGCCATGCGACAGGAGGGAAAAAATGAGCAACGAGGGAAAAAATAAACAACGCGGAAAGCGCAACACACGATATTCAATTTAATATATTGTCATAATTCATTTTGCTTTGTGTCATCGTGCCACCACCGCCGTCTCGAGAATTACACGAGTAATACAGTCTAGAAGGCAGTGCGCGCCACATACAAATGCTAGCTTGAGAGAAAGTGTAGTTAGGGCTCTAATTTATCTGCATTTTTCGGCCTCTGAAGCAGCGAGATGGTTCCATATTTATGAAAGAGCAGCTCAGAGGTGGGTACTTCACTATAATGCGACCGGAAATTTTCATAGGAAACGTGGATCCGGCCGCGTATTTCGACGCTGGAGCAAGATGCTAGATTGGTCGCAGAAGTTGAACGTAATCCGTTTCATACTGCTGCATCCATGAAAGCTATTGCTCAATTCCCTGGCCATCTTCAAACCATTAGAAACTGGGTACGTTTCTTATTAATTTATACCACAGATACGCATATGTTGTAAAATCATACTTTCTTTCTTGCTTTCTTTTGTGTGTGTCCAAAATTCGACACCAACAATGATAATTCATTAGGAGTAATTATGTTATTCCAGTCATTGCCGCGTTTGAAAAAATAAACAGAAATAAAAATAAAAAATATACCAGAACCCACTAAGGGCCGAACCCTGACCCCTCACGTTCAATTTCGATGTCTTGACCATTGCGCTATTGCGAACAAATGAAAATAGCATACATAATTCTGATGAGATTGCAATATCGAAGCTTGAAAATACGATTAAGCCAAAGTTATTCATTTTGCACTACAATTACCGGTATTATAAAATAAAATCTTTAAAAAATGCTCCTTGGAAAAACATATTCTTCACGAATTTATTCATTATTAATATTAAAAGAACTTGGACGCCAGAATATGGCGGATGTGAGCCATATAGCCACATCCTGCTGTACATGTTCATTTTGGAACAAAACTGACTAAATAATCAAGAAAATACATGGATAGACAAGAGCATGTGTGAACCTAACCTTAAGTCTTCCTGTACATCCGCATATGCTCGTTCGTAATACTTTATCAAATACCGCCCGACGTTTTTTATTTGACAGACTGTACCTTCGTTTCATAAGAAAGGATTTTGAAAAATTTTGATTTTAAATGCCAAAAATCAAATGTTTTTAGAATACTTAATCCCTTTTTACACAGAATTATCAAATCCAAACCACAGTTCACATGAAAACACCTCACATAAGACTTTGGACATAAATGAAACGAGACTTGACAAATTAGAGAAGGAATTAAAATTTATATTTGAGTAAATTATGTATCTCAAAATTTTGTAGATTATGTAAAATAATCAGTAAATTCAACCTTTCAATCGAAATGTTCGAATTAATCAATATGTTCTTTACAGCTTACAAGTTTCGCGGGCAAAGCCTTAATGGGAAAATATGGAATGATTTGGACGAAAAACACTATGCGGGGGTCTTTTGGGCTAGGGAACTCTAATCTGAGGTCCTTTTTTCCCCGGGTGGCGCACTTTGATCGTGAAATGCACCTCGAAACCAGGTTTTTAGTTTTTTTTTTTAAATCATCAATCGTTATAATAAAATTGTTTATGCTTGATTTGGGCAAGGTTCATGAATGTATGATTCATTTTAATCGTTTCATTTGGAATTTGTATGCCCATATGGTAGCATAAGATTCGTTTTGTTCGTATATTTATATTTTTAACGTTAAACAATAGGCTATAATTAAGAGTAAAATTACGTATTTCCTCCAATTTATGTAAAAACGATATCAGTGTTAATAAATATAATGTTTTAATTAATGTTCTGTTAAATAAATTATTCAAGCACAATATCTAGCAGTTGAGTAAGTAATCGCTGACGAAGCCGCGGGCACCTGCTAGTTAATTTATATTAGAATAGCAAATATGTTGCGTTGCTTATCTTATTTCAGGAGTTATCAAGTAATAATTCTGGCTCCTAACATAGCAATTATTATGGTCCAAGACTCAGTAATTTCATTATTAGGTCATATCCAGAAATAGTAAATATGAACACCAAAAAATGCCTTTAGTACAGCGTGTTTATAAAGTTACTTACATTTCTGTTTTAACACTACAAGTTTTGATAATCGCATTAACAATGATTTTTCCTAACAGGAATCAAGGGCGAAGGTACTGAGACACATTTATGAAAAATTCATAGCTGGCCACGAGAAAGATCTCTTCACAAATGACCGTGAAGGAGTAAATCTACTCTGTACTGAAAATAAATATGCTTACATGGTCTCTACCTACAACTTGGTGAAGTACCTGCCAAACTGCAGCATAACATTAATCCCCCAGGCTTTCTTCCCTACCACATTAGCAATCACAACAGCCAAGAACAGTCCATACTTGGATTTCTTCAACTACAAGTAAGTATCACCATAAATGAGTCAAAGTTAAGAAATGATCCTTAGTTCCGTGTACCTACGAGGGTGGATTGAAAAGTAACGCAAAATAATCATTTTTTAAAAACGTTTAATAGGTACAACTACAAACAAATGCACACCTGAAGGGACATCTTTTGTCTATTTTTCTGTATAGTCGCCAAGTTTCTCAGCACATTTCTCCCATCGTGATACAATTTTCAAAATACCGTATTCATAGAAGTCCGTTCAGTTGGAGTATAGCCATCTGCGGATTGCTATTTTCCCTTCTGCATCTGACGTAAAGCGTTTACCGGCCATGAATTTCTTCAAGGGACCAAACAAATGAAAGGTTATCACGGCCATCTTCGAAGAATACACACCACCTGGAAACATTGCTACGGTCCATACAGTCGTCCTCATACACGTTACGCATATCCCTGTGAATTTCACTCGGGTTTTGCCCTTTAGTCCATAAAAATCGCACTACACCTCGCTGAAGAAATTCCTGGCCGTTAAACGCTTTGCGTCAGATGCAGAAGTAAAAATAGCAGTCCGCAGATGGCTATACTCCAACCGAACGGACTTCTATGAACAGGGTATTTTGAAACTAGTAACACGATGGGAGAAATGTGTTAAGAAACTTGGCCACAATATAGAAAAATATACAAAATATTTCCCTCCATGTGTGCATTTGTTTGTAATTGTACCTATTAAACCTGTTGTAAAAAATAAATGAGCGTTGTTTTTCGACCCATCCCCGTATCATCATTCCCAAAATTAATCATTTTTATGGTATGAGCATTTAATTTAAAGAATGGGTTCCCAAGCTCCTACACTGACCTGTGTTAAAACTACAGTAATTATTTTTATGTACGTTTTCTAATAAGGGATACTTTTACAGCTTATTCACAGAATAGACCATTAGAAAACTCTCTAACATGGGGTTCTTGTAAAATAGTAATTAATCTTATACATATTAACAGTACCAGGATTTTTAGGTTTTAATTAATCCCGTATTAGTTTTTTTAACATATTAAAATAGTTTAATTTCAGTTCTTGTTTTATCTTTTAAAGAGAAATTCTTTTTTAGTTTCACTTTAATATACAATAAACACAGTGATAAAATATAATTATTTTATTTTTACTAAGGATCCCATGGCTCTGAACCAAAAAACTATGGGAACACCTAGTGCTTAATTTTTAACAGTTTATGGAACACAATTAATGTTAGAATTACCACTCTCATTTCCAACTCCACCATTTAAACTCAAGAAGAACGTTTTTCAATTAATGAAACAACTTTTAGAATAATTTACTTTCGGCAATTATCTGGAATAAACTGAAGGTATAAGTTTCTTGAGAATTTTCTTCTAAAGAAACCGGGAACTTCGGTTCACTAACGATTTCCTTTACCGGGGCAACTGGGTACAAATGAGAAGATTACAAAATACAGCTCTTACTAGGCTAGTGGAAACAAAGAGCAAGGAAAAATTGAGACAGATTATTAAAAAAAGTAATTTAATTTTAGTATAAAAATAATGATTATATTAATGATACATAATTTGTTTAAATATTTTATCGTATTTGCATTAAGTTTGTTTTCAAACTGTCTGAAATGTATCCGTCAAAACGATCTTTATTTTCGAACACTTCACAACTAAAACTCAAACCATCAATGTTATGCTACCTGCTAATACCATAACGAAATGAGGGAGTGACCGATGGACGTGGAATACAAATGAATTTATGGCTGCACTACTGATCCTGCCATGGCAATTTCACCCTATACATTCCATCCAATTGTACTGCATGCGACGTAATAGAAGCGTTTCTAATTTTCTATAAAAGATATGAAATCAACTAATGAGCGCCATTCCATCCCCGCATGACCTGCACGACGTAGAAACATGGCTTCTTCCTCCGTACAGCTGATTCTCTCCGCTGCTCTCAGCGAAAATTAACCAAAAAGATAAAATGAAATATTAGAGTTAAGAAGATTAACAGATGCTAAGAAAAATTAAGAATTTACAAAAATACTAATTGTAACCATTTATTACAATCGGCATAAACGTTGATGAGCTCTAGAAATTATGAAAACGATTAGGTAAAAATTGTTACCAGCCTTTGCATATCGATTGCCATGTCGATTGTAGTTATCGATTTTCGTTTCGGAGACCAATACATTCCCGAGTGCACAGACAGAAATAATTGTATATTATTGCTACTTGATACAACTATTAAGAAATGATATTGTGACATCGGTTTTAGTTTTCTTGTCTTTAAAGGATTTCGAGACTTGCCATATGCCAATGTTACCCAAAGGCACATCTCACGGATTCGCCTCTGATCGGTCTTCCTCGCACTTAGAAGAGAACTTTCTCCAAAAGGCTTTAAGGTCTCGAAATCTTTAAAGATGCCTTAGATCATAGATCTCAACATCTTAATTTGATACGTTCGTTTATTTGTTACAGGTTACAGGATCTTCGGCAAGACAGCAGACACAGTAGAATTTACAAAGGCTACAAACTGAAACTTCCCTTGAACAAGAAAGACATGAGCACAAAAGTAAATCTATACGACGCGGCTCCCATTATCATGATACTGGGCGCAGGATTCGTTACATCATTCCTTCTGTTTTTCATTGAACGTGTCATTCACTGCTTTAGCAATAAAAGCAAGTAGAGTCACAATATTTTTGTTCAGTAATGTAGGGTATTACTGCAGCTGCTACTTTTCTTATTGCATAAATAAGCATTAAGAATTAGTCCATAATCATCCATATGGGCAAGGGCCTCCTGATACAATTAGGGTGGCTGACTACGTTTTCATCGTGCATGCGTTCGCTACACGTGTGGTGTCCGTAATTCAAAACATAATACGCCAGCATTTGAAACATTGGCATTATTTCAATTGGACGACATAAGAAAACTGCACTTTCTCTGGCTCCTCAACCGAATCCCTCATATTTCCCGTCCTCACTATCTAACATCATACTTTCATGCTCTTTTTTATCATCATAACTTAAATAGGCCTACCCGGTCAAGGCATTATCATATTCTCACAATACCTAAACATCATACATCTATTTACTTTTCATCCTTCACTACTTCAGTCATCCGAATGTGGAATTCTTTAACATCTCACATCAAAGACTGTTGGTCATTAGCAATTTTCAAATCGCACCTAACAACACATGTATAGGTACAAGTAGTGTATATGTTTCATGTTCTCTGTTAATGAACTTTATATAACATATCACGCAATGATATGTAATAATGTCTAATATTTACTCACTTGATAGTTATTACTAGACTTCTGATTTTAGGTAAAAACCTATTTTAATGCTTAAGTGATATAAGAACGAAAACTTGTATATGCATGTTTCATAAGTGACTATGCCTAAAACTGATACTTTTATAGGACCTAAAACAGCCTATTGTTTTCGTTAGAGCCTAATTTTGCCTATTTGCTTGTTTTATTTTCTCTAAAGTTACAAACAAGTTATTTTTTGTTACAAATTCTAGCATTTATTTTCAGTTCGTATTAAATTTTTAGCTCGGAATGTGCAGTACATGACACATTTGTGACATGGTTATATAGTAAGGAATGTTTCGTCTTTAGGAGAAAAATTCCCTGGAATTCTCCCGACTCCCACATCCAGTAACAAAAAAATGTAGTTCTCTGAATCACTGAGGGATACAAGGGGTTGAATATGCTAGTATGATATGCGTAGCTTTTGAGCGCAGGGACTACAGGTTTTCACTGTTTTGGTGTTACAGGCCCTAGTAATAGGTCTATATAATTCTGTGTATCATAGGCCTATATCTGTGTTTTATCATGATTACTGATTAATGGTGAATTCAATAAATATAATATTCTGCATTGCAATTCAGATATTTCAGAAAATTGGCAACTTAACGATTTTATAAGAGACTATTTTACGATTTTTAGAACCTATTTTCCAATTTTTAGAGCCTACTTTAGGTACCTAAAACAGCATTTTTAGCGACCTAAAAGTCCGAAGTCTAGTTATTACTATTAATATTTGTTATCAGAATAATATGTCAATGTATTTTAGGCAAATCATTTTTCTGTAATTAAGATATGATTTTAGTGTAATAAATTGTATTTGTATCATTTAATGCACTTTGTATACATTATTGGTGTTCTCAGATAGTTTCATTGTGGACAAAGGTCTCCGTCAAGGTTGTTGCCTAGCACCTTCATTGTTTAAAATCTTCCTATCCGAAACTCTAAAAAATTGGAGAAGTAAATGTGGCCCCATGGGTGTACAGATAAATGATGATGTACTGTATTCACTTAGTTTTACAGATGATCATATTATTTTTGCTGAAGATAAAAGTGACATAAACTATATGCTTAGAAAATTGCATGATGAATATGGAAACTGGGGCTTAGAAATAAACTTAAATAAAACAGAATACATGGTTGTTGGAGGTGTAGGAAGTGACTTAATATTGGAAGACGGATCTACTGTCAAGTGCTGTAAAACTTACAAGTACCTGGGAACAATGATATCAAACGAAGGAAGTAGTGAAATGGAATACATTTGGATATAAAGAGAAGAATCTATAAAACCGTAGTTGAAAGCATTGTGTTGCATGGCGCAGAATTATGGGAGGTTTCAAAGAGGAATGAAAATAAATTAAAAGTTTTGGAAATGGACTATTGGAGAAGAAGTTGCTGTGTCTCCAAACTTCATAAAATTAGAGACGAAACTATACGAGAGCAAATGCAAGTGACAGCAGTAAATATAATCGACTCAATTGAAGGAAGACGTCTAGGTTGGTATAGTCACCTTAGAAGAATGACACCTCAGAGGTGGCAATTAAAACTATAGAATTGGCAGCATCCTCGGGGGGGGGGGGAGAAAAACGAGAAGACCGCGACTATTGTGGAATGATTGTGTGAGACAATCCATGGAAGATAGGCAAATGACAGAAAAGGGCTGGAGTGATAGAAGAAGATGGAAACGTGGATGCGAGAGACGCCGTATGGTGTAAATAAACTCGCCAGTCATTATTATTATATATTATTGGTATTATCGTGTTTCATTTAATGTATATCATTCATTGCATTATTTCGTATAATTTAATGAACTATTAGTACCTGATGAAGTAGAAGAAAATATGAATATCGGTAAATAATATCGATATCAGTATTAAAGGGGTTGAAATAAAGAGGAAACGAATTATCACAGTCAAGTTATTCCCTTAGAATATGCCGGGAGATACTGTTGTTTAGCCCATAGTGATTTGGGATTTTCCAGCTAGAAGTTGAGATAAGAAGAAATATCATTTCCCAAAATATAAAATCCTTTGTGATGAGAGGATACTGATTTCCCAAACATCATATTCCCACATAAACCCTTTGAGAGCTGAAACCAAAGGAAAGAGAAAATTAATCTCACATTCGCACTTTGCTCCCTAAAACCCGAGAAGAATATTTTACTGTGCAGATAGAAGTAAAAGTTTTATCTTTTCTACTTGCTTACATGCTTCTACAAATTTAAGACAAAGCATGAAGGTTTTTAAAGAGAAGATTTGTAAATGCAACGAATTCTTACTTATTTACTCTATTTACTCAATGGCAATAGAAATTCCTAAGCGTGCCAAAGGAATATTATATAATTATTTTATGAAACCCGGAGGTTCATTGCCGCGCTTACCTGAACCCACCATTGAACTCTATTCTGTGCTAACTCCATCCAACCATCCCTCGCAAATCCCACTTCCCTTACATCTATCCTAATATTGTTCTACCACCTACGTCTAGGTCCTCCAAGTTATCTCTGATTTTTTAGATATGTCTTTGTTCCCCATGCGCCTAACTCGTCCAGCCCATTTCTTCCTCCGTGATTTAATTACACTTAATAACCTATATCCGGTGACGAGTACATGTTACGAAGTCTCGTCATTGTGCAGTTTTCTCCAATCCCCATTTTCATCTCTCTTAGGCCAAAATATTTTCCTAAGCACCCTGTTTTCGAACACTCAGATTATATTATTCTCCAAGAGTAAGTGACCATGTCTCAGATCCATATAATACAATGGGTAGGATATCCGTCTTATTAATTTTTATTTTTTTTATTTCTGTCAGAATATTACAAGATAAAAGAACTGCATAGAAAGTATTGTCCTTTTTTATTCGACAATTAATATTATTTATTTGTAATTGTTAATATATACTATAATATTAATGATTGTTAATATTATTTATTCATGTAATTATCGCTTCCAGATGTTTGAATTTCTCCATGTTCGAACGATTTACCGGCTATACTAATATTTTATAGAGCATTATGTTGACATTCCGTAACCATACTTAGTTTCTTTCTATAGTAATTTCCAATTCGACATTCCAGCAGGCATCGAAAAGACTTTCTGCATTTGTCTCGATTGTGTTTATGTCATCGCCCAACATACAAACACCACCTGCATAGACTAAAATCGGGCGATTCCCATTTAATTCTAGGCCTACCTTGTTTTCCTGAACTTTCCTAATGGCATATTCCAAAGCTACATTAAACAGTAAAGGCGATAGTGGATCTCCTTGCTCCAAGCCGCTTTTAACAGCTAACCTTTCTGACATAAATTTCTCTACCCGGACTCTGCTATAAGTTTAATTTAGACGCATTTTGATCAGCCTAACTAACTTCTTTGTAAACAAACTCAATGAGGAATTTGTACAATTTGCTTCACCTAACTGAATCATATTCTTTTTTAAAATGTCGGTGAATACGCTTATTATAACTTATTCCCATTTCTTCTGCAGGATTTGGTGAATAAATATTTTATCAATGGTTAATCTATTTCGCCTAAATCCACATTGGTGATCTCCAATTGCTACCTTATTTAATTCATGTACTACTTTCTGCAAATTATTTTCATAATTCGAGATTATAACCGGATCGTCAACAAACAAAAGTGGAAGAGCAAAGTCAAATTGATTAAAATTGAATAGGCCTATTATCAATTGTCTAAATAATTCGTCTATATGTGAATATTAATTGTGGTGGCGACGAATGCAGCCTTGTCTTACACCTAAGTTATTTGCTACGTACTTTAGCTTTTATTCCTGTATTTGGATTCATGTGTTCTTATAATTTTTCCTTATTACTTCAACTAAGTGGAGTGGATTCTTTTTTGCGTTCATAATTTTCCACAATTTCTGTTTATCGACTTTATCGAAAGCTTTTATAATATAATCAATGAATATCACAAGATAAATTCTCGATGCTTTTCTATTATCTGTTCTAGGATAAATAAGTTGTGAATAGTTGTTCCCTTTCTAAATCCCATTTGCTCTTCTATCAATATGACTTCCAATATTGGTTTTAATCTTTCTGAAATTTTTTGGAATGCATTTTTTTATGCTGTATTTAGAAGGATCGCCCGCGTGGACTTGTGAATAGCGTTGCTGACTACCGAATCCGCAGGTCCGGGTTCGATTATCGGTACCTCCTCGGATTTGTCTGAGGTAACGAGTTCTGGAACGTGGACTCAGCCTTGTGATCTAACTGAGGAACTACTTGATAAAGAAGTAGCGGCTCCGGTCACGGAAACTATCATTAACGACCGTGGGAGTCGGTTTGCTGACCATATGCTCCCCAATCCAGTGTTGGGCAAATTTTAATTGTAAAGACAATTAAAGATTAACAATTGATTAATTGTTAATTGTAGTGGTAGCAATTAACAATTGATCAATTGTAATTCTGGAAAATGCAATTAACAATTGATTAATTGTTAATTGTAGTGGTTGCAATTAACAATTGATCAATTGTAATTGTGGAAAATTACAATTAACAATTGATTGATTGTTAATTGTGGTGGTAGCAATTAACAATTGATCAATTGTTAATCGTAATTTGCTACAATTAACAATTAATTATTTTTAATTGTTTTATGAATTTAAATAAAAACTAACAACTAAAAAGGACTACTGTACGGGCCTGGTATCATAACAAAATGCGTAAGTAAGATACTGAAATACACATGTTAACTTAGTTACAAATAAAACACTGATATTAATACATATGAATGATTTTAATTAAACCTGATTACACAGATAACGACAGACTATAATTTCTTATAATAGTTTAGATTGCATTTTAACACGACTCTCTTTTCGAACATACTGTCGGTCAATTTGTGACTCTTCGGCAGATTTGTCATTGTTGCAAAAGAAAAAAGTCGTTCAACTGCAGCTGACGATGGTAAAGGTGTGTTATATTTAATGAAAACGTTTTTTATCTCAGGATATCTGTTGAGGAGTTGCAAATCCTGGCTTTCTTCTGCAAAAAAGTGCAGCATTAAAAGTTCGGCTTTAGTCAGTGGTGCATCGAAGGAGATTTGGTTTGTTTCTGTCGATGAAATATCGGGAGTCCGAGACAGAGTTCAAGTTGAAAGAACAATTTTCTTCGGTACTTTTTTTTTGTTGCTACTGATGTTTCAACGTTGTCATTCATTTGTTTGGAAATACAGGTCTTGAAAACGTTTAGAAGTTTTGTACGATCCGCGGGCTCTAAACAGGTTAACCATTTATTTTTAAATCTTGGGTACAATGCCGTAATAGCCGCATTTTCCGCTTCAGGAGTGCTGATGTCATACATTTTTTTAAATCTTTTTTCGACACTCTCCCTGTAATGCCTTGATCAAAGGGTTGCAAAAAGAAAAGTTGTTTTTCCTTTCAATTTTGTGTAGTTTTTTGCTTAATGCCTGAAAGCACGGCAGGACTATCCCATAATATGCGTTGGTCTCACTCTGCATTATGTCGAGGGCTTCTGCCACTGGCGCAGTACAGGTCATGTCCGTCGCCGTGGGTGAGTCGGTAGAGCGCCTGCCTTCCACTCCGGCGGCCCGGGTTTGATTCCCGGCCGGGTCAAGGATTTTTCAGTAGTGAAAAATCCTTTTCCCGGGTTCAGGACTGGGTGTTTGTCAGTAGGTTAAGATAATGCACATTGTGCGCGATTCCTTAATTATTAAATACTCGGGTATGTAATCAAATTCGTTCTCTTTTATAGCATTTTTTTTTGTTTAATGATCTATGTAAAAGCAAGGTTTTTTCTTTAATGTTGTAAATTTGCTGGAGCGCATCAAGCTATTTCATTTTGTCTCACCAGGTCGGCTTAACGTGTGTATTATTTCAGCATTCTTTGGTCGTCCTGCAGCCTTCCACAAAACTTCATGACTGTAGCATGCATTTCGAACAATGGGGTGTTTTGCTCGCTCAAAATTTTGTTTGCGTCCGTAGTTGCGCATAGGCTTAACGTATGTGCACAGTATCGAAAATGAGCAGGAAGTAAATGAATATTCTCAGGATCACTTTTTTGACCAGACAAGGACATGGAGGGCCTCCCCAGATGAGTGATCATCCCAATGCCGGGGCCACCTCCGAGACGACACGAACACATAGGACGATACACACAATTCACACACACACACACTCCCTTCAAACAAGGCGAGGATGGTATGAAGATGATAATGATGGTCAGTGGATATCTTGGGACCACAAGGGCCTGAAGTTACCTGACTTTTCTCTCACAGGTGAGGGAAAACCACGGGAAAAACCTCACCCAGGTAACTTGGAATCGAACCCGGGCCCGCTGCGGGAGAGGATTGAACGGATCCCCTGAGCCACAGCGGTGGACTTTTTTGTTATGTACTCGTACGATGTCAAAACATTGCACAAATTAAAAATATACATTAAAATATAAATAATGGGTAGGCCTATAATGAAGGATGATATTCGTTTTTTTTTTATCAATAAGTAGTATTGATTTTTATTAATGTAGGTAAAATTTTCGAAATCTTGTAATACTTTTAACTGATTTCGGTAAAGGTAAGTAGCCTAAGTTAATTGTTAGTTTTAATTGTTTCATAGAACAATTAAACAAGTTAATTGCAATTATTTTAATTGCGAGTTACGATTAACATACATAAATGCAATTAATTTAATTGCAATATGCAATTAAACGTTTAATTGCAATTAATTTAATTGCAATTAAATTTTTAGTCAATTAACGAGTTGATTGAAAAATTAATTGATTAATGCCCAACACTGCCCCAATCCTGCCATCTGCCTGTGGTAGAAGACGAAGCGGTTGGATGAAAGGCCTAGTCCCTCAAAGGGATGAAGCACCATGGAGTTTAGTTTAGTTTATTTAGGAGGCATATGACACGATACCTATCACATTTTGTTCTTCAGTCTTCCTCCTTTTTTTTTTAATGAACATCTGATAAATCGCACGTACAGAAACGAAGACGGGCAGACGGACAGATAATTTTCCCGTCCAGCATGTAATCCTGAGAAAATAACTTAGGCCTACTGGCACTTAATGTACAGGGTGTTTCAAAAGTAGTTTTACAAACTTCGGCCATGGGTTCCTTACACCAAAAGAAGGAAAAAAGTTCATATGAACATAGGTCCCATAATCCTTTGTTTTCTCGTTAGGAACTGTTCAACACATTGGTACAATCATAACACGTCAACATACAAAACTCATAATCATAACAAATTCTCGAAATGTCCTCCTCTTGCTTCTAGACATGCATGCACTCGTCGAATCATGGACTGCCGCATCCCGGATGAAGAAACGTTTCATCGACGTATCATGGAAGCCTGCGAAACCATTCGACACCATCCCGGAGTATTTGAAAGGGTGCGACATTCCATGATTCGACAAGTGCATGCATGTCTAAAAGCAAGAGGAGGACATTTCGAGCATTTGTTATGAGTTTTGTGTTGACGTGTTATGAGTGTACCAATGTGTTGAACAGTTCCTAACGAGAAAACAAAGGATTATGGGACCTATGTTCATATGAACTTTTTTGCAAGACTTAACTAATTAGTGGTACTTACGAATATTGTTGCCGTGGATCGTAAGTGGATCGCAAGCAATCTTGTTGCTAAGTGCGGTAAGAGTTTCCGTGCGGTAAGAATTTACTTACGGCACATCATAATACAAGCCTTTATGGACAAGGCCCCCAGGAAAAAAATATTCGGTTCCCATAACAACAAACACATGCGAATCACTTTCTGAAATAAACATCTATCTTCAAGAATGTATATAAATAACATTTTCAGGTAATATCTCAATTAATATAATTAAATTGACATAAGTAATCAACGTGCAAAAAATAGCATGAAATACTCGTGCCGTATGCGCATAACAGATCTCGGAAAATTGAAAAAATTCGGCGCGAGCGCCTCGTTTTTTCAAACTCTTTCCTCGATCCATATGCATCGCTTACGGCACTTGTATCGCAATATACTATTTTCTTTCTTTTGGTGTAAGGAACCCATGGCCGAAGTTTGTAAAAGTATTTTTGAAACACCCTGTATAAAGACTGAGAAAGGGAGTCAACATTAGTGACCTGAAACACTAGAGTAGAGACAACGTCAAGCGATCTGCGATAAGTAGAAGTTCTTTGTATGGTATGAATACATTCTGAACAAGTAGGTAATAATCCTGATTTCTATCAACTTCATCATATAGATGGATAAGTAATAGATTTCATATTAAAATATATAACTATATCTTTTACTTTTGTATAACATAAACAACTGGAATAAATGAGTGATTGAACATATGTGGAAATGCAAAAACAGTAGAGTACTACACTGCACATAGATTACGGAGATATTTCCTTCCGATAATGAGAACACAAACACGTTATGTGTGTGTAATTATCACTTCCTAGCATGCCGGTTACATGAATAATCACCATCCACACACAACTAATTTCACAACATTACCATTAATTACCGCTGTTAATGTCATGTGTTATAAACATAAAGGAAATTCCGCAAATGCCAAATTGCTCAGTATCTGTTTGAAGTTTGTGCTGGTTAAATGGTACGCGTGGGAGAAGGATATGTATCTCATGGAGGGTAAGATATGAAGCGGTTCACCCCCTTTGATTTTGGGAAATGCCACTATTAAGGTTCACTCTGGATAAGTATAATGTTTTTATGTAGTACTTACATTTGCTGAGCTTCTTTGAACCTGCCTCGGTCTAGTCATCAAGCTACAAGATTTAAACTCTTACGTTTCTGCAGGGTATAAATGTGGGTCTGGTGAATGGCAATATTAACTATAGTAATTAGATATCAAACTAATTAATATTGGTATGAGTAGATTTATTAAACAATCAAGTCCAATTAATAAGTATGTTAATCTACTCGTGGTTGATACTGTTAATAATGTCTCCAATGTAGAACGTAGCCACAAAAGTTTATCAGTTATTATTCCTTCCTATTGGTTATCACGTGATGATATAATGACTCCCCTTGGAATAATTATATTAATGTTAATTCGTCGACCAAGTACTTACTCTGATCCACTGAATTTAAATCGGTAATAGCCGTAACTTAGCTCTTACCACAAATCACGTTTACTGGGTATCTTACTATAAAAGATTACTTATCCAAGTTGGGTAACTTCCCCAACGTGAATATAAAATACGAGTGGGATACAATGGTATCCACTCGGAATAATTAAGTTGACAAGGGCTATGCGTTCAACCCGTGTCGGATCCGGGAGAACACTGTACTCTTAACATTGGCAAAGTTCTACATCGTGGCACTCACAGCAATCTCCCCACTTCTTATATTAACAAATCAAATTCTATGTTACAGTAATTTAACTATATTTTAGCTAGTAGCTTCTTTTTGATTGGCCGTTTAGACCCACGCTTTAAAGACGCTACGAGTTACAACTCACAAATTTCCCTTGTCTCCTGTTCTCGTTATTACATCAATATTCTAAGAATGTTCACTCTGTGCTCTTTCCCCAAGTACTATTCCTAGTATATTCTTTTGACTAGGCTCTCATCGCCTTTGTGTCACTTTTCACATAAAGGGAGCACTATTTGTTAACAATGATCGTCTCCGGCCACCCGCCGTGAATGAATGGTACAAGCGAGCTAGCCATTGTGATATACTCGGAATCTTGTCTGGTCCTTTCTACACCCCGTAATGTTCTTATATTTAATATTAATTTATTTTATCTTTAATCCATATTCTTCATTTAATAATTGTATGTTAAGCATGATTTTATAGGGTATCATTTGAGATTCATTTCGATATAAAATACTAATAGGTCCCATCATTTTAAGGTTTTATATTTAATGTAATTTAGCTTGTTATTTATCGTGATTATAGTTTTATATTGAATACTAGAATCAGGATTCCTTCATATGCCCAAAAGTTCTCTTGAAAAAATGTGAGTTTTGTAAAAAATTGCGATTTTTAAAGAGTGCTTTTCTGCTCCTTTAAACACCTTGTTATTATACTGAATGTATAGGTGACAGTGCAATGACTTGATTTGTTTTGGTCGTAGATATGACCTAGTTACCTTTCACAATGTTTACATTTGCCACATAGCTTGCTACCTGTGAGTGAGTGACCTCGTGACATGGTACCGCTATCAATCTCTTCATCTATACACACTACAATTATTACTCATGCATACAACATCCACGAAAGAATTTTATTATGCATCCTTATCCTTCAATGCAGTAATAGGCTATTGGACCTATTTGACATATGATATAAACAAACAAATAATATACTGACAGAAATTAAAATCTAACTAACTGCATTGAACAATATTGGGATATGAACATACATTTACTGCAATTACTATTCCTACTTATTACTAGATAAATCGCCGATAGGATTTTTGTCACGGACGTCCTTTTTATAAAAATAAATAACAATGAATAAAATAATCGACTGATCTGTTATCGAAGTTCACTTATAAATATATATAACAGAGATATATTTTCGCTGGCTGATTTATTACCACACGTTCATGTTACCCTAAAACTTGCACTGGTATTAAATATATCACACGCAATTTAGTCGCGGTCATACATACAATACAGTAGTTATTACATTCTTTACGGTACCAATTATCGAAACACCGTAACCCTAATTCATACTGTCTTTACCCCTTGTAATGTTCCTAATAAGGTTTACTAAAAGATAGATTATACCACCTCCTAATTCTATTGTTACTTATGTCAACTACCTTAAAACAAACACCATTGAAGGATTTGTAATAGAAAATGAACTGCTATAAAGGAGCTCGAGGCGCTGCGCTCTTATTATTTTATTATTATCGTAGTTCTGCAATAGTCAGCTAGCTTTCTATAGTGATAGACATGTAAGTTATCCATGGTTATGGCATGTTCGTATTATATGGCAACAATTTGGGGATTCAACATATATATCCTCATGTTTTAATAAACACATCTAACAGCTTGTATTTCTATTCAATATCTAGGATCGTGATGCTGTCCACTTTACTCTTATGATTTTTTTTTTTTTTTTTTAAACTGCCTAAGTGTTTAATCGTTTATATTCCCTTCACTTCCATATTCGTCATAGCAATTTTCTTGATCACTATATTTGTTCCCAATTATTAATCTCGCAACTGTCCAGCTTATAATCCTCCCCAAAATAAGTGTTTTCATATTCGTCTACATCGACGCTCAATTCATAATCGAAGATGAGTCCTTTGACCTCAGCTTCAACATAATAATCCTTCATACGAAGATGAGTCCTTTGACCTCAGCTTCAACATAATAATCCTTCCTACGAAGATGAGTCCTTTGACCTCAGCTTCAACATAATAATCTTTCTTACGAAGATGAGTCCTTTAATCTCAGCTTCAACATAATAAACTCACTTATTTCCTTCTCAACTATAATCTGGCATTTATTTTTACTCAGACTGTCAACAATAACATATTCATTCCGGATTGCGATTTAGTTATTTGAACAACTACATGACCCTTCAAATCATTAATTGGAAATGGAACTTCTATGACGTATTTTTGATTAACTCTTAAGCATTGTTCTTAAAATTTCAATATTCCTTCGTATTTCAACAGCGTGTCACAACCTAGTAAAATGATGTGTTAATCTTTTAACAAATATAACATATATCTATGCTTCCCAATTGCCATTATTTAATTATACCATGATCTATTTGTCTACTGTATATTTTTAGCCTCACTGATTGCTATAGTACAATAATTTTCCAATCTCAACCTCTATTTGCAGCGGATTCAAAATTTCTATTTTATTTCCTTCTATGGCATAAAAATCACTATGCTACTTATATAACAGAAAATAAACTACTTATATGGAGCCTCTGTTCCGAAATCACGGCCCCCTCATTATGCATATTATGAGTATCTAATGCATTCTTATTTTAGTCTATATTTCCCCTAGGCCTATCGTCATTTTCACGCATAGTTACGTCATCTCTATCACCTTGAAATTCGCTCGCCTCGGGATTTAACTGCTGACCAGATTCTTGGCTAGAGTCCCCGTTATCTGAGAATCTTACATACCTCCCGTTATGAATTCCTCCGAGCTGTCTATTCTGATTTATGCTTCCGCTTTCTGTTTCCGGGAAAGCCATATGATTTATTGTCATCGCAGGCCTTGACCCCGTTCTCTCGTAATCATTATTACCCCGTGTTGTGTTATTTTGCTGATTCCCACGGTAATTATTGCCTTCACTTCTATTCCTGGAATAGTTCTGGTTATTATTGTTCTGACCATTCCTTACGTAATTATTTCTGTTATCGCGGTTCGCAGTGTACCCGTTATTAGGCCTAGTAGTATTCCCATTTTGATTTCCATTGCGCCATACATTATCATTGCTAGTATTTCGATCCGGCTGATCTGGGTTCCTACTCCTTTCTATTCGTTCCCCTTCCTCGAATTCTGTCAATAAGCTTAACATGTCAGCATATGTAGTTGGTTTTGCTACTACTAAATGTTTTCTTATTTCCGGACTGTACTGTTTAATTGCTAATTGGAGTACGTCTCGCTCTCCAAGGGAAGATCCTAGGGATTTTGCTACTTTGATTAAATGCATAAAGTGCCCAGACATAGTAACATGTCCCTTTTCATTGAATTTTCCAGAATATAATTCTGTCAGAGCTTTACTTTGCCTACTCAAACTCCAATACCTCTCCATAAAAAGTTTCTTAAATTCGGCATAGCCTACGCCCTCAGATAGAATGAAACTACACCAGTCCCTACATTTACCTATCAAACCCTTCTGCACCACCATCATTTTATATTTATCAGGGATTCCTTTCACTTCAAAATAGTTTTCTATTTCGCTTATAAAAAGATGGGGATCAGACCGATTTTCATCATTAAAACTAGGGATCGACCAATCAATTCCAAGCATCTGAGTAATATTAACAGGGAGTTGATGAGCTACGGGTAAGACAGTATGATTTTCTAGGCTTACGTTGCTTCGTATAGTGTCTGTGTCATTGCAAATACTGTGGGTTTGTTGATCTCCATTTAGAGAATTATTTACCGGCAAATGGGCCGTGTTTACACAATTGACATTTGGAGAATACACCACATTAATTTCTGCATTGTCACGTGCACTACGAGCGTCACTCGACCTTTTATCAGTTAAGTCGTTTACTTCCTTCGTAATATTATTTTGCACTAGAACCACCTTATTTATTTCTTCACTAAGCTTAACTTCAATCTCTTTCACCTGACCTTGGATTTTATTGGTTAATTCCCCAATCTCACTAGAAAAAGTTGCAACTAACTGCCCTTCTAAACTTTTATTTTTTTCTGATATTTCTTTCTGTAAAGAACAATGACCTGTCTCTATCTTATCGTCAATAGCTTTTACAGTGTTATTTAACCTCACATTAATTTCCTTATCTTTGTTTTGAAGTTTTTCCTCTACGTCTTTCTTAGTTACCTCAAGTTGTAGTTCTACATTCTTGACCCTTTTGTCTATTTTAGAGTTAGTAGACCTAACTTCTTCTGTGAACTCATCTAAGCGCTTATTTGTCTTATCTAAATTCTCTGCTACTCTAGCTACAGATTGTTTGATCTCGCTTGAACTCCTTTCAAATTTCTCAGTTAGTGTGCTTTTTAATTCATCTACCGCTTTCTTACTATCACTTGAATTCTGTTCTAACTTCTCAGATAATTTCTTATTATCAAGTTCTAGTTTTTCAGATAACTTTTTATTATCATTTTTACTATCATTTGAATTTTTGTCAAGTTTTTCTGCTAATTGTTTATCCCTCTTTCTATTCTCCTCCCTAATTTCGTTCATTATTTGCCCTAACCAAGAAGGCGGTCCCTTTTCTACCATAACCTGACTTTTATTCTGGGTCCTTATAATTTCATTCTCTATTTGAGCTGAGGGCCTTTCTGGATAAATTTCCCCATCGTTAGTTTCCCCCATCATTTCTGCTTCGTTATCTTGACCTACTACACTGATTTCCCTATTGTTAGTTTCCTCTATTATTTCTACATTATCGCCTTGAGCTACTGAATCCATTTCCCTCTCATTTACCATTACTATTTCCTCATGGGTCAGCAAGTCTTGCCCATCCTGCGATTCAATGTTATCCATCTTGATACTAATTACCTTTCCGTTACGTAATTTTATCATAACGTTACCCTAATCAAAATCCTAACGTCATTGCACTTATCACTTTGGTATAAAAACATGCGCACTCACCTTTAGTACATAGCACAATTTATACACTGACATATATATAGCACTCTTATATCTAACAAGAAATACCCTCTTATCAATAATACAAGAAATACCCTCTTATCAATAATACAATCCAATTGATATTCTCCCGTATTCTTGATTTTACTGATGCCCTTCCTGCGATTTCTTCTCTCTTCTCTCTTGTCTAGTCCCCTTCTAAGCTAGTGCCCGCTCCTTAATTCCTTACTTCCCTTCTTCTTTATTTGAGTTTGACCAGTATTTTGATAATTTCAAAAAAATTTAGTTCATTGCCCACGCCATTCACCTTTTTCTTTCGAAGCCACCACGTTGTTCGCGCCACTATGAAGCGGTTCACCCCCTTTGATTTTGGGAAATGCCACTATTAAGGTTCACTCTGGATAAGTATAATGTTTTTATGTAGTACTTACATTTGCTGAGCTTCTTTGAACCTGCCTCGGTCTAGTCATCAAGCTACAAGATTTAAACTCTTACGTTTCTGCAGGGTATAAATGTGGGTCTGGTGAATGGCAATATTAACTATAGTAATTAGATATCAAACTAATTAATATTGGTATGAGTAGATTTATTAAACAATCAAGTCCAATTAATAAGTATGTTAATCTACTCGTGGTTGATACTGTTAATAATGTCTCCAATGTAGAACGTAGCCACAAAAGTTTATCAGTTATTATTCCTTCCTATTGGTTATCACGTGATGATATAATGACTCCCCTTGGAATAATTATATTAATGTTAATTCGTCGACCAAGTACTTACTCTGATCCACTGAATTTAAATCGGTAATAGCCGTAACTTAGCTCTTACCACAAATCACGTTTACTGGGTATCTTACTATAAAAGATTACTTATCCAAGTTGGGTAACTTCCCCAACGTGAATATAAAATACGAGTGGGATACAATGGTATCCACTCGGAATAATTAAGTTGACAAGGGCTATGCGTTCAACCCGTGTCGGATCCGGGAGAACACTGTACTCTTAACATTGGCAAAGTTCTACATCGTGGCACTCACAGCAATCTCCCCACTTCTTATATTAACAAATCAAATTCTATGTTACAGTAATTTAACTATATTTTAGCTAGTAGCTTCTTTTTGATTGGCCGTTTAGACCCACGCTTTAAAGACGCTACGAGTTACAACTCACAAATTTCCCTTGTCTCCTGTTCTCGTTATTACATCAATATTCTAAGAATGTTCACTCTGTGCTCTTTCCCCAAGTACTATTCCTAGTATATTCTTTTGACTAGGCTCTCATCGCCTTTGTGTCACTTTTCACATAAAGGGAGCACTATTTGTTAACAATGATCGTCTCCGGCCACCCGCCGTGAATGAATGGTACAAGCGAGCTAGCCATTGTGATATACTCGGAATCTTGTCTGGTCCTTTCTACACCCCGTAATGTTCTTATATTTAATATTAATTTATTTTATCTTTAATCCATATTCTTCATTTAATAATTGTATGTTAAGCATGATTTTATAGGGTATCATTTGAGATTCATTTCGATATAAAATACTAATAGGTCCCATCATTTTAAGGTTTTATATTTAATGTAATTTAGCTTGTTATTTATCGTGATTATAGTTTTATATTGAATACTAGAATCAGGATTCCTTCAGATAATACAGAAAAAATTATCTAGGATCTAGATTAGCCTTCGGTTTTAGTATGGGTCCAGGTAAATTATATATATAATTATATATATTTATATAAAAATTATAATATATAAGTTATATATAAATTATATATAATAAATCTCTATATATATAAAAGGATTTGTCCTGACTGACTCACTGACTGACTGACTGCCAGAGAATCAACGTAGAGCCTAAACTATTACAGGTAGAGACTTGGAATTTTGACAGTACCTTTATTTCATAATGTAGGTGCTCACTAAGAAAATATTTTGAAAAATTTTGATTTTAAATACCAAAAATTAAATGTTTACAGAGAATTATCAAATCCAAATCCAAATCACAGTTCACTTGACAACTACAGTATTGTTGGCAGTCTTCACATAAGGTTTTGGAAATAAATGAAACGAGACTTGACAAATTAGAGAACTATCAATACAATCCATGTTATAAGAATTAAATCCACGAAAATAATGCAGTCACATTACTTTCTCTACCTTGGACATAGAGAAAACAATACGAGATATGGTAATGTGTATAATATTATATCGCAGGTTTTTGGAGAGAGAAGTATGAAAGAGATATTACATTTCTGTTTAATTTCATCCCCAAAATGGTTTTATGGTACCATGAGAGTGATAAATAAAATATTCCGAAAAGACAATACAATTTTATGTTACCGAAATTTATGTTTATTCTTATTTGAACCCCTATCTGGCTCGCTGTGTACAAGCGATGGGATGCAAAATTCTACATCCTCTATGAGCCTTAAAAAGCTATAGGCCTACCAAGCGTTTTCTGTGGGAATAGTTTGAGTGTGATAAACCGTTCTTCCTATTTCAAATTCTAAATACCTATATAAGGACCTATCATTTAAAAATCGGAAGTCCTTCATAAGATAATTTCCAATTACAAAATAAAAAAGCCCGGGCGACGCCGGGCCTTTTAATCTAGTCACTTATATAGCACTTATTCCGTAGGCCCTACTTTAGTGAAAACTTCATGCCTTAATCTTTAAAAATATGTGGAAACCGTCCACAAATTCTTCATTCATCAATAGGCTATAATATGCAGCAGTAACTCCCACTTCTTTTTATTAATATGCCAACTCTTAAGTCCCAGTAAACTATGACTCAAGAATTTCCGAAGTTTTCGAAATAAAAACTAAATTCATTTGTGTTAATTCGCAAGCCGGTATGAAATTCAGACAACGTGAGGTGAAGTAAACCTATCCTTATTTCGATTAGTAAGGTGAGCGTAAGAATTTCTGAGATCCTCCAAGTTTTGCGTACCGGCAGAGAATCAGATATTGAATCAGATATTAGTTTGAATTGTACTTACTTTACTTAAATATTCATTAAACGTGCATGTCAGCTATAATGTTTGCATGGAATAGGATAAATTATTAAAATATGAATTTACCAATACACTCTTTTAGAGAAGTCCATGGTCTGGAATAAATTAGGACAAATAAAAAATAAAGATAGTTAGGATAAAAATCCACTGACACCTATAATTGAACCTGGAGCCTTCAGCTGTCTGTACTGATGCTCTGCCTGAGCAAGCCAGAGTTATAGGCGCAGTGGCAGATGGAATCGTTTTGCTATAATCACCTTAATGGTGGATCTCAACTAAAATTAGTCAACTTAATGAAAACAAAGAAAGATGAAGAGTATAAGAGATAATTCACAACATATCATTCAAGATCTGCTAATCGATCCAAGAAGAGGAACTACATAAATTATAATTACTCTTAATATTGACAATACTATAATTGACTTTCATAATAATAATAACAGCCCCACTAAATACAAGAAGAAGGAGTTAAGTGCATCTCATCTAAAGAGTACAATATTTGTGACACACATAAACACTGTACGATAATTTATAACAATTGACAAATATGTGAATGCCTCAGTTCAAGTTCATATATGTTCTAATTTATGCTATATTTTAAATAATAAGTGACAAGGTCAATTTTTATAATTTTAATACTGATTAATGTAAATATTTTACTTTGACAATACATTGAGCTCAATTTCGTTTTAATATTTTATCTTATTAAGTGATGAACTAATTTGATATAATAAGTATTTTCAAAATACACAATAAAAGCCAAATTTACATCATATTCTTAGTTGTTCTCTTTTTCTCATATAAACTTCAGCTTTTTGTTTTTAATATTAGTGGTATATAGGCTGAATTTACCTAAACTAACTAATTATACATTATACCACTGGAGAAAATGAAGCTAATCAATCAACTAAAATTATTTGTGTGGTACAAAATCGCGATTTAGTGTAATGTGTTAACATAAGTATATAAAAATGGAGCGTGTTTGATGTTAATGAAATCACGTTCAAGATATTCGAGAATCGAATCTAATTTGCGTCCCCCACAGCAAAGAAAGCATACGGGGAATGAGGTGCAGGGGGAAATTCCCGTTTTTACAGGGGTCCCTAACGCCTAATCGTTTTCTGGTACAGCTGTCGTTTTATATCTGTGCCTCTAGCCGACCGTTGGAATTTTGTTACAAGTGCTTGTGCGGGAGCAGGTAGTCCGTGTATTCCAATACAAAAAACATCCAGTTCCCTTTCTAGTCATTGATTGTCCGAACTCAAATCTGTTCACATCTGCTGCCCGTTGTAAATTTAAGAAATGTCTTTGTGCACGCTAGTAAAATCTCTTCTCCTACCAGGAAATAGTCACGTAACAGACCGGCAGAGATATAATTCGATGTCTGTACACGAGACAGCTCAGCTCAGCTCAGCCCAGCTCAGTTCGGTTTCAGTTTACAACCCATTCAAAAACATCTGGTCAACGTCTGGTGTCATAATGAAAGTTAAGCAAATGAAAGGACGCATGTTTTTTGAATGAACATTCTGTAGCATGTTTTCTCTGTCGCACATGTCCTCTTGTCCTCGCACAGGTAAGAATCTACACATTCCTTCCACGGACTTACTCTCTGTTAGAGGACAACCCGAAATTGGGATTTTAATACTGGTTTTCTCAAATCGTATATTTTAATAGTTTACAAATTATTTCTGACTGTGAATATTGTTTGCGTCAGGAAGTGTTGAAAGCTGACCTTTTAGAAGAGTTTTAAGGATACAGAACAAGGAGATTAAGTGGGAGCTATTCAGGTTTTGAAATTCTAGGTGCAATAAGAAAATACCTACAAAATATGTTGCTAATAATGGGTAATGTATTCCTAGAAATTTTTAATAGAATGCTAGAGGAGCATCCCTTAGCTATAAAACTTCTACAGTTCCTCTACAGTGCAATTTCTAAAGTGGACAGTAAAAGGACTACAAATTATATTCTGTCTAACCAACATGTCAAATGAGTATTTGGAAACACTGTGATTATAAAATATGAAGAAGTATACATGGATTGTAGTATAATAGTTAATAGTATACGATTTGCTTCAAATTTCCTCTCTAAACTTTGTTGAATCCTCAGAATTTATTAATTATTTTCATAATCTTTACACACAGAATAAAACCTGCCAAACACAAGTATTCTTACTATCTACAGTAAAGGAAAGTTCCATTATCTTCATACGATGATAAGATTCGTGTGTATAGAGTTTCCAGAATCATCTGTCAAACCATGAACCGAAATTAATTCTTTAAAAGTATGGACAGTATATGATTAATATAATGGCATATTAACTTAATAAAAATAAAAATCAGTACTCTGTTAGCTTATTCAAGTCTGTTTCTAAATGAAAGGTTCATAACATATTTCTGAAATATAAGTAATATATTTCTATAGCAAACAATTATGAACTTATATTACGGGAGGGTCTGCTTCACACACACAAAAAAATGACAGTAAAATAGTATACAAGTGCCGTAAGCGGTGCATACGGATCGAGGATAGAGTTTGAAAAAACGAGGCGCTTGCACCGAGTTTTTTTTTTTTTTTTTCAAATTCCGAGATCCGTTATGCGCTTGCATGCTATTTTTTGCACGATGATTATTTATATCAATTTAATTATATCAATTGAGATATTACCTGAAAATATTATGTATATACATTATTGAAGATAGATGTTTATTTCAGAAAGTGATTCGCATGTGTTTGTTGTTATGTGAACCGAATATTTGTCCTGTTAAAGTCGCCACAAACTGGGGGGCCTTGGTCCATAAAGGATTGTATTATGATTTTACTTACGGCACAGTGTGCTTTTTGTAATTTTTACCGCGCGGAAATTTGTTTTGTTTCCATAGCAAGAAGATTGTGTGCGGGAATGTCAAGTTACGATCCACAGCAACAATATTCGTAAGTACCACTAATTAGTTACGTCGTGCAAAAAAATATTTACGCATCAGAGTCTATGGTTACAATTACAAAACACCTTGATTCATTATTTTTACATTCCAAACTCTTTTAACTTATGTAATTTGATGAAAAGAACTTTGTATCACTAATATGTTACATTATTCAAATACTATTTCTGGTATGTTTCCCACACAGAAAATTCATGACAGCTTCTGAAACCACCGATGTGACAGTGAGTTTGAAACAATAATTGATTTTATTATTGGTCATGTTTTGGGATCGTGCCCTTTTAATGAAACGCTTAAAATTTAACGCCACCACAAAATTAGAGCTCTGATAGCTACAGCTCACGAAAAAGAGATATGATATTTGTGAAGAGGTCCATGCCTAGGCCTTTCCAACTGAGGTGCTGCCACGGCGAAGGCCAGCACCGGCGAAGCACCAGAGGAAGCTCCACAGGTCTAGCCAGCACTCAGCTTACGAAAGCAGTTATTAAACACAATTTTGTGAACACATAAACACATCATTTATTCTCTTCATATATTGTGTTTGCCTTTGTGTACATTTAGAATTGAAGTCGATTGTTTCAACATTGCTTTGCCGCAACTAATTTACCAATATTGGGTACACTCGATTTGGCAATAGAAATTCTAAGTACGGCCTCTAAGGTAACATCAGACAGAGAATTCCTGGTCTTCCTTTTATTTAAATTCATAATTGAAAACATCTGTTCACATGCATAAGTTGTACCGAACACTGATGTAACTTTTAAGGCAAGCTTGTGAAGTTGGGGAAATTCTTGGGGATAAATACCTTTGTAAAATTAAAGTAAATCGCCGGTGTAGCGGTAATACTTGTACTTTTATCAGTTGTTTGGAAGCATGATGATGATTTTCAGGACAAAATATGGCATCACAAATATTTCAAGTTGAGGTGCCATATCATTATTTTCTTTGAATGGGCATTGCATTCATCGTGCAAATTCTGTAACGACATCTGATACTCTCCAAGTTTTCGTAAATAGACAAATTTAATTATTTTTATGAAGGATGGCGTTAATTAACAAATTTCTCCCTTGCAACTAAATATTTAAATAATTTAAATAAGACGTTATATCCGCTAAGAAAGCGAATTCAGCTACCGCACATATGCAGTTGCACCGGCCGCCACGTGGGGAAAGAGAGCACCGGTGCTGCTGAGTGCTTGCTGGTGCGCCCCAACGCAAAGAACTCGAGTTGGACATGCCTGGGCCTTATCTGATGAGGGCTCTTGTCGGCGTATTGGTATATTAGCCATTCCTTCAGGCTCAACTCACGGTCACATTATTGATCCGACACTGAGGATAGAATCAAGTGAACACTATCCGGCTTTAGTCCACGACGAGAAATGCAGAATTCACCCTTCTTTATGGAAGAATACCATCTTAATTATGCTGAAGTTATTGGTTTAACTATCGATGCTAGAGGCACAATACCTCAGCTCTTAGTACATTTCTGTAAGCGATTCCATCTTGGAGGAGACCTAATACTAGAAATGTTATTGTGTTCACTGCATCAGAGGGTCCCTCAGCATACTCAAGAATCATTGTTTTGATTATGTGATTTAATTATGATCTATTTTTTTCCATTCACTATAATTGTAAACATTATGCTTTGTCCTTAATGACAAGCCTCCTAGTAGGGAAAGCTGAAGGATGTGCTTCATATATAAGCTTATTAGTAGGGGGCGGATTTCTATGACATGTCATATTTTTCCCCTTTGCATTATTTCAGGTTTCCGACTAATCCGATTACAAGCATCCTGGTGAGAATGGAACGGCTTTTATTTTGCATATAACTGCATATTTATGAAATTTTCAACAATTGCAGCATATTTAGTATGACTATGCATATTTAGGTCATATTTTGGGCATATTTGTGTGCATATTAAAAAAATAAAGTTTCATATCATATTTGGTAAATTTTGCATTATAGTGATACTTTTTGAGAATATACAGATATTTTAAATAATTAACACTATATTTTAATAAAATGTATTGTAATGAAACTTTAAAAATATACACAATGTGTAAGTGGTAAAGTCATATTTTAAATTTTATTGGTCATGTTTTAATGTTTTTTTAGGTCATAAATGCATGCATATATCCTATTTTTTAGGTCATAGAAATCCGCTCCTACTTATTATATTTACGTAAGTACATATATGCCTATAGGATATTTAGAAAGCAAGCAACAGGAATGTTAAAAATCATGTTAATTAAACAGTTGAGCTCGATCAATAATATTACTGAGTGCCTCACTCTCAATCTTTCTCTTATTTATTCTCCCTAAGCCTTTCGTCCTCACACAACCAACTTTAGGATATCTTATTTTGTAGTTTTATATTTAAAAACAGTGAAGAAGTGTCTTTGTAGATAAAATCAGTTCAACTTAAAAGTTCTTAAAACATTGGTAAAATTCAGACCTTCTTTCTTCTTGTTTATTGCATCTTCATACAATTCTTTTTAAATATAATATATAACTCTTAACTCTTTTTAAATGTAAAACTACAAAATAAGATACCCTGAAGATGGTTGAGTGGGACCGAAAGGCCAAAGCAAAATAAAAAAGAGGTTGAGATTGAGGCCCAGAGTAATTATTATTAAGTAACCAGAACCTAAATTATTTCTCCAATAATGACAATAAAAAATATTTATAAAACATATACCCCTAAGGTATTTTACTTTCTATAATTGCTCTGTTCCTGTTTCTAATAGAAATGCCAATAGGTTCTTTTCAAATAAAATTGCCACTTACCTCACAAATATGTAAACTGTAAATGTGTCTGGCAATGTCACATTCCTTTTGGCAGAACATAGGCTTCGATTCCTGGAATAGAACATAACCTTTATAAATCCACAAGTTATTATGTAAGTAACATTATAGATACTAGCACATATAAACTTTAGATAGAAGGGCGGATTCCGTACTGCATCCAGAACATAAATAAAACCTGATATGCAATTTTGAGCCTTATCAAGAACTGGCGTTGTTGTAGTTGGCTTTATAACATATCTGCATGAGGTACCAATAAGTGATCTAGAAATTGAGTTCAGAATCTTCAGAAGGTAGCAGAGCACTTGCCTCACTTATTGTGCTAGTGTTTCTGATTCCATTATCGTTTCAAAACATTCCAGAGTGGTTCCTTCTTCTCAGAAACATTTATTAAGTGCCAAAATGGTACTTTCTGAAATTGTGTGGTGAACGGGAAAATGCCTATCCGTCTGTCTGTCTGTCCCAGTAACTCTACGCGCGATAACTCAAATACGGATTTTCATGAAACTTGGTATACGCATTTATAATGTCCATGGAAAGAAGCCTGTTAATTTTGGAATAAAACGGTTGACCGGTACCGGAATAACGACCAATTAACGGTCAAATATATTATAACTTAATATAGTCTGAGTTGTCCGAAGACCAAAGCATTTTGATATGCTCGCGAACAGCCAATCAGCGGCCGAGCTCCCACAATCATTAACATCCGTAACTAAGATAAATTGGACAGGTCCAGATCTATCAGTTTTTGTTAGAAGAAATAATTGGCGAAATTACTTATTAAAAAGTTCTATCCAGCTGGTGCTTAACATAAACGGTTTTATTTGTCCACTTGACAGCAAACATATACAATATTAATTCTATAATGGGTATAACATGCATGACCCACAGTATCCAAAACATAACGTACCGGTATCAAATTGTCAGTCGCTTACTGACATTTTCAAAACTCCTTGATAGATTCATTTCTTTATAACGATGTCAGTAGTGCCACAATGCTTTTCTTTAATCAGTTGTAATTGCAATTATGATAGGCAGAATATTAAGTTTTTTTATCGATTTCCGAGTTAAGCTCCAGATTGATTAGTTAAACAGGACTTAGAACAAAGGTCTAGATTAAAAAAAAAATCAGATTAACATCGTCCAGCATCAGCAGAACTGCACAGATTTGTGATATCTGGACACTCGCACATTCACATAAAAATATAATATACTAGTATATAATATGTCAGATTGGCCGGCTATGCGAATTGAACCAGGGACCTCCAGAATGCGAGTCCAAGACATTTCCATCTCGGCCACCTTGTTCAGTTTAATAATCGCGTTTGATAAGCATTTGCGAATAGTGTTATTTCTCATAGCTAATTCTATTGCAATTTCCAAAGCCTTATATGAATACTGTAAAACAATATGTTGTCATGATAACTAGTTTGCATTTCATAAATTCTTTCTAATATATTACCATTAAAATAGGCACTAAATTGGGCTTCGCTCCGGTACCGGTCAACCGATTTGGTTCAATATCAATAGGCTTCTTACCATGTACGTTATAAATGCGTAGACCTAGTTTCTTTAAAACCCGATAAAACGTATTTGAGTTAAACTTATCGCGCGTACAGACAGTAGGACGGACGGAACGACAGACAAGACAGGCATTGCCCGTCCCCCGCACAATCTTATAAAGTACCATAAAGTACTTAATAAATATAAAACACATCTGGCTGTTGAATAATTAATCGCAGCTTCAGTTGATATAATATTTTCAGGCCCGATGAGAGGGAGGGGCAGCCAGGGCTACAGCCCCGGGGCCCGGGCCTCAAAAGGGGGCCCGGCCGACCAGGTTTTATTTTTTACTTTCTAAATTTACTTTAAAATAAAACTGATTACAAGTCAATAAACAGTTTAAATTATGTGTTTATTTTATCTGCATTATATCCTGTCGTATAACGGTGATACGGAATTAATCATTTAATCTGAAATGGATTATTCTTGAAGAAAAATTGCTATTTTTGAAAAAGTAGAAGCAGAAATCCTTGGACACAACAGTAGGCCTCACCAGCATTCGGCATTTAAAATCATAATTTTCAAAGGATTAAACTGGTACATACAGATAAATTTGTTCCTAATTAGAACATTTTAATGTATTTTTCCGTTTCGTGCCCGATTTGGTCCAAAATCATTAGGTTTCGTCCCACGGGCGTTATAAATGGTATACCAAGTTTTATGAAAATCCGATAAGGCGTATTGGAGTTATCGCGCTTACAGACACACGGACACTCAGACAGTCAGACCTACAGATATTTTCCTGTCTACCAGACAATGTCATAAAGCACCGGTACCATTCTGGCACTTAATAATTATGTAATATCTTTACAAAATTTTGTTGTTGCATCTCTATATATATAAAAGGCTTTGTCCTGACTGACTGACTGATTGACTGAATGACAGGAATCAACGTACAGCCTAAACTATAACAGGTAGAGACTTGGAATTTTGACAGTACCTTCGTTTCATAATGTAGGTGCTCACTAAGAAAGGATTTTGAAAAATTCTTATTCTAAATGCCAAAAATTAAATGTTTTTGAAAATACTTAATCCCTTTTTACATAGAATTATCAATTCCAAATCACAGAATATATTGTTGCCAAATGGTATCAGGGGGACTTGGAAAAACAATTGAAATGCACTTTTGACAAATAAGAGAAGTTATCAAAATAATTCATGTTATAAATAAATATTACAGAATGAAATCCACTAAAATAATGGAATCACATAACTTTCTCTACCCTGGACATAGAGAAAACAAAACGAGGTATGGTAATGTGTATATTATTATATTATATCGCAGGTTTTTGGAGAGAAAAGTATGAAAGTGACAATGCTTTATGGTAACATAAGTGTGGGAAATTTCCCGCCTCGATATTACAATTTTATGTTACAGGAATTTCTGTTTCTTCTTATTTAAACCTCTACCAGGCTTGCTGTGCACTGTACAAGCGATGGGATGCAACATTCTAGATCCTCTATGAGCCATAAAAAACTATATCAAGCGTTTTCTGAGGGAATAGTTTGAGTGTAATAAGTCGTTCTTCCTATTTCAAATTATAAATGCCTATATAAGGACCTAGAATTTAAAATTTAAAATCCTTCATAAGCTAATTTCCAATTACAAAATACAAAACGGGGGCGACGCCGGGTCTTTTAAGCTAGTACATTATAAAGGGCGAGTGGGGTAGTGAATTTAATATTTGACAGGGGCCCGGGAAAATTTGTACCTGGGGCCCTTGCTTTCATTCCACGGCCCTGAATATTTTCCATTCTCTCGAAATGTACGGCTACCGACATCTACATTACATTTTAATGTATTTTTCAGTTTAAACGCTCCTGTACAAGCTATAGACGTAATATAATTCCTGAGAGATTGATTTCAAACTGGATTTAAATCATTCATAACCTATACAACTGTTTAAACCTGAAACAAATATGTCAGCGAATCGTAGGCCTACACTTACAACATTGATATTATTGCCAGCGCATTTTGAGAAACGTTAACATACTTTAAGAATTTCTTATATCAGTGTACACGAGTATGAATTAGCGTCAAACGTTAGACCTTTGTTCTTCAATAAGCCTGCTTAACGATTCGATCTGAAGCTTAACTCGGAAATCGATTACAAAAATATCTTATTTTCTGAATATCATAATTTCAATTATCACTGATTCTGGCACTTTGTTATATCAGTTTACCTATTTTATTGTTCTTACTTAAAAAGTCCACCGGCCGCCTGCGTGGCCTCGTGGATAGCGTCACTAGCTACAGATCCGCAGGCCGGGTTCGATCCACGGTACCTCCTCGGATTTTTCTGAGGTAGAGAGGTCTGGAACGGGATTCACTTAGCCTCGTGATGGAGACTGAGGAGCTACTTGATGGAGAAGTAGGGCTCCGGTCAGACAAACCACCGTTAACGGCCGTAGGTGGTGGAATGCTGACCACATGCCCCCAATCCTGCCATCTGCCTATGGTAGAGTTTAGAGTTTTAAAAGTCCACCTGGCTGCTCCAGCTGACGGAATTAATTTCGAAACATAGAAATCTAATGCAGATTGCTTATGTAGAGTCCATGAGATTAAAACATGAATATTAGACAAAATTAGCAAAACATATCCTGGCCTTTGTATTTTGTTTAGCAACTTTCTCGTTGTGAGATTCGGCTGCTGGGCATAACAATGAAGGCCTACAAAATAAACATAAATTGTAGTAGTCTCTAAACTTTGCTTGTAGGCTATTCAATTTAAAACATCACTCATAACAGCTGCTCCATCATAATTCTGTAAACAAGCTCAACTTTCTTGTCATCTTCAATATTTTTTTAGTTGTAAAAGTTTGCATTCCGATATAGCATTTGCATTTTGTCCAATTGGGTTAGACTGTCCCAGAAGCTCTTCATGACTTTTCCTGCTTTGCTACAATACCGAATTACAACCACAAGAAACATACAATCAAACATTTCCAAATTAACTTTACAACCATAACAAAAGTTATAATACGAGGGAGGATCAAATGAAAACAGCAATTAATTTTTTTCCACTATTTTACTGCTGGAAGAATGTTTGCTTCTACATTATTTTCTACATAGTCCCCTCCCATGTACTTACACCATTTTTATAGGAAGAGCTTCGATACCGCACGAGAAAAAAAAATTTGGTCGACGCTGTAGCCACTCCTGCACCATCGATTGGACGTCTTCATCAGATTTGAACTTCTGCCCCTCAAGGAGATCCGTTAACGGACCAAAGATTTGGATAACTGATGGTGACAAAGCGAAGGGGATTGCTGAGAGCAAGCTGTTTTGCTTCAACATGATAACCCCCGTCCTCATGCTGCTCGTGCAACTATGGAAACCATCGACGTCATTTGCTTCAAGTGCCTCCCACATCTGCCATACTTGCCAGGTTTGGCACCATCATATTTCCACATCTTTAGTCCATTAAAGGAGCTCCTTGGAGGGCAGAAGTTCAAGTCTGATGAAGACATCCTATCGGCGGTACATGAGTGCCTACAGTGTACAAGAATAATTTTTCTCATGCGGTATCGAAGCACTTCCTATCCAATGGCGTAAGTGCATTGAACTGGGAGGGGACTATATAGAAAATAATGTACGAGCAAACATTCTTCCTCCAGTAAAATAGTGGGAAAAATGTTAATTGCTGTTTTCATTTAATTCTCCCTCGTATATTTTCTTTAATTTTGCAGCTTACCCACGAGGAATATTGTGACCCTCTTCCTGACACTGACGTCAGCTGGATACATGGCTGCTGATTTGCAGAACTTCGTAGACATGGTAATAGCTGTACAAGATCACTACATGTCCGGCTGCATCTATCTCTTGCATGATCACGAAGAATGTAAGTATAGTACAAGTCAAATATCGCAAAGTTATTTCTAAAAGCCAAAAAAGGAATGACAATTTCTGAATGTCTGTGGACTTAGTTTTCTGTCATTTATTGAGGTGTAGGAAAGGATGGAAATCACTGGGAGCGAGGTTAGGGCTGTAGGGTGGATCTTGAAACACCTCCCAGCACGATTATTGCAGGAGAGTTGCGGGGAGGCGTTGAAGTCTCCACCCTACAACTCGGACCGCGCACCCAGAGGTTTTAATCTTTTCCTACCCCTCAAGAAATAACAGTGAATGACAGAGAATGGTAGAGACTGACAGAGAAACGGAGATTGTTATCACAAAATGGATCAAATCTCAGGCGGCAGACTTCTATGACACAAGTGTTCAGAAGTTGGACCTACGGTATGAAAAATGTCTCAGTTCCTGTGGCGAACATGTTCAAAAATAGCTGAACACTTGCTATATCTGCTGCAATAAATATTTCTATGAAATTTTGTTTTATTCCTGTAAACGGCCCTAGGGAGACTTACTTTTTGGACGCGCCTCGTATAATACAAAATTTCGGCGTTTCTTTTATTCTCTTTCAGGCTAAGACATGACAACACTTCAACATGCGGCTATTAGCGAGTGTGTTCTTGTTGCATTAATCAAACAACACTCAAAGACAGCACGCTGGGGACGATGACAGCGAGACGACTAAGCTTGGACCTTTCGGTGTACTGAATTCTAATCTTCACACAACATAGGCTTGTCCTGATAAGTTAGTTATCAACTTACTCTATTCAGGCAGCACGTTCAAGTCCTAGTTCAAGTCCTGATTTTTGAGCTCCAAGGAAAAGGAATGCCCTTTTTGATGATTTTTGAGCTCCAAGGAAAAGGATGACCATTTTGATGATTTTTGAGCTCCAAGGAAAAGGGATGACCTTTTTGGTGATTTTTGAGCTCCAAGGAAAAGGGATGACCTTTTCGTGGTTTTTGAGTTTTGAGCTCCAAGGAAAAGGGATGACCTTTTCGTGGTTTTTGAGCTCCATGGAAAAGGATGACCTTTTTGGTGATTTTTGAGCGCCAAGGAAAAGAGAAGACCTTTTTGGTGATTTTTGAGCTCTAAGGAAAAGGGATGAGCTTTTTGCTGATTTTGAGCACCATGGAAAAGGGATGACCTTTTTGTAGGAAGATGAACAATGCACTGTGTAAGGGCAAGACAGGAAGATATTAATTAGCAAGGAGGAGGAATAGACCCTGACAGGTTGGGGTATAAACGGTCGGGACCTCAGTTGAAATAGACCAGACAAGGTTTATTTCCCCCCCCACAAAAAAAAAAACATTGTCAATAACAATAATAATTAGGACGGAAGCTCTTCAGTCACAAGGGATAGAACCTATCATGTATAGAAAGGACAATATGTCAGTTTAAATCAATTGTTGTTAGGATCACAAAGATACACTGGTATTTACAATGATTATTTAAATAAATATGTTTTAAAAGTTTAATGATATTCTGAAACCCTAATTTCTTCATAAATTTAGCAATATCGCCTACTCAATTAATCTACAGTGTATTTCACGTAAGAGTTGGCCAATCATGTTGGTTTATGCATCGCGGCGGCCACAGCTCTAACTCCCGAGCGATCGGGTGAAATACCTACGCAAATAAAGCCGCTAACGGTGTAACGATTCAGTTCTCACAGTTACAGCTAAAATTACAATGAAAATAACCACGTCCTCATCATAAGAGATGTTGTAAATGTTATCCTCTTGCATCCACACAACACTGACACCTTTCTAGGAAATTTTCTTTCACGTGCATAGGTTCCGCTTCCGAGATAGAGGTAGGCCTAATTTATCCTGTGATATTGTATTTAAGATTTTCTAACAGTATGTGATTATTATTTATGGAGGAACTTGAAAAATAAAGTATATAAGTCAAATCCCCACACATTAGAAGAACTTAAAGACAATATCACAAGAGAAATTAACTCTCTCGGAAGCTGAACTAAAGGGCGTGAAAGAAAATTTCCTAAGAAGGTGCCTGTGTTGTGTGGATGCAAGAGGAGGACATTTCAAACATCTCTTGTAATGAGGTACGTGGTTATTTCCACTGTCGTTTTGTCCGTAATTGTGAGAACCTGAATCATTACACCATTTGCGACCTTAATGGCGTAGATATTTCACCCGAACGCTCGGGAGTTAGAGCTGTGGCCGCCGCGACGAAGAAACCCACATGATTGGCCAACTATTACGTGAAACACACTGTACTTCATGCAACGAATAAACTTCTTCTGACATATAAAGATGCAACAGGTATTACAAACAGATACATAACGTCTTGGTAAGATGATACAGTTATAGATAACAATAAGGAAAGCCATAAGACAATCTAAAGCCACATGAATGAGTTACCCGAAAACGCGTGGTAAAAATAAATGGTGTATGTTCAATATCACGCTGCTTTTGACTTGACCCAGCAAACGGAATGAAAAATAATACAAGATTTATTTGGTTTTTGCAGTTTTGAACTCTACCATGGTCACAGTGAAAATGAGCAAACTGATGTTCCAGAAGTATATACAGACCACATTAGGCTCCAGGAATGGGTCTATGCAGTGCAAGAAAAACCGTCCACTCTATGTGGTTCCTGATCGGGATGAAGGATACCAGCGCTCTCTGAAACGTGTAAGTAAGCAATCTTTAAGATTTCACACACACAAACGTTTCACTATTACGTTCTGAAGAAAAAAACATTACGGTATTTTACGGATCATAAGACGCACTTTTTTACCTTGAAAACAGAACTTTGAAAGTTGCGTGCGTCTAATGGTCCGAAGTAAACTAATAAAGTTGAAATTATGGTAAATATTGCCGGAATACCATAGTTATAATCAAGATGTTGTAAACGATAAGACAATTACAAATTTTGGCACAGACTGTACCAAATCACATTCGTAAAATGAGGGTAGCAGGAATCCGGGTATAGGCTACATAGCGAAAAGAAATAAATGTTGAGTTCTTTAATACGAAAGGAATTGTCCCCGCCGAATGGTTTAAATGAAGGCAATTACCTCTAAACAGCTTTGTCCCATTACACTTACCGTATGGTGAATTGAGGGTTAGAGGAAGTAAAAAAAAAAATTTCGGTCATTCATGAGAAAAGGGTTCAGTTGTTAAAATTTACGCGATGCCACCTGTACAGAAGAGATTTTCGTACGACGCAGAAGATAGAAGTTACAATGAAATGATTGAGTTAGAAGTGATTTACACCGATTTATTGTACAAGGTTATAATTTGTTTATGCAATGAAGTACACTATTCCCTTCATTTTTTTTTTCGTTTAGAATCACATTAAATTTCTTTTCCTTTAAATTTCTATCCTAAAATCAAGGTGCGTCTTATAGTCCGTAAAATACGGCACTGCGGGAGAAAGAAATCGGCTATGAAGGAAAGCAAGATTTATTTAAAGACATTAGGTGGCGAATAGGGAACTCTCCGAAGAATAAAACTAAGCTCTTAACTTGGTGCGCTATTAGAGGTTTGTTCGGCATGTGTGAATAGTAAATAACCGAATAAGTTTATATGGCACCGTGTCATTACCATAATTCGTCCAGTTGAATTTAAAATGAAAACTGAACAAGTAATCTTCTAGCGTTAGTAAAGATCCCGCACGAAATCTGTGCCGATTGCCTAAATCATTGAATTATGTTTTCATGGGGACTGTAGCTCGATTGGCCTGCTACCTATCTCTCTCGCACAACAGTACCTTCCTTTTTACTTGTAAAGGCCAGGCTACCTCTCTCTCTCGCACAATAGCATGTTTTTCTCTAGAGAGTAACTGTCTCATCGGCACAGATATCGTGCGAGATCTTTAACTACTGTGAAATTTGTTCGGTAGTCGTTACCTGCAGTTACAAGATAAAATAAAATCAGGTAAACTGATATAACAAAGTGCCAGAATGCTTTTTTTACTCAGTGACAATTACAATTATGATAGCCCCATGCAGAAAAAAGTTATTTTTGTAATAGATCTCCTAGTTAAACTCCAGATCGATTAAGTAAGCAGGGCTTACGAAAGAACTGAGGTCTACAGTTTGATTCTTAACCTTAATTCATATTGGTATACACTGATATAATAAATTATTAAAATAAGTCAACATTTTACAAAATGCACTGGCAATAATATTAATGATGTAATAGGCCTACAATTCGCTGACATGTTTGTTTCAAATTTAAAGCAGCAGTAAGCCTATAGGTTATGAATGAATTAAAGTCAATCTGAAATCAATCTGTGAGGAATTACATTAGGTACATTGCTCCACAGGAGCGAATAAGAAAAATACTCACATTAAAACATAAAGCAGATATCGGTAGCCATACATATCGATAGAAGCACAATATTATATAAAAATTCAACGGCTAGTTGTGTTTTAAATCTTTTATTTATACTTATATCGTCATAAAGATATGAATCAAAGCGGGCTAACAATAACAATAAACGATTGGAAATTTGTACGTTATATTGTATCGTCTTATATCCATTAAAAAATTAATACTTATATTAAATTGGAAATGAAAGCATGCTCTTTAATAAGTAATTTCGCCTATTATTTATATTTATAGGATTGTTTATATTAGGACATTAGTTATAGGAGCTCGGCCGCGAGCCAAAAAAATGCTTCGAATTGTCGGAGAACGAAGATTATATTATAATAGATGTGACTGTTAATCGGTACCGGTACGGCGGTTCGGTGAAGGGATGTTTAACTGGGCGCCACAGTATAATGCATATACTGATTATTTCTGTCTTTGTTTGTCGAACTCGCCTCCGGTCAGTCAGTCGATCGTCGAGCACTTCCCTCTAGCTTCAGGGTAGGAAGCGAAGAACACTTTAATATTATTACTTGAATAATAATGCAGTTTCTTTGAACACTGAAGGAATATTCTGTTTATTCAAAACGTTGGAAATACAAGTCCAGTCATTGACAATAATTACAAAATTTGTTTGTGAATAATTAATATTGTTACAAGTTCTCGGTAGATCGTTACTAGTGATACAATTGCTGCCGTATGTGATTTTAACTAATCGCGATTGAAAGTAAGAATCCTTCTAAGTCGATTAATTCCCCAGCGAAAATTTTATAAGCCCAATTAATACTGTGGGCACGAGGCCACAAAGATGAGTGATTTTACACTGTGGACACAAGTCCCCGAAGTAGAATAGTAATACGGTGGACACAAGTCCCCGAAACAGAATGTAATACGGTGGACACAAGTCCCCGAAACAGAATGTAATACGGTGGACACAAGTCCCCGAAACAGAATGTATTGACTGCTATAGGCACAGGGCCTCGAAGTAGAGTGATTTTACAGCGCTCCGGTAGGCATAAGGAAAACTTTCTTGGACAAACATTTATCCCTACTCTTCTTAATTATTATTCGTGAATCCCGGCACGTGGTACTATAGATCAATTCTTATTGGTAATTCTCCCGACCAATAATAATATGTTAGTCGCCCACGGAAATCAATTGGATTTCCCTTATTATCAAAACCCACAACTTAGCGTCTCGGATTTCTAAGAAGGATTAAGTGGAAAAACCCGGACAGCGTGTTGTATCAGTAGCAAAATCAGAAGCTAGGCTTGAACATAATAGCCGACTTCTTAGAATAACTTAAGTGGATCAGTACCCTTTGATTAGATCTTGGGAGATTGCCGACGCATTGTACCTGGGTACCTGCATTGCCTTGTCCCACACCCGTTAAGTATGCTAGGGAAATTCCCAGCTTCTCTGTCTATTCAATTCTCACCACTGCAATCTCATTTTAATAGACATTTAAAATGATGTTGTTAAACTTTTTACCTTTGCCTTCTTTCTAGTTAATAATATTTATAATGAATGTTCCGTCTTTTCACGGTCATTTTAAGACCAAACACGGGCTATGAGATTTTATGATTATAGTTTGAATAAATTTGGGCAGTTAATCTGTCATTTATTATATTTAATTTGGTTATCTTATTTATTTCTTTTTGCCGAAGTATCTGAACTGCAATACCGGTCAACCGATTTGGTCCAATAACAATAGGATTCTTCCCATGGACGTTATAAATATGTATACCAAGTTTCATGAAAATCGATAAAGTGTATTTGAGTTATCGCGCGTACAGACACACGTACAGACAGACAGACATTTTCCCATCCCCACACAATCTCATAAAGTACAATGGCACTTAATAAAGTTGGAAATTGCACTATATGTTTTATGTTATCATTTCTATAGGCCCTATTCTATTGTTGACCATTTTTTATGGCCTGGGATTTTCAGATAAGTAAGTTTTAAGGCTGGTTGGTTGGTGTATGGTTATTTAACGACGGGAATGTACTGCGACTTAGTCCTGGGACCGTCGCCGGTGTGCCGGAATTTCGTTCCGCAGGAGTTCTTTTACATGCCAGTAAATGGGCCTGTCACATTTATGCACACATAAATGTCATCGACCTGGGCCGGGATTGAACTCGCAACTTTGGGCACAGAAAGCTTTGGGCCGATAAGTATTAAGGCATTTTGGGGTTATTAGAATTACTAAAACTGGGCTTTTTTAATATCAAAATAAGACTGCTTAAATACTATTTTTCGTATTGAGATTCCTTAATTATTACTTTTTTTCATATTTAATGTCGAGGTGCATTATAAAGGAAAATCGAACAAAATATGTGGACTGAAAAGGTCTACAATTTCAAAACTCTGTACAGAGACTATTCACAATTCCATAATACAGGGTATTAATGAATAACACCGAAATATGTTACCTGTGTATAGAGGGGTCATAGACAAACAACATTTATTAGGAGTTTTTGGCTATATGACGTAAAATGTGAAAGCTATAGGGCAATAAAATCATTAGAAATTGGGTCGATCATAAGTCAATAAGGAATCGAAGTAGGGTGAACATTTTTATTAAACAGACTTCATGCCTTCTTAGTGATCGACAAAACCCTGATTCTTAATCATCCATCAACAAATGTATCATAATGTAGTGATTCCTCAATCTGCAAAATTTATTGAGTCATCACATGACTGGCTGCCACTGCATTAGTTTTTTTTATTTTATTTATAACTCCAGTGTTAACAAAGAAGTTCCTTTACTTTGCATTTTTTCAAATTTTAGAAGTCAGTAGTGGCCATGTCCTTGAAGATTGTATGCTGTAACAAGAAAAATTGAATCAATGGAACAAAAATCTCCTAATAAAAGTTGCTTGTCTACGTCCCCTCTAAACACAGGTAAAATATTTCGGTGTTATTCATTAACACCCTGTATAACATTCCAGTTAAGTTGATCAAACACTAAAGAATACTCTTAACAATAACATTGGATTTTACAAGTTTTAAGAAACACAAAAAAAAAAATCTAACTTGAACTATATATTTCTTTATTCTTTAAACTTGTGCCATACATCTACTGCTTTCATACAAGCATGCCTTACACACAGGAACAAAGGAGGTAAATTTGACTTCGTTTATAAGAGTTCTATTAGCCTTTTTCGGCATTTTCTGTGCACGGACCCCCTCAAGTTTTCTTAAGTCACAGCGTTGTTAAGATAATATATCAGGGTAGACTTACATATAAAGGGTCCGGCAGAGAAACCTGATGGTTTTAAATTGAAATTACCACAAAATTTTATCGATTTCGTACATTATTTTATTTCAGAATTGCAATACATCCTAAAGTATTTTACCTACATCAATTACATCAGTGACAATATAATCGATTCACCATTTTTTTTTTTAAAGTTTCCACAACGAATGCGCGATGTTGCACCGACCTAGGCTCCGTTTTGACTGAAATGCTTTGAATTGATGCAGTCTTGTTTACACGTAGCCTAGATTTCACAACTAAGTTTCGCAATTGTTTTTTACTTGAATGCGCAAGCGCGAGATGTACTGGCGACAATGAATTACGACACTGCTCAGTTTCGGCTGATTCCAAGTTTTTACGAAACCATAATCATAATTTTGATGTAATGGGTTCATTTAGCTTTGTGAATTGAAGTAGGAACACAATTTTCAAAAAGTAATTGACGTAGGTACAATCCTTTGAGATGTATTGTAATTCTGAAATAAAATAATGTACGCAAACAGTTTTGTCGTCATTTCAATTTAAAAACCGTCAGGTTTCTCTGCCGGACTCTGTACATATGTACAGAATTTGCTTATGAAAACATTTTGAAATTAACTACTGAAGTGTTTGGAACTTGTCAGAGTAATTTTTTGTGAAATAAAAAAAAACATATATTTCAATTAACGCTTAAAAGTGCTGATATTGGTACTTATACTTAGGTTAGGGTACTTGGTACCTGGTACTTATGTCAACATATGTCAACTGGTTACTACAGATTAGTATCATTGACTTGAATAGCAGGTTCTGGAGACTGAGTGGATCCCTTCTTACATCGACCACACAAGAATGATTTCAAAAACTTCCTAAAGGAACTACTTGCGTAGAATAATGCCACAGGATTAAAACACGCGTTGCTTAAAATTAAACAGGACCTTATCGCATGCCAATAATACAAGATTGGTTCATTCTTAGATGTCCAAATGAAATATACATTAAAAGAGAGGAAAGGCACAGTGGTGACCACAAATACCAGAGTAAGACTTAGGATCGTCTTCACTGTAGTTGCTCGAGACTTCGCCCGACGCTGACGCTGACGCTGAGGTATCTCTTCAGAAGCGACCGCTTTACTCCGTATAAGATGGGAAGCAGTGAGAATGTACATTGTAGCTATGACGCACAACGGCATGACGCAGTACACCACAAGCTGGAATATAACTACTTGCAGAAAAATTTTACCCTCTTGATAATCACACTTTCCATTAATGTATATTTCCTTACAGTTTATTTATGTAAGTGTAAATAATAAAGCAAGGATCCAGACACTAGAAATGTGCAATGCCACTGTCCTTTTTGGGTTGAGATTCCTTATACGGCTCAGAAATGGCTTGACAATGACCTCATATCTTTGTATACTTAATATTGCAACGGTGTAGGCGGTCACTCCGTAAGATAGACGTACTTGGTACCTGATGAATCTACAAAAGGAGTGGTTGACCCTTAAAGTACTCGAGCTATATAAAGGGAAAAACCATATTAATGTCATCAAATCTCCAATGGCTAAATTGAGTATATATATGTTTGGAATCGTGCGAAGCTCCTTCTTGCATACAATTATTATAATAATTACCACATTCCCAACCGCAGCAAAGACCCACATTATAAAAATTATTACATACATATATATATCAACGTTTGTATTGGTTACGGTAGGCTCATCTTCATCCATACTTTCGTATTTGTAAATGTAAAATTTGTCATCTTCGTTGTACTTCATGACCATATCTTCGCATTCTCCGCTTCCCATTACCCCCCACCACAAACCGTTAACCTCACTTGGCTCATTACATATTGGAACAAAGTCCCCTATCCCTGTATTTATGTTATTTTCAACAAACCAGCTGTAAGTTTCTTTAAGACTGCAGTCACATATCAGAGGATTGTCATGAGAAAATACATCAGAAAGAATTGGAAGCATGGAGAATGTGTTGGGGTTAATATAGGTCAGTCTATTTCCTTGCAACCCAATACCCTGAAGGGAGGTCATATTCCTGAATGTGTTCTCAGATAATTGTGTTATGTCGCAATTAACTAAACGTATAGAATTTACTGTGTCAGAATTCAGAAACTCAGTATGACTTGGTATATCGATCATATTGCCACTCAAATCTAGAAATTCCAGTCTCGGCAGTTTACTGAACAAGTCCGACTGCAAGTGGACTATCTTGTTGTGGGATAAATCAAGGTCGATTAACTTGAATAACCCCCAGAAAGCATCTGTTTCAAAATAACGAATGGAATTATTGCGTAAAGTTAACAACTCTAAGAACTCCAGGCCTTTGAAAACTTTAGACCTAATCACTTGAATGTTGTTGAACGGCATATATAAAATCTCAAGTGTAGTTAAATTATAAAACAATCCAGTTGGGATGTCTGTTATATTATTTTCTACTAATGAAAGTTTTAAACGCACTGATATGTGATCAAACGCACCAGCTTCTATAACTGACACGTTGCATCGAGCGAAAGACAGGCCGTCGATTTGACTATATGCTTTGTTCTTAAACATGTCTTTTTTAAGCACACTGTAGTAATTGCCATCAAGATTCAGTATATTCAATTCGCCTAAAGAGTTCTGAGGAATGTTCTGCAGTCCTGCATCTGAACAGTCTATTAGGCGTGTATCTGTGTAGCACCAACATCTTGTGTGAGCAACGGAAACAGAATCAGTGCTGGCCTTAGCCCTTCAGACATTTTTTTAGTATCGGCAGCAATCATGGTATCAGCATCCAAGACTTCAGCAGGTCAGCAGCACAAAGTTGGTCGGAGAACTCTGTTGCTTAGGAGTAGCCTGTAGGCCTACCTGAAGAGGAAAATCAGAAATCAAATTACAATCCGGCAAAGTGAAATCTGCAGAAACAGATTGTATGATCAGAGATGTCTGCACTAATAACTCATAGGTACCATTTGAGTAGGCCTACTGCCCAAGCATTATATATTTATACTATAAATTATATATAAATAATACATGTTCTCAATTTATGTTTTTAAAGCGAATACTTGACCAATATGTACAAGGTTGGCATCCATCGATTTTTTCATTCCGTTGCAATTATTGCATTCTGTTCAGCTTAATACGAGGGTCATTCAATAATTAAAGAGACAAATTCGTCTGGGGAAAATACGGTTGGTAGTACAAGTTTGATACTTTAGGATTTAAAGTTGGCATCACTGGGATGAGTTATAATCAGCTGATGGATCAGCATTGCTCTATTTATAACCTCAAAATTAAGTTTAACGATGTCGGGTCTTCTTGAAAATTCAACATTGGTTGAACAACGTTTTGTGAGTCGGTTTTTGATTGGTGAAGGACAGAAACCAGCTAATATACACTCTAGAATGACTAAAGTGTATGGTGAAAGTTGTATGAACCGTGGAAATTTTTACAAGTGGGTAGAACAGTTCAAAAGTGGTCGAGAACCAGTGATTGACGAAGACTGTTCTGGTCGGCCTGTTGAAATTGCAACTCGCTCACTTGAAACTCGAATTATTTGGTCCACTGAAGGAGGCATTACGTGGGAAGAAGTTCCAGATAACGAGGATGTCAAGAAATTTGTGGGAAATTGGCTCCGACACCAAGACTAAGAATTCTTTGCAGCCGGTATAAAAAAGCTAGTAACCCGTTAGGACAAGTGCATAAATGTTGATGGGGATTATGTTGAAAAGTAGGAAAGTATTTTTTTGTCAAAATAAACTGTTTTTCTTCAGGTCAGTTTGTCTCTTTAATTATTGAATGGTCCTCGTAAGTATTTTAACTTAAATACTTAATTAAAATGTACTATTTTATAATGCAACAGAATGTTTATTTTCGATACATCGATCCAAATCCCCCTAAAGAGTTCAGTGAAAATTTATTCATAATAGTTTAACAAATGAATGCTAACGATTTGGTTTAACTTTGAAGCTGAAATTAATGTTAAAATACGTCAACGATTAAATAAATACAAAAAGCAAAATTAAGTGTTAGCATTAGTTTTATATTAATTTCACGAATAAAATGTTAAAAATCAATAGGGGGCATAGCGAGAGAGGGAGCTATGCTATAAAACTATGAAATTGTATTTATTTTTGCCATTTTCAGCATACTAATGCCATCTTCCATCTATTATGTTAACTAGAAGCATAAGGCGCGGCTCCCACTGACTCCACAACAGTTTTTATAAGTTTCGAATGTAACATCTGTAATATGAACTCGTTCATAAAACTTATTTTATTTCAATTTCTTATCCCTCTCTTACGAAACTGTTAAATTCTGAAATATGATTTAAAAAGGATTGTTAACACTATGGTAGTTGCTATGCATTTATTGAATCCTCATGTAAAACTTTAATGCAAGTAACCTATATTTCATTTTAAGAGAGTAGGTCAGCTTGCCTCCTTCATGAAAGCTGTGAGAAACATTTTTTCACAACCTTAATCTTTATTTGTAAGTGAAATCAAATATATCATCTCAGTCTACAGACCTTTCTTTCACTTTTCCAGATAGTCTCCTTTTTTTTAACACAAGTTTCCCATCGTTCTGCAAGTTTGAAAATACCCTTGCGATAGAATTCCGTTCCAGCTGCCCGTCGACACTGACACCATTCCATACCCTGTCGTTTTGTTTCAGGTTCTTAATGATGGGACCAGCTTTCATCTCCAATCACAATACTCGTCAAAAATTCAGCACCTTCATTTCGAAATTTCTGAAGAAGGTTTTGGGCAATAGTTCGTCTCTGACGTTTGTGGTCCTCGGTCAATAAGCATGGGATCCAAAGGGCATAAACCTTCCGATAACCTAAGCTGTGAATCATTTCTTGCACCCCACTATATTCAACTGCAAGTTTTGCAGCGATTTCATTCACAGTGATACGCCTTTCTCCTGGAACGGAATTCTATTGCAAGGGTATTTTCAAACTTGCAGAACGATGGGAAACATGTGTGCAAAAAAACCGAGACTATGTGGAAAAGTGAAAGAAAGGTCTGTAGATTGAGAGGATACACTTGGTTTCACTTACAAATTAAGGTTGTGAAAAAATGCTCACGACTTTCAGTAGTCTATGCCCCTCATAAGTTATAATTATAAAAAAAAAGTAAGTTCATTTTAGGGCAAAACATCCGCATTATTTTTGAAGTTACGAATTTAGGGACGTTTTCTGCACTTTGCTGTAAGAAGCTGTAAGGTACCTATGTAATTTAATTTTATATAAAAGAAGATATCAACAAATGCATGAAAGAATAAATGAATTATTAAAAAGAAAGAAGAAATGCAGACAGACGCACAGAGAGGAAATATAAAGAAATGGAAGGAAATAGAGGAAGAGCTAAAGAGAGTGATTCTCTTGAGATTATTTGTTCTCTGCAAAGAATGACCCGAAGTGTCGGATTATAGGTTCCTCCATTGATAATTAAATCCATGGTCGGCATGTTTGTTACGCCCACATTGTTCAACACGTCGGTCTTGAGCAGACGGACACAAATGATAGTTAATTCCATTATTTTAAGAAACGTAAAACAGTAATAAAGGAGAAGTCAGTGCATTCATTGTACATTAGTGCTGTCTTAGTGCCGCAAACTAAATTTTCTAGAATCATTTTCTGACACTACAGAAACTACTGAAGAGAATGTAAAGAATTTTTGTACTAATTGCCATGGATACAATTTTTTTAAATGACAAGAACCTCGCCGCTCTTTTAAATATTTTGCCTACAACAAATTATTTAGAATAAAATGCCTTCAATATCTGTCACAAAACATTTAAACATAAACAATAACATTGTCCACTTAACTAAAAACTTGTCGGTGGTCGTTTTCTAACTTTAAAATAATAACAAAAGACAATGAAAATATTGAAAATTGTTTGTGTTAGGAGAGAAACGCTAAACTTTGACATGACAAGTAGCTGCCAATTTGAATAATTATTTACACATTTAATTGCTTGTTAAACGTTTTAAAATTTTATCTTAATATGTTTTTAAAACACTTTATTTTACTGAATGGATTTGGAATTCTATAGAGTCGTGTATACTAAGGGAAAAAGTTTGAATATACATTATATTTCAGTTCTGTAGACTATGTGCAAGCCTCATAAACACTCCTTATTTATTAAATGCCAGTATTAATGTATTAGCTTACGGATTGTTTACAGCTCGAAGGTGGTTTCTCTGTATTCCTGTTATAACCTGTACAGTCGTGCTAAAGCTATAACATACATGTTCGGCACATAACATACAAACATCATTAATTGCCATTGTATTGTGTGAAATCGGCATATAATTTTAAGCACTGTTCATGCGACTATCAACGATTGTTCGAAGGGTGTTCGTGATCTAGTGGTAAGCATTAATGAAGGATCGGGTTCGATCTCCGGTACCTCCTCGGATTTTTTTATCCCTGGAACGGGGTACACTCAGCCTCGTGATGCAAACTGAGGAGCTACTTGATATCGCAGATGGAGGCTGCGGTTGCATGGAGGCCTTGTCCCTCAAGGGTCGTAGCGCCATAGAATTTAGTTTTTAGTTAGTGTAAGGGTTTACTTGTTACTTAAGTAAATTCCAGTTTTCCTGGTTTTTGTAAAAAAAAAAAAAAAAAAAAGAAAGAAAGAAAAAAATAAGAGTGTAAGTTTAACAGGATTTTACTAGTTCAAAATTAATGACTGAACTCAGCCATTTTGTTATTATATAGGGCCCGGATTTTTAGCTTTTTATAAACCCTGGTTTAGTTTTTTAAACACATTAAAATACTTAAATTTTAGATGATTACTACTTTCAGAAGATTTTTCTAGTTTCACTTTGATAAGTACAATAAACACATTGATAAAATATATTATTTCTTTTTATTTTCACTTAAATTTCAATGGCTCTGAACCACAAAACTTTAGGAATACTTTTTTCTTAGTTTTAGAACTACAAACCTGTCATTTCCAACTCCACCACGAACTCAACAAGAACGTATTTCAAGTAATCAATCAACTTTTAGAATACTCCACTTTCAGCATCTTGCTGGAGCGAACACTGTGAATAAACTGCAAGTGTAAGCTTCTTAAGAATATGCTTTTAAACAAACCGAGGATTTCGGTTCACGTAAGATTTCCTTTACCGAGACAATGCGGTATACAATTACAAAATTACAAAACGCAATGCCATATTTTATCTTACAAAATAATGTACTGGTAACAATGAGCAAAATGCAAAATGTAGGCAGATATTTAGAAGTAATTTTACAGTAGAATAACAATAGGCTAATTAGATTAATTAGATTTATTATCGTTACTTTATAGTATTTTCTTTGAAAGGAGTTTTAGCAATTCTTAGTTTCTAACGTCTTATTGAGCCATTTTTAGGTTTTATAAGATTGGACTAACTTATGTGACTGCCATGATTATGAAATGGATAATTATGTTAAAACATCACATTTAGCTAGCAAGGAAGAAAATAGTTTAAAACCTAAGAATCCGGGCCCTAGTTATTAAGTTATCTTTACGTTTTGCTGTCTCTTTTTCTTAAGAGCTCAAAAGTTGTTTTTTTTTTACAAGTAATAGGACTAACTGTATTGACTTTAGTAATTGCCTCATTTGTTTTAGCTGGTTATTGCTTATTATTGAGACTTATTACTCATTATGGTTTATGATGTTTAAAAACATTTGAAATTAAGGCATAAGGCCTAAGGCCTAAATGACCTAGATGCCGAAATGCCTTTAAGCCCTATTACCCGCATATCTTCCAGTCGTATTTGAAGTAAGCTTTATCAGGAAATTACTAGAAAGGATAAGGTCACTTTCTCTTTAGAGGAAACGAAAATTAAATTGAAAATTATTGTAAATGAATAATTTAATATAATTGAGGAGCTCATGATTTATCATGATTTCTTTCCTCAACTCTGCAGAATTAACTTTTATCTATACGCTAAATGAAATCACATCAATATCCATTAAATATTAAATATTCTTTATTATTTGTCTCATTATTAGGGCAAGGCATTTAATGACCATAAAATAGTGAAAAAATAAAAATAAAAATAAAAAATGCATTAATATCCTAAAAATAGTGAAAAAAGACACGAAATAAAATAAAAATGACCAATAAATTTACAAATATTACTTTAATTTGTTTTTAAAAGTAAGTTAATTAATTGCTAAAAGCATTTTAATATATGACAGTGGGGTATATATGAATTTACAATATAAAACACGCTTATTTTGTTACTAAAGAAATAAGTAAATTTATACTACTTGGACACGCTTAGCGAAAAAATAAATTCTTTCTGAACTGGCATGCCCATCAAATTACCCCTAGCAAATATGTGCTATTTAAGAAGAAAGAAAAAATATTTACTGCTACAAGACAAACTGCTATGGTGTTTACAATAAACCTGAATTAAAATTAACTATGAATACTTGGCAGAGATTCCCAAACGAAAACAATTGTCTGTTGTCTGAAAATAAGACTTGTACATGGAGAAGCTCCTATCTGCCTACACTGAAACATGACCTAAAATGAGTAAAATAACCTAAATATGCCGAAAATGACCTAACTATTGCCAAAAAATGACCTATCTCTTTAAAATGACGAAAAATGCAAAACAAAGCAAAAAAAAGTGCAAAAACAAATTGCCCTTATTTGATCAATTATTTCATGATACTTGTTGGGTACAAGAGCGGCATATGACCCTGCCGTAGAGGGAAAGATGGGAAGGGATATTAGTAGGAATCTCTGATAACTAGGAGGACCAGTCTGTTTAATGGTACAGACAACCAGATTAGAGCGAGTGGACTTATAGATCTCAGGTGCTGGAAAACAGGGATCCTCGGCATGTAATGTTGGAAACAAACCTGTATCATGTAATAAACTATGGACTTTATTCTCACAACATATAGGTAACGAATGCACTTGAAATAGTAATAGAAACACTGAAACAAGATATATAATGAATTTGAGATAGGTGCACTTGCACTGAACAAAGGAATGTGCTTTGGCGCGAACTTGAAGACACGTGGCGATAATTTCTCTCTAATTATGCCAGCAATGTAAATTATATCTCAAATTGCTCGTAATGATCACTGTATTGCTTTTAATATGAATTAACACTTGTATCTTGATTCTAATAAACTTTATAGCCGAACGAATATGCCCGCTTGGGTTGCACAACGTGGCCGAAATATATGCGAACTTTTAGACTGATCTAAGAAGCCGATAACACTGAATCTACTGTAAGTAGTGTAGATTAATTACTATCACACGATAATACTTGTAAATGGAAGTATTATGTATTTATTTACGAATTAATAGAAAACCTCTGTTTCTATTGTCTGAAATTGGCGGTAAATCTCGAGAGCGATCCAGCACGTCTCTCTCGTGTGGATGCTACTAGCTGACTGTTCTAACATGACGCCGTGAGGTCATGAAGCTGCATAAGCCTGCACCTGTCTATGAACGGGGATTCACAGAAATAAGCGGACTTAGACTCATATCAATGCGCTGAGAGGGAGAAATGCACTGAGCGGAACATTTGAATATACACTCATACTAGACACGTAGAAAAATGCTAGTAGAACCTATAGCTTTCTCCAACAATACTCATTTATACATATTCCAGCTATCTTTTAACCTTCAAATAAAAAAGATACAAAATCATCAAAATGCCTTACCCTACTCATTGTCGTGTAAGGGTATTATATAAAGGAATAAGATAGATAAAGTTTTGTAATAATTTTATTTAGAGAAATACTTGTAGAGAATTTGCGAAAGAATATAAATTTAGACGCAATATAAGAGTGTCAGTATTGCACGCATTGATCGGCATGTAAAGGATTTCCGCTCCACTTGCCAGGAGAAATGAACTCTAAGACAACTCAGCACTCTTCAGCAAATTCCTTCTCTTTTCTTAATGTTAATTTTAAGGCAGTAATAATAATTAAACAAGCAAATTCTTTGCTGAAATAACAATTAAGCTTCCTCCGTCTCTCTACCCACACCGAAAATATGCTGTTTTTGTCACGTACTCATTGGTATAAAAACTCTGAATTTTTGTGACTGATTGGGAATATAAACTTGAACGTCGAGCAAGCTACAACTACTGTATATGTTATTTGGAAATAAACTACAGCATTCTTATATTATTAGTTACGTAAATATATTTTACTTATTGATCATCCTCATCCAGACTACAGCACAGCACTAGACTTGATCTACAAAGGAAAAACTGAATTTTCAAGAGCTTAGCTTTTCTCAAGGGGAAAGCCGAATCCACAGAGAGAAATAATAATTTGAGGTAATATCGTACTATCGCTACCGGTACGATTACACATCATGGTGGCAGCGGCGTTGGATATAAGCTCATTGATTTAATTCATCAACTGTAGATAGTCTACACTTCAACTTTACAACTTTTATCTTCGCTTGGATGGAGAGAAATTTTATACCTGAAGAAGCACCTGTCTAAAGATCCTCCTAGATCAAGATCTCTGACTACATTTGGACACCAGATAGAAAACAGAAGACTTGTGGCTGCAGAACAACTATGGAGAACGGCGTAACGATAACAACTATAGAATACCTATAAACGTTTCTACTCTTCACTTCCGAGGACTCTTCTACCCGAGGGACCAGGAGACGTCTTCACTTCTTTCCGCTTGGTAATACCCGAAACCCCGGTATTTTCCAGACGAAGGCATCAGTGGCGGACACCTTTCACAGCCGGAACCATTCTGAGGTTCGAGGACTAGCAGTCCAGAATGGAGGCGCCATTTCGGTAAGCAGGCTCTATCCCGCCTGTGTGACAGCGCTTTGTCCGTGACGCATCGAGGTGTGTTGTCTTCTCTTCATTTTTTCACCAAGTAAGTAATACAGTAGATCGACGTAAAATCCCCCATTGGATGTGCGATCTGCTTCTGCATTAGCCAATTTAAGAAATATTAAGTAAAAAATAGTAGTAACGTTCATAATAATAATTAAATTTATAATAAAAACTATTAAATAAATAAATAAATAAATAAATAAAATATATTATTTATTTCATTAATAACTTTTTTCAATTATGGAAGAACAATTAGAAGGACAGGTTCCTCCACAAAATGCAGATAGAATAGAATTGCTGGAAGCACAAATACAAACAATCTTAAGAGTTAATGTGCATAGGGACTTTTTAACAATAACGGCAGCAGCAAAACTATTTGATAAAGGCTTTACGGGAGATCCGAAAGAACTTAATGATTTCATTGATAACGTAGAGTCAGCATACACTTTGGTAGAACCGGCACAAGAGAGAACATTATTCCGATATGTACTTGCAAAGATAACGTAGAATCTAAAAGAATATTAAGTTTCAGAAATAACGATGAGTTGACATGGAATGACGTCAAACAGAAATTAGAGACACATTATGCGGTTAAAGAACATTTGTTTATTATTGTAATCAGTTATGTCAGGGAAGGCAAAGTCCAAATGAGAACGTAATGCAGTAAGGTAAGAAGTAGCACAGCTGATTGCGAGTGCACTAGACAGCATTAATAAAATTTACAATGTCATGAGGAGCTGACTTATCGTCAGGTGGAAGTAAGATGATAATCAGATTATTAAAAATTATTTTTATTAACGGTAATTTTAATAATGTAATACGGGAAGCAGTTAAGCTTTAATTTTGAGAAATTTTTGATGGAACTAAAACAGAAGAGAGTGAGCGCAGATCCAATGTAAACAGCTTTAAACCAAACAGAACAAAGATGAGAGATCACCAGTTGCTTAACGCAATGGTAAGAAAAAGAAAATGTATACGCTTAAGCGATACAATGTCATAAGTGCCAAAAGTTTGGACACGTTATGAAGGATTGCAGGGCAATCACATGTAAAAGGTCACCGCACCATTGTGAGACATGAGATAGTTCAGTCCACAAACCAGGGAATCACAGTAGTTGAACTGCTCAGCCATGTGTTCACCCAGGTAGAGTTAGGTATAGGTCCAGGCCAGACTATACAAAGAGAAGAAAGATAGTAATAAAGAGATTAATCAAGAAAGAAAAGAAATATTTAAATCCATTTTCCTTTTACGCAACGTTCGAGGACTTGCTAAATGGAGTTGGATTAGTGCTTTTGACACTAGTTCAGTAGTCATTAGTAAGGCGAAATAGTCTCATAAATAAAAGAAGGGAATAAATAAGAAGGATAAATTACAGTGTAATTTCCTTACAAGAGAATAATTTACAGTTAAGGGTAGTGTACAATGAGAAAGAAATAAGTAAAATTTAAGTAAAGGAAAAATTACTTGATGCATAGGATGTAATAATAAGAGAGGATTTGAAAAAGAATAATAAAGTAAAAGTAACTTTACAACAGAATGTTTGTGTAAAACTACCAGGATATTTAGAAACTTTTGCTCAGTTTTTTAATAGAGAAAAGAATTAGGTATTGTGAAAAACAAATACTAAATAATATATATTGTTGTGAGGGAGTAGTAGTATACTGTAAGTAATATAAGAAGAGAAGAATTTAGTTGTTTAATACTGAACTTAAAAGAAGATAAATGTGATTTAACAGATTTTTAGGTAAAAAAAAAAGATATTTTTGAAAGACTATTCAATATTTAAGAATAAGAAGTAAAATTAAAGCATTAAATACGCAATTAAGGTTAGTTCACATTAAAGAGGGAGCAGATGAAATAAAACAAATTTGTGAATACTCCAATGATATTTTAGATTTTCAGGCAACAGATTAACAGAGATAAAAGGTAGTAAACAACATATTGTTACACCTACGCTGATATTAGACCAATCATTTTGAAAGATTTTGACATCAACAAGAAGTAAACTGATAAGTTTAAATGATGTTAGATAAAAATAATAATAAAAATAATAATAATTTCCCATTACCTGTTGTATTAGATTTTTAGAAATTTAATATTTTAGAAGAATATGAATATGAAATAATATACCATTCTGATAAACAACAGATAAATTCAGACAATAATAATAATAATAATAATAATAATAATAATAATAATAATTTATTTACAGCCAGTATATTAAGTACAGGGCATTGTCAAAGCTATAAATGTAGACAGTAAATTTTAAAAGGTTAGATCAAGCATTCCAGTTTTTAATAAAATTAAAGAAAAAAATCAACAGAGTTAAAAAGCTTTGATTAACCAAGTGTTTAAAATTTTTAAAATTATATAATATGTATATGATTAGCAGAAGAAACAACATATTAAAATTTTGATATATTTCAAGCTATTCAAAGCTTTTGATGTGCGAATTTGATTTGTTTGAAGAACATTACAAAAATGTTAGTATTATAAGAATAAATTTCGGAACGAATAGCATAATCGTTTATTAAAAAAAAAATATATATAAATAGCTTATTAACATGAGATAAGTTACTTGAAATATAAGTTTCAAAAGGCAAAAGAGAATGGAAAACACCAAAGTATATTTGTTTAAATAATTTATTTAAAACTGAGAAAACAAGTCTACGAAGAAGAAAAATTACTTTAAATAATTTATTACAGAATACTGATATGTGATCACTGCATAATAAATGTTTATTTAAACTAAACCAAGTAATTTCACTGGGGAATATTCTTCTTCAGTACCATTTTAATTTAAAAACAAATTCCCGAGTAATTTGTTTGTAAACCAGTTCATCTCTAGAAAGCCATGATTCAGCGGAAGTTAAGATATCTGCATTCATTGTCTCAAGAAGAGGAGATCAGAATTTATGTTTATTCAGCATACAGAATAGAACAGCATCAACATTTGCAGACGTAGAAAGTCATTCAGTTCATTCATCTCATTATTATAGATTTTATTTCACATGAAAGAAAAATACGAATATTAAGGGAAATGCAGGAAGATCTAATAAGAGGTCCTATGTGATTCCAAAGAACGCATGAAAGAATTAAATTATATTGTAATTAGCCAAAACATGTTTTACGAAGTAGAAAATTATATTAGGAATTGTTTTATTTGTTTAATAAATAAACATGTGACACTAAAAGTAAAGTTACCATTTGAATAAGCAGATACAAGTAAATTTTTATGAAATAAAATCGCATTAAATATAATAGGCTGATTTTATTCCACAGAGCAAGGAAATAAATATTTTTTGAAATTATTTAAATTATATTAAAATATGATATGGTGATACGGACGTATCAAGGAACACAGTTCATAGGAGAACTAATGAAAAGACTTTGTAAGTTAGAAATAGAAAAAGTAAAAAAACTAGCGTGTACCATTCAGAGTCAAACGGTAGTTTAGAGAAGTTTTATAAAGTATTAGTTGAATATTTAAGATGTTTTTGTAATAACAAACAAGATGAATGGAACAGATGAGTTCCTTTGGCAGTATTTACATGCAACTCCCCACACAAATTCAAAGTAATCCCTAAAATGAAGTTATATTTAGTAGGAAAGCTAACCTACAGAGTGTTTTACAAAGAAACCAGAAATTGTGTACAACTATGATGACTATGTTCGTAAGGTAAAATAGAAATTCCAGCATGAGATGTTAGGAATAGCTTGATTAAAAGAAAGAAAGAAAGAAAGAAAGAGAAAACAGTAAGTAAAAAGTTAAGAGCATGCATGTTCAAAAGTTTAAAAGGTTCAAAGAGAAACCATGTTGTGGGAACAACGTTCAAAATGGTGAAAGGTGGGTGACCAGGTCTTTGTTCAAGAGGGACAAAGAAAGGAAATTAGGTACACTAGGGTAAAAGTGTAACCAGGTTTTTGTTCAAGAAGAACAAAGAAAAGAAATTAGGTACACTAGAGTAAGGTGTAACCAGGTTGTTGTTCAAAAGGGACAAACAAAGAAAAATGTATCCATTATGAGAATGGTAGGACGAAACCTTGTGTAATAGGTTCGTGCCAAAATGTATAATAAAATCTCTCTTCTGTTACTGGTTTAGTTGTAAATACAAGTTAAGTAAAACTTAAGATCCAATCCTAAAAAGGATATTATCTTGTAAAAGCAAGTTAAACAAATTTAAGATGTAACCTTAGAAAAGGATATGTTAATGTAAAAGCAAGTTAAGCCAATTTGAAATGTAATGTGAATGTAAAAACAAGTTTAGAAAAATTTAAGATGTAACAATCCTAAAAAGGATATGCGAGACAAGCAAATTTAAGATGTAATATTAGAAAGGATATTTGCTGTAAAATGCAAGGAACGAAAATACAAGGTATTAAATTACAAGGTACGAAAACAAAATGGAGAGGTTTCCTTAAGGAATGTAAATTTATGTCAGATCAACCATGATACAATTTTAAAGATTGTGATTAAAGTTTATTTTATTTTGATTTAAAAGGAATATTGATAAATAGATCAATTAAAGTTTTTAGTGAAATGACAGACATTTTTTTTTAATACACATAGAAGTAAAAGAGTTATTTTTGTAGGAAAAATACTTCGAAAGAATTGAAAAATATATTGAGAAATTTAGAATTTCAAAATGAAAATATATTGCAATTAAATTTGAAATAAATATCAATAGTGAAAGCCACTATTTTTGCATTAAATATTTCAGTTGCGTAAATGACCAATTTCATTTTTGTGTGTTTTTAAATACAATTTAATGCATTTGAAAAGAATATGTGTTCATCGTGGATAGGACACTTAAGTAATTTTATTTTTGAATGTCAACATAGTTTTGATTTATTAATTGAAGCATACTAACATACTCAATTAGGAGTTATTCAGTTACAAATGATAATTTATTAAAAGGTAAATGCTATATTACACGATAAAGGACTTTATACATATATTATACCATATGTTGTACCAAATCAAGCCATTAAATTATTAGAACCAATTATTTATTTTTAAGAAAATAAGTTGGTTAATGAAATTCGAGTATTTTATTTAATCAATCCTGTTTTTATGTTTTTTATTTTCCAATAGTAATACTCACTATCCATAATAGTAATATTACTCAATATACCAATATATCAATATATTCAATATATCTAGGCAAACCAAATCAATTAAAATTTAAATATGCATACTTACCATCAGATAAATTTATATTATGTCAGCAAATATATGTTAAAACATGTAAGCAACCAAATACTATAATATATATATTTGTAAAGAGAATTATTAATATATAATTATATACCAGAAAAAGAATGTATATTTACACATAAACATTTTTTTTTTACGCAAAAAGTTTCAGAGGTCGGTACAATGTTATTAAAACAGGTTTTTATAAAAAGTATTCCATAATCCATAATCCATAATCCATTATTTAGTCGCATTTTATTGTTATGTGCAAAATGTGCTACACATGCTATTTGACATATAAGGTATATGTGCTACATTGTTATGTGTCAAATGTGAAATATAGATCTGTATCTGGTACCCTATGATCCCCAGGTGGGGCGAAGGGGCCTCCAATGGAGGTTTCATTACCTATACTAATTTTGATATGCTTATTTTCCGAGAGAGGGTAGAGGGACAGGTTGAAATATAGATAATATGTAATAATTAAAGATGAAATTTCAACATGAATATGTATGAATAAAAATATGTTTAAAAGTTAAAGAGAAGAGGTAAAATAATGTTATTAAAGATGCAAAGATTTCAGGAATAATTTTAAAAGAAAAAATTATAAAAATTTTCATCACGATGAGATTTAAATTGTTTTATGAAATACGTCATGTTGTATTGATTTACCAACACAGGAACTATGGTTCGTAAATCAATTGAATTACCATTTTTAACATTTTATTTATTTAAAAGATTTAAAATATACAGGTTATCGAATGGATGAGTTAACCATGCTTATGAAAGAAGAACGAAAGAAATCAATGGAAGAAAATGATAGAATCTATTTTGATTCCATATGGTTGTATTTTTATATTGTAATAGGCATAATAATTTTATGGATTTTATTGTGTTGTTATAGTAACAAATATAGATCATGTACATTAACAATTTTTCATGCAATGCAACCTAATCTTTGTATGAATGATTTTTGTAAAAAACGTGACCAGCAGAAAAATGTTAAAATTGAGCAAGAATTGTCAAAACATGTAAATGAAATAGAATTGTCAACTATTTCATCTTTTTCCAAAACAAAATTAAATGAGAATGTAGAAAATATGTTTGTAAAGAGAGAGGAAGAAGCAACCACATCCAGTGATACAGTTTTAACTTCCAAACGACAAATTCATTGGTCAGAAGTAAGGATTTAAAAAGATTCGAGGTACAATAACCTCAAACTTTTTTTTTTATGGAGGGAAGTGTCGTGTAAGGGTATTATATAAAGGAATAAGATAGATAAAGTTTTGTAATAATTTTATTTAGAGAAATACTTGTAGAGAATTTGCGAAAGAATATAAATTTAGACGCAATATAAGAGTGTCAGTATTGCACGCATTGATCGGCATGTAAAGGATTTCCGCTCCACTTGCCAGGAGAAATGAACTCTAAGACAACTCAGCACTCTTCAGCAAATTCCTTCTCTTTTCTTAATGTTAATTTTAAGGCAGTAATAATAATTAAACAAGCAAATTCTTTGCTGAAATAACAATTAAGCTTCCTCCGTCTCTCTACCCACACCGAAAATATGCTGTTTTTGTCACGTACTCATTGGTATAAAAACTCTGAATTTTTGTGACTGATTGGGAATATAAACTTGAACGTCGAGCAAGCTACAACTACTGTATATGTTATTTGGAAATAAACTACAGCATTCTTATATTATTAGTTACGTAAATATATTGTACTTATTGATCATCCTCATCCAGACTACAGCACAGCACTAGACTTGATCTACAAAGGAAAAACTGAATTTTCAAGAGCTTAGCTTTTCTCAAGGGGAAAGCCGAATCCACAGAGAGAAATAATAATTTGAGGTAATATCGTACTATCGCTACCGGTACGATTACACATCATCATTATATTATCAAATATGGTCTGGATAGAAACCAAAGCCTCTTTGCATTACAACTTTCAACATAGAAAGTTATCGACATTGTTACGTCAACTTATTGCCGCAGAAACAAATGACTACGAAGATCGTTTGTTCGAACCAGGAATGTGTTGTGAAGTTATCTATTTATTATCAATAATTAATAGTTACAAGCACAATTATATACGACGTAAACATTAGCTTTAAAAGTTTGTTGTTTAAGAAAATTATTCACATCGAAATAATAAACATATTAAACATAATCTATGATATTATCCTTGCACTCTAGCATCATGTTGTATTAGCGTTCTTCCTAAATCTTTCCTCGATTATTTCCAAAGACGAAACATTCCTGTGACTTTGATCGTGACTGCAGTCGTGTAATGGATTACTCCTCAGTACTTTATACTAAACTAAACTCCGTGGCGCTACATTCCCGAAGGAACAAGGCCTACCACCCGACCGCTGCGTCAACTACCATAGGCAGACGGCCGGATTGGGGGGTATGTGATCAGCATGCCGACACCCACGGCCGTGAATGGTGGTTTCCATGACCGGAGCCGATACTTCAGTACTTTAATGCCCGCAGAAAATCAATTAGCCTCTGGTTTGTTACTAGCTGATCGAGTATAACCATCTTGAATATCTCCAGTCGAATTTCGTGTGGATGGCCTTGGTTTCGAACTGTCTCAGAAATATGATAGAAACTTTGTTTTAAACAATCGTAACGTGGTTTTAAAGCATGGCCTTGGATAAAACCTCGTTTTAGCAACGGATATTTAGTGTTTAAACTAACAGAGCTAGTTTACAGCCGATTACAGAAAAAGGGCCTAGTTCCATAAAGGCGTAAGGCACAAGGACTGAGTTTCGAGAAATCTTGATGTTACTTGATATTAAACTCCCAACATAAATTATTTATATTATTCGGTCCTTTCGTACTAAAATAATTTATATAATTATATATAGAAACCAACCTGGCTTACACCGATTTGAACTCTGATCATAATCCAACATCACAAGTAGGTGGTTTAATGTTTAATTTTATAACATATATTTTTGAAGGGCAGGCTAAATTAGTGTTCTGCAGATTTACAAGGTAGAGTTGGGATTTTTTACAACTAGAGGCATCTAAACATGTTAAAAAAACTGAAGTAATTTTACAGTAGCAAAATCTTTTTACTTTGTATCATATTATTTGTTTTTACTTTATTTTAGTAAAAAAAATGTATTATACAGTGACAATTATTGCATGTTTGCCAATGAATACCAGTATAGTCATTAATACAATAGATGATAAGCAAAACAGTCTATTTTGAATGAAGTTACACTTCAGAAATGCAAGTTCAGTTTTTATAAACTTTTGCTTGGATGGTAGCATTGCGGAAAATAAAATCAGTTGGTAAATACGCCTGAATAACAGATAGGAAGTGTGCCTTACGCCTGTATGGAACTGTCATGAAATAGAATGAATGTGCAATCTCACAGGTCTTTTCTTATAACTGAGCAGAAGTTTAAGGAACAAGTACAAATAGTTCACTGAGTATTTAAGAGAAATGAGGAGAACGTAGATATGTTAAAATCTCAAAATTAAAGATTTGTGCCTTACGCCCTTATGGAACTAGGCACTTCTGATGTTTTCATGTAAGTTGTTTCAAGTTTATAGAGATGGTTAGACCTATAGCCAGTTGGAAGAAACAAATGAACAAGAAATCTTGTAAGCTCACCTACTGGGGTAATCACTGCTCCATTCCACACAACTGGTGAATGTAGATAACATTGGAAGGTAGGAAGTGCTGCATCCTCAAATTATAAGGATGCGTTGCTGACGTTTATCATAGCTTAGGCGTGTGTACTTCCACCGACAAGGGAAGTGACACAAGGAAACCCCGAAATGAAGTAAACATATTAATTACATATCCTTCCTTGAACGCCGTAATGTTTAAATCAGTTAATATCAATAAAATTTCGAAATAAAAATGGCCCATTGCCAGAGACCATACCCAAATATTTTTTCGTAGTGGCATTCTCAAACTAATATTTCTTTTTTTATATTTCTGATTTCTTCTCTTCGTTCTAAATTTGTATTTAATGCACTAGCTGACGCCATTTTGTACTGTTATTACATTTTTATTACATTTAATGAAGTATTATTAAGTCCGGGATCCGAAAGCAAACGCCATTTTGTTACTATATCTGTAAATCATGTATTACAATTTCAGTAAAGTTGTGACTTTTTTATTAAGAATAAACACAAAATATCTTAAAATTTAATTTATTTTAAGTGTGGAAAATTCTATTTTTTTTAAATTGAAAGTCACAAACTTGCTTGAAATTTATCCCCGAATTTCTGCAAAATTGATAAGAATCCACGAAACCCCCACAGATTCACGATATTTTAAAAATAAAATGTTTTTTTAATATCTTACACAAGATCTTTCGAAAAAATAATATTGTGAAAAACTGTGTTCTGTTGAATGAACTATTTGAAAAAAAGTGTGCGTGGAACGCCACGGACAGAAGTGAAACTTGTTTTAATTTTTATTTTCTCAATTTTTTATCATTGGATTTTTTCAATTTTGATTATTGGACTTTTTAATATTGGGTTTTTGGACTTTTTAATTTTGGATTTTTTTAATTTCGGATCTTTGAATTTTTAATTCTGGATTTTTTAATTTTTCGATCTTTTAATTTTTTATTTTTTTAAATTTGGATTTTTGGATTTTTAAATTTTGGATTTTATTGTATTTAAATTTTGGATTTTTTAATTTTGTTTTTTAAATATGGAAATTTGGATTTTTTAATTTTTAATTTTTTTATTTTGAATTTTTTAATTTTTTTAATTTTGGGTTTTTTAATTTTTGATTTTTTAATTTTGCATTTTTTACTTTTTAAATTTTGGATCATTAATTTTTTTATTGTTTGGATTTTTTAAGCGCGGTAATGAACCTCCGGGTTCCATAAAATAGATAATAGATAGCTTAAGAATTGTCTGTTGCCATTGAGCAAGTAAATATTATTGTTATTAATATTATTATTATTATTATTATTATAATTATAATTATTAGTATTATTATTATTAATATCATTATTATTATTATTGCTACTACTACTATTCCCATTTTCAGGTCCTCGTACTAGGTCTGAAAAATTTCCTTTGATTACTCCTAATCATTGAGTTGATTGTTTTTTGTGCAGTCCGCTCCGAAACACCTTACTAATTTCGTGACGATTTTGAGTGTGACAATCAAGCTCCACATTGTCACACTCAAAATTGTCACGAAATTTCGTGACGGTTTTAGCGTGACACAAGTTCCCGATTTACCCCTACCGCCGCTAAAGAAGTTTCACTTCAAAAATTAATGCGTATTTCTTATGGCTGTATTACACGATGCCATAAAGCGCGCAATCTATTGCATGCCACCTGGCATGCAAGGAAATATGTTCAATTTGCACGAAAAAAGGCATGAAAACAGGCGAGTGTTCTATCCATTTGGTGATAGAAAGCGTGCTATTTTTGCTGCAATCTTGCACGGAATTTCCCCGCCTTTTGACAACAGCACCCCTCAACGGAGAGGAAAGGAATTACAAACATAAACACAAGCGGAAAAACATGGCGGACAGCAAGATGTGGTCTCGTAGCATCCAGCTGTTAATTTCTTTATATGAGCAGCATTCCTGTTTGTACAAGGTGTCTTCCCCTTTGTACCACAACAGGAATAAACGGAGGGAGAGTTTATCAATCATTTCTGGAAGGATGCAAGCAGCAAGACCTGTTTCGATACGTATGCGCAAAACTATATTCATCTGTTTTTCTTGCAAGGACGCGGCCATCAAATATTGCATGGTGTAAAACGAGCAGAAATAACGCGCCTATTTTGGTGCCATTTTTCATGCATGGAAACGCGCAATTTAAAACTGCCTGCAAATTTGCACGAAAATAAGCATCGTGTAATACGGGCATTAACTATGTCCTGAAAGTTAAGAATGCTGGAAATTCATAAGTTGCTTGGGTGACTATACTTTGCTTCTTCGGGTGTCTCTCTACTCGTAACATAATTATCATGATGCATTCCGTTTTTGAGCACTCTTTTATACATAAATTAAATTGATGATTAATAAAACAAAGAAACTCTGCAGCTCACATACAATAAATAAAGTAATAACTGTTCACTGAAATATACTGAATTTAAGTAAGGTAATTTTTTCCATACTTCCGGAATAATTTTCAACTTTGATTACAAATTTAGTCATAATTTTTTTGCAGTACTACATTAACGAATCATTTATTTACTCCTAAAGCCGATGTCCCACGATCCAATTTGTTGGTTGAAAATTTTGTATCAAGTAGAATTTCTATACAATTATTTCTGACTGTGCACACGAGAGTGCGTATTGGTCCAATATCCAGCGCCAGCTGTTCTCCCGAAACGAAAATCGATGTCTACTACAATCGACATGGCGGTCGATATGTACGCACGACCATCTATGTAGATGGTCTTGACACAAGTAACATTTTTTTACGGAATTTTTATCATAATTTCCAGAGCACCTCAGCTTTTATGCCGGTTGTAATAATAATTGTTGTTAATATTGTTAGATTCAAAGTCTTAGCATCCGTTAATCTTCTTGACTTTAATGTTATAATATTTTATCTTTTTGGTTATGTTCGCTGGCCGAGCGAGCGCTGGCAACGGAGAGAATCAGCTGTACGGAGGAAGAAGCCATGTTTCTACGTCATGCACGTCACGCGGGGATAGAATGACGCTCATTGGTTGATTTCATACTTTTGGATGGAAAAATAGAAACGTTTCTATTCCGTTGCATGCAAAATAATTGTATGAAAAATATAGGATGAAATTGTGTGCAATGACAGTCGGCCATGTCACACGATCCAATCTGACGGTTTGCAGACATTTGGACCAAAAATTGGATCGTGGGACATCGGCTTAACTCTAGATTATGTAAGAAAATCACTTCCCGTATGTTCCTTCGTGAATAAAGCAACACACCTAGATTTTCAGTTTCTATGAAGCCTAAGGATACCTGAATCACTTGATGCTACTCTGGGGGTCGCGTCTCAGTCACGTGATGACGTCATCAAAATGACGGACGTCAATAACATGTCGCGTTTTACAGAAATGGCCATAAAAAGAAAAATATTTGTGATAGAGACTTGCGAAAAACGGTTTTGAAATTACAATAAACTGGTCTACAGTATTGTTTCTTGCACGTATGAAGCTAAGCGACATATTCTGCCGAAAAATTACACTTTTTGGTGGAAAATTCAACAACAAAAAATGCTCCTGTGGAATGTGTTCTCGTGAAATTTCAATAGAAGATGATGCCGTACCATAAAGTAGACGAAAACTGTTGAGTATTTTAAGAATGATTCTATTCCCGTTTACAAATATTTATATACCGACATTTATTTACGTTGATTTCATTGTTTGCCAAAGCGCACTCCATAGCACAGTTATCACAATATTCAAAGCTTTATATGAACACTGCAAACAATATTGTTGTCATGAGAACTGAATTGTGTTTGCTGAATCCAGTGTAATAATTTCAGAAATTATATAATTTTCCAAGGGACGGGATGGTTTGTTTGAATTTTAATGTGAACCGTGTTTGTTTCCGGGTTGAAATGGATAGGCCTACGTGTGCAAAGTTTCGTGCAAATTGCTTGTAGATTTGTATATGGAACAAACATATATACACACTTTTAATTTTCTTGCTTAAAAGGCCCGGAGTCGCTCGGGTTTTGTATTTTGTAATTCGAAATTAACTTATGGGGAACTTTCGATTTAAAAAAATTAAGTCCTTATAGACTAACCTATAAGGTATCTAGAGTTCGAAGCGAAGATAAACGACCTATCACACACATTAAATGCTAGATGTAGCTTTATGTCGCTCATACAGAACTTACAATTTTGCAACCCACTGTTTCTGCACAATATGCCTGGTAGGGGATGAAATAAGAAAAAACAGAAATTCCGGTAACATAACATGTCTATACGGGATATTTTATTTTCCGCTTTCATTTTGCCAAACAACATTTCCCAATGATGATGTTGATGAAGATGATGAGCATTCTGCTCAAAGGCAGGTCAAGAGAAGATCGAAGCCATAGGATGAAGGAAACTAAATTATAATTAGAGAAGTTCTTCTAATGTGTGGGGTTTGACCTGTGCGCTTTATTTTTCAAGTTCCCCATAAATAATAGTCACGTACTGTCAGAAGCACTTAAAAACATTATCACAAGATTATTGATAAATTTCATCTTGGTTCTTTGAGGGAAATATTAGATGTATAAAGAAGTTTTTAGTCTTATACCCTCAAAATAAAATACTAAGATATATGAACAACACAGGAAAAGAGGGGACAACCTTGTACAATATAAATTGTTATAATATTATAAATCAATAATATTTTATTAGTTGATTCTTACATTGTATGATATATGGCAACTTGTAATTAAAGTTAGCAAGATAAAATTCTAAGATTAATATTGGATTGGCTATACATAAAACATCTATAAACACCTAATCACTGAACAACACAGATTTGAAAATATTGAAAACTCACTCACAATAGCCCACAAAGAAAAGAAAAGTAATAGACTCAACACTCTAGAAGCACTAGAAATCTACAAGAACAAAGACATAATTCTTAATGATAACCCTATTGAATACAACCCACTTTTCGAACTCACCCTGAAACTATAAATACACCAACATTAACACAATCACTGTAGTACTAGTCCAACTTTCATCAGATAGCTACTAAGCTTACAGGTTAGTTTAACTGATAAACATAACATTATTTAATCTTTTTTAAATATTCTTTGAGCCATCAACATACATACTTATATATTGTTTCATTAATTTTCTTTCATTTTACCTTTTTTAGACTGAAGATGGTACATATACTGTACCGAAATGTACATATCTAACTACTAAGAAAAACAACTACCATCTACAACACAATTTTAATGAGGACAACCTTAACAACCTTATAATAATCTATCATCACGAAGCATCAAGCTTTTGTATACATGTATATATGTGAACAATAATTACGAGAATCTGGACATTCAAGTATTAATTACAAAATCATAGAATATAATTATAATAGTCACGCACAAGTATATGCTTGTAAGCTCTTCTTTTAATCACAATTTCAAGATATTTATTAATTTTAATTTTAAATGTGACATTTTAACATTATGACATGCAAGAATTACTCTTGCTACTTATTTTATTAACCATTATAACCATTAATGTAACAGCTATAACAATCCAAAGTTGATCCTATATATTGATCTCATATATTAATTCAACTATATGGACTATGCACATATGTAATCGCTTGAATATATAAGTTGATCAAAAAAATTTTAACTCTTGACTATATGATATAGATGTTTTATGTATAGCCAATCCAATATTAATCTTAGAATTTTATCTTGCTAACTTTAATTACAAGTTGCCATATATCATACAATGTAAGAATCAACTAATAAAATATTATTGATTTATAATATTATAACAATTTATATTGTACAAGGTTGTCCCCTCTTTTCCTGTGTTGTTCATATATCTTAGTATTTTATTTTGAGGGTATAAGACTAAAAACTTCTTTATACATCTAATTATCACAAGAGAAAGTAACTCTATCTCGGAAGCTGAACTTATGCGAGCGAAAGAAAATGTCATTAATAGGTGCCAGTGTTTTGTGGATGCAAGAGGAGGACATTTTCAAAATCTCTTGTGATGAGGTGCGTGGTTATTTGCATTGTAATTTTAATTGTAATTGTGAGAACCTGATTCATTACACCGTTAGCGGCTTTATTTGCGTAGATATTTCATCCGATCGCTCGGGAGTCAAAGCTGTGAATGCCCGCGACGCAGAAACACGCATGATTGGCCAACTCGTACGTGAAACACTCGGTAGTACCGGTACACTATTATCTGTGACATTTATATAATATAAGGAAATGTTTAAATAGCCTCCTACGGTACACAAATAAGAAATAACCCCCTTGAGTTTCACTAGTTTTATGTATTGCAGGCAAAATTAATTAACGCAACAACGTATTTATGTTTTAATACATTATAATAATTCTCCATAAAATGTTCAAAACTAGCAAGTACCCGCGGCTTCCCCCACGATAATTAATTGAAAAATTAAGAGTATAATAATTATTAAAGCATTATATTTATTAACACTTGCACGCGAATCATTCATAAACTAAACTATTAATAATTAATTAAATAGCTAAAATTCCGGCTTTAGAGTTCATTCCACGATTAGAAAGCGCCGCCTGGGAAAACGATCTCAGATTCGATTATGCAGTTCCAAAGCTACCTGTGAACAATGATAATACGTTTTGTTTCTCAACTGTTTATTGACAGATGAACAGGATGTGAATTTTATTTCATAAATTCCGTGGAATTTTCAGAAATTATATAATTTTTCAATGGAAGGAGTGGTTTGTTAGGATTTTTATTGTCCGCGATACTTTCACGGTTAAACTATCAATATATTATAGCTGGTGCCCGCGGCTTCGCCCGCCATTATTAATTAACTCCAGGATTTTTAAGAAATTTACACTGGGAGTTTATTAATAATGTTTTGGTTCAGAGCTATGAAAATTGTAAGTAAAAATAAAATTAGAATATTTGTTCATTGTGTCCGTTTCACTTAGGCCTTATATAATAAAGAAACGGTTTTCCTAATTTTGTACTCTTCGTGAAAGTTTACACTGCGAGAGACGAACATCGCCGAGTGTACCCGATTTCTCACAAAGTGAGGGAGTGAGCACGCTATTTAGGGCCGTTGAATTGTATAAGAGTAGATAGTTGGTCTAATGCAGAGTGCCCCGCTGTAACGTATGCTTACTAAAATAATTTTTCTCATTCTACAAAAAGAATACATTTATCATCTTACAGCAACAAAATGTGAGGGCAGCCAGCAATTTCGCATATTATTTTCCATTCCGACATTAAAATTTTACATTTTTGTTAAGTCTCCAAGCATTTCACAACTTGACTCCATGGACTTCTACTATGATGTCTGTTGACTGTTTTACAGGTAGAATAAAATACAATATAAAATTGTTTTCTTCATGAATAACTCAAAATAACAAAGTTCTACAACGTAAGTTCATTGTTAAAAAAAAGTAATATAAACTTTGCAAATATCTTAATGTATCTTATTTGGATTAAAAGTTTTTTCAATTCTTGCTTGTCTAGATTAAACATCTTGTTTGGAAATAAAGGCTTTTAAGTTGTAATGTTTTACGTTACAGTCTAAAAACCAACAGACTCCGTATCCTCTAACCGTTGTTTCCTTCTTTAGCGGCTTCTTTAGTGTGAGATAGAGCTTGACTTGACTGTCATTAATATGAAAACAAAATACTGCGTGAAGAATACACCTGACTTGGCGTTGACAAGTTTTGTAACTATGTCGTCCTCGTATTATATGTTTACTTAGGTTGCTTGAAAACGGTTAATCTTATTAGAAAACCGAAAAGGGAAAATTTATTCCTGAATCTTTCCTCTGTTCTTGTTTAAAGAAAGTAGAATATTACAGATAATACAGTAGACCTCCAACTATCCATATTAATTGGGACCAGAAGCGATGCGGAAAATCAAATATCCGGATAATTGGATAAATAATGAAATAATGCAAATTTCTTTAAAAAAACTAATACAATAGAACTTCAATTATCCGGATTAATTGGGACCAGAACCGATCCGGAAAATCAAATATCCGGATAATTGGATAAATAATTAAATAATGCAAATTTATTTAAAACAGTAGAACAGTAGAACTACAATTATCCGGATTAATTGGGAACAGAACCGATCCGGAAAATCAAATATCCGGATAATTGGACAAATAATGAAATAATGCAAATTTATTTTTAAAAAAACTAAATTGTACAATACTGTACTCACATAAAGTGTCACACGTTGAACAAATCAGAGTAAGTTGTTTTCCGGACAAACTGTCGATATTGTCGGCTAAAAGTTTTGTTTTTTCGAAAATAATTGACCCTGAAAACGGGTTTCCCAATGCTCGCTGCTGCAAAAACCACTTGAATACGGCCTCAAAGCGATCCGGATGACTGGAGTTCGGATAATTGGAGTTATACTGTACTAAGAAGTAGGGCTGTACCGATTAATCGATTAATCGAGCCGATTAATCGATTAAACATTTAATCGTTGATCAATTACATTTTCCGATTAATCGGTTTAGTCGAAGTCTGAAAAACGTTTTTCGAGAAATGGGTCAAATGACCAAACTCCTTTCTCTCGCTTCTCCGGCCTTGGCACAACATGTGTCATTCAGCCTATTGTGTCAAAACAATTCCCGTTATTCAGAAACATGAAGGGTAGTTTAGTCAACAAACTCGTGTGTCTCAAGTCTTGACTGAAAAAGTAACAGGAAATGTAAGTTTTGTATATATTTTTTCATTAGTTAACTAATAATTCAGGATTTCTTCTGATTATCTGTAGTGAAGTAGTTATTAAACGCGTAAAACAATATTAAATGTACACTTTGGTTTCGTTTAAAATACCGACCTGTTTGTCGATTAATCAGTCGATTAATCGATTAAAGTCAAGCGTTAACTCGATTAGAAATTTTAATCGACTTTCAGCCCTACTAAGAAGTAAAGTACGATTAGAGTTTAAATACAATTTCTTTCTGATTAAAATACTCACTTGGGACAATTAATACGGTACTGGTATTTGAAATTTGTTTTTTGTTTTTTTTTCTTTTCTACAGAGAGAACAAATTGTTGTTAAACTAAAACCGTGTGGCCCCCGCAAATATAATTTATTCGTTACTCATGGAAGTCTTTGTGTTTGTTTATCTTCTGCAGGACAGCTCTCAGTCCGCCGTTTGGCTAAAATTTCTGGAGACTCAAAATGTGACGGAGTTCTTTAAGGATAAGGATGTTCCGTTCAACTGTGATTTCCTCGTGGCTGAACCAACTGACGAAGACAATCTTCAGTATATGTTGTCTGAGGTATATCGAGTCGAACCAACGCTGCCTCTGAAGAAACAGCCGTTTGGTGCCTGGGATCCCCCTGCAGGGCTCACGTATCCAGCGATAGGGTTTTATGAAAGGAGGAAGACACTACAAGGAGTCGTGCTCAAAACCGCTGTTCAAAAGGTAAATAGTCCAATTTCAATACAATGTATTGTCATTGTTAGAGCCCGGATTTGTAAGCATAATCAAATAAAATATGCATGCAAGTATGCTTGAATAATTTTAAAAAATATGCACCAAAATATGCAAAAACCAATTAACAAAAAACAAATTAACAAAAATCAAATAAACCATTTTGGGGGATAATCTTACTACGTCTGTCAGTGAAGAAGGTTTTATGCAATGAAAATGTCCTTTTTACATCGCATGATGTCACATGTGCATGTGAAAAACACCACAACTCTTCTTCAGTGAATCCTGAAAACACTGTGGTACATAGTTTTTGCTCAACGTAGACTCATCCGGGACCCTTTGTTTGTGTTTTTTGTAAGAAACTCCGAACCTGCACATTATTCAGTTCCAGCTTCAGGGCTTCCAGAGTACATAACCACCCACCCATCAACCCATTTATAAATAAATAAACATATATTAAAAAATATATAGATTGGTTGCAGAGACTTTATTAAGCACCAGTATATTAACAATCTAAAAGAGAAAATACCACATTTAAGAGTTAAACATGCACTTTTTTCATTTAAAACTTAATGTAGGCTTGTGTGCCTAACAGAATTTTTAGAGGACCAAAATGAGTAGGATCCAGGCCCATGGAGGATAAGAAATATGTAGGCCTTTTGAAGTATAGGACTGATATAGGAAGCCAGAGCCAATACTTCAATAAGAGACCCATGTAGATTTCCATTCACATATTATTGACGCTGTGATTGTCGGCTAAGAATAACATGGTAACTCTGCATTTTAGCTCAGCTCTTGGATCAGTACATATTTATTTTTTTATTTTCCGAATTTTGCTTGTAACGTTTGTACACAGATTTTGTAATCTGGACAATAGAAGGCCAGTTAAATAAACACATTTACTAAAATTTGTATAACAATGCTAATAATAAAGATATGCTTCTTCTTCTTCTTATTATTATTATTATTATTATTATTACTATTATTATTATCACCCTCATAGCAATCCGTTTTATAGAATAGTTACTTCTGTAATTTATTTTTCAGGGTTCATCGCTGCTGCTGCTGCATGATATTGAAGAACAAGAAACTGAAAAAGATTTCTTCTACGAAGTGTGGCTGGTTCTGCAGAACGTGATGAATTTCAAGTTAGTTACCCATCCGCTCGCATGGAAAAACATTGCCTATAAGCCTTTTAAAACATGTTTTCTTTACCATAACACTTATTAAGTAACACAGTGGTTCTTTCCCAGTTTATATGGTGAACGGGAAAAAAAAAAGTCTGTCCGTCTGTCTTTCCGCCTGTGTGTCTTTGCGCGCAATAATTAGAATGCGCTTTATCAGATTTTCATTAAACTTAGTATACCCACTAATAATGTCCACACCAAAAATGCTACCGATTTTGGACCAAATCGGTTGAGCAATAACGGAAAAAAATTATAAATTAACTATGTTCTATTTATAGAAACAAGGAAAACAGCGAGTAACAAAACAAAATTAATAATATTGTGGAGTATTAATAATTATTCAGTGTCAAACCTAACCTGAGAAATTGTCATTATTACCAAGTCACTAAGAGAAAAGGAGAAATATAAAATAAGCTTTAAGTAAATTAAAAGGGATTTATAACTGAGCATGAAGGAAACAAAACATAACAAATCCAAATTAGGTTGATTAAACACTGAGATTCGCCCATTTAGGATCAGAGAGACGTAACTACAAAAACAGTGTTTTGAGATAAATCGATTTAAAGGTTTTGGACTAATAAATGGATATTTTCTAATATTTTTTTGCGAAATATTTTGCTGTAAATAAGAAGTATATTTCATTTATTGTTGTTTTCTATTAGAAGTTACACATTCTAATCACATAGGAGGTGATAATAACTTATTTTATAAAATTATGCATGTAGTTACGTTTGTCTGATCCTTAACTTGGTGGCTATTGCTATGTAACATATGACTGTATTGCAGCCTTAAGCATCAACAGATATTACCGCAGCTGTATTTATAATGTTTCATCAGCACAATTACTGGTAAATACACAATTGGAATGTTTATCAGCGATATCCAACAAGGAAAACAAGCATAAGATCATTTTTCTTTTCTTTGCTTATGCAAAGAGGACTATTATAACCCGGGCGCTTGTTCCTCGTCCCACATGTAATAATCTGTTTTTTTTTCTCTTACATTAAGAACTGTGAAATTATAAACAGAAATCTTTTATAGAATACTGACTTTGCATTCACTTTAGGGCAGTAGAGCACTGCTTGCAAGTCAAATTAGCCAGCACAGATTCGTTTTCTCGTGCACTTTCCTTCTCCAAGTTATTAAAATCCTTTGCCATTTATTTCCTTTTAATACCAGTATGCTCTTTCTCTCCCGTTTTATAAATCTTCGTCTTCCCTTTCTTTTGGAGAAGTATGTGAAAATTTTAAACACTTATCACACATATTCCATGAAATTTGAGATTAAATTATGTTGTGAATATCTGCCGATACGACCAAATTTCTCTGCTATCTTTCCCTCAGCGAGGCTTTGTTCCTGATACAACTCGTACATTAACTATTTAAAATTCATATTGCCTAGGTAAATAATCTGCAGTACACTCTTTCCTATTGTAATGAGAACGAAGAGCAGGAAAATTCTTTATGTGATTCCTTATAGTCTCCTTTCTCTCGTCTGGTCTTTTTGTGTTAGGCTCATTGCATCCTCTTCTTTCTTTCTGAATTACATATGTCCATCTCTTTTATTAATAGTATTATTTACAAAGATTTCTGAAATTTCAAATGGCTTGAGAAAAAAATTCCATAAGCTCGTACTTCATTATTAGATGGTACTTCTTGATCACCTTCCTTCGTAATGTATCAGATTTTGTTTTCGCACTTTGTTTCCTTCTTCTTCTACTAGCTTAGTAAGGTACTTCCTTTGTCGTTCAAATGATCCAAGGTCACAGTAGGTTCTGTGAATATTTTGTCTATTTTGCTCAGTAAACTTACTGTTGCTCTGTCGGAGGCATATAGAGCAATCTAAGCTTCTCATGTCTTGCAGGAACTATAGAATTATTAGTTGGAAAATACGCTCTATCATACTGCTGGTTAATTTTCTTTTTCACTCCTTTTTAAGTGCTCGCTTTTTGCGTTTTCTTGGTTTATTATTTTCTTCAAAGTTAATATTATCGTCTACAATTTCTCTGTCCTGATTCTGATGATTTACTTGCGCACTGTCAACATCCTTTACAAGACAGGATCCATTTTCAACACTGGTCTCTGTAACCATAATAAAGCAAATATTCAATGCCATCTCTTCAACCTTTAATGTTGTAATTCTTCAGATTACAACAATTAATAATAATTAATAATATAACAATAACAGTAATAGTTAATAATCACAGACCGCCGGCGTGGTCTTGTGGTTAGCGTCGCTGACTACAGATCCGTCGGTCGGAGTTTGATCCCCGGTACCTCGGATTTTGCTGAGGTAGGGAGGTCTGGTAGGGGTGCACTCAGCCTCGTAATTCAAATTGAGGAGCTACTTGATAGAGAAGTAGCGGCTCAGGTCCAGAAAATCACAATTAACGGCCCTGAGTTATGCTGACCACATGCCCCCAATCCTGCCATCTGCCTATGGTAGATGACGCAGCGGTCGGGTTGTAGGCCTTGTCCCTTCAGGGATGAAGCGCAACGGAGTTTATAATAATCACAAACACACTAATAAACACATTCTAATACTTACACAATTTCTCTAAATTCCAATCCTTCTGACACATTTTCACCGTCCTTCTTCCTCTGGACTGGACTCCATTACGATCATGTCTACTTGCAAACTCATTCAAGACTGATAATTGTTAAATTTTGTTGATAGGAAGCTCTTTTTCATTGTTGTCACAGTGATTGCGGCAATCCGTTTACGACACATGGCGGGAAAAGCAACAGTTCTCTTAGGATCAGAGAAACGTAACAGCTGTTCCATTTCAGAAATTAACACTACTTGCTGCAGTCTCAAGACGGAACAGCTTTTCCGTCTGTTTGATTCTTGTTATTTTCCAAAAAATGTAGATACGCTAGCAGCTAGAATGGAAACCAGTTTAGATAGAGTTACGCTTGTTTGATCCCAAGATAGATCTCAATTCCGTGTTTCTGATGGTAGTATCAACTCAAAAACGGCAAAAATGTAGTTACGTCTCTCTGATCCTAAATTTTATGAGTAAATGAGATTAATAACATGTTCTAGATGAGGGCAACGTAATAGACTATTTTATTTATTTATTTATTTTTATTTATTTATTTATTTAACCTGGCGGAGTTAATGCCATAAGGCCTTCTCTACCACTCAGTCAGGGCAAAAACATGAAATACATAATGATAACTATAATAATGATTAAAAATAAATTAAAAAAGAACTGATATACATGAATACAAGAAACGAACATTAAATACAAAGAAAAAATTAGAACATATTATATACTTGAATAATTAAGATACATTAAATGATAAAAAAGAAATTAATTGTTACAAATATGATTTAGTTATATAAAAGCATTAAGTGATAGAAACTGAAATTAACATAGGACATGAAAAAGATTATTAAGTACTACGTATATGTGCTGTTAACTGCGATCTGAAGGTTGACAGTGACCGGCAGTCCTTGATGTGAGATGGTAAAGAATTCCACATTCGGATGACTGAAGTAGTAAACGATGATGAGTAAAGAGATGTATGATGTTTAGGTATTGCGAGAATATGATATTGCCTGGTCCGAGTGTTTAGGTTATGATGAGATGAAAGAGTTTGAAAGCGTGATGACAGATAGTGAGGACAGGAAGTGTGAAGAATTCGATATAGGAGGCAGAGAGAGTGCAATTTTCTTCTGTCGTCCAAGTGAAACCATGCCAATGTTTCAAATGCTGGGGTAATAATAATAATAATAATAATAATAATAATAATAATAATAATAATAATAATGTTTTATTTTGCCTGGCAGAGTTAAGGCCATAGGGCCTTATCTTCCACTCAACCAGGATAAAGACAAAATACATTAAAAGGAATTTACAAAAAACAAATACGATAGATATCATACATAATACAAAATGTTAAAAATAAAATAATAATACAATATTGAAGCGCCTATATTAAAACATAAGACAAAAATGCGTCCAATAATATGCCGAGAAAACAAATTGAATTAAAGAATTATATTATAATTGGATGTGTGTATAATTATAATATTATACTATAATATACACAAAAATTGAAACTTAAAACTAAGAAATTAACCAATAAAAGCAATATAGGCTAAGTGCCATGAAAATCGTGTACAATATAAATTTACCTAGGCTAGATAACGAGACATTCATTCTAGTTATCAGCGAGATACTTGATTGACTTTGACCTAAAAATCTGTAGGCTCCGACTACCCCTGATGTCCGGCGGAAATGAGTTCCAGATACGGGTGATGGCTATTGTGAATGAGGCAGAGTACAGAGATGTTTGATGGCGTGGAATTGACAGTAGACTGTTATTCTGAGATCGTGTGTCGCGGTTATGTTGGGAAGATAACAGTGAGAAACGAGAGACTAAATAATTAGGTGCAGTATTATTAAGTATCTGATAGAGTAGAGTTAGGGAGTGTAGTAGGCGTATGTACTTTAGTCGAAGCCAGGATAATTGCTCAAAATAATCTGAGACATGATCATATCGACGTATGTTGAATATGTGACGGACACAAGAATTCTGAACACGTTGCAGCTTACAGGATAATTCAACACTTAGGTCAGTGAACAGAACATCGCAATAGTCGAAGTGTGGCATCACAAGTGACTGCACTAAGGTCTGCTTTAGTTTAGCAGGCAGGAAAATTTTCAGTCTATTTAGTGAATGCATAATAGAAAATACTTTTTTACAGATATGTTTAACTTGTGTATTCCATGTCATGTCAGAGTCAAAGTACACACCAAGATTTTTTACAGTTCTACTGTATGGAATAATTGTGTTGTTCAAGGTCACAGGCAAAAGTTCAGTGTTGTCAATAGAAGATAGCGATCTGTTTTTTCCAATCAGAATGGCTTGTGTCTTGTCTGGGTTCAAATTCAGTCCAAATTTTGTTGACCATTTACTGATAGAGTGTAGGTCGTCATTGAGCTTTGAAAGAGAGTCGTTGATTGTGTCAGGCCGAATTTGCAGGTCGTCTGCATACAGATGATGTCGGCAATGTTTTAGTGCTGAAGAAATGTCATTTATATAGATTGCAAAAAGCAAGGGGCTTAATACAGAGCCCTGCGGCACACCTGACCTCACGAGACGCCACGAAGAAGATCGATTGTCGTGAGAAACACATTGTTGGCGTCCAGAGAGGTAGTATGATCTGACTTACGAATACCACAAATGTAGCGAACGCAAGCATTATGAACACGTTGTAGTCTTTGTCCTAGTTTGAAGCTCAGGTCGCTTAGTAGAATATCACAGTAATCGAAATGAGGTATTATGAGTGTTGATACGAGTGTTTTCTTTAGAGAAGAAGGTAGAAAGTTTTTAAATCGTTGGAGAGCATGAAATATAGAGTATATTTTTTTGCAAATTTCGTTTATATGGATGTTCCTATTTAAATTACTGTCAAAATGAAAGCCAAGATTTTATACATGCGGACTAAATGGATCAATGCTTCCGTTTAATTTGACGGGTGTCAATTTTCCTCTTTGACTATATAAGTTATACACGAAGAGAATGGTAATGCAAACAATAGAAAGAAAACAATTTAGAAGTCTTAATTCCTCTTACTAATGATATGTTACAATAACGTAATATAAAGCTAATTAGAACCAGACCACCCCTGATGTAATTAGTAATTAGGCTATGGTCAACTTCCTAGAACGGTTATATGTTATGACTACCTATAAATTGGACGGTAGGACTTGAAACAAACACGCGCAGATAGCTTATCGTCCGCCGGTAACAATGGAGTTGGGGGCAGAAAATAATGCATATACTGTACTATTCATTCCAAACTATGCGGCTCATAATAGCCCATAACTATTGAAAACAAAAATAAAGTGAATAAAATATATTTTTTTTAGTTATGAAATATTATTTAAGTAATGGTATGTAACTCACAGAATATCGTAGTTGGGTCTTCACTATTGAATGCTATGAGGCTAACTAAGATGTTTTTACACGGTCTGTACAGCAGAGAACATCACGTGAGATGAAGGTCAGGCAGGTCTAGATTACATTATCGTAGCCTACTGCGCAGTCGTTTGTTTGGCTCAGTCAGGTCTTACCGATCGAGTTATATGTATGTACTGATTGTTTTTCTGCAATGAAGCTAATTAAAATGGCTATTGTAAGACAGCATAATCTATACACGCTATCATCATTTGTTTTCAAAATTTTACAGGCCTGAGTACCGGGCTCCGGAAATGAACGTGAACGGAGTGAAACTAGACAATGGGTCCTGGAATGGAATTCTGGGGTTAATCCAGAGGAGAGAAGCTGAGATCTCATGTGAGGACTTGAGCATGTCACCAACGAGGGCTGAAGTGGTAGACTTCATGGTGCCGATTAAGAAGGACAGGTGAGAGCCCAGAGCCTACTTTATTGTTCACTGTGCCTTTAAAATCAGAGCTAAGTTCTGTCATGACTTTACGTACACATTTCTGAGACCATGATTCAAACTTTAATTAATGACAGATAAGGAAAAGAGCACCGCAGTAAGGCTATTTCAAGAAGTAAATTCCAGTAACTTTGCTTTGTGAAAAGGGCTGGTAATCTCAGACTTTCTCTTCAGAAATCGATATCCTATTTCATTTTAGTTTAACTATTTATACTAGTTTTATGTAGGCTACATTTAATCACAAATTTATAATAATATCTATTTTTCTGAAACTTGGTTGGGGTAATTGCTATTTACCTTTCCTTAAGCTTTAAAATTAAAAAAAAGAAAAAACATTAAAATAATTAATTTTAATGAGTTAAGAGGGATACGCTAAATTCTGACATAGCAAGTAGCCACCATGTTCAATAACTATTCTATAAATATGTTAAAGTTTGAAAATGTTATTAATTTATTTTTAAAAGACGGATTTTCCAGTATTTAAATTTATAATTTACAAGGAACACTTATGTAAAAAAGAAAAATTAAATAAAGTCAATATAAATATGAAGCACTTAACATTCATCTGAAATAAAATATATATTTGTAAACCACTAGTAAGCCAGTAGTAGGTCACAGTGGAATGAAGCCCAGGTCTTAAAGCACTTTCGGGTTGTAAGTCGCCACTGGGTTGGTATCTCATATTGAAAACGCCTGGGATATGGGTATTCTGGGATATGTGAGTCAGTTGGAGAATTTAATGTTTACCGACATGCTGCCATGGTCGCTCAGTTGGTAAGAGCAGCGGCATGGAGAGCCAAAGATCCTGGTTCAAACCCCGGCAATAGCATTGAATTTTTCAGTCAGACTTCACCTTTCCATCTTAGCCTACAGGGCCAGTGTGAAAAAATTATCATTCCAAAATAACTGAAATGTATACCAATTAAAATCATTATAAAATTAAGTATTCTGTTGTCATGATTATATTCTCTTGATATATTGACACGTTAGGTACCATTTGGGGGCAAATGTAAGCCCGAGAAAAAAATTATAAGTTAGTAAATAAAAACCACAAACGCCACAATCCGCGAAATAAAACCTATTCTGGTGGTATTTCCCCCCGGAACCGATACGTGTATCATAGAGCTGACGCACAATGCTTTTGTTCCATCGCAGTGCGACTGTGCTCAGTGACGCCAATTTGAGAAGGAAAAAAAAGAAGATAGAGGAAGCTTTGCTTTGTTCCAGTAAGGGTGGCAACAGTATTTTTAACTAACTGTAGTTATTTTGCCTTATAACTATAATAGTGCGATGGTTGGCAACATTTTTGCGATCAGCCAGAAAACTGAAACAAAAACTAAAATTTCTGAAGTTGTTTCGTAAACATAAATTCATAGGCCGTTGATAGTTTGGGGATCGTCTTATAGGACAGATATATGCCAAATGTATAAAACTTTGACAAAAATGCATAGGCCTACCTCGTCTTATCTGAAGGTCGTCTTATCTGCGGAAACATACACTATTTCTAGTCGTTTGAGCCTATACCAGTAGGCTTTGGAACTATTGATTCTCAACTGACTTATCATCTATTGTTGGTATATTTTATTGCGTCAAATACTTTAAATGATATTAATTTCAATTAATAAGAGCAGGATGAAATAGCGGGAATGAATTACGGTAAATACCCAATTCGGTATTTACCTTTACGGCAAACCATGAAAAAACCCATGTCAAATTGGCTGACCCTGGGACCTCCGCAATGTGACTCCAAGGGTTTATTGTTTTTTTCTTTTTTATTATTCATCTAAGTTTATACTTCTTTCAGCTGCGAAGCCATATCAGGAGTTCGGAATGTGTGTCTATACAGTAGGATAGGCCATGGAACTATTGATTTCCAATTGTTCCTATTACAGCACACGCCGCTTATTGTGATCACTTCGGGACACAGCTAATCTGATAATATTAACCGACTGATAACAGTAGCCGAAAGAATTAATTGAAGGATATTTATTCATACATCAGATACATGGGCGCCCATACCCGGGGGCAGAGGGGGGCCGCGGCCCCCCCCTAGCTTTCAGGGAAAGGAAAAGAATGTATATTAATAATTATAGTCTGTTTTTTTTTCTTTTAAGACAATTATTTGAAAGTCAGTATAGACATAAGTTTGCAGAAGTTTTACCATATTGACACCATGGAAGCAGAATTCTCACTGGATTAGGAAAGGGGATCCTGGGGGTTTGGACCCCCAAAAATCAAAACCTAAAATTCTATTTTTGTATTTTAAAAAAAAATAATAAATTAAACAATTTTTGTGGGTGTGTCAAATATGATATAACAGTTATTTTGTTTTCTTAACATAATGAGTAGGCCTGTTATTTCCATTGTTCCTTGTGTTGTTTAACTTTTTTTATAAATAGTAATAAGTATTATAACTTGGGTAACGATTTCTTGTTTAAGTTCGCATGTCTTAGAGTATGGTAAACAAATTTCCTAACAAGTTTTTCAGAGCTAAAATAGCGTAAAATGTTATTTTAATTAGTTCAATATTTAAAAATTTAACGGGGGTGGACCCCGAATTAGGTAATGATTTATTGTTTACGTTGGCATGCCTTAGAGTATGGTAAATAAATTTCCTATCTAGTTTTTCAGGGATAAAATAGCATTAAATGTGATTTTCATTAGTTCAGTATTAAAAAATTTTCCGGGGGTAACCCCCGACTTAGGTAGCGATTTCTTGTTTAAGTTGGCATATCTTAGAGTATGACAAACAAATTTAATAGCTTGTTTTTCAGAGCTAAAATAGCGTAAAATGTGATTTCAATTAGTTCATTACCTAAAAATTTGGACCCCCGAATTAGGTTTTAATGATTTCTTGTTTACGTTGGCATGTCTTAGAGTATGGTAAATAAATTTTCTAACTAGTTTTTCAAGGCTAAAATAGCATAAGATATAATTTTCATTAGTTCAGTATTTAAAAATTTTCCGGGGGTGAACCCCCGACTTAGGTAACAATTTCTTGTTTAAGTTGGCATATGTATGGCATGAGTATGGTAAACAAATTTCCTAACTAGTTTTTCAGAGCTAAAATAGATTGTAATGTGATTTTAATTAGGCCTAGTTCAATATTTAAACATTTTACGGGGGTGGACCCCCGACTTAGGTAACGATTTCTTGTTTACATTGGCATGTCTTAGAGTATGGTAAACAAATTTCCTAACTAGTTTTTCAGTGCTAAAATAGCGAAAAAAGTTATTTCAATTAGTTGAATATTTTAAAATTTTCTGGGGATGGACCCACGACCCCCCTTGCTTGGGGGGTATTCCAAACCCCCTGCCACTTCCAATCCTGCCGAAATTATTTTCTGGCTACTTCATTGTTGCACTTACATTATTATTATATTATTAATGTAATGTTTAGGGACCGGATTTTTAGGTTTTTACCTATTTTTTTCCTTACTTCCAAAACAAAAAGCACTCATACACTTTTTCGTATCATGTCCATAGGATTCACCCACATTAATTCTGTGGCACCTAAAAATACCTAAATGGGGTATAAAAACCTAAATATACCTAAACGGGATATAGTATCTAATATCTATCTAAAATATCTAATTTAGGTTACTTTTTTGTCTTTTTTTGGTTTGTCAGTTGAGAAATCGATATTTTGCAGAGAGACAAATTTTGTCGGGTTGAAATTAATACCACCAGCGTTTCGTTCAATCCATTGTCGTCTAGGATGGACAGTATCAAGAGGGGAAGTGTAAGAGTACCAGAGTATTTCTTTTAAAATATCCGTATGAACAACCATTGTTGCCGTGTATGAACAAGGATATGGATTTCTGTGTTTTAAAGCGCTTGTTTGCCTTTAGTACTTCCCTGTCATTCATACTGAGTGGTCACACTGTGAGTTTTAAGAAGACGTGTCTATTATGCCGAAACAAATGAAATCTAGTTTATTACGGCAGTGGATTGGCGATGACATGAATTTCTTCTTCTTCTTCTGAGGTTATTTTATGACGTTGCACCCCGCGTGTTTCTACGTCTGCTCTGTTGTTTTCCAAGTTAATCCTGCTGTATACGACAGATGTTGTCATTCAATACAACTCACAGTTGAAAATCTTGAAAGATATTTAGTGATATACTGTAACCAGGAAATGTGATGCAATCTTATTTTCACTGCTTCTTTTGATTATTTATGCTTTCTTTCTTCAATTGTCTAATATTGTCCTAAAGCAAGTTTACACAAATTTAGGCATAAGTCAATTTTGTTAAGTTAAGCTTTACAAGTATTATGTATTGAACCCTATGTAGCACATTCAAATTCATTAAACCAATTATTCTTCCTAAAAATGATATTTTGGACAAAAAACCTAAAAAAAACTATTTCACCAAATGGAAAACCTAAAACAGTGTTTTTAAAAACCTAAAAATCCGGTCCCTAGTAATGTTACAAAATAACCCAAGAAGTTAAAGGAACAAAAAATAAATTAACTAAAATATTGGCCCCCCCCTAGAAATTATCATATGGGCGCCCTTGATCAGATATAACACTAAAAAACAGAACTAAAAGCTATTTATTCAAGCATACAAGATAATTCATAACTGTGAATCATTCAACTACTGGAAATAACTATTTTCGCAATTAATAAAAATTTTTATTGTGTTTACCCTTTGGAGCCCATTAACCAATATTTCGTACTCATAGTGTTTTTTTAAGTTTACTGACTTGTGGTAAACACCGCTTAGCAAAACATCTTAACGCCTGTCCATGTTTCTTTTCATTTGATAATAACAATCACTGCAAGTCAACACTGTTATCTTCATAAATCAAAAGCAAGTTAAACTGAGGGGTGAAACATGTTTTATTGCTCAAAAAAGAGAGTTAGGGTATACCACCCCCTCGAACAGGTATCCTGTGAGCTGGGAAAACTACCCTTACATCTAATACAACACAGTACAGTTGAGATAGAAACGAGATCCTTAAAAACAAAATGTTGAATGACGTACAATATTTGGAAATAAAGCCGCAAAAAGGATAATGTGATAACATCAACCGAATCTTTGATCACAATAAAGAGCATTTTTAATTGTATAAGTATTAACCCGTACGGGACTTCGTAAAAGTGACAACATTACCCGCATGATAACATTATCCGCGATTACATTAAGCGGCGTTCACTGTATTGGTGTACTTTTTTGGAGTAATTTTCAAATTATTGAATGGATATGATACAAGATGGAATGGTGAGGATGATTCAAGGTATCCAAATATCCTATTCGGCACTTGCCTTTACGACTGGGGAAACCATGAGAAAACCCATGTTGAATTGGCCGGCCACAGGATTTTAATCTGGGACCTCCGGAATGCGAGTCCAAGGGTATTATTGTTGTTATAGTATATTGCGATACAAGTGCCGTAAGCGGTGCATACGGATCGAGGAAAGAGTTTAAAAAACGAGGCACTTGCGCAGAGTTTTTTTCGCTTTCCGAGATCTGTTATGCGCTTACGGCACGAGTATTGCATGCTATTTTTGCACGATGATTATTTATATCAATTTATTTATATTAATAGAGATATTAGCTGAAAATATTATGTAACTTATATACACTATTGAAGATGGTTGTTATATTTCAGAAAGTGATTCGCATGTGTTGGTTGTTATGGGAACCGAATATTTTTCCTGTTAAAGTCGCCACAAACTGGGGGGCCTTGGTTCCGGTCTTCCATAAAAGCTTGTATTATGATGATTTTACTTATGGCACTTGTGCTTTTTGTAATCTTTACCTCACGGAGATTTCTTTTGTTTTCATAGCAACCAGATTGCGTGCGGGAATGTCAAGTTACGATCCACGGCAACGATATTCGTAAATACCACTAATTAGCTACGTCGTGCAAAAGATTAATAAAATAGAAATTTCACGTAGCCTATAAAATTTGAGCTTGCACTACAAAAGCCGGTCGTTGTATTACTAAGTGGAGTTTTATTCTCTCTACAGGCCGAACTGGAAATGTTCTAATTTACAACCCACATAATTTCGTATTCTACTTTGGGATATCGGTACAATTAGTAAATGTCTCTATTGAAGATAACTCTGGATGATACAATGTCATTTCATGTTTCGCTGTAATTTTGGACTAACTCAAAGAGGGGAAAATGTATATGGGTCATTCTCAAACAAATTGACGTTTTGCCTCCTCGACATGATCCCCAGATTGACAATTCAACTTCGGTTTTTCTGAACAACTGGTTTTTCATGGCATCATACCACTTTTGTAGTTTACGAAACCGCATAGGAATCGTGAGTTTTCTCGTTTTGTGATTGTATATGAATTTTTGAAGTTGGTGGAACGTATTGAATTTGTAATGAGTGTTACCATTGTTGGCGTAATGGAACTTTGCCCCCCATGCTGATCCCCTTTCCACTGGCCACTCGCCTGGCCGCTTCCCCGCCAGGCTGCTTCCCGCGTGCCGCCCCGCAGTGAATGCCACCATGCCTGTAGCCGCTGTTCAACCTCAACGCCGGTAATGAATAATTGCAATTGACATGTCACCTAATATTTCACAATAAAAAAACCCCTTGCACCTCCACATAATATTTCACAATTATAAAAACGACCCTTGCAACAAAATAGGCTATTTCACAATACAAAAAATACCCTTGTACCATGCATAATATTTCGTAATTATAAAAAACGCCGTATTATAACATAAAATGTGGCTTAATTGATGCAGGAAAATTCCCTTGTACCAACACTACTTATAAAAACCGATTCTTGCATTAAAACTCATGAAATCCCCCTAACATAACTCTAATATACGAAAGCTTCCTTCAGTGCTCAACATTCACTCGTATCGTAGTGGTCAAGACTCCTAGCTATAATGCTAGGGGTCCTGGGTTCGAATCCCGGTCGATCCAAAATTTACTATTAGGAATAGGTCTCAAATAGGTAGGTAGGGTGAGAGGAAGAGAGGAAGGAGACGGGAAAGGAAGAGAAGAAGAGAATAAAGAAGAAATAAATTATTTTTTCTGTTTCCTCAGTTCATTAAGAGATGGCGCCACCGTCGCTACTAGTAGTTCAAATGCCGCCACTAGGGGAGGGAGTGAGGTACTCGCATGGGGCGCAAAGTTCGGTTTTCCCCCATTGTTCATAAAATATTTTTTTCTCAACATGTTTTCAGGTTTTTTAATAGAAATGGACTGAGCTGTTGTAAGGTAGCAATATTTGAAATGCTGGAGACGAATGAAAATAGTTTACAAGAGATGTGACACAGCAATTTAAGTAAGGAGTCTTACCCAAAACAATTTTCCTCAATCTTATTTTAACTTCTTTTGCTGTCCTCCCTCCTCGATATCTGATCGGAAATTGGTAGTAGGGGGAAAAGTTGACGCAATACTTCATCCCCCCTACATCACCCTCCTCCCCACCCCTTAATTCTTCTTTGGGGAGCACTAGACCGGGTAACATTTCTTATCACGGTTTGCTGTGACAAAGATTCAAATGAACTTCCTGGTTCGGATTCTTTTCTTAAATTCTGAAACATCCTCTAGATAGTTTCATTTGTATGATGAGCTAACATTCATCTGCGAATGACGATTCATTTTGGGCCTTTTCATGACAAGAAGTCAAAATGTTGGATGCAGAATATGAGGTGAGAAGTCCTTACTTTTCCCCGCGTTTTTTTGGAATAAACATGAACGTTACGTTCCACTATATACGCTATACAAGGAAATTATTTAGGGTGGCGCAGAAACTCGCATGGGTTTGGGGCGAAATCTGAAAAAAACAAAACAAACAAACAAATTGCTTGATATCTCAACTAGAAGTGTCATTTCAGGCCTGTGACAACAAAACGGCAATTTTTTTTAGAATGACCCAAACAAAAGTGTTATGCTACAGAAAACATACTGCACTGTCTGTGTCTGCTGACACTGATGTTTGGATGAATCTTACTCGAGATGCACGGAAAATACTAATCTATCTTGTTTTCCCAGAGTCACGTCATAATATTTACACAGTATGCTTACACAATTAGGCTAATAATAGTACGTTTCCTAATAACCAGTATTATCTAATAGACTCTCTTTGTCACGTACTTATGATCTATTCATGTAGCCTACTTGTGATATGTACTGTAGTTACGTAAAAATGTATCATTATTTGTTATTTTGTATGTTCAGTTTTGACAAGAGGTGTGTGAATACGACTTGTTAGTTACGTTAGAGATTGTTATCGGAAAATGGCAAATGACATTACTCATAATCAGTGGCGGCTCGTATATAGGCACCGTGGAGCTGCACCAACCCCTATTTCTACCTGTTTTTATCGATAACATTTAATATAATGGGTCTTTCTTTCTTTCAATATTTCTTTATACTTGTACAATATAAAATCCTTAAGCTTAATGCCAGTAGCCACCCCCCAGTTTATTAAAAAAGAAAAAAGTAATTCATTGAGTGGAACTGTGCTCTTCACAGTTCCAGCGGCGTGGTGTTTGACTCTTGTGCGCATGCCCATATATTAAGGTACATGCTGTGGCTGAGAGAGAGAGATAGATCACTGTCGCTTCCACAGTGCCACGTATTGGTGGAAGCTTGTGTGTTTTAATTTTTTCTTGCTCCGCGTGTGTAGTGCTTAAAAACCATGTACCATATTCTTGAATGTGATAGAGTGCAGAATTAGATTATTATCTGGTATCTATTTGATTCATTTTTTCGGTTATTTTATTTAACAGAAAACTTTAACCATTGGCAAATCAAGCAGAAAATTATTGACCTTTTCGCTGAATTTAAAACAAGAAGAATGGATTTCATTCCGAATCGAATTTATCAAGCTTGAACTATAACAAATTATGTTAAAGTAAGTACATTTGTTTTATTTTGTTCTTTTAGGGTTTTATCAAGTTTCTGAATAAACATTCGTTTTATATATCCATGTTTCCTTTTACACAATTTTAGCTACGAGCCGCCACTGCTCAGAATATTATTGATGGCAATAATACAGAATAAAGTATTTGAAGAGTACACAAAAAGAACATTCTTAGTCACTTTGACCCTACCTAACCCTAACCCTGCAAAAATTATACAATCATACCATCATTTTGTCTCTTTATCTTGTGACTCAACGGGCTCTTTCCCTTTCTGAAGTGCTACAAAGATAGTATACTATATAAACTAACAGATGATAAGAAAACAAAAAATGATAAAAGTAACTTAGCGTGTTCTTTCCGTGGACCATTCGTTTGTCTAAAATAACGGATACTCACTTCACTTTTGTTTGGTTTGGATTTTTCCCCATGCCAATGTTAAATTATTTCGAAAAAAGGGATAAAATGAACTGTGTATAAATTCTGGAAGATTTTCACTGTACAAGATGAAAAATATCCTTTAGATGAAAACATGTGTTTCCTGTATATTTTTTTACTGAAAATAACAAATCTATAATTATTTTTTGTTGACCACGCACCATTTCCAAAAATCCACATTTTTTGTTTTTACGTAAATACGAGAAGTGTGTCTCCTACAAAATCGGTACGTGATGGACCACTTAGGTTTTGATATATGAATCAAGCCCCTTTTATTTATACCGAATCACATAGTTTCATATAAAGGACAGAAAAAAGTTCAAATTTGTTTAACTGTGTTATGTAAAATATTGAAGATTTTGCTTATCTAACTTCTTTTGGACGAAAAATTGTAGGCTTTGTACTGAATTTATTTATTTAATCTTACCATAGTTATGGGTTGCCTACACAGACAAAGAGTACCAGAAAAGAAAAACAAAAAGGTAATTGAACATAGAACATTGAAAAGAAAAATCATTACAAATTTCAAAATGAGTAATGTCTTGCTAGAAAAGATTTATAAGTCTGTTGAATTTGTGAAAATATATCAATTAGGCTAATGATGACGACCTTGATGATGACGATATCTTGCCTCAAAGTCGAGCTGGAGATCGTGTAAGTAAAATGAACACAGAAATGTTTATCCAATAAACATTGTGTGGGCGTATACTCTATACACAAGCATTGTACAGTGAGTCCCACGCAAGAGTTGGCCAATGACGAGGGTTCCTGCGGCGCGGCTGGCACAGCTCCAACTCCCGAGCGATCGGGTGAAATATCTACGCAAATAATGCCGCGGTCGTTGTAATGATTCAGGTTCTCACATTTACAGTTAAAATTACAACGAAAATAACCACGTACCTCATCACAAGAGATGTTGGAAATGTTCTCCTCTTGCATAGGGAATTTTCTTTCACGCGCGTAAGTTCAGCTTCCGAAATTGAGTTAATTTCTCTTGTGATATTGTCTATAAGTTCTTATTATGTATGGGAAATTGACCTATACACTTTATTTTTCAAGTTTCCCCATAAATAATATTTACATACTGTTAGAAGAACTTAATGACAATATCACATAGGCCTATCACAAGAGAAAGTAGGTATTGTGTGGATGCAAGAGGATAACATTTCCAACATCTTTTGTGATGAGGTACGTGATTATTTTCATTGTAACTTTAACTGTAAATGTGAGAACCTGAATCATTACAACTTCCGCGGCATTATTTGCGTAGATATTTCACCCGATCGCTCGGGAGTTGGAGCTGTGCCAGCCGCGACGCAGAAACCCGCGTCATTGGCCAACTCTTGCGTGGGACTCACTTATAACAATGAAATAGAGTAGGAGGAGGAATGGAAGAACTTCAGAAACCATATTTTATATTCTCCGTAATTAATCCATCCCTATTAGAAGTTAAGTGTACTGTCTTTTCTTACAATTGAGGTATTATAAATGGATTTTATGTTCGCTATATAAAAACCTACTCCACTCAGGAAACTATCTTCGACCCGTTTAAATAAAATTATTATTTGTTATGGGGAAGTCGCGCCGGAACCTGGGAACTTAAATTCAAATATGACCCTTTGACCATCAAAAATGTTGAAACTGGACTGGGCCCCAATGTATTGAAGTAATAATAAGAATAATATTAATAATGATTGTCTTGGCCTGGCAGAGATAAGGCTATAGGGCATTTTCTTCCACTTAACTAGGTTGAGTACAAAATACATAATTTGTACACTTCAAAAAAAATACAGTAAATACAATAATTAACAACAAAGCTAATTAAAACTTTTATTTAATCGTTTGTCTGTGTGTGCGTGTGTGCGTGTGGGCGCGCGCGAGCGCGCGCACGTCGAATTTATGTTTTTATCATTGGATATATATGAGTCATGGCAAACTTTTCTCCTTTGGAAATGTGGGGCCATTTTAAAATTTTGAAATATATAAATGAAAGGGCAGGGTATGGAATGTATTTACAATGCAGATTATGGGTATTAGATGTAAGATAGTGGAGGAAAAATCCATATGGGACTGCATCTAATGTGAAGTATGAAAGTACAAATATCCACAAATATTGTTTCAAGTTCAGTACGGATGGACATTATTCCCAAAAGCTTCCATCACCTACTTGTGGTATTGTCTGGCATTTCTCCCTAGGATAGTGACTATTTCAAGACGAGAATGCTGTTCACATCCAAGGCTTGTAAACTACAGAGGTAGCGTATTCCGGCGAGTTTATTGGACAGGGGGTTGCGGCGAGCAGGCGCAATTCCCAGTTTTTACTTAGTCTAGAAAATCTTACACCGCGTGATTAAACTCGTAACCTTTAATTAACCCTTTGTCAGATTCCTGTGAAATTTGTACAGAAATAATCTACACACATCAGCCCTACTGATGGTTAAAACAGAGCCTTAAAAAAGCGGACACAAATGTTTTTATTTCATTTTATAAACATCACCCGTTGCACAAAATTCATGGAGGGAGAAGTAAATTTCACTATGCGACAATTTTTTGCATTTTTGTGTCCCGAAAAAACTTCAAGCGAGAAAGTTTTAGTGAAATAATTGAATTTTAATACAAATGAAGTTCCAGCCCCATATCTCGAATGGTTTACGAGTAATTGAGTGGTAATTATTCCGGGCGCTTCAGTTGTCGGAATGATGTGACGACCGTGAAATGTTCAGGAAGAAGCATATTTGACTATGCGACAATTTTATATATTTCTGTGACCAGAAAATGATTCAACACGCCATACTTATACTTTGAAAAAAGAAGAATATGCACTTCTTACATAGTTATCTAATACATTAGACTTCAGACTTCTTATTTATGCCAGTTATAATACAACTCAGAACTCAGAACCATAACTGAAAAAAGCTTGCCGGTAAAATATTTGACATGCGTTAATCGTCAATAAAGCTATCTAAAGTTTCACAATCGACGAGTCAATATCGATTTCTGGGGTGTCTATTCAAGTAAAGTAAAAATCATGGTGCAGAGAAGCGAGATATGAAAAGACCGTTATAACGGGACAATCACTTAGTTCGGTAAATCAATGTTCTTACCAGTAGATATAATAACTAAATATCTTAATAAATTTGACTTATAAGCCCAACAGGACTTCCATCATATGCAAGCAAAATGTACTGCCTTATGATAACCAATATGATTATTAAGTGCCAGAATGGTACTTTATGAGATTGTATGGGGGGCAGGAAAATGTCTGTCCGTCTGTCTCTTTTTCAGTGTGTCTGTACGCTCGATAACTCAAATATGCTTTATCGGAATTTCATGAAACTTGGTGTATGCATTTATAATGTTCATGGGGAGAAGCTTATTAATGTTGGACCAAATCGGTTGACCGGTACCGGAGTAATGCCCAATTTAGTGCTTATTTTATGGTAATATGTTAGAAAGAATTTGTCAAATGCAAATACGTTCTCATGGCAACATATTGTTTTATAGTGTCCATAGATACGGATTTAGAAGTTGCAATGCAGTTCACTTTGACAAATAACACTACTCACATATTCCTTCACATATGCTTATCAAACTAGACCTTTCTTCTTCCTTAAGCCCTGTTTAATGAATCGATCTGGAGCTTAACTCAGAAATCGATTACAAAAATAACTTATTTTCTGCATATTGTATTGCAAACATCATTGATTAAACAAAAGCATTCTGGCACTTCGTTACATCAGTTTACCTGATTTTATTATATTACATTATTACATAATCGGTGTCTTGCTACGTTCTTGTGCGTCCCGAGTGAAGTATCAAGAACAATAATAATTATAATAGTATTGTTTGCAGGCATTATGTGTACATGAGAAGGACGGATCACTTTGAACTGTCATGGGGAAGTTTTCTTCTACCATACAGCACAGAGATTTGGTTCGCCATGGCCATTACAATTACGGTGCTGGCTACCATGCTTTGGATCATCTACAAGTTCAGCCTGAACTACTGGAAAGAAAGTATCAACGAGTTCGTCATTTCTTTCGGATTCCATGACTCTATCTTCTACATCTTTGGAAGCTTCTGCCAGCAAGGTAAATGGACATCAATCCCCAATAAAGAAAATATATGAATATTATAAGAATTCTCATGTAATGTCCAACAGAGATAATAATCTGTGGTTCATGAATTCATATATATCCATCTTGAATATTAACTTACAATAACAGTGGAAGCCCGTCACAAAAATCACTGATTATTGTGCCTCAGAGTACTGTAGTGTATAAGACATAACTTGTCTGACAGTGAGGTAGATCAATAAGGGCTATCAGTCATAGAAGAGAGGTTCCATCTGGCGCTGTGAAGTGAACTCTGGCTTAGCTCAGTTGGTAGAGCATTGGCACGGATAGCCAAAGGTCCTGGGTTCAAATCCCAGTGTCGGATGAATTTTTCTCCTATAATATTCTCATATAATGTCTAACAGAGGCAATAATCTGTGGTTCATGAAAGGAAAATATACTTTATTTCTTTCCAGTGGATAATTTCCAAAAGGATAAGAATACTCAGTAGAAAGATGACTTGAGTAGGAAGTTTATTTGCATCAAATTTTCAGGATTGGATAAAATGCCGAATTCCTTATCCGGCAGAGTGGTTTGTTTGGTCTCCTACCTAACAGCTGTGGTACTTCTCGCAGGATATTCCGCATCCCTCATCTCATATTTGACTCTCAGGAAACCTGTTCTTCCCTTTACTACGTTTGAAGGATTACTTAAAGATTCTACGTACAAGTTCGGAGTCTCTCCATACTCATCTGTCTATTCTTTCTTTAAGGTCAGTAGTTACTTATTCATCTATCTATGTATAGGCAGAATGCTTTCTTTGTTTTGTATGTTCGTCTCCACTTATTTTAAGCAGCTACATTATTAAAAAGAAATGTGTCAATAAATTTCCGCCTACCACTGGATTTGGGAATACATGGAAACTGGGAATACATGGAAACGAACTTGCTGATCGCCTCGCCAAAAATGCTGCAAGAAGCTCTAGCTCACTGTCATACAATAAAGTCCCGAAGAGTAACGTATTAAAAACGTTAAGAGAGGAGAGTTATGCAATATGGGACACTGAATGGCAAGCCACAACTAAGGGTCAAGAAACGAAGAAATACTTTCCGAGTGTGGTGCAAAGGCTATCCTCCAAGATTTATCCTACAGTAGGGCTTACTACTATGCTCACCGGACATGGACCAATAAAAGCCTATTTTCATAGATTTAAAATAACGCAAGATTCCACTTGTCCCTGCAACGAAGGAGAAGAGACGACTAACCACCTTCTGCTGGAATGTTCGAGGTTCAACAGAGAACGGGCTCAACTAAAGGCCAGCATAATTCGAAACAGAGGACAGTGGCCACCTAGATATAATGATTTAGTCATAAAATATCTAAAAGACTTTAATACATTTATTAAAGCAATGGACTTAAAATAAATAGATCAATGGATTTCAAATAAATAGATAAGTAAATATACGGACTAGGATAGGGATAGCGTAGATGTAGGCTAGTACATAACTAATAAGTATGAGACTGATATCTGTCAATTTGTAAATGACTATAGATAAAGTAGAACAAAACTAGAAACTAAGCCATATTGAAATATAATATTGTATTAATTAACAACATAAGGATTACACCAAAACATGTAGTATTATTATTGTAATGGAACATGTTGATGTTATACATTAAAAAGAAAAAAACCACTGGATTTGATACAAGCAACGGTTGAAGAGTGAAGGAAATTCAAATACCAACAAAAATAAAACCTGCCCTAGAGTTGAATGATAAGTATTTATTAAGCTACTATATTTTGAATATATTGTGTTATGTACTTAATTGTGAATTATAATTGTAACAATGTCCAGGATGGGCTATAGTCAAGAAACGGTTGGCAGATCGATATTTACAAAGTTGATAAAACGAAACTCTTTATACAGTAGACTATATTAAAATGTGACAGAATACTAGAGATGTATAAAGTTAAAATCTACTTAAAACTTGTTAAGTTATATGATTATAATAAAAAAACACTAATTTTTATGTCAGTCCATAAGAGTTAGTTTACTTGCATATCGTTATGAGTGTCAAATCCAGTGGTATATTCAGGCGGAAATTTATTGACACATTTATTTTTAATCATCATTATACCACTTGAAATATGAAATTGATCAACTTTAACCTAAATTATTGCCAAACCAATCTTGAATCTTGAATTGTACACTTAATACAATCGTTTCTTTCTAGTACGGATATACTGCTAAGAAATCTATTTTTCCTATTCAACTCAAATAGCATTGTTTTAACCCTGCAGTGCTCGCGCGCTATTTTAGGACATAGAAGCTCGCGCGGCGTCTGAGAGACGCCGTTCGTTTTTTACGTTGTTTCTATTGTTTTATGTTGTTTTGAGTGTTCATTTTGTTTATTGAGGGTTTTAATAGTTTATTTAATATTATTGAACATGTTTTGCATACATTGCTTAGTTAAAATATGTGTATTAAGTCAATTTATTGAAAATGAGCATTTAACTAATCATCGTAAACTTAGCTAAAGTGCACTCATACCCACAAATCAATATTAGCACATTATGACATTAATTAATTAACAATAAAACAATGTTGTTAGGCATGTAACCATTTTAAAATAATTTTAAATTATTATTGTCCTAAGACTGTGTAGGTATAACAACTTTTACTACTAGTTACTGATATTTTCTTATTCCATTTAGAAACTTTGTCCCGCCCTACGAAATTTTTAGGCCTATCACATTCACTATAATCATTATCATCATCTGCTTCTTGTTCAGTGTCCGTAGATTCACTTCTAGGCTCCGCAATGTCTTATTTAGGATCACTATTGCAATCAAGTTCTTTCTTCTTCTTCTAGCAACTTTGCACTATCTTCCAATCATTTGGATCAGAAAGATTATGATATTTCTTCTCCTTTCCACACATTGCTAAGCCTAAAGATAAATAATCTCCATAAGATTGGTAGTGTAGGTTTATGATCACTAGTTTCTGCAAGAAATTTGTTTTAAACCAGTAACTTACCTTGTAACAGTAAAGCTCGCGCGGCGTCTCACAGACGCCATCTACATTTTTGCAACAATAACGTCACTCCACTCTTGATAGGCGAAAACTGGAGGGTTGCCGCTTGGATATGTTATTTAAGAATAGTTGATCGAAAGGTAGATGGCAGGTCAGCACAATGACCTCATAGGTATTCTAGATATGGTGAAATGAATCTGGTCTGGCGTCTGTCAGACGCCGCGCGAGCACTGCAGGGTTAAATAAAAATCTTGCATTCAGGAATATCGTTCTTCCACTTTACTCTAGATAAAATTAATGTTCAATTTGAACTTTTTCAGCAAAATCAGAATCATACAAGTTCAAGATGTAGATCATTTTGTAATAATGTAAAGCAGTGATGTTAACCCCCTTGGTTTTCAGAAGCTTTAAACTGTTTCCAAAATTTATTTTAGAATGCTTATAGTCAAATTTCCTTAAGAAAGTGCAGTTGGTACGTTTCGACTGTTTTGCAATAATTAAGTATGTTTGCACAATCTGAAAAGTGCACGCAAGTCCAGGCATGAATCGAAGGTCAGTTCATTCCATATAGCATCAGCAAGGATTCTAGCTAGTTGTAAACCATATGATTATGAATCCCATCATTTTTTACCAAATTAATTTTGAGAGTTTAAATTAACACTTTGCTTCTTCCTAGGAAGGTAAGGAGCCAGTAATATACGAGTTGTATGAGAGATTTCTGCTGCCTCACGAAAACACCCTGCCTGAAACCACACTCGAAGGTCTTCAAAGAATCTGCTATGACCACCGGTATACATTCTTGTCTTCCACGGGGACACTGGAGCAGAATGGAGACCAGATACCATGTAGACTTCAGTCCGTGCCAAAAGCCTTCCTGCCCGGTAGCCGAGCCATGGTGGTCGCCAGAAACAGTCCATACCTGGGCATATTTTCTCATTAGTAAGTGATAATATTAAGTTCAGGTAATTAGCATTCACTTTATGCAACCTTTCTGTCCATGAAATCTATAGATGGAATCATAATAATTACTCTCATGATAATATAGGTTAGGTATATTTTTCTCATTCAAACATGGCAATCAACATAAATGTAAAATATAACTTTCCCCTTGCGACTGTGTACTGAGGTGTGGATGAAAGACGAAAAATATAATGAGACATTAAAGACAAGACGTGCCTTTATTTTTCCACAAAATTAACACGTACATTGAGACATTTGTCATACCGCTTTATAAGCTTCAAAAAGCCCTCCAGGAAAAAAGCAGGGCTCTGCATAAGGAAGAAGCGTCGAAATTGAAGGAGGCGATTCGGAAAAAGCGGCCTGGCTTTCTCCAATCTGGCGTTCTGTTCACGACCTTTCTTGATATCAGTTAATCTGGCTCTGTATATGCAGGACAGATGTAAGGGCTCGATGCCCGTTACTATGTCTGCAGCATCATTTGATACAGTACGATATGCCCTTGCCATGCATAGTATGAAGCCTCTTTGAATTTGAGCGAGCTTCTTTTGAGCCCATTTTTTGTTTACACAATCCTTAAAAGCAGGTGCACAGTATAATAGCAATGGCTCGAAAGCGCCATGGTAGATATTATATAGGATTGAGCTATTTAGCCCCAAAGAGGGTCTTGTTGCCATAGACAGGCCGGTCAAGAATTTGGCGGCTTCGGTGGCGAGGTAGGATAGAAGCTCACGGAACGTAAGTTTTCTGTCTGTGACCACTCCTAAATATCGCAATTGATCAATAGTTGCCTAGTGTTCTGATTAACTGTAATAGCTGCGTAATATTCTCTTTTGTGATTGGGCCTTTGAGTATTCCGGTTCCTTAAGGATTATATGTTTCTTCGGTACTGGAAGTCTAGTGCATTTGATTTCGCAATATTACACGAAACATGGGCTTATTCTAAATTCCACTCGCGTGCGCGAAAAATTGTTATTACAATGCATCATTTTCGCAAAGGTTTTAACTTTATTAGGAACCAGGAACATTAGGCAGTTTGCAGTTGATGGGATTAAATGTCTTAACTGTAAGGGCAATTTGTTTTCGAAGTTAATAAGTTTTAGACGCCTTTTTTTAAATCTAGTTCATGAAATCTGCAGTTTCTTGTTAGGCCTAACCGGAGAATACAGTTCTTCTAGTGCTGAAGGGATCACTCCATAATTATGGAAATCACTGTTATAGCTTGACGTAATGCTTTAAGATTGTGGTAATTTCTGATGTATTTCAATGTTTATGGAATTTCAGAACTCTATAATAATAATAATAATAATAATAATAATAATAATAATAATAATAATAATGTTTTATTTTGCCTGGCAGAGTTAAGGCCATAGGGCCTTATCTTCCACTCAACCAGGATAAAGACAAAATACATTAAAAGGAATTTACAAAAAACAAATACAATAGATATCATACATATTACAGAATGTTAAAAATAAAATAATAATACAATATTGAAGTACCTATATTAAAACATAAGACAAAAATGCGTCCAATAATATGCCGAGAAAACAAATTAAATTAAAGAATTATATTATAATTGAATGTGTGTATAATTATAATATTATACTATAATATACACTAAAATTGAAACTTAAAACTAAGAAATTAACAAATAAAAGCAATATAGGCTAAGTGCCATGAAAATCGTGTACAATATAAATTTACCTAGGCTAGATAACGAGACATTCATTCTAGTTATCAGCGAGATACTTGATTGACTTTGACCTAAAAATCTGTAAGCTCCGACTACCCCTGATGTCCGGCGGAAGGGAGTTCCAGATACGGGTGATGGCTATTGCGAATGAGGCAGAGTACAGAGATGTTTGATGGCGTGGAATTGACAGTAGACTGTTATTCTGAGATCGTGTGTCGCGGTTATGTTGGGAAGATAATTGTGAGAAACGGGAGACTAAATAATTAGGTGCAGTATTATTAAGTATATGATAGAGTAGAGTTAGGGAGTGTAGTAGGCGTCTGTCCTTTAGTCGAAGCCAGGATAATTGCTCAAAATAATCTGAGATATGATCATATCGACGTATGTTGAATATGTGACGGACACAAGAATTCTGAACACGTTGTAGCTTACAGGATAATTCAACACTTAGGTCAGTGAACAGGACATCGCAATAGACGAAGTGTGGCATCACAAGTGACTGCACTAACGTCTGCTTTAGTTTAGCAGGTAGGAAATTTTTCAGTCTATGTAGTGAATGCATAATAGAAAATACTTTTTTACATATATGTTTAACTTGTGTATTCCATGTCATGTCAGAGTCAAAGTACACACCAAGATTTTTTACAGTTCTACTGTATGGAATAATTGTGTTGTTCAAGGTCACAGGCAAAAGTTCAGTGTTGTCAATAGAAGATAGCGATCTGTTTTTTCCAATCAGAATGGCTTGTGTCTTGTCTGGGTTCAAATTCAGTCCAAATTTTGTTGACCATTTACTGATAGAGTGTAGGTCGTCATTGAGCTTTGAAAGAGAGTCGTTGATTGCATCAGGCCGAAAATGTAAATATATTTGCAGGTCGTCTGCATACAGATGATGTCGGCAATGTTTTAGTGCTGAAGAAATGTCATTTATATAGATTGCAAAAAGCAAGGGGCTTAATACAGAGCCCTCCGGCACACCTGACCTCACGAGACGCCACGAAGAAGATCGATTGTCGTGAGAAACACATTGTTGGCGTCCAGAGAGGTAAGATTGTACCCAAGTGACTACTGCATTTGATAAATGCAGTGACCTCAATTTAGCAGTTAAAAGGTCTGCGTCAACGGTGTCAAAGGCTCGCGAAAAGTCAAGTAGGGTAAGAGCAGTCACTTCACGTCGGTCCATGGCCTCACGAATATCTTCACTGATCTTAAGTAGGGCAGTGGAGGTACTGTGATTTGATCTGAAACCAGATTGTAAGGCCGGGCGCAAGTTGAGACGCAGTTTGGTGACGTGAGGTGACGGAGAGTGACTTCTAACCTAACTTATTACTTTTCAATACGTCAAATAACAATACTGCAAGAAAAGAAGTCAAATTTTAATTAAGGTGTCATTATTATTATTATACAAAGAATTATAAAATATTACCAACTGACAAACAAAAAGAGATACAATGTTCAATAAATGTTCATGTGTATAATAAATAAAATCAACTTAGTATTTGACAATTGTATATAGACATACTTTAATAAAATGAATGTATATAATCCAAACTTTTTATTCACAATCGGATTCGAAACAATATATGGTGTTTATTAAGACTACTAGTATACAGGTTGAATTTCTTACCAAAACTTGAATTATCTTATACTAGTTGAATTCATACACTAAGCTGCATAATGAAGTTTATCAATAATAATGAGAAAATTATTGATCTTTTCGCGGAAATTAAAACAAGAATAATCGATTTAATTTTTAAACGAATAGATCATGCTTGAGCTGTAACAATTTAAATTACAGTAAGTAAAAAAGTTTGATTTTGTTCTTTTAGGGTCTTTTCAAGTTTCTGAATCAATTTTCTTTTTAAATATGTATATTTCCTTTTGCACAATATTCAAAACGAAGGCTAAACATTTTATGAAGCAGCAATCGCACTAATTTTAGCTACGAGTCGACACTGGGAAGAATGTATTAATTTCCTACAAATTTAATTTTTTTTAATGTAATGTTGCGAATACTTACATTCAGCGATCATATATACATATAATTAATAATTATGATACGAAAATTCATCATTAAGACATAATAAATATATAATTTTTAATAAATATAATACCCTTTAATTTCTTATTTTTAATGTCACTATAACACTCAATCATTCAATTCAATTTAAATTAAGGTTACTTTTCAAATTCCGGTGAGATACTAAGTTTAACTCTGAACGGGAAAACATTATAAAGCGAAACGGAACTAATTGGTAAAATCATTTTGAGAAAATGTTTCATTTCAGAAACGTTTGTTAAGGAACATGGAGCAATTTTACTGTACATAATTATAAAACATTTATGAAAGTAAGTTGAAAATAAATTTCAAGATGACTCCTCCATTTTATTTTTAATTACAAATCTGAAACTTCCCAACTAATTAATTCTTATGGTTTATACTAGTTATGATATACATCTGTATAGAAAATATACACTTTTATGCCTGCTTATGCAACTTTTTCTTTTCGTCGAAAATCTACTGCATATAAAATGTTATCTAAAACAAATGAAGGGTACAGCGGAAAACGAAAAAGGATAAAAAATTGAACACATTGTATAGAAATTAATTCAAGAAACGCTTTTGATTGAAAAGAGCATAGCAACAAACTGATAAACAATAAATATGAAGAGTTGAAGAGGGTTTGTTTACTTTCAGAGCGGACATCAATCTTTCAAACTGCATGGAGTACGATCCTTTTTCCCCTATAATATTACCGCTTTCTGCCTAAACTAATTCCAAAATTCCAAATTCACTATTAGAAGGCATTATTATCTCAAAGTCCATAAAAACGGACACTACTATAGCTTTTCCCTTGTTCCCTTCAAATAAATCCATCTTATTTCAGTATAAAAACATTATAAACAACTTTATCACATTTCTTTCCAATGCCCTTCGCAATTTCTTCCCAAATCTGAAATTTTAATTTGACGTGTCGTACAATTTTTTCTCCCTCGACCTGCCATAATTAATTTATCCTCAATTAATTTCTTCTCAATGTCCATGGTGGACAAACAACTTTTCACGCGCAGTGAGAAGTCACTAGTGAGAAACTGTGGCACGATCACAAACGTCCGCAGCTCGTGACTCGTTGAATCTGCTTCACTTCACCCTGCGTGCGAACCTTCGTTGTTGTATTTAACTCTATGTTAAACTTACGGTGAGTAACCTCTACCTCACGTCACCAAACTGCGTCTCAACTTGCGCCCGGCCTAATGGGTCAAGTAAATTATAAGTGTTTAGATACTCAGTCAGCTGCTTGTGGACAATGCGTTCGAGGGTTTTTGATAAAGTCGGAAGTATACTGATAGGTCTATAGTGCTTGGGGATGTTTGGGAGATTTACTTTAGGAAGAGGTCGGATAAGAATATGCTGTCGTTAATTATATTTGTTTATAGAGTTGTAAGATTTTAACAATTAATGTCTAGATAAGATATACTGTACAAATTATACTCTGACTCTAGGCATAATAAAGTTGTAGGAAGTGTTTCAAAATAAAATAATCTTCGAGATTTTAACGAATGTATAATAGGCGTATGGGGTATGGCACCATCCGATCAGGAGAAAATTGGATTACGAATTAGTATTCTATGCCCGTACTCTGTAATTCGTATTCTGAATTTAGCACATTTTTACCTGCTGCCATAAACCCCAGTACCGAAACAAATTTATGTTTGGTCAGAAGAGGTATTTCTTGAACGACCATTTTCTTTGTAGGGAGGAAATATGTATAGCAAAATGTTGTTTATAATTTGAAATTTGTGACGGCTTACTACCAGTACTTTAAATTTTCTCAATATTAAAATACCAAAAAAGAAATCATATTGAACTAAAAATAAATAAATACAGCATTTATGGCATGAAATATCAGTATACGAGAATTATCAGCCTCGTTTTCTAGCGCACAAGGTTTACTGAAAACTATTTGGTTGGATGTGACATTATTAGTTTTCAGATACTATGTTAATGATCAATTTGTAACGTGTATTGCAATGATGATGCCTATAAGAAAAATGTTTATAACCAAACCATTCATGCTTAGGTCTACTTGCTCCCATTAATTTGGAATTATACTTGTTCAAATTTCAATAAAAACATAAATTACTCTTCTTTCGGGTCGGTAATTAATATCAGCCTGTCGGAACAATTCCCAAATCTTCGTACATAATATTAGGCCTATATCTTTCCTATCTGTGAGGGATCTTTCCAATCTACGGAATTCGTGGTAACATTCTTCCAAATACAAGTGGTAACTCAAATGTTATAACGTAACATGGGGACGGTTTCGGATTCATAGACTAGTTTGTACATAACTAGGAGGTGCCCGTGGCTTCGCCCACGATAATTCATTTAAAAATAAAAGATTAAGAGTATAATAATTTTTAAAGCATTATATTTATTAACACTTGCACGCGAATCATTCATAAACTAAGCCATTAATAATATTAATGAAACAGCTAAAATTCCGGTTTCAGAGTACATTCTAAAATTAGAAAGCGCCCCCTGGGAAAACTATATCAGAATCGATTATGCAGTTCCAAAGAAACCTGTGAACACATAATACGTATTGTTTCTCAACTGTTTATTGACATGAATATGATGTGAATTTTATTTTAATAATTCAGTGTAATTTTCAGAAATTATATAATGTTTCAAGTGAAGGAATGGTTTGTTTGGATTATTATCAGCGATATTTCAATAGTTAAACCATCAATATTTTACTGCTGGTGCCCCCGGTGCTTCGCCCGCCATGATTCATTGACTCCAGGATTTTAAAGAAATTTACACTGGTAGATTATTAAAAATGTTTGTGGTTCAGAGCTATGAAAATTGTAAGTAAAAATAAAATTAGAATATTCGTTCATTGTGTTCATTTCACTTAGACCTTATATAATAGCGGTTTACCTAATTTTGTAGTCGTCTAGTGAGAGACGAACATCGCGGAGTATACCCGATGTCTCACGAAGCGGGCGAGCGAGCAAGCACGCTATTTAGGGCCGTTGAATTGTATAAGAGTAGATTCCCTAGGGGTAAATATTCTTATTTGTTCATTTAATCATTATGACAAATGCATTTCAGGATTTAATTACTTTACTAATAACATTTTTTATTTTAATTTTCAGCCTCCTTAAACTACGATCTGTAGGAATATTACGCAGATTAGAGATTAGCACATCTACAAAGGAACCTGAAGATGAACAGCAATTCTTGACCATGGACTTGGTGTCAGTGGCCCCGATATTCACCATTCTGGCTGCTGGAACAGTCATTTCGATACTGCTCCTTTTGGTTGAACTGGTATTACATTATAGCCACAAGCAATTCAAATCCGATAAGTTACCGAACAGAAGAAAATATAGAAAAGATGCCTTCAATTCTGTTCATTTTATATATAAGCGTAGAGCTCATAGACATACATTGAAAATAAATTTAAGGTTGTGAAAATGTTTCTGTCTGTTTATTCTTCATTCCATTAAAATCACTACACATTTTACAAATTTGTCTGAATTAAGACCTCAGGTAGAAGGAATAGAATTTAGTCCTAAGTTCACACATTATGCTATGAAATTTTTTTTAATGCCCGTTGTCGTTAGTGTTTGCTTGTCTCGTTTATTTAACATTTATTTATTTATTATTTATTAATATTTAAGGGATATTAAGGAGCACTTGCTGATGTTGAAGTGAGGAGTTTTCTTTCAATATCGTTTAAAACAGTTGTAAAGTTTGGTGTAATTAATACAATTAATAATAATTTTTGCCATTATTTCCTTGTGGAAACAAAGAAAATAATATAGCATAAGTGGAATGTTAAACAAACCTTAATAATGATCAATACATCGATTAGACTTTAGTAATTCTTTCTTTCCATTAAGACTGTATTCTAATTCTTTGTTAATGCGACGAGGTTTGTAGAAGAGAACATTTTTTAATTCAGCTGTCAACAGAATCTAGCAGGGTCATTTTTATTTCGATTTGAAAAGCAAGCCTTTAAATGTCAGTATTCTCTAAAACATTATACTTAAAAGCTGTCATTGTGAATAAGATAGGTAAATAGATTTCTTAAGCTACAAATGACTTAATTCAATTAAAATGTCACCAAAACCAATATCAGAATACATTACTGAGTTATGAGTAGGGAGTCTGAGGTATTTCTATTGTTTACAATGACACATGAAGAACTGAAAAGTTATTTCGACTGAAAACGTTATTTCTATGCGGCTTGTAAATGGTATTGTTCAGTTATTGCTGTCATTAGAGAAACAATGAAAAGTTGAAGGTTGTATTAAGTTGTATAGTTTGCGTCACAATTCCATCCCAAGTTCCTTGTTCTTACCCTGGTGTCACATCGAATACTGGTAAGTTACTGTAACACACTTAGAGTTGGTGGCCTATTTCAGAAGTCGTTAATCTGAGAATGATTCCATAATCAAGTTAAATGTTACTATTGGTATCACTCTTAGTAAAGCATAACAGATTAGAAGAATATACATTTTAAAAATAAATTTTGAAGTATTACAGGGTGAGTCACATGTTTTTAAATTTCACAAATGGGCTTCTACAGAAAATTATTCAAGATACACTATTCACATGAAATTCTAGCCAAAATTCCATCGAGTTCATGTCGATGTATTTAATATTAATTTATCATTACTGTTAATGACTTTATTTAGATGTTTACATTGTAATATTGTTGACGCTGATCTTTACTGAATGATCAAAATGTTCAATAATAAACTATGGTTAAAAGAATACTTCATAATTTGCAACATATCCCTAACAGGGCAATATAAATGGATGACATAGGCATAGGCCTATGGTTTCGAAAACACCAGGATTTCCACGGATCATTTCGAAAACAACTCCTGCTGCATATTCTTCCCCTTTATTGTAAACTGATATTAAATTCGATAGACAGAAGTCTTCAGATGTCCACACGGGTAAAAATCAAGTAGAGGAAGATCCGGTGATATTGATGGCCTACATAATTGCTTTCAATTGCTTTCACTAATAAACAGTCAATGCTTAATAGTTTGCTGGTAATCTAACGCTATTGCACATTGGAAATGGTACAGACAAAACAAAGCAGAAAGAAAGAAACCGATCGGGTGAGTGCTGATCTAATTTCATAACGAATAATTTTTTAGATGGGTACATTTGTTCATTTTTTACTTGAAAAAGTTTGTAAATTCGGTTTAATTGCCTTAAAAAATCGTATGCAACGAAATTGTGATGAGTTTTGTGACAATAGTTCAATGAGTAATGAATAGGGCCCTGATTTATTGGCGAAATAAAATGGCTGATTTCGGTGTTAACTTTCTTCTATTTCGTGAAATAAATTACTTATACTACATTGCGCAATGATAAACTTTGCTCCTTTATTTACATTCCATTTCTATATTCTTCTGCCCTTGTATAACCTGCCCTTGTAAGCCCTTGTAACTTTCGATTTAGGTATGATTAGAGTTAATGTTCAAATATAATGACGAGAAATATTATCGTAATTTATACTAAACACCATCAGATAGCCATTTGCAAACAGAAGTGCCAACCATACCACTGTGGATATAAGACGAAATCTGTTGAATACAAGTAACAAACATTCTACACTCTTCTGCTGTAATCGATCATAGGCATCGCGAACTTGGCAAAGACATAGCAGGAAAGGTGTGTACTCAACAGTACAAACCAGGTCACAGACAATCTTTGCGTAAATTCTGCAATCTTTGTAATCGATCACAAATATCGATATATCGGTAAATCTTCGACAGCCACAGAAACAGCAGAAAAAAAGGCATGCTGCTAAGAAATAAAAAACACAGTACGCCAAAACATAATATTGTGATTTTAAGGCACATTTCCGTGCTCATTTCTCACTTGACGGACATAAGGGGCATATTTCGCGCTTATAGACACATTTCGCGGAATCGAGTAAATTTCGCGATATTTCGTGGATTCAGTTTGGTTCATATTGGTATTTTAAGCACATAAAAGCTAAATATAGCTAAGGGAGGTTGTTTTATAAAATTTCGCGCTTATCGTTGTTACAAAAAAATACGGCCCCTAGTAAGGAACCGAGAATTAGTGACAGCCTAAATCACATAGCTTTGTAAGTATGTAAGATTCAATCTAGCAAGGTTATTGCTAGAGCGCATTCCTTTTTTAATTCATATCCCTTTGCGTAGACTTCCAACAGGTGCAACCCTTGCCGAAGCTCCCTATTGGTGAGGCATTCTACTTAATGTATTTCTGATGTAGACAACAACCTCATTTCGGGTTTTACTTACTTCATGACCCACTCTGCACACTTTTGCCCTGCACTACATATTGTGGGTGCCACTTCTTCAAGACTTTTCCCCATAACTGCCTGTACCTGCTGCCACCTTAATCCTCTACAGCCGGTCAATCGGTGAATAGAAAAGTAATTAGGAGTATTCACACTAATTTGCAGTCCAGTAAAATGTTGCCAAGTACGTACCACAGCATATTTTCACTTGAGAAGTGGTGAATGACAGCGGCAACACTGGGGAAACAACGCGACTACAAGAGCACCCGTACTTTGTCGATGTCGGTGACGGTGCAGATTTTCTGATTAGGAAACAATGTTATTATATTATTTTGTACATAGACAATGGTTTGGGAGTAGGTCTTCTTAAAATGGCACGAACAGTACCAACTTCCGATTCTAGGTAAGTGGCAGGTAAGTTAGGAATAGTGATTTTAGTGTCAGTGACATGTTGTGCTTGGTTTGTTACAGATAAGTTAGGACAAAAAATGTATATATATATAAGTGTTAGTGACATGTAGAGCTGGGTTGGTGGCAGTTAGGTTATGACATGATAGGCCTATTAGTGTTGATCGCCTTCAAGTTTACTATCCCAGCCTTGTTTCTGGATCACGTGACACATACGCAACTCAATTTCAGTCGTAATTCTCGCTTCTAAAAGCAATTTTCCGTTCAGAGACTGTCATTTATAGGTTAGAAAATGGCATCTTTAATTTTCCCAGCGTTTCGGCCATTTTCCAGAAAAACTAAATTACTAATGGATTCTGTGGTTTGTGAAGAAACACCGAATATGAACTTTCTTGTTAATAAACGTAGTGCGTAAGCAGGGAAACCATCCCCTTCTTCTGACAGAAAATCAGGCTGGGCTAGGAACAGTTGATATGGCTGCTGCATTGGCTCATTAATTATCTAAATCAGTATGTATTTCTATAACTACCCGACTGGAAACCCGAGAACAGTTTCTACAGTATATTTTTCTTTCTTTCTTTATTTGTCGTAGTTTTAACTCTCCCTTTTAGGATTTATGCAACCCAAGCCGCCCGGGCCTTACAGGGCCGCGACCTGTAGGGAGAGAGATTATCTTTGGATCACATACATACTTTTTTTACCAGACAAGGACATGGAGGGCCTCCCCGGATGAGTGATCAGCCCAATGCCGGGGCCACTTCCGAGACAACACGAACACATAGGACGAGACACACTATTCACACACACACTCACTCCAAACAAGGCGAGGATGGAATGAAGATGATATGACGGCCAGATGATATCTGGGGACCACAAGGGCCTAAAGTTACCCGACAACAGGAAAAACACCAGAAAGAAACCCCACCTAGGTAACTTGTCCCGACAACAGGGAAAACACCAGAAAGAAACCCCACCTAGGTAACTTGTCCCGACCAGGAATCGACCCCGGGCCCGCTGCGTGAGAGGAGTGAACGCTTCCCCTACGCCACAGCGGTGGACTCAGTTTAATTTTTAACAAAAAAAATAATTTTATGACTTTTCTGCGATGGATGCGCGGGGAAAAATAGGAATGTTCACGTGGTTCATTGCGCTTTTATTCTTCCTTTTAGAGAAATCCCTAGAATCAATGAAGGAGATGCGTATGACAATTCCAGTGCGGGGCCATTCATTTTTGCCTGCAGACAGGATGTTTGGCCCGTTTGAACACGCTTTTTATTATATTTTCACAACTAAACAGGAGAAACTTTCTCATTCAATAAAAGATGTAAACAAACAAAAAATTTTGCACACCCAGTACATTTAACTCTATGCTCATGACTTACATAAAATCCCATTGTACTGGACCCATTATTTAAAACCAAGATTCTCTTCATAAAACACCTAATATCACACTTATTTTATTATACATAGTTCTGTGGAGAGGAGATGAAGTCTTTGGTGAATGCCTTGGTCCAGCCAGCCCGCCCTAAATTTACTTTTTACTTTTATACCAAGATCCAGCGAAAAGTGGCGAAATCTTCGCCATATTAGCTTCCTGAAATGGTAAAGAATTTCGTGATTGAAAATTAGAGCTGTGACGAAACACCACCAGAGCAGCTAGAATTCTGGATAAACAGGTTGATCAACACAACAAACCTCAAGGGAGATAATATATAGAACATTTTCGAAAGGCAAGAATTCAGTATCTACTCTTATACAATTCAACGGCCCTAAATAGCGTGCTTGCTCGCCCGCTTCGTGAGACATCGGGTATACTCGGCGATGTTCGTCTCTCGCAGTCTAAACTTTCATAACGACTACAAAATTAGGAAGGAAAACCGTTTCTTTGTTATATAAGGCCTAAGTGAAATGAACACAATGAACAAATATTCTAATTTTATTTTTACTTACAATTTTCATAGCTCTGAACCACAAACATTTTTAATAATCTACCAGTGTAATTTTCTTAAAAATCCTGGAGTCAATGAATAATGGCGGGCGAAGCCGGGGGCAACAGCTGTAAAATATTGATGGTTTTATCTCTTGAAATATCGCTGATAATAATAATCCAAACAAACCATTCCTTCCCTTGAAACATTATATAATTTCTGAAAATTACACTGAATTGATAAAATAAAATTCACATCATATTCATGTCAATAAACAGCTGAGAAACAATACGTATTATGTGTTCACAGGTTCTTTGGAACTGCATAATCGATTCTGATAAAGTTTTCCCAGGGGGCGCTTTCATGTCGTGGAATGTACTCTAAAGCAGGAATTTTAGCGGTTTCATTAATTATTAATGGCTTAGTTTATGAATGATTCGCGTGCAAGTGTTAATAAATATAATGCTTTAATAATTATTATACTATTAATTTTTAATTTTTAAAAGAATTATCGTGGCGAAGCCATGGGCACCTCCTAGTGCCATACAAAACCAATATCACTGTTCATAACCTACCTAACCTAATTAACCTAACCTAACTGCCACTACCTCCGTGCAAACGTGCATATCGCGTGAATGGGTTCAGTACACTGGGATTATGCCATGGCATATTCTAATAACAATTTTTATGTTTGATAGTTTGGTCACGAACAATTTTTCGTCATTCCTGAAAATTATGATTCATGGATTTTGATTTGACACTCCTCATACAGAAAACACTAACAAAATAATACAAAATAAATAATGTAATTTTAAGATTATACAGTTAACCCTCGATATAATGCCCCTCTTTACAGTGCCACCCTCGCACTGTGCCAATAAATGCAAGTGAACGTATCTTCCTCCATATACCTAGGTAAAATACACAAGACACATCGTTACTGTGCCAATTAATTTAGTGCCAGTGAATATAAGACAAAACGTAGCTTGCAGTGATTTTTTCTTTCAGTTGCAGAATTCTTTTAAATCTGGCGTGAATGTCAAGAAGATTATTTAAGAAATATACTGCACTGCTTTTCCAAGAAGTGAGTATTCCCCTGCCACTAACTGTAAATGTATTGCGGTGGAATGAGGAAGCTATGTTAAGAAGTCGGACACATAGCCCATATGAGGGTGGATCAGGTAGAACCCTTCATATAATGAGACATTCCAAACTTTCACTTCTTTTAGACCAGTGGCTATTCGGATCTAAACATTACACTACACTACACTACAATCACTTACAAGCACCCACATGAATTTCAACCTCTTTGTGTACTAAAGCACTGGATAGTACTTTATTTTGTGCTAAAGTTCTCTATTTTCCTTTTATTTAAGTTTCTTTCATAATTTAGTACTGTAAATTAATACAGCACTGTATTAAGCCGCTTTTATTTTAAAAGTTTAATTTCGTTTTAGTGCCACCCTCGCTTTGTGCCACTAAATGTTAGAGAACGGATGGTGGCACTATATCGAGGGTTGACTGTATGTGTGTGTATATATGTGTGTGTATATCTGTGACTTGGTTCTAAAAGGGCCAATGTCAATTTCTTGCAAAAATGAGATTTATGCATTATTGAGCTGGGCTAGTCTTTATCTTTCGTATATTAAAAGTGCCAATGACTGTTGCTATAATAGACATAATACAGAAACCTCAGAGGCCAATGTCGGAAGTTCTCAGCAAAAAATGTTACTTCTATAAAGGTTTCAAAGGCAGTTATCCCAAAAGCAAGTTTTATGACATTAGAACCAAGAACCAAGAACCAAGTTACAGATATATATTTAACATGCGAAAGCAAACATTATCGCAGAAGGACTTTCGACTAGGCTAGCAAACGATTCTCAGCCGAAGAAACAATAATGACGCGATACTCGTGACGGAAGCGCAGTTACCCCTACCCCGTCAATAACATGTGACGCTTTAAGGAGAAAAGAGAATTCAAGACATTACTGAATTACAGCAGGAGGTAAAGCTTAACATAACTTAACATAAACAGTCAGATACGCAAACACACTACCTCGCTCCGACCAGAACACTCTTGAAGTACAGTGCGATCCAAAATGTAATCCAGCACTGAATGTTCAAATAAATCTAACACGTTTCAAATATTTATATGTTTACGTCATCGCTAATCAATGTTGATTTTTTAAATCATTTTGTACCTTTCACGAATTATATTTTAGTTTTAAACTTTTTGATCACAATTTTTATTTATTTTCTGAACTAATTTTCTACTAAGATGTATAATGATCTTAACATTCCAGCTGATCCTACGAACACAAGATGCTGCCTGAAGTGTTGCAAATATCCCAAGCTGTTCCTCTCAGTGGTACATTCAAGATATACCACTTGGACCGCTGGAGAGGAAATGAAAATCGTCTATGTAGTCAATCTGAACTGTATCAGAGGCGACTTCAACTTAATGGACGAATGCTTAGAACTGCAGTAAAAGGGGTATGGATGTAATCGGTCCTCGAATGGCCGGGTTTGAATCTAAAGGGCGTGGTGGCGTGGGTTCAATCTCATTCTCCTAAAATTTTTTGATAGAAAAGAAAGATGATTCTCGAGAAGAACTCCCGTTTTATTTCATTTCCACTCCATACAATCTAACGTAGCTGATTGGGTGTTGCATCATGAAACATAAACAGATTGTTGTATTAAGTACATTAATTCCATTCCTTTATTAATAAAACTTCGGATTTTAAATATCGTTAATAGGAATAATTGATTTAACTATAGCTTGCCACACCACCGATTTCTTATCTTCACCAAAAAGAAATTGTTGCAAAGATTGGCTAACTGATTAAAAGCTCAAGCTATCCTTTTTTAAATGCTCCTATATTAATGACTAATTTACATTTAAAAAATTAGAATTTTTGGTGGTCTCTTCTTCTTCTTCTTTCTTTATCTTAGTTTTACCTCTCACTTTTAGGATTTAATCAACCCAAGCCGCCCGGGCCTTAATGGGCCGCGACCTGTCGGGAGAGGGATTATCTATGGATCACATACATACTTTTTTGACCAGGCAAGGACATGGAGGGCTTCTCCGGATGAGTGATCAGCTCAATACCGGGGCCACCACACATACGACGAGACACACCATTTACACACACTCTAAACAAGGGGAGGATGGGATGAAGATGATAGTGACGGCCAGATGATATCTGGGGACCACAAGGGCCTAAAGTTACCCGACACTTGTCTCACAGGTGAGGAAAAACCCAACCTAGGTAACTTGTCCCGACCAAGAATTGAACACGAGTCCGCTGCGTGACAGCAGCGAACGCATCCCCTACGCCACAGCGGTGGACGTGATGGTCTCCAAACCTTTAAATATTTTTCGATCTTTCCATTTTGTTAGGGATCGATAAGCTATATGAGGTGGTTTGTACGCCATCTTTGATTTTTCACACACTTTATTCCTCGGCATTTGTAACATGTTCTTAAAAAAACATATTCATAACTCTAAAAATCATTGAGCTCCTAATGACCCTTTAACGAAAGCACCTACACAACTACGTGAGAAGCCACATAAAGGGACGGGTGAGATTTACCTCATATTTTCTTACAAATGAGTTTGGCAGGCCTGCTAGCTTATAGAGCTTTATATAGGGAACAAACACACATATAATAACAAATACAGATTAAAGGGAATTATTATAGCTGTGTATGTCCGCCGGCGTGATCTTGCGGTTAGCGTCGCTGACTACAGATCCGTTGGCACGGGTTCGATCCCTCCTCGGATTTTTCTGAGGTAGGGAGGTCTGGAACGGGGTGCACTCAACGTCGTGATTCAAATGGAGGAGCTACTTGATAGAGAAGTAGCGGCTCCGGTCATGGAAACCACAATTAACGGCATGCAGTGACGACATGCCCCAAATCCTGTCATCTGCCTGTGGTAGATGACGCAGCGGCCGGCCGGTAGGCCATGTTCCTTCAGGGATGTAGCGCCACGGAGTTTAGTTTAGGAATATGTACCAAGTTCGCAAGCAAGTATTTAGCGGACGAATCTATTATTTCGGACGAGGCGAAGAGGCGAAGCCGAGTCTGTAATACAGGATGATAATATGGCGCTTGTACCAATAGTGCTTGCTTATAAACGTGGCTTGCTATGGATTGGTTCCTTTTTCTTAAAAATTCTTTATTAATTAATAATTCATACTAAACTAAATTTATTTACTTGTTATGCTTTGTTAAAAGAAGCGATTCAATCCACTTTTCCAAAACAAAAGCAACGTTCAGCAAAGCGAGACTCATCTGAACTCGTTCTTTTCAACTGGCAGTCGTGGTGAAGTGGTCTGTGATAATGGATACGGGGAGTGTTAGTGTCCACTTCCCATTAAGTTCAACATAAAATATTATTATCAAATTATTCCTTCCATTCAAGATGTCTAAATGGCAAGGTATACGATTCTCCTCAATAGTATTAACCTATAGTACACATAAAAACATAAAAATAAACTTCACTGGAGAACACTGGTAGAGACATCTAGTTGCCATACTTAGAACCAGTTGAGAGACGAGTACGCTAAAGTTAATAAGGTTTACGATCCTTCCTAATGATATTAACCTATACACATAAATCATAAAAATGAACTACACCAGAGACACCTAGGTGCCACTGGTTAGAACTAGTTGAGAGAAGAGTCAAAACATAAAAATAGACTTCACTAGAGACACCTAGGTGCCACTGGTTAGAACTAGTTGAGAGAAGAGTTCAAACATAAAAATGGACGTCACCAGAGACACCTAGGTGCCACTGGTTAGAACTAGTTGAGAGAAGAGTCCGCTAAAGTTAATAAGGTTACTGATATTAACCTATACACATAAAAACATAAACTTTACTGCAAGACACTGTAGAGATACCAAGGTCCATAGTTGAAACTAATTGGGAAAAGACCTACTTTAGCGGCCAACCATTTAATAACTGTTTATTTTACAGGAATTGATACAGGGAGATCAGTACCCTACTGGGCTTGGAAGAAACTTTCTTTGTAGTCAAATTTGGTTCATGTTCATGAAATACCTTAACTTCACGTAAGTATTAAGTATTAGCCTATTTAACGGCATTACCAATTTTTAGTTTCTTTAGTTAATTAAAATTTGAAAACAAGTGCTTTAGTAAATGAGGTTTTTGTTTTTCTTCATTTTAACGTTTAATGATTTGGTACGTTTTAAAATTCTTTCTTTCTTACCTTAGTTTTACCTCTCCCTTTTTAGGGACATTTAAGTGATCCACGCCGCCCGGACGTTATAGGACCACGACCTGTCGGGAAAGGGATTATCTATGGATCACATGCATACTTTTTTGACCAGACAAGGACACTTAAAGCCTTCCTGGATTATTTATCAGCCCAATGACGTTGCCACCTATGAGACAACACGAACACATAGGAAGAGACAGGCCGCTCGCCTTCCACCGCTGGTACCCAGGATCGAATCTCGGTGGATGTATGTGGAATTTTCGGTGGTTAAAATGGGTTCGCGGCAGGTTTTCTCGGGGTGTTCCTGTTTTCCCTGCCATATATCATTCCACCATAGCTCCATTCATCATACTATGGCCATTGGTTGCAATAAAGTAATTAAAAAATAGGGCGATACACACAATTCACACACATTCATTCTGAACAAGACAAGGATGGGATGAAGATGATAATGACGGCCAGATGATATCCGAGGACCCCAAGGGTATAAAGTTACCCGACATTTGTCTCACAGGTGAGGAAAAACCCCAGCAAACCCCACCTAGCCAACTTATCATGATCATGATTTGAACCCGGGCTAGGTACGTGAGAGAAGCGAATGCATCCCCTCCGCCACAGCGGTGGGCACACTTTAAAATTGCTTCCATTAATTATTTTATCTTCTGTTTTGTCTTCTTTTCCTGCAAAAATGACAAAAACTCAAAATATATGCCAACTCTCAAGAATTTGCAAAGAAATGGTTTAACTGGCATGAAGAAGAAAGTAGAATATTTACATTCGCCTAATTAGAAAAAATATTTTTAATGAACGCAGACCTGTAAAGAGGCTAACAGACATTTGAAAGTGTAATTAGAGACTCATTAGGAAATGCCAATGTAAGGTTTCGATTACTACTGGAATAATCTCTTGCTTTAAGAATCCTCATGGAAAGAATCCAAAGGTTTGAGATCGGGCGAACGTGTAGGCCGTGGCAAGTTTATCCCACTGCCATCCAAATGAAGAGACGCTTTATCAGGTTATGTGATGTAACGCAATGTGGAATGTCGGAACCGAGATAGCTCAGAGCCATGTCCTATCTCCATGTTGGTCGTTCATCACATTCTAAATCTATACCCGAGACGAGCTAAGAAGGAAATCTGAAGTAAACAAACACCAGTATGTCTGTCCAAGAGGAAGATGGATGGAGGATACGTTACAATCAAGAACTAAATTACCTAATAGAAGGACGAGATCTGACTCTTAATATGCGGGCTCTGACTTGCAGACCAACACTCCCATTGGCTGCCAACGACCTTGCATGTCATTGGTCCGTTCCATACGGTGCTGCCAACAATTTTAAGCGCGCGCTTTTAAATCCCCGCGCAGACTGGATTCCCGGGGTTTCTTATTATCTTATATTGAAGAAGGGGGTTTGTGGGCAAAGCCCCCAAGAAATAAAAAAAAGTTAGGTTAGGTTAGGCATATTAGGTTAGGTAAGGCAATGTAGGTCAAGTTTAAAGAGGGTTTGGGGGCCAGTGGTGTTTCTAGACAGTGATAGCGACGGACCGCCACAGACCCTTATCATGTTGGCAGCTCTGGTTCCAGCACCACGTGAGCCATCGGCTTCTTCCCAGCATGCACCTGCGCTGTCTCGAGCAGCCGATTCTGGTGTGTGCACTTTCTTTCCGAACGCCATTTTAGGTTAGTTTTCTGTGAACTTCTTACCGATTTTACCTATATTTAAAATATTCTTCGAAAAAAATGTGTCTATATATGGATCCTGAAACTTCTGGAGAATATTATTACATGAAATTTGGCCGTTTTTCGTGTGTAAAAAAATATTAACCAGTCCAGTAAAGTGGGAAACTATCCCCTAATTAGTTTTTATATTTTCATTTTCTTTAAGATACTAGGCCAACCTTGCCAGAATATCTTTGTTTCTATAAGTAATTACCTAAACGTAGTGGTTTTGTCAACTGCTTCGCTTCGTGCAAGTACGATTTCATCTAATAAGCTGCATTTCTTTCTGTCTTACTGTTTTCTTCATTTATTTCAATTTGATTTAGTTTTCAGTTGTTCAACGAGAAAACTGAGATTCTTGCTTGTTTACAGTGTGTTTTATTCATGGGGAAACTTGAAAACAAGCAGAAATTACACGTTAGAGTTACTGATGGAATGAATCAGGCGAGAAATAATTAGGACAAGATATAGAAAAGAACATTAGGAATATGCCACCTAGAAATTCCGCAAACATTGCAGCGTAAATGGAATTAGGACTGGAAAACAATATGACTCTTCCTTTAATAAAAAATACATAAAGTTTATACAACACATCTAGAAATTTCAGATAATAGTTTAGAAAGAGATTGTCTAAGTTTTTGAAGAACAGAAAATTAAAAAACACTAGGTGGATAACTTTATTGGTAACGATTAATATATTAGAATTAAATTGGATTTCGCATAAAATGAATTCTTGGAACATAAATAATATGTAAGATAATAAGGAAAAGATGTAACGACATTACCAAACAAGAATTATTTTATGAATTTAAAAAATCTTCAAATGACTACTCTGATATGAAAAATGAATGAAGAATGGAACCATATTTGTTATTATTTTGCTACGGTAATGAGAAGGAAGACTTAGCATGAGTAAGACTCGGTATGTGGAGGTTAAGAATCTTAAGAGGAAATACACAATGCAATACCTCCAATTTCTAATAATGAAGACAATACTAGATATATAAATTCAGAGTGCAAAGAAACTGAAATATTAAGTAAAATATTAATTGACAGAAAATATTTAAGTTTTTTTTTCTAATTTATGTATCTGTTGCCTCAAAGTTGTAAACAAAATTAGTAAATATACAATTTTTTCCAAATAAAGTGGCTCTGCGACAAAGAAAAAATGTGACCAAGAGCTCACTAGGCCTATAGGCCTATGTATGCTTATGAATGATGGAAATAAACATTAGTATATTGTATATATCAGCCGAGAAACCAGCTTAGTATCAATGGATGAATTGATTTGTGTGAACACAAATTTCCTAAAAAGATGTCAGAAACTTTTCCAGTATTTCCTTGAATAAATACGTGCTTATTTTCTTTGTGGCTGCACCGGTAGGAATTTCTTGCTTGCGAGAACGTTCTGTCTGTTTGGCCGGTAATTGCCATTTGACTGACCGACCAGGCTGGCCGCCGTACGCCGCGAACGTACTGTGTGGGTAAAATCGTATTGTGGTGGGGGGGGGGGGGGGGGGGGAGAACCCACTTAAAAAAAATACATTCTTCTCATAAAACACGTAATATCACACGTATTTTGTTATACAGGGTCCGGCAGAGAAACCTGACGGTTTTTAAATTGAAGTTACGACAAAACTATATTGTTTGCGTGCATTATTTTATTTTAGAATTACAATACATCTCAAAGTATTTTACCTACGTCAATTACTTTTTGAAAATTGTGTTCGTACTTCAAAACACAAATCTAAATAAGCCCATTACATCAAAATTATTACTATGGTTTCGTAAAAAGTTGGAATCAGCGGAAACTGCGTAGTGTCGTAATTCATGGTCGCCAATACATTTCGCGCTTGCGCATTCAAGTAAAAAAATTGCGAAACTCAGTTATGAAACCTACGTGTAAACAAGATTGCATCAGTTTCGCCGCCATTTCAACATTCATCAAAATGAGAATATTCTATGTCGGAATACCATACTGTTGTGGGTGGCAATTGTTTTTTACTTGAATGCGCAAGCGCGAGATGTACTGGCGACAATGAGTTACGACACTACGCAGTTTCGGCTGATTCCAACTTTTCACGAAACCATAATAATAATTTTGATGTAATGAACTTATTTAGCTTTATGGATTGAAGTAGGAACACAATTTTCAAAAAGTAATTGATGTAGGTAAAATATTTTGAGATGTATTGTAATTCTAAAATAAAATAATGTACGTAAATGATACAGGTTTGTCGTAATTTCAATTTAAAAACCGTCAGGTTTCTCTGCCGGACCCTGTAGATAGTTCTCTGGAGAGGAGATGTTGCCTCGACGAATGATTTGGTCGAACCCTCCCCCACTCCGCCCTAAACGATACGCTTTCTTTCATAACACGATCTAGTGAAAAATAGCGTTAATTCTGCCATATTTTGTTCCGTACAATGACGAAATTCGTGATTAGAGGTTAGAAGTGTGACGTCATACCAGCTGAACACGTAGAATTCCGGGAAACAGGTTCACAAACACAACCAACCTCGCGAGAGAGATACAATATGGCACAAATACGAAACGGGAAAATTCAGAATGCCCTACTAAATTAATATCACTATTCATAACCTAACAAAACCTGTCACTAATACAAATAACGCCGTTCCTAACCTAACTGCCACTAAACTAGAATTTCGGGAGAATTCAGAATGCCCTACTTAATTAATATCACTGTTCATAACCTAACAGAACCTGCCACTAACACTAATATCACCGTTCCTAACCTAACTGTCACATGTTGGTCAGCCTGCTTTGCTGAAAAACAAAAAAATCACCCGTCCGTGGAAGCCTGCTGACATCGCGAAATGGGTTCCCCTACATTAAGACTTTGCCTCTTCGACAATTCTATATTAAGCCTATATGATGTATTCACCATTTAAAATCCTTGCTACGTAATATGCTTCATTTTCTAATAACTAACTAGTAATAGACTACCACATCTTGCAAATATTGTTTAGACAAGTTTTGACATCATGACTTTGAGTTGAGGCAGCTACAGGTTAGCTGTACAATAAAATGTTCTAGGCCTAAAACGGCAGCCTACTGCTCAGTAACCTAACCCTAGATTGAAGTCAGGGGCTGTGTTAGATAATACTGTCGGGTTCATTCAAAGACGTGCAACAACACCCTGTCTCAGGAGCAAGGCTTTGCGAGGATGGCCAGTAGAAGTTTAACATTAGTTGAGAATGTGAGAATTAGTTCTAAATTCAAATGTCCGTGCACATTTAGGAATAAATTTTCTCTTATAAATATGCAGTGATTTTTAAGAACGTAATTAACAATTTTATTTATAAATACCAGTCCCGTTAAATACGTTTAAAACGACGTTGATATATATCTCACTGAAAACAGAAACGTATTCATAAAGTTCTAATACGTCCACCGATATCTTGTGTTGCATGGGCATTTGAAGGAGGTTGAGTTCAGCGTGTTTTGCTTTAAGAATTTTGAATGATAAATATTACAACAGGATGCATTACTCCTGGCATATTTTGCATACTTTCGCTCTGTAATGAGATACGTAATCATATTCTGCGGCAAATCTTCCAATAGGGAGAAATATTTAGGTTACGAAAACGTGCAATAAGAATAATATGTGGAAAGAAAAAAGAGAATCTTGTTAACCGCTATTTGAAAAACTAAAAGTCCTCAATCTCCCAGGGGAATATATTATATACTCGGTAATGTGCTATATGGTAGATAATATTGATAAATTTCGAACCAATTACAGTATACATGGATGTAAAACTAGAAACATGAATAATTTACACATACCAGCTAATTCATTAAAACTCTTTCAATAAGGTGTTTATTATTCTGCAATACAAACCTTTCTTTCTCTTTCTTTTTCGTAGTTTTACCTCTCCCTTTTAGGATTTAAGCGACCCCTTACAGGGCCACGACCTGTCGGGAGAGGGATTACCTTTGGATCACATACATACTTTTTTTACCAGACAAGGACATGGAGGGCCTCCCCGGATGAGTGATCAGCCCAATGCCGGGGCCACCTCCGAGACAACACGAACACATAGGACGATACACACCATTCACACACACACACTCACTCAGAACAAGGCGAGGATGAGGATGAATATGATAATGACGGCCAGATGATGTCTGGGGACCACAAGGGCCTAAAGTTACCTGACATTTGTCTCATAGGTGAGGGAAAACCCCGGAAAAAACCTCACCTAGGTAACTTGTCCCGACCAGGAATCGAACCCGGGCCCGCTACGTGAGAGGATTGGACGCATCCCCTGAGCCACAGCGGTGGACGCAATACAGATTTGGGGAAAAAATAGTTTTATGCTGCACCCTTGGCTCCTCTCTAATGAGGCCCGCCTGGGGAGGTGGGGTTTAGGGTTTCGTCACAGAAGAAATTCAATGTGAGACATAATAAACCTCGTGCTATTCAGTATATTGCTCCTAAACTAACATAAACGTTCCTAACCTAACAAAACGGCGGAGCTTGGCTGGGGTGCAGCATAAATCTATCTTTTGCCCAGATTTGCAATCAGCCTCCAAGAAACATTAAATTATTATGTTAAAAGCAAATGCAAATCTTTCAAAAGATCTCTCAAGGAATTTTTAATAACTCACACCTTCTACAGCATCAAAGAATATTTCCAGCTTAAATAAGTTTTGCAGCTTACAGTTTTCTATATTATTGTTATAACATGCATGTTTATTCTGATCTGACGTGTTCTATATCCTTGAGCCTCGCTCAACACAGGATCTACAGATCGAGATATCTATATCTACATCTAAATCTACATCTACATCCTGATGGCTGCATTGCTTAGGAAAGAGCATACAGTCCTTAAACTAACCTATATTTGTACTCCAAGCCTCTTATAATTACGCATAGAGAGAAATCTGTGTACCGCTGAAGCAAAGAAAGAATTAGCAATAAAGATTCGGCCAGTCATTCCTGTCGAAGCTTGAAGGTACAGTATACTTAAAGGAATGTGAAATGGGGTATCTTCTTACCTTGACTTGCCTTTCTGCCAGGTTTACCTGGAAAGAGAGATATCCGATATAATCAGAGCACACTTATAACACACGGACACATCACTTTGGTAAATACACTACACATGTGAAGAGTTATACACCGACTTAAAGCACAAATGACCAAACCACTACTACACCGCACTGCTAGCCGACGCGACACTGATTCCAGTGCCCTCGCTCGACATTATGTGGAGTTACTTACATGCCGTATTTTAATAATAATAATAATAATAATAATAATAATAATAATAATAATAATAATAATAATAATTCAGTATGCATTAAAGTTATATTTGTTAACTTCTACAGTTACATTCCTAGGTGGTATTTTTTTTAAATAAAAAATAAGACATATGTTATTTTTTACAAAAAATGGTTACAATTTCACCCATTAACCACTCAAAGAAGTACAGCAGTACAGTAGATGCTTTCTTCAGAATTGATTTCATTCTAAACCACGGTGCTAACTGAGCCTTGTTTCTCTGCTGTCTGTTCTTTAAACGCTTCGTTTCGTTTATATGTTTAACTGCATACTGTATTGTAGAGAATGCGTTTACACAACGAATTCACCCTCCACAAAATGCAATAATTAGATCGAGAAATTAGTACTACATGCTTGCCATTAGAGACAAGGTACGCAAATTTAAATCTTTCTGTGACGTGTACTTTCGGCCACCTTAGTTCAGAAGTACAGCCGTTTCCCAGCACACGCACACACAGACAGACGAATCAACATCACCGGCCATACATTTTTTCTGATTCAGAGACATGGGCAGAGGAGGAATAAACAAGATGGAGCCCTCCCACAAGAAGTCTCGTTTGCCTGTGAAGCCAGTATTTGATTAAAATTGCCACTTTTCTTTAAATTAATGACCTCGATTTTTAACGTTTGAACTTCACTTAAAGGCGACGGTTTAGAAACAGACTGTTCACACGAACCCACATTACCACTTCATTCCTCACAGGTGGTAATTTCAGCAGATAGGTCTTCATTGATTGAAGATACAGTATAATTTTCTTGGGTCTTCAACGGGGAAGACTCAAGATAAAAGGCGGAAATTTGAAATTGTGTCAGTGCAAGTTTTCAATGATACTTTTTGAAGTTCTTATATTTTATCAGCATGACAAGATTATGCTAATGTCACTTTAATGTTTACGATACTATATCTACGCCAGCACAGCATGACTAAGGGGTGTCGAAGGGCCTAGGTGGATAAAATAATGGTTGCTGAACTGATTATTTTATTAATACATTTTATTTTATTTTTGCTACCAGAGTGATTTTTTGGATCTTGTCATTTATGTGTGACTTGGTTTTTGTGCTACTTTTATGAAGATTAAGCTGTTTTTGTTAAAATAAATAGTAAAGCTTACCTTTCGCTACTTCCAACATATTTAATTATTTTCTAAACCACCCTAATAAATAGTACACGTTTTCAAATCGAGCTTCATTTCAGACATAAGAAATAAGCAAAACCGTCTATACTCATAAGCGTTTAACATCTCAATTTAGTGCCTATAGCCTACTTGTAAAAAAATTATAATGATCCTTTTAAAATGTATCTGCTACACGGTGCTTCTTTTGTTGTAAAAACTATATTTTAGGTAGATTTCGAAGAAAAATCTACCTATTGCAATGGATACCACTTCATGATTTTCGAAAAATTCTTTCATATCTTTACGTTTCATGCTCCCCTAAGTACGAAACCACCGCCCATTCAAAAAAAATTGTGATATTTATATATATATATAAATATATAAATATATATATATATATATATATATATATATATATTTATATCTTTACACGATAGCGGCCGTAATTTTGAAGATATTTGAACCAAATTTTATTATGTTATTTCTAGGCCCAATAGTTCGGACAAGTTCGTTAATGGGCAAAATTGGCCCAAGGGGGTGGTCGGGGAGGGGGTTGAAATTTTAAAACATTTATATCTCGGCCCCTATGAAGTATAGAGGGAAACTTTGTTTGAATAAATTAGAGTACTCCCTATGGAGTTCACAGTGACACCAACAATTCGGGGGTTTTGGGGGGTACGAGTGGGGGTGGGGGTGAGGGGATGGAAATTCGAAATTTTTGAAACTACGTCTTGTGGGGTATCGTTGAAAAGCTCTTGATGAGTACTCTACAAATCAATAACTAGTTTCTTGATAGCTCTCATATGACGCGAGATTTTAATGTTTGAAAATAATAACACTTAAAAGAATTATTATAATATCATAATTTTGTCTTGTTTAGCGGCTTTGCTAATTTTATTCATTGCTGATCTTGCGCACGGCCTCCCAGAATATTATATCCTATTCTTGTTGTCAAAACAAATTATTGTAGGCTCTTCCTCTTTACCGAATTCAGTTCTTATTACTTCAGGTTTGCCATGCCAAGGCTAAAAAAGAAGAGTGCTGCGCAGCGATAATAAATTAAACCAAAAACACTTTGAAATCTACCTCAGCCTGTAGGCCTGCCTAAAGGGATTTTTTTTATGTTGTATTAGTATGCTGAATAGTTTGGTCATCTACGTTTAAAGACGGGTGTCTCAAATGAACAGATTTCCTCTTCCTGCTGAAATTACACTAATATTAATTTATAGATGCTATATACAAATGTATGGCTTTTGATGTGTTATTCGATACATTCTTCTTCAAACTACCGTTGAATAAATAAGTAGGTTAGGTTAAACATGATGGTTTTTTTTTCAGTTCGTATTACAAATTCTCTAGTTCACCTGGTAATGGAATTCCATTGACAAATGGATCCTGGACTGGGATCATGGGAATGCTAGAAAACAGAGAGGCTGATGTAACAGCAGAGAGCATCAGTATGACTAACTCTCGCCTGGAAGTTGTGGAGTTCATTGCGCCCATATGGACCGAGAGGTATTGTATGATTTTACGTTCCCTTCATACTGTCTTGTTCAAGTAATTTTTTGATTGAGGGAGGTAACTACATCCCGTATTCCCCGTCAAGGAGAAAAAATTATGGAGAGATACCACATATAGTACCACGTTAACGTCTGGTATTAAAAAAATCGCCGCACTCAATTTGTTGACAGTTAACATCAAAGAAGTCGCCGCCGCTTGGAGTAGTTGCCATACTGTACAGTGTTAGTAAACAGAGCGGGAAGATGTAGATGCAGCAAAACACTTACGTGGCAATGACATTGAGCAATGAGAGAATTGGCAATACGGATTCAGTCAGCGGTTTCTTTTGAGAAAACCTTTTACAGTAACAACAAGCATTGTAATATGAGAACAAAGCGAGCCGCCCGTCAACGTTATGAGTGAGGCGATAATACCATCAAGTCTGTCGGGCTAGAATTGTTCATTAGAAAATAACGAGTCCCTCTAACATAGTAGGAATTCAGTAACATAAGCGAAACCTCTTCATTCTAACTGATCGATGATTTTCATAACTGTGTACCACGATTGCCAACTTTTTCAGGATAAGGGCCTCATTATACAACTTTCGAAGTGGCGAGGGCCTACGTTTTACAGTATAGGCCTACTCACTTTATCCCCCACAGACTTGTATTATGGAATAAATTAGTATAATTATGCTGCAGCCTTTCACCTGATGATAATGATGATATTTAACACAATGTAATCGATAATAGTAATAAAAAGTACCTACCTTTTTTATAATCATTTCAAACATTTTACAATAGGCTAGAATGTATGTTTCTGGTTAAATGCTTAATTATGTAAATTATGCTGTTCTAGGAAATACCCATTTTTTAAAGCAAAGAAGATGTTCCGGACTAAATGGGGAAGTTTCATCAGTCCGTTTGCAAATGACACGTGGATGATATTAGGCTGTGTGATAATGCTGATCACTGCTGCATTTGTCTGCGCTTACAAGCTGTGTGTCAATGTCGCAAGATATAGTTTTATAACTATTTTCACACGCTGCTTTTTCTTGGTAACAGGTTATTTTCTAAATCAAGGTAAGCCTGTCAATCTAGTGTGTAACTAATTATGTCTGTAGAAATATTATCTGTATCTTTCTGCCAGAATTCACAACTTATTGCTCGATCCGCTTGCTTATTTCAATAATCGTTTGAAAGATATGTGATGCGTAGTGTGGACATAATGTCTGAACGAAGACAAGTTTCCAACATACTTAAGATGAAGTTCTGCTTCCCGGTATATTATTACGGGGCGGGAAAAAATATTTTTTCTTCTTTAAAAAATTATCTAAGTCATCAGCAAACATTGCTCAAAAGGGACCATGCACTGCAATTAGAAGGCTGTAACACCGCTGTTACAAAGTGTCTGAACTTTCTAGATGCTGCTCGTCTTTTTGAAGGTTATAAATACTTCGTGGCGTATAAATTTGTCTCTGTTGGACATTATATGATAATATTAAACTGTGGCTACAATAATCTGTGGTTCATGAATGCATATATCTATCTTGAATGTTACTGTACAATAAAAGTGGAAGCCCGGTCATAAAAGTCAAAATTAGTATGCCTCACAGTAATGCATAACTTGTCTGTCAGTGAGGTAGACCATTAACGGCAATTAGTTATAGGAGAGAGATTCCATCTTGCGCTGTGAAGAGAACGCTGGCTTAGCTCAATTGGTAGAGCAGTGGTACGGATAAGCCAAAGGTCCTGGGTTCAAGTGCCAGTGTCATAGGAATTTTTCTCCCATAATATTATCGTGAAAAGTGAAGTGTTTTGCACATGCGCAGACACGTTTTCGAAGGAGAGAGGGACTTGAGCATGATGTTACAATCCTAGCAACCAGGTCTTCATTAATTTCGACAGGAGTCACGTACACAAGGGTCTTCATGTGATACCTTCTTATGAAGAGTCTAGTGTACTTGAATTGAAATGGATCAACGAGTAGAATAAGATCATCTGAGAAAAGAGAAAGGACCTGAAGATGGCAGAATAAAAGCCGAAATATACCGTCTGTCCCACAGAATACGAAATTGTAGTATTTTATAATAATGATAACAACAGATTTTATAAATGACAAAGCTATTAAGCTGATAATATAACAAGAACATTTATAAAACTAAATTCGAGGGAATAGGTGGAACTGTTTTACATACTATACATTTAAAATCAAAATTGGTTTCTTGGACATAGCCAAGGCCTTTGATAACATCGCCCATGATCATCTCAAAGCTACTTTGAAGAACTCATCTGCTTCTTCGCAAATTGTCAATATTATTGGAAGTTTACAATAGAATTAAATAATATAAAAACTAAAATTATCCATTACCCAAAGACACTCCATTGTCACCTGTATTGTACAACCAATCAACGAATCACATTTTAAAATTATGCGAACTGACTTCTGCAATAACATTTTGTTTTGAATTTGTTACTGGATTACCTCATCTGACTACTAGGATTTGCAGATGATACTCTACTTATTAATAAAGATGAAGCATCTGCAGCTGAACTTACTAAGTTGGTTATTAAGACAATCTCAGAAATTGATTTTCCACTTAAAGTAACAAAGTTCGTAGTTATAAAATATCGACAAAGATCGTTTCATGGAAAGAAATCTGTCTCTTTATTCTGATTTTGACTTGAATTCCACGAGTAAAGACTAATCTATCGGATAACTAGGAGTTATTTTTTTTTCTAATTCCATTGTATTAAATTCCACTTCAACGTTGAGGAGCTAAACAGTAAATTAGGCAACCTGGCATCTTCACCGTTCCTTCAGGCAGAACTGAAATATTATGGCCTGAATTCATCTGTTTGCCCTTCTCTAATTTAAAAATTTACGACCATGCCTCCTGCGCTGATACTGAGAAAAATATGGAAGATGCACACAGACTAACAAGAACTGCACTGAAGGAAATGCCAAATCTTCCCATGTACGTTCCGGACGGAGTGGTTTATAGCCATAGGAAATAAAAAAATAATTAGTAATATTAAGAACTGAATTGTAAGTAATGTTGCAGCAAATCCATGTACTTCGGTGCCTATAGACTTAAAATTCGTATAGCCTAAATGTATAATTTTTGGAAAGCAAATCATTCAGTACTGCACCTTAAAACAGAGACGGGAGGCATCCTATTCCACAAAGATTGCAGTTTTCTTGAAGATGGAAAGGTTCGAAACCATCTCAGTAGCAACAAATTTGATGTCTGATGTTATTACCTAAAAAATGGATAGAGTATATTTTATTTAAGTAACTTGCACATCGTGCAGATAGGATGGATATGGATTCACGTCGATCTGTCTTACAGTGAGTGGCAAAACTGTATGAAAATAGTGATGAATGTTGAAGCGGTGGGCGCTGCGCCGGGTAGAGCTCAGAAAAGTTTTGTTGTCGGCGTTGCCATTACGAGATCGAAACTCTTGCTCGTATTCTGGGTTCGTAACCCTACGGCGGAAGTTTTTGAAACATTAGACGGCATACAATAAGCTTAGTTATTGCAGATGACCTTAAACAGTCTGGATATAATACCTTTGAAGAGGTGCGTGATCTTTTTACCACCAAGAGTACAAGCCGGATATATGCTTTCCATGAAACCAGAAGACCTGGCATAGTCCTAAGAATTCAAAAAGGGAAAAAGGATATCTATAATTCTACTATCAGAGCTACAGCATCCCTGAAAAGTACTTTCAAGACACTATCAATTTTTCTAACATTCATGATGAAAGTTACATTCGCAACCCTCAGAAGATCCGTTGCTATATAGTAAATTGGGGAACCATATGCACTATAAATACATGTTGTCTTGTTTTTGTACTCTTTGTATTTGAGGACAACCTTTAGCTGTTAAGGAAAGTCAAGAAATAAGATATGTAAGACTAAGAAAAGTTCTAATTTATCTATCTTCAAATTAACGTAGGATGCTCTTAAAATATACGAGTACATAAGGATATTAAAAATATTGAGGTGATATGTACCACTTTCAGATCAGACGCCATACCTGCTTTGCAAAACAGTTCGAGTTCTTCGCGTTGTCACTCTGCTAACTTCCGTAGTGATCTTGGCAGTGTATTCCGGTGCTTTCGTATCTTATCTGACTTTGAGAAATCCAGTCCTTCCTTTCAGCACCTTCCAAGAACTCCTAGAGGAAGGAACATACAAACTAGGAGTTCTGCGGTATTCATCTCTGCTATCGTTCTTGAAGGTAAGCTTCCCGGCCATCGAATATAAATCAACTAATAGCTTTTGCACCAACAGATAACTCTTTTTAAAATATAATTTATTTATACTCCTTTAAACACCGAGTTCAGGTTCTGTGTATAACAGTATAACAGTTATATATAATTGTAGATAGATTATCTTTATTGATATTAGTTAAAACAAAATGAGTAATTTAATCTGAGTTTCTTTTAAAGTCCCCGAAAATCATTAAAAATGGCGGCCCTAACTCTAAGTTCTGTGCAGACCTTTTTTGGAGACTTATAATAGGGAAACGGTAAATAGTTCCATCGGTTATACCTTATATATATATATATTTTATCTGAAGTAAATTTTGTATATTTTGCAAACATTATGTAATTTTTCACACACTTACACGACAGAATCGTAAAACTTGTCAGAATATTAGTACATTCAACTGCCATAACCATACAAACTTTGGTGTTTCTACCTGCCTTATAAGTATGGATAACCGGTCGGATAGCCGTGACGTCATTTACATCTACGATAGGCTAAATCATGCACCCTTTAACATTGATGTTTACCACTTCCACATGAGCTAGACTTTTTTAAATTCAGCAAAATTACAGCTTTTATCCTATAAAGGATTAGAAAATCCTAAAGATATCAAATTTCTAATTTTTTAACCCTCCAAAAAAACTTCTACCTCTTTAAGTCCTAAACTGTTATTATGAATTGCGGTACTGTGTTGAATTATATACATATGACTTACTTACTTAAGGGTAGTAGATAATTTCTAAACAAGCTAAAATAATTATTATTATCTATTTTATGAAACCCGCAGATTCATTGCTGCGTTTACATGAGCCTTCCATTCAGTCCTCTTCTGTGCTAACGCCATCCAACCACTTTTTGCAAATCCTACTTCTCTTAAATCTATCCTAATATTGTCATCCCACCTACGTCTTGGTCTTTCAAATGACCGTTTTCCTTTGGGGTCTCCCAGTCAATATTTTTTAGATATGTCTTTTCTTCCCCATTCGCGCAATATGTCCAGCAGTCAGCGTCAAGGTAGCAGCCACTGAAGAAGTTCCCCGCAGCGGGAGCGAAACGTCTGGCGAGACTTGTTATTTTGCCTTTGGACCACGGCCCACAGCCCGGAAGATGCTTCAACACCATGTCCAGCACGTTTCATCCTCTGTGGTTCAATTATCCTTTACTGCATTTTTTGACGAGTACAGGTTATGAAGCACGTCGTTATGCAGTTTTCTCCAGTCCCCATTTTCATCTCTCTTAGGCCAAAATATTTTCCTAAGCTCCCTGTTTTCGAACACTATCAGATTATGTTCTTCTTGAAGAGTAAACGACAATATCTCACATCCATATAATACAACCGGCAGGATAGTTGTCTTATTTTTTTTTATTTTTAGATTTCTGGACAGAAGACGAGAAAATAAAACAAGCATTTCCTTACTCTAGGTGACACCTAACTTCTACCTTAACATTATTTGTATCTATAATCATTGCTTCTCAGATAGTGAATTTTTCCATTTGTTCGAATGCTTTACCTGCTATTATAATATTTTGTAGCGCATAATATGACGATTCATGATCCATATGTTTAGTTTTTTTTAATTCCAAATTCAATATACATAATTACATAGTTTCTGTTGTTGTGAACAGGTATTTAAGATTGTCTCTCTGTTAAGTTAACCTTCGAAATTTAGGGCATGAGAAATAAAAATATTAACCTTTTAACTGTTGCTGACATATAAATGCGTTTCCGCCAAAAATTGTATAGAATCAAAGATACATAATTTTAATAGTGTAATGCTTTATTTAAAATATGAGGATTTTTATCCACTTGTTACGATTGCCATATCTTACGCAGACCAGATATGCTAATGAGATTTTTCTCATTAATTTCAGAGTTATAGCCCACTGATGTTTTTACATGATTATTATTTCATATTAGCAAATAGGCTAAATTCAGCTCTGAAAGAATTAAGGTGTTTAGGTGATTATTACGACCGCCGGCGTGGTCTTGTGGTTAGCGTCGCTGACTACAGATCTGTTGGCCCGGGTTCGATCCCCAGTATCTCGTTGGATTTTAATGAGGTAAGGAGGTCTGGTAGGGGGGCACTCAGCATCGTGATTCATATTTGAGGAGCTACTTGATAGAGAAATAGCGGCTCCGGTCATGGAGACCACCATTAACTGCCTCCAATCCTGCTATCTGCATTTGGTAGATGACTCAACGGTCTGGTGGTAGGCTTGTCTCTTCAGGGATGTAGCGCCACGGAGTTTAGTTTAGTTTTAGGTGATTATTACATATATGCGACTGGAACTTATAGACTTCATTTTATTGTAAACTTGCATAATATAATTTTATTTATCCGCTATTAGTCCCATCATGCTGAAACGGGGTAAATAATACGACTTTAAAAGAAACTTAGATTAAATTACTCATTTTGCTTTAACGAATATCAATAAAGGTAATCTATAAAATAAAAAAGTTAAAACCAACTGAATGGATAACTGGGCATTAAAAACACGTACGTTCCAGTATTGCTTCTGTTCCTATGTTTTCATTATTTGGAAATAAATAAAATAATTAATACTATTTCAGAATGCAAATGATACAACACTCAAGCAGTTGTATATGGACGTCGTCGCTCCACAGAGAGAATCCCTTCCCAATTCTACTTTAGAAGGGTTACAGCGAGTTTGCAGAGATCCGAAGTATGCACACATGCACTCATTGGAAGGGATTACTAAGTACACAGACATGTTAGGCTGTCAACTCATGAAACCACCTAATGCCAAAATTGAAACCCTGAAGAGCATGGCAACAGTGAAGGATAGTCCATATACGGAAGTGTTTAAACACATGTAAGTTGTAAGTTCTTTTAAAAGTGTCACAAGAACCAAATAGCTTTTGTAAATAAATTGTAATTCTAGAACTACGAGAGTAAGTCAATAAGTATCCACACGCTCTTTTTTTAATTTATTGCAACAACAATACAAAACTTTGAACTACCTCATTTTTCAACATAGTCCCCTTGCTTCTCAATGCACTTGATCCATCGTCGAATAACCTTCCTGATACCCTCAGAAAAAAAGTTTTTCTTATTAATAGCAAGCCACATAAGCACCGCTTCCTTCAGTTCTTGGTCTGACGGCCCCTTAAAGCATTTATTGTTGAGCCCTTTCCGAGTAATGTTGCAGTATTGGCCCTTGTGAGTCCCAGAAAAATGTGAGCATCCCTTTTCCTGTGGAGGGTTGACTCGAACTTTTTATTTTTTATTTTTATATAATTACTAGGGACCGGATTTTTAGGTTTTTAAAAACACTGTTTTAGGTTTTCCATTAGGTGAAATAGTTTTTTTTAGGTTTTTTGTCCAAAATATCGTTTTAGGGTAGAATAATTAGTTTAATGAATTTGAATGTGCTATATAGGATTCAATACATAATACTTGTAAAATTTAACTTAACAAAATTTACTTAAATTTGTGTAAACTTGCTTTAGGACAATATTATACAATTGAAGAAAGAAAGCATAAACAATCAAAAGAAGCAGTGAAAATAAGATTGCCTCACATTTCCTGGTTACAGTATATCACTAAATATCTTTCAAGATTCTCAACTGTGAAGTTCTTCCTGTTATCTCTTCGTTAATAGTTAATACTGTATGTAGACACTGCCCTTCTCAGGATTCGAATCCGATGCTTCTAATTTAGTGAGTAAAATACTTTATGGTTGGATGCGGATAATGTGAAACTGATTATTTTCCTTTCTTCGGTTGTTACTCATGCTAACCGCACAACAGATCAACTAGTGACGAAAACTTCCCCCTTTTCTAGAAAGGTAAATAATACTTACGTATTTCTGGCAGGCTTGCTAAAATATTACTTTGCCATCTGTAGTGAAATTCAGGTCGTCGCCAATCCACTGCCGTAATAAATTCGATTTCATTTGTTTCGGCATAATTAACACGTCTTCTTAAAATTCACAGTGTGACCACTAAGTATGAATAACAGGGCAGTAATAAAAGCAAACAAGCGCTTCAAAACACAGAAACACGGCAACAACGGTTGTTCGTACGAATATTTTAAAAGGAATACGCCGGTACTCTTACACCTCCTCTCTGGATACTGTCCATCCTAGACGACAATGGGTTGAACGAAACGCTGGTGGTATTAATTTCAACAAGACAAAAATTGTCTCTCCGCAAAATATCGATTTCTCAACTGGTGATAAACAAAAAAGACAAAAAAAGTAGCCGAAATTGGATATTTTAGGTTATGTATCCCGTTTAGGTATATTTAGGTTTTTATACCCCATTTAGGTATTTTTAGGTGCCACAGAATTAATGTGGCTGAATCCTATGGACATGATTCGAAAAAAGTGTATGCGCGCTTTTTGTTTTGGAAGTAAGGGAAAAAATAGGTAAAAACCTAAGAATCCGGTCCCTAATAATTACTTATGTATTTTTACTGGAGATGCAGGTTGTTTCCATTCCACGTTTTGGCGTTTGCTTTCAGACTCAAAATGATGGATCCACGTTTCGTCTCTAGTGACTATTCGTTTGAAAAAAGTTTCACGCTATTCTTTTTTAGGTGCAAACGCTGAGCGGTGCAGTCATGTTTAATGTGCAACAGCGCCACACTCGGTGGCGTCATAACGGTCAAACATTCTACAAGAGAAGATAAGTGAACATGTCGACGTGCGCTAGCACAAAGAAGTACAGCCAACCTACAAAATAAAAACAAAAAGTGCGGATACTTATTGACTTACCCTCGAACTGTATATTAACACCATTATTTTACTAACTTTTGATGTTACAAAAATGCAGTTACTTAATAATATGGTACACACGCCAGAATAGAATTATTTAATAAGGAGTCCATTTGAGAGCTACTCACGGCATTGGACCAAAATTCAGACAAACATTTTTGTTCTATTTTTGGGACTAGATTTATCTACCTTCACCGCAATGGCGTATTCCAGATTAGACTTTAACAACTATTCCTAAAGTTATCTGTCCATTTCCTGAACATATTTGTGTTACCTTAAGCTGGGTCTCCATTGATATGCATTTAACATCAACATGTTGCAGTGAACATATGTTAAATGTTTATCATCAACTTGTTGACGTATACAAGTCAAGTGGCTTGTCTGTCTCCACTACAGTGTTATGAACGGAAATTAATGAATAATAAATAACTTTAAAAAAAGAAAACACTTCTGAAGAGGGCAGCCAACATTACAAAATGAGAGTAATTTTATATACTCGTTATTATCTTCTTCTTAACTGTCTATGACTTTCTTAAATACTAATTTCGTACAGATGTCTTGATCTTTTCAAAATAACTATCACATTTTTCAACAATTGAGTATGCCATAAAAAAGTGTAAAAGTAGATGCAATACTGTTGAGAACACTGATATACCAAATACTCACATAATACAAAATGGATGCCGGCAATATTGAGAAAGCTGTCGATTGCTTTTTGTTTTCCCGGAAATTCTCGAACCAAAGCCGATTAAGCTGTCGATCACTTTTTGTTTGCCGGAAATTCCCGAAACAAAGCCGATAACGACCGACTTGTCAATTCACTTGATATGTTGTCCATTTTTTCCGGAAAACAAATTAACATCTGAAAATGTTAAGTGCAACACGCTGGGTTTGCATGTCAAGTCCATTGGAACCCGAAATTGCAATATACATGTCAATATCAACTTCTTAATATTGACGTGTTGGTGTTAAATGTATATCGATGGAGACGCAGCTTTAGGAGGTGGAACTGCCCCATGTTGAACCCAAAAGGTAGTCCCTCTGTGTCCTGTCTGAGTATATATTATGTGTGATCCATATATTTCTCCCTCAGCTACAGGCATTGGAGTGTCAGCCGGTTGAAAGGGGAGGTAAATCAGTTAAAGAAAGAAAAATTATCTGCCGTCAGCACCGAAAATAGCTGAACATGCATCGGAAAAAAGTGTGTTAGAAAATTGGCAGTCAGATTCAGAGGTGTACATATTCTGATTTTAGCTTGCCTGCCCCTTTGAAATTCTGCAACCAGTCACAGCTTTTAACTTGCTTGACTTGAAAGCAAGCCAGATTACAACGATGATAAGAAATGCTGTCGCTATGAGTCACAAGCTCTTCATAACTTGATGGGTTGCACAGGACCTAAGGAAACTGCAAGGCCTGGCGGAAAGAATATGAAACTGGGTATAGCAGTGCACTGGTAAGTCGTGCAGTTACGTAGTTGAGGAACTTCAGATGTGTTTAGAGAATTTTACCCTGAAGGAAGCCGAGGAGAAACTAAAATGTGGACAGTTTGAATTATCAATGAACAAAGGTAGTACTAGTTCGGCATGGGAAAAATTTTCAAACATTTTCGAGAAAACATCATAAAATCATTAATAACAATAACAAAAATCCCTTTGGGCAAGCCTACAAGCTGAGGTAGATTTCGAAGTGCTTTTGTTTTAATTTACTGTCGCTGCGTAGCATTCTTCTTCTTTAGCCTTGGCATGACAAACCCGCAATAATAACTGCAAAAAAGAGGAAAGAGAACTTTTTCAAACATTCAAATCTCGCCTTATATGAGAACTATCAAGAAACTAGTTATTGATTTGTAGAGTACTCATCAAGAGCTTTTCAACGATACCCCACAAGACGTAGTTTCGAAAATTTCGAATTTCCATCCCCATACCCCCCCCCCACTCGTACTCCCAAAACCCCCGAATCGTTGGTGTCACTGTGAACTCCATAAGGAGTACTCTAATTTATTCCATCAAAGTTTCCCTCTATACTTCATAGGGGCCGAGATATAAATGTTTTAAAATTTCAACCCCCTCCCCCGACCACCCTCTTGCGCCAATTTTGCTCATTAACGAACTTGTCTGAACTATTGGGCCTAGAAATAACATAATAAAATTTGATTCAAATATCTTGAAAATTACGGCCGCTAGCGTGTAAAGATATATATATATACATATACATATACATATACTGTATATAAATATAAATATAAATATATCAATTTTTTTAACAGGCGGTGGTTTCGTACTTAGGGAGGCATGGAACGTAAAGATATGAACGAATTTTTTGAAAGTCATTAGGTAGATTAGGTAGATTAGATTTTTCTTTGAAATCTACCTAATAATAATAATAATAATAATAATAATAATAATAATAATAATAATTGTGTTAAGACGCTAAAAGGATTTTAATACTTTATCCACCTTTTATTTATCTGCATGGTGAATTTCTTCTACCAGCATGTAGAAAAGCAAGAAAGTATTACCTACACTAGCAACTACAGTTGTTTAACTGATAGGAATGTCGCAAGCTTATTCTGACTTGCCTAGGCTGGGTTTGACCTGACCCATCAAGTTTAAAGAAACCTGCCTGCTTCCTAGCTATGACGCTGGCAACTTGCTTGCCTGGCGTTCAAGCGGGTATGGGCAAGCTAAAATCGAGATTTGTACACCTCTAGTCAGATTACATAATATGTATGTCACATATGTATGTCAGATTACATAATATGTCCATATTATGCATGTCACTAGATACAAAGGATCATCCGGGATTTCGGTCTAGGTTATACTTCAGACTAGTTAAACAGTACTATTTTTTCAGGCCATCAGGCATACCATTCAGGCCATCCAACTCCTTGCAGATGTATTTTATTTTGCATTCTTGGAAATTTAATACTGTTAGACAAAAGTCAATTTATTAATGTTCCATTCTATTGCAGGACCTTCAAATTACAAGAGACTGGGATTATGCAAAAACTTCGTTTGAAATCTGTTACGGATCTTCCTGAAGTAGATCCTCCGTCGGGCGCTATAGATGTCAAGACGTTGAGTCCGGTCTTCTGTGTTCTTCTGATGGGAGTGGTATTTTCTATAATTGTCATTTCATTAGAGTTGAACTTCCTTACCGGTCATGCGCATGAAAATCTCAATCAATAAGCACACACATTTAGCTTTCTTTCTGGCAGTATTTCCATTTCTACATCTCATTAAGAACGAGAGTGCACATTACACAATTTTCATGTTCACCTTATACCCTCTGTTAAATGTTTCCAGATGTTTTTATGATGTTAAAATGTGTTCAGTATCCACATACAATAATTGTAAAACACATATTCATTTACAAAGTTAATTCACATATAAATTATTTAGAGAATTTATGCACTGGCGTCGCATCCAGGGGAGGGCAGGCAAAGGAGGGGTTCCTCCACAACTTCATCTTCTTTAGGGGATGACAGGTGAAAAAGTTTATTTTGTACATTTTGTATGCTAGAGAATAAAATTTTTAGTACAAATACTTTTGTTTATATGTATATATATATTACTAGGTTTTATGTATATATATACATAAAACCTAGTGGTTAAAGTATGAGGGGATTCTTAATGGATAATGCTAGACTTATAGGTAATACATAAAGGGGATGTAGTTAACTATGTATGTAATAGTATGTGTAAATAAAATTCTATTTGTTTTAATGATTCTTTCCTTTTCAATCACTTGTTTCTGTGTTTAATATTTCATAAACAAATTTCATATATTAGTTATTTCTAAGTAGCTAGTACGAAATTTTATTCATCATAACTTACTTCTAGCCCTTTAGAAAATAAATACTAAGCAAGATTTTAAATTTTCATAATTCTTGAAATTGCCTTAGGGCAATAAAAAGTATGTTAAATAAGCTCAATATCACTCCACGCTAAAAGGGCCTCAGTAAAAAATTAGCAAAAATGAGTTAAGCATGATGTAAAGCTTAACAGAGATGGTGTCACTGTTCTATGCTAAAAGGGCCTCAGTCAGATGAAGGTCTCTAATAATAATAACTGAGAAAACTGCAGTGGAGATATTCATATTCCATGCTTAAAGGCCTTCAGTCAGTGATTGAGAACCTTTCACCCTTTCGTAATGGCTATCAAATTAGTAGATGGGTAGGCAGTAAAACAACAAAGTGTTTGCCATTATAATATAAACATAAAATCAAACAAACCCAGTTATTTACTATGACAGAAGTGAAAATTTCGGCTGTTATATATTTTAAGAATTGGTGGTGTGCAATTTACATTCTTATTGCAAAACAGCACTAAACTTTCAAGCATTCTTACATGACTTTTATAACTAATTGCTGTAATGATGAAATTAAAATTATGTATTCAAATCTACTTCAGAGTTGAGTGACTTATTGGAAAATTATTATTAGCTAGTGGGCTTCAGTCAATAGACTTTCAAATGTTTACATGTAGATAAGGATCACATTCCTTGTACAGAATATGCATCATTCTTCCATTTCTTTAACAACTGATGGTTTTATAGTAAATCACTTCCTCAAAATTGGATCAAAATACCTGAGGCCAACTTTCTTGGACCATTTCATTCTCAAAATTTTAATGATTCAATCTCATACTTCCGTAGAACTGCTTATTTTTTTAATAATACACCTATAACACAAGCTGGGGCCACAGGACCATGACAGTTGAGGACCGATTTAGGAAGACCGTGTAAACATAAATTCTGTAGAATAAAATTATATGGTTTAAGCCAAGAGACTAGCAACCTCCGAACTCAATTTGGCATTATACTTATATAATTAAAAAATACTTTAAAAAGTCAACACGCGGTCTGGCAAATGTAGACCTATTTGTTATGTAAGCAGTCATTATTTAGACTATAATAAAGCCCTTCACGATGAGCAACCTAACCTCGATCTCTCTCGTGCCAGGCGGGGATACTAACCACTATCCTCCCGAGGAATGTGAACCTCAAAAGCAAATATTAGTATTAGAACTATACAAATCTACACACAGTGTCTAAGATCACTTCATTGTCATATGTACCAGTAGCAAGATATTGCCTTGTGGACAATCACTATATCCCCAAGGAATGAGTAGTACGTGGGAAGCTAGCTCAGTTCATTCTGAATTGACCGGGTTGCGAGAAAACCTAGTTTAGCTGATCCGTGTAAACGAGGAATACTTTGGTTAATGACAATATACATATTTAATACCGTTGTTAATTTGGAGAAATACGAATATTAAACAAATGTAGAACGTAATAGACGATTTAAGCTGTTGCGTGTTTGTACATATTGTACCTTGATAGTAATATTGGAATATTTGCAATATTCGTAATTCAACTCCCCTATGATTGCCGAAACATCTTGCTACTCCGGGAAGTCCGTTTTTCTAAAGTACAATAGGATGTTTTTTTATCGAAAATGATCGTTATTAACCTTAAAGAATTAAGCAATAAAACTTGTTTCACAAGATTTCTAAAAAAGTATAGCTTCCGGTACCATAGAATCGCCTCCTATGGGCATAATTCTGTTCTTACCCCGGGGGTTGAAAACAATTCCCAGTACAACTGTAAAGAAAAAGGGAAATTATGAATATGCCGTAATATTCCAAAGACGAAAAATTGCTTCATAATAGGAAAAGTGAAAACTTAACTTGTCTTCGCGATATTTAGCTCCTAACATGGTTGTATAACAAGAGTATCGTATGTCCGGTATGGTATATCGGCTAGGATATCTGGATTTAACCCAGGAGGCTCCTGTTTGATTCCCGGTACCGGAATAGTTTTTGTTTTTGTTTACATCTCTTAAGATATAGCAAACTGTTTTCTTTTAAAAGTGACTTGGTACATGAACCATGTATTCTAAAAGAAACTAGGTAATTGGTGACTATTGCACTTCCTTGCAGAACTTAGTGCTTATTTTAATAGAAGGCTGTCTCAGGATTTCTGAACACGTTTAGGTAATGTATGACTCGCACATGAAACGTCAGGCCCAGTCCGTTTTTACCGGACCTGAATAGATGAAAGCCTTCATGGAGGTTGTGAAATACATCGAATGTTATCCTCCAGTACGGTACCTAAAGTATAGAGATACCGAAGTACTTTTACATTACAATAACGATTATACAGCTCTTACGGATAAAAGAAAGTAAGCAGTGGAATTTTGTTTAGAATGTAACTGCTACAGCTTCTTCTAGCGACACCTTGTATCCTGCTTGAACGGAGGGAATGCTGAAAACTATTCTACCTAGGAATGTTCGTTCTTTCTATAGGGAAATAATTACGTTTTTCTGCACAAAATTAATTAACTCAAGATTTTTAGGACGGTGTGAAGCTAACCAGTAGCACGATAGATGCTGAATTACATAAGGCAAGTGTGCATATCCTCATTTGCAATTAGTGTACTCCCTCCTCCAGAACCGTGATTTTTGTTATGAAAAATGCTAAAGTCTTCATTTTCGTACCAACTCCTTGTACAGATTTTCATGTTAGAAACATTCGGTGAACTTCCTTGGATAAATATCTACAATTAAAATTTTTAATAACACGAAACAAGCATTTACAATGTAAATACGGTACAAAAGTATACCTATTTATTACTTCTTTAGTACACTTCTACAAGAACATGACGATAATTTCTGTCATCGAATACGGAGACGCTATGCTCCCTTACTTACACCTGCGTTCGGCTTAGGAGTTCGTCTGAAACCGTTTTTTCTGACATCACTACCATAGAAAGGTACAGGGAATCCGTACACTGTCTTCGGGAGTGTCACTATCTGCTGAAATGTTTGAGACAGGATGTGACTATCAATTATGTGATTATGATAATTTCATTCTCTTTGGTTCTAGACACGTGACAGCCGAGTTGGAAAGATTCCTATAACGGCAAAGGCTTCGGTTTAGCCCTTCGCAGTATCTAACTACCATACCTCCGTGCAGCTGTTATTCTTGTTTTTAATAATAAACCTATAACCCTAGCTGGGGCCACTGGACCCTGACAGTTGAAGACAGTGTGACCATAATACTCTTTGATTTAGGCCAGGAGACTAGCATCCTATCGTACTCTATTTAGGAATGTAATTACGTAATAATTTAGACTATAACAAAAACCTCCCCGGCGGGGAATCGAACCCCGGTCTCCCGCGTGACAGGCGGGGATACTAACCACTATACTACCGAGGAATGTGTTTGTCAATGAAAATATTGTTTATAAACTATATCGATCTACACACGATATCAAATATCACATCATTCTTATGTATTCCTGCGGGAATAATTGCTTTGGGGGCCAGGGGTATGACACAGGGATTGTGTGGTACTTGGGAAGCTGGCTCAGTCCGTTCTGACATAGCTGGGTTAGGTGAAAACCTAGTTTGGTTGAACCGTAAAACCGTTGAAGACTTTAGTTAAGCACGAGACATACCAATCTACCATATAATTATATTGTTTTGTTGTTAATTTCGAGTTATACGTCTGTAACACACGTAGAACGAAAGATGGGATTTAAGTTGTTGCACGCTTGCAATTTTTGTAGCTTTTTAGTAATATGAGAACATTTGCCAAATTCGGAATTCAACTCCTCTATGACAGTCGTAAGATCTAGCTACTCAGGGAAGTCTGTCTTTCTTTGGTACACTCATTAGCGGTGCTCATTATGTCTACTAAAGTTTAAAGAATTAAGAAATATTACTTGTTTCATGAGATTACTGAAACAATATATTTCTGGTAGGTCAGATTCGCCTGCTGTGGGCATAACTGTGTTTTATTCCCAGGGGTGAATACATTCCCGGAACAGCTACAAAGAAAAAGGGAAATGGTCATTATAATGCCATGATAAGGGTAGTCAAAATATACTTTGTCGGCGCTCGTTACTCAACTTTTTCAAATGGAAGTATAACAAAGTCATCATATATCCGGTATGGTCTAGTGGCTAGGATACCTGGCTCTCACCCAGGAGGCTCGGGTTCGATTCCCGGTACCGGAAATTTTGTTGTTGTTGACTTATTGCAAAATATTTTTAAGTGGAAGTACGAAATTGCATTTGGAGACTATCAAAGGATTTCTGAACACGTTTAAGAAATTACTGTATGAGTAACATATCATTCGTCAGCTTCCGTTCGTCCTCACAGGACCAAGATGGATGATGACATTCTTGGAAGTGTGTGTAAATTTCAAATGTTTTGCACTAGTACGGTACATACATTATAGAGATACGGGACTAGTTTTAAATTTCAGTAACAATTATACATCTATTACGGATCAGATGGAATTGTTTACATAATGTACCTGCTGGAGCATCTTCGATTGCACCAAAAAACTCCCCGGCGGGGTATCGAACCCCGGTCTCCCGCGTGACAGGCGGGGATACTGACCACTATACTACCGAGGAATCTTATCTTCTTCTGTAGGACTAGGAATTACTTTTTTGCATCCCAATTAATCGACGCACGTATTCTAAGACGATTCGGAACTAACGACAGATGGTGATATACGCGTACATAGCCTAAGGCAAATTGAATTAAATAAGTGCAGTTTAGGCGGGAGGCGGGGTGGGAACGCCCCTAAGCACCGAAGCCGCAGGCTTATTGTACCTACCTCCGAGATGGAATGAGTTGCGTGCCCATAGACCGCCCAGGACTGCAGATCCCCACGCAGGCCCCTACGGAGCTCCCCTACATCCAGCAAGCCCTATTACCATGCTACGTATGCGCCACCCCCTTCGGTCCCTCCAACCGGAGCCCCGACAGGTCCGCGACACACGCCACCCCCTTCGGTCCCTCCAACCGGAGCCCCGATAGGTCCGCGACACTCACCACCAACAACCTCTTGACCACAAGCAGCGCGGAGGACGGGAGAGGCCCCCAAAGGGCGCTGACTGCCAAAGCAGGCCCGATACCGGAAGTGGAAACGGGATGATGATGAAAAGGGGGAAAGGTGAGATGAAGTGGAGAGTGTTGGTGGTATGAGAGGGGGAAACGGGAGAACCCCGAGAAAAACCCCCAAGGCACGGCTTCGTCCACCACGAATGACATAAGGCAAATCTTCACTTTGACCTAGTCCTCCTTCCACCAGAACCGAGATTTTTGTTTTGACCACATGCTCAAGTCCTCATTTCCTTATAAACTCCTTAAACGGATTTCCAGGCAACATCCGGTTAAATTTTTTGGATTAATATCGAAAATTTAAATCTTGAGAACCACCAAAGAAACATTCACGTTGTAAATTATGGCACAAAACAATACATCTTCATGAACACTTTTAAAAGACCATAAATTTTTAAATTCGAAGGATTTATTGAAGGATGAGAATTCCAATCTACCATATAATTAATTTGTCTTGCTGTTGATTTCTTGTAATACGTCTGAAATACAAACGTAGAACAAATGGTGGGATTTAAGGTGTTGCGTGCTTGTACGTTTTTTAGCTTGTTAGTAATACTGAAATATATGCAATATTCGTAATTCAACTCCCCTATGATTGTCGAAACATCTTGCTACTCCGGGAAGTCTGTTTTTCTAAAGTACAATAGGATGTTTTTTTTTTATCGAAAATGATCGTTATTAACCTTAAAGAATTAAGCAATAAAACTTGTTTCACAAGATTTCTAAAAAAAAGTATAGCTTCCGGTACCATAGATTCGCCTGCTATGTGCATAATGGTGTTCTTTCTCAGGGGGTTGAAAACAATTTGCCATACAACTTTAAAGAAGAAGGGAAATTATGAATATACCGTAATATTCCAAAGACGGAAAATTGCTTCATAATAGGAAAAGTGAAAACTTAACTTGTCGGCACTCGTTCTTCGCAAATATTTAGCTGTTTAAATGGTTGTATAAAAAGAGTATCTTATGTCCGGTATGGTCCAGTGGCTAGGATACCTGGCTTTCACCCAGAAGGCTCGGGTTCGATTCACGGTACCGGAATGTTTTTTTTGTTTTTGTTGACATGTCTTAAAATATTGCAAACCGTTTTCTTTTAAAGTGACTTGGTACATGAACTGTGTATGCCAAAAGAAACTCTAGGTTATTGTACTTCCTTTCAGAACTTAGTGCTTATTTTAATAGAAGTGCGAAATTGCCTTTGGTGGCTGTCAAAGGATTTCTGAACACGTTTATGTAATGTATGACTCACATATGAAACGTCAGGCCCAGTCCGTTTTTACCGGACCAGGATAGATGAAGGCCTTCATGGAGGAATGTGCAAAACTTCCTTTTTTTTTCTCCAGTACGGTACCGAAGGATAGAGATACCGTACTACTTTTACATTACGATTACGATTATACAGCTCTTACGGACAAAAATAGTGAGCAGTGGAATTGTGTTTCGAATGTAACTGCTACAGCTTCTTACATTGTATTAAACACCTCTCTAGCGTACCCCTGTATCCCGCTTGAGAGGAGGGATTGCTGAAAACTATTCTACCTAAGAATGTTCGTTCTTTCTATAGAAAAATAATTACGTTTTTCGGCACAAAATTAATTGACGCACGATTTTTAGGACGATGTCAAGCTAACCAGTAGCACGATATATGCTGAATTACATAAGGCAAGTGTGCATATCCTCATTTGCAAGTACTGTCCTCCCTCCTCCAGAACCGTGATTTTCGTTATGACCAAATGCTAAAGTCTTCATTTTCGTAACAACTCTTTGTACAGATTTCCAGGTTAGAAACATCCGGTAAACTTCCTTGGATAAATATCTACAATTTAATTTTTTAATATCACGAAACAAGCATTTACAATGTAAATACGGTACAATAGTATACCTATTTATTACTTCTTTAGTACACTTTTACAAGAACATGACGATTTTAAAATTTCTATCGTCAAATACGGAGACGCTATGCTCCCTCACTTACACCTGCATTCGGCTTAGGAATCCGTCTGAAACCGTTTTTTCTGACATCACTACCACAGAAAGGTACAGGGAATCCGTACACTGTCTTCGTGAGTGTCACTATCTGCTGAAATGTTTGAGACAGGGTTTCACTGTCAATTCTGTGATTATGCTAATTTCATTCTCTTTGGTTCTGGACACGTGACAGCCGAGTAGGAAAGATTGCTATAAACGGCAAAGGCTTTGGTTTAGCCCAACGCAGTATCAAACTACCATACCTTTGTGCAGCTGGTATTCTTTTTTTTAAATAATAAACCTATAACCCTAGATAGGGCCACTGGACCATGGCAGTTGAGGACCGAGTTAGGAAGACCGTGTGACCATATTACTATTTGATTTAGGCCAGGAGACTACCATCCTGTCGAACTCTATTTAGGAATATATATTTACGTAATTATTTAGACTATAACAAAAAATCTCCCCGGCGGGGAATCGAACCCCGGTCTCCCGCGTGACAGGCGGGGATACTAACCACTATACTACCGAGGAATGTGTATGTCAAAGAAAATATTGTTTATAAACTATAGCGATCTACACACGATATCAAATATCACGTCATTCTTATATATTCCTGCGGGAATAATTGCTTTGGGGGCCAGCGGTATGACACAGGGATTGTGTGGTACTTGGGAAGCTGCCTCAATCCATTCTGGGTTAGGTGAAAACCGAGTTTGGTTGAACCGAAAAACCGTTGAAGACTTTGGTTAAGGACGAGACATACCAATCTACCATATAATTATATGGTTTTGTTGTTAATTTCGAGTGATACGTCTGTAACACCCGTAGAACGAAAGATGGGATTTAAGTTGTTGCACGCTTGCAATTTTTGTAGCTTGTTAGTAATATGAGAATATTCGGAATTCAACTCCTCTATGACAGTCGTAAGATCTAGCTACTCAGAGAAGTCTGTCTTTCTTTGGTACACTCATTATCGATGCTCATTATGTCTACTAAAGTTTAAAGAATTAAGAAATATTACTTGTTTTATGAGATTACTGAAACAATATAACTTCTGGAAGGTCAGATTCGCTTGCTGTGGGCATTACGATGTTTTATTCCCTGGGGGTAAATACATTCCCGGTACAGCTACCAAGTAGGGGGGAAGTAATCATTATTATGCCATGAAAACGGAAATCAAAATTTAGTTCGTCGGCACTCGTTACTCAACTTAAGTAAATGGAAGCATAACAAAATAACATATATCCGGTATGGTCTAGTTGTTAGGATACCTGGCTCTCACCCAGGAGGCTCGGGTTCGATTCCCGGTACCGGAATTTTTGTTGTTGTTGACTTATTGCAAAATATTTTTAAGTGGAAGTACGAAATTGCATTTGGAGACAATCAAAGGATTTCTGAACACGTTTATGAAATTACTGTATGAGTAACATATCGTACGTCAGCTTCCGTTCGTCCTAACAAGACCAGGATAGATGAAGTCATTCTTGGAAGTGTGTGTAAACTTCAAATGTTTTGCACTAGACGGAACATACAGTATAGAGATACGGTACTAGTTTTAAATTTCAGTAACACTTATACATCTATTACAGATCAGATGGAATTGTTAACATCATGTACCTGCTGCAGCATCTTCGATTGCACCAAAAAACTCCCCGGCGGGGAATCGAACCCCGGTCTCCCGCGTGACAGGCGGGGATACTGACCACTATACTACCGAGGAATCTTATTTTCTCCTCTATGGCAAATAATTACTTTTTTGGATCCCAATTAATCGACGCACGATTTCTAAGACGATTCGGAACTAACGACAGATGGTGATTTACGCGTACATAAGGCAAGTGTGCATATCTTCACTTTGACTTCGTCCTCCTTCCGCCAGAACCGAGATTTTTGTATTGACCACATGCTCAAGTCCTCATTTCCTTATAAACTCCTTAAACGGATTTCCAGGAAACATCCGGTTAAATTTTTTGGTTAAATATCGAAAGTTTAACTCATGAAAATCACCAAAGAAACATTTACGTTGTAAATTATGGCACAAAACAATACATCTTCATGAACACTTTTAAAAGACCATAACAATTTCAAATTCAAAGACTTTATTCAAGGATGAGAATACCATTCTACCATATAATTACTTTATCTTGCTGTTGATTTCTTGTAATAAGTCTGTAATACAAACGTAGAACAAGTGGTGGGATTTAAGGTGTTGCGTGCTTGTACGTTTTTTAGCTTGTTAGTAATACTGAAATATATGCAATATTCGTAATTCAACTCCCCTATCATTGTCGAAACATCTTGCTACTCCGGGAAGTCCGTTTTTCTAAAGTACAATAGGATGTTTTTTTTTTTATCGAAAATGATCGTTATTAACCTTAAAGAATTAAGCAATAAAACTTGTTTCACAAGATTTCTAAAAAAAAGTATAGCTTCCGGTACCATAGATTCGCCTGCTATGGGCATAATGGTGTTCTTTCTCAGGGGGTTGAAAACAATTTACCATACAACTTTAAAGAAGAAGGGAAATTATGAATATACCGTAATATTCCAAAGACGGAAAATTGCTTCATAATAGGAAAAGTGAAAACTTAACTTGTCGGCACTCGTTCTTCGCAAATATTTAGCTGTTTAAATGGTTGTATAAAAAGAGTATCTTATGTCCGGTATGGTCTAGTGGCTAGGATACCTGGCTTTCACCCAGGAGGCTCGGGTTCGATTCCCGGTACCGGAATGTTTTTTTTTGTTTTTGTTGACATGTCTTAAAATATTGCAAACCGTTTTCTTTTAAAGTGATTTGGTACATGAACTGTGTATGCCAAAAGAAACTCTAGGTTATTGTACTTCCTTTCAGAACTTAGTGCTTATTTTAATAGAAGTGCGAAATTACCTTTGGTGGCTGTCAAAGGATTTCTGAACACGTTTATGTAATGTATGACTCACATATGAAACGTCAGGCCCAGTCCGTTTTTACCGGACCAGGATAGATGAAGGCCTTCATGGAGGAATGTGCAAAACTTCCTTTTTTTTTCTCCAGTACGGTACCGAAGGATAGAGATACCGTACTACTTTTACATTACGATTACGATTATACAGCTCTTACGGACAAAAATAGTGAGCAGTGGAATTGTGTTTCGAATGTAACTGCCACAGCTTCTTCCATTGTATTAAACACCTCTCTAGCGTACCCCTGTATCCCGCTTGAGAGGAGAGATTGCTGAAAACTATTCTACCTAGGAATGTTCGTTCTTTCTATAGAAAAATAATTACGTTTTTCGGCACAAAATTAATTGACGCACGATTTTTAGGACGATGTCAAGCTAACCAGTAGCACGATATATGCTGAATTACATAAGGCAAGTGTGCATATCCTCATTTGCAATTACTGTCCTCCCTCCTCCAGAAACGTAATTTTCGTTATGACCAAATGCTAAAGTCTTCATTTTCGTACCAACTCTTTGTACAGATTTCCAGGTTAGAAACATCCGGTAAACTTCCTTGGATAAATATCTACAATTTAATTTTTTAATATCACGAAACAAGCATTTACAATGTAAATACGGTACAATAGTATACCTATTTATTACTTCTTTAGTACACTTTTACAAGAACATGACGATTTTAAAATTTCTATCGTCAAATACGGAGACGCTATGCTCCCTCACTTACACCTGCATTCGGCTTAGGAATCCGTCTGAAACCGTTTTTTCTGACATCACTACCATAGAAAGGTACAGGGATATTGATAAATTTCATCTTGGTTCTTTGAGGGAAATATTAGATGTATAAAGAAGTTTTTAGTCTTATACCCTCAAAATAAAATACTAAGATGTATGAACAACACAGGAAAGAGGGGACAACCTGTTACAATATAACTTGTTATAATATAATTTGTAAATATAAATCAATAATATTTTATTAGTTGATTCTTACATTGTATGATATATGGCAACTTGTAATTAAAGTTAGCAAGATAAAATTGTAAGATTAATATTGGATTGGCTATACATAAAACATCTATATCATATAGTCAAGAGTTAAAATTTTTTGATCAACTTATATATTTAAGCGATTACATATGTGCATAGTCCATATAGTTGAATTAATATATGAGATCAATATATAGGATCAACTTTGGATTGTTAAGGCTGTTACAATTGAGATGTAGGCCTAATGGTTAATAAAATAAGTAGCAAGAGTAATTCTTGCATGTCATAATGTTAAAATGTCACATTTAAAATTAAAGTTTATAAATATCTTGAAATTGTGATTAAAAGAAGAGCTTACAAGCATATACTTGTGCGTGACTATTATAATTATATTCTATGATTTTGTAATTAATACTTGAATGTCCAGATTCTCGTAATTATTGTTCACATATATACATGTATACAAAAGCTTGATGCTTCGTGATGATAGATTATTATAAGGTTGTTAAGGTTGTCCTCATTAAAATTGTGTTGTAGATGGTAGTTGTTAATAAAATCCACAACAATCTAACTTATACTATGGAAAAAGAAAACAACAATTCTATCAATTTTCTTGACCTGAATTTAACTAGACAAAAAACTAAACTCCACTTTGACATCTATAGGAAACCTACATACACAGATACAATCATAAATAGAGACTCTAACCATCCATACAAACAAAAATTAGCTGCCCTCAATAGTATGATATACAGAATGGTTAATCTCCCACTAGACCCCAAAACTTACAACAAAGAATACAAAATAATAACACAAATTGCAATAAATAATGGATATAACATTCAAACAGTGGATAAAATAGTTAATAAACAAACAAAAAAAGCTAAAAACAAAGAAAAATCCTATAGTCAATTAAGCCCTATTAAGAAGGATAATACAAAACCTAATTTCGCCACATTTACATTCACAGACGGGAAAATACACAAAATCACCAAAATTCTGGAACGTAACAATTTTCAAATAGCATACAAAACCACCAATCATATCAAAGATAAACTTTACAACACAAATAACAACCAGACAGATAATTTGGATAATAATGGAGTTTATAAATTAAAATGTGTTGATTGTAATAAAATATACGTAGGACAAACCGGAAGGAAATTCAAAACTAGATTCAAAGAACATAGAATGGACTTCAAACACAACAGACTAAAATCAGCATATGCTAAACACCTAATAACTGAACAACACAGATTTGAAAATATTGAAAACTCACTCACAATAGCCCACAAAGAAAAGAAAAGTAATAGACTCAACACTCTAGAAGCATTAGAAATCTACAAGAACAAAGACATAATTCTTAATGATAACCCTATTGAATACAACCCACTTTTCGAACTCACCCTGAAACTATAAATTACACCAACATCAACACAATCACTGTAGTACTAGTCCAACTTCCATCAGATAGCTACTATACTAAGCTTACAAGGTTAGTTTAACTGATAAACATAACATTATCTAATCTTTTTTAAATATTCTCTGAGCCATCAACATACATACTTATATATTGTTTCATTAATTTTCTTTCATTTTACTCTTTTTTAGACTGAAGATGGTACATATACTGTACCGAAATGTACATATCTAACTACTAAGGAAAACAACTACCATCTACAACACAATTTTAATGAGGACAACCTTAACAACCTTATAATAATCTATCATCACGAAGCATCAAGCTTTTGTATACATGTATATATGTGAACAATAATTACGAGAATCTGGACATTCAAGTATTAATTACAAAATCATAGAATATAATTATAATAGTCACGCACAAGTATATGCTTGTAAGCTCTTCTTTTAATCACAATTTCAAGATATTTATAAACTTTAATTTTAAATGTGACATTTTAACATTATGACATGCAAGAATTACTCTTGCTACTTATTTTATTAACCATTAGGCCTACATCTCAATTGTAACAGCCTTAACAATCCAAAGTTGATCCTATATATTGATCTCATATATTAATTCAACTATATGGACTATGCACATATGTAATCGCTTAAATATATAAGTTGATCAAAAAATTTTAACTCTTGACTATATGATATAGATGTTTTATGTATAGCCAATCCAATATTAATCTTACAATTTTATCTTGCTAACTTTAATTACAAGTTGCCATATATCATACAATGTAAGAATCAACTAATAAAATATTATTGATTTATATTTACAAATTATATTATAACAAGTTATATTGTAACAGGTTGTCCCCTCTTTCCTGTGTTGTTCATACATCTTAGTATTTTATTTTGAGGGTATAAGACTAAAAACTTCTTTATACATCTAAGGTACAGGGAATCCGTACACTGTCTTCGTGAGTGTCACTATCTGCTGAAATGTTTGAGACATTGTTTCACTGTCAATTCTGTGATTATGCTAATTTCATTCTCTTTGGTTCTGGACACGTGACAGCCGAGTAGGAAAGATTGCTATAAACGGCAAAGGCTTTGGTTTAGCCCAACGCAGTATCAAACTACCATACCTTTGTGCAGCTGGTATTCGTTTTTTAAAATAATAAACCTATAACCCTAGATAGGGCCACTGGACCATGGCAGTTGGAGACCGAGTTAGGAAGACCGTGTGACCATACTACTATTTGATTTAGGCCAGGAGACTACCATCCTATCGAACTCTATTTAGGAATATAATTACGTAATTATTTAGACTATAACAAAAAATCTCCCCGGCGGGGAATCGAACCCCGGTCTCCCGCGTGACAGGCGGGGATACTAACCACTATACTACCGAGGAATGTGTATGTCAACGAAAATATTGTTTATAAACTATAGCGATCTTCACACGATATCAAATATCACGTCATTCTTATATATTCCTGCGGGAATTATAGCTTTGGGGGCCAGCGGTATGACACAGGGATTGTGTGGTCCTTGGGAAGCTGCCTCAATCCATTCTGGGTTAGGTGAAAACCGAGTTTGGTTGAACCGAAAAACCGTTGAAGACTTTGGTTAAGGACGAGACATACCAATCTACCATATAATTATATGGTTTTATTGTTAATTTCGAGTGATACGTCTGTAACACCCGTAGAACGAAAGATGGGATTTAAGTTGTTGCACGCTTGCAATTTTTGTAGCTTGTTAGTAATATGAGAATATTCGGAATTCAACTCCTCTATGACAGTCGTAAGATCTAGCTACTCAGAGAAGTCTGCCTTTCTTTGGTACACTCATTATCGATGCTCATTATGTCTACTAAAGTTTAAAGAATTAAGAAATATTACTTGTTTTATGAGATTACTGAAACAATATAACTTCTGGTAGGTCAGATTAGCTTGCTGTGGGCATAACGATGTTTTATTCCCTGGGGGTAAATACATTCCCGGTACAGCTACCAAGTAGGGGGGAAGTAATCATTATAATGCCATGACAAGGGAAGTCAAAATATAGTTCGTCGGCACTCGTTACTCAACTTTTGTAAATGGAAGTATAACAAAATATCATATATCCGGTATGGTCTAGTTGTTAGGATACCTGGCTCTCACCCAGGAGGCTCGGGTTCGTTTCCCGGTACCGGAATTTTTGTTGTTGTTGACTTATTGCAAAATATTTTTAAGTGGAAGTACGAAATTGCATTTGGAGACAATCAAAGGATTTCTGAACACGTTTATGAAATTACTGTACGAGTAACTTATCGCACGTCAGCTTCCGTTCGTCCTAACAAGACCAGGATAGATGAAGTCATTCTTGGAAGTGTGTGTAAACTTCAAATGTTTTGCACTAGACGGTACATACAGTATAGAGATACGGTACTAGTTTTAAATTTCAGTAACACTTATACATCTATTACAGATCAGATGGAATTGTTAACATCATGTACCTGCTGCAGCATCTTCGATTGCACCAAAAAACTCCCCGGCGGGGAATCGAACCCCGGTCTCCCGCGTGACAGGAGGGGATACTGACCACTATACTACCGAGGAATCTTATTTTCTCCTCTATGGCAAATAATTACTTTTTTGGATCCCAATTAATCGACGCACGATTTCTAAGACGATTCGGAACTAACGACAGATGGTGATTTACGCGTACATAAGGCAAGTGTGCATATCTTCACTTTGACTTCGTCCTCCTTCCACCAGAACCGAGATTTTTGTATTGACCACATGCTCAAGTCCTCATTTCCTTATAAACTCCTTAAACGGATTTCCAGGAAACATCCGGTTAAATTTTTTGGTTAAATATCGAAAGTTTAACTCATGAAAATCACCAAAGAAACATTTACGTTGTAAATTATGGCACAAAACAATACATCTTCATGAACACTTTTAAAAGACCATAACAATTTCAAATTCAAAGACTTTATTCAAGGATGAGAATACCATTCTACCATATAATTACTTTATCTTGCTGTTGATTTCTTGTAATACGTCTGTAATACAAACGTAGAACAAGTGGTGGGATTTAAGGTGTTGCGTGCTTGTACGTTTTTTAGCTTGTTAGTAATACTGAAATATATGCAATATTCGTAATTCAACTCCCCTATGATTGTCGAAACATCTTGCTACTCCGGGAAGTCCGTTTTTCTAAAGTACAATAGGATGTTTTTTTTTGTATCGAAAATGATCGTTATTAACCTTAAAGAATTAAGCAATAAAACTTGTTTCACAAGATTTCTAAAAAAAAGTATAGCTTCCGGTACCATAGATTCGCCTGCTATGGGCATAATGGTGTTCTTTCTCAGGGGGTTGAAAACAATTTGCCATACAACTTTAAAGAAGAAGGGAAATTATGAATATACCGTAATATTCCAAAGACGGAAAATTGCTTCATAATAGGAAAAGTGAAAACTTAACTTGTCGGCACTCGTTCTTCGCAAATATTTAGCTGTTTAAATGGTTGTATAAAAAGAGTATCTTATGTCCGGTATGGTCTAGTGGCTAGGATACCTGGCTTTCACCCAGGAGGCTCGGGTTCGATTCCCGGTACCGGAATGTTTTTTTTGTTTTTGTTGACATGTCTTAAAATATTGCAAACCGTTTTCTTTTAAAGTGACTTGGTACATGAACTGTGTATGCCAAAAGAAACTCTAGGTTATTGTACTTCCTTTCAGAACTTAGTGCTTATTTTAATAGAAGTGCGAAATTACCTTTGGTGGCTGTCAAAGTATTTCTGAACACGTTTATGTAATGTATGACTCACATATGAAACGTCAGGCCCAGTCCGTTTTTACCGGACCAGGATAGATGAAGGCCTTCATGGAGGAATGTGCAAAACTTCCTTTTTTTTTCTCCAGTACGGTACCGAAGGATAGAGATACCGTACTACTTTTACATTACGATTACGATTATACAGCTCTTACGGACAAAAATAGTGAGCAGTGGAATTGTGTTTCGAATGTAACTGCCACAGCTTCTTCCATTGTATTAAACACCTCTCTAGCGTACCCCTGTATCCCGCTTGAGAGGAGAGATTGCTAAAAACTATTCTACCTAGGAATGTTCGTTCTTTCTATAGAAAAATAATTACGTTTTTCGGCACAAAATTAATTGACGCACGATTTTTAGGACGATGTCAAGCTAACCAGTAGCACGATATATGCTGAATTACATAAGGCAAGTGTGCATATCCTCATTTGCAATTACTGTCCTCCCTCCTCCAGAACCGTAATTTTCGTTATGACCAAATGCTAAAGTCTTAATTTTCGTACCAACTCTTTGTACAGATTTCCAGGTTAGAAACATCCGGTAAACTTCCTTGGATAAATATCTACAATTTAATTTTTTAATATCACGAAACAAGCATTTACAATGTAAATACGGTACAATAGTATACCTATTTATTACTTCTTTAGTACACTTTTACAAGAACATGACGATTTTAAAATTTCTATCGTCAAATACGGAGACGCTATGCTCCCTCACTTACACCTGCATTCGGCTTAGGAATCCGTCTGAAACCGTTTTTTCTGACATCACTACCATAGAAAGGTACAGGGAATCCGTACACTGTCTTCGTGAGTGTCACTATCTGCTGAAATGTTTGAGACATTGTTTCACTGTCAATTCTGTGATTATGCTAATTTCATTCTCTTTGGTTCTGGACACGTGACAGCCGAGTAGGAAAGATTGCTATAAACGGCAAAGGCTTTGGTTTAGCCCAACGCAGTATCAAACTACCATACCTTTGTGCAGCTGGTATTCTTTTTTTTAAATAATAAACCTATAACCCTAGATAGGGCCACTGGACCATGGCAGTTGAGGACCGAGTTAGGAAGACCGTGTGACCATATTACTATTTGATTTAGGCCAGGAGACTACCATCCTATCGAACTCTATTTAGGAATATAATTACGTAATTATTTAGACTATAACAAAAAATCTCCCCGGCGGGGAATCGAACCGCGGGGATACTAACCACTATACTACTGTCTTGTAATGTATTTCCAACCGTTTTGTCGCACCACCTGAACCTGCGGAGATCCCGTAGGTTGGCCTCAAACCTAAGTCTGAGAAGCAGCAAAGTAGCAGAAGTTGATATGCTGGTAGCGTTGATGTAGTGAAAACACAAATACTTGAAAAATAACTTTATTAAGCGTAAACGTAGATAAAATACACTATGGTGCAGTAGAGAGTGTGACAAGCACCTACTAACACCCGCAATAGAATACAACACAATGCAAAAATCATACTCCTTATATATTCGTAAAAGACGTGGGAAGGTGATGGCTGCTTCTTGGAATGTCTGATAATCCTTATTGTTATCGTGCAACTATAGTGAAATATAAGAATGACACTCAGCAATTCACACGATAATCATAAGTCACCAGCTCCATTATCATATCGAAAGAATGCTGAATCTTGTAATTAAACTATGCATCCTGCTAAAGTGACAAGTTATCTGAAAGAACTCGGTGCCACAATGTCGCGATATGCTTTATGCAATAAAAGCTTATTCAAACTAATGCAACAATTTCTCACTATACCACACTTCCCCCCTTATTTTTGAAAATGTTGAGTCCATCTCAATATTTTCAACATCTCTCTTTTTTTTTAAAAAAACTTTTAAATCTGACTAAAATATAAATCTAAAACGGGGTTGGCTCTGAAATACTTCCATAACTTGTTCCACAGCCACTGGAATTTCAATCTCTTATAATTCGATTTCTTGGTTGTAACCGGAAGAAGCCATCTCCTGATTAAATTTCTCCACTTCCTCCATGAATTGAAGTTTCGAAATGGGTTTTAAAAATCAAAAATTTCTTTTTACCTTCATTACACATCTTATTACTATCTTGACAACATTCAGTTGGGTTCAATTGTCCCATCAATAAAAATGAACATTTTCTACAATTAGCACTACAACAACATGCCATTATCCAAATGAACAAAATTACAAATAAAATTGCTATGTATAAATAATAAATTTATTTTAATATTTCATATTAATATTAATCTGATTCTTTTCTTGTATTACTGTATTTAACTCATTTAATTTAAAACCTGAATATTTAAATTAATCTTGTAATAATAAAATGTTTAAAAAAAAATTTAATTAAATATTTTATCGACACCTTTTGATCGTGAAACTGTATACAACAAAATCATTTAACATAGCTGAAAAAATATCCAAATCAAATTACATCTTAAATTTGTTAACTTGCTTTTACATTCATATGTCCCTTTTCAAATTTACATCTTAAATTTGTTTAACCAATAAACCAATACAAACAAAAAAACAAAAAAAAACTTTATTACGCATATTGGCACGAACCTGTTACAAAAGGTTTCGTCCTACCATTCTCATAATGATCCTACCCTTATAAAATACATTTTTCTGTCTTTGTTCCTTTTGAACAACAATCTGGTTACACCTTACTTTAGTGTACCTAATTCCTTTCTTTGTTTCTTTTAAACAACTGGTTACACTTTCACACTAGCGTACCTAATTTCCTTCTTTGTTCCTCTCGAACAACAACATGGTTACACTTTTGCCCTAGTGTACCTAATTTCTTTCTTTGTTTCTTTTGAACAACATGGTTACACTTCTTGCATCACTATGGGAAAAAGAATTATCTGATACATTTCATATCTGTCTTTTAATAACAATGGCACTCGTACTACATAAACCAATAATTTATCTGGTATGCATGTTCTTGCTCTAAATTTTTCATTAATTAACTAGCTGCAAAGGAGGAATTGTATAAGTTTGGTCTTTACTTGCTCCAATAATTTATAAATTTTACCGTATGTCAAAATTTGCAGTTAAATTATTCCACTTTATGCTGATAAATATTATCTGTCAATAACTTATATAATTCTAGACATTCGTTGATGCCTACCTCAATTTGTCTTATGTGGTTATTTACAATATTTAAAACTTCTGTTTCATAAATATTTTGCTCTATTTTACCTATTATATACTTTGAAATATTATTCAATTTTTCTCCTAACATCTGATCATATTCAAATAATTGAAATATTGTAATGTTTAATGTTCCTAAAACATTCTTTACAACAATGATTTGTTCTTAATTTACTTTTAAAATTTCTATTTTATTATTTCTTCTTCTTCTTATTATTATTATTATTATTTTTTTAATTTGAATTTGGTAATTAGCTAATTCTGATTCTGTAGCTGTACCAAATAAAATTCTTAATAATCTCCTATAATTGAAAATGGGCTGTTACGTTTTATCCTTTGTTTATTAAACTATCTTCATAACACTGACTCGTTTCATGTTTAAAAAAATCTACAAAGTGAGCACAATCTGTTAAAATATACAAATTCTTTTCTTTCAGCTGAGCACAATATATACTTAAATTATATATTTGCCCTTGTACATTTTCCCATAGTTGATGTATTTGACTTGTGTCAATAGATTTTACGATTTCCCATTGAATTGGTGTGAACCATACTTCACCTATCTGATCGAAGTATATACCTGCAATTCCTGGTAATTATGTTACCTGTAGATCTCTCTTGTCTACTCCAATTCCATGTAAACCTTTGTTACAATTATGCAAAGCAATATTACCTTAATAATCAACATCCTGATTATTATACACAACTGACCTGAGGCCGTTAACCTTTGTTGTACTTTTACAATATTCCTTGTATATTCCTTGTATATACACAACTTTCATTTTTAAGGTTATAGATACTTCACCTGTATCTTTATAATATGCTTTGTTACCTTGTGTTTCATTTACACAACCGACTGGAAGTCGCTAACCTTTTCTTTAAGGTTACTCTGTATACCTCACTTGTATACCTCTTCAGATACCTTGAGTATCACACAACCGACTCGAAGTCGCTAACCTTCTGTTTAAGGTTATTCTGTATACCTCACTTGTATACGTCTTTAGATACCTTGAGTATCACACAACCGACTCGAAGTCGCTAACCTTCTGTTTAAGGTTATTCTGTATACCTCACTTGTATACCTTTTTGTATACCTCGCTTGTATACCTTGTGTATACCTCGGTGTGGTCACAGCTTTTCCTTTAGTCTAGCCCCCAACGTCAACCTACACCATGAGGTTGCGTTCTATTAACATGGTTTCGAACCATTTTTCTTCCGTTTGTGCCACCTTTGACCAATATCACATTGGTTCCTTTTTATTTCGTAGGGCCCTACTCACAAGGATTTAACTTCCTTCTTTGTTCTTTACGAACACCCTCATAGTCACCTATTTTATACACAGGGTTTCCTTACCCTTCTGTTGACTCACTTCAACAGTTTTCCTCATAGAATCCTTCAGATTCTCCCTAGCTTCTTCCCATGTCCTTCTAAACTTCTGTTTGATATTATTTTCATAATCCTCATAACAATATGATACCTGAACTTGTATTTGTAGTGTACCTGGTAGGTTAGGCTTTCTACCATACAAAATTTCATACAGTGTATATTTTAACTTTGTGTGAGGGTAGTGATATAATTAAATATCGCAAAAACGATCCATTCGTCCCAAGCATCTTGCTTGTTTTTACAAAAACATCTTAAATGTTCCACTATCACTTTACGTGATCTTTCCAAACTACTGTTGGATTCTAATTAATATACACTAATATTAATTTCTCTGATCTTCAACAATTTACATAATGTATTCATTAAATCACTCATTAACTGTGTTCCGTAATATTTCATTTACTAATAGGCTACTTTGAATACCGTTTCAGCTATCTGGTCTGGCATTAATATTCCTACCGTACATTTACTTAAATTATCTTGACACGTAAGTAATTACTTGTTACCGTGTTCTGACATCGGAAAACGTTCTATGATGCCTAACGCTAATTTTATCCCATAGTTCCTCACTAGTATCTGTTTCTTCTAGTGGTAACTTTACGTCATTTCTGATCTGTTTATTTAATTAACACATTTAACATTTCCTCATATATTCTTCTATATCTTTAAACATATTAGGCCAAAAACAATATAATTTAATCCTTTCATATGTTCTTTAAATTCCTAAAACCCTCCTATTGGATACTCATGCATTTCTTTTAAAAATTCGTTGCCTACGTTTCAATGACATTTCGTTAACCTGCTTTGCTTGACTATGTGTTATCACGTTTATCACTAGATACCTGCTTTATGCTCTACATCATAGTCATACTTTTCTAACGCAATGTGCCATCGCATAATCCTTGAATCAAAATCTTTAACATTCATCAAAAACTTTAATAGTTTATGATCTGTAACAATTGTAAATTCTCTATCTCTTAAATAAAATCTGAAATATTTACATGCCCATACTATTGCAATAAATTCTTTATCAGTAATACTATAATTTATTTCGGCGTTATTCAATGTTCTCCTTGCAAAAGCTATTGGCTTGTCTTCTCCAATTTTTCCTTAATTTAAATTTTATCTTATTTCTTTATCACTGACATCTACGTGGTAAATACAATTAACTGGGTAAAATAAAAAACTGTAATAAAATTAACTATCTTCTTAAATTATCATATACCTTTTCTTAAACTTCTGACCATGTCTATATTATATATTTCTTTAATAACTCGTTCCATAATTTTACAAATTTACTAAAAATTAAAATAAACTTCCTATAATATGCTATCAAACTTAAAATGCTTTTATATCTTTTTGTATTCTTCCAAACTGTATATCAAAAGTACTTATGTAATGCTTTACTCTTTTTACTTCAATTAATCTATCATCTAAAAATCTGAATACGTCGTTGAATTCAAAACAAATTGGCTTTATTTGTTCACTCCTTCCATAATATAAAATAAACGTAATTAACTTTCTAACACTTTAACTTATCTTTTTAATTCAACTGTGTCTTGTTATATTTTAAATTAGCATAATCTAAATGAAAACTCAAAATTTAATTCCATCTCGTATTCATAAAAATTTAACACCAGACAACTGACAACATTATCTTTACATTCCACTACACCTTCACAACAAAATACATTTTCTTGTATCTCTTGCTTTTCACAACTTCTAATACCTGTTTCCTCAGTGGTAAACTGTACTAACATTTATTTCATAAATATTTCACCAGTTACTGTTTGTAACTTCTTGACTTTTCTTTTATTCACTTTAGGACAGGTTAAGCTAGTTTTCCATACTAATGATACGCCTCAGCCAATATCATAAAGTACCAATCCAATTCTCTTATGTATCTCCTCGGAGGTTACATAAAAAGCAAATGGATTATGGTGACCTATGTGTTCATGACTCTCATCATTACAGATTGAGTAGTCACTATGACTCTCATCATTACAGATTGAGTAGTCACTATGACTCTCATCATTACAGACTGAGCAGTCCTGGATAACCATCTGTTCACACCCCGACTGCATAGGTGGAACTTCTTTTGGTTTCCCTTCCTGGATGTATTCAGGGGTTGCGACCCGCCTGACATACAGTCCCTTGGCACTATGGCCTTCTCTTTGGCACTTTTCGCATTTGCAGTCCTTTCTTACATGTCCTGGCTTCCCACACCCGAAGCATCTGACATTTACTGAGTTCACTGACTCTCTTTTTAAACACTGGGCTGACTTAAGCTGTGGTTTATAGGGTCTTTTAAGGGATACGTTAGGCTTTCGGTCACTTTCCTAGGCTACAGCCCTATCAATAGCCTGTTTCATAGAGATATTATCTGAATCTCTCTTAACCGCTTCTCTAGTGGCATTATCTGCTATGCCATTAATAAACAGAGTCCTACCTAGTCTAGCAATAATTTTCCTGGCTCCTTTCTCATCTATGTTCCCCGCATAAATGAATTTATCTGTGCCTTGCACTGCGTATGATATTAAATGTTTTACTCTTCTACCGTATGCTGTCATAAACTCATTATAATTTTGTTTAACTTAACATAACTGTGTGATGTAATACGCAAAATTACGATGTACTGCATAATAAATCTATAACTTTTCTTTAACACTAGCCCATGTAATTCCTGTTGGGTCTCAAATATTTAACGTGCGCTTTATGTCACCGGTAATTTTTTTGCTAAAACATATTTCAACAAAATAACATGTGTATATCAATAAAATTTATTAATTCACTAAATTCAAAAACAAATTAATTTAACTATTTAAATTATGCTCATAATTTATTACTGTAGCTGTGCTCGTATTAAAAATCAATTCTGCTATTCTGTCACAAAAATATCTTTAATCAACTGTAAACATGCTAAAATGTTTCTGTACTAAATATTTAACATAATTATTCCTGATATTGCATACATGCTGACATTCTGGTTTATAAAAATCCGTCACCAACGTAATGTGGTGTGCAAAAATGAAAATGGACGAAGGGAGCATCCTCAACTTCATCGTCCTTCCCTTTATAGTATCAGTAAAAATGTTACAAATATGCCAAGGCATATTAAAAACTTTTGACATATCTTCTTTGGATAAAATGTAATAATCTATTACATCGTTATAAAATAAACTCCAACATCTTTTGTTTTCCAAATTAATAATCCTTAAACGAAAAATTCGCAAAGTAAAGCATTTAATAAAAACCTATCATGTACCAATGTGTCTTCCCGCGAAGCTATCTCGTCTTGCTCTGTTTGAGCTATGTTTGCTGTTGCTTTTTCCGCCATATTGCTAGCTATTCACTGTTTATTTTACACTTATATATATATAACACTATATATATATATATGTTTTATGGAAAGTGACTGAAAACCAACGGGTATTCTATGCCTTCACAGTACTAACCTGAAAAATTGAAGGATCGCTGCTGCGCCTCGACGCTGGTGGGGCTTGACATCCACAAGGAGTCGTTCTTCCACAAGTCAGACAGAGACTTGCTGCTAGGGTGGCCTCCAATTGGGTGTGTAGTCCTCGGACCTCCAACCGGTCCTAGCGAGAAGGATTCCCACGGTGAACAGCGATGATCAGGAGATACCGGAACCTTGACGGGTATCCCGAAGAGGAAGATGAAGGGATCTGCGCTACACCTCAATGTAGAGAAGATACAGAAGAGTTCTGAAGAAATGTCTTCAGAAACGAGGTTGGTTTGGTACTGTGGTCGACGCTATATGCTACATGTTCTTTTATTCAACTTCCATGTAATATTCCCTGGTGCCGTCTGAGTTCGTTTTGATAATACGGGTCCAGACAACTAAGTGCGTTTGCCTTCCTGCTGCCCAATTGTATTCCCAAGCGTTTCTAGTCAGCCAGCATCCCAAATTTACAAAATGGAGGAAGCCGTCCTCAACTTGCTTCACTCGTGGTTTTACTTTAAAAACTTGGTTATATTTTGCTGTTCCTGATGGCTCAATTTCTCCTGGTTGTAGTCTAGAGAATTGTTCACCTTGGTGAAGAGTCTCGATATTGGGAGTGATCCGCGGCAAATGAAAGGGAGCGTCCTCGTGCTCGTCGTTACAACTTGCAGTAGGAAAATGTTTGCAGATTACACACGAATGATTGTAGGACCAGTTGTTACAGTCTGTCCCCAGTCGTCCACAGTCAGGAACAATTATACTGTTCGACATTATCAATTCTCACTCGTATTCAGATATAGTCACTGGGTCTCCGTCATGTCCCACTGATAATTCAACTTCTTCAGGAAGTAATCTTCTTAATGGAGCACCATTCCATGGATCTGGATTCTGTATATTACAAGAAGCATGCGCATATACGTCTTCGCAACCTTTAAAAGATGGACGGTGTCTACACAGGACACATGGATTTAGTACCAATATCTACGTTCAGCTTGACCGGTAGTATGCTGCTACTGCTACTACTCATCCGCCCGCTGCCACCAAGATTATGTCGTGTAATGTATTTCCAACCGCTTTGTCGCACCACCTGAACCTCCGGAGATCCCGTAGGTTGGCCTCAAACCTAAGTCTGAGAAGCAGCAAAGTAGCAGAAGTTGATATGCTGGTAGCGTTGATGTAGTGAAAACACAAATACTTGAAAAATAACTTTATTAAGCGTAAACGTAGATAAAATACACTATGGTGCAGTAGAGAGTGTGACAAGCACCTACTAACACCCGAAATAGAATACAACACAATGCAAAAATCATACTCCTTATATATTCGTAAAAGACGTGGGAAGGTGATGGCTGCTTCTTGGAATGTCTGATAATCCTTATTGTTATCGTGCAACTATAGTGAAATATAAGAATGACAATTCACACGATAATCATAAGTCACCAGCTCCATTATCATATCGAAAGAATGCTGAATCTTGTAATTAAACTATGCATCCTGCTAAAGTGACAAGTTATCTGAAAGAACTCGGTGCCACAATGTCGCGATATGCTTTATGCAATAAAAGCTTATTCAAACTAATGCAACAATTTCTCACTATACCACACTACCGAGGAATGTGTATGTCAACGAAAATATTGTTTATAAACTATAGCGATCTACACACGATATCAAATATCACGTCATTCTTATATATTCCTGCGGGAATAATTGCTTTGGGGGCCAGCGGTATGACACAGGGATTGTGTGGTACTTGGGAAGCTGCCTCAATCCATTCTGGGTTAGGTGAAAACCGAGTTTGGTTGAACCGAAAAACCGTTGAAGACTTTGGTTAAGGACGAGACATACCAATCTACCATATAATTATATGGTTTTGTTGTTAATTTCGAGTGATACGTCTGTAACACCCGTAGAACGAAAGATGGGATTTAAGTTGTTGCACGCTTGCAATTTTTGTAGCTTGTTAGTAATATGAGAATATTCGGAATTCAACTCCTCTATGACAGTCGTAAGATCTAGCTACTCAGAGAAGTCTGTCTTTCTTTGGTACACTCATTATCGATGCTCATTATGTCTACTAAAGTTTAAAGAATTAAGAAATATTACTTGTTTTATGAGATTACTGAAACAATATAACTTCTGGTAGGTCAGATTCGCTTGCTGTGGGCATTACGATGTTTTATTCCCTGGGGGTAAATACATTCCCGGTACAGCTACAAAGTAGAGGGGAAGTAATCATTATAATGCCATGAAAACGGAAGTCAAAATATAGTTCGTCGGCACTCGTTACTCAACTTTTGTAAATGGAAGCATAACAAAACATCATATATCCGGTATGGTCTAGTGGCTAGGATACCTGGCTCTCACCCAGGAGGCTCGGGTTCGATTCCCGGTACCGGAATTTTTGTTGTTGTTGACTTACTGCAAAATATTTTTAAGTGGAAGTACGAGATTGCATTTGGAGACTATCAAAGGATTTCTGAACACGTTTATGAAATTACTGTATGAGTAACATATCGTACGTCAGCTTCCGTTCGTCCTAACAAGACCAGGATAGATGAAGTCATTCTTGGAAGTGTGTGTAAACTTCAAATGTTTTGCACTAGACGGTACATACAGTATAGAGATACGGTACTAGTTTTAAATTTCAGTAACACTTATACATCTATTACGGATCAGATGGAATTGTTAACATCATGTACCTGCTGCAACATCTTCGATTGCAACAAAAATATCCCCGGCGGGGAATCGAACCCCGGTCTCCCGCGTGACAGGCGGGGATACTGACCACAATACTACCGAGGAATCTTATTTTCTCCTCTATGGCAAATAATTACTTCTTTGGATCCCAATTAATCGACGCACGATTTCTAAGACGATTCGGAACTAACGACAGATGGTGATTTACGCGTACATAAGGCAAGTGTGCATATCTTCACTTTGACTTCGTCCTCCTTCCACCAGAACCGAGATTTTTGTATTGACCACATGCTCAAGTCCTCATTTCCTTATAAACTCCTTAAACGGATTTCCAGGAAACATCCGGTTAAATTTTTTGGTTAAATATCGAAAGTTTAACTCATGAAAATCACCAAAGAAACATTTACGTTGTAAATTATGGCACAAAACAATACATCTTCATGAACACTTTTAAAAGACCATAACAATTTCAAATTCAAAGACTTTATTCAAGGATGAGAATACCATTCTACCATATAATTACTTTATCTTGCTGTTGATTTCTTGTAATACGTCTGTAATACAAACATAGAACAAGTGGTGGGATTTAAGGTGTTGCGTGCTTGTACGTTTTTTAGCTTGTTAGTAATACTGAAATATTTGCAATATTCGTAATTCAACTCCCCTATGATTGTCGAAACATCTTGCTACTCCGGGAAGTCCGTTTTTCTAAACAAAAATAGGATGTTTTTTTTATCGAAAATGATCGTTATTAACCTTAAAGAATTAAGCAATAAAACTTGTTTCACAAGATTTCTAAAAAAGTATAGCTTCCGGTACCATAGATTCGCCTGCTATGGGCATAATGGTGTTCTTTCTCAGGGGGTTGAAAACAATTTCCCGTACAACTTTAAAGAAGAAGGGAAATTATGAATATACCGTAATATTCCAAAGACGGAAAATTGCTTCGTAATAGGAAAAGTGAAAACTTAACTTGTCGGCACTCGTTCTTCGCAAATATTTAGCTGTTTAAATGGTTGTATAAAAAGAGTATCTTATGTCCGGTATGGTCTAGTGGCTAGGATACCTGGCTTTCACCCAGGAGGCTCGGGTTCGATTCCCGGTACCGGAATCTTTTTTTTTTGTTTTTGTTGACATGTCTTAAAATATTGCAAACCGTTTTCTTTTAAAGTGACTTGGTACATGAACTGTGTATGCCAAAAGAAACTCTAGGTTATTGTACTTCCTTTCAGAACTTAGTGTTTATTTTAATAGAAGTGCGAAATTGCCTTTGGTGGCTGTCAAAGGATTTCTGAACACGTTTATGTAATGTATGACTTACATATGAAACGTCAGGCCCAGTCCGTTTTTACCGGACCAGGATAGATGAAGGCCTTCATGGAGGAATGTGGAAAACCTCCTTTTTTTTTCTCCAGTACAGTACCGAAGGATACAGATACCGTACTCCTTTTACATTACGATTACGATTATACAGCTCTTACGGACAAAAATAGTGAGCAGTGGAATTGTGTTTCGAATGTAACTGCTACAGCTTCTTCCATTGTATTAAACACCTCTCTAGCGTACCCCTGTATCCCGCTTGAGAGGAGGGATTGCTGAAAACTATTCTACCTAGGAATGTTCGTTCTTTCTATAGAAAAATAATTACGTTTTTCGGCACAAAATTAATTGACGCACGATTTTTAGGACGATGTCAAGCTAACCAGTAGCACGATATATGCTGAATTACATAAGGCAAGTGTGCATATCCTCATTTGCAATTACTGTCCTCCCTCCTCCAGAACCGTAATTTTCGTTATGACCAAATGCTAAAGTCTTCATTTTCGTACCAACTCTTTGTACAGATTTCCAGGTTAGAAACATCCGGTAAACTTCCTTGGATAAATATCTACAATTTAATTTTTTAATATCACGAAACAAGCATTTACAATGTAAATACGGTACAATAGTATACCTATTTATTACTTCTTTAGTACACTTTTACAAGAACATGACGATTTTAAAATTTCTATCGTCAAATACGGAGACGCTATGCTCCCTTACTTACACCTGCATTCGGCTTAGGAATCCGTCTGAAACCGTTTTTTCTGACATCACTACCATAGAAAGGTACAGGGAATCCGTACACTGTCTTCGTGAGTGTCACTATCTGCTGAAATGTTTGAGACAGGGTTTCACTGTCAATTCTGTGATTATGCTAATTTCATTCTCTTTGGTTCTGGACACGTGACAGCCGAGTAGGAAAGATTGCTATAAACGGCAAAGGCTTTGGTTTAGCCCAACGCAGTATCAAACTACCATACCTTTGTGCAGCTGGTATTCTTTTTTTAAAATAATAAACCTATAACCCTAGATAGGGCCGCTAGACCATGGCAGATGAAGACCGAGTTAGGAAGACCGTGTGACCATATTACTATTTGATTTAGGCCAGGAGACTACCATCCTATCGAACTCTATTTAGGAATATAATTACGTAATTATTTAGACTATAACAAATAATCTCCCCGGCGGGGAATCGAACCCCGGTCTCCCGCGTGACAGGCGGGGATACTAACCACTATACTACCGAGGAATGTGTATGTCAAGAAAATATTGTTTATAAACTATAGCAATCTACACACGATATCAAATATCACGTCATTCTTATATATTCCTGCGGGAATAATTGCTTTGGGGGCCAGCGGTATGACACAGGGATTGTGTGGTACTTGGGAAGCTGCCTCAATCCATTCTGGGTTAGGTGAAAACCGAGTTTGGTTGAACCGAAAAACCGTTGAAGACTTTGGATAAGGACGAGACATACCAATCTACCATATAATTATATGGTTTTGTTGTTAATTTCGAGTGATACGTCTGTAACACCCGTAGAACGAAAGATGGGATTTAAGTTGTTGCACGCTTGCAATTTTTGTAGCTTGTTAGTAATATGAGAATATTCGGAATTCAACTCCTCTATGACAGTCGTAAGATCTAGCTACTCAGAGAAGTCTGTCTTTCTTTGGTACACTCATTATCGATGCTCATTATGTCTACTAAAGTTTAAAGAATTAAGAAATATTACTTGTTTTATGAGATTCCTGAAACAATATAACTTCATGTAGGTCAGATTAGCTTGCTGTGGGCATAACGATGTTTTATTCCCTGGGGGTAAATACATTCCCGGTACAGCTACAAAGTAGAGGGGAAGTAATCATTATAATGCCATGACAAGGGAAGTCAAAATATAGTTCGTCGGCACTCGTTACTCTACTTTTGTAAATGGAAGTATAACAAAATATCATATATCCGGTATGGTCTAGTGGCTAGGATACCTGGCTCTCACCCAGGAGGCTCGGGTTCGATTCCCGGTACCGGAATTTTTGTTGTTGTTGACTTATTGCAAAATATTTTTAAGTGGAAGTACGAAATTGCATTTGGAGACTATCAAAGGATTTCTGAACACGTTTATGAAATTACTGTATGAGTAACATATCGTACGTCAGCTTCCGTTCGTCCTAACAAGACCAGGATAGATGAAGTCATTCTTGGAAGTGTGTGTAAACTTCAAATGTTTTGCACTAGACGGTACATACAGTATAGAGATACGGTACTAGTTTTAAATTTCAGTAACACTTATGCATCTATTACGGATCAGATGGAATTGTTAACATCATGTACCTGCTGCAGCATCTTCGATTGCACCAAAAACTCCCCGGCGGGGAATCGAACCCCGGTCTCCCGCGTGACAGGCGGGGATACTGACCGCTATACTAACGAGGAATCTTATTTTCTCCTCTAGGGCAAATAATTACTTTTTTGCATCCCAATTAATCGACACACGATTTCTAAGACGATTCGGAACTAACGACAGATGGTGATTTACGCGTACATAAGGCAAGTGTGCATATCTTCACTTTGACTTAGTCCTCCCTCCACCAGAACCGAGATTTTTGTTTTGACCACATGCTCAAGTCCTCATTTCCTTATAAACTCCTTAAACGGATTTCCAGGAAACATCCGGTTAAATTTTTTAGATAAATATCGAAAGTTTAACTCATGAAAATCACCAAAGAAACATTTACGTTGTAAATTATGGCACAAAACAATACATCTTCATGAACACTTTTAAAAGACCATAACAATTTCAAATTCAAAGACTTTATTCAAGGATGAGAATACCATTCTACCATATAATTACTTTATCTTGCTGTTGATTTCTTGTAATACGTCTGTAATACAAACATAGAACAAGTGGTGGGATTTAAGGTGTTGCGTGCTTGTACGTTCTTTAGCTTGTTAGTAATACAGAAATATTTGCAATATTCGTAATTCAACTCCCCTATGATTGTCGAAACATCTTGCTACTCCAGGAAGTCCGTTTTTCTAAAGCACAATAGGATGTTTTTTTATCGAAAATGATCGTTATTAACCTTAAAGAATTAAGCAATAAAACTTGTTTCACAAGATTTCTAAAAAAGTATAGCTTCCGGTACCATAGATTCGCCTGCTATGGGCATAATGGTGTTCTTTCTCAGGGGGTTGAAAACAATTTCCCGTACAACTTTAAAGAAGAAGGGAAATTATGAATATACCGTAATATTCCAAAGACGGAAAATTGCTTCGTAATAGGAAAAGTGAAAACTTAACTTGTCGGCACTCGTTCTTCGCAAATATTTAGCTGTTTAAATGGCTGTATAAAAAGAGTATCTTATGTCCGGTATGGTCTAGTGGCTAGGATACCTGGCTTTCACCCAGGAGGCTCGGGTTCGATTCCCGGTACCGGAATCTTTTTTTTTGTTTTTGTTGACATATCTTAAAATATTGCAAACCGTTTTCTTTTAAAGTGACTTGGTACATGAACTGTGTATGCCAAAAGAAACTCTAGGTTATTGTACTTCCTTTCAGAACTTAGTGTTTATTTTAATAGAAGTGCGAAATTGGCTTTGGTGGCTGTCAAAGGATTTCTGAACACGTTTATGTAATGTATGACTTACATATGAAACGTCAGGCCCAGTCCGTTTTTACCGGACCAGGATAGATGAAGGCCTTCATGGAGGAATGTGGAAAACCTCCTTTTTTTCTCTCCAGTACAGTACCGAAGGATACAGATACCGTACTCCTTTTACATTACGATTACGATTATACAGCTCTTACGGACAAAAATAGTGAGCAGTGGAATTGTGTTTCGAATGTAACTGCTACAGCTTCTTCCATTGTATTAAACACCTCTCTAGCGTACCGCTGTATCCCGCTTGAGATGAGGGATTGCTGAAAACTATTCTACCTAGGAATGTTCGTTCTTTCTATAGAAAAATAATTACGTTTTTCGGCACAAAATTAATTGACGCACGATTTTTAGGACGATGTCAAGCTAACCAGTAGCACGATATATGCTGAATTACATAAGGCAAGTGTGCATATCCTCATTTGCAATTACTGTCCTCCCTCCTCCAGAACCGTAATTTTCGTTATGACCAAATGCTAAAGTCTTCATTTTCGTACCAACTCTTTGTACAGATTTCCAGGTTAGAAACATCCGGTAAACTTCGTTGGATAAATATCTACAATTTAATTTTTTAATATCACGAAACAAGCATTTACAATGTAAATACGGTACAATAGTATACCTATTTATTACTTCTTTAGTACACTTTTACAAGAACATGACGATTTTAAAATTTCTATCGTCAAATACGGAGACGCTATGCTCCCTTACTTACACCTGCATTCGGCTTAGGAATCCGTCTGAAACCGTTTTTTCTGACATCACTACCATAGAAAGGTACAGGGAATCCGTACACTGTCTTCGTGAGTGTCACTATCTGCTGAAATGTTTGAGACAGGGTTTCACTGTCAATTCTGTGATTATGCTAATTTCATTCTCTTTGGATCTGGACACGTGACAGCCGAGTAGGAAAGATTGCTATAAACGGCAAAGGCTTTGGTTTAGCCCAACGCAGTATCAGACTAAAATACCTTTGTGCAGCTGGTATTCTTTTTTTTAAATAATAAACCTATAACCCTAGATAGGGCCACTAGACCATGGCAGTTGAAGACCGAGTGACCATATTACTATTTGATTTAGGCCAGGAGACTACCATCCTATCGAACTCTATTTAGGAATATAATTACGTAATTATTTAGACTATAACAAATAATCTCCCCGGCGGGGAATCGAACCCCGGTCTCCCGCGTGACAGGCGGGGATACTAACCACTATACTACCGAGGAATGTGTATGTCAAGAAAATATTGTTTATAAACTATAGCGATCTACACACGATATCAAATATCACGTCATTCTTATATATTCCTGCGGGAATAATTGCTTTGGGGGCCAGCGGTATGACACAGGGATTGTGTGGTACTTGGGAAGCTGCCTCAATCCATTCTGGGTTAGGTGAAAACCGAATTTGGTTGAACCGATAAACCGTTGAAGACTTTGGATAAGGACGAGACATACCAATCTACCATATAATTATATGGTTTTGTTGTTAATTTCGAGTGATACGTCTGTAACACCCGTAGAACGAAAGATGGGATTTAAGTTGTTGCACGCTTGCAATTTTTGTAGCTTGTTAGTAATATGAGAATATTCGGAATTCAAGTCCTCTATGACAGTCGTAAGATCTAGCTACTCAGAGAAGTCTGTCTTTCTTTGGTACACTCATTATCGATGCTCATTATGTCTACTAAAGTTTAAAGAATTAAGAAATATTACTTGTTTTATGAGATTCCTGAAACAATATAACTTCATGTAGGTCAGATTAGCTTGCTGTGGGCATAACGATGTTTTATTCCCTGGGGGTAAATACATTCCCGGTACAGCTACAAAGTAGAGGTGAAGTAATCATTATAATGCCATGACAAGGGAAGTCAAAATATAGTTCGTCGGCACTCGTTACTCTACTTTTGTAAATGGAAGTATAACAAAATATCATATATCCGGTATGGTCTAGTGGCTAGGATACCTGGCTCTCACCCAGGAGGCTCGGGTTCGATTCCCGGTACCGGAATTTTTGTTGTTGTTGACTTATTGCAAAATATTTTTAAGTGGAAGTACGAAATTGCATTTGGAGACTATCAAAGGATTTCTGAACACGTTTATGAAATTACTGTATGAGTAACATATCGTACGTCAGCTTCCGTTCGTCCTAACAAGACCAGGATAGATGAAGTCATTCTTGGAAGTGTGTGTAAACTTCAAATGTTTTGCACTAGACGGTACATACAGTATAGAGATACGGTACTAGTTTTAAATTTCAGTAACACTTATACATCTATTACGGATCAGATGGAATTGTTAACATCATGTACCTGCTGCAGCATCTTCGATTGCACCAAAAAACTCCCCGGCGGGGAATCGAACCCCGGTCTCCCGCGTGACAGGCGGGGATACTGACCACTATACTAACGAGGAATCTTATTTTCTCCTCTAGGGCAAATAATTACTTTTTTGCATCCCAATTAATCGACACACGATTTCTAAGACGATTCGGAACTAACGACAGATGGTGATTTACGCGTACATAAGGCAAGTGTGCATATCTTCACTTTGACTTAGTCCTCCCTCCACCAGAACCGAGATTTTTGTTTTGACCACATGCTCAAGTCCTCATTTCCTTATAAACTCCTTAAACGGATTTCCAGGAAACATCCGGTTAAATTTTTTGGATAAATATCGAAAGTTTAACTCATGAAAATCACAAAAGAAACATTTACGTTGTAAATTATGGCACAAAACAATACATCTTCATGAACACTTTTAAAAGACCATAACAATTTCAAATTCAAAGACTTTATTCAAGGATGAGAATACCATTCTACCATATAATTACTTTATCTTGCTGTTGATTTCTTGTAATACGTCTGTAATACAAACATAGAACAAGTGGTGGGATTTAAGGTGTTGCGTGCTTGTACGTTTTTTAGCTTGTTAGTAATACTGAAATATTTGCAATATTCGTAATTCAACTCCCCTATGATTGTCGAAACATCTTGCTACTCCGGGAAGTCCGTTTTTCTAAAGCACAATAGGATGTTTTTTTATCGAAAATGATCGTTATTAACCTTAAAGAATTAAGCAATAAAACTTGTTTCACAAGATTTCTAAAAAAGTATAGCTTCCGGTACCATAGATTCGCCTGCTATGGGCATAATGGTGTTCTTTCTCAGGGGGTTGAAAACAATTTCCCGTACAACTTTAAAGAAGAAGGGAAATTATGAATATACCGTAATATTCCAAAGACGGAAAATTGCTTCGTAATAGGAAAAGTGAAAACTTAACTTGTCGGCACTCGTTCTTCGCAAATATTTAGCTGTTTAAATGGTTGTATAAAAAGAGTATCTTATGTCCGGTATGGTCTAGTGGCTAGGATACCTGGCTTTCACCCAGGAGGCTCGGGTTCGATTCCCGGTACCGGAATCTTTTTTTTTGTTTTTGTTGACATGTCTTAAAATATTGCAAACCGTTTTCTTTTAAAGTGACTTGGTACATGAACTGTGTATGCCAAAAGAAACTCTAGGTTATTGTACTTCCTTTCAGAACTTAGTGTTTATTTTAATAGAAGTGCGAAATTGCCTTTGGTGGCTGTCAAAGGATTTCTGAACACGTTTATGTAATGTATGACTTACATATGAAACGTCAGGCCCAGTCCGTTTTTACCGGACCAGGATAGATGAAGGCCTTCATGGAGGAATGTGGAAAACCTCCTTTTTTTTCTCCAGTACAGTACCGAAGGATACAGATACCGTACTCCTTTTACATTACGATTACGATTATACAGCTCTTACGGACAAAAATAGTGAGCAGTGGAATTGTGTTTCGAATGTAACTGCTACAGCTTCTTCCATTGTATTAAACACCTCTCTAGCGTACCCCTGTATCCCGCTTGAGAGGAGGGATTGCTGAAAACTATTCTACCTAGGAATGTTCGTTCTTTCTATAGAAAAATAATTACGTTTTTCGGCACAAAATTAATTGACGCACGATTTTTAGGACGATGTCAAGCTAACCAGTAGCACGATATATGCTGAATTACATAAGGCAAGTGTGCATATCCTCATTTGCAATTACTGTCCTCCCTCCTCCAGAACCGTAATTTTCGTTATGACCAAATGCTAAAGTCTTAATTTTCGTACCAACTCTTTGTACAGATTTCCAGGTTAGAAACATCCGGTAAACTTCCTTGGATAAATATCTACAATTTAATTTTTTAATATCACGAAACAAGCATTTACAATGTAAATACGGTACAATAGTATACCTATTTATTACTTCTTTAGTACACTTTTACAAGAACATGACGATTTTAAAATTTCTATCGTCAAATACGGAGACGCTATGCTCCCTTACTTACACCTGCATTCGGCTTAGGAATCCGTCTGAAACCGTTTTTTCTGACATCACTACCATAGAAAGGTACAGGGAATCCGTACACTGTCTTCGTGAGTGTCACTATCTGCTGAAATGTTTGAGACAGGGTTTCACTGTCAATTCTGTGATTATGCTAATTTCATTCTCTTTGGATCTGGACACGTGACAGCCGAGTAGGAAAGATTGCTATAAACGGCAAAGGCTTTGGTTTAGCCCAACGCAGTATCAGACTAAAATACCTTTGTGCAGCTGGTATTCTTTTTTTAAAATAATAAACCTATAACCCTAGATAGGGCCACTAGACCATGGCAGTTGAAGACCGAGTGACCATATTACTATTTGATTTAGGCCAGGATACTACCATCCTATCGAACTCTATTTAGGAATATAATTACGTAATTATTTAGACTATAACAAATAATCTCCCCGGCGGGGAATCGAACCCCGGTCTCCCGCGTGACAGGCGGGGATACTAACCACTATACTACCGATGAATGTGTATGTCAAGAAAATATTGTTTATAAACTATAGCGATCTACACACGATATCAAATATCACGTCATTCTTATATATTCCTGCGGGAATAATTGCTTTGGGGGCCAGCGGTATGACACAGGGATTGTGTGGTACTTGGGAAGCTGCCTCAATCCATTCTGGGTTAGGTGAAAACCGAATTTGGTTGAACCGATAAACCGTTGAAGACTTTGGATAAGGACGAGACATACCAATCTACCATATAATTATATGGTTTTGTTGTTAATTTCGAGTGATACGTCTGTAACACCCGTAGAACGAAAGATGGGATTTAAGTTGTTGCACGCTTGCAATTTTTGTAGCTTGTTAGTAATATGAGAATATTCGGAATTCAAGTCCTCTATGACAGTCGTAAGATCTAGCTACTCAGAGAAGTCTGTCTTTCTTTGGTACACTCATTATCGATGCTCATTATGTCTACTAAAGTTTAAAGAATTAAGAAATATTACTTGTTTTATGAGATTCCTGAAACAATATAACTTCATGTAGGTCAGATTAGCTTGCTGTGGGCATAACGATGTTTTATTCCCTGGGGGTAAATACATTCCCGGTACAGCTACAAAGTAGAGGTGAAGTAATCATTATAATGCCATGACAAGGGAAGTCAAAATATAGTTCGTCGGCACTCGTTACTCTACTTTTGTAAATGGAAGTATAACAAAATATCATATATCCGGTATGGTCTAGTGGCTAGGATACCTGGCTCTCACCCAGGAGGCTCGGGTTCGATTCCCGGTACCGGAATTTTTGTTGTTGTTGACTTATTGCAAAATATTTTTAAGTGGAAGTACGAAATTGCATTTGGAGACTATCAAAGGATTTCTGAACACGTTTATGAAATTACTGTATGAGTAACATATCGTACGTCAGCTTCCGTTCGTCCTAACAAGACCAGGATAGATGAAGTCATTCTTGGAAGTGTGTGTAAACTTCAAATGTTTTGCACTAGACGGTACATACAGTATAGAGATACGGTACTAGTTTTAAATTTCAGTAACACTTATACATCTATTACGGATCAGATGGAATTGTTAACATCATGTACCTGCTGCAGCATCTTCGATTGCACCAAAAAACTCCCCGGCGGGGAATCGAACCCCGGTCTCCCGCGTGACAGGCGGGGATACTGACCACTATACTAACGAGGAATCTTATTTTCTCCTCTAGGGCAAATAATTACTTTTTTGCATCCCAATTAATCGACACACGATTTCTAAGACGATTCGGAACTAACGACAGATGGTGATTTACGCGTACATAAGGCAAGTGTGCATATCTTCACTTTGACTTAGTCCTCCCTCCACCAGAACCGAGATTTTTGTTTTGACCACATGCTCAAGTCCTCATTTCCTTATAAACTCCTTAAACGGATTTCCAGGAAACATCCGGTTAAATTTTTTGGATAAATATCGAAAGTTTAACTCATGAAAATCACAAAAGAAACATTTACGTTGTAAATTATGGCACAAAACAATACATCTTCATGAACACTTTTAAAAGACCATAACAATTTCAAATTCAAAGACTTTATTCAAGGATGAGAATACCATTCTACCATATAATTACTTTATCTTGCTGTTGATTTCTTGTAATACGTCTGTAATACAAACATAGAACAAGTGGTGGGATTTAAGGTGTTGCGTGCTTGTACGTTTTTTAGCTTGTTAGTAATACTGAAATATTTGCAATATTCGTAATTCAACTCCCCTATGATTGTCGAAACATCTTGCTACTCCGGGAAGTCCGTTTTTCTAAAGCACAATAGGATGTTTTTTTATCGAAAATGATCGTTATTAACCTTAAAGAATTAAGCAATAAAACTTGTTTCACAAGATTTCTAAAAAAGTATAGCTTCCGGTACCATAGATTCGCCTGCTATGGGCATAATGGTGTTCTTTCTCAGGGGGTTGAAAACAATTTCCCGTACAACTTTAAAGAAGAAGGGAAATTATGAATATACCGTAATATTCCAAAGACGGAAAATTGCTTCGTAATAGGAAAAGTGAAAACTTAACTTGTCGGCACTCGTTCTTCGCAAATATTTAGCTGTTTAAATGGTTGTATAAAAAGATTATCTTATGTCCGGTATGGTCTAGTGGCTAGGATACCTGGCTTTCACCCAGGAGGCTCGGGTTCGATTCCCGGTACCGGAATCTTTTTTTTTGTTTTTGTTGACATGTCTTAAAATATTGCAAACCGTTTTCTTTTAAAGTGACTTGGTACATGAACTGTGTATGCCAAAAGAAACTCTAGGTTATTGTACTTCCTTTCAGAACTTAGTGTTTATTTTAATAGAAGTGCGAAATTGCCTTTGGTGGCTGTCAAAGGATTTCTGAACACGTTTATGTAATGTATGACTTACATATGAAACGTCAGGCCCAGTCCGTTTTTACCGGACCAGGATAGATGAAGGCCTTCATGGAGGAATGTGGAAAACCTCCTTTTTTTTCTCCAGTACAGTACCGAAGGATACAGATACCGTACTCCTTTTACATTACGATTACGATTATACAGCTCTTACGGACAAAAATAGTGAGCAGTGGAATTGTGTTTCGAATGTAACTGCTACAGCTTCTTCCATTGTATTAAACACCTCTCTAGCGTACCCCTGTATCCCGCTTGAGAGGAGGGATTGCTGAAAACTATTCTACCTAGGAATGTTCGTTCTTTCTATAGAAAAATAATTACGTTTTTCGGCACAAAATTAATTGACGCACGATTTTTAGGACGATGTCAAGCTAACCAGTAGCACGATATATGCTGAATTACATAAGGCAAGTGTGCATATCCTCATTTGCAATTACTGTCCTCCCTCCTCCAGAACCGTAATTTTCGTTATGACCAAATGCTAAAGTCTTAATTTTCGTACCAACTCTTTGTACAGATTTCCAGGTTAGAACATCCGGTAAACTTCCTTGGATAAATATCTACAATTTAATTTTTTAATATCACGAAACAAGCATTTACAATGTAAATACGGTACAATAGTATACCTATTTATTACTTCTTTAGTACACTTTTACAAGAACATGACGATTTTAAAATTTCTATCGTCAAATACGGAGACGCTATGCTCCCTTACTTACACCTGCATTCGGCTTAGGAATCCGTCTGAAACCGTTTTTTCTGACATCACTACCATAGAAAGGTACAGGGAATCCGTACACTGTCTTCGTGAGTGTCACTATCTGCTGAAATGTTTGAGACAGGGTTTCACTGTCAATTCTGTGATTATGCTAATTTCATTCTCTTTGGATCTGGACACGTGACAGCCGAGTAGGAAAGATTGCTATAAACGGCAAAGGCTTTGGTTTAGCCCAACGCAGTATCAGACTAAAATACCTTTGTGCAGCTGGTATTCTTTTTTTTAAATAATAAACCTATAACCCTAGATAGGGCCACTAGACCATGGCAGTTGAAGACCGAGTGACCATATTACTATTTGATTTAGGCCAGGAGACTACCATCCTATCGAACTCTATTTAGGAATATAATTACGTAATTATTTAGACTATAACAAATAATCTCCCCGGCGGGGAATCGAACCCCGGTCTCCCGCGTGACAGGCGGGGATACTAACCACTATACTACCGAGGAATGTGTATGTCAAGAAAATATTGTTTATAAACTATAGCGATCTACACACGATATCAAATATCACGTCATTCTTATATATTCCTGCGGGAATAATTGCTTTGGGGGCCAGCTTTATGACACAGGGATTGTGTGGTACTTGGGAAGCTGCCTCAATCCATTCTGGGTTAGGTGAAAACCGAGTTTGGTTGAACCGAAAAACCGTTGAAGACTTTGGATAAGGACGAGACATACCAATCTACCATATAATTATATGGTTTTGTTGTTAATTTCGAGTGATACGTCTGTAACACCCGTAGAACGAAAGATGGGATTTAAGTTGTTGCACGCTTGCAATTTTTGTAGCTTGTTAGTAATATGAGAATATTCGGAATTCAACTCCTCTATGACAGTCGTAAGATCTAGCTACTCAGAGAAGTCTGTCTTTCTTTGGTACACTCATTATCGATGCTCATTATGTCTACTAAAGTTTAAAGAATTAAGAAATATTACTTGTTTTATGAGATTCCTGAAACAATATAACTTCATGTAGGTCAGATTAGCTTGCTGTGGGCATAACGATGTTTTATTCCCTGGGGGTAAATACATTCCCGGTACAGCTACAAAGTAGAGGGGAAGTAATCATTATAATGCCATGACAAGGGAAGTCAAAATATAGTTCGTCGGCACTCGTTACTCTACTTTTGTAAATGGAAGTATAACAAAATATCATATATCTGGTATGGTCTAGTGGCTAGGATACCTGGCTCTCACCCAGGAGGCTCGGGTTCGATTCCCGGTACCGGAATTTTTGTTGTTGTTGACTTATTGCAAAATATTTTTAAGTGGAAGTACGAAATTGCATTTGGAGACTATCAAAGGATTTCTGAACACGTTTATGAAATTACTGTATGAGTAACATATCGTACGTCAGCTTCCGTTCGTCCTAACAAGACCAGGATAGATGAAGTCATTCTTGGAAGTGTGTGTAAACTTCAAATGTTTTGCACTAGACGGTACATACAGTATAGAGATACGGTACTAGTTTTAAATTTCAGTAACACTTATGCATCTATTACGGATCAGATGGAATTGTTAACATCATGTACCTGCTGCAGCATCTTCGATTGCACCAAAAACTCCCCGGCGGGGAATCGAACCCCGGTCTCCCGCGTGACAGGCGGGGATACTGACCACTATACTAACGAGGAATCTTATTTTCTCCTCTAGGGCAAATAATTACTTTTTTGCATCCCAATTAATCGACACACGATTTCTAAGACGATTCGGAACTAACGACAGATGGTGATTTACGCGTACATAAGGCAAGTGTGCATATCTTCACTTTGACTTAGTCCTCCCTCCACCAGAACCGAGATTTTTGTTTTGACCACATGCTCAAGTCCTCATTTCCTTATAAACTCCTTAAACGGATTTCCAGGAAACATCCGGTTAAATTTTTTGGATAAATATCGAAAGTTTAACTCATGAAAATCACCAAAGAAACATTTACGTTGTAAATTATGGCACAAAACAATACATCTTCATGAACACTTTCAAAAGACCATAACAATTTCAAATTCAAAGACTTTATTCAAGGATGAGAATACCATTCTACCATATAATTACTTTATCTTGCTGTTGATTTCTTGTAATACGTCTGTAATACAAACATAGAACAAGTGGTGGGATTTAAGGTGTTGCGTGCTTGTACGTTTTTTAGCTTGTTAGTAATACAGAAATATTTGCAATATTCGTAATTCAACTCCCCTATGATTGTCGAAACATCTTGCTACTCCAGGAAGTCCGTTTTTCTAAAGCACAATAGGATGTTTTTTTATCGAAAATGATCGTTATTAACCTTAAAGAATTAAGCAATAAAACTTGTTTCACAAGATTTCTAAAAAAGTATAGCTTCCGGTACCATAGATTCGCCTGCTATGGGCATAATGGTGTTCTTTCTCAGGGGGTTGAAAACAATTTCCCGTACAACTTTAAAGAAGAAGGGAAATTATGAATATACCGTAATATTCCAAAGACGAAAAATTGCTTCGTAATAGGAAAAGTGAAAACTTAACTTGTCGGCACTCGTTCTTCGCAAATATTTAGCTGTTTAAATGGCTGTATAAAAAGAGTATCCTATGTCCGGTATGGTCTAGTGGCTAGGATACCTGGCTTTCACCCAGGAGGCTCGGGTTCGATTCCCGGTACCGGAATCTTTTTTTTTTGTTTTTGTTGACATATCTTAAAATATTGCAAACCGTTTTCTTTTAAAGTGACTTGGTACATGAACTGTGTATGCCAAAAGAAACTCTAGGTTATTGTACTTCCTTTCAGAACTTAGTGTTTATTTTAATAGAAGTGCGAAATTGGCTTTGGTGGCTGTCAAAGGATTTCTGAACACGTTTATGTAATGTATGACTTACATATGAAACGTCAGGCCCAGTCCGTTTTTACCGGACCAGGATAGATGAAGGCCTTCATGGAGGAATGTGGAAAACCTCCTTTTTTTCTCTCCAGTACAGTACCGAAGGATACAGATACCGTACTCCTTTTACATTACGATTACGATTATACAGCTCTTACGGACAAAAATAGTGAGCAGTGGAATTGTGTTTCGAATGTAACTGCTACAGCTTCTTCCATTGTATTAAACACCTCTCTAGCGTACCGCTGTATCCCGCTTGAGACGAGGGATTGCTGAAAACTATTCTACCTAGGAATGTTCGTTCTTTCTATAGAAAAATAATTACGTTTTTCGGCACAAAATTAATTTACGCACGATTTTTAGGACGATGTCAAGCTAACCAGTAGCACGATATATGCTGAATTACATAAGGCAAGTGTGCATATCCTCATTTGCAATTACTGTCCTCCCTCCTCCAGAACCGTAATTTTCGTTATGACCAAATGCTAAAGTCTTAATTTTCGTACCAACTCTTTGTACAGATTTCCAGGTTAGAAACATCCGGTAAACTTCCTTGGATAAATATCTACAATTTAATTTTTTAATATCACGAAACAAGCATTTACAATGTAAATACGGTACAATAGTATACCTATTTATTACTTCTTTAGTACACTTTTACATGAACATGACGATTTTAAAATTTCTATCGTCAAATACGGAGACGCTATGCTCCCTTACTTACACCTGCATTCGGCTTAGGAATCCGTCTGAAACCGTTTTTTCTGACATCACTACCATAGAAAGGTACAGGGAATCCGTACACTGTCTTCGTGAGTGTCACTATCTGCTGAAATGTTTGAGACAGGGTTTCACTGTCAATTCTGTGATTATGCTAATTTCATTCTCTTTGGTTCTGGACACGTGACAGCCGAGTAGGAAAGATTGCTATAAACGGCAAAGGCTTTGGTTTAGCCCAACGCAGTATCAAATTACCATACCTTTGTGCAGCTGGTATTCTTTTTTTAAAATAATAAACCTATAACCCTAGATAGGGCCACTAGACCATGGCAGTTGAAGACCGAGTGACAATATTACTATTTGATTTAGGCCAGGAGACTACCATCCTATCGAACTCTATTTAGGAATATAATTACGTAATTATTTAGACTATAACAAATAATCTCCCCGGCGGTGAATCGAACCCCGGTCTCCCGCGTGACAGGCGGGGATACTAACCACTATACTACCGAGGAATGTGTATGTCAAGAAAATATTGTTTATAAACTATAGCGATCTACACACGATATCAAATATCACGTCATTCTTATATATTCCTGCGGGAATAATTGCTTTGGGGGCCAGCGGTATGACACAGGGATTGTGTGGTACTTGGGAAGCTGCCTCAATCCATTCTGGGTTAGGTGAAAACCGAGTTTGGTTGAACCGAAAAACCGTTGAAGACTTTGGATAAGGACGAGACATACCAATCTACCATATAATTATATGGTTTTGTTGTTAATTTCGAGTGATACGTCTGTAACACCCGTAGAACGAAAGATGGGATTTAAGTTGTTGCACGCTTGCAATTTTTGTAGCTTGTTAGTAATATGAGAATATTCGGAATTCAAGTCCTCTATGACAGTCGTAAGATCAAGCTACTCAGAGAAGTCTGTCTTTCTTTGGTACACTCATTATCGATGCTCATTATGTCTACTAAAGTTTAAAGAATTAAGAAATATTACTTGTTTTATGAGATTCCTGAAACAATATAACTTCATGTAGGTCAGATTAGCTTGCTGTGGGCATAACGATGTTTTATTCCCTGGGGGTAAATACATTCCCGGTACAGCTACAAAGTAGAGGTGAAGTAATCATTATAATGCCATGACAAGGGAAGTCAAGATATAGTTCGTCGGCACTCGTTACTCTACTTTTGTAAATGGAAGTATAACAAAATGTCATATATCCGGTATGGTCTAGTGGCTAGGATACCTGGCTCTCACCCAGGAGGCTCGGGTTCGATTCCCGGTACCGGGATTTTTGTTGTTGTTGACTTATTGCAAAATATTTTTAAGTGGAAGTACGAAATTGCATTTGGAGACTATCAAAGGATTTCTGAACACGTTTATGAAATTACTGTATGAGTAACATATCGTACGTCAGCTTCCGTTCGTCCTAACAAGACCAGGATAGATGAAGTCATTCTTGGAAGTGTGTGTAAACTTCAAATGTTTTGCACTAGACGGTACATACAGTATAGAGATACGGTACTAGTTTTAAATTTCAGTAACACTTATACATCTATTACGGATCAGATGGAATTGTTAACATCATGTACCTGCTGCAGCATCTTCGATTGCACCAAAAAACTCCCCGGCGGGGAATCGAACCCCGGTCTCCCGCGTGACAGGCGGGGATACTGACCACTATACTAACGAGGAATCTTATTTTCTCCTCTAGGGCAAATAATTACTTTTTTGCATCCCAATTAATCGACACACGATTTCTAAGACGATTCGGAACTAACGACAGATGGTGATTTACGCGTACATAAGGCAAGTGTGCATATCTTCACTTTGACTTAGTCCTCCCTCCACCAGAACCGAGATTTTTGTTTTGACCACATGCTCAAGTCCTCATTTCCTTATAAACTCCTTAAACGGATTTCCAGGAAACATCCGGTTAAATTTTTTGGATAAATATCGAAAGTTTAACTCATGAAAATCACCAAAGAAACATTTACGTTGTAAATTATGGCACAAAACAATACATCTTCATGAACACTTTTAAAAGACCATAACAATTTCAAATTCAAAGACTTTATTCAAGGATGAGAATACCATTCTACCATATAATTACTTTATCTTGCTGTTGATTTCTTGTAATACGTCTGTAATACAAACATAGAACAAGTGGTGGGATTTAAGGTGTTGCGTGCTTGTACGTTTTTTAGCTTGTTAGTAATACTGAAATATTTGCAATATTCGTAATTCAACTCCCCTATGATTGTCGAAACATCTTGCTACTCCGGGAAGTCCGTTTTTCTAAAGCACAATAGGATGTTTTTTATCGAAAATGATCGTTATTAACCTTAAAGAATTAAGCAATAAAACTTGTTTCACAAGATTTCTAAAAAAGTATTGCTTCCGGTACCATAGATTCGCCTGCTATGGGCATAATGGTGTTCTTTCTCAGGGGGTTGAAAACAATTTCCCGTACAACTTTAAAGAAGAAGGGAAATTATGAATATACCGTAATATTCCAAAGACGGAAAATTGCTTCGTAATAGGAAAAGTGAAAACTTAACTTGTCGGCACTCGTTCTTCGCAAATATTTAGCTGTTTAATTGGTTGTATAAAAAGAGTATCTTATGTCCGGTATGGTCTAGTGGCTAGGATACCTGGCTTTCACCCAGGAGGCTCGGGTTCGATTCCCGGTACCGGAATCTTTTTTTTTGTTTTTGTTGACATATCTTAAAATATTGCAAACCGTTTTCTTTTAAAGTGACTTGGTACATGAACTGTGTATGCCAAAAGAAACTCTAGGTTATTGTACTTCCTTTCAGAACTTAGTGTTTATTTTAATAGAAGTGCGAAATTGCCTTTGGTGGCTGTCAAAGGATTTCAGAACACGTTTATGTAATGTATGACCTACATATGAAACGTCAGGCCCAGTCCGTTTTTACCGGACCAGGATAGATGAAGGCCTTCATGGAGGAATGTGGAAAACCTCCTTTTTTTTCTCCAGTACAGTACCGAAGGATACAGATACCGTACTCCTTTTACATTACGATTACGATTATACAGCTCTTACGGACAAAAATAGTGAGCAGTGGAATTGTGTTTCGAATGTAACTGCTACAGCTTCTTCCATTGTATTAAACACCTCTCTAGCGTACCCCTGTATCCCGCTTGAGAGGAGGGATTGCTGAAAACTATTCTACCTAGGAATGTTCGTTCTTTCTATAGAAAAATAATTACGTTTTTCGGCACAAAATTAATTGACGCACGATTTTTAGGACGATGTCAAGCTAACCAGTAGCACGATATATGCTGAATTACATAAGGCAAGTGTGCATATCCTCATTTGCAATTACTGTCCTCCCTCCTCCAGAACCGTAATTTTCGTTATGACCAAATGCTAAAGTCTTAATTTTCGTACCAACTCTTTGTACAGATTTCCAGGTTAGAAACATCCGGTAAACTTCCTTGGATAAATATCTACAATTTAATTTTTTAATATCACGAAACAAGCATTTACAATGTAAATACGGTACAATAGTATACCTATTTATTACTTCTTTAGTACACTTTTACAAGAACATGACGATTTTAAAATTTCTATCGTCAAATACGGAGACGCTATGCTCCCTTACTTACACCTGCATTCGGCTTAGGAATCCGTCTGAAACCGTTTTTTCTGACATCACTACCATAGAAAGGTACAGGGAATCCGTACACTGTCTTCGTGAGTGTCACTATCTGCTGAAATGTTTGAGACAGGGTTTCACTGTCAATTCTGTGATTATGCTAATATCATTCTCTTTGGTTCTGGACACGTGACAGCCGAGTAGGAAAGATTGCTATAAACGGCAAAGGCTTTGGTTTAGCCCAACGCAGTATCAAACTACCATACCTTTGTGCAGCTGGTATTCTTTTTTTAAAATAATAAACCTATAACCCTAGATAGGCCCACTGGACCATGGCAGTTGAAGACCGAGTTAGGAAGACCGTGTGACCATATTACTATTTGATTTAGGCCAGGAGACTACCATCCTATCGAACTCTATTTAGGAATATAATTACGTAATTATTTAGACTATAACAAATAATCTCCCCGGCGGGGAATCGAACCCCGGTCTCCCGCGTGACAGGCGGGGATACTAACCACTATACTACCGAGGAATGTGTATGTCAAGAAAATATTGTTTATAAACTATAGCGATCTACACACGATATCAAATATCACGTCATTCTTATATATTCCTGCGGGAATAATTGCTTTGGCGGCCAGCGGTATGACACAGGGATTGTGTGGTACTTGGGAAGCTGCCTCAATCCATTCTGGGTTAGGTGAAAACCGAGTTTGGTTGAACCGAAAAACCGTTGAAGACTTTGGATAAGGACGAGACATACCAATCTACCATATAATTATATGGTTTTGTTGTTAATTTCGAGTGATACGTCTGTAACACCCGTAGAACGAAAGATGGGATTTAAGTTGTTGCACGCTTGCAATTTTTGTAGCTTGTTAGTAATATGAGAATATTCGGAATTCAACTCCTCTATGACAGTCGTAAGATCTAGCTACTCAGAGAAGTCTGTCTTTCTTTGGTACACTCATTATCGATGCTCATTATGTCTACTAAAGTTTAAAGAATTAAGAAATATTACTTGTTTTATGAGATTCCTGAAACAATATAACTTCATGTAGGTCAGATTAGCTTGCTGTGGGCATAACGATGTTTTATTCCCTGGGGGTAAATACATTCCCAGTACAGCTACAAAGTAGAGGTGAAGTAATCATTATAATGCCATGACAAGGGAAGTCAAAATATAGTTCGTCGGCACTCGTTACTCTACTTTTGTAAATGGAAGTATAACAAAATATCATATATCCGGTATGGTCTAGTGGCTAGGATACCTGGCTTTCACCCAGGAGGCTCGGGTTCGATTCCCGGTACCGGAATTTTTGTTGTTGTTGACTTATTGCAAAATATTTTTAAGTGGAAGTACGAAATTGCATTTGGAGACTATCAAAGGATTTCTGAACACGTTTATGAAATTACTGTATGAGTAACATATCGTACGTCAGCTTCCCTTCGTCCTAACAAGACCAGGATAGATGAAGTCATTCTTGGAAGTGTGTGTAAACTTCAAATGTTTTGCACTAGACGGTACATACAGTATAGAGATACGGTACTAGTTTTAAATTTCAGTAACACTTATACATCTATTACGGATCAGATGGAATTGTTAACATCATGTACCTGCTGCAGCATCTTCGATTGCACCAAAAAACTCCCCGGCGGGGAATCGAACCCCGGTCTCCCGCGTGACAGGCGGGGATACTGACCACTATACTAACGAGGAATCTTATTTTCTCCTCTAGGGCAAATAATTACTTTTTTGCATCCCAATTAATCGACACACGATTTCTAAGACGATTCGGAACTAACGACAGATGGTGATTTACGCGTACATAAGGCAAGTGTGCATATCTTCACTTTGACTTAGTCCTCCCTCCACCAGAACCGAGATTTTTGTTTTGACCACATGCTCAAGTCCTCATTTCCTTATAAACTCCTTAAACGGATTTCCAGGAAACATCCGGTTAAATTTTTTGGATAAATATCGAAAGTTTAACTCATGAAAATCACCAAAGAAACATTTACGTTGTAAATTATGGCACAAAACAATACATCTTCATGAACACTTTTAAAAGACCATAACAATTTCAAATTCAAAGACTTTATTCAAGGATGAGAATACCATTCTACCATATAATTACTTTATCTTGCTGTTGATTTCTTGTAATACGTCTGTAATACAAACATAGAACAAGTGGTGGGATTTAAGGTGTTGCGTGCTTGTACGTTTTTTAGCTTGTTAGTAATACTGAAATATTTGCAATATTCGTAATTCAACTCCCCTATGATTGTCGAAACATCTTGCTACTCCGGGAAGTCCGTTTTTCTAAACCACAATAGGATGTTTTTTTATCGAAAATGATCGTTATTAACCTTAAAGAATTAAGCAATAAAACTTGTTTCACAAGATTTCTAAAAAAGTATTGCTTCCGGTACCATAGATTCGCCTGCTATGGGCATAATGGTGTTCTTTCTCAGGGGGTTGAAAACAATTTCCCGTACAACTTTAAAGAAGAAGGGAAATTATGAATATACCGTAATATTCCAAAGACGGAAAATTGCTTCGTAATAGGAAAAGTGAAAACTTAACTTGTCGGCACTCGTTCTTCGCAAATATTTAGCTGTTTAAATGGTTGTATAAAACGAGTATCTTATGTCCGGTATGGTCTAGTGGCTAGGATACCTGGCTTTCACCCAGGAGGCTCGGGTTCGATTCCCGGTACCGGAATCTTTTTTTTTTTGTTTTTGTTGACATATCTTAAAATATTGCAAACCGTTTTCTTTTAAAGTGACTTGGTACATGAACTGTGTATGCCAAAAGAAACTCTAGGTTATTGTACTTCCTTTCAGAACTTAGTGTTTATTTTAATAGAAGTGCGAAATTGCCTTTGGTGGCTGTCAAAGGATTTCTGAACACGTTTATGTAATGTATGACTTACATATGAAACGTCAGGCCCAGTCCGTTTTTACCGGACCAGGATAGATGAAGGCCTTCATGGAGGAATGTGGAAAACCTCCTTTTTTTTCTCCAGTACAGTACCGAAGGATACAGATACCGTACTCCTTTTACATTACGATTACGATTATACAGCTCTTACGGACAAAAATAGTGAGCAGTGGAATTGTGTTTCGAATGTAACTGCTACAGCTTCTTCCATTGTATTAAACACCTCTCTAGCGTACCCCTGTATCCCGCTTGAGAGGAGGGATTGCTGAAAACTATTCTACCTAGGAATGTTCGTTCTTTCTAGGCTATAGAAAAATAATTACGTTTTTCGGCACAAAATTAATTAACGCACGATTTTTAGGACGATGTCAAGCTAACCAGTAGCACGATATATGCTGAATTACATAAGGCAAGTGTGCATATCCTCATTTGCAATTACTGTCCTCCCTCCTCCAGAACCGTAATTTTCGTTATGACCAAATGCTAAAGTCTTCATTTTCGTACCAACTCTTTGTACAGATTTCCAGGTTAGAAACATCCGGTAAACTTCCTTGGATAAATATCTACAATTTAATTTTTTAATATCACGAAACAAGCATTTACAATGTAAATACGGTACAATAGTATACCTATTTATTACTTCTTTAGTACACTTTTACAAGAACATGACGATTTTAAAATTTCTATCGTCAAATACGGAGACGCTATGCTCCCTTACTTACACCTGCATTCGGCTTAGGAATCCGTCTGAAACCGTTTTTTCTGACATCACTACCATAGAAAGGTACAGGGAATCCGTACACTGTCTTCGTGAGTGTCACTATCTGCTGAAATGTTTGAGACAGGGTTTCACTGTCAATTCTGTGATTATGCTAATTTCATTCTCTTTGGTTCTGGACACGTGACAGCTGAGTAGGAAAGATTGCTATAAACGGCAAAGGCTTTGGTTTAGCCCAACGCAGTATCAAACTACCATACCTTTGTGCAGCTGGTATTCTTTTTTTAAAATAATAAACCTATAACCCTAGATAGGGCCACTAGACCATGGCAGTTGAAGACCGAGTTAGGAAGACCGTGTGACCATATTACTATTTGATTTAGGCCAGGAGACTACCATCCTATCGAACTCTATTTAGGAATATAATTACGTAATTATTTAGACTATAACAAATAATCTCCCCGGCGGGGAATCGAACCCCGGTCTCCCGCGTGACAGGCGGGGATACTAACCACTATACTACCGAGGAATGTGTATGTCAAGAAAATATTGTTTATAAACTATAGCGATCTACACACGATATCAAATATCACGTCATTCTTATATATTCCTGCGGGAATAATTGCTTTGGGGGCCAGCGGTATGACACAGGGATTGTGTGGTACTTGGGAAGCTGCCTCAATCCATTCTGGGTTAGGTGAAAACCGAGTTTGGTTGAACCGAAAAACCGTTGAAGACTTTGGATAAGGACGAGACATACCAATCTACCATATAATTATATGGTTTTGTTGTTAATTTCGAGTGATACGTCTGTAACACCCGTAGAACGAAAGATGGGATTTAAGTTGTTGCACGCTTGCAATTTTTGTAGCTTGTTAGTAATATGAGAATATTCGGAATTCAACTCCTCTATGACAGTCGTAAGATCTAGCTACTCAGAGAAGTCTGTCTTTCTTTGGTACACTCATTATCGATGCTCATTATGTCTACTAAAGTTTAAAGAATTAAGAAATATTACTTGTTTTATGAGATTCCTGAAACAATATAACTTCATGTAGGTCAGATTAGCTTGCTGTGGGCATAACGATGTTTTATTCCCTGGGGGTAAATACATTCCCGGTACAGCTACAAAGTAGAGGGGAAGTAATCATTATAATGCCATGACAAGGGAAGTCAAAATATAGTTCGTCGGCACTCGTTACTCTACTTTTGTAAATGGAAGTATAACAAAATATCATATATCCGGTATGGTCTAGTGGCTAGGATACCTGGCTCTCACCCAGGAGGCTCGGGTTCGATTCCCGGTACCGGGATTTTTGTTGTTGTTGACTTATTGCAAAATATTTTTAAGTGGAAGTACGAAATTGCATTTGGAGACTATCAAAGGATTTCTGAACACGTTTATGAAATTACTGTATGAGTAACATATCGTACGTCAGCTTCCGTTCGTCCTAACAAGACCAGGATAGATGAAGTCATTCTTGGAAGTGTGTGTAAACTTCAAATGTTTTGCACTAGACGGTACATACAGTATAGAGATACGGTACTAGTTTTAAATTTCAGTAACACTTATACATCTATTACGGATCAGATGGAATTGTTAACATCATGTACCTGCTGCAGCATCTTCGATTGCACCAAAAAACTCCCCGGCGGGGAATCGAACCCCGGTCTCCCGCGTGACAGGCGGGGATACTGACCACTATACTAACGAGGAATCTTATTTTCTCCTCTAGGGCAAATAATTACTTTTTTGCATCCCAATTAATCGACACACGATGTCTAAGACGATTCGGAACTAACGACAGATGGTGATTTACGCGTACATAAGGCAAGTGTGCATATCTTCACTTTGACTTAGTCCTCCCTCCACCAGAACCGAGATTTTTGTTTTGACCACATGCTCAAGTCCTCATTTCCTTATAAACTCCTTAAACGGATTTCCAGGAAACATCCGGTTAAATTTTTTGGATAAATATCGAAAGTTTAACTCATGAAAATCACCAAAGAAACATTTACGTTGTAAATTATGGCACAAAACAATACATCTTCATGAACACTTTTAAAAGACCATAACAATTTCAAATTCAAAGACTTTATTCAAGGATGAGAATACCATTCTACCATATAATTACTTTATCTTGCTGTTGATTTCTTGTAATACGTCTGTAATACAAACATAGAACAAGTGGTGGGATTTAAGGTGTTGCGTGCTTGTACGTTTTTTAGCTTGTTAGTAATACTGAAATATTTGCAATATTCGTAATTCAACTCCCCTATGATTGTCGAAACATCTTGCTACTCCGGGAAGTCCGTTTTTCTAAAGCACAATAGGATGTTTTTTATCGAAAATGATCGTTATTAACCTTAAAGAATTAAGCAATAAAACTTGTTTCACAAGATTTCTAAAAAAGTATTGCTTCCGGTACCATAGATTCGCCTGCTATGGGCATAATGGTGTTCTTTCTCAGGGGGTTGAAAACAATTTCCCGTACAACTTTAAAGAAGAAGGGAAATTATGAATATACCGTAATATTCCAAAGACGGAAAATTGCTTCGTAATAGGAAAAGTGAAAACTTAACTTGTCGGCACTCGTTCTTCGCAAATATTTAGCTGTTTAAATGGTTGTATAAAACGAGTATCTTATGTCCGGTATGGTCTAGTGGCTAGGATACCTGGCTTTCACCCAGGAGGCTCGGGTTCGATTCCCGGTACCGGAATCTTTTTTTTTTGTTTTTGTTGACATATCTTAAAATATTGCAAACCGTTTTCTTTTAAAGTGACTTGGTACATGAACTGTGTATGCCAAAAGAAACTCTAGGTTATTGTACTTCCTTTCAGAACTTAGTGTTTATTTTAATAGAAGTGCGAAATTGCCTTTGGTGGCTGTCAAAGGATTTCTGAACACGTTTATGTAATGTATGACTTACATATGAAACGTCAGGCCCAGTCCGTTTTTACCGGACCAGGATAGATGAAGGCCTTCATGGAGGAATGTGGAAAACCTCCTTTTTTTTCTCCAGTACAGTACCGAAGGATACAGATACCGTACTCCTTTTACATTACGATTACGATTATACAGCTCTTACGGACAAAAATAGTGAGCAGTGGAATTGTGTTTCGAATGTAACTGCTACAGCTTCTTCCATTGTATTAAACACCTCTCTAGCGTACCCCTGTATCCCGCTTGAGAGGAGGGATTGCTGAAAACTATTCTACCTAGGAATGTTCGTTCTTTCTAGGCTATAGAAAAATAATTACGTTTTTCGGCACAAAATTAATTAAATCACGATTTTTAGGACGATGTCAAGCTAACCAGTAGCACGATATATGCTGAATTACATAAGGCAAGTGTGCATATCCTCATTTGCAATTACTGTCCTCCCTCCTCCAGAACCGTAATTTTCGTTATGACCAAATGCTAAAGTCTTCATTTTCGTACCAACTCTTTGTACAGATTTCCAGGTTAGAAACATCCGGTAAACTTCCTTGGATAAATATCTACAATTTAATTTTTTAATATCACGAAACAAGCATTTACAATGTAAATACGGTACAATAGTATACCTATTTATTACTTCTTTAGTACACTTTTACAAGAACATGACGATTTTAAAATTTCTATCGTCAAATACGGAGACGCTATGCTCCCTTACTTACACCTGCATTCGGCTTAGGAATCCGTCTGAAACCGTTTTTTCTGACATCACTACCATAGAAAGGTACAGGGAATCCGTACACTGTCTTCGTGAGTGTCACTATCTGCTGAAATGTTTGAGACAGGGTTTCACTGTCAATTCTGTGATTATGCTAATTTCATTCTCTTTGGTTCTGGACACGTGACAGCTGAGTAGGAAAGATTGCTATAAACGGCAAAGGCTTTGGTTTAGCCCAACGCAGTATCAAACTACCATACCTTTGTGCAGCTGGTATTCTTTTTTTAAAATAATAAACCTATAACCCTAGATAGGGCCACTAGACCATGGCAGTTGAAGACCGAGTTAGGAAGACCGTGTGACCATATTACTATTTGATTTAGGCCAGGAGACTACCATCCTATCGAACTCTATTTAGGAATATAATTACGTAATTATTTAGACTATAACAAATAATCTCCCCGGCGGGGAATCGAACCCCGGTCTCCCGCGTGACAGGCGGGGATACTAACCACTATACTACCGAGGAATGTGTATGTCAAGAAAATATTGTTTATAAACTATAGCGATCTACACACGATATCAAATATCACGTCATTCTTATATATTCCTGCGGGAATAATTGCTTTGGGGGCCAGCGGTATGACACAGGGATTGTGTGGTACTTGGGAAGCTGCCTCAATCCATTCTGGGTTAGGTGAAAACCGAGTTTGGTTGAACCGAAAAACCGTTGAAGACTTTGGATAAGGACGAGACATACCAATCTACCATATAATTATATGGTTTTGTTGTTAATTTCGAGTGATACGTCTGTAACACCCGTAGAACGAAAGATGGGATTTAAGTTGTTGTACGCTTGCAATTTTTGTAGCTTGTTAGTAATATGAGAATATTCGGAATTCAACTCCTCTATGACAGTCGTAAGATCTAGCTACTCAGAGAAGTCTGTCTTTCTTTGGTACACTCATTATCGATGCTCATTATGTCTACTAAAGTTTAAAGAATTAAGAAATATTACTTGTTTTATGAGATTCCTGAAACAATATAACTTCATGTAGGTCAGATTAGCTTGCTGTGGGCATAACGATGTTTTATTCCCTGGGGGTAAATACATTCCCGGTACAGCTACAAAGTAGAGGGGAAGTAATCATTATAATGCCATGACAAGGGAAGTCAAAATATAGTTCGTCGGCACTCGTTACTCTACTTTTGTAAATGGAAGTATAACAAAATATCATATATCCGGTATGGTCTAGTGGCTAGGATACCTGGCTCTCACCCAGGAGGCTCGGGTTCGATTCCCGGTACCGGAATTTTTGTTGTTGTTGACTTATTGCAAAATATTTTTAAGTGGAAGTACGAAATTGCATTTGGAGACTATCAAAGGATTTCTGAACACGTTTATGAAATTACTGTATGAGTAACATATCGTACGTCAGCTTCCCTTCGTCCTAACAAGACCAGGATAGATGAAGTCATTCTTGGAAGTGTGTGTAAACTTCAAATGTTTTGCACTAGACGGTACATACAGTATAGAGATACGGTACTAGTTTTAAATTTCAGTAACACTTATACATCTATTACGGATCAGATGGAATTGTTAACATCATGTACCTGCTGCAGCATCTTCGATTGCACCAAAAACTCCCCGGCGGGGAATCGAACCCCGGTCTCCCGCGTGACAGGCGGGGATACTGACCACTATACTAACGAGGAATCTTATTTTCTCCTCTAGGGCAAATAATTACTTTTTTGCATCCCAATTAATCGACACACGATTTCTAAGACGATTCGGAACTAACGACAGATGGTGATTTACGCGTACATAAGGCAAGTGTGCATATCTTCACTTTGACTTAGTCCTCCCTCCACCAGAACCGAGATTTTTGTTTTGACCACATGCTCAAGTCCTCATTTCCTTATAAACTCCTTAAACGGATTTCCAGGAAACATCCGGTTAAATTTTTTGGATAAATATCGAAAGTTTAACTCATGAAAATCACCAAAGAAACATTTACGTTGTAAATTATGGCACAAAACAATACATCTTCATGAACACTTTTAAAAGACCATAACAATTTCAAATTCAAAGACTTTATTCAAGGATGAGAATACCATTCTACCATATAATTACTTTATCTTGCTGTTGATTTCTTGTAATACGTCTGTAATACAAACATAGAACAAGTGGTGGGATTTAAGGTGTTGCGTGCTTGTACGTTTTTTAGCTTGTTAGTAATACTGAAATATTTGCAATATTCGTAATTCAACTCCCCTATGATTGTCGAAACATCTTGCTACTCCGGGAAGTCCGTTTTTCTAAAGCACAATAGGATGTTTTTTTATCGAAAATGATCGTTATTAACCTTAAAGAATTAAGCAATAAAACTTGTTTCACAAGATTTCTAAAAAAGTATAGCTTCCGGTACCATAGATTCGCCTGCTATGGGCATAATGGTGTTCTTTCTCAGGGGGTTGAAAACAATTTCCCGTACAACTTTAAAGAAGAAGGGAAATTATGAATATACCGTAATATTCCAAAGACGGAAAATTGCTTCGTAATAGGAAAAGTGAAAACTTAACTTGTCGGCACTCGTTCTTCGCAAATATTTAGCTGTTTAAATGGTTGTATAAAAAGAGTATCTTATGTCCGGTATGGTCTAGTGGCTAGGATACCTGGCTTTCACCCAGGAGGCTCGGGTTCGATTCCCGGTACCGGAATCTTTTTTTTTGTTTTTGTTGACATGTCTTAAAATATTGCAAACCGTTTTCTTTTAAAGTGACTTGGTACATGAACTGTGTATGCCAAAAGAAACTCTAGGTTATTGTACTTCCTTTCAGAACTTAGTGTTTATTTTAATAGAAGTGCGAAATTGCCTTTGGTGGCTGTCAAAGGATTTCTGAACACGTTTATGTAATGTATGACTTACATATGAAACGTCAGGCCCAGTCCGTTTTTACCGGACCAGGATAGATGAAGGCCTTCATGGAGGAATGTGGAAAACCTCCTTTTTTTTTCTCCAGTACAGTACCGAAGGATACAGATACCGTACTCCTTTTACATTACGATTACGATTATACAGCTCTTACGGACAAAAATAGTGAGCAGTGGAATTGTGTTTCGAATGTAACTGCTACAGCTTCTTCCATTGTATTAAACACCTCTCTAGCGTACCCCTGTATCCCGCTTGAGAGGAGGGATTGCTGAAAACTATTCTACCTAGGAATGTTCGTTCTTTCTATAGAAAAATAATTACGTTTTTCGGCACAAAATTAATTGACGCACGATTTTTAGGACGATGTCAAGCTAACCAGTAGCACGATATATGCTGAATTACATAAGGCAAGTGTGCATATCCTCATTTGCAATTACTGTCCTCCCTCCTCCAGAACCGTAATTTTCGTTATGACCAAATGCTAAAGTCTTCATTTTCGTACCAACTCTTTGTACAGATTTCCAGGTTAGAAACATCCGGTAAACTTCCTTGGATAAATATCTACAATTTAATTTTTTAATATCACGAAACAAGCATTTACAATGTAAATACGGTACAATAGTATACCTATTTATTACTTCTTTAGTACACTTTTACAAGAACATGACGATTTTAAAATTTCTATCGTCAAATACGGAGACGCTATGCTCCCTTACTTACACCTGCATTCGGCTTAGGAATCCGTCTGAAACCGTTTTTTCTGACATCACTACCATAGAAAGGTACAGGGAATCCGTACACTGTCTTCGTGAGTGTCACTATCTGCTGAAATGTTTGAGACAGGGTTTCACTGTCAATTCTGTGATTATGCTAATTTCATTCTCTTTGGTTCTGGACACGTGACAGCCGAGTAGGAAAGATTGCTATAAACGGCAAAGGCTTTGGTTTAGCCCAACGCAGTATCAAACTAAAATACCTTTGTGCAGCTGGTATTCTTTTTTTTAAAATAATAAACCTATAACCCTAGATAGGGCCACTAGACCATGGCAGTTGAAGACCGAGTGACCATATTACTATTTGATTTAGGCCAGGAGACTACCATCCTATCGAACTCTATTTAGGAATATAATTACGTAATTATTTAGACTATAACAAATAATCTCCCCGGCGGGGAATCGAACCCCGGTCTCCCGCGTGACAGGCGGGGATACTAACCACTATACTACCGAGGAATGTGTATGTCAAGAAAATATTGTTTATAAACTATAGCGATCTACACACGATATCAAATATCACGTCATTCTTATATATTCCTGCGGGAATAATTGCTTTGGGGGCCAGCGGTATGACACAGGGATTGTGTGGTACTTGGGAAGCTGCCTCAATCCATTCTGGGTTAGGTGAAAACCGAGTTTGGTTGAACCGAAAAACCGTTGAAGACTTTGGATAAGGACGAGACATACCAATCTACCATATAATTATATGGTTTTGTTGTTAATTTCGAGTGATACGTCTGTAACACCCGTAGAACGAAAGATGGGATTTAAGTTGTTGCACGCTTGCAATTTTTGTAGCTTGTTAGTAATATGAGAATATTCGGAATTCAAGTCCTCTATGACAGTCGTAAGATCTAGCTACTCAGAGAAGTCTGTCTTTCTTTGGTACACTCATTATCGATGCTCATTATGTCTACTAAAGTTTAAAGAATTAAGAAATATTACTTGTTTTATGAGATTCCTGAAACAATATAACTTCATGTAGGTCAGATTAGCTTGCTGTGGGCATAACGATGTTTTATTCCCTGGGGGTAAATACATTCCCGGTACAGCTACAAAGTAGAGGTGAAGTAATCATTATAATGCCATGACAAGGGAAGTCAAAATATAGTTCGTCGGCACTCGTTACTCTACTTTTGTAAATGGAAGTATAACAAAATATCATATATCCGGTATGGTCTAGTGGCTAGGATACCTGGCTCTCACCCAGGAGGCTCGGGTTCGATTCCCGGTACCGGAATTTTTGTTGTTGTTGACTTATTGCAAAATATTTTTAAGTGGAAGTACGAAATTGCATTTGGAGACTATCAAAGGATTTCTGAACACGTTTATGAAATTACTGTATGAGTAACATATCGTACGTCAGCTTCCGTTCGTCCTAACAAGACCAGGATAGATGAAGTCATTCTTGGAAGTGTGTGTAAACTTCAAATGTTTTGCACTAGACGGTACATACAGTATAGAGATACGGTACTAGTTTTAAATTTCAGTAACACTTATACATCTATTACGGATCAGATGGAATTGTTAACATCATGTACCTGCTGCAGCATCTTCGATTGCACCAAAAAACTCCCCGGCGGGGAATCGAACCCCGGTCTCCCGCGTGACAGGCGGGGATACTGACCACTATACTAACGAGGAATCTTATTTTCTCCTCTAGGGCAAATAATTACTTTTTTGCATCCCAATTAATCGACACACGATTTCTAAGACGATTCGGAACTAACGACAGATGGTGATTTACGCGTACATAAGGCAAGTGTGCATATCTTCACTTTGACTTAGTCCTCCCTCCACCAGAACCGAGATTTTTGTTTTGACCACATGCTCAAGTCCTCATTTCCTTATAAACTCCTTAAACGGATTTCCAGGAAACATCCGGTTAAATTTTTTGGATAAATATCGAAAGTTTAACTCATGAAAATCACCAAAGAAACATTTACGTTGTAAATTATGGCACAAAACAATACATCTTCATGAACACTTTTAAAAGACCATAACAATTTCAAATTCAAAGACTTTATTCAAGGATGAGAATACCATTCTACCATATAATTACTTTATCTTGCTGTTGATTTCTTGTAATACGTCTGTAATACAAACATAGAACAAGTGGTGGGATTTAAGGTGTTGCGTGCTTGTACGTTTATTAGCTTGTTAGTAATACTGAAATATTTGCAATATTCGTAATTCAACTCCCCTATGATTGTCGAAACATCTTGCTACTCCGGGAAGTCCGTTTTTCTAAAGCACAATAGGATGTTTTTTTATCGAAAATGATCGTTATTAACCTTAAAGAATTAAGCAATAAAACTTGTTTCACAAGATTTCTAAAAAAGTATTGCTTCCGATACCATAGATTCGCCTGCTATGGGCATAATGGTGTTCTTTCTCAGGGGGTTGAAAACAATTTCCCGTACAACTTTAAAGAAGAAGGGAAATTATGAATATACCGTAATATTCCAAAGACGGAAAATTGCTTCGTAATAGGAAAAGTGAAAACTTAACTTGTCGGCACTCGTTCTTCGCAAATATTTAGCTGTTTAAATGGTTGTATAAAACGAGTATCTTATGTCCGGTATGGTCTAGTGGCTAGGATACCTGGCTTTCACCCAGGAGGCTCGGGTTCGATTCCCGGTACCGGAATCTTTTTTTTTTTGTTTTTGTTGACATATCTTAAAATATTGCAAACCGTTTTCTTTTAAAGTGACTTGGTACATGAACTGTGTATGCCAAAAGAAACTCTAGGTTATTGTACTTCCTTTCAGAACTTAGTGTTTATTTTAATAGAAGTGCGAAATTGCCTTTGGTGGCTGTCAAAGGATTTCTGAACACGTTTATGTAATGTATGACTTACATATGAAACGTCAGGCCCAGTCCGTTTTTACCGGACCAGGATAGATGAAGGCCTTCATGGAGGAATGTGGAAAACCTCCTTTTTTTTCTCCAGTACAGTACCGAAGGATACAGATACCGTACTCCTTTTACATTACGATTACGATTATACAGCTCTTACGGACAAAAATAGTGAGCAGTGGAATTGTGTTTCGAATGTAACTGCTACAGCTTCTTCCATTGTATTAAACACCTCTCTAGCGTACCCCTGTATCCCGCTTGAGAGGAGGGATTGCTGAAAACTATTCTACCTAGGAATGTTCGTTCTTTCTAGGCTATAGAAAAATAATTACGTTTTTCGGCACAAAATTAATTAACGCACGATTTTTAGGACGATGTCAAGCTAACCAGTAGCACGATATATGCTGAATTACATAAGGCAAGTGTGCATATCCTCATTTGCAATTACTGTCCTCCCTCCTCCAGAACCGTAATTTTCGTTATGACCAAATGCTAAAGTCTTCATTTTCGTACCAACTCTTTGTACAGATTTCCAGGTTAGAAACATCCGGTAAACTTCCTTGGATAAATATCTACAATTTAATTTTTTAATATCACGAAACAAGCATTTACAATGTAAATACGGTACAATAGTATACCTATTTATTACTTCTTTAGTACACTTTTACAAGAACATGACGATTTTAAAATTTCTATCGTCAAATACGGAGACGCTATGCTCCCTTACTTACACCTGCATTCGGCTTAGGAATCCGTCTGAAACCGTTTTTTCTGACATCACTACCATAGAAAGGTACAGGGAATCCGTACACTGTCTTCGTGAGTGTCACTATCTGCTGAAATGTTTGAGACAGGGTTTCACTGTCAATTCTGTGATTATGCTAATTTCATTCTCTTTGGTTCTGGACACGTGACAGCTGAGTAGGAAAGATTGCTATAAACGGCAAAGGCTTTGGTTTAGCCCAACGCAGTATCAAACTACCATACCTTTGTGCAGCTGGTATTCTTTTTTTAAAATAATAAACCTATAACCCTAGATAGGGCCACTAGACCATGGCAGTTGAAGACCGAGTTAGGAAGACCGTGTGACCATATTACTATTTGATTTAGGCCAGGAGACTACCATCCTATCGAACTCTATTTAGGAATATAATTACGTAATTATTTAGACTATAACAAATAATCTCCCCGGCGGGGAATCGAACCCCGGTCTCCCGCGTGACAGGCGGGGATACTAACCACTATACTACCGAGGAATGTGTATGTCAAGAAAATATTGTTTATAAACTATAGCGATCTACACACGATATCAAATATCACGTCATTCTTATATATTCCTGCGGGAATAATTGCTTTGGGGGCCAGCGGTATGACACAGGGATTGTGTGGTACTTGGGAAGCTGCCTCAATCCATTCTGGGTTAGGTGAAAACCGAGTTTGGTTGAACCGAAAAACCGTTGAAGACTTTGGATAAGGACGAGACATACCAATCTACCATATAATTATATGGTTTTGTTGTTAATTTCGAGTGATACGTCTGTAACACCCGTAGAACGAAAGATGGGATTTAAGTTGTTGCACGCTTGCAATTTTTGTAGCTTGTTAGTAATATGAGAATATTCGGAATTCAAGTCCTCTATGACAGTCGTAAGATCTAGCTACTCAGAGAAGTCTGTCTTTCTTTGGTACACTCATTATCGATGCTCATTATGTCTACTAAAGTTTAAAGAATTAAGAAATATTACTTGTTTTATGAGATTCCTGAAACAATATAACTTCATGTAGGTCAGATTAGCTTGCTGTGGGCATAACGATGTTTTATTCCCTGGGGGTAAATACATTCCCGGTACAGCTACAAAGTAGAGGGGAAGTAATCATTATAATGCCATGACAAGGGAAGTCAAAATATAGTTCGTCGGCACTCGTTACTCTACTTTTGTAAATGGAAGTATAACAAAATATCATATATCCGGTATGGTCTAGTGGCTAGGATACCTGGCTCTCACCCAGGAGGCTCGGGTTCGATTCCCGGTACCGGAATTTTTGTTGTTGTTGACTTATTGCAAAATATTTTTAAGTGGAAGTACGAAATTGCATTTGGAGACTATCAAAGGATTTCTGAACACGTTTATGAAATTACTGTATGAGTAACATATCGTACGTCAGCTTCCCTTCGTCCTAACAAGACCAGGATAGATGAAGTCATTCTTGGAAGTGTGTGTAAACTTCAAATGTTTTGCACTAGACGGTACATACAGTATAGAGATACGGTACTAGTTTTAAATTTCAGTAACACTTATACATCTATTACGGATCAGATGGAATTGTTAACATCATGTACCTGCTGCAGCATCTTCGATTGCACCAAAAAACTCCCCGGCGGGGAATCGAACCCCGGTCTCCCGCGTGACAGGCGGGGATACTGACCACTATACTAACGAGGAATCTTATTTTCTCCTCTAGGGCAAATAATTACTTTTTTGCATCCCAATTAATCGACACACGATTTCTAAGACGATTCGGAACTAACGACAGATGGTGATTTACGCGTACATAAGGCAAGTGTGCATATCTTCACTTTGACTTAGTCCTCCCTCCACCAGAACCGAGATTTTTGTTTTGACCACATGCTCAAGTCCTCATTTCCTTATAAACTCCTTAAACGGATTTCCAGGAAACATCCGGTTAAATTTTTTGGATAAATATCGAAAGTTTAACTCATGAAAATCACCAAAGAAACATTTACGTTGTAAATTATGGCACAAAACAATACATCTTCATGAACACTTTTAAAAGACCATAACAATTTCAAATTCAAAGACTTTATTCAAGGATGAGAATACCATTCTACCATATAATTACTTTATCTTGCTGTTGATTTCTTGTAATACGTCTGTAATACAAACATAGAACAAGTGGTGGGATTTAAGGTGTTGCGTGCTTGTACGTTTTTTAGCTTGTTAGTAATACTGAAATATTTGCAATATTCGTAATTCAACTCCCCTATGATTGTCGAAACATCTTGCTACTCCGGGAAGTCCGTTTTTCTAAAGCACAATAGGATGTTTTTTTATCGAAAATGATCGTTATTAACCTTAAAGAATTAAGCAATAAAACTTGTTTCACAAGATTTCTAAAAAAGTATAGCTTCCGGTACCATAGATTCGCCTGCTATGGGCATAATGGTGTTCTTTCTCAGGGGGTTGAAAACAATTTCCCGTACAACTTTAAAGAAGAAGGGAAATTATGAATATACCGTAATATTCCAAAGACGGAAAATTGCTTCGTAATAGGAAAAGTGAAAACTTAACTTGTCGGCACTCGTTCTTCGCAAATATTTAGCTGTTTAAATGGTTGTATAAAAAGAGTATCTTATGTCCGGTATGGTCTAGTGGCTAGGATACCTGGCTTTCACCCAGGAGGCTCGGGTTCGATTCCCGGTACCGGAATCTTTTTTTTTGTTTTTGTTGACATGTCTTAAAATATTGCAAACCGTTTTCTTTTAAAGTGACTTGGTACATGAACTGTGTATGCCAAAAGAAACTCTAGGTTATTGTACTTCCTTTCAGAACTTAGTGTTTATTTTAATAGAAGTGCGAAATTGCCTTTGGTGGCTGTCAAAGGATTTCTGAACACGTTTATGTAATGTATGACTTACATATGAAACGTCAGGCCCAGTCCGTTTTTACCGGACCAGGATAGATGAAGGCCTTCATGGAGGAATGTGGAAAACCTCCTTTTTTTTTCTCCAGTACAGTACCGAAGGATACAGATACCGTACTCCTTTTACATTACGATTACGATTATACAGCTCTTACGGACAAAAATAGTGAGCAGTGGAATTGTGTTTCGAATGTAACTGCTACAGCTTCTTCCATTGTATTAAACACCTCTCTAGCGTACCCCTGTATCCCGCTTGAGAGGAGGGATTGCTGAAAACTATTCTACCTAGGAATGTTCGTTCTTTCTATAGAAAAATAATTACGTTTTTCGGCACAAAATTAATTGACGCACGATTTTTAGGACGATGTCAAGCTAACCAGTAGCACGATATATGCTGAATTACATAAGGCAAGTGTGCATATCCTCATTTGCAATTACTGTCCTCCCTCCTCCAGAACCGTAATTTTCGTTATGACCAAATGCTAAAGTCTTCATTTTCGTACCAACTCTTTGTACAGATTTCCAGGTTAGAAACATCCGGTAAACTTCCTTGGATAAATATCTACAATTTAATTTTTTAATATCACGAAACAAGCATTTACAATGTAAATACGGTACAATAGTATACCTATTTATTACTTCTTTAGTACACTTTTACAAGAACATGACGATTTTAAAATTTCTATCGTCAAATACGGAGACGCTATGCTCCCTTACTTACACCTGCATTCGGCTTAGGAATCCGTCTGAAACCGTTTTTTCTGACATCACTACCATAGAAAGGTACAGGGAATCCGTACACTGTCTTCGTGAGTGTCACTATCTGCTGAAATGTTTGAGACAGGGTTTCACTGTCAATTCTGTGATTATGCTAATTTCATTCTCTTTGGTTCTGGACACGTGACAGCCGAGTAGGAAAGATTGCTATAAACGGCAAAGGCTTTGGTTTAGCCCAACGCAGTATCAAACTAAAATACCTTTGTGCAGCTGGTATTCTTTTTTTTAAAATAATAAACCTATAACCCTAGATAGGGCCACTAGACCATGGCAGTTGAAGACCGAGTGACCATATTACTATTTGATTTAGGCCAGGAGACTACCATCCTATCGAACTCTATTTAGGAATATAATTACGTAATTATTTAGACTATAACAAATAATCTCCCCGGCGGGGAATCGAACCCCGGTCTCCCGCGTGACAGGCGGGGATACTAACCACTATACTACCGAGGAATGTGTATGTCAAGAAAATATTGTTTATAAACTATAGCGATCTACACACGATATCAAATATCACGTCATTCTTATATATTCCTGCGGGAATAATTGCTTTGGGGGCCAGCGGTATGACACAGGGATTGTGTGGTACTTGGGAAGCTGCCTCAATCCATTCTGGGTTAGGTGAAAACCGAGTTTGGTTGAACCGAAAAACCGTTGAAGACTTTGGATAAGGACGAGACATACCAATCTACCATATAATTATATGGTTTTGTTGTTAATTTCGAGTGATACGTCTGTAACACCCGTAGAACGAAAGATGGGATTTAAGTTGTTGCACGCTTGCAATTTTTGTAGCTTGTTAGTAATATGAGAATATTCGGAATTCAACTCCTCTATGACAGTCGTAAGATCTAGCTACTCAGAGAAGTCTGTCTTTCTTTGGTACACTCATTATCGATGCTCATTATGTCTACTAAAGTTTAAAGAATTAAGAAATATTACTTGTTTTATGAGATTCCTGAAACAATATAACTTCATGTAGGTCAGATTAGCTTGCTGTGGGCATAACGATGTTTTATTCCCTGGGGGTAAATACATTCCCGGTACAGCTACAAAGTAGAGGTGAAGTAATCATTATAATGCCATGACAAGGGAAGTCAAAATATAGTTCGTCGGCACTCGTTACTCTACTTTTGTAAATGGAAGTATAACAAAATATCATATATCCGGTATGGTCTAGTGGCTAGGATACCTGGCTCTCACCCAGGAGGCTTGGGTTCGATTCCCGGTACCGGAATTTTTGTTGTTGTTGACTTATTGCAAAATATTTTTAAGTGGAAGTACGAAATTGCATTTGGAGACTATCAAAGGATTTCTGAACACGTTTATGAAATTACTGTATGAGTAACATATCGTACGTCAGCTTCCGTTCGTCCTAACAAGACCAGGATAGATGAAGTCATTCTTGGAAGTGTGTGTAAACTTCAAATGTTTTGCACTAGACGGTACATACAGTATAGAGATACGGTACTAGTTTTAAATTTCAGTAACACTTATACATCTATTACGGATCAGATGGAATTGTTAACATCATGTACCTGCTGCAGCATCTTCGATTGCACCAAAAAACTCCCCGGCGGGGAATCGAACCCCGGTCTCCCGCGTGACAGGCGGGGATACTGACCACTATACTAACGAGGAATCTTATTTTCTCATCTAGGGCAAATAATTACTTTTTTGCATCCCAATTAATCGACACACGATTTCTAAGACGATTCGGAACTAACGACAGATGGTGATTTACGCGTACATAAGGCAAGTGTGCATATCTTCACTTTGACTTAGTCCTCCCTCCACCAGAACCGAGATTTTTGTTTTGACCACATGCTCAAGTCCTCATTTCCTTATAAACTCCTTAAACGGATTTCCAGGAAACATCCGGTTAAATTTTTTGGATAAATATCGAAAGTTTAACTCATGAAAATCACCAAAGAAACATTTACGTTGTAAATTATGGCACAAAACAATACATCTTCATGAACACTTTTAAAAGACCATAACAATTTCAAATTCAAAGACTTTATTCAAGGATGAGAATACCATTCTACCATATAATTACTTTATCTTGCTGTTGATTTCTTGTAATACGTCTGTAATACAAACATAGAACAAGTGGTGGGATTTAAGGTGTTGCGTGCTTGTACGTTTTTTAGCTTGTTAGTAATACAGAAATATTTGCAATATTCGTAATTCAACTCCCCTATGATTGTCGAAACATCTTGCTACTCCAGGAAGTCCGTTTTTCTAAAGCACAATAGGATGTTTTTTTATCGAAAATGATCGTTATTAACCTTAAAGAATTAAGCAATAAAACTTGTTTCACAAGATTTCTAAAAAAGTATAGCTTCCGGTACCATAGATTCGCCTGCTATGGGCATAATGGTGTTCTTTCTCAGGGGGTTGAAAACAATTTCCCGTACAACTTTAAAGAAGAAGGGAAATTATGAATATACCGTAATATTCCAAAGACGGAAAATTGCTTCGTAATAGGAAAAGTGAAAACTTAACTTGTCGGCACTCGTTCTTCGCAAATATTTAGCTGTTTAAATGGTTGTATAAAAAGAGTATCTTATGTCCGGTATGGTCTAGTGGCTAGGATACCTGGCTTTCACCCAGGAGGCTCGGGTTCGATTCCCGGTACCGGAATCTTTTTTTTTGTTTTTGTTGACATATCTTAAAATATTGCAAACCGTTTTCTTTTAAAGTGACTTGGTACATGAACTGTGTATGCCAAAAGAAACTCTAGGTTATTGTACTTCCTTTCAGAACTTAGTGTTTATTTTAATAGAAGTGCGAAATTGCCTTTGGTGGCTGTCAAAGGATTTCTGAACACGTTTATGTAATGTATGACTTACATATGAAACGTCAGGCCCAGTCCGTTTTTACCGGACCAGGATAGATGAAGGCCTTCATGGAGGAATGTGGAAAACCTCCTTTTTTTTTCTCCAGTACAGTACCGAAGGATACAGATACCGTACTCCTTTTACATTACGATTACGATTATACAGCTCTTACGGACAAAAATAGTGAGCAGTGGAATTGTGTTTCGAATGTAACTGCTACAGCTTCTTCCATTGTATTAAACACCTCTCTAGCGTACCCCTGTATCCCGCTTGAGAGGAGGGATTGCTGAAAACTATTCTACCTAGGAATGTTCGTTCTTTCTATAGAAAAATAATTACGTATTTCGGCACAAAATTAATTGACGCACGATTTTTAGGACGATGTCAAGCTAACCAGTAGCACGATATATGCTGAATTACATAAGGCAAGTGTGCATATCCTCATTTGCAATTACTGTCCTCCCTCCTCCAGAACCGTAATTTTCGTTATGACCAAATGCTAAAGTCTTCATTTTCGTACCAACTCTTTGTACAGATTTCCAGGTTAGAAACATCCGGTAAACTTCCTTGGATAAATATCTACAATTTAATTTTTTAATATCACGAAACAAGCATTTACAATGTAAATACGGTACAATAGTATAAATATTTATTACTTCTTTAGTACACTTTTACAAGAACATGACGATTTTAAAATTTCTATCGTCAAATACGGAGACGCTATGCTCCCTTACTTACACCTGCATTCGGCTTAGGAATCCGTCTGAAACCGTTTTTTCTGACATCACTACCATAGAAAGGTACAGGGAATCCGTACACTGTCTTCGTGAGTGTCACTATCTGCTGAAATGTTTGAGACAGGGTTTCACTGTCAATTCTGTGATTATGCTAATTTCATTCTCTTTGGTTCTGGACACGTGACAGCCGAGTAGGAAAGATTGCTATAAACGGCAAAGGCTTTGGTTTAGCCCAACGCAGTATCAAACTACCATACCTTTGTGCAGCTGGTATTCTTTTTTTAAAATAATAAACCTATAACCCTAGATAGGCCCACTGGACCATGGCAGTTGAAGACCGAGTTAGGAAGACCGTGTGACCATATTACTATTTGATTTAGGCCAGGAGACTACCATCCTATCGAACTCTATTTAGGAATATAATTACGTAATTATTTAGACTATAACAAATAATCTCCCCGGCGGTGAATCGAACCCCGGTCTCCCGCGTGACAGGCGGGGATACTAACCACTATACTACCGAGGAATGTGTATGTCAAGAAAATATTGTTTATAAACTATAGCGATCTACACACGATATCAAATATCACGTCATTCTTATATATTCCTGCGGGAATAATTGCTTTGGGGGCCAGCGGTATGACACAGGGATTGTGTGGTACTTGGGAAGCTGCCTCAATCCATTCTGGGTTAGGTGAAAACCGAGTTTGGTTGAACCGAAAAACCGTTGAAGACTTTGGATAAGGACGAGACATACCAATCTACCATATAATTATATGGTTTTGTTGTTAATTTCGAGTGATACGTCTGTAACACCCGTAGAACGAAAGATGGGATTTAAGTTGTTGCACGCTTGCAATTTTTGTAGCTTGTTAGTAATATGAGAATATTCGGAATTCAACTCCTCTATGACAGTCGTAAGATCTAGCTACTCAGAGAAGTCTGTCTTTCTTTGGTACACTCATTATCGATGCTCATTATGTCTACTAAAGTTTAAAGAATTAAGAAATATTACTTGTTTTATGAGATTCCTGAAACAATATAACTTCATGTAGGTCAGATTAGCTTGCTGTGGGCATAACGATGTTTTATTCCCTGGGGGTAAATACATTCCCGGTACAGCTACAAAGTAGAGGGGAAGTAATCATTATAATGCCATGACAAGGGAAGTCAAAATATAGTTCGTCGGCACTCGTTACTCTACTTTTGTAAATGGAAGTATAACAAAATATCATATATCCGGTATGGTCTAGTGGCTAGGATACCTGGCTCTCACCCAGGAGGCTCGGGTTCGATTCCCGGTACCGGAATTTTTGTTGTTGTTGACTTATTGCAAAATATTTTTAAGTGGAAGTACGAAATTGCATTTGGAGACTATCAAAGGATTTCTGAACACGTTTATGAAATTACTGTATGAGTAACATATCGTACGTCAGCTTCCCTTCGTCCTAACAAGACCAGGATAGATGAAGTCATTCTTGGAAGTGTGTGTAAACTTCAAATGTTTTGCACTAGACGGTACATACAGTATAGAGATACGGTACTAGTTTTAAATTTCAGTAACACTTATACATCTATTACGGATCAGATGGAATTGTTAACATCATGTACCTGCTGCAGCATCTTCGATTGCACCAAAAAACTCCCCGGCGGGGAATCGAACCCCGGTCTCCCGCGTGACAGGCGGGGATACTGACCACTATACTAACGAGGAATCTTATTTTCTCCTCTAGGGCAAATAATTACTTTTTTGCATCCCAATTAATCGACACACGATTTCTAAGACGATTCGGAACTAACGACAGATGGTGATATACGCGTACATAAGGCAAGTGTGCATATCTTCACTTTGACTTAGTCCTCCCTCCACCAGAACTGAGATTTTTGTTTTGACCACATGCTCAAGTCCTCATTTCCTTATAAACTCCTTAAACGGATTTCCAGGAAACATCCGGTTAAATTTTTTGGTTAAATATCGAAAGTTTAACTCATGAAAATCACCAAAGAAACATTTACGTTGTAAATTATGGCACAAAACAATACATCTTCATGAACACTTTTAAAAGACCATAACAATTTCAAATTCAAAGACTTTATTCAAGGATGAGAATACCATTCTACCATATAATTACTTTATCTTGCTGTTGATTTCTTGTAATACGTCTGTAATACAAACATAGAACAAGTGGTGGGATTTAAGGTGTTGCGTGCTTGTACGTTTATTAGCTTGTTAGTAATACTGAAATATTTGCAATATTCGTAATTCAACTCCCCTATGATTGTCGAAACATCTTGCTACTCCGGGAAGTCCGTTTTTCTAAAGCACAATAGGATGTTTTTTTATCGAAAATGATCGTTATTAACCTTAAAGAATTAAGCAATAAAACTTGTTTCACAAGATTTCTAAAAAAGTATTGCTTCCGATACCATAGATTCGCCTGCTATGGGCATAATGGTGTTCTTTCTCAGGGGGTTGAAAACAATTTCCCGTACAACTTTAAAGAAGAAGGGAAATTATGAATATACCGTAATATTCCAAAGACGGAAAATTGCTTCGTAATAGGAAAAGTGAAAACTTAACTTGTCGGCACTCGTTCTTCGCAAATATTTAGCTGTTTAAATGGTTGTATAAAACGAGTATCTTATGTCCGGTATGGTCTAGTGGCTAGGATACCTGGCTTTCACCCAGGAGGCTCGGGTTCGATTCCCGGTACCGGAATCTTTTTTTTTTGTTTTTGTTGACATATCTTAAAATATTGCAAACCGTTTTCTTTTAAAGTGACTTGGTACATGAACTGTGTATGCCAAAAGAAACTCTAGGTTATTGTACTTCCTTTCAGAACTTAGTGTTTATTTTAATAGAAGTGCGAAATTGCCTTTGGTGGCTGTCAAAGGATTTCTGAACACGTTTATGTAATGTATGACTTACATATGAAACGTCAGGCCCAGTCCGTTTTTACCGGACCAGGATAGATGAAGGCCTTCATGGAGGAATGTGGAAAACCTCCTTTTTTTTCTCCAGTACAGTACCGAAGGATACAGATACCGTACTCCTTTTACATTACGATTACGATTATACAGCTCTTACGGACAAAAATAGTGAGCAGTGGAATTGTGTTTCGAATGTAACTGCTACAGCTTCTTCCATTGTATTAAACACCTCTCTAGCGTACCCCTGTATCCCGCTTGAGAGGAGGGATTGATGAAAACTATTCTACCTAGGAATGTTCGTTCTTTCTAGGCTATAGAAAAATAATTACGTTTTTCGGCACAAAATTAATTAACGCACGATTTTTAGGACGATGTCAAGCTAACCAGTAGCACGATATATGCTGAATTACATAAGGCAAGTGTGCATATCCTCATTTGCAATTACTGTCCTCCCTCCTCCAGAACCGTAATTTTCGTTATGACCAAATGCTAAAGTCTTCATTTTCGTACCAACTCTTTGTACAGATTTCCAGGTTAGAAACATCCGGTAAACTTCCTTGGATAAATATCTACAATTTAATTTTTTAATATCACGAAACAAGCATTTACAATGTAAATACGGTACAATAGTATACCTATTTATTACTTCTTTAGTACACTTTTACAAGAACATGACGATTTTAAAATTTCTATCGTCAAATACGGAGACGCTATGCTCCCTTACTTACACCTGCATTCGGCTTAGGAATCCGTCTGAAACCGTTTTTTCTGACATCACTACCATAGAAAGGTACAGGGAATCCGTACACTGTCTTCGTGAGTGTCACTATCTGCTGAAATGTTTGAGACAGGGTTTCACTGTCAATTCTGTGATTATGCTAATTTCATTCTCTTTGGTTCTGGACACGTGACAGCTGAGTAGGAAAGATTGCTATAAACGGCAAAGGCTTTGGTTTAGCCCAACGCAGTATCAAACTACCATACCTTTGTGCAGCTGGTATTCTTTTTTTAAAATAATAAACCTATAACCCTAGATAGGGCCACTAGACCATGGCAGTTGAAGACCGAGTTAGGAAGACCGTGTGACCATATTACTATTTGATTTAGGCCAGGAGACTACCATCCTATCGAACTCTATTTAGGAATATAATTACGTAATTATTTAGACTATAACAAATAATCTCCCCGGCGGGGAATCGAACCCCGGTCTCCCGCGTGACAGGCGGGGATACTAACCACTATACTACCGAGGAATGTGTATGTCAAGAAAATATTGTTTATAAACTATAGCGATCTACACACGATATCAAATATCACGTCATTCTTATATATTCCTGCGGGAATAATTGCTTTGGGGGCCAGCGGTATGACACAGGGATTGTGTGGTACTTGGGAAGCTGCCTCAATCCATTCTGGGTTAGGTGAAAACCGAGTTTGGTTGAACCGAAAAACCGTTGAAGACTTTGGATAAGGACGAGACATACCAATCTACCATATAATTATATGGTTTTGTTGTTAATTTCGAGTGATACGTCTGTAACACCCGTAGAACGAAAGATGGGATTTAAGTTGTTGCACGCTTGCAATTTTTGTAGCTTGTTAGTAATATGAGAATATTCGGAATTCAACTCCTCTATGACAGTCGTAAGATCTAGCTACTCAGAGAAGTCTGTCTTTCTTTGGTACACTCATTATCGATGCTCATTATGTCTACTAAAGTTTAAAGAATTAAGAAATATTACTTGTTTTATGAGATTCCTGAAACAATATAACTTCATGTAGGTCAGATTAGCTTGCTGTGGGCATAACGATGTTTTATTCCCTGGGGGTAAATACATTCCCGGTACAGCTACAAAGTAGAGGGGAAGTAATCATTATAATGCCATGACAAGGGAAGTCAAAATATAGTTCGTCGGCACTCGTTACTCTACTTTTGTAAATGGAAGTATAACAAAATATCATATATCCGGTATGGTCTAGTGGCTAGGATACCTGGCTCTCACCCAGGAGGCTCGGGTTCGATTCCCGGTACCGGGATTTTTGTTGTTGTTGACTTATTGCAAAATATTTTTAAGTGGAAGTACGAAATTGCATTTGGAGACTATCAAAGGATTTCTGAACACGTTTATGAAATTACTGTATGAGTAACATATCGTACGTCAGCTTCCGTTCGTCCTAACAAGACCAGGATAGATGAAGTCATTCTTGGAAGTGTGTGTAAACTTCAAATGTTTTGCACTAGACGGTACATACAGTATAGAGATACGGTACTAGTTTTAAATTTCAGTAACACTTATACATCTATTACGGATCAGATGGAATTGTTAACATCATGTACCTGCTGCAGCATCTTCGATTGCACCAAAAAACTCCCCGGCGGGGAATCGAACCCCGGTCTCCCGCGTGACAGGCGGGGATACTGACCACTATACTAACGAGGAATCTTATTTTCTCCTCTAGGGCAAATAATTACTTTTTTGCATCCCAATTAATCGACACACGATGTCTAAGACGATTCGGAACTAACGACAGATGGTGATTTACGCGTACATAAGGCAAGTGTGCATATCTTCACTTTGACTTAGTCCTCCCTCCACCAGAACCGAGATTTTTGTTTTGACCACATGCTCAAGTCCTCATTTCCTTATAAACTCCTTAAACGGATTTCCAGGAAACATCCGGTTAAATTTTTTGGATAAATATCGAAAGTTTAACTCATGAAAATCACCAAAGAAACATTTACGTTGTAAATTATGGCACAAAACAATACATCTTCATGAACACTTTTAAAAGACCATAACAATTTCAAATTCAAAGACTTTATTCAAGGATGAGAATACCATTCTACCATATAATTACTTTATCTTGCTGTTGATTTCTTGTAATACGTCTGTAATACAAACATAGAACAAGTGGTGGGATTTAAGGTGTTGCGTGCTTGTACGTTTTTTAGCTTGTTAGTAATACTGAAATATTTGCAATATTCGTAATTCAACTCCCCTATGATTGTCGAAACATCTTGCTACTCCGGGAAGTCCGTTTTTCTAAAGCACAATAGGATGTTTTTTTATCGAAAATGATCGTTATTAACCTTAAAGAATTAAGCAATAAAACTTGTTTCACAAGATTTCTAAAAAAGTATAGCTTCCGGTACCATAGATTCGCCTGCTATGGGCATAATGGTGTTCTTTCTCAGGGGGTTGAAAACAATTTCCCGTACAACTTTAAAGAAGAAGGGAAATTATGAATATACCGTAATATTCCAAAGACGGAAAATTGCTTCGTAATAGGAAAAGTGAAAACTTAACTTGTCGGCACTCGTTCTTCGCAAATATTTAGCTGTTTAAATGGTTGTATAAAAAGAGTATCTTATGTCCGGTATGGTCTAGTGGCTAGGATACCTGGCTTTCACCCAGGAGGCTCGATTCCCAGTACCGGAATCTTTTTTTTTTTTTTTTTGTTGACATATCTTAAAATATTGCAAACCGTTTTCTTTTAAAGTGACTTGGTACATGAACTGTGTATGCCAAAAGAAACTCTAGGTTATTGTACTTCCTTTCAGAACTTAGTGTTTATTTTAATAGAAGTGCGAAATTGGCTTTGGTGGCTGTCAAAGGATTTCTGAACACGTTTATGTAATGTATGACTTACATATGAAACGTCAGGCCCAGTCCGTTTTTACCGGACCAGGATAGATGAAGGCCTTCATGGAGGAATGTGGAAAACCTCCTTTTTTTCTCTCCAGTACAGTACCGAAGGATACAGATACCGTACTCCTTTTACATTACGATTACGATTATACAGCTCTTACGGACAAAAATAGTGAGCAGTGGAATTGTGTTTCGAATGTAACTGCTACAGCTTCTTCCATTGTATTAAACACCTCTCTAGCGTACCGCTGTATCCCGCTTGAGAGGAGGGATTGCTCAAAACTATTCTACCTAGGAATGTTCGTTCTTTCTATAGAAAAATAATTACGTTTTTCGGCACAAAATTAATTGACGCACGATTTTTAGGACGATGTCAAGCTAACCAGTAGCACGATATATGCTGAATTACATAAGGCAAGTGTGCATATCCTCATTTGCAATTACTGTCCTCCCTCCTCCAGAACCGTAATTTTCGTTATGACCAAATGCTAAAGTCTTCATTTTCGTACCAACTCTTTGTACAGATTTCCAGGTTAGAAACATCCGGTAAACTTCCTTGGATAAATATCTACAATTTAATTTTTTAATATCACGAAACAAGCATTTACAATGTAAATACGGTACAATAGTATACCTATTTATTACTTCTTTAGTACACTTTTACAAGAACATGACGATTTTAAAATTTCTATCGTCAAATACGGAGACGCTATGCTCCCTTACTTACACCTGCATTCGGCTTAGGAATCCGTCTGAAACCGTTTTTTCTGACATCACTACCATAGAAAGGTACAGGGAATCCGTACACTGTCTTCGTGAGTGTCACTATCTGCTGAAATGTTTGAGACAGGGTTTCACTGTCAATTCTGTGATTATGCTAATTTCATTCTCTTTGGTTCTGGACACGTGACAGCCGAGTAGGAAAGATTGCTATAAACGGCAAAGGCTTTGGTTTAGCCCAACGCAGTATCAAACTAAAATACCTTTGTGCAGCTGGTATTCTTTTTTTAAAATAATAAACCTATAACCCTAGATAGGGCCACTAGACCATGGCAGTTGAAGACCGAGTGACCATATTACTATTTGATTTAGGCCAGGAGACTACCATCCTATCGAACTCTATTTAGGAATATAATTACGTAATTATTTAGACTATAACAAATAATCTCCCCGGCGGGGAATCGAACCCCGGTCTCCCGCGTGACAGGCGGGGATACTAACCACTATACTACCGAGGAATGTGTATGTCAAGAAAATATTGTTTATAAACTATAGCGATCTACACACGATATCAAATATCACGTCATTCTTATATATTCCTGCGGGAATAATTGCTTTGGGGGCCAGCGGTATGACACAGGGATTGTGTGGTACTTGGGAAGCTGCCTCAATCCATTCTGGGTTAGGTGAAAACCGAGTTTGGTTGAACCGAAAAACCGTTGAAGACTTTGGATAAGGACGAGACATACCAATCTACCATATAATTATATGGTTTTGTTGTTAATTTCGAGTGATACGTCTGTAACACCCGTAGAACGAAAGATGGGATTTAAGTTGTTGCACGCTTGCAATTTTTGTAGCTTGTTAGTAATATGAGAATATTCGGAATTCAAGTCCTCTATGACAGTCGTAAGATCTAGCTACTCAGAGAAGTCTGTCTTTCTTTGGTACACTCATTATCGATGCTCATTATGTCTACTAAAGTTTAAAGAATTAAGAAATATTACTTGTTTTATGAGATTCCTGAAACAATATAACTTCATGTAGGTCAGATTAGCTTGCTGTGGGCATAACGATGTTTTATTCCCTGGGGGTAAATACATTCCCGGTACAGCTACAAAGTAGAGGTGAAGTAATCATTATAATGCCATGACAAGGGAAGTCAAAATATAGTTCGTCGGCACTCGTTACTCTACTTTTGTAAATGGAAGTATAACAAAATATCATATATCCGGTATGGTCTAGTGGCTAGGATACCTGGCTCTCACCCAGGAGGCTCGGGTTCGATTCCCGGTACCGGAATTTTTGTTGTTGTTGACTTATTGCAAAATATTTTTAAGTGGAAGTACGAAATTGCATTTGGAGACTATCAAAGGATTTCTGAACACGTTTATGAAATTACTGTATGAGTAACATATCGTACGTCAGCTTCCGTTCGTCCTAACAAGACCAGGATAGATGAAGTCATTCTTGGAAGTGTGTGTAAACTTCAAATGTTTTGCACTAGACGGTACATACAGTATAGAGATACGGTACTAGTTTAAATTTCAGTAACACTTATACATCTATTACGGATCAGATGGAATTGTTAACATCATGTACCTGCTGCAGCATCTTCGATTGCACCAAAAAACTCCCCGGCGGGGAATCGAACCCCGGTCTCCCGCGTGACAGGCGGGGATACTGACCACTATACTAACGAGGAATCTTATTTTCTCCTCTAGGGCAAATAATTACTTTTTTGCATCCCAATTAATCGACACACGATTTCTAAGACGATTCGGAACTAACGACAGATGGTGATTTACGCGTACATAAGGCAAGTGTGCATATCTTCACTTTGACTTAGTCCTCCCTCCACCAGAACCGAGATTTTTGTTTTGACCACATGCTCAAGTCCTCATTTCCTTATAAACTCCTTAAACGGATTTCCAGGAAACATCCGGTTAAATTTTTTGGATAAATATCGAAAGTTTAACTCATGAAAATCACCAAAGAAACATTTACGTTGTAAATTATGGCACAAAACAATACATCTTCATGAACACTTTTAAAAGACCATAACAATTTCAAATTCAAAGACTTTATTCAAGGATGAGAATACCATTCTACCATATAATTACTTTATCTTGCTGTTGATTTCTTGTAATACGTCTGTAATACAAACATAGAACATGTGGTGGGATTTAAGGTGTTGCGTGCTTGTACGTTTTTTAGCTTGTTAGTAATACAGAAATATTTGCAATATTCGTAATTCAACTCCCCTATGATTGTCGAAACATCTTGCTACTCCAGGAAGTCCGTTTTTCTAAAGCACAATAGGATGTTTTTTTATCGAAAATGATCGTTATTAACCTTAAAGAATTAAGCAATAAAACTTGTTTCACAAGATTTCTAAAAAAGTATAGCTTCCGGTACCATAGATTCGCCTGCTATGGGCATAATGGTGTTCTTTCTCAGGGGGTTGAAAACAATTTCCCGTACAACTTTAAAGAAGAAGGGAAATTATGAATATACCGTAATATTCCAAAGACGGAAAATTGCTTCGTAATAGGAAAAGTGAAAACTTAACTTGTCGGCACTCGTTCTTCGCAAATATTTAGCTGTTTAAATGGTTGTATAAAAAGAGTATCTTATGTCCGGTATGGTCTAGTGGCTAGGATACCTGGCTTTCACCCAGGAGGCTCGGGTTCGATTCCCGGTACCGGAATCTTTTTTTTTTGTTTTTGTTGACATATCTTAAAATATTGCAAACCGTTTTCTTTTAAAGTGACTTGGTACATGAACTGTGTATGCCAAAAGAAACTCTAGGTTATTGTACTTCCTTTCAGAACTTAGTGTTTATTTTAATAGAAGTGCGAAATTGCCTTTGGTGGCTGTCAAAGGATTTCTGAACACGTTTATGTAATGTATGACTTACATATGAAACGTCAGGCCCAGTCCGTTTTTACCGGACCAGGATAGATGAAGGCCTTCATGGAGGAATGTGGAAAACCTCCTTTTTTTTCTCCAGTACAGTACCGAAGGATACAGATACCGTACTCCTTTTACATTACGATTACGATTATACAGCTCTTACGGACAAAAATAGTGAGCAGTGGAATTGTGTTTCGAATGTAACTGCTACAGCTTCTTCCATTGTATTAAACACCTCTCTAGCGTACCCCTGTATCCCGCTTGAGAGGAGGGATTGCTGAAAACTATTCTACCTAGGAATGTTCGTTCTTTCTATAGAAAAATAATTACGTTTTTCGGCACAAAATTAATTGACGCACGATTTTTAGGACGATGTCAAGCTAACCAGTAGCACGATATATGCTGAATTACATAAGGCAAGTGTGCATATCCTCATTTGCAATTACTGTCCTCCCTCCTCCAGAACCGTAATTTTCGTTATGACCAAATGCTAAAGTCTTCATTTTCGTACCAACTCTTTGTACAGATTTCCAGGTTAGAAACATCCGGTAAACTTCCTTGGATAAATATCTACAATTTAATTTTTTAATATCACGAAACAAGCATTTACAATGTAAATACGGTACAATAGTATAAATATTTATTACTTCTTTAGTACACTTTTACAAGAACATGACGATTTTAAAATTTCTATCGTCAAATACGGAGACGCTATGCTCCCTTACTTACACCTGCATTCGGCTTAGGAATCCGTCTGAAACCGTTTTTTCTGACATCACTACCATAGAAAGGTACAGGGAATCCGTACACTGTCTTCGTGAGTGTCACTATCTGCTGAAATGTTTGAGACAGGGTTTCACTGTCAATTCTGTGATTATGCTAATTTCATTCTCTTTGGTTCTGGACACGTGACAGCCGAGTAGGAAAGATTGCTATAAACGGCAAAGGCTTTGGTTTAGCCCAACGCAGTATCAAACTACCATACCTTTGTGCAGCTGGTATTCTTTTTTTAAAATAATAAACCTATAACCCTAGATAGGCCCACTGGACCATGGCAGTTGAAGACCGAGTTAGGAAGACCGTGTGACCATATTACTATTTGATTTAGGCCAGGAGACTACCATCCTATCGAACTCTATTTAGGAATATAATTACGTAATTATTTAGACTATAACAAATAATCTCCCCGGCGGTGAATCGAACCCCGGTCTCCCGCGTGACAGGCGGGGATACTAACCACTATACTACCGAGGAATGTGTATGTCAAGAAAATATTGTTTATAAACTATAGCGATCTACACACGATATCAAATATCACGTCATTCTTATATATTCCTGCGGGAATAATTGCTTTGGGGGCCAGCGGTATGACACAGGGATTGTGTGGTACTTGGGAAGCTGCCTCAATCCATTCTGGGTTAGGTGAAAACCGAGTTTGGTTGAACCGAAAAACCGTTGAAGACTTTGGATAAGGACGAGACATACCAATCTACCATATAATTATATGGTTTTGTTGTTAATTTCGAGTGATACGTCTGTAACACCCGTAGAACGAAAGATGGGATTTAAGTTGTTGCACGCTTGCAATTTTTGTAGCTTGTTAGTAATATGAGAATATTCGGAATTCAACTCCTCTATGACAGTCGTAAGATCTAGCTACTCAGAGAAGTCTGTCTTTCTTTGGTACACTCATTATCGATGCTCATTATGTCTACTAAAGTTTAAAGAATTAAGAAATATTACTTGTTTTATGAGATTCCTGAAACAATATAACTTCATGTAGGTCAGATTAGCTTGCTGTGGGCATAACGATGTTTTATTCCCTGGGGGTAAATACATTCCCGGTACAGCTACAAAGTAGAGGGGAAGTAATCATTATAATGCCATGACAAGGGAAGTCAAAATATAGTTCGTCGGCACTCGTTACTCTACTTTTGTAAATGGAAGTATAACAAAATATCATATATCCGGTATGGTCTAGTGGCTAGGATACCTGGCTCTCACCCAGGAGGCTCGGGTTCGATTCCCGGTACCGGAATTTTTGTTGTTGTTGACTTATTGCAAAATATTTTTAAGTGGAAGTACGAAATTGCATTTGGAGACTATCAAAGGATTTCTGAACACGTTTATGAAATTACTGTATGAGTAACATATCGTACGTCAGCTTCCCTTCGTCCTAACAAGACCAGGATAGATGAAGTCATTCTTGGAAGTGTGTGTAAACTTCAAATGTTTTGCACTAGACGGTACATACAGTATAGAGATACGGTACTAGTTTTAAATTTCAGTAACACTTATACATCTATTACGGATCAGATGGAATTGTTAACATCATGTACCTGCTGCAGCATCTTCGATTGCACCAAAAAACTCCCCGGCGGGGAATCGAACCCCGGTCTCCCGCGTGACAGGCGGGGATACTGACCACTATACTAACGAGGAATCTTATTTTCTCCTCTAGGGCAAATAATTACTTTTTTGCATCCCAATTAATCGACACACGATTTCTAAGACGATTCGGAACTAACGACAGATGGTGATATACGCGTACATAAGGCAAGTGTGCATATCTTCACTTTGACTTAGTCCTCCCTCCACCAGAACTGAGATTTTTGTTTTGACCACATGCTCAAGTCCTCATTTCCTTATAAACTCCTTAAACGGATTTCCAGGAAACATCCGGTTAAATTTTTTGGTTAAATATCGAAAGTTTAACTCATGAAAATCACCAAAGAAACATTTACGTTGTAAATTATGGCACAAAACAATACATCTTCATGAACACTTTTAAAAGACCATAACAATTTCAAATTCAAAGACTTTATTCAAGGATGAGAATACCATTCTACCATATAATTACTTTATCTTGCTGTTGATTTCTTGTAATACGTCTGTAATACAAACATAGAACAAGTGGTGGGATTTAAGGTGTTGCGTGCTTGTACGTTTATTAGCTTGTTAGTAATACTGAAATATTTGCAATATTCGTAATTCAACTCCCCTATGATTGTCGAAACATCTTGCTACTCCGGGAAGTCCGTTTTTCTAAAGCACAATAGGATGTTTTTTTATCGAAAATGATCGTTATTAACCTTAAAGAATTAAGCAATAAAACTTGTTTCACAAGATTTCTAAAAAAGTATTGCTTCCGATACCATAGATTCGCCTGCTATGGGCATAATGGTGTTCTTTCTCAGGGGGTTGAAAACAATTTCCCGTACAACTTTAAAGAAGAAGGGAAATTATGAATATACCGTAATATTCCAAAGACGGAAAATTGCTTCGTAATAGGAAAAGTGAAAACTTAACTTGTCGGCACTCGTTCTTCGCAAATATTTAGCTGTTTAAATGGTTGTATAAAACGAGTATCTTATGTCCGGTATGGTCTAGTGGCTAGGATACCTGGCTTTCACCCAGGAGGCTCGGGTTCGATTCCCGGTACCGGAATCTTTTTTTTTTTGTTTTTGTTGACATATCTTAAAATATTGCAAACCGTTTTCTTTTAAAGTGACTTGGTACATGAACTGTGTATGCCAAAAGAAACTCTAGGTTATTGTACTTCCTTTCAGAACTTAGTGTTTATTTTAATAGAAGTGCGAAATTGCCTTTGGTGGCTGTCAAAGGATTTCTGAACACGTTTATGTAATGTATGACTTACATATGAAACGTCAGGCCCAGTCCGTTTTTACCGGACCAGGATAGATGAAGGCCTTCATGGAGGAATGTGGAAAACCTCCTTTTTTTTCTCCAGTACAGTACCGAAGGATACAGATACCGTACTCCTTTTACATTACGATTACGATTATACAGCTCTTACGGACAAAAATAGTGAGCAGTGGAATTGTGTTTCGAATGTAACTGCTACAGCTTCTTCCATTGTATTAAACACCTCTCTAGCGTACCCCTGTATCCCGCTTGAGAGGAGGGATTGCTGAAAACTATTCTACCTAGGAATGTTCGTTCTTTCTAGGCTATAGAAAAATAATTACGTTTTTCGGCACAAAATTAATTAACGCACGATTTTTAGGACGATGTCAAGCTAACCAGTAGCACGATATATGCTGAATTACATAAGGCAAGTGTGCATATCCTCATTTGCAATTACTGTCCTCCCTCCTCCAGAACCGTAATTTTCGTTATGACCAAATGCTAAAGTCTTCATTTTCGTACCAACTCTTTGTACAGATTTCCAGGTTAGAAACATCCGGTAAACTTCCTTGGATAAATATCTACAATTTAATTTTTTAATATCACGAAACAAGCATTTACAATGTAAATACGGTACAATAGTATACCTATTTATTACTTCTTTAGTACACTTTTACAAGAACATGACGATTTTAAAATTTCTATCGTCAAATACGGAGACGCTATGCTCCCTTACTTACACCTGCATTCGGCTTAGGAATCCGTCTGAAACCGTTTTTTCTGACATCACTACCATAGAAAGGTACAGGGAATCCGTACACTGTCTTCGTGAGTGTCACTATCTGCTGAAATGTTTGAGACAGGGTTTCACTGTCAATTCTGTGATTATGCTAATTTCATTCTCTTTGGTTCTGGACACGTGACAGCTGAGTAGGAAAGATTGCTATAAACGGCAAAGGCTTTGGTTTAGCCCAACGCAGTATCAAACTACCATACCTTTGTGCAGCTGGTATTCTTTTTTTAAAATAATAAACCTATAACCCTAGATAGGGCCACTAGACCATGGCAGTTGAAGACCGAGTTAGGAAGACCGTGTGACCATATTACTATTTGATTTAGGCCAGGAGACTACCATCCTATCGAACTCTATTTAGGAATATAATTACGTAATTATTTAGACTATAACAAATAATCTCCCCGGCGGGGAATCGAACCCCGGTCTCCCGCGTGACAGGCGGGGATACTAACCACTATACTACCGAGGAATGTGTATGTCAAGAAAATATTGTTTATAAACTATAGCGATCTACACACGATATCAAATATCACGTCATTCTTATATATTCCTGCGGGAATAATTGCTTTGGGGGCCAGCGGTATGACACAGGGATTGTGTGGTACTTGGGAAGCTGCCTCAATCCATTCTGGGTTAGGTGAAAACCGAGTTTGGTTGAACCGAAAAACCGTTGAAGACTTTGGATAAGGACGAGACATACCAATCTACCATATAATTATATGGTTTTGTTGTTAATTTCGAGTGATACGTCTGTAACACCCGTAGAACGAAAGATGGGATTTAAGTTGTTGCACGCTTGCAATTTTTGTAGCTTGTTAGTAATATGAGAATATTCGGAATTCAACTCCTCTATGACAGTCGTAAGATCTAGCTACTCAGAGAAGTCTGTCTTTCTTTGGTACACTCATTATCGATGCTCATTATGTCTACTAAAGTTTAAAGAATTAAGAAATATTACTTGTTTTATGAGATTCCTGAAACAATATAACTTCATGTAGGTCAGATTAGCTTGCTGTGGGCATAACGATGTTTTATTCCCTGGGGGTAAATACATTCCCGGTACAGCTACAAAGTAGAGGGGAAGTAATCATTATAATGCCATGACAAGGGAAGTCAAAATATAGTTCGTCGGCACTCGTTACTCTACTTTTGTAAATGGAAGTATAACAAAATATCATATATCCGGTATGGTCTAGTGGCTAGGATACCTGGCTCTCACCCAGGAGGCTCGGGTTCGATTCCCGGTACCGGGATTTTTGTTGTTGTTGACTTATTGCAAAATATTTTTAAGTGGAAGTACGAAATTGCATTTGGAGACTATCAAAGGATTTCTGAACACGTTTATGAAATTACTGTATGAGTAACATATCGTACGTCAGCTTCCGTTCGTCCTAACAAGACCAGGATAGATGAAGTCATTCTTGGAAGTGTGTGTAAACTTCAAATATTTTGCACTAGACGGTACATACAGTATAGAGATACGGTACTAGTTTTAAATTTCAGTAACACTTATACATCTATTACGGATCAGATGGAATTGTTAACATCATGTACCTGCTGCAGCATCTTCGATTGCACCAAAAAACTCCCCGGCGGGGAATCGAACCCCGGTCTCCCGCGTGACAGGCGGGGATACTGACCACTATACTAACGAGGAATCTTATTTTCTCCTCTAGGGCAAATAATTACTTTTTTGCATCCCAATTAATCGACACACGATGTCTAAGACGATTCGGAACTAACGACAGATGGTGATTTACGCGTACATAAGGCAAGTGTGCATATCTTCACTTTGACTTAGTCCTCCCTCCACCAGAACCGAGATTTTTGTTTTGACCACATGCTCAAGTCCTCATTTCCTTATAAACTCCTTAAACGGATTTCCAGGAAACATCCGGTTAAATTTTTTGGATAAATATCGAAAGTTTAACTCATGAAAATCACCAAAGAAACATTTACGTTGTAAATTATGGCACAAAACAATACATCTTCATGAACACTTTTAAAAGACCATAACAATTTCAAATTCAAAGACTTTATTCAAGGATGAGAATACCATTCTACCATATAATTACTTTATCTTGCTGTTGATTTCTTGTAATACGTCTGTAATACAAACATAGAACAAGTGGTGGGATTTAAGGTGTTGCGTGCTTGTACGTTTTTTAGCTTGTTAGTAATACTGAAATATTTGCAATATTCGTAATTCAACTCCCCTATGATTGTCGAAACATCTTGCTACTCCGGGAAGTCCGTTTTTCTAAAGCACAATAGGATGTTTTTTTATCGAAAATGATCGTTATTAACCTTAAAGAATTAAGCAATAAAACTTGTTTCACAAGATTTCTAAAAAAGTATAGCTTCCGGTACCATAGATTCGCCTGCTATGGGCATAATGGTGTTCTTTCTCAGGGGGTTGAAAACAATTTCCCGTACAACTTTAAAGAAGAAGGGAAATTATGAATATACCGTAATATTCCAAAGACGGAAAATTGCTTCGTAATAGGAAAAGTGAAAACTTAACTTGTCGGCACTCGTTCTTCGCAAATATTTAGCTGTTTAAATGGTTGTATAAAAAGAGTATCTTATGTCCGGTATGGTCTAGTGGCTAGGATACCTGGCTTTCACCCAGGAGGCTCGATTCCCAGTACCGGAATCTTTTTTTTTTTTTTTTGTTGACATATCTTAAAATATTGCAAACCGTTTTCTTTTAAAGTGACTTGGTACATGAACTGTGTATGCCAAAAGAAACTCTAGGTTATTGTACTTCCTTTCAGAACTTAGTGTTTATTTTAATAGAAGTGCGAAATTGGCTTTGGTGGCTGTCAAAGGATTTCTGAACACGTTTATGTAATGTATGACTTACATATGAAACGTCAGGCCCAGTCCGTTTTTACCGGACCAGGATAGATGAAGGCCTTCATGGAGGAATGTGGAAAACCTCCTTTTTTTCTCTCCAGTACAGTACCGAAGGATACAGATACCGTACTCCTTTTACATTACGATTACGATTATACAGCTCTTACGGACAAAAATAGTGAGCAGTGGAATTGTGTTTCGAATGTAACTGCTACAGCTTCTTCCATTGTATTAAACACCTCTCTAGCGTACCGCTGTATCCCGCTTGAGAGGAGGGATTGCTCAAAACTATTCTACCTAGGAATGTTCGTTCTTTCTATAGAAAAATAATTACGTTTTTCGGCACAAAATTAATTGACGCACGATTTTTAGGACGATGTCAAGCTAACCAGTAGCACGATATATGCTGAATTACATAAGGCAAGTGTGCATATCCTCATTTGCAATTACTGTCCTCCCTCCTCCAGAACCGTAATTTTCGTTATGACCAAATGCTAAAGTCTTCATTTTCGTACCAACTCTTTGTACAGATTTCCAGGTTAGAAACATCCGGTAAACTTCCTTGGATAAATATCTACAATTTAATTTTTTAATATCACGAAACAAGCATTTACAATGTAAATACGGTACAATAGTATACCTATTTATTACTTCTTTAGTACACTTTTACAAGAACATGACGATTTTAAAATTTCTATCGTCAAATACGGAGACGCTATGCTCCCTTACTTACACCTGCATTCGGCTTAGGAATCCGTCTGAAACCGTTTTTTCTGACATCACTACCATAGAAAGGTACAGGGAATCCGTACACTGTCTTCGTGAGTGTCACTATCTGCTGAAATGTTTGAGACAGGGTTTCACTGTCAATTCTGTGATTATGCTAATTTCATTCTCTTTGGTTCTGGACACGTGACAGCCGAGTAGGAAAGATTGCTATAAACGGCAAAGGCTTTGGTTTAGCCCAACGCAGTATCAAACTAAAATACCTTTGTGCAGCTGGTATTCGTTTTTTAAAATAATAAACCTATAACCCTAGATAGGGCCACTAGACCATGGCAGTTGAAGACCGAGTGACCATATTACTATTTGATTTAGGCCAGGAGACTACCATCCTATCGAACTCTATTTAGGAATATAATTACGTAATTATTTAGACTATAACAAATAATCTCCCCGGCGGGGAATCGAACCCCGGTCTCCCGCGTGACAGGCGGGGATACTAACCACTATACTACCGAGGAATGTGTATGTCAAGAAAATATTGTTTATAAACTATAGCGATCTACACACGATATCAAATATCACGTCATTCTTATATATTCCTGCGGGAATAATTGCTTTGGGGGCCAGCGGTATGACACAGGGATTGTGTGGTACTTGGGAAGCTGCCTCAATCCATTCTGGGTTAGGTGAAAACCGAGTTTGGTTGAACCGAAAAACCGTTGAAGACTTTGGATAAGGACGAGACATACCAATCTACCATATAATTATATGGTTTTGTTGTTAATTTCGAGTGATACGTCTGTAACACCCGTAGAACGAAAGATGGGATTTAAGTTGTTGCACGCTTGCAATTTTTGTAGCTTGTTAGTAATATGAGAATATTCGGAATTCAAGTCCTCTATGACAGTCGTAAGATCTAGCTACTCAGAGAAGTCTGTCTTTCTTTGGTACACTCATTATCGATGCTCATTATGTCTACTAAAGTTTAAAGAATTAAGAAATATTACTTGTTTTATGAGATTCCTGAAACAATATAACTTCATGTAGGTCAGATTAGCTTGCTGTGGGCATAACGATGTTTTATTCCCTGGGGGTAAATACATTCCCGGTACAGCTACAAAGTAGAGGTGAAGTAATCATTATAATGCCATGACAAGGGAAGTCAAAATATAGTTCGTCGGCACTCGTTACTCTACTTTTGTAAATGGAAGTATAACAAAATATCATATATCCGGTATGGTCTAGTGGCTAGGATACCTGGCTCTCACCCAGGAGGCTCGGGTTCGATTCCCGGTACCGGAATTTTTGTTGTTGTTGACTTATTGCAAAATATTTTTAAGTGGAAGTACGAAATTGCATTTGGAGACTATCAAAGGATTTCTGAACACGTTTATGAAATTACTGTATGAGTAACATATCGTACGTCAGCTTCCGTTCGTCCTAACAAGACCAGGATAGATGAAGTCATTCTTGGAAGTGTGTGTAAACTTCAAATGTTTTGCACTAGACGGTACATACAGTATAGAGATACGGTACTAGTTTAAATTTCAGTAACACTTATACATCTATTACGGATCAGATGGAATTGTTAACATCATGTACCTGCTGCAGCATCTTCGATTGCACCAAAAAACTCCCCGGCGGGGAATCGAACCCCGGTCTCCCGCGTGACAGGCGGGGATACTGACCACTATACTAACGAGGAATCTTATTTTCTCCTCTAGGGCAAATAATTACTTTTTTGCATCCCAATTAATCGACACACGATTTCTAAGACGATTCGGAACTAACGACAGATGGTGATTTACGCGTACATAAGGCAAGTGTGCATATCTTCACTTTGACTTAGTCCTCCCTCCACCAGAACCGAGATTTTTGTTTTGACCACATGCTCAAGTCCTCATTTCCTTATAAACTCCTTAAACGGATTTCCAGGAAACATCCGGTTAAATTTTTTGGATAAATATCGAAAGTTTAACTCATGAAAATCACCAAAGAAACATTTACGTTGTAAATTATGGCACAAAACAATACATCTTCATGAACACTTTTAAAAGACCATAACAATTTCAAATTCAAAGACTTTATTCAAGGATGAGAATACCATTCTACCATATAATTACTTTATCTTGCTGTTGATTTCTTGTAATACGTCTGTAATACAAACATAGAACAAGTGGTGGGATTTAAGGTGTTGCGTGCTTGTACGTTTTTTAGCTTGTTAGTAATACAGAAATATTTGCAATATTCGTAATTCAACTCCCCTATGATTGTCGAAACATCTTGCTACTCCGGGAAGTCCGTTTTTCTAAAGCACAATAGGATGTTTTTTTATCGAAAATGATCGTTATTAACCTTAAAGAATTAAGCAATAAAACTTGTTTCACAAGATTTCTAAAAAAGTATAGCTTCCGGTACCATAGATTCGCCTGCTATGGGCATAATGGTGTTCTTTCTCAGGGGGTTGAAAACAATTTCCCGTACAACTTTAAAGAAGAAGGGAAATTATGAATATACCGTAATATTCCAAAGACGGAAAATTGCTTCGTAATAGGAAAAGTGAAAACTTAACTTGTCGGCACTCGTTCTTCGCAAATATTTAGCTGTTTAAATGGTTGTATAAAAAGAGTATCTTATGTCCGGTATGGTCTAGTGGCTAGGATACCTGGCTTTCACCCAGGAGGCTCGGGTTCGATTCCCGGTACCGGAATCTTTTTTTTTTGTTTTTGTTGACATATCTTAAAATATTGCAAACCGTTTTCTTTTAAAGTGACTTGGTACATGAACTGTGTATGCCAAAAGAAACTCTAGGTTATTGTACTTCCTTTCAGAACTTAGTGTTTATTTTAATAGAAGTGCGAAATTGCCTTTGGTGGCTGTCAAAGGATTTCTGAACACGTTTATGTAATGTATGACTTACATATGAAACGTCAGGCCCAGTCCGTTTTTACCGGACCAGGATAGATGAAGGCCTTCATGGAGGAATGTGGAAAACCTCCTTTTTTTTCTCCAGTACAGTACCGAAGGATACAGATACCGTACTCCTTTTACATTACGATTACGATTATACAGCTCTTACGGACAAAAATAGTGAGCAGTGGAATTGTGTTTCGAATGTAACTGCTACAGCTTCTTCCATTGTATTAAACACCTCTCTAGCGTACCCCTGTATCCCGCTTGAGAGGAGGGATTGCTGAAAACTATTCTACCTAGGAATGTTCGTTCTTTCTATAGAAAAATAATTACGTTTTTCGGCACAAAATTAATTGACGCACGATTTTTAGGACGATGTCAAGCTAACCAGTAGCACGATATATGCTGAATTACATAAGGCAAGTGTGCATATCCTCATTTGCAATTACTGTCCTCCCTCCTCCAGAACCGTAATTTTCGTTATGACCAAATGCTAAAGTCTTCATTTTCGTACCAACTCTTTGTACAGATTTCCAGGTTAGAAACATCCGGTAAACTTCCTTGGATAAATATCTACAATTTAATTTTTTAATATCACGAAACAAGCATTTACAATGTAAATACGGTACAATAGTATAAATATTTATTACTTCTTTAGTACACTTTTACAAGAACATGACGATTTTAAAATTTCTATCGTCAAATACGGAGACGCTATGCTCCCTTACTTACACCTGCATTCGGCTTAGGAATCCGTCTGAAACCGTTTTTTCTGACATCACTACCATAGAAAGGTACAGGGAATCCGTACACTGTCTTCGTGAGTGTCACTATCTGCTGAAATGTTTGAGACAGGGTTTCACTGTCAATTCTGTGATTATGCTAATTTCATTCTCTTTGGTTCTGGACACGTGACAGCCGAGTAGGAAAGATTGCTATAAACGGCAAAGGCTTTGGTTTAGCCCAACGCAGTATCAAACTACCATACCTTTGTGCAGCTGGTATTCTTTTTTTAAAATAATAAACCTATAACCCTAGATAGGCCCACTGGACCATGGCAGTTGAAGACCGAGTTAGGAAGACCGTGTGACCATATTACTATTTGATTTAGGCCAGGAGACTACCATCCTATCGAACTCTATTTAGGAATATAATTACGTAATTATTTAGACTATAACAAATAATCTCCCCGGCGGTGAATCGAACCCCGGTCTCCCGCGTGACAGGCGGGGATACTAACCACTATACTACCGAGGAATGTGTATGTCAAGAAAATATTGTTTATAAACTATAGCGATCTACACACGATATCAAATATCACGTCATTCTTATATATTCCTGCGGGAATAATTGCTTTGGGGGCCAGCGGTATGACACAGGGATTGTGTGGTACTTGGGAAGCTGCCTCAATCCATTCTGGGTTAGGTGAAAACCGAGTTTGGTTGAACCGAAAAACCGTTGAAGACTTTGGATAAGGACGAGACATACCAATCTACCATATAATTATATGGTTTTGTTGTTAATTTCGAGTGATACGTCTGTAACACCCGTAGAACGAAAGATGGGATTTAAGTTGTTGCACGCTTGCAATTTTTGTAGCTTGTTAGTAATATGAGAATATTCGGAATTCAACTCCTCTATGACAGTCGTAAGATCTAGCTACTCAGAGAAGTCTGTCTTTCTTTGGTACACTCATTATCGATGCTCATTATGTCTACTAAAGTTTAAAGAATTAAGAAATATTACTTGTTTTATGAGATTCCTGAAACAATATAACTTCATGTAGGTCAGATTAGCTTGCTGTGGGCATAACGATGTTTTATTCCCTGGGGGTAAATACATTCCCAGTACAGCTACAAAGTAGAGGTGAAGTAATCATTATAATGCCATGACAAGGGAAGTCAAAATATAGTTCGTCGGCACTCGTTACTCTACTTTTGTAAATGGAAGTATAACAAAATATCATATATCCGGTATGGTCTAGTGGCTAGGATACCTGGCTCTCACCCAGGAGGCTCGGGTTCGATTCCCGGTACCGGAATTTTTGTTGTTGTTGACTTATTGCAAAATATTTTTAAGTGGAAGTACGAAATTGCATTTGGAGACTATCAAAGGATTTCTGAACACGTTTATGAAATTACTGTATGAGTAACATATCGTACGTCAGCTTCCCTTCGTCCTAACAAGACCAGGATAGATGAAGTCATTCTTGGAAGTGTGTGTAAACTTCAAATGTTTTGCACTAGACGGTACATACAGTATAGAGATACGGTACTAGTTTTAAATTTCAGTAACACTTATACATCTATTACGGATCAGATGGAATTGTTAACATCATGTACCTGCTGCAGCATCTTCGATTGCACCAAAAAACTCCCCGGCGGGGAATCGAACCCCGGTCTCCCGCGTGACAGGCGGGGATACTGACCACTATACTAACGAGGAATCTTATTTTCTCCTCTAGGGCAAATAATTACTTTTTTGCATCCCAATTAATCGACACACGATTTCTAAGACGATTCGGAACTAACGACAGATGGTGATTTACGCGTACATAAGGCAAGTGTGCATATCTTCACTTTGACTTAGTCCTCCCTCCACCAGAACTGAGATTTTTGTTTTGACCACATGCTCAAGTCCTCATTTCCTTATAAACTCCTTAAACGGATTTCCAGGAAACATCCGGTTAAATTTTTTGGATAAATATCGAAAGTTTAACTCATGAAAATCACCAAAGAAACATTTACGTTGTAAATTATGGCACAAAACAATACATCTTCATGAACACTTTTAAAAGACCATAACAATTTCAAATTCAAAGACTTTATTCAAGGATGAGAATACCATTCTACCATATAATTACTTTATCTTGCTGTTGATTTCTTGTAATACGTCTGTAATACAAACATAGAACAAGTGGTGGGATTTAAGGTGTTGCGTGCTTGTACGTTTATTAGCTTGTTAGTAATACTGAAATATTTGCAATATTCGTAATTCAACTCCCCTATGATTGTCGAAACATCTTGCTACTCCGGGAAGTCCGTTTTTCTAAAGCACAATAGGATGTTTTTTTATCGAAAATGATCGTTATTAACCTTAAAGAATTAAGCAATAAAACTTGTTTCACAAGATTTCTAAAAAAGTATTGCTTCCGATACCATAGATTCGCCTGCTATGGGCATAATGGTGTTCTTTCTCAGGGGGTTGAAAACAATTTCCCGTACAACTTTAAAGAAGAAGGGAAATTATGAATATACCGTAATATTCCAAAGACGGAAAATTGCTTCGTAATAGGAAAAGTGAAAACTTAACTTGTCGGCACTCGTTCTTCGCAAATATTTAGCTGTTTAAATGGTTGTATAAAACGAGTATCTTATGTCCGGTATGGTCTAGTGGCTAGGATACCTGGCTTTCACCCAGGAGGCTCGGGTTCGATTCCCGGTACCGGAATCTTTTTTTTTTTGTTTTTGTTGACATATCTTAAAATATTGCAAACCGTTTTCTTTTAAAGTGACTTGGTACATGAACTGTGTATGCCAAAAGAAACTCTAGGTTATTGTACTTCCTTTCAGAACTTAGTGTTTATTTTAATAGAAGTGCGAAATTGCCTTTGGTGGCTGTCAAAGGATTTCTGAACACGTTTATGTAATGTATGACTTACATATGAAACGTCAGGCCCAGTCCGTTTTTACCGGACCAGGATAGATGAAGGCCTTCATGGAGGAATGTGGAAAACCTCCTTTTTTTTCTCCAGTACAGTACCGAAGGATACAGATACCGTACTCCTTTTACATTACGATTACGATTATACAGCTCTTACGGACAAAAATAGTGAGCAGTGGAATTGTGTTTCGAATGTAACTGCTACAGCTTCTTCCATTGTATTAAACACCTCTCTAGCGTACCCCTGTATCCCGCTTGAGAGGAGGGATTGCTGAAAACTATTCTACCTAGGAATGTTCGTTCTTTCTAGGCTATAGAAAAATAATTACGTTTTTCGGCACAAAATTAATTAACGCACGATTTTTAGGACGATGTCAAGCTAACCAGTAGCACGATATATGCTGAATTACATAAGGCAAGTGTGCATATCCTCATTTGCAATTACTGTCCTCCCTCCTCCAGAACCGTAATTTTCGTTATGACCAAATGCTAAAGTCTTCATTTTCGTACCAACTCTTTGTACAGATTTCCAGGTTAGAAACATCCGGTAAACTTCCTTGGATAAATATCTACAATTTAATTTTTTAATATCACGAAACAAGCATTTACAATGTAAATACGGTACAATAGTATAAATATTTATTACTTCTTTAGTACACTTTTACAAGAACATGACGATTTTAAAATTTCTATCGTCAAATACGGAGACGCTATGCTCCCTTACTTACACCTGCATTCGGCTTAGGAATCCGTCTGAAACCGTTTTTTCTGACATCACTACCATAGAAAGGTACAGGGAATCCGTACACTGTCTTCGTGAGTGTCACTATCTGCTGAAATGTTTGAGACAGGGTTTCACTGTCAATTCTGTGATTATGCTAATTTCATTCTCTTTGGTTCTGGACACGTGACAGCCGAGTAGGAAAGATTGCTATAAACGGCAAAGGCTTTGGTTTAGCCCAACGCAGTATCAAACTACCATACCTTTGTGCAGCTGGTATTCTTTTTTTAAAATAATAAACCTATAACCCTAGATAGGCCCACTGGACCATGGCAGTTGAAGACCGAGTTAGGAAGACCGTGTGACCATATTACTATTTGATTTAGGCCAGGAGACTACCATCCTATCGAACTCTATTTAGGAATATAATTACGTAATTATTTAGACTATAACAAATAATCTCCCCGGCGGTGAATCGAACCCCGGTCTCCCGCGTGACAGGCGGGGATACTAACCACTATACTACCGAGGAATGTGTATGTCAAGAAAATATTGTTTATAAACTATAGCGATCTACACACGATATCAAATATCACGTCATTCTTATATATTCCTGCGGGAATAATTGCTTTGGGGGCCAGCGGTATGACACAGGGATTGTGTGGTACTTGGGAAGCTGCCTCAATCCATTCTGGGTTAGGTGAAAACCGAGTTTGGTTGAACCGAAAAACCGTTGAAGACTTTGGATAAGGACGAGACATACCAATCTACCATATAATTATATGGTTTTGTTGTTAATTTCGAGTGATACGTCTGTAACACCCGTAGAACGAAAGATGGGATTTAAGTTGTTGCACGCTTGCAATTTTTGTAGCTTGTTAGTAATATGAGAATATTCGGAATTCAACTCCTCTATGACAGTCGTAAGATCTAGCTACTCAGAGAAGTCTGTCTTTCTTTGGTACACTCATTATCGATGCTCATTATGTCTACTAAAGTTTAAAGAATTAAGAAATATTACTTGTTTTATGAGATTCCTGAAACAATATAACTTCATGTAGGTCAGATTAGCTTGCTGTGGGCATAACGATGTTTTATTCCCTGGGGGTAAATACATTCCCAGTACAGCTACAAAGTAGAGGTGAAGTAATCATTATAATGCCATGACAAGGGAAGTCAAAATATAGTTCGTCGGCACTCGTTACTCTACTTTTGTAAATGGAAGTATAACAAAATATCATATATCCGGTATGGTCTAGTGGCTAGGATACCTGGCTCTCACCCAGGAGGCTCGGGTTCGATTCCCGGTACCGGAATTTTTGTTGTTGTTGACTTATTGCAAAATATTTTTAAGTGGAAGTACGAAATTGCATTTGGAGACTATCAAAGGATTTCTGAACACGTTTATGAAATTACTGTATGAGTAACATATCGTACGTCAGCTTCCCTTCGTCCTAACAAGACCAGGATAGATGAAGTCATTCTTGGAAGTGTGTGTAAACTTCAAATGTTTTGCACTAGACGGTACATACAGTATAGAGATACGGTACTAGTTTTAAATTTCAGTAACACTTATACATCTATTACGGATCAGATGGAATTGTTAACATCATGTACCTGCTGCAGCATCTTCGATTGCACCAAAAAACTCCCCGGCGGGGAATCGAACCCCGGTCTCCCGCGTGACAGGCGGGGATACTGACCACTATACTAACGAGGAATCTTATTTTCTCCTCTAGGGCAAATAATTACTTTTTTGCATCCCAATTAATCGACACACGATTTCTAAGACGATTCGGAACTAACGACAGATGGTGATTTACGCGTACATAAGGCAAGTGTGCATATCTTCACTTTGACTTAGTCCTCCCTCCACCAGAACTGAGATTTTTGTTTTGACCACATGCTCAAGTCCTCATTTCCTTATAAACTCCTTAAACGGATTTCCAGGAAACATCCGGTTAAATTTTTTGGATAAATATCGAAAGTTTAACTCATGAAAATCACCAAAGAAACATTTACGTTGTAAATTATGGCACAAAACAATACATCTTCATGAACACTTTTAAAAGACCATAACAATTTCAAATTCAAAGACTTTATTCAAGGATGAGAATACCATTCTACCATATAATTACTTTATCTTGCTGTTGATTTCTTGTAATACGTCTGTAATACAAACATAGAACAAGTGGTGGGATTTAAGGTGTTGCGTGCTTGTACGTTTATTAGCTTGTTAGTAATACTGAAATATTTGCAATATTCGTAATTCAACTCCCCTATGATTGTCGAAACATCTTGCTACTCCGGGAAGTCCGTTTTTCTAAAGCACAATAGGATGTTTTTTTATCGAAAATGATCGTTATTAACCTTAAAGAATTAAGCAATAAAACTTGTTTCACAAGATTTCTAAAAAAGTATTGCTTCCGATACCATAGATTCGCCTGCTATGGGCATAATGGTGTTCTTTCTCAGGGGGTTGAAAACAATTTCCCGTACAACTTTAAAGAAGAAGGGAAATTATGAATATACCGTAATATTCCAAAGACGGAAAATTGCTTCGTAATAGGAAAAGTGAAAACTTAACTTGTCGGCACTCGTTCTTCGCAAATATTTAGCTGTTTAAATGGTTGTATAAAACGAGTATCTTATGTCCGGTATGGTCTAGTGGCTAGGATACCTGGCTTTCACCCAGGAGGCTCGGGTTCGATTCCCGGTACCGGAATCTTTTTTTTTTTGTTTTTGTTGACATATCTTAAAATATTGCAAACCGTTTTCTTTTAAAGTGACTTGGTACATGAACTGTGTATGCCAAAAGAAACTCTAGGTTATTGTACTTCCTTTCAGAACTTAGTGTTTATTTTAATAGAAGTGCGAAATTGCCTTTGGTGGCTGTCAAAGGATTTCTGAACACGTTTATGTAATGTATGACTTACATATGAAACGTCAGGCCCAGTCCGTTTTTACCGGACCAGGATAGATGAAGGCCTTCATGGAGGAATGTGGAAAACCTCCTTTTTTTTCTCCAGTACAGTACCGAAGGATACAGATACCGTACTCCTTTTACATTACGATTACGATTATACAGCTCTTACGGACAAAAATAGTGAGCAGTGGAATTGTGTTTCGAATGTAACTGCTACAGCTTCTTCCATTGTATTAAACACCTCTCTAGCGTACCCCTGTATCCCGCTTGAGAGGAGGGATTGCTGAAAACTATTCTACCTAGGAATGTTCGTTCTTTCTAGGCTATAGAAAAATAATTACGTTTTTCGGCACAAAATTAATTAACGCACGATTTTTAGGACGATGTCAAGCTAACCAGTAGCACGATATATGCTGAATTACATAAGGCAAGTGTGCATATCCTCATTTGCAATTACTGTCCTCCCTCCTCCAGAACCGTAATTTTCGTTATGACCAAATGCTAAAGTCTTCATTTTCGTACCAACTCTTTGTACAGATTTCCAGGTTAGAAACATCCGGTAAACTTCCTTGGATAAATATCTACAATTTAATTTTTTAATATCACGAAACAAGCATTTACAATGTAAATACGGTACAATAGTATAAATATTTATTACTTCTTTAGTACACTTTTACAAGAACATGACGATTTTAAAATTTCTATCGTCAAATACGGAGACGCTATGCTCCCTTACTTACACCTGCATTCGGCTTAGGAATCCGTCTGAAACCGTTTTTTCTGACATCACTACCATAGAAAGGTACAGGGAATCCGTACACTGTCTTCGTGAGTGTCACTATCTGCTGAAATGTTTGAGACAGGGTTTCACTGTCAATTCTGTGATTATGCTAATTTCATTCTCTTTGGTTCTGGACACGTGACAGCCGAGTAGGAAAGATTGCTATAAACGGCAAAGGCTTTGGTTTAGCCCAACGCAGTATCAAACTACCATACCTTTGTGCAGCTGGTATTCTTTTTTTAAAATAATAAACCTATAACCCTAGATAGGCCCACTGGACCATGGCAGTTGAAGACCGAGTTAGGAAGACCGTGTGACCATATTACTATTTGATTTAGGCCAGGAGACTACCATCCTATCGAACTCTATTTAGGAATATAATTACGTAATTATTTAGACTATAACAAATAATCTCCCCGGCGGTGAATCGAACCCCGGTCTCCCGCGTGACAGGCGGGGATACTAACCACTATACTACCGAGGAATGTGTATGTCAAGAAAATATTGTTTATAAACTATAGCGATCTACACACGATATCAAATATCACGTCATTCTTATATATTCCTGCGGGAATAATTGCTTTGGGGGCCAGCGGTATGACACAGGGATTGTGTGGTACTTGGGAAGCTGCCTCAATCCATTCTGGGTTAGGTGAAAACCGAGTTTGGTTGAACCGAAAAACCGTTGAAGACTTTGGATAAGGACGAGACATACCAATCTACCATATAATTATATGGTTTTGTTGTTAATTTCGAGTGATACGTCTGTAACACCCGTAGAACGAAAGATGGGATTTAAGTTGTTGCACGCTTGCAATTTTTGTAGCTTGTTAGTAATATGAGAATATTCGGAATTCAACTCCTCTATGACAGTCGTAAGATCTAGCTACTCAGAGAAGTCTGTCTTTCTTTGGTACACTCATTATCGATGCTCATTATGTCTACTAAAGTTTAAAGAATTAAGAAATATTACTTGTTTTATGAGATTCCTGAAACAATATAACTTCATGTAGGTCAGATTAGCTTGCTGTGGGCATAACGATGTTTTATTCCCTGGGGGTAAATACATTCCCAGTACAGCTACAAAGTAGAGGTGAAGTAATCATTATAATGCCATGACAAGGGAAGTCAAAATATAGTTCGTCGGCACTCGTTACTCTACTTTTGTAAATGGAAGTATAACAAAATATCATATATCCGGTATGGTCTAGTGGCTAGGATACCTGGCTCTCACCCAGGAGGCTCGGGTTCGATTCCCGGTACCGGAATTTTTGTTGTTGTTGACTTATTGCAAAATATTTTTAAGTGGAAGTACGAAATTGCATTTGGAGACTATCAAAGGATTTCTGAACACGTTTATGAAATTACTGTATGAGTAACATATCGTACGTCAGCTTCCCTTCGTCCTAACAAGACCAGGATAGATGAAGTCATTCTTGGAAGTGTGTGTAAACTTCAAATGTTTTGCACTAGACGGTACATACAGTATAGAGATACGGTACTAGTTTTAAATTTCAGTAACACTTATACATCTATTACGGATCAGATGGAATTGTTAACATCATGTACCTGCTGCAGCATCTTCGATTGCACCAAAAAACTCCCCGGCGGGGAATCGAACCCCGGTCTCCCGCGTGACAGGCGGGGATACTGACCACTATACTAACGAGGAATCTTATTTTCTCCTCTAGGGCAAATAATTACTTTTTTGCATCCCAATTAATCGACACACGATTTCTAAGACCATTCGGAACTAACGACAGATGGTGATTTACGCGTACATAAGGCAAGTGTGCATATCTTCACTTTGACTTAGTCCTCCCTCCACCAGAACCGAGATTTTTGTTTTGACCACATGCTCAAGTCCTCATTTCCTTATAAACTCCTTAAACGGATTTCCAGGAAACATCCGGTTAAATTTTTTGGATAAATATCGAAAGTTTAACTCATGAAAATCACCAAAGAAACATTTACGTTGTAAATTATGGCACAAAACAATACATCTTCATGAACACTTTTAAAAGACCATAACAATTTCAAATTCAAAGACTTTATTCAAGGATGAGAATACCATTCTACCATATAATTACTTTATCTTGCTGTTGATTTCTTGTAATACGTCTGTAATACAAACATAGAACAAGTGGTGGGATTTAAGGTGTTGCGTGCTTGTACGTTTATTAGCTTGTTAGTAATACTGAAATATTTGCAATATTCGTAATTCAACTCCCCTATGATTGTCGAAACATCTTGCTACTCCGGGAAGTCCGTTTTTCTAAAGCACAATAGGATGTTTTTTTATCGAAAATGATCGTTATTAACCTTAAAGAATTAAGCAATAAAACTTGTTTCACAAGATTTCTAAAAAAGTATTGCTTCCGATACCATAGATTCGCCTGCTATGGGCATAATGGTGTTCTTTCTCAGGGGGTTGAAAACAATTTCCCGTACAACTTTAAAGAAGAAGGGAAATTATGAATATACCGTAATATTCCAAAGACGGAAAATTGCTTCGTAATAGGAAAAGTGAAAACTTAACTTGTCGGCACTCGTTCTTCGCAAATATTTAGCTGTTTAAATGGTTGTATAAAACGAGTATCTTATGTCCGGTATGGTCTAGTGGCTAGGATACCTGGCTTTCACCCAGGAGGCTCGGGTTCGATTCCCGGTACCGGAATCTTTTTTTTTTTGTTTTTGTTGACATATCTTAAAATATTGCAAACCGTTTTCTTTTAAAGTGACTTGGTACATGAACTGTGTATGCCAAAAGAAACTCTAGGTTATTGTACTTCCTTTCAGAACTTAGTGTTTATTTTAATAGAAGTGCGAAATTGCCTTTGGTGGCTGTCAAAGGATTTCTGAACACGTTTATGTAATGTATGACTTACATATGAAACGTCAGGCCCAGTCCGTTTTTACCGGACCAGGATAGATGAAGGCCTTCATGGAGGAATGTGGAAAACCTCCTTTTTTTTCTCCAGTACAGTACCGAAGGATACAGATACCGTACTCCTTTTACATTACGATTACGATTATACAGCTCTTACGGACAAAAATAGTGAGCAGTGGAATTGTGTTTCGAATGTAACTGCTACAGCTTCTTCCATTGTATTAAACACCTCTCTAGCGTACCCCTGTATCCCGCTTGAGAGGAGGGATTGCTGAAAACTATTCTACCTAGGAATGTTCGTTCTTTCTAGGCTATAGAAAAATAATTACGTTTTTCGGCACAAAATTAATTAACGCACGATTTTTAGGACGATGTCAAGGTAACCAGTAGCACGATATATGCTGAATTACATAAGGCAAGTGTGCATATCCTCATTTGCAATTACTGTCCTCCCTCCTCCAGAACCGTAATTTTCGTTATGACCAAATGCTAAAGTCTTCATTTTCGTACCAACTCTTTGTACAGATTTCCAGGTTAGAAACATCCGGTAAACTTCCTTGGATAAATATCTACAATTTAATTTTTTAATATCACGAAACAAGCATTTACAATGTAAATACGGTACAATAGTATACCTATTTATTACTTCTTTAGTACACTTTTACAAGAACATGACGATTTTAAAATTTCTATCGTCAAATACGGAGACGCTATGCTCCCTTACTTACACCTGCATTCGGCTTAGGAATCCGTCTGAAACCGTTTTTTCTGACATCACTACCATAGAAAGGTACAGGGAATCCGTACACTGTCTTCGTGAGTGTCACTATCTGCTGAAATGTTTGAGACAGGGTTTCACTGTCAATTCTGTGATTATGCTAATTTCATTCTCTTTGGTTCTGGACACGTGACAGCTGAGTAGGAAAGATTGCTATAAACGGCAAAGGCTTTGGTTTAGCCCAACGCAGTATCAAACTACCATACCTTTGTGCAGCTGGTATTCTTTTTTTAAAATAATAAACCTATAACCCTAGATAGGGCCACTAGACCATGGCAGTTAAAGACCGAGTTAGGAAGACCGTGTGACCATATTACTATTTGATTTAGGCCAGGAGACTACCATCCTATCGAACTCTATTTAGGAATATAATTACGTAATTATTTAGACTATAACAAATAATCTCCCCGGCGGGGAATCGAACCCCGGTCTCCCGCGTGACAGGCGGGGATACTAACCACTATACTACCGAGGAATGTGTATGTCAAGAAAATATTGTTTATAAACTATAGCGATCTACACACGATATCAAATATCACGTCATTCTTATATATTCCTGCGGGAATAATTGCTTTGGGGGCCAGCGGTATGACACAGGGATTGTGTGGTACTTGGGAAGCTGCCTCAATCCATTCTGGGTTAGGTGAAAACCGAGTTTGGTTGAACCGAAAAACCGTTGAAGACTTTGGATAAGGACGAGACATACCAATCTACCATATAATTATATGGTTTTGTTGTTAATTTCGAGTGATACGTCTGTAACACCCGTAGAACGAAAGATGGGATTTAAGTTGTTGCACGCTTGCAATTTTTGTAACTTGTTAGTAATATGAGAATATTCGGAATTCAACTCCTCTATGACAGTCGTAAGATCTAGCTACTCAGAGAAGTCTGTCTTTCTTTGGTACACTCATTATCGATGCTCATTATGTCTACTAAAGTTTAAAGAATTAAGAAATATTACTTGTTTTATGAGATTCCTGAAACAATATAACTTCATGTAGGTCAGATTAGCTTGCTGTGGGCATAACGATGTTTTATTCCCTGGGGGTAAATACATTCCCGGTACAGCTACAAAGTAGAGGGGAAGTAATCATTATAATGCCATGACAAGGGAAGTCAAAATATAGTTCGTCGGCACTCGTTACTCTACTTTTGTAAATGGAAGTATAACAAAATATCATATATCCGGTATGGTCTAGTGGCTAGGATACCTGGCTCTCACCCAGGAGGCTCGGGTTCGATTCCCGGTACCGGGATTTTTGTTGTTGTTGACTTATTGCAAAATATTTTTAAGTGGAAGTACGAAATTGCATTTGGAGACTATCAAAGGATTTCTGAACACGTTTATGAAATTACTGTATGAGTAACATATCGTACGTCAGCTTCCGTTCGTCCTAACAAGACCAGGATAGATGAAGTCATTCTTGGAAGTGTGTGTAAACTTCAAATGTTTTGCACTAGACGGTACATACAGTATAGAGATACGGTACTAGTTTTAAATTTCAGTAACACTTATACATCTATTACGGATCAGATGGAATTGTTAACATCATGTACCTGCTGCAGCATCTTCGATTGCACCAAAAAACTCCCCGGCGGGGAATCGAACCCCGGTCTCCCGCGTGACAGGCGGGGATACTGACCACTATACTAACGAGGAATCTTATTTTCTCCTCTAGGGCAAATAATTACATTTTTGCATCCCAATTAATCGACACACGATTTCTAAGACGATTCGGAACTAACGACAGATGGTGATTTACGCGTACATAAGGCAAGTGTGCATATCTTCACTTTGACTTAGTCCTCCCTCCACCAGAACCGAGATTTTTGTTTTGACCACATGCTCAAGTCCTCATTTCCTTATAAACTCCTTAAACGGATTTCCAGGAAACATCCGGTTAAATTTTTTGGATAAATATCGAAAGTTTAACTCATGAAAATCACCAAAGAAACATTTACGTTGTAAATTATGGCACAAAACAATACATCTTCATGAACACTTTTAAAAGACCATAACAATTTCAAATTCAAAGACTTTATTCAAGGATGAGAATACCATTCTACCATATAATTACTTTATCTTGCTGTTGATTTCTTGTAATACGTCTGTAATACAAACATAGAACAAGTGGTGGGATTTAAGGTGTTGCGTGCTTGTACGTTTTTTAGCTTGTTAGTAATACTGAAATATTTGCAATATTCGTAATTCAACTCCCCTATGATTGTCGAAACATCTTGCTACTCCGGGAAGTCCGTTTTTCTAAAGCACAATAGGATGTTTTTTATCGAAAATGATCGTTATTATCCTTAAAGAATTAAGCAATAAAACTTGTTTCACAAGATTTCTAAAAAAGTATTGCTTCCGGTACCATAGATTCGCCTGCTATGGGCATAATGGTGTTCTTTCTCAGGGGGTTGAAAACAATTTCCCGTACAACTTTAAAGAAGAAGGGAAATTATGAATATACCGTAATATTCCAAAGACGGAAAATTGCTTCGTAATAGGAAAAGTGAAAACTTAACTTGTCGGCACTCGTTCTTCGCAAATATTTAGCTGTTTAAATGGTTGTATAAAAAGAGTATCTTATGTCCGGTATGGTCTAGTGGCTAGGATGCCTGGCTTTCACCCAGGAGGCTGGGGTTCGATTCCCGGTACCGGAATCTTTTTTTTTTTTTTTTTGTTGACATGTCTTAAAATATTGCAAACCGTTTTCTTTTAAAGTGACTTGGTACATGAACTGTGTATGCCAAAAGAAACTCTAGGTTATTGTACTTCCTTTCAGAACTTAGTGTTTATTTTAATAGAAGTACGAAATTGCCTTTGGTGGCTGTCAAAGGATTTCTGAACACGTTCATGTAATGTATGACTTACATATGAAACGTCAGGCCCAGTCCGTTTTTACCGGACCAGGATAGATGAAGGCCTTCATGGAGGAATGTGGAAAACCTCCTTTTTTTTTCTCCAGTACAGTACCGAAGGATACAGATACCGTACTTCTTTTACATTACGATTACGATTATACAGCTCTTACGGCCAAAAATAGTGAGCAGTGGAATTGTGTTTCGAATGTAACTGCTACAGCTTCTTCCATTGTATTAAACACCTCTCTAGCGTACCCCTGTATCCCGCTTGAGAGGAGGGATTGCTGAAAACTATTCTACCTAGGAATGTTCGTTCTTTCTATAGAAAAATAATTACGTTTTTCGGCACAAAATTAATTGACGCACGATTTTTAGGACGATGTCAAGCTAACCAGTAGCACGATATATGCTGAATTACATAAGGCAAGTGTGCATATCCTCATTTGCAATTACTGTCCTCCCTCCTCCAGAACCGTAATTTTCGTTATGACCAAATGCTAAAGTCTTCATTTTCGTACCAACTCTTTGTACAGATTTCCAGGTTAGAAACATCCGGTAAACTTCCTTGGATAAATATCTACAATTTAATTTTTTAATATCACGAAACAAGCATTTACAATGTAAATACGGTACAATAGTATAAATATTTATTACTTCTTTAGTACACTTTTACAAGAACATGACGATTTTAAAATTTCTATCGTCAAATACGGAGACGCTATGCTCCCTTACTTACACCTGCATTCGGCTTAGGAATCCGTCTGAAACCGTTTTTTCTGACATCACTACCATAGAAAGGTACAGGGAATCCGTACACTGTCTTCGTGAGTGTCACTATCTGCTGAAATGTTTGAGACAGGGTTTCACTGTCAATTCTGTGATTATGCTAATTTCATTCTCTTTGGTTCTGGACACGTGACAGCCGAGTAGGAAAGATTGCTATAAACGGCAAATGCTTTGGTTTAGCCCAACGCAGTATCAAATTACCATACCTTTGTGCAGCTGGTATTCTTTTTTTAAAATAATAAACCTATAACCCTAGATAGGGCCACTGGACCATGGCAGTTGAAGACCGAGTTAGGAAGACCGTGTGACCATATTACTATTTGATTTAGGCCAGGAGACTACCATCCTATCGAACTCTATTTAGGAATATAATTACGTAATTATTTAGACTATAACAAATAATCTCCCCGGCGGGGAATCGAACCCCGGTCTCCCGCGTGACAGGCGGGGATACTAACCACTATACTACCGAGGAATGTGTATGTCAACGAAAATATTGTTTATAAACTATAGCGATCTACACACGATATCAAATATCACGTCATTCTTATATATTCCTGCGGGAATAATTGCTTTGGCGGCCAGCGGTATGACACAGGGATTGTGTGGTACTTGGGAAGCTGCCTCAATCCATTCTGGGTTAGGTGAAAACCGAGTTTGGTTGAACCGAAAAACCGTTGAAGACTTTGGATAAGGACGAGACATACCAATCTACCATATAATTATATGGTTTTGTTGTTAATTTCGAGTGATAACTCTGTAACACCCGTAGAACGAAAGATGGGATTTAAGTTGTTGCACGCTTGCAATTTTTGTAGCTTGTTAGTAATATGAGAATATTTGGAATTCAACTCCTCTATGACAGTCGTAAGATCTAGCTACTCAGAGAAGTCTGTCTTTCTTTGGTACACTCATTATCGATGCTCATTATGTCTACTAAAGTTTAAAGAATTAAGAAACATTACTTGTTTTATGAGATTCCTGAAACAATATAACTTCATGTAGGTCAGATTAGCTTGCTGTGGGCATAACGATGTTTTATTCCCTGGGGGTAAATACATTCCCGGTACAGCTACAAAGTAGAGGGGAAGTAATCATTATAATGCCATGACAAGGGAAGTCAAAATATAGTTCGTCGGCACTCGTTACTCTACTTTTGTAAATGGAAGTATAACAAAATATCATATATCCGGTATGGTCTAGTGGCTAGGATACCTGGCTCTCACCCAGGAGGCTCGGGTTCGATTCCCGGTACCGGAATTTTTGTTGTTGTTGACTTATTGCAAAATATTTTTAAGTGGAAGTACGAAATTGCATTTGGAGACTATCAAAGGATTTCTGAACACGTTTATGAAATTACTGTATGAGTAACATATCGTACGTCACCTTCCGTTCGTCCTAACAAGACCAGGATAGATGAAGTCATTCTTGGAAGTGTGTGTAAACTTCAAATGTTTTGCACTAGACGGTACATACAGTATAGAGATACGGTACTAGTTTTAAATTTCAGTAACACTTATACATCTATTAGGGATCAGATGGAATTGTTAACATCATGTACCTGCTGCAGCATCTTCGATTGCACCAAAAAACTCCCCGGCGGGGAATCGAACCCCGGTCTCCCGCGTGACAGGCGGGGATACTGACCACTATACTAACGAGGAATCTTATTTTCTCCTCTAGGGCAAATAATTATTTTTTGCATCCCAATTAATCGACACACGATGTCTAAGACGATTCGGAACTAACGACAGATGGTGATTTACGCGTACATAAGGCAAGTGTGCATATCTTCACTTTGACTTAGTCCTCCCTCCACCAGAACCGAGATTTTTGTTTTGACCACATGCTCAAGTCCTCATTTCCTTATAAACTCCTTAAACGGATTTCCAGGAAACATCCGGTTAAATTTTTTGGATAAATATCGCAAGTTTAACTCATGAAAATCACCAAAGAAACATTTACGTTGTAAATTATGGCACAAAACAATACATCTTCATGAACACTTTTAAAAGACCATAACAATTTCAAATTCAAAGACTTTATTCAAGGATGAGAATACCATTCTACCATATAATTACTTTATCTTGCTGTTGATTTCTTGTAATACGTCTATAATACAAACATAGAACAAGTGGTGGGATTTAAGGTGTTGCGTGCTTGTACGTTTTTTAGCTTGTTAGTAATACTGAAATATTTGCAATATTCGTAATTCAACTCCCCTATGATTGTCGAAACATCTTGCTACTCCGGGAAGTCCGTTTTTCTAAAGCACAATAGGATGTTTTTTATCGAAAATGATCGTTATTAACCTTAAAGAATTAAGCAATAAAACTTGTTTCACAAGATTTCTAAAAAAGTATAGCTTCCGGTACCATAGATTCGCCTGCTATGGGCATAATGGTGTTCTTTCTCAGGGGGTTGAAAACAATTTCCCGTACAACTTTAAAGAAGAAGGGAAATTATGAATATACCGTAATATTCCAAAGACGGAAAATTGCTTCGTAATAGGAAAAGTGAAAACTTAACTTGTCGGCACTCGTTCTTCGCAAATATTTAGCTGTTTAAATGGTTGTATAAAAAGAGTATCTTATGTCCGGTATGGTCTAGTGGCTAGGATGCCTGGCTTTCACCCAGGAGGCTCGGGTTCGATTCCCGGTACCGGAATCTTTTTGTTTTTGTTTTTGTTGACATGTCTTAAAATATTGCAAACCGTTTTCTTTTAAAGTGACTTGGTACATGAACTGTGTATGCCAAAAGAAACTCTAGGTTATTGTACTTCCTTTCAGAACTTAGTGTTTATTTTAATAGAAGTGCGAAATTGCCTTTGGTGGCTGTCAAAGGATTTCTGAACACGTTCATGTAATGTATGACTTACATATGAAACGTCAGGCCCAGTCCGTTTTTACCGGACCAGGATAGATGAAGGCCTTCATGGAGGAATGTGGAAAACCTCCTTTTTTTTTCTCCAGTACAGTACCGAAGGATACAGATACCGTACTTCTTTTACATTACGATTACGATTATACAGCTCTTACGGCCAAAAATAGTGAGCAGTGGAATTGTGTTTCGAATGTAACTGCTACAGCTTCTTCCATTGTATTAAACACCTCTCTAGCGTACCCCTGTATCCCGCTTGAGAGGAGGGATTGCTGAAAACTATTCTACCTAGGAATGTTCGTTCTTTCTATAGAAAAATAATTACGTTTTTCGGCACAAAATTAATTAACGCACGATTTTTAGGACGATGTCAAGCTAACCAGTAGCACGATATATGCTGAATTACATACGGCAAGTGTGCATATCCTCATTTGCAATTACTGTCCTCCCTCCTCCAGAACCGTAATTTTCGTTATGACCAAATGCTAAAGTCTTCATTTTCGTACCAACTCTTTGTACAGATTTCCAGGTTAGAAACATCCGGTAAACTTCCTTGGATAAATATCTACAATTTAATTTTTTAATATCACGAAACAAGCATTTACAATGTAAATACGGTACAATAGTATACCTATTTATTACTTCTTTAGTACACTTTTACAAGAACATGACGATTTTAAAATTTCTATCGTCAAATACGGAGACGCTATGCTCCCTTACTTACACCTGCATTCGGCTTAGGAATCCGTCTGAAACCGTTTTTTCTGACATCACTACCATAGAAAGGTACAGGGAATCCGTACACTGTCTTCGTGAGTGTCACTATCTGCTGAAATGTTTGAGACAGGGTTTCACTGTCAATTCTGTGATTATGCTAATTTCATTCTCTTTGGTTCTGGATACGTGACAGCCGAGTAGGAAAGATTGCTATAAACGGCAAAGGCTTTGGTTTAGCCCAACGCAGTATCAAACTACCATACCTTTGTGCAGCTGGTATTCTTTTTTTAAAATAATAAACCTATAAGCCTAGATAGGGCCACTGGACCATGGCAGTTGAAGACCGAGTTAGGAAGACCGTGTGACCATATTACTATTTGATTTAGGCCAGGAGACTACCATCCTGTCGAACTCTATTTAGGAATATAATTACGTAATTATTTAGACTATAACAAATAATCTCCCCGGCGGGGAATCGAACCCCGGTCTCCCGCGTGACAGGCGGGGATACTAACCACTATACTACCGAGGAATGTGTATGTCAACGAAAATATTGTTTATAAACTATAGCGATCTACACACGATATCAAATATCACGTCATTCTTATATATTCCTGCGGTAATAATTGCTTTGGGGGCCAGCGGTATGACACAGGGATTGTGTGGTACTTGGGAAGCTGCCTCAATCCATTCTGGGTTAGGTGAAAACCGAGTTTGGTTGAACCGAAAAACCGTTGAAGACTTTGGATAAGGACGAGACATACCAATCTACCATATAATTATATGGTTTTGTTGTTAATTTCGAGTGATACGTCTGTAACACCCGTAGAACGAAAGATGGGATTTAAGTTGTTGCACGCTTGCAATTTTTGTAGCTTGTTAGTAATATTTGAGAATATTTGGAATTCAACTCCTCTATGACAGTCGTAAGATCTAGCTACTCAGAGAAGTCTGTCTTTCTTTGGTACACTCATTATCGATGCTCATTATGTCTACTAAAGTTTAAAGAATTAAGAAATATTACTTGTTTTATGAGATTCCTGAAACAATATAACTTCATGTAGGTCAGATTAGCTTGCTGTGGGCATAACGATGTTTTATTCCCTGGGGGTAAATACATTCCCGGTACAGCTACAAAGTAGAGGGGAAGTAATCATTATAATGCCATGACAAGGGAAGTCAAAATATAGTTCGTCGGCACTCGTTACTCTACTTTTGTAAATGGAAGTATAACAAAATATCATATATCCGCTATGGTCTAGTGGCTAGGATACCTGGCTCTCACCCATGCGGTGGGTCGGTTGTAGAGTTGTAATGTGTGGGCGCCAGATATAGATACACTATATCAAATTTATGTTTTATTTTAGACCCTCCGGCAGCTTCAAGTCAGCTTCGAGCAGAATTCTCTTTTCTCAGAGCGGGAATGGTAGACGTGCAGACTAGTGATCCTCCCTTCATAGAAATAACGTTGCGTACAATTGAACAACAAACTTTTATTTTAATTAATTCAGCAATGTTCTTATTATAATTGTTACAATAATTACAAGTAGTAATTATAGAAAATTGTTCTTGTTGCTTAGCTACGTAGAAAACTGATGGATTAGTGATTTACTAATGTCCAATTTATAAGCTCGTAATATAATCAAAGTTAAAATATTATGATGCTGACAATTCTTCTATGTCCAAAAATTACAGCCGTGAAAATGTTTAAGTATTGAAATATTCGACTGAAAATTCTTCTAAGTCGTATAATTATATTCACGAAAAAGTTAGAGTATCGAAATTAGATACTGAAAATTATTCTAAGTCGAATAATTACGACCCACGACACTCCGTGGTAATACGGGAGCTACTTATCCCGGAAGACTCCTGTCTTCACCGCAACCGAAGAAATTCAAGTGGTCACTCCGACCGATGAAATTCAAGTGTCCTTACTTGATTTATAATAAATTAAACTAACTCCCAAAAATCCGTCTAAGGACGGCCCACTTACCCCATATGTTCATCCCACGTGACAATTACTCTACGTCTAATTGGAAGTGACGAATCTTATCTATAGCCAATAGGATACCGGTGCATCCCTAAGCCAACCTAATACTTTCTCTTTTCGCAATACTAGGAACTCAGTGAATTGCATTGTTTAAACTCCAAGAAAGTTTAGAAGATACCATCAATTTCCTTCGTACTAAATAATATTAATATTCTTACTTCTATTCATACAGCACTCAAGGTATTGACAGACCCATTGTCCATTCTCATTCCTTTATACACTTACAATAGAGGCTACTGTGTGTACTGTTATGTCTTTGTTCGAGGGAGATACCTGAAAGCTATTATGTGAGTTATTAGCACGGGGCTGGAATTACCCGGCTACCTGGCCAAGCTTACCATTTTCTATGACCAGTGCACATTGCATTAAATACATAAATATTCAATTTGTTAATGACTATGAATTTTAAGAGATTTGTTAATAATTGCAATAAACTTTTCTCCAGATTATGCATATTTTGATACCAAACAAGCTACTGAAATATTATCATTTAATTAATTGTCATTTATATGAGCATAATCTACTTTATATTACTTTATATAGGCTGGGTTAATCTGGACTGCGTCACATGCCCTGATATGCTGAGGATATAATTTCTTTAACCTGTGATGGAAATTTATACTCGGTATATCACATCTCTCCAAAATTTCTAATAATATTTTACACCGCCGTGGCAACATTTCAGGCTAGCTTTGAATGTTATTGACTTAAGATTATCCCCTAACATGTTCCACTTTTCTACACATTAATGCATCTAATTAGGCTCACTCACTCCATTCATTTTTTTTTATCTGTTCAGTTTATTCCTTGCTAACAAAACCATACATACTTCGCACACAATTATGTTACTTATTTGGGTGTGACACTCCCAATCTGCGTACATCTTTCTTGCATCGTTACAAGCATATCTCGTTTTTAATGCACTGAAAATTGCATATTGAATGACCATATACAAAAAAATGACACCAAAAAAAATTGCACAAAGAAAATATTCACACTTAGATAAAAAAAATTTGACTCGAATATATTTTAAAATTAATGACTCGAATAAAAGCATAATATACAGTGGAAAATCTACCCCAACTGTTCATATTAGCACAAAAAAAATTAATAACCACTTATTGGTGTATATTATGACACCAACAATCTAAATCAGAGCGTTCATAATACACAAGTGAAAATTAAAACTGGCGGCACTTCTACTTGCCAACATACTTGGTACTCAACATACCTCACACCTACACTCCTCCTATACTAGGCCCTAAGTGGAACAATTTACCTATAAATCCTGTAACACGACCTCATAGAATGGCAACAAAATTTTTGCCTTGATAATCTATTACGGGTGTTACCTCTCAGTATACGTACTATTCCAGTTACCTATTCAGCCCTTATATATGGCTTAATGCATCATAGGTTATATTTGCCTACAACCCTCCTTTTCTTTCTTCCTATAATTACTATATAGATTTTAGCTATCTTCTACTGCATAATTCACCCTTCAATAACTGCTACCTTGCCTTACAGATCTTTCCCATGAATGACGTCACACACGCGCTACAGATATTCGATCAAATAATTTCCTTGGTTGATTGCCCAAAGTAAAATTCTTCTCTGCTTCTAAAAAAAACATGGTTTTATTTACTGATGAAACATTCTTTATTTATTTTAAGAACTTCATTATTAGTTCTGCTTACTAATTTTTTTCGTAGATTCCCTGCACACGTAATATCAAAGTTACAAGCGTGCACTATCACTAGGCCTATATCAAGCCTCGGCTTTACCATTTCTTCAATAATACCAGGATTGGAGTATAAAAGAGCGTTTTCTTATTGAATATAATATGCAATATTTGCTTTCAACCACTATCAAGTATCCTCTTTTTAATATGTTCTCGTAAATGATTTTGTCTCAGGCTTTTTCGCCCTTAACTTATTATGACTTTGTATCATCTGAACTCACGTGTATTTTATTGTTTATAGAAATTCCCACCGGAGCTATTCATCTCCAACATTATTCTTCTTCCTCCTACTAATCTCCACATTTAGGATAACACACTTGGCATCCTCGACGTAAATTACTATATTAGGATTGCTCATTGGCATCCTCGACGTATTTAATAAAAATTCGCTGGGTTATTCTCCCTCAGCTTAATAAAAATATCGGCATAGCTGCACACAAGCATTGCTAAATACCTACAATAATAGAATAAACTTCTGCATTTCCTTTATGCAACATTATACACGTACTTTTATAATCTTTCCTTCAACGATTTTCAAGGAGTATAAGCACTTAGGCTATTTAGAACGAGACATTGAATCCAACGAGAATTATTTTAACCTTTACATGCTTTTTTTAGTGTGGCAATACATAGATCTTTCAATTCAATTTCGCTCTCTCTCTTTTCTTTACAGGTATTATTTTCCAACTAACATATTTTATTCTGTTTACTTTTTACTTAGGGCATGTTTATTATTTTACTGACTTCTTTAAAACTTTAATAAATATCATCGGTGTGTGATTTCATTCGGGACTTTGTAATAATACAATTTTAGCAGTTTATAGGTTCATGGTGCTGGGTTGTCTGATAGCTATTTCTTTCTTCTGCTTCCTGACGCCAATTCCTAGTATTTCTGCTACTATCTGTTACGTCAGCGGGGTTTCTTGGCCTACATGTCTCATTACTCGCCACTTCGTAATTCCCGTTATTTGGAGATATAGATCTCACATCTTGCGTACTACGGATTGGAAGTCTTTCTGTAAAACTAACATTGTTTACTTGGCCGTTAGTCACTTGCCTCCCATTATAATTCTGATTCATCCTATTATTGTCATTTCTGTTACGATAGGAGTTATTATTTGACGGTCCCCTGTTCGTGTCTAGGTTTCTGTCAGAGTTATCCCGTTGCCATCGATTCCTATCGGTGTCATTATTTGCACCTCTGTTATGTTCATTAGGCCTATAGGCTTGGTCTGATCCATTTCCTCGATTCTGTTCCACTGCATTGCCTCTATACGCCTTCATTTCGAAACTGGTTAGCAGCTCTAAGGTTCTACTAAAAGTTGACGGGTCTGAGACGACGAGTAAGTTATACACCTCGGCATTGTAATGGCAGGCTATTAGCTTAATCACTTCTTTTTCGGGCATTCTTTCATCTAATAATCTGGCTAAGCTGGCTTTCTTTAAAAAGTAGTCGGAGAGGATAATGTTTCCTCTTGTCGGATATTGTCCATTATAGAGGTCATTACGCACCTGCGATCTTTTCGATTCATTCCAGAATCTCGCCAAGAATAAACTTTTGAACTGTTCATAGCTACAATTAGGATCAATTGTGAGATCATACCATTCCTGGGCCTTCCCTTCTAAAGTATGACTGATTAGCGACATCTTATACTGAGATGGCACCATGCGTATTTCGAAATATTTATCTAGATTTTTCAAATAATTCTGGGGGTTCATGTTTGCTTCCTTAAACTTAGGCACAACGAGATCTCCGCCTATCCATTGACTTAGATTTACTCTACCGTCGTACGTTACAGGATTTCTCGGTGGTACTATCATATTTGCTGAAATATGCGAGCTCGCATTTTCAATGGGCGTCCTACAAATATTATCTCTACCACTACCTAAACTTCCAGGAGAACAAGCTGATTCACTGGTACGACCTGGTACATTACATCCTAGAATGCCTACTCCCTCATAACTCTGATGAATAAGTCTAGTACCCTCAAATTCCTTTGAAATAATTTCTTTAGTTATTAGGCCTACCTTTTGTGACATTTTATTTTCTAATTCTGAGACCTTACTGTTAAAGTTCTGTTCTAACTTTTCCTCAAGTTTCTTAGTATTGTTTGATAATTCATCAGTTTTTTTATCTAAACGGTCTAATCCGCCTTTTACCTTGCCGACCTGATCATCTAGCTGCTTTTTCAGATTTGATTCAGAGTTTATTACTTTCTCTTCCATGACTTGAATTTTGTGATTAACCCTTTCATCAATTTTCTTACTCTGCAAATCTACTTTACTATCTAAGGCTTTCACTGTTTTGTTAAGTTCCCTAGTCAAATTCTCATGTTTTTCTACCAATTCTTCCCTAAGAACAGTGTTAGCCTCTCTAAGTTCCCTCCGCATTTCTTGGTTTTCCTTACGGATATCTTGTATAACTTTATCTAATTTATTACAATTCTCCTGTGATTCCTTGCGTATTTCCTGGACTTCTCTACTTATTTTATCATATAACCCCTTACTATTTTCTTGTGACTCCTTGCTAAATTTATTATATAATCCCTTAATATTTTCCTGGTTTTCCTTACGTGTTTCCTGGGCTTCCTTACGTATTTCCTGCATTGCGGCTAATAAAATACTAATCATATCCTGCGGATCATTCTGTACGCTAGGCCTAACATCATCTACTATAACTCGCTCGTCTCTTTGCTCAGTTTCCTCTACCATATCATTAACCTCCTGATAAGTACCTGTTACAGAATCTTGTACATTTTCGTTAACTATGTCGTAATCCTCGGCAGTATGCCCCTCTCCTGCTGTATACTCCACACTAGAATTTGATGTAGCTCTGTCACCTACACTAATTTCTGAGTTTTCCATCATATTTAATCCCTCCATTTTAGTTATACGTTTGCCACTACGCAGCCACATATAAATTAGATACCCTCTTAAAATTATCTTACCTTGTGTAGATCAACAATTACATACATATATCACATACACTGGTACAGTAAAATAACATCATGCTATATCAGATCTTATTAAGTTATTTAAATTTTGCTTAGTTCCAGATTTCTCTTGCAAAATTGCTTTACTGAATTTATTTACTACTGATTATGCAGTTACTATTAAAAGAATTTAGTTATTAAATAACCCTTTTATATAGTGATCTTTTAAAAAAAATTTGCTGAACGCGTTTATTCTGGAACTTCAATAAATTTATATGGCTTATCTGACTTTCTGGTGGTGCTCATGTCCGCTGGTTCCTGGGCTGTCGCTTCCTGGAGATGAGGTTCCACGATTCCTGTTGTCCCACGCTTCCTGGTGTACCACGTTCCTGATGCTGTACCACGTTCCTGTTGTACCACGTTCCTGCTGCTGTACCACGTTCCTGTTGCTGTACCACGTTCCTGTTGTACCACGTTCCTGCTGCTGTACCACGTTTCTGCTGCTGTACCACGTTCCTGCTGCTGTACCACGTTCCTGATAGAAGGTCCCGAAGTCCTGCGATACCGCCTCCACGCCGTAACTGGGTATATCAGGCTGACTACTCCTCTTATTGATGATCTGGAAATCCTCGAAGTTCTTTGTAGTGCAGATTCTTCCCTCTAGAGCCCCACGATCTGGGCGTATTGTGCGGCGGGTCGGTTGTAGAGTTGATTGGGCGCCAGATATAGATATACTATATCAAATTTATGTTTTATTTTAGACCCTCCGGCAGCTTCAAGTCAGCTTCGAGCAGAATTCTCTTTTCTCAGAGCGGGAATGGTAGACGTGCAGACTGGTGATCCTCCCTTCATAGAAATAACGTTGCGTACAATTGAACAACAAACTTTTATTTTAATTAATTCAGCAATGTTCTTATTATAATTGTTACAATAATTACAAATAGTAATTATAGAAAATTGTTCTTGTTGCTTAGCTACGTAGAAAACAGATGTATTAGTGATTTACTAACGTCCAATTTATAAGCTCGTAATATAATCAAAGTTAAAATATTATGATGCTGACAATTCTTCTATGTCCAAAAATTACAGCCGTGAAAATGTTTAAGTATTGAAATTGTCGACTGAAAATTCTTCTAAGTCGTATAATTATATTCACGAAAAAGTTAGAGTATCGAAATTAGATACTGAAAATTATTCTAAGTCGAATAATTACGACCCACGACACTCCGTGGTAATACGGGAGCTACTTATCCCGGAAGACTCCTGTCTTCACCGCAACCGAAGAAATTCAAGTGGTCACTCCGACCGATGAAATTCAAGTGTCCTTACTTGATTTATAATAAATTAAACTAACTCCCAAAAATCCGTCTAAGGACGGCCCACTTACCCCATATGTTCATCCCACGTGACAATTACTCTACGTCTAATTGGAAGTGACGAATCTTATCTATAGCCAATAGGATACCGGTGCATCCCTAAGCCAACCTAATACTTTCTCTTTTCGCAATACTAGGAACTCAGTGAATTGCATTGTTTAAACTCCAAGAAAGTTTAGAAGATACCATCAATTTCCTTCGTACTAAATAATATTAATATTCTTACTTCTATTCATACAGCACTCAAGGTATTGACAGACCCATTGTCCATTCTCATTCCTTTATACACTTACAATAGAGGCTACTGTGTGTACTGTTATGTCTTTGTTCGAGGGAGATACCTGAAAGCTATTATGTGAGTTATTAGCACGGGGCTGGAATTACCAGGCTACCTGGCCAAGCTTACCATTTTCTATGACCAGTGCACATTGCATTAAATACATAAATATTCAACTTGTTAATGACTATGAATTTTAAGAGATTTGTTAATAAATTGCAATAAACTTTTCTCCAGATTATGCATATTTTGATACCAAACAAGCTACTGAAATATTATCATTTAATTAATTGTCATTTATATGAGCATAATCTACCTTATATTACTTTATATATGCTGGGTTAATCTGGACTGCGTCACCCAGGAGGCTCGGGTTCGATTCCCGGTACCGGAATTTTTGTTGTTGTTGACTTATTGCAAAATATTTTTAAGTGGAAGTACGAAATTGCATTTGGAGACTATCAAAGGATTTCTGAACACGTTTATGAAATTACTGTATGAGTAACATATCGTACGTCAGCTTCCGTTCGTCCTAACAAGACCAGGATAGATGAAGTCATTCTTGGAAGTGTGTGTAAACTTCAAATGTTTTCAACTAGACGGTACATACAGTATAGAGATACGGTACTAGTTTCAAATTTCAGTAACACTTATACATCTATTACGGATCAGATGGAATTGTTAACATCATGTACCTGCTGCAGCATCTTCGATTGCACCAAAAAACTCCCCGGCAGGGAATCGAACCCCGGTCTCCCGCGTGACAGGCGGGGATACTGACCACTATACTACCGAGGAATCTTATTTTCTCCTCTAGGGCAAATAATTACTTTTTTGGATCTCAATTAAACGACGCACGATTTCTAAGACGATTCGGAACTAACGACAGATGGTGATTAACGCGTACATAAGGCAAGTGTGCATATCCTCATTTGCAATTACTGTCCTCCCTCCTCCAGAACCGTAATTTTCGTTATGACCAAATGCTAAAGTCTTCATTTTCGTACCAACTCTTTGTACAGATTTCCAGGTTAGAAACAGCCGGTAAACTTCCTTGGATAAATATCTACAATTTAATTTTTTAATATCACGAAACAAGCATTTACAATGTAAATACGGTACAATAGTATACCTATTTATTACTTCTTTAGTACACTTTTACAAGAACATGACGATTTTAAAATTTCTATCGTCAAATACGGAGACGCTATGTTCCCTCACTTACACCTGCATTCGGCTTAGGAATCCGTCTGAAACCGTTTTTTCTGATATCACTACCATAGAAAGGTACAGGGAATCCGTACACTGTCTTCGTGAGTGTCACTATCTGCTGAAATATTTGAGACATTGTTACACTGTCAATTCTGTGATTATGCTAATTTCATTCTCTTTGGTTCTGGACACGTGACAGCCGAGTAGGAAAGATTGCTATAAACGGCAAAGGCTTTGGTTTAGCCCAACGCAATATCAAACTACCATACCTTTGTGCAGCTGGTATTCTTTTTTTAAAATAATAAACCTATAACCCTAGATAGGGCCACTAGACCATGGCAGTTGAAGACCGAGTTAGGAAGACCGTGTGACCATATTACTATTTGATTTAGGCCAGGAGACTACCATCCTATCGAACTCTATTTAGGAATATAATTACGTAATTATTTAGACTATAACAAATAATCTCCCCGGCGGGGAATCGAACCCCGGTCTCCCGCGTGACAGGCGGGGATACTAACCACTATACTACCGAGGAATGTGTATGTCAACGAAAATATTGTTTATAAACTATAGCGATCTACACACGATATCAAATATCACGTCATTCTTATATATTCCTGCGGGAATAATTGCTTTGGGGGCCAGCGGTATGACACAGGGATTGTGTGGTACTTGGGAAGCTGCCTCAATCCATTCTGGGTTAGGTGAAAACCGAGTTTGGTTGAACCGAAAAACCGTTGAAGACTTGGTTAAGGACGAGACATACCAATCTCTCATATAATTATATGGTTTTATTGTTAATTTCGAGTGATACGTCTGTAACACCCGTAGAACGAAAGATGGGATTTAAGTTGTTGCACGCTTGCAATTTTTGTAGCTTGTTAGTAATATGAGAATATTCGGAATTCAACTCCTCTATGACAGTCGTAAGATCTAGCTACTCAGAGAAGTCTGTCTTTCTTTGGTACACTCATTATCGATGCTCATTATGTCTACGAAAGTTTAAAGAATTAAGAAATATTACTTGTTTTATGAGATTACTGAAACAATATAACTTCTGGTAGGTCAGATTCGCTTGCTGTGGGCATAACGATGTTTTATTCCCTGGGGGTAAATACATTCCCGGTACAGCTACAAAGTAGAGGGGAAGTAATCATTATAATGCCATGACAAGGGAAGTCAAAATATAGTTCGTCGGCTCTCGTTACTCAACTTTTGTAAATGGAAGTATAACAAAATATCATATATCCGGTATGGTCTAGTGGCTTGGATACCTGGCTCTCACCCAGGAGGCTCGGGTTCGATTCCCGGTACCGGAATTTTTGTTGTTGTTGACTTATTGCAAAATATTTTTAAGTGGAAGTACGAAATTGCATTTGGAGACTATCAAAGGATTTCTGAACACGTTTATGAAATTACTGTATGAGTAACATATCGTACGTCAGCTTCCGTTCGTACTAACAAGACCAGGATAGATGAAGTCATTCTTGGAAGTGTGTGTAAACTTCAAATGTTTTGCACTAGACGGTACATACAGTATAGAGATACGGTACTAGTTTTAAATTTCAGTAACACTTATACATCTATTACGGATCAGATGGAATTGTTAACATCATGTACCTGCTGCAGCATCTTCGATTGCACCAGAAAACTCCCCGGAGGGGAGTCGAACCCCTGTCTCCCGCGTGACAGGCGGGGATACTGACCACTATACTACCGAGGAATCTTATTTCCTCCTCTATTGCAAATAATTACTTTTTTGGATCCCAATTAATCGACGCACGATTTCTAAGACGATTCGGAACTAAAGACAGATGGTGATTTACGCGTACATAAGGCAAGTGTGCATATCTTCACTTTGAATTAGTCCTCCCTCCACCAGAACCGGGATTTTTGTTTTCACCACATGCTCAAGTCGTCATTTCCTTATAAACTCCTTAAACGGATTTCCAGGAAACATCCGGTTAAATTTTTTGGATAAATATCGAAAGTTTAACTCATGAAAATCACCAAAGAAACATTTACGTTGTAAATTATGGCACAAAACAATACATCTTCATGAACACTTTTAAAAGACCATAACAATTTCAAATTCAAAGACTTTATTCAAGGATGAGAATACCATTCTACCATATAATTACTTTATCTTGATGTTGAATTCTTGTAATACGTCTGTAATACAAACGTAGAACAAGTGGTGGGATTTAAGGTGTTGCGTGCTTGTACGTTTTTTAGCTTGTTAGTAATACTGAAATATATGCAATATTCGTAATTCAACTCCCCTATGATTGTCGAAACATCTTGCTACTCCGGGAAGTCCGTTTTTCTAAAGTACAATAGGATGTTTTTTTATCGAAAATAATCGTTATTAACCTTAAAGAATTAAGCAATAAAACTTGTTTCACATGATTTCTAAAAAAAAGTATAGCTTCCGGTACCATAGATTCGCCTGCTATGGGCATAATGCTGTTCTTTCTCAGGGGGTTGAAAACAATTTCCCATACATCTTTAAAGAAGAAGGGAAATTATGAATATACCGTAATATTCCAAAGACGGAAAATTGCTTCATAATAGGAAAAGTGAAAACTTAACTTGTCGGCACTCGTTCTTCGCAAATATTTAGCTGTTTAAATGGTCGTATAAAAAGAGTATCTTATGTCCGGTATGGTCTAGTGGCTAGGATACCTGGCTTTTACCCAGGAGGCTCGGGTTCGATTCCCGGTACCTGAATCTTTTTTTTGTTTTTGTTGACATGTCTTAAAATATTGCAAACCGTTTTCTTTTAAAGTGACTTGGTACATGAACTGTGTATGCCAAAAGAAACTCTAGGTTATTGTACTTCCTTTCAGAACTTAGTGCTTATTTTAATAGAACTTCGAAATTGCCTTTGGTGGCTGTCAAAGGATTTCTGAACACGTTTATGTAATGTATGACTCACATATGAAACGTCAGGCCCAGTCCGTTTTTACCGGACCAGGATAGATGAAGGCCTTCATGGAGGAATGTGCAAAACTTCCTTTTTTTTCTCCAGTACGGTACCGAAGGATGGAGATACCGTACTACTTTTACATTACGATTACGATTATACAGCTCTTACGGACAAAAATAGTGAGCAGTGGAACTGTGTTTGGAATGTAACTGCTACAGCTTCTTCCATTGTATTAAACACCTCTCTAGCGTACCCCTGTATCCCGCTTGAGAGGAGGGATTGATGAAAACTATTCTACCTAGGAATGTTCGTTCTTTCTATAGAAAAATAATTACGTTTTTCGGCACAAAATTAATTGACGCAAGATTTTTAGGACGATGTCAAGCTAACTAGTAGCACGATATATGCTGAATTACATAAGGCAAGTGTGCATATCCTCATTTGCAATTACTGTCCTCCCTCCTCCAGAACCGTGATTTTCGTTATGACCAAATGCTAAAGTCTTCATTTTCGTACCAACTCTTTGTACAGATTTCCAGGTTAGAAACAGCCGGTAAACTTCCTTGGATAAATATCTACAATTTAATTTTTTAATATCACGAAACAAGCATTTACAATGTAAATACGGTACAATAGTATACCTATTTATTACTTCTTTAGTACACTTTTACAAGAACATGACGATTTTAAAATTTCTATCGTCAAATACGGAGACGCTATGCTCCCTCACTTACACCTGCATTCGGCTTAGGAATCCGTCTGAAACCGTTTTTTCTGATATCACTACCATAGAAAGGTACAGGGAATCCGTACACTGTCTTCGTGAGTGTCACTATCTGCTGAAATATTTGAGACATTGTTACACTGTCAATTCTGTGATTATGCTAATTTCATTCTCTTTGGTTCTGGACACGTGACAGCCGAGTAGGAAAGATTGCTATAAACGGCAAAGGCTTTGGTTTAGCCCAACGCAATATCAAACTACCATACCTTTGTGCAGCTGGTATTCTTTTTTTAAAATAATAAACCTATAACCCTAGATAGGGCCACTAGACCATGGCAGTTGAAGACCGAGTTAGGAAGACCGTGTGACCATATTACTATTTGATTTAGGCCAGGAGACTACCATCCTATCGAACTCTATTTAGGAATATAATTACGTAATTATTTAGACTATAACAAATAATCTCCCCGGCGGGGAATCGAACCCCGGTCTCCCGCGTGACAGGCGGGGATACTAACCACTATACTACCGAGGAATGTGTATGTCAACGAAAATATTGTTTATAAACTATAGCGATCTACACACGATATCAAATATCACGTCATTCTTATATATTCCTGCGGGAATAATTGCTTTGGGGACCAGCGGTATGACACAGGGATTGTGTGGTACTTGGGAAGCTGCCTCAATCCATTCTGGGTTAGGTGAAAACCGAGTTTGGTTGAACCGAAAAACCGTTGAAGACTTGGTTAAGGACGAGACATACCAATCTCTCATATAATTATATGGTTTTATTGTTAATTTCGAGTGATACGTCTGTAACACCCGTAGAACGAAAGATGGGATTTAAGTTGTTGCACGCTTGCAATTTTTGTAGCTTGTTAGTAATATTTGAGAATATTTGGAATTCAACTCCTCTATGACAGTCGTAAGATCTAGCTACTCAGAGAAGTCTGTCTTTCTTTGGTACACTCATTATCGATGCTCATTATGTCTACTAAAGTTTAAAGAATTAAGAAATATTACTTGTTTTATGAGATTCCTGAAACAATATAACTTCATGTAGGTCAGATTAGCTTGCTGTGGGCATAACGATGTTTTATTCCCTGGGGGTAAATACATTCCCGGTACAGCTACAAAGTAGAGGGGAAGTAATCATTATAATGCCATGACAAGGGAAGTCAAAATATAGTTCGTCGGCACTCGTTACTCTACTTTTGTAAATGGAAGTATAACAAAATATCATATATCCGGTATGGTCTAGTGGCTAGGATACCTGGCTCTCACCCATGCGGTGGGTCGGTTGTAGAGTTGTAATGTGTGGGCGCCAGATATAGATACACTATATCAAATTTATGTTTTATTTTAGACCCTCCGGCAGCTTCAAGTCAGCTTCGAGCAGAATTCTCTTTTCTCAGAGCGGGAATGGTAGACGTGCAGACTAGTGATCCTCCCTTCATAGAAATAACGTTGCGTACAATTGAACAACAAACTTTTATTTTAATTAATTCAGCAATGTTCTTATTATAATTGTTACAATAATTACAAGTAGTAATTATAGAAAATTGTTCTTGTTGCTTAGCTACGTAGAAAACTGATGGATTAGTGATTTACTAATGTCCAATTTATAAGCTCGTAATATAATCAAAGTTAAAATATTATGATGCTGACAATTCTTCTATGTCCAAAAATTACAGCCGTGAAAATGTTTAAGTATTGAAATATTCGACTGAAAATTCTTCTAAGTCGTATAATTATATTCACGAAAAAGTTAGAGTATCGAAATTAGATACTGAAAATTATTCTAAGTCGAATAATTACGACCCACGACACTCCGTGGTAATACGGGAGCTACTTATCCCGGAAGACTCCTGTCTTCACCGCAACCGAAGAAATTCAAGTGGTCACTCCGACCGATGAAATTCAAGTGTCCTTACTTGATTTATAATAAATTAAACTAACTCCCAAAAATCCGTCTAAGGACGGCCCACTTACCCCATATGTTCATCCCACGTGACAATTACTCTACGTCTAATTGGAAGTGACGAATCTTATCTATAGCCAATAGGATACCGGTGCATCCCTAAGCCAACCTAATACTTTCTCTTTTCGCAATACTAGGAACTCAGTGAATTGCATTGTTTAAACTCCAAGAAAGTTTAGAAGATACCATCAATTTCCTTCGTACTAAATAATATTAATATTCTTACTTCTATTCATACAGCACTCAAGGTATTGACAGACCCATTGTCCATTCTCATTCCTTTATACACTTACAATAGAGGCTACTGTGTGTACTGTTATGTCTTTGTTCGAGGGAGATACCTGAAAGCTATTATGTGAGTTATTAGCACGGGGCTGGAATTACCCGGCTACCTGGCCAAGCTTACCATTTTCTATGACCAGTGCACATTGCATTAAATACATAAATATTCAATTTGTTAATGACTATGAATTTTAAGAGATTTGTTAATAATTGCAATAAACTTTTCTCCAGATTATGCATATTTTGATACCAAACAAGCTACTGAAATATTATCATTTAATTAATTGTCATTTATATGAGCATAATCTACTTTATATTACTTTATATAGGCTGGGTTAATCTGGACTGCGTCACATGCCCTGATATGCTGAGGATATAATTTCTTTAACCTGTGATGGAAATTTATACTCGGTATATCACATCTCTCCAAAATTTCTAATAATATTTTACACCGCCGTGGCAACATTTCAGGCTAGCTTTGAATGTTATTGACTTAAGATTATCCCCTAACATGTTCCACTTTTCTACACATTAATGCATCTAATTAGGCTCACTCACTCCATTCATTTTTTTTTATCTGTTCAGTTTATTCCTTGCTAACAAAACCATACATACTTCGCACACAATTATGTTACTTATTTGGGTGTGACACTCCCAATCTGCGTACATCTTTCTTGCATCGTTACAAGCATATCTCGTTTTTAATGCACTGAAAATTGCATATTGAATGACCATATACAAAAAAATGACACCAAAAAAAATTGCACAAAGAAAATATTCACACTTAGATAAAAAAAATTTGACTCGAATATATTTTAAAATTAATGACTCGAATAAAAGCATAATATACAGTGGAAAATCTACCCCAACTGTTCATATTAGCACAAAAAAAAAATAATAACCACTTATTGGTGTATATTATGACACCAACAATCTAAATCAGAGCGTTCATAATACACAAGTGAAAATTAAAACTGGCGGCACTTCTACTTGCCAACATACTTGGTACTCAACATACCTCACACCTACACTCCTCCTATACTAGGCCCTAAGTGGAACAATTTACCTATAAATCCTGTAACACGACCTCATAGAATGGCAACAAAATTTTTGCCTTGATAATCTATTACGGGTGTTACCTCTCAGTATACGTACTATTCCAGTTACCTATTCAGCCCTTATATATGGCTTAATGCATCATAGGTTATATTTGCCTACAACCCTCCTTTTCTTTCTTCCTATAATTACTATATAGATTTTAGCTATCTTCTACTGCATAATTCACCCTTCAATAACTGCTACCTTGCCTTACAGATCTTTCCCATGAATGACGTCACACACGCGCTACAGATATTCGATCAAATAATTTCCTTGGTTGATTGCCCAAAGTAAAATTCTTCTCTGCTTCTAAAAAAAACATGGTTTTATTTACTGATGAAACATTCTTTATTTATTTTAAGAACTTCATTATTAGTTCTGCTTACTAATTTTTTTCGTAGATTCCCTGCACACGTAATATCAAAGTTACAAGCGTGCACTATCACTAGGCCTATATCAAGCCTCGGCTTTACCATTTCTTCAATAATACCAGGATTGGAGTATAAAAGAGCGTTTTCTTATTGAATATAATATGCAATATTTGCTTTCAACCACTATCAAGTATCCTCTTTTTAATATGTTCTCGTAAATGATTTTGTCTCAGGCTTTTTCGCCCTTAACTTATTATGACTTTGTATCATCTGAACTCACGTGTATTTTATTGTTTATAGAAATTCCCACCGGAGCTATTCATCTCCAACATTATTCTTCTTCCTCCTACTAATCTCCACATTTAGGATAACACACTTGGCATCCTCGACGTAAATTACTATATTAGGATTGCTCATTGGCATCCTCGACGTATTTAATAAAAATTCGCTGGGTTATTCTCCCTCAGCTTAATAAAAATATCGGCATAGCTGCACACAAGCATTGCTAAATACCTACAATAATAGAATAAACTTCTGCATTTCCTTTATGCAACATAATACACGTACTTTTATAATCTTTCCTTCAACGATTTTCAAGGAGTATAAGCACTTAGGCTATTTAGAACGAGACATTGAATCCAACGAGAATTATTTTAACCTTTACATGCTTTTTTTAGTGTGGCAATACATAGATCTTTCAATTCAATTTCGCTCTCTCTCTTTTCTTTACAGGTATTATTTTCCAACTAACATATTTTATTCTGTTTACTTTTTACTTAGGGCATGTTTATTATTTTACTGACTTCTTTAAAACTTTAATAAATATCATCGGTGTGTGATTTCATTCGGGACTTTGTAATAATACAATTTTAGCAGTTTATAGGTTCATGGTGCTGGGTTGTCTGATAGCTATTTCTTTCTTCTGCTTCCTGACGCCAATTCCTAGTATTTCTGCTACTATCTGTTACGTCAGCGGGGTTTCTTGGCCTACATGTCTCATTACTCGCCACTTCGTAATTCCCGTTATTTGGAGATATAGATCTCACATCTTGCGTACTACGGATTGGAAGTCTTTCTGTAAAACTAACATTGTTTACTTGGCCGTTAGTCACTTGCCTCCCATTATAATTCTGATTCATCCTATTATTGTCATTTCTGTTACGATAGGAGTTATTATTTGACGGTCCCCTGTTCGTGTCTAGGTTTCTGTCAGAGTTATCCCGTTGCCATCGATTCCTATCGGTGTCATTATTTGCACCTCTGTTATGTTCATTAGGCCTATAGACTTGGTCTGATCCATTTCCTCGATTCTGTTCCACTGCATTGCCTCTATACGCCTTCATTTCGAAACTGGTTAGCAGCTCTAAGGTTCTACTAAAAGTTGACGGGTCTGAGACGACGAGTAAGTTATACACCTCGGCATTGTAATGGCAGGCTATTAGCTTAATCACTTCTTTTTCGGGCATTCTTTCATCTAATAATCTGGCTAAGCTGGCTTTCTTTAAAAAGTAGTCGGAGAGGATAATGTTTCCTCTTGTCGGATATTGTCCATTATAGAGGTCATTACGCACCTGCGATCTTTTCGATTCATTCCAGAATCTCGCCAAGAATAAACTTTTGAACTGTTCATAGCTACAATTAGGATCAATTGTGAGATCATACCATTCCTGGGCCTTCCCTTCTAAAGTATGACTGATTAGCGACATCTTATACTGAGATGGCACCATGCGTATTTCGAAATATTTATCTAGATTTTTCAAATAATTCTGGGGGTTCATGTTTGCTTCCTTAAACTTAGGCACAACGAGATCTCCGCCTATCCATTGACTTAGATTTACTCTACCGTCGTACGTTACAGGATTTCTCGGTGGTACTATCATATTTGCTGAAATATGCGAGCTCGCATTTTCAATGGGCGTCCTACAAATATTATCTCTACCACTACCTAAACTTCCAGGAGAACAAGCTGATTCACTGGTACGACCTGGTACATTACATCCTAGAATGCCTACTCCCTCATAACTCTGATGAATAAGTCTAGTACCCTCAAATTCCTTTGAAATAATTTCTTTAGTTATTAGGCCTACCTTTTGTGACATTTTATTTTCTAATTCTGAGACCTTACTGTTAAAGTTCTGTTCTAACTTTTCCTCAAGTTTCTTAGTATTGTTTGATAATTCATCAGTTTTTTTATCTAAACGGTCTAATCCGCCTTTTACCTTGCCGACCTGATCATCTAGCTGCTTTTTCAGATTTGATTCAGAGTTTATTACTTTCTCTTCCATGACTTGAATTTTGTGATTAACCCTTTCATCAATTTTCTTACTCTGCAAATCTACTTTACTATCTAAGGCTTTCACTGTTTTGTTAAGTTCCCTAGTCAAATTCTCATGTTTTTCTACCAATTCTTCCCTAAGAACAGTGTTAGCCTCTCTAAGTTCCCTCCGCATTTCTTGGTTTTCCTTACGGATATCTTGTATAACTTTATCTAATTTATTACAATTCTCCTGTGATTCCTTGCGTATTTCCTGGACTTCTCTACTTATTTTATCATATAACCCCTTACTATTTTCTTGTGACTCCTTGCTAAATTTATTATATAATCCCTTAATATTTTCCTGGTTTTCCTTACGTGTTTCCTGGGCTTCCTTACGTATTTCCTGCATTGCGGCTAATAAAATACTAATCATATCCTGCGGATCATTCTGTACGCTAGGCCTAACATCATCTACTATAACTCGCTCGTCTCTTTGCTCAGTTTCCTCTACCATATCATTAACCTCCTGATAAGTACCTGTTACAGAATCTTGTACATTTTCGTTAACTATGTCGTAATCCTCGGCAGTATGCCCCTCTCCTGCTGTATACTCCACACTAGAATTTGATGTAGCTCTGTCACCTACACTAATTTCTGAGTTTTCCATCATATTTAATCCCTCCATTTTAGTTATACGTTTGCCACTACGCAGCCACATATAAATTAGATACCCTCTTAAAATTATCTTACCTTGTGTAGATCAACAATTACATACATATATCACATACACTGGTACAGTAAAATAACATCATGCTATATCAGATCTTATTAAGTTATTTAAATTTTGCTTAGTTCCAGATTTCTCTTGCAAAATTGCTTTACTGAATTTATTTACTACTGATTATGCAGTTACTATTAAAAGAATTTAGTTATTAAATAACCCTTTTATATAGTGATCTTTTAAAAAAAATTTGCTGAACGCGTTTATTCTGGAACTTCAATAAATTTATATGGCTTATCTGACTTTCTGGTGGTGCTCATGTCCGCTGGTTCCTGGGCTGTCGCTTCCTGGAGATGAGGTTCCACGATTCCTGTTGTCCCACGCTTCCTGGTGTACCACGTTCCTGATGCTGTACCACGTTCCTGTTGTACCACGTTCCTGCTGCTGTACCACGTTCCTGTTGCTGTACCACGTTCCTGTTGTACCACGTTCCTGCTGCTGTACCACGTTTCTGCTGCTGTACCACGTTCCTGCTGCTGTACCACGTTCCTGATAGAAGGTCCCGAAGTCCTGCGATACCGCCTCCACGCCGTAACTGGGTATATCAGGCTGACTACTCCTCTTATTGATGATCTGGAAATCCTCGAAGTTCTTTGTAGTGCAGATTCTTCCCTCTCGAGCCCCACGATCTGGGCGTATTGTGCGGCGGGTCGGTTGTAGAGTTGATTGGGCGCCAGATATAGATATACTATATCAAATTTATGTTTTATTTTAGACCCTCCGGCAGCTTCAAGTCAGCTTCGAGCAGAATTCTCTTTTCTCAGAGCGGGAATGGTAGACGTGCAGACTGGTGATCCTCCCTTCATAGAAATAACGTTGCGTACAATTGAACAACAAACTTTTATTTTAATTAATTCAGCAATGTTCTTATTATAATTGTTACAATAATTACAAATAGTAATTATAGAAAATTGTTCTTGTTGCTTAGCTACGTAGAAAACAGATGTATTAGTGATTTACTAACGTCCAATTTATAAGCTCGTAATATAATCAAAGTTAAAATATTATGATGCTGACAATTCTTCTATGTCCAAAAATTACAGCCGTGAAAATGTTTAAGTATTGAAATTGTCGACTGAAAATTCTTCTAAGTCGTATAATTATATTCACGAAAAAGTTAGAGTATCGAAATTAGATACTGAAAATTATTCTAAGTCGAATAATTACGACCCACGACACTCCGTGGTAATACGGGAGCTACTTATCCCGGAAGACTCCTGTCTTCACCGCAACCGAAGAAATTCAAGTGGTCACTCCGACCGATGAAATTCAAGTGTCCTTACTTGATTTATAATAAATTAAACTAACTCCCAAAAATCCGTCTAAGGACGGCCCACTTACCCCATATGTTCATCCCACGTGACAATTACTCTACGTCTAATTGGAAGTGACGAATCTTATCTATAGCCAATAGGATACCGGTGCATCCCTAAGCCAACCTAATACTTTCTCTTTTCGCAATACTAGGAACTCAGTGAATTGCATTGTTTAAACTCCAAGAAAGTTTAGAAGATACCATCAATTTCCTTCGTACTAAATAATATTAATATTCTTACTTCTATTCATACAGCACTCAAGGTATTGACAGACCCATTGTCCATTCTCATTCCTTTATACACTTACAATAGAGGCTACTGTGTGTACTGTTATGTCTTTGTTCGAGGGAGATACCTGAAAGCTATTATGTGAGTTATTAGCACGGGGCTGGAATTACCAGGCTACCTGGCCAAGCTTACCATTTTCTATGACCAGTGCACATTGCATTAAATACATAAATATTCAACTTGTTAATGACTATGAATTTTAAGAGATTTGTTAATAAATTGCAATAAACTTTTCTCCAGATTATGCATATTTTGATACCAAACAAGCTACTGAAATATTATCATTTAATTAATTGTCATTTATATGAGCATAATCTACCTTATATTACTTTATATATGCTGGGTTAATCTGGACTGCGTCACCCAGGAGGCTCGGGTTCGATTCCCGGTACCGGAATTTTTGTTGTTGTTGACTTATTGCAAAATATTTTTAAGTGGAAGTACGAAATTGCATTTGGAGACTATCAAAGGATTTCTGAACACGTTTATGAAATTACTGTATGAGTAACATATCGTACGTCAGCTTCCGTTCGTCCTAACAAGACCAGGATAGATGAAGTCATTCTTGGAAGTGTGTGTAAACTTCAAATGTTTTCAACTAGACGGTACATACAGTATAGAGATACGGTACTAGTTTCAAATTTCAGTAACACTTATACATCTATTACGGATCAGATGGAATTGTTAACATCATGTACCTGCTGCAGCATCTTCGATTGCACCAAAAAACTCCCCGGCGGGGAATCGAACCCCGGTCTCCCGCGTGACAGGCGGGGATACTGACCACTATACTACCGAGGAATCTTATTTTCTCCTCTAGGGCAAATAATTACTTTTTTGGATCTCAATTAAACGACGCACGATTTCTAAGACGATTCGGAACTAACGACAGATGGTGATTAACGCGTACATAAGGCAAGTGTGCATATCTTCACTTTGACTTCGTCCTCCTTCCACCAGAACCGAGATTTGAGTATTGACCACATGCTCAAGTCCTCATTTCCTTATAAACTCCTTAAACGGATTTCCAGGAAACATCCGGTTAAATTTTTTGGATAAATATCGAAAGTTTAACTCATGAAAATCACCAAAGAAACATTTACGTTGTAAATTATGGCACAAAACAATACATCTTCATGAACACTTTTAAAAGACCATAACAATTTCAAATTCAAAGACTTTATTCAAGGATGAGAATACCATTCTACCATATAATTACTTTATCTTGATGTTGATTTCTTGTAATACGTCTGTAATACAAACGTAGAACAAGTGGTGGGATTTAAGGTGTTGCGTGCTTGTACGTTTTTTAGCTTGTTAGTAATACTGAAATATATGCAATATTCGTAATTCAACTCCCCTATGATTGTCGAAACATCTTGCTACTCCGGGAAGTCCGTTTTTCTAAAGTACAATAGGATGTTTTTTTATCGAAAATAATCGTTATTAACCTTAAAGAATTAAGCAATAAAACTTGTTTCACATGATTTCTAAAAAAAAGTATAGCTTCCGGTACCATAGATTCGCCTGCTATGGGCATAATGCTGTTCTTTCTCAGGGGGTTGAAAACAATTTCCCATACATCTTTAAAGAAGAAGGGAAATTATGAATATACCGTAATATTCCAAAGACGGAAAATTGCTTCATAATAGGAAAAGTGAAAACTTAACTTGTCGGCACTCGTTCTTCGCAAATATTTAGCTGTTTAAATGGTTGTATAAAAAGAGTATCTTATGTCCGGTATGGTCTAGTGGCTAGGATACCTGGCTTTTACCCAGGAGGCTCGGGTTCGATTCCCGGTACCTGAATCTTTTTTTTGTTTTTGTTGACATGTCTTAAAATATTGCAAACCGTTTTCTTTTAAAGTGACTTGGTACATGAACTGTGTATGCCAAAAGAAACTCTAGGTTATTGTACTTCCTTTCAGAACTTAGTGCTTATTTTAATAGAACTTCGAAATTGCCTTTGGTGGCTGTCAAAGGATTTCTGAACACGTTTATGTAATGTATGACTCACATATGAAACGTCAGGCCCAGTCCGTTTTTACCGGACCAGGATAGATGAAGGCCTTCATGGAGGAATGTGCAAAACTTCCTTTTTTTTCTCCAGTACGGTACCGAAGGATGGAGATACCGTACTACTTTTACATTACGATTACGATTATACAGCTCTTACGGACAAAAATAGTGAGCAGTGGAACTGTGTTTGGAATGTAACTGCTACAGCTTCTTCCATTGTATTAAACACCTCTCTAGCGTACCCCTGTATCCCGCTTGAGAGGAGGGATTGATGAAAACTATTCTACCTAGGAATGTTCGTTCTTTCTATAGAAAAATAATTACGTTTTTCGGCACAAAATTAATTGACGCACGATTTTTAGGACGATGTCAAGCTAACCAGTAGCACGATATATGCTGAATTACATAAGGCAAGTGTGCATATCCTCATTTGCAATTACTGTCCTCCCTCCTCCAGAACCGTAATTTTCGTTATGACCAAATGCTAAAGTCTTCATTTTCGTACCAACTCTTTGTACAGATTTCCAGGTTAGAAACATCCGGTAAACTTCCTTGGATAAATATCTACAATTTAATTTTTTAATATCACGAAACAAACATTTACAATGTAAATACGGTACAATAGTATACCAATTTATTACTTCTTTAGTACACTTTTACAAGAACATGACGATTTTAAAATTTCTATCGTCAAATACGGAGACGCCATGCTCCCTCTCTTACAGCTGCATTCGGCTTAGGAATCCGTCTGAAACCGTTTTTTCTGACATCACTACCATAGAAAGGTACAGGGAATCCGTACACTGTCTTCGTGAGTGTCACTATCTGCTGAAATGTTTGAGACAGGGTTTCACTGTCAATTCTGTGATTATGCTAATTTCATTCTCTTTGGTTCTGGACACGTGACAGCCGAGTCGGAAAGATTGCTATAAACGGCAAAGGCTTTGGTTTAGCCCAACGCAGTATCAAACTACCATACCTTTGTGCAGCTGGTATTCTTTTTTTAAAATAATAAACCTATAACCCTAGATAGGGCCACTGGACCATGGCAGTTGAAGACCGAGTTATGAAGACCGTGTGACCATATTACTATTTGATTTAGGCCAGGAGACTACCATCCTATCGAACTCTATTTAGGAATATAATTACGTAATTATTTAGACTATAACAAAAAATCTCCCCGGCGGGGAATCGAACCCCGGTCTCCCGCGTGACAGGCGGGGATACTAACCACTATACTACCGAGGAATGTGTATGTCAAGAAAATATTGTTTATAAACTATAGCGATCTACACACGATATCAAATATCACGTCATTCTTATATATTCCTGCGGGAATAATTGCTTTGGGGGCCAGCGGTATGACACAGGGATTGTGTGGTACTTGGGAAGCTGCCTCAATCCATTCTGGGTTAGGTGAAAACCGAGTTTGGTTGAACCGAAAAACCGTTGAAGACTTTGGTTAAGGACGAGACATACCAATCTACCATATAATTATATGGTTTTGTTGTTAATTTCGAGAGATACGTCTGTAACACCCCTAGAACGAAAGATGGGATTTAAGTTGTTGCACGCTTGCAATTTTTGTAGCTTGTTAGTAATATGAGAATATTCGGAATTCAACTCCTCTATGACAGTCGTAAGATCTAGCTACTCAGAGAAGTCTGTCTTTCTTTGGTACACTCATTATCGATGCTCATTATGTCTACTAAAGTTTAAAGAATTAAGAAATATTACTTGTTTTATGAGATTACTGAAACAATATAACTTCTGGTAGGTCAGATTCGCTTGCTGTGGGCATAACGATGTTTTATTCCCTGGGGGTAAAAACATTCCCGGTACAGCTACAAAGTAGAGGGGAAGTAATCATTATAATGCCATGAAAAGGGAAGTCAAAATATAGTTCGTCGGCACTCGTTACTCAACCTTTGTAAATGGAAGTATAACAAAATATCATATATCCGGTATGGTCTAGTGGCTAGGATACCTGGCTCTCACCCAGGAGGCTCGGGTTCGATTCCCGGTACCGGAATTTTTGTTGTTGTTGACTTATTGCAAAATATTTTTAAGTGGAAGTACGAAATTGCATTTGGAGACTATCAAAGGATTTCTGAACACGTTTATGAAATTACTGTATGAGTAACATATCGTACGTCAGCTTCCGTTCGTACTAACAAGACCAGGATAGATGAAGTCATTCTTGGAAGTGTGTGTAAACTTCAAATGTTTTGCACTAGACGGTACATACAGTATAGAGATACGGTACTAGTTTTAAATTTCAGTAACACTTATACATCTATTACGGATCAGATGGAATTGTTAACATCATGTACCTGCTGCAGCATCTTCGATTGCACCAGAAAACTCCCCGGAGGGGAGTCGAACCCCTGTCTCCCGCGTGACAGGCGGGGATACTGACCACTATACTACCGAGGAATCTTATTTCCTCCTCTATTGCAAATAATTACTTTTTTGGATCCCAATTAATCGACGCACGATTTCTAAGACGATTCGGAACTAAAGACAGATGGTGATTTACGCGTACATAAGGCAAGTGTGCATATCTTCACTTTGAATTAGTCCTCCCTCCACCAGAACCGGGATTTTTGTTTTGACCACATGCTCAAGTCGTCATTTCCTTATAAACTCCTTAAACGGATTTCCAGGAAACATCCGGTTAAATTTTTTGGATAAATATCGAAAGTTTAACTCATGAAAATCACCAAAGAAACATTTACGTTGTAAATTATGGCACAAAACAATACATCTTCATGAACACTTTTAAAAGACCATAACAATTTCAAATTCAAAGACTTTATTCAAGGATGAGAATACCATTCTACCATATAATTACTTTATCTTGATGTTGATTTCTTGTAATACGTCTGTAATACAAACGTAGAACAAGTGGTGGGATTTAAGGTGTTGCGTGCTTGTACGTTTTTTAGCTTGTTAGTAATAATGAAATATATGCAATATTCGTAATTCAACTCCCCTATGATTGTCGAAACATCTTGCTACTCCGGGAAGTCCGTTTTTCTAAAGTACAATAGGATGTTTTTTTATCGAAAATAATCGTTATTAACCTTAAAGAATTAAGCAATAAAACTTGTTTCACATGATTTCTAAAAAAAAGTATAGCTTCCGGTACCATAGATTCGCCTGCTATGGGCATAATGCTGTTCTTTCTCAGGGGGTTGAAAACAATTTCCCATACATCTTTAAAGAAGAAGGGAAATTATGAATATACCGTAATATTCCAAAGACGGAAAATTGCTTCATAATAGGAAAAGTGAAAACTTAACTTGTCGGCACTCGTTCTTCGCAAATATTTAGCTGTTTAAATGGTTGTATAAAAAGAGTATCTTATGTCCGGTATGGTCTAGTGGCTAGGATACCTGGCTTTTACCCAGGAGGCTCGGGTTCGATTCCCGGTACCTGAATCTTTTTTTTGTTTTTGTTGACATGTCTTAAAATATTGCAAACCGTTTTCTTTTAAAGTGACTTGGTACATGAAATGTGTATGCCAAAAGAAACTCTAGGTTATTGTACTTCCTTTCAGAACTTAGTGCTTATTTTAATAGAACTTCGAAATTGCCTTTGGTGGCTGTCAAAGGATTTCTGAACACGTTTATGTAATGTATGACTCACATATGAAACGTCAGGCCCAGTCCGTTTTTACCGGACCAGGATAGATGAAGGCCTTCATGGAGGAATGTGCAAAACTTCCTTTTTTTTCTCCAGTACGGTACCGAAGGATGGAGATACCGTACTACTTTTACATTACGATTACGATTATACAGCTCTTACGGACAAAAATAGTGAGCAGTGGAACTGTGTTTGGAATGTAACTGCTACAGCTTCTTCCATTGTATTAAACACCTCTCTAGCGTACCCCTGTATCCCGCTTGAGAGGAGGGATTGATGAAAACTATTCTACCTAGGAATGTTCGTTCTTTCTATAGAAAAATAATTACGTTTTTCGGCACAAAATTAATTGACGCACGATTTTTAGGACGATGTCAAGCTAACTAGTAGCACGATATATGCTGAATTACATAAGGCAAGTGTGCATATCCTCATTTGCAATTACTGTCCTCCCTCCTCCAGAACCGTGATTTTCGTTATGACCAAATGCTAAAGTCTTCATTTTCGTACCAACTCTTTGTACAGATTTCCAGGTTAGAAACAGCCGGTAAACTTCCTTGGATAAATATCTACAATTTAATTTTTTAATATCACGAAACAAGCATTTACAATGTAAATACGGTACAATAGTATACCTATTTATTACTTCTTTAGTACACTTTTACAAGAACATGACGATTTTAAAATTTCTATCGTCAAATACGGAGACGCTATGCTCCCTCACTTACACCTGCATTCGGCTTAGGAATCCGTCTGAAACCGTTTTTTCTGATATCACTACCATAGAAAGGTACAGGGAATCCGTACACTGTCTTCGTGAGTGTCACTATCTGCTGAAATATTTGAGACATTGTTACACTGTCAATTCTGTGATTATGCTAATTTCATTCTCTTTGGTTCTGGACACGTGACAGCCGAGTAGGAAAGATTGCTATAAACGGCAAAGGCTTTGGTTTAGCCCAACGCAATATCAAACTACCATACCTTTGTGCAGCTGGTATTCTTTTTTTAAAATAATAAACCTATAACCCTAGATAGGGCCACTAGACCATGGCAGTTGAAGACCGAGTTAGGAAGACCGTGTGACCATATTACTATTTGATTTAGGCCAGGAGACTACCATCCTATCGAACTCTATTTAGGAATATAATTACGTAATTATTTAGACTATAACAAATAATCTCCCCGGCGGGGAATCGAACCCCGGTCTCCCGCGTGACAGGCGGGGATACTAACCACTATACTACCGAGGAATGTGTATGTCAACGAAAATATTGTTTATAAACTATAGCGATCTACACACGATATCAAATATCACGTCATTCTTATATATTCCTGCGGGAATAATTGCTTTGGGGGCCAGCGGTATGACACAGGGATTGTGTGGTACTTGGGAAGCTGCCTCAATCCATTCTGGGTTAGGTGAAAACCGAGTTTGGTTGAACCGAAAAACCGTTGAAGACTTGGTTAAGGACGAGACATACCAATCTCTCATATAATTATATGGTTTTATTGTTAATTTCGAGTGATACGTCTGTAACACCCGTAGAACGAAAGATGGGATTTAAGTTGTTGCACGCTTGCAATTTTTGTAGCTTGTTAGTAATATGAGAATATTCGGAATTCAACTCCTCTATGACAGTCGTAAGATCTAGCTACTCAGAGAAGTCTGTCTTTCTTTGGTACACTCATTATCGATGCTCATTATGTCTACGAAAGTTTAAAGAATTAAGAAATATTACTTGTTTTATGAGATTACTGAAACAATATAACTTCTGGTAGGTCAGATTCGCTTGCTGTGGGCATAACGATGTTTTATTCCCTGGGGGTAAATACATTCCCGGTACAGCTACAAAGTAGAGGGGAAGTAATCATTATAATGCCATGACAAGGGAAGTCAAAATATAGTTCGTCGGCTCTCGTTACTCAACTTTTGTAAATGGAAGTATAACAAAATATCATATATCCGGTATGGTCTAGTGGCTTGGATACCTGGCTCTCACCCAGGAGGCTCGGGTTCGATTCCCGGTACCGGAATTTTTGTTGTTGTTGACTTATTGCAAAATATTTTTAAGTGGAAGTACGAAATTGCATTTGGAGACTATCAAAGGATTTCTGAACACGTTTATGAAATTACTGTATGAGTAACATATCGTACGTCAGCTTCCGTTCGTACTAACAAGACCAGGATAGATGAAGTCATTCTTGGAAGTGTGTGTAAACTTCAAATGTTTTGCACTAGACGGTACATACAGTATAGAGATACGGTACTAGTTTTAAATTTCAGTAACACTTATACATCTATTACGGATCAGATGGAATTGTTAACATCATGTACCTGCTGCAGCATCTTCGATTGCACCAGAAAACTCCCCGGAGGGGAGTCGAACCCCTGTCTCCCGCGTGACAGGCGGGGATACTGACCACTATACTACCGAGGAATCTTATTTCCTCCTCTATTGCAAATAATTACTTTTTTGGATCCCAATTAATCGACGCACGATTTCTAAGACGATTCGGAACTAAAGACAGATGGTGATTTACGCGTACATAAGGCAAGTGTGCATATCTTCACTTTGAATTAGTCCTCCCTCCACCAGAACCGGGATTTTTGTTTTGACCACATGCTCAAGTCGTCATTTCCTTATAAACTCCTTAAACGGATTTCCAGGAAACATCCGGTTAAATTTTTTGGATAAATATCGAAAGTTTAACTCATGAAAATCACCAAAGAAACATTTACGTTGTAAATTATGGCACAAAACAATACATCTTCATGAACACTTTTAAAAGACCATAACAATTTCAAATTCAAAGACTTTATTCAAGGATGAGAATACCATTCTACCATATAATTACTTTATCTTGATGTTGATTTCTTGTAATACGTCTGTAATACAAACGTAGAACAAGTGGTGGGATTTAAGGTGTTGCGTGCTTGTACGTTTTTTAGCTTGTTAGTAATACTGAAATATATGCAATATTCGTAATTCAACTCCCCTATGATTGTCGAAACATCTTGCTACTCCGGGAAGTCCGTTTTTCTAAAGTACAATAGGATGTTTTTTTTATCGAAAATAATCGTTATTAACCTTAAAGAATTAAGCAATAAAACTTGTTTCACATGATTTCTAAAAAAAAGTATAGCTTCCGGTACCATAGATTCGCCTGCTATGGGCATAATGCTGTTCTTTCTCAGGGGGTTGAAAACAATTTCCCATACATCTTTAAAGAAGAAGGGAAATTATGAATATACCGTAATATTCCAAAGACGGAAAATTGCTTCATAATAGGAAAAGTGAAAACTTAACTTGTCGGCACTCGTTCTTCGCCAATATTTAGCTGTTTAAATGGTTGTATAAAAAGAGTATCTTATGTCCAGTATGGTCTAGTGGCTAGGATACCTGGCTTTTACCCAGGAGGCTCGGGTTCGATTCCCGGTACCTGAATCTTTTTTTTGTTTTTGTTGACATGTCTTAAAATATTGCAAACCGTTTTCTTTTAAAGTGACTTGGTACATGAACTGTGTATGCCAAAAGAAACTCTAGGTTATTGTACTTCCTTTCAGAACTTAGTGTTTATTTTAATAGAAGTGCGAAATTGCCTTTGGTGGCTGTCAAAGGATTTCTGAACACGTTCATGTAATGTATGACTTACATATGAAACGTCAGGCCCAGTCCGTTTTTACCGGACCAGGATAGATGAAGGCCTTCATGGAGGAATGTGGAAAACCTCCTTTTTTTTTCTCCAGTACAGTACCGAAGGATACAGATACCGTACTCCTTTTACATTACGATTACGATTATACAGCTCTTACGGCCAAAAATAGTGAGCAGTGGAATTGTGTTTCGAATGTAACTGCTACAGCTTCTTCCATTGTATTAAACACCTCTCTAGCGTACCCCTGTATCCCGCTTGAGAGGAGGGATTGCTGAAAACTATTCTACCTAGGAATGTTCGTTCTTTCTATAGAAAAATAATTACGTTTTTCGGCACAAAATTAATTGACGCACGATTTTTAGGACGATGTCAAGCTAAACAGTAGCACGATATATGCTGAATTACATAAGGCAAGTGTGCATATCCTCATTTGCAATTACTGTCCTCCCTCCTCCAGAACCGTAATTTTCGTTATGACCAAATGCTAAAGTCTTCATTTTCGTACCAACTCTTTGTACAGATTTCCAGGTTAGAAACATCCGGTAAACTTCCTTGGATAAATATCTACAATTTAATTTTTTAATATCACGAAACAAGCATTTACAATGTAAATACGGTACAATAGTATACCTATTTATTACTTCTTTAGTACACTTTTACAAGAACATGACGATTTTAAAATTTCTATCGTCAAATACGGAGACGCTATGCTCCCTTACTTACACCTGCATTCGGCTTAGGAATCCGTCTGAAACCGTTTTTTCTGACATCACTACCATAGAAAGGTACAGGGAATCCGTACACTGTCTTCGTGAGTGTCACTATCTGCTGAAATATTTGAGACATTGTTACACTGTCAATTCTGTGATTATGCTAATTTCATTCTCTTTGGTTCTGGACACGTGACAGCCGAGTAGGAAAGATTGCTATAAACGGCAAAGGCTTTGGTTTAGCCCAACGCAGTATCAAACTACCATACCTTTGTGCAGCTGGTATTCTTTTTTTAAAATAATAAACCTATAACCCTAGATAGGGCCACTGGACCATGGCAGTTGAAGACCGAGTTAGGAAGACCGTGTGACCATATTACTATTTGATTTAGGCCAGGAGACTACCATCCTATCGAACTCTATTTAGGAATATAATTACGTAATTATTTAGACTATAACAAATAATCTCCCCGGCGGGGAATCGAACCCCGGTCTCCCGCGTGACAGGCGGGGATACTAACCACTATACTACCGAGGAATGTGTATGTCAACGAAAATATTGTTTATAAACTATAGCGATCTACACACGATATCAAATATCACGTCATTCTTATATATTCCTGCGGGAATAATTGCTTTGGCGGCCAGCGGTATGACACAGGGATTGTGTGGTACTTGGGAAGCTGCCTCAATCCATTCTGGGTTAGGTGAAAACCGAGTTTGGTTGAACCGAAAAACCGTTGAAGACTTTGGATAAGGACGAGACATACCAATCTACCATATAATTATATGGTTTTGTTGTTAATTTCGAGTGATACGTCTGTAACACCCGTAGAACGAAAGATGGGATTTAAGTTGTTGCACGCTTGCAATTTTTGTAGCTTGTTAGTAATATGAGAATATTCGGAATTCAACTCCTCTATGACAGTCGTAAGATCTAGCTACTCAGAGAAGTCTGTCTTTCTTTGGTACACTCATTATCGATGCTCATTATGTCTACTAAAGTTTAAAGAATTAAGAAATATTACTTGTTTTATGAGATTCCTGAAACAATATAACTTCATGTAGGTCAGATTAGCTTGCTGTGGGCATAACGATGTTTTATTCCCTGGGGGTAAATACATTCCCGGTACAGCTACAAAGTAGAGGTGAAGTAATCATTATAATGCCATGACAAGGGAAGTCAAAATATAGTTCGTCGGCACTCGTTACTCTACTTTTGTAAATGGAAGTATAACAAAATATCATATATCCGGTATGGTCTAGTGGCTAGGATACCTGGCTCTCACCCAGGAGGCTCGGGTTCGATTCCCGGTACCGGAATTTTTGTTGTTGTTGACTTATTGCAAAATATTTTTAAGTGGAAGTACGAAATTGCATTTGGAGACTATCAAAGGATTTCTGAACACGTTTATGAAATTACTGTATGAGTAACATATCGTACGTCAGCTTCCGTTCGTCCTAACAAGACCAGGATAGATGAAGTCATTCTTGGAAGTGTGTGTAAACTTCAAATGTTTTGCACTAGACGGTACATACAGTATAGAGATACGGTACTAGTTTTAAATTTCAGTAACACTTATACATCTATTACGGATCAGATGGAATTGTTAACATCATGTACCTGCTGCAGCATCTTCGATTGCACCAAAAAACTCCCCGGCGGGGAATCGAACCCCGGTCTCCCGCGTGACAGGCGGGGATACTGACCACTATACTAACGAGGAATCTTATTTTCTCCTCTAGGGCAAATAATTACTTTTTTGCATCCCAATTAATCGACACACGATTTCTAAGACGATTCGGAACTAACGACAGATGGTGATTTACGCGTACATAAGGCAAGTGTGCATATCTTCACTTTGACTTAGTCCTCCCTCCACCAGAACCGAGATTTTTGTTTTGACCACATGCTCAAGTCCTCATTTCCTTATAAACTCCTTAAACGGATTTCCAGGAAACATCCGGTTAAATTTTTTGGATAAATATCGAAAGTTTAACTCATGAAAATCACCAAAGAAACATTTACGTTGTAAATTATGGCACAAAACAATACATCTTCATGAACACTTTTAAAAGACCATAACAATTTCAAATTCAAAGACTTTATTCAAGGATGAGAATACCATTCTACCATATAATTACTTTATCTTGCTGTTGATTTCTTGTAATACGTCTGTAATACAAACATAGAACAAGTGGTGGGATTTAAGGTGTTGCGTGCTTGTACGTTTATTAGCTTGTTAGTAATACTGAAATATTTGCAATATTCGTAATTCAACTCCCCTATGATTGTCGAAACATCTTGCTACTCCGGGAAGTCCGTTTTTCTAAAGCACAATAGGATGTTTTTTTTATCGAAAATGATCGTTATTAACCTTAAAGAATTAAGCAATAAAACTTGTTTCACAAGATTTCTAAAAAAGTATTGCTTCCGATACCATAGATTCGCCTGCTATGGGCATAATGGTGTTCTTTCTCAGGGGGTTGAAAACAATTTCCCGTACAACTTTAAAGAAGAAGGGAAATTATGAATATACCGTAATATTCCAAAGACGGAAAATTGCTTCGTAATAGGAAAAGTGAAAACTTAACTTGTCGGCACTCGTTCTTCGCAAATATTTAGCTGTTTAAATGGTTGTATAAAACGAGTATCTTATGTCCGGTATGGTCTAGTGGCTAGGATACCTGGCTTTCACCCAGGAGGCTCGGGTTCGATTCCCGGTACCGGAATCTTTTTTTTTTTGTTTTTTTTGACATATCTTAAAATATTGCAAACCGTTTTCTTTTAAAGTGACTTGGTACATGAACTGTGTATGCCAAAAGAAACTCTAGGTTATTGTACTTCCTTTCAGAACTTAGTGTTTATTTTAATAGAAGTGCGAAATTGCCTTTGGTGGCTGTCAAAGGATTTCTGAACACGTTTATGTAATGTATGACTTACATATGAAACGTCAGGCCCAGTCCGTTTTTACCGGACCAGGATAGATGAAGGCCTTCATGGAGGAATGTGGAAAACCTCCTTTTTTTTCTCCAGTACAGTACCGAAGGATACAGATACCGTACTCCTTTTACATTACGATTACGATTATACAGCTCTTACGGACAAAAATAGTGAGCAGTGGAATTGTGTTTCGAATGTAACTGCTACAGCTTCTTCCATTGTATTAAACACCTCTCTAGCGTACCCCTGTATCCCGCTTGAGAGGAGGGATTGCTGAAAACTATTCTACCTAGGAATGTTCGTTCTTTCTATAGAAAAATAATTACGTTTTTCGGCACAAAATTAATTGACGCACGATTTTTAGGACGATGTCAAGCTAACCAGTAGCACGATATATGCTGAATTACATAAGGCAAGTGTGCATATCCTCATTTGCAATTACTGTCCTCCCTCCTCCAGAACCGTAATTTTCGTTATGACCAAATGCTAAAGTCTTCATTTTCGTACCAACTCTTTGTACAGATTTCCAGGTTAGAAACATCCGGTAAACTTCCTTGGATAAATATCTACAATTTAATTTTTTAATATCACGAAACAAGCATTTACAATGTAAATACGGTACAATAGTATACCTATTTATTACTTCTTTAGTACACTTTTACAAGAACATGACGATTTTAAAATTTCTATCGTCAAATACGGAGACGCTATGCTCCCTTACTTACACCTGCATTCGGCTTAGGAATCCGTCTGAAACCGTTTTTTCTGACATCACTACCATAGAAAGGTACAGGGAATCCGTACACTGTCTTCGTGAGTGTCACTATCTGCTGAAATGTTTGAGACAGGGTTTCACTGTCAATTCTGTGATTATGCTAATTTCATTCTCTTTGGTTCTGGACACGTGACAGCCGAGTAGGAAAGATTGCTATAAACGGCAAAGGCTTTGGTTTAGCCCAACGCAGTATCAAATTACCATACCTTTGTGCAGCTGGTATTCTTTTTTTAAAATAATAAACCTATAACCCTAGATAGGGCCACTGGACCATGGCAGTTGAAGACCGAGTTAGGAAGACCGTGTGACCATATTACTATTTGATTTAGGCCAGGAGACTACCATCCTATCGAACTCTATTTAGGAATATAATTACGTAATTATTTAGACTATAACAAATAATCTCCCCGGCGGGGAATCGAACCCCGGTCTCCCGCGTGACAGGCGGGGATACTAACCACTATACTACCGAGGAATGTGTATGTCAACGAAAATATTGTTTATAAACTATAGCGATCTACACACGATATCAAATATCACGTCATTCTTATATATTCCTGCGGGAATAATTGCTTTGGCGGCCAGCGGTATGACACAGGGATTGTGTGGTACTTGGGAAGCTGCCTCAATCCATTCTGGGTTAGGTGAAAACCGAGTTTGGTTGAACCGAAAAACCGTTGAAGACTTTGGATAAGGACGAGACATACCAATCTACCATATAATTATATGGTTTTGTTGTTAATTTCGAGTGATACGTCTGTAACACCCGTAGAACGAAAGATGGGATTTAAGTTGTTGCACGCTTGCAATTTTTGTAGCTTGTTAGTAATATGAGAATATTCGGAATTCAACTCCTCTATGACAGTCGTAAGATCTAGCTACTCAGAGAAGTCTGTCTTACTTTGGTACACTCATTATCGATGCTCATTATGTCTACTAAAGTTTAAAGAATTAAGAAATATTACTTGTTTTATGAGATTCCTGAAACAATATAACTTCATGTAGGTCAGATTAGCTTGCTGTGGGCATAACGATGTTTTATTCCCTGGGGGTAAATACATTCCCGGTACAGCTACAAAGTAGAGGGGAAGTAATCATTATAATGCCATGACAAGGGAAGTCAAAATATAGTTCGTCGGCACTCGTTACTCTACTTTTGTAAATGGAAGTATAACAAAATATCATATATCCGGTATGGTCTAGTGGCTAGGATACCTGGCTCTCACCCAGGAGGCTCGGGTTCGATACCCGGTACCGGAATTTTTGTTGTTGTTGACTTATTGCAAAATATTTTTAAGTGGAAGTACGAAATTGCATTTGGAGACTATCAAAGGATTTCTGAACACGTTTATGAAATTACTGTATGAGTAACATATCGTACGTCAGCTTCCGTTCGTCCTAACAAGACCAGGATAGATGAAGTCATTCTTGGAAGTGTGTGTAAACTTCAAATGTTTTGCACTAGACGGTACATACAGTATAGAGATACGGTACTAGTTTTAAATTTCAGTAACACTTATACATCTATTACGGATCAGATGGAATTGTTAACATCATGTACCTGCTGCAGCATCTTCGATTGCACCAAAAAACTCCCCGGCGGGGAATCGAACCCCGGTCTCCCGGGTGACAGGCGGGGATACTGACCACTATACTAACGAGGAATCTTATTTTCTCCTCTAGGGCAAATAATTACTTTTTTGCATCCCAATTAATCGACACACGATGTCTAAGACGATTCGGAACTAACGACAGATGGTGATTTACGCGTACATAAGGCAAGTGTGCATATCTTCACTTTGACTTAGTCCTCCCTCCACCAGAACCGAGATTTTTGTTTTGACCACATGCTCAAGTCCTCATTTCCTTATAAACTCCTTAAACGGATTTCCAGGAAACATCCGGTTAAATTTTTTGGATAAATATCGAAAGTTTAACTCATGAAAATCACCAAAGAAACATTTACGTTGTAAATTATGGCACAAAACAATACATCTTCATGAACACTTTTAAAAGACCATAACAATTTCAAATTCAAAGACTTTATTCAAGGATGAGAATACCATTCTACCATATAATTACTTTATCTTGCTGTTGATTTCTTGTATTACGTCTGTAATACAAACATAGAACAAGTGGTGGGATTTAAGGTGTTGCGTGCTTGTACGTTTTTTAGCTTGTTAGTAATACTGAAATATTTGCAATATTCGTAATTCAACTCCCCTATGATTGTCGAAACATCTTGCTACTCCGGAAAGTCCGTTTTTCTAAAGCACAATAGGATGTTTTTTTATCGAAAATGATCGTTATTAACCTTAAAGAATTAAGCAATAAAACTTGTTTCACAAGATTTCTAAAAAAGTATAGCTTCCGGTACCATAGATTCGCCTGCTATGGGCATAATGGAGTTCTTTCTCAGGGGGTTGAAAACAATTTCCCGTACAACTTTAAAGAAGAAGGGAAATTATGAATATTCCGTAATATTCCAAAGACGGAAAATTGCTTCGTAATAGGAAAAGTGAAAACTTAACTTGTCGGCACTCGTTCTTCGCAAATATTTAGCTGTTTAAATGGTTGTATAAAAAGAGTATCTTATGTCCGGTATGGTCTAGTGGCTAGGATACCTGGCTTTGACCAAGGAGGCTCGGGTTCGATTCCCGGTACCGGAATCTTTTTGTTTTTGTTTTTGTTGACATGTCTTAAAATATTGCAAACCGTTTTCTTTTAAATTGACTTGGTACATGAACTGTGTATGCCAAAAGAAACTCTAGGTTATTGTACTTCCTTTCAGAACTTAGTGTTTATTTTAATAGAAGTGCGAAATTGCCTTTGGTGGCTGTCAAAGGATTTCTGAACACGTTTATGTAATGTATGACTTACATATGAAACGTCAGGCCCAGTCCGTTTTTACCGGACCAGGATAGATGAAGGCCTTCATGGAGGAATGTGGAAAACCTCCTTTTTTTTCTCCAGTACAGCACCGAAGGATACAGATACCGTACTCCTTTTACATTACGATTACGATTATACAGCTCTTACGGACAAAAATAGTGAGCAGTGGAATTGTGTTTCGAATGTAACTGCTACAGCTTCTTCCATTGTATTAAACACCTCTCTAGCGTACCCCTGTATCCCGCTTGAGAGGAGGGATTGCTGAAAAGTATTCTACCTAGGAATGTTCGTTCTTTCTATAGAAAAATAATTACGTTTTTCGGCACAAAATTAATTAACGCACGATTTTTAGGACGATGTCAAGCTAACCAGTAGCACGATATATGCTGAATTACATAAGGCAAGTGTGCATATCCTCATTTGCAATTACTGTCCTCCCTCCTCCAGAACCGTAATTTTCGTTATGACCAAATGCTAAAGTCTACATTTTCGTACCAACTCTTTGTACAGATTTCCAGGTTAGAAACATCCGGTAAACTTCCTTGGATAAATATCTACAATTTAATTTTTTAATATCACGAAACAAGCATTTACAATGTAAATACGGTACAATAGTATAAATATTTATTACTTCTTGTGTACACTTTTACAAGAACATGACGATTTTAAAATTTCTATCGTCAAATACGGAGACGCTATGCTCCCTTACTTACACCTGCATTCGGCTTAGGAATCCGTCTGAAACCGTTTTTTCTGACATCACTACCATAGAAAGGTACAGGGAATCCGTACACTGTCTTCGTGAGTGTCACTATCTGCTGAAATGTTTGAGACAGGGTTTCACTGTCAATTCTGTGATTATGCTAATTTCATTCTCTTTGGTTCTGGACACGTGACAGCCGAGTAGGAAAGATTGCTATAAACGGCAAAGGCTTTGGTTTAGCCCAACGCAGTATCAAACTACCATACCTTTGTGCAGCTGGTATTCTTTTTTTAAAATAATAAACCTATAACCCTAGATAGGGCCACTGGACCATGGCAGTTGAAGACCGAGTTAGGAAGACCGTGTGACCATATTACTATTTGATTTAGGCCAGGAGACTACCATCCTATCGAACTCTATTTAGGAATATAATTACGTAATTATTTAGACTATAACAAATAATCTCCCCGGCGGGGAATCGAACCCCGGTCTCCCGCGTGACAGGCGGGGATACTAACCACTATATTACCGAGGAATGTGTATGTCCAGAAAATATTGTTTATAAACTATAGCGATCTACACACGATATCAAATATCACGTCATTCTTATATATTCCTGCGGGAATAATTGCTTTGGGGGCCAGCGGTATGACACAGGGATTGTGTGGTACTTGGGAAGCTGCCTCAATCCATTCTGGGTTAGGTGAAAACCGAGTTTGGTTGAACCGAAAAACCGTTGAAGACTTTGGTTAAGGACGAGACATACCAATCTACCATATAATTATATGGTTTTGTTGTTAATTTCGAGTGATACGTCTGTAACACCCGTAGAACGAAAGATGGGATTTAAGTTGTTTCACGCTTGCAATTTTTGTAGCTTGTTAGTAATATGAGAATATTCGGAATTCAACTCCTCTATGACAGTCGTAAGATCTAGCTACTCAGAGAAGTCTGTCTTTCTTTGGTACACTCATTATCGATGCTCATTATGTCTACTAAAGTTTAAAGAATTAAGAAATATTACTTGTTTTATGAGATTCCTGAAACAATATAACTTCATGTAGGTCAGATTAGCTTGCTGTGGGCATAACGATGTTTTATTCCCTGGGGGTAAATACATTCCCGGTACAGCTACAAAGTAGAGGGGAAGTAATCATTATAATGCCATGACAAGGGAAGTCAAAATATAGTTCGTCGGCACTCGTTACTCTACTTTTGTAAATGGAAGTATAACAAAATATCATATATCCGCTATGGTCTAGTGGCTAGGATACCTGGCTCTCACCCAGGAGGCTCGGGTTCGATTCCCGGTACCGGAATTTTTGTTGTTGTTGACTTATTGCAAAATATTTTTAAGTGGAAGTACGAAATTGCATTTAGAGACTATCAAAGGATTTCTGAACACGTTTATGAAATTACTGTATGAGTAACATATCGTACGTCAGCTTCCGTTCGTCCTAACAAGACCAGGATAGATGAAGTCATTCTTGGAAGTGTGTGTAAACTTCAAATGTTTTGCACTAGACGGTACATACAGTATAGAGATACGGTACTAGTTTTAAATTTCAGTAACACTTATACATCTATTACGGATCAGATGGAATTGTTAACATCATGTACCTGCTGCAGCATCTTCGATTGCACCAAAAAACTCCCCGGCGGGGAATCGAACCCCGGTCTCCCGCGTGACAGGCGGGGATACTGACCACTATACTAACGAGGAATCTTATTTTCTCCTCTAGGGCAAATAATTACTTTTTTGCATCCCAATTAATCGACACACGATTTCTAAGACCATTCGGAACTAACGACAGATGGTGATTTACGCGTACATAAGGCAAGTGTGCATATCTTCACTTTGACTTAGTCCTCCCTCCACCAGAACCGAGATTTTTGTTTTGACCACATGCTCAAGTCCTCATTTCCTTATAAACTCCTTAAACGGGTTTCCAGGAAACATCCGGTTAAATTTTTTGGATAAATATCGAAAGTTTAACTCATGAAAATCACCAAAGAAACATTTACGTTGTAAATTATGGCACAAAACAATACATCTTCATGAACACTTTTAAAAGACCATAACAATTTCAAATTCAAAGACTTTATTCAAGGATGAGAATACCATTCTACCATATAATTACTTTATCTTGCTGTTGATTTCTTGTAATACGTCTGTAATACAAACATAGAACAAGTGGTGGGATTTAAGGTGTTGCGTGCTTGTACGTTTTTTAGCTTGTTAGTAATACTGAAATATTTGCAATATTCGTAATTCAACTCCCCTATGATTGTCGAAACATCTTGCTACTCCGGGAAGTCCGTTTTTCTAAAGCACAATAGGATGTTTTTTTATCGAAAATGATCGTTATTAACCTTAAAGAATTAAGCAATAAAACTTGTTTCACAAGATTTCTAAAAAAGTATAGCTTCCGGTACCATAGATTCGCCTGCTATGGGCATAATGGTGTTCTTTCTCAGGGGGTTGAAAACAATTTCCCGTACAACTTTAAAGAAGAAGGGAAATTATGAATATACCGTAATATTCCAAAGACGGAAAATTGCTTCGTAATAGGAAAAGTGAAAACTTAACTTGTCGGCACTCGTTCTTCGCAAATATTTAGCTGTTTAAATGGTTGTATAAAAAGAGTATCTTATGTCCGGTATGGTCTAGTGGCTAGGATACCTGGCTTTCACCCAGGAGGCTCGGGTTCGATTCCCGGTACCGGAATCTTTTTTTTTGTTTTTGTTGACATGTCTTAAAATATTGCAAACCGTTTTCTTTTAAAGTGACTTGGTACATGAACTGTGTATGCCAAAAGAAACTCTAGGTTATTGTACTTCCTTTCAGAACTTAGTGTTTATTTTAATAGAAGTGCGAAATTGCCTTTGGTGGCTGTCAAAGGATTTCTGAACACGTTTATGTAATGTATGACTTACATATGAAACGTCAGGCCCAGTCCGTTTTTACCGGACCAGGATAGATGAAGGCCTTCATGGAGGAATGTGGAAAACCTCCTTTTTTTTTCTCCAGTACAGTACCGAAGGATACAGATACCGTACTCCTTTTACATTACGATTACGATTATACAGCTCTTACGGACAAAAATAGTGAGCAGTGGAATTGTGTTTCGAATGTAACTGCTACAGCTTCTTCCATTGTATTAAACACCTCTCTAGCGTACCCCTGTATCCCGCTTGAGAGGAGGGATTGCTGAAAACTATTCTACCTAGGAATGTTCGTTCTTTCTATAGAAAAATAATTACGTTTTTCGGCACAAAATTAATTGACGCACGATTTTTAGGACGATGTCAAGCTAACCAGTAGCACGATATATGCTGAATTACATAAGGCAAGTGTGCATATCCTCATTTGCAATTACTGTCCTCCCTCCTCCAGAACCGTAATTTTCGTTATGACCAAATGCTAAAGTCTTCATTTTCGTACCAACTCTTTGTACAGATTTCCAGGTTAGAAACATCCGGTAAACTTCCTTGGATAAATATCTACAATTTAATTTTTTAATATCACGAAACAAACATTTACAATGTAAATACGGTACAATAGTATAAATATTTATTACTTCTTTAGTACACTTTTACAAGAACATGACGATTTTAAAATTTCTATCGTCAAATACGGAGACGCCATGCTCCCTCTCTTACAGCTGCATTCGGCTTAGGAATCCGTCTGAAACCGTTTTTTCTGACATCACTACCATAGAAAGGTACAGGGAATCCGTACACTGTCTTCGTGAGTGTCACTATCTGCTGAAATGTTTGAGACAGGGTTTCACTGTCAATTCTGTGATTATGCTAATTCCATTCTCTTTGGTTCTGGACACGTGACAGCCGAGTCGGAAAGATTGCTATAAACGGCAAAGGCTTTGGTTTAGCCCAACGCAGTATCAAACTACCATACCTTTGTGCAGCTGGTATTCTTTTTTTAAAATAATAAACCTATAACCCTAGATAGGGCCACTGGACCATGGCAGTTGAAGACCGAGTTAGGAAGACCGTGTGACCATATTACTATTTGATTTAGGCCAGGAGACTACCATCCTATCGAACTCTATTTAGGAATATAATTACGTAATTATTTAGACTATAACAAAAAATCTCCCCGGCGGGGAATCGAACCCCGGTCTCCCGCGTGACAGGCGGGGATACTAACCACTATACTACCGAGGAATGTGTATGTCAAGAAAATATTATTTATAAACTATAGCGATCTACACACGATATCAAATATCACGTCATTCTTATATATTCCTGCGGGAATAATTGCTTTGGGGGCCAGCGGTATGACACAGGGATTGTGTGGTACTTGGGAAGCTGCCTCAATCCATTCTGGGTTAGGTGAAAACCGAGTTTGGTTGAACCGAAAAACCGTTGAAGACTTTGGTTAAGGACGAGACATACCAATCTACCATATAATTATATGGTTTTGTTGTTAATTTCGAGAGATACGTCTGTAACACCCCTAGAACGAAAGATGGGATTTAAGTTGTTGCACGCTTGCAATTTTTGTAGCTTGTTAGTAATATGAGAATATTCGGAATTCAACTCCTCTATGACAGTCGTAAGATCTAGCTACTCAGAGAAGTCTGTCTTTCTTTGGTACACTCATTATCGATGCTCATTATGTCTACTAAAGTTTAAAGAATTAAGAAATATTACTTGTTTTATGAGATTACTGAAACAATATAACTTCTGGTAGGTCAGATTCGCTTGCTGTGGGCATAACGATGTTTTATTCCCTGGGGGTAAAAACATTCCCGGTACAGCTACAAAGTAGAGGGGAAGTAATCATTATAATGCCATGAAAAGGGAAGTCAAAATATAGTTCGTCGGCACTCGTTACTCAACCTTTGTAAATGGAAGTATAACAAAATATCATATATCCGGTATGGTCTAGTGGCTAGGATACCTGGCTCTCACCCATGCGGTGGGTCGGTTGTAGAGTTGTAATGTGTGGGCGCCAGATATAGATACACTATATCAAATTTATGTTTTATTTTAGACCCTCCGGCAGCTTCAAGTCAGCTTCGAGCAGAATTCTCTTTTCTCAGAGCGGGAATGGTAGACGTGCAGACTAGTGATCCTCCCTTCATAGAAATAACGTTGCGTACAATTGAACAACAAACTTTTATTTTAATTAATTCAGCAATGTTCTTATTATAATTGTTACAATAATTACAAGTAGTAATTATAGAAAATTGTTCTTGTTGCTTAGCTACGTAGAAAACTGATGGATTAGTGATTTACTAATGTCCAATTTATAAGCTCGTAATATAATCAAAGTTAAAATATTATGATGCTGACAATTCTTCTATGTCCAAAAATTACAGCCGTGAAAATGTTTAAGTATTGAAATATTCGACTGAAAATTCTTCTAAGTCGTATAATTATATTCACGAAAAAGTTAGAGTATCGAAATTAGATACTGAAAATTATTCTAAGTCGAATAATTACGACCCACGACACTCCGTGGTAATACGGGAGCTACTTATCCCGGAAGACTCCTGTCTTCACCGCAACCGAAGAAATTCAAGTGGTCACTCCGACCGATGAAATTCAAGTGTCCTTACTTGATTTATAATAAATTAAACTAACTCCCAAAAATCCGTCTAAGGACGGCCCACTTACCCCATATGTTCATCCCACGTGACAATTACTCTACGTCTAATTGGAAGTGACGAATCTTATCTATAGCCAATAGGATACCGGTGCATCCCTAAGCCAACCTAATACTTTCTCTTTTCGCAATACTAGGAACTCAGTGAATTGCATTGTTTAAACTCCAAGAAAGTTTAGAAGATACCATCAATTTCCTTCGTACTAAATAATATTAATATTCTTACTTCTATTCATACAGAACTCAAGGTATTGACAGACCCATTGTCCATTCTCATTCCTTTATACACTTACAATAGAGGCTACTGTGTGTACTGTTATGTCTTTGTTCGAGGGAGATACCTGAAAGCTATTATGTGAGTTATTAGCACGGGGCTGGAATTACCCGGCTACCTGGCCAAGCTTACCATTTTCTATGACCAGTGCACATTGCATTAAATACATAAATATTCAATTTGTTAATGACTATGAATTTTAAGAGATTTGTTAATAATTGCAATAAACTTTTCTCCAGATTATGCATATTTTGATACCAAACAAGCTACTGAAATATTATCATTTAATTAATTGTCATTTATATGAGCATAATCTACTTTATATTACTTTATATAGGCTGGGTTAATCTGGACTGCGTCACATGCCCTGATATGCTGAGGATATAATTTCTTTAACCTGTGATGGAAATTTATACTCGGTATATCACATCTCTCCAAAATTTCTAATAATATTTTACACCGCCGTGGCAACATTTCAGGCTAGCTTTGAATGTTATTGACTTAAGATTATCCCCTAACATGTTCCACTTTTCTACACATTAATGCATCTAATTAGGCTCACTCACTCCATTCATTTTTTTTTATCTGTTCAGTTTATTCCTTGCTAACAAAACCATACATACTTCGCACACAATTATGTTACTTATTTGGGTGTGACACTCCCAATCTGCGTACATCTTTCTTGCATCGTTACAAGCATATCTCGTTTTTAATGCACTGAAAATTGCATATTGAATGACCATATACAAAAAAATGACACCAAAAAAAATTGCACAAAGAAAATATTCACACTTAGATAAAAAAAATTTGACTCGAATATATTTTAAAATTAATGACTCGAATAAAAGCATAATATACAGTGGAAAATCTACCCCAACTGTTCATATTAGCACAAAAAAAATTAATAACCACTTATTGGTGTATATTATGACACCAACAATCTAAATCAGAGCGTTCATAATACACAAGTGAAAATTAAAACTGGCGGCACTTCTACTTGCCAACATACTTGGTACTCAACATACCTCACACCTACACTCCTCCTATACTAGGCCCTAAGTGGAACAATTTACCTATAAATCCTGTAACACGACCTCATAGAATGGCAACAAAATTTTTGCCTTGATAATCTATTACGGGTGTTACCTCTCAGTATACGTACTATTCCAGTTACCTATTCAGCCCTTATATATGGCTTAATGCATCATAGGTTATATTTGCCTACAACCCTCCTTTTCTTTCTTCCTATAATTACTATATAGATTTTAGCTATCTTCTACTGCATAATTCACCCTTCAATAACTGCTACCTTGCCTTACAGATCTTTCCCATGAATGACGTCACACACGCGCTACAGATATTCGATCAAATAATTTCCTTGGTTGATTGCCCAAAGTAAAATTCTTCTCTGCTTCTAAAAAAAACATGGTTTTATTTACTGATGAAACATTCTTTATTTATTTTAAGAACTTCATTATTAGTTCTGCTTACTAATTTTTTTCGTAGATTCCCTGCACACGTAATATCAAAGTTACAAGCGTGCACTATCACTAGGCCTATATCAAGCCTCGGCTTTACCATTTCTTCAATAATACCAGGATTGGAGTATAAAAGAGCGTTTTCTTATTGAATATAATATGCAATATTTGCTTTCAACCACTATCAAGTATCCTCTTTTTAATATGTTCTCGTAAATGATTTTGTCTCAGGCTTTTTCGCCCTTAACTTATTATGACTTTGTATCATCTGAACTCACGTGTATTTTATTGTTTATAGAAATTCCCACCGGAGCTATTCATCTCCAACATTATTCTTCTTCCTCCTACTAATCTCCACATTTAGGATAACACACTTGGCATCCTCGACGTAAATTACTATATTAGGATTGCTCATTGGCATCCTCGACGTATTTAATAAAAATTCGCTGGGTTATTCTCCCTCAGCTTAATAAAAATATCGGCATAGCTGCACACAAGCATTGCTAAATACCTACAATAATAGAATAAACTTCTGCATTTCCTTTATGCAACATAATACACGTACTTTTATAATCTTTCCTTCAACGATTTTCAAGGAGTATAAGCACTTAGGCTATTTAGAACGAGACATTGAATCCAACGAGAATTATTTTAACCTTTACATGCTTTTTTTAGTGTGGCAATACATAGATCTTTCAATTCAATTTCGCTCTCTCTCTTTTCTTTACAGGTATTATTTTCCAACTAACATATTTTATTCTGTTTACTTTTTACTTAGGGCATGTTTATTATTTTACTGACTTCTTTAAAACTTTAATAAATATCATCGGTGTGTGATTTCATTCGGGACTTTGTAATAATACAATTTTAGCAGTTTATAGGTTCATGGTGCTGGGTTGTCTGATAGCTATTTCTTTCTTCTGCTTCCTGACGCCAATTCCTAGTATTTCTGCTACTATCTGTTACGTCAGCGGGGTTTCTTGGCCTACATGTCTCATTACTCGCCACTTCGTAATTCCCGTTATTTGGAGATATAGATCTCACATCTTGCGTACTACGGATTGGAAGTCTTTCTGTAAAACTAACATTGTTTACTTGGCCGTTAGTCACTTGCCTCCCATTATAATTCTGATTCATCCTATTATTGTCATTTCTGTTACGATAGGAGTTATTATTTGACGGTCCCCTGTTCGTGTCTAGGTTTCTGTCAGAGTTATCCCGTTGCCATCGATTCCTATCGGTGTCATTATTTGCACCTCTGTTATGTTCATTAGGCCTATAGGCTTGGTCTGATCCATTTCCTCGATTCTGTTCCACTGCATTGCCTCTATACGCCTTCATTTCGAAACTGGTTAGCAGCTCTAAGGTTCTACTAAAAGTTGACGGGTCTGAGACGACGAGTAAGTTATACACCTCGGCATTGTAATGGCAGGCTATTAGCTTAATCACTTCTTTTTCGGGCATTCTTTCATCTAATAATCTGGCTAAGCTGGCTTTCTTTAAAAAGTAGTCGGAGAGGATAATGTTTCCTCTTGTCGGATATTGTCCATTATAGAGGTCATTACGCACCTGCGATCTTTTCGATTCATTCCAGAATCTCGCCAAGAATAAACTTTTGAACTGTTCATAGCTACAATTAGGATCAATTGTGAGATCATACCATTCCTGGGCCTTCCCTTCTAAAGTATGACTGATTAGCGACATCTTATACTGAGATGGCACCATGCGTATTTCGAAATATTTATCTAGATTTTTCAAATAATTCTGGGGGTTCATGTTTGCTTCCTTAAACTTAGGCACAACGAGATCTCCGCCTATCCATTGACTTAGATTTACTCTACCGTCGTACGTTACAGGATTTCTCGGTGGTACTATCATATTTGCTGAAATATGCGAGCTCGCATTTTCAATGGGCGTCCTACAAATATTATCTCTACCACTACCTAAACTTCCAGGAGAACAAGCTGATTCACTGGTACGACCTGGTACATTACATCCTAGAATGCCTACTCCCTCATAACTCTGATGAATAAGTCTAGTACCCTCAAATTCCTTTGAAATAATTTCTTTAGTTATTAGGCCTACCTTTTGTGACATTTTATTTTCTAATTCTGAGACCTTACTGTTAAAGTTCTGTTCTAACTTTTCCTCAAGTTTCTTAGTATTGTTTGATAATTCATCAGTTTTTTTATCTAAACGGTCTAATCCGCCTTTTACCTTGCCGACCTGATCATCTAGCTGCTTTTTCAGATTTGATTCAGAGTTTATTACTTTCTCTTCCATGACTTGAATTTTGTGATTAACCCTTTCATCAATTTTCTTACTCTGCAAATCTACTTTACTATCTAAGGCTTTCACTGTTTTGTTAAGTTCCCTAGTCAAATTCTCATGTTTTTCTACCAATTCTTCCCTAAGAACAGTGTTAGCCTCTCTAAGTTCCCTCCGCATTTCTTGGTTTTCCTTACGGATATCTTGTATAACTTTATCTAATTTATTACAATTCTCCTGTGATTCCTTGCGTATTTCCTGGACTTCTCTACTTATTTTATCATATAACCCCTTACTATTTTCTTGTGACTCCTTGCTAAATTTATTATATAATCCCTTAATATTTTCCTGGTTTTCCTTACGTGTTTCCTGGGCTTCCTTACGTATTTCCTGCATTGCGGCTAATAAAATACTAATCATATCCTGCGGATCATTCTGTACGCTAGGCCTAACATCATCTACTATAACTCGCTCGTCTCTTTGCTCAGTTTCCTCTACCATATCATTAACCTCCTGATAAGTACCTGTTACAGAATCTTGTACATTTTCGTTAACTATGTCGTAATCCTCGGCAGTATGCCCCTCTCCTGCTGTATACTCCACACTAGAATTTGATGTAGCTCTGTCACCTACACTAATTTCTGAGTTTTCCATCATATTTAATCCCTCCATTTTAGTTATACGTTTGCCACTACGCAGCCACATATAAATTAGATACCCTCTTAAAATTATCTTACCTTGTGTAGATCAACAATTACATACATATATCACATACACTGGTACAGTAAAATAACATCATGCTATATCAGATCTTATTAAGTTATTTAAATTTTGCTTAGTTCCAGATTTCTCTTGCAAAATTGCTTTACTGAATTTATTTACTACTGATTATGCAGTTACTATTAAAAGAATTTAGTTATTAAATAACCCTTTTATATAGTGATCTTTTAAAAAAAATTTGCTGAACGCGTTTATTCTGGAACTTCAATAAATTTATATGGCTTATCTGACTTTCTGGTGGTGCTCATGTCCGCTGGTTCCTGGGCTGTCGCTTCCTGGAGATGAGGTTCCACGATTCCTGTTGTCCCACGCTTCCTGGTGTACCACGTTCCTGATGCTGTACCACGTTCCTGTTGTACCACGTTCCTGCTGCTGTACCACGTTCCTGTTGCTGTACCACGTTCCTGTTGTACCACGTTCCTGCTGCTGTACCACGTTTCTGCTGCTGTACCACGTTCCTGCTGCTGTACCACGTTCCTGATAGAAGGTCCCGAAGTCCTGCGATACCGCCTCCACGCCGTAACTGGGTATATCAGGCTGACTACTCCTCTTATTGATGATCTGGAAATCCTCGAAGTTCTTTGTAGTGCAGATTCTTCCCTCTCGAGCCCCACGATCTGGGCGTATTGTGCGGCGGGTCGGTTGTAGAGTTGATTGGGCGCCAGATATAGATATACTATATCAAATTTATGTTTTATTTTAGACCCTCCGGCAGCTTCAAGTCAGCTTCGAGCAGAATTCTCTTTTCTCAGAGCGGGAATGGTAGACGTGCAGACTGGTGATCCTCCCTTCATAGAAATAACGTTGCGTACAATTGAACAACAAACTTTTATTTTAATTAATTCAGCAATGTTCTTATTATAATTGTTACAATAATTACAAATAGTAATTATAGAAAATTGTTCTTGTTGCTTAGCTACGTAGAAAACAGATGTATTAGTGATTTACTAACGTCCAATTTATAAGCTCGTAATATAATCAAAGTTAAAATATTATGATGCTGACAATTCTTCTATGTCCAAAAATTACAGCCGTGAAAATGTTTAAGTATTGAAATTGTCGACTGAAAATTCTTCTAAGTCGTATAATTATATTCACGAAAAAGTTAGAGTATCGAAATTAGATACTGAAAATTATTCTAAGTCGAATAATTACGACCCACGACACTCCGTGGTAATACGGGAGCTACTTATCCCGGAAGACTCCTGTCTTCACCGCAACCGAAGAAATTCAAGTGGTCACTCCGACCGATGAAATTCAAGTGTCCTTACTTGATTTATAATAAATTAAACTAACTCCCAAAAATCCGTCTAAGGACGGCCCACTTACCCCATATGTTCATCCCACGTGACAATTACTCTACGTCTAATTGGAAGTGACGAATCTTATCTATAGCCAATAGGATACCGGTGCATCCCTAAGCCAACCTAATACTTTCTCTTTTCGCAATACTAGGAACTCAGTGAATTGCATTGTTTAAACTCCAAGAAAGTTTAGAAGATACCATCAATTTCCTTCGTACTAAATAATATTAATATTCTTACTTCTATTCATACAGCACTCAAGGTATTGACAGACCCATTGTCCATTCTCATTCCTTTATACACTTACAATAGAGGCTACTGTGTGTACTGTTATGTCTTTGTTCGAGGGAGATACCTGAAAGCTATTATGTGAGTTATTAGCACGGGGCTGGAATTACCAGGCTACCTGGCCAAGCTTACCATTTTCTATGACCAGTGCACATTGCATTAAATACATAAATATTCAACTTGTTAATGACTATGAATTTTAAGAGATTTGTTAATAAATTGCAATAAACTTTTCTCCAGATTATGCATATTTTGATACCAAACAAGCTACTGAAATATTATCATTTAATTAATTGTCATTTATATGAGCATAATCTACCTTATATTACTTTATATATGCTGGGTTAATCTGGACTGCGTCACCCAGGAGGCTCGGGTTCGATTCCCGGTACCGGAATTTTTGTTGTTGTTGACTTATTGCAAAATATTTTTAAGTGGAAGTACGAAATTGCATTTGGAGACTATCAAAGGATTTCTGAACACGTTTATGAAATTACTGTATGAGTAACATATCGTACGTCAGCTTCCGTTCGTCCTAACAAGACCAGGATAGATGAAGTCATTCTTGGAAGTGTGTGTAAACTTCAAATGTTTTGCACTAGACGGTACATACAGTATAGAGATACGGTACTAGTTTTAAATTTCAGTAACACTTATACATCTATTACGGATCAGATGGAATTGTTAACATCATGTACCTGCTGCAGCATCTTCGATTGCACCAAAAAACTCCCCGGCGGGGAATCGAACCCCGGTCTCCCGCGTGACAGGCGGGGATACTGACCACTATACTAACGAGGAATCTTATTTTCTCCTCTAGGGCAAATAATTACTTTTTTGCATCCCAATTAATCGACACACGATTTCTAAGACGATTCGGAACTAACGACAGATGGTGATTTACGCGTACATAAGGCAAGTGTGCATATCTTCACTTTGACTTAGTCCTCCCTCCACCAGAACTGAGATTTTTGTTTTGACCACATGCTCAAGTCCTCATTTCCTTATAAACTCCTTAAACGGATTTCCAGGAAACATCCGGTTAAATTTTTTGGATAAATATCGAAAGTTTAACTCATGAAAATCACCAAAGAAACATTTACGTTGTAAATTATGGCACAAAACAATACATCTTCATGAACACTTTTAAAAGACCATAACAATTTCAAATTCAAAGACTTTATTCAAGGATGAGAATACCATTCTACCATATAATTACTTTATCTTGCTGTTGATTTCTTGTAATACGTCTGTAATACAAACATAGAACAAGTGGTGGGATTTAAGGTGTTGCGTGCTTGTACGTTTTTTAGCTTGTTAGTAATACAGAAATATTTGCAATATTCGTAATTCAACTCCCCTATGATTGTCGAAACATCTTGCTACTCCGGGAAGTCCGTTTTTCTAAAGCACAATAGGATGTTTTTTTATCGAAAATGATCGTTATTAACCTTAAAGAATTAAGCAATAAAACTTGTTTCACAAGATTTCTAAAAAAGTATTGCTTCCGATACCATAGATTCGCCTGCTATGGGCATAATGGTGTTCTTTCTCAGGGGGTTGAAAACAATTTCCCGTACAACTTTAAAGAAGAAGGGAAATTATGAATATACCGTAATATTCCAAAGACGGAAAATTGCTTCGTAATAGGAAAAGTGAAAACTTAACTTGTCGGCACTCGTTCTTCGCAAATATTTAGCTGTTTAAATGGTTGTATAAAACGAGTATCTTATGTCCGGTATGGTCTAGTGGCTAGGATACCTGGCTTTCACCCAGGAGGCTCGGGTTCGATTCCCGGTACCGGAATCTTTTTTTTTTTGTTTTTGTTGACATATCTTAAAATATTGCAAACCGTTTTCTTTTAAAGTGACTTGGTACATGAACTGTGTATGCCAAAAGAAACTCTAGGTTATTGTACTTCCTTTCAGAACTTAGTGTTTATTTTAATAGAAGTGCGAAATTGCCTTTGGTGGCTGTCAAAGGATTTCTGAACACGTTTATGTAATGTATGACTTACATATGAAACGTCAGGCCCAGTCCGTTTTTACCGGACCAGGATAGATGAAGGCCTTCATGGAGGAATGTGGAAAACCTCCTTTTTTTTCTCCAGTACAGTACCGAAGGATACAGATACCGTACTCCTTTTACATTACGATTACGATTATACAGCTCTTACGGACAAAAATAGTGAGCAGTGGAATTGTGTTTCGAATGTAACTGCTACAGCTTCTTCCATTGTATTAAACACCTCTCTAGCGTACCCCTGTATCCCGCTTGAGAGGAGGGATTGCTGAAAACTATTCTACCTAGGAATGTTCGTTCTTTCTAGGCTATAGAAAAATAATTACGTTTTTCGGCACAAAATTAATTAACGCACGATTTTTAGGACGATGTCAAGCTAACCAGTAGCACGATATATGCTGAATTACATAAGGCAAGTGTGCATATCCTCATTTGCAATTACTGTCCTCCCTCCTCCAGAACCGTAATTTTCGTTATGACCAAATGCTAAAGTCTTCATTTTCGTACCAACTCTTTGTACAGATTTCCAGGTTAGAAACATCCGGTAAACTTCCTTGGATAAATATCTACAATTTAATTTTTTAATATCACGAAACAAGCATTTACAATGTAAATACGGTACAATAGTATAAATATTTATTACTTCTTTAGTACACTTTTACAAGAACATGACGATTTTAAAATTTCTATCGTCAAATACGGAGACGCTATGCTCCCTTACTTACACCTGCATTCGGCTTAGGAATCCGTCTGAAACCGTTTTTTCTGACATCACTACCATAGAAAGGTACAGGGAATCCGTACACTGTCTTCGTGAGTGTCACTATCTGCTGAAATGTTTGAGACAGGGTTTCACTGTCAATTCTGTGATTATGCTAATTTCATTCTCTTTGGTTCTGGACACGTGACAGCCGAGTAGGAAAGATTGCTATAAACGGCAAAGGCTTTGGTTTAGCCCAACGCAGTATCAAACTACCATACCTTTGTGCAGCTGGTATTCTTTTTTTAAAATAATAAACCTATAACCCTAGATAGGCCCACTGGACCATGGCAGTTGAAGACCGAGTTAGGAAGACCGTGTGACCATATTACTATTTGATTTAGGCCAGGAGACTACCATCCTATCGAACTCTATTTAGGAATATAATTACGTAATTATTTAGACTATAACAAATAATCTCCCCGGCGGTGAATCGAACCCCGGTCTCCCGCGTGACAGGCGGGGATACTAACCACTATACTACCGAGGAATGTGTATGTCAAGAAAATATTGTTTATAAACTATAGCGATCTACACACGATATCAAATATCACGTCATTCTTATATATTCCTGCGGGAATAATTGCTTTGGGGGCCAGCGGTATGACACAGGGATTGTGTGGTACTTGGGAAGCTGCCTCAATCCATTCTGGGTTAGGTGAAAACCGAGTTTGGTTGAACCGAAAAACCGTTGAAGACTTTGGATAAGGACGAGACATACCAATCTACCATATAATTATATGGTTTTGTTGTTAATTTCGAGTGATACGTCTGTAACACCCGTAGAACGAAAGATGGGATTTAAGTTGTTGCACGCTTGCAATTTTTGTAGCTTGTTAGTAATATGAGAATATTCGGAATTCAACTCCTCTATGACAGTCGTAAGATCTAGCTACTCAGAGAAGTCTGTCTTTCTTTGGTACACTCATTATCGATGCTCATTATGTCTACTAAAGTTTAAAGAATTAAGAAATATTACTTGTTTTATGAGATTCCTGAAACAATATAACTTCATGTAGGTCAGATTAGCTTGCTGTGGGCATAACGATGTTTTATTCCCTGGGGGTAAATACATTCCCAGTACAGCTACAAAGTAGAGGTGAAGTAATCATTATAATGCCATGACAAGGGAAGTCAAAATATAGTTCGTCGGCACTCGTTACTCTACTTTTGTAAATGGAAGTATAACAAAATATCATATATCCGGTATGGTCTAGTGGCTAGGATACCTGGCTCTCACCCAGGAGGCTCGGGTTCGATTCCCGGTACCGGAATTTTTGTTGTTGTTGACTTATTGCAAAATATTTTTAAGTGGAAGTACGAAATTGCATTTGGAGACTATCAAAGGATTTCTGAACACGTTTATGAAATTACTGTATGAGTAACATATCGTACGTCAGCTTCCCTTCGTCCTAACAAGACCAGGATAGATGAAGTCATTCTTGGAAGTGTGTGTAAACTTCAAATGTTTTGCACTAGACGGTACATACAGTATAGAGATACGGTACTAGTTTTAAATTTCAGTAACACTTATACATCTATTACGGATCAGATGGAATTGTTAACATCATGTACCTGCTGCAGCATCTTCGATTGCACCAAAAAACTCCCCGGCGGGGAATCGAACCCCGGTCTCCCGCGTGACAGGCGGGGATACTGACCACTATACTAACGAGGAATCTTATTTTCACCTCTAGGGCAAATAATTACTTTTTTGCATCCCAATTAATCGACACACGATTTCTAAGACCATTCGGAACTAACGACAGATGGTGATTTACGCGTACATAAGGCAAGTGTGCATATCTTCACTTTGACTTAGTCCTCCCTCCACCAGAACCGAGATTTTTGTTTTGACCACATGCTCAAGTCCTCATTTCCTTATAAACTCCTTAAACGGATTTCCAGGAAACATCCGGTTAAATTTTTTGGATAAATATCGAAAGTTTAACTCATGAAAATCACCAAAGAAACATTTACGTTGTAAATTATGGCACAAAACAATACATCTTCATGAACACTTTTAAAAGACCATAACAATTTCAAATTCAAAGACTTTATTCAAGGATGAGAATACCATTCTACCATATAATTACTTTATCTTGCTGTTGATTTCTTGTAATACGTCTGTAATACAAACATAGAACAAGTGGTGGGATTTAAGGTGTTGCGTGCTTGTACGTTTATTAGCTTGTTAGTAATACTGAAATATTTGCAATATTCGTAATTCAACTCCCCTATGATTGTCGAAACATCTTGCTACTCCGGGAAGTCCGTTTTTCTAAAGCACAATAGGATGTTTTTTTATCGAAAATGATCGTTATTAACCTTAAAGAATTAAGCAATAAAACTTGTTTCACAAGATTTCTAAAAAAGTATTGCTTCCGATACCATAGATTCGCCTGCTATGGGCATAATGGTGTTCTTTCTCAGGGGGTTGAAAACAATTTCCCGTACAACTTTAAAGAAGAAGGGAAATTATGAATATACCGTAATATTCCAAAGACGGAAAATTGCTTCGTAATAGGAAAAGTGAAAACTTAACTTGTCGGCACTCGTTCTTCGCAAATATTTAGCTGTTTAAATGGTTGTATAAAACGAGTATCTTATGTCCGGTATGGTCTAGTGGCTAGGATACCTGGCTTTCACCCAGGAGGCTCGGGTTCGATTCCCGGTACCGGAATCTTTTTTTTTTTGTTTTTGTTGACATATCTTAAAATATTGCAAACCGTTTTCTTTTAAAGTGACTTGGTACATGAACTGTGTATGCCAAAAGAAACTCTAGGTTATTGTACTTCCTTTCAGAACTTAGTGTTTATTTTAATAGAAGTGCGAAATTGCCTTTGGTGGCTGTCAAAGGATTTCTGAACACGTTTATGTAATGTATGACTTACATATGAAACGTCAGGCCCAGTCCGTTTTTACCGGACCAGGATAGATGAAGGCCTTCATGGAGGAATGTGGAAAACCTCCTTTTTTTTCTCCAGTACAGTACCGAAGGATACAGATACCGTACTCCTTTTACATTACGATTACGATTATACAGCTCTTACGGACAAAAATAGTGAGCAGTGGAATTGTGTTTCGAATGTAACTGCTACAGCTTCTTCCATTGTATTAAACACCTCTCTAGCGTACCCCTGTATCCCGCTTGAGAGGAGGGATTGCTGAAAACTATTCTACCTAGGAATGTTCGTTCTTTCTAGGCTATAGAAAAATAATTACGTTTTTCGGCACAAAATTAATTAACGCACGATTTTTAGGACGATGTCAAGGTAACCAGTAGCACGATATATGCTGAATTACATAAGGCAAGTGTGCATATCCTCATTTGCAATTACTGTCCTCCCTCCTCCAGAACCGTAATTTTCGTTATGACCAAATGCTAAAGTCTTCATTTTCGTACCAACTCTTTGTACAGATTTCCAGGTTAGAAACATCCGGTAAACTTCCTTGGATAAATATCTACAATTTAATTTTTTAATATCACGAAACAAGCATTTACAATGTAAATACGGTACAATAGTATACCTATTTATTACTTCTTTAGTACACTTTTACAAGAACATGACGATTTTAAAATTTCTATCGTCAAATACGGAGACGCTATGCTCCCTTACTTACACCTGCATTCGGCTTAGGAATCCGTCTGAAACCGTTTTTTCTGACATCACTACCATAGAAAGGTACAGGGAATCCGTACACTGTCTTCGTGAGTGTCACTATCTGCTGAAATGTTTGAGACAGGGTTTCACTGTCAATTCTGTGATTATGCTAATTTCATTCTCTTTGGTTCTGGACACGTGACAGCTGAGTAGGAAAGATTGCTATAAACGGCAAAGGCTTTGGTTTAGCCCAACGCAGTATCAAACTACCATACCTTTGTGCAGCTGGTATTCTTTTTTTAAAATAATAAACCTATAACCCTAGATAGGGCCACTAGACCATGGCAGTTGAAGACCGAGTTAGGAAGACCGTGTGACCATATTACTATTTGATTTAGGCCAGGAGACTACCATCCTATCGAACTCTATTTAGGAATATAATTACGTAATTATTTAGACTATAACAAATAATCTCCCCGGCGGGGAATCGAACCCCGGTCTCCCGCGTGACAGGCGGGGATACTAACCACTATACTACCGAGGAATGTGTATGTCAAGAAAATATTGTTTATAAACTATAGCGATCTACACACGATATCAAATATCACGTCATTCTTATATATTCCTGCGGGAATAATTGCTTTGGGGGCCAGCGGTATGACACAGGGATTGTGTGGTACTTGGGAAGCTGCCTCAATCCATTCTGGGTTAGGTGAAAACCGAGTTTGGTTGAACCGAAAAACCGTTGAAGACTTTGGATAAGGACGAGACATACCAATCTACCATATAATTATATGGTTTTGTTGTTAATTTCGAGTGATACGTCTGTAACACCCGTAGAACGAAAGATGGGATTTAAGTTGTTGCACGCTTGCAATTTTTGTAACTTGTTAGTAATATGAGAATATTCGGAATTCAACTCCTCTATGACAGTCGTAAGATCTAGCTACTCAGAGAAGTCTGTCTTTCTTTGGTACACTCATTATCGATGCTCATTATGTCTACTAAAGTTTAAAGAATTAAGAAATATTACTTGTTTTATGAGATTCCTGAAACAATATAACTTCATGTAGGTCAGATTAGCTTGCTGTGGGCATAACGATGTTTTATTCCCTGGGGGTAAATACATTCCCGGTACAGCTACAAAGTAGAGGGGAAGTAATCATTATAATGCCATGACAAGGGAAGTCAAAATATAGTTCGTCGGCACTCGTTACTCTACTTTTGTAAATGGAAGTATAACAAAATATCATATATCCGGTATGGTCTAGTGGCTAGGATACCTGGCTCTCACCCAGGAGGCTCGGGTTCGATTCCCGGTACCGGGATTTTTGTTGTTGTTGACTTATTGCAAAATATTTTTAAGTGGAAGTACGAAATTGCATTTGGAGACTATCAAAGGATTTCTGAACACGTTTATGAAATTACTGTATGAGTAACATATCGTACGTCAGCTTCCGTTCGTCCTAACAAGACCAGGATAGATGAAGTCATTCTTGGAAGTGTGTGTAAACTTCAAATGTTTTGCACTAGACGGTACATACAGTATAGAGATACGGTACTAGTTTTAAATTTCAGTAACACTTATACATCTATTACGGATCAGATGGAATTGTTAACATCATGTACCTGCTGCAGCATCTTCGATTGCACCAAAAAACTCCCCGGCGGGGAATCGAACCCCGGTCTCCCGCGTGACAGGCGGGGATACTGACCACTATACTAACGAGGAATCTTATTTTCTCCTCTAGGGCAAATAATTACATTTTTGCATCCCAATTAATCGACACACGATTTCTAAGACGATTCGGAACTAACGACAGATGGTGATTTACGCGTACATAAGGCAAGTGTGCATATCTTCACTTTGACTTAGTCCTCCCTCCACCAGAACCGAGATTTTTGTTTTGACCACATGCTCAAGTCCTCATTTCCTTATAAACTCCTTAAACGGATTTCCAGGAAACATCCGGTTAAATTTTTTGGATAAATATCGAAAGTTTAACTCATGAAAATCACCAAAGAAACATTTACGTTGTAAATTATGGCACAAAACAATACATCTTCATGAACACTTTTAAAAGACCATAACAATTTCAAATTCAAAGACTTTATTCAAGGATGAGAATACCATTCTACCATATAATTACTTTATCTTGCTGTTGATTTCTTGTAATACGTCTGTAATACAAACATAGAACAAGTGGTGGGATTTAAGGTGTTGCGTGCTTGTACGTTTTTTAGCTTGTTAGTAATACTGAAATATTTGCAATATTCGTAATTCAACTCCCCTATGATTGTCGAAACATCTTGCTACTCCGGGAAGTCCGTTTTTCTAAAGCACAATAGGATGTTTTTTATCGAAAATGATCGTTATTATCCTTAAAGAATTAAGCAATAAAACTTGTTTCACAAGATTTCTAAAAAAGTATTGCTTCCGGTACCATAGATTCGCCTGCTATGGGCATAATGGTGTTCTTTCTCAGGGGGTTGAAAACAATTTCCCGTACAACTTTAAAGAAGAAGGGAAATTATGAATATACCGTAATATTCCAAAGACGGAAAATTGCTTCGTAATAGGAAAAGTGAAAACTTAACTTGTCGGCACTCGTTCTTCGCAAATATTTAGCTGTTTAAATGGTTGTATAAAAAGAGTATCTTATGTCCGGTATGGTCTAGTGGCTAGGATGCCTGGCTTTCACCCAGGAGGCTGGGGTTCGATTCCCGGTACCGGAATCTTTTTTTTTTTTGTTTTTGTTGACATGTCTTAAAATATTGCAAACCGTTTTCTTTTAAAGTGACTTGGTACATGAACTGTGTATGCCAAAAGAAACTCTAGGTTATTGTACTTCCTTTCAGAACTTAGTGTTTATTTTAATAGAAGTACGAAATTGCCTTTGGTGGCTGTCAAAGGATTTCTGAACACGTTCATGTAATGTATGACTTACATATGAAACGTCAGGCCCAGTCCGTTTTTACCGGACCAGGATAGATGAAGGCCTTCATGGAGGAATGTGGAAAACCTCCTTTTTTTTTCTCCAGTACAGTACCGAAGGATACAGATACCGTACTTCTTTTACATTACGATTACGATTATACAGCTCTTACGGCCAAAAATAGTGAGCAGTGGAATTGTGTTTCGAATGTAACTGCTACAGCTTCTTCCATTGTATTAAACACCTCTCTAGCGTACCCCTGTATCCCGCTTGAGAGGAGGGATTGCTGAAAACTATTCTACCTAGGAATGTTCGTTCTTTCTATAGAAAAATAATTACGTTTTTCGGCACAAAATTAATTGACGCACGATTTTTAGGACGATGTCAAGCTAACCAGTAGCACGATATATGCTGAATTACATAAGGCAAGTGTGCATATCCTCATTTGCAATTACTGTCCTCCCTCCTCCAGAACCGTAATTTTCGTTATGACCAAATGCTAAAGTCTTCATTTTCGTACCAACTCTTTGTACAGATTTCCAGGTTAGAAACATCCGGTAAACTTCCTTGGATAAATATCTACAATTTAATTTTTTAATATCACGAAACAAGCATTTACAATGTAAATACGGTACAATAGTATAAATATTTATTACTTCTTTAGTACACTTTTACAAGAACATGACGATTTTAAAATTTCTATCGTCAAATACGGAGACGCTATGCTCCCTTACTTACACCTGCATTCGGCTTAGGAATCCGTCTGAAACCGTTTTTTCTGACATCACTACCATAGAAAGGTACAGGGAATCCGTACACTGTCTTCGTGAGTGTCACTATCTGCTGAAATGTTTGAGACAGGGTTTCACTGTCAATTCTGTGATTATGCTAATTTCATTCTCTTTGGTTCTGGACACGTGACAGCCGAGTAGGAAAGATTGCTATAAACGGCAAATGCTTTGGTTTAGCCCAACGCAGTATCAAATTACCATACCTTTGTGCAGCTGGTATTCTTTTTTTAAAATAATAAACCTATAACCCTAGATAGGGCCACTGGACCATGGCAGTTGAAGACCGAGTTAGGAAGACCGTGTGACCATATTACTATTTGATTTAGGCCAGGAGACTACCATCCTATCGAACTCTATTTAGGAATATAATTACGTAATTATTTAGACTATAACAAATAATCTCCCCGGCGGGGAATCGAACCCCGGTCTCCCGCGTGACAGGCGGGGATACTAACCACTATACTACCGAGGAATGTGTATGTCAATGAAAATATTGTTTATAAACTATAGCGATCTACACACGATATCAAATATCACGTCATTCTTATATATTCCTGCGGGAATAATTGCTTTGGCGGCCAGCGGTATGACACAGGGATTGTGTGGTACTTGGGAAGCTGCCTCAATCCATTCTGGGTTAGGTGAAAACCGAGTTTGGTTGAACCGAAAAACCGTTGAAGACTTTGGATAAGGACGAGACATACCAATCTACCATATAATTATATGGTTTTGTTGTTAATTTCGAGTGATAACTCTGTAACACCCGTAGAACGAAAGATGGGATTTAAGTTGTTGCACGCTTGCAATTTTTGTAGCTTGTTAGTAATATGAGAATATTTGGAATTCAACTCCTCTATGACAGTCGTAAGATCTAGCTACTCAGAGAAGTCTGTCTTTCTTTGGTACTCTCATTATCGATGCTCATTATGTCTACTAAAGTTTAAAGAATTAAGAAACATTACTTGTTTTATGAGATTCCTGAAACAATATAACTTCATGTAGGTCAGATTAGCTTGCTGTGGGCATAACGATGTTTTATTCCCTGGGGGTAAATACATTCCCGGTACAGCTACAAAGTAGAGGGGAAGTAATCATTATAATGCCATGACAAGGGAAGTCAAAATATAGTTCGTCGGCACTCGTTACTCTACTTTTGTAAATGGAAGTATAACAAAATATCATATATCCGGTATGGTCTAGTGGCTAGGATACCTGGCTCTCACCCAGGAGGCTCGGGTTCGATTCCCGGTACCGGAATTTTTGTTGTTGTTGACTTATTGCAAAATATTTTTAAGTGGAAGTACGAAATTGCATTTGGAGACTATCAAAGGATTTCTGAACACGTTTATGAAATTACTGTATGAGTAACATATCGTACGTCACCTTCCGTTCGTCCTAACAAGACCAGGATAGATGAAGTCATTCTTGGAAGTGTGTGTAAACTTCAAATGTTTTGCACTAGACGGTACATACAGTATAGAGATACGGTACTAGTTTTAAATTTCAGTAACACTTATACATCTATTAGGGATCAGATGGAATTGTTAACATCATGTACCTGCTGCAGCATCTTCGATTGCACCAAAAAACTCCCCGGCGGGGAATCGAACCCCGGTCTCCCGCGTGACAGGCGGGGATACTGACCACTATACTAACGAGGAATCTTATTTTCTCCTCTAGGGCAAATAATTATTTTTTGCATCCCAATTAATCGACACACGATGTCTAAGACGATTCGGAACTAACGACAGATGGTGATTTACGCGTACATAAGGCAAGTGTGCATATCTTCACTTTGACTTAGTCCTCCCTCCACCAGAACCGAGATTTTTGTTTTGACCACATGCTCAAGTCCTCATTTCCTTATAAACTCCTTAAACGGATTTCCAGGAAACATCCGGTTAAATTTTTTGGATAAATATCGCAAGTTTAACTCATGAAAATCACCAAAGAAACATTTACGTTGTAAATTATGGCACAAAACAATACATCTTCATGAACACTTTTAAAAGACCATAACAATTTCAAATTCAAAGACTTTATTCAAGGATGAGAATACCATTCTACCATATAATTACTTTATCTTGCTGTTGATTTCTTGTAATACGTCTATAATACAAACATAGAACAAGTGGTGGGATTTAAGGTGTTGCGTGCTTGTACGTTTTTTAGCTTGTTAGTAATACTGAAATATTTGCAATATTCGTAATTCAACTCCCCTATGATTGTCGAAACATCTTGCTACTCCGGGAAGTCCGTTTTTCTAAAGCACAATAGGATGTTTTTTATCGAAAATGATCGTTATTAACCTTAAAGAATTAAGCAATAAAACTTGTTTCACAAGATTTCTAAAAAAGTATAGCTTCCGGTACCATAGATTCGCCTGCTATGGGCATAATGGTGTTCTTTCTCAGGGGGTTGAAAACAATTTCCCGTACAACTTTAAAGAAGAAGGGAAATTATGAATATACCGTAATATTCCAAAGACGGAAAATTGCTTCGTAATAGGAAAAGTGAAAACTTAACTTGTCGGCACTCGTTCTTCGCAAATATTTAGCTGTTTAAATGGTTGTATAAAAAGAGTATCTTATGTCCGGTATGGTCTAGTGGCTAGGATGCCTGGCTTTCACCCAGGAGGCTCGGGTTCGATTCCCGGTACCGGAATCTTTTTGTTTTTGTTTTTGTTGACATGTCTTAAAATATTGCAAACCGTTTTCTTTTAAAGTGACTTGGTACATGAACTGTGTATGCCAAAAGAAACTCTAGGTTATTGTACTTCCTTTCAGAACTTAGTGTTTATTTTAATAGAAGTGCGAAATTGCCTTTGGTGGCTGTCAAAGGATTTCTGAACACGTTCATGTAATGTATGACTTACATATGAAACGTCAGGCCCAGTCCGTTTTTACCGGACCAGGATAGATGAAGGCCTTCATGGAGGAATGTGGAAAACCTCCTTTTTTTTTCTCCAGTACAGTACCGAAGGATACAGATACCGTACTTCTTTTACATTACGATTACGATTATACAGCTCTTACGGCCAAAAATAGTGAGCAGTGGAATTGTGTTTCGAATGTAACTGCTACAGCTTCTTCCATTGTATTAAACACCTCTCTAGCGTACCCCTGTATCCCGCTTGAGAGGAGGGATTGCTGAAAACTATTCTACCTAGGAATGTTCGTTCTTTCTATAGAAAAATAATTACGTTTTTCGGCACAAAATTAATTAACGCACGATTTTTAGGACGATGTCAAGCTAACCAGTAGCACGATATATGCTGAATTACATACGGCAAGTGTGCATATCCTCATTTGCAATTACTGTCCTCCCTCCTCCAGAACCGTAATTTTCGTTATGACCAAATGCTAAAGTCTTCATTTTCGTACCAACTCTTTGTACAGATTTCCAGGTTAGAAACATCCGGTAAACTTCCTTGGATAAATATCTACAATTTAATTTTTTAATATCACGAAACAAGCATTTACAATGTAAATACGGTACAATAGTATACCTATTTATTACTTCTTTAGTACACTTTTACAAGAACATGACGATTTTAAAATTTCTATCGTCAAATACGGAGACGCTATGCTCCCTTACTTACACCTGCATTCGGCTTAGGAATCCGTCTGAAACCGTTTTTTCTGACATCACTACCATAGAAAGGTACAGGGAATCCGTACACTGTCTTCGTGAGTGTCACTATCTGCTGAAATGTTTGAGACAGGGTTTCACTGTCAATTCTGTGATTATGCTAATTTCATTCTCTTTGGTTCTGGATACGTGACAGCCGAGTAGGAAAGATTGCTATAAACGGCAAAGGCTTTGGTTTAGCCCAACGCAGTATCAAACTACCATACCTTTGTGCAGCTGGTATTCTTTTTTTAAAATAATAAACCTATAACCCTAGATAGGGCCACTGGACCATGGCAGTTGAAGACCGAGTTAGGAAGACCGTGTGACCATATTACTATTTGATTTAGGCCAGGAGACTACCATCCTGTCGAACTCTATTTAGGAATATAATTACGTAATTATTTAGACTATAACAAATAATCTCCCCGGCGGGGAATCGAACCCCGGTCTCCCGCGTGACAGGCGGGGATACTAACCACTATACTACCGAGGAATGTGTATGTCAACGAAAATATTGTTTATAAACTATAGCGATCTACACACGATATCAAATATCACGTCATTCTTATATATTCCTGCGGTAATAATTGCTTTGGGGGCCAGCGGTATGACACAGGGATTGTGTGGTACTTGGAAAGCTGCCTCAATCCATTCTGGGTTAGGTGAAAACCGAGTTTGGTTGAACCGAAAAACCGTTGAAGACTTTGGATAAGGACGAGACATACCAATCTACCATATAATTATATGGTTTTGTTGTTAATTTCGAGTGATACGTCTGTAACACCCGTAGAACGAAAGATGGGATTTAAGTTGTTGCACGCTTGCAATTTTTGTAGCTTGTTAGTAATATTTGAGAATATTTGGAATTCAACTCCTCTATGACAGTCGTAAGATCTAGCTACTCAGAGAAGTCTGTCTTTCTTTGGTACACTCATTATCGATGCTCATTATGTCTACTAAAGTTTAAAGAATTAAGAAATATTACTTGTTTTATGAGATTCCTGAAACAATATAACTTCATGTAGGTCAGATTAGCTTGCTGTGGGCATAACGATGTTTTATTCCCTGGGGGTAAATACATTCCCGGTACAGCTACAAAGTAGAGGGGAAGTAATCATTATAATGCCATGACAAGGGAAGTCAAAATATAGTTCGTCGGCACTCGTTACTCTACTTTTGTAAATGGAAGTATAACAAAATATCATATATCCGCTATGGTCTAGTGGCTAGGATACCTGGCTCTCACCCATGCGGTGGGTCGGTTGTAGAGTTGTAATGTGTGGGCGCCAGATATAGATACACTATATCAAATTTATGTTTTATTTTAGACCCTCCGGCAGCTTCAAGTCAGCTTCGAGCAGAATTCTCTTTTCTCAGAGCGGGAATGGTAGACGTGCAGACTAGTGATCCTCCCTTCATAGAAATAACGTTGCGTACAATTGAACAACAAACTTTTATTTTAATTAATTCAGCAATGTTCTTATTATAATTGTTACAATAATTACAAGTAGTAATTATAGAAAATTGTTCTTGTTGCTTAGCTACGTAGAAAACTGATGGATTAGTGATTTACTAATGTCCAATTTATAAGCTCGTAATATAATCAAAGTTAAAATATTATGATGCTGACAATTCTTCTATGTCCAAAAATTACAGCCGTGAAAATGTTTAAGTATTGAAATATTCGACTGAAAATTCTTCTAAGTCGTATAATTATATTCACGAAAAAGTTAGAGTATCGAAATTAGATACTGAAAATTATTCTAAGTCGAATAATTACGACCCACGACACTCCGTGGTAATACGGGAGCTACTTATCCCGGAAGACTCCTGTCTTCACCGCAACCGAAGAAATTCAAGTGGTCACTCCGACCGATGAAATTCAAGTGTCCTTACTTGATTTATAATAAATTAAACTAACTCCCAAAAATCCGTCTAAGGACGGCCCACTTACCCCATATGTTCATCCCACGTGACAATTACTCTACGTCTAATTGGAAGTGACGAATCTTATCTATAGCCAATAGGATACCGGTGCATCCCTAAGCCAACCTAATACTTTCTCTTTTCGCAATACTAGGAACTCAGTGAATTGCATTGTTTAAACTCCAAGAAAGTTTAGAAGATACCATCAATTTCCTTCGTACTAAATAATATTAATATTCTTACTTCTATTCATACAGCACTCAAGGTATTGACAGACCCATTGTCCATTCTCATTCCTTTATACACTTACAATAGAGGCTACTGTGTGTACTGTTATGTCTTTGTTCGAGGGAGATACCTGAAAGCTATTATGTGAGTTATTAGCACGGGGCTGGAATTACCCGGCTACCTGGCCAAGCTTACCATTTTCTATGACCAGTGCACATTGCATTAAATACATAAATATTCAATTTGTTAATGACTATGAATTTTAAGAGATTTGTTAATAATTGCAATAAACTTTTCTCCAGATTATGCATATTTTGATACCAAACAAGCTACTGAAATATTATCATTTAATTAATTGTCATTTATATGAGCATAATCTACTTTATATTACTTTATATAGGCTGGGTTAATCTGGACTGCGTCACATGCCCTGATATGCTGAGGATATAATTTCTTTAACCTGTGATGGAAATTTATACTCGGTATATCACATCTCTCCAAAATTTCTAATAATATTTTACACCGCCGTGGCAACATTTCAGGCTAGCTTTGAATGTTATTGACTTAAGATTATCCCCTAACATGTTCCACTTTTCTACACATTAATGCATCTAATTAGGCTCACTCACTCCATTCATTTTTTTTTATCTGTTCAGTTTATTCCTTGCTAACAAAACCATACATACTTCGCACACAATTATGTTACTTATTTGGGTGTGACACTCCCAATCTGCGTACATCTTTCTTGCATCGTTACAAGCATATCTCGTTTTTAATGCACTGAAAATTGCATATTGAATGACCATATACAAAAAAATGACACCAAAAAAAATTGCACAAAGAAAATATTCACACTTAGATAAAAAAAATTTGACTCGAATATATTTTAAAATTAATGACTCGAATAAAAGCATAATATACAGTGGAAAATCTACCCCAACTGTTCATATTAGCACAAAAAAAATTAATAACCACTTATTGGTGTATATTATGACACCAACAATCTAAATCAGAGCGTTCATAATACACAAGTGAAAATTAAAACTGGCGGCACTTCTACTTGCCAACATACTTGGTACTCAACATACCTCACACCTACACTCCTCCTATACTAGGCCCTAAGTGGAACAATTTACCTATAAATCCTGTAACACGACCTCATAGAATGGCAACAAAATTTTTGCCTTGATAATCTATTACGGGTGTTACCTCTCAGTATACGTACTATTCCAGTTACCTATTCAGCCCTTATATATGGCTTAATGCATCATAGGTTATATTTGCCTACAACCCTCCTTTTCTTTCTTCCTATAATTACTATATAGATTTTAGCTATCTTCTACTGCATAATTCACCCTTCAATAACTGCTACCTTGCCTTACAGATCTTTCCCATGAATGACGTCACACACGCGCTACAGATATTCGATCAAATAATTTCCTTGGTTGATTGCCCAAAGTAAAATTCTTCTCTGCTTCTAAAAAAAACATGGTTTTATTTACTGATGAAACATTCTTTATTTATTTTAAGAACTTCATTATTAGTTCTGCTTACTAATTTTTTTCGTAGATTCCCTGCACACGTAATATCAAAGTTACAAGCGTGCACTATCACTAGGCCTATATCAAGCCTCGGCTTTACCATTTCTTCAATAATACCAGGATTGGAGTATAAAAGAGCGTTTTCTTATTGAATATAATATGCAATATTTGCTTTCAACCACTATCAAGTATCCTCTTTTTAATATGTTCTCGTAAATGATTTTGTCTCAGGCTTTTTCGCCCTTAACTTATTATGACTTTGTATCATCTGAACTCACGTGTATTTTATTGTTTATAGAAATTCCCACCGGAGCTATTCATCTCCAACATTATTCTTCTTCCTCCTACTAATCTCCACATTTAGGATAACACACTTGGCATCCTCGACGTAAATTACTATATTAGGATTGCTCATTGGCATCCTCGACGTATTTAATAAAAATTCGCTGGGTTATTCTCCCTCAGCTTAATAAAAATATCGGCATAGCTGCACACAAGCATTGCTAAATACCTACAATAATAGAATAAACTTCTGCATTTCCTTTATGCAACATTATACACGTACTTTTATAATCTTTCCTTCAACGATTTTCAAGGAGTATAAGCACTTAGGCTATTTAGAACGAGACATTGAATCCAACGAGAATTATTTTAACCTTTACATGCTTTTTTTAGTGTGGCAATACATAGATCTTTCAATTCAATTTCGCTCTCTCTCTTTTCTTTACAGGTATTATTTTCCAACTAACATATTTTATTCTGTTTACTTTTTACTTAGGGCATGTTTATTATTTTACTGACTTCTTTAAAACTTTAATAAATATCATCGGTGTGTGATTTCATTCGGGACTTTGTAATAATACAATTTTAGCAGTTTATAGGTTCATGGTGCTGGGTTGTCTGATAGCTATTTCTTTCTTCTGCTTCCTGACGCCAATTCCTAGTATTTCTGCTACTATCTGTTACGTCAGCGGGGTTTCTTGGCCTACATGTCTCATTACTCGCCACTTCGTAATTCCCGTTATTTGGAGATATAGATCTCACATCTTGCGTACTACGGATTGGAAGTCTTTCTGTAAAACTAACATTGTTTACTTGGCCGTTAGTCACTTGCCTCCCATTATAATTCTGATTCATCCTATTATTGTCATTTCTGTTACGATAGGAGTTATTATTTGACGGTCCCCTGTTCGTGTCTAGGTTTCTGTCAGAGTTATCCCGTTGCCATCGATTCCTATCGGTGTCATTATTTGCACCTCTGTTATGTTCATTAGGCCTATAGGCTTGGTCTGATCCATTTCCTCGATTCTGTTCCACTGCATTGCCTCTATACGCCTTCATTTCGAAACTGGTTAGCAGCTCTAAGGTTCTACTAAAAGTTGACGGGTCTGAGACGACGAGTAAGTTATACACCTCGGCATTGTAATGGCAGGCTATTAGCTTAATCACTTCTTTTTCGGGCATTCTTTCATCTAATAATCTGGCTAAGCTGGCTTTCTTTAAAAAGTAGTCGGAGAGGATAATGTTTCCTCTTGTCGGATATTGTCCATTATAGAGGTCATTACGCACCTGCGATCTTTTCGATTCATTCCAGAATCTCGCCAAGAATAAACTTTTGAACTGTTCATAGCTACAATTAGGATCAATTGTGAGATCATACCATTCCTGGGCCTTCCCTTCTAAAGTATGACTGATTAGCGACATCTTATACTGAGATGGCACCATGCGTATTTCGAAATATTTATCTAGATTTTTCAAATAATTCTGGGGGTTCATGTTTGCTTCCTTAAACTTAGGCACAACGAGATCTCCGCCTATCCATTGACTTAGATTTACTCTACCGTCGTACGTTACAGGATTTCTCGGTGGTACTATCATATTTGCTGAAATATGCGAGCTCGCATTTTCAATGGGCGTCCTACAAATATTATCTCTACCACTACCTAAACTTCCAGGAGAACAAGCTGATTCACTGGTACGACCTGGTACATTACATCCTAGAATGCCTACTCCCTCATAACTCTGATGAATAAGTCTAGTACCCTCAAATTCCTTTGAAATAATTTCTTTAGTTATTAGGCCTACCTTTTGTGACATTTTATTTTCTAATTCTGAGACCTTACTGTTAAAGTTCTGTTCTAACTTTTCCTCAAGTTTCTTAGTATTGTTTGATAATTCATCAGTTTTTTTATCTAAACGGTCTAATCCGCCTTTTACCTTGCCGACCTGATCATCTAGCTGCTTTTTCAGATTTGATTCAGAGTTTATTACTTTCTCTTCCATGACTTGAATTTTGTGATTAACCCTTTCATCAATTTTCTTACTCTGCAAATCTACTTTACTATCTAAGGCTTTCACTGTTTTGTTAAGTTCCCTAGTCAAATTCTCATGTTTTTCTACCAATTCTTCCCTAAGAACAGTGTTAGCCTCTCTAAGTTCCCTCCGCATTTCTTGGTTTTCCTTACGGATATCTTGTATAACTTTATCTAATTTATTACAATTCTCCTGTGATTCCTTGCGTATTTCCTGGACTTCTCTACTTATTTTATCATATAACCCCTTACTATTTTCTTGTGACTCCTTGCTAAATTTATTATATAATCCCTTAATATTTTCCTGGTTTTCCTTACGTGTTTCCTGGGCTTCCTTACGTATTTCCTGCATTGCGGCTAATAAAATACTAATCATATCCTGCGGATCATTCTGTACGCTAGGCCTAACATCATCTACTATAACTCGCTCGTCTCTTTGCTCAGTTTCCTCTACCATATCATTAACCTCCTGATAAGTACCTGTTACAGAATCTTGTACATTTTCGTTAACTATGTCGTAATCCTCGGCAGTATGCCCCTCTCCTGCTGTATACTCCACACTAGAATTTGATGTAGCTCTGTCACCTACACTAATTTCTGAGTTTTCCATCATATTTAATCCCTCCATTTTAGTTATACGTTTGCCACTACGCAGCCACATATAAATTAGATACCCTCTTAAAATTATCTTACCTTGTGTAGATCAACAATTACATACATATATCACATACACTGGTACAGTAAAATAACATCATGCTATATCAGATCTTATTAAGTTATTTAAATTTTGCTTAGTTCCAGATTTCTCTTGCAAAATTGCTTTACTGAATTTATTTACTACTGATTATGCAGTTACTATTAAAAGAATTTAGTTATTAAATAACCCTTTTATATAGTGATCTTTTAAAAAAAATTTGCTGAACGCGTTTATTCTGGAACTTCAATAAATTTATATGGCTTATCTGACTTTCTGGTGGTGCTCATGTCCGCTGGTTCCTGGGCTGTCGCTTCCTGGAGATGAGGTTCCACGATTCCTGTTGTCCCACGCTTCCTGGTGTACCACGTTCCTGATGCTGTACCACGTTCCTGTTGTACCACGTTCCTGCTGCTGTACCACGTTCCTGTTGCTGTACCACGTTCCTGTTGTACCACGTTCCTGCTGCTGTACCACGTTTCTGCTGCTGTACCACGTTCCTGCTGCTGTACCACGTTCCTGATAGAAGGTCCCGAAGTCCTGCGATACCGCCTCCACGCCGTAACTGGGTATATCAGGCTGACTACTCCTCTTATTGATGATCTGGAAATCCTCGAAGTTCTTTGTAGTGCAGATTCTTCCCTCTAGAGCCCCACGATCTGGGCGTATTGTGCGGCGGGTCGGTTGTAGAGTTGATTGGGCGCCAGATATAGATATACTATATCAAATTTATGTTTTATTTTAGACCCTCCGGCAGCTTCAAGTCAGCTTCGAGCAGAATTCTCTTTTCTCAGAGCGGGAATGGTAGACGTGCAGACTGGTGATCCTCCCTTCATAGAAATAACGTTGCGTACAATTGAACAACAAACTTTTATTTTAATTAATTCAGCAATGTTCTTATTATAATTGTTACAATAATTACAAATAGTAATTATAGAAAATTGTTCTTGTTGCTTAGCTACGTAGAAAACAGATGTATTAGTGATTTACTAACGTCCAATTTATAAGCTCGTAATATAATCAAAGTTAAAATATTATGATGCTGACAATTCTTCTATGTCCAAAAATTACAGCCGTGAAAATGTTTAAGTATTGAAATTGTCGACTGAAAATTCTTCTAAGTCGTATAATTATATTCACGAAAAAGTTAGAGTATCGAAATTAGATACTGAAAATTATTCTAAGTCGAATAATTACGACCCACGACACTCCGTGGTAATACGGGAGCTACTTATCCCGGAAGACTCCTGTCTTCACCGCAACCGAAGAAATTCAAGTGGTCACTCCGACCGATGAAATTCAAGTGTCCTTACTTGATTTATAATAAATTAAACTAACTCCCAAAAATCCGTCTAAGGACGGCCCACTTACCCCATATGTTCATCCCACGTGACAATTACTCTACGTCTAATTGGAAGTGACGAATCTTATCTATAGCCAATAGGATACCGGTGCATCCCTAAGCCAACCTAATACTTTCTCTTTTCGCAATACTAGGAACTCAGTGAATTGCATTGTTTAAACTCCAAGAAAGTTTAGAAGATACCATCAATTTCCTTCGTACTAAATAATATTAATATTCTTACTTCTATTCATACAGCACTCAAGGTATTGACAGACCCATTGTCCATTCTCATTCCTTTATACACTTACAATAGAGGCTACTGTGTGTACTGTTATGTCTTTGTTCGAGGGAGATACCTGAAAGCTATTATGTGAGTTATTAGCACGGGGCTGGAATTACCAGGCTACCTGGCCAAGCTTACCATTTTCTATGACCAGTGCACATTGCATTAAATACATAAATATTCAACTTGTTAATGACTATGAATTTTAAGAGATTTGTTAATAAATTGCAATAAACTTTTCTCCAGATTATGCATATTTTGATACCAAACAAGCTACTGAAATATTATCATTTAATTAATTGTCATTTATATGAGCATAATCTACCTTATATTACTTTATATATGCTGGGTTAATCTGGACTGCGTCACCCAGGAGGCTCGGGTTCGATTCCCGGTACCGGAATTTTTGTTGTTGTTGACTTATTGCAAAATATTTTTAAGTGGAAGTACGAAATTGCATTTGGAGACTATCAAAGGATTTCTGAACACGTTTATGAAATTACTGTATGAGTAACATATCGTACGTCAGCTTCCGTTCGTCCTAACAAGACCAGGATAGATGAAGTCATTCTTGGAAGTGTGTGTAAACTTCAAATGTTTTCAACTAGACGGTACATACAGTATAGAGATACGGTACTAGTTTCAAATTTCAGTAACACTTATACATCTATTACGGATCAGATGGAATTGTTAACATCATGTACCTGCTGCAGCATCTTCGATTGCACCAAAAAACTCCCCGGCAGGGAATCGAACCCCGGTCTCCCGCGTGACAGGCGGGGATACTGACCACTATACTACCGAGGAATCTTATTTTCTCCTCTAGGGCAAATAATTACTTTTTTGGATCTCAATTAAACGACGCACGATTTCTAAGACGATTCGGAACTAACGACAGATGGTGATTAACGCGTACATAAGGCAAGTGTGCATATCCTCATTTGCAATTACTGTCCTCCCTCCTCCAGAACCGTAATTTTCGTTATGACCAAATGCTAAAGTCTTCATTTTCGTACCAACTCTTTGTACAGATTTCCAGGTTAGAAACAGCCGGTAAACTTCCTTGGATAAATATCTACAATTTAATTTTTTAATATCACGAAACAAGCATTTACAATGTAAATACGGTACAATAGTATACCTATTTATTACTTCTTTAGTACACTTTTACAAGAACATGACGATTTTAAAATTTCTATCGTCAAATACGGAGACGCTATGTTCCCTCACTTACACCTGCATTCGGCTTAGGAATCCGTCTGAAACCGTTTTTTCTGATATCACTACCATAGAAAGGTACAGGGAATCCGTACACTGTCTTCGTGAGTGTCACTATCTGCTGAAATATTTGAGACATTGTTACACTGTCAATTCTGTGATTATGCTAATTTCATTCTCTTTGGTTCTGGACACGTGACAGCCGAGTAGGAAAGATTGCTATAAACGGCAAAGGCTTTGGTTTAGCCCAACGCAATATCAAACTACCATACCTTTGTGCAGCTGGTATTCTTTTTTTAAAATAATAAACCTATAACCCTAGATAGGGCCACTAGACCATGGCAGTTGAAGACCGAGTTAGGAAGACCGTGTGACCATATTACTATTTGATTTAGGCCAGGAGACTACCATCCTATCGAACTCTATTTAGGAATATAATTACGTAATTATTTAGACTATAACAAATAATCTCCCCGGCGGGGAATCGAACCCCGGTCTCCCGCGTGACAGGCGGGGATACTAACCACTATACTACCGAGGAATGTGTATGTCAACGAAAATATTGTTTATAAACTATAGCGATCTACACACGATATCAAATATCACGTCATTCTTATATATTCCTGCGGGAATAATTGCTTTGGGGGCCAGCGGTATGACACAGGGATTGTGTGGTACTTGGGAAGCTGCCTCAATCCATTCTGGGTTAGGTGAAAACCGAGTTTGGTTGAACCGAAAAACCGTTGAAGACTTGGTTAAGGACGAGACATACCAATCTCTCATATAATTATATGGTTTTATTGTTAATTTCGAGTGATACGTCTGTAACACCCGTAGAACGAAAGATGGGATTTAAGTTGTTGCACGCTTGCAATTTTTGTAGCTTGTTAGTAATATGAGAATATTCGGAATTCAACTCCTCTATGACAGTCGTAAGATCTAGCTACTCAGAGAAGTCTGTCTTTCTTTGGTACACTCATTATCGATGCTCATTATGTCTACGAAAGTTTAAAGAATTAAGAAATATTACTTGTTTTATGAGATTACTGAAACAATATAACTTCTGGTAGGTCAGATTCGCTTGCTGTGGGCATAACGATGTTTTATTCCCTGGGGGTAAATACATTCCCGGTACAGCTACAAAGTAGAGGGGAAGTAATCATTATAATGCCATGACAAGGGAAGTCAAAATATAGTTCGTCGGCTCTCGTTACTCAACTTTTGTAAATGGAAGTATAACAAAATATCATATATCCGGTATGGTCTAGTGGCTTGGATACCTGGCTCTCACCCAGGAGGCTCGGGTTCGATTCCCGGTACCGGAATTTTTGTTGTTGTTGACTTATTGCAAAATATTTTTAAGTGGAAGTACGAAATTGCATTTGGAGACTATCAAAGGATTTCTGAACACGTTTATGAAATTACTGTATGAGTAACATATCGTACGTCAGCTTCCGTTCGTACTAACAAGACCAGGATAGATGAAGTCATTCTTGGAAGTGTGTGTAAACTTCAAATGTTTTGCACTAGACGGTACATACAGTATAGAGATACGGTACTAGTTTTAAATTTCAGTAACACTTATACATCTATTACGGATCAGATGGAATTGTTAACATCATGTACCTGCTGCAGCATCTTCGATTGCACCAGAAAACTCCCCGGAGGGGAGTCGAACCCCTGTCTCCCGCGTGACAGGCGGGGATACTGACCACTATACTACCGAGGAATCTTATTTCCTCCTCTATTGCAAATAATTACTTTTTTGGATCCCAATTAATCGACGCACGATTTCTAAGACGATTCGGAACTAAAGACAGATGGTGATTTACGCGTACATAAGGCAAGTGTGCATATCTTCACTTTGAATTAGTCCTCCCTCCACCAGAACCGGGATTTTTGTTTTGACCACATGCTCAAGTCGTCATTTCCTTATAAACTCCTTAAACGGATTTCCAGGAAACATCCGGTTAAATTTTTTGGATAAATATCGAAAGTTTAACTCATGAAAATCACCAAAGAAACATTTACGTTGTAAATTATGGCACAAAACAATACATCTTCATGAACACTTTTAAAAGACCATAACAATTTCAAATTCAAAGACTTTATTCAAGGATGAGAATACCATTCTACCATATAATTACTTTATCTTGATGTTGAATTCTTGTAATACGTCTGTAATACAAACGTAGAACAAGTGGTGGGATTTAAGGTGTTGCGTGCTTGTACGTTTTTTAGCTTGTTAGTAATACTGAAATATATGCAATATTCGTAATTCAACTCCCCTATGATTGTCGAAACATCTTGCTACTCCGGGAAGTCCGTTTTTCTAAAGTACAATAGGATGTTTTTTTATCGAAAATAATCGTTATTAACCTTAAAGAATTAAGCAATAAAACTTGTTTCACATGATTTCTAAAAAAAAGTATAGCTTCCGGTACCATAGATTCGCCTGCTATGGGCATAATGCTGTTCTTTCTCAGGGGGTTGAAAACAATTTCCCATACATCTTTAAAGAAGAAGGGAAATTATGAATATACCGTAATATTCCAAAGACGGAAAATTGCTTCATAATAGGAAAAGTGAAAACTTAACTTGTCGGCACTCGTTCTTCGCAAATATTTAGCTGTTTAAATGGTCGTATAAAAAGAGTATCTTATGTCCGGTATGGTCTAGTGGCTAGGATACCTGGCTTTTACCCAGGAGGCTCGGGTTCGATTCCCGGTACCTGAATCTTTTTTTTGTTTTTGTTGACATGTCTTAAAATATTGCAAACCGTTTTCTTTTAAAGTGACTTGGTACATGAACTGTGTATGCCAAAAGAAACTCTAGGTTATTGTACTTCCTTTCAGAACTTAGTGCTTATTTTAATAGAACTTCGAAATTGCCTTTGGTGGCTGTCAAAGGATTTCTGAACACGTTTATGTAATGTATGACTCACATATGAAACGTCAGGCCCAGTCCGTTTTTACCGGACCAGGATAGATGAAGGCCTTCATGGAGGAATGTGCAAAACTTCCTTTTTTTTCTCCAGTACGGTACCGAAGGATGGAGATACCGTACTACTTTTACATTACGATTACGATTATACAGCTCTTACGGACAAAAATAGTGAGCAGTGGAACTGTGTTTGGAATGTAACTGCTACAGCTTCTTCCATTGTATTAAACACCTCTCTAGCGTACCCCTGTATCCCGCTTGAGAGGAGGGATTGATGAAAACTATTCTACCTAGGAATGTTCGTTCTTTCTATAGAAAAATAATTACGTTTTTCGGCACAAAATTAATTGACGCAAGATTTTTAGGACGATGTCAAGCTAACTAGTAGCACGATATATGCTGAATTACATAAGGCAAGTGTGCATATCCTCATTTGCAATTACTGTCCTCCCTCCTCCAGAACCGTGATTTTCGTTATGACCAAATGCTAAAGTCTTCATTTTCGTACCAACTCTTTGTACAGATTTCCAGGTTAGAAACAGCCGGTAAACTTCCTTGGATAAATATCTACAATTTAATTTTTTAATATCACGAAACAAGCATTTACAATGTAAATACGGTACAATAGTATACCTATTTATTACTTCTTTAGTACACTTTTACAAGAACATGACGATTTTAAAATTTCTATCGTCAAATACGGAGACGCTATGCTCCCTCACTTACACCTGCATTCGGCTTAGGAATCCGTCTGAAACCGTTTTTTCTGATATCACTACCATAGAAAGGTACAGGGAATCCGTACACTGTCTTCGTGAGTGTCACTATCTGCTGAAATATTTGAGACATTGTTACACTGTCAATTCTGTGATTATGCTAATTTCATTCTCTTTGGTTCTGGACACGTGACAGCCGAGTAGGAAAGATTGCTATAAACGGCAAAGGCTTTGGTTTAGCCCAACGCAATATCAAACTACCATACCTTTGTGCAGCTGGTATTCTTTTTTTAAAATAATAAACCTATAACCCTAGATAGGGCCACTAGACCATGGCAGTTGAAGACCGAGTTAGGAAGACCGTGTGACCATATTACTATTTGATTTAGGCCAGGAGACTACCATCCTATCGAACTCTATTTAGGAATATAATTACGTAATTATTTAGACTATAACAAATAATCTCCCCGGCGGGGAATCGAACCCCGGTCTCCCGCGTGACAGGCGGGGATACTAACCACTATACTACCGAGGAATGTGTATGTCAACGAAAATATTGTTTATAAACTATAGCGATCTACACACGATATCAAATATCACGTCATTCTTATATATTCCTGCGGGAATAATTGCTTTGGGGACCAGCGGTATGACACAGGGATTGTGTGGTACTTGGGAAGCTGCCTCAATCCATTCTGGGTTAGGTGAAAACCGAGTTTGGTTGAACCGAAAAACCGTTGAAGACTTGGTTAAGGACGAGACATACCAATCTCTCATATAATTATATGGTTTTATTGTTAATTTCGAGTGATACGTCTGTAACACCCGTAGAACGAAAGATGGGATTTAAGTTGTTGCACGCTTGCAATTTTTGTAGCTTGTTAGTAATATTTGAGAATATTTGGAATTCAACTCCTCTATGACAGTCGTAAGATCTAGCTACTCAGAGAAGTCTGTCTTTCTTTGGTACACTCATTATCGATGCTCATTATGTCTACTAAAGTTTAAAGAATTAAGAAATATTACTTGTTTTATGAGATTCCTGAAACAATATAACTTCATGTAGGTCAGATTAGCTTGCTGTGGGCATAACGATGTTTTATTCCCTGGGGGTAAATACATTCCCGGTACAGCTACAAAGTAGAGGGGAAGTAATCATTATAATGCCATGACAAGGGAAGTCAAAATATAGTTCGTCGGCACTCGTTACTCTACTTTTGTAAATGGAAGTATAACAAAATATCATATATCCGGTATGGTCTAGTGGCTAGGATACCTGGCTCTCACCCATGCGGTGGGTCGGTTGTAGAGTTGTAATGTGTGGGCGCCAGATATAGATACACTATATCAAATTTATGTTTTATTTTAGACCCTCCGGCAGCTTCAAGTCAGCTTCGAGCAGAATTCTCTTTTCTCAGAGCGGGAATGGTAGACGTGCAGACTAGTGATCCTCCCTTCATAGAAATAACGTTGCGTACAATTGAACAACAAACTTTTATTTTAATTAATTCAGCAATGTTCTTATTATAATTGTTACAATAATTACAAGTAGTAATTATAGAAAATTGTTCTTGTTGCTTAGCTACGTAGAAAACTGATGGATTAGTGATTTACTAATGTCCAATTTATAAGCTCGTAATATAATCAAAGTTAAAATATTATGATGCTGACAATTCTTCTATGTCCAAAAATTACAGCCGTGAAAATGTTTAAGTATTGAAATATTCGACTGAAAATTCTTCTAAGTCGTATAATTATATTCACGAAAAAGTTAGAGTATCGAAATTAGATACTGAAAATTATTCTAAGTCGAATAATTACGACCCACGACACTCCGTGGTAATACGGGAGCTACTTATCCCGGAAGACTCCTGTCTTCACCGCAACCGAAGAAATTCAAGTGGTCACTCCGACCGATGAAATTCAAGTGTCCTTACTTGATTTATAATAAATTAAACTAACTCCCAAAAATCCGTCTAAGGACGGCCCACTTACCCCATATGTTCATCCCACGTGACAATTACTCTACGTCTAATTGGAAGTGACGAATCTTATCTATAGCCAATAGGATACCGGTGCATCCCTAAGCCAACCTAATACTTTCTCTTTTCGCAATACTAGGAACTCAGTGAATTGCATTGTTTAAACTCCAAGAAAGTTTAGAAGATACCATCAATTTCCTTCGTACTAAATAATATTAATATTCTTACTTCTATTCATACAGCACTCAAGGTATTGACAGACCCATTGTCCATTCTCATTCCTTTATACACTTACAATAGAGGCTACTGTGTGTACTGTTATGTCTTTGTTCGAGGGAGATACCTGAAAGCTATTATGTGAGTTATTAGCACGGGGCTGGAATTACCCGGCTACCTGGCCAAGCTTACCATTTTCTATGACCAGTGCACATTGCATTAAATACATAAATATTCAATTTGTTAATGACTATGAATTTTAAGAGATTTGTTAATAATTGCAATAAACTTTTCTCCAGATTATGCATATTTTGATACCAAACAAGCTACTGAAATATTATCATTTAATTAATTGTCATTTATATGAGCATAATCTACTTTATATTACTTTATATAGGCTGGGTTAATCTGGACTGCGTCACATGCCCTGATATGCTGAGGATATAATTTCTTTAACCTGTGATGGAAATTTATACTCGGTATATCACATCTCTCCAAAATTTCTAATAATATTTTACACCGCCGTGGCAACATTTCAGGCTAGCTTTGAATGTTATTGACTTAAGATTATCCCCTAACATGTTCCACTTTTCTACACATTAATGCATCTAATTAGGCTCACTCACTCCATTCATTTTTTTTTATCTGTTCAGTTTATTCCTTGCTAACAAAACCATACATACTTCGCACACAATTATGTTACTTATTTGGGTGTGACACTCCCAATCTGCGTACATCTTTCTTGCATCGTTACAAGCATATCTCGTTTTTAATGCACTGAAAATTGCATATTGAATGACCATATACAAAAAAATGACACCAAAAAAAATTGCACAAAGAAAATATTCACACTTAGATAAAAAAAATTTGACTCGAATATATTTTAAAATTAATGACTCGAATAAAAGCATAATATACAGTGGAAAATCTACCCCAACTGTTCATATTAGCACAAAAAAAAAATAATAACCACTTATTGGTGTATATTATGACACCAACAATCTAAATCAGAGCGTTCATAATACACAAGTGAAAATTAAAACTGGCGGCACTTCTACTTGCCAACATACTTGGTACTCAACATACCTCACACCTACACTCCTCCTATACTAGGCCCTAAGTGGAACAATTTACCTATAAATCCTGTAACACGACCTCATAGAATGGCAACAAAATTTTTGCCTTGATAATCTATTACGGGTGTTACCTCTCAGTATACGTACTATTCCAGTTACCTATTCAGCCCTTATATATGGCTTAATGCATCATAGGTTATATTTGCCTACAACCCTCCTTTTCTTTCTTCCTATAATTACTATATAGATTTTAGCTATCTTCTACTGCATAATTCACCCTTCAATAACTGCTACCTTGCCTTACAGATCTTTCCCATGAATGACGTCACACACGCGCTACAGATATTCGATCAAATAATTTCCTTGGTTGATTGCCCAAAGTAAAATTCTTCTCTGCTTCTAAAAAAAACATGGTTTTATTTACTGATGAAACATTCTTTATTTATTTTAAGAACTTCATTATTAGTTCTGCTTACTAATTTTTTTCGTAGATTCCCTGCACACGTAATATCAAAGTTACAAGCGTGCACTATCACTAGGCCTATATCAAGCCTCGGCTTTACCATTTCTTCAATAATACCAGGATTGGAGTATAAAAGAGCGTTTTCTTATTGAATATAATATGCAATATTTGCTTTCAACCACTATCAAGTATCCTCTTTTTAATATGTTCTCGTAAATGATTTTGTCTCAGGCTTTTTCGCCCTTAACTTATTATGACTTTGTATCATCTGAACTCACGTGTATTTTATTGTTTATAGAAATTCCCACCGGAGCTATTCATCTCCAACATTATTCTTCTTCCTCCTACTAATCTCCACATTTAGGATAACACACTTGGCATCCTCGACGTAAATTACTATATTAGGATTGCTCATTGGCATCCTCGACGTATTTAATAAAAATTCGCTGGGTTATTCTCCCTCAGCTTAATAAAAATATCGGCATAGCTGCACACAAGCATTGCTAAATACCTACAATAATAGAATAAACTTCTGCATTTCCTTTATGCAACATAATACACGTACTTTTATAATCTTTCCTTCAACGATTTTCAAGGAGTATAAGCACTTAGGCTATTTAGAACGAGACATTGAATCCAACGAGAATTATTTTAACCTTTACATGCTTTTTTTAGTGTGGCAATACATAGATCTTTCAATTCAATTTCGCTCTCTCTCTTTTCTTTACAGGTATTATTTTCCAACTAACATATTTTATTCTGTTTACTTTTTACTTAGGGCATGTTTATTATTTTACTGACTTCTTTAAAACTTTAATAAATATCATCGGTGTGTGATTTCATTCGGGACTTTGTAATAATACAATTTTAGCAGTTTATAGGTTCATGGTGCTGGGTTGTCTGATAGCTATTTCTTTCTTCTGCTTCCTGACGCCAATTCCTAGTATTTCTGCTACTATCTGTTACGTCAGCGGGGTTTCTTGGCCTACATGTCTCATTACTCGCCACTTCGTAATTCCCGTTATTTGGAGATATAGATCTCACATCTTGCGTACTACGGATTGGAAGTCTTTCTGTAAAACTAACATTGTTTACTTGGCCGTTAGTCACTTGCCTCCCATTATAATTCTGATTCATCCTATTATTGTCATTTCTGTTACGATAGGAGTTATTATTTGACGGTCCCCTGTTCGTGTCTAGGTTTCTGTCAGAGTTATCCCGTTGCCATCGATTCCTATCGGTGTCATTATTTGCACCTCTGTTATGTTCATTAGGCCTATAGACTTGGTCTGATCCATTTCCTCGATTCTGTTCCACTGCATTGCCTCTATACGCCTTCATTTCGAAACTGGTTAGCAGCTCTAAGGTTCTACTAAAAGTTGACGGGTCTGAGACGACGAGTAAGTTATACACCTCGGCATTGTAATGGCAGGCTATTAGCTTAATCACTTCTTTTTCGGGCATTCTTTCATCTAATAATCTGGCTAAGCTGGCTTTCTTTAAAAAGTAGTCGGAGAGGATAATGTTTCCTCTTGTCGGATATTGTCCATTATAGAGGTCATTACGCACCTGCGATCTTTTCGATTCATTCCAGAATCTCGCCAAGAATAAACTTTTGAACTGTTCATAGCTACAATTAGGATCAATTGTGAGATCATACCATTCCTGGGCCTTCCCTTCTAAAGTATGACTGATTAGCGACATCTTATACTGAGATGGCACCATGCGTATTTCGAAATATTTATCTAGATTTTTCAAATAATTCTGGGGGTTCATGTTTGCTTCCTTAAACTTAGGCACAACGAGATCTCCGCCTATCCATTGACTTAGATTTACTCTACCGTCGTACGTTACAGGATTTCTCGGTGGTACTATCATATTTGCTGAAATATGCGAGCTCGCATTTTCAATGGGCGTCCTACAAATATTATCTCTACCACTACCTAAACTTCCAGGAGAACAAGCTGATTCACTGGTACGACCTGGTACATTACATCCTAGAATGCCTACTCCCTCATAACTCTGATGAATAAGTCTAGTACCCTCAAATTCCTTTGAAATAATTTCTTTAGTTATTAGGCCTACCTTTTGTGACATTTTATTTTCTAATTCTGAGACCTTACTGTTAAAGTTCTGTTCTAACTTTTCCTCAAGTTTCTTAGTATTGTTTGATAATTCATCAGTTTTTTTATCTAAACGGTCTAATCCGCCTTTTACCTTGCCGACCTGATCATCTAGCTGCTTTTTCAGATTTGATTCAGAGTTTATTACTTTCTCTTCCATGACTTGAATTTTGTGATTAACCCTTTCATCAATTTTCTTACTCTGCAAATCTACTTTACTATCTAAGGCTTTCACTGTTTTGTTAAGTTCCCTAGTCAAATTCTCATGTTTTTCTACCAATTCTTCCCTAAGAACAGTGTTAGCCTCTCTAAGTTCCCTCCGCATTTCTTGGTTTTCCTTACGGATATCTTGTATAACTTTATCTAATTTATTACAATTCTCCTGTGATTCCTTGCGTATTTCCTGGACTTCTCTACTTATTTTATCATATAACCCCTTACTATTTTCTTGTGACTCCTTGCTAAATTTATTATATAATCCCTTAATATTTTCCTGGTTTTCCTTACGTGTTTCCTGGGCTTCCTTACGTATTTCCTGCATTGCGGCTAATAAAATACTAATCATATCCTGCGGATCATTCTGTACGCTAGGCCTAACATCATCTACTATAACTCGCTCGTCTCTTTGCTCAGTTTCCTCTACCATATCATTAACCTCCTGATAAGTACCTGTTACAGAATCTTGTACATTTTCGTTAACTATGTCGTAATCCTCGGCAGTATGCCCCTCTCCTGCTGTATACTCCACACTAGAATTTGATGTAGCTCTGTCACCTACACTAATTTCTGAGTTTTCCATCATATTTAATCCCTCCATTTTAGTTATACGTTTGCCACTACGCAGCCACATATAAATTAGATACCCTCTTAAAATTATCTTACCTTGTGTAGATCAACAATTACATACATATATCACATACACTGGTACAGTAAAATAACATCATGCTATATCAGATCTTATTAAGTTATTTAAATTTTGCTTAGTTCCAGATTTCTCTTGCAAAATTGCTTTACTGAATTTATTTACTACTGATTATGCAGTTACTATTAAAAGAATTTAGTTATTAAATAACCCTTTTATATAGTGATCTTTTAAAAAAAATTTGCTGAACGCGTTTATTCTGGAACTTCAATAAATTTATATGGCTTATCTGACTTTCTGGTGGTGCTCATGTCCGCTGGTTCCTGGGCTGTCGCTTCCTGGAGATGAGGTTCCACGATTCCTGTTGTCCCACGCTTCCTGGTGTACCACGTTCCTGATGCTGTACCACGTTCCTGTTGTACCACGTTCCTGCTGCTGTACCACGTTCCTGTTGCTGTACCACGTTCCTGTTGTACCACGTTCCTGCTGCTGTACCACGTTTCTGCTGCTGTACCACGTTCCTGCTGCTGTACCACGTTCCTGATAGAAGGTCCCGAAGTCCTGCGATACCGCCTCCACGCCGTAACTGGGTATATCAGGCTGACTACTCCTCTTATTGATGATCTGGAAATCCTCGAAGTTCTTTGTAGTGCAGATTCTTCCCTCTCGAGCCCCACGATCTGGGCGTATTGTGCGGCGGGTCGGTTGTAGAGTTGATTGGGCGCCAGATATAGATATACTATATCAAATTTATGTTTTATTTTAGACCCTCCGGCAGCTTCAAGTCAGCTTCGAGCAGAATTCTCTTTTCTCAGAGCGGGAATGGTAGACGTGCAGACTGGTGATCCTCCCTTCATAGAAATAACGTTGCGTACAATTGAACAACAAACTTTTATTTTAATTAATTCAGCAATGTTCTTATTATAATTGTTACAATAATTACAAATAGTAATTATAGAAAATTGTTCTTGTTGCTTAGCTACGTAGAAAACAGATGTATTAGTGATTTACTAACGTCCAATTTATAAGCTCGTAATATAATCAAAGTTAAAATATTATGATGCTGACAATTCTTCTATGTCCAAAAATTACAGCCGTGAAAATGTTTAAGTATTGAAATTGTCGACTGAAAATTCTTCTAAGTCGTATAATTATATTCACGAAAAAGTTAGAGTATCGAAATTAGATACTGAAAATTATTCTAAGTCGAATAATTACGACCCACGACACTCCGTGGTAATACGGGAGCTACTTATCCCGGAAGACTCCTGTCTTCACCGCAACCGAAGAAATTCAAGTGGTCACTCCGACCGATGAAATTCAAGTGTCCTTACTTGATTTATAATAAATTAAACTAACTCCCAAAAATCCGTCTAAGGACGGCCCACTTACCCCATATGTTCATCCCACGTGACAATTACTCTACGTCTAATTGGAAGTGACGAATCTTATCTATAGCCAATAGGATACCGGTGCATCCCTAAGCCAACCTAATACTTTCTCTTTTCGCAATACTAGGAACTCAGTGAATTGCATTGTTTAAACTCCAAGAAAGTTTAGAAGATACCATCAATTTCCTTCGTACTAAATAATATTAATATTCTTACTTCTATTCATACAGCACTCAAGGTATTGACAGACCCATTGTCCATTCTCATTCCTTTATACACTTACAATAGAGGCTACTGTGTGTACTGTTATGTCTTTGTTCGAGGGAGATACCTGAAAGCTATTATGTGAGTTATTAGCACGGGGCTGGAATTACCAGGCTACCTGGCCAAGCTTACCATTTTCTATGACCAGTGCACATTGCATTAAATACATAAATATTCAACTTGTTAATGACTATGAATTTTAAGAGATTTGTTAATAAATTGCAATAAACTTTTCTCCAGATTATGCATATTTTGATACCAAACAAGCTACTGAAATATTATCATTTAATTAATTGTCATTTATATGAGCATAATCTACCTTATATTACTTTATATATGCTGGGTTAATCTGGACTGCGTCACCCAGGAGGCTCGGGTTCGATTCCCGGTACCGGAATTTTTGTTGTTGTTGACTTATTGCAAAATATTTTTAAGTGGAAGTACGAAATTGCATTTGGAGACTATCAAAGGATTTCTGAACACGTTTATGAAATTACTGTATGAGTAACATATCGTACGTCAGCTTCCGTTCGTCCTAACAAGACCAGGATAGATGAAGTCATTCTTGGAAGTGTGTGTAAACTTCAAATGTTTTCAACTAGACGGTACATACAGTATAGAGATACGGTACTAGTTTCAAATTTCAGTAACACTTATACATCTATTACGGATCAGATGGAATTGTTAACATCATGTACCTGCTGCAGCATCTTCGATTGCACCAAAAAACTCCCCGGCGGGGAATCGAACCCCGGTCTCCCGCGTGACAGGCGGGGATACTGACCACTATACTACCGAGGAATCTTATTTTCTCCTCTAGGGCAAATAATTACTTTTTTGGATCTCAATTAAACGACGCACGATTTCTAAGACGATTCGGAACTAACGACAGATGGTGATTAACGCGTACATAAGGCAAGTGTGCATATCTTCACTTTGACTTCGTCCTCCTTCCACCAGAACCGAGATTTGAGTATTGACCACATGCTCAAGTCCTCATTTCCTTATAAACTCCTTAAACGGATTTCCAGGAAACATCCGGTTAAATTTTTTGGATAAATATCGAAAGTTTAACTCATGAAAATCACCAAAGAAACATTTACGTTGTAAATTATGGCACAAAACAATACATCTTCATGAACACTTTTAAAAGACCATAACAATTTCAAATTCAAAGACTTTATTCAAGGATGAGAATACCATTCTACCATATAATTACTTTATCTTGATGTTGATTTCTTGTAATACGTCTGTAATACAAACGTAGAACAAGTGGTGGGATTTAAGGTGTTGCGTGCTTGTACGTTTTTTAGCTTGTTAGTAATACTGAAATATATGCAATATTCGTAATTCAACTCCCCTATGATTGTCGAAACATCTTGCTACTCCGGGAAGTCCGTTTTTCTAAAGTACAATAGGATGTTTTTTTATCGAAAATAATCGTTATTAACCTTAAAGAATTAAGCAATAAAACTTGTTTCACATGATTTCTAAAAAAAAGTATAGCTTCCGGTACCATAGATTCGCCTGCTATGGGCATAATGCTGTTCTTTCTCAGGGGGTTGAAAACAATTTCCCATACATCTTTAAAGAAGAAGGGAAATTATGAATATACCGTAATATTCCAAAGACGGAAAATTGCTTCATAATAGGAAAAGTGAAAACTTAACTTGTCGGCACTCGTTCTTCGCAAATATTTAGCTGTTTAAATGGTTGTATAAAAAGAGTATCTTATGTCCGGTATGGTCTAGTGGCTAGGATACCTGGCTTTTACCCAGGAGGCTCGGGTTCGATTCCCGGTACCTGAATCTTTTTTTTGTTTTTGTTGACATGTCTTAAAATATTGCAAACCGTTTTCTTTTAAAGTGACTTGGTACATGAACTGTGTATGCCAAAAGAAACTCTAGGTTATTGTACTTCCTTTCAGAACTTAGTGCTTATTTTAATAGAACTTCGAAATTGCCTTTGGTGGCTGTCAAAGGATTTCTGAACACGTTTATGTAATGTATGACTCACATATGAAACGTCAGGCCCAGTCCGTTTTTACCGGACCAGGATAGATGAAGGCCTTCATGGAGGAATGTGCAAAACTTCCTTTTTTTTCTCCAGTACGGTACCGAAGGATGGAGATACCGTACTACTTTTACATTACGATTACGATTATACAGCTCTTACGGACAAAAATAGTGAGCAGTGGAACTGTGTTTGGAATGTAACTGCTACAGCTTCTTCCATTGTATTAAACACCTCTCTAGCGTACCCCTGTATCCCGCTTGAGAGGAGGGATTGATGAAAACTATTCTACCTAGGAATGTTCGTTCTTTCTATAGAAAAATAATTACGTTTTTCGGCACAAAATTAATTGACGCACGATTTTTAGGACGATGTCAAGCTAACCAGTAGCACGATATATGCTGAATTACATAAGGCAAGTGTGCATATCCTCATTTGCAATTACTGTCCTCCCTCCTCCAGAACCGTAATTTTCGTTATGACCAAATGCTAAAGTCTTCATTTTCGTACCAACTCTTTGTACAGATTTCCAGGTTAGAAACATCCGGTAAACTTCCTTGGATAAATATCTACAATTTAATTTTTTAATATCACGAAACAAACATTTACAATGTAAATACGGTACAATAGTATACCAATTTATTACTTCTTTAGTACACTTTTACAAGAACATGACGATTTTAAAATTTCTATCGTCAAATACGGAGACGCCATGCTCCCTCTCTTACAGCTGCATTCGGCTTAGGAATCCGTCTGAAACCGTTTTTTCTGACATCACTACCATAGAAAGGTACAGGGAATCCGTACACTGTCTTCGTGAGTGTCACTATCTGCTGAAATGTTTGAGACAGGGTTTCACTGTCAATTCTGTGATTATGCTAATTTCATTCTCTTTGGTTCTGGACACGTGACAGCCGAGTCGGAAAGATTGCTATAAACGGCAAAGGCTTTGGTTTAGCCCAACGCAGTATCAAACTACCATACCTTTGTGCAGCTGGTATTCTTTTTTTAAAATAATAAACCTATAACCCTAGATAGGGCCACTGGACCATGGCAGTTGAAGACCGAGTTATGAAGACCGTGTGACCATATTACTATTTGATTTAGGCCAGGAGACTACCATCCTATCGAACTCTATTTAGGAATATAATTACGTAATTATTTAGACTATAACAAAAAATCTCCCCGGCGGGGAATCGAACCCCGGTCTCCCGCGTGACAGGCGGGGATACTAACCACTATACTACCGAGGAATGTGTATGTCAAGAAAATATTGTTTATAAACTATAGCGATCTACACACGATATCAAATATCACGTCATTCTTATATATTCCTGCGGGAATAATTGCTTTGGGGGCCAGCGGTATGACACAGGGATTGTGTGGTACTTGGGAAGCTGCCTCAATCCATTCTGGGTTAGGTGAAAACCGAGTTTGGTTGAACCGAAAAACCGTTGAAGACTTTGGTTAAGGACGAGACATACCAATCTACCATATAATTATATGGTTTTGTTGTTAATTTCGAGAGATACGTCTGTAACACCCCTAGAACGAAAGATGGGATTTAAGTTGTTGCACGCTTGCAATTTTTGTAGCTTGTTAGTAATATGAGAATATTCGGAATTCAACTCCTCTATGACAGTCGTAAGATCTAGCTACTCAGAGAAGTCTGTCTTTCTTTGGTACACTCATTATCGATGCTCATTATGTCTACTAAAGTTTAAAGAATTAAGAAATATTACTTGTTTTATGAGATTACTGAAACAATATAACTTCTGGTAGGTCAGATTCGCTTGCTGTGGGCATAACGATGTTTTATTCCCTGGGGGTAAAAACATTCCCGGTACAGCTACAAAGTAGAGGGGAAGTAATCATTATAATGCCATGAAAAGGGAAGTCAAAATATAGTTCGTCGGCACTCGTTACTCAACCTTTGTAAATGGAAGTATAACAAAATATCATATATCGGGTATGGTCTAGTGGCTAGGATACCTGGCTCTCACCCATGCGGTGGGTCGGTTGTAGAGTTGTAATGTGTGGGCGCCAGATATAGATACACTATATCAAATTTATGTTTTATTTTAGACCCTCCGGCAGCTTCAAGTCAGCTTCGAGCAGAATTCTCTTTTCTCAGAGCGGGAATGGTAGACGTGCAGACTAGTGATCCTCCCTTCATAGAAATAACGTTGCGTACAATTGAACAACAAACTTTTATTTTAATTAATTCAGCAATGTTCTTATTATAATTGTTACAATAATTACAAGTAGTAATTATAGAAAATTGTTCTTGTTGCTTAGCTACGTAGAAAACTGATGGATTAGTGATTTACTAATGTCCAATTTATAAGCTCGTAATATAATCAAAGTTAAAATATTATGATGCTGACAATTCTTCTATGTCCAAAAATTACAGCCGTGAAAATGTTTAAGTATTGAAATATTCGACTGAAAATTCTTCTAAGTCGTATAATTATATTCACGAAAAAGTTAGAGTATCGAAATTAGATACTGAAAATTATTCTAAGTCGAATAATTACGACCCACGACACTCCGTGGTAATACGGGAGCTACTTATCCCGGAAGACTCCTGTCTTCACCGCAACCGAAGAAATTCAAGTGGTCACTCCGACCGATGAAATTCAAGTGTCCTTACTTGATTTATAATAAATTAAACTAACTCCCAAAAATCCGTCTAAGGACGGCCCACTTACCCCATATGTTCATCCCACGTGACAATTACTCTACGTCTAATTGGAAGTGACGAATCTTATCTATAGCCAATAGGATACCGGTGCATCCCTAAGCCAACCTAATACTTTCTCTTTTCGCAATACTAGGAACTCAGTGAATTGCATTGTTTAAACTCCAAGAAAGTTTAGAAGATACCATCAATTTCCTTCGTACTAAATAATATTAATATTCTTACTTCTATTCATACAGCACTCAAGGTATTGACAGACCCATTGTCCATTCTCATTCCTTTATACACTTACAATAGAGGCTACTGTGTGTACTGTTATGTCTTTGTTCGAGGGAGATACCTGAAAGCTATTATGTGAGTTATTAGCACGGGGCTGGAATTACCCGGCTACCTGGCCAAGCTTACCATTTTCTATGACCAGTGCACATTGCATTAAATACATAAATATTCAATTTGTTAATGACTATGAATTTTAAGAGATTTGTTAATAATTGCAATAAACTTTTCTCCAGATTATGCATATTTTGATACCAAACAAGCTACTGAAATATTATCATTTAATTAATTGTCATTTATATGAGCATAATCTACTTTATATTACTTTATATAGGCTGGGTTAATCTGGACTGCGTCACATGCCCTGATATGCTGAGGATATAATTTCTTTAACCTGTGATGGAAATTTATACTCGGTATATCACATCTCTCCAAAATTTCTAATAATATTTTACACCGCCGTGGCAACATTTCAGGCTAGCTTTGAATGTTATTGACTTAAGATTATCCCCTAACATGTTCCACTTTTCTACACATTAATGCATCTAATTAGGCTCACTCACTCCATTCATTTTTTTTATCTGTTCAGTTTATTCCTTGCTAACAAAACCATACATACTTCGCACACAATTATGTTACTTATTTGGGTGTGACACTCCCAATCTGCGTACATCTTTCTTGCATCGTTACAAGCATATCTCGTTTTTAATGCACTGAAAATTGCATATTGAATGACCATATACAAAAAAATGACACCAAAAAAAATTGCACAAAGAAAATATTCACACTTAGATAAAAAAAATTTGACTCGAATATATTTTAAAATTAATGACTCGAATAAAAGCATAATATACAGTGGAAAATCTACCCCAACTGTTCATATTAGCACAAAAAAAAATTAATAACCACTTATTGGTGTATATTATGACACCAACAATCTAAATCAGAGCGTTCATAATACACAAGTGAAAATTAAAACTGGCGGCACTTCTACTTGCCAACATACTTGGTACTCAACATACCTCACACCTACACTCCTCCTATACTAGGCCCTAAGTGGAACAATTTACCTATAAATCCTGTAACACGACCTCATAGAATGGCAACAAAATTTTTGCCTTGATAATCTATTACGGGTGTTACCTCTCAGTATACGTACTATTCCAGTTACCTATTCAGCCCTTATATATGGCTTAATGCATCATAGGTTATATTTGCCTACAACCCTCCTTTTCTTTCTTCCTATAATTACTATATAGATTTTAGCTATCTTCTACTGCATAATTCACCCTTCAATAACTGCTACCTTGCCTTACAGATCTTTCCCATGAATGACGTCACACACGCGCTACAGATATTCGATCAAATAATTTCCTTGGTTGATTGCCCAAAGTAAAATTCTTCTCTGCTTCTAAAAAAAACATGGTTTTATTTACTGATGAAACATTCTTTATTTATTTTAAGAACTTCATTATTAGTTCTGCTTACTAATTTTTTTCGTAGATTCCCTGCACACGTAATATCAAAGTTACAAGCGTGCACTATCACTAGGCCTATATCAAGCCTCGGCTTTACCATTTCTTCAATAATACCAGGATTGGAGTATAAAAGAGCGTTTTCTTATTGAATATAATATGCAATATTTGCTTTCAACCACTATCAAGTATCCTCTTTTTAATATGTTCTCGTAAATGATTTTGTCTCAGGCTTTTTCGCCCTTAACTTATTATGACTTTGTATCATCTGAACTCACGTGTATTTTATTGTTTATAGAAATTCCCACCGGAGCTATTCATCTCCAACATTATTCTTCTTCCTCCTACTAATCTCCACATTTAGGATAACACACTTGGCATCCTCGACGTAAATTACTATATTAGGATTGCTCATTGGCATCCTCGACGTATTTAATAAAAATTCGCTGGGTTATTCTCCCTCAGCTTAATAAAAATATCGGCATAGCTGCACACAAGCATTGCTAAATACCTACAATAATAGAATAAACTTCTGCATTTCCTTTATGCAACATAATACACGTACTTTTATAATCTTTCCTTCAACGATTTTCAAGGAGTATAAGCACTTAGGCTATTTAGAACGAGACATTGAATCCAACGAGAATTATTTTAACCTTTACATGCTTTTTTTAGTGTGGCAATACATAGATCTTTCAATTCAATTTCGCTCTCTCTCTTTTCTTTACAGGTATTATTTTCCAACTAACATATTTTATTCTGTTTACTTTTTACTTAGGGCATGTTTATTATTTTACTGACTTCTTTAAAACTTTAATAAATATCATCGGTGTGTGATTTCATTCGGGACTTTGTAATAATACAATTTTAGCAGTTTATAGGTTCATGGTGCTGGGTTGTCTGATAGCTATTTCTTTCTTCTGCTTCCTGACGCCAATTCCTAGTATTTCTGCTACTATCTGTTACGTCAGCGGGGTTTCTTGGCCTACATGTCTCATTACTCGCCACTTCGTAATTCCCGTTATTTGGAGATATAGATCTCACATCTTGCGTACTACGGATTGGAAGTCTTTCTGTAAAACTAACATTGTTTACTTGGCCGTTAGTCACTTGCCTCCCATTATAATTCTGATTCATCCTATTATTGTCATTTCTGTTACGATAGGAGTTATTATTTGACGGTCCCCTGTTCGTGTCTAGGTTTCTGTCAGAGTTATCCCGTTGCCATCGATTCCTATCGGTGTCATTATTTGCACCTCTGTTATGTTCATTAGGCCTATAGACTTGGTCTGATCCATTTCCTCGATTCTGTTCCACTGCATTGCCTCTATACGCCTTCATTTCGAAACTGGTTAGCAGCTCTAAGGTTCTACTAAAAGTTGACGGGTCTGAGACGACGAGTAAGTTATACACCTCGGCATTGTAATGGCAGGCTATTAGCTTAATCACTTCTTTTTCGGGCATTCTTTCATCTAATAATCTGGCTAAGCTGGCTTTCTTTAAAAAGTAGTCGGAGAGGATAATGTTTCCTCTTGTCGGATATTGTCCATTATAGAGGTCATTACGCACCTGCGATCTTTTCGATTCATTCCAGAATCTCGCCAAGAATAAACTTTTGAACTGTTCATAGCTACAATTAGGATCAATTGTGAGATCATACCATTCCTGGGCCTTCCCTTCTAAAGTATGACTGATTAGCGACATCTTATACTGAGATGGCACCATGCGTATTTCGAAATATTTATCTAGATTTTTCAAATAATTCTGGTGGTTCATGTTTGCTTCCTTAAACTTAGGCACAACGAGATCTCCGCCTATCCATTGACTTAGATTTACTCTACCGTCGTACGTTACAGGATTTCTCGGTGGTACTATCATATTTGCTGAAATATGCGAGCTCGCATTTTCAATGGGCGTCCTACAAATATTATCTCTACCACTACCTAAACTTCCAGGAGAACAAGCTGATTCACTGGTACGACCTGGTACATTACATCCTAGAATGCCTACTCCCTCATAACTCTGATGAATAAGTCTAGTACCCTCAAATTCCTTTGAAATAATTTCTTTAGTTATTAGGCCTACCTTTTGTGACATTTTATTTTCTAATTCTGAGACCTTACTGTTAAAGTTCTGTTCTAACTTTTCCTCAAGTTTCTTAGTATTGTTTGATAATTCATCAGTTTTTTTATCTAAACGGTCTAATCCGCCTTTTACCTTGCCGACCTGATCATCTAGCTGCTTTTTCAGATTTGATTCAGAGTTTATTACTTTCTCTTCCATGACTTGAATTTTGTGATTAACCCTTTCATCAATTTTCTTACTCTGCAAATCTACTTTACTATCTAAGGCTTTCACTGTTTTGTTAAGTTCCCTAGTCAAATTCTCATGTTTTTCTACCAATTCTTCCCTAAGAACAGTGTTAGCCTCTCTAAGTTCCCTCCGCATTTCTTGGTTTTCCTTACGGATATCTTGTATAACTTTATCTAATTTATTACAATTCTCCTGTGATTCCTTGCGTATTTCCTGGACTTCTCTACTTATTTTATCATATAACCCCTTACTATTTTCTTGTGACTCCTTGCTAAATTTATTATATAATCCCTTAATATTTTCCTGGTTTTCCTTACGTGTTTCCTGGGCTTCCTTACGTATTTCCTGCATTGCGGCTAATAAAATACTAATCATATCCTGCGGATCATTCTGTACGCTAGGCCTAACATCATCTACTATAACTCGCTCGTCTCTTTGCTCAGTTTCCTCTACCATATCATTAACCTCCTGATAAGTACCTGTTACAGAATCTTGTACATTTTCGTTAACTATGTCGTAATCCTCGGCAGTATGCCCCTCTCCTGCTGTATACTCCACACTAGAATTTGATGTAGCTCTGTCACCTACACTAATTTCTGAGTTTTCCATCATATTTAATCCCTCCATTTTAGTTATACGTTTGCCACTACGCAGCCACATATAAATTAGATACCCTCTTAAAATTATCTTACCTTGTGTAGATCAACAATTACATACATATATCACATACACTGGTACAGTAAAATAACATCATGCTATATCAGATCTTATTAAGTTATTTAAATTTTGCTTAGTTCCAGATTTCTCTTGCAAAATTGCTTTACTGAATTTATTTACTACTGATTATGCAGTTACTATTAAAAGAATTTAGTTATTAAATAACCCTTTTATATAGTGATCTTTTAAAAAAAATTTGCTGAACGCGTTTATTCTGGAACTTCAATAAATTTATATGGCTTATCTGACTTTCTGGTGGTGCTCATGTCCGCTGGTTCCTGGGCTGTCGCTTCCTGGAGATGAGGTTCCACGATTCCTGTTGTCCCACGCTTCCTGGTGTACCACGTTCCTGATGCTGTACCACGTTCCTGTTGTACCACGTTCCTGCTGCTGTACCACGTTCCTGTTGCTGTACCACGTTCCTGTTGTACCACGTTCCTGCTGCTGTACCACGTTTCTGCTGCTGTACCACGTTCCTGCTGCTGTACCACGTTCCTGATAGAAGGTCCCGAAGTCCTGCGATACCGCCTCCACGCCGTAACTGGGTATATCAGGCTGACTACTCCTCTTATTGATGATCTGGAAATCCTCGAAGTTCTTTGTAGTGCAGATTCTTCCCTCTCGAGCCCCACGATCTGGGCGTATTGTGCGGCGGGTCGGTTGTAGAGTTGATTGGGCGCCAGATATAGATATACTATATCAAATTTATGTTTTATTTTAGACCCTCCGGCAGCTTCAAGTCAGCTTCGAGCAGAATTCTCTTTTCTCAGAGCGGGAATGGTAGACGTGCAGACTGGTGATCCTCCCTTCATAGAAATAACGTTGCGTACAATTGAACAACAAACTTTTATTTTAATTAATTCAGCAATGTTCTTATTATAATTGTTACAATAATTACAAATAGTAATTATAGAAAATTGTTCTTGTTGCTTAGCTACGTAGAAAACAGATGTATTAGTGATTTACTAACGTCCAATTTATAAGCTCGTAATATAATCAAAGTTAAAATATTATGATGCTGACAATTCTTCTATGTCCAAAAATTACAGCCGTGAAAATGTTTAAGTATTGAAATTGTCGACTGAAAATTCTTCTAAGTCGTATAATTATATTCACGAAAAAGTTAGAGTATCGAAATTAGATACTGAAAATTATTCTAAGTCGAATAATTACGACCCACGACACTCCGTGGTAATACGGGAGCTACTTATCCCGGAAGACTCCTGTCTTCACCGCAACCGAAGAAATTCAAGTGGTCACTCCGACCGATGAAATTCAAGTGTCCTTACTTGATTTATAATAAATTAAACTAACTCCCAAAAATCCGTCTAAGGAAGGCCCACTTACCCCATATGTTCATCCCACGTGACAATTACTCTACGTCTAATTGGAAGTGACGAATCTTATCTATAGCCAATAGGATACCGGTGCATCCCTAAGCCAACCTAATACTTTCTCTTTTCGCAATACTAGGAACTCAGTGAATTGCATTGTTTAAACTCCAAGAAAGTTTAGAAGATACCATCAATTTCCTTCGTACTAAATAATATTAATATTCTTACTTCTATTCATACAGCACTCAAGGTATTGACAGACCCATTGTCCATTCTCATTCCTTTATACACTTACAATAGAGGCTACTGTGTGTACTGTTATGTCTTTGTTCGAGGGAGATACCTGAAAGCTATTATGTGAGTTATTAGCACGGGGCTGGAATTACCAGGCTACCTGGCCAAGCTTACCATTTTCTATGACCAGTGCACATTGCATTAAATACATAAATATTCAACTTGTTAATGACTATGAATTTTAAGAGATTTGTTAATAAATTGCAATAAACTTTTCTCCAGATTATGCATATTTTGATACCAAACAAGCTACTGAAATATTATCATTTAATTAATTGTCATTTATATGAGCATAATCTACCTTATATTACTTTATATATGCTGGGTTAATCTGGACTGCGTCACCCAGGAGGCTCGGGTTCGATTCCCGGTACCGGAATTTTTGTTGTTGTTGACTTATTGCAAAATATTTTTAAGTGGAAGTACGAAATTGCATTTGGAGACTATCAAAGGATTTCTGAACACGTTTATGAAATTACTGTATGAGTAACATATCGTACGTCAGCTTCCGTTCGTCCTAACAAGACCAGGATAGATGAAGTCATTCTTGGAAGTGTGTGTAAACTTCAAATGTTTTCAACTAGACGGTACATACAGTATAGAGATACGGTACTAGTTTCAAATTTCAGTAACACTTATACATCTATTACGGATCAGATGGAATTGTTAACATCATGTACCTGCTGCAGCATCTTCGATTGCACCAAAAAACTCCCCGGCGGGGAATCGAACCCCGGTCTCCCGCGTGACAGGCGGGGATACTGACCACTATACTACCGAGGAATCTTATTTTCTCCTCTAGGGCAAATAATTACTTTTTTGGATCTCAATTAAACGACGCACGATTTCTAAGACGATTCGGAACTAACGACAGATGGTGATTAACGCGTACATAAGGCAAGTGTGCATATCTTCACTTTGACTTCGTCCTCCTTCCACCAGAACCGAGATTTGAGTATTGACCACATGCTCAAGTCCTCATTTCCTTATAAACTCCTTAAACGGATTTCCAGGAAACATCCGGTTAAATTTTTTGGTTAAATATCGAAAGTTTAACTCATGAAAATCACCAAAGAAACTTTTACGTTATAAATTATGGCACAAAACAATACATCTTCATGAACACTTTTAAAAGACCATAACAATTTCAAATTCAAAGACTTTATTCAAGGATGAGAATACCATTCTACCATATAATTACTTTATCTTGCTGTTGATTTCTTGTAATACGTCTGTAATACAAACGTAGAACAAGTGGTGGGATTTAAGGTGTTGCGTGCTTGTACGTTTTTTAGCTTGTTAGTAATACTGAAATATTTGCATTATTCGTAATTCAACTCCCCTATGATTGTCGAAACATCTTGCTACTCCGGGAAGTCCGTTTTTCTAAAGTACAATAGGATGTTTTTTTATCGAAAATGATCGTTATTAACCTTAAAGAATTAAGCAATAAAACTTGTTTCACAAGATTTCTAAAAAAAAGTATAGCTTCCTGTACCATAGATTCGACTGCTATGGGCATAATGGTGTTCTTTCTCAGGGGGTTGAAAACAATTTCCCATACATCTTTAAAGAAGAAGGGAAATTATGAATATACCGAAATATTCCAAAGACGGAAAATTGCTTCATAATAGGAAAAGAGAAAATTTAACTTGTCGGCACTCGTTCTTCGCAAATATTTAGCTGTTTAAATGGTTGTATAAAAAGAGTATCTTATGTCCGGTATGGTCTAGTGGCTAGGATACCTGGCTTTTACCCAGGAGGCTCGGGTTCGATTCCCGGTACCTGAATCTTTTTTTTGTTTTTGTTGACATGTCTTAAAATATTGCAAACCGTTTTCTTTTAAAGTGACTTGGTACATGAACTGTGTATGCCAAAAGAAACTCTAGGTTATTGTACTTCCTTTCAGAACTTAGTGCTTATTTTAATAGAACTTCGAAATTGCCTTTGGTGGCTGTCAAAGGATTTCTGAACACGTTTATGTAATGTATGACTCACATATGAAACGTCAGGCCCAGTCCGTTTTTACCGGACCAGGATAGATGAAGGCCTTCATGGAGGAATGTGCAAAACTTCCTTTTTTTTCTCCAGTACGGTACCGAAGGATAGAGATACCGTACTACTTTTACATTACGATTACGATTATACAGCTCTTACGGACAAAAATAGTGAGCAGTGGAACTGTGTTTGGAATGTAACTGCTACAGCTTCTTCCATTGTATTAAACACCTCTCTAGCGTACCCCTGTATCCCGCTTGAGAGGAGGGATTGATGAATACTATTCTACCTAGGAATGTTCGTTCTTTCTATAGAAAAATAATTACGTTTTTCGGCACAAAATTAATTGACGCACGATTTTTAGGACGATGTCAAGCTAACTAGTAGCACGATATATGCTGAATTACATAAGGCAAGTGTGCATATCCTCATTTGCAATTACTGTCCTCCCTCCTCCAGAACCGTGATTTTCGTTATGACCAAATGCTAAAGTCTTCATTTTCGTACCAACTCTTTGTACAGATTTCCAGGTTAGAAACAGCCGGTAAACTTCCTTGGATAAATATCTACAATTTAATTTTTTAATATCACGAAACAAGCATTTACAATGTAAATACGGTACAATAGTATACCTATTTATTACTTCTTTAGTACACTTTTACAAGAACATGACGATTTTAAAATTTCTATCGTCAAATACGGAGACGCTATGCTCCCTCACTTACACCTGCATTCGGCTTAGGAATCCGTCTGAAACCGTTTTTTCTGATATCACTACCATAGAAAGGTACAGGGAATCCGTACACTGTCTTCGTGAGTGTCACTATCTGCTGAAATATTTGAGACATTGTTACACTGTCAATTCTGTGATTATGCTAATTTCATTCTCTTTGGTTCTGGACACGTGACAGCCGAGTAGGAAAGATTGCTATAAACGGCAAAGGCTTTGGTTTAGCCCAACGCAATATCAAACTACCATACCTTTGTGCAGCTGGTATTCTTTTTTTAAAATAATAAACCTATAACCCTAGAAAAGGCCACTAGACCATGGCAGTTGAAGACCGAGTTAGGAAGACCGTGTGACCATATTACTATTTGATTTAGGCCAGGAGACTACCATCCTATCGAACTCTATTTAGGAATATAATTACGTAATTATTTAGACTATAACAAATAATCTCCCCGGCGGGGAATCGAACCCCGGTCTCCCGCGTGACAGGCGGGGATACTAACCACTATACTACCGAGGAATGTGTATGTCAACGAAAATATTGTTTATAAACTATAGCGATCTACACACGATATCAAATATCACGTCATTCTTATATATTCCTGCGGGAATAATTGCTTTGGGGGCCAGCGGTATGACACAGGGATTGTGTGGTACTTGGGAAGCTGCCTCAATCCATTCTGGGTTAGGTGAAAACCGAGTTTGGTTGAACCGAAAAACCGTTGAAGACTTGGTTAAGGACGAGACATACCAATCTCTCATATAATTATATGGTTTTATTGTTAATTTCGAGTGATACGTCTGTAACACCCGTAGAACGAAAGATGGGATTTAAGTTGTTGCACGCTTGCAATTTTTGTAGCTTGTTAGTAATATGAGAATATTCGGAATTCAACTCCTCTATGACAGTCGTAAGATCTAGCTACTCAGAGAAGTCTGTCTTTCTTTGGTACACTCATTATCGATGCTCATTATGTCTACGAAAGTTTAAAGAATTAAGAAATATTACTTGTTTTATGAGATTACTGAAACAATATAACTTCTGGTAGGTCAGATTCGCTTGCTGTGGGCATAACGATGTTTTATTCCCTGGGGGTAAATACATTCCCGGTACAGCTACAAAGTAGAGGGGAAGTAATCATTATAATGCCATGACAAGGGAAGTCAAAATATAGTTCGTCGGCTCTCGTTACTCAACTTTTGTAAATGGAAGTATAACAAAATATCATATATCCGGTATGGTCTAGTGGCTTGGATACCTGGCTCTCACCCAGGAGGCTCGGGTTCGATTCCCGGTACCGGAATTTTTGTTGTTGTTGACTTATTGCAAAATATTTTTAAGTGGAAGTACGAAATTGCATTTGGAGACTATCAAAGGATTTCTGAACACGTTTATGAAATTACTGTATGAGTAACATATCGTACGTCAGCTTCCGTTCGTACTAACAAGACCAGGATAGATGAAGTCATTCTTGGAAGTGTGTGTAAACTTCAAATGTTTTGCACTAGACGGTACATACAGTATAGAGATACGGTACTAGTTTTAAATTTCAGTAACACTTATACATCTATTACGGATCAGATGGAATTGTTAACATCATGTACCTGCTGCAGCATCTTCGATTGCACCAGAAAACTCCCCGGAGGGGAGTCGAACCCCTGTCTCCCGCGTGACAGGCGGGGATACTGACCACTATACTACCGAGGAATCTTATTTCCTCCTCTATTGCAAATAATTACTTTTTTGGATCCCAATTAATCGACGCACGATTTCTAAGACGATTCGGAACTAAAGACAGATGGTGATTTACGCGTACATAAGGCAAGTGTGCATATCTTCACTTTGAATTAGTCCTCCCTCCACCAGAACCGGGATTTTTGTTTTGACCACATGCTCAAGTCGTCATTTCCTTATAAACTCCTTAAACGGATTTCCAGGAAACATCCGGTTAAATTTTTTGGATAAATATCGAAAGTTTAACTCATGAAAATCACCAAAGAAACATTTACGTTGTAAATTATGGCACAAAACAATACATCTTCATGAACACTTTTAAAAGACCATAACAATTTCAAATTCAAAGACTTTATTCAAGGATGAGAATACCATTCTACCATATGATTACTTTATCTTGATGTTGATTTCTTGTAATACGTCTGTAATACAAACGTAGAACAAGTGGTGGGATTTAAGGTGTTGCGTGCTTGTACGTTTTTTAGCTTGTTAGTAATACTGAAATATATGCAATATTCGTAATTCAACTCCCCTATGATTGTCGAAACATCTTGCTACTCCGGGAAGTCCGTTTTTCTAAAGTACAATAGGATGTTTTTTTATCGAAAATAATCGTTATTAACCTTAAAGAATTAAGCAATAAAACTTGTTTCACATGATTTCTAAAAAAAAGTATAGCTTCCGGTACCATAGATTCGCCTGCTATGGGCATAATGCTGTTCTTTCTCAGGGGGTTGAAAACAATTTCCCATACATCTTTAAAGAAGAAGGGAAATTATGAATATACCGTAATATTCCAAAGACGGAAAATTGCTTCATAATAGGAAAAGTGAAAACTTAACTTGTCGGCACTCGTTCTTCGCAAATATTTAGCTGTTTAAATGGTTGTATAAAAAGAGTATCTTATGTCCGGTATGGTCTAGTGGCTAGGATACCTGGCTTTTACCCAGGAGGCTCGGGTTCGATTCCCGGTACCTGAATCTTTTTTTTGTTTTTGTTGACATGTCTTAAAATATTGCAAACCGTTTTCTTTTAAAGTGACTTGGTACATGAACTGTGTATGCCAAAAGAAACTCTAGGTTATTGTACTTCCTTTCAGAACTTAGTGCTTATTTTAATAGAACTTCGAAATTGCCTTTGGTGGCTGTCAAAGGATTTCTGAACACGTTTATGTAATGTATGACTCACATATGAAACGTCAGGCCCAGTCCGTTTTTACCGGACCAGGATAGATGAAGGCCTTCATGGAGGAATGTGCAAAACTTCCTTTTTTTTCTCCAGTACGGTACCGAAGGATGGAGATACCGTACTACTTTTACATTACGATTACGATTATACAGCTCTTACGGACAAAAATAGTGAGCAGTGGAACTGTGTTTGGAATGTAACTGCTACAGCTTCTTCCATTGTATTAAACACCTCTCTAGCGTACCCCTGTATCCCGCTTGAGAGGAGGGATTGATGAAAACTATTCTACCTAGGAATGTTCGTTCTTTCTATAGAAAAATAATTACGTTTTTCGGCACAAAATTAATTGACGCACGATTTTTAGGACGATGTCAAGCTAACTAGTAGCACGATATATGCTGAATTACATAAGGCAAGTGTGCATATCCTCATTTGCAATTACTGTCCTCCCTCCTCCAGAACCGTGATTTTCGTTATGACCAAATGCTAATGTCTTCATTTTCGTACCAACTCTTTGTACAGATTTCCAGGTTAGAAACAGCCGGTAAACTTCCTTGGATAAATATCTACAATTTAATTTTTTAATATCACGAAACAAGCATTTACAATGTAAATACGGTACAATAGTATACCTATTTATTACTTCTTTAGTACACTTTTACAAGAACATGACGATTTTAAAATTTCTATCGTCAAATACGGAGACGCTATGCTCCCTCACTTACACCTGCATTCGGCTTAGGAATCCGTCTGAAACCGTTTTTTCTGATATCACTACCATAGAAAGGTACAGGGAATCCGTACACTGTCTTCGTGAGTGTCACTATCTGCTGAAATATTTGAGACATTGTTACACTGTCAATTCTGTGATTATGCTAATTTCATTCTCTTTGGTTCTGGACACGTGACAGCCGAGTAGGAAAGATTGCTATAAACGGCAAAGGCTTTGGTTTAGCCCAACGCAATATCAAACTACCATACCTTTGTGCAGCTGGTATTCTTTTTTTAAAATAATAAACCTATAACCCTAGATAGGGCCACTAGACCATGGCAGTTGAAGACCGAGTTAGGAAGACCGTGTGACCATATTACTATTTGATTTAGGCCAGGAGACTACCATCCTATCGAACTCTATTTAGGAATATAATTACGTAATTATTTAGACTATAACAAATAATCTCCCCGGCGGGGAATCGAACCCCGGTCTCCCGCGTGACAGGTGGGGATACTAACCACTATACTACCGAGGAATGTGTATGTCAACGAAAATATTGTTTATAAACTATAGCGATCTACACACGATATCAAATATCACGTCATTCTTATATATTCCTGCGGGAATAATTGCTTTGGGGGCCAGCGGTATGACACAGGGATTGTGTGGTACTTGGGAAGCTGCCTCAATCCATTCTGGGTTAGGTGAAAACCGAGTTTGGTTGAACCGAAAAACCGTTGAAGACTTGGTTAAGGACGAGACATACCAATCTCTCATATAATTATATGGTTTTATTGTTAATTTCGAGTGATACGTCTGTAACACCCGTAGAACGAAAGATGGGATTTAAGTTGTTGCACGCTTGCAATTTTTGTAGCTTGTTAGTAATATGAGAATATTCGGAATTCAACTCCTCTATGACAGTCGTAAGATCTAGCTACTCAGAGAAGTCTGTCTTTCTTTGGTACACTCATTATCGATGCTCATTATGTCTACGAAAGTTTAAAGAATTAAGAAATATTACTTGTTTTATGAGATTACTGAAACAATATAACTTCTGGTAGGTCAGATTCGCTTGCTGTGGGCATAACGATGTTTTATTCCCTGGGGGTAAATACATTCCCGGTACAGCTACAAAGTAGAGGGGAAGTAATCATTATAATGCCATGACAAGGGAAGTCAAAATATAGTTCGTCGGCTCTCGTTACTCAACTTTTGTAAATGGAAGTATAACAAAATATCATATATCCGGTATGGTCTAGTGGCTTGGATACCTGGCTCTCACCCAGGAGGCTCGGGTTCGATTCCCGGTACCGGAATTTTTGTTGTTGTTGACTTATTGCAAAATATTTTTAAGTGGAAGTACGAAATTGCATTTGGAGACTATCAAAGGATTTCTGAACACGTTTATGAAATTACTGTATGAGTAACATATCGTACGTCAGCTTCCGTTCGTACTAACAAGACCAGGATAGATGAAGTCATTCTTGGAAGTGTGTGTAAACTTCAAATGTTTTGCACTAGACGGTACATACAGCATAGAGATACGGTACTAGTTTTAAATTTCAGTAACACTTATACATCTATTACGGATCAGATGGAATTGTTAACATCATGTACCTGCTGCAGCATCTTCGATTGCACCAGAAAACTCCCCGGAGGGGAGTCGAACCCCTGTCTCCCGCGTGACAGGCGGGGATACTGACCACTATACTACCGAGGAATCTTATTTCCTCCTCTATTGCAAATAATTACTTTTTTGGATCCCAATTAATCGACGCACGATTTCTAAGACGATTCGGAACTAAAGACAGATGGTGATTTACGCGTACATAAGGCAAGTGTGCATATCTTCACTTTGAATTAGTCCTCCCTCCACCAGAACCGGGATTTTTGTTTTGACCACATGCTCAAGTCGTCATTTCCTTATAAACTCCTTAAACGGATTTCCAGGAAACATCCGGTTAAATTTTTTGGATAAATATCGAAAGTTTAACTCATGAAAATCACCAAAGAAACATTTACGTTGTAAATTATGGCACAAAACAATACATCTTCATGAACACTTTTAAAAGACCATAACAATTTCAAATTCAAAGACTTTATTCAAGGATGAGAATACCATTCTACCATATAATTACTTTATCTTGATGTTGATTTCTTGTAATACGTCTGTAATACAAACGTAGAACAAGTGGTGGGATTTAAGGTGTTGCGTGCTTGTACGTTTTTTAGCTTGTTAGTAATACTGAAATATATGCAATATTCGTAATTCAACTCCCCTATGATTGTCGAAACATCTTGCTACTCCGGGAAGTCCGTTTTTCTAAAGTACAATAGGATGTTTTTTTATCGAAAATAATCGTTATTAACCTTAAAGAATTAAGCAATAAAACTTGTTTCACATGATTTCTAAAAAAAAGTATAGCTTCCGGTACCATAGATTCGCCTGCTATGGGCATAATGCTGTTCTTTCTCAGGGGGTTGAAAACAATTTCCCATACATCTTTAAAGAAGAAGGGAAATTATGAATATACCGTAATATTCCAAAGACGGAAAATTGCTTCATAATAGGAAAAGTGAAAACTTAACTTGTCGGCACTCGTTCTTCGCAAATATTTAGCTGTTTAAATGGTTGTATAAAAAGAGTATCTTATGTCCGGTATGGTCTAGTGGCTAGGATACCTGGCTTTTACCCAGGAGGCTCGGGTTCGATTCCCGGTACCTGAATCTTTTTTTTGTTTTTGTTGACATGTCTTAAAATATTGCAAACCGTTTTCTTTTAAAGTGACTTGGTACATGAACTGTGTATGCCAAAAGAAACTCTAGGTTATTGTACTTCCTTTCAGAACTTAGTGCTTATTTTAATAGAACTTCGAAATTGCCTTTGGTGGCTGTCAAAGGATTTCTGAACACGTTTATGTAATGTATGACTCACATATGAAACGTCAGGCCCAGTCCGTTTTTACCGGACCAGGATAGATGAAGGCCTTCATGGAGGAATGTGCAAAACTTCCTTTTTTTTCTCCAGTACGGTACCGAAGGATGGAGATACCGTACTACTTTTACATTACGATTACGATTATACAGCTCTTACGGACAAAAATAGTGAGCAGTGGAACTGTGTTTGGAATGTAACTGCTACAGCTTCTTCCATTGTATTAAACACCTCTCTAGCGTACCCCTGTATCCCGCTTGAGAGGAGGGATTGATGAAAACTATTCTACCTAGGAATGTTCGTTCTTTCTATAGAAAAATAATTACGTTTTTCGGCACAAAATTAATTGACGCACGATTTTTAGGACGATGTCAAGCTAACTAGTAGCACGATATATGCTGAATTACATAAGGCAAGTGTGCATATCCTCATTTGCAATTACTGTCCTCCCTCCTCCAGAACCGTGATTTTCGTTATGACCAAATGCTAAAGTCTTCATTTTCGTACCAACTCTTTGTACAGATTTCCAGGTTAGAGACAGCCGGTAAACTTCCTTGGATAAATATCTACAATTTAATTTTTTAATATCACGAAACAAGCATTTACAATGTAAATACGGTACAATAGTATACCTATTTATTACTTCTTTAGTACACTTTTACAAGAACATGACGATTTTAAAATTTCTATCGTCAAATACGGAGACGCTATGCTCCCTCACTTACACCTGCATTCGGCTTAGGAATCCGTCTGAAACCGTTTTTTCTGATATCACTACCATAGAAAGGTACAGGGAATCCGTACACTGTCTTCGTGAGTGTCACTATCTGCTGAAATATTTGAGACATTGTTACACTGTCAATTCTGTGATTATGCTAATTTCATTCTCTTTGGTTCTGGACACGTGACAGCCGAGTAGGAAAGATTGCTATAAACGGCAAAGGCTTTGGTTTAGCCCAACGCAATATCAAACTACCATACCTTTGTGCAGCTGGTATTCTTTTTTTAAAATAATAAACCTATAACCCTAGATAGGGCCACTAGACCATGGCAGTTGAAGACCGAGTTAGGAAGACCGTGTGACCATATTACTATTTGATTTAGGCCAGGAGACTACCATCCTATCGAACTCTATTTAGGAATATAATTACGTAATTATTTAGACTATAACAAATAATCTCCCCGGCGGGGAATCGAACCCCGGTCTCCCGCGTGACAGGCGGGGATACTAACCACTATACTACCGAGGAATGTGTATGTCAACGAAAATATTGTTTATAAACTATAGCGATCTACACACGATATCAAATATCACGTCATTCTTATATATTCCTGCGGGAATAATTGCTTTGGGGGCCAGCGGTATGACACAGGGATTGTGTGGTACTTGGGAAGCTGCCTCAATCCATTCTGGGTTAGGTGAAAACCGAGTTTGGTTGAACCGAAAAACCGTTGAAGACTTGGTTAAGGACGAGACATACCAATCTCTCATATAATTATATGGTTTTATTGTTAATTTCGAGTGATACGTCTGTAACACCCGTAGAACGAAAGATGGGATTTAAGTTGTTGCACGCTTGCAATTTTTGTAGCTTGTTAGTAATATGAGAATATTCGGAATTCAACTCCTCTATGACAGTCGTAAGATCTAGCTACTCAGAGAAGTCTGTCTTTCTTTGGTACACTCATTATCGATGCTCATTATGTCTACGAAAGTTTAAAGAATTAAGAAATATTACTTGTTTTATGAGATTACTGAAACAATATAACTTCTGGTAGGTCAGATTCGCTTGCTGTGGGCATAACGATGTTTTATTCCCTGGGGGTAAATACATTCCCGGTACAGCTACAAAGTAGAGGGGAAGTAATCATTATAATGCCATGACAAGGGAAGTCAAAATATAGTTCGTCGGCTCTCGTTACTCAACTTTTGTAAATGGAAGTATAACAAAATATCATATATCCGGTATGGTCTAGTGGCTTGGATACCTGGCTCTCACCCAGGAGGCTCGGGTTCGATTCCCGGTACCGGAATTTTTGTTGTTGTTGACTTATTGCAAAATATTTTTAAGTGGAAGTACGAAATTGCATTTGGAGACTATCAAAGGATTTCTGAACACGTTTATGAAATTACTGTATGAGTAACATATCGTACGTCAGCTTCCGTTCGTACTAACAAGACCAGGATAGATGAAGTCATTCTTGGAAGTGTGTGTAAACTTCAAATGTTTTGCACTAGACGGTACATACAGTATAGAGATACGGTACTAGTTTTAAATTTCAGTAACACTTATACATCTATTACGGATCAGATGGAATTGTTAACATCATGTACCTGCTGCAGCATCTTCGATTGCACCAGAAAACTCCCCGGAGGGGAGTCGAACCCCTGTCTCCCGCGTGACAGGCGGGGATACTGACCACTATACTACCGAGGAATCTTATTTCCTCCTCTATTGCAAATAATTACTTTTTTGGATCCCAATTAATCGACGCACGATTTCTAAGACGATTCGGAACTAAAGACAGATGGTGATTTACGCGTACATAAGGCAAGTGTGCATATCTTCACTTTGAATTAGTCCTCCCTCCACCAGAACCGGGATTTTTGTTTTGACCACATGCTCAAGTCGTCATTTCCTTATAAACTCCTTAAACGGATTTCCAGGAAACATCCGGTTAAATTTTTTGGATAAATATCGAAAGTTTAACTCATGAAAATCACCAAAGAAACATTTACGTTGTAAATTATGGCACAAAACAATACATCTTCATGAACACTTTTAAAAGACCATAACAATTTCAAATTCAAAGACTTTATTCAAGGATGAGAATACCATTCTACCATATAATTACTTTATCTTGATGTTGAATTCTTGTAATACGTCTGTAATACAAACGTAGAACAAGTGGTGGGATTTAAGGTGTTGCGTGCTTGTACGTTTTTTAGCTTGTTAGTAATACTGAAATATATGCAATATTCGTAATTCAACTCCCCTATGATTGTCGAAACATCTTGCTACTCCGGGAAGTCCGTTTTTCTAAAGTACAATAGGATGTTTTTTTATCGAAAATGATCGTTATTAACCTTAAAGAATTAAGCAATAAAACTTCTTTCACATGATTTCTAAAAAAAAGTATAGCTTCTGGTACCATAGATTCGCCTGCTATGGGCATAATGCTGTTCTTTCTCAGGGGGTTGAAAACAATTTCCCATACATCTTTAAAGAAGAAGGGAAATTATGAATATACCGTAATATTCCAAAGACGGAAAATTGCTTCATAATAGGAAAAGTGAAAACTTAACTTGTCGGCACTCGTTCTTCGCAAATATTTAGCTGTTTAAATGGTTGTATAAAAAGAGTATCTTATGTCCGGTATGGTCTAGTGGCTAGGATACCTGGCTTTTACCCAGGAGGCTCGGGTTCGATTCCCGGTACCTGAATCTTTTTTTTGTTTTTGTTGACATGTCTTAAAATATTGCAAACCGTTTTCTTTTAAAGTGACTTGGTACATGAACTGTGTATGCCAAAAGAAACTCTAGGTTATTGTACTTCCTTTCAGAACTTAGTGCTTATTTTAATAGAACTTCGAAATTGCCTTTGGTGGCTGTCAAAGGATTTCTGAACACGTTTATGTAATGTATGACTCACATATGAAACGTCAGGCCCAGTCCGTTTTTACCGGACCAGGATAGATGAAGGCCTTCATGGAGGAATGTGCAAAACTTCCTTTTTTTTCTCCAGTACGGTACCGAAGGATGGAGATACCGTACTACTTTTACATTACGATTACGATTATACAGCTCTTACGGACAAAAATAGTGAGCAGTGGATCTGTGTTTGGAATGTAACTGCTACAGCTTCTTCCATTGTATTAAACACCTCTCTAGCGTACCCCTGTATCCCGCTTGAGAGGAGGGATTGATGAAAACTATTCTACCTAGGAATGTTCGTTCTTTCTATAGAAAAATAATTACGTTTTTCGGCACAAAATTAATTGACGCAAGATTTTTAGGACGATGTCAAGCTAACTAGTAGCACGATATATGCTGAATTACATAAGGCAAGTGTGCATATCCTCATTTGCAATTACTGTCCTCCCTCCTCCAGAACCGTGATTTTCGTTATGACCAAATGCTAAAGTCTTCATTTTCGTACCAACTCTTTGTACAGATTTCCAGGTTAGAAACAGCCGGTAAACTTCCTTGGATAAATATCTACAATTTAATTTTTTAATATCACGAAACAAGCATTTACAATGTAAATACGGTACAATAGTATACCTATTTATTACTTCTTTAGTACACTTTTACAAGAACATGACGATTTTAAAATTTCTATCGTCAAATACGGAGACGCTATGCTCCCTCACTTACACCTGCATTCGGCTTAGGAATCCGTCTGAAACCGTTTTTTCTGATATCACTACCATAGAAAGGTACAGGGAATCCGTACACTGTCTTCGTGAGTGTCACTATCTGCTGAAATATTTGAGACATTGTTACACTGTCAATTCTGTGATTATGCTAATTTCATTCTCTTTGGTTCTGGACACGTGACAGCCGAGTAGGAAAGATTGCTATAAACGGCAAAGGCTTTGGTTTAGCCCAACGCAATATCAAACTACCATACCTTTGTGCAGCTGGTATTCTTTTTTTAAAATAATAAACCTATAACCCTAGATAGGGCCACTAGACCATGGCAGTTGAAGACCGAGTTAGGAAGACCGTGTGACCATATTACTATTTGATTTAGGCCAGGAGACTACCATCCTATCGAACTCTATTTAGGAATATAATTACGTAATTATTTAGACTATAACAAATAATCTCCCCGGCGGGGAATCGAACCCCGGTCTCCCGCGTGACAGGCGGGGATACTAACCACTATACTACCGAGGAATGTGTATGTCAACGAAAATATTGTTTATAAACTATAGCGATCTACACACGATATCAAATATCACGTCATTCTTATATATTCCTGCGGGAATAATTGCTTTGGGGGCCAGCGGTATGACACAGGGATTGTGTGGTACTTGGGAAGCTGCCTCAATCCATTCTGGGTTAGGTGAAAACCGAGTTTGGTTGAACCGAAAAACCGTTGAAGACTTGGTTAAGGACGAGACATACCAATCTCTCATATAATTATATGGTTTTATTGTTAATTTCGAGTGATACGTCTGTAACACCCGTAGAACGAAAGATGGGATTTAAGTTGTTGCACGCTTGCAATTTTTGTAGCTTGTTAGTAATATTTGAGAATATTTGGAATTCAACTCCTCTATGACAGTCGTAAGATCTAGCTACTCAGAGAAGTCTGTCTTTCTTTGGTACAGTCATTATCGATGCTCATTATGTCTACTAAAGTTTAAAGAATTAAGAAATATTACTTGTTTTATGAGATTCCTGAAACAATATAACTTCATGTAGGTCAGATTAGCTTGCTGTGGGCATAACGATGTTTTATTCCCTGGGGGTAAATACATTTCCGGTACAGCTACAAAGTAGAGGGGAAGTAATCATTATAATGCCATGACAAGGGAAGTCAAAATATAGTTCGTCGGCACTCGTTACTCTACTTTTGTAAATGGAAGTATAACAAAATATCATATATCCACTATGGTCTAGTGGCTAGGATACCTGGCTCTCACCCAGGAGGCTCGGGTTCGATTCCCGGTACCGGAATTTTTGTTGTTGTTGACTTATTGCAAAATATTTTTAAGTGGAAGTACGAAATTGCATTTAGAGACTATCAAAGGATTTCTGAACACGTTTATGAAATTACTGTATGAGTAACATATCGTACGTCAGCTTCCGTTCGTCCTAACAAGACCAGGATAGATGAAGTCATTCTTGGAAGTGTGTGTAAACTTCAAATGTTTTGCACTAGACGGTACATACAGTATAGAGATACGGTACTAGTTTTAAATTTCAGTAACACTTATACATCTATTACGGATCAGATGGAATTGTTAACATCATGTACCTGCTGCAGCATCTTCGATTGCACCAAAAAACTCCCCGGCGGGGAATCGAACCCCGGTCTCCCGCGTGACAGGCGAGGATACTGACCACTATACTACCGAGGAATCTTATTTTCTCCTCTAGGGCAAATAATTACTTTTTTGCATCCCAATTAATCGACACACGATTTCTAAGACGATTCGGAACTAACGACAGATGGTGATTTACGCGTACATAAGGCAAGTGTGCATATCTTCACTTTGACTTAGTCCTCCCTCCACCAGAACCGAGATTTTTGTTTTGACCACATGCTCAAGTCTTCATTTCCTTATAAACTCCTTAAACGGATTTCCAGGAAACATCCGGTTAAATTTTTTGGATAAATATCGAAAGTTTAACTCATGAAAATCACCAAAGAAACATTTACGTTGTAAATTATGGCACAAAACAATACATCTTCATGAACACTTTTAAAAGACCATAACAATTTCAAATTCAAAGACTTTATTCAAGGATGAGAATACCATTCTACCATATAATTACTTTATCTTGCTGTTGATTTCTTGTAATACGTCTGTAATACAAACATAGAACAAGTGGTGGGATTTAAGGTGTTGCGTGCTTGTACGTTTTTTAGCTTGTTAGTAATACTGAAATATTTGCAATATTCGTAATTCAACTCCCCTATGATTGTCGAAACATCTTGCTACTCCGGGAAGTCCGTTTTTCTAAAGCACAATAGGATGTTTTTTTATCGAAAATGATCGTTATTAACCTTAAAGAATTAAGCAATAAAACTTGTTTCACAAGATTTCTAAAAAAGTATAGCTTCCGGTACCATAGATTCGCCTGCTATGGGCATAATGGTGTTCTTTCTCAGGGGGTTGAAAACAATTTCCCGTACAACTTTAAAGAAGAAGGGAAATTATGAATATACCGTAATATTCCAAAGACGGAAAATTGCTTCGTAATAGGAAAAGTGAAAACTTAACTTGTCGGCACTCGTTCTTCGCAAATATTTAGCTGTTTAAATGGTTGTATAAAAAGAGTATCTTATGTCCGGTATGGTCTAGTGGCTAGGATACCTGGCTTTCACCCAGGAGGCTCGGGTTCGATTCCCGGTACCGGAATCTTTTTTTTTGTTTTTGTTGACATGTCTTAAAATATTGCAAACCGTTTTCTTTTAAAGTGACTTGGTACATGAACTGTGTATGCCAAAAGAAACTCTAGGTTATTGTACTTCCTTTCAGAACTTAGTGTTTATTTTAATAGAAGTGCGAAATTGCCTTTGGTGGCTGTCAAAGGATTTCTGAACACGTTTATGTAATGTATGACTTACATATGAAACGTCAGGCCCAGTCCGTTTTAACGGACCAGGATAGATGAAGGCCTTCATGGAGGAATGTGGAAAACCTCCTTTTTTTTTCTCCAGTACAGTACCGAAGGATACAGATACCGTACTCCTTTTACATTACGATTACGATTATACAGCTCTTACGGACAAAAATAGTGAGCAGTGGAATTGTGTTTCGAATGTAACTGCTACAGCTTCTTCCATTGTATTAAACACCTCTCTAGCGTACCCCTGTATCCCGCTTGAGAGGAGGGATTGCTGAAAACTATTCTACCTAGGAATGTTCGTTCTTTCTATAGAAAAATAATTACGTTTTTCGGCACAAAATTAATTGACGCACGATTTTTAGGACGATGTCAAGCTAACCAGTAGCACGATATATGCTGAATTACATAAGGCAAGTGTGCATATCCTCATTTGCAATTACTGTCCTCCCTCCTCCAGAACCGTAATTTTCGTTATGACCAAATGCTAAAGTCTTCATTTTCGTACCAACTCTTTGTACAGATTTCCAGGTTAGAAACATCCGGTAAACTTCCTTGGATAAATATCTACAATTTAATTTTTTAATATCACGAAACAAACATTTACAATGTAAATACGGTACAATAGTATACCAATTTATTACTTCTTTAGTACACTTTTACAAGAACATGACGATTTTAAAATATCTATCGTCAAATACGGAGACGCCATGCTCCCTCTCTTACAGCTGCATTCGGCTTAGGAATCCGTCTGAAACCGTTTTTTCTGACATCACTACCATAGAAAGGTACAGGGAATCCGTACACTGTCTTCGTGAGTGTCACTATCTGCTGAAATGTTTGAGACAGGGTTTCACTGTCAATTCTGTGATTATGCTAATTTCATTCTCTTTGGTTCTGGACACGTGACAGCCGAGTCGGAAAGATTGCTATAAACGGCAAAGGCTTTGGTTTAGCCCAACGCAGTATCAAACTACCATACCTTTGTGCAGCTGGTATTCTTTTTTTAAAATAATAAACCTATAACCCTAGATAGGGCCACTGGACCATGGCAGTTGAAGACCGAGTTATGAAGACCGTGTGACCATATTACTATTTGATTTAGGCCAGGAGACTACCATCCTATCGAACTCTATTTAGGAATATAATTACGTAATTATTTAGACTATAACAAAAAATCTCCCCGGCGGGGAATCGAACCCCGGTCTCCCGCGTGACAGGCGGGGATACTAACCACTATACTACCGAGGAATGTGTATGTCAAGAAAATATTGTTTATAAACTATAGCGATCTACACACGATATCAAATATCACGTCATTCTTATATATTCCTGCGGGAATAATTGCTTTGGGGGCCAGCGGTATGACACAGGGATTGTGTGGTACTTGGGAAGCTGCCTCAATCCATTCTGGGTTAGGTGAAAACCGAGTTTGGTTGAACCGAAAAACCGTTGAAGACTTTGGTTAAGGACGAGACATACCAATCTACCATATAATTATATGGTTTTGTTGTTAATTTCGAGAGATACGTCTGTAACACCCCTAGAACGAAAGATGGGATTTAAGTTGTTGCTCGCTTGCAATTTTTGTAGCTTGTTAGTAATATGAGAATATTCGGAATTCAACTCCTCTATGACAGTCGTAAGATCTAGCTACTCAGAGAAGTCTGTCTTTCTTTGGTACACTCATTATCGATGCTCATTATGTCTACTAAAGTTTAAAGAATTAAGAAATATTACTTGTTTTATGAGATTACTGAAACAATATAACTTCTGGTAGGTCAGATTCGCTTGCTGTGGGCATAACGATGTTTTATTCCCTGGGGGTAAAAACATTCCCGGTACAGCTACAAAGTAGAGGGGAAGTAATCATTATAATGCCATGAAAAGGGAAGTCAAAATATAGTTCGTCGGCACTCGTTACTCAACCTTTGTAAATGGAAGTATAACAAAATATCATATATCCGGTATGGTCTAGTGGCTAGGATACCTGGCTCTCACCCATGCGGTGGGTCGGTTGTAGAGTTGTAATGTGTGGGCGCCAGATATAGATACACTATATCAAATTTATGTTTTATTTTAGACCCTCCGGCAGCTTCAAGTCAGCTTCGAGCAGAATTCTCTTTTCTCAGAGCGGGAATGTTAGACGTGCAGACTAGTGATCCTCCCTTCATAGAAATAACGTTGCGTACAATTGAACAACAAACTTTTATTTTAATTAATTCAGCAATGTTCTTATTATAATTGTTACAATAATTACAAGTAGTAATTATAGAAAATTGTTCTTGTTGCTTAGCTACGTAGAAAACTGATGGATTAGTGATTTACTAATGTCCAATTTATAAGCTCGTAATATAATCAAAGTTAAAATATTATGATGCTGACAATTCTTCTATGTCCAAAAATTACAGCCGTGAAAATGTTTAAGTATTGAAATATTCGACTGAAAATTCTTCTAAGTCGTATAATTATATTCACGAAAAAGTTAGAGTATCGAAATTAGATACTGAAAATTATTCTAAGTCGAATAATTACGACCCACGACACTCCGTGGTAATACGGGAGCTACTTATCCCGGAAGACTCCTGTCTTCACCGCAACCGAAGAAATTCAAGTGGTCACTCCGACCGATGAAATTCAAGTGTCCTTACTTGATTTATAATAAATTAAACTAACTCCCAAAAATCCGTCTAAGGACGGCCCACTTACCCCATATGTTCATCCCACGTGACAATTACTCTACGTCTAATTGGAAGTGACGAATCTTATCTATAGCCAATAGGATACCGGTGCATCCCTAAGCCAACCTAATACTTTCTCTTTTCGCAATACTAGGAACTCAGTGAATTGCATTGTTTAAACTCCAAGAAAGTTTAGAAGATACCATCAATTTCCTTCGTACTAAATAATATTAATATTCTTACTTCTATTCATACAGCACTCAAGGTATTGACAGACCCATTGTCCATTCTCATTCCTTTATACACTTACAATAGAGGCTACTGTGTGTACTGTTATGTCTTTGTTCGAGGGAGATACCTGAAAGCTATTATGTGAGTTATTAGCACGGGGCTGGAATTACCCGGCTACCTGGCCAAGCTTACCATTTTCTATGACCAGTGCACATTGCATTAAATACATAAATATTCAATTTGTTAATGACTATGAATTTTAAGAGATTTGTTAATAATTGCAATAAACTTTTCTCCAGATTATGCATATTTTGATACCAAACAAGCTACTGAAATATTATCATTTAATTAATTGTCATTTATATGAGCATAATCTACTTTATATTACTTTATATAGGCTGGGTTAATCTGGACTGCGTCACATGCCCTGATATGCTGAGGATATAATTTCTTTAACCTGTGATGGAAATTTATACTCGGTATATCACATCTCTCCAAAATTTCTAATAATATTTTACACCGCCGTGGCAACATTTCAGGCTAGCTTTGAATGTTATTGACTTAAGATTATCCCCTAACATGTTCCACTTTTCTACACATTAATGCATCTAATTAGGCTCACTCACTCCATTCATTTTTTTTATCTGTTCAGTTTATTCCTTGCTAACAAAACCATACATACTTCGCACACAATTATGTTACTTATTTGGGTGTGACACTCCCAATCTGCGTACATCTTTCTTGCATCGTTACAAGCATATCTCGTTTTTAATGCACTGAAAATTGCATATTGAATGACCATATACAAAAAAATGACACCAAAAAAAATTGCACAAAGAAAATATTCACACTTAGATAAAAAAAATTTGACTCGAATATATTTTAAAATTAATGACTCGAATAAAAGCATAATATACAGTGGAAAATCTACCCCAACTGTTCATATTAGCACAAAAAAAAATTAATAACCACTTATTGGTGTATATTATGACACCAACAATCTAAATCAGAGCGTTCATAATACACAAGTGAAAATTAAAACTGGCGGCACTTCTACTTGCCAACATACTTGGTACTCAACATACCTCACACCTACACTCCTCCTATACTAGGCCCTAAGTGGAACAATTTACCTATAAATCCTGTAACACGACCTCATAGAATGGCAACAAAATTTTTGCCTTGATAATCTATTACGGGTGTTACCTCTCAGTATACGTACTATTCCAGTTACCTATTCAGCCCTTATATATGGCTTAATGCATCATAGGTTATATTTGCCTACAACCCTCCTTTTCTTTCTTCCTATAATTACTATATAGATTTTAGCTATCTTCTACTGCATAATTCACCCTTCAATAACTGCTACCTTGCCTTACAGATCTTTCCCATGAATGACGTCACACACGCGCTACAGATATTCGATCAAATAATTTCCTTGGTTGATTGCCCAAAGTAAAATTCTTCTCTGCTTCTAAAAAAAACATGGTTTTATTTACTGATGAAACATTCTTTATTTATTTTAAGAACTTCATTATTAGTTCTGCTTACTAATTTTTTTCGTAGATTCCCTGCACACGTAATATCAAAGTTACAAGCGTGCACTATCACTAGGCCTATATCAAGCCTCGGCTTTACCATTTCTTCAATAATACCAGGATTGGAGTATAAAAGAGCGTTTTCTTATTGAATATAATATGCAATATTTGCTTTCAACCACTATCAAGTATCCTCTTTTTAATATGTTCTCGTAAATGATTTTGTCTCAGGCTTTTTCGCCCTTAACTTATTATGACTTTGTATCATCTGAACTCACGTGTATTTTATTGTTTATAGAAATTCCCACCGGAGCTATTCATCTCCAACATTATTCTTCTTCCTCCTACTAATCTCCACATTTAGGATAACACACTTGGCATCCTCGACGTAAATTACTATATTAGGATTGCTCATTGGCATCCTCGACGTATTTAATAAAAATTCGCTGGGTTATTCTCCCTCAGCTTAATAAAAATATCGGCATAGCTGCACACAAGCATTGCTAAATACCTACAATAATAGAATAAACTTCTGCATTTCCTTTATGCAACATAATACACGTACTTTTATAATCTTTCCTTCAACGATTTTCAAGGAGTATAAGCACTTAGGCTATTTAGAACGAGACATTGAATCCAACGAGAATTATTTTAACCTTTACATGCTTTTTTTAGTGTGGCAATACATAGATCTTTCAATTCAATTTCGCTCTCTCTCTTTTCTTTACAGGTATTATTTTCCAACTAACATATTTTATTCTGTTTACTTTTTACTTAGGGCATGTTTATTATTTTACTGACTTCTTTAAAACTTTAATAAATATCATCGGTGTGTGATTTCATTCGGGACTTTGTAATAATACAATTTTAGCAGTTTATAGGTTCATGGTGCTGGGTTGTCTGATAGCTATTTCTTTCTTCTGCTTCCTGACGCCAATTCCTAGTATTTCTGCTACTATCTGTTACGTCAGCGGGGTTTCTTGGCCTACATGTCTCATTACTCGCCACTTCGTAATTCCCGTTATTTGGAGATATAGATCTCACATCTTGCGTACTACGGATTGGAAGTCTTTCTGTAAAACTAACATTGTTTACTTGGCCGTTAGTCACTTGCCTCCCATTATAATTCTGATTCATCCTATTATTGTCATTTCTGTTACGATAGGAGTTATTATTTGACGGTCCCCTGTTCGTGTCTAGGTTTCTGTCAGAGTTATCCCGTTGCCATCGATTCCTATCGGTGTCATTATTTGCACCTCTGTTATGTTCATTAGGCCTATAGACTTGGTCTGATCCATTTCCTCGATTCTGTTCCACTGCATTGCCTCTATACGCCTTCATTTCGAAACTGGTTAGCAGCTCTAAGGTTCTACTAAAAGTTGACGGGTCTGAGACGACGAGTAAGTTATACACCTCGGCATTGTAATGGCAGGCTATTAGCTTAATCACTTCTTTTTCGGGCATTCTTTCATCTAATAATCTGGCTAAGCTCGGCTTTCTTTAAAAAGTAGTCGGAGAGGATAATGTTTCCTCTTGTCGGATATTGTCCATTATAGAGGTCATTACGCACCTGCGATCTTTTCGATTCATTCCAGAATCTCGCCAAGAATAAACTTTTGAACTGTTCATAGCTACAATTAGGATCAATTGTGAGATCATACCATTCCTGGGCCTTCCCTTCTAAAGTATGACTGATTAGCGACATCTTATACTGAGATGGCACCATGCGTATTTCGAAATATTTATCTAGATTTTTCAAATAATTCTGGGGGTTCATGTTTGCTTCCTTAAACTTAGGCACAACGAGATCTCCGCCTATCCATTGACTTAGATTTACTCTACCGTCGTACGTTACAGGATTTCTCGGTGGTACTATCATATTTGCTGAAATATGCGAGCTCGCATTTTCAATGGGCGTCCTACAAATATTATCTCTACCACTACCTAAACTTCCAGGAGAACAAGCTGATTCACTGGTACGACCTGGTACATTACATCCTAGAATGCCTACTCCCTCATAACTCTGATGAATAAGTCTAGTACCCTCAAATTCCTTTGAAATAATTTCTTTAGTTATTAGGCCTACCTTTTGTGACATTTTATTTTCTAATTCTGAGACCTTACTGTTAAAGTTCTGTTCTAACTTTTCCTCAAGTTTCTTAGTATTGTTTGATAATTCATCAGTTTTTTTATCTAAACGGTCTAATCCGCCTTTTACCTTGCCGACCTGATCATCTAGCTGCTTTTTCAGATTTGATTCAGAGTTTATTACTTTCTCTTCCATGACTTGAATTTTGTGATTAACCCTTTCATCAATTTTCTTACTCTGCAAATCTACTTTACTATCTAAGGCTTTCACTGTTTTGTTAAGTTCCCTAGTCAAATTCTCATGTTTTTCTACCAATTCTTCCCTAAGAACAGTGTTAGCCTCTCTAAGTTCCCTCCGCATTTCTTGGTTTTCCTTACGGATATCTTGTATAACTTTATCTAATTTATTACAATTCTCCTGTGATTCCTTGCGTATTTCCTGGACTTCTCTACTTATTTTATCATATAACCCCTTACTATTTTCTTGTGACTCCTTGCTAAATTTATTATATAATCCCTTAATATTTTCCTGGTTTTCCTTACGTGTTTCCTGGGCTTCCTTACGTATTTCCTGCATTGCGGCTAATAAAATACTAATCATATCCTGCGGATCATTCTGTACGCTAGGCCTAACATCATCTACTATAACTCGCTCGTCTCTTTGCTCAGTTTCCTCTACCATATCATTAACCTCCTGATAAGTACCTGTTACAGAATCTTGTACATTTTCGTTAACTATGTCGTAATCCTCGGCAGTATGCCCCTCTCCTGCTGTATACTCCACACTAGAATTTGATGTAGCTCTGTCACCTACACTAATTTCTGAGTTTTCCATCATATTTAATCCCTCCATTTTAGTTATACGTTTGCCACTACGCAGCCACATATAAATTAGATACCCTCTTAAAATTATCTTACCTTGTGTAGATCAACAATTACATACATATATCACATACACTGGTACAGTAAAATAACATCATGCTATATCAGATCTTATTAAGTTATTTAAATTTTGCTTAGTTCCAGATTTCTCTTGCAAAATTGCTTTACTGAATTTATTTACTACTGATTATGCAGTTACTATTAAAAGAATTTAGTTATTAAATAACCCTTTTATATAGTGATCTTTTAAAAAAAATTTGCTGAACGCGTTTATTCTGGAACTTCAATAAATTTATATGGCTTATCTGACTTTCTGGTGGTGCTCATGTCCGCTGGTTCCTGGGCTGTCGCTTCCTGGAGATGAGGTTCCACGATTCCTGTTGTCCCACGCTTCCTGGTGTACCACGTTCCTGATGCTGTACCACGTTCCTGTTGTACCACGTTCCTGCTGCTGTACCACGTTCCTGTTGCTGTACCACGTTCCTGTTGTACCACGTTCCTGCTGCTGTACCACGTTTCTGCTGCTGTACCACGTTCCTGCTGCTGTACCACGTTCCTGATAGAAGGTCCCGAAGTCCTGCGATACCGCCTCCACGCCGTAACTGGGTATATCAGGCTGACTACTCCTCTTATTGATGATCTGGAAATCCTCGAAGTTCTTTGTAGTGCAGATTCTTCCCTCTCGAGCCCCACAATCTGGGCGTATTGTGCGGCGGGTCGGTTGTAGAGTTGATTGGGCGCCAGATATAGATATACTATATCAAATTTATGTTTTATTTTAGACCCTCCGGCAGCTTCAAGTCAGCTTCGAGCAGAATTCTCTTTTCTCAGAGCGGGAATGGTAGACGTGCAGACTGGTGATCCTCCCTTCATAGAAATAACGTTGCGTACAATTGAACAACAAACTTTTATTTTAATTAATTCAGCAATGTTCTTATTATAATTGTTACAATAATTACAAATAGTAATTATAGAAAATTGTTCTTGTTGCTTAGCTACGTAGAAAACAGATGTATTAGTGATTTACTAACGTCCAATTTATAAGCTCGTAATATAATCAAAGTTAAAATATTATGATGCTGACAATTCTTCTATGTCCAAAAATTACAGCCGTGAAAATGTTTAAGTATTGAAATTGTCGACTGAAAATTCTTCTAAGTCGTATAATTATATTCACGAAAAAGTTAGAGTATCGAAATTAGATACTGAAAATTATTCTAAGTCGAATAATTACGACCCACGACACTCCGTGGTAATACGGGAGCTACTTATCCCGGAAGACTCCTGTCTTCACCGCAACCGAAGAAATTCAAGTGGTCACTCCGACCGATGAAATTCAAGTGTCCTTACTTGATTTATAATAAATTAAACTAACTCCCAAAAATCCGTCTAAGGAAGGCCCACTTACCCCATATGTTCATCCCACGTGACAATTACTCTACGTCTAATTGGAAGTGACGAATCTTATCTATAGCCAATAGGATACCGGTGCATCCCTAAGCCAACCTAATACTTTCTCTTTTCGCAATACTAGGAACTCAGTGAATTGCATTGTTTAAACTCCAAGAAAGTTTAGAAGATACCATCAATTTCCTTCGTACTAAATAATATTAATATTCTTACTTCTATTCATACAGCACTCAAGGTATTGACAGACCCATTGTCCATTCTCATTCCTTTATACACTTACAATAGAGGCTACTGTGTGTACTGTTATGTCTTTGTTCGAGGGAGATACCTGAAAGCTATTATGTGAGTTATTAGCACGGGGCTGGAATTACCAGGCTACCTGGCCAAGCTTACCATTTTCTATGACCAGTGCACATTGCATTAAATACATAAATATTCAACTTGTTAATGACTATGAATTTTAAGAGATTTGTTAATAAATTGCAATAAACTTTTCTCCAGATTATGCATATTTTGATACCAAACAAGCTACTGAAATATTATCATTTAATTAATTGTCATTTATATGAGCATAATCTACCTTATATTACTTTATATATGCTGGGTTAATCTGGACTGCGTCACCCAGGAGGCTCGGGTTCGATTCCCGGTACCGGAATTTTTGTTGTTGTTGACTTATTGCAAAATATTTTTAAGTGGAAGTACGAAATTGCATTTGGAGACTATCAAAGGATTTCTGAACACGTTTATGAAATTACTGTATGAGTAACATATCGTACGTCAGCTTCCGTTCGTCCTAACAAGACCAGGATAGATGAAGTCATTCTTGGAAGTGTGTGTAAACTTCAAATGTTTTCAACTAGACCAGTGACCGGCATGTTCCGTGCTCTGTGACGTCATACTACAGAGCATCCGCGCTCTTTGCTCGGCAGTATCTCCGTACTGAGCGTGGAGGAAGGGTTCAACTGGCCAGTGGCGGAACGACGCCTATGCATTGACAGAGTGCGCTCCGATCTTCATAGATAGTATGGGAATAGCACAATTACAATGCATTTGTACGAAAACAAAATAGTACAACTGTGATAAATCAATGTAACAGAACAGTTTTGTTTGTAATGAAATTTAATATAGGCCCTACTTACACTAATCTGAAATGCATCCAGGTGCGGATGCGTCAGGTTATTTAAATGAGGCTCCGAAACTACTATAAACATACAAATACATAAAACATAAGAATACTTTAAGGAGTACTGCAAAACTTTGTCTACTCGGAAACTGAAAAATGTTAAAGTATACAAAATATACAAAATTCACAAAATATACAAATTAAACTATACACCTTTGTGAGCACTATGCCAAGTATAGGCCTATTCAGACTTTTGATACACACCCTTACTTTGTGTCACTATCGTGCCCAAGCTCAAGGCATTGTCGAGATTTTTTCCCTCTTTTCTCGCGCACTAATTTTGCAATATTAGGAGACATAGTCTGGTTAACACACAAACGAGAACATTTTTCATGTTCTGATCAGATAGGCGGTTTCCATGTTGTGGTTTGCAGATCTTCATACAAGAAAAGAACTATTCACATACATACGTCGATACAAATATACTCAACATTCTAGCAGCAAATATATTATGTAGTTGCGTGGGGAAATCTTCAATAAAATATAGATAGATCCTTTTTGTTTTGAAAGCGGTCTTTCATTTCAATATTCTTTTGCAAATCAATGACTTCTAGTTGCAATGACGTTGGAACACTGTCAACATCCACAGAAAATGGTGTCGCAAATATGCAAATATCGGATTGGAGTTTTGCAAAATCTTGAAATCTGTAATAAAATATCCTGATCCAGTTCTTCTAATATTTGTACATAATTATTAATGTCTGTAATTGAATGACATACTGTAGACAACTTTGGAAAATGTGGCGTGTCTCCGAGGGTGACCTGACGTTTCCGTAAGTCTAGTATTAATCTGAATGCACTAAATTTACCATACATTTCACTGATTAACTGACCTCTGCACCCTTGCCATGGTTAATGCACGCAATTCAATGTACCATCACGGCTCACCTTAACCCTACTGCGGCACTGAACGCCACTGCGCTAGTGCGTATTAACAGGAATGCATCTCAACTGCTCGCTCTCTCAAGCTCTTGCGAGATGATCGGCTCTTACGTCACAACTGCAGCATCTGCCGGACACTGAACTAGACGGTACATACAGTATAGAGATACGGTACTAGTTTCAAATTTCAGTAACACTTATACATCTATTACGGATCAGATGGAATTGTTAACATCATGTACCTGCTGCAGCATCTTCGATTGCACCAAAAAACTCCCCGGCGGGGAATCGAACCCCGGTCTCCCGCGTGACAGGCGGGGATACTGACCACTATACTACCGAGGAATCTTATTTTCTCCTCTAGGGCAAATAATTACTTTTTTGGATCTCAATTAAACGACGCACGATTTCTAAGACGATTCGGAACTAACGACAGATGGTGATTAACGCGTACATAAGGCAAGTGTGCATATCTTCACTTTGACTTCGTCCTCCTTCCACCAGAACCGAGATTTGAGTATTGACCACATGCTCAAGTCCTCATTTCCTTATAAACTCCTTAAACGGATTTCCAGGAAACATCCGGTTAAATTTTTTGGTTAAATATCGAAAGTTTAACTCATGAAAATCACCAAAGAAACTTTTACGTTATAAATTATGGCACAAAACAATACATCTTCATGAACACTTTTAAAAGACCATAACAATTTCAAATTCAAAGACTTTATTCAAGGATGAGAATACCATTCTACCATATAATTACTTTATCTTGCTGTTGATTTCTTGTAATACGTCTGTAATACAAACGTAGAACAAGTGGTGGGATTTAAGGTGTTGCGTGCTTGTACGTTTTTTAGCTTGTTAGTAATACTGAAATATTTGCATTATTCGTAATTCAACTCCCCTATGATTGTCGAAACATCTTGCTACTCCGGGAAGTCCGTTTTTCTAAAGTACAATAGGATGTTTTTTTATCGAAAATGATCGTTATTAACCTTAAAGAATTAAGCAATAAAACTTGTTTCACAAGATTTCTAAAAAAAAGTATAGCTTCCTGTACCATAGATTCGACTGCTATGGGCATAATGGTGTTCTTTCTCAGGGGGTTGAAAACAATTTCCCATACATCTTTAAAGAAGAAGGGAAATTATGAATATACCGAAATATTCCAAAGACGGAAAATTGCTTCATAATAGGAAAAGAGAAAATTTAACTTGTCGGCACTCGTTCTTCGCAAATATTTAGCTGTTTAAATGGTTGTATAAAAAGAGTATCTTATGTCCGGTATGGTCTAGTGGCTAGGATACCTGGCTTTTACCCAGGAGGCTCGGGTTCGATTCCCGGTACCTGAATCTTTTTTTTGTTTTTGTTGACATGTCTTAAAATATTGCAAACCGTTTTCTTTTAAAGTGACTTGGTACATGAACTGTGTATGCCAAAAGAAACTCTAGGTTATTGTACTTCCTTTCAGAACTTAGTGCTTATTTTAATAGAACTTCGAAATTGCCTTTGGTGGCTGTCAAAGGATTTCTGAACACGTTTATGTAATGTATGACTCACATATGAAACGTCAGGCCCAGTCCGTTTTTACCGGACCAGGATAGATGAAGGCCTTCATGGAGGAATGTGCAAAACTTCCTTTTTTTTCTCCAGTACGGTACCGAAGGATAGAGATACCGTACTACTTTTACATTACGATTACGATTATACAGCTCTTACGGACAAAAATAGTGAGCAGTGGAACTGTGTTTGGAATGTAACTGCTACAGCTTCTTCCATTGTATTAAACACCTCTCTAGCGTACCCCTGTATCCCGCTTGAGAGGAGGGATTGATGAATACTATTCTACCTAGGAATGTTCGTTCTTTCTATAGAAAAATAATTACGTTTTTCGGCACAAAATTAATTGACGCACGATTTTTAGGACGATGTCAAGCTAACTAGTAGCACGATATATGCTGAATTACATAAGGCAAGTGTGCATATCCTCATTTGCAATTACTGTCCTCCCTCCTCCAGAACCGTGATTTTCGTTATGACCAAATGCTAAAGTCTTCATTTTCGTACCAACTCTTTGTACAGATTTCCAGGTTAGAAACAGCCGGTAAACTTCCTTGGATAAATATCTACAATTTAATTTTTTAATATCACGAAACAAGCATTTACAATGTAAATACGGTACAATAGTATACCTATTTATTACTTCTTTAGTACACTTTTACAAGAACATGACGATTTTAAAATTTCTATCGTCAAATACGGAGACGCTATGCTCCCTCACTTACACCTGCATTCGGCTTAGGAATCCGTCTGAAACCGTTTTTTCTGATATCACTACCATAGAAAGGTACAGGGAATCCGTACACTGTCTTCGTGAGTGTCACTATCTGCTGAAATATTTGAGACATTGTTACACTGTCAATTCTGTGATTATGCTAATTTCATTCTCTTTGGTTCTGGACACGTGACAGCCGAGTAGGAAAGATTGCTATAAACGGCAAAGGCTTTGGTTTAGCCCAACGCAATATCAAACTACCATACCTTTGTGCAGCTGGTATTCTTTTTTTAAAATAATAAACCTATAACCCTAGATAGGGCCACTAGACCATGGCAGTTGAAGACCGAGTTAGGAAGACCGTGTGACCATATTACTATTTGATTTAGGCCAGGAGACTACCATCCTATCGAACTCTATTTAGGAATATAATTACGTAATTATTTAGACTATAACAAATAATCTCCCCGGCGGGGAATCGAACCCCGGTCTCCCGCGTGACAGGCGGGGATACTAACCACTATACTACCGAGGAATGTGTATGTCAACGAAAATATTGTTTATAAACTATAGCGATCTACACACGATATCAAATATCACGTCATTCTTATATATTCCTGCGGGAATAATTGCTTTGGGGGCCAGCGGTATGACACAGGGATTGTGTGGTACTTGGGAAGCTGCCTCAATCCATTCTGGGTTAGGTGAAAACCGAGTTTGGTTGAACCGAAAAACCGTTGAAGACTTGGTTAAGGACGAGACATACCAATCTCTCATATAATTATATGGTTTTATTGTTAATTTCGAGTGATACGTCTGTAACACCCGTAGAACGAAAGATGGGATTTAAGTTGTTGCACGCTTGCAATTTTTGTAGCTTGTTAGTAATATGAGAATATTCGGAATTCAACTCCTCTATGACAGTCGTAAGATCTAGCTACTCAGAGAAGTCTGTCTTTCTTTGGTACACTCATTATCGATGCTCATTATGTCTACGAAAGTTTAAAGAATTAAGAAATATTACTTGTTTTATGAGATTACTGAAACAATATAACTTCTGGTAGGTCAGATTCGCTTGCTGTGGGCATAACGATGTTTTATTCCCTGGGGGTAAATACATTCCCGGTACAGCTACAAAGTAGAGGGGAAGTAATCATTATAATGCCATGACAAGGGAAGTCAAAATATAGTTCGTCGGCTCTCGTTACTCAACTTTTGTAAATGGAAGTATAACAAAATATCATATATCCGGTATGGTCTAGTGGCTTGGATACCTGGCTCTCACCCAGGAGGCTCGGGTTCGATTCCCGGTACCGGAATTTTTGTTGTTGTTGACTTATTGCAAAATATTTTTAAGTGGAAGTACGAAATTGCATTTGGAGACTATCAAAGGATTTCTGAACACGTTTATGAAATTACTGTATGAGTAACATATCGTACGTCAGCTTCCGTTCGTACTAACAAGACCAGGATAGATGAAGTCATTCTTGGAAGTGTGTGTAAACTTCAAATGTTTTGCACTAGACGGTACATACAGTATAGAGATACGGTACTAGTTTTAAATTTCAGTAACACTTATACATCTATTACGGATCAGATGGAATTGTTAACATCATGTACCTGCTGCAGCATCTTCGATTGCACCAGAAAACTCCCCGGAGGGGAGTCGAACCCCTGTCTCCCGCGTGACAGGCGGGGATACTGACCACTATACTACCGAGGAATCTTATTTCCTCCTCTATTGCAAATAATTACTTTTTTGGATCCCAATTAATCGACGCACGATTTCTAAGACGATTCGGAACTAAAGACAGATGGTGATTTACGCGTACATAAGGCAAGTGTGCATATCTTCACTTTGAATTAGTCCTCCCTCCACCAGAACCGGGATTTTTGTTTTGACCACATGCTCAAGTCGTCATTTCCTTATAAACTCCTTAAACGGATTTCCAGGAAACATCCGGTTAAATTTTTTGGATAAATATCGAAAGTTTAACTCATGAAAATCACCAAAGAAACATTTACGTTGTAAATTATGGCACAAAACAATACATCTTCATGAACACTTTTAAAAGACCATAACAATTTCAAATTCAAAGACTTTATTCAAGGATGAGAATACCATTCTACCATATAATTACTTTATCTTGATGTTGATTTCTTGTAATACGTCTGTAATACAAACGTAGAACAAGTGGTGGGATTTAAGGTGTTGCGTGCTTGTACGTTTTTTAGCTTGTTAGTAATACTGAAATATATGCAATATTCGTAATTCAACTCCCCTATGATTGTCGAAACATCTTGCTACTCCGGGAAGTCCGTTTTTCTAAAGTACAATAGGATGTTTTTTTATCGAAAATAATCGTTATTAACCTTAAAGAATTAAGCAATAAAACTTGTTTCACATGATTTCTAAAAAAAAGTATAGCTTCCGGTACCATAGATTCGCCTGCTATGGGCATAATGCTGTTCTTTCTCAGGGGGTTGAAAACAATTTCCCATACATCTTTAAAGAAGAAGGGAAATTATGAATATACCGTAATATTCCAAAGACGGAAAATTGCTTCATAATAGGAAAAGTGAAAACTTAACTTGTCGGCACTCGTTCTTCGCAAATATTTAGCTGTTTAAATGGTTGTATAAAAAGAGTATCTTATGTCCGGTATGGTCTAGTGGCTAGGATACCTGGCTTTTACCCAGGAGGCTCGGGTTCGATTCCCGGTACCTGAATCTTTTTTTTGTTTTTGTTGACATGTCTTAAAATATTGCAAACCGTTTTCTTTTAAAGTGACTTGGTACATGAACTGTGTATGCCAAAAGAAACTCTAGGTTATTGTACTTCCTTTCAGAACTTAGTGCTTATTTTAATAGAACTTCGAAATTGCCTTTGGTGGCTGTCAAAGGATTTCTGAACACGTTTATGTAATGTATGACTCACATATGAAACGTCAGGCCCAGTCCGTTTTTACCGGACCAGGATAGATGAAGGCCTTCATGGAGGAATGTGCAAAACTTCCTTTTTTTTCTCCAGTACGGTACCGAAGGATGGAGATACCGTACTACTTTTACATTACGATTACGATTATACAGCTCTTACGGACAAAAATAGTGAGCAGTGGAACTGTGTTTGGAATGTAACTGCTACAGCTTCTTCCATTGTATTAAACACCTCTCTAGCGTACCCCTGTATCCCGCTTGAGAGGAGGGATTGATGAAAACTATTCTACCTAGGAATGTTCGTTCTTTCTATAGAAAAATAATTACGTTTTTCGGCACAAAATTAATTGACGCACGATTTTTAGGACGATGTCAAGCTAACTAGTAGCACGATATATGCTGAATTACATAAGGCAAGTGTGCATATCCTCATTTGCAATTACTGTCCTCCCTCCTCCAGAACCGTGATTTTCGTTATGACCAAATGCTAAAGTCTTCATTTTCGTACCAACTCTTTGTACAGATTTCCAGGTTAGAAACAGCCGGTAAACTTCCTTGGATAAATATCTACAATTTAATTTTTTAATATCACGAAACAAGCATTTACAATGTAAATACGGTACAATAGTATACCTATTTATTACTTCTTTAGTACACTTTTACAAGAACATGACGATTTTAAAATTTCTATCGTCAAATACGGAGACGCTATGCTCCCTCACTTACACCTGCATTCGGCTTAGGAATCCGTCTGAAACCGTTTTTTCTGATATCACTACCATAGAAAGGTACAGGGAATCCGTACACTGTCTTCGTGAGTGTCACTATCTGCTGAAATATTTGAGACATTGTTACACTGTCAATTCTGTGATTATGCTAATTTCATTCTCTTTGGTTCTGGACACGTGACAGCCGAGTAGGAAAGATTGCTATAAACGGCAAAGGCTTTGGTTTAGCCCAACGCAATATCAAACTACCATACCTTTGTGCAGCTGGTATTCTTTTTTTAAAATAATAAACCTATAACCCTAGATAGGGCCACTAGACCATGGCAGTTGAAGACCGAGTTAGGAAGACCGTGTGACCATATTACTATTTGATTTAGGCCAGGAGACTACCATCCTATCGAACTCTATTTAGGAATATAATTACGTAATTATTTAGACTATAACAAATAATCTCCCCGGCGGGGAATCGAACCCCGGTCTCCCGCGTGACAGGCGGGGATACTAACCACTATACTACCGAGGAATGTGTATGTCAACGAAAATATTGTTTATAAACTATAGCGATCTACACACGATATCAAATATCACGTCATTCTTATATATTCCTGCGGGAATAATTGCTTTGGGGGCCAGCGGTATGACACAGGGATTGTGTGGTACTTGGGAAGCTGCCTCAATCCATTCTGGGTTAGGTGAAAACCTAGTTTGGTTGAACCGAAAAACCGTTGAAGACTTGGTTAAGGACGAGACATACCAATCTCTCATATAATTATATGGTTTTATTGTTAATTTCGAGTGATACGTCTGTAACACCCGTAGAACGAAAGATGGGATTTAAGTTGTTGCACGCTTGCAATTTTTGTAGCTTGTTAGTAATATGAGAATATTCGGAATTCAACTCCTCTATGACAGTCGTAAGATCTAGCTACTCAGAGAAGTCTGTCTTTCTTTGGTACACTCATTATCGATGCTCATTATGTCTACGAAAGTTTAAAGAATTAAGAAATATTACTTGTTTTATGAGATTACTGAAACAATATAACTTCTGGTAGGTCAGATTCGCTTGCTGTGGGCATAACGATGTTTTATTCCCTGGGGGTAAATACATTCCCGGTACAGCTACAAAGTAGAGGGGAAGTAATCATTATAATGCCATGACAAGGGAAGTCAAAATATAGTTCGTCGGCTCTCGTTACTCAACTTTTGTAAATGGAAGTATAACAAAATATCATATATCCGGTATGGTCTAGTGGCTTGGATACCTGGCTCTCACCCAGGAGGCTCGGGTTCGATTCCCGGTACCGGAATTTTTGTTGTTGTTGACTTATTGCAAAATATTTTTAAGTGGAAGTACGAAATTGCATTTGGAGACTATCAAAGGATTTCTGAACACGTTTATGAAATTACTGTATGAGTAACATATCGTACGTCAGCTTCCGTTCGTACTAACAAGACCAGGATAGATGAAGTCATTCTTGGAAGTGTGTGTAAACTTCAAATGTTTTGCACTAGACGGTACATACAGTATAGAGATACGGTACTAGTTTTAAATTTCAGTAACACTTATACATCTATTACGGATCAGATGGAATTGTTAACATCATGTACCTGCTGCAGCATCTTCGATTGCACCAGAAAACTCCCCGGAGGGGAGTCGAACCCCTGTCTCCCGCGTGACAGGCGGGGATACTGACCACTATACTACCGAGGAATCTTATTTCCTCCTCTATTGCAAATAATTACTTTTTTGGATCCCAATTAATCGACGCACGATTTCTAAGACGATTCGGAACTAAAGACAGATGGTGATTTACGCGTACATAAGGCAAGTGTGCATATCTTCACTTTGAATTAGTCCTCCCTCCACCAGAACCGGGATTTTTGTTTTGACCACATGCTCAAGTCGTCATTTCCTTATAAACTCCTTAAACGGATTTCCAGGAAACATCCGGTTAAATTTTTTGGATAAATATCGAAAGTTTAACTCATGAAAATCACCAAAGAAACATTTACGTTGTAAATTATGGCACAAAACAATACATCTTCATGAACACTTTTAAAAGACCATAACAATTTCAAATTCAAAGACTTTATTCAAGGATGAGAATACCATTCTACCATATAATTACTTTATCTTGATGTTGATTTCTTGTAATACGTCTGTAATACAAACGTAGAACAAGTGGTGGGATTTAAGGTGTTGCGTGCTTGTACGTTTTTTAGCTTGTTAGTAATACTGAAATATATGCAATATTCGTAATTCAACTCCCCTATGATTGTCGAAACATCTTGCTACTCCGGGAAGTCCGTTTTTCTAAAGTACAATAGGATGTTTTTTTATCGAAAATAATCGTTATTAACCTTAAAGAATTAAGCAATAAAACTTGTTTCACATGATTTCTAAAAAAAAGTATAGCTTCCGGTACCATAGATTCGCCTGCTATGGGCATAATGCTGTTCTTTCTCAGGGGGTTGAAAACAATTTCCCATACATCTTTAAAGAAGAAGGGAAATTATGAATATACCGTAATATTCCAAAGACGGAAAATTGCTTCATAATAGGAAAAGTGAAAACTTAACTTGTCGGCACTCGTTCTTCGCAAATATTTAGCTGTTTAAATGGTTGTATAAAAAGAGTATCTTATGTCCGGTATGGTCTAGTGGCTAGGATACCTGGCTTTTACCCAGGAGGCTCGGGTTCGATTCCCGGTACCTGAATCTTTTTTTTGTTTTTGTTGACATGTCTTAAAATATTGCAAACCGTTTTCTTTTAAAGTGACTTGGTACATGAACTGTGTATGCCAAAAGAAACTCTAGGTTATTGTACTTCCTTTCAGAACTTAGTGCTTATTTTAATAGAACTTCGAAATTGCCTTTGGTGGCTGTCAAAGGATTTCTGAACACGTTTATGTAATGTATGACTCACATATGAAACGTCAGGCCCAGTCCGTTTTTACCGGACCAGGATAGATGAAGGCCTTCATGGAGGAATGTGCAAAACTTCCTTTTTTTTCTCCAGTACGGTACCGAAGGATGGAGATACCGTACTACTTTTACATTACGATTACGATTATACAGCTCTTACGGACAAAAATAGTGAGCAGTGGAACTGTGTTTGGAATGTAACTGCTACAGCTTCTTCCATTGTATTAAACACCTCTCTAGCGTACCCCTGTATCCCGCTTGAGAGGAGGGATTGATGAAAACTATTCTACCTAGGAATGTTCGTTCTTTCTATAGAAAAATAATTACGTTTTTCGGCACAAAATTAATTGACGCACGATTTTTAGGACGATGTCAAGCTAACTAGTAGCACGATATATGCTGAATTACATAAGGCAAGTGTGCATATCCTCATTTGCAATTACTGTCCTCCCTCCTCCAGAACCGTGATTTTCGTTATGACCAAATGCTAAAGTCTTCATTTTCGTACCAACTCTTTGTACAGATTTCCAGGTTAGAAACAGCCGGTAAACTTCCTTGGATAAATATCTACAATTTAATTTTTTAATATCACGAAACAAGCATTTACAATGTAAATACGGTACAATAGTATACCTATTTATTACTTCTTTAGTACACTTTTACAAGAACATGACGATTTTAAAATTTCTATCGTCAAATACGGAGACGCTATGCTCCCTCACTTACACCTGCATTCGGCTTAGGAATCCGTCTGAAACCGTTTTTTCTGATATCACTACCATAGAAAGGTACAGGGAATCCGTACACTGTCTTCGTGAGTGTCACTATCTGCTGAAATATTTGAGACATTGTTACACTGTCAATTCTGTGATTATGCTAATTTCATTCTCTTTGGTTCTGGACACGTGACAGCCGAGTAGGAAAGATTGCTATAAACGGCAAAGGCTTTGGTTTAGCCCAACGCAATATCAAACTACCATACCTTTGTGCAGCTGGTATTCTTTTTTTAAAATAATAAACCTATAACCCTAGATAGGGCCACTAGACCATGGCAGTTGAAGACCGAGTTAGGAAGACCGTGTGACCATATTACTATTTGATTTAGGCCAGGAGACTACCATCCTATCGAACTCTATTTAGGAATATAATTACGTAATTATTTAGACTATAACAAATAATCTCCCCGGCGGGGAATCGAACCCCGGTCTCCCGCGTGACAGGCGGGGATACTAACCACTATACTACCGAGGAATGTGTATGTCAACGAAAATATTGTTTATAAACTATAGCGATCTACACACGATATCAAATATCACGTCATTCTTATATATTCCTGCGGGAATAATTGCTTTGGGGGCCAGCGGTATGACACAGGGATTGTGTGGTACTTGGGAAGCTGCCTCAATCCATTCTGGGTTAGGTGAAAACCTAGTTTGGTTGAACCGAAAAACCGTTGAAGACTTGGTTAAGGACGAGACATACCAATCTCTCATATAATTATATGGTTTTATTGTTAATTTCGAGTGATACGTCTGTAACACCCGTAGAACGAAAGATGGGATTTAAGTTGTTGCACGCTTGCAATTTTTGTAGCTTGTTAGTAATATGAGAATATTCGGAATTCAACTCCTCTATGACAGTCGTAAGATCTAGCTACTCAGAGAAGTCTGTCTTTCTTTGGTACACTCATTATCGATGCTCATTATGTCTACGAAAGTTTAAAGAATTAAGAAATATTACTTGTTTTATGAGATTACTGAAACAATATAACTTCTGGTAGGTCAGATTCGCTTGCTGTGGGCATAACGATGTTTTATTCCCTGGGGGTAAATACATTCCCGGTACAGCTACAAAGTAGAGGGGAAGTAATCATTATAATGCCATGACAAGGGAAGTCAAAATATAGTTCGTCGGCTCTCGTTACTCAACTTTTGTAAATGGAAGTATAACAAAATATCATATATCCGGTATGGTCTAGTGGCTTGGATACCTGGCTCTCACCCAGGAGGCTCGGGTTCGATTCCCGGTACCGGAATTTTTGTTGTTGTTGACTTATTGCAAAATATTTTTAAGTGGAAGTACGAAATTGCATTTGGAGACTATCAAAGGATTTCTGAACACGTTTATGAAATTACTGTATGAGTAACATATCGTACGTCAGCTTCCGTTCGTACTAACAAGACCAGGATAGATGAAGTCATTCTTGGAAGTGTGTGTAAACTTCAAATGTTTTGCACTAGACGGTACATACAGTATAGAGATACGGTACTAGTTTTAAATTTCAGTAACACTTATACATCTATTACGGATCAGATGGAATTGTTAACATCATGTACCTGCTGCAGCATCTTCGATTGCACCAGAAAACTCCCCGGAGGGGAGTCGAACCCCTGTCTCCCGCGTGACAGGCGGGGATACTGACCACTATACTACCGAGGAATCTTATTTCCTCCTCTATTGCAAATAATTACTTTTTTGGATCCCAATTAATCGACGCACGATTTCTAAGACGATTCGGAACTAAAGACAGATGGTGATTTACGCGTACATAAGGCAAGTGTGCATATCTTCACTTTGAATTAGTCCTCCCTCCACCAGAACCGGGATTTTTGTTTTGACCACATGCTCAAGTCGTCATTTCCTTATAAACTCCTTAAACGGATTTCCAGGAAACATCCGGTTAAATTTTTTGGATAAATATCGAAAGTTTAACTCATGAAAATCACCAAAGAAACATTTACGTTGTAAATTATGGCACAAAACAATACATCTTCATGAACACTTTTAAAAGACCATAACAATTTCAAATTCAAAGACTTTATTCAAGGATGAGAATACCATTCTACCATATAATTACTTTATCTTGATGTTGATTTCTTGTAATACGTCTGTAATACAAACGTAGAACAAGTGGTGGGATTTAAGGTGTTGCGTGCTTGTACGTTTTTTAGCTTGTTAGTAATACTGAAATATATGCAATATTCGTAATTCAACTCCCCTATGATTGTCGAAACATCTTGCTACTCCGGGAAGTCCGTTTTTCTAAAGTACAATAGGATGTTTTTTTATCGAAAATAATCGTTATTAACCTTAAAGAATTAAGCAATAAAACTTGTTTCACATGATTTCTAAAAAAAAGTATAGCTTCCGGTACCATAGATTCGCCTGCTATGGGCATAATGCTGTTCTTTCTCAGGGGGTTGAAAACAATTTCCCATACATCTTTAAAGAAGAAGGGAAATTATGAATATACCGTAATATTCCAAAGACGGAAAATTGCTTCATAATAGGAAAAGTGAAAACTTAACTTGTCGGCACTCGTTCTTCGCAAATATTTAGCTGTTTAAATGGTTGTATAAAAAGAGTATCTTATGTCCGGTATGGTCTAGTGGCTAGGATACCTGGCTTTTACCCAGGAGGCTCGGGTTCGATTCCCGGTACCTGAATCTTTTTTTTGTTTTTGTTGACATGTCTTAAAATATTGCAAACCGTTTTCTTTTAAAGTGACTTGGTACATGAACTGTGTATGCCAAAAGAAACTCTAGGTTATTGTACTTCCTTTCAGAACTTAGTGCTTATTTTAATAGAACTTCGAAATTGCCTTTGGTGGCTGTCAAAGGATTTCTGAACACGTTTATGTAATGTATGACTCACATATGAAACGTCAGGCCCAGTCCGTTTTTACCGGACCAGGATAGATGAAGGCCTTCATGGAGGAATGTGCAAAACTTCCTTTTTTTTCTCCAGTACGGTACCGAAGGATGGAGATACCGTACTACTTTTACATTACGATTACGATTATACAGCTCTTACAGACAAAAATAGTGAGCAGTGGAACTGTGTTTGGAATGTAACTGCTACAGCTTCTTCCATTGTATTAAACACCTCTCTAGCGTACCCCTGTATCCCGCTTGAGAGGAGGGATTGATGAAAACTATTCTACCTAGGAATGTTCGTTCTTTCTATAGAAAAATAATTACGTTTTTCGGCACAAAATTAATTGACGCAAGATTTTTAGGACGATGTCAAGCTAACTAGTAGCACGATATATGCTGAATTACATAAGGCAAGTGTGCATATCCTCATTTGCAATTACTGTCCTCCCTCCTCCAGAACCGTGATTTTCGTTATGACCAAATGCTAAAGTCTTCATTTTCGTACCAACTCTTTGTACAGATTTCCAGGTTAGAAACAGCCGGTAAACTTCCTTGGATAAATATCTACAATTTAATTTTTTAATATCACGAAACAAGCATTTACAATGTAAATACGGTACAATAGTATACCTATTTATTACTTCTTTAGTACACTTTTACAAGAACATGACGATTTTAAAATTTCTATCGTCAAATACGGAGACGCTATGCTCCCTCACTTACACCTGCATTCGGCTTAGGAATCCGTCTGAAACCGTTTTTTCTGATATCACTACCATAGAAAGGTACAGGGAATCCGTACACTGTCTTCGTGAGTGTCACTATCTGCTGAAATATAAGACATTGTTACACTGTCAATTCTGTGATTATGCTAATTTCATTCTCTTTGGTTCTGGACACGTGACAGCCGAGTAGGAAAGATTGCTATAAACGGCAAAGGCTTTGGTTTAGCCCAACGCAATATCAAACTACCATACCTTTGTGCAGCTGGTATTCTTTTTTTAAAATAATAAACCTATAACCCTAGATAGGGCCACTAGACCATGGCAGTTGAAGACCGAGTTAGGAAGACCGTGTGACCATATTACTATTTGATTTAGGCCAGGAGACTACCATCCTATCGAACTCTATTTAGGAATATAATTACGTAATTATTTAGACTATAACAAATAATCTCCCCGGCGGGGAATCGAACCCCGGTCTCCCGCGTGACAGGCGGGGATACTAACCACTATACTACCGAGGAATGTGTATGTCAACGAAAATATTGTTTATAAACTATAGCGATCTACACACGATATCAAATATCACGTCATTCTTATATATTCCTGCGGGAATAATTGCTTTGGGGGCCAGCGGTATGACACAGGGATTGTGTGGTACTTGGGAAGCTGCCTCAATCCATTCTGGGTTAGATGAAATCCGAGTTTGGTTGAACCGAAAAACCGTTGAAGACTTGGTTAAGGACGAGACATACCAATCTCTCATATAATTATATGGTTTTATTGTTAATTTCGAGTGATACGTCTGTAACACCCGTAGAACGAAAGATGGGATTTAAGTTGTTGCACGCTTGCAATTTTTGTAGCTTGTTAGTAATATTTGAGAATATTTGGAATTCAACTCCTCTATGACAGTCGTAAGATCTAGCTACTCAGAGAAGTCTGTCTTTCTTTGGTACACTCATTATCGATGCTCATTATGTCTACTAAAGTTTAAAGAATTAAGAAATATTACTTGTTTTATGAGATTCCTGAAACAATATAACTTCATGTAGGTCAGATTAGCTTGCTGTGGGCATAACGATGTTTTATTCCCTGGGGGTAAATACATTCCAGGTACAGCTACAAAGTAGAGGGGAAGTAATCATTATAATGCCATGACAAGGGAAGTCAAAATATAGTTCGTCGGCACTCGTTACTCTACTTTTGTAAATGGAAGTATAACAAAATATCATATATCCACTATGGTCTAGTGGCTAGGATACCTGGCTCTCACCCAGGAGGCTCGGGTTCGATTCCCGGTACCGGAATTTTTGTTGTTGTTGACTTATTGCAAAATATTTTTAAGTGGAAGTACGAAATTGCATTTAGAGACTATCAAAGGATTTCTGAACACGTTTATGAAATTACTGTATGAGTAACATATCGTACGTCAGCTTCCGTTCGTCCTAACAAGACCAGGATAGATGAAGTCATTCTTGGAAGTGTGTGTAAACTTCAAATGTTTTGCACTAGACGGTACATACAGTATAGAGATACGGTACTAGTTTTAAATTTCAGTAACACTTATACATCTATTACGGATCAGATGGAATTGTTAACATCATGTACCTGCTGCAGCATCTTCGATTGCACCAAAAAACTCCCCGGCGGGGAATCGAACCCCGGTCTCCCGCGTGACAGGCGGGGATACTGACCACTATACTACCGAGGAATCTTATTTTCTCCTCTAGGGCAAATAATTACTTTTTTGCATCCCAATTAATCGACACACGATTTCTAAGACGATTCGGAACTAACGACAGATGGTGATTTACGCGTACATAAGGCAAGTGTGCATATCTTCACTTTGACTTAGTCCTCCCTCCACCAGAACCGAGATTTTTGTTTTGACCACATGCTCAAGTCCTCATTTCCTTATAAACTCCTTAAACGGATTTCCAGGAAACATCCGGTTAAATTTTTTGGATAAATATCGAAAGTTTAACTCATGAAAATCACCAAAGAAACATTTACGTTGTAAATTATGGCACAAAACAATACATCTTCATGAACACTTTTAAAAGACCATAACAATTTCAAATTCAAAGACTTTATTCAAGGATGAGAATACCATTCTACCATATAATTACTTTATCTTGCTGTTGATTTCTTGTAATACGTCTGTAATACAAACATAGAACAAGTGGTGGGATTTAAGGTGTTGCGTGCTTGTACGTTTTTTAGCTTGTTAGTAATACTGAAATATTTGCAATATTCGTAATTCAACTCCCCTATGATTGTCGAAACATCTTGCTACTCCGGGAAGTCCGTTTTTCTAAAGCACAATAGGATGTTTTTTTATCGAAAATGATCGTTATTAACCTTAAAGAATTAAGCAATAAAACTTGTTTCACATGATTTCTAAAAAAAAGTATAGCTTCCGGTACCATAGATTCGCCTGCTATGGGCATAATGGTGTTCTTTCTCAGGGGGTTGAAAACAATTTCCCGTACAACTTTAAAGAAGAAGGGAAATTATGAATATACCGTAATATTCCAAAGACGGAAAATTGCTTCGTAATAGGAAAAGTGAAAACTTAACTTGTCGGCACTCGTTCTTCGCAAATATTTAGCTGTTTAAATGGTTGTATAAAAAGAGTATCTTATGTCCGGTATGGTCTAGTGGCTAGGATACCTGGCTTTCACCCAGGAGGCTCGGGTTCGATTCCCGGTACCGGAATCTTTTTTTTTGTTTTTGTTGACATGTCTTAAAATATTGCAAACCGTTTTCTTTTAAAGTGACTTGGTACATGAACTGTGTATGCCAAAAGAAACTCTAGGTTATTGTACTTCCTTTCAGAACTTAGTGTTTATTTTAATAGAAGTGCGAAATTGCCTTTGGTGGCTGTCAAAGGATTTCTGAACACGTTTATGTAATGTATGACTTACATATGAAACGTCAGGCCCAGTCCGTTTTAACGGACCAGGATAGATGAAGGCCTTCATGGAGGAATGTGGAAAACCTCCTTTTTTTTTCTCCAGTACAGTACCGAAGGATACAGATACCGTACTCCTTTTACATTACGATTACGATTATACAGCTCTTACGGACAAAAATAGTGAGCAGTGGAATTGTGTTTCGAATGTAACTGCTACAGCTTCTTCCATTGTATTAAACACCTCTCTAGCGTACCCCTGTATCCCGCTTGAGAGGAGGGATTGCTGAAAACTATTCTACCTAGGAATGTTCGTTCTTTCTATAGAAAAATAATTACGTTTTTCGGCACAAAATTAATTGACGCACGATTTTTAGGACGATGTCAAGCTAACCAGTAGCACGATATATGCTGAATTACATAAGGCAAGTGTGCATATCCTCATTTGCAATTACTGTCCTCCCTCCTCCAGAACCGTAATTTTCGTTATGACCAAATGCTAAAGTCTTCATTTTCGTACCAACTCTTTGTACAGATTTCCAGGTTAGAAACATCCGGTAAACTTCCTTGGATAAATATCTACAATTTAATTTTTTAATATCACGAAACAAACATTTACAATGTAAATACGGTACAATAGTATACCAATTTATTACTTCTTTAGTACACTTTTACAAGAACATGACGATTTTAAAATTTCTATCGTCAAATACGGAGACGCCATGCTCCCTCTCTTACAGCTGCATTCGGCTTAGGAATCCGTCTGAAACCGTTTTTTCTGACATCACTACCATAGAAAGGTACAGGGAATCCGTACACTGTCTTCGTGAGTGTCACTATCTGCTGAAATGTTTGAGACAGGGTTTCACTGTCAATTCTGTGATTATGCTAATTTCATTCTCTTTGGTTCTGGACACGTGACAGCCGAGTCGGAAAGATTGCTATAAACGGCAAAGGCTTTGGTTTAGCCCAACGCAGTATCAAACTACCATACCTTTGTGCAGCTGGTATTCTTTTTTTAAAATAATAAACCTATAACCCTAGATAGGGCCACTGGACCATGGCAGTTGAAGACCGAGTTATGAAGACCGTGTGACCATATTACTATTTGATTTAGGCCAGGAGACTACCATCCTATCGAACTCTATTTAGGAATATAATTACGTAATTATTTAGACTATAACAAAAAATCTCCCCGGCGGGGAATCGAACCCCGGTCTCCCGCGTGACAGGCGGGGATACTAACCACTATACTACCGAGGAATGTGTATGTCAAGAAAATATTGTTTATAAACTATAGCGATCTACACACGATATCAAATATCACGTCATTCTTATATATTCCTGCGGGAATAATTGCTTTGGGGGCCAGCGGTATGACACAGGGATTGTGTGGTACTTGGGAAGCTGCCTCAATCCATTCTGGGTTAGGTGAAAACCGAGTTTGGTTGAACCGAAAAACCGTTGAAGACTTTGGTTAAGGACGAGACATACCAATCTACCATATAATTATATGGTTTTGTTGTTAATTTCGAGAGATACGTCTGTAACACCCCTAGAACGAAAGATGGGATATAAGTTGTTGCACGCTTGCAATTTTTGTAGCTTGTTAGTAATATGAGAATATTCGGAATTCAACTCCTCTATGACAGTCGTAAGATCTAGCTACTCAGAGAAGTCTGTCTTTCTTTGGTACACTCATTATCGATGCTCATTATGTCTACTAAAGTTTAAAGAATTAAGAAATATTACTTGTTTTATGAGATTACTGAAACAATATAACTTCTGGTAGGTCAGATTCGCTTGCTGTGGGCATAACGATGTTTTATTCCCTGGGGGTAAAAACATTCCCGGTACAGCTACAAAGTAGAGGGGAAGTAATCATTATAATGCCATGAAAAGGGAAGTCAAAATATAGTTCGTCGGCACTCGTTACTCAACCTTTGTAAATGGAAGTATAACAAAATATCATATATCCGGTATGGTCTAGTGGCTAGGATACCTGGCTCTCACCCATGCGGTGGGTCGGTTGTAGAGTTGTAATGTGTGGGCGCCAGATATAGATACACTATATCAAATTTATGTTTTATTTTAGACCCTCCGGCAGCTTCAAGTCAGCTTCGAGCAGAATTCTCTTTTCTCAGAGCGGGAATGGTAGACGTGCAGACTAGTGATCCTCCCTTCATAGAAATAACGTTGCGTACAATTGAACAACAAACTTTTATTTTAATTAATTCAGCAATGTTCTTATTATAATTGTTACAATAATTACAAGTAGTAATTATAGAAAATTGTTCTTGTTGCTTAGCTACGTAGAAAACTGATGGATTAGTGATTTACTAATGTCCAATTTATAAGCTCGTAATATAATCAAAGTTAAAATATTATGATGCTGACAATTCTTCTATGTCCAAAAATTACAGCCGTGAAAATGTTTAAGTATTGAAATATTCGACTGAAAATTCTTCTAAGTCGTATAATTATATTCACGAAAAAGTTAGAGTATCGAAATTAGATACTGAAAATTATTCTAAGTCGAATAATTACGACCCACGACACTCCGTGGTAATACGGGAGCTACTTATCCCGGAAGACTCCTGTCTTCACCGCAACCGAAGAAATTCAAGTGGTCACTCCGACCGATGAAATTCAAGTGTCCTTACTTGATTTATAATAAATTAAACTAACTCCCAAAAATCCGTCTAAGGACGGCCCACTTACCCCATATGTTCATCCCACGTGACAATTACTCTACGTCTAATTGGAAGTGACGAATCTTATCTATAGCCAATAGGATACCGGTGCATCCCTAAGCCAACCTAATACTTTCTCTTTTCGCAATACTAGGAACTCAGTGAATTGCATTGTTTAAACTCCAAGAAAGTTTAGAAGATACCATCAATTTCCTTCGTACTAAATAATATTAATATTCTTACTTCTATTCATACAGCACTCAAGGTATTGACAGACCCATTGTCCATTCTCATTCCTTTATACACTTACAATAGAGGCTACTGTGTGTACTGTTATGTCTTTGTTCGAGGGAGATACCTGAAAGCTATTATGTGAGTTATTAGCACGGGGCTGGAATTACCCGGCTACCTGGCCAAGCTTACCATTTTCTATGACCAGTGCACATTGCATTAAATACATAAATATTCAATTTGTTAATGACTATGAATTTTAAGAGATTTGTTAATAATTGCAATAAACTTTTCTCCAGATTATGCATATTTTGATACCAAACAAGCTACTGAAATATTATCATTTAATTAATTGTCATTTATATGAGCATAATCTACTTTATATTACTTTATATAGGCTGGGTTAATCTGGACTGCGTCACATGCCCTGATATGCTGAGGATATAATTTCTTTAACCTGTGATGGAAATTTATACTCGGTATATCACATCTCTCCAAAATTTCTAATAATATTTTACACCGCCGTGGCAACATTTCAGGCTAGCTTTGAATGTTATTGACTTAAGATTATCCCCTAACATGTTCCACTTTTCTACACATTAATGCATCTAATTAGGCTCACTCACTCCATTCATTTTTTTTTATCTGTTCAGTTTATTCCTTGCTAACAAAACCATACATACTTCGCACACAATTATGTTACTTATTTGGGTGTGACACTCCCAATCTGCGTACATCTTTCTTGCATCGTTACAAGCATATCTCGTTTTTAATGCACTGAAAATTGCATATTGAATGACCATATACAAAAAAATGACACCAAAAAAAATTGCACAAAGAAAATATTCACACTTAGATAAAAAAAATTTGACTCGAATATATTTTAAAATTAATGACTCGAATAAAAGCATAATATACAGTGGAAAATCTACCCCAACTGTTCATATTAGCACAAAAAAAAATTAATAACCACTTATTGGTGTATATTATGACACCAACAATCTAAATCAGAGCGTTCATAATACACAAGTGAAAATTAAAACTGGCGGCACTTCTACTTGCCAACATACTTGGTACTCAACATACCTCACACCTACACTCCTCCTATACTAGGCCCTAAGTGGAACAATTTACCTATAAATCCTGTAACACGACCTCATAGAATGGCAACAAAATTTTTGCCTTGATAATCTATTACGGGTGTTACCTCTCAGTATACGTACTATTCCAGTTACCTATTCAGCCCTTATATATGGCTTAATGCATCATAGGTTATATTTGCCTACAACCCTCCTTTTCTTTCTTCCTATAATTACTATATACATTTTAGCTATCTTCTACTGCATAATTCACCCTTCAATAACTGCTACCTTGCCTTACAGATCTTTCCCATGAATGACGTCACACACGCGCTACAGATATTCGATCAAATAATTTCCTTGGTTGATTGCCCAAAGTAAAATTCTTCTCTGCTTCTAAAAAAAACATGGTTTTATTTACTGATGAAACATTCTTTATTTATTTTAAGAACTTCATTATTAGTTCTGCTTACTAATTTTTTTCGTAGATTCCCTGCACACGTAATATCAAAGTTACAAGCGTGCACTATCACTAGGCCTATATCAAGCCTCGGCTTTACCATTTCTTCAATAATACCAGGATTGGAGTATAAAAGAGCGTTTTCTTATTGAATATAATATGCAATATTTGCTTTCAACCACTATCAAGTATCCTCTTTTTAATATGTTCTCGTAAATGATTTTGTCTCAGGCTTTTTCGCCCTTAACTTATTATGACTTTGTATCATCTGAACTCACGTGTATTTTATTGTTTATAGAAATTCCCACCGGAGCTATTCATCTCCAACATTATTCTTCTTCCTCCTACTAATCTCCACATTTAGGATAACACACTTGGCATCCTCGACGTAAATTACTATATTAGGATTGCTCATTGGCATCCTCGACGTATTTAATAAAAATTCGCTGGGTTATTCTCCCTCAGCTTAATAAAAATATCGGCATAGCTGCACACAAGCATTGCTAAATACCTACAATAATAGAATAAACTTCTGCATTTCCTTTATGCAACATAATACACGTACTTTTATAATCTTTCCTTCAACGATTTTCAAGGAGTATAAGCACTTAGGCTATTTAGAACGAGACATTGAATCCAACGAGAATTATTTTAACCTTTACATGCTTTTTTTAGTGTGGCAATACATAGATCTTTCAATTCAATTTCGCTCTCTCTCTTTTCTTTACAGGTATTATTTTCCAACTAACATATTTTATTCTGTTTACTTTTTACTTAGGGCATGTTTATTATTTTACTGACTTCTTTAAAACTTTAATAAATATCATCGGTGTGTGATTTCATTCGGGACTTTGTAATAATACAATTTTAGCAGTTTATAGGTTCATGGTGCTGGGTTGTCTGATAGCTATTTCTTTCTTCTGCTTCCTGACGCCAATTCCTAGTATTTCTGCTACTATCTGTTACGTCAGCGGGGTTTCTTGGCCTACATGTCTCATTACTCGCCACTTCGTAATTCCCGTTATTTGGAGATATAGATCTCACATCTTGCGTACTACGGATTGGAAGTCTTTCTGTAAAACTAACATTGTTTACTTGGCCGTTAGTCACTTGCCTCCCATTATAATTCTGATTCATCCTATTATTGTCATTTCTGTTACGATAGGAGTTATTATTTGACGGTCCCCTGTTCGTGTCTAGGTTTCTGTCAGAGTTATCCCGTTGCCATCGATTCCTATCGGTGTCATTATTTGCACCTCTGTTATGTTCATTAGGCCTATAGACTTGGTCTGATCCATTTCCTCGATTCTGTTCCACTGCATTGCCTCTATACGCCTTCATTTCGAAACTGGTTAGCAGCTCTAAGGTTCTACTAAAAGTTGACGGGTCTGAGACGACGAGTAAGTTATACACCTCGGCATTGTAATGGCAGGCTATTAGCTTAATCACTTCTTTTTCGGGCATTCTTTCATCTAATAATCTGGCTAAGCTGGCTTTCTTTAAAAAGTAGTCGGAGAGGATAATGTTTCCTCTTGTCGGATATTGTCCATTATAGAGGTCATTACGCACCTGCGATCTTTTCGATTCATTCCAGAATCTCGCCAAGAATAAACTTTTGAACTGTTCATAGCTACAATTAGGATCAATTGTGAGATCATACCATTCCTGGGCCTTCCCTTCTAAAGTATGACTGATTAGCGACATCTTATACTGAGATGGCACCATGCGTATTTCGAAATATTTATCTAGATTTTTCAAATAATTCTGGGGGTTCATGTTTGCTTCCTTAAACTTAGGCACAACGAGATCTCCGCCTATCCATTGACTTAGATTTACTCTACCGTCGTACGTTACAGGATTTCTCGGTGGTACTATCATATTTGCTGAAATATGCGAGCTCGCATTTTCAATGGGCGTCCTACAAATATTATCTCTACCACTACCTAAACTTCCAGGAGAACAAGCTGATTCACTGGTACGACCTGGTACATTACATCCTAGAATGCCTACTCCCTCATAACTCTGATGAATAAGTCTAGTACCCTCAAATTCCTTTGAAATAATTTCTTTAGTTATTAGGCCTACCTTTTGTGACATTTTATTTTCTAATTCTGAGACCTTACTGTTAAAGTTCTGTTCTAACTTTTCCTCAAGTTTCTTAGTATTGTTTGATAATTCATCAGTTTTTTTATCTAAACGGTCTAATCCGCCTTTTACCTTGCCGACCTGATCATCTAGCTGCTTTTTCAGATTTGATTCAGAGTTTATTACTTTCTCTTCCATGACTTGAATTTTGTGATTAACCCTTTCATCAATTTTCTTACTCTGCAAATCTACTTTACTATCTAAGGCTTTCACTGTTTTGTTAAGTTCCCTAGTCAAATTCTCATGTTTTTCTACCAATTCTTCCCTAAGAACAGTGTTAGCCTCTCTAAGTTCCCTCCGCATTTCTTGGTTTTCCTTACGGATATCTTGTATAACTTTATCTAATTTATTACAATTCTCCTGTGATTCCTTGCGTATTTCCTGGACTTCTCTACTTATTTTATCATATAACCCCTTACTATTTTCTTGTGACTCCTTGCTAAATTTATTATATAATCCCTTAATATTTTCCTGGTTTTCCTTACGTGTTTCCTGGGCTTCCTTACGTATTTCCTGCATTGCGGCTAATAAAATACTAATCATATCCTGCGGATCATTCTGTACGCTAGGCCTAACATCATCTACTATAACTCGCTCGTCTCTTTGCTCAGTTTCCTCTACCATATCATTAACCTCCTGATAAGTACCTGTTACAGAATCTTGTACATTTTCGTTAACTATGTCGTAATCCTCGGCAGTATGCCCCTCTCCTGCTGTATACTCCACACTAGAATTTGATGTAGCTCTGTCACCTACACTAATTTCTGAGTTTTCCATCATATTTAATCCCTCCATTTTAGTTATACGTTTGCCACTACGCAGCCACATATAAATTAGATACCCTCTTAAAATTATCTTACCTTGTGTAGATCAACAATTACATACATATATCACATACACTGGTACAGTAAAATAACATCATGCTATATCAGATCTTATTAAGTTATTTAAATTTTGCTTAGTTCCAGATTTCTCTTGCAAAATTGCTTTACTGAATTTATTTACTACTGATTATGCAGTTACTATTAAAAGAATTTAGTTATTAAATAACCCTTTTATATAGTGATCTTTTAAAAAAAATTTGCTGAACGCGTTTATTCTGGAACTTCAATAAATTTATATGGCTTATCTGACTTTCTGGTGGTGCTCATGTCCGCTGGTTCCTGGGCTGTCGCTTCCTGGAGATGAGGTTCCACGATTCCTGTTGTCCCACGCTTCCTGGTGTACCACGTTCCTGATGCTGTACCACGTTCCTGTTGTACCACGTTCCTGCTGCTGTACCACGTTCCTGTTGCTGTACCACGTTCCTGTTGTACCACGTTCCTGCTGCTGTACCACGTTTCTGCTGCTGTACCACGTTCCTGCTGCTGTACCACGTTCCTGATAGAAGGTCCCGAAGTCCTGCGATACCGCCTCCACGCCGTAACTGGGTATATCAGGCTGACTACTCCTCTTATTGATGATCTGGAAATCCTCGAAGTTCTTTGTAGTGCAGATTCTTCCCTCTCGAGCCCCACGATCTGGGCGTATTGTGCGGCGGGTCGGTTGTAGAGTTGATTGGGCGCCAGATATAGATATACTATATCAAATTTATGTTTTATTTTAGACCCTCCGGCAGCTTCAAGTCAGCTTCGAGCAGAATTCTCTTTTCTCAGAGCGGGAATGGTAGACGTGCAGACTGGTGATCCTCCCTTCATAGAAATAACGTTGCGTACAATTGAACAACAAACTTTTATTTTAATTAATTCAGCAATGTTCTTATTATAATTGTTACAATAATTACAAATAGTAATTATAGAAAATTGTTCTTGTTGCTTAGCTACGTAGAAAACAGATGTATTAGTGATTTACTAACGTCCAATTTATAAGCTCGTAATATAATCAAAGTTAAAATATTATGATGCTGACAATTCTTCTATGTCCAAAAATTACAGCCGTGAAAATGTTTAAGTATTGAAATTGTCGACTGAAAATTCTTCTAAGTCGTATAATTATATTCACGAAAAAGTTAGAGTATCGAAATTAGATACTGAAAATTATTCTAAGTCGAATAATTACGACCCACGACACTCCGTGGTAATACGGGAGCTACTTATCCCGGAAGACTCCTGTCTTCACCGCAACCGAAGAAATTCAAGTGGTCACTCCGACCGATGAAATTCAAGTGTCCTTACTTGATTTATAATAAATTAAACTAACTCCCAAAAATCCGTCTAAGGACGGCCCACTTACCCCATATGTTCATCCCACGTGACAATTACTCTACGTCTAATTGGAAGTGACGAATCTTATCTATAGCCAATAGGATACCGGTGCATCCCTAAGCCAACCTAATACTTTCTCTTTTCGCAATACTAGGAACTCAGTGAATTGCATTGTTTAAACTCCAAGAAAGTTTAGAAGATACCATCAATTTCCTTCGTACTAAATAATATTAATATTCTTACTTCTATTCATACAGCACTCAAGGTATTGACAGACCCATTGTCCATTCTCATTCCTTTATACACTTACAATAGAGGCTACTGTGTGTACTGTTATGTCTTTGTTCGAGGGAGATACCTGAAAGCTATTATGTGAGTTATTAGCACGGGGCTGGAATTACCAGGCTACCTGGCCAAGCTTACCATTTTCTATGACCAGTGCACATTGCATTAAATACATAAATATTCAACTTGTTAATGACTATGAATTTTAAGAGATTTGTTAATAAATTGCAATAAACTTTTCTCCAGATTATGCATATTTTGATACCAAACAAGCTACTGAAATATTATCATTTAATTAATTGTCATTTATATGAGCATAATCTACCTTATATTACTTTATATATGCTGGGTTAATCTGGACTGCGTCACCCAGGAGGCTCGGGTTCGATTCCCGGTACCGGAATTTTTGTTGTTGTTGACTTATTGCAAAATATTTTTAAGTGGAAGTACGAAATTGCATTTGGAGACTATCAAAGGATTTCTGAACACGTTTATGAAATTACTGTATGAGTAACATATCGTACGTCAGCTTCCGTTCGTCCTAACAAGACCAGGATAGATGAAGTCATTCTTGGAAGTGTGTGTAAACTTCAAATGTTTTCAACTAGACGGTACATACAGTATAGAGATACGGTACTAGTTTCAAATTTCAGTAACACTTATACATCTATTACGGATCAGATGGAATTGTTAACATCATGTACCTGCTGCAGCATCTTCGATTGCACCAAAAAACTCCCCGGCGGGGAATCGAACCCCGGTCTCCCGCGTGACAGGCGGGGATACTGACCACTATACTACCGAGGAATCTTATTTTCTCCTCTAGGGCAAATAATTACTTTTTTGGATCTCAATTAAACGACGCACGATTTCTAAGACGATTCGGAACTAACGACAGATGGTGATTAACGCGTACATAAGGCAAGTGTGCATATCTTCACTTTGACTTCGTCCTCCTTCCACCAGAACCGAGATTTGAGTATTGACCACATGCTCAAGTCCTCATTTCCTTATAAACTCCTTAAACGGATTTCCAGGAAACATCCGGTTAAATTTTTTGGTTAAATATCGAAAGTTTAACTCATGAAAATCACCAAAGAAACTTTTACGTTATAAATTATGGCACAAAACAATACATCTTCATGAACACTTTTAAAAGACCATAACAATTTCAAATTCAAAGACTTTATTCAAGGATGAGAATACCATTCTACCATATAATTACTTTATCTTGCTGTTGATTTCTTGTAATACGTCTGTAATACAAACGTAGAACAAGTGGTGGGATTTAAGGTGTTGCGTGCTTGTACGTTTTTTAGCTTGTTAGTAATACTGAAATATTTGCATTATTCGTAATTCAACTCCCCTATGATTGTCGAAACATCTTGCTACTCCGGGAAGTCCGTTTTTCTAAAGTACAATAGGATGTTTTTTTATCGAAAATGATCGTTATTAACCTTAAAGAATTAAGCAATAAAACTTGTTTCACAAGATTTCTAAAAAAAAGTATAGCTTCCTGTACCATAGATTCGACTGCTATGGGCATAATGGTGTTCTTTCTCAGGGGGTTGAAAACAATTTCCCATACATCTTTAAAGAAGAAGGGAAATTATGAATATACCGAAATATTCCAAAGACGGAAAATTGCTTCATAATAGGAAAAGAGAAAACTTAACTTGTCGGCACTCGTTCTTCGCAAATATTTAGCTGTTTAAATGGTTGTATAAAAAGAGTATCTTATGTCCGGTATGGTCTAGTGGCTAGGATACCTGGCTTTTACCCAGGAGGCTCGGGTTCGATTCCCGGTACCTGAATCTTTTTTTTGTTTTTGTTGACATGTCTTAAAATATTGCAAACCGTTTTCTTTTAAAGTGACTTGGTACATGAACTGTGTATGCCAAAAGAAACTCTAGGTTATTGTACTTCCTTTCAGAACTTAGTGCTTATTTTAATAGAACTTCGAAATTGCCTTTGGTGGCTGTCAAAGGATTTCTGAACACGTTTATGTAATGTATGACTCACATATGAAACGTCAGGCCCAGTCCGTTTTTACCGGACCAGGATAGATGAAGGCCTTCATGGAGGAATGTGCAAAACTTCCTTTTTTTTCTCCAGTACGGTACCGAAGGATAGAGATACCGTACTACTTTTACATTACGATTACGATTATACAGCTCTTACGGACAAAAATAGTGAGCAGTGGAACTGTGTTTGGAATGTAACTGCTACAGCTTCTTCCATTGTATTAAACACCTCTCTAGCGTACCCCTGTATCCCGCTTGAGAGGAGGGATTGATGAAAACTATTCTACCTAGGAATGTTCGTTCTTTCTATAGAAAAATAATTACGTTTTTCGGCACAAAATTAATTGACGCACGATTTTTAGGACGATGTCAAGCTAACTAGTAGCACGATATATGCTGAATTACATAAGGCAAGTGTGCATATCCTCATTTGCAATTACTGTCCTCCCTCCTCCAGAACCGTGATTTTCGTTATGACCAAATGCTAAAGTCTTCATTTTCGTACCAACTCTTTGTACAGATTTCCAGGTTAGAAACAGCCGGTAAACTTCCTTGGATAAATATCTACAATTTAATTTTTTAATATCACGAAACAAGCATTTACAATGTAAATACGGTACAATAGTATACCTATTTATTACTTCTTTAGTACACTTTTACAAGAACATGATTTTAAAATTTCTATCGTCAAATACGGAGACGCTATGCTCCCTCACTTACACCTGCATTCGGCTTAGGAATCCGTCTGAAACCGTTTTTTCTGATATCACTACCATAGAAAGGTACAGGGAATCCGTACACTGTCTTCGTGAGTGTCACTATCTGCTGAAATATTTGAGACATTGTTACACTGTCAATTCTGTGATTATGCTAATTTCATTCTCTTTGGTTCTGGACACGTGACAGCCGAGTAGGAAAGATTGCTATAAACGGCAAAGGCTTTGGTTTAGCCCAACGCAATATCAAACTACCATACCTTTGTGCAGCTGGTATTCTTTTTTTAAAATAATAAACCTATAACCCTAGATAGGGCCACTAGACCATGGCAGTTGAAGACCGAGTTAGGAAGACCGTGTGACCATATTACTATTTGATTTAGGCCAGGAGACTACCATCCTATCGAACTCTATTTAGGAATATAATTACGTAATTATTTAGACTATAACAAATAATCTCCCCGGCGGGGAATCGAACCCCGGTCTCCCGCGTGACAGGCGGGGATACTAACCACTATACTACCGAGGAATGTGTATGTCAACGAAAATATTGTTTATAAACTATAGCGATCTACACACGATATCAAATATCACGTCATTCTTATATATTCCTGCGGGAATAATTGCTTTGGGGGCCAGCGGTATGACACAGGGATTGTGTGGTACTTGGGAAGCTGCCTCAATCCATTCTGGGTTAGGTGAAAACCGAGTTTGGTTGAACCGAAAAACCGTTGAAGACTTGGTTAAGGACGAGACATACCAATCTCTCATATAATTATATGGTTTTATTGTTAATTTCGAGTGATACGTCTGTAACACCCGTAGAACGAAAGATGGGATTTAAGTTGTTGCACGCTTGCAATTTTTGTAGCTTGTTAGTAATATGAGAATATTCGGAATTCAACTCCTCTATGACAGTCGTAAGATCTAGCTACTCAGAGAAGTCTGTCTTTCTTTGGTACACTCATTATCGATGCTCATTATATCTACGAAAGTTTAAAGAATTAAGAAATATTACTTGTTTTATGAGATTACTGAAACAATATAACTTCTGGTAGGTCAGATTCGCTTGCTGTGGGCATAACGATGTTTTATTCCCTGGGGGTAAATACATTCCCGGTACAGCTACAAAGTAGAGGGGAAGTAATCATTATAATGCCATGACAAGGGAAGTCAAAATATAGTTCGTCGGCTCTCGTTACTCAACTTTTGTAAATGGAAGTATAACAAAATATCATATATCCGGTATGGTCTAGTGGCTTGGATACCTGGCTCTCACCCAGGAGGCTCGGGTTCGATTCCCGGTACCGGAATTTTTGTTGTTGTTGACTTATTGCAAAATATTTTTAAGTGGAAGTACGAAATTGCATTTGGAGACTATCAAAGGATTTCTGAACACGTTTATGAAATTACTGTATGAGTAACATATCGTACGTCAGCTTCCGTTCGTACTAACAAGACCAGGATAGATGAAGTCATTCTTGGAAGTGTGTGTAAACTTCAAATGTTTTGCACTAGACGGTACATACAGTATAGAGATACGGTACTAGTTTTAAATTTCAGTAACACTTATACATCTATTACGGATCAGATGGAATTGTTAACATCATGTACCTGCTGCAGCATCTTCGATTGCACCAGAAAACTCCCCGGAGGGGAGTCGAACCCCTGTCTCCCGCGTGACAGGCGGGGATACTGACCACTATACTACCGAGGAATCTTATTTCCTCCTCTATTGCAAATAATTTCTTTTTTGGATCCCAATTAATCGACGCACGATTTCTAAGACGATTCGGAACTAAAGACAGATGGTGATTTACGCGTACATAAGGCAAGTGTGCATATCTTCACTTTGAATTAGTCCTCCCTCCACCAGAACCGGGATTTTTGTTTTGACCACATGCTCAAGTCGTCATTTCCTTATAAACTCCTTAAACGGATTTCCAGGAAACATCCGGTTAAATTTTTTGGATAAATATCGAAAGTTTAACTCATGAAAATCACCAAAGAAACATTTACGTTGTAAATTATGGCACAAAACAATACATCTTCATGAACACTTTTAAAAGACCATAACAATTTCAAATTCAAAGACTTTATTCAAGGATGAGAATACCATTCTACCATATAATTACTTTATCTTGATGTTGATTTCTTGTAATACGTCTGTAATACAAACGTAGAACAAGTGGTGGGATTTAAGGTGTTGCGTGCTTGTACGTTTTTTAGCTTGTTAGTAATACTGAAATATATGCAATATTCGTAATTCAACTCCCCTATGATTGTCGAAACATCTTGCTACTCCGGGAAGTCCGTTTTTCTAAAGTACAATAGGATGTTTTTTTATCGAAAATAATCGTTATTAACCTTAAAGAATTAAGCAATAAAACTTGTTTCACATGATTTCTAAAAAAAAGTATAGCTTCCGGTACCATAGATTCGCCTGCTATGGGCATAATGCTGTTCTTTCTCAGGGGGTTGAAAACAATTTCCCATACATCTTTAAAGAAGAAGGGAAATTATGAATATACCGTAATATTCCAAAGACGGAAAATTGCTTCATAATAGGAAAAGTGAAAACTTAACTTGTCGGCACTCGTTCTTCGCAAATATTTAGCTGTTTAAATGGTTGTATAAAAAGAGTATCTTATGTCCGGTATGGTCTAGTGGCTAGGATACCTGGCTTTTACCCAGGAGGCTCGGGTTCGATTCCCGGTACCTGAATCTTTTTTTTGTTTTTGTTGACATGTCTTAAAATATTGCAAACCGTTTTCTTTTAAAGTGACTTGGTACATGAACTGTGTATGCCAAAAGAAACTCTAGGTTATTGTACTTCCTTTCAGAACTTAGTGCTTATTTTAATAGAACTTCGAAATTGCCTTTGGTGGCTGTCAAAGGATTTCTGAACACGTTTATGTAATGTATGACTCACATATGAAACGTCAGGCCCAGTCCGTTTTTACCGGACCAGGATAGATGAAGGCCTTCATGGAAGAATGTGCAAAACTTCCTTTTTTTTCTCCAGTACGGTACCGAAGGATGGAGATACCGTACTACTTTTACATTACGATTACGATTATACAGCTCTTACGGACAAAAATAGTGAGCAGTGGAACTGTGTTTGGAATGTAACTGCTACAGCTTCTTCCATTGTATTAAACACCTCTCTAGCGTACCCCTGTATCCCGCTTGAGAGGAGGGATTGATGAAAACTATTCTACCTAGGAATGTTCGTTCTTTCTATAGAAAAATAATTACGTTTTTCGGCACAAAATTAATTGACGCACGATTTTTAGGACGATGTCAAGCTAACTAGTAGCACGATATATGCTGAATTACATAAGGCAAGTGTGCATATCCTCATTTGCAATTACTGTCCTCCCTCCTCCAGAACCGTGATTTTCGTTATGACCAAATGCTAAAGTCTTCATTTTCGTACCAACTCTTTGTACAGATTTCCAGGTTAGAAACAGCCGGTAAACTTCCTTGGATAAATATCTACAATTTAATTTTTTAATATCACGAAACAAGCATTTACAATGTAAATACGGTACAATAGTATACCTATTTATTACTTCTTTAGTACACTTTTACAAGAACATGACGATTTTAAAATTTCTATCGTCAAATACGGAGACGCTATGCTCCCTCACTTACACCTGCATTCGGCTTAGGAATCCGTCTGAAACCGTTTTTTCTGATATCACTACCATAGAAAGGTACAGGGAATCCGTACACTGTCTTCGTGAGTGTCACTATCTGCTGAAATATTTGAGACATTGTTACACTGTCAATTCTGTGATTATGCTAATTTCATTCTCTTTGGTTCTGGACACGTGACAGCCGAGTAGGAAAGATTGCTATAAACGGCAAAGGCTTTGGTTTAGCCCAACGCAATATCAAACTACCATACCTTTGTGCAGCTGGTATTCTTTTTTTAAAATAATAAACCTATAACCCTAGATAGGGCCACTAGACCATGGCAGTTGAAGACCGAGTTAGGAAGACCGTGTGACCATATTACTATTTGATTTAGGCCAGGAGACTACCATCCTATCGAACTCTATTTAGGAATATAATTACGTAATTATTTAGACTATAACAAATAATCTCCCCGGCGGGGAATCGAACCCCGGTCTCCCGCGTGACAGGCGGGGATACTAACCACTATACTACCGAGGAATGTGTATGTCAACGAAAATATTGTTTATAAACTATAGCGATCTACACACGATATCAAATATCACGTCATTCTTATATATTCCTGCGGGAATAATTGCTTTGGGGGCCAGCGGTATGACACAGGGATTGTGTGGTACTTGGGAAGCTGCCTCAATCCATTCTGGGTTAGGTGAAAACCGAGTTTGGTTGAACCGAAAAACCGTTGAAGACTTGGTTAAGGACGAGACATACCAATCTCTCATATAATTATATGGTTTTATTGTTAATTTCGAGTGATACGTCTGTAACACCCGTAGAACGAAAGATGGGATTTAAGTTGTTGCACGCTTGCAATTTTTGTAGCTTGTTAGTAATATGAGAATATTCGGAATTCAACTCCTCTATGACAGTCGTAAGATCTAGCTACTCAGAGAAGTCTGTCTTTCTTTGGTACACTCATTATCGATGCTCATTATGTCTACGAAAGTTTAAAGAATTAAGAAATATTACTTGTTTTATGAGATTACTGAAACAATATAACTTCTGGTAGGTCAGATTCGCTTGCTGTGGGCATAACGATGTTTTATTCCCTGGGGGTAAATACATTCCCGGTACAGCTACAAAGTAGAGGGGAAGTAATCATTATAATGCCATGACAAGGGAAGTCAAAATATAGTTCGTCGGCTCTCGTTACTCAACTTTTGTAAATGGAAGTATAACAAAATATCATATATCCGGTATGGTCTAGTGGCTTGGATACCTGGCTCTCACCCAGGAGGCTCGGGTTCGATTCCCGGTACCGGAATTTTTGTTGTTGTTGACTTATTGCAAAATATTTTTAAGTGGAAGTACGAAATTGCATTTGGAGACTATCAAAGGATTTCTGAACACGTTTATGAAATTACTGTATGAGTAACATATCGTACGTCAGCTTCCGTTCGTACTAACAAGACCAGGATAGATGAAGTCATTCTTGGAAGTGTGTGTAAACTTCAAATGTTTTGCACTAGACGGTACATACAGTATAGAGATACGGTACTAGTTTTAAATTTCAGTAACACTTATACATCTATTACGGATCAGATGGAATTGTTAACATCATGTACCTGCTGCAGCATCTTCGATTGCACCAGAAAACTCCCCGGAGGGGAGTCGAACCCCTGTCTCCCGCGTGACAGGCGGGGATACTGACCACTATACTACCGAGGAATCTTATTTCCTCCTCTATTGCAAATAATTACTTTTTTGGATCCCAATTAATCGACGCACGATTTCTAAGACGATTCGGAACTAAAGACAGATGGTGATTTACGCGTACATAAGGCAAGTGTGCATATCTTCACTTTGAATTAGTCCTCCCTCCACCAGAACCGGGATTTTTGTTTTGACCACATGCTCAAGTCGTCATTTCCTTATAAACTCCTTAAACGGATTTCCAGGAAACATCCGGTTAAATTTTTTGGATAAATATCGAAAGTTTAACTCATGAAAATCACCAAAGAAACATTTACGTTGTAAATTATGGCACAAAACAATACATCTTCATGAACACTTTTAAAAGACCATAACAATTTCAAATTCAAAGACTTTATTCAAGGATGAGAATACCATTCTACCATATAATTACTTTATCTTGATGTTGATTTCTTGTAATACGTCTGTAATACAAACGTAGAACAAGTGGTGGGATTTAAGGTGTTGCGTGCTTGTACGTTTTTTAGCTTGTTAGTAATACTGAAATATATGCAATATTCGTAATTCAACTCCCCTATGATTGTCGAAACATCTTGCTACTCCGGGAAGTCCGTTTTTCTAAAGTACAATAGGATGTTTTTTTATCGAAAATAATCGTTATTAACCTTAAAGAATTAAGCAATAAAACTTGTTTCACATGATTTCTAAAAAAAAGTATAGCTTCCGGTACCATAGATTCGCCTGCTATGGGCATAATGCTGTTCTTTCTCAGGGGGTTGAAAACAATTTCCCATACATCTTTAAAGAAGAAGGGAAATTATGAATATACCGTAATATTCCAAAGACGGAAAATTGCTTCATAATAGGAAAAGTGAAAACTTAACTTGTCGGCACTCGTTCTTCGCCAATATTTAGCTGTTTAAATGGTTGTATAAAAAGAGTATCTTATGTCCGGTATGGTCTAGTGGCTAGGATACCTGGCTTTCACCCAGGAGGCTCGGGTTCGATTCCCGGTACCGGAATCTTTTTTTTGTTTTTGTTGACATGTCTTAAAATATTGCAAACCGTTTTCTTTTAAAGTGACTTGGTACATGAACTGTGTATGCCAAAAGAAACTCTAGGTTATTGTACTTCCTTTCAGAACTTAGTGTTTATTTTAATAGAAGTGCGAAATTGCCTTTGGTGGCTGTCAAAGGATTTCTGAACACGTTTATGTAATGTATGACTCACATATGAAACGTCAGGCCCAGTCCGTTTTTACCGGACCAGGATAGATGAAGGCCTTCATGGAGGAATGTGCAAAACTTCCTTTTTTTTCTCCAGTACGGTACCGAAGGATAGAGATACCGTACTACTTTTACATTACGATTACGATTATACAGCTCTTACGGACAAAAATAGTGAGCAGTGGAATTGTGTTTCGAATGTAACTGCTACAGCTTCTTACATTGTATTAAACACCTCTCTAGCGTACCCCTGTATCCCGCTTGAGAGGAGGGATTGCTGAAATCTATTCTACCTAGGAATGTTCGTTCTTTCTATAGAAAAATAATTACGTTTTTCGGCACAAAATTAATTGACGCACGATTTTTAGGACGATGTCAAGCTAACCAGTAGCACGATATATGCTAAATTACATAAGGCAAGTGTGCATATCCTCATTTGCAATTACTGTCCTCCCTCCTCCAGAACCGTGATTTTCGTTATGACCAAATGCTAAAGTCTTCATTTTCGTACCAACTCTTTGTACAGATTTCCAGGTTAGAAACATCCGGTAAACATCCTTGGATAAATATCTACAATTTAATTTTTTAATATCACGAAACAAGCATTTACAATGTAAATACGGTACAATAGTATACCTATTTATTACTTCTTTAGTACACTTTTACAAGAACCTGACGATTTTAAAATTTCTATCGTCAAATACGGAGACGCTATGCTCCCTCACTTACACCTGCATTCGGCTTAGGAATCCGTCTGAAACCGTTTTTTCTGGCATCACTACCATAGAAAGGTACAGGGAATCCGTACACTGTCTTCGTGAGTGTCACTATCTGCTGAAATGTTTGAGACAGGGTTTCACTGTCAATTCTGTGATTATGCTAATTTTATTCTCTTTGGTTCTGGACACGTGACAGCCGAGTAGGAAAGATTGCTATAAATGGCAAAGGCTTTGGTTTATCCCAACGCAGTATCAAAATACCATACCTTTGTGCAGCTGGTATTCTTTTTTTAAAATAATAAACCTATAACCCTAGATAGGGCCACTGGACCATGGCAGTTGAAGACCGAGTTAGGAAGACCGTGTGACCATATTACTATTTGATTTAGGCCAGGAGACTACCATCCTATCGAACTCTATTTAGGAATATAATTACGTAATTATTTAGACTATAACAAAAAATCTCCCCGGCGGGGAATCGAACCCCGGTCTCCCGCGTGACAGGCAAGGATACTAACCACTATACTACCAAGGAATGTGTATGTCAACGAAAATATTGTTTATAAACAATAGCGATCTACACACGATATCAAATATCACGTCATTCTTATATATTCCTGCGGGAATAATTGCTTTGGGGGCCAGCGGTATGACACAGGGATTGTGTGGTACTTGGGAAGCTGCCTCAATCCATTCTGGGTTAGGTGAAAACCGAGTTTGGTTGAACCGAAAAACCGTTGAAGACTTGGTTAAGGACGAGACATACCAATCTCTCATATAATTATATGGTTTTATTGTTAATTTCGAGTGATACGTCTGTAACACCCGTAGAACGAAAGATGGGATTTAAGTTGTTGCACGCTTGCAATTTTTGTAGCTTGTTAGTAATATGAGAATATTCGGAATTCAACTCCTCTATGACAGTCGTAAGATCTAGCTACTCAGAGAAGTCTGTCTTTCTTTGGTACACTCATTATCGATGCTCATTATGTCTACGAAAGTTTAAAGAATTAAGAAATATTACTTGTTTTATGAGATTACTGAAACAATATAACTTCTGGTAGGTCAGATTAGCTTGCTGTGGGCATAACGATGTTTTATTCCCTGGGGGTAAATACATTCCCGGTACAGCTACAAAGTAGAGGGGAAGTAATCATTATAATGCCATGACAAGGGAAGTCAAAATATAGTTCGTCGGCTCTCGTTACTCAACTTTTGTAAATGGAAGTATAACAAAATATCATATATCCGGTATGGTCTAGTGGCTTGGATACCTGGCTCTCACCCAGGAGGCTCGGGTTCGATTCCCGGTACCGGAATTTTTGTTGTTGTTGACTTATTGCAAAATATTTTTAAGTGGAAGTACGAAATTGCATTTGAAGACTATCAAAGGATTTCTGAACACGTTTATGAAATTACTGTATGAGTAACATATCGTACGTCAGCTTCCGTTCGTCCTAACAAGACCAGGATAGATGAAGTCATTCTTGGAAGTGTGTGTAAACTTCAAATGTTTTGCACTAGACGGTACATACAGTATAGAGATACGGTACTAGTTTTAAATTTCAGTAACACTTATACATCTATTACGGATCAGATGGAATTGTTAACATCATGTACCTGCTGCAGCATCTTCGATTGCACCAAAAAACTCCCCGGAGGGGAGTCGAACCCCTGTCTCCCGCGTGACAGGCGGGGATACTGACCACTATACTACCGAGGAATCTTATTTCCTCCTCTATTGCAAATAATTACTTTTTTGGATCCCAATTAATCGACGCACGATTTCTAAGACGATTCGGAACTAAAGACAGATGGTGATTTACGCGTACATAAGGCAAGTGTGCATATCTTCACTTTGACTTAGTCCTCCCTCCACCAGAACCGAGATTTTTGTTTTGACCACATGCTCAAGTCGTCATTTCCTTATAAACTCCTTAAACGGATTTCCAGGAAACATCCGGTTAAATTTTTTGGATAAATATCGAAAGTTTAACTCATGAAAATCACCAAAGAAACATTTACGTTGTAAATTATGGCACAAAACAATACATCTTCATGAACACTTTTAAAAGACCATAACAATTTCAAATTCAAAGACTTTATTCAAGGATGAGAATACCATTCTACCATATAATTACTTTATCTTGATGTTGATAACTGGTAATACGTCTGTAATACAAACGTAGAACAAGTGGTGGGATTTAAGGTGTTGCGTGCTTGTACGTTTTTTAGCTTGTTAGTAATACTGAAATATATGCAATATTCGTAATTCAACTCCCCTATGATTGTCGAAACATCTTGCTACTCCGGGAAGTCCTTTTTTCTAAAGTACAATAGGATGTTTTTTTTATCGAAAATAATCGTTATTAACCTTAAAGAATTAAGCAATAAAACTTGTTTCACATGATTTCTAAAAAAAAGTATAGCTTCCGGTACCATAGATTCGCCTGCTATGGGCATAATGCTGTTCTTTCTCAGGGGGTTGAAAACAATTTCCCATACATCTTTAAAGAAGAAGGGAAATTATGAATATACCGTAATATTCCAAAGACGGAAAATTGCTTCATAATAGGAAAAGTGAAAACTTAACTTGTCGGCACTCGTTCTTCGCAAATATTTAGCTGTTTAAATGGTTGTATAAAAAGAGTATCTTATGTCCGGTATGGTCTAGTGGCTAGGATACCTGGCTTTCACCCAGGAGGCTCGGGTTCGATTCCCGGTACCGGAATCTTTTTTTTGTTTTTGTTGACATGTCTTAAAATATTGCAAACCGTTTTCTTTTAAAGTGACTTGGTACATGAACTGTGTATGCCAAAAGAAACTCTAGGTTATTGTACTTCCTTTCAGAACTTAGTGTTTATTTTAATAGAAGTGCGAAATTGCCTTTGGTGGCTGTCAAAGGATTTCTGAACACGTTTATGTAATGTATGACTCACATATGAAACGTCAGGCCCAGTCCGTTTTTACCGGACCAGGATAGATGAAGGCCTTCATGGAGGAATGTGCAAAACTTCCTTTTTTTTCTCCAGTACGGTACCGAAGGATAGAGATACCGTACTACTTTTACATTACGATTACGATTATACAGCTCTTACGGACAAAAATAGTGAGCAGTGGAATTGTGTTTCGAATGTAACTGCTACAGCTTCTTACATTGTATTAAACACCTCTCTAGCGTACCCCTGTATCCCGCTTGAGAGGAGGGATTGCTGAAATCTATTCTACCTAGGAATGTTCGTTCTTTCTATAGAAAAATAATTACGTTTTTCGGCACAAAATTAATTGACGCACGATTTTTAGGACGATGTCAAGCTAACCAGTAGCACGATATATGCTAAATTACATAAGGCAAGTGTGCATATCCTCATTTGCAATTACTGTCCTCCCTCCTCCAGAACCGTGATTTTCGTTATGACCAAATGCTAAAGTCTTCATTTTCGTACCAACTCTTTGTACAGATTTCCAGGTTAGAAACATCCGGTAAACATCCTTGGATAAATATCTACAATTTAATTTTTTAATATCACGAAACAAGCATTTACAATGTAAATACGGTACAATAGTATACCTATTTATTACTTCTTTAGTACACTTTTACAAGAACCTGACGATTTTAAAATTTCTATCGTCAAATACGGAGACGCTATGCTCCCTCACTTACACCTGCATTCGGCTTAGGAATCCGTCTGAAACCGTTTTTTCTGGCATCACTACCATAGAAAGGTACAGGGAATCCGTACACTGTCTTCGTGAGTGTCACTATCTGCTGAAATGTTTGAGACAGGGTTTCACTGTCAATTCTGTGATTATGCTAATTTTATTCTCTTTGGTTCTGGACACGTGACAGCCGAGTAGGAAAGATTGCTATAAATGGCAAAGGCTTTGGTTTATCCCAACGCAGTATCAAAATACCATACCTTTGTGCAGCTGGTATTCTTTTTTTAAAATAATAAACCTATAACCCTAGATAGGGCCACTGGACCATGGCAGTTGAAGACCGAGTTAGGAAGACCGTGTGACCATATTACTATTTGATTTAGGCCAGGAGACTACCATCCTATCGAACTCTATTTAGGAATATAATTACGTAATTATTTAGACTATAACAAAAAATCTCCCCGGCGGGGAATCGAACCCCGGTCTCCCGCGTGACAGGCAAGGATACTAACCACTATACTACCAAGGAATGTGTATGTCAACGAAAATATTGTTTATAAACAATAGCGATCTACACACGATATCAAATATCACGTCATTCTTATATATTCCTGCGGGAATAATTGCTTTGGGGGCCAGCGGTATGACACAGGGATTGTGTGGTACTTGGGAAGCTGCCTCAATCCATTCTGGGTTAGGTGAAAACCGAGTTTGGTTGAACCGAAAAACCGTTGAAGACTTGGTTAAGGACGAGACATACCAATCTCTCATATAATTATATGGTTTTATTGTTAATTTCGAGTGATACGTCTGTAACACCCGTAGAACGAAAGATGGGATTTAAGTTGTTGCACGCTTGCAATTTTTGTAGCTTGTTAGTAATATGAGAATATTCGGAATTCAACTCCTCTATGACAGTCGTAAGATCTAGCTACTCAGAGAAGTCTGTCTTTCTTTGGTACACTCATTATCGATGCTCATTATGTCTACGAAAGTTTAAAGAATTAAGAAATATTACTTGTTTTATGAGATTACTGAAACAATATAACTTCTGGTAGGTCAGATTAGCTTGCTGTGGGCATAACGATGTTTTATTCCCTGGGGGTAAATACATTCCCGGTACAGCTACAAAGTAGAGGGGAAGTAATCATTATAATGCCATGACAAGGGAAGTCAAAATATAGTTCGTCGGCTCTCGTTACTCAACTTTTGTAAATGGAAGTATAACAAAATATCATATATCCGGTATGGTCTAGTGGCTTGGATACCTGGCTCTCACCCAGGAGGCTCGGGTTCGATTCCCGGTACCGGAATTTTTGTTGTTGTTGACTTATTGCAAAATATTTTTAAGTGGAAGTACGAAATTGCATTTGGAGACTATCAAAGGATTTCTGAACACGTTTATGAAATTACTGTATGAGTAACATATCGTACGTCAGCTTCCGTTCGTACTAACAAGACCAGGATAGATGAAGTCATTCTTGGAAGTGTGTGTAAACTTCAAATGTTTTGCACTAGACGGTACATACAGTATAGAGATACGGTACTAGTTTTAAATTTCAGTAACACTTATACATCTATTACGGATCAGATGGAATTGTTAACATCATGTACCTGCTGCAGCATCTTCGATTGCACCAGAAAACTCCCCGGAGGGGAGTCGAACCCCTGTCTCCCGCGTGACAGGCGGGGATACTGACCACTATACTACCGAGGAATCTTATTTCCTCCTCTATTGCAAATAATTACTTTTTTGGATCCCAATTAATCGACGCACGATTTCTAAGACGATTCGGAACTAAAGACAGGTGGTGATTTACGCGTACATAAGGCAAGTGTGCATATCTTCACTTTGAATTAGTCCTCCCTCCACCAGAACCGGGATTTTTGTTTTGACCACATGCTCAAGTCGTCATTTCCTTATAAACTCCTTAAACGGATTTCCAGGAAACATCCGGTTAAATTTTTTGGATAAATATCGAAAGTTTAACTCATGAAAATCACCAAAGAAACATTTACGTTGTAAATTATGGCACAAAACAATACATCTTCATGAACACTTTTAAAAGACCATAACAATTTCAAATTCAAAGACTTTATTCAAGGATGAGAATACCATTCTACCATATAATTACTTTATCTTGATGTTGATTTCTTGTAATACGTCTGTAATACAAACGTAGAACAAGTGGTGGGATTTAAGGTGTTGCGTGCTTGTACGTTTTTTAGCTTGTTAGTAATACTGAAATATATGCAATATTCGTAATTCAACTCCCCTATGATTGTCGAAACATCTTGCTACTCCGGGAAGTCCGTTTTTCTAAAGTACAATAGGATGTTTTTTTATCGAAAATAATCGTTATTAACCTTAAAGAATTAAGCAATAAAACTTGTTTCACATGATTTCTAAAAAAAAGTATAGCTTCCGGTACCATAGATTCGCCTGCTATGGGCATAATGCTGTTCTTTCTCAGGGGGTTGAAAACAATTTCCCATACATCTTTAAAGAAGAAGGGAAATTATGAATATACCGTAATATTCCAAAGACGGAAAATTGCTTCATAATAGGAAAAGTGAAAACTTAACTTGTCGGCACTCGTTCTTCGCCAATATTTAGCTGTTTAAATGGTTGTATAAAAAGAGTATCTTATGTCCGGTATGGTCTAGTGGCTAGGATACCTGGCTTTCACCCAGGAGGCTCGGGTTCGATTCCCGGTACCGGATCTTTTTTTTGTTTTTGTTGACATGTCTTAAAATATTGCAAACCGTTTTCTTTTAAAGTGACTTGGTACATGAACTGTGTATGCCAAAAGAAACTCTAGGTTATTGTACTTCCTTTCAGAACTTAGTGTTTATTTTAATAGAAGTGCGAAATTGCCTTTGGTGGCTGTCAAAGGATTTCTGAACACGTTTATGTAATGTATGACTCACATATGAAACGTCAGGCCCAGTCCGTTTTTACCGGACCAGGATAGATGAAGGCCTTCATGGAGGAATGTGCAAAACTTCCTTTTTTTTTCTCCAGTACGGTACCGAAGGATAGAGATACCGTACTACTTTTACATTACGATTACGATTATACAGCTCTTACGGACAAAAATAGTGAGCAGTGGAATTGTGTTTCGAATGTAACTGCTACAGCTTCTTACATTGTATTAAACACCTCTCTAGCGTACCCCTGTATCCCGCTTGAGAGGAGGGATTGCTGAAATCTATTCTACCTAGGAATGTTCGTTCTTTCTATAGAAAAATAATTACGTTTTTCGGCACAAAATTAATTGACGCACGATTTTTAGGACGATGTCAAGCTAACCAGTAGCACGATATATGCTAAATTACATAAGGCAAGTGTGCATATCCTCATTTGCAATTACTGTCCTCCCTCCTCCAGAACCGTGATTTTCGTTATGACCAAATGCTAAAGTCTTCATTTTCGTACCAACTCTTTGTACAGATTTCCAGGTTAGAAACATCCGGTAAACATCCTTGGATAAATATCTACAATTTAATTTTTTAATATCACGAAACAAGCATTTACAATGTAAATACGGTACAATAGTATACCTATTTATTACTTCTTTAGTACACTTTTACAAGAACCTGACGATTTTAAAATTTCTATCGTCAAATACGGAGACGCTATGCTCCCTCACTTACACCTGCATTCGGCTTAGGAATCCGTCTGAAACCGTTTTTTCTGGCATCACTACCATAGAAAGGTACAGGGAATCCGTACACTGTCTTCGTGAGTGTCACTATCTGCTGAAATGTTTGAGACAGGGTTTCACTGTCAATTCTGTGATTATGCTAATTTTATTCTCTTTGGTTCTGGACACGTGACAGCCGAGTAGGAAAGATTGCTATAAATGGCAAAGGCTTTGGTTTATCCCAACGCAGTATCAAAATACCATACCTTTGTGCAGCTGGTATTCTTTTTTTAAAATAATAAACCTATAACCCTAGATAGGGCCACTGGACCATGGCAGTTGAAGACCGAGTTAGGAAGACCGTGTGACCATATTACTATTTGATTTAGGCCAGGAGACTACCATCCTATCGAACTCTATTTAGGAATATAATTACGTAATTATTTAGACTATAACAAAAAATCTCCCCGGCGGGGAATCGAACCCCGGTCTCCCGCGTGACAGGCAAGGATACTAACCACTATACTACCAAGGAATGTGTATGTCAACGAAAATATTGTTTATAAACAATAGCGATCTACACACGATATCAAATATCACGTCATTCTTATATATTCCTGCGGGAATAATTGCTTTGGGGGCCAGCGGTATGACACAGGGATTGTGTGGTACTTGGGAAGCTGCCTCAATCCATTCTGGGTTAGGTGAAAACCGAGTTTGGTTGAACCGAAAAACCGTTGAAGACTTGGTTAAGGACGAGACATACCAATCTCTCATATAATTATATGGTTTTATTGTTAATTTCGAGTGATACGTCTGTAACACCCGTAGAACGAAAGATGGGATTTAAGTTGTTGCACGCTTGCAATTTTTGTAGCTTGTTAGTAATATGAGAATATTCGGAATTCAACTCCTCTATGACAGTCGTAAGATCTAGCTACTCAGAGAAGTCTGTCTTTCTTTGGTACACTCATTATCGATGCTCATTATGTCTACGAAAGTTTAAAGAATTAAGAAATATTACTTGTTTTATGAGATTACTGAAACAATATAACTTCTGGTAGGTCAGATTAGCTTGCTGTGGGCATAACGATGTTTTATTCCCTGGGGGTAAATACATTCCCGGTACAGCTACAAAGTAGAGGGGAAGTAATCATTATAATGCCATGACAAGGGAAGTCAAAATATAGTTCGTCGGCTCTCGTTACTCAACTTTTGTAAATGGAAGTATAACAAAATATCATATATCCGGTATGGTCTAGTGGCTTGGATACCTGGCTCTCACCCAGGAGGCTCGGGTTCGATTCCCGGTACCGGAATTTTTGTTGTTGTTGACTTATTGCAAAATATTTTTAAGTGGAAGTACGAAATTGCATTTGAAGACTATCAAAGGATTTCTGAACACGTTTATGAAATTACTGTATGAGTAACATATCGTACGTCAGCTTCCGTTCGTCCTAACAAGACCAGGATAGATGAAGTCATTCTTGGAAGTGTGTGTAAACTTCAAATGTTTTGCACTAGACGGTACATACAGTATAGAGATACGGTACTAGTTTTAAATTTCAGTAACACTTATACATCTATTACGGATCAGATGGAATTGTTAACATCATGTACCTGCTGCAGCATCTTCGATTGCACCAAAAAACTCCCCGGAGGGGAGTCGAACCCCTGTCTCCCGCGTGACAGGCGGGGATACTGACCACTATACTACCGAGGAATCTTATTTCCTCCTCTATTGCAAATAATTACTTTTTTGGATCCCAATTAATCGACGCACGATTTCTAAGACGATTCGGAACTAAAGACAGATGGTGATTTACGCGTACATAAGGCAAGTGTGCATATCTTCACTTTGACTTAGTCCTCCCTCCACCAGAACCGAGATTTTTGTTTTGACCACATGCTCAAGTCGTCATTTCCTTATAAACTCCTTAAACGGATTTCCAGGAAACATCCGGTTAAATTTTTTGGATAAATATCGAAAGTTTAACTCATGAAAATCACCAAAGAAACATTTACGTTGTAAATTATGGCACAAAACAATACATCTTCATGAACACTTTTAAAAGACCATAACAATTTCAAATTCAAAGACTTTATTCAAGGATGAGAATACCATTCTACCATATAATTACTTTATCTTGATGTTGATAACTGGTAATACGTCTGTAATACAAACGTAGAACAAGTGGTGGGATTTAAGGTGTTGCGTGCTTGTACGTTTTTTAGCTTGTTAGTAATACTGAAATATATGCAATATTCGTAATTCAACTCCCCTATGATTGTCGAAACATCTTGCTACTCCGGGAAGTCCTTTTTTCTAAAGTACAATAGGATGTTTTTTTTATCGAAAATAATCGTTATTAACCTTAAAGAATTAAGCAATAAAACTTGTTTCACATGATTTCTAAAAAAAAGTATAGCTTCCGGTACCATAGATTCGCCTGCTATGGGCATAATGCTGTTCTTTCTCAGGGGGTTGAAAACAATTTCCCATACATCTTTAAAGAAGAAGGGAAATTATGAATATACCGTAATATTCCAAAGACGGAAAATTGCTTCATAATAGGAAAAGTGAAAACTTAACTTGTCGGCACTCGTTCTTCGCAAATATTTAGCTGTTTAAATGGTTGTATAAAAAGAGTATCTTATGTCCGGTATGGTCTAGTGGCTAGGATACCTGGCTTTCACCCAGGAGGCTCGGGTTCGATTCCCGGTACCGGAATCTTTTTTTTGTTTTTGTTGACATGTCTTAAAATATTGCAAACCGTTTTCTTTTAAAGTGACTTGGTACATGAACTGTGTATGCCAAAAGAAACTCTAGGTTATTGTACTTCCTTTCAGAACTTAGTGTTTATTTTAATAGAAGTGCGAAATTGCCTTTGGTGGCTGTCAAAGGATTTCTGAACACGTTTATGTAATGTATGACTCACATATGAAACGTCAGGCCCAGTCCGTTTTTACCGGACCAGGATAGATGAAGGCCTTCATGGAGGAATGTGCAAAACTTCCTTTTTTTTCTCCAGTACGGTACCGAAGGATAGAGATACCGTACTACTTTTACATTACGATTACGATTATACAGCTCTTACGGACAAAAATAGTGAGCAGTGGAATTGTGTTTCGAATGTAACTGCTACAGCTTCTTACATTGTATTAAACACCTCTCTAGCGTACCCCTGTATCCCGCTTGAGAGGAGGGATTGCTGAAATCTATTCTACCTAGGAATGTTCGTTCTTTCTATAGAAAAATAATTACGTTTTTCGGCACAAAATTAATTGACGCACGATTTTTAGGACGATGTCAAGCTAACCAGTAGCACGATATATGCTAAATTACATAAGGCAAGTGTGCATATCCTCATTTGCAATTACTGTCCTCCCTCCTCCAGAACCGTGATTTTCGTTATGACCAAATGCTAAAGTCTTCATTTTCGTACCAACTCTTTGTACAGATTTCCAGGTTAGAAACATCCGGTAAACATCCTTGGATAAATATCTACAATTTAATTTTTTAATATCACGAAACAAGCATTTACAATGTAAATACGGTACAATAGTATACCTATTTATTACTTCTTTAGTACACTTTTACAAGAACCTGACGATTTTAAAATTTCTATCGTCAAATACGGAGACGCTATGCTCCCTCACTTACACCTGCATTCGGCTTAGGAATCCGTCTGAAACCGTTTTTTCTGGCATCACTACCATAGAAAGGTACAGGGAATCCGTACACTGTCTTCGTGAGTGTCACTATCTGCTGAAATGTTTGAGACAGGGTTTCACTGTCAATTCTGTGATTATGCTAATTTTATTCTCTTTGGTTCTGGACACGTGACAGCCGAGTAGGAAAGATTGCTATAAATGGCAAAGGCTTTGGTTTATCCCAACGCAGTATCAAAATACCATACCTTTGTGCAGCTGGTATTCTTTTTTTAAAATAATAAACCTATAACCCTAGATAGGGCCACTGGACCATGGCAGTTGAAGACCGAGTTAGGAAGACCGTGTGACCATATTACTATTTGATTTAGGCCAGGAGACTACCATCCTATCGAACTCTATTTAGGAATATAATTACGTAATTATTTAGACTATAACAAAAAATCTCCCCGGCGGGGAATCGAACCCCGGTCTCCCGCGTGACAGGCAAGGATACTAACCACTATACTACCAAGGAATGTGTATGTCAACGAAAATATTGTTTATAAACAATAGCGATCTACACACGATATCAAATATCACGTCATTCTTATATATTCCTGCGGGAATAATTGCTTTGGGGGCCAGCGGTATGACACAGGGATTGTGTGGTACTTGGGAAGCTGCCTCAATCCATTCTGGGTTAGGTGAAAACCGAGTTTGGTTGAACCGAAAAACCGTTGAAGACTTGGTTAAGGACGAGACATACCAATCTCTCATATAATTATATGGTTTTATTGTTAATTTCGAGTGATACGTCTGTAACACCCGTAGAACGAAAGATGGGATTTAAGTTGTTGCACGCTTGCAATTTTTGTAGCTTGTTAGTAATATGAGAATATTCGGAATTCAACTCCTCTATGACAGTCGTAAGATCTAGCTACTCAGAGAAGTCTGTCTTTCTTTGGTACACTCATTATCGATGCTCATTATGTCTACGAAAGTTTAAAGAATTAAGAAATATTACTTGTTTTATGAGATTACTGAAACAATATAACTTCTGGTAGGTCAGATTAGCTTGCTGTGGGCATAACGATGTTTTATTCCCTGGGGGTAAATACATTCCCGGTACAGCTACAAAGTAGAGGGGAAGTAATCATTATAATGCCATGATAAGTAAAGGTAAAGGTAAAGTGATCCCTATACAGGCCATGGAGGCCCAGAGGGTTCCAGGAGGTGGAGGCTCCCAGATTTTGGACATTCGGCACATGAAGGTGGTAAGGTTGTCAGCCTTACGCACCGGCCGCCTTTACCCCCAGGATTGCTCCTGGTACTCATTTCTGTTAGAGGCTGAGTCGACCCCAGGGCCATAGTGCCACCAGAAGGATTAGGCCAATTGAAAAATCTCAATGACCTCATCGGGAATCGAACCCGCGACCTTCCGGTTTGTAGCGCAGCGCCTCGACCACTACGCTACGGCGTACCCCATGCCATGATAAGGGAAGTTAAAATATAGTTAGTCGGCACTCGTTACTCAACTTTTGTAAATGGAAGTATAACAAAATTTCATATATCCGGTATAGTCTAGTGGCTAGGATACCTTGCTCTCACCCAGGAGGCTCGGGTTCGTTTCCCGGTACCGGAATTTTTGTTGTTGTTGACTTATTGCAAAATATTTTTAAGTGGAAGTACGAAATTGCATTTGGAGACTATCAAAGGATTTCTGAACACGTTTATGAAATTACTGTATGAGTAACATATCGTACGTCAGCTTCCGTTCGTCCTAACAAGACCAGGATAGATGAAGTCATTCTTGGAAGTGTGTGTAAACTTCAAACGTTTTGCACTAGACGGTACATACAGTATAGAGATACGGTACTAGTTTTAAATTTCAGTAACACTTATACATCTATTACGGATCAGATGGAATTGTTAACATCATGTACCTGCTGCAGCATCTTCGATTGCACCAAAAAACTCCCCGGAGGGGAGTCGAACCCCTGTCTCCCGCGTGACAGGCGGGGATACTGACCACTATACTACCGAGGAATCTTATTTCCTCCTCTATTGCAAATAATTACTTTTTTGGATCCCAATTAATCGACGCACGATTTCTAAGACGATTCGGAACTAAAGACAGATGGTGATTTACGCGTACATAAGGCAAGTGTGCATATCTTCACTTTGACTTAGTCCTCCCTCCACCAGAACCGAGATTTTTGTTTTGACCACATGCTCAAGTCGTCATTTCCTTATAAACTCCTTAAACGGATTTCCAGGAAACATCCGGTTAAATTTTTTGGATAAATATCGAAAGTTTAACTCATGAAAATCACCAAAGAAACATTTACGTTGTAAATTATGGCACAAAACAATACATCTTCATGAACACTTTTAAAAGACCATAACAATTTCAAATTCAAAGACTTTATTCAAGGATGAGAATACCATTCTACCATATAATTACTTTATCTTGATGTTGATTTCTTGTAATACGTCTGTAATACAAACGTAGAACAAGTGGTGGGATTTAAGGTGTTGCGTGCTTGTACGTTTTTTAGCTTGTTAGTAATACTGAAATATATGCAATATTCGTAATTCAACTCCCCTATGATTGTCGAAACATCTTGCTACTCCGGGAAGTCCTTTTTTCTAAAGTACAATAGGATGTTTTTTTTATCGAAAATAATCGTTATTAACCTTAAAGAATTAAGCAATAAAACTTGTTTCACATGATTTCTAAAAAAAAGTATAGCTTCCGGTACCATAGATTCGCCTGCTATGGGCATAATGCTGTTCTTTCTCAGGGGGTTGAAAACAATTTCCCATACATCTTTAAAGAAGAAGGGAAATTATGAATATACCGTAATATTCCAAAGACGGAAAATTGCTTCATAATAGGAAAAGTGAAAACTTAACTTGTCGGCACTCGTTCTTCGCAAATATTTAGCTGTTTAAATGGTTGTATAAAAAGAGTATCTTATGTCCGGTATGGTCTAGTGGCTAGGATACCTGGCTTTCACCCAGGAGGCTCGGGTTCGATTCCCGGTACCGGAATCTTTTTTTTGTTTTTGTTGACATGTCTTAAAATATTGCAAACCGTTTTCTTTTAAAGTGACTTGGTACATGAACTGTGTATGCCAAAAGAAACTCTAGGTTATTGTACTTCCTTTCAGAACTTAGTGTTTATTTTAATAGAAGTGCGAAATTGCCTTTGGTGGCTGTCAAAGGATTTCTGAACACGTTTATGTAATGTATGACTCACATATGAAACGTCAGGCCCAGTCCGTTTTTACCGGACCAGGATAGATGAAGGCCTTCATGGAGGAATGTGCAAAACTTCCTTTTTTTTCTCCAGTACGGTACCGAAGGATAGAGATACCGTACTACTTTTACATTACGATTACGATTATACAGCTCTTACGGACAAAAATAGTGAGCAGTGGAATTGTGTTTCGAATGTAACTGCTACAGCTTCTTACATTGTATTAAACACCTCTCTAGCGTACCCCTGTATCCCGCTTGAGAGGAGGGATTGCTGAAATCTATTCTACCTAGGAATGTTCGTTCTTTCTATAGAAAAATAATTACGTTTTTCGGCACAAAATTAATTGACGCACGATTTTTAGGACGATGTCAAGCTAACCAGTAGCACGATATATGCTAAATTACATAAGGCAAGTGTGCATATCCTCATTTGCAATTACTGTCCTCCCTCCTCCAGAACCGTGATTTTCGTTATGACCAAATGCTAAAGTCTTCATTTTCGTACCAACTCTTTGTACAGATTTCCAGGTTAGAAACATCCGGTAAACATCCTTGGATAAATATCTACAATTTAATTTTTTAATATCACGAAACAAGCATTTACAATGTAAATACGGTACAATAGTATACCTATTTATTACTTCTTTAGTACACTTTTACAAGAACCTGACGATTTTAAAATTTCTATCGTCAAATACGGAGACGCTATGCTCCCTCACTTACACCTGCATTCGGCTTAGGAATCCGTCTGAAACCGTTTTTTCTGGCATCACTACCATAGAAAGGTACAGGGAATCCGTACACTGTCTTCGTGAGTGTCACTATCTGCTGAAATGTTTGAGACAGGGTTTCACTGTCAATTCTGTGATTATGCTAATTTTATTCTCTTTGGTTCTGGACACGTGACAGCCGAGTAGGAAAGATTGCTATAAATGGCAAAGGCTTTGGTTTATCCCAACGCAGTATCAAAATACCATACCTTTGTGCAGCTGGTATTCTTTTTTTAAAATAATAAACCTATAACCCTAGATAGGGCCACTGGACCATGGCAGTTGAAGACCGAGTTAGGAAGACCGTGTGACCATATTACTATTTGATTTAGGCCAGGAGACTACCATCCTATCGAACTCTATTTAGGAATATAATTACGTAATTATTTAGACTATAACAAAAAATCTCCCCGGCGGGGAATCGAACCCCGGTCTCCCGCGTGACAGGCAAGGATACTAACCACTATACTACCAAGGAATGTGTATGTCAACGAAAATATTGTTTATAAACAATAGCGATCTACACACGATATCAAATATCACGTCATTCTTATATATTCCTGCGGGAATAATTGCTTTGGGGGCCAGCGGTATGACACAGGGATTGTGTGGTACTTGGGAAGCTGCCTCAATCCATTCTGGGTTAGGTGAAAACCGAGTTTGGTTGAACCGAAAAACCGTTGAAGACTTGGTTAAGGACGAGACATACCAATCTCTCATATAATTATATGGTTTTATTGTTAATTTCGAGTGATACGTCTGTAACACCCGTAGAACGAAAGATGGGATTTAAGTTGTTGCACGCTTGCAATTTTTGTAGCTTGTTAGTAATATGAGAATATTCGGAATTCAACTCCTCTATGACAGTCGTAAGATCTAGCTACTCAGAGAAGTCTGTCTTTCTTTGGTACACTCATTATCGATGCTCATTATGTCTACGAAAGTTTAAAGAATTAAGAAATATTACTTGTTTTATGAGATTACTGAAACAATATAACTTCTGGTAGGTCAGATTAGCTTGCTGTGGGCATAACGATGTTTTATTCCCTGGGGGTAAATACATTCCCGGTACAGCTACAAAGTAGAGGGGAAGTAATCATTATAATGCCATGATAAGTAAAGGTAAAGGTAAAGTGATCCCTATACAGGCCATGGAGGCCCAGAGGGTTCCAGGAGGTGGAGGCTCCCAGATTTTGGACATTCGGCACATGAAGGTGGTAAGGTTGTCAGCCTTACGCACCGGCCGCCTTTACCCCCAGGATTGCTCCTGGTACTCATTTCTGTTAGAGGCTGAGTCGACCCCAGGGCCATAGTGCCACCAGAAGGATTAGGCCAATTGAAAAATCTCAATGACCTCATCGGGAATCGAACCCGCGACCTTCCGGTTTGTAGCGCAGCGCCTCGACCACTACGCTACGGCGTACCCCATGCCATGATAAGGGAAGTTAAAATATAGTTAGTCGGCACTCGTTACTCAACTTTTGTAAATGGAAGTATAACAAAATTTCATATATCCGGTATAGTCTAGTGGCTAGGATACCTTGCTCTCACCCAGGAGGCTCGGGTTCGTTTCCCGGTACCGGAATTTTTGTTGTTGTTGACTTATTGCAAAATATTTTTAAGTGGAAGTACGAAATTGCATTTGGAGACTATCAAAGGATTTCTGAACACGTTTATGAAATTACTGTATGAGTAACATATCGTACGTCAGCTTCCGTTCGTCCTAACAAGACCAGGATAGATGAAGTCATTCTTGGAAGTGTGTGTAAACTTCAAACGTTTTGCACTAGACGGTACATACAGTATAGAGATACGGTACTAGTTTTAAATTTCAGTAACACTTATACATCTATTACGGATCAGATGGAATTGTTAACATCATGTACCTGCTGCAGCATCTTCGATTGCACCAAAAAACTCCCCGGAGGGGAGTCGAACCCCTGTCTCCCGCGTGACAGGCGGGGATACTGACCACTATACTACCGAGGAATCTTATTTCCTCCTCTATTGCAAATAATTACTTTTTTGGATCCCAATTAATCGACGCACGATTTCTAAGACGATTCGGAACTAAAGACAGATGGTGATTTACGCGTACATAAGGCAAGTGTGCATATCTTCACTTTGACTTAGTCCTCCCTCCACCAGAACCGAGATTTTTGTTTTGACCACATGCTCAAGTCGTCATTTCCTTATAAACTCCTTAAACGGATTTCCAGGAAACATCCGGTTAAATTTTTTGGATAAATATCGAAAGTTTAACTCATGAAAATCACCAAAGAAACATTTACGTTGTAAATTATGGCACAAAACAATACATCTTCATGAACACTTTTAAAAGACCATAACAATTTCAAATTCAAAGACTTTATTCAAGGATGAGAATACCATTCTACCATATAATTACTTTATCTTGATGTTGATTTCTTGTAATACGTCTGTAATACAAACGTAGAACAAGTGGTGGGATTTAAGGTGTTGCGTGCTTGTACGTTTTTTAGCTTGTTAGTAATACTGAAATATATGCAATATTCGTAATTCAACTCCCCTATGATTGTCGAAACATCTTGCTACTCCGGGAAGTCCTTTTTTCTAAAGTACAATAGGATGTTTTTTTTATCGAAAATAATCGTTATTAACCTTAAAGAATTAAGCAATAAAACTTGTTTCACATGATTTCTAAAAAAAAGTATAGCTTCCGGTACCATAGATTCGCCTGCTATGGGCATAATGCTGTTCTTTCTCAGGGGGTTGAAAACAATTTCCCATACATCTTTAAAGAAGAAGGGAAATTATGAATATACCGTAATATTCCAAAGACGGAAAATTGCTTCATAATAGGAAAAGTGAAAACTTAACTTGTCGGCACTCGTTCTTCGCAAATATTTAGCTGTTTAAATGGTTGTATAAAAAGAGTATCTTATGTCCGGTATGGTCTAGTGGCTAGGATACCTGGCTTTCACCCAGGAGGCTCGGGTTCGATTCCCGGTACCGGAATCTTTTTTTTGTTTTTGTTGACATGTCTTAAAATATTGCAAACCGTTTTCTTTTAAAGTGACTTGGTACATGAACTGTGTATGCCAAAAGAAACTCTAGGTTATTGTACTTCCTTTCAGAACTTAGTGCTTATTTTAATAGAAGTGGGAAATTACCTTTGGTGGCTGTCAAAGGATTTCTGAACACGTTTATGTAATGTATGACTCACATATGAAACCTCAGGCCCAGTCCGTTTTTACCGGACCAGGATAGATGAAGCCCTTCATGGAGGAATGTGCAAAACTTCCTTTTTTTTTCCAGTGGTACCAAAGGATACAGATACCGTACAACTTTTACATTACAATAACGATTATACAGCTCTTACGGATAAAAATAGTGAGCAGTGGAATTGTGTTTAAAATGTAACTGCTACAGCTTCTTCCATTGTATTAAACACCTCTCTAGCGTACCCCTGTATCCCGCTTGAGTGGAGGGATTGCTGAAAACTATTCTATTTTGGTGTGTTCCTTCTTTCTATAGAAAAATAATTACGTTTTTCGGCACAAAATTAATTGACGCACGATTTTTAGGACGATGTGAAGCTAACCAGTAGCACGATAGATGCTGAATTACATAAGGCAAGTGTGCATATCCTCATTTTCCATTAGTGTCCTCCCTCCTCCAGAACCGTGATTTTTGTTATGACCAAATGCCAAAGTCTTTATTTTCGTAACAACTCCTTGTACAAATTCCCAGGTTAGAAACATCCGGTAAACTTCCTTGGATAAATATCTACAATTTTAATTTTTAATATCACGAAACCAGCATTTACAATGTAAATACGGTACAAAAGTATACCTATTTATTACTTCTTTAGTACACTTTTACAAGAACATGACCATTTTAAAATTTCTATCATCAAATACGGAGACGCTATGCTCCCTCACTTACACCTGCATTCGTCTTAGGAGTCCGTCTGAAACCGTTTTTTCTGACATCACTACCATAGAAAGGTACAGGGAATCCGTACACTGTCTTCGTGAGTGTCACTAACTGCTTAAATGTTTGAGACAGGGTTTCACTATCAATTCTGTGATTATGCTAATTTCATTCTCTTTGGTTCTGGACACGTGACAGCCGAGTAGGAAAGATTGCTATAAACGACAAAGGCTTTGGTTTAGCCCAACGCAGTATCAAACTACCATACCTTTGTGCAGCTGTTATTCTTCTTTTTTAATAATAAACCTATAACCCTTGCTGGGGCCACTGGACCATGACAGTGGAAGACCGAGTTAGGAAGACCGTGTGACCATATTACTATTTGATTTAGGCCAGGAGACTACCATCCTATCGAACTCTATTTAGGAATATAATTACGTAATAATTTAGACTATAACAAAAATCACCCCGGCGGGGAATCGAACCCCAGTCTCCCGCGTGACAGGCGGGGATACTAACCACTATACTACCGAGGAATGTGTATGTCAATGAAAATATTGTTTATAAACTATATCGATTTACGCACGATATCAAATATCACGTCATTCTTACATATTCCTGCGGGAATGATTTCTTTGGGGGCTAGAGGTATGACACAGGGATTGTGTGGTACTTGGGAAGCTGGCTCAATCCATTCTGACTTAGCAGGGGTAGGTGAAAACCGAGTTTGGTTGAACCGTAAAACCGTTGAAGACTTTGGTTAAGGACGAGACATACCAATCTACCATATAATTATATTTTTTTGTTGTTAATTTCGAGTGATACGTCTGTAACACGCGTAGAACGAAAGATGGGATTTAAGTTGTTGCACGCTTGCAATGTTTGTAGCTTGTTAGTAATATGAGAATATTTGCCCAATTCGGAATTCAACTCCTCTATGACAGTCGTAAGATCTAGCTACTCAGAGAAGTCTGTCTTTCTTTGGTACACTCATTGTCGATGCTCATTATGTCTACTAAAGTTTAAAGAATTAAGAAATATTACTTGTTTCATGAGATTACTGAAACAATATAACTTCTGGTAGGTCAGATTCGCCTCTGTGGGCATAAGGATGTTTTATTCCATGGGGGAATACATTCCCGGAAAAGAAGGGAAATTATCATTATAATGCCATGATAAGGGAAGTCAAAATATAGTTTGTCGGCACTGATTACTCAACTTTTGTAAATGGAAGTATAACAAAATATCATATATCTGGTATGGTCTAGTGGCTAGGATACCTGGCTCTCACCCAGGAGGCTCGGGTTTAATTCCCGGTACCGGTATTTTTGTTGTTGTTGACTTATTGCTAAATATTTTTAAGTGGAAGTACGAAATTGCATTTGGAGACTATCAAAGGATTTCTGAACACGTTTATGAAATTACTGTATGAGTAACATATCGTACGTCAGCTTCCGTTCGTCCTAACAAGACCAGGATAGATGAAGTCATTCTTGGAAGTGTGTGTAAACTTCAAATGTTTTGCACTAGACGGTACATACAGTATAGAGATACGGTACTAGTTTTAAATTTCAGTAACACTTATACATCTATTACGGATCAGATGGAATTGTTAACATCATGTTCCTGCTGCAGCATCTTCGATTGCACCAAAAAACTCCCCGGCGGGGAATCGAACCCCGGTCTCCCGCGTGACAGACGGGGAAACTGACCACTATACTACCTAGGAATCTTATTTTCTCCTCTAGGGCAAATAATTACTTTTTTGGATCCCAATTAATCGACGCACGCTTTCTAAGACGATTCGGAACTAACGACAGATGGTGATTTACGCGTACATAAGGCAAGTGTGCATATCTTCACTTTGACTTAGTCCTCCCTCCACCAGAACCGAGATTTTTGTTTTGACCACATGCTCAAGTCCTTATTTTCGTACGAACTCCTTAAACGGATTTCCAGGAAACATCCGGTTAAATTCTTTGGATAAATTTCAAAGTTTAGTTCTTGAAAATCACCTAAGAAACATTTACGTTGTATACCCTAACAATACTGCTTCATGAACACTTTTACAAGAACATGACAATTTGAAATTTCAAGATTTTATTGAAGGGTGAGAATACCAATCAACCATATAATTATTTTGTCTTGCTTTTGATTTCTTCTGCCTTAATATTATTTGTATCTGTACTTATTTCTCCCAGATATTTAAATTTCTCCACTTGTTCAAACGATTTACCGCCTATTCTGATATTTTGTAACGCATTACTTTGACGTTTCAGACCATATACTTAGTTTTTCTGTATTAATTTAGAAATCTAACATTCCTGCAGACTTGAAAAAACTTTCTGCATTTCTCTCGATTGTGTTCGTGTCATCGCCTACCAGATAAACGTCATCTGCATAAGCTAAAATTGGGTGACTGCCAGTTTATTCCAGGCCTACCTTGTTTTCCTGAACTTTTCTAATGACATATTCTAAACCGAAATTAAAAAGGAAAGGCTATAGTGCATCCCCTTGCTCCAAGCCGCTTTTAATGGCTAACCTATCTGGTATAAATTTCCCCACCCTGACTCTGCTATAGGTTCCATTTAGACATATTTTGATCAACCTAACTAACTTCTTTGGTATCTCAAACTCAACGAAGATATTGTACAATTTGTCTTGAATAACTTAATCATATTTTTTAATCGATTTATAGCTGGTGAACAAACTTTTATATTCCCACTTTTCCTCCAAGATTTGGCAAATACAAAATATCTAATATCAAAATATCAATGGCTGATCTATTTCACCTAAATCCACATTGGTGATCTCCAGTGATTTCGTCCGCACATCTTGACAGAAGTATATTAGACAAAATTTTGTATGATGTTGATAAGAGAGAAATTCCTCCATAGATATAGATCTCCCTTTTTATGGATTAGTATAATAATATATTCTTTCTATTCCTTTGGCAATTCTTCCTTTCTCCAAATTATAACAATGAGTTTATAGATCTCTGAGTTTAATCTATCCTGCCTTAATTAATTCTGTTGGAATTTGATCAATGCCTGGAATGTGTGTGTGTGTTTTTTTTTTTAAGTTTAGTTTACCTAAGCTGTTTCTACTACTGTTAGGCTCGGTTCAGCTGCGAACATTTCGCTTTTTACACTTTGGGCATCTCCATGGACATTTAATAATTGATAAACAAAATAATTCTACCTATTCAAAATATTATTCGGAGCCGCGAGTATAGTGCCATCATTTTCCTGAGTTATGTTTTTTCTAGGTTGAAAACTTTTCTTGAACTCACTTATTCCCTTGTAGAGATCCCTAACATTTTTGTTCTTTCTATTTACCTCTACAACCATTAACGAATTATGTGGCTTGGTTCTAAAAGGGCCAATGTCAATTTTTTGCAAAAGTGAGATTTATGCATTACTAATGTCGGCTAGTCTTTATCCTTCACATACTAAAAGTGCCAATGTCTGTTGCTATTAATAAGCATAATGCAGACATCTTAGGGGCCAATGTCATAAATTCTCAGCAAAAAATGTTATTTCTATATTATTATCTCAAAAGTAAGTTTTACGCCAATGGCCCTTTTAGAACCCAGTCACTTTACGATAGGCAATGCCACAAACATTATTACATTTACAGTTTTAATGGTAATCAATGGATTACTAAAACGTTTATTGGAACCACCAACTATATGCATTGCATAAAGTAATGTTGTTAAAGCTGAAAACATCCATAATATGAAGAGGTTAAAAGATGTTAACATTTTCCGAACAGCATGGTCACATTGGAATGAGCTGTAGCTGGCATCAACTCCTAATAATCAATCAATGGACAGTAATAGGCATACTGGTTGTGGTTCAATAAATATTGTTCACTTCTCTGGAACTGGTCAAATTTACTTTGCCATCACCAAACCCTTCGATGTGTGTATTAGTGCAATGTCTTATAACACTTTAATTTGAAGCGATCAAAATTATTTTTCTACACATCAAACAACGAGCACTGCCATCTTAAAAAGAAAATCTTCCTCTCATAGTTAAATATTGGTCCACTACGTAAACTCGTACTTGTGCGAGTTCTTAGTTTTGGTTTTGGGTGCTCTAAAGCCTTCCTTCCCTCTCAGGTCTCGTCATAATGAAACAATATATCCAGTGCATTTTCGTCAGAGTAGGTCTCGAACCTAGACACTATGAGAGACTTGTATTTCATATCATGGCTCTACATTTCCTTCATAGAAGGAAAGACAGCAATTAAAAACCAGTGTGATAACTAAGTGTCAAGATTCATGAATGACAGTAGTAGAGAATGTCACTGTCACAGTGTAACTTAATATCGTTATGAAAAAATACTAAAGAATGGACTTTTATTATATAATCATAAATGTACGTTGACATTTTAATTTCATATCCCTAGCATTTAAAGTAAAGTGGGCGGGTAGAAATGTGACAACACCGCACAAAATGTATGACAGTAAAATATAATTACTTTTTAGCATAGTAGAAAGAGTACATTTCTAACTTAATTAACGGGTCGAGTTGAAAGTAAAATTACTTCAATCTTACTACTTTGAGTAAAGTTCATAATCGATGTGATAAAACTTCTAAAATCAATACAAGAACTGGAACAAAACATTTAATCAGCACAGCCAATGCCAGCCAGGATTAAGTACTACTGAGAAACTTACAGAACTAGAAATGAAATATATTTTCCTACTGTTAATTTTAAATTGTGTCCTTTGGAATGCAGTATACTGTATATCTTCGTCTAGTTTAATTGATTTTGTGAGTGCTCTGCAGAAGTATTTTTCGATCAGTTCTGCTACAATTGCGCATGGCATACATGACATTAATGGTGAGTATCGCAATATATGTTACGTCATAATGCAATGAAGGCTAGTTTAAAATATTTAATCTATCCAAGTATATACGTATATATCTTTTCCTTGTGTTTTTTTTCATACAGCTGTATAGAAATATCTCTGCTTCGATTTCATTAATCCAAGATTATCATAGGTAATCCCACGAAAGATTACGAGTTTATCTATAGATTCGCGACTGCGCAGCACGAGCGAATTTATCTGAAGCAACTCTTCAACTCGAATTGGATTTATTAAGACTATTCCATGAATAAAAATGTAACTGATTATACATAATAAGGCCGTCGCGGTGGCTCATGCTTAGCGCGTGGGCCTGGCATGCTAGCGGTCCCGGGTTCAATCCCCGGGCCTGGCGGGCGTGTCATTCGTGGTGGACGAAACCGTGACCTTTGGGGGTTTTTCTCGGGGATCCTCCCGTTTCCCCCTCTCATTCCACCAACACTCTCCATTTCATCTTCAAACTCCCCCTCATAATCATCCAGTTTCCTTTCCCGGTTTCCGGTATACCCTCGCCCCCAGCACCTGCTGTGGGCCTCTCCCGTCCTCCCCGTGGCTTGTGGTCCTGAAGTTGCTGGCTGGTGTGCTGCCAACCTGGGGGCTCTATAAGAGGTACCGAGGCAGCGGCACACGTGGCATGGTAGTGGTATCTGTTGGATGTAGGGGAGTTCCGTGGGGGCTCGCGGTGGGGTCTGTTGTCGAGGGACCGTTGGGCTTGCAAATCATTCCATTCCGGAGGTTGGCACAATGAGCCACAAGGCTGAAGTGCTTAGGGTAGTCCCAACCCGCCTTCCCCCTTCAGGGGCCAAATACATACAATACATACATAATAATAATTACTTTCGTGCTTTGTCATATAAAAACCAAACTAAGAGTTGCGAGATCACGGTCTACTATGAATCAACCATTCACGAATTGATATGAGTTACCATGTAGTGACAATGCTACCAATTTTGCATATAAGACATAGTTAACTTAATTCAGGTAAGCTAACAGCAGAACAGAATAAAACCACACGAACTGGCTTGCACCGAATCGAAATTGTATTTTTAATCAATGTACATTTATATTATTTCAATTTCCAAACAAGTTATGTTGCACAAAATAATCTGTTTTCGTACTGCTTAAGGTAAGATGTGACGTAATAATCACGGCACATTGATGCTTACATGTGCAGTAACGAGTTGACCATTTTATTGGATTTTATCCCATCCTCGTATTAATAGCAAGTATTTTATAATAAAAACGATCGTGATTGGTCTGTATCCGAGGAATAGTTAAACGTTGTAGGTCAATATCAAACACGTGGCGTACGAGTGGAATAGTCGAAAAAATACCACTTATAATATTACAACTACAACTCTAGTAATAAAATTAATTTACATCTTTCATAAAATGGGTGTGACAATTTAATATTATTAAGCTGTAGTTACTTTTCTCCTTAATGGAAAACTAAATTATAGGCCTACATTTATTTTTAATTTAAACAAACCCAGTAGCAGATTTCCTCTTACAGCAAAGTGATCCCTACGACAGGCCTTGGATGCCTTTAGGAAACATGGAGTGCGAGACTCTAGAACAGACATGGGCAAACCCCTATCCATTGACACGCAACCCGCAAACTTTTGTCAACTTGCACATAGTTCGAAAAGAACGGATAGATGGTGACACTAGCATACAATAAGTGCAGTGGCGGTTGCTCATTCTTAGGGAAACACTAATTTCACTTTAAAATGTACACTACAAGAAACAAATAATACAAACAATCTTGTATTTGTAATTATTCTTTTACGTGTGCAATTATTTCATTATGCAAAGGCTTAGAATGTGTCATAACGCCTTTCCAATCGGAACTGTATAGCGACTCGTCATTGCTTGCAAAGAGAGTATGATTCATGCATGGGAATAATCCACTACGTATACCGAATGTCCGCAATGCCATCTTGTGTGTTATGCGGGAAGGTCAAGAACCACAAGTGGTTCGCGAACCAGTAAATGCCCATGTATGCTCTAGAACGAGGCTCTAGAACGGAACAAGGCTCTAGTCCATAAACATGGAAGGTTGCCTTTACCCTCAGGATTGCCCCGATATTCGTTTCTTTTCGAGACTCAGTCGACCCCAGAATGATGAATTTCCTCCTACAGGCTTCCAAAATGTCCACCCCCTCCCCCTCCCGATATGCCTTCTCTCCATATTCTTTCTTGATAAAAGCTAGAATAAATTAAACTAAATAGGTTAACCAAAAAATTCTTTGATCAAGGCAAGTTGAAACTTACACTACACAAAAACTAAGACGAAGTCAAATAGATCTCGCACACACATAGTGAACTGTTAGAAAGAACTAAGACCTCTGACGTTTAATTCATATAACATAGTTACTTTCTACTATAAGTAAACATTATGTTCGACTTTGAAATTCGATGTCTAGTTTTCAGCAACATGTCTGTATGTGTCTGTTTCTCAACATCCAGGCTCCAGAACGAAGGTTAATTTCGTTTGGGAAGCTTGGTCAGTGACCCATCGGAGTTGGTCGATCGGCAATGCAGAGATTTGCATTACCGACTTGACGTCACATCCGGAAATGGGAGGTGATTTGGTTCCGGTCACATGTTAGGGAGAGGTTACGGTCATATGGCTGTGACGTCACATACGGCGGGAAATTTGAAATACCATGCACGTGTCTGAGTGTTTGTTTACGTCTTTAGGTACAGCAAGTAATTTGAGGCGCCATTTTGTTTATGGTGGTAAAGGCAGCCATTTTGTTTTCTTGTGACGTGCCATCAGGCGGTAAATATTAAATGCCGTACACGTGTCTAGGTGTTTATTTACGCCAATTGGCACAACACGTCGTTTCAGACAGCCATTTGACCTTTTAGGCGGTAAAGGGAGCCATTTGGTCACATAGATGTGGTATAACACGCATGCGTGAGTGTTTATTAGGCCCTTCAGCACCACCATAGTATATTGCGATACTAGTTCCGTGAGCGGTGCATACGGATCCAGGAAAGAGTTTGAAAAAACGAGGCGCTTGCGCCGAGTTTTTTCAATTTCCGAGATCCGTTATGCGCTTACGGAAAGAGTATTGCATGCTATTTTTTGCATGATGATTATTTATTTGAATTTAATTATATTAATTGAGATATTAGCTGAAAACATTATGTATATACATTATTGAAGATAGATGTTATATTTTAGAAAGTGATTCGCATGTGTTGGATGTTATGGGGACGGAATATTTGTCCTGTTAAAGCCGCCACAAATTGGGGGAGCCTTGGTTCCGGCCTTCGATAAAGGCTTGTATTATGATGGTTTTACTTACGGCACTAGTGCTTTCTGTATTTTTTACAGCACTGAGATTTCTTTTGTTTTCATAGCAACCAGATTTCATGTGGGAATGTCAAGTTACGATCCACGGCAACAATATTCGTAGGCTAAATACCACTAATTAGTTACTTCGTGCAAAAAATATTTTGAGACACTGTTTTGTATATTCAGTCAGTAAAAGCATCCATTTTGACTGTGTGGGTATTTTTAACAATTGCCTTCTTACACATATAAGCTTGGGTCCTTTGGATCAGTCACACCCTGTGTGACGTCACACCCTTCGATGACAAGTCTGGTTACGGTCTTTTTAACCATTCTCTATGTGTATCCTCCTCGTACATACATACAGAGGGCCATACACAGTGTCAGTCCTCCTCCCCGATCCTGTTTTACAAAATCATATAGGCCTACCCAAAGAGACCTTTAACCAAGAACTCCGTCTCGGTGGTCTGTTATTATGTCATCTCACTGAGGACAGTTTTTAACAAGGGAATCAAAACAGTATGAAGGGATTGTTAATATCAGTAGGCCTACTTATATAGGAGGCTTTAGTAGTAGCAATGCATTTAAACATAACACTGCATACTGTAAAGTCATTTCCTGAGATCAGAGTCCAGCCCATGTGCAGGCAGTGATTGCTGATAGTCAAATTCTTTAGAATACCTGGTGACTGCCATGCGCGTGGCTGGTATTCAGTCTCTGCTAGAATATTAAGTAATATGGATGTCCTCGGTTAACGTGTACATAATTATCCCCGGAGGGATCTTCAGGGGATGAACAAGGAACAGTAGTGAATATGACGGAGTAGAGGCTCTAGTGTTTAGAAAGTGTATATGGTAATCATGTAAATAAAAAGGGGAATAACTGGGAATATGACTACCATTGCTAACTTTAAGGAATCCCTTGTAGAGTACGATTACTTCCACAAAGTCTCTGGCCTTGAAGACTTAACCCAGCCAGCGAGCTTCTAGTTACGTCTCGTTACCAGCTTGCGCAGACTCGCATGCGCGTAATATCACTTTGCTGCTGCTTACAGAGTCAAGATCATGCAGCACGTTGCCAGTCGTAGAAAATACTATAATAGTTGAGTGGAAGGATAATGCCCCTAGACAGGAACTCTAGGAACGGTGACACTCGCTTCTAAGGTATATATACGTAAAAACCCAGAGACTTTGTGGAAGTAATCGTACTGTATCCTCCCTTAAACCTGGAAAGAGGGGCGTACGCTATCATGGATAACGCCAGCTTGGAGCAGAGGACTTGGACGTCAAGATAAACCACCATGGACACACCACACATCATCTAACGGATGTTACCACAACAGCATGATGTCAGTAAGGGTTTCTACCCTTACAATACTGCATTATAGATACTCACAAGAAATCAGAATTTACAAAAATTACAGAAAATTTACAATCTAGCTAAAATTTGTATTTCGATATTTATTTTCCATTTGTTAAGCATTACTTTCAGAGCTATGTATTGCACCTATTACCTACGTAATGCCATGTTTTAGTTTTCACAATATAGGCAATGAAACTTATGATCACCTCTCAGGGTACAATGTAATCTCTTTATGTAGGTTATCCCTAGCAGAAGTATCATAACTTGCCTCGGTGCAGATTATTTATTGAACTCCTGCTTACTCGACATGTCGTATTACTTGAACTACCTGACTACTTTGAATCTTATTCATGAACCTTATTTGAACTATTTCGACTATTGCAATGTCTTGTTCACTGACCTAAGTGTTGAATTATCCTGTAAGCTACAACGTGTTCGGGATTCTTGTGTCCGTCACATATTCAACATAGGCCTACGCAGATATGATCATGTCTCAGGTTATTTTGAGCAATTATCCTGGCTTCGACTAAAGGAGAAGCACCAACCACACTCGCTAACTCTACTGTATCAAATATTTAATAATTCTGCACCGACCTGATTATTTAGTCTCCCGTTTCTCACTGTTGTCTTTCCAACATAACCGCGACACACGATCTCAGAATATCAGTCTATTGTCAATTCGACGCCATCAAACACCTCTGTACTCTGCCTCATTCACAGCAACCATTACCTGCAGCTGAAACTCCCTACCGTCGGACATTAGGGTTAGTCGGGTCAAAGATACTCAAGTACCTCTCTGCTAACTAGAAGCAATGTATCATCATCCAGCCTAGGCTAATTTATATTGTACAATATTTTTATGTTTTTTAATTCATTTTGTTTTTTCCTCTGTATTATAATTGGATGCATTTTTGTCTTATACTCTATTGTAGGCATACCAATTACATTATTATTTTATTGCTAGTATTTTGTATTATTATGGTTTCTATTGTGCTTATTGTTCTTCTTTGGTAGGTATTCCTTTGATGTATTTTGTATTTATCGTGGTTGAGAGGAAGATAAGGGGCCTTATGGCCTTAACTCTTCCAATCAAAATAAAACATTATTATTATTATTATTATTATTATTATTATTATTATTATTATTATTATTATTATTATTATTATTATATGTATTTATGTTATCCTGTATTAAGAATGCAGAATCAATAATTTTTATTAGCCTTTAAATAAATAACTTCCAATAGGCATGATCAATACATGAAAAAAGAAAAAAATATATGCATACATAGGCCTATATATATATATATAAAGATGCAACGCAAAGTCTTGGGAGGTATCACTGAAGGACAGAATCCCAAATAAAACATTAAACTAGGTAGCACAGGCAAAAGACGTGTCAACATGAGCCACAAGACTGAAATGGAAATGGGGAGGCCATGTGGCGAGACTACAGGACAATAGACGGACTTACAAGGCCACCATGTGGGACCCCCATGTAGGACAACAGCGATTTTTTTCTCTCTCTCTTTCGTAGCTTTACCTCTCCCTAATAGGGACATTTATGCGGCCGCACCGCCCGGGCCTTAACGGGCCGCGACCTGTCGGGAGAGGAATGAACTATGGATCACAACACGACATACTTTTTTGATCAGACAAGGATATGGAAGGCCTCCCCGGATGAGTGATCAGCCCAATGCCGGGGCCACATCCGAGACAACATGAACACTTAGGACGAGACACACCATTCACATGCACACTCCGAACAAGGTGAGGATGGGATGAAGATGATAATGACGGCCAGATGATATCCAGGGACCACAAGGGCCTAAAATTACTTGACATTGGTCTCACAGGTGAGGAAAACCCCCGGAAATAACCTCACCCAGGTAACTTGTCCCGACCAGGAATCGAACCCGGGCCCGCTGCGTGAGAGGAGCGGTGGACTAAAGCAAAATTTAATTTTTAAAATAAAAATAGCATAATACACTACTGTATTTATTTACTGTACTGTATTACTTACTTACTCAGCAAGCAAAGGAATATTATCTATTTTATGGAACTCGCGCTTGCCTGAGTTCGCCATTCAACCCTATTCTGTGCTAACTCTATCCAATCATCCCTCGCAAATCCTTCTTCCCTTAAATCTATCCTAATATTGTCCTCCCACCTACGTCTAGGTCTTCGAAGTGGTCTTTTTTCCTATGGGTCTCCCAGTTAATATTTTTAGGTATGTATTTCCTCCCCCATGCGTGCAACATGTCCAGCCCATTTCATCCTGCATGATTTAATTATCCTTACTATATCTGGTGATGAACTGATGAATACAGGTTATGGAGCTTGTTGTTATGCAATTTTCTCTAGTCCCCATTTTCATCTCTCTTAGGCCCAAATATTTTCCTAAGCACCCTGTTTTGGAACATTCTAAGATTATGTTCTTCCCGAAGAGTAAGCCACGCATGTCTCACGTCCATATAATTTACAACCGACAGGATAAATGTCTTATAAATTTTTGTTTTTAGATTTCTGGACAGAAGACGAGAAGATAAACAGGAATTTCCTGGTTTGAGTCTATACTTAACTTCTACCTTAACATTATTTGTGTCTGTAATTATTGCTTCCAGATATTTGAATTTCTCCACTTGTTCGAACAATTTACCAGCTATTCTAATATTAACAATAATAATTATAATAAAATGTTTCAATTCCTTTAAAACAGTGGTTGTCAACTCTATGAAAAAGGCAACATCAACCTGCAACTCTGTTACCACTCATTTAGAATGCAAGCTACCAGCATGGTCTTGTGGCTGGCATTGCTTACAACAGATCCATCGGCCCAGGTTCGATCCCTGGTACCTCTTCAGATTTTTCTGAGGAAGGGAGGTCTAAAACGGGGTGCACTCAGCCTTGTGATTCAACTTGAGGAGCTATTTGTTAGAGAAGTAGCGGCTCCGGTCATGGAAACCACCATCAACAGCCATGGGCATCAGCATACTGACCATATGCTCTCCAATCCTGCCATCTGCCTATGCTAGATGATGTAGTGGTTGGGTAGTAGGCCTATTCCCTTCAGGGATGTAGCACCATGGAATTTAGTTTTAGAATGCAAGCTGCAACTTTATGTGGCATATAAATTTTTCCCAACGAATACGATTAAGATTTCATTGATAGAGCCATTGACAATGAGAAGGGAGTGTATAGCCGAAAACTGAGCAAATACTCTGATCCAGGTACAAGCCAGAGCAGTTATTGTTAATTACTAACATTTTAGCTTGTTGGGTTACTTCTGAAGGAAACGCACGGTGCTGACTGAACATATCCTATACTAATGCCAACAACAGAGGTTTTATACACATGCTGCATACAGTGTGATCAGTTAAGCTTTCCCCACAGTACAGATTGCCCCACTAATTTGCCATACACTGGAGGGAGTCACAGTCATTCCTGGGTGTGTTCATTCTTAATCCAACAGTTCATAAAGTGTATTATGCCTCATGAGTTGACAATGGCATAGCATGTTTTACATATGATTCAATGTGTTAACTCAGTCAGCCCATGAACTTCTAAGAACAGTTCCTAAGTATAGACTCCCCAGTTTGTAAGACAGTCCATAAAAATATATGGAGAATGAAGGTGGACAGTTTCAACATCTCATTTGATAATTTGGTAAGTAATGAGTACGGCAAGGCATTTAATAAAAATAAAACAGTGAAAAAATGCAAAATAAAAAATGAATTTATGATCTACAATAGTGAAAAAATGACACAATATTTTTTTAAACGACCAATAATTTTACCATTATAATTATAATTTATAAGTAAATTTATACAACTTGGACACACTTAGTGAAAAAGAAATTCTTTCTGAACTAGCATGCCTATCAAGTTGCCCCTAGCAAATATGGGTCATTTAAAAAATAAGAAAAAAAATTCTTTGCTACTAGAAGGTGTTTAAAATAAACCTGAATTAAAATGAACTATGAACACTTAGCGGAGATTCTCAAATATTGTCTGAAAGTATTGATTTGTACATGGAGAAGCTCCTCTCTACCTTCACTGAAGTATGACCTAAAAATGTCTAAAATAACCAAAAATTGCCAAAAAATTACCTATCTCTTGAAAATGACTACCAATGCAAAATAAAGCAATAAAATTCAAAAACAAATTGCCCTTATTTAATCAATTACCTTCATACGAAAAAGATGCAAAATCGTCAAATGACTTGCCCTAGTAATGAGCCTCTTAAATTTAGATATATAAGCTTTCATGAACCACAGATTATTGTCTCTGTTGGACATTACATGAGAATATTATAGGAGAAAAATTCCTCCGACACTGGGACTTGAACCCAGGACCTTTGGCTATTCGCACCAATGCTCTACCAACTGAGCCAAGCTGGAGTTCAATTCACAGCACCAGATGGAACCTCTCTCCTACGACTGACTGCCCTAATGGTCTACCTCACAGACAGACAAGTTATGTCATATGCAGTACTGTGAGGCACACTAATTAGTGATTTTTGTGACCGGACTCCCACTGTTATTGTACAGTTAACATTCAAGATAGATATATAAGCTTTCATGAACCACAGATTATTGTCTCTGTTGGACATTACATGAGAATATTATAGGAGAAAAATTCCTCCGACACTGGGACTTGAACCCAGGACCTTTGGCTATTCGCGCCAATGCTCTACCAACTGAGCTAAGCCGGAGTTCAATTCACAGCGCCAGATGGAACGTAGTCGTAGGAGAGAGGTTCCAGTGGGAGCCCGGTCACAAAAATCACTAATTAGTGTGCCTCACAGTACTGCATATGACATAACTTGTCTGTCTGTGAGGTAGACCATTCGGGCAGTCAGTCGTAGGAGAGAGGTTCCATCTGGTGCTGTGAATTGAACTCCGGCTTAGCTCAGTTGGTAGAGCATTGGCGCGAATAGCCAAAGGTCCTGGGTTCAAGTCCCAGTGTCGGAGGAATTTTTCTCCTATAATATTCTCTTAAATTTGTTTGGGTATTGTTGTATGGTATCTTTTGGACTGTTTTACCCTCCCACTAATCACCGAGACCTTTGAACTGGCTAACCGGCTAATGAGAGGCATGATTGTCCACAGGCAAAACCCTAAGGCAGAAAGCAAAACTGATCACACCATAATTATTTAAATTTAGTATCCTTACGGAACTGTGAGCCTACATGTCTTGCCTGCATCTTCCTTTGAATGATGTAAAGCATTGTAATTTCTGTTATATCAATACCTATGCAGATACTGTCCATCAAGCATTCTTTTTGTCTGCCTATTAAACTAAAAGTCCTTTTGAAGAATAAACAATTTTATTGAAGTAAAACTATTGCATAAGGATGAAAAAATACTTTCTCTACAATCTGGGCCCATGGAGGATATACAGACTTTGGCACAGCTATCGACTACTAACTTTGAATAAACTCATATTAGGTGAAAAAACCGTTACTCAAGGTGGAGCCTGTAAAGATTACAAGGGGTATATGAAATTTTTGCTTTTGGAAGTAATGATTTATGTAATTACATACGATTTGTTACAGAAATTAATTTAAAAGGGATTATGGAAATTGCTCAACTACACAAAAGTATGATGAGAAAACTCTGGACATCACATATTCTAGGAACCTCTCCAAATCTTGAAATTGGACTAGAAAGCAATCCATTACGGCAACTCTACATACTGCCATTCGGTGACAAAACAGCGTGGAAGAAGGTAGGTTTAATTTCTAACTAATGGCTAAAGTCTAAAGTCTAAAATGGGCAATTTTCATTTTTTCTTTAAGAATGGAAGGAACTAACTCGCAACCAACAATTCATGTACACAGTGTAAGAATGAACAATAGTGCTCATATGCAAGAAATTAAAATTTATGTGGATTAGCTCACCACATGAACTTCACATGACATTTCCCTTACAGGAGGCCATTGCCCTTCATGGAATCAAATTTTCTGTATTCTCCATTGGAAGTTTTCTTCATTCATTCACTCTTTAATTTAGTAAAAGAGTTAGTTACTGTCATTGCAACCAAGTTTCACCTAATTATTCCCTTTAAATTGGTACATATCTCACTTGTTTTCCAAAACCTGCAATTTTACAAAGTGCTTATATCAATAATTCAAGAACTATTCCAGATATCGGCCATGGAATTTTTCACGCTTGTGTAGTTGAGCTACCTGAAAAACTTGCATTGAAAGTTTTCTTTTTTATTGTCGAAAAAAATTGGAAATTTTCATTATTTTCTAGTGGGGAGAAATTTTGTTGAAGATATATAACAAATTTCCTTCTAATGTGTGCCGGTTTTTACAGAGAGTTTATTTTGAATTTTAAATTAACAGGAGAACAGGGTACCTGCGCTTTATACAAAATTCATGATAAAATATTACAGAATAACATTTTTAAAATGTAAAATTGAATTTTAGTGAATTAATTTTTTGTTTTTAAAACATTTGTTGAGTTTTTTTCTGAAGTTTCCACAATACTATCTAATATTTCAAAATGATAAAAGGATAGTCCAGTTATGGTAATGCTTCACATTTAAAGTTTAGACGGGAATAGTTGCTGGACAAGATATTGATTCCTAGCAATCCGAGAGACAAGATTTTTAAATTGCTTATCTGACTTTATTACGATACAAAATATTTAGAATGCATTAGGGTGCCACAGATTTAATTACCGGTATTCATCAATCTCGACACTTAAACTTCCTTACAAGTACATAACAGTCATGGTCCACCTTTATGTTCTTCTAATAACCCAAAGAAAAAATTCTGGGCCATTTAATAGAACCATGTTGGCTTATAAATTCTTATTTTGAGATATATGGACAGCAGATGAGAAAGATAAAAGTTTCTGAACTGACACTTAGCTTCTACCTTAATATATTTGTATCTGTAATTATTATTGCTCCCAGATATTTGAATTTCTCCACTTGTTCGAATGATTTACCAGCTATTCTAATATTTTGTTGTGCATTATTTTGAAGTTTCTTGACCATACAGCCTACTTAATTTTTTTGAATTAATTTCCAATCCGACATTCCTGTAGACATTGAAAATACTTTCTGTGATTCTCTCAATTGTGTTTATGTCATCGCTCAAGAGACAAACATCATCTCATAAAACTAAAATCAGATGATTGCCATTTAATTTTATGCCTACCTTGTTTTCCTGAACTTTTCTAAAGCATATTCCAAAGCGAAATTAAAAGAAAAGGTGATAGTGCAACTCCTTGCTTCAAGCTACTAATATTATATTAATAAAAAATAATAATAATATTTTTTTTTTTTTTTTTTTTCAGATATTATGTATATTTTTATTTCAGGAAAAATGATACACACTACAAAATACCCTAGGTAAATTAGAAAACAACAATGAAACAGCAAATGGAGGGCAAGCGACATACAGAATGAATAAATAGGAAGGGGGAGGGAGGGAAGCACAAGAGCGGGCACGTTTGTTTACTTTTGGCAGTGGTCGGCAGGTCGGAAGACAATATCAATCAATCAATCAATCAGTTTATTTTCCAATAGACAATATACATTGCATAGGAATAGTCAATAAGCCTAGTCTATAATTAATTAATGGAGGTTTAAGTAATCATCAACACAATAGAAACATTTTTCAATTAGAAATTCTTTTAGATTCCTCTTAAAGACTGAAACATTATTTGCATTCCTAATAACCACTGGAAGGTTGTTAAATAGTTTAGGACCAAGTACATTCGGAGATTTACAGCCTGATTTAAGCCTTCTAAAAGGTACATGAAAATCATTGCAGTGTCTTGTATTAAAATTATGTAAACTCATATTCAATGTAAATTCATTTCGTTTATGAAATGTATACATACACAATTCATATATGAACAGACTAGGCATGGTCATTATATTAAGACTTTTAAAATACTCTTTACATGATTGTGTAGGGTGTAAACGAGCCATACATCTAACGATTCTTTTTTGTGCCTGAAAAACATTAGGAGCTAAAGTGGACCAGCCCCAAAAACCAATGCCATACCTCATACGACTCTCAACATGAGCATAATATAATGATAGAAGCTGTATTTGATTTAGTACATTTCTCACATTTCTGAAAATATACACTATAGAATGGAGTTTCGATATTATTGACTTACAATGATTTTTAAAATTCAAATTTTCATCTATAATCAGCCCTAAAAATGTAACAGACTTCGAGTTTGGAAGGGAGTTACCGTTTAAATATAAATTGATGTCTTCTAACTTTTTTTGTGAATTATGAAAATGCATAAATAACGTCTTACTTGGATTCAAATGCAGTGAGTTTGTACAAAACCACTTGTAAACATCATTTAATAAGTTATTGCATATATCAGTTAGAGAATTTTGACATTTGTGTGACAGAATTAAAGAAAAGTCGTCAGCATACATAGTACATGAAATATGTTGAGGAATAGCTTTAAAAATATCATTTACGTATAAAATAAATAATAAAGGGCCCAAAACGGAGCCTTGAGGAACTCCAAGGTCAACATTCACAGTTTTTGATATTACAGACGACATCAAACCATTCTTGTAATGAAACAGTTTTACATATTGACTTCTATTAGAAAGGTAGGATTGAATCCATTTAAGTGGGACACCATTTATATTATATTCTGACAATTTAGACAACAATAAATTATGTTTTACACAATCAAAAGCTCTACTAAGATCGCAGAATATACCAATTGGGCATTCACCATTCTCAATATAAGATATCAATTTGTCATAAAAATAATTTATTGCAGATAATGTAGATCTATTAGTACGAAAACCATGTTGATAGTCAGATAAAATACCTTTGGAATTAAGGTAACTAACCAGTCTGTTAAGAAAACAGTATTCAAACATAATGGAAAAGCAATAAGGTACAGTTACAGGCCGATAATTTGTTTTCTCAAGAGGACTTCCCTTCTTATAAATTGGAACAACCTTTCCTAACTTCAGAATCTGTGGAAACTTTCCAGAGCAAAAGGAAAGATTAATTAAATATGTGACAGGTTTCACAATAACATTTAAAATTCGTCTCAACAAAAAACACTGTATCTCATCGGGTCCCGAAGAATACTTATTTTTCAGTTTCAATTTCATTAATTCATAAAATTCCTCTTCTGTGAATGGATAGAGGAAAAAGTCGTTTGGGTTAATATTGGCATCAATATTAACTACAGATTCATCATGCGAGGATAATTGACTAACAATTTGTTCTGGTACTGATTTAAAAAACGTATTAAAAGAATTAGCAATGATATAAGGATTTGACGTAACACAGCCATCAACATTAATAGATAAGTTAGACATTTTACCTTTATCCTTGGTTAGTCCGGAAACTACCTTCCAGAGAGATTTAGTGGAATTACCTGAATTTAATATTTTATTTTGATAAAATAGTTTCTTAGTGGTATCAACTAATGTCCTATGTTGTTTCTTAGCTTTCAAATACACCTCTTTATATTCAGGAAGATTCTTAAATAAAATATAAAGGTCTTTTAGTTGCCTACTTGAGCTTCTTATAGAATCGTTGACCCAGCTTTTGCAATTTATATTCTTTGAATGTTTCCGAAGAGGAAAGTGCTTATTGTAATAATACATAATTACTTCATGAAAATATTTAAAAGCATTATCGATATCAGTTATAGAGTATAATTCACTCCAGTTTTCCAAGAATATATCATTACCAAACTGTTGAATTGATTGTTCATTGAAGCTCCTAGAAAAAGATGATACACCGTTGATCACTTTAGGGTCAATAAGAGTTGAATCAAACAAAACAGTCCGATGGTCGGATACGATATTATCAACAGCACAGGAAATACCAGAGTTAAAATTTGTGTAAACATGATCTAATGTGGTTACGGTGGATTTCGTAACTCTAGTCGGCCAATGAACCTTATTGCATAAGTTATACTCAGATAATATGTTTGTTAAAATATTATAGTCTGGATTATCAGAGTACGCGTCAATATTAAAATCACCACAAACAAGAATCTTCACATTAGGATGAAATAAAGAATCCAAGATTTCATATAATTTATCATAAAATGTTTGTAAGTCTGCAGATGGAGATCGATAGATGGTTAAGATATTTAGTTTCTCTTTAAAAATGTTCTCATACTGTATGCCACAGATTTCAAAGTGCTTGTCACAGCCAAATTTCTGAGTGTCCAATGGAAGCACAATAGTTCCATCCTTTACCCATATAGCAACACCACCGCCTTTACAAACAGTTCGCTTGTAAAAGGTACTAAGGTAAAATCCCGGAATGATGTAATTCAAAGCACTATTATCGTTGAACCACGTTTCGGTAAGGCAGATAAATCGTAATTTATCCAATTTTGAAATGTCAATAGCCAAATCATTAATTTTTTCATTATTTATACTTTGTATATTCAATAATAGTATGTCAGGTTCATATATTATCCTTGCTGAGCTGTTTTCGGTTTGAGATGTAAAAAATATTTCACACAAGCATTCTTCGGCCACATTGCAGGATTCATAGCCCTATCAAAATTGTTTTGAGAAATTTTCACCTTGAAAGAAGAATATTCTTCAGGATGCCTAGAGTTTAGGCCTTCACACTCCACCTCAGGAAAACTTTTTGAAAGGTATTTTTTTAAATCATCCACAGTAGTATTAGGATCAATACGATAGACATGTAGAAACACTGATTTTTCTACACCTTTAATGTTAATTGATTCACATTCACTTTCTGAGCGATTTCCAATAACCAAAGTACGGTGCCTTTTTTCTTTAGTAAAGGTTCTGGATTCAGATTCGATTCTCAGGTTGTTATTTTGTACCTTCTTATCACTTTTATATGTTACCTTTTGCCAATCATAGTCCATTGGACGGTTGTCACTATTATTGACCTTGTCATTGGCCTTATCCTCTTCCATGTTCACGGAATTCGAGGAAGGATACGTCATTCTAACCCCCTCACTAAATTTGAGAGAAGGACAGTCAGTGGATGCACTTTGAGTAACTATAACAGATTTATTGATATCAGAACAGACACAAGTTTCGTCAAAAATGTAGCTTACCTCACTCCACAACAAGATATTTCAATGAATTAATTTAATATTAACTTTATTGTCATATATCACAAGTTTAATTGAATGAACTCATAAATCACATGCCTAATTATTTGTTTTATTACTATTTTCCAGTTCGCAAAAGCATCAAAACCAAAGAAGTCAAAAAGTGTATGGATATTGCTCTCTGAGAATAACTCCACACATAATAACTCCCTATCGCTTGAGTTAATTGCTGGCTTAGGAATTCCGTTTGATTGTGAATTCCTGATAGCTCAGCCAGACGAAGATGACAAATTGACTTTAACTGAAGTATTCCACATCAGCGCAGCTGGTCCTCTACAAACATCCTATTTCGGGACCTGGAGTTCAAAGCATGGTTCCACTTTTCCCAAGAATGGATTATACAATAGGAGGAGAGATCTTCAAGGGCAAACTTTTAATGTTGCCGTTGCTGATGTACGTATGTAACAGAACTTCTCACACATAATGAGTGACAGTGACATTAGGCCCTACTAGACCTGGACAAGCATTCAAGTCAAGTGAACTTATGCTGTTACTCAGGAAGAGGGAATGCTAATAACTAGGGTTTGGATGTTTATGACCTTACAAAGTCAGAAATAGTGAAATATGACCACTCCCCCAAAAATATATATGACCAAAAACATATTTAATGAATCACACAAAATGTCTTCATAATTTGTATTCCTCCATATGTAAACAACCACCTTCAGACCAACCTTAGTTTCTTGTAGTTCAATCTTTCTGATTAATAGTTTTTTTGTTCTGTGTTAGTTCGTTGAGATTTTTGTATTGGTTAGCTGGTTTACTTACTTTGTTTAGTTTTTTTATAATGGAATCCATATTGGTTCACCTTTATTATATAAGAAAACATGATTTTCATTTTATTGCCATTGCTTGAATAAACAGACTTCTATGGAATTGCCCGTAGTGGTTTGACCTAGTGATTTTGGAATTGTTGCGATTGTGGTTTGACCTAGTGGTTTTCTTTTGTGGTTTGAATCTTGTGGTTTGACTTAGTTTTTACTATTTTGGTTTGACTTAGTGGTTTGACTTACCGTTTTTACTCTTGTGGTTTGACTTAGTGGTTTTACTCTTGTGGTTTGAGGTAGTGGATTTGCTTTGGAGGTTTGACTGGACTAATAGCCATATGGATGTGTGTCAATTATGTTGTTCATTTCCTTTAGTACGACTCCTGGAATGCTGCAATATTTCAATTTATTACCAGGTACATCATCAAATGTTAAGGAGGAATCTTCTCCTGTTGTCAGTCAAAATAATCTTGTACGTAATTTTAATGGTAAGACGTTACGGGGACATATTTGAACTAAGGCAATTCACTACACTGTGATTTTTGGTTGTCTTCATCTAAAATACAGTGAGTCCCACGCAAGAGTTGCCCAATGACACGGGTTTCTATGTCGCGGCCGGCACAGCCCCAACTCCCGAGCAATCGGGTGAAATATCTACGCTAATAAAGCCGCGATCGGTGTAATGATTCAGATTCTCACATGTAACTCATCACAAGAGATGTTGGAAATGTTCTTCTCTTGCATACACACAATGCTGGGACCTTTTTAGGGAATTTTCTTTCACGCGCGTAAGTTCAGCTTCTGAGATAGAACTAATTTCTCTTGTGATACTATCTTTTAAGCTCTTCTAACAATAGCCTAGGTGACTATTATTTTTGGGGGAACTTTAAAAATAAAGTGTATAGGTCAATTCCACACATATTAGAATATTAGAAGAGAAATTAACTCTAACTCAGAAGCTGAAAGATGCCAGTGTTGTGCGTATGCAAGAGGAAAACATTTTCAACAACTCTTGTGATGAGGTACGTGGTTATTTTCATTGTAATTTTAACTCTATTTCTGAGTACCTGCATCATTACACCGATTGTGGCTTTATTAGCGTAGATATTTCACCTGTTCGTCCGGGAGTTGGAGCTGTGTCCACACTCCACAGTGACAATGAAACCCGCGAAATTGGACAACTCTTGCGTGGGACTCACTGTAGCTTTGACAACACTTAAAATGTCACTGAATTTGCACATTGTGAAAATCTGAAATACATACATTTTTTCAGTCAAAATATCAACCATTTAACACTTCAGAATACAATCATGTCCACAATTTTAACTGGAATATGACCTTAAATTTTGAAAAGATGCGCAATGTGACCGAAATTTTAAAAATCACCTAAATATATGGCATATTTAATACAGCAGAATTTAAATTATCCGGATTAATTGGGAACAAACCCAATCCAGATAATCAAATATCTGGATAATTGGATAAATCAGGAAAAAGATCATTTCTTAAAAAAATAGATTAAAAAATCAATTGTACAGTACTGTACTGAAATAAAGTGTCAAATCTTGGACAGATCAGTCAGAGTTAGTTTTTTGCTGACAAACTGTCGATTTTGTCGGCTAAAATTTTTGCTTTTTCACAAATAATTAATCGGCATTGTAAGAGGGTTTCCCAATGCTTGCTGCTGTAAAAATGACTTGTATACAGCGTCAAAGTGATTTCTTGGGCCTATGATCGACGAGCACTATTCGCACACAATATTTCTACTTTATTATAATTCAAAGAGACTCGTCGTGATTCATTAATCATTTTCATATCAGATAACACAAGATTTTCATAAAGTTGTGGCATACTCTCACAGAATTCAAGGATTTGGGACATTGAAATCCCATAAACTACCTTATATAGGCCCAACATTAACAAGAGCTAAAAATTGCCTTGGCAAACAATCACATGATGTCTGATGGTGGCCACATGGTAGAAGTTCAGTGACTTTATTTTTGGTGGTTCGGGGTGGCCTGTGGGCATGCAACTCACCCCATCCTGGAGGTAGGTACAATAAGCCCTTATGGCTTCGGTGCTTAGGGGTCGTTCCCACCCCGCCTCCTGCCTTAAGGGCGCCTATACAATTCAATTCCAAATGACAATGATGACAAACATTACACATATTCTTTTGATTTAGCCTATATCTAATAGCTTATGGAGTGTATGATAAATTAATTTTGGAAAGTTCTTATTGATTTGTTTCGGAAAAATTTATACTGTGAATCCCTTACCTTGCAAAATAAAATACTAACACCTGAACAGTAAATGTGCCTGTATATAACAAAAATGCATTAAATCAAATAATGATTATCAAGCTACAAAGACACAAAAGCAAACAGACAAACAGAAAGACAAAGTTTTGTAAGATACAAGGAAAAGTTTCTTTTATTGTTATGTCAATCAATGGGAAAGAAAACTCCGTGGCACTACTTCCCTTTTGCAGGACAGGACTTATGTCTCTACTTTAAGCAGGTGGCAAGACTGGGGACATGTGGTCTCCATGCCAACACATGTGGTCATTATTGATGGTTTTTGAGACAGGAGCTGATACTTCTTTATCAAGTGGCACCTCACTTGTTATCACGAGGCTGAGCTCATCTCGATTCAGACCTCCCTACCTCATAAATATCAAAGGAGGGACCTGGGAGTGACCCCAGATCCGTGGATGGATAGTAGCAATACTAACCACTAGACTACACAGGAGTCAATGAGAATGTGTCAAATCAATTTTATACTGTATATATGTATTATTATTATTATTATTATTATTATTATTGTAGTTGTTTTTGTTGTTGTAGACATTTGATAAGTTTTATCCCCACTCCGTCCAGTCATTCATACAATGCCATATCTCGAAATTTCCTGCCCATAGGCAAATAGTATGCTGCCCTTCATAACATAGAACATGATTATAGGTTATACCTGTTCGCGTTAGATATAAATATACTGGTAACATATAGCCTATTATATTTCGTAAATCAGTATTATTTGCTTCAATACTTATCTAAATTATCCTAGAATTTTCTACATCTTGCTCTTTGCTTGGCGAAGGTATTTATAAAATTCGCATAGTCCAATGACCTTGTGACATCAAGTTTGTAGAAATGTTAATATTGTTACTAGTAGAAAGTGATTTTAAAAAATGTCCCGTTATGTTATCTTTGATACTAGAACATCGTACTCAGTTAACTTTTGCTTTCTTCTCTTTTCTTCTCTTCTTATATTCACTGCCTCTTAGCTTCTTTCTACTGTCACTCATAACTAAATACAGGGGCATATTCAGAGGGGCTGCAGTGCCCCAAAACGTTAAGTCATGCTAATAAGTTGCGCATAAGGGCACTTTAATTTCTCATATAGCAGACAGTTTAATTGCACACCTTGACTCATAATGTAATGTGTAAGGCGAATTGTGAAATAGAAATGCCAACACTACTTTGTCAGTATGTAGAAAATTCAGCCTAACATAAGATTTTTACCTAAGCAGCCCAAGTTGGCAAGCTTGCATGAAGTTATGAACACATAGTTAGCTCACTTAGCTACTAACTAGGGTGGCCAGATGTCCGGCTTTTGGCCGGACTGTAAAGCTTTTTGCTAAGCAGTCCTCCATCCGGCGCAGCTTTATGCCGGACGTTGATTTGTCCTCCTTTTCGAGACTCTCATGGATTGGTAAAGCGTATTAATAAAATTTGTATTTTCCCGTATGTTCCTGCCAATCCTAAGTGGGCATGCTTGTCGATACTATCATTTGTTTAGTTGGTGCCGCGGAAATCTGAATCTATTCCTAACGTTGGCACGCTTGTCCATACGATGATAGCGTACTATCATATTTTGTTTGGTGCAGTACGTGGCGTTGGCCGTACTGTTGATTGTTGTTCAAGTATCCATTTGTATTGTACATTCTTTGCAGTTTGCCGTGTTTTTCTTCCATTACCAGAATGTCAAAACGAAATACTTCTTTTAATCCTCAGTGGGTCAAAGAATTTCAATACATTTCAAAAAGCAGTAAAGCAGTGTATAATCATTTATTTTATATAAATGCAGTTATTAAGTGCAATTAGTCAGGGTTATAATATGTAATATTTGCTGTCCAGCCGTCCATGCCCGAAGTTTTATACTATGTTAGATTACCGAAGAAGTGTCCTCCTTTCTGACATTTTAGAAATCGCCACCCTACTACTAACACTAACAGCTGATGAAGCTGACAGTGTTGCATCTCAGGTATATTACAGCAGCAGAGCGAGTAGTGTTTGAAATGGTGCTTGATGAATTAACCAATAGTGGGAAAGCAGGAAAACCTAATTTTGTTCTAAGATTCAACTTTTAATGCCTTTATTTTAGACTGTGATGTACACATCAACAAACAAACTTGCTTGCTTTAAGTATCATTGCATAGTTACATAATGATAACGTGTGAAGATTCAATGTAGGGTAATTTTATGTGTTAATTAGGGCTCGGAAGTTCATGAAATGTCATAATTTTTTCTGAGACATCATAGACAATGCAGGATGTGGTATAAATTTGTGTTGCCTCAAAATGAACAAAAATAGCTTACTTTTATTTTGCATTTTCGGCATTTTATTTTTTACTAGTCAATTTTTAAGAATTTTCATTCTTTCGTTGCATTTTTCCTATTTTGTCTTCAGAATTAACTTTTCCAACATTACAGACATCCATTAACAGGCTGTAGTAAAGATAACAATAATAGAAAACATAATATTAAAGTAGTAATATAAAATACTTAAATCTTGTCCTTTGTTTATTATTATTTATGATTATACTACTGTATATTCCCTTTTTTAAATATGTATTTAGAAATATTAAGTCATTTTTTCAATTCTTCATGTCATATTTTCATAAATTTAAGGTCATTTTTCAGGCACTTTTAGGGTATCAACTTCTGAGCCCTAGTGATAATAGTGTCAGGCATATCACAGCCCCTCCCGAAAGAAATCTTGGATACGCCCTTAATTAAATATTTAAATAACTCTCACAATGCAGCGTCAATTATTGCCACACCTGCAACAGCACGGTGCCAAACTAATCTTCTCTCAAACTGAAGAAACAAACTAAAATAGATATAATAATATGAAACTAACTATTCACATAACTGTATGATTTAATACAAATATTAAAAACATATACAGTTCTCGCACAAATGCTTTACTTGATTTCATTGCTGTGTACTTTGAAAAGTATTAAACTTACAATATTGAATCATATACCAATGGAAAGAGACTCACCAAGTTTGTAAGCTGCAACTGCCACAAGTGCTCGATGTGCCCTTCCTGCATCACACGAAAACATCCAACACCAAACTGAAGAATCCTTTGAGTGGTCCAATGAAAATCAAAAACTGAAATGAATAAAATAAAAGTTGTACAATTACATTAATAAAATTATAATAAGTAGAATTTTCTATTTCAGTTTTTTTTTTTTCAGTTTAATAATAGTGTAGCACAGAAATAAGATCTGTAAGAAAAATTGCACAGCACTGCTGCTGGTGTTACAACAATTAGTGCTGCGTCTGGAGGCCAGACAAAAGGGGAATAAGGATAATCAAAGTTAAAGAACCAGCCAGGAATCAAACCTCTGGATTTATAAATGACTTTATAAGAGCTAAATATGTGCAAATAATGTGTAATTTTACTTATATGACCAGCAGCGCAATGCAAATTTGCTCCAATTTGCTTCATCGTAATAAAACTTAATTTCAATACACACAACTTTGCACTATGAAATCAGAAACGATACTGAAGGCACGGATCAACAAAAGAATAGCTACAGCGATAATGCGGTACAGTCTCTGATGTGACAACAATGAAGAAACAAATGTCGTTGGTAGCAAATTTGCATAAGTGCTGCTGCTCAAGGGTTAAGGACAAGGAAACAGGAATGAAAGATGAAACATTATAATGACCCTATGGCAATATATAAAAAGAACACCAGTGACACTTGAAATAACATCCGATTTAGCACGACTTGACAGTCACAATAATTATATTTAGAAACTAAAGAACTGAACCAAACTACTATTAATATTACAGCCAGTAATGTAGAAAATCACATATCAGCAATCCCAATTAGATTTAAAATAATAAAAAAACAGGAAGTTATGAATAGTATAACAGCATGAAATATGATTCTTTGTGCACCCATTTCCATTGTCATGAAAGGTTACTTTTGTAAGTAGGAATAGATACTAACAGATATAATTATTATTATTATGAACTCCTAGTCGTGATGTTTAGTGTGTATCAAGTTAACGACAGAAATAATATGACAATTTGTTCACATGTTGTTATTGGGACTGGAGAAGAATCAGATTGCTTTCTAATGCCAGTATTCATAAAGATTGAACTTACAATAAGAAATAAAAATAAATTCTTGAGTTTTGTCCATTCTGTAGCGATAATCTTGATGATTTATGTATAGCGTAGAGCTTTATCACTGGTACTCACTACTAAATTGCGGTATTTTGTTTACCTGTTGGAGCGCTTTCAACCGCATGGAGCGGCCATCTTCAGCAACTGACTTCCGTGGTGTTGTTGTTGTTGTTGTTGGGAAGACATAATACCGCAATTTAGTAGTGAGTACCAGTGATAAAGCTCTACGCTATACATAAATCAACAAATAAAAATATTTTTGCTATAAAATATAGTAGGCCTATAATCGAAATTTGTGCAACCCCACGAAATTTGCTGCCCTAGGCCTGAGGTTATGCCTAAATAAGCCGCTACATTCATAAGATACCAATTGACACAGTCAATATGCATGTAGGTGAGTAGCCTATATTGTCTCTTTGAAAAATTAAATTGATATTGAAACTGTCATTCACACTGGGACAGTTTGCATTGAATCAATGTAGCCAATAGTCACATTGCAGGTGTAAAGTGTAGGCCTAAATATTGTTAGCTACAAACAGCAAACAACCTAGTTTACATAATCCAGCTACACATGTGGCTAACAATGCAACTATCCAATGATTCAGGGTTCAAATTAACGGAGGGATGGGGAGAATTTCCACCTCCATCAAAAAACTCCCTGCCTTGTCAAATAAAAATTCCTTCCTTGCCCAGCATATATTTTTCTATATTTCATAAACTCCAGTTTAAAATCCCAACATAATTACTGGGAGAATGCACTTGTGTTTACAATGCCATTTTTTAACTTAATGGTATCACCAGCACAATGCATAGCAACAAAATTTATCTAAAAGCATTTGACGTGCACAGTGTAAAAGAAGTGTGACTATGCACAACCACTAGGTAACAGTGGAATGATAATTCTTTCACACTGGCCGTCACTCTGTGACCCACTAGTGGTTTACTAAGAAGCCCAGCCAGGTCTTAAAGTACTTACAGGTTGTAAGTCGCCACTGGGTTGGTATCTCATATTGAGAACGCCTGGTGGTATACTGGGATTGTGAGTCAGTTGGAGAATTTAATGTTGTACCGGCATGTTGCCATGGTAGCTCAATTGGTTAGAGAATCGGCACAGAGAGCCAAAGATCCTGGTTCAAATCCCGGCTATGGCATTGAATTTTTCATTCTGACTTCACTTTTTCCATCTTAGCCTACACACGGACAGTGTGAAAGAATTATCATTCCACTGTGCCTACTAGTGGTTTACTAAGAAGCCCAGGTCTTAAAGTACTTACAGGTTGTAAGTCGCCACTGGGTTGGTATCTCATATTGAGAACGCCTAATGGTATACTGGGATTGTGAGTCAGTTGGAGAATTTAATGTTGTACCAGCATGTTGCCATGGTAGCTCAATTGGTTAGAGCATCAGGACAGAGAGCTGAAGATCCTGGTTCAAATCCCGGCTATGGCATTGAATTTTTCATTCTGACTTCACCTTTCCATCTTAGCCCACACACAGCCAGTGTGAAAGCATTATCATTCCACAGTTAAAGAATGTTTGCTATGTCTGGTAGCCTAATTGAAGGGTGTATAGAAGCCGGTCAATAGTTCAAACAAGTGGAAAAATTTAAATATCTGGGAGCAATAATTACAGACACAAATAATTTTAAGGCAGAAATTAAGTATAGACTCAAATCAAGAAATGTTTGTCTTTATGCAGTTCAGAAACTCTTATCTTCTCATCTTCTGTCCAGAAATCTAAAAATAAAGATTTATAAGACTATTATCCTGCTGGTTGTATTATATAGATGTGTGTCATAGTCGGTTACTCTTTGGGATGAACATAATCTGGGAGTGTTCGAAAACAGGGTGTTTAGGAAAATATTTGGGCCTAAGAGAGATGAAAATGGGGACTGGAGAAAATTGCATAACAATGAGCTACATAACCTGTACTCGTCACCAGATATAGTAAGGTTAACTAAATTGCAGAGGATAAAATGGGCTGGACATGTTGCATGCATGGGGAGGAAAGACATGTCTCAAAAGTATTGACTGGGAGACCCAAAGGGAAAAGACCTCATGGAAAACCTAGATATAGGTGAGAGACAATATTAGGATAGATTTAAGGGAAGTAGGATTTGCGAGGGATGATTGGATAGAGTTAGCATAGGATAGGGTTGAATGACAGGCTCAGGTAAGCGCGGCAATGAACCTTCGGGTTCCATAAAATAGATAATATTACATTTGCTTGCTAAGGAATTGTCCATATATTGCTATTGAGTAAGTAGTATAGATGAAGTGATATTCGAGAAATGGAAAACATATCGCCCTTGGCTTTCAGCAAACAGTTCCAGAGGGATTACAATATACTTGCACTGTTCAGGAATTCAAAATGACAGTGCTCACGAAGATAGTGAAATGCACATTGAGACAGCTTTTATCAAAGGGTTGAACAAAAACAACAATAAAAATTTAATCAACAAAATTAGTGGTCATGGGAAGAGTAAGTTTCACTTTAAACACCAATCACTTTTGAATGAAAGGGAAAATAAAGCAATTAATCATCTTTACCAGATGGTTTCAGAAGGATTACTAATTTTTTTTTAATTTTTTTTTTAATATGAGGTTAAATATAATTATGTTAGTACGTTGGACTCACATTTAATTCCCCCCTAGTTATAATGTTTGATTTGAACCTGAGACTGGAATATTTCCACCCTTTCGGTTTATTTATAAAACAATAGATAATAAATATTTATTCAAATTATCCAAATTATTATTATTATTATTTTCGGTATCAAAATTCTCATTTCGATTATTATTATGATTTTATGTTTCCAAATTCGAAACATTAACAGTAAATGAAACGTATGTATTCAAAATTCGATTATTATTATTATTTTGCAATTCCAAATTCCAAAATCTTAACTGTAAAAGAAACGTATGTATTTAAAATACAACGTACTGAATTCATAAATTTCAACCCGCGAATTGGCTTAACCAATAAGAACGATTTACGTAACGAAACATATAGCCAATGGGAGAAAAGCATCCTTAACCGCGAAAGAGAGCGTTACTAAAACGACACTCCATCATTACTCGCCGAACAGGGCAGACCTACGCATCTTGCTCTCGTGGAGAAGTCGCGTAAAACATATACCTAGCAATGGCGATTCTCACTGCCACAAATACGTATGAAGCACCAGATATTCAAGATAAATAAACGTGTGAGTTTTATTTTATATTGTGATAAATAAGAAGAACAGAATTCACGTAAGTAAATGACAAGTGAAACAAAAGTGGTGACGACGCACAGACAGTTACACAATTTACAGTTCAAATGAATAAATTCCGATAATCAAAAGTTATAGTGTGGTTATCATTTCATAAGGTATAACTAGCTATAACAATATCCCTGAGATGATTCGTGTGATACCCTGAGCAACAGCAGCCGTGGAAGTTTGGGTGCAAAATCAGAGGACTCCAACGAAGCTTCGAACCAGGTACTTTTCCCGAATAAATCCCAGTCCTCACATTATCCACCTTTCATCGTGTACCGCCCCAAACCCTGGTCTGGTTCTGTATAAAGTAAACTTATATTACAATTATTGTTCAACTGTTTCATGCCCTATTTCATAAAATGACACAGATTATTGAAGTGGAGTGAGCCATTATGTTGTTGACTGTCTTCCACTTAGAGCGACTTCAGCCCCACTGCTAGAATAAGATGCTGACTGTGTTGACCAGAACATCTGCTTCACATGTTAACGAACAAAGCGAGACTCCTTATACTAACTCTATGCACTTTTTTAATCCCTTGGAAAGGAAAAGTAGTGATGGCCAAGATCTACTAATTTATTACAGACTATACAAATATGTTTGAGTGTACAGTGCAATATTGTGAAACCAAGTGTTCTCTCAATACCGTAATGTCATTAGGCCTACAAATTAATATTTTACTAATTCAAGACTCTTATTTTTATTTCAGAATACACTTACCATCATGAAGAAATCCTTTGATGGATCATTTATTGAAATGGAAGGTTTATTTGGTAATACATGGAATATACTTATGACATACAGAAATTTCTCGTAAGTTGAAATACAATGTCATGAATGTGCTATTTATTTTACAATATAAACAATAAGCATAAAATACCTGACAATATACAGCACACTCTCAATTATTATCCATGTTAATTGGGACAACAACATGCACGAATAATTGACAAACACGAATAATCCGATTGTTAGAATTAAGTTATTATATTTCTAGCTTCAGGAAATGTTATCATGGGTTACGTGTATAATGTGATGTGATTATAATAGGCTGCAAATATTAGGCTACATTTGTCACAATATTCGTTATACTCATCGTTTTTATTAACAAAAATATATACATAAAATAAATCAGGTGTTTCTGTATTGACTTACAAAGACCTACTTCTCTTAACATAATATTGCAATCATGGCAGTAACCAATGTGCTAAGTACTTTTGAATCCCCATTCAGTGAGGCACACCGATGAAGTATGTCTAGCAGTTACAAAGACCTGGGTGCCAACCAGTCACTCTTCCCCTTGGCTCATGTGACCAATCAAGTCAGCCTAGCAGTAATGGAGATCAGCAAGCTAACAGCCATCACACACTCTTTCCCGTGACCAGCAAGGCTTGCCAGCTCGTGAATTAGTAAAATATTAATTTGTAGGCCTAATGACATTACAGTATTGAGAGAACACTTGGTTTCACAATATTGCACTGTACTAATACATAATTTTAAATGGAAGGAAGAACCTTGAGCAAATAATCTGCAAAACTGGTTAATCCACCCATGAGAATTATTTACGAGGACAAAAGACTGATATATGCCATCTATGTGAAATGTGGAAAATTCTAATTGCACATAAATATGGTAAAAACTATTACAAGAATGATTTGTGACTAATGAAGGCACATATCAATAACTGGTGCAGAAAAGACCTGATTTTTCATACTTACTGTAAAGTCTACCCTAATTATGCCAGCTAAAATTCAATTAACCTTAAGGGGAGACATACTGCTTTCGGTGAAATTCATGGGTGAGAAATAGGTGAATTTCATAATTTTTTTACTCAGCAATGAATTGCTCTACAACTTAGCAATCTTACATACTATTTATTGACTACTTCTAAAATTGCACACTATTTTCAAAATTATTCAAACTGTTACAGTTACGGGTAATTATAGTTTCAAAATGGCAACCACGTTTCATGCACTGAAATGCCATTTCCTTGATAATTTCCACAAATATCAATATTTCTGAGTGATTAATTTTCTATGCATTTGTTAATATCATATGAACAACACTATCTACAATCATTCATTTAACATTAATAGTTTAGTTTATATATATTAATGAAAAAGAAAATTTTAAAAAATATATATATATTTTTTTAAATACTTATACTATAGATATTTCAAAGATTGTAGATTATGTGTTTCATATGAGGTTTGCAAATAGATAGAAAAAAGAATCACTCAAAAATATTGCCTTTTGTGGAAGTTATCAGGGAAAATTCATTGCATAAACAAATTATCAGGGAAACATGGCTAACATTTGGTAACGATAATTACCCATAACTGTAACAGTTCAATTAATTTTGAGAACAGTATGCAATTGTAGAAGTAGTCAATAAAGAGTAGGCCTATGTCAGATTGCAAGATTGTAGAGCAATTCATTGCTGAGAAAAGAAATAATAAAATTCTCCTATTTCTCACCCATGAATTTTACCGAAAGCTGTATGTCCCCCCTTAAAACAACAATATTGAAAATTTAATCATATACAACAATTTTGTTCTAGGCGTTGAAATAGGGAGCTTTCTAAAACAAATTTAGAACTTTAACTTATGGTATCTGCCTTAGCTTAGCCAGTAATATGTGCAATGAATTTAAGTAGGCCTACACATAATTACAAATTGAATGATGGCACAGCTAGTAAGATGAACTTGTATTGCTTAATGGACATTACAGTGGACAGAGCAGAAAATGACACATATGATAGCATAACTAAGCCAAATAAACGGAATAAAATATAGGTTATTGTACAAACTTTCTCACATTACATGTTAAGATTTATAATACTGGGGATCCAAAGTTGACACAAGAAATAATATTTCTACAAATATGTTTGGTTTGATACATAATGACTTAGTTTAAGATCTTCACATCAGAAATAATATATAGATGATACAGAGTTTTTAATACATTCCTGCAATTCATGAAATTTTAGCTAGCATGTTGCATCATGCAAGTGGGTATATATACCGGTACTGTATTTTATGAACTATAAGATGCTCCAGACCATAAGACGTGCCTTGATTTTAGGATGGAAATTTAAAGGGAAAGAAATTTAATGTGACTCTAAAAGAAAATTTTAAGGGCAATAATATAGGTCTACTTCATTGCATAAACAAATTATAACCTTGTACATAGGAATCAGTATAAATCACTTCTAAACCTGTGATGTATGAAAATTTCTTCTGTACAGGTGGCAACATGTAAATTTTAACAACTGAACTGATTTCCCATTAAAGACTGAAAATACTTTTACAGCCTCTGACTCTCAATTCAGCATATGGTTAGTGTAGTAGGACAAGGCTGTTTAGAGATCATGCCATTCATTTAAATCACTCGGCAGAGACAACACCTTTCTTATAAAAGAACTCCAAAATATATTGTGTGAGTTAAAGGGACAAAAACTCAGCCTCTAACAGAAATGAGTACCAGGAGCAATCCTGGGGGTAAAGGCGGCCGGTGCGTAAGGCTGACAACCTTACCACCTTCATGTGCCGAATGTCCAAAATCTGGGAGCCTCAACCTCCTGGAACCCTCTGGGCCTCCACGGCCTGTATAGGGATCACTTTACTTGGGGTACGCCGTAGCGTAGTGGTTGAGGCGCTGCGCTACAAACCGGAAGGTCGCGGGTTCGATTCCCGATGAGGTCATTGAGATTTTTCAATTGGCCTAATCCTTCTGGTGGCACTATGGCCCTGGGGTCGACTCAGCCTCTAACGGAAATGAGTACCAGGAGCAATCCTGGGGGTAAAGGCGGCCGGTGCGTAAGGCTGACAACCTTACCACCTTCATGTGCCGAATGTCCAAAATCTGGGAGCCTCAACCTCCTGGAACCCTCTGGGCCTCCATGGCCTGTATAGGGATCACTTTACCTTTTTAAAGGGACAAAAATTAATTAATTAAAACAATTGCCCCCCCCTAGAAAATATCAATAGGTGCCCTTGGCCAAAACCTTGACATATTTCAGGGTTGAGAAAAATACTTCCTCTTCCTATAGTACAGGTAGAGGAAGTAGGCCTATAAATACAATCAGTTCAGAATGTTTCAAAAAATATAAAGGGATTGAAACCAATGTTCACTTTATACTAAATATATACTTCTAATGATGAGAATCTTGTTTTGCCAGCTCACTGTATAAGATTCCTAGCATGAACTTGCATGGTGAACACATGGATTCTGGAACATGGACTGGTATCATAGGCATGCTGCAGAGTGGTGAAGTGGATATGTCTTGTGTTGACCTCTCCATGACTTCTGATCGAGTTGAAGCTATCAGTTTCATCGAACCAGTTTTGGATGGAAGGTATATGAATTTCAATTTAAATTATTATCGCCAGACTCATTTTGTTTCTTAATTATTCCTGCTAATACAAATCACTATAATTTTTAAATAGGCAGTTATTAATATTTGTTAGCTAGTAATCTATTTACCAGTAAGCCTACTAAAAGAATTTGTGACACTTGTTTTAAAAACTAAATAGGACTACAGTTGGCTTAAATCAAATTCATTTAAAATTCTGTATTTTACATTATTTTTACAATTAGAATTGATATTCCAATGTTCAGATCATGTTAGAATTCTATTATCGACCTAGTTTTAAATTAAAATTTTAAAAATTGTAACACTTCTAGCAACTTGTAGCAGTGCATTCTAAAAGATATGAAGCATCTAGATGCATACTAGTTAAAATTCAGAAGACCATATTTAACCCTAGAGCAGACACACTGGTTATTCCATAAACCAGATTTACTATTTGCCACCACCTAATTGCCGATACCTTTCACGTCGTTGTTTAGTTTCAGTTTAGTTGTGTTAGAGCAATCCTAGCATCAACAGATCAAGAGTTACAATACTTTTTCTTGAAACTGCAGCAGTGGTGTATTATATACTCACCAAATTCATGAGAATTTCACTGGGTGCAATAGTGTGTGACATGTACAGGTAGGGAAGAAAAAAGCGGACTGACTAAAATATCTAAGTTGGCGATATGAGCCACTGCGCATGCCTAGCGGCATTCACAGGATAGCATCTCTGTCACATTTCGTGTTTATCGGTAATATTAATAATAAAAAAACCCGACCCTGGCGATGACAAGCACAATCAAGAGAAATGCAGAATTGCGTATCAAACTGACAACTGAACAAGGCTCTGAAATCAGCTACAAGAGTCAGTCGCTTTTTTTTCCCCTACCTGTACACAGTGTTATAAATTGTTAACTGGTCAATCTGACCAGTGTTAATATTGGTATCTACTGAAAATCTCATAAGTCAATATTCTGTTTTGCACATCATGTGATGGAAAACCTCATATCTCATCTGTAAAGTGATTTGGTTGTCTAATCTCAGGGGTGTGCTGCAACTTAGCTCTTTCACTATTGCCAGTGTGCCAAAATGTTGTCCCCCAGGAGTACTTTTCATTCCTGTAAATCTACACCACATGAACCTGTCATTTGTATACACGCATAAATGCCACCAACCTCAATCAATCAATCAATCAAGTTTATTGTCTGTAGACCTAGGTACAAGGTATTAGACAAATTCAAGTTACTTCTTAGACAAAAATTTGCAGGAGTAATTACAAGTAGACTTAATAGCTATAAGTATAAGTTAGGCAGTGAAGAAGATATGTCAAGCAATTATACAGTTACAGGTCATTTATATTGTATATACATTTTTGAAATCTGCAACCCTGCGACACAGAAAGCCATTGCCATACTAATCAAACTACACAGGCCGACATATTTCATTTGTAAAGGATAGTAAGTGGATAAATATTAATTTTAACTTTTTTTTATAAATACATTACATTTGGCAAAATATTTAGTGTCTTGCAAAACTTTACTTACTAGGTTTCCCTTGAAAAAGATAAGTAAACAGCTAAGCTTTCAAGAAGAGCCTAAACTGTAGGCTATATCATTTACAGGAGATTCATATTAATTAACAAGCCTGATGATGCCATCACTTGGATCACATTTCTTCTGCCATTCAGCTGGCAACTTTGGCTAGCTATAGGGTTTGTTGCAGTCCTAGTAGCAACACTGCATCATTGCTATGCATGTGAACCCTTTGCCCACAGCAGTAACAGCACAGGTCCAAGAGGTAAGGAATTACACTTATCCAACTTTTATTGCATGTGTTCACAAAAATTTGTTCACAAAAATTCTGTATAGTTTATACTGTTGAGTGAAATATATAGAAAACAACCTCTGATAGTTCCATGAAAATATGGTCTTTTAGAGGGGTAAATGTTTACGAGAGGAGGTTTTTTTTTCTTTCTTTTCTTTTCTTTTCTTTTCTTCTGAGAATGAATTTAACTACTGAACAATATGAGGTGCATCCATAAAGTAAGTTTCACTGAGGCTGTTTACAGAAATAAAACACAGTTTCATGGACATATATATATTCCAACAGATACAGCAAGTGTTCAGCTATTTTTCAACATATCCCCACCGGAACTGAAACATTTGTCATACTGTGGAACCAACTTTTGAACACCTGTGTCGTACAAGTCTGCTACCAGGGATTTGAACCACTGAGTGAAAAACATCTCCTCCTCTCTGTCATTCTCTGTCAATCCCTGTCATTTCTATAGGTGTAGGAAAAGTTGGAAATCACTGGGAGCGAAGTACGGGCAGTAGGGTGGGTGTTTAAACACCTCCTAGCAAGTCTCCTGCAGAAGTTCGGCTGGGAGGCCTTTCAATATTCACCCTAAAGCTCGGATCCCACTCCCGGTGATTTCCATCTTTTCCTACACCTCATGAAATGACAAAGAATGTCAGAGAATGACAGAGAGGGGAAGGTGGTTGCCACATGGTGGTTCAAATCCCAGGAGGCACACTTCTATGACACAGGTATTCAAAAGTTGGTGCCATGTTAAGACAAATGTTTTAATTCCGATGGTGAATATATTGAAAAAATAGCTGAACACTTGCTGTACCTGTTGAAATACCGTATACATATCAATGAAATTGTGTTTTGTTTATGTAAAGGGCTGCGGGGAATCTTACTTTATGGACAGGCCTTCTATTATGCTCGAATCCATGATCATTAACTTCTGAGCCGTTCAAATAATGACATGTTAATTTCAATCTTTTCCTGTCATTTCTTGAGTTTTGCAACATTAGAAATTTTCAATTTTACTATTTCTGTGGTGCTAAGGCAGAACCCGATATGTCTAAAATTGCAATTTTTCAGGAGATTAATTTTAAAGTTCAATAGATCGCAGAAATTCAGTTTTCCTTTATATTGACTTGCCAAGTTTGTGATAGTGTTACCGGGAGAATATTTCCGTCCTTTAAATCAAACCGTTGTAAAATCTCATCACAAAACGTAAATATTTACATAAGTTAGACATATCGTCCTTTGCCTACTTCAGTTTTCTTGAGAAAAATGATTTATCGCTGGTTTGTTTTGCTCACTAACGGCATATCGGTGTTAACCTTCTTTGAAATATCTTGATCCCATGAATGTAGAATGGTAGGAAAGCTGGGCTATTGTTATAGGACATGAAATAATTTAGGAATTAAACACTATTTACATAATGAAAAGAATGAATAAGATCATTTACTATTTTATTAGGCACATTACTCGATGTAACTGCTTTCCTCTGAATCATCATCTGGAAGCTCTTCTACTCTTTTGCTGCTGTCCAAGTTTTCGTAGAAGGCATGGCAGTCAGTGTGAATAAGTGGAAGTAGGCTCAGGAGATCCTTCTTCTTAAGGGGGTTGATGGGCAGTGGACAGTTGTAACATGTTGTCACGGAAGGAATCGTAGGTCTGCCTCGTTTGGATCGCCGCAGGTCAAGTATGCGGAAGTCTTGGTCATCAAGGGAATTTTTGAACTGCATTAAACCGAAAGTTTTCCCATACCTAATCCATTTCATGTCAAGCCAATTCACTTTTCTGCCGTCTGTGTCCGTTGTCCTTCGAGTCAAATGCTCCTGCACCAGTTTCGAAAATGAGAAGAAGTCTTCTTGCCTCATTTCATTGACCTGGAATGGTTTTTTCCCCTTTACAGTTCGAACGAACTGGAACCAGTCTCGGGGTACCATGATCGGTATTTCAGTTTTCTTTTTAGCCCTTTCAATACGAGCATGGTCTACGTCACATTCTAGGTGAGTGTGTCCCGGTAACAGAAATTTCTGATCTACACAATCGATGTGGGTACTTTTACTGACATAAAAGGAAAACATGGCAGACATATTAATATTCCTATTTTGACCCCCGCATTTGTCTGAGTAAGTCACAACATGGGTTACATTTTCGGGCAGACTTTCAAGCTTTTTGAAAACGCATGAAGCGATCTCTTCAGATCCTCTCTTTCCGATTGCTTCATGCCACATGTAGCAACTAGTGGTACCTCCATCTGGGGTGCAGTCTCTGATAGTTAGGTTGTATGTTGAGAGAAGGCGTTTATAAAACGACACATTTGCGGTCAGAGAAGGGGTATCTAAGACTTGCTGCAAATCAAACACTAAAACCCTTATTTTCGGGTCTTCTTTTGCACGGCTTTTATCAACATCTTTCATTCTGTAGCCTAGATCTGCCATTTCCTTGTGTTGATTATGATCGATGGTCAATTGGCTCTTTTCTTTTGGATCATTACTTTCTTTAATTTTTATTATGTAAGAATCGCATGTCTTACATGTATCAACATGTGGCTGCTTAAATGAGTAGCCAGTAGACTTAAATACCTCTCTGAATAAATCATAAGAAGCAGCATTTTCGTGCTCACTTTTGTATTCATTATACAACATCCTTATGTTTAGGTGACTCTGTAGATATTTCTTCTGTGAATCTCTTCGTGAATAATGACTCTCATATTTCGGGTACTTCTCTATGTGTTCTAACATTGCTTTCCGCTCTTCAGTCTTCTTATTAGTTGGCTCATGCCGACCTCTTTGATCGTTTAGAGAAGTAACGGGTACAGGAGATTGTTTTAATTTTTCAATCAAATAATCAACTTTGAACTTTGTTAGACCATAAACGGTTTGGAAAATTTTTTTGCACACAGCTGTGATATTCCCATTTATTTTCAAAGAATATTGAGCAGTGACTTGCCGGTTATGCTCAACACCTGTTTTTCCACGGCCCTTCCTTGATCCATTTTTCTTTGTGATCGTTACCCCTCCGGCCAAAATTTGATTTTGTTCTTCTTTCGTGCACTCATAAAATTGTTTGTGAATGTCCCTTTGTTGCTCTTCAGTTATTTTTTCAAAACAGTTCTTACTGCAACAGCTACCACTTGGCTGGAATTCTTTTTTCGGAATTATTTTTCCCTGTCTTGTTACCGTTTCCTTTCCATGGTCACGCAACTGCTTCTGTTGTTTACGTGCATTCGTTCGTCTTTTCTTCCTTGCGGGGAGACATGCTGGTTGAATGCTATCTTCCGTTTCTTCTTCTCTCTCATTTCTCTTTCCTGTTCTAGTTTCTTCTTCTGAAGGAATGTCTTCTTGGGAAGGAATGTCTTCTTGTGAAGGAATTTCTTCTTGTGAAGGAATTTCTTCTTCTGAAGGAGTATCTTCAGGTGATGGGATATAATCATTGTCCAACATAGAATCATCTGAAGAGAAATCAAGTAGCGCAGCACGTTCTGTGTGTTGCTCCTGCAGCTCGGTGTTAATGGCTGTCGAGCTCTCTGCAAGCATAAGAAAAGTGAAATAGATTATTGCATGAATAGTATAATTTAACCTAAATTATGTCTAACCCATCACTGCTGTCCTCTATACGTCGTACAGACCCTTAATTCTTCACTTGCGGGCAGCCTCCTAACGTCGTATAGACCCATGCAGGACAAAACAACCATAGACGTAAGGTCTGTGTGATTGCAGTAAAAGCATAAACGGCTTTGCATGTAAATACCATGCATTACTGAGGGGACAATCTATTATGTTTATGCTTTATTGTGAAGTAACAGGCCTACACGCATAACGAAGAATTCTGAAGACTATGTACCGATATCGTACTTAAAGTATTTTACCTGCCACTGTCGTTTCTCTGAAGAGAGGGATAAATCCTTCAATGAGCTCACCAGTCCTCTTGAAGGTGTTATCTTTGTCATCCTGCCAGCATTCTGTAAAAATAATATACCTAGGTAATATCAAATATTGTGATTGGATTGCATTAATATCGTTTTTATATTACTGAATTAATAATCTGTTATCATGGGAATCATAGAAATGAGAAACAAATCCGCATACTAACCTTGAAAATCAATGGAAGGTGCCATCTTATTACTATTTCCAATTTCCTCCTTCTCTCCCATTGTTGCGAGCGGTGATGAGTCAGGAATATTAGCATCCACAAAACCTAAAATGAATGCAGATACATTACAGTATGATGGGAGCTACAAGTTCAACCTTCTATTGTACTTGATAGTTTTATAAGTTACTTACCGGCTAAAGCCATTTCGACGATCCTAGAAGCCCTACTCTTGACGAACATTTTAATAATAAATTGATAAAAATTCACATAAGCCAAACTGAAACTGACAAGACAGAGGAACGAGAGACGCTACTCATGCGCAGAGCTCCAGTCACGCAGACAGATGTCAACCGGAAATAGGCGAATGAGAAGGTGCCACAAGCCGATATGTCAGACATATCGGAAATTTTCATCACTAGAGTGTTGCAGGAGGATGCCAGAGCCCAATATGTCTACCATATTGGTTTCTGCCACCAAACGATTTCTTAGAAATTGACATATCGGAATATTATTTTTCATAATAAACTATTATAGACAAATAAGAAACATACCGGGTTTTGCCATCACATTCTTCATCAGAATCTCTATACGTTGATACAGAAAACAGAAAATCGAATTTTTTTGACATATCGGGTTCTGCCTTAGCACCACAGATTTCATTCTAGTAGCTAGGCTGCTTTTTAGACTAATCACTTTGCCTCTATCCTTTAATGTTATGCAATTTTCATCTTACTGAACATGTCTGAGCAACCTTACATCACAATGGAAGAAGTGGAACTGTTATACAGAAGAGAGAAAACAATCCATGCTGAACTCAGGGTTCCCTAATGATTTAGCCACATGATTTAGCCACATGATTTCAATTTAGTATTAAAAGATACAATAATGAAAGCAATATTTAGCACTATCCAATTTCCTGCAGATTCGGATTTGATGCAACGAATATCAAGTCACCCAAAACAATAATTGAGAAAATGTAATAATTAATAAAGCTTTTTTTTCCCCCATGAATCTGCATAGCATTTTTCTGCAGGGAGCAGTGGCCATGGTCATGTCCAGTAATTGTGTTTAGGATCATTCATATATTTTTTTTCTGCATCCAAATTAAAATTCTTTATTTGTTTTATTTATTATTTATTTACTCCACCTGCATAAAGCACAGTACAATCATTACCGGTGCCCGAATGAGCAAAAGCTTGTGCTCGGGCACAGTTCAGCTCAGTGACAGAAAATATAATGAATACTGGAACTACAAATTAAAAATTTATAGAAAAGTCACTCTACATACAGTGCATACCCATACACACATGGCACACACAAACATACACAATAACAAGGCAAACAGTACATACCGGTAATATAAACCAAAAGCAAAATAATCATATTAAACAAAATGCATTTCTGAGATAAACAACACACATGAACAACGAAAATAAAAATGAAAACACAAGGACAATGCAAAATAAGTCACACACTAGTAGGGTGGCCAATTCCAAACTTTGAAAATGGAGGATAGGTTAAATTTTGACTCCTCTAAATATCGTGCGTTTTTTCTTTCATTCATTTTTAACCTCTCAGCCCACCTTAAATTGAAGAGGTTTCAACATTTACGAACCTAAAAGGAACTTTCAGAATCTAAACTCGTTTTCTGTGTACATCCTTGCCACCTATTAAAAAGACAGTATTAATTTTTTTTTTTTTTTAATTTCAGGGTTCAAAGCTATAGTGGGCCATGTGCCATTTTAAAAAAAGGAGATACCACGGAGTAAAGTTCAACGAATACCATAGTTTAATTAACTTATATATAAGTACTGTAATACCTGCACAATATTACATAAATGAGAGGCCCATGGAGATGGACCACATCACTAAATAACAGATGCACAATTCAAAACACTACCGCAAAGTGTCACTACCTCATTTTTGCTGTTGAGATGGTCCACTATGGGTATGAGCCATTCAATTAGGTAATTAATATTGAAGGTGACCTGGCTTGGTTTGTCATAGAAAACTGTTCTAAGTCCATACGGCAGAACAAGATTCGTTCTATTCGTTTAATTATTTATGTATTGTGTGAAACAACATATTTAAGAACAAAATTATGTAATTCATGCAACTTATATAACAACGATAGACGTGTTAATAAATATTATGTTTTAATTATTTTTGTGCCAAATAAATTGTTTAAATAAAACATCTAGAAGTTGAGTAAATAATCACCGGCGGCCACGGCACATGCTAGTTCTCAATAATTAGGCTACGAAGATCTGACAATGTGAATGCCATTTTTTATTCCATTGTTTCCTAGACTTGGTATGTAAGCATACATGGCTGAGCATTTTGGTGACTTGTTGAAAATGTTGAGCTTTGTTTTAAGCAACTCTACCTGTTGACGGTTTTTATGGTTCAACGTCAAAAAGGAAGACAAATTAACATCTGGCATGAGTTGGTGGTGGAAGGCAGACAATTAGCTCAAAATCCGGACTATCCGGCGCAACGCCGGACGTATGGCCACCCTACATACTAGGCTGTATAAATTTTCCAAATTTGTTTCTTGAATCTGCGTAAATTTAGTTCATAGAGTTCAGGATGAGCTGTTATTAGGGAGTTGCATAATCCTGGGCCAAAATGTATACTGTGATTTAATCCAGCAGAGGTAATACTTTGGGTTCATAAAGAATAGAATTTTTATTTTGTCTGATAAGGTAGTGATGAGGATTGTTGATTTTGAAAATATTTTTATTTTTATGAAAGTAAGTAATTTGAGTTTGCATTTTTGCTCTACATTTAAGACATTAAATTCCGAAAATATTAGTTTTGTGGGGTAATCATCAGGTTTACTTAGACATATTTTAATGATTCTTTTCTGCAGTATTAGTAAAGGCAAGAGGTTGGATTTAGCCAACATGAAATGAGTGTTTCTAAATTTGTGATAAAAAGGGGAAATAGTTTTGTCTATTTTGTCTAATAGTTTTGATATTTGCAGGACATTTTGTATGATAGGTTGCAAAACTTTCAAGAAGAAGTACGGTATTGTCAATCAATTTGTGTCTGGTTGTTTAGGCTACTGGTTACTACGCCTTGTTGACTGCTTTTTTGCAATATTTGCTGTCAGCATAAATAAAAAATAATTATAGAGATAACTACACTGTTGAGTAAACCAACAAAAGGAATTGACAACTTAGTCTGCAAATTAAAATTCATTTTTTGTAATGAGATTTTATGCCTCAAAGTCAGACTAATTGAATAAATAAATAAATGGTGCAAAATATGTTGCACAAACTTTCTCGCATGTATGTGTTAAAGGCTAGCACAGATAAAAGTAGATTATAGACACAATTAAATTTTATTTATTGCATTTTCATAAAACTAACAAGTATCTAGAAAGCATCAGGGTCGATCTTTATGTTCAATGCTTTTACCGTGAAATAATAATAATAATAATAATAATAATAATAATAATATCTTGGGGATTGCATGGCTCACTCAATCTCAAAGGCAAAAATAAATATAGGATACATTGAGATAGAGCCGAACAATAGAAGCAAATGCTACACGAATGAGTTATTACTAAGAGCCTACTGGTAAATTTGGGTGGTCACGAGGTTTGATTTGAACCCAGGATCTCTTCCCTATTAACCTATAGGCCTATCACCTACCTCTAATTGGTTTTGGTGTGTCCATTACGACTGTGATAATGTGACTACGTTTTACAACAATATCTAGATTATAGTATTCTTGTTACTATGGGCAACAAAAGAATATTCATATTTTAATCAAAATATAATATGTTCTGAAATTCGCATTTAAGTCATGTTATTTCGTTTTTATCTTGATAACTATTAATTTTGTAGAGAAATCCTTTTTAATTTTTCTACAACTTTGTGGTAGGTTTTCATGGTATTGTCAATCAATATAATCTAGAGATAATGGAGATAATCTAGAAAAATTGAAAAAGAATAAGAGTAAAGTACCCCCTAAGTCATTTTTTCAGAGAAATGGATATAGCCATTTTATTAGCCACAGATAAGAGTTTCCAATTTCACATTTTTATCAAAATCATTAGAGCCAATTTTTTAAAATGTTTTCATGAAAAGTCTCCTTAATATTTCAGTTATAAAACCCAAATTCTGGGCAGTTTGATAACATTTCAAAAAAGTCCTTGATTAAGAAAATTAAGTAAATACAATGGACCGTTTACCCGCTGTGCTTGTCCACAGATGGACAGACAGACAGACAGATGGACAGACGTCATTCCAAAATCAATTTTTTTGGTTTCTAGGCATCGTGAAACATGCTTTCCCAGGGTTATCTCGATTTTGATTTTTTGTCACGATCACAATACTTTCTCTAACTACGTATATGCGAGAAAGTAAAAGCACTATTCTGCAGGTAAACTTGTTTCATGCACTGAAGCAACAGAATAGAATAGAGGTGGCCACAACGAGGTTCACAAGCCACATGTGGCTCTAGAGCCAATCTTGCGCTGCTCTTGAAACCAAGTTAGTGTAAATATGATTCATATTTTAAGAAGTACATAGTTAGTATAATTTAATGAAAACATATAACGAGGAAGTGAAAAACTGATTTCTAATTTAGTGCAGAGTGTATTTAGTTTTCAGAGCAAATTTTCAGAAAGATTTTGAGACTAAAACATTCGCTCACTTCACATGTTTGAAGAAAATTACTGAAAGCCTTCCTGACATTCAGGTGGAAATAGAAGGTTATTTATGTAAAATGTCTGGTCTTGCTAAAGAAATCAATGGCAGATTTAATGGTTTGAGAACACTTAAACCTTCATTTTCATTCCTGGAAAATCCTTTTGCTGTTGATGTCATTACCAATTCCAAAGGATACAGCAGCTGTAGAGTTGGAGCTACCAGAACTGCAAGAGGATGAAGGACTAAAAGGACTGACTCAAAATGATGTTTCGCCCTTAGAATTTTGGAAGATAGTTCCAAAAGAATAATACCTAATAACAAAAGAGTTTGCTAAGAGACTTATCTCGATATTTGGAACTACTTATGTGTGTGAATCTATGTACTGAATGCTTAAGTTCATTAAATCTAAATCTAACTGATGAACATTTACGTGAACTCATGCAAACTGTGCTTACCAATTATCAGCAAGATTTCATGCAACTAACAGCAAACCTGAACCTCGAGAAAGCAATTCTCAAAAGTAAAATCTTATTTCTTGTTGTGTAATTGAACATAATGTTATGTGCTTAGTAAAAACAATGTGGTACGCTTCGAACAGCTTCAAAAATTCCAGCTCCGAAATTTAAGGGTAGTGGCCACCCCTGGAATAGAATATGCAATATAGAACCTAAATACGTGTTATTACATCTACAGTCCATAAAACATGCACTATGCATGAATTTTCCTGTCCTTCAAGATAACAGGACTTGGATAAATTTTCTAGTACTGAGGGGCACAATGGGCCCAATTAGGTGACCTACATGTAGAGAACTGAAAGGGCTCAACTCATTTCAGGTTCAATTCATTTCATACATGGCCACAATATGCAAATATACATGGAAAACATATAATTATTTGGGTAAAATCCAATTGTAGAGGACCCGTATTTTAAAACCGAGATCCTCTTCATAAAACACCTAATACCACACGAATTTTGTTATAGATACTTGTATGGAGAAGAGATGTTGTCTTGGCAAATGATTTGGTCCAACCCACCCGCCTTAAATGATACATGATCTAGCGAAAAGTTGCTTGTTTTCCACCATTTTTCTAGCCTCGAATTATGAAGAAACTCATGATTGGATGTTAGAGGTGTGACGTCATACCGCTAGAGCAGCTATAATTGTGGGTAAACAGGTTGACACACCTCGCGGGCGATATAATGTGGGACATTTTCAAAACCAATTGTTTCGTTTATGATACAATATTCTACAAATGAATTTGTGCTTTGCTACGGCTGCTGCCTCCGTTTCGCATGTTTAACTGTGTGGATAGTATTATGCATTATTTACACTGATACTAATAAGCAATATACAAGAAGGACAGTTGGTCATCCTGCCTCGCTCAGAAACAAAAACATTACATTGTCCATGCAAAAATGCATATCATGTGAACAGGTTCTCTAGACTGGGATTATGCCACTATTTGGAATAGATAACGGTAAGTCATAAGATGGAAAATTTCAAATTTTGGGAAGTCTATGCAACTTATATAAAAATGGAAATCTGGGCTTAAGTCATTACATAAGTAGCTGATATGGAGTGACAGGGTATCGAATCCAGAATAAACAAGATAACTAAACAACTACAGAACTTGAAGTGTATTTTGAATGAAGCTTTGTGTACTCAAATATTTACAAGTCAAATAATGTATTATTATCTTCTTTTCCAGGCAAACTTCTGGGAAGATACACATCCCTCCAAGTAGCATATTTTACTATTGGAGTGACTTATATAATTCTTCTAGCTGGTTATTCAGGATCACTTGTTTCCTTCATAGCATGTCCAAGATTAAACCTCCCCTTTACAAATTTTGATGAATTCTTGCAGGATTCAACATACCAGTTCACTATCAAGGCAAATTCGTCCATCATATTAAGCCTCATGGTATGTAGAATAAGAATATATATACAGGGGGTAGGCCTATCATAATTAATAGAACAAACGGACAAAACTCAAGAAACTGAAAGAGTTAAAAGTATATGATACAGAAGCAAAAACGTTCCAGCTACCATTCTACAAACAAGCCATGTTTGAGATTTATTATTGCGAATGTGTGGTTATGAGCCGCCACTGACGTCCTTAGTTGTGCTTCCCTCGTTGCACTTTTAGAAGCGCTCTGCTAGTACATGCTTATCAAGTATTTTGACATAATCTGGAGGTGAATGAGAGATTCGAAACTCACTGCAGAGACGAGTGCAGTATCGCATCCAGGTGCAAGGATGACACTTTGAACACCTCCTTTAACAGGAAGAGTATACAGTAGGCCTACTAATAACATGTCACATTCTGAAGTAGAATTGTATTCCTTGTTAAGTTATGAGAGAATTCTGAGGCAATTTAGAATGGCAATTACATGAAAAGTCTACTTTTCAAATTAATCTGTACTATTTAGGACAATGTTTCTTAAATAAGTCAGTGGCGGCTCATAACCACACATTCGCAATAATAAATCTCGCACACGGCACTTTCAAACATTTTGTTTTGCACTATTAACTATGATTAGGGCCCGGATTTGAAGGTTTTAACCTATTTTTTCCTCAGCTTCCTAATTAGAATATTTTAACCTACTTTTCCGTTTCATGTCCCTTGCTTCCGAATATATGAATCTTATAGAACATAAAAAGGACTAAATCGGACTGAAGGGCCTAAAAGGAAGGACTTTTGCTGAAAAAATAAGGGCTAAAGAGGACTTTTGCAGAAAAACACGTTTTTAAATATAGGTACATTTTCCAATTAGTGCAAAGGAAAATAAATATGTGAATTAGCGCATTTTAAGAAAAGACATAATAAAAATAAATTTGTACGACGCACTCAAATTAACAATGTATATGTTGCTATATCGCTTGTCTTTGTAACTCGAAAATGTGCCGCCTCGCCGTTGCAGGAAATAAACTTAAGCCGTCTGCAATACTTGGAAATCTGCAACTAAACCATTGTTGTTTCAACTTTAAAATCTTAAGTTGCTACCAACGTTGCAGGAAATAAACTTGAGCCGTCTGCAATACTTGGAAATCTGCAACTAAACCATTGTCGTTTCAACTTTAAAATCTTAAGTTGCTACCAACGACAGAGAAGTATATTAAAGAACAAATTCCTGACACTCAATTCTACTTATTTTTTTAGATCGGAAGTGAATTGAGGGGTGTATTGAATAATTGTATCATTAAAGGGTAAATATCTCAATTGTTTATAGTATTTTTCGAGTGCCGATATAAGGAATAGTTAATTGTTTATTTTGTAAAAAACAAAGAACTAGAAACTGTGTCAAAATTATAATACAATTTTTGGTGTTAATGTTAGTGTTCATTATATAAAGTATTAATAAGATGGCTAAAATTGTTTGTTTAAAGCCTAAAAAGGGCTATTCCACGAAAATAAAAGGCTAAAATACCTTTTATAAAAGCCTCAAAATCTGGGTCCTTATTTATGCCTTGACATAATGTTGTTTCGTCCATTTTGTTCAAGTGATTTGGAGATCAATTTATTTGTTAACTAAATAAGATTGAGAAGTTTTTTTATCAAAACTCGATAAAGCACAAAATCATAATTTTACAGAAAACACGTTTTATATTTCTCGTATTTAACCACTTATTGCATTAATTTCTTAATCAACATTATAAGTCTTCTCCTTGAGACAAGTTCAGGAAGCAATGAACTGTCTTGGGACAAAAAGTATTTTTCATTATATTGGGCAGGTAAAAATGAAGGTTTATTCAAAAGTCGATAAAGCACATGGACCAAAAAATATAAATCTTTGGCAAATGTTAATTTGTTACAAATTTTAGTTTCATTTGATTTTTAATCATGATTTGTTGTATACTTTTATTTTATACATTTTTCTTTCATTTTATGGTCTAGTACATTGTACGCCTATTATGTATTAACACGTATTGCCTACATTACATATAAATGAAAAATAATGAACTTGAGCAAAAAATTATTATAAAACTAATAAAACAACACCAAAATGTTACTGATTGTGTAAAATTTGTTTTGAGTTTATTTTCATTTCTTCTTTCATTTAAAATTCTGTTATGATTTAATTGTATGTTATAGGCTACACTAATGAAAACTAATGATTGCATGAAATATCCTTTTTTCGTGAATCTAAGGTTTTCATACCCGGAAACTTAATAGCTAGACATGTTCTGTAGGCCGTGTTCAAGGGCACATGTTCTGCCAGACTCAAATGCAAATCTTTCTAAAGATCTCTCTAGGAATTTTTAAAAACTTACTCTTTCTACAATATGGGTGAATATTTCCAGGTTGAATAAGTTTGAGAGTTTACAGTTTTGTATATTGTTGTTATAACATGCATGTATATTTTGATCTGACATGTTCTATATCCTTGAGCCTTGATCAACAAAGGATCTGCATCTACAGTATTGTATTAACTAAGATGACCGCCCCGGGTCCCAGTAAAGCCCCACCCTAATATAAAAATTAATCTTCCACCTCTTTTATTACTCATCGGAATTTTTGAATTAAATAAAAATATAGCATAATTGGCATGATACCAATAAAAAAAAATTGGCTCCAGTTAGGGGAGATTGCCCCAGTACTGGTCAGGCCTCGTTACCGGTCAACAAGAAGTTACACATTAAGACACTAGACAAACATGGACTCTATGTGAGGAATAAAGTTCTTTTGTTCCTGCCTACCACTTCATAACTGTTTTCTGCTTCTATCTAGCGTCTTAATGTGTAACTACTTGTTGACCGATAATGAGGCCTGACTGGTACCGGGGCAATCTCCCCTACCAATGTTTTGGTCTCCAGCACTGAGAGGTTACTAGGAAATGCGTAGTTGGATACTGTGTTAAAATGCATCATTTAACTGATGAAAAATAGAACATGTCTTAATTTCATTTAACATTGACCGAAAAATTTAACAATGAGTTCATGAGAGGCCTCTAGAAGATGCAATATGGATCACATGCGGAAAATGTATCATATAATTGAAGAAAAAAGAGCAAGTCTTAATTTATAAATTAACTTAACAAAACACTGTGTATGATTTTCTTTAAAAGTTCAAAGGCTTTTAAGAATTGATTCCAAACTTACATTTAGCAATAAAGATGTTTTTAACTATTTGCATTTCAGTTGCAACTTGTGAAAGAAGTTTTTCAAAACTGAAATTAATCAAAAACTATTTGCGCTCAACAATGAGCTAAATTAGGCTAAATGGACTAACAATTTATACATCGAGAACAATTTAGCTATGAAAATAAACTTTCATGAGACAATTAGATAATTTTCTGATGTAAAAACTATAAAAAGACAATTTTAAGCGTGACTATTACATATTCTGAATTAATATAATCCAGATTTTGCAAATTTATTATCTGACTCTCCGACTAAAATTAAAACTGTTGTTTGTTACCATAAAATTTCGTTAACTTTCTTATTTTGTCATATTTAAACATAACCTTTTTTTTCCCATTTCATTACCTTCTAATTATGTACATATTTGTATTTTGCTAATCAGTTAAATTAATATTATTGGACTAATGTCTGTTTGTATTTAATAAATAAATAAATTAAATACTGCATGAGTTCACTCCCTTATTCTATTATTTTTTCGCATAGAATAGCCCATGGAGATGATCTGAAAAAGGCTAGCCATAGAAAAATAAGTTAAAAATAGTCGTGTTGGTAGCTTTCGCAGGAGGGAGGGGGCCTCAAAAATAAATCCGCCCCAGGCCCCAAGTGGTCTAGTTACGCCACTGACTGGGTTGAGTGTATGCTTTATTGAATTTTGAAAAAATGCTCATTTCCCGCTTTTCTAAGAACATGAAATATCATATTCTGTAAAATCTGACTTTACAGATGTATTGGTAGCACAAAGAACATACCAATCTCATATATATATATATATAATTTTCTCAAAACTTTTGGTTTATTTTTTGAAAAAAAAAAACACTCCTCAATTACTGGATGGTAGAGAAATGATATAACTTGATCAGAATGGTGAAGCTAATAGGGTAGGCCTATATTGCAAAAGAATATCTTTGAACATCACCTAACATACAAGACATTTCATATAGTAAATACTGTTTATGGACTCCTTGAATCATGAGTTCAGCTATCCAACTAAATGTTTATCATGTTTGCACTGTTTCAGGAATCTACAAACATACGTTTTAAAAAACTTTATGAATTACTGAAACCTCACTTGAAAAGTCTGCCTGCAACTAACAGGGAAGGTATGGAAAGACTTTGTAAAAAGAGTAATATCGCATATATGTCGCCATTATACATTACTGTGACAAGTGTTGCAAACTGTACAATTGTTAAAATACCTGAGGCTCATGTCAGATTCACTAAAGCCATGGCAACTGTGAAAAACAGTCCATACCGAGACATGTTGAAGCACACGTAAGTATCTCTTAAAAATAGTGAACTTAACTTTAAGTAAATTTTGATTCATCTTATAACAGTACCTTGAATTACAAATAGCTGCTAAATGTACGAGGGCCATCCACAAAGTAAGTTTCCCTGGGTCTATTTACAGAAAGAAAACACAATTTCAAGTAAATACTTATTACAACAGTCACAGCCAGTGTTCAGCTATTTCAACATATTCATCATCAGAATTGAGACATTTGTCAAACCGTCTTCCACCTGGGAGTTGAACCACTGTGTGACAACCATCTTTGCCTCTCTGTCATTATTTGTTATTTCGTGAGGTGTAGGAAAAGATGGAAATCACTGGGAGCGAGGTCCAAGTTTTAGGGTGAATTTCAATACCACCCAGCCGAACTTCTGCAGGAGACTAGCTAGGAGGTTTTTAAACATCCACCGTACAGTTCAAACCTCGCTCCAGTGATTTCCATCATTTCCTACCTAAAAAAATGCCAGGGAATGACAGAGAATAACAGAGAGGAGGAGATGTTTGTCATACAGTAGTTCGAATCCCTAGTAGCAGATTTCTAGACACAAGTATTCAAAAGTGGGTACCTCGGTATGACAAATGTTTCAATTCCAGGAACAAATATGTTAATAATAGCTGAATACTTGCTGTATCTGTAGGAATATGTTTGTCCATGAAATTGTTTTGTTTCTGTAAACAGCTTCAGGGAAACTTACTTTGTGGACAGGCCTCGTATCTTTTCCCAGAGAAATTTGTTCTGCATAGGAATCAACTTAGGCTTTCAGCTCACCATTCTTTTGCTTTTGACTTAACGGAACATTGCCAGAATTAAACACATTTTTAAAATGAAAGTGGAATCACACAATGTGCATAAGGTTATACAAACCTAAATCCTCTAAGGTGGAGTCAGTTCATACACATCAATTTAGTTTATGATATGCTCACAGGGTTTCTTCTCCTTTCATCAGAAGATCTATACCTCTATTTTCGAGAGTTGGGGTCTGACAGGTTTACGACCAACCTCGGAACTACTGCGGGATATTGCTGATCATCTTACATGTATATATAGGGTGGCCAGACGTCCGGCTTTTGGCCGGACTCTAAGGCTTTTTGCTAAGCAGTCCTCCATCCGGCGCAGCTTTATGCCGGACGTTGATTTGTCCCCCTTTTCGAGACTCTGATGGATCGGTAAAGCTTATTAATAAAATTTGTATGTTCCCATATGTTCCTGCCAATCCTAAGGTTGGCACGCTTGTCGATACTATTATTTGTTTAGTTGGTGCTGTGGAAAAATCTGAATCTATTCCTAACGTTGGCATGCTTGCCCATATGATGATAGAGTACTATCATTTGTTTGGTGAAGTACGTGGTCATACTGTTGATTGTTGTTCAAGTCTCCATTTGTATTGTACATTCTTTCCAGTTTGCCGTGTTTTTCTTCAATTGCCAGAATGCCAAAACGAAAGACTTCTTTTAATCCTCAGTGGGTCAAAGAATTTCAGTACATGTCAAAAAGCAGTAAAGCAGTGTATAATCATTTATTTTATATAAATGCAGTTATTAAGTAAAATTAGTCAGGATTATACCATGCGATATCTGCTGTCCAGTCGTCCATCCCCGAAGTTTTATACTATGCTAGATTACCGAAGAAGTGTCCTCCTTTCTGACATTTTAGAAATGGCCACCCTATGTACATAACTTATGTGGAGTCATTTTCACAAGGGTACATATGAGGAGCTTGTTTCCAAAAGGTACCAAATCCAAAAAATTCGAAAAATGAGTCAAAGGTGGCAGCACATTCTTAACTAGCCTAACAATCGTAATCAGTGGTTAAAATCGCCAAAAAGTACCAAATCTTATTGCTAGAGGGCTTGGAAGATTGAGTTTTGTAGCAAAAAGTACCACATCCCTCCACAGTTTCGTGACAAAAAGTACCAAATCCTTTCTCACGTTCCATTGGTGAAATATTATGGTCGAATAATTACGTAATAGAGCGTTCTTGCTTCTCATTGGCTAAGTGACGTCACATGCCTGTAGTTTCTTGTAGAAAAACTTGTCCACAAACATAGAGCTAAAGCTTTCTTTCAAAATATGAACCAGTGTCTACCAGATGCCTGCTGGCCGGTCCTTTGACATTGTGGAGACAAAGTTAAGGAAAATAAAAACCATCTTATTACCTGAGCAATATGATGAAATTTTTGCAACTGTAGGATCAGTTCATGTTCTAGGTCCTGATTTTAAATGGGTGAACTGGCATTCAGTGGCATTCAGTGCCAACAACTTGAGTGTGGAAGAAAATGGCAGTGAAAATGTTTCTGTTTTTTATGATGAGTAGGTACTTTATTGTTTATATGAAGCTAAGACAAGCTCCAGAAACTTGATTCTGTTAGTTGTGTATTGTTGTTTTTAAAATCAAGTAATTTTTGTTTGTTTTGCTCTTGTTTTTTATAGGTGTATCACACTAAGTTAAAATATAGTATAATTAGCTGCAATTAAGGATATTAGGTAGGCCTAATCAGTTTAATCAGTTTTAATGAGTTGTAACTATTTCTAAAATTGACATTTTCATGCCAAAAAGTACCAAATCCAAGTTTGTTTTGTTGATAAACAGCTTAATAATGAATGAATATCTTAGTTTCTTATGTAAATATGATTCTTAGGTCTATCTGCATATGTAAGGAATGAATTATCGATATCAGTATAATTTATCAACTGTATAACGTTTTTTTCATTTCCTGTAAAATTTGTTCAGATGGATTTGGTACCTTTTGGAAACAAGCTCCACATATAAATTAACACATGAAAAACAACTACAGAGTAGCGAGAGACAGAATGTCATATGCAGCAACATTAATGGACATAAATACAATTTGAAGCCAAAACGAAAGGGATACAACAATCTCTTGCATGTGCTAATGTTGCAACATTGGCAAAGTATTACTCATGGTTACCATTACAGCGGTGCTGTAGTGCACACTTGTTTTCCTGATTGCAGCGCTAAATGTCAAGCCCCACCTCTTGAAAATCATGGGATAGGTAATTAATCAACGTAACACTAAAAAAGCAACTTTATTGCAAATGATGCATATAATCATTTTCTTTATTTTGTATGGCACAAATAGATTCATAAATTGTGAAAATAATGATTTTCTCTTATACAAAACTGGAAATTTTTTTAAGGGGTAGCCTATGTGTAGCCTACCCCCAGAAAAAAAGCACTGCCTTCATTGAACATTTTACTTAATTTAACATTAAATTCTGAACTAGTTTGGTATGTTATGTGCTACAATTTTACTGTACAGTCGGTCAAATAAAAAACGATGGGCGGTATTTGATAAAGTATCACGAACGAGCATATGCGCATGTACAGGAAGACTTAAGGTTAGGTTCACACCTGCCTATTGTCTGTCCATGAATTTTCTTGATTATTTAGTCAGTTTTGTTCCAAAACAAACATATATAGAAGGCTGAGGCTATATGCTTCACGGCTGCCATATTCTTGCATGGAAGTTCTTATAATAATAATGAATAAATTCGCGAGGAATATGTTTATTCTAGGAGCATTTTTTAAAGATTCTCTTTTATAATACCGGTACTTGTAGTGCAAAATCAATAACTTACGTTCAACTTCTGCAACCTATCTAGCATTGAAATACACGGCCGGCCAGTTCCACGTTTCCTATGAAAACTTCTTGTCGCATTATAGTGAAGTACCCACCTCTGAGCTGCTGTTTAAGAAATATGGAACCTTCTCACTGGTTCAGAGGCCGAAAATTGCAGGTCAATTACAGCCCTAACTACACTTTCTTTCAAGCTAGCATTTGTAGGCACATATGGCGCGATGACACAAAGCAAAATGAATTATGACAATACATTAAGTTGAATATAGTGTGTTGCGCTTTCTGCGTTGTTCATTTGTTCCCTCCTTCCGCATGGCCTCATATGTTCCGAGAATGACCTGTATTTTATGTTTTTTATAGGAAACTTGTGAACTAATGCGTTTAAACTTTAATTTTAACTACATACGAGTCCCGACGTTTTTTATTTGACTGAATGTACACTCATAGCTGTTAAACAAGGTGTTCAAAGTGAACTTCATTCTTCTGGACGTAATACTGCATGCCACTTCATACTGAGTATCAGATTCTTTCAAATACAATCCAATCATTTCAGAATTGTTCAACAAGCAAGAACAATTCTCCGTTCCAGTTCTTCAACTGTGTTAATGGGAGTGTTATACTATGCTTTTGAGGCAACTCCAGACACAAAATTCAAAACTATTTAGATTCTTGTTGAAGTAGGTACAACGTTCAATAAAAGCAAGTAAGATATCTAATAAAATCAGGTAAACTGATGTAACAAAGTGTCAGTGTGCTTTTGTTTAATCAGTTATGATATGCAGAATACAAAAAAAAAGTCAAATTGGCCGGTTTCGGGATTTGAACCATGGAACTCCAGAATGTGAGGCCAAGACGTTACCACCTCGGCCACCTGGGTCAGTTTAACGGTCTAGTTGGATAAGTGCATGTAACGCAATAGTGTTATTTGTCATAGCTAACTGTATTTTAATTGCCAAAGCCTTATAAGATCACAGTAAAACAATAGGCTATGTTGTCATGATAACTGATTTGCATTTCATAAATTCTTTCGAATATGTATATTACCATAAAATAGGCACTAAATTGAGCATTAATCCGAAACAGGTCAACCGATTTTATCCAATATCAATAGACGTCTTCCCATGGTCATTATAAATGTGTATACCAAGTTTCATAAAAATCCGGTAAAGAGTATTTGAGTTACCGCGTCTTTAAAATAGACACTAAATTGGGTTTTACTCAGGTACCGGTCTACCGATTTGGTCCAATATTAGTAGACGTCTTCCCATGTATATTATAAATAGGTATACAGAGTTTCAGGAAAATCCAATAAAGCATATCTGAGTTATCGCGACTTCTTATATATTAACATAAAAGGCACTAAATTGGGCATTATTCCGGTACTGGCCAACCGATTTGGTCGAATGTCAATAGACGTCTTCCCATAGACATTATAAATGCGTATACGAAGTTTCATAAAAATCTGATAAAGCGTATTTGAGTTATTGCGCCTTTAATACACACACTAAATTGGGTTTTACTCCGGTACCGGTAAACAGATTAGGTTCAAATTCAATAGGGTACTTCTTATGGGCGTCATAAATGCGTATACCAAGTTTCATGGAAATCCGATACAGCGACTCTGAGCAATGTCGCCTTTCTAATATAATCTATTAAAATAGGCACTAAATTGGGCATTACTCCGGTACCGGTGAACCGATTTGGTTCAATATCAATAAGGTTCTTCCCATGGACATTATAAATGTGTTTTTCAAGTTTCATGAAAATCCGAAAAAGCGTATTTTAGTTATGATGCTTACAGACACACGGACAGACAGACAGACGGACAGACATTTTTTCATCCCCCACACAATCTCATAAAGTACCATACTGGCACTTAATAACTTTTCTTAATATACTATTAGCATTTTACCAACTAGGGATGATGTTTACAAAGTCAAGTCAATGCCATCTTACAACCATAAAATAACATTGTACATGGTTTGTTTATAGACCCATATTGACTGAGACTTTTTCTTTAAATATCAGGCACTTTCAACAGTGATAGATTGCGTTACAAATTATTACCAGGGCCCGGATTTTGATGACTTATCATTTTTTAACTGCTACATCATGAACGTTCCCCGCTAGTGCAGATATTGCGATCATGACTCCTAGATTATAATAATGGCCATTTTTAGGGTAATTTTTCTTCACATTTTGTTTTTAGAAATTTTTTTAAATTTCAATGTCATTATTTGATCATTTTATGGTCTTTTTTTTTACCATTTCATATTGTTAGGTAATTTTTAAAAATTTTAAGTCATTATATAAGGAATGGTCCGCCACCAAGGATGGGTGGTAGCGTGACTGCCAGCCACGTGGGGGGCATGGGTTCCATTCCCGGCTGGGTCAAGGATTTTCCAGAGATGTGAAGTTTCCTTCCTGGGTCAGGACTGGGTGTTGTGTCCTCATTCCCATCCCACGAAAGGAACTGGCCACCCTACGTGGTATCATCTGGCCTAGTGTCCCTTGGTCGGATCGTGGGCCTCCTCCCCACAGCTCTGTCCCAGAGCCGGACCGGCCTCTGGGCCGAACACTTCATCATCATCATCAACATATAAGGAATGAATTTCCCTTTGCAGTTTGTCAATAAAGTTGGCAGTTTTCTTGCAAATTCAGTACAAAGATACATATACTTACTCCAATACTCCATGAAATTAGGCAACATTGAATCAAGAGTGTCTGCAAACTTTAATGTGTTTGTTTTTATTTATCAGCATGGTACTTTTTTTTTAACAGGATACGAACAATGAGAAGAGCAGGAATACTTAGACGAATCTACAGCAAAGTATTCAGTAAAACTTTAAAAAGTGATGAAGTGATGGTGAGTCCAGTGTCAATAGAAACAGTTCTGCCACTACTGGCTGTACTCATTTCTGCAATTTTCATTTCATTTCTCATCCTATTCATAGAACTATGTCATGCAATTTTATTTAGCCATGTGCAGTAATGCCAAGAAAAGGTTGACTCAACTTCTTTTCAAGTAGGATGTGCATGAAAGCACACAACACGCATTCAATTCTCCTGTAAATATCTTTGTGTAGCATGTTTTTTTTTTTTATTTTATTTTTTTTATTTTTTATTAATTCCTTTTTTCATTCTATACTATCTATTTGTGAAGTTATTTTGTAATTTGTTAGAAACTTATATATTTATAAATTATATTGAATTTGTATTTATGTTGTATGTATCTCTATATTTTTTCAATACTCTATCAGGGTTAATAAACTTCATTTTTGTCCAATGAAGGAATAGTTGATTATTTTAAGTTGAAATCTACAACTGTACCTTGTAACCAAAATTGTAATTGAATGTAAATTAAGAATAGAACAGATAGAACTCTTCAGAAATTCAAAGAGAATTTACACGACTTGGTAAAGTTTTTTTTTTATGTAAGTCTTTTAAATATTATATGATAATGAATAAGGCTAATCTATGAAGTGCATATAGGAATAGATGAAACAAATTGATGGAACAGCATTTTTAGAAATCAAGTTCTTATTGGCTAAGCTAATCAGAATAGATGGTTTTCAAACATAATGTAACTACGTTTTTAACCCTGTTATGAACCATATTTTTTAAATTGTACAGGAAAATATAATACAAGTTACATGATGGAGTTGATTATATAACTAATGTATAGGCCTAATAATGCAGATGATATAGCTGGTGACAAGACAACTGGGAAAGAAATTAAGTAGGCCTAATCATAGTAACTGAAGGCTGAAAGATTACACATTGTAACTTAAATGAGAATATTAAGATTAACATTATAATGTAAATCTTATTGGCAACATTCCCTGGATTTCCTAGACTATATTGAGAGCATAAGATGGAAAGACTTATATAAATCTATAGCAGGGGTTCTCAAACTTTCTTAGTTCGCAGCACAGTATTTCCCTGTGCAGAATATTGTGGCACATCCATAATGTAGAAAGAATTGTGCCTGGTTTAGAGGAATTTCATATGCTAGGGAGCAGTCCCAAAAGATGAAGAACCCTAGCAGATGACACACAAACCACTGCACAGTGGTCCAGAATTCAAATCTAGAGGGAAAAAATTATTTCTCGCACAAAAGTAACTTTTTACATTTGTTTCATTGTTTTTCTTCTGTAAAGTTGATATATAAATGATATTAAGCCCTAAAACAAAATTGTAATATAAATTGCGAAATTAAAAATAATTTTTAAAATTTTAAATGCACAAAATAGCAGAATTTTCATTACATTTTACAACAAGAGGTAAATGCCTATAAATTTGTATCTTCGTCCTCTACGTCACTTGCATCATCACTTTCTTCTGCGTCTGCTTCATGAGCATCATCATCATCACTATCACCTTCTTCTTCTTCTTCTTCTTCATCATCATCTTCATCTACTTTCTGCTGTTTTTCTTCTTGCTGCTCATCTTTCTCCCTACTCGACTTGCTTACTGGCACTTTCGGTTCTTGAAGTAGCTCGCATATTTCTTTCTTCCACTATTGTTCTGTCTAAACGAGGAAGAATGAGAGATTATGGGATCTGTTTCTGACAAGAAACAGATTCAATATATCTTTCATATTTTCCTTTCGTGAAAATTTACCGGAATGTCCTTAGTGAAGTTTTCTTAAGAGCTTATGCCTTGCTTCTTGCGCTTCTTTAGAAAGCATACCAATTGGTAAAATGGTTGATTCAATAACCCGTGCACCATGAATTAGGACTTTATGAACACTGCAGTCATATAATACCACGGGTACAGACTCAGCTAGAGTTTCGTTGTGTCTGTAGCATATTTATCAAATTTGTCAATACTGACTTGAAAACCACTGGAAATTACACGCAAAATTACAAAGAATCGATGAATTAGTTCTTCCTCGACCCCGGTGAAGGTAGCAGACAATTGTGGACTTCTGAAAAAGTGTCGAGCCACATTTCCATCGCTAGAATTTCCACTACCCCCAGCTTTGGCTTGACGACTATCAAACCCATTTTCTTGCGGAATTGGTCTACGATTACTTCCTTCCTTTCATTTACTTTTTTCTTCCTTTCCTTTAACTTGCCATTTCTTTACATCTAGTCAGTATGAATTGTGAAACAGACATTCAAAGAATTCTTTTTACTTTTTTCCAGCGCTTTTCAAAATTTGACCTAAAAGTAGCTATAGCCGCTCCTAATAATCTAGATAAATCATTGGGATGCTCCTTTAATCCTAGCTTATCAAATACATAACTGCACAATGAGTTTGTAGAACCTTTCGTCTGACACAGTAATTCATAAAGTTTCATACGTGTCACCAATGTCTATGTTTGCTGGTTACCCCCTGAAATACAAACGCGATTTGTGAAAAAACGGATCATTTGCGACAATTTATTCTTTTTGTACTTAAACCCAACCCTTTTCTTTACATCTTGACATATATTTAATAGTGCCATCTCTAACGTATTTTTTTAAAACCCCTCTACAATACTAGAAAATGAAAAAATTTCCCTACCTTGACACATCCATATAAATATGACATCAGTAATTTCTTATGTAGTATTATTTCAATAATTATTATATAAATCGCAAGTCCATACCTTTAGATGTGAATTCCATTTGACAGAACAACAAAATAACATTTCACAACTCACACACTGACTTCTCATTTCTGACGTCGTGCAACTTGTTATAAGACTGATGCCTCTACTCCTTATCAAACCACAACTTTAGGAGCTGCAGTTGCATACCCTTTTACAGCAGAGTTGATAAAGGCTGAGTTTAGTAAAGAGGAGTTATCTGGGATGAAAATCCAGCAAAAATAAAAAGTTTTACAACAAGTAAGAATTTTTAGATATGTAAGCATTGTAAGCATATGTAAGCAATAATATTCTAATATTCTCCCTAAGAATTTTTAGTTTTTTCCCTCTAGATTTCAATTCTGGACCACTGTGCACTGGGACGATTGAAAACACATATATTATTCCCAAACCCTAGAGGAGCATATATAAACCAATGTACAGTCAACTACAGTTCGGAATTTAGTTAGGTAAGGCGAGGTATGTACAGTGAAACCTGCCTAGAGCGGAAATCAGTTGTTCTTCCGAAAAATGACCGCTAAATTAAGATTATGAAATTTTCAAATTGTATGAAGAATCAAATGATTAGTCGCCTCACTATACTAATCCTCAATGGTGCGGTCTTTGAAATGTTGTTTATTTAATGCAAGAAGGACACACTCTCAATAGTCGCCTGTTGAAGTGTATTTACAAAGTTGTCATGTGTCAGCCAGAAATGAGAAGCAAAGAAATGTTTAAAATTGTATTACTATTAATACTGCTATTGGATTCACTCAAGTGGCAACACAGCCTGCCACGTGCTTGGATTTGATAGTGCAAACTACCTTTTATCCCTCCAGTAAACAATAATAATCTGATAGACCACAAAAGGAAATGCCATGTTTGACGTGCTGAGTGAGGACGTTAATGGATTATTTAATTCCAAAAATCATTGGCAAGCTTGTGTGACAGTTTCAAGGGTGAACAAAGTATGCATAGTGATTATGACTGGCTGTTTAATCCAGGTAATTTTCCAAAATTTGTGTGGCTGCTGATCACAGTATGAGGTGGCCATTAAAGGAAGGGGATATTAACACATGCTTTATGGGAAAATTACTTGGTTCCATTGAAAAATGTCTGTTTATAGAGGTGATCACTTTATGAAAGTGGCCATTTAGGCAGGTTTGACTGTAGTACATAACCCTGTGCAGTTGACTGCTGATAGTCACTATTACAAAGCTGAAATAACTATAGTTTTTGTGGAATATGGAGAAGTTTATAGTTGTTAAATGCAAACAATTAAGCAGCAGTGAAGAACATAGTGAAAACAGAATGAGCGATTCACCCAGATCAAGTGCAACCAGAGAACTTCCTCATCTGGGGATCATGGTGCATGTTGCACCATTGGGAGAAAAAAAATGCGGAGGGGGAATACACAAATATTGGAGTTTTGTAAAATGAAAATTCACTGTACATTTCAAAATATTTGAATTTGTAAAGGAAGAATATACTGTAAAATTAAACCTATATTTTACAAAAAATGCTAAGGATAGATTATTTTTACATCCTGTTGGGCATCGACATATTGACTCAAATCTGATGTCTGGATCAAGAAAGGCTTTATTAGATCTTACAAGTGTTTAGTAAGAATGTCAGGCTTCCACGGGCACCATACCCAAGCTCTCAGGGAAAGGAAAAATTGTATATTAATAATTATAGTCATTTTCTTATAGTTTCTCATTTAGGACAATTATTTAAAAGTCACTAGGGACACAAAAAGTTTGCAGAAGTTTTACCAAATTGACAACATGGAAGCAGAATTCACAGTGGATTAGGAAAGGGGGTCCAGGGGGTTCAGACTTCCAAAAATCAAAACCTAAAATTCTATTTTTGTATTTAAAAAAATATTTATTAAATTAAACAAGTTTTGTGGGTGTGTCAAATATGATAAAGCAGTTATTTTGTTTCCATAACATAATGAGTAGGCCTGTTATTAAGTGCCAGCATGGGACTTTATTTCCATTGTTCCATGTGTTATTTAACTTTTCTTATAATAGTAATAAGTATTATAACTTAGGTAACGATTTCTTGTTAGTTCGCATGTCTTCGAGTATGGTAAACAAATTTGCTAACTAGTTTTTCAGTGCTAAAATAGCGTAAAATGTGATTTTAATTAGTTCAATATTTAAAAATTTTCTGGGTGTGGACCCCCGTTCCCCCTTTCTTTGGGGTATTCCAAACCCCTGTGACTTCCATTTTCTGGCTATTTCATTGTTGCATTTATATATTATACTAGCTTAAAAGGCCCGGCGTCGCTCGGGTTTTGTATTTTGTAAATGCGAAAATAACTTATGAAGGACTTTCGATTTTAAAACTCGAGGTCTTTAAGGTCTTTATTTAGGTATTTAGAATTTGAAATGGGGAAGAACGACTTATCACACACAAACTATTTCCTCAGAAAACGCTAGATAAGCTACAGCTTATTATAGCTTATAGCAGATCCCTGTGGCTTCGCCCACAATAATTAATAGGAAGATTATAAATTAAGAGCAAAATAATTAAACTATTATATTTACTAACACTTTGCACACGAAACATTCATAGGTCTAAACTAAACGATTGATAGGCCTAATTAATGAAACAACTGTAAATCCGGCTTTGAAGTGAATTCCACGATTAGAAAGCGCAGCATGGGAAAAATAACCTCAGATTCGAGTTCCCTGGCCTAAAAAAAACCTGCATAATGTTTGTCCATTTAGGGCTATATTCACTATTCTTCTTCCGTCTAGGGTGAAAATTTCATCTGTCTGCGTGCCTTGACATTATAAACAAATGATTCGGCCATGGTGGGCTTACAAAATTCGAACGATCGCGATGCTTTTATTTCCAAGGTATGACGAAAGTAGGCAAAGTCATCTGCAATTGATTTGACAACTGAAAACTGATGTTTCGAAAGCGCAAGAAATGTACGTCTCAATCCCGTTTTCACTCATAACTCGCGAACGAAAGCTAAAATTAAAAATGTAGCATGCCTTTGCGGGAATGTATTCAACAACTTCCCAAAGTTTCATGGTGATCGGATGAATGGCATAGTAATGCATAATGGACAGAAACACATACATTCATTTTTATGTAGGCTATATAGAAGATCTATATAGATTACCCGTCAAGTGTTGCTGCAATCTCAGAAGATTATGAGAAATGAAATCGATTAAACTCACGATGAAAAAAATGTGTGTAAATGTATTTGACAGACAGACATATATTCGTTTTTAGTTATATAGATGAAGAATGGAATAAGCGTACTGAGGCCATAGTTTCTATATTCATTTGTCCAGACTTATAATTCCGTTACATTTCAGGCAGATTTAACGACCCTACATAAGAGATTTTACTTATGATTACATATAGAAATGTTGTAGCCTGGACCCTGAACTAAGCAACTTGCCCGGAATTTTCTGTAAAGCATCTTTCATAAGAAGCATATTCCACGTTAAATAAATATTTAATATTACCTTATCATCATCTTATCATTAACTTCTCTGGCGTTTATAATAACATGAGATATCCATTGCCTTCCAAAGCGATCGCGATGCTATTGTTTCTAAAGTATGACAAAAATAGACAAAGCCTTCTGCAATTGATTTGACAACTGAAATTAATAACTGAAATCTGATGCTTCGAAAGCGTAAAAAATGCTCGTTTTCTTGCCGTTTTTCACTCATAACTCGCGAACGAAGGCTAAAATTAAAAATGTAGTGTGACAGAAACCTTCCCGGGAATGTACCCAACAACTTCCCAAAGTTTAATGGCGATCGGATGAATGGTGTCGTAATGCATAAAGGACACACACACACACACACACACACATACATTCATTTTTATATATATAGATTATTAATATAATGTTACAAACTACCCCAAGAAGTTAAAGGGACAAAAAATAAAGTAATTAAAAAAATTCCCCCCCCCCCCTAGAAAATATCATATGGGTGCCCTTGCAGGCTTCCCTAACCTAATAATGATAATTATACCATTTTACAAGTGCAAAAAATTAGCACATTCAACCTTATGCCCTGTCCCCAAATGGTATAGTCTTTCCTCATCTAGTACAAACCATACAGCAATGAAAAGAGTTCATTGGAAAGGATTTTTTTACAGACTTTTGACATAGCATACTTAGTTTACTTTAAAACACATGGTTTGTATAAAATCTCCATATAATTAAATGTATAATTTTATTACTGTTGGGAAAAGGGCAATAGTTATTTGGGGAGGGGGATGGGCACCCCTGAAGTTGTATGTGTCAAAAAATTAAGCTATGAATATATAGTTCCAAACAAACTAAAGAGACACTTGACAACAAAACAGTCATTTAGAAAAGAAAGATAAAGCCTATTTCAGTCGCTCACTTTTTTCTCAAGTGAAAGAAGCCAAGGTAATGAACAAAATAACTAAAACTTCAGAAAAATTACTAGTAGCTAGCTATAAAGCAGCAGAAGTTATTGTAAGGAATATGCAGTCATATACTGTGGCAGAAACTTTGATTTTACCTACTTAAAAAAAAATAGTAAAAACATGTTAAGGGAGGCTACTGAGAGAGAGATATCAAAAGTACCTTTGTCAAATGATACTACTCGTAGCCGCATTGTCAGCTGATATTAATAAAAGTAGCAGAAAAGTTAAATGATGGTATAAAATTTGCACTTCAGCTTGTAGCAGGGAAAGGAAGAAATTATTCTTACATCAAGTGTCAAGCTGAATGGGTTCTTAAGAAAAATGGAAATGTGGAAGTCAAAAGTTGCTCGAGTTGGATGGCCTAGGAGGCCTGTAATTTTGACAACATAAGATGCCAAAAGCAGATCCAACCACCTCGAACAAGAGAGTTTACCGGTATCAACATGCAGACATTCAATCTTACTGGTATGATAAGCTCCAGTTGAAACTCAGATGCCAGAGTTGTGATTCGTATTCAGAGGCTGAGGGTTGAAGGAGCTGCAGAGCCATAGGCTATACAGCCAGAGTCTAAAATAGAGCGAACACAAGCTTTGTGTACCCCTCAACCACCAGGACAATCATTCCCTTCGACTTGGGTCGCCATGCACGGCAAGCACATGGGTGAGCGAGCATACAGAGAAGGCCAGTAGGAAGAAGACAGAAATGATTACAGATAGAGAGGAATAATAATGAGAATGAAGTGAGAGAGAAGATGTAGGAAAGCAACACATGAGAGCCTTCTCTGTATCCCCCATCAGGGCAAGGACCAACCCACATCGACAGTTCAAAATAATGACACCTCTCCCACTTTTTTAACTGGAGAATTTCAAACATTCTATCAATTTAATTAATATTTTGCAGAATTCAAAAAGACCTTGAAGAAGAGAACTGCTTGAAATCTCGCTTTTTCAGAAGCAAAAATGATTCAGGAAACGCAATGGTTTTACTGTTTCATTCCATCATAATGCCAAACTGAAACTGTAACAAAAGTGCACTCATTGAGTAACAGAATTTTTACGCATAGTACTGAAAGTTCAAAAAATCTGTACAGTGAGATGGCAGAAGGATAGAGCAAATAGACTATGAATGGAAGGCCCTACCACACATCGAAGGGAGATGAGGCATATCTTCAACAACTATGTACAAAAAATTAAATTAATTTGGTATTGATAAACAATAACACAATGAGAGCAATGGTTTATGTTTAGACTTATCCTAAGTATTCAATTTCGTCAACCATGATTTATTATTGTCTAAATTATATTCATCAGAGGAATATTTAATAGATGGTTTGCTTCATATCTAAAGGATAGAAAACAAATGGATGCATTACTACACCGTTCATCCGATCGCAATGAAACTTTGGGAAGTTGTTGAGTACACTCCCATGAAGGTTTCTGTACATTTTTAATTTTAGCTTTCATTCACGAGTTATGAGTGAAAAACGGGAAGAAAGCGTGCATTTTTTGCGCTTTCAAAGCATCAGTTTTCAGTAATACATTTCAATTGTCAAATCAATTGTAGGTGGCTTTGCCTACTTTTGTCATACCTTGGAAATAAAAGCATCGCGATCACTTGAATGTTGTAAGCCCACACTGGTCGATTCATTTGTTTATAATGCCAAGGCAAGCAGACATCTGAAATTTTCACCCTTGATAGAAGTAGGGTAATGAAGATAGGCCTAAATAATGGGTAAACATTGTTCGATTTGGATGAAACTCAGGGGTTTTCTGGGCCAAGGAACCATAAGCTATAAAAAGCTATACCTAGCGTTTTCTGAGGGAATAGTTTGAGTATGATAAGTCGTTCTTCCTCATTTCAAATTCTAAATACCTATATAAAGATCTAGAGTTTGTAAATCCTAAGTCCTTCATAAGTTATTTTCGAATTTACAAAATATAAAACCCGAGCAACACCGAGCCTTTTAAGCTAGTTATAAATAAAGAAAAAACAATAACAATAGGTTTTCAACATAAAGCATAAAGTATTTCTTTTCCACATATTTATGTGAATAGTACTAAAATTATGTACGTAGCAAACACAAAATTTTTAGGTGTTCGGATAAATAAAAATTTGGATTGGACTCTACACGTAGAGAATATGAGTAAAAAATTAAGTAAACTGTGTTATGCACTAAAAACACTAAAAAAGTCAATAGATATTAACTAGTACGAGTAGCTTATTTTGCTTTTAAATTAGGGTATCATTTTCTGGGGCAGTTCAAAGGAGTCACACAAGACATTTACTGTAAATTGCAAAAGAGACCTATAAGGTTAATCATGAATGTTTTGACTGGTACAAGGGTTGTTTGTGTCAACACGTTTGAGCTGCACAGCTTATTTTATGGAACTTAAAATTATGACTCTTCCATATTTCTATATATATATACATACATACTAAAGCATCCATAAGAAATTTTAAGATTCAGAAACACATCAGCACGATCCAAGAGGAAGCTCAAATCTATCAACAGTTAGCCATAATACTGCATTGTATAAACATTCCTTTACCTATAATGGTATAAAAATGTAAAATAAGCTTCCGCTTCATATAAAAGAGCAGCGCAGAGATAAAACTTTTAAAGAAAATCTTCACAAATTAATTGAAACGTGTTTCTATTCTATAGAGGAGTTTCTAGAAACCAAACTTACTTCGTTTTCTTAAGAACTGTATTTGTATTTCATGATTAAGTATGATACTATATACTAATTATACTAATGCTACACTATATTATGTTATAGTGTTATACTGCTTTGACCACCGGCGTGGTCTTGTGGTTAGCATCGCTGACTACAGATCTGTTGGCCTGGGTTCGATCCCCGGTACTTCCCCACATTTTTCTGAGGTAGGGAGGTCTGGAACAGGGTGCACTCAGTCTCATGATTAAAATTCAGGGGCTGCTTGATAGAGAAGTAGCGGATCCGGTCATGGAAACCACCATTAACGGCCGTGAGTGTCGGCATGATGAACCACATGCCCCCATGCCATCTGCCTATGGCAGATGACACAGCGGTCAGGTGGTAGGCCTTGTCCCTTCAGTGATGTAGCACCACTAAGTTTAGTTTTTTTTTTCTTCTATGTTTTGTATTTCAGAACTTTTGTATTTGTATTGACGTGCCCATTATCTTGTATCAGATAGAAAGGATGAAAATAAAATGAATAATGAATGAATGAGAAAAAAGATACATAGAACAAATATACTTGACACAATAAGATAAAATATTAAGGTTAACCAAATTGAATGACGTGTACTGAAATTATTTGTAGGTTACATAAATTTAACTTTTCAATTGTGTGAAGTAAGTTTAAGTTAAGTGTGAATGTGTAAAGTTACAAGTGTTTCTACATAAATTGTGTAGGTAATATGTTGTATTAAAATTGGATTGACTGTACAATATTAGTAGAACATATTGTTGATATACTTGCTGTTTAAATTAATGTTTTTGTGATGACTGAAATATTATTATAAACATACTATATTTGGTAAAAGAGGAACAGGTCACCCCTTAAGCCCCGCCCACTCCAGCCGCTGAATTGCTATCGCGACAGCCAGCTTACCCCACTCCCCTAGCCACCAACCTTTTCTAACCCTTGTACCAAATCATCACCAGAGCCTCTTTAGCATTACTCAGGACCCACCACATGATGATAGAGGTTCATTTGGGAACGGGAGTTTTAGTTGATATGCCCGTGCCCAGAAGACGAGTTGATTAATAAAACTAAAACAACCCTTGTACCAGTCAAAACATTCCTTGAACCAAAATAATATTTCACAATTACAATTAATACAAAATTATCAATTTTCGCTATTTCATGTAGCTCTCTAAACTTATATAGATGAATTCTCGCTTCACACTGCAATAATCACTCGATGGCATAACGGTTAAGACGACTGGCTATCATGCTAGTGGTCCCGTGTTCGAATCCCGTTAGGTGCGTAAATTAGTAAGATAGAAATAGGCCCAAAATAGGTAGGTAGGGTAAAGGAGAGAAGGGATTGAATAGTAGAAAGAAGAAAAGAAGAGGAAGGAAAAACATTTTTTTCTTTAACCTTAAAATTTAACCTTCTTCCCTCAACATTGTCCTTCGAGTAAAAATCGATCAGTATATTTGTTGTTAAAAAGTGTAATTATTATATATGATGCAACTGCTAGAATTATAATGATCATGGAAATAAATTATCCACCATTGTTACATAGATGTCTCTCGTTGAGAGTTCAGTGGGAGGAGCTTAAGGGGTGACTGTTCTTATCTTTTCCTCCACATTTACCCAAATATAATGATAGTCTGCCTTTTTAGCACTTAAGTAAAGGGAAAAAATTAAATTAACCCCAAAGTGAAATAATAAATTGCCTCATTTTCATAACATTAAAGTAACAAATTTCCTAGCTGAAATATAAAAAATAAACTATTAACTGACTCAAATTATGAAAATCTAATTTTATTTCATCAAACATTAAATAAAACTGACAGAAAAGAAATCAGTAGGTTACCTTACACTTCACATGACTAAAAATGTTGAATTTCGCGCATTTTTCGATTTTTTATAATTCCACTTTAATACCATCAGTTTGAACTTACCATTTGATTTCTCATTTGAACAGCTCCTAGTACACGTATATTCCGTAATACCGCTATAAAAATGACAAAATACGCGAAACACATTACCATAAAATGAACACCACTTGCTTACGCACGTTTTACGCATTTTCTATCGCAATTTATTGAAAATCGATTTATTTTCGATTACTCGATTAATATATCGATTTTCTTAGAGTTTCGAGATAATCGATAAGTGGAAGTGATTGGAAGAGGGGAACCAATAGATTAACCGGCTATTGTGCGCATTTTTACCATTACGGCCTAAGCACATTTGTACGCGAATTTAAGGCATAAAACACACAATGTTTTGAAACTTCATCTAAAAAGATGATAAATATGAAAAAATTAATAAAACGGCAGCTACTAGATGTCTCTCTATTTGAACTACTACCAACGCCATCTACTGTTAAGCCGCGTATTTCGCTGGGCTTAATCTAGGCAAAAAAAAAAGTGCGGCTTATATTCGGATAAATACAGTTATATATATAAAGGCTCCTCCCACGGATGAGAACTTGGAAACTATGATCCAGGGTTGCACTTAACCCATCGAACTCCTAAATTGCTTAGTGCTTATCCAACTTTATGTTCTTGACTCCTATATTACGTAATCGTGCCCAGTGATTTTCTATTACAGGGCACAAACATTATTGACTCAAACTGTTGTATGCATTAAGGATGCGTGAAGGCATAAAACACATGATGTTTTGAAACTTCATCTAAAAATATGAAAAATAAATAAATAAAACGGCAGCTACTAGGTGTCTCTCTACTTGAACTACTACCAATGCCATCTACTGTGGGAAAGGTGAAACTTGGAAAAAATTAAATACTTTATTTCTCCTTTATCCCCTTTTCTCTATCTTTTCCAATCTCTTCCTCCCTTTCTCTCACCTCTTCCTCGTCCTACCTACCTATTTGAGACTTATTCCTAACCATAAATTTTGGATCGACCAAGATTCGAACTTGTAACCACTAGTACTGTAACCAGTAGCCTTAACCACTACACCACTAGCAATTGCTAAGTGATGAAGGCAAAATTCATCTATTTAAATTTAGAGAGCTCTTTAGTACATGAGAAATAACCGTTTTGGTGCAAGGGTCATTTTTGGAATTTTTTATTTTGTGTACTTTTGATATGGCACAAGGGTCATTTTCGTAACGCAGTGATTTTGTATATTTTTATGCATAGGCCTACATATGATGAAGGGTACAATAGTGAGGTGTTCACGCAAGGCTCAGAAGGGAGGGGAAGCATCTGACAGGCGAGTGCGGGTGGAGCTTGGCTAGTGCACGACCTAAAGTTGTCTTTTGCCATACACCTTGAAGTTTTGATTAATAAATATGTGTTGCACTAAAACACTGATTGAATTAAACAGCTATAAACATATTAGCTGAAAATACATGGCACTGAAATCATTGTAAGGCTCACTAACAAGCATACTTGGTTATGCAAGCACCCAAGAAAAGGACTGCGAACCCATCAACACTATATTGATGTAGTTAACTGCGGTGGTCTTTGAATGCTTTTAAAGATCTAGCTGATGGAAATGTGGATTGAGGTTATGGCAGGCCTGGAAGTCTTGGCAACTCGCACTCCCTAATAAATTATTGGTCCTCATATGGACCGATTTCACATCCCACAACATTATTAAACTCTAATTTTCCTTCCTGACCAATCAGAACTCTCCATTTAATTATTCCAGTTTGTAATTTTCCTGTTGGCCCCCAGCTATTCTAGTACGGTATATCCAGTCTTATCCTATAAAAGAAGCAGTGTCCTAAATACTGCTCACTTCTCCCAGAAGAGGGCAGTGGAGATAGCTGCCAAAAGCTTGTAACTTAACCACCAACTTACCTGGTTGGAAACCCAAGAAACAATAATACTGTTTAGTTCTTATTAAGTTTTCATTGTTGCTTTGCGATCATTTTCTGCTTATCAAAAATTACTCATATAACTTCAGTTGTGATGCTTGCCTATGTGAATTTAGATGGTAGGTTACAATAGAATAATTATATATAATTACTTGCTTGTAATATGTTTAAATTCAATAATTAGTGCACTGCAGCGATTTATCATACATTATACAAGAAATTAATATTTTGCAGTGTGAGATTGAACATGGTTAGAATTTACAAAAAAAGAACGAGGTTCAAGCAGGAGATGCAGTACAATCCCATCCACTTGGAGAATGCTGTTGTGGCAGTAAGACATGGAAAGTTGTCCACCAGGAAAACTTCAGAACAGTTTGCTGGTCCTTATACTATTCTAAATGACAAATTAAAGAATAAATATAAGAATAAGGTGCTCTCAGGGCTTTAGACGATGAAGAAGAAAAAAATCTAGTAGATCTTTTGCAAAGAGCTAATTGGGGGTTCCCTCTAAAGAATGCTTATGTTAAGGATTCTGCTCAAGGTCACTTAAACTTAACGGGAAAAGTAGAGAAGAGATTTAAAAACAATCATCCTGGTAGTGAGAGGCTTGAGGGTTTTCTTGCAAAGAATAAGGAACTGGGAGGAAGGATGACAATGCTCGCTCATTTTGCTGCAGCTGTTCATGAGAAAATCAACAAATTTGGTTGGGAGGTGCTCCAGCATCCTCCATACAGTCAAGACTTGGCAGCATCGGACTTTCATTTCTTTGGTCCCATAAAGAAATTCCTGGCCGGTAAAAACTTTGTGTCAGATGCAGTCCGCAGAACAGAGTATTTCGAAACTGGTATCACAATGAGGAAGAAATTTGTTGAGAAACTTGGTGACTATATAGAAAAATAGACAAAAGATGTCCCTTCATGTGTGCATTTGTTTGTAATTGTACCTACTACACTTTTTGTAAAAAAAAATTATTGTCATTAGTTTTCGATCCACCCTTGTACATTGTGTGTAATTTTCTTTGCATCCCATAAACTTAAATAATTTTTTAAAACTTAAATTATTGATCAGTATAACATATAAGGTATTTTAACAGTGTTCAGAAAGAAATTTAAATTGGTGACTGGTATTACCCCACAAAAATAATTCTAAATAGTAGTAGACACTTAAATGATTTCTCATTTCTGTGATTTAAAAAATATTTCAATTAAAAGTACAAATTAAAAAAAAAAGATGGCTATTGCTGAATCTGTCTCGCATTATAATATTATATCTTCATATATATATAAATTGTTACCATAGTAAATCTGTCTCTCTTGTAATATTATTATAATTCTTTATATGTATATATATTAATATATATATATACCGTATATATAAACTGGGCTAAAACCAAATATAAGGTGCCAAATAGGCTCCACCCACTCGATATTCGCATTTTGTTTCTCAGAGAACAGGGTGACCAAACTATCCTTGTATATTGTCGCCGACACTCCCGACCATACCAAATATTAAAAATGCGAGTGTGCCCCTTGTGCCAAATATTAAAACTGCGAGAGTGGCCCTTGTACCTAATATTAATAATTCGAGAGTGCCCCTTGTACTAAATATTAAAAATTCGAGAGTACCCACAGGTTTGCCTTGTACTCAAAGGTTTGACAGCCTGTTTATCCTCGAAGAATTCGCTAGATCGTGGTATAAAAGAAAGTGCTTCGCTGGGGGTGGGTTTGGGCGGGATATGCCTCATGCGACGATGCACCTTATATTTGGTTTTTCCCATAAACTGCTTCCATGTAGACAATATTAATTAAATACTTAATATAATAACACTTTTAACTGTGAATATAATACATCCTTCTCTATAATAGAATTCAGTTGAAATAATTTAAATAATTAAGCTATACAGTTGGGAAAGATAACAGATTCACCATAAAGGCATATTTGTAGGACTATTAGCCCATGCCGAGAAAGTGCTGACTTATAGGCCTAGAGGTCCAATAAATGTTCTGAAATAAGGTTCCACAGAAAGATAAATGTTCATTCTTTTATACTGTATTGAATTTTTAAATTTGTACAAATTGGCATTCAAAAAAATATGACTGGCAATTTAATAATATGCAGTTTTTAATGTATTGAGTTCAATATAAATTTAAAGTACGAAGTTACTTCAGATTACAAAAATATGTCCACTTTAAAATTGTTATTTAAGATCCTGAGTTAAATATTTATAACTGGGGACGGACTCAATTACATAATATCCAAAATTAAATTATGCCTTGATGAAATGCACTTTGTATCGGCCTATAAATTAAACAAGACAAAATATCTTTCATAGTAATTTTTCATACTGAAAGGCCATGCTATATCTACAGCCGTCCCAAAAATTACTCGCACATACATTCACACACACGCACTCATCCCAGGATATCTATGAAAGATTTTCGAATTAGTTAAGATGTCATGAGAAAGTTACACACTGGAAAAATACTGACAATATTACTACATTCTTAACCAATGAAAAAGCACAACACGATACTATCTCAATAATAAATCCCAAAAAACTATAATAAATCCCAAAATACTATAATAATTCCACAGAATAATATATCGCAAAATGACTGAGTTATTAAATGAACGAGAAACATGAAAAACTTTAAAACCAGGTAAACCTAAAAGCCAATAACTGCATGACCCCAGGACATCATCCTTACAATGTATTTCACATGACCCAGAACCATACCGAAGCTAGCATATATAAGCTTACCTTGGCCTTAAAGGAGAAGCTGAAGAAGCACAACTACATGAGTCTAAAACCAGTCGAAGATCCTTTGCAGGCAAAACACACATACAATCTGATTTTATGAGAACGGGTTATACCATAGGAAAACTTGATATAGCCCCCATTCTAATGAAACGGTTTTAAACAGTGACATAATAGGACTTTCAACTATCAAACAAAGCAAGCTTGTTCATCCTGAATCGACTAAATAACATAGAATATACCCTTATTTAATTAATGAAGGAAGTTTACATAGTGAAGTTAAGAATTATGAAAGATATGAGTGGAGAAATAATACACTACTTCACCAGATGTTCAGGCTAACCTGGGCCCTATTTCATAAAACTCTACAGGTGTGACAAATACGACAATTATGTAAAGTCTGACAAATTTGTCAATATGTCACGACAATTGTATTTTTCATAAACATTACAACTTTTCCTTACATTACAGGCAAATTAATGTAAATTGTCAGACTAAAAGAACCCATTTCATAAACGCGACAATTTTATGTCAAACCTAAAGATTACTTTAGTACACTGTAGATGGCTCTCACATACGTGTCTCAACATTGAATATGATACCTAAGCAATCGATTATTACTATCGAAAATAATTGTATTAAAAGAGAAATATAATTCAAAGTCACTGAAATTGAAAGTTGGGTGGTTTCATGTCTATTTCTTCACCACTTTCACTACTACCAATATCACTACTACTAGTGTTCATTATTAACAAGACAATTTAGCAAGTTTATTAACAAAGTTTAAATCACAAGAAAGTTTGCCAAGTTATGCCACACATTTACATAACCTACTCTGTTAGCCTACATATGAAAGATTGCCTGTCACTTCTGTAATGACAATTCTACATTTTTTGTAAATTTGTAAATATGTCAGCAAAAATTAATGTTTCATAAATGATAGGTATCCTAAGATTTGACATATTTGTCAGACTTTTACCTGTAAACTCAAAAGTTTTGAGAAACAACAATAGGTAAAATTGTCATACAAATCAACAAAATTGTCATGACATTTATGTAAAGTTGTCAGCTTTTATGAAAAACACAATTGTCAAAATGTAAACCTGTAAGACAATTTTATGTCACCTGTCACCTGTAAAATTGTAACTTTTATGAAATAGGGCTCAGGACTAAGTGAAGGTTTCTCAGGAGAAATTTACTTCCACACCTGGCTGACCACCCGAGAAACCTTCACTCCTCAGATTCTTCGCCAAGAAAACCTCCGCTCTTACACAACCTGGACTAGTTTCGGGATTATGCCTTTATCCCATGAGTTTAATGAGTTCTGCATTTCCGGGCTGTGTGGCCGTGGTCTATGAGTGTCTAGTGCTGACGTTTCGCCGCGAGCTGTGTCGGGCATCTTCAGAGCGATGTGTCTAGCTGGATGGTCGGCTGTCAACTGCTGGCGCTTACTCCGTCCCGCTGATATTTATACTTCCTCCTCGCACTCCGATTGGTCGGCGCTCTGCTGTTCCTTCTCCTTCTCTGATTCCCGTGCTGGGATGACCCGGGGGCTGGGAGCACCGGTGACCAGGGCTCTGGGATGACACAGAGTTGCCTCCTCTTAGGCTATCGGGCGGGTCCTGTAAGTTTCGAATGCAGGCCCCACACTGTGATGGTGTGGGGGAGGAGGAATAAGCGTTTACGCGAATACTCCTCCCCGGACAGTTAGGGGCGCCATAGGTCGTACTTCAGGGCCATGGTGTTGGAGGGATGTACCTTAGCCTTATCCCCGGTTTTGGGGTAACGGGCGGGACCCCCTTTGTAGACTGAAGTACCAGTGAGGGTGGTGCGTACTGGGGCATCTAGGATTCGGATGGGCGTGCTAAGCGATGTTATGGCGGGCAGGTTGCGTCGCCACTTAGCCTCTGGCCGTCAAAGGGTCATCTCCACCTACAAGTGGTGTTTCCCCGTTTTTGCAGACGGAGCTCTGGCCTAGTCGACTGTTGCTGAATACAGTAGTCGGGACGGTATTGAGCCGGTCTGGGTTCCCTTAGGGGTCGTTCTCTTCGGAGGCGCCCAACCGGGGCCCGGATTTTACCGTGCTTGGTGTTGGATTCGACGTGGCAGTGGTTCCCGTACTCGGGGAACGAGGAGGGGGGTCGTCGTGTGTGCGTGACCGGTACCATAGCAGGGGGAGGCATAGTCCAACGATCCCTGCCCTGATTGGACGTCGGTGGCGTTACTACGGCGATGCTCCCGACCTAGAGGGCGGGGAGGCCTAGGTGGTGCTGGGTCCGCCGAACGGTTCCTACCCTCCCCAAAATGCCCTTTCCTCATTCTCCGTGTCACATGGGCTATGCGTAATCGCGAGGCGGCCTCGACAGGTGGATATCCCTACCAGGGAACTCACTCTGAATCTCTCTCTCTCTCTCCTTCTCTGATTGGTCTGTGATTAGTGAGTTTGCATTTAGTTTTTGTGATGGCTGGAATCCAAGATTTGTGTACCCTTTGTAATTCTTCTTTTCTGTTGAAGTTATTTTTGTGTTTGTGGATTTCTATGGCTTCCCAGTACAACCGGGGATAGTAATGTGATGTGGTGCTGAGGACTTCTGTTTCTTGGAATCAGATGTTGTGGCCTGACTGCAGTGTGTGTTCTGCAACTGCAGATTTTTCTGTTTCCCAGTCTACATTGACTATTGTGTTCCTTTAACCTGGTGTTAATACTTCTTTTTGTGGTTCCAATGTAGACCTTTCCGCAGCTGCATGGTATCCTGTATACGCCTGCTGTTGAGAGATGGTCTTGTTTATCCTTCGCTGAGTTAAGAAACTGTTTTACTTTCTTCGTCGGTTTGTAGATCGTCCTTATGTTATGCTTAGCCAGTGTTTTGCCAATGCGGTCCGTGACTGTTCTTACGTAAGGGAGAAATGCCATGGCTCTTGATACTTTTTCCAATCGGGCCTTTTCAGGACCAATAGGATTGGAGGACCGTTTTATTTCTTTCATGCTGTATCCATTGGCCTGAAGTGCTTCTTGGAGGTGATTCATCTCTCCTTCTAGTAGGTGGGGGTCGCAGATTCTCTTAGCTCTTAGTGTTAGGGCCTGTATTACCACCTGCCTACAATTCCTCCCGATACGTGACTTCCAGATAGCTTAACTAGAAGATGTCTTGTAAGACCACCACTGAACTGCTATCGGGAAGAACGCAGTAAAATTTCGTAAAATGGTCCTAGCTGATTGAGCAAAGAGGTGTGTTTGTTGTAGTTCGGTAGGCGTCCGCTAGGTGTGGCAGCTCGGATTTGTATTTCTACAATTTAATTACACAAGAACATATCGTTTTAAGTGCATTAATCGATTTGTGCAGTTCTATCTTATTCATAAGTGAGCATAAAATGACAATTTTGTGTAAATTAAATCTTCCGGCATCAGTTCTAAAATTCAAGTGGCCAAGGACACTTTGCGGTGCTGCCATCTTGCTTCAACCAAGCTTTCCTAACTAGCAGTTGGAAATTTGTCAGCCACTCCACCCTCCTGCTAGCTTATCTGGAAGTTGTCTTGCCAGACAGATTTTGTCAGGAGATCACAATACGCAATTCTTGGCCAACTTCCAGATAGGTTTTCTATCTGGCGGATAAATATGATATCAGGTGTTCGTCATACAAGCCCTTAGTGTCTTGATTATACCACATTTTTGGCGGGGGTGGTGGTTGGAGTCTTTGTGTAAGTATCTGTCCGTATGGGTGGTCCTGAAGACAGTGTGTACAAATCTCATGTTGGAGTCTCTAGTTACCAGTACATCCAGAAAAGCCAGCTTACTATTGTTTTATTTTTCCATCGTGAACTGAATACTGTTGTTGATACCGTTTAAATGTTGTAGAAACTGGTTCAAGTTTTCGTCCCCATGAGGCCAAATGACAAATGTGTCGTCTACATACCTCCACCATACTTTGGGTTTAAACGTGGCTGTCTCCAGTGCTGTCGCCTCAAATTTCTCCATGAAGAAGTTGGCAATGATCGGACTTAAAGGACTCGCCATCGCCACGCCGTCTATCTGCTCATAGTAGCTACCATCCCACTTGAAATAACTAGTCGTAAGGCAATGACGGAATAGAGATGTTATGTCTTGCGGAAAGATCCCTTCGAGGTAATTTAGAGCCTCTCCTACTGTCACTTTTGTGAAAAGCGACACAACATCAAAGCTCACCAATCGATCGTATGGTGTTATTTCCACTTTTTCCAGTTTGTCTATGAAGTGAGAAGAGTCTTTGATGTATGATTCAGAAGAACCAATGTGCCTCTGCAGTAGAGTTGATAAGTGTCTAGCTGGGTGGTATGTACGTGATCCTATAGCACTCACAATAGGGCGTAGTGGTACTCCATCCTTGTGTATTTTTGGTAACCCGTAAAGGCGGGGTGCAATTGCTTCACTTTTTTGTATCGTTCTATGAGCCTCCTGAGAAAGTGATGATGCCTTTATGAGTTGATTGGTTTTCCGCAGTGTTGCCATAGTCGGGTCCTTTGGCAGTTCTCTATAGGTGTCAGAGTCTGATAACAGTTCCTTGATTTTTTCTTTGTAATCTGCCGTGGCCATAACAACCGTAGCGTTTCCTTTGTCTGCATCCAGAATGATGATTGATTTGTCCTTGTTGAGGGACTGGATAGCTCTTCGTTCGTCTCCGGTTAGGTTTTGTTTCGGAGCCTTTGCTCTACTCAGAACCCTGGTCGATTCCATACGAATCTCTTCAGCTTCGTTCTCCGGTAGATTTCGAATAGCAGCTTCCACATTCGAAATGATATCTTCTATTGGTACAACTGCGGGTGCTACAGCATAATTCCCTCCTTTCTCTAACAGCAAGGCTTCTGCAGAAGATAACGTACGATTGCTGAGGTTTACAACAGTCCGATTCCTGTCTAGCTTCACTGCTTGTTGCTTGTTTTGGAGCTTGTCATATTTCGTCATTTGTCTATTTGTTGTTGAGGTATAAGTTGATACCGCAGATTGGTACGTCAGATTGTCTATCTTGTTCCAATCGTTGTAGGAGAGAGTGTTACTTAATTTTATGTGGACCTGTAGTAGTTGTACTTCCATGGCTGCTAGTTGTTTGAGATTTGTTTGGATCTGTTCTCTCAACAGGGCCTTCTCTGCTCGATCGTAAATTCGGTGGGCCTTGGCGGAGTGAAAATTCCTGTCGATTCTTATAAAGCTGGGTCTCGTTCCTGTATCCCGGCATCGTCGGAGAAAAGTCAATGAGGATAAAAGTATAAATTTATTCTTACGGAGTTTTTCCAGTAGTTTTATTCTCTGTGTCATTTCCTCCCCGTAGAGGCGTCCAATGTATGTGCTTAAGCTTTCACGGCTGGCGTTTAATGAGTTCTGCCCTTCCGGGCTGTGTGGCCGTGGTCTATGAGTGTCTAGTGCTGACGTTTCGCCGCGAGCTGCGTCGGGCATCTTCAGAGCAATGTGTCTAGCTGGATGGTCGGCTGTCAACTGCTGGCGACCACGGCCACACAGCCCGGAAGTGCAGAACTTAAAACTATCTGCCTAATAGCCCAGTAACTCTATTGTGTACCTAACTCTATATTCCTCTCACCTGTCGATGAAAAAGAAATCATTTCAATACTCAAAGAAAACTAAAATCAAAACACTCTCCTGGAGTTGATGAAATCCCAGATTTCGTTGTCAAGAAAGTTTTCTCCTTAATCATACATCCACTTACTTATCTACGAGGGTCATTTCAGAAGTCGTAGCAACTATTTTATACATTCCGAATAACTGCATATGAGGTTACTGCACTTGAAAACATGATGTACACAGTAAGGGATGCGACCACCAGATGACATCTGAGTGCATTGGTGTCCAATAGACAACACATGCAAACGTCAGTATCCTAGAGACTGTGTTCTGAAATGGATGTCACTAAAGTTGAACAGCGAGCATATGTAAAAATTGCATTTCTGCATGCCGACCTACGAGAAGCATTGGGTGATAGGGTGTTGCCCTATCGAACTATTATATGTTGGGTGGAGACCTTCAAACATGGACACGTAGCAACTGATGGTATTCAGCGCCTTCCTAATCGTTGGCAAAGATGTGTGGACGCCTTGGGGGATTATTTTGATGGTTGTTAGCTCGTAAGAGTACGAGTATGACGCGTACTGTTTTGTGCATATGTAATACGAATAAAACAACGATCTCTATTTACGCATCTTTCAATGTCCCTTACCCACAGCGCCTTGAATCCGAATCCCAATTTAGTACCAGCATTGCGAAGAACATTCCAATGACTTTCAATCGTATATCGTGATTTTTGTTTCCTACAGCTTTATTGACTGATAAATAATAGTTGCCATGACTTCTGAAATTACCCTCGTAGGTAATTAGTCTCTATTCAGTGGAACTTTCCCTTCTTGTCTAAAAGTTGCATTAATTAAACCCTTTATTCAAAAATGGTAATAGAAATGATAATGAGTAACCACAGACCAGTAGCTTTATTGACAATTTTCTAAAAAATATTAGAAAAGTGTTCTACCGGAGATTGATTAACTATGTGGAAACAAATAAGATCTTAATAGACTCCCAGCATGGTTTCAGGAAAAATCAGTCCAGAGAGACAGGTATTTTCTCCTTTAATACAGAAGTTCTCCAGGCTTGGATGGAAAAAATCATACCTCAGCCATTTTCTTAGATCTCTCAGAAGCCTTTGATACCATCTCCCATGCCAAGTTCCTCTCAAAACTTGAAATACAAGGAATTACAGGAAAAGCCAAAGACTGGCTGGAGTCTTACCTGAGCGAGCGGATACAAACAGTAGAAATTAACCACACAAAAAATCAGGTTTTAAAACATTATCAACCATCAGCTATGAAAATAAAATATGGAGTGCCTCAGGGTTCAATCTTGGGCCCCATTCTGTTTCTATTATTTATAAATGACTTACATATTGTAACAAGGGCTCGTCGGGGTTCAAAATCAGAACACTGAGTTTCTAATTGAAGAATGGAGGTTCCTTTATTTCCTATCACAGTGATCTATACAGCCAGAAAACTTCTGAAGGTTCTCCAGTTCACCCTTCTGTTCAGTGCTCACTTCCATGTCACAGCTCTGTCCCAGTCCAGTCCAGCTCAGCTCACCAGCTCTTCCGTTCACTAGTTCCTCCGTTCACTAGTTCCTCCGTTCACTAGTTCCCCGTTGACTAGGTCTTCCGTTTGCTAGTTCCTCCGTTCACTAGTTCCCTGTTGACTAGGTCTTCCGTTCGCTAGTTCCCCCGTTCACTAGTCCTCCCTCCTCAGCTCCTTAAGTCACAGTTACTTGAGGCCGCGCTGATTGGTTCACTCCGTCCAGGTCCTCAGCTCCTCAAGTCACACTTACTTGAGGTCGCGCTGATCGGTTCACTCCGTCCAGTTCACACTCGGGCTGACTCTCACTGTTACTCTGACTGACTGTTACAGACTCTCTCCTACTGACTGGCTCATCACTCCTCGTGGACTGACTCCCACTGACTGACTCTGTTACTGTTACTGTCTGTCCGCATCGGCTTACTCGCGCCCTTATATAGTCTTGTCGAACGTTCTAGAGATGACGCCGCGAAAGCTCTTCCCGCGTGGAATCTAGAATCCTCTTTGCGGCGCGCGGTAACACCCCTTAGCACATGGCCCCTCCTCTGGCCTCTTCGAGTGCGCACAGTCCACTCATTGTGACGTGCCTGGAGTAGGCCGCACCCATCGGCACACGGTTGCAATCAGCAACAAGAGACCCACCCCTCTTCCAGATGGCTGTCGAATTCTGGCGATTTCTGGGTGAATCCTGGCTTTGTGACAATATAAATAGCCCACTCTACAACTCATCACTATTTGCAGATGATACTACTATACTGATTAAGGGAAGTCAGAAAGATAAATATATAGACTCTATAAAACATATCACCAGCCAGATCATGAACTATTTCAGTGATAACAGCCTTATTGTGAATGTTAATAAAACCAAATCAATGGATTTCCATTCTGTCCAAAATAAAAGCTACTTGAACTTAGACATAAAGCTGTTTAACCAAAACATCAGGAAGGTAAATGAAACAAAATTTTTGGGATTCTGGATCCAAAATTATCTCAAATGGTAGACTCACACAGAACAGCTAAATAAAAAACTAAATACAACATGTTCTAGCTAATTAACATGCTTAAAACTGTGTACTTCGCCTATGTTCACTCTCTACTCAGATATGGCATAGCCTTTTGGGGCAACTCATCTTCCAGCATAAAGTGCTTCAGGACACGAAAAAAGATTATCAATATAATAACAGGTGTCACTCAGCGAACATCATGTAGGCCCCTGTTAAAAAAACTGGGGATTCTTCCCTTATCATGCATCTATATTTTTTAAACCATAATGTTACTGTTGAAAACGCTAAACTATAACAACTCCGTTGCTATAGAAATAAACGTCTGCACGATCATGATACCAGACAAAAGTAAGATCTACATATCCCTCAAGTTAACACTAGTCTATGTCAAAAGGGCATCTTAAAATCAGGAATTAAATTATATAACATGCTTCACTTGACCATTAAATCCATAGAAAATTCTATTAAATTTAAAGCATCCCTCAAGGCATATCTAATCGATTATTGCTTTTACTCAATAAATGAATTTACTTCCATGTAAACACTCAACTAATTTTCATATGGTATTATGTTTTAAATGTAAATACTCTTAGTATAATGCTTTTGTAGTTTTGTTGTTTGTAGTTTTATTATATTCTTAGCATTAGTTATTTGACTTGTCCCATATCTTAAGTACTTTGTACTACATGATGCTTGTGGACCAATAAAGTGAATATGAATATGAATATTGGAATAGTTCTTTTACAGTCCCATGCAGCATTTTCAGTTTGTGACAGAAAAAATGGTTTTAATGACAAGATCTATGAGGATATACGGGGGTCATTTCAAAAGTTTTGCACACTGTAAGATAGAATTGAAGAAAATAATTTATTTTACAAAATACCTTTACAGGCCTTCAATATAATCTTCATTTTTACTTATGACAGCTTCCCAACGTTTTGGCAAATTTTGTATTCTGGATAGGACACCTTCATTGTTGAGCTGTCTGATTACTCAGGTCATCCCACTGGAAGCTTCATCAAAACGTTTTCCACGGAGTGGTTCCTTCAATTTGGGAAACAAATCGAAGTGTGGTGGGCTCAAATCGGGACTGTATGATGGGTGGGGAAGTCTTTCCCATCCATATTTGTCAAGCGTTTCTCTCAGAAGCCAGAACTGAAATCTCAGTCATCACAATGGAAAAGTGCCGACTCTCCATGCCTGAAAAAATTCTGCTGCCAACAATCAAAGGTGAAACTGATGATAATCTTTGCGTATGACATGAATGGAGTTATAGCTACAAATAGAGTGCCCCAGGGGACCTCTGTAACAGGCACGTACTACAAGCTGTTTTATGCAAAATGTTTTGCGCCTGAAAATTCATCAAAGGCCTGACATGCTTGCAGCTGGTGTCCTCATTGTGCACGATAATGCAAGACCGCATATTGCCCTACCAGTGAGAGAAAATCTCAACAAATATGGATGGAAAAGACTTCTCCACCCATCATACAGTCCTCATTTGCACCCACCAGACTTTGATTTGTTTCCCAAATTGAAGGACCACTCCGTGGAAAAAGTTTTGTTGAAGCTTCCAGTGAGGTGACCTGAAGAATCAGACAGCTCAAAAATGAAGGTGCCTTAGGCGGAATACAAAATTTGCCAAAGCATTGGGAAGCTGTCATAAGCAAGAATGAAGATTATATTGAAGGCCTGTAAAGGTATTTTGCAAAGTAAATTATTTTCTTCAATTCTATCTTACTACAGTGTGCAGAACTTTTGAAATGACCCTCATATTATGGATTTATAACACTTGTTTTTAGTGTTGCCTTAACATTTTTATTTTGTTTTGTAATGTATAAAATTATCCTACAAATATTTATTTTTGTAATGAAATAAACAAATAAGGCACGTTCCACAGTTTAAAGTTCTAAATATTTACCTCCTCCAATTGTATTGGTCTTGTAAGTGCTAGGCAAAAAGTGTTTTGTGATGGACTTTTCTACTGAAAACTGCTCCTGACCTAAATAGTTTAGAAACTACTAATCTAAAACTTACTAATGATGGTTTCACGGGCTATAAGCCGAGTAAAAGGATATATTGTATATTGATATATTGATACAATATATCCTTTTACTCGGCTTATAGCCCGTGAAACCATCATTAGTAATCAACGCCGAGAAAGCCTCAAGTCTTACGTAAAACATACTACTTCACCAGGGTTGTGCAAATTATTTTCAAAGCCTTATTTATTAGTATCTATTAGCATTTCTATCTCCTATTCATTGCACAAATCGATGCATTCCATTATTTGAACTTAAAAATAAATGGAAATAGCTGGAAGTAGGGCTCATAGGCTCTTTTTCTGAAGAACTGAAAAAATATATATGAATTCATTATCAGTGAGTTAGTACACTTGTTTCAATATAAGGATACAACAATGTTTTGTCCAGTTTGCCTGCTGAACCACATTCAAAAACTTGCCTATATAAAACTTTGAAGTCAATTTACTCAAAACAGGTGTTTAGAGTAAGGGCCCTATTGTCTATTAGTCCCTATTTTATTTTCCATTATCTTCAGGAATGTTTCAAACAACTTTCTACACAATTTCTTCAGGCATAGAGTACGAAAAAGTGTTAACATATTCTGAAAATAAAATTAATTTACTATATATGAGTTGACCTAAACACACTTTTTGCTTCACTTACCATATTTTGGTCATTTTGGTCTTTTTGCGGCATACCAAAATATGGTAAGTGAAGCATATTTTGGTCATTTTGGTCATTTTGCGTCATACCAAAATATGGCAAGTGAAGCAGAAAGTGTGTTTAGGTCAACTCATATAGTAAATTAAATTATTTTATTATAGTTGCTTCACTGTATAAAGTTCCACAAAGTCTTATTATATATATTCTGAAAAGTTAATCATCGATATCTAAACAAGAAGAAATTCCCCTATAATTATATTATTTCGGAAACATATTCTTAAAAGTAATAATATATTATTAAAAAATAGTGCATAAGAATAAAAGTATAATTTTGCCATCAATATGTCGTATTCTATGAATAAACCAGCTAATCAGCTGTGATGGCACTTTAATATACTATTAAAATTACTGCACAACACAACTTCTAAGAAGATGAAGGCCTGATAGTTTATAGTCCAGGCAAACTGAAATAAAAAAAAAAAAAAAACCCTGGCAACATTGCAACAGAACCTTTGTAAATTGCTTTTTGATCAGTAAACATTAATGAATAGTACATCCAAAATCAGATAAAATCGAACCATAGGAACAGTGGTAACGTGTGGACAAAGTCCATGGTTTTATCCGGTGAAGTGCCTATGGTGAGTATTTTCCCTTTCATGTGTTGAAAAGAATGAAAGTTGCAGTTTGTGAAGATAAGCATGGATGTTAATATTCACAATAGATTTGGGGTGAGAAACAGCGATGCTTGTGAGCGGGGCGGAAGCCATTGAAATGGGGAATTAGACAAAGGACTAAGGCACTAGACAAATGCATAAAGCTGTACGTAAGGATAGTAGTCAATATAATAAGAAGAAGTGTTTGTCTGTACACGATGCCCAGTAAAATCTACTGCATGCAGAGATCTGAAATTTTAAACCTAGATGGACTGAAGGGTGGCCGAATGCACCTCGAAGCCGGATTTTTAATTTTCACTTTTGTTGGAGAGTTATAAGTGAAAAATGGGCAGAAAACGTGCATTTTTTGCACTCTCGAAGCATCAGTTTTCAGTAATGCATTTCAATTGTCGAATCAATTGCAGGTGGCTTTGCCTATTTTGTTATACCTTGGAAATAAAAACATCGCGATCGCTTGAATTTTGTAAGCCCACCCTGGTCAATTCATTTGTTTAAAATGTCAAGGCATGCAGACATCTGAAATTTTCAACATATACAGAAGATGAATAATGAATGTAGGCCTAAATCGGCAAACATTTATCTAATTGGATGGGTTTTCTGGACCAGGGAACACGAAATCTGAGGTTGTTTTTACAAAGTGGCGCTTTCTAATCGTGGAATAAAGATGGATTTTTAGCTGTTTCATTATAATTATTATCATTTAGTTCATGAATGATTTGCACGTAAGTGTTAATACAATAATGTCTTAATTATGTTGCTCTTAATTTTTAATTTCTAAATTATCATAGGCAAAGCTTGCAGGCACTTGCTAGTTCTAGAATAAAACAAAGGGATCAACGCTAAGTGTTTACATTTAAGAATAAGACTCTACCTATGTGCCACATCACCACATCCTACCCCTGCCTGGGGGGGGGGGGGGGATTCACTAATAGAATTTGCAGCACCAGGAGGAGCTTCTACCGGGATTCCACCAAGGACAGCCAGGACGACCACAGCTGAGGTTCGTATGGCACACTGTCAACGGTATTCGAAATGGTGAACTGAGTGGTATCTTGTCAGGCTGAGTTTTTAATAGTCTGTGATTTTTCTTATCTTCTATGTATGAGGTAAGTCAATAAGTATCCACACTTTTTGTTTAATCTTTTCTAGGTTGGATTTACAGCTTTGTGCTTGTGCACATCAACATGTTGTTCATTTGTCTTCGCTTACGGAATGTTTGACCGTTATGAACCCACTGAGTGTTGCACTGTTGCACATTAAACATGGCTGCACTGTTCAGTGTTTGTACGAAAGAAGAACAGCGTACAGAACTGAAGGAAGCGATGCATAAGGCAAGACCGGGTGATGTGCCACACTGGTATAGTTGCCGCACATTTGATGATAGGTACCGCAAGTTGTTGTGATACCATCTCCAGTTCCCCCGCTAGAGTAATTGGATTACGTGTGTTCATTGCTTGTGGTGTTTATGTCATTGTTATAGCGGTATTTAACAGGTAAGTGCACTAGTTTCACTGCGAAACTTTTTTGGACTCATTACTTTATTTTTTCCTGATCTGTATTCATTCCATTTCTTCTGCGTGTACTACATTTAATACACTACTTAGAGGTTATAAAGATATTGTGAGTGAAGTTCGCCATAACAACAATAACAATAAGTTCTACAGATGAGTGCGGCACGTGACCCGGAGTTTTGGGTCACATGCCGCATAGCTTTCAAGGGTGGCACGCCGCACAATGTCTTGCAGTATAATTACCCCCCAAAATTATTTTTTCTGCTCTTTTCAGCAAAAAACATGCCAACTCGGTATAGGAAAAGGGAGGGAGCTCAACAACATGGCCTATGGAGTGACAGTGACCTACAAGAAGCTGTTCCGCAAATTAAGGCAGGGGAAATTTCCATTCGGGAAGTCGAACATTGCTCTCATATGCCAGAGAGGACTATTCATAGGCGCATGGACACAGGAAATATGGGAAAATCCTCACTTGGGCTTGAAGGAGTGCTTGGAAAAGAAAATGAAAAAAGGCTAGTTGCCCATGTTCAGAGATTGTGCAGATAGGTTCTCTTTTGTTATATATGTGCCTTTGATGTGGATTTAAACTGTTATTATGATTGCGGCATGTCTCCCATACATGCGGCATATCACCCTGTAAAGCGGCATCTTTCCCGCCTTGTCTTTCAATTTAATAATTGTATTTACACATTTAATTATTATTTTATAAATATTTCTGTTTCTGAAATACAGGGAGGGAAGATCATAGCTTGCAATCTCAAAAAGAGTTTTCAAAATATTCAATCCTGTTTTGAGGTAGACGAATTTCCAGAAAAGTGTGGCGAGTCACCCTATCTTGCCTTATGTAGCTTGTTATTCAGCGGAAAAACTTTTTTTCTGGGGCATCAGAAAACTTGTGCAACAATGGATCAAGTGCATTGAGAAGCAAGGGAACTATGTTGAAAAATGAGGTAATTGAAAGTTTTGTACTGTTGCTATAAATTTAAAAAAAGAGAGTGCAGTTAATTATTGACTTATTGATACGACTTCTTTGTTAGATTTCAGATCCTGGTACACCTTCAGACTACAAAAAACGGATCACTGTATGCTATTCTTCTTTGGTGCAAACAAATTCACGTTACAGCTGCAAGAAATCTGACCAGGTTCAGGCCCGTAAGTTTGATATTTAAGCTTATGACAGATAGACCAGTTGTTAATTATAAAAATGAATATGTTTACGAGAAAAAGAGAACAGCGCACAGAGACAACAGCACAGGAATTTATTCAGAACTTAAGATCAGGTGCCCTGAAATCTATTTTACACTTTAGCAAAAGATAGCCTATTCAATGTTCCTCAGAATTTAGTTTTACAATGAGGTAAATAATATTAAATCTCATCTTTAGAACATGTCATAAAAACTGCAACTTGTTTCTGCATGTTTTCTCATCCAGAATTTTGATTGGGAAATGCTTAGTGCAGGGCTGCCCAAACTACAGCCTGCAGGCCATATCCAGCTCAACAGTCTTTTTCTGTGACCTGCCTAGTGAAGTAATGAAATATAATATAAAAATATATTACCAGACAAAACATTCCCAAGTTCAATAAAGTTAATGAGCATGAGTGTGTTGTGAAGGGGAAAAAAACTCTGCATCAAAATCTCTTATCTACAGAAATTTCTAATTCAGGGCGGAAATATGAAACAAAAATGTTACAAAAACAAGTTGCAAAGTTTAAAAACTTATCGCTGGGCATGCAAAACCATTTGCAAAGGAGTATTTGTAGAAAGCGTCTCATGACTTGCAAAACTTTGCATCCCGAAAAAGCAGACTTCTTCAAATCTGTATCTCTGTCAAGAAACACTGTAAATAGGCGTGTGGAAGAACTAGCTACTAGTGTTAGGCATCAACTGACTGAGAAGGGGAAAATATTTGAGTGTTTTTCTATTGAGTATGATGAGAATGCTGATGTGCTAGATACTGCATAGTTATTGGTGTTTGCTAGGGTGAGGGCATGGACTTTACAATTAGAAAGGAACTTATAGAGGCGAGAAGAATGCATGGAACCACAAGTTATGAAGTTGTAAAACTGTGGAAAGTATGAAATATAAATGGGAATGATTGTGCAGTGTAATATAGATGATGCACCCAACACGGCGGGAGTTAACTTAGGAATGGCAGATCTGGTAAAGAAAAAAATGTTAAAGTTAGTGAGGGAATACAATAAAATGACGTTTTTAAAATTATTTAAAAACCAGTGGATAAACGTTAAAAAGTTAAAACACGACGTTTCAACTGCATCGTGTTTTAACTTTTTAGCATTTATCCACTGGTTTTGAAATAATTTTAAAAACATATTTTTATTGTATTTGACTCAGTGGAAATCAGGACCGATACAGATGTTTTATTGAGGGAATAGTGCACAAGTTGCGTTGCATCAGGAAGCACTATGCACAAAGGGTGCTAATCTCTGTGATATTATACACACTGTTGCAAAACTAACTTCATCGGAAGTAGGGCCTTAAACCACTGCAGTTTTAAGACTTTTCTACATGAAACGAATAGTGAATGTGGTGACTTAATTTACCATGCAGAAATAAGGTGAGTAAGTCATGGGAAAAGGTTAGCTAGATATTTTGCTCTGAGAGAGAAATTTGCAAATTTCTAGAAGAGAAAATCACACTTATGAATTGTTAGGTGGCATGACTAGTCTGTATAATATTACAGAGATTAGCTCCCTCTGCACATAGTGCCTCCTGATGTACAATGCAATGCAACTTGTGCATTTCTACTTGACATAGCGAAACATTTAAATGACTTCAATGTCATTTTGAATGCAATTTTATACTTAAAGCACAAAGCTCTGTGAAACTGGCTAATACAGTTTATAATATATAAATGTATTTAAAAGCAAGAGTTAAGCCTAATGTTGCCATTTTGACATCCATAAAGTAGCCTATTAAATTTACATAATTTTGTTAAACTGTACATATGGTCCATGACCAATCACTTAAATTAGTTAGAGCACTTTTGTAGTCTCATGGCGCCTGTCCTACATGCCATCCAAGGAAGTGGAGAGCAATCACACAACCGATCACCTAGCAGTGGCTCTGAGAGTTACTCAGTAGCAAGATGAATTTTTCACGTTCACTTCGCTCTCCCAGCTGCTGTGTTGCCAGTTAGTTTTGTTGTTTACAGTGTGTTAAATACAGTATAGCATTATAAAAAGAGCTTATTTCACCTTTTAGGATTATCGTTACTGTGAATAGTTACCTCGTGTTTTATTATCTAAACGTAGTGTTTTGTATTGTGTTGTATATAATATTGCAGTGTAAAGATCTTTCAATGGCAAACAAGAATTCTGTAGACCATAGTCAAGGCAGAAAGATTATCAATAATGTGCATGATTATTTTCAAACGGAAGCAGAAAATAATGCCCCCTTAACAAATGTACATAAAATGCAACAGAGAGTGTGAAAGCTTGCCAAGTCAGTAGGCGATCTGTTCAGCTTTAGTGGTCCTGTATGTAAAAATGTTTGGGCGGCCCTGGCTTAGTGTTTGTCACACCTGAATGTCTGCCTTTGACCACAAAAAATCATAGTTATCAAACAAATACAAATAAATATCTGGAGAGCTACTGAAGAAACAATAAAGCCAGAAGAATAGGGATGGTATGAAAAAATTAATTCATACTACCCAATACTTTGTGCCTTATCAGGACCTCCAGATTATCTACTTAATAATGATGTAATGTTCTTGCAAGACAAACTGCACTAGCTTAAGATGGGGATGTAAGTGTAATTGATCTACGTACAACTACACTTCTAACATGAATATGATAAAAGCGATGAAAATAAATAATTAAAAGTTTTTGTTTTACAGCAAACTCTCCATTATATGGGCTAATCACCAGATAAACCAGCATGGATATTAAAAAGCAAAGATATTCTGAATGTTAGAATTACCGTATTAGCTCGAATATAAGACGACCCTGAATTTTTAAAGCGTAGTTCAAAAAATTAATAAAATAGCTTATTAGTACATTTTGCTTCACGTAAAATGGAATTTTGAAGTTCATGTCGTAACTTCTTCTCTCACCTTTATTAATGCATTGAGATAATAAAGATGCTTTCTTTTCCACATGGCTCATCATGATGGTGGTCAAACAAAGCTATACGTGTAGGGAATAGAGATGCCAAGCAGTGCAGTACATGGCAGTACAAGGAGAAGCATGAATTTGGGAAAAATAAAGTTCAGTAAAATTCGGTCAAGTTCGATGAATTTCCACATGACTTCGACCTTGGGTAGGACGCATGTCATCACATGGGGATTATCACTTCCCAGCTGCTTTCATGAATGGAGAGTTGTTAAAAGTCTTAGGCTACGCGTATAAGACGAGTATAGTTTTTATAAGCACATTTTGAGGGAAGAAACATCGTCTTATATTTGGGCCAATACGGTATTACTATTCTAGCTTCAAGCAATGTTTTCATGGGCTACATATACAGTGAGTCCCACGCAAGAGTTGGCCAATGACGCGGTTTCTGCGTCGCGACAGGCACAGCTCCAACTCCTGAGCAATCGGGTGAAATATCTACGCAAATAAAGCTGCGATCTGTGCAATGGTTCACGTTCTCACAGTTATAGTTGGAATTACAATGAAAATAACTTGTACCTCATCACAAGAGATGTTGGAAATGTTCTCATCTTGCATCCAAACAACACTGGCACCTTTTTAGGAAATTTTCTGTTCTGTTCAGCTTCCGAGATGGAGTTCATTTCTCTTGTGTTGTTGTCTTTAAGTTCTTCTAATGTATGGGAAATTGACCTATACACTTTCTTTTCAGGTTTCCACATAAATAATTGCCACATACTGTTAGAAGAACTTAAAGACAATATCACAAGAGAAATTAACTTTGTCTTGGAAGCTGAACTTACGAGCGAGAAAGAAAATTTCCTAAAAAGGTGCCAGTGTTGTGTGGATGCAAGAGGAGGACATTTCCAACATCTCTTGTGATGAGGTATGTGGTTATTTTCATTGTAATTCCAACTGTAACTGAGAATCTGAATCATTACACCAATCGTGGCTTTATTTGCGTGGATATTTCACCTGATCGCTTGGGAGTTGGAGCTGTGCTCGCCACGATGCAGAAACCCGCGTCATTGGCCAACTCTTGCGTGGGACTCACTGTATAATCTTATGTGATAGTAATTGGCTGTAAATGCTACTAAATTTATCATAATACTTATTACACTCTAAGTTTTCATAAACAATAACATATATACATATAAAAAAGTGAGGGGATGCTCCTATACTTAGGCAACGGTCTAGTTTGCCGAACATGGTGGAAACCAGCATGCCTAATGCCAAGAGTCAACATTGCCTCCAGCCGGCAAGGCATGCTGGCTTGTGTCATTGATGAAGTCTGCCTAGTGATATCAGAGATCACATGCTGACAGCTGCCAGACACTCTTCCTGAAGGCCAGCAAAGCACTTAGGCTCATTTTACTAATGAAGTTTACCTAGTGGTATCGGAGACTGGGGGCTGACAGCTGCCAGACACTCTTTTTCTGACTGGCAAAGTATGCTAACTTGTGTCACTGAACAATAAATTATTTTAAGAAGGTACAAAAACCTTGCACAAATAATCTGCAAACTGGATAATTGAGAGTTTGGTGCACGTAAAGTTTTTGTAATTAAATAAATTTAAATGGTAATTTGTAAAGAATAGTGTACTGCAAAAATATTTCAATTTTAAGCTATGAAAATAAAGTGATACATTTCCAACAAAGCATATAATTTGAGTAAAACTACTTCACCATTCTGAAATCCATACGTAACGGTGTTCCCATGGTCGGATTTTGTCCGATTTTGGACATGTTATTAAAAAATTATTTTATATTAAAAACTCTTTGGCAATTTTACCAACGTTCATGCATACATTGCCTGAACTATTACATTAAAAAGATGACAATGTGATAAATTAGATATATCCACAGTAATATTCTCACGCTATTCTATTGGCTTTGGATCTTGGATCATTTTGAAAGCTACCAATTTTAAATATGCGTATACGAGGGGCACTTACAGATCATAGCCACAATTTATTTATTTTCCAAAAATGCTCCAACACAGTAAAATCGCTAAATACATTTGAAATTATGTTAAATGAACTTCTTAATGCATTCCCCATATAGGATTTGGAAGTCAGAATACCTGGTAATTGTAAATGCCAAATACATTCTGAAATTGTTTATTCTTGCACATATGAATAAAAGCTGTTTAACATCTTTCAAAGCAGTTTCCTAGGTTGGCCTTGTTACGCTGCCAATGATGGGGAAAAATAGGAAAGGTGTAGGCCAAGTTTTGACTGTGCTTTATTCCGACTTATGTGTTTGCTTCTCCCTCAGTTCAGTTACTATTCTACAAAGGTTCAGTAGCTGTGGAGTGGCAGATGCATTTTTCAAAGTAATTTTAATATCATCGGGTCGCAGTAGAATGGGAAACACTTTGCCAACTTCCAGGTAGCCCACATTTATAACTGGTGTTGTCTGTGATATTTTCTGTCTTTTCCATCCATGACAATGAATCATGGGCAACAAAGGATACTTAAGTATGTTAAACAGCTTGTACAAATTATTTTAGATTATACGAGAATAAACAATGATTTCAAATATATTTCACATTACCTTACCAGAGATTCCAGTAACATTAAAAAGTTCATGTAACATAATTTTAAATGTATACAACAAATTTCCTGTGTTTGAACATTTTTGGGAAATAAAAAGTAGTTGCCAAGTCTTAGTAAGTGACCCCTGTATGTGTCAAACAAGTTAAGCCATACTAATGGAAACAGACATTCAATTTTTAAGTCCAGGCTACTGAAAGAGTGTTTGTACCTCCACTCTTTCAAATAACACTTTTTTGGGTGATATTTTATTGCTGATGTCCATATTTGAAAGTTGGTTTTCCTTCCTTTTCAGAGGTGATCTTGACGTAACAACTTTTGGATGACAATTCCGACATACAGCCATGTATTTATCAGCACCACCAATAACTTCCACCTGTAACATTTACATCAGTTTATTATAATTATTTAAGAAAAAGAAAACTTTACACCTGTAGAAATACTGTGTGTGTGAGAAGTCTCACACCTCATACACAGCTGGGCAAAAAAAAAAATGTAACACTTAAAAGTTTTTTGGGAATTGCATAGTAAATGAACAAAAATATGTTGTACATAATATTCTCACAATATTTTCTAGTATCATTTATTGCACCTTTTTTCGGACAAAATGCTTACTTTAACAAAAATAATTAACATTTAACTGGAAATAAAATCAAGTAAACTGATGTGTAACAAAGTGCCAGAATGTTTTTGTTTAATCAGTGATAATGGCAATTATGATATGCAAAAAATAAGCTCTTTTTTAATCAATTTCCAAGTTAAGCTCCAGATAGATTCATTAAGCAGGGCTTACGGAAGAACAAAGGCCTAGTTTGATAAGTATATGTGAAGGAATATGTGGGTAGTGTTATTTCTCATAGCTAACTGTATTGTAACTTCCAAAGCCATATATGAACACTGTAAAACAATATGTTGTCATGAGAACTGATTTGCATTTGATAAATTCTTTCTAATATATTACCATAAAATAGGTACTAAATTGGGCATTACTCCAGTATCGGTCAACCGATTTGGTACAGTATCAATAGACTTCTTCACATGAACATTACAAATACGTATACCAAGTTTCATGAAAATCTGACAAAGCATATTTGCATTATCGCCCATACAGGCACACGGACAAACAGTAATTTTCCCATCCACCACAGTCTCAGAAAGTACCATTCTGGCACTTAATAAACAGAAGTTGTACATCATACCCATTAGGTGCCACTGCATTAGGAAACAACTTTTACCCCTATTTAACTTAACACTGAACGCACAGCAGCTTGAAAACTCTGGATTCTCAATAAAGGGTGTTATCTCCCCCTAAAACCAATAACAGCTTGCATCCCATTTGGCATCCTAGTAATTAGGGTGTGAATGTCATTTTGCGGAAATTCATCCCATTCTTCAAACAGTGCTGCCTGCATTTCAGTCATGGTGATGAACTCTTTGATGGACTCAACATCTGAGAACGCCCCATATATGCTTGATTGGATTGAGGTCAGGACTTCATGCTGATCAGTTCAAAGTACTGATTTCAATCTCCTCTAGGAAGTGCAATATGAACTGAGCAGTGAGAGGATGGGCACTGTCACGCATTAATAGAAAATTCTCATTGAAGTATGGGATGAAAGGGATGACATGTTGAAGAAAAACCTCCTTGATGTATCAATTCACATTTAATGACCCATTTTCAATGAAAACCTGCTCGTTGTGAGCTTCAGAGCTGAACTCCTCCATACCATAACAGAATCTCCTCCATAGGCTGTTCTTAGTGAGAAGGTAAAAGCAGCATAATGCTCCCCAGGTCTTCTCCACACCCTTTCCCTTCAATCTGGAGACCTGAGGCAGAATCCTGATTCATTAGTGTAGAGAATATTGCTCCACTACTCCTTTGTCCAATTCTGGTCTTCTCGAGCAAATTGTAGATGGGCTATCTGATGCTGGAATACCAACTGGAGGCCAATTAGGGGTCTCCCTGAGGTCAGGTTTGCTTCCTCTTGCATGTCCACTCCTAATGTTAACATTATGGGCCAGCTGTAACATGGCAATCTCTCAACACTTCCAGAGATGTAGACTTAGGACGAGCTGATCCTGGTCATCTCTGAAAGATGTTGTGGTCTCGATGGCGTCTTATAGCTCAAAGAGCCCTTGTGGGTAAAGTTCTCAGCACATTTTCAACATATCGGAAGCTGTATTCATTACTGATTAAAGCAACAGCTCTTGCAGTCTCTTCAGGACTTAGAACCATCTTTGATTAAACTTTCATTTTCAGAAGTTCATGATATACTGAGTGAAAAGTTTGGATAACATATCCAAACATCACCAAATGTAGCAAACTCAACAAATTGAGAAATGAAAAAGCATGAACTCAACAACTGAGACACTAGAAATCCCACCAAATGCCACAAACAATACACTATAAAACTGGACAACTTTGGTTGATTTCTGTTCATTTCCAATTAAATGTTTCCATAATTTTGGATCATAAGACACACCTTGGTTTTAGGATGGAAATTTAAGGGAAAAAAAATGTGATTCTAAATGAATTTTTTTAAAGGGAATAATATACTTCATTGTATAAACAAATCATGACTTTCTACAATGGAATCAGTACAAATCGCTTTTAGTGCTCAATATCAGACTGTTTAGAGATCACTGCCTTCATTTAGACCACGCCATAGAGACAACTCCTTTTGTATGAAAGATCTCATCATTCCTTTCTTGTCACCTTGTATACCCTCACTTTACCAATTATGATAAGTGCACTGATGTACAGTGTGTGCCAAAATTTGCAACTAATTTATCCTTACAACACCTTCTTTATGGTTATGGTATTACAGGCAATATTTACCGTAATTTTAATTTTTTTTAGTTAACTTCAGATCATTAGATGCACCCAACTTTCAAGACTCTGTTTTCAAGGTAAAAAAGTGCATCTTATGGTCCGAAAAATATGATAATTCTTTTTTTTTTTAAATTATGTGCATATTTTTAGTTCACTTACTATGCAGTTATCAAAAAATCTTAAGTGTTATGCTTTTTTTGCACGGCAGTGTACGGTACAAACAAACAAACAAACATATATATTGATTGATTGCACAGGAGCCTCAAATGGGCCCCATCTTCCTTTCTCCATGACTCTACAGCCTTTGGTGGGCCTTGGTCTCCCTCACAATCCGTTTCCAATCATCTCTCTGCTGGGCAATCCTTTTCCAACCTCTTATTCCCATTCTCAGCAAATCCTGCTCCACATCTTCTAACCATCTTTTCCTTGGTCTTCCTTTTCTTCTAACACCTATTATATCATTATATAGGAGACGTTTTGGTGTTCTATCCATTTCCATCCTCTCAACATGTCCCAACCAACTAATTCGTAGGGATTTGACGAACCTTACCAAGTCTTCTCCTTCCAGAATTTGGTTTATTTCCGTGTTTGTTCTTATTCTCCAAACTCCAGATTCATATATTGGGCCATATATACGTCTAATAACTTTTCTCTCAAATATTCTTAAAGCATTTTCATCATCCTTATTTAGCGTCCATGTTTCCCCTGCATATGACACGACAGGCCTTATTAAAGTTTTATACAGTTTTAATTTTGTTGGTTTTGTTAGTAATCTTGATTTTAGTAGATTGAGGTTTGCGAAGTATGCTCTGCTTGCTGTTATTACCCGATTATTTATTTCTTCGGATATTAGCCCTGTATTACTAACCTTTACACCTAAATATGTGAAGTTTGAAACCTTTTCAAATTCATAATTTCCTATTTTAATGAATTGTACTATTTGCCCAATGTTGTTTACATAATTTGTTTCAGTCTGCATGTACTTTGTTTTATCTACATTGATAGTCAGTCCAGCTGACTTTCCCACTATTTCAATTGTTTTAACCATTTCTTCTAAAGCCGGTATATTTCTTGCTATTAACGCTATGTCATCTGCATAGGCGCAGGCTTGTTTGGATTTATACAATATGTTTCCATTCAAGTTAAGCTCATTTAGTACACTGTTTAATGCTAGATTAAAGAGAACAGCTGACAGGTCGTCTCCCTGTCTTACTCCGGTAGATATATCGAAACTTCTACTCAACATTCCTCCTACCATTACTCTTGCTTTACTATTTTCAAAAGTCATTTTAGTAAGTCTTATAAGTTTCTTAGGTATACCATATTCTTCCATGCATCTTAATAAGTGTGTTCTATTGACGCTATCAAACGCCTGCTTAAAGTCAATGAATAGCATATGGAGAGGTACATTATATTCATGGCACTTTTCCATTACCTGACGCATGACAAAAATTTGTTCTGTAGTACTCCTTTCTTGCCTAAAGCCGCACTGGTATTCTTCAAGAATATTCTCTGCAAACTTATTGATTTTTTGGAGAATAACATGTGAGAGGACTTTGTATATTACATCAAGCAAGGTAATTCCTCTATAGTTGCCACATTCAAACTTGTCCCCTTTCTTGTATATTGGGCAAAGAAGACCAATATTCCAGTCCCTTGGCATATATTCACAATCAGTTTATGAATTGATTTTATAAGGTTCTTTCCTCCACATTTGAAGAGTTCTGCCGTTAATGTATCCTCACCTGGTGCTCTGTCATTTTTTTGTTTTTGTATTGCTAGCTCTATATCTAGTTTATCTGGTATTTCTACTTCTTGTTGATCTGCATCCAGCTCATAATCTCTCAGTTCCATTTCTTCATTTTCCAATTCTATGTTCAGTATTTCCTCATAGTATTCAGCCCACCTATTTATTATTCCTTCCTTGTCTCCAATCATTTGGCCATTTTTGTCTTTACATAAATCTAATCTAGGTTGGAATCCTTTATTAATTTTTTTAACTGCCTGATAAAACTTCCTATTCTCATTTTGATTATTACAATTTTCAATTGATTCTATTTTCCTCTTAATATATTCTTTCTTTTTTCTCCTTATTAGCTTGTTTGCTATCTTCCTACTTTCTCTATATTTTTCGTGTGCTGAACGGGTCTTTTTTTGCAACATCTGTAGTCTATCAAAGTTTTTTTGGTCTAGGGCTTTCCTACACTCTTGATCAAACCATTCTTCATTTCTTCTTTTCGGTTTTTCTCCAATAGTTTCTTTTGTGACTTCAATTATGGTTTGTTTAATTGCTTCCCATTGCTTTTCTATAGGTTCATTTTCCCACTCTGGCATGAGTAAGTTTTCGCTCAGTTTAGAATCCAAATTTTGCTCATAAGTTTTGCGTTGGGTCTCTTCTTTAAATTTACCCGTATCCCATTTAATCCGCTGGTTTGTATTTCTATGCTTAATTACATTTAACCGATCACTGATTTTGGCTTTCACCATATAGTGATCTGAGTCACAGTTTGGTCCTCTTGCAGTCCTGACATCTATTATTGATGAGCTATGTCTTTTGGATACTAAAATATGGTCTATTTGGTTCACCTCATCACTTCCTGGAATTTTCCAGGTGCCTTTATGTATTCTTTTATGGTTAAAACAGGTACTTTTGATGATTAGATCATGCGTTACTGCTAACTGGCTTAGAAGTTTCCCATTCTCATTTGTTTCCAAATGCAATGTAAATCTTCCTGCTATTCCATTTAAAAAGTCTTCGGTCCCGATTTTAGCATTGAAGTCGCCCAAGACTATCAGTGTATCGTAGCTTGAAACTTTCTCACATTCCTTATATAAGCAGTCATAAAAGGATGTTTTTTCCTCTTCTTTACTGTCCTCAGTTGGTGCATATACTGAGATTAATGAAATATTTATAAATTTACCTTTCAGTCCAATTCTACTTATTCTGTCATTTATTGGTATAAAAGATATAAAACTCTTCCTGGTTTGTGCGTCAATAATAAAATCAGTCCCACTTTGACCTGTCCTTGTTTTTGTCCCGCTAAAAAACATTGTAAAATCCCTTTTGTCAATTCTGCCTTGTCCTACCCATCTAATTTCCTGTATGGCTAGGATATTTACTCCAGATTGTATTGCTTCATTTGCTATTTCAATCATCTTTCCAGGCTGTAACATTGTTCTCACATTCCATGTAGCAGCAGTTAAAATCGATTTCCGTTTTCCATTGCCAGGTCGTTTTCCGTATAATCCATCCGGCTTTTCTATTTGTGAGGGTTTCGTAACAAGATTTTTTTACTAGATAAGGTCGTTAGCCTTAAGCTAAACCCTTGGCCAGTGGGGACTGGGGCTTTGATTTCGGGGGCCTTCCCCTAGGGCGTTGCCTTCACCTCGGCTAAAGAGATCACCCTTCCCTTCCGCAGTAGGTAATCTTACTATACCTCCGACGCTGCCGTTGGCTTGCTAGAAGCTCCTCCGCCACCTGTCTCAGTGTAAACCCTGCTGCCGATTTACACTTAAGAGCAACCTTCTTCCGCCATCAGCGCCATACAGAAAAACATTTCCCAGCCGCCAATGTCGTTGAGGTCCTCTTTTGGAGTACTTCTTCGTCTGACCCCTCTCCTTCGACCTGTCCGACAAGGGAGGCCCTGCCAGTAGCTATGCTACCGTCGGCATAGCTCTCAGGATCATCGGGGTACTCAAGCTCCACCACCAGCTTCAAGGTCATGTACTCCCCAGGTGGAGGGGCCCCATCTTACCAGATCTAAATCCAATGGAATATGATTTCTGGGGGTAAGTTAAATCTCTGATATATAGCGAGAATATTCATTATATGGCACATCTTAGCACAATAATTAAAGATGGATGTGAAGGAATTAGGCCAGATTATGTCCCCCATGTACTTAACTATTTGTGATTTCATGTAAAAACATATGGAACTCAACAGAGAGCACATGAAATGTGAATTTGCCTCTGGTACTGTTTATACACAGACATTAGTTACATTAACCTGAAACATTACATTATAAATCTCATTTAACATAACTACAAAATAAAGAAGATTTAATAACAAAATTCTGTTTTAAGCTATTGTAATCTTGACCAACCCTGCTTGCTGTGAGAAAGGACTGCTAGAATATTCCTTCAGTCAGAATAAAAATTGGATGGTAATAGAAATAACTAAATTAAGAGGAATAGAAGTCAAATCTGCATTGATTCCCAGTCATTAGTACTAGGGATGGGTCCTCGATACTTTTGATACCTCAATACTCTCAATACTTGCATGGTATCGGCATCAAGAGATACTTCAGAAAACTCGCTCGGTACTTTTTCAATACTTTGGCAATTCTGCAATTTAAGGAAATGCGGTATCTCTTTCTGCTTTTAGTAGTCTACTAAATATAGTAAATACTTCTATTTCTCCTTGAAATGGAGAAAACCACTCTGTGACTTTCCGACTTTTAAAATCCAAACAGAAGAGATTCTTAATTGTTTCGTTTCCTGTCAAACATTTCAATAACAACTAACAAGCAAGCTGACTGTCCAAACCCCATTGTACGATGCTCCTTTTGCAGAGATTAAGTTACTGTATATTCTGCAAACCTTAAAACAGTTTGTTCATTGTTCTGCTCTGTGATCTGAGTAGAACGTCGCATGATTATTTTATCCATTCATAAGCAATCTATTTTGGTATGCTTTTAAAACAAGTCTGCATGCCGGCTTTCAGTTGATATCTCTACGTGACAGAAGACTGTGTGTATTGCGGTACGATAACATAATTTTTTTTTTTTTCAATCAATATGAGTGAAGTGTGGAACTATTTTCAAATATACCCTCATTGTGATAATCGCGTATTGTACCTATTTACTGAATGACGGTATCGAGTATAGAGGAAAAATCATGTATCAGTATTGAGTATGGAGTAACGAGAAAATCTGGTATCGACCCATCCCTAATTACTACTATTGTTTTTTCATAGGCCAAACGGATTTACTGTAAAAGTTAGATATGTATTGCTATTTTAAAAATAATTAAAGTTTATTGCAAATATAATTGCAACAATATTGACCGTTAAGATAACCTATGAACCTATTTCTTTGAAACTCACATCAATCCCCATGTATAATTTTCAATCATCTACTATAGACTACAATTATCTTTAAACCTGATAGAAGTAGAGTTGGATTGTTAGAAAGAAGTTTTGTGTGATTGCCATAGAGTATTAACTGGCATTTAAGAAAAGCTTGGTTTGGTCCTCCTTCTATAGTCCTTGAACCAACCTGACCAAGATTCTTGTTTTTAGCATTTCTTATTACCACTTCACATCTGAACTTAAAAGTGAAAAATGTATATGTGAATCTTTAATCTGTATGGGTTATGTTCAGATCATACATGAGCTTTCAGTAGTTCGTAAATATTTTTAATTTTTAATTTTTACATCATCTAATTTGCACAGCGACACTTATGTTTATATACATTCACAGATTTTTTGACAAATTGCAAACTTTGTAGCCTAATATATTTTAGCACATATACTGGTTTGACTTTTGATGATAATTATGACAAGGATCTAGACTGTCATAGATGTGAATGACATCATGGATATCCAGCCAGTTTTTCTACACTTTTAAGGCAGCTAGAAATACCAAATTTAGCACACTTATGGCACTTGGATGTGCCAATACTCCTGCAAAATTTTACGATTTTAGCTGTCTGTAAGTGTGTCAAAAAATACATGTGAGGAAAATATACAAAATTGACTTAAAACAAAAATCTTACTCTATCTAAGGCAGGGGTTCACCCATGAGGCTCTTCTTAAGGGGGGGGGGGGGGTGTGCAACAACTTGAAATTCATATTTTGATTTAGTGTTGTGGCCTTGTCAGTCGACAAGAATTTTTAATTGGTTAATTTTAACCAAACAAATACACAGACACATGTACCATAGCTAACAAGAATAACTAAACAGTGTGAATTTACATTTTATAATCTTACAAATTGTATCTATATTTTCCCTGTCATATTAAATAGTCATATCTTGTCCTCAACACGATTATAATAATTTGGAAATCCAAATACAAGATATAAGTGATCTGCGTTGTGTTCTGTCCAACATAAAACCTAATATCTCAGAGCTGGTGAAACCAAAACAGTGCTAATCATCTCACTAATATTCAGTTTTAACTCTACAATGGACAATTGTGTTTCTACATTTAACTTTTCTTATGAACTGTACTAAGAGTCAAATAAGATTCACAATAATTAGATATGCATTTTCGTGTTTTATATGTGTGTATGTGACAGCAAAAGCTTCACAGGATAAATAAGAATAATAAAAAGTACAAAGTACTGACAATCACGTTTTTAGGCCTTCTTCTCCCAATCACTATCAAAGGGGGCATGAGGATTTCATGATATTCAAAGGGGGGGATCAGCTGAAAAAGGTTGTCCAACCAATGGACAAATGTAGAAAAACTTTCACTAATGCGAAATTAAAGTAATTATTTTATGACTTCACTGCCAAAGCTACATTATAAATGAACTCATTGCTTACTTGTGTCTCTGTGCCAATCCTTTTTGTATAAGCAGCATCTCCAAAGCACAGCATGCACACTGCACTCAGTTTCACTACACTTTCTGCTATGGGTACTAGGTTTAGAATATTGCCAAACCCCACTCGCTGGAAAGTGCCATCCAGAGCTGCCACTATAACAATCTTTCCTAAATTTGCCAGCTCTTCTGAGCATTCAACTGTATCAGGAAACTACAAAAAAAGAAAAGAACAACTAAATAACTAATATTGAATTAGTTCCTTCCACAGTAAAATAGCTGCTATGTGATAAATTGAGGTGAAATTTTGCTATTTTACTGTGGAAGGAACTAGTTCAATATTAGTGACATTAGCATCAAAGAAAAAGGGTCCTACTAAGCCCCTAGATGATAGTCCACACCATACATGAACCCCTGGTAGATTGACCGCCTTATCCACATGAACATGCAGATTTTCCGGTCCCCAGTACACGCAGTTATGTCGATTCACTGTTCCATTAAGCATAATGAGTAGAAGGAAAAGTGTGATCACTGAAGAAGTTCACTGTTCCTCCGCAAGATGGATCCGCGTCTGCTAGAGGCGGCAGAAATTCAAGAGAGCAAGCTGAGAGAACTCTTTATTTGCTTGCATACCAGTAATAAACTATATTCTCACTCACCCTTGTCGAAGATCAGTTGTCAGATACTTTAGACAGCTTCCGGGTAGACTTTGCAGTTTTAGAAGAATTTAGTTCTTTCCTCATTTGTTTGGTCACAAAAAAGAATCGGCACTTCATGTAATGTAATATGAGTTTAGGAATAATTTCCATAACATGATCTTCACAACAGCCCACTTTGGAGGATGGAATAACAATGTGGTCCAAGTTATCTAAACACTCGTAAAATATATCCCCCCATAAACTGTGTTTATAGTGGAGGCAAAACCTATGTAGACAGTCGGCATGCTTTGAGGATTAAGCCATTGTCTGGCACTTAAGGAGTGGTACGGGGGGAGCAATAACTGACTGAACGGCACTCGTCTGGTGTCCACGTGGAGTCATAGCTTAAATGTCAAAAATGCAGAAATGAGCATTGATTGGTTGCACACGAATTTCTATTGGCTGTCAGGCAAGTTCAACGCCCAAGAAACTCGCTGAAAATCCAGAATATACAACTTTATTGTCCAAGACACCCTCATTTCAAGTTATTTACTGCGGATTATGAGGGTCTGTCGGCATGCCTTGAACCAAGTTGTATACGTAGAAGTTGCCTCCACTTTACATGAAAGTTTTTCTGCAATAACATTTTCAACCTGTATAAACAAATTAAATACATCTGCCGATGGGTGTGTTAAGAAAGAACTGTCGATGTCGGCTTTGTCACTGTAATCTTTAATTAAGGTTAGAGCTGCGGCAGGAACTTGTTCTGGGCACTTTCCATGAAGCAGGTCGACACATTTATGACATTTTGTCACTTTGGATGCCTGGCGTACAATATAACCCCCTACGTAGTAAACCAAGCATTCTTTTGCGAGATCTGGACTTTCAATAGGAAGCAAATTATTTTCCCAATCTGCTATGCAGTCAGACATGTTTTCAGGAACCCTCATATCCAATGCTTGTTTTATTTTACCCTCTGCCTCTCTTACTATTTCCTTATTCTTCTGTTCTGTTTGTTTTGCAAGGGTCCTCATTTGGTTTACGAATGATGTTAATGGCATTTCCGCCTTATATTCACAATTAGTACCTGTAGATAAAGCAAGTTTTGTCGGGACATAAATTGACTGCAGCATGTGTAGATTAAGAAAATCTACAGTTGATGGATGGTCATCACAGCTGAGAGAGCGTAATATACCAAAATGACGTTCTAGAGGGTCTTGATTAAATTTCTTTGTGAGGACATAGCTAAACCCCTTTCTCCATAAATGTTCAGAGACCTGTATAGTGCTCTCAATTGTTACCCTTAGGGATTCAAGAGTTCTGTCAGATGCAAAGGTGTTCTGATTTTCGTTAAGATTTTCCCTCCACTTATAGAGGGTTTCGTGACCAATCGATTCTTTATAAAGGGCCGCTGCCGGAGTACATGAATTTAATATGTCTGTTAAATTATTTACATCTCTTGTAAATGTCTCGGTAGGCTCGCTGTCTTCAAATCCTTCTGATTTTATTTCTCTGTGAAATTTTAAACCATTCGCAACTGAATTACTAAAAAGCTGGAAGGCAAGTCTCACGTTCATACGCTGAAAAGCAGATGGATCTAAATGTGCAGATGTTAGTTTGTGACAAACCTTCAACCCAGCAAATTTGTGTTTATCCATCTCAAAAAGTTGTCGATAAAATTTATAGTCCACCATCGTACCTTTATAATGTACTTGTTTTTTGTCATGAAAGTTATTTCTAATACACTTGATGATATGAACGGCATCAGAAAAGGCCCATACTCTTCTCTTTTCGTCGTAGGGATTAGGTATAGAACAAGCTATTTTGCCTTTTTTGCCACTTATTCCCAGGCATTTCCATACTTTCTTATTCGATTGACTGCCATCTGATGTAAATGCTACAATCTTTGCTCCAACCTGTTCTAATTGCAGGATAATCTGAATTAAAATTTCGGAAAGAATGTCACCAGGTGTGGAATTACGACTTGCATATACAGCGACAGGTTGGACCCAGTTGTGTAAGAGGGGCACAAACATAAACACCAAAGCATGATTTGCCAGCTGGCTGTTCATATGTTCTCGGGTGTGTTCGCCTAGATTTACAAATCCATCTACTTTCAAAGAGGTGGCATTAAACTTAATTTCTTCTCTTAATTTGACTTCATGGCCCGGGCGGCTTGGGTCGCTTAAATCCTAAAAGGGAGAGGTGAAACTACGGTAAAGAAAGAAAGAAAAGAAATTTGACTTCATCAAATATGAGGATTCCCATGCGATTGTTTTCTTCCTTTTCTTCCCGAAAATAATTTTCAATCGCACTGACAGCATGTGCATTTACCCCATATGGACACTTAAGACCTTTCACTAGCTTCCTTAAATGTGCTTCGGAAGGAAGAGGGAGCATATCATGGTTTAGACAGTGTCGATAACCTTTTGGGGATTTAATTTTAAATAACAAGCTATCTAAAAGAAGTTCATCATTGTACCTCATCCCTTTCTTATTTTTTAGTTGAGATTTCTTTAACATGGTGTCAACAATGATTTTCTGTTTCTTACTTAATTTAACTTCGTTTAGTTTATTTTGGTGGGCCTGATCTTTCAGTTCTCTCATCTGATTTTGCAATAAAACTATTTTAGCATTTGCTATCTTTAAATCATTACGAAGTTTCACCATATTACGACTTTGTCTCTTTAGACTTCTTTTCAATGCCGCTACTGTTTTCTTTGCATTGTTGGTAGTTTGATTCCTGCCACTGTTAGAATTTGCATTATTACTTGTACAAGCATCGAAATTCAGGTCCTGTACAACTTTTTCCCTTGAACCCCCCTCCATATGATGAAGCTGTCGTTTCCGAGGCGATTTTCTTTTCTTTACTTGTTTTGTTAGGTATTGTGGGAGATTTGGAAATATGTGAGGAACAGCACCAGTTTTTAATTTCCATCGTTCCCTCGGAAGCTCCACCTGTTCGTCTCGCACTGTAAATGAGTCTGATTTTACGATAAATTCATCAGAAAAATGGGTATCACACACGTAACACTTGCGAGAAAGTTCTTTGTCTTTCCTCGGAATAGCTTTAACCCATTTCAGAAACTGTAAATTGTCCCTAGGAGGCTTAAAAAAGTGCTTACCTTTAGACTGTTTTTTGTAAAAGGACTTACAACCTGGAACGAAGCAAGTAGGCATTTTTCACTTGTTTTCTATTCACACGTGTCACACTTCACTTATAACTTTAAATGTATATTATATACACAACACTCTGAACTAGGCATAACAAACAAACGCACGAGAATCAAAATAAATCGACCACTTCTGAAACTTCTTCTCCCTAACATCTATACAAATAACATAACAGGCAAGGCTCAACCGTGCTCAACTAACGATGGTGCTACTCCCTGCTGGCAGAACCATAAACCTCCGTCCCTACTATTGGTAAAGGAGCGAAGTGATCACACTTTTCCTTCTACTCATTATGCATTAAGTTTAAACTGAGCCTCATCAGACCACACTACCTTCGTCACAAATTGTTCATCTTCAGTTACCATTTGCTGATACCATTCGCAAAATTGCATTCGACGATCAGGATTATCATCATTAATCACATGCAGTAATTGTGGAATGTAAGGTTTCCACTTAGCACCTTTCAGAATTCGTCGTACACTTGTACTGCTAATCCCCACTTCATGCGCACATTGCATAGCAGACTTTTGTGGAGAAGTAACAAACTTTTCCAACACGAGATCCGACAAAGCAGGACTTGTAGCTGTATGCAGTCTTCCTGACCTTCCTTTATGAATATCACAAATTGTTCCATGTGCCTCAAACTTGCCAACAATGCATTTAATTGTTACGCGGGTTGGGGGTTCTGTTTCAAACTCCTGCCTCCACTGATGCTGCACTTCAACAGCATTATCAAACCTGATAAACCACTTTTGAATGCATTTTCCCTGCTCGAACGTTAAGCGTGCTCCAGCCATTTTGTTTTGTCACTATATGTTGAAAGTAACGACATCTGTTCAACGAAAGACCATACTACAACATATTGGTAATATACTGGTAATATCCCAATTCACTTTCCCGATACAGTCTGACAAAGAGTGTATACATTTTTCTGGCGGACTCTGTAAATGGTACGGAGCATTAACATTTTATAACATAAATTGAAAAGTTGTAAGTTATGTTTAAACTTGACAATGAAATTTAATTGGAACATAAGTACAATAACCAATTTTTAGAATTCTATACCATTAAAATGAATCTAGAATGCTATTATATCATTATGTGAGTGAAACCCCAACATCCAAGTTGGATTGAGATGGCCACAATGCTCCCATGGACTGTCATTTTGTTTTTACCAGACTTGTTTGTCTGCTAATTATAGGTTTAACTGTTAAGCTTGTTTCACATATACCCGATGATGTGCAAACACACAGCACAGCTTCCACACACCCAATCTCACAGGGAGCCGGCCAGTGTGGTGTTGCATTGCTAACATGGGCCATAGACACATTATAACAAGAAGATATTGCACAGATACACTCTCATAGCTTCTCTTTCTGGTATAGAATAAGAGGTCACATTGCAGAGAATGCCCATTCAGTTAACTCAGTCTAATGCAAAGGTATACCATATGCAGATGGCAGGTTTAGGGCATGCTGTGTGGTCAGCATGCCGACACTCATGGCCGTAATGGTGGTTTCTGTATAGGTATAGACTATTGTTTACCTAAATAAACTCCATGGCGCTATATCCCTGGAGGGGTTAAGCTTACCATCTGATTACTGCGTCATTTACCATAGGCAAATGGCAGGATTGGGGGCAACCACAGCCATTAGTGATGGTCCATGACCGAAGCCGCTCCTTCTCAATCAAGTAGCTCCTCAGTTTGTATTATGAAGCTGAGTGCACCCCGTCCCAGACCACCCTACCTCAGAAATATCCAAGGAGGTACCAGAGATTGAACCCAGGCCTGTGGATTCGAAGTCAGTGATACTAACTACGAGACCACACAAGTGGTCGTCTAATGTTTACTAAGTCTGAGTTTGTGCAAACAATGATTGACTTATAACTACCCTTCAGAGATTTTTATGAGAAAAAGTCTCAAATAAAAATTTTAGTTCTTAGTATAAGCACCTGGTGTACAAAATGTAAAGAAAATCATTAAAGCCATTTTCGAAAAATTTGCAAAATTAAATTATATTTACTGGTAAACCAAATATGAAATTTTATTTGGATACACCCAAGCTATGCTATTCATGGCACACACACACAGACAGGCACAGACAACTGACAGGACAGATACATACAAACATACATGTTTTTGAAATTTTTATTTTGAAATTCAGGGAACTTCAAAATGTGCAATAATGCTGAAAACTCAATATGAAATTTCAGGGTCACTCTGCCTATAGTACCTACTGTATTTTACGGACTATAAGACGCTTCGGACCATAAGATGGCAGATTTGATTTTAGGATGGAAATGTAAAGGAAAAGAACTTTAATGTGATTCTTAACGAAAATTTTTAATATACTTCATTGCATAAACAAATTATAGCCCTGTACGATGGAATCAGTGTAAATCACTTCTAACTTAAAACCTGCGTTGTACAAAAATATTTTCTCTACAAATGACATTGCGTAAATTTTAAGAACTGAACTAATTTCTCATGAAAGACTGAAAATACCTTTACACCCTCTAACCCTCAATTCAGCATACGGTAAGTGTAACGTGGAGGCTGTTTAGAGGTCTTTGCCTCCATTTAAACCACCCGGAGGAGACTACTTCTTTCCTATAAAAGAACCCAACATTCCTTTCTTTTTGCATTGTATACCTGGCTTCCAGCTACCCTCATTTTATGATTGTGACAAGTGCACTGATGTACAGTCTGCGCCAAAAATGTGTAACTAACTTATTTTTACAACACCTTGTTTATAACTATGGTATTCCGGCAATATTTACCATAAATTTAATTATTAATAAACTTTGGGCCATTGGACCAACTTTCAAAGTAAAAAAAATGTGTCTTATTGTCCATAAAATACGATAATGTGGTAAAAATTAAAAATTATACAGAATTTCATAGATTCACCCGTGAAACATGAAAAGGTAAGATTTTGGAGCATTTACATACTCTTTGTGGAGCAGAGAGAAAATGATGATTACAATATAGATCAAATTCTATTAACTCCACAAATGCCTGAAATATCTTTAGCACCAAGATACATTCAAGCTACATTGAACAAGATACATTGACTAATTATGTTGGTAACTAAAGCATGGAAGCAGCCATTCAACACTGTACATGTGAAAGAAGCAATTCAATTGTTTAACTCCCCACCAGCTAGGGTGACCAACCGTCTTGCAAGTGGGACATCCTGCATTTTAAGATATTTTGTAAATGTCGTGCAATTGTTTTGTTTTCCATCTGAACGAATTTTTGTGTTTTTGCCCCTCGGTACGGATTTTCACTATACACAGTTGTCCTGCCATCTAGCTTTAACTATACATAGCATAACCGTTGCCAAAATTATGATCTTTGAAAATGCAAAGCAGCGGGTTATAGGAACTTTGGAGAAGTGTTTTGGATGTACATTCCTACTTCTGAGTTACCCTTAGGCCTTTGTTACACGGACCGAAAAAACATGGCCGAATGTTCAGGCCAAGCCAGGCTGATTTTGAGCATGTTATACGAGCCAAACTTCGGTTGCTGAAATTCGGCGACCGAAATGTGTTACACGGGCATGTTACACGGGTAGAATTTTGACCGAAAAAATGCAATTAGGAATTATTTCGAGAGCAGAAGTCATTACAAAATGGATGAGATAGAAATAGGTACTTCTGCTCCTCCATGTGAGTGTATTCGGTTGACATTCTGCCCATATAACTTCACAAATTTTTTTTCTGCATGCGTTCTTTCTACAATTTTGTGCAATGCTAGACATAAAAACCACCTATGCTAGTTTAAATGCATCTGGAGGCGCAGTTTATTCGATCCGTATAGTTTATAACATTACCTATCCACTGACCGAATGAATATGCTTTTCGGTCGCTGACATTCGGCCTCGTTTTTTGGTCCTTGTAACATTGGGCCTTAGTCCATGGCATGGTATGTGTCACTATTCTGTAACACGAAGCGCATTAACATAGATGTGTGGTATTACAGATACTTTCTGTCCCACCAACATTTAAGATTTTATCATATATGATCTATGTCTAACTACTAAAAATCCAATTCTTGACTACATCCCAAACATTTTCAAGTAAGTGCCTCTGTTAACTGGTATTTTTCTTTAATCTTTCAATGGATTCGGCATCGGACAGTGAAGACTACAGGCCTACTTCTACTTTGTCACAAAAAAAGAAGCCATCATTAAAACCCAAGAAGGCAAAAGGGGAAAAATAAAAGCGTATGTGCATATAATGGTTATTCTTGGTTTAAGAAAGAAAGAAAGAAAGAAAAAAAAAGTAACTGTCCCCCAAAGTTGTGGAATGTTCCCCTATTTTGACTGTGTTGTCCCCCATTTCTTCATTGAACAGTTGATCACCCTACCACCAGCACATTTTGATCTATTTACATGGACACGGAACTATGTATTCTAGTGGGAATTTGGCAACCGTATACTGGGTGCGTGTGAAAAATCTCATATAATCTTCATCCTATGTGGACGGCACCGTTAACATGGTCATTGGGTGGTAAACAAACCTTACTCTATCCACCATAAAGCCAGGCTAGAGAATATTCTTCCATAATGCATCTAAAGGGGAGTTGAAGTACATGTATGTAATCTGATTTCTGGATGAATGTTCCAAAAACCTTTCACAATTGGCACTGTTATACAAAAATGGGTCAATCCAAAATAATAGAAAAAAATAGTTATTGACTATCTGAATAGATAAACTGATTAACCAACGTTCTGTCTTACTGTGCCATCTAGAGGCCAAACTGACAACCTATTATCACAATACCAGCCATTATGTATTAAGCAAGATCCAGTTAACCCACATTCTCACGCCTGTGCAAGCATCGTGTTGTTCGGCGGAAGGATTTGAAATCTGTGCTCAAATTCATATTCATATTCATATTTATTTATCCTGATTGACCACAGTTATGCGATATAGGATACATTATAACTTAAGCGATTAAGGGACAACGGTACAGGAATAATAACAGAAATACATACAGAAATACATACAACACAAACAATACAAAGAAATTAAGGATCAAATCATTACAACACTACAAAAACAATAAATTAAAACGTGCAATATGTCAAGTAGGCCAAATAGTAGGTTCTGAAAGATTATTTAAAGTTTTTGGCTGCCTCAAAAAATTCATCATTATTGTAGAAGCAGATTAGTTCCAAAAGATGCATATTCTATTTAAAACTTCTTGAAGAATGTACAACAAAGACACTACAGTATGTTGATGACACTGAAGGTTGTGGCAATAATGTGAGCATTGGTGATGAAAGTGATAATGGAGATGCAGAAATAGTTCGAAAAGATGTACATTGTTTTTATAATCTCTTGAAGAATATACAACAAAGAGACTTTACGAATAATGTAACGAAAAAAGTGTGTTTAAGTCAATCTCATATAATTTTGAAATAAGGAGACTTTGTTGATGACATGCAGGTTTTGGCAGACATGAGCATTGGTGATGAAGGTGTTAATGGAGATGCAGAAATTGTCTGCTGAGTAATTTCAAAGATTTCCTTCCCTTGATAAGTAGTGTATTTTCCTGTTTTGGTTAGGAGTTATCATATTTCCTCCCATTTTTAGCCTATAACAAAGTTTTCAACATTGAGTCTCCTTTGTCAATTTTGTGTTTGTGAGTTTTGTCATTATTACAGGATATAATACAAATACTATGAATTATTATTGTCATTTATTTACTTTGATACGACATGGTAGTGTAATACATTTAAGCTGCAAAATATATTATAAGAACATGTGCTATAGTGACTTAAACGCTTTAATTCATCTGTAGCAAGATTGAGATCGGAAATATACACACAAAACTTCACTAAAAAGGTATATTTACCCAGAATGATCATTTCAACGGGTCTTCCCGCCATCATCAGCTGATTCCGACTGGCCCTCTGGCGGCGGATGAATGAACTTGTCAATCAAGGTTCCATGTATGCCAACTGAAGTGTCAAAGTTTAAAAGATTTTCTCGGTTCTTTTTAATGAATATTTTTTCCCATACCATAAGATCTATTGGTTTTTCAACTTTTTTAATAATTCAATTTCATTTTCAATTTCATGGCCTACTTCCCAAAAATGCATTGCCAAAGCGGATTTTTCAATTTGTTTATTCATAATGTTCCTAAAATGTTCTTTTCTCCTTGTGTCTAAATTCCTTTTTGTTTGGCCAACATAAAATTTTCCACAATCTTTGCAATTAATTTTGTAAATTCCAGCTTTTTTGTAATGAGGGACCTTATCTTTCTGGTTGGTTTTTATTAGATTTTTCAAACTGAATTTATTCTGTGGTGCCAATTTGATGTTTACAATGTTGAAAATCTTCTGAAATCTGTTGTTTGCCCATGGGTGATAGGTGAATCTTTTGTGATTTTTGTTTTCTTTTTCATTTAATAGTGTAGTTGTCTCTTTAACCTTCTTCTGTTTTTTGAACTTCCTTACTTTTTTGTCAATCAGATCTTTTTTGAAACCATTCTCTTCTGCAATTTTTACTATGTGATTGTACTCTATACTATTTCCAACTAAAGAATAAAGTAGATGTAAACAAACACACTGAGATGTATTACTCCGCGACCACGTGTTCGTTGACACATTGCAGACGACGCAATTTCTATGCAAGAGGAACTCGTTAATATTGATCAAAGTAAGCTAGCATCTACAGAAACAAAGCTGGATTTCACAAATATTAAATATGCCTACGTTTAAAATGCTAATGCATTGTAATATTTCAATGTCATAATGAAAATCTACGTACTGGAAAATGTATTAAAAACATTCAAGATCACAGTTTTTTCGCCACTATTTAACTGCTTTTCCCGCTTTTGCTTAACAACACGAGGTGGTGAGACCTGATTAGCTTCAGCCATTGAACTGTATTGCTGTCTTTTATGATTTATAATAGCTGTGGTAAGCTTGTTTTCACCGTATGAATTAACCGTTAACTGTATTCGAGGAATACATGACAAGTGACTGTGTTATGTTTTCATACCTTTGTTGTGTTCAGGCATGCGCGTTGCATTACATTCAACCGATAATATCAAATAATAATATCGGTATTGCTTAAATCACATAGAAAGTGTTGCTATGAACTTGAGAAACGTGCTTAATTTAGTCGTAGATCATATACATTACTTACTTTTTATGTTTTGAAGAAACTACATTAATACTCGTAAGAAGACGACAAGCAAGAGCCTGGAGGGGTTGTGCGTCCAACTGCCAATCAGAACCCATCATGTCATGTGGTTTTGTTTACATCTACTTTATTCTTTAGTTGGAAGTAGTATAGTTTATATTCATTTTTGCCCATGGGAATGTTGACCAATCTATGTGCAAGACTGTTAAATACTGCCTGCTTATGAGAAGTGGGGTTGTAGCTGTTAGCTTTAATGTAGTTGTCTGTGTGGGTTTCTTTTCTATAGATTCCAAATTCTATTTTGTTGTTTCTGTTGTAGATTTTCAGGTCCAAGAAAGGTAAGTAATTTTCTGTTTGAATTTCCATGGTGAAGTTAATTTTTTCTTCTTGAATGTTGAGAAGTTTTACTGAATCATTTAAATGTTTTTCCTTTACAACAGCAAATATGTCATCTACATATCTAAACCAGACTCTGAACCTCCAAGGGAATGCTTTGTTGATGTTTTTCTCAAAATTACTCATAAATAAATTGGCCAAAAAGGGGGAAAGAGGATTGCCCATTGCCAAACCAGATTTTTGTTCATAATAATGTCCTCTGAAACTGAAGAAATTTTGACTAATACATAATTCAGTTAATTCAATATATTCATCAATGACTTCTTTTTCCAAATTTGTGGTTAATAACCAACTTTTTAGTACTTCCATCAATTTTTCTTTTGGAATGCTTGGAAATAGTGAACAAACATCGAATGAGACTAATCTGTCTTCTGTCGTCAATTGTAAGTTCTTGATTTTGTCCACAAGTTCTAAAGAATTTTGTACACTCAAAGTATCAAATTTTGGGAGGCCTTGAAATTTATTCAATAACCATTTTGCTAAATTGTAGGTAGGTGCTCCAATGTAACTTATTATAGGCCTAATATTTATATTGGGCTATAATTCATGTTCAATAAAATGGTGTTATGCAAAAACCAGTCAACCCACATTTTTAGGCCCCTGCTCCTGTGAAATATCTACAATTGCACTGAAAACAACATGTAGCATGTTGTCTGTAGTCCATACTTTGACATAGTATATTTGAAAATACAGGGCCTGTCCACAAACTAATGTCAGTGAGTCAATTAGTATTAGTATTAGTATTAGTATTAGTATTAGCCCATAATGTCCCCTAGGGGCACGGGCCTCTCTCCTGGGAGAGGTGGCTTGTGTTCGCAATCCCGGTTAGCCATTCCGGGAAGGATCTTCCTATTATTACTTATGCCTATAGTCTATCATTTATGGTCCGATATGTGGTCATCATTTTTTTTTTTTTGTCCTATATATAATTCTAGCACTAAACACTGTGGTTTAGGTCTTCGCTTTTCGGTCGTGCACTGCTTTCCTGCTCCTTGCTATTTACTGTCTTCATCCTGTGTTGTTGTTTTGGATTGCTGTCTTAACTAGAAGTTGCCATTTTCCTCTGTCTTTAGCTGTGGTGGTCCATCTGTTGCCGAAAGTTGTCCTTAGTTCATCCGACCATCGTGTCCTCTGTCTTCCTACTTTCCGTCTTCCCGTCCTTGGTTCCCATGAAGTTATTCTAGAAGATATTTATTGGTCCAATCAGTACAATACACTAAAAGAATTCAAAATAGGCTCCTCCCGTGTCGATACAGCGCTTCCAGCAAGATTTCCAGACACCAAAGGCATCACGGTAGGCCTTTTTCGGAATGTCCTTTATAGCCTTGGTGCAAGCCTCTTTGATTCTGTCAACTGTCCAGAAATGATGTCCTTTCATGGAAGTTTTCAAGCTCGGGAACAAGTAGAAGTCGGGGGAGCCACGTTAGGACTTTAGGACGGTTGGGGAACTGTTGGCTCCTTTGAATCGGCCTGGAAGCAGGTCATGCAGAAGGCGGTGTGGCCCGGTGTGTTGTCATGGTGAAGTTTCCAATTAAACATAATGTCGGTCCAGATGCGTTCATTTGAGTCTCTTGAGTACTTCAACATAGAAATTGGCATTGACGGTTACACCATGAAAGGACATCATTTTGCGACAGTTGACAAAGTCAAAGAGGCTTGCACCAAGCTGGAATCTCGCTGGAAGCTATGTATTGACACAGGAGGAACCTATTTTGAAATCTTTTAATGTATTGTCCCGATCGGAACAATAAATACATTTTAACTGACTCACTGACATTACTTTTCGGACAAACCCTGTATACTGTTTGTTTTTTTGTTTTTGAGAAGGGGTTCAACTTTGAATTCAATTTACTCCAATTTGTGGGTTGGCCCACTTTTGCATAACACCGTCCAACTATACTTCCTCTAGTCCTTTCAGGAGTAAGAGAAATTTCAAGGAACATATAAATAGAGGAAATATTTTAATAGGTTTCTCAAGGAACGTATATATAGAGGAATTATTTTAAAGGCTCATTCAAAACTTCTAAACACACTTTAGATATTTCAATAGAAGTCCACAATTATAACATCTATAGTATAAATTTTTATAAAACAAACAGCAAAGAACTGCTGGAGAACATCCAGGCTGTAGGCTGTAGTCAAGGGTCTATGTTTTTTGTAAAATATATGCCCTTGACTATGGTTCAAAGGCCAATAGATGTTCAGCAATCAAGAATATGGCCACAAAAACCTCGTTTAACCAAAATAATAGCAATAAGTTTCATACTTACAAATTGTCCTTCGTCAATACCAACAACATCATAATCCAAGGCCGTAGATTTCAACTCCTTAATCCTATTTGCGGTAACAGCAGCCAATGATTGTTTATCGTGGCTTACGATATCAGTTGCATGGTAACGGTCATCATTTGCATATTTCACAATAAGACACTTGTATTTGGCGATCTGGTAACGTTTGAGACGGCGAATTAATTCAGTAGTTTTTCCAGAGAACATTGGACCAAAAATTACCTGAAAATAAAATAAAGCAGATTTAGATTTTATAACAGTGATAATTAATTGAAGGTCATTCCAATTTTAGTATCTTTACAGGCAAAACTGTCAAGTTACAGTGATTTAAAATGTACAGTTCATTAATTTTTTTCCTGGTGGCCGGTCAGAAGTGCCAACAGATGATCAAAAGGGTACTGAACAAAATTTTTTACTTTATCTTGAAATAAAATATGATTCTCGCTAAGTGCAGAGTCGAAAACCGATTCTTTTTATGTTCGCTCATTCTCATTCTGTGAGCAATTTAAATTATACTGTTGCAAGGCTGTAATGTCACGTGGCTAATGCGCTGCACCATCAGCAGTTTCAGTTTTGCTTACTCCGGTATTGCGTGAAAGGCGCCGGTCTTGTATTCCCTAGTATTGTTTATTGTGTAGTGTAAGTGAAGATGCCTGTTTGCAGTACTTACGGTTGTTCAAATAATTCTGGTGTCCATAGAAATGTTGGTTACTATGAATTCCCTGATAAAAACAAGAACAGGCGTTTGCACAACAAATGGGTTTCTTGCATGAAGCGTAAAAATTTTGTTCCAACAAAAAATTCTAGAGTATGTGGGAAGATGATTTTAATGAATCGGATATTTTAAAAAATCAGAATATTGAAGGATGAAATATTCAGGTGCCCTAGACTAAAAGACAATGCGGTACCTTCAAAGTTTTTAGTAGGAAGTAAAGAAATTCCTTCTTCCAAGAAAAGGAAGTCTACCTATAATTACTTGAAAAAGAGGGAAGTGTTGGAATTAACTTAATTGCTAATTCAATAACTGATTCTAAACAAGAAAGAGGAGCTACACAAGTTTATGAATGTATGCAAGTAGAGTTGAAGACTGATGCAGAAATACAGTGTTAGATAGGCACAGAAATTTATTGAGCTGCAAATTCTGTCTATATGAACTACATTGATGAACATGACACCTCGGATGAAAAGGATGAAGATTACGTCCCCGACGAAATCACTAGTGAAGGAGAAGAAGATGGCATAGAAAATATCAACTTGTCGGAAAAATATTATTTTGTGTTTGTCTGTGTAAGTGCCCTTCTTGCACTGTTCAGTATATGCCATACATGTGGAGCTCCAGTTAATGAACGTAAAGTTGAAATGAGAGGAGTAATGTTACGAATAAAAACTCATTGTGTGAATGGGCATCTTCTGGAAGCATAGGTGGAAGTTTAAAAAGTAATGTGTTCATAACCTGAGGAATGTAATTATGTAATTATTTATCAGCTTTCTCAAAATCTATGAAGCTGTTATTTTTTTTTCTGAATCATACTTCTATAGGCTTGTAAAGAAATTTGTATTTCCTTCCGTACACAAAACATGGTTAAAATAAAAAGAAGCTAACTATGTAGATGCTTAGATGCTATGAGTGATTTAAATTTACGTTTATGTGGAGATGGACAATGACTTGCCTGGTTTCTCTGCCAAGTATGTGATGTATTCCATTATGAATTTAGCAACGAATAAAATACTAGATTTTTGAAATTGTACAAAGAGGAACTGTAGCTGGTGATATTGAAAGAGCTGCTTGTGAAAAAATAATAAGCACAATGAATGAGAAACTCCCTATTAAATTTTTCCTAACGGACAGAAACACAGGCATTAGAGCTTTAACACATACACCATGAATTTGATGTTTGGCTCCTTACTAAATCTCTAATGAAAAAGATTAACAATTTGCCGAAATCCTCCGCCATTCATGAATGGAAACTGTCAATTTATAATCATTTATGGTGGGCATGGTCTACGTGTGAGAATGATAGTATACTGCTAAAGGAGAAATTTACCTCAATTCTCAATCACATTGTTAACATTCATAGTTAGGAAGGTAATGAGAAATACCATTCATGTGCTCACGACGTGCTAAGCGCTGATAAAATTAGAAATACTAAATGGCTCAGTAAGCATTCGAAAGACTACCATGACCTATATAACATCATTAAGAATACCAGATTTTCAAATTATATTATGCATCTCAATAATTTTTGTCCCTGCCATTGAATCCTATCATAGCGAACGTCTTAAATATGTACCAAAAAAGAGCCCATTTTTCATTTGAAGGCATGTATTTATGGTCAATGACAGCAGCTCTTGACCACAACTTCCATCAAGGAAAAAGAGTCGTGGGCGGTTCAGTGGAATTTTCTAAATCATGTGGAGATTGGGTTTACAAGAGGAAGTACGACAAAAAACCATTTGAGTGGAGGCAAAATCTTGTAAAGAAAACTGTCAATGATGTTAATGAACACACATCTCTGAAGTGTCCATGTGTAATACCAGATGTTACTGATCGGAATGACATACCATGCAATATGGGTTCACTCCACAAAACCAAACCTACAAAAGCGGAAATGAGAGAGAGACACTTTTCTCGGATTGGATTAACTTTGTGAATGAAGAATGGAAACAAAGAAATTAACATGATGAGTTGAGGTGAGTTACGATAGGAGAGAAGTGTAATTACAACAATGGATACTCAACAATAAAAAGTGCAACAATAAACTAATATTGTGTTGTGTTGGGGCTGTTCCGTGTGCAATGCTCCCAGTCAGACCCGAGCTAGCCAGGTGACATCATGACGTGCTGCTATAGAGCGCTACAACTCGGAAACGGTAAGTTGGATCGAGTTTTTATTTTCGCCATAGTAATACCCAATCAGAGCTCTTACTTATTTGTAAATAAAATATATATGTAATTTTTTAGTTCAGTTCCCCTTTAAACAGAGTGTAGTGGGGATTGTCGCTCATTGCATTGGTCGAGCAGTTAATAGGTCAGTTGGAAAACATTTGAATCAGTTTGCTTTGAATAGGTGTTGGCATTCTTAACATACAGGACGACTATGTTTTTGTTTAGCACTATACATGCACTGAGTAGACATGTGCATGCTTCAGATGCTGCACAACTTAACGCATTCTTTCATCTCCTTGACTGTGTTACATATGTCCCTCTTAGACTACTGCACATATTGTTGACAAGGGCCCTCATAAAAAACCAAACAGTAGGCTACAGCTATCAGAAAAAAAAAAGTCTCACTCCCGAAAACATTCTAAGCCCAGCCTCTGTTATGATGCATTTTACACGATTCTGGCGGGCGCTGAGAGTATGATCAGTTGCTAACACTGTGTAAGCTCTAGGCAGACATTATGGATCTTCTCAATGTACAGTGGTGGTAAAGCAGATGGTTTAAAAGCATGGAGGTTGTGGGTTCGATCTGCATATTATTTTAATTTTTTTGACTTGCAAGGGTCAAGTCAAATTCTGGTCATCCACGTAATTGATTTTTCACATAATTGAATCTAAATGGATACAAAAAAAACCTATATCCATTTGAAAATTCTCTCAAATGGGCTTTAACTGAGATTTTATTATTCAAACTTTCACATGCCTTATAAATGCCATCAGATAAGGACAGATAACTCGAGAATGCTGGCAGTTTAATGGTCAAGACGATGGGCTAGAAACTTCTAGGTATATGGTTCAAATCCACTGATTGGTGGAAATTTTAATTACATTGGTTTGTTATTTGGTTTATTGCATTATTTTGTGAAAATATGTTTGTTATCTAATCAGAAGCAAGAGTGAAGAGAACCTGGTTCTCTACAAAGAAAGGGTAGGTATACAATAAATAAGATGGATGTTGTCAAGGGTGTACTAAATATTATCATGGCAATCTATAAACAAAATCCAGGTGGCATTGACCAGTCACACCAACATTAATTATGCATATAATTGGTCATAAAACAACAAATTTAAGTCAACATGTTTCTTTATGATAATCAGAAATTTACCAGGGTTTTTTGCAAAACAGGGTAGCGTACGTCATCATATAACAACAGATATAAGCCAAAAACTTTTCACATCTTCATTCACAAGAGAAACATAGCTTACCATGGACGAACCATCATTTAATTGCAATATATTCCTCCTCATAGTCTACTACTGCCGTGATGTTATTGGCACCAGCTCCAATTCAATGTTTCTGGCTTGGAGTGAAATTTCCTCGGGATTATCATTAATATTTTCACAAGCTTTTCATAAATACTAGTTCGTATTCATTATTCTTTACAAACCAGCAACTCATATACAGAGTGGGCCAAAAGTCGCGATCGGATAATGTTTATATTGAAATAACTCATTTTCCAAACCGAAAACTAATTAAAAACTAGTCATAGGCTGAGAGGAATATTTACCCCCTTCATATACGTTTTGTAGCATTAGTTTGTCAATTTTCCGATAGAGCAAGGACATTGTTGTGTTCTAGTGACAAGCCAGATTTTTCTTGCGCGCGAGTTTATTAGGCGATTGTTGTCGATGTGAAACGCTGTGTTATGTTTGTGTTGTAAGCAATGGCGGATACAAGCAAATATACGATTGAGGAACGTCTCATTGTTAGTGTGTGGGTTCATGAAAAAGAACAAACTGGCGAAACGTACGAAGAAATCAGAGAGAACTTCTTTCGTCGTTTCAGTAAAGCAGCTCCCACTGAAGCCAATCTTCGGAAACTGGAAAACAAGACTTTCTCAACAGGATTTGTATTGGATGCAAAACGCAGCGGAAGACCTAAAAAATATTGTGGCGTTGATGTCGGTAATCGTCTGAGTGAATCATTGGAGCGTTCACCGATGAAATCAACAAGGAAGCGATCGGCAGAAATGCAGATCCCAAGAACTTCGTTGCGCCACTGGATGAAAAACGAAGGTTATCATGCATACAAGCCCACCACCATAAATGAATTAAGTGACCGGGATATGGAAACGCGACGTGTCGCATGTGAAGATTTACTTTCTGCTTTTCCCACCTTAGCGGTTCGTCGTAATGTCTTGATGACTGACGAATGCGCCGTGTATCTCAGCTCTCGTTCGCGTAATGTTTATTTGTGGGCCAAACATAACCCACATTTCTTTGAAGAAATTCAACAACATCCCCCTCATGTCATGATGTGGGCCGGAGTTACCAGTGAAATTATCATCGGGCCATATTTTTTTGACACATCTGTGTCTGGCGAATCATACCTCGAAATGCTGTCTCAATGGCTGGTTCCGGAACTTGACAGAGTTGGTATTCTTAACACCGTTGTTCTTCAACAAGATGGAGCCCCAGGGCATTTCTGGACTCCAGTTCGGGAATGGTTAAGTACCAGCTTTCCTATGTGGATTGGACGAGGTGGACCTCTCATTTGGCCTCCAAGAAGCCCCGACCTCACAACGTGCGACAACTGGCTGTGATCCTACTTAAAAGAAAATCTTGGAATGATTCGGATGGATTCTGTTGAACAACTGAAGAGAGAGATCATCCGTATCTTCAGAACGATCACTCCCGAAATGCTGAGGCGAGCAAGCAGAAGGACATGGCGGCGCATTCAACTGTGCGCGGAAAACGATGGTGCACATACCGAAACTTTTGACGTTTAACAATGACGCTGACAGGCCCAGGGAACTTTATTTTACCATATTTCCATCCCTTAACACCTGCTACTTCAATAAATAAAGATTTTACGGCAATTGTGGCATTTTATTATTGCATAAACTAACATACAAAATAACCGATCGCGACTTTTGGCCCACTCTGTATAACGCATCTATACTGCATTTCGTATTGGTACGTATGGTTCATTGTTGTGCAGCGTTTCAGAGGGCCGTGAGAACATGGTTGACTGCCTTTCATTATAATTAATTATATACGGTATTTTTGTTTCATTTCATATAATTTAGAGAGCTTTTACTAAAAAATACTGTATGCACCACTTATGAAAAGTCTTTATCAGACTCATCCAGTATTTCAGTCTTGGCTTACGCCTCGGCCGCTATACTAGATTCGTACGCTAAAGTGTTATTTTGTGTACTTGATACATAAATAGCTAGTACAACTTTCTAACCATCATTTAAATGAACAGCAATAAAGAAATAAGATACTGCACTATAGAATACAAAAAATAAATAAATTCTCATAGAGGCTCCCAATCTTCAAGTTTTGTACCAAGAAATGACTGGATTCCACCTTCCACAGTCTCTTATCATTACAGGTAGGGTAGGCCTACTTAGATAAGGTATGCAGATATCTTGTGTGAAAGCTTTGATAAAATCAACTGCTTTATATGAGCCCTACACTCAATGGATGCAGCAGCCACCAAGCAGGCCCAACAATGATTACTAGACTTCGGATTTTAGGTAAAAACCTATTTTAATCCTTAAGTGATATATAGACGAAAACTTGTATATGCATGTTTCATAAGTGACTATGCCTAAAACTGATACTTTTATAGGACCTAAAACAGCCTATTTTTACGTTAGAGCCTAATATTGCCTTTTTGCTTGTTTTTCCTATAAAGTTCAAAATAAGTTACTTTTGTTATAAATTCTAGCATTTATTTTCAGTTCGTATTAAATTTTTAGCTCGGAATGTGCAATACATGACACATTTGTGACGTGGTTAAATAGTAAGGAATGTTTCGTCCTCAGTACAAAAATTCCTTGGAATTCCCAAGAAAATGTAGTGTTTGTCTCCAGACTCTCACATCCAGAAAAAAAAAGTAGGTCTCTGATTTACTGAGGGATGCAAGGGGTTGAATATACTAGTATGATATGCGTAGCTTCTGGGCGCAGGGATTAGGTTTTCACTGTTATGGTAGTAATACAGGCCCTAGTAATAGGTCTATATAATTCTGTGTACCATAGGCCTATATCTGTGTTTTATCATGATTATTGATTAATGGTGACTTCAATACATATAATATTCTGCATTGCAATTGAGATATTTCAGAAAATTGGCAACTTAACGATTTTATAAAAGACTATTTTACGATTTTTAGAACCTATTTTCCAATTTTTAGAGCCTATTTTAGGTACCTAAAACAGCATTTTTAGCGACCTAAAAGTCCGAAGTCTAATGATTACTCAACAACAAAGATCTAGGGTTGGAACTTTTTGGAGTACATGGCTGCAAGTGTACGGTATGACTGATGTGATTCAGAGTTCAAAAGAAGAAGGTTTAAATGTTAGGATCGAATGAGTTATAGAAAGTTCATGTAACTGGTTCAAACATTAATAAAGTGATTTTATCGAGAGTTTTTTTTTCTTCTTTTTTTTAACCTTTTGTAAGTAGGCTATTTTCAGAATCTATTTTTCCCTTTTCTGACCATAATTTCCACCTCAAAATCCATTTGGTACTAATTAATTCTGAAATCCCAGCCATAATGTATAAACTCAATGAGATTTTGATATTTACTTATGAAATAACTGTTCTTTTTAATCATTTCTGCATAAATTAAATAATATTTTTAATAGAACTGGTTTATTTATATACTATTTTGTTACTTGGGTATCATTATCAATAAATTTAACAAGTGTGACACAGAAATTAAGAGAAGAATAAACCTGGCTAAACAAGCATTTCAGAACAAAAGGAATCTTCTCACAAATAACCATTTAAGCATGGAAGTAAGGAAAAAATTTGCCAAAACATTTGTAAGTTGTGTATTAACTTATGGATGCGAAACATGGACAATAGGAAAAGCAGAAGCCAAGAAACTAGAAGCAGCAGAAATGTGGATATGGAGAAGGCTAACAAAGACGAGTTGGGTGGATAGGAAAACAAATGAAGAAGTGCTTAATGAAGTGATGGAAGAGAGATCCCTTCTGAATTCAATTAAGAGTAGAAGAGCAAAGTTAGTGGGTCATAAATTTCGGCACAATGATCTACTCATTAACATTTTTGAAGGGAAAATACTGGGAAAGAAATAAAGAGGACGTCCAAGAAATTCATTTATGAAAAACATGATAAAGGATATGGACGTGCTGTCATACGAAAATCTAAAGAGAACAGCGATGAAGAGGAAGACATGGCTACTACAACAAGGCATTGCCTTTAGATCCTGATGATGATGATGATTTAATTCTATGGGGTCATATTGAAACGACTGTTGGGGTGATTTTGATAATCTACATCTGCAAGCAATTAATCATCATGCTGGTATTGTATTTCTTCCTGCAGTTAGAGAAAACTTATTCTTATGTACAGCAGATGAAGGTGAAAAGAGATAGGGTGTCCAAGCCAAAAAGCAATGCACAGACCGTTTTCCCATCACTTCACAAAGAAATACAATGCCATCAAAAACTTGCTCCTTAGCATTTGTGCAGGCAAGAATCTGCTAAGAATAGGAATTAGTTGGCAAAGATAATAAAGAATCCTCGAATAACCTTCAACCAGTACCTAAAGAAGAAGTCAGGATCAGGCAGGAGTGAATCATAGGTGCACTTTGATTTGCTCACTTTTCTTGTGGAAATGAATGCCACAAGAAAAGGACTTGCCACTGATGAGGAAGAGATGAGACCTTTACTTTCAATTATGCAAAAAAAAGCACATTATATAGAAACTTTTATGCAGAAAAAAAGTACATCACTTAGATACTTTGAATGAATTGATTTTATTAGGACTTTCACAAATTAATAACCTTTCATTAACTCTTAATAAATAAATGTACACCCCTAAACACACATTCTGAACTAAGACATTATTTTGCCCGGAAACGACAGTCTTGACAATTGACAAATGTTTCCAAGTTTTGAATTTAAAAATTTCTAAAACATAGGCCTATTATGGATATGCGGATAGTGCTGTTCACAAATAACAAGAAATACAATCATATACGAGGGTTGGTCAATAAGTAAGGTCTCCAACACTCTAGCCCAAGTTCACAACATCGGACGAGAGATTTGGCGCCACTGCCATGTCCCGCTATGTTCCCTCTTTCAAACGAGCCATTGCTGCAGCCGCTGAACCTTTTAGTGTCCGAGGTAGAGCTGTTTGAAATAGATCTCCCAATTTCCGTCCCCGCCAAGTGCGCCTACGCGAAGTCATACGGTTTCTTACTGCAAAAAAAGTTCCGCCGATTGAAATTCACAGACAGCTTTTCGAAGTTTATGGAGAGGGATGTATGAACATAAAAATGTGCGTAAATGGGTTCGTGAGTTTAAACAGGGCCGGACAAATATTCATGATGAAGAACGAAGTGGGAGACCAACAACAGCCGTCACAGATGAGATGATGGCAAAAGTCGATGGATTGATGCGACAAGATCTACGCGTCACTACTAGTGAACTTTGTTTATTGCTTCCTGACATTTCTAAAGGTTCCATACAGACCATTTTGAGTGACAAATTGATGTTCCATAAGGTTCGTGAAGGTGGGTTCGCGGAGGGCGCACTCGGAGGGGACGGAAATCGGGAGATCCATTTCAAACAGCTCTATTTCAGGCACTAAAAGGTTCAGCAGCTGCGGCAATGGCTCGTTTGAAATAGGGGAGATAGCGGGACATGGCAGTGGCGCCAAATCTCTCGTCCGACGTTGTGAGCTTGGGCTAGAGTGTTGGAGACCTTACTTATTGACCAACCCTTGTATTCCTTTCTTTCCCAGTCTGAAAATGGTTGTTTGCTAGTTGCCTCTTGCTGACCACTGAATCTCTAGTATCACACCCATCTATCAAAATAATGCATTTTCCTTTCATTACAGCTTTGCTACTGTTACCGGTATACGATACTGTGATGCTGCTACAAAGTATCATGCTTTATTGAGCCGACTTGGTACAAAATGTCGAAATTCAGATGAGAGGAGTCCAGTATTCTAATAATATCCACATCCTAGTTTTTTGTATGTGATTTTGGGGGGAAAATATGCGGGTAGTAATCAAGTATATACAGGACTTAAAAGAATATATATTTAATATGAGCCTGTTAATAGAATAAAAAATTTGAAGTTATAAGCAAAGAATGTACTTTGTGCCTGTGATCTGGTATACAAATTCCTTTCAAACAGTATGAGATGCAAATTATATTATTAAAGCACAGTGCTAGGTACATTGATCACCCCTAATAAATTAAAATTATTCTCTATGACGGCTAGGGGTGGTAGCCAAGTAGTCCATGCATTCCCATACAAATAACCCCTCTCACATTTGTGATTTTCCAGCTCAGCAGAGATACCGAACAGTCGCAGTATTGGAGCTCTGCTCCCCAGCACAATCACGCAATGACAGTTGATAATTCTGCACCTGTGCTCCTGGTATTAGAAAGGAATGGGTAGTGTAATCTCACACAATAACAGAATTGGTATCTAGATGGTATCTTTGATAACAAGTACTGGACTAGAAGTGCTGATCCTCCATCACCACAAGGAATACTCATAGTACAAATGTATTTAAGAGAAGGTGATTATGGTAAAGTGTTTAGAAAGTTCATCCCAGTTTTCTGGTTCAACAAAGAAACACTAAACTTGTATATAACTTTATGAAACTGATTCTGCGTCAAATAAATAAACAAGGAAACATCCATGTGTGCTTACCAAGAATATGAAATAGGAGAGATAAGATCAGATTCGAATTAGGCAGGATTCATGGAAGAAGAATGTATCTAGGCTATACGTATCTAGGTCTAATGCAGATCTTCTAAGAAGGTATTACAAACTTATGGTAACAGAGGGACAGCATTTCTAATACCTTTTATAACCAAAATTAATATAGAATTTTTGTAGGTAATAGACCTCCTTTATTTTGCAGATAAACAAACCCATTTCTACCTCCTACTGGATGCACGAGATCACTGACTGCTGCTTATGCAGTGTGATAGTGGAACTTTGACGCTCGCACACAATAGGCCCTACTTGCAACCATCTAACTTATTTAAGGGAGGACAGAAGTGTTGATTTTGCTATTTTGGTCAAAAAATGCGATTTTTGGATTTTAGTGCAAAAAAATCAAGCATACTCTAAAGTATATCTGTGAAAAATTTTATGTCATTTGGGCGCATGGAACAAGTGTTTCTGACGCCATTTTTAAAGTACTGCATCTAATTCTCGTGCTATCCTTTGTTACCTAATCGTATTTAATATAGTGTATTTAGGTGTAAAATATGTAATATAAGTGTTGGTGTAGAGCTCCATTCACATGTAGTGATAGTTCAGTGTAATTATAAAGTATGTAATTATAAAGGTTTATTTATAGGTACAGAAGATGCTTATATTTTACTCTGAGTGCATGTAAACTTTAATCGCTTGTTTTCTCAGTTTCAATTTTCATGTTATTTTGCCACATTCAAAATCTATCTTCTCCCACAAAAATATAGATACAGCTATGAAGTTATTTCACAGTGTACTTTATGATGTAAACATCATTCCATGTCAAGTGAACCAATGGAAAAACGTGACCACCTCCGATTTTAGTCATACTTGGTTGTCATGAAGTACCACCTGAGATATGTTGAAGTACAAAATATCAGATTTTTATGTGTTGTAGTTTTCCAGTTATACCCTTCTGAAATATGGAAAAAAACCAAATTTTCTGCATAAGTGCAATCACAAAATGACGCATAAATCAAGCTGGAATTGACATAGATGAGTGGGAAAAGTATCAAAATGTAGCTTATATTATGAGCTTTAATTTGATACGTCACACGACTACTTTCGAAAAAAAATATTTTCAAGGTTACCCAAAAAAAATTTGAAAACTGAATTTTTCAAAAACCTATATTTTGAAAATTTTGAAACAATTCTCATAGAAACATACATATTTCAGCATCATGTCCTACAAGTTTTGATAAGGGATCGCAATGGGATCATATTTTTTTACATTTATAACAAATACTATGCACGCTGGGTAAGAATATATGACACAGGAATATTGCACTTAATTCTAAAATCCATTCCTTTGTCCAGGGAGTTGTTTACCAACATGCATATACCAACTTGTGCAAGTGGTCAAATGGGTATGAGTAAACACAGTCTGCAAGCATGTGAGTCAGCCAGGGAATGCAAGTTGTAACCTGTTGGACCTGGCTTCAGTTGTGCCTTGACTCTCATGCAGTGTGCTTCCTTTCTTCAAAGGCTGTACAAAGACTGTATTGCTGCATGTAAAGTAGTGGGTTCAGTGATTAAAATAGGCATTGTGTATTTCCCCAGTATGGCTGAAAAAGTAAGTGAAACAGCAAAGATTTTCTGCTGCAACCCTTTCAAGAAAGACAGACATCAGGGTGTGAAAAGAAGTGTGAGGCCTGTTACTGACTGGATGTGTGACATGTTTGACACCATTGTGGTAGGTATGAAAATTTGTGACAGTTGTAGGAAAGAACTATCAAAGCAGAAACAGGTTACAGATACAACAGATGACTGTTTAGTACCAGTAGCCAATACCACTAGGCCTACTAATGTTGATGAATCATTTGTAGCTTTAGATGTTACCTTAGAGTACCTTAATAAGTCTCTAAGCTCTCTAGAGGAGTCACCTGTTGCTAAGAGGAAGTTGCAAATGAAATCATACTGTGATAAAAAATACAGTAAAATAAAAAAATGTTTGACAGAAAAGGTACTAACAGCAGCAAGTACAAATACAGAGAAAACTGTTGACCATAAATCAGAATCATGTGAAGTCATTTGTCAGCTAAAAGAAAAGTTTCAAGAAGAAAATATAAGTGTTAGTGAAAAATTGCAAATTTTAACAGTACTACCTAAAAGCTGGTCATGCAGTGAAATACAAAATGAATTTCAGGTTAGCAACAGAATGGCAAGAAAAGCTAAAGCATTGGTGAAAGCGAAGGGTATTCTGGCAACACCAAATCCTAAACCAGGAAAGGTTTTAAATGAATCTGTGATTGAGAAGGTAATAGGGTTCTACAACAGTGATGATGTCAGCCGTCTTATGCCTGGAAAAAAAGATTTTGTTTCTGTGAAAACGGGTGACAGTAGTAGAATTCATGTACAGAAGAGGCTAGTGATGGGCAACTTGAAGGAAGTGTACGAGCTGTTCAAAAACAAAAATCCTACTGATAAGATTGGATTTTCGAAATTTGCTGATTTACGACCTAAACATTGCGTCTTGGCTGGAGGAAGTGGTACCCACACAGTATGCGTTTGTACAGTGCATCAGAATGTTAAATTAATGCTACAAGTGTTGAAATCCAAACAAATTACACTGAATGATGGCACAGATATAAGTAATTATAATTCCTGTTTAGCGAAGTTAATGTGTGAAGAGCCAGGCACAGCATGCCACCTTAATGAATGTCCTTCATGTCCAGGTGTAGATAATTTGAAAGATGAGTTACAGTTGCTGCTAGATAATGAACTGGTGGACAACATTACATACAAGCAGTGGGTTTCTGTTGACAGATGTAATTTAGTAACCTTCATCAAAACTGCAGATGAGTTTATAGAAACTTTGTGTGAACAGTTGTTGATTTTGAAGAGACATTCTTTTATTGCAAGAAGACAGGCAGAATATTATAATCACTTGAAGCAGAATATTGGAGTAAATGAAGCTGTGGTATGTATGGACTTTGCAGAAAATTATTCGTTTGTACTACAGGATGAAGCCCAGTCTTTTCATTGGAACAATGATCAAGCAACTATTTTTCCTATAGCAGTCTACTACAATGATCATAATATACACTACAAAAGTATTGTATGTATCTCTGAATGTCTACAGCATGACACCACTGCTGTTCATTTATTCCAGAAAAGGCTTATCTCTCATTTGAAGTTGGAAGTAATTAGAGATTTGAAAAAAATTTACTACTTCTCAGATGGTGCAGCTGCGCAATTTAAAAACAGAAAAAACTTTTCAAACTTATGCCACCATGTTCATGATTTTGGAATTGAGGCAGAGTGGCATTTCTATGCAACAGCCCATGGGAAAGGAGTATGTGACGGTCTGGGTGGTACTGTGAAAAGACTTGCAGGAAAGGCAAGCCTACAGCGGCCATACGAGCATCAAATCATGACACCAGCACAGCTGTTTACATGGAGTGAGGAAAACATCGACTCCATGCAGTTCTTCTTCTTCAATGAAGCACAATACAACAAAGAGGAAAAAATACTTGCAGACAGATTTCTGTCTACAAAAGCAATACCAGGCACACAGAAGTTCCACAGTTTCATCCCATTGTCAGATAAAGTGTTGTTGACAAAGGTATTTTCAAGAAGTGAACAGTCATCCACTTTTTCAGTGTTAGGACCACGTGTGCAACAGAGGCTGAAGCTAGCAGAAGTAAAAGGATATGTTACATGTGAGAACAACAATCATTGGTGGCTTGGTGTAGTTGTGGACAAAAATGAGACAGCACAGATAGTGGAACTGATGTTTCTGCACCCTGCAGGTCCTTCTCCATCATTTACTTTCAAAAGTGACTGTCCAAATAAACTGACTGTGCCTCTCTCTCAGATCCTCACCCTTGTGCAACCTACATGTCCCACTGGCCGTAGTTATTACCTCTCGAAGGAAGAGATGGATGCGGCAACCATGGCTCTAGAAAATTACTGTAGACAATAAATTCACGTTTTTGTCATTGAAGAAGGGAAGGTAACATGTTTTCTGTAAGTTTTTCTTTTTGATTGTAATGAAATTTTAGAATTAAGTGCAAGATTACGGTGCCATATATTCTTACCCAGCGTGCATAGTATTTGTTATAAATGTAAAAAAATATGATCCCATTGCGATCCCTTATCAAAACTTGTAGGACATGATGCTGAAATATGTATGTTTCTATAAGAATTGTTTCAAAATTTTCAAAATATAGGTTTTTGAAAAATTCAGTTTTCAAATTTTTTTTGGGTAACCTTGAAAATATTTTTTTTCGAAAGTACTCGTGTGACGTATCAAATTAAAGCTCATAATATAAGCTACATTTTGATACTTTTCCCACTCATCTATGTCAATTCCAGCTTGATTTATGCGTCATTTTGTGATTGCACTTATGCAGAAAATTTGGTTTTTTTCCATATTTCAGAAGGGTATAACTGGAAAACTACAACACATAAAAATCTGATATTTTGCACTTTAACATATCTCAGGTGGTACTTCATGACAACCAAGTATGACTAAAATCGGAGATGGTCATGTTCAAAATTGACAAAAAATTGGTTCACTTGACATGGAATGACCCGTTTGTAATAAACTATCTAATCAGATTTTTGGTATGGGCCTTAGTTTTTTTTTTTTTAAATAATATTTTGCATAAAAATATATCAATTTTTCATAAACTTTTTATTTCTCTGGGTAAAATATTTTTTTAAACAAAAAGTATAAATAATATAAAAAATCTGAATCATTGAATCTGTTAAGCAAGCATCATAGAATCTCTCATAAAAAATTCAGATCCATTTTTTAATATCTGTCTGAGGAGATAGATTTCAATTTTGATTTTAAAAAATCAATTAATTTAATTATATCTCAAAAACAAATTGAGATATCAAAGTGAAATTTGAAACTTCAACATATTTTTATGTTTAAATTAAGTGTACAAAATTTCAAGTTTCTAGTACAAATAGAATCACTCTCAACACTTCTGTCCTCCCTTAACTAACTATATACCTATCAGTAAGGGCTCGTAGCTAAAATTGCTCCAGAAAATTGTTAGCCTTTGATTTAAAATTGAGTAAAAGGAAACCAACATAGCCTATATAAAAATAAAATTTATTCATAAACTTGATAGAATCATAAAAGAAAAAAATAACAGTATGCCATATTTCATAGTCTAGTACAGACATGGGCAAACCCCTATCCATTGACACGCAACTCGCAAACTTTTGTCACACAACTCAAAAAGGTTAACTGGCAACTTAAGAAAGCAGAAGAACTGAGGAGGGTAGTAGAGAATGGAGATATGTCAGAAATATGGGGTAGTATTAAAAAATTACGGGGGAGGGGGTGGATAAAGAACGAAATATCACCAGACGCATGGAGGGATCATTTTAGGGACATTTTTGGGCAGGGAGGGGCTTGGGAGGGTTTAGTTGTGGGGCCAGAAGAATTAACAGGGATTCCTAGCGTACCTGAACTGGATGGGGAAATTTTAAGGGAAGAGATTAAAAAAGCTGTTTCCTCCTTGAAGAATAACAAAGCACAAGGATGGGATGGTCTACCATCAGAAATTTTCAAGGCGGCCACCAAAAATGAGACATTTGTATAGATGATACTAAGTATATTCAATGAATTATTTATGAATGGGAAATATCCGCACATCTGGGCAAAATCAATCATTCACCCTATCTATAAAAACAAAGGCGCGGTTGGATCTCCGGACTCTTACAGAGGTGTGGCTTTACTTCCTATTATGGGCAAAATTTATTGCAAAATCCTATGCGAGAGAATAAAGAGGTGGGTGGCAAGGCATGACAAAATTTCTAAATTTCAGATGGGGTTTATGGGAGGGCGTAGCACTGTAGACAGTACATTCATTCTGGACACGCTAAGACAAAAACAACTGGCAAATAAGGGAGGGAAACTTCACTGCGCTTTCGTGGACTTTCGGAAAGCATTCGATACCGTGGAGAGGGAAGCATTATGGTACAAATTATGGATGAAAGGGATGTCGGGTAGGATGATTAAGGCTCTTCAGGGTGTGTATGATAATGTGGAATTTTGTATTAAGTACGACAAAGATAGGATATCGGATAGCGTCACCAGCTATAAAGGGGTGAAGCAGGGTTGCATATTATCCCCCTTACTGTTCTACCTGTTCATCGATGATGTAACGGATGCCATGTCAAGGGTCAATACTGACACTCCGGTGGTGGGGGAGGTAAAGATTCCAGCATTGCTCTACGCGGACGATCTGACATTGTGCTCAAGATCGGTCGAGGGACTACAGACAAGTCTAGACAACTTACAAGTGTATGCCAGAGAATGGGGGATGGTGGTAAATGCCGAAAAAACTAAAACTATGACATTTAAGAACGGGAGTGTTCACGGGAAAAGCGAAAGTTGGACATATGATGGGAAAGAATTAAATAACGTGAAAAATTTTGTTTACTTAGGGGTAACAATGGCTATGAATGGCAAATGGAACAAACATATAGACATAACTAAACACAGAGCTATTACGAAAGTGACGGAAACACTGAAGATACGTAACAAGATTCCCGAGGTCTCGCTGAAATTGTTAGACACAGTGTACAACGCAGTAGTTAGATCGACAATTACGTATGGGGCAGAAATTTGGGGGTGGGGGAGAACGGAAAAACTTAATCAGGTACAAAGCAACCTTCTGAAAGGGATAGCAGGGGTGGGTAGAGGGACGGCCAACTGTGGAGTTCTAAGAGAATTTGGACGCCATAGAGACTCAATTGAGTGTAAAATAAAGGCTGTAAAGTATTACTTGCGGATTCTCCATGGAGATCAATCCCTTATTAGGGCGATGTGTTGCAGAGAACAATTAGCTTGGAGAGACCAAGTATCATGGGCGGGTAGATTACATAGGGGATTAGAGGAAATAGGAATGGGGTTCATTATTGAGAGGGGGTTTAGGAATAGGCGCAATGCATGGCGGAAAGTTCAGAAGCGTTTGAGAGATATTGACAAACAAGTGACATTAGCGGAATGCAGGAATAAAGTCACTCTGGAGATCCAAACGTTAACCAAGACAAATTGGGGAACAGAGACTTACTTGTTTGGGGCAAATAAAGAGGAAAGATTTGGTTTAGCCTGGTTCCGTCTAGGAGCTTGGCGGGCAATTAAAATTACAAATGAGGAGGGGGAGAGAATATGCCCGCTTTGTGTGGCAGGAGAAACTTCACACCATATTTTGGCAGAGTGTACATTCACGGAAACACTGAGGCAACGGCATCTACCAGAGTCTTTCACTGCTTCTTATAGGGGTCAGCTGTTCACATACGATCTGCTACTTAACACTAGATTTTTTGGGGGGTGGGGAAATTTATGTCCTAAGTGAGGCAGCTTAGGATGGAACTGGCCGAGGGAGTAAGGGGAGTACTCCGATGGGGTAGACGGCTGTATATAGAATAATATGTAAAATATATTTGGTTGATGTGTTTAAGGGTATTGCTGGTGTATGTGCTATTTTTTGGTGGCGAGTGTGTGTGGGTACGCCGTAGCGTAGTGGTTGAGGCACTGCGCTACAAACCGGAAGGTCGCGGGTTCGATCCCCGATGAGGTCATTGGAGTTTTTCAATTGGCCTAATCCTTCTGGTGGCACAATGGCCCTGGGGTCGACTCAGCCTCTAACAGAAATGAGTACCAGGAGTAATCCTGGGGGTAAAGGCGGCCGGTGCGTAAGGCTGACAACCTTACCACCTTCATGTGCCGATTGTCTAAAAATCCGGGAGCCTCAACCTCCTGGGACCCTCTGGGCCTCCATGGCCTGTAATAGGGAACACTTTACTTTTAGTGTGTGTGTGTGGTGTTGTGTTTGTATATTTACTAGTTTTTAACTGTTTGTGTGTTTTTTAGTTTTACTTTTAGGGTACATGTTTGCTTGTGCACAGTTAAAGCATGGACAGCCTAAGGGCTCATGCAACGAATAATGTAAAAAGATAGTTTTTCTTGTTAACAATAAAAGCACTTCATTCATTCATTCATTCAACTTTTGTCAACTTACACATAGTTCGAAAAGAACGGATAGATGGAGACACAAGCAGGCAATAAGTGCAGTGGCAGTTGCTCATTCTTAGGGAAACACTAATTTCACTTTAAAATGTACACTACAATAAACAAATAATACAAACAATCTTGTATTTTTAATTATTCTTTTACGTGTGCAATTATTTCATTATACAAAGGCTTAGAATGTGTCATAACGCCTTTCCAATCGGAACTGTGTCGCGACCCGTCACTGCTTGCAAATAGAGTATGACTCATGCATGGGAATAATCTACCACGAACACCGAATGTCCGCAATGCCATCTTGTGTGTTATGCGGGAAGTTCAAGAACCACAAGTGGTTCGCGAACCAGTAAATGCCCATGTATGGTCTAGTACTGTCTGACTGTGAGCTGAAGGCCGAGCTAGTGGCATAGTGGGGGAAAGACATAGACAGTAAATGCAAGCGCATGGTAAGGTAGTGAGGGAACGCTAGCTCGGCCTTCAGCTCGCCGCCAGACAGTACAAAGGTTGATACAGGTACCTTTGTCAGATGCAGAATACAAGAAAGAATATCTCCATATCAGCCATTTCATAATTACGGGTGGGACATTCTAGCAAATTATGAAAACTATTTTTGTTTATTACATATCATAAGTAATAAACTAGAATTGGTTCTTCACATTCTGTAAAATTTACAATGTCTTCTCCTCCACACTACATGCAAAGCATTATTGAAAATTTACGAGGGTCGGTCAGTAAGTACTGTAATGCCTCCTATTATTTTTCTTCTGAACTAAGTTAGTTATGTGAATTATTTGAATTTGGTGCAATTCCTCAAACCTTCTTCTACACTCCACTGCAATAGCAACTTCCTACGTCAACCGGTGGCAGCACTACTGCCTGTTGGAAAATGGCTGACATCGATGTCCGTATAAGACAGCGTTCTGTCACTGAATTCTTGAATGCGGAAGGTGAAACGCCTATCCGCATTCATGAAAGGCTCACAAAGGTATATGGTGATGCAACAGTGAATGTCAGTATGGTTAGAAGATGGGTTCATAGCTGTAACAAAACTGAAGGCCCAAGACCGTTGGCTGATGAACAGCGGAGCGGCAGACCCGTGACTGCAGTGACTTCATGCAACATTCAGCAAGTGGATGAGATCATCCGAGGTGACCGCTGGCTAACAACAGATGAATTGTGTCGCATTACGTCCCTCAGTAAAGGCAGTGTGGTGATGATTATTCAAGAACTGGGGTACTCAAAAGTTTGTTCACGGTGGATACCCCGAATGTTAACTGACCAGAATAAGGAGTCACGAAAAACAATAGCCTCCGAACACTTGCAGCGCTTCAATTTGCAGGGAGAGGAGTTCCTGCACAAAATTGTGACTGGAGATGAAACGTGGGTTCATTTTTTTGAACCAGAATCAAAGAGACAGTCTATGGAATGGCATCGCACAACCTCACCGAGGAAGAAAAAATTCAAAACTGTGCCATCGGTAGGAAAAGTGATGGCGACCGTGTTTTGGGACGCAGAGGGTGTGATTCTGGTTGATTTTTTGGAACAGGGTTGCACAATAAATTCTGTACAATATGTCAGCACCCTCAAAAAACTTAAAGCACGTCTTCAGCGAGTTCGCCCAAAGGATGGCGGATGTTCTGCTTTTGCAAGACAATGCAAAACCACACACCAGTCGTCACACCACTGAAGAGATTGTGAAAATTGGATGGGAAGTCTTGCCTCACCCCCCATACAGCCCTGACTTAGCACCATCAGACTTCCTTCTGTTTGGGCCGCTAAAGGAAGCTCATCGTGGAATTCACTTTCAAGATGCGGAGGCCGTGAAAACATCTGTGCCTCAATGGCTTCGTAAGAAAGACCGTGTGTTTTACCGCGGAGGAATACATGCTCTCGTTAAAAGGTGGACTACAACTGTGGAAAAGGATAGGGATTGCATAGAAAAGTGACAATTTAATGCTCAATGTTGTGGCTTTCATGCTGAGTAATCAAAGTTTAATTTTCTTGCAAATTAAAAGAAAGAAAAAAAAATAGGAGGCATTACTTATTGACTGACCCTCATATTTTAAATATTAAAAAAAAAAAATTCAAAATCTATTACAGGTGGGACATAATTTGGACACCGATTTTAATGATGCAAAACAAAAGTTCATTTGCTGTTCTGCTATTACTGTTAGGGTCTTAATGTAATGATTTAACAAAACTATCACCATTACGGGTGGGACAAAAAGTCACTGTTTGTTATTTTACACAGTTATTAACCACACATATTTTTTGAAGTTAATCTTATACCAAATTATTGTACCTTAAAGGGGAACTGAACTAAAAAATTACATATATATTTTGTTTACAAATGAGTAAGAGCTCTGATTGTGCATTACTATGGCTAAAATAAAAACTCGATCCAACTTACCGTTTCCGAGTTGTAGCGGTCTATAGCAGCACGTCGTGATGTCACCTGGCTAGCTCGGGTCGAACCGGGAGCATTACACACGGCACAGCCCCAATACAACATAATATTAATTTTATTTTTGCACTCTTTATTGTTGAGTATCCATTGTTGTAATTACACTTCTCTCCTACCGTAACTCGCTTCAACTTATATTAATTTCTTTGTTTGCATTCTTCATTCACAAAGTTAATCCCATCCGAGAAAAGTACCTCTCTCTCATTTCCGCTTTTGAAGGTTTGGTTTTGTGCAGTGAACCCATATTGCATGGTATGTCATTCCGATCAGTAACATCTGGTATTACATACGGACACTTCAGAGATGTGTGTTCATTAACTTCATTGACAGCTTTCTTTACAAGATTTTGCCTCCACTCAAATGTTTTCTTGTCGTACTTCCTCTAATAAACCCAATCCCCACATGATTTAGAAAATTCCACTGAACCGCCCACGACTCTTTTTCCTTAATGGAAGTTGTGGTCAAGAGCTGCTATCATTGACCGTAAATACATGCCTTCAAATGAAAAATGGGTACATATTTAAGATGTTCGCTATGATAGGATTCAAGACTTCCTGTGTGACAAAAATGATTGAGATGTATAATATCATTTAAAAATCTGGTATTCATAATGATGTTATATAGGTCATGGTAGTCTTTGGAATGCTTACTGAGCCATTTAGTATTTTTAATTTTATCAGCACTTAGCACGTCGTGAGCACATGAATGGTATTTCTCATTACCCTCCCAACTATGAATGGTAACAATGTGATTGAGAATTGAGGTAAATTTCTCCTTTAGCAGTATACTGTCATTCTCACACGTAGACAATGTCCACCATAAATGATTATAAATTGATTGTTTCCATTCATGAATGACGGAGGATTTCGGCAAATTGTTAACAGGGTGTCCACCAAGTAATGCTGAAGAAATTCCCGGCTTATTCCCTGATTTTCATTGATCATTTCAGATTTTCCCGACCAAAATATGAAGCACTTTCTAATAACTGTGTAAGAAAAATTATAGGATTATACATACTTTAAATAAGAAAAAACTTTTAGTAAAAAAAGTAATTGCAATTACTTAGGCTATAACAGATACAAAAATTAGGAACAATAAAATTAATTAAATATACTTTCATATAGGCCTATTATTGTCTAGAAGTCTTTTTGATTCCACTTTGCAATTTTTCGAATTTTCCCGGATATTTTAACAAATTCATTGACTTTTCCCGGATTTTCCCGACCATACGAAATTCCCGGGCTTTTCCCGGATTTTCCCGACCAGTGGACACCCTGTGTTAATCTTTTTCATTAGAGATTTAGCAAGGTGCCAAACATCAAATTCACGGTGTATGTGTGAAAATTTGTTTTTCATTAAAGCTCTAACACCTGTGTGTCTGTCCGTTAGGAACAATTTAACAGGGAGTTTCTCATTCATTGTGCTTATTATTTTTTCACAAGCAGCTTTTTCAATGTCACCAGCTACAGTTCCTCTTTGTACAATTACAAAATCTAGTATTTTATTCGTTGCTAAATTCATAATGGAATACAGGCGAGAAACCAGGCGAGTCATATTGTCCATCTCCACATAAACGTAAATTTAAATCACTCATAGCATCTACATAGTTAACTTCTTTTTCTTTTAACCACGTTTTGTGTACGGAAGGAAATACAAATTTCTTTACAAGTCTATAGAATTATGATTCAGAAAAAAATAATAGCTTAATAGAATTTGAGAAAGCTGATAAATAATTAAATGTTAATCCGCATAGGTACATTCCTGAGGCTATGAACACATTACTTTTTAAACTTCCACCTATGCTTCCAGAAGACCACTCGTATGTATGCCCATTCACACAATGAGGTTTTATTCGTAACATTATACCTCTCGTTTCAACTTTACGTTCATTAACTGGAGTGCCACATGTATGGCATATACTGAACAGTGTAAGAAGGGCACTTATACAGACAAACACAAAAGAATATTTTTCCGACAAGTTGATATTTTCTATGCCATCTTCTTCTCCTTCGCTAGTGATTTCATCGGGGACGTAATCTTCATCCTTTTCATCCGAGGTGTCATGTTCATCAACGCAGTTCATATAGACAGAATTTGCAGCTCTATAAATTTCTGTGCCTATCTCACACTGTATTTCTGCATCAGTCTTCAACTCTACATGCATACATTCATAAACTTGTGTAGCTTCGCTTTCTTGTTTAGAATCAGTTATTGAATTATCAATTAATTCCAACACTTCCCTCTTTTTAAAGTAATTAGACTTCCTTTTCTTGGGAGAAGGCATTTCTTTACTTCCTACTAAAAGCTTTGAAGGTACCGGTACCGCATTGTCTTTAGTCTGAGTTTTTCATCCTTCAATATTCTGATTTTTAAAATATCCGATTCATTAAAATCATCTTCTTTAAAATGCTTTCCATATACTCTAGAATTTTTTGTTGGAACAAAATTTTTACGCTTCATGCAAGAAAACCATTTGTTGTACAAACGTCTGTTCTTGTTTTTATCAGGGAATGCATAGTAACCAACATTCCTATGGACACCAGAATTATTTGAACAACCGTAAGCACTGCACGCAGGCATCTTCACTTACACTACACAATAAACAATACTAGGGAATACAGGACCGGCACCTTTCACACAATACCAGAGCAAGTCAAACTGAAACTGCTTACGGCGTGGCGCGGTAGCCGCGTGATGTCACAGCCTTGCAACAATATAACTTAAATTGCTCACAGAATGAGAATGAGTGAACGTAAAAAGAAATGGTTTTCGACTCTGCACTTAGCGAGAATCATATTTTATTTTAAGATAAAGTAAAAAAATTTGGTTCAGTACCCCTTTAAGATGTATATTTTCTCAAATCAAAATGGACATAGCTGGTTACTCTTGTCTACTTGGTATTAAAGAGTGTTAAAATCATGCTAAAAATGGCAAAAAAGTGACTACAACACAATAAATAAGTAAATTGACAGATTTTACACATGAAACCACTTCAAATACACCTAAGTCCTTAATATCCAGTGAATTTGAAGTTTTAAACTTATATTTGACCATCCAATTACAATAATTTTATAACTTCTCTCTTTGAGGTAAAATTTCCCATATTTTGTGAAATGGCTGATATACATAACGTTGCAATGTTGAATGGTTTCAAGATAGATTTTATTGATAAGATGATTTTCAAACATAAGAAAGCTAAACTGATTACGGACACATGTAATCTAAGCAACTCAAATGACAGTAAAACAATATAAAAGAAGTTTATGTTTCATCCGGACTTATTTCCTAAATTTGAAAAACCATTTGAAGGACAAAACATAAAATTGGCTCCACAAAACAAATTTAACCAGAGAAACATGCTCAACTATCCATTAAATAATAGTAGGCCTACTCCAAAAACCAAATTATCAGGGATATACGAGGGCTGGTCAACAAGTAAGGTCTCCAACACTCTAGCCCAAGCTCACAACGTCGGACGAGAGAGTTGGCGCCACTGCCATGTCCCGTTATCTCCCCTCTTTCAAAGGAGCCATTGCTGCAGCCACTGAACCTTTTTGTGTCCAAGATAGAGTTGTTTGAAATGGATCTCCCGATTTCCATCCCCGCCAAGTGCGGCCTCCGTGAACCCACCTCGCACAAACCTTATGGAACATCAATTTGTCACTCAAAATGGTCTGTATGGAACCTTTAGAAATGTCAGGAAGCAATAAACAAAGTTCACGAGTAGTGAAGCATCAATCTTGTAACACCAATTCATCGACTTTTGCCACTATCTCATCTGTGACGGCTGTTGTTGGTCTCCCACTTGGGTCTTCATCATGAATATTTGTCCGGACACTAAAAGGTTTAGTGGCTGCAGTAATGGCTCGTTTGAAGAGGGGAGATAACGGGACATGGCAGTGGCGCCAACTCTCTCGTGCGACGTTGTGAGCTTGGGCTAGAGTGTTGGAGACCTTACTTATTGACCAACCCTCGTATCAAATGGAATGCCCTGATGGTCACAAAGTGTATATATAGGTCAAACCAGCAGGAACCTGGATACAAGAATGAAAGAACACCTCACAAACATCAGATTAGTACATACAGAAAAATCTGCTTTAGCCCACCATGCCTACTCCAATGATCACTACATCAAAAAAGAGATCAAACTTCTAAAACATATCAAAAAGCCATCTGAGTTAAGAGTTTGGGAGAAGATATTTATTATTAAGAACCAAAACAAGATCTTAAATTTTGATGTCCCAGTAGCAGATGGGATATTTAGTTTTTTAGGTAATAGGAGGAATGGTAACACTGTAGGAGCAGATGCATCAGATCAGCAAGACACTGTCAACAGTCAACCACCAGCTGCAGTTCCCGTCTAGAGCTGAAAGAGTCCGGATCAGTTTTTGAGCAGTCCGTTTTTTTCAGCGATACTGGTTAATTGTGATTTTAGTGTGCGTCTTTTCACATTTTCTTGTCTAGTGCACAAGTGTGGGACAGACGGAGTTTGTGTTTCTTCTTCTCAATTTGGGTGCACCCCACAGGGGGTGTTTTGTGATCGGATACTTATTGTTACGAATAGTGACATGACTTCGCTTTCTTTGCAAAGTATGCTTTCTCCCAATGAGTCGGAACCTTTACCCAACATGGACATCGACAATGCTGGTCCAGTCGAATAACCTGTTGCACAACAAGACCCCCATTCAACAACTTCTAGCCTTACTGGCAATTTACATGAGACAGCGGTGTCAGTAGCCCCAGCAGGCTTGGTGGGACACAGAAACAGAAAATCCTCTAATTGATATCTATACACAGATGTGGGTCCATTTTTTGTATCAGTGATACAAAAAGAGAAAGATTTAGGAATCATACATCCTACGAAAATTGGGAGATGGTTTTTTAAGAAACAGTACAATGTCCGGAATGTATACAAATTGAGCAGATGGCAAATTGTCGTTCATTTTGCTAACTTTATGGCAGTCCATCAATTCCTAGATTTGGATTTTGATAGGAAGCTAGGAACAGAGTCCTTTATTCCTTCCTACAATCTGTTTGTATCAGGAATAATTAAAGGCGTCAATATTGCATTAACCTCTGAGGAAATCATGGCAGATACGATCGTCCCAGAAAATTATAAGATTACAAATGTACGTAGATTCCACAGGAAGGGAACGGATGAGAAGGCAGTGTTGGCTACAAGCCCACACATACAGTCTCAAACTGACGTTTTGTAGTCAAAGATTGCCCATCAATGTGATATTACAGTAGAGTCTCGCTATTCCGAACTAATTGGGACCGAACACCGTTCGGTTTAGCAGGAATTCGGAATAGGCGGACTTCATTAATAGTACGGTATCAACGTATTGACTTGTTAAGGCATAAATTAAGTGCCAGCTTTCCAATTTGGTTTCAGGCCTTTTCATCAAGCTTATGCTCTATGTATGTCTCTATTTAACTTCTTTGTATAACAATAAATGTACGTTTTTTCACAAACGTCTTTTTAATTTCTCCTATTTTTAAGTTTAAAAAATTGGTATTTTTTCTGAACTGTGTTCGGAATAGGCGGATTTTCGGAATAGCGGGACTGTACTGTATACCATCAACATTGTAAGTTTGAACCATATCAGGAACGTCCACAAGTTTGTTTAAACTGTGGGAAACTAAATCACAGGCAAAAGTTTTGTCGATCCCACCCTAAATGTTTACAGTGTGGCCTAGACCCACATACGGGTCCATGTTCCACAGACAAACCAAAGTGTCTGAATTGCCATGGGGCACACAACACAACAGATAAGGACAAGTGTCCAGTATATCAGTTGGAGACTAACATAGCAGCTAAACTAACTGAACTTCCAGTTTCGAAATATCAGGCGAGGCAAATTGCGCTCGGTCATACTACTTATGCAACGATTTTGCAACAGACACCCATTATTTTTGGGGTGAGCACCCCTTTCCAGACACTGAATCCAGATGCCTGTGGGGACTCTACTAAACACATATTCCCCCAAGGCCATCTGCACCCTTGGCAGGACCAACATTAGCCATCCAGTATTATGCCCAAACGGAAAGCACCAGTAGGAGAATCTGCTTTTGATCAGCAATTGTATCAGAAGCTTCTTATAATGCCCAATGGCCGAGACAGGGGTATCCCACGCCCAAGTCATGACATAGATACTAGGGGACCTTCTCAAAACAGCAACGCCATGGAAGCACATTCCGACAGGGGAAAGGACGTCTCCATGCAAGCCGTCAATACTTCCACTCTTCACAGCTCTTACTGCCATTAATACGCTATTGAGCGAACTGCCTGAGTCCTATCGAGCAACACTTCTTGGAATCAAGAAAGCCCTAAGGGACACGATGGGTCCTTAACTTGATGATCACCACCAAAAAACTCCATATTTTATATTTGGGACATGACAGAGATAAATATGGGGGTGGGGTTGCGATCTTCATACATCCCACCATTCTGATAACGCATGCCAGTACGGATCACAAGCCTTTGTCCCAAATGGAGATTGTGCATATATGACTTCTTAATTTAGCGACATATGCTGTTTATATTTCGGATAGGGCCGGCGTGGTCTTGTGGTTAGCATCGCTGACCGCGGATCCGTCGGCCCGGGTTCGATCCCCAGTACCTCCTCGGATTTTTCTGAGGTAGGGAGGTCTGGTAGGGGTGCACTCAGCCTCGTGATTGAAATTGAGGAGCTACTTGATAGAGAAGTAGTGGCTCCGGTCATGGAAACCACCATTAACGCCCGTGGGTGTCGGCATGCTGACCACATGCCCCCCAATTCTGCCATCTGCCTATAGGTAGATGACGCAGCGGTCGGGTGGTAGGCCTTGTCCCTTCAGGGATGTTGTGCCACGGAGTTTAGATTTAGATTTCGGATAGGACTTACTTAACTCCTCAGAATTGGGCTTCACTTTTTTCGGAAGTACCGGGACACAAGACTCTGGTCGTTGGCGATTTTAATATACCGAATCCCAGACGGTGGGTACAGTGGCATCAAATTTCTCACCCATTAATACAGATGGTAACACACAAAGGGTAGCCCATTCTGAATTCGAACATTATCACCCGTGTAGGTAATTACGGGCAAGCGAACACCACTCCGGATTTACTTATAGTCTCCGCGTGCTTAGTATCATGTACACATTGCTCGCAAATTCCAGATACCGTACGTACAACAGTGACCATTACCCCATCAACATTGAAATACAGGAACCCAAAGACATATGGAATTCGCTTTTTACTAAATTCAGGACAGGTACAATCAATAAGGATAAACTGGCAGCCTACGTCAGTATGTATCTCCAGAATGAAGCCTCCTCAGATATGACATATGATTACTTGGAACAACTATTAACCACCTATTTAAATGTACATCATTCCTATTCCATTCAGGCCAAATTTGGGAGAAAACAGCCCCTGTGGTGGGACAAACAATGTGCGCGAGCAGTGACTCAACAACAGCGTAGCCTGAAACAATACAGACAGACAATGACGAGGACTATGTATCTACAATCCAAAAAACAGGAAGCACAAACTAGATGAATACTCAATGTTTGAAAGAGACAGTTGTGGCAACTATATTGCTCATCCATTACACAACATACGCCGGCTTCACATACGAGGGTCGGTCAATAAGTAATGCCTCCTATTTTTTTTCTCCTGAACCAAGTTAGTTATGTGAATAATTTTAATTTGGCGAAATTCCTCAAACCTTCTTCTACACTCCACACTGCAATAGCAACTTCCTACGTCAAGCGGTGGCAGCACTGCTGCCTATTGAAAATGGCTGACATCGAAGTCCGTATAAGACAGCGTTCTGTCTCTTTCACGGTGGGTACCCCGAATGTTAACCGACCAGAATAAGGAGTCACGAAAAACAATTTTTTCTTCCTCGGTGAGGTTATGCGATGCCATTCCATAGACTGTCTCTTTGATTCTGGTTCAAAAAAATGAACCCACGTTTCATCTCCAGTCACAATTTTGTGCAGGAACTCCTCTCCCTGCAAATTGAAGCGCTGCAAGCGTTCGGAGGCTATGGTTTTTCGTGACTCCTTATTCTGGTCGGTTAACATTCGGGGTACCCACCGTGAAAGAGACAGAACGCTGTCTTATATGGACTTCGATGTCAGCCATTTTGCAATAGGCAGCAGTGCTGCCACCGCTTGACGTAGGAAGTTGCTATTGCAGTGGAGTGTAGAAGAAGGTTTGAGGAATTTTGCCAAATTAAAATTATTCACATAACTAACTTGGTTCAGGAGAAAAAAAGTAGGAGGCATTACTTATTGACCAACCCTCGTATTTGGGAAAAAGTATCATGGCATAAAAATCTTAATAGAGACTACAGTCTAATCCCCTTACACAGTCAACATAATATACAAGCAGAATTCTTAGACGCCGTCGCCCCTCCCAATGCCCCTGAGCCAGCAATTCAGTTTACCAGTAACTAGGCAGACCAGTAACATCCATTGCTCACAGCTGTACACTCTGAGGACATTCAGAGGGTGTGGGCAACAAAAATGACGAAGTCTGCACCGGGACCTGATAACATAACATATACATTACTTCGTGCCCTTCCCCGATCATTTGTAAATTCACTAGCACCTTCATATACATTGATTCTCTCACAGGGACAAACACCGCAGTCATGGTCTAGAGTTATTGTTTCCCCTATTCAAAAGCCACAGACTAGAGGTAGATCACACGACTATAGACCGATCACCTTGTTATCTACGCTACGTAAGACATTTGAAAAGATAATTACTGAGAGATTGACCTTTTATTTAGAACGACAACATCTTTGGCTGCACACCCAATTTGGTTTCAGATGCCATTATAATGCAGAATTTAATGTTTATACCCTACTTACTGATGCAGTGAAGGCTTTCTACCATAGACAATACCTCGCTGCTGTATATTTAGATATAACAAAAGCATACGACTCTGTACATATACCTAGACTCATGTCTAGATTAAGTTACTACAATTTTCCTCCAACTTTTCTGTCTATTATATATTCTTTATTTAGCTACCGACAGGTGACTTTACCTAGGACATACAATCATCCAGTCTCAAGTGTCACGACACATGGGCTCCCCCAGGGATCTTCCTTAAGCCCCGTACTTTATGCTCTCTATATACTAGATATTCCTTTGGACCAATTCGACTAGATTCATATATGCGGACATTGTATTGTACAGACCAATAACACCCTCCCGTCTGACATGTGAATTAACTCACCTGGCACAATCAGTGACACGTGGTATCCAACACTTCCATGAGTTAGGATTCACGATCAATCTTAGCAAAACAAAATTTCAGGTACTTCGCCCAGGGTACACCCGACGACATGTAAGGATTGTGATCGGAAACACAATGATTCAGGATGAAAGGAGAGTTACTTTCCTCGGCATTCTCGACGCTACGTTAAATATGTCTTTCCATTTCCTTAAAAAATCCAATCTTGTCAAAATTAATTACATTTATTTAGAGCTCTATCAGGCAAGTAATGGGAAGCGGACCCTTATATTCTTACAAATTTAGTGGTACCAGTCATCCTCGCCAGAATTGAATATGGTTCGATCATGTACTTGCATCTTTCCCATACTGCCATTCGTAAATATCACTCTTTAATATACAATATTTATAAAATCATTTTTAAAATTAATGGGCGACCGGCCATCAGTGTTCTAAGTCAAGAATTCCCGTATTTTGGTGTACATCATCGGGGAGAATTAAAAACAATCAATTTTGCAGCCGGACTGTTCACGGCCACACTAAACCCGCTACTTCCTAAGCTACAACTATTACATTATTTCTCACGGTCGTGAACTATATCCCGCACAGTTCCGAGTGAAGATCTGGCTTACATGACACAAACATTTCGACGATATGACAATATTTACACCACACCAGTACATCCTTTATATCTTATGGACAGAAAGCTGAGGCGGCAGAACGTACAGGTAGATGTAACAACTTTTCAATAAAAAAATGTCTCTCCAGTCATAATTATGCAAGAGGTCATGGCAGGCATTCAACAAAATCCTACAACACATATATGTTTCACAGACGGTTCATGAACCAAACAGCACACAGGTGCAGCATATTTTAATTGGACAGCTACGTATAGTTGTAATTGGAAATTACATCCACAAACATCCATTTTTACGGTGGAAAATATTGCCCTATAAACGGCCCTCAAAGACCCAAACCAGCAACAGTAGTCTTGTATTTTTCTCCGATAATCAGGCTATTCTTAGGATATAGGACATATTATATCATGCCTCGAATCATATTTATGTCACGTTCATTACATCTCTATTGCATCATATGGCGAATAAGGGGTAAATATATGCCTCATATGGGTTCCTTCCCACTCCCACATATCTGGCAATGAATCGTGGATGCTTTGGCCAACCTTTCCATCCACAAATTCCAGATCGATGTCAATTTTCTTACCCCTCCTCAAGATATCACAGCTGACATCAAAAGCCTCAAAGAAGAACAAGTAATCAGTAGCCAGCCTCAGGAACAATCAGAACAGGCCAAACAGAGGGACCTCAAGAAATTTCTTTAAAGGGCAAAACATCTCCCAAAAAAGGCACTTGTGTATTATTATCGCCTGAAATTTCAAACTGCCTTAACACCAGCATATCTCCATAAAATTGCGCCGGACACCTCACCGAGGTGTGAATGTGGTCATTGGGGATCCATCGATCATTTACTATTTGGTTGTATATTGCATAAAGAATGGACAGATAGCCTATTACGAGAACTTTATCAACATCATCCATCAGGACCCATACAGTCGGCGTCACTTCTACATTTGCCATCCATGTGTATCATTAAGGTTCTGTTTCGCTGCGTAACACAAACCAAAATGAAACTCTAGACTTATCATCACAAGTTACGAATTTTTCGACACTACATTCCAGACTTTACAATCCCTGGGTCTTGCCACCTGGGTGATTGTCCCCTCTACTGTTTCGAGATGCAGTGGCTAGTCTTAAGGATAGGCAGTAGCGCCTATAAATAACAATAACAATAACAACAACAACAACCACAACCACAACCACAACCACCACCCACTGACCAGTTGATGAAGAGCTTTCATTCAGTATGGTCGCTTTCGAGAACAGTGAAGTGCTCTCATTCTCGTGTGGTGAAAAGGACTTAATTCTTCGAGTGAAACATTTAATTGTTCCTCGGATTCAGTTTACACTAGATACTTAATAAGTTCTCCCTGGGAGGGGAGGTAGTGAATTCACATACTCACACTCACTTCTATCCCAACTTACAACATGACAGATCTTGAAAGTAACATTCACGTAGACAGTTCTACGTAGAGGTCAATCTACCCACACAATCAGCTTTTGAGACCTTTTAAGATCTTGAAGGAAATCAAACTTACAACCAATTACTACTACATCAAATACCTCTCACACACATATTATGCCGAACGAACAAACGAACACTAGACAAAGAGACCCTCATCGTTGTATACTTCCAGACTCTGGACCATATTTTGATTCTAATAGGAACGACACTGCGGACATTGGTAAGATGCACATTATTAAAATCTGCAAGTGGCTGAACTCCGATCACAATATGCAGTACAGTACGTTAATAAAGTAAATAATGCCCAAATTGATGTTCACTTTACATCCATGTATGTGGCTAACTCTTTCTTCGAATCAGATTTTGATAGTACTCATGGCACACAATCTTATATTCCTACATACAACCTTTATACCATTGGAATAATTAAAGGCATGGAAATAAGTATTGCACCGGAAGAAATAATGGATGACTTAACAGTCTCAGAAGGTTTCACGATAGATAATGCGACTGGTCAGGCTTCATGTCTTGAGATGGGAAGCGTGTGTAATTTGTCTTTGATTTGTTTCTCCAGTTTGAAGGCTGGACAGTTAACAAATTCTAAGGTACTATGTGCTGATTTGCAATTAATGCATTTTTTGGTGAGAAGGTTACAAGTTTCTGTGGGATGAACCTCTCCACACTTCAAACATTTTGTGGAGGAACTGTAGAATTTAGCCCTGTGATTTAGTTTACTGCAATTCTGGCATATAACAACTCTATACACCTCGACTGGACATTGTTGGTGATATAACCAGATGAATTTTGGAAGAATTTGACTATGGAACAGCCTGTAGTAATAGGTCTATATAATTCTGTGTACCATAGGCCTGTAACTGTGTTTTATCATGATTACTGATTAATGATGACTTTAATAAATATAATATTCTGCATTGCAATTGAGATATTTCAGAAAATTGGCAACTTAACTATTTTATAAGAGATTATTTTACGATTTTTAGAACCTATTTTCCAATTTTTAGAGCCTGTATTAGGTACCTAAAACAGCATTTTTACGACCTAGAAGTCCAAAGTTCAATATTTGACAGTCGAGTGCAGCCAAGAGTGTACCTGAATGTTGAGGATGAAGCAACGTTCCATTTACACAGCTATGTTTCGACGTAGAATAATCAGTATTGGAGCTCAGAGAAACCCGATATACTGCAGCAAACCCCACTAGATGACCGGAAAATCAGGGTTTGATGCACGATAAATGCATACAGGATAATAGGCCCACTATTTTTTGCAGATAAAGTGACAGTAAATGCACAGCGTTATAGGATTCCTTGAAGAACTGACATACTGAATGTCAGAGTGCATATTATTTTCCAGCAAGATTCTGCCATTCCACAAACAGCTGATGAGTCAATAAAGTTAATTAACTTAAAAAAAAAACCTAACAGTATGTGACTACTATTTAATCCCTATACATTAGAAGAACTTAAAGACAATACCACAAAATAAATTAACTCTATCTCGGAAGCTGAACTTATGCGTGCGAAAGAAAATTTTCTAAAAGGGTACCAGTGTTGTGTGGCTGCAAGAGGAGGGCATTTCCAACATCTCTTATGATGAGGTATGTGGTTATTTTCATTTAATTTTAACTGTAATTCTGAGAACCTGAATCATTACATTAGCGGCTTTATTTGCGTAGATATTTCACTTGATCGCTTGGGAGTTAGAACTGTGGTTGCCACGATGCAGAAACCCGCATGATTGGCCAACTTGTACATGAAACACAATGTAAGTTAAGTATACTGACTGTAGATTATGTTTTTCTGAAAAAATTGTGTGTTTATTATTGTCAATGTTTAAAATTAAACAAAAGGGGCTATTTTAATATTAAGTTATTTACCTCATTATGCACTAAGTTTTATGAGATAAACATAATACAGAGGTACAGTATCTCATAAAACTTGAGTGCATAATGAGGTATGCATGGTAGTAGATAAACATGGTATAGAGCATTCGGACCTTAAAACACAGTAGGCCTACAGCAGCAATGGGATCATTTATCTCTTTCCTTCTCCTGCATTTTTAGGTTGGCGCTATCCTTCTCTAATGTAGTGGGGTTGCCAAATGCCCATAAATCTGAAATTTCCCGTTTAAAATGAGTGAACACCGAGATATGTACAGAATTTCAAGCCGCATTTGATGTCGTTAACATGAACGATGTTAAAAAAATAATTGGGTATGAAAATTACAAAATAATGGAAAGTTTCGCCAAATGCAAAATATTCATTGCATAGAACTTATCATGCCATAACTCCTCTTTGATACGTAATATGATATTAATTTGTTCACTGCTGGTAAAGGACTATTTCAGCTCATTGTAGGTACATCTGGTTTTAAATTTGAGTGATCAGAAAATGCAGTATACACATACATGTGTCTTTCTTTTCAGTCATGTTCTGAGATTTTAAGGCTCAAACATGAAAAAGTCAGTCGCGACTAACTTCTTTGCTATTTATTTTACATGGGGGGTCACAGCGAGGCAAACGGTCTTGGCATATGGAAGTTATTTTTAAAATAAACACCAAGTCCATATCTTGCTTATTTCGTAATTTATGACAGGAAGAAAGATCTCCTTTGTTTTGGTTTCACTCGTGACTCTAATGGCTGGCTGGAACTGACAGTAGTAGACTCTGAAACAAGACTGTGCAGTGTTAATTTCGTCAGTAATATAATATTTATTAAATAAAAATCAGTGGTGGATGCACAAGTTTTGAAGAAAAGTGGATTGTACTCGTGTTTAAATTTATGTAGTTTTAACTCCCGTGCGAGGGGGGTTTGAAGAATAGTGTACAATGAATTCTCAAATTCAAAAGAAACGTTCCATAGGTAAACAGGGGGAAAGAACGTAGTATTACCTGGATTATTTTTTAAAGACATTGAATGGGAGTAGTGCAGTCAGTGTTCCGAAAAAACAATCTATGCAATAAGGAAGGAGCAAACACAGGGTCCTTTGCGAACTCCCGCCAAGAAAAAGCAAAAAAGAGAAGGACGGCAGAAAAATGATTAGGTATAATATATTTATGGCCAGTTGCAGAAAAGCAAATCAATTTTGATCAGAGATTGATGGGAGTTTGACCAGAGTTAGATCGGCGATCAGTTACAATCGGGTTGCACAAACAACAATCAGTGCTAATCGGCGATCAGATCTCTGGTCAGAATTGATCACCCATATTTTGCTGGTCAAATAATGATTCTCCAATCAACTCTGCTGGTATTGTGTTTGTAAACAGAGATAGGCCTATGAAATCTGTTTATATGTGAGGTTAGAGGTCAATGCTTATGCTTAATTGAATAGAAAAATATACCTACGGTATATAATATTCCTTTCGCCAAAAGATCGTGTTATACACGCGATTCTTACAGAATTCATGTGCAAGGGGAATAAGTTACACACAGCACTGTAAGCAAAGACTCCTTACCTAAACATGGTATGCAATACGTAAGTAAAGATAAAAACCACAATAGCCTACTTTTCCATCATAATTTCAGTTGTGCATAACAACTCTGTATGTTATCCAAATCTCTCTAGGCATATACTTCTTAGGTTCTAGGCCTTTCTGGACTGCATCTACTGAAATCTGAAGCAATGTTTTACCAGGCATTATCTTTCTGCTTTGCCCAAACTGCATCGGTCTTTTATTTTCATTGATGCTCGTGTAACCTTCTTAAATATTCAGCAACAATGCTTTCTCATTCCAGCTCAAATTTGGGCCCCTTGATATCCTTATTGGTCAGACATTTTCACATACGCAAGGAAAGTAAAATAATTAAAGCACAGAATGTCAATACCACTGCCTTCTAAACTATATTACTCGTGTATAATTCTCGAGACGGCGGTGGTCAATACGTATAACTATGCACAACACAGGGAAAATGGCCGCTGAAACAACTGAATGGTGCACTGCGACCTGGTTTAGCGTTGTTGCCACATATGTTTTTCCGTCAAATCGAGAATCAGTTGACCGTAGTGCCTTGATCGAAGATTAGCCATTCTGCAACTCAACACTGAAATGATTGACAATCAAACTAATCATAGATCAACTGATTGGCGATCAAGAAGAGATTTTCTGCAACCGGCCATTAATTTACCATCCTTCAGATATCCATTTACAAATGACCTTTAAATTTCAAACTACAAATGTATAGGCCTAACTTCACACTCTAGCGGCACTCCTCCTCGAGTCGACTTGGCAACAGGGTGCTCCATTTACGCTGTACTGCATTTTTAAGGTCCGAATGCTCTATAGTGAATAGAGGTAGATATGTATGAGAGTAGATAAACATGGCAGTGCATAATGAGGTAAGTAATGACTTTAGTAACTCCAACCATACCTCTCTTTCCACAATGACACCAGTGCAAAGAGGGATATAACAATACACACCTTGACTTGAGAAAATTGATACTTATCCCATAATACGTTTTGAGATTACGTCGCAACTACTGCAGATACGAGTTACTTCTCTATACACACCAATCAGAGAATAAGTCTACTGTCATTCCTGACTAGATATCTCATTTTCCACAATTTTGGAGTTACCTCTCTTTATCCACGCACCTGAGAATTGACCTATAGATATAACTCAGACTGTTCTACAAGGAGCGTTCATAAAGTAAGTTTTCCTGGGGTCGATTACAGAAACAAAATACAATTTCAAGGAAAAATTTATTGCAACAGACACAGCCAGTGTTCAGCTATTTTTCAACATATTCACCACCAGAATTGAAACATTTGTCTCACCGTGGAACCAACTTTTCAACACCTGTGTTGTAGAAGTCTGCCGCCAGGGAGTTGAACCACTGTGTGACAACCATCTTTTTGTTTCCGTCATTCTTTGTCATTTTGTGAGGTGTAGGAAAATAGGGTGGATGTTTAACCACCTCCCAGCCGAACTTCTGCAGGAGTCTTGGTAAGAGGTGTTTAAACATCCACCCTACAACCTGGACTTCACTCCCAATGATATCCATCAGTTCCTACACCTAAAGAAATGACAGGGAATGACAGAGAGGAAGAGATGTTTGTCACACAGTGGTTCAAATCCCCAGACTTCTACGACACAGGTGTTGAAAAGTTGGTTCCACGGTATGACAAATGTCTCAATTCCAGTGGTGAATATGTTGAAAAGCTGAACACTGGCTGTGTTTGTTGCCAGGGTTGGAATGTTTAAAACATGTTTAAAACAAGTGCTTGTGTTTTTTTAAGTTTGTTTAAAACGTTTTAAACAATCTGTTTTAAACTTTTTTTTTAGCATATGTTTAAATCATTTTTTAATTGCGTGTTATATTTAATTATGAAGACAATTTACATTTTGTCAAGTCAGTGACACCCTGTTAGTGTTCTAAACAGAAAACAAAAAAAAAACTAGTAGGCCAGTCAGTAGAGGTATTGTATGATGCAAAAGGTGGGGTAGAAGCTTTTATTTTTTTAACTTGTATATTTGGATACAAGCATGTAAAAAACAAAAAATGCTAACACGGGCAACCTCGGGAAAACTTTTGGCGGCAAAAAAACCTCGAAATTTTAGGACTTTTTTTGGTTTTCTGCCTCTAACACCTAAACGGTGCATCCTAGCGAAAAAGTTACGATATAACTAATTAAAGAGCATTAAATTCTTCGTCGAATGAATACCACAACGTAATAATTCGGTCAAGTAGTATGGTCAAAAACCACGGTCAAAGAATTACTATTTTTTCCAACTTTGCCAAAAACTGAGATATGGTACTATATATGAGTCTGCAGCTTGGAAATGAGTACTCTGAGCATCAGAGTTGTAGAGCATCAAATTCTGCGTCTACTGAGTACCAAAATTTTTAGTTTCGGTCAAGTACACCTTGCCAATTTTGAGCTAGGTGTACTTCACCGAAACTGAAAATTTTGGTACTAAGTGGATGCAGAATTTGATGCTCTACAACTTTTATTTCACGAGTTTTTCTCTCAGAGAACTCATTTCCAAGGTGCAGACTCATATATAATACTATATCTCAGTTTTTGGCAAAGTTGGAAAAAATTGTCGTTCTTTGACCATGGTTTTCGATCATATTACCTGACCGAATTATTACGTTACGGTACTCATTCGACACAGAATTTAATGTTCTTTAATTAGTTATACCATAACTTTTTTGCTAGAATGCACCGTTTAGGAGTTATAGGCGTAAAACAAAAAAAGTCCTAAAATTTCGAGGTTCTTTTGCCGCCAAAAGTTTTCCTGAGCTCGCTCATGTTAGCATTTTTGTTTTTTTTTACATGTTTGTATCCATATATATAAAAGTTAAAAAATAAAATCTTTTACCCCACCTTTTGCAACATACACCCCTGTTTCGATTCTCTACTGACTGGCCTATAGGGCCAGAATACCAGAAAATCATGTGAGGTGGTGTCTTTTGTATCCTTTTCCTCCAGACTTCTCTATCCTCTGTCGCCAGCTTCCAGTTTCTGATTTTGAGTAATTGATTTGAATTTTTTCTGACTGCATCCTACCATCTATTTTGTGGTCTTCCTTTTTAAAGAAAGAGATTATTAATATTAAATATTGAATGTGTCAATTTGGCAACACTGTAGTAGGATATTCCTTGTAAGTTTGATAATGTAAGGCGGCTAAGACCACGTAAAGCATGGTGAAAGTCAATCATCAGTTGAGCAGTAAAGGCAGTAATTAAACAGTAGTTTGTATTATTTTTTATTAATCATGAACTATTAAATCTTAAACAAATACTACTGGTACAAAATGTATTTTCAAATACTATTAAGTCTACGACTCGTAAATCTTGAACATCTTAGCACAGGGTGTCATTGGATTGACAAAATGTAAATTGTCTCCATAATTAAATTTAACACCCAATTAAAAAGTGTTATAAACATATGCTAAAAAATGTTTAAAACAAATTGTTTAAAATGTTTTAAACATTTCAACTGTATATATATATCGTCGGTATACTGCCAAAAGTGACCAAGTCAAAAAATGGCGAAAATGAGAAAAATTGACCAACTTCCTACATGTATTTTGTACAGGAAAAATTGCCCAGGTCTAATGTTGAGTATTTTGATGAGTATGTTTATGTCTCCAATGTGACCAACTCACTAAACAATAATGCTGTACAGCAAATAATGACCAAGTGTACTTAGTCAGTTTTGTGTGTTTTATGGTACAGGATATGTAGTTTACAAGCAGAAATGATCAAGTCCACTTGGTCACTTTCTCTTGTAAGGCATAAACCCACTGCTTTGGAAATTGGCAACAATGACTTGGTCATTCACAGTAAGAAGTTTAGCATTTTACAGTTGGTAGACAAGTATTAAGTCAGAATGTGTTGTGTTATGAAACTGTGACACAATAATTCATATTCATACGGATTAATTAAACTAGTGTGTGTAATAGCTGTAGTATCATCATGAACTACAGAGGATTATTGATGGTACAACTAGCAACAAGGGGAATGAAAGAAGGCGAAAGACATACTGAAGGTATGTAAGAAAACAATATTATGTATGAATTTGTCGTGTATTTTTTTTCGTACATTGTTTAGCAAATCGGACTTATTGTTGGCTCAGAGATCTAAGACCTAGGCCTATCTTTATGGTCAAAGATTGTATTATTTCCATAAATCTTCGTCTCTTCTGGCAATATTTATACCAGTAACAATTTTATACAAATTCAACCAATTCATAGATTTTAAAATTTTATCTAGACGACCATAAAGTAACAAAATAAATACACACAGATTTTGGAATACCGTCGCTTGCCATTGCATTGTCTAAGCTAGGGCTTGTTTTGTTGCAGATGCTGTTGCTACAAATCAAGTAGGCCCTACATATTTCCCAAATTCCACGTGACAACAATTGTAATCCTAATGGTTCGTACATCGAGACTGCAAATAAAGAACGATCTACTCCTGCAATGGAAAATGGTGATTTGGACAAGCACGATGCTGTAAATACAGCAGAAGACATCTCTGTCTTAGCTGACAGTGGTAGTGATGAGTACAGACCCTCTGGTGAAAGCTCTTCTGAAGATGATGCACCTCAGAAGAAGAAAAAACCAAACCGTTGGAGGAAGTCAGACCCCACGAACTGGAAGAAAACTAAAGCTAAAGTAAAAAGAAAATCAGGGCAACCTTATGCTACAAAAAAGGGTATTCAGCGAGGCAAAATTCCTAGGGCAGTTGGGTCATTCCATGTCAAGTGAACCAATTTTTTGTCAATTTTGAACATGACCATCTCCGATTTTAGTCATACTTGGTTGTCATGAAGTACCACCTGAGATATGTTAAAGTGCAAAATATCAGATTTTTATGTGTTGTAGTTTTCCAGTTATACCCTTCTGAAATATGGAAAAAAACCAAATTTTCTGCATAAGTGCAATCACAAAATGACGCATAAATCAAGCTGGAATTGACATAGATGAGTGGGAAAAGTACCAAAATGTAGCTTATATTATGAGCTTTAATTTGATATGTCACACGAGTACTTTCGAAAAAAAAATATTTTCAAGGTTACCCCCAAAAAATTTGAAAACTGAATTTTTCAAAAACCTATATTTTGAAAATTTTGAAAAAAATCTCACAGAAACATACATATTTCAGCATCATGTCCTACAAGTTTTGTTATGGGATCGAAATGGGATCATATTTTTTTACATTTATAACAAATACTATGCACGCTGGGTAAGAATATATGGCACCGTAATCTTGCACTTAATTCTAAAATTTCATTACAATCAAAAAGAAAAACTTACAGAAAACATGTTACCTTCCCTTCTTCAATGACAAAAACGTGAATTTATTGTCTACAGTAATTTTCTAGAGCCATGGTTGCCGCATCCATCTCTTCCTTCGAGAGGTAATAACTACGGCCAGTGGGACATGTAGGTTGCACAAGGGTGAGGATCTGAGAGAGAGGCACAGTCAGTTTATTTGGACAGTCACTTTTGAAAGTAAATGATGGAGAAGGACCTGCAGGGTGCAGAAACATCAGTTCCACTATCTGTGCTGTCTCATTTTTGTCCACAACTACACCAAGCCACCAATGATTGTTGTTCTCACATGTAACATATCCTTTTACTTCTGCTAGCTTCAGCCTCTGTTGCACACGTGGTCCTAACACTGAAAAAGTGGATGACTGTTCACTTCTTGAAAATACCTTTGTCAACAACACTTTATCTGACAATGGGATGAAACTGTGGAACTTCTGTGTGCCTGGTATTGCTTTTGTAGACAGAAATCTGTCTGCAAGTATTTTTTCCTCTTTGTTGTATTGTGCTTCATTGAAGAAGAAGAACTGCATGGAGTCGATGTTTTCCTCACTCCATGTAAACAGCTGTGCTGGTGTCATGATTTGATGCTCGTATGGCCGCTGTAGGCTTGCCTTTCCTGCAAGTCTTTTCACAGTACCACCCAGACCGTCACATACTCCTTTCCCATGGGCTGTTGCATAGAAATGCCACTCTGCCTCAATTCCAAAATCATGAACATGGTGGCATAAGTTTGAAAAGTTTTTTCTGTTTTTAAATTGCGCAGCTGCACCATCTGAGAAGTAGTAAATTTTTTTCAAATCTCTAATTACTTCCAACTTCAAATGAGAGATAAGCCTTTTCTGGAATAAATGAACAGCAGTGGTGTCATGCTGTAGACATTCAGAGATACATACAATACTTTTGTAGTGTATATTATGATCATTGTAGTAGACTGCTATAGGAAAAATAGTTGCTTGATCATTGTTCCAATGAAAAGACTGGGCTTCATCCTGTAGTACAAACGAATAATTTTCTGCAAAGTCCATACATACCACAGCTTCATTTACTCCAATATTCTGCTTCAAGTGATTATAATATTCTGCCTGTCTTCTTGCAATAAAAGAATGTCTCTTCAAAATCAACAACTGTTCACACAAAGTTTCTATAAACTCATCTGCAGTTTTGATGAAGGTTACTAAATTACATCTGTCAACAGAAACCCACTGCTTGTATGTAATGTTGTCCACCAGTTCATTATCTAGCAGCAACTGTAACTCATCTTTCAAATTATCTACACCTGGACATGAAGGACATTCATTAAGGTGGCATGCTGTGCCTGGCTCTTCACACATTAACTTCGCTAAACAGGAATTATAATTACTTATATCTGTGCCATCATTCAGTGTAATTTGTTTGGATTTCAACACTTGTAGCATTAATTTAACATTCTGATGCACTGTACAAACGCATACTGTGTGGGTACCACTTCCTCCAGCCAAGACGCAATGTTTAGGTCGTAAATCAGCAAATTTCGAAAATCCAATCTTATCAGTAGGATTTTTGTTTTTGAACAGCTCGTACACTTCCTTCAAGTTGCCCATCACTAGCCTCTTCTGTACATGAATTCTACTACTGTCACCCGTTTTCACAGAAACAAAATCTTTTTTTCCAGGCATAAGACGGCTGACATCATCACTGTTGTAGAACCCTATTACCTTCTCAATCACAGATTCATTTAAAACCTTTCCTGGTTTAGGATTTGGTGTTGCCAGAATACCCTTCGCTTTCACCAATGCTTTAGCTTTTCTTGCCATTCTGTTGCTAACCTGAAATTCATTTTGTATTTCACTGCATGACCAGCTTTTAGGTAGTACTGTTAAAATTTGCAATTTTTCACTAACACTTATATTTTCTTCTTGAAACTTTTCTTTTAGCTGACAAATGACTTCACATGATTCTGATTTATGGTCAACAGTTTTCTCTGTATTTGTACTTGCTGCTGTTAGTACCTTTTCTGTCAAACATTTTTTTATTTTACTGTATTTTTTATCACAGTATGATTTCATTTGCAACTTCCTCTTAGCAACAGGTGACTCCTCTAGAGAGCTTAGAGACTTATTAAGGTACTCTAAGGTAACATCTAAAGCTACAAATGATTCATCAACATTAGTAGGCCTAGTGGTATTGGCTACTGGTACTAAACAGTCATCTGTTGTATCTGTAACCTGTTTCTGCTTTGATAGTTCTTTCCTACAACTGTCACAAATTTTCATACCTACCACAATGGTGTCAAACATGTCACACATCCAGTCAGTAACAGGCCTCACACTTCTTTTCACACCCTGATGTCTGTCTTTCTTGAAAGGGTTGCAGCAGAAAATCTTTGCTGTTTCACTTACTTTTTCAGCCATACTGGGGAAATACACAATGCCTATTTTAATCACTGAACCCACTACTTTACATGCAGCAATACAGTCTTTGTACAGCCTTTGAAGAAAGGAAGCACACTGCATGAGAGTCAAGGCACAACTGAAGCCAGGTCCAACAGGTTACAACTTGCATTCCCTGGCTGACTCACATGCTTGCAGACTGTGTTTACTCATACCCATTTGACCACTTGCACAAGTTGGTATATGCATGTTGGTAAACAACTCCCTGGACAAAGGAATGGATTTTAGAATTAAGTGCAATATTCCTGTGTCATATATTCTTACCCAGCGTGCATAGTATTTGTTATAAATGTAAAAAAATATGATCCCATTGCGATCCCTTATCAAAACTTGTAGGACATGATGCTGAAATATGTATGTTTCTATGAGAATTGTTTCAAAATTTTCAAAATATAGGTTTTTGAAAAATTCAGTTTTCAAATTTTTTTTGGGTAACCTTGAAAATATTTTTTTTTGAAAGTAGTCGTGTGACGTATCAAATTAAAGCTCATAATATAAGCTACATTTTGATACTTTTCCCACTCATCTATGTCAATTCCAGCTTGATTTATGCGTCATTTTGTGATTGCACTTATGCAGAAAATTTGGTTTTTTTCCATATTTCAGAAGGGTATAACTGGAAAACTACAACACATAAAAATCTGATATTTTGTACTTCAACATATCTCAGGTGGTACTTCATGACAACCAAGTATGACTAAAATCGGAGGTGGTCACGTTTTTCCATTGGTTCACTTGACATGGAATGACCCAGTTGACTGCAGCAAGTGTAGATGGAAATGTACTGCGAACTTTGATGAGTATACTAGGAAGCAACTGTGTTCAGAATATTGGAAACTGGATTACTGTCGACAGAAAGACTTCATTATTCATAATGTTTCAAGTGTGGCGACTAAAACCCAAAGAATAAGAACTGGCACAGGTAAAAGAAAGGTCAGTAGTAGGGTCTACTCTCTTGTAAAAGACAGTGGGAAATTACGTGTTTGCAAAGAGTTCTTTTTAAAAACACTTTGCATCAGCCATGGCCCAGTTGAAACGGCTTTGTCAGGAATCAGGGATCTTAATGTGTTTAGTGGTAATGATCAGCATGGCCGACACGAACCCCAAAATAAGACAAGACCAGAAGTAATTGAGACAGTAAAATCGCACATAGAAAGCTTCCCCAAAATGCAATCACACTACTGCCGGAAGTCAACACAAAGAGAGTATCTTGATCCTCTCCTTTCTATTAACAAAATGTACGAGTTGTACGTTGGACCTTGTAGAGAGAAGGAAAGAGAAACGGGAATAGAAGAACCAATTGTGTCACAAATTACATATAGGTGTATTTTTTGCCAAAATTATAACCTCTCATTCTTCAAGCCAAAGAAGGACCAATGCATAATCTGCAACAATTATTCAGACCCAAAACATAAAGAGGAAATGAAAACAGAATATGAAGCACACATAAAGAGAAGAGACGAAGCAAACAGTGCCAAAGAAGCTCATAAACAGCGTGCAATTCAGGACAAAACATTTATAAGTGCAACATTCGATGTACAAAGTCTTTTGCAAATTCCAGCAACCAATGACTCACAAATGTACTATAGCAGAAAACTTTCTGTTTACAATCTTACAGTGTATGAGCAGGCTGCCCCTCACAAGGCATACTGTTTTGCATGGACTGAGCTCAATGGGCAAAGAGGAAGTTGTGAAATTGGTACTGCACTGATTGAGTGGATACGACAATTACCTGAAACTGTGACTGAAATCTCACTGTTCTCAGACACGTGCAGTGGTCAGAATAGAAACCAGTTCATTGCAGCCCTTTTTCTGTATGTTACAGAAAATACTCACTTGCTAATAGTTGAACACAATTTTATGGAGAAAGGGCATTCCTACATGGAAGTAGACTCCATGCATAGTGCAATTGAGACTGCGAAGAAGAATGTTAAGATTTATACAATGAATGATTGGCTGAATGTATTTCGTCTGGCTCGTTCTACAAGGGGAAAGAATAAAACGAGTGGCAACTACTTTGTTAAAGAACTATTGCATTCAGACATGATTGACTTGAAGGTTGTCACAGCAAGTATTATTAAAAACCGAACCATTGACAATGAGGGTGAAAGAGTAAAGTGGCTTACAATCAAGGTACTGCGCTATGAGAAAGACAAACCAGGTCTTATACTGTTCAAGTATAACCACAGCGATCCGGAGTTCAGATACATTCGTACTGCTGGACGTGGTCGACCTGTTCGCATGCCAAGAGAACTCCCTTCCTTGTACCGAACGCAGCTATCAATTTCAGAGGCAAAGAAAAAAGATCTCTTAAAGCTGTGTGCTGCCAAGGTTATCCCCCAGGAACTTCATGGATGGTATGCCTCATTACCAGTTGACAAGAAAAAGAGTGACTGTGCTCCTGAGCCAGCAATTTTTGACTCTGAAGAATCACATGATGAGTGAATGGTTTAGACAAGTTCCTTCATTGATAACCAGTCCTTAGTTTTCTTCCGGAACTGACAGCACAAGACAATGCGTGTTAAATTCTGTTTGGATTTTTTTGTGTTTTGATCCATCATTTCCTGCATAGTATTAGAATGACTACAAGTAATTTTTATCGATTTGGTTTTATAAACCTGGTATTGATTTAATAATAACTAAAAAAATGCAAGACTTTTAAGAGTTATTTCTTATGGCACGGAAATAATAAGCTTTTGTAGTAATACACTTCTTCATTTCATTGTTCTCCTTTTATCTTTCGTAGATAATAAAAAACTGTGACCTGCAGTGCATAATTTCTGTCAACAGGTATAAAGGCAAAAAGTGACCAAGTCACATATTATTAAAAATGTGTCCATGACCAAGTCAAAAGTTATATCATAATAATTACAATTAGCAATAATTAATTGATAATCACCCGTAATCCTTTTAAACATACAGTATGAAAAAATCTTTCCCGGGTAGACAGCCAGGTTTGAAGATCAAGTGTCTCCGACGTTTCAGAGGCCCACGCTGCCTCCATCCTCAGGGATACTGAAGTGTCGAGTCTGTCATGCCGAGGTGGTATATATACAGATCGCGAGTTGCGAGGAGTCGACCAATCAGGCGCCAGTTCATTTTTCCATCGTCTTTTTTTCGGCCAATCGGCTTCTACTGTCTTTTAGTTGTTTGAGACAGTGATTCCAGGCAGGGTTGATGCTGAGGCCTCCGTCTCTATTGAAATTGTTAGCCTCAAGCTTAATTTCGATCGCTTCCTTGATTAATCTGTCCCAGAACCTGGAAGTCTTCGCAAGGATTGTAGTGTTTGCGAAATCAATCCTGTGCCCGGATCCCAAGTTGATGGTATGTTCTGCCACCGCAGATTTATCGGGATAGAAGAGTCTGATGCAGCGGGCATGCTCAGAACAGCGCTGGTCAATAGTCCGTGAAGTCTGCCCGATGTAAGCCCTGCCGCATTCACAGGGGATGCGGTACACACCCGGTGTTCTGAGTCCTAAGTCGTCTTTCACCTGTCTCAAGAGGCTTCTGGTCTTCATAGGTGGTTTGAAGACTGTTCTGATCTTCCATTTCCTCAGGATTCGGGCTAATCTCTGTGATAAGTTACCGAAATACGGCAGTACTGCAGTGCTTTTAGTGTCGTCAGACTTGTCAGAAGACTTGTCAGAAGACTTCCAGGTTCTGGGACAGATTAATCAAGGAAGCGATCGAAATTAAGCTTGAGGCTAACAATTTCAATAGAGACGGAGGCCTCAGCATCAACCCTGCCTGGAATCACTGTCTCAAACAACTAAAAGACAGTAGAAGCCGATTGGCCAAAAAAAAAGACGATGGAAAAATGAACTGGCGCCTGATTGGTCGACTCCTCGCAACTCGCGATCTGTATATATACCACCTCGGCATGACAGACTCGACACTTCAGTATCCCTGAGGATGGAGGCAGCGTGGGCCTCTGAAACGTCGGAGACACTTGATCTTCAAACCTGGCTGTCTACCCGGGAAAGATTTATTCATACTCTTCGCCAGGAAAATCTAAAATCTTATACAGTATGAAAGTTTAAAAAATCGTTAGATTCACATTAAATAGAAAACCTGATTTTCGGTATGCTCGAATAACTTTAATGTTAATTTCCCAAAATCTAGCATTTTTGACTTGGTCAATTTTGGCAGTATACCGATGATATATGTATATAATAGGCCCTATACATTAAAATGGTTCATTTAAACAAAATGAACAATTTAAACTTTTTTTAAACAAACAACATTGTTGTAAACATAAAAAACGTAAAAAAACGCGTTTAAAACAACCAACATTAGTGTTCAGATATAAAACGTTTTAAACAAAAAAACATTTTTTTTGTTCTTTTTTAAAAAAAAAACATGTTTTTTTCCAACCCTGTTTGTTGCAATAACTATTTACTTGAAATTCTGTTTTGATTCTGTAAACAGCCCCAGGGAAACTTACTTTATGGATGCGCCTCGTAGATATTGACCTGAAAGAGTGTAAGGCTGGGCGGCCACCGAAAGCGGAGTTGAGCGGAGTTGAGCGAAGCTGAGTCAGCTTTCAAAACTGAATCAAAGGTTTTTAATGAAAGGGCGGCCACCAGATCCGGAGCGGAGCGCAGTTGAGCGGCGTCGCAAGGGTCAACTCCACTCAGCTTTGACTCGACCGAGGTTCGGTTTTGAAGCTACGCTCCGCTTCCCCCACCACACCGATGCAAGGAAAGTTGCTGACTGAGCTGGGGTCCACTACGCAATCGGTTGCCGACCCCCTCTGACTCCACTCTGCTCCGCTCAGCTCAGGTCAACTCAGCTCAGCTCAACTCCGCTTTCGGTGGCCGTCCAGCCTTATACACTCTACACCTCACAACAGGCTTATTATAATGTAGCCTAGGTTGTGCTAATCAAGTAGTAGGCCTACAATTTGCGAAACAGTATACTTGTAAGCACTTATCTGCATACATACAGTGTAAATACAGTAATACTATAAGAGCGGAAGGGAATAATAGTTTTAGGTCGTACAATAGGCTTTTCCCACCAACTCCTGGGAAGGAGGGGTTTATGGCGGGGAATTCTGAGACAGGTAAGAGGCAACATTTGAACTAGGGCCTACTAGTAATGCCATCTATTATGCAAAAGGTGAAACTGGGAGAAAATTAAATAATTTATTTCTCCTTTAATCTCTTCCTTTTCCTCTCTTTCTCTCACCTTCTCTTCCCCCTACCTACCTATTTGGGACCTATTCCTAACCATAAGTTTTACACATCGACCAGTGTACGAACACGTGACCACTAGCACCACAACTAGCAGCCTTAACCACTACACCACGAGTAATAGCTGAGCAATGAAGGGAAAATTCATCTACCTGTATTTAAGTATAGAAAGCTTCAATACTTTTCTGCAAGGGTCATTTTTAGGTAGATTTCAAAGAAAAATCTACCTAGGCTATTGCAATCGATACCATGTAATGACTTTCGAAAAATTCTTTCATATCTTTACGTTTCATGCCTCCTTAAATACGAAACCGCCACCCGTTCAATTTTTTTTTTGTGATAGCCTATTTAACTTATACATAGGCTACTTTAAGTTAGGCCTATATCTTTATACGCTAAAATTACACACTAGTGGCCGTAATTTTGAAGATATTTGAACCAAATTTTATTATGTTATTTCTTGGCCTCGGACAAGTCGTTAATGAGCAAAATTGGCCCAAGGGGGGGGTTGAAATTCTGAAAATTTTATATCTCGGCCACTATGAAGTATGGAGGGAAATTTTGTTTGAATAAATTAGAGTACTCCCTATGGAGTTCACAGTGACACCAACAATTTGGGGTTTTTGGGGGTATGAGTGGGGGTGGGGGGATGGAAATTCAAAACTTTTGCAACGTCTTGTGGGGTATCGTTGGAAAGCTCTTGATGAGTTCTCTACAAATCAATAACTAGTCTCTCGATAGCTCTCATATAAGGCGAGATTTGAATGTTTGAAAAAAGTGTTCTTTCCTCTTTTTTTGCAGTTATTATTGTGGGTTTGTCATGCCAAGGCTAAAGAAGAAGAGTGCTGTGCAGCGACAATAAATTAAACCAAAAGCACTTTGAAATCTACCTCAGCCTGTAGGCCTGCCTAAAGGGATTTTTTATAATTGTGAAATATTATGATGGCTCTGAAAAGAGCCCTTTTTGTGAGGGTCGTTTTTGCTGTGCAGCCTTTTCATAATTATGGGTGGGACATTCTAGCATATTATGAAGACTATTTTTGTTCATTTCATATCAAAAATAAATAATGAACTAGAACTCTTCTGCTCATTCTGTGAAATTTACTATGCCTTCTCCACACTACATGCAAAGCATTATTTAAATTTTATTTCAAATAGGCTACTTTAAATTTGTTTTTCAAATCTATTATGGGTGGGACATAATTTGGACAATGATTTTAATGATACACAAAAACAGTTCATTTGCTGTTCTGCTATGACTGTTAGGGTCTTAATGTAGTTATTAATGAAGATGTGGGGGATTAAATACATATTATAAACTGCTTCCAGATTGTCAGAACATTTATTTAACTCATTAATAATAATTTAATAAAACTATCAACATTACAGCTGGGGAAAAAAGTCACTGTTTGTTATTTTACATATAATAATTAACCACACATACTTTTTGAAGTTAATCTTATACCAAATTGTACCGTAAGACGTATATTTTCTCAAATCAAAATGGACATAGCTGATTACTCTTGAATACCGGGTATTAAAGTGTGCTAAAATCATGCTAAAAATGGCAAAAAAAAAGTAACTTAATGCAACAAATAAGTAAATCAACAGATTTTACACATGAAACAACTTCCAATAAACATAATTCCTTAATATTCAGTGAATTTGAGGTTTAAAACTTATATTTGACCACCCAATTACAATAATTTTATAACATCTCTCTTTGAGGGAAAAGTTCCCATATTTTATGAAATGGCTGTGCATTAATTAGGACCATCTCGCAGGTGGCATACCGTTCAAGTCTAGAACTCTTTGCTGGACAATATCATAATACACCCTCTGGTAATTTTCAACATTAGCGCAAGTTATCATGGCAGTGGTCACTGCCTCCCTAATAATACGTCTGATGGACATTCTATCATCATTACTTTGCATCATCTTGTGGTTACCGGTAGTGGTAAAGAGCTTCTGCATTTTGTTCAGTAATGATAGGTAAATTCTAGGTCAGTGACAGGTTTTGTTAGGTTAGGAACAAAACCTGTCAATGGACTAGAATTTGCCTGGAGGCATCTGACGTATTATTAGGGAGGCAGTGACCACCGCCATTATAACTTACGCTAATGTTGAAGATTACCCCCTCTGGTAATTCTTCTTTCCCTGCTTTGGTCCCATTACCTGTAATAATATTTCATAGCATGATGCATATGTGGAGTCATCCTGAAATATTTATTAATGCTGTAGGCCTACTTTTGATAAGGTGCAAGGGTTATTTTTGTAACACTGTAATTTTGTATATTTTTATGCGTATATGATGAAGGGTGCAGTGAGCTGCAGTGCCGGCATTCATCATAGCCAGGATAGGGGAAGCGCATGATAGGCTACGCTCGGAAGATAGGGGTAGCTGGGAAAGCAGGCTGGCAGGCGAGAGTGGGCGGAGCTTTGCTGGTGCACGACCTAAAACTATCTTTCGGCGGGCAGGAAATATCCTGAACCTTATTATAATATGAGTTGGCCTATTCATGAACCATTAACATACTGTACATAAAGGATGCCTACAGGCACTGCAAAGCAAAATGTTATCAGTCTAAAATCACAGCTCCTTATTTTCCTCCCATGGAAGACACACAGCAGTCTTATTCCCTTTTAATAGCCTTACAACGGACAAAGCTAATTTTTCTTCAGCTTCATCCAATGGAGTTTTTCCATTGCAATTTTTCAAATCTACTACTGGACTGTGTTTTAGAAGTAATTCAACCAGTCTGGAATTACTCGTAAAACTAGCATAATGAAGAGCAGTATTTCCTCTAGCGTCTTGAATGTTTATGTCACAGTCTCCTGACTGGAGTAACAGTCTAACCACCTGAATTCGTTGATTCTGACAAGCAAGGTGTAAAGCAGTCACACCTTTAGTCCTGGTTACTATATTAGTATGAGCACCGGCATCAAGAAGCATTCTCACCAAGTCAATACGTCCATGCATTGCTGACACATGAAGAGGCGTAAAACCATCAGAATTGCACACATTGACATTCAAAATTTCTTTGTTGACTGTAGCGTTATCTTCCAAATCAACATCATTACCGGTATTGTCCTTTGGACGACATTTTTCACACATACATAAAGGATGGCACAGAGACTTAACATCAACAGATCTCTGTACAACATCTGATGAATTAGGACCGTCTAAACCTAAATAATAACACGCTAATCTTGTATCACCAAAGGCAATTGCTCGTAATAGTCTTTCCACTTTCTTGATTTCATCTGTACAATTGGGTCGAATGCCATGCATTCTTCTTTCCTGTCTTCCTACTTCATTTGATCTTCCATTGCTATCAGTAAAGTCTAATGCTGGTTTTGTAGCTATTGAAATGTCAGCAGGCCTACTGTCTGTATTAGCTTCATCAGCTAATTTGCTCTCCTTGTCAACCGATACCTCTAAAGCACTGGTATTAACATTATTAGCTGCACTAAGTAAATTTGAAATCTGAAAACTGTAGGCATAGGTTAAAGGTGTACAGTGGCGATTATTTTCTACAGTAGGTGATGCGCCATAAGATAACAGAATTTCCACAATGCTTTCATATCCCCAACGGGCAGCATTGTGGAGAGGAGTATCACCGTTACTATTTCTACAGTTTGTATTTAATTTTACACCATTGTGTTCTGCAAAATATAGTAATGCCTTAACGCAACCATCATGACCATTGTTGGAAGCCAAATGCAATGGAGTATTGCCATCGTTATCACAAATATCAATGGTTGCTTTTGAATGGAGCAGTAAAAGTAGAGCATTCTGATGTCCTTTGGCGGCAGCATAGTGGAGAGAGGTAGAACCACTGTAATCAGATGCATCCACTTTAGATCCTGCACTCAACAACAGCTCTACAATAAGAGGGCGTCCAAAAAGACAAGCAACATGAAGAGCCGTAAAACCTCTATCATCACTTGAAAGAGCAGTAGGTTTTGTATCACAGAGGTTTTTCTTAAGCAGACTTTCACATCTATCACAAGAACACAAAGGATGACAAAGATTGGGAAGAATATCAGTCTTATCAGAATTGGTGTCAGAAAGATGTTGTTCTGAAAGAATATCTTTAACTTTCTCAATATTGTCTAATTTAACTTGCTCAAAGAAATATGCTATACATGACGTTCCAGTAGGCCCAATTCCTGAATTAGTATTTGACTTGCTTTCCACTGTTTCCCCTAAGGTGAGATCATCAATCTGGTCTTCGTAAACATGCTGAGCTTCAGGAGCAGATGGACCATACAGAATACCAGACTTTATATGTTCAAAAGCAGCTTCCAGGGTTGTTATAAGGAAACTATGCTCATCAGCATGACAAGTAGTACATGTAGAAAATCTGAACTGTTTCATATATGTCAGATGAGCAGTCCAATTGGGAAGACCAGATTTAATAATTAGAAATACTACTACTGATAATAAATCATCTGCTGCTATAGCATTTCCCACCATTTCTACAGAAGTACCACGCACATTTGTTTTTGAGATTGCTGCCACCATTCGTTTCAAGCAACCTATTTTCCCAAGTACAGTGCTATAACAATCTATCCTAGCAAGCTCACATTTTGCATATGGCACAGCATCATAAAGGTCTGATCTCACTTGTAAGTCTCGAAGTTGTACATCAGCCAAATTTCTTATTATTTTATTGAGATAAGCATCATCATGAGCTGTGTAACCTGTAATACTTTTCATTAACTTTTTGTAAATTCCATGATGCATGTAAGTTTCAACTGAGAGTTTTATATTTTCTAGTAAGTTGTTATCTAAGCGTGTCTTCTCCCTAAGTCGCATATCTTTCAATATCAATCGCAAACATAGTGTATACAAACCACCCACATGATCCCTCAAAACTTGTAGCTTCATTTTCTTACTAGGCACGTGATCTGTTTTAAGAAATGTGTGAATCGCTTCATCCATCCTTTCAAAAACTTCTTTTCCACCACTTTCTGTCCACAGTAAATCTATACAATCTCTTAACGTCTGTACTGTAACAATTCTGCTTTCGTCACTCTGTCCACCTAAGTCTGCATGCCTTTCTAAGGGACTTTCTATGCAAAGAACTTTGAATTTCAAAAAATCGTTTGTATAAAATGTTTCTTCAAACAAAATATGAGTGCTGTATGGACGGGAAATATCATTTTGTTCAATACTTATCACCCGGTTACATATCTTGACTTCTTTATCACTTAATGTTCTGAAATGACTTTCAGGCAACTCATCGCTCGGTACAAGAATATGGCTTAGAAAATCTTCATCCGTGAGAGTATACTTAGGCAAAGACCCTGCACGTGGAACACAAATAACCCATCCTTCGCTTGAAGCTTTGTGGAATAGGTCACTTTGTTCAGTCTGAAGTACTTGAAAAAAAGAATTTTCATTCAAATCTTCATCATACGTAGTTCCCATATTAGGGCAGTCACTCAATATAAACTAGGCCGCACATGGAAAACAATATAAACATTTGCAAGTAGAAGTTTCAATCGGTTTCCTCTCTTATGTAACACTTAGGTGACTTAACCTGACATTTCGCACATATGACCACATATGACAACATAGAGAACGCTAAAGTGGAATTTCAATTTAAAACACTCGGCTTACCTGAATTTGGCCTCTACCTGGGGCATAAGTTTCCAGAACTGAATAGTTTAAGCCGGACATGTTGATACTAAACAGGGGAGACAGTGAGATGAGGAAGTTGATGGTGAAAACGAAGTTGACAACGTTGAACAGAAGGGAACTTTTCCCGCTATTTTCATCCGATTCACACGATCGCGCCTCTATCTTAAAAAAACACTTTGCACTTACTCAGACAAAGAGAAAATGAAGTGGAGTCGACGGGCTGTCAAAGATGTTATGAAATTAAGAACCTAAATAAATAAATTAATAAATGGTCACCCGAATGGGTGTTAAAATTTAAACAATGTTTTAGCTTTTGCTAAATTCACTAAGGGATTTTACCCTATTACGACATATGGAGGTATCTTTCACAACTTTGGCCACACAGATCACACACACACACACATCTCTGGTTTCAGGAAACAATTATAGATGGCTCTGAGAAACATAGCAACGATTTACCGATGTTTTAAATAAACTTAAAACGTGATATTCATTAAATGTGATTCTATTTTATTTATCTTTATTTAAAATAACAAATACCATTGTAGCAGGTGATATTGATGACATGCTTGAAACTAAAACTAGCGATGATGCAAAAAACTTAGCAGAAAGGAAGAACAATATTTACAGAACCAGTGCGGGTCCAGACAACGAAAATGAAGACTTAGGAGAGAGGGAAAAAAACACGCTAATCTTCAACTACAAGAGAGAGGAAAAGAAATTGAAATTCCAGGTGGACTGGAAGAAAAAAAGCAGCTGTGAGAGGTGATGGTGTAAAAAAAAAAAATCCCTTTAGGCAGGCCTACAGGCTGAGGTAGATTTCGAAGTGCTTTTGGTTTAATTTATTGTCTTCTTCTTTAGCCTTGGCATGACAAACCCGCAATAATAACTGCAAGAAAGAGGAAAGAGCACTTTTTTAAACATTCAAATCTCGCCTCATATGAGAACTATCGAAAAACTAGTTATTGATTTGTAGAGTACTCATCAAGAGCTTTTCAATGATACCGCACAAGACGTGGTTTCAAAAATGTTGAATTTCCATATCCCCACTCCCACTCGTACCCCTAGAACCCCGAATCGTTGGTGTCACTGTGAACTCCATAGGGAGTCCTCTAATTTATTCAAACAAAGTTTCTTTCTGTACTTCATAGGGGCCGAGATATAAATTTTTCAAAATTTCAACCCCCTCCCCCTTGGGCCAATTTTGCTCATTAACGAACTTGTTCGAACTATTGGGCCTAGAAATAACATAATAAAATTTGGTTCAAAATTATGGCCGCTAGCGTGTAAAGATATAGTATAATATAAATAACACAACATTTTTTTTTGAACGGGCGGTGGTTTCGTACTTAGGGAGGCATGAAACGTAAAGAAAGGAAAGAATTTCTCGAAAATCATGACATGGTATCAATTGCAATAAGTAGATTTTTCTTCGAAATGTACCTAAAAATAGTGAAATAGTGGGGGGTGAAGTTCTAATGAGAAGAAGAAGAAAAAGGTGATATGCTTGTGAAGGAACAGAAATTCCATAAAGAATACGTGGAAATAATGGAAGTTGTAAAATCAGAAAAAGGGGAAACACCAGATACAGCTGAAGGTAGAGTAAAAATAGGAGAAGAGACTGCTGTTAAAAGTGAAGAGTTTAAACCAGAAGTAGACGAAGATGCCATTGAACATGAAACACATATAACATTATCTGAGACTATGCCTGAAGGTGAAGGCGAAGAAGGATCTACCAAAGGGGAAACTAAACCAGAAGGAGTAGATGTTGGAACTAAGTGTTCAGGGGAGAAATCTTTAGTTGAAACTGAAGAAGTTGAGTCAGGATTTCAGGCTGGTACTGAAGCTAAAGAGGCAAAGCCAGATGGAGAGGAGAAGGCAAAAGGTGAAGAAGTCAGACCCAAGGGAGAGGAGGCAGAAGGTGAAATAGTCAAACTTGAGAGTGGGGAGGCAGAAGGTGACAAAGTCAAAGCTGAAGAAGAGGAAGCTGTTGCCAAACCAGAAGGAGAAGAGGTTGATGGTGACATTGCCAAACCAGAAGGGGAGGAGGCTGAGAGTGACATTGTGAAACCAGAAGTGGAGGAGGCTGAGGATGACATTGCCATACCAGAAGCTAAATCAGTTGATGATACAGGTAACCACTAATGAGTTTTTGTTGTTATTTGTTAAGGGATACTGTATGCCTACATTTTTACCAGATACAGCTCACCCTATATTTAATATTTACTGTTATATATTTACTGTTTTAATTTACATAAAGAATAGACAGTCAGAGTTGCAGTATAGAAATAATATTCACTCCCACGATACTAGATCCAGTGGTCATATATACCTGGTACATTCCGTTCCAACGATTATCCAAATCTCTGAATATTTAGTCATGAAATCATAGGACATAAATGTAGATGTAGATGTAGATATCTCGTCCTGTAGATCCTGTGTTGAGCGGGGCTCAAGGATATAGAACACGTCAGATCAAAAAATACATGCATGTTATAACAATAATATAGGTCTACAGAAACCGCAAGCTGCCAAATTTATCCAAGCTGGAAATATTCCTCCAAATTGTAGAAGGTGTGAGTTATTAAAAATTCCTTGACAGCTGTTTTGAAAGGTTTGCTCTTTCTTTGAATACATAATAATTTAATGTTGTTTGGAAGCTTGTTATATATCTGTACTACAGAATAATACGCACCCTTCTGAAAGAGTTTTAACGAGTTATTTGGTCTGTGTAGATCATTCATGTCTCTGGTAGTACGTCCATGTACACTAAAAATTAGTTTGAAATTTATCAATATTATTCACTACATAACACATAACAGAGTATATATACTCCCCTGTAACAGTGAGGACTTTTAATTTTTCAAATAGCGGTTTACAAGATTCCCTTTTTTTTCTTTCCACATATTATTCTTATTGCCCGCTTTTGTAATCTAAATATTTTCTCCCTATGGGTAGAGTTGGCCCAGAAAATGATCCCGTACCTCATTACCGAGTGAAAATATGCAAAATATACCATAAGTAATGCATCCTGTTTTAATATATTATTCAAAATTCTTAAAGCAAAGCACGCTGAACTCAGTTTTGGACTTATCATTTCTATGTGTGTCTTCCAGTCAAGATTTTGGTCAATTTGCAGTCCTAAAAATTTTACATTGCTAATTTTTTGTATGATTTGTGTTCCATAATTAATTTCAAGATTTGAGATACATCTGTTTTTTGTCCTAAATTGTATAAAATGGGTCTTATCAATATTAAGTGTCATTTTATTAGCTAGAAACCATGTGTTTAACTCGTGAAAAGCCTTTGCAGCTATTCTTGATAAATGTTCTTGTGACATTCCTGTTACAAGTACACTAGTATCATCTGCGAAGAGCAATACCTTTGATAAACTATCTGTATCTACTCAACATACTCATATCATTGTATTTAGAAAAAAAATACATAATTGTTTAGTTTGTAACCCTTTTTATACCTTGGATGAATACTTCATATTTCATATTTATTTAACTTCAACTGTAATAGTGTAATTTAGCTTAAAATATGTAGTTGAATAAAAACACTTTCTTCAACGCACTTTATTTACCTTAGTAAACTTCCAGAAGGCCGTTTCGCAGGTGGTGTTCCTGCAGGTGAACACCACCAGCGAAACGGCCGTCCGGAAGTTTACTAAGGTAAAGGTTGACACTCTGCTGATGATGCAGGAACACCACCTGCGAAACGGCCGTCCGGAAGTTTACTAAGGTAAATAAAGTGCGTTGAAGAAAGTGTTTTTATTCAACTATTTGTTACACAGCGCTAAAGTCGGACACAAGAATGAATTAAAATATGTGTTATTTATAACTTAGAACTTAGTAATTTAGCTGTAGTTTTATATTAATTCTATTTTTAGATACGTATTAGACTTTGTCTATTGCTGTAATGGCCTAACGACAATTAAATTTATTTATTGTTATTACTATAGGCCTACAGGGCTGTCTTGTAGCTAAAGCAGGTGAGGTGATCACACCAATTTCTGTGCTTTTATGGTAGATATATATGGGCCATTCTCCAAAAAAGGGCAGATTCATGTCGGAATTAATTTCATGGTGTAAAATAAGTATTTATGGATTATGAATTATTATGATAAGTTAGATTGAAGTAAGGTCTATTTGGTCCCATAGTCCACTTTTAAAATAAAAGTTACAATTTTCTGCATTTTAGAGCACAGTACCGGTATGTGATGAGATCTCACCTCCGTGTCATGTCCCCATGCCTGACTTGTCATTTGCATTCTTTCATAATTGAACAGACCTTAATTTGCATCCCATTTTAGTGCTATAGGCTAACAAGAATAAACAGCTAAAAAAATAAGTCATTAACAACTAAAAAGCAAATATATCATTTTGTAAAGACAATTTTTTGCACTAAACATGCCTGTCCCCAAGTGAAACCTCACCTCCTTGAAAAAATATAAAAGTTCTATTTTTCCCACAAAGATGGTACTGTATTCTTTCTAGCTTCCTTGGATTCTAACTTTTGGTGATTTTCTTATCATTTATGTAAAGCCAAGCTGTCAGTGTGCTTTTCTGTGTTTGCTGTATTTCTTAGGATGCATTTTCTCTACATCATATTGCATGCATTGGCTATCTGGCGGTCACATACACATTGATTATTAAGCTTGTAATATCTTATCTCATGCTCAATATCACATCAGAATGGCAGATGAAAAACTAATATCACTGACGGAAAACACAAGGAGTTATTATTGTAAACAATTATTGACAAATTATTTGGGATTGCAGAAGTGATGAAAATACCAGTTGAGAATGTCAAACATTTCTTTAACAGAGCAAATACATTAGTTGATCAGTTAACTTAAAAAACTCTTATTTTCAATGTCATTCTTGTTTGGCATGTTTTTCAAACAGTTGAGAATATAAGTCCAAGCCATTACATTATGCCACTTAAAATATCAGTTGCATGCTCTTCTTCTGATGAGTGTGATGCAAACTAGCTCTTGCAAGTAGTTCTCAGAACATCTCGTCATATGCATATGCGTAGAGCCTATAACTGGTAGAGGAAATTTGGCAACAGCTAGGGATTAATTTTTGCAGAACAGAAGTAAATTTAGATTGCTGGCTGAAGACCCATCTTACTGTTGCTTGTAATTAAGTGGATCATATGTTTCCATTTCATTATATTGGAATTTATTCAACAGTAAAAAAAAAGTTACCGATAATTGCAAATTGGTTCGGAACTTAACACATGTGAAGTTGTAAAACAATAACTACAGGGTGCGGCAGTATGAGCACCCCGATTACAGAAGGCAAATATAACCAAACCCAATAATATATGAAAAAACTTATGTAATTCTTTGAAAGCACACATGATGCCATTTACAACAACATGTTTTGAAGAGAACATCATTCAAGTGGCGGCCTCCATTGTTTATACACTGATTGAGACTCTGTCAGTAGTTGTCCATGACTCGTTGTCATTTCGGGTGGAACAGCAGCATATTCCTGTTGGATTGCCTCCTTAAGACCTTCCAAAGTTTGGGGACGATGTTGGTACACCTTGGCTTTCAGATGTCCCATCTTTGGAGCCTGAAATGTATGTGAAAGGCACACTGCGTTCTTGCGCTGCGTTGCTGTTGGCGACTCACCATTTTGAATAAACTGCTCTACAGCATAAGCGCGATGCACTCCTGACCAAGTCATACTCTAAACTAAAACGGCATCTAAGTTGCTGTACGGCAATATTTACCTCACCCCTCTACCCCCACCCACCATGTAGATATCTATCTCCCAAATCGGGGCGTTCTTTCTGCCGCACCCTGTATATACAGGGCTCTGGAAATTATTACAAAACTTCACATATGGTATAGTTTATGCAAACAAGTTTTGAAAGCAATTGCTTTCATTCTCAACAGTTGTTAAAATGTTAACATTTATTCTTATATTTCAGTTGCCAGGGTTGGAGATTTTACTGTCTTAAAACAAGCTAGCTTTGAAGATATCACCCTTCAATCTGAAGTACAACTAGGATACAGTGACAGTGAGGAAGAAGAGGAGGAGGAAGAGGAAGCTGAAGTTGAAGTAGAAAAAGAAATTGATAGAGATGAATTAATTGAACGCTACAAAAAACTTCAGTTTGAGGGAAGACCAATTGTACAAAAGAATGTTCTTCTTCTGAAAAAGTTAGCAGAATACTTCAAGAAATGCAAGGTAAAATTAATACTTTTTCTGTAACTGGAACTTGGTAAATTGATAATCACTTTACTTTCCCTAGTCTAAACATGGAATCAGATTTTATCGCTTTCTATTTCAGTAAAGAGTACCATGCATATTCGCCTAGCAGGATTCTCACTCTTGCAAGTCTTGTTTTCAAGCTTCTGAATATGTTCTCAAAAAAGTTTCCAGCAAATGTTATGAGTCATACAGACTACAACCAGACTGAAATCTTCCAAGATATGCAGTAAAAGCTTTTGAAATGTGCAATAAACTTTGCAGTACTGCAAGAAACCATAGTAGGCCTACCATTAACTCTTTGATGTTTTATCGTATCTGTTATATAGGCTTTAAGTGCAGGTCTACCGAAAAATAAAATCACTAGTGAAAAAATTGGTTTCACTTAACCTGGTTTTGGGATGATCGAAATTTGGATAAGTGAATTTCTACTATACTTAGCAAAATGTAAAAGTAAAAAAAGTCATAACTTCTGCATTTTAAATATAATCATTAATTCGAGTACGTCTTACTTGCTCACTAGCTTATTTTGGTTGCTACGCTATTTGTTTAAGTAGTGAGAAATTTCTAGGTAAAATTTTGGAACTGTGCTTTGTTCTGTAGCCTACTAGTTATTTAATTGAGATTATCTTTTTATTATAGCATATTAAATATTTTAAAAGATAAAAAAAAGTACTGCAAATTGTACTGGATTAGCTACAATGATGAGGAACTAGTATAAAACAATATTACTGATAGGGTTAGGCCTATGACTTGAAGCATAAAGAAAGGCTTTCTTTATGAAGTAGAAATGCCCATAAAAACAAGTAATTACCGGTACATAATAAACATAAAAGATAGTCGACATTCCGGCAGAAGTCACTAACTCTGAAAATGATCATCTTGTTTACTATTACATTGATGAAAGGATGCTTTACAGGCAGGTACAGTGCATTTCATATAAGAGTTGACCAATTGTGCAGGTTTCTGCAACGTGGCAGCCACAGCTCTAACTTCTGAACGACTGGGTGAAATATCCACGCAAATAAAGCCGCTAACAGTATAATGATTCAGGTCCTCAAGATTACAGTTAAAATTACAATGAAAGTAACCAAATACCTCATTGCAAGAGATGTTGGAAATGCCCTCCTCTTGCATCCACAAAACAGTGGCACCTTTTAAGGAGATTTTCTTTCACACACAAAAGTGTAGCTTCCAAAATACAATAATTTCTCTTGTGATATTGTCTTTAAGTTCTTCTAACAGTATATGACTTCTACAAGCAAAACAAAATTATATTTAATTTTACAATGGATACATTTTATTATTCTTAATACAACGTTTCGGCACAATCCATAAGGCCTTCATCAGGTACAGCAAGAAGAAAAATTCCAACTGATAAATAACCAAACTCGAGAAGTTTCCATGGATATGACTCATGTCAAAACGCCAGATCCACCGCCTTCTGGAATATCCGGAATATCGACGTGAAAACTAGAAGTTCTTCCGAACCTTTTAATCCACTCATCCGGGATGTTATAAGGGGTGTCTAAATTACCGATATCAGGAGGGGAGGGAAAGGTAACAGTCCGTCTACAGTTTTTAAAATCTTTGATCATATTCAACCACACTTCTCCAAGGTCACCTTCGTATCTATTCAAATTATCTTGGTTGTCAATGATATTTACCGCTTCCAGGATTTTCCTTTTAATAGGGTCGGGTTCGATTTTCAAAATCCTGAGATTATCGATGTGGTGCATATTATCAATCATATGCTGGCTTAAACCGGTAGCCGGTCTCCCGAGCCGTACATCTCTTTCATGCTCTTTCATTCTCACCTTGAAAGATCTCCCGGTTTCACCGATGTAAGAACCCCTGCACTCTTTGCATGTTATTGAATATATCCCAGGAAGCTCCATTTTAGACTTTAATCTGCCAACCTGTTTATATTGAAAAATATATTCTCGATAGTACGCCCGGCTTTATATGCAGGAATAAAATCATATTTACGCAGCAACTTATCTATCTTTCCACTAGTCATGGGATTGTATGTTAGACTAACATACTTCTTATCAAGGTTTTTTTGTTCTCGTCTGGTATTATTACACAAATTTTCAGCTCTGTTCCAGATACGATTTAACCTCCTTCTATTAAACCCATTTTCACCAGCCAACTTAAAATTTTCATCCTTTTCATTCTTCAAATCATCAGGGTTGTTACATAATCTGATGGCCCTAATTGCAAAATTACACCATACGTTGTCTTTTATTCTAGGATGGTGAGCAGACCTCTTGTGAATGTATATCCTTCCTTTATTTGGTTTCCGGTATATACCCACCCGGATTCTTGGGCTGTCCAAAATAATTCTTTGGTCCAGGAAATTTAAGCATCCATTAAGATGTTTTTCAATGGTGAATTTCACCCTTTCATTATAGTCGTTATAATCTCCTAATAAATGGTCAGAAATATCATTCTTGGAAATGACCAAAATATCGTCCACGTGATCAAGAGGTTTGTTAAACCAAAACCAGAAGGTGCCAGTGTCTTCCAAGCCGAAAATAGACAGTTGACAAGCAGTTGAAATTGTGGGCAAAGCCCATGAAACGTACGTCCTGCAAAAATGTAAGGAAAAGTGAAGCCTAAAGTGTTAAGTAGTCAAAAACTTAATTAATTACATAATTTGTTGCTTCACTATATTAAGTTCCATTATCCCTTGATTCTTCATAATAAAGTGTCAAGTTCAAACCCCCAAACTGGTACATCAAAAGAACTCACTACACACTGTAGAACTCACTAATTAATTTCCTGATTCATTTCCAAGTAACTAATACTTCTAGTTTCACCAAGTCCATATATGCAATGGTTTATTCAAACTTTATAACAGCTGAATCTCAATACTAAGACTTCTGATGGAACACTGATATGATTTTTAACTTCATAAATCTTACATACAGTTTTAGAACAAGAATTGAAACTGCTTAAGCAAAATACTAATTATTTGGAACTTGTTTATGTAGAATCTTAATTTCCACACCCTCATTGGAATTTTTACAGTAGGCCTACCTTCATTTCATAATGTAAGTGCACACTAAGAAAGGATTTTGCAAAATTTTGATTTTATTGCCAAAAAAAAATGTTTTGGAGGAGACAAAATACCTTCCATAAGAAACACACAAGTAATTTGATTGTTGTGGAAAACAGTATTCAATTGTGAAAGTAATTCAAGATGGCTTTGCTGAGTTGCATTCATTCATTCATTCATTCATTCATTTATGATTTCCAGAGATCTGATTTTTTTAAACATAGATGGACAGAAGGGGACCCAAAATGAGGAAACATTGAACAATTTTGACAAAACACACTATGTGGTTTTTTTGGGGGCTAGGGAACTCGAATCTGAGGTCTTTTTCTTCCCCTGGGTGGCACACTTAGTTTATGAAATGCACCTTGAAGCTCTGGGTTTTAATTTTTTTAATTATCAATCATTATAATAAAATTGTTATGCATGATTTGGGTAAGTTTCATGATTTTATGGTTCATTTTAATTGTTTCAGTTCGAATTTGTATGCCCTTATGGCAGCATAAGATTTGTTCTGTTTGTTTAATTATTTACATTTTTAACGTTAAACAATATACCGGTAATTAAAAATAAAATGATGTAATTCCTGAAATTTATTTAAAAACAATGTCAGTGTTAATAAATATAATGTTTTAATTATTTTTCTGTTAAATAAATGAATTAAACAAAACATCTAACAGTTGAATAAATAATTGCTGGCAAAGCCACGGAGAAGTGCTTGTAATGAATTTCATATTGATCCTTTGAGGGCAATTTATAATAAAGCACTCAATTGGTGCCACCTTATTCCCTCAAACAGTCTAAATTGTAACAAGATATCAGCACCTTTGGTTTTCATGAGAAATGAACAGCAGAGTACTTCAATTATGTAGTGTACTTTAATTAAAACCAGTGCAAGTAAAAATCTAGACTTATTATTGACTGACTGATTTTGTCCTGTATCCCCTATGGTGGGGCATAGGACCTCCAAGTCATTACCTATACTAATTTTGTTACGCTTATTTCCCGAGAGAGGGCAGAGGGACAGGTGGTAAGCCTATCGCCTCTCAAGCCCCCTCTGGCAACTAAGGTATTACTTGGACGTGAAAGGGCCGAGAAATTTTGTCCAGAGGCTCTAATTTAGGCTTGGAGTTCTTTTAGGTGCCGTATATCTACGACATGGGCCCCCGGCTTAAAGTCCCTCTCAGAGGACACTGTGCCCAGGATTTTTATGTCCTGAAAAATCCATTGACCGCTGCCGGGTTTGATCCCTTGACCTTCGGATGTAGAGGCTATCTCCAGACCATTGTGGCCAACAGGCTTATTATTAGTTTTGGTTAAAATCAATTTTATAGAAAAAACATGAAAACCTATACCAATGCCAGCCTGAAGGGAACCTGATGTAAATAAATAAAAGTGCGCAAAGTACTGGACTGAAATTGTAGTACTACCGCATGGGCAGAGCGAGCACACTATTTGTATTTGACAACACGTGCTTGTGTCCTGAACTAACTGTGCGGCTTAATGCTTACAAATATTTAAATATAAATTTGGGGAAAATAATTGAAGAGCAACGTTCTTTAATTAACAGGTTTCCTGTTGACCAAGTACAATTAAAATACTAAAATAGTAACATAAACAGTATGAAAAGAAATAACGATAATGAAAATTAAAATGTAGCTTTTTATTGAGATTATAACAGTGGTTCAGTTCAATCCCTTTCTAGCTGACTGTCCTCCTCGGCACCACTGATGTCTGCAGGATTGTTTAAAAAGCGGTTAACAATGGCATTGCACATAACTGTCTGATTCTCAGAATTTTCTTCCTTTATGACATGTTCAATACACTGTCGCCACTTGTCAAGTGTTATTTAAGATATTGCTCTATATCTACATCTTGACATCTTTGAGTTTGAAAGACCTATTACTACTAAATCTACTCCACACAAGCTCTGGCAATGATAGGGAGGGAGTCTTAACACTGTATAACCCGACAGTGTATGGAAACACCAGTAAACTCGGACAGTAAATTAACAATATCTTCAATGGCTAAATGCAGATACTTTTCACAAAACTTCACGTACACATTCAAAACAATATATTTTCACCACTTTTTACTATTTTTCCTCTAGGATGTTTCACAAATATATTCATAATTATTGTCTTAAGCTATAATGTAATAGACAATTTGAAGACAAGCAAGCTATAAACATGCAACAATACTGACCAATTGTATTATAACAGAAAATGGCGCATGTGCAGATCTCAATTCATTATGTTATTCAGTGTGAAGTAAAATTTCATATTTTAAAAATGTTTATTTTTTTAAGTAAAAATTAATTTCTGTAATTTTACATGGAACTATGTGTTGTAATCCTTGGCTGATGCACAGCTCTGCCAGCTGGCAGTACACGTGCTGTTTGTTTTGATCAGGTTCCCTTCTAAGCCTGGCGCTGGTATAAGGCACTGATAATTATCTTGTTACAATTTAGACCTGCTATAGACCTGCTAGTAATTTATAAATTAGAAGAACTACATAGGTTGAGTAAAGTTATATTTACTCTAATCATTAATCACAAAGCAGACTACTCACACTTACATGTGACATTTTATTGATAAAAGAATAGCTGTGACTTTACTGAATTCAAAATTTGTGATAATGTGAATGAATTCAATTTTCAGTTACAGTACTCAGAATATTTTGTGCCTTCATAGAATTTACAATATCAATAATAAGGTAATTAGTGTCTAAATTGTTAACGTCTATAAAATGTTAGTTTATTATGTCAGAAGTATAAAACAGTTTTATACATTACTAGCTTAAATGGCCCGGCGTCGCCCGGGTTTTGTATTTTGTAATATGAAATTAACTTATGGAGGACTTTCGATGTTGAAACTGTAGGTCCTTATATAACATGTATGTAGAATTTGAAATGAGGAAGAACGACATATGGCACTGAGACTATTCCCTCAGAAAATGCTAGATCATATAGCTTTTTATGGCTCATAGAGGATGTCGACTGTTGCATTCCATTGCTTCTACACACCATGCCTGGGAGGAGTGCAAACAAGAAAAAAATAAATTCCGGTTACATTTAAGATTGTATTGTCTTGACAGAAAATTGTATTTCTCACTCTCATATTACCCTACAACTTGTCAACTGTCCCATAATGTCGGTGAGTCAGTTAGAAGATATTTATTGATCCGATCGGTACAATACATTAAAGGTTGCAAAATAGGTTCCTCCTGTGTCGATACATCGCTTCCAGCGAGATTTCCAGGCACCAAATTCATCATGTAAGGCCTTTTCCGAAATGTTCTTTGGAGCCTTGGTGCAAGCCTCTTTGACTTTGTCAACTGTCCCAAAATGATGCCCTTTCATGGTCAATGCCAAATTCTAAGTAGAAGTGCTGAAGAGACTCAAACAAATGCATCCTGACCAACAATGCGGACAATTGGAAACTTCACCACGACAACACCTTCTTCAAGACCTGCTTCCAGGCCAATTCAAAGGTGCAAACGGTTCCCCAGCCACCCTAAAGTCCTAACATGGCTCCCCCGACTTCTTCTTGTTTCCATGCTTGAAAACTCCCACGAAAGGACATCATTTCGGGACAGTTGACAAAGTCAAAGTGGCTTGCACCAAGGCTCCAAAGGACATTCCGGAAAAGGCCTACCGTGATGCCTTTGATGCCTGGAAATCTCACTGGAAGCGACATATCAACACAGGAGGAACCTATTTTGAAATCTTTAACGCATTGTACCGATCGGATCAATAATAATCTTGTAATTGACTCACTGACATTACTTTCCGGACAGACCCTGTACAACATAAAGAAAGGAATAATATGTAATGTAATACACTCAGCACTCTTATCACTATGACACTTTCACAACAGCAGAAACACTCGTGATAGTTGCTGACGAAACACATTCTACTGCAGCTATGTCATACCCATATTTATTTCAAGCAAAACAAAATTATATTTAATTTTACAATGGATATATTTTATTATTCTTAATACAACGTTTCGGCACATTCCATAAGGCCTTCATCAGGTACAGCAAGAAGAAAAATTCCAACTGATAAATAAACAAACTCGAGAAGTTTCCATGGATATGACTCATGTCAAAACGCCGGATCCACCGCCTTCTGGAATATCCGGAATATTGACGTGAAAACTAGAAGTTCTTCCGAACCTTTTTATCCACTCATCCGGGATGTTATAAGGGGTGTCTAAATTACCGATATCAGGAGGGGAGGGAAAGGTAACAGTCCGTCTACAGTTTTTAAAATTTTTGATCATATTCAACCACACTTCTCCAAGGTCACCTTCGTATCTATTTAAATTATCTTGGTTGTCAATGATATTTACCGCTTCAAGGATTTTCCTTTTAATAGGGTCGGGTTCGATTTTCAAAATCCTGAGATTATCGATATGGTGCATATTATCAATCATATGCTGGCTTAAACCGGTAGCCGGTCTCCCGAGCCGTACATCTCTTTCATGCTCTTTCATTCTCACCTTGAAAGATCTCCCGGTTTTGCCGATGTAAGAACCCCTGCACTCTTTGCATGTTATTGAATATATCCCAGGAAGCTCCATTTTAGACTTTAATCTGCCAACCTGTTTATATTGAGAAAATATATTCTCGATAGTATGCCCGGCTTTATATGCAGGAATAAAATCATATTTACGCAGCAACTTATCTATCTTTCCACTAGTCATGGGATTGTATGTTAGACTAACATACTTCTTATCAAGGTTTTTTTGTTCTCGTCTGGTATTATTACACAAATTTTCAGCTCTGTTCCAGATACGATTTAACCTCCTTCTATTAAACCCATTTTCACCAGCCAACTTAAAATTTTCATCCTTTTCATTCTTCAAATCATCAGGGTTGTTACATAATCTGATGGCCCTAATTGCAAAATTACACCATACGTTGTCTTTTATTCTAGGATGGTGAGCAGACCTCTTGTGAATGTATATCCTTCCTTTGTTTGGTTTCCGCTATATACCCACCCGGATTCTTGGGCTGTCCAAAATAATTCTTTGGTCCAGGAAATTTAAGCATCCATTAAGATGTTTTTCAATGGTGAATTTCACCCTTTCATTATAGTCGTTAAAATCTCCTAATAAATGGTCAGAAATATCATTCTTGGAAATGACCAAAATATCGTCCACATATCTCATATAGGCGGTTACGTCATTAACATATTTGTCCAAAATGTGCCTTTCCATAAAATATATAAAAATGTCAGAAACTATCCCGGACACTGGGTTCCCCATAGCAAGGCCTTCATTTTGTTTGTAAATAATCCCATTAAACTGGAAAACATTATGCTCGGTACATACCACAAACCATCTCAGGTATTCGTTGGCAATAATACTTTCGACACCCAATTCCGTTAACCATTGGAAAACACACTCTCCAGCAAGTGTGCTGGGTATACTAGGATATAATGAAACTATATCCAGACTAAACATAAACTGTTCTTGGTTGCAATCCGCTTTTTCCAAAAGTTCCTTGGCATCAAAAGAGTTACTGATCGACCATTTTGTTCTACCCTGGATTTCCGTCAGCCTATTTACAAATAACTTGGCTAATTCATAGGCCGGGTGACTGTACATAGGGACGATCGGGCGTAGGGGAATGCCATTCTTGTGCGTCTTGGGAAGGCCAAAACAAGTGGGAAGTTCATAGTTCCTGGAAATGACTTTCTTTTTTGTGTCCTCGCTGATGGACATACTGCTGTTAATAACCTTCAAAACCTCCGTAGCAATCGTTTTCATCGGGTCCTTCTGAAGAATTGAAAAATTTGGAGGTTTAAAACATTCAATCATTTTGTCCACGTATATATTGGTGTCCATGAATACCGGCTGGTTTTCCTTGTCACTCTTAATTACCAAAATGTTGTTTTCTCTTAACCATTTTTTCATATTTATTTCGTCTGGATTCCCAAATTTTTTTTCTGGTCTTATAATTATACCTTTCTTGGGCTTGAATTGATATGACCTGATTCCAGACATGACTCGAGAAACTAATAAATTTTATAATAATGTTAAGACATCATACGACACCAACAATGAGTTACAAAACACAGACAGGTGTGTTGCTATGCATGACATTCTAATGCATAGCTGTAGTGGCAAAGGATGTATGAAGTCAGATCGAAATGTTGCCGCAACTTTCAACTTGAATTGTGGGCTTATGTGTAAACTTAGAAAGCTCGAGTTTTCACACAAATTAAACTCTAAATATCTTTTATTTAAATCCGTTTTAACCCTTTGTGGGCGGAAACCCATATATGGCATGCCTGCCTGCAGCCTCAAAGGTGGAAACCCATATATGAATTCTCTGACCGACTCATAATGTGACCTGCTCTTCTCATTCACGAAGTACATAAAATCTTAAAAGATGGCTGGAGAATGTTCTCTTATCCACTGTGTCTGGGAATTCCCCTATACATGTTCCCAGGATGATTTTAGTAGAGGATTTCACTGCCCGTGCATTACTAGTGAATAACATGCTCTTTTTCTTCTGTGTATTTCCCTTATTTTCGGTAAAATGGCAAGAAGAAAGTGTCTTACAGGTTCTGAAACTAAAGAATTGATTATTCAAAATGATAGTGAAGTGTCAAAATTATCATTTAGCAATAGTAAGGGATGTTTTTCTGAGATCGCTACTGGCAGCTTCAGTGAGAGTGACACCAGTGGCAATAGTGCACCCAGCTGAATGGAAGTGAGTAATTTCGATGCAGGCCCAACTCATACTATTACTATTACAATTACAATATACAATATCCAGTACCTTTCACTCATAATGCAGTATTAGACTGCAAGCAACTATTTTTGCAATAATTAAAAAGTTGTTTATTGTTTCTGTTTTCCCTTAGGAGTCCATTATCCAATATTTCATACTCGCATCGCAACTCATCTAATGTCTGTCTGTTCAAGTCTTTATTTTACACTGGCCATCACTGCATGTAAACACTGTGCACTTCAGAAATCAAAAGCAGCAGCTAAACCGAGGGGTGAAACATGTTTTATTGCTCAAAAGAGAAAGTTAGGGATGCCACCCCCTCAAACAGGTCATCCTGTGAGCTGGAAGAAGTAATATTACTTCCAATACAACACAATACAGTTAAGTTAGAAATGAAATTTGAATAGTGTACAGTACTTAGAAATAATTCTGCAAAAGGAAAATATGATAACATAAACCAAATCTTTGATCACAATAAACAGCATTTTTTCAATGTATCAGTATTAACAAAAATTATAACCTTACCTGAATGATGAATGATTATCACGTTAACATTAGGCGGCCTTCACTGTATTTAAACAACTCACCATTTTGCTGTTTTCTATTTCTAATGATCCCTGTATAAATCTGCATTCTTTGATCAATTTCTAACAATTTTTACATATAGATCCTATAGAACCATGAGAAAATTTTAAACAAAATTAATATCCAAACAAATTAATATTTGTATGTCTACAAATCTTTATTCCATGACCAATTTTTACCAGATTTCACATGCCAACTCTCTAGAACTGAAAAAGATTCTAGGCAATATAAGCATTTGAACACACCATCCCTCTCTTTTAATTTCCTGTTATGTGTTATACATATCTAAAAACTTTGAACGATGTTAACAAAATTGTGGACACATGTGCTGTTCGACCAGATAAAAAATACGGACAACTTTATAATTCTAAAAACTATTTCTTTGGTTTTCTCTTCTACAATATGTGTTCTCTACTCACATTATATATGCCTACATGCTTTGATCGATGTTGACCCAACTGTGTTCACAGGCCCTCTTCAACCAAGAAAAAATCTTAGAAATATAAAAATTTAAAAAACTGCATCTTTCAGCCTTTTTACTTTATCTTCTCTTTAACAACAATATACTTTGGTCTATATTTAGCAAATTTAATGCAAAGACCAAGAATAAATATAGGCAACATTCTAAATTCATATAAACCAATCCTGCGCTGTTTTCATCCCTATTACTTGTAAATATGTTTTCTTTAAATATCTACAATATGTTTTGACCACTATTTACCGTATTTTGTTTATTGCAATTTCAAAACTACCAGACAAAAATAGGCTACTTTTAAATTTGGCCAAAGAACCCATCCCCGTTTTCATCCCCTGCAAGATATATTTACAAATATTCCCTTTTACAAATCTCCATGCTTTGACTGAAGTTTATCGTAAGCCCTAAGTAGCCTATGTTAAAAGACGTACACTAGAACATTTTTAGTCCCATTTGCTCAGAAAACTATTATGTCCCAGGCTTCGGGGAGCAAAATGTGAAAGTGGTTTTGAATATCTTTTTTTTATTTCAGCCCATAGTAGGGTACCGGTACCTTATGTAAGAAAATCACATCCCGTGGGCTCCTTCGTGAAGAAAGCAGCACACCTATATTTTCAATTTCTATGAAGTCTAAGAATACCCGAACCACTTGATGCTACTCTGGGGGTCGCGTCTGAGTCGCGTGATGACGTCATCAAAATGGCGGACGTCGCGTTTCACAGAAATGGCCATAAAGTGAAAACTATTTTAGATAGAGACTTGCGAAAAACGGTTTTGAAATCACAATAAAATTCTCTACATTATTGTTCCTTACACGTATGGAGCTAAGATGGCATATTCTACCGAAAAATTACACTTTTTGTTGGAAAATTGAAAAAAATTGTCCTGTAGAATGTGTTCTCTTGAAATTTCAATAGAAGATGATGCCGTGCCATAAATTACATGCAAACAAATTTTTTGAAGAGTTTAATAATGATTCTATTCCCGTTTACCAGAAGTTTCCAATGTCAATAGTTTTAATTCTGTGATAGTTTTTGTAAAACAAACAGCAATCTCCAAATTTCAATATGCTCTTTCCTGAAGAAGACAGCACACCTAGATTTTCAGTTTCTATTAAGTCTAATGATACCCGAATCACTTGATGCTACTCTGGGGGTCGCGTCTGAGTCGCGTGATGACGTCATCAAAATGGCGGACGTCGCGTTTCACAGAAATGGCCATAAAGTGAAAACTATTTTAGATAGAGACTTGCGAAAAACGGTTTTGAAATCACAATAAAAGTCTCTACATTATTGTTTCTTACACGTATGGAGCTAAGATGGCATATTCTACCGAAAAATTACACTTTTTGTTGGAAAATTGAAAAAAATTGTCCTGTAGAATGTGTTCTCTTGAAATTTCAATAGAAGATGATGCCGTGCCATAAATTACATGCAAACAAATTTTTTGAAGAGTTTAATAATGATTCTATTCCCGTTTACCAGAAGTTTCCAATGTCAATAGTTTTAATTCTGTGATAGTTTTTGTAAAACAAACAGCAATCTCCAAATTTCAATATGCTCTTTCCTGAAGAAGACAGCACACCTAGATTTTCAGTGTCTATTAAGTCTAATGATACCCGAATCACTTGATGCTACTCTGGGGGTCGCGTCCGATTCACGTGATGACGTCATCAAAATGGCGAACTTCAATAACGTGTTGTTTCACAGAATCGAATATAAACCGAAAACTATTTGTGATGGTTAGCCAGTTCAGGCTCATTTTAGACCATTTTAAGCTCAGAATATGCTCAATTTTGTTCAGAAAGGAATTTGATATGAGATCTGGGCTTCATATTATTGCGTAATCGTGTCAATTCTTCTCTGTGATTGACTATTTATTATTGTATTAGGGAAGGGTTTGATAAAAAGGTAACAAAACACTGTCAAAATTGTTACAAGGAAGGGTGTATAATTAAATTGTCGTCAAGCTTCGAAGAGGGCACGAATTCCTGTGAGAGGTGCCATTATGGAACTGAAGGAGGACAGAAATCTTTTCTCAATAATGTTGATTGTTGCAAAATCAAGACCGGAGTTTGATCTGCGAAACGCAGTGAGCAATTACTAGCTGTCAGTTCTTCCTCGGTCATTGTTTTCCCCAGATGGGTCTATCTTGCACAGCAACGACAAGAGCAAACTATTAGGGATACTTGAGGCTTTACCATCAAAGTTCCCAATTTACACACTACCCACAAGTTCAGTGCAGCCTCTAACCGGGCGTTGCAGTGTTACCGGGGAACTACAAGACCCGGAGAGCACACTGTCAAGTTTATTAGTGGAGCCAACAACCGGATTTCGTTAGTGTTGCAGTTGTTGATGGAATGGCAGAGCTACATGCACTCGAACAATCAAGAACCCTTCAGAACTTGCCGATCATTTCATAAGTAGTTTAAACCAAAACTACGGATCATACGATGAACTTCATTTGGTATTTGACACATACATAGATAAAGGACTCTCTAAAAAGTACCACAAGAGAACTTCGTCAGGGTCATACTGTGCAAATCCATTATCACATTGAAGCAAAAGATGGAATACTAACTATGGCAACGAAGAAGCTCCTCTCACACGAGAAAACGAAAGGTGAACTTTCAATGTTCCTTTGAGAGAGTATTCTAGAAAATGTTGCAGCCACCAACCGCAATGTAGTGGTTGCATGGCAACAAGTTGCACGAAGGACACACATGGATGCCGGTTTCCTTAGCAGTAGGCTACTCCCGAAGAAGCTGACTAAAAAATAATATTGCATGCTATCCATGCGGCAAATGCTGGTGCTACAAAGCTGAAAATCTACTCTCCTGATACTGATGTCTTTATTTTGCCACTAAATAAATATCCAATACTACCAAAAGATACACGTGTCGTAACTGGCCACGCTAGTAAAAGGAGAAGTGTTTCCCTGTCACCAATCGACGAGGAACTAGGACGACTGCGGTCTGACTCACTTCTAGATTTCCATGTACTATCAGGAGCTGATATTACTGGTTCCTTCTCTAGAAAAGGGAAAATATCCTTCTGGTACGCCTTCCTAGCTGCTGACGATGTTCTCATCGATCTGGCAAATCTGGGAAAGACGGAAACTGTGGATAAGGAAACGTCGGCGGCTGCTGAAAGGTTCATGTATCAAGTGTATGTTCCCGAAACAGAGATAAAGGAAGTTGGTGAACTGAGGTGGTGGTTTTTTACCCGGAAGCATCTGGGACCGAGTTCATTCCTCCCACACAACCATCACTTGAACCAGCTATACTTCGGGCACATCTGCAAGCAATGGAATGGAATAGATGTAATTTGCCCCACCAGCAGATTTTGGTTGGACTCAAGAGAACAATCGATGGGTCCCAATCATGTGCACCAACCCACCTGCTCCTTCTGATGTGCTCGAACTAATCAAAGGTGCATGTGTTAAGTCGAGATTTAATAGCTGCAAATGTGTTTGGATAAAATTTCCCTGTTCTGAAATGTGTGCATGTGAGGGCGATCCAGAAAAGTGTGAAAAAGGTTCGGACAAGTATGAAGAGGCGAAGATCGATGATTATGATGCCGATGATAGTGACTCTGATGAGGATGAACCCCTTTTTAATAGGGGCAGTGAGCAGAAAGTTATTCTGTTGACTACTGCAAGGCACTATCCTATTTGATTTCTTCCAAGTTTGTGGAAATTTACGTTTATTAAGAAAATCACAGAAAACAGAAATACACTCCGAGCAGTCTACGGATAGGCTAAGTGTTACCAGTTTAATTGTATTCTTTCAGTTTCATGTGTGTAATCATAATTCAAGATTTTAATGTGTAGCATGCAAAAACACAACAACAGCAAAATTTATTAAGTTATTATTACATTAGCAGTTTATTCCGATTAAAAATAAAAATTTCTCAAGTCCATCACAAATACTTTTCGGTTTATATTCATTTCTGTGAAACGTTATTGAAGTCCGCCATTTTGATGACGACATCACATGACTCGGACGCGACCCCCAGAGTAGCATCAAGTGATTCGGGTATCCTTAGACTTAATAGAAACTGAAAATCTAGGTGTGTGTTGCCTTCTTCAGGAAAGAGCATATTGAAATTTGGAGATTGCTGTTTGTTTTACAAAAACTATCACAGAATTAAAACTATTGACATTGGAAACTTCTGATAAACGGGAATAGAATCATTATTAAACTCTTCAAAAAAATTGTTTGCATGTAATTTATGGTACGGCATCATCTTCCATTGAAATTTCAAGAGAACACATTCTACAGGACAATTTTTTTCAATTTTCCAACAAAAAGTGTAATTTTTTGGTAGAATATGCCGTCTTAGCTCCATACGTGTAAGAAACAATAATGTAGAGCATTTTATTCTGATTTCAAAACCGTTTTTTGCAAGTCTCTATCTCAAATAGGTTTCACGTTATGGCCATTTCTGTGAAACGCGACGTCCGCCATTTTGATGACGTCATCACGCGACTCAGACGCGACCCCCAGAGTAGCATCAAGTGGTTCGGGTATTCTTAGACTTCATAGAAACTGAAAATATAGGTGTGTTGCTTTCTTCACGAAGGAGCCCACGGGATGACATAAGGTACCCTACTACCATAACGATTGTATGGGAACATGAGAGTTGTCATGAGAGTCAGAAATAAAATAAGTTATCATGAGAAATAAAATATCAATTAATATAACAGTGTAGGCTTTCACGGCCGGCTACATCATGATTGCTAAGATTTCCCGGGCTTGTAGGCCGTGGTCCAGTTGGGTTGTTTATTCCCGACGTTTCACCGAAGGCTTCGTTCGGCATCTTCAAGGGTACGTCTGGGCAGGTCTGGGCAGTACTGCCCAGACCTGCAAGAGAGAAGGACGTACCCTTGAAGATGCCGAACGAAGCCTTCGGTGAAACGTCGGGAATAAACAACCCAACTGGACCACGGCCTACAAGCCCGGGAAATCTTAGCAATCAAAATCTCAATTACTTCCCAACTATCATGACATAAACTGAAAGTAATTGTGAAACTCCTCATAGCCCAAATACAATAAAATAATGCATAGTTCCGATAGATTAGACTTTACAAATATTATTCTCTTTAAATTTACATAATAAATAGACTTGAACAGCATTCATCATAATATCCACTAGTTTGGACTCAATCTAGGTTATTCTTAAAAATTTAGAATGCAAAAAAAAGTAATAAGAATAATGCTCAATGTACCCAGAAACAATAGCTGTAGACCTTTATTCAAGCAATTAAATATACTGACACTGCCTGAAATATACATAAATGAGGTCCTTATACAAACGCGAAACCAACTAAACAGCTTTCTCTCAAACGAACAGGTACACCATCACGACACAAGGAACAAATCTAATTTACACAGCACTTGGCATAAAAGTACGCTTTTTAAAAATAGCTTTAAGTATAACAGGACAGTTTTATACAATAAATTGCCTTCTTGCATAAAAAACATACAATTAGCCAAGAATTTTAAAAAGGAATTAAAGAAATTTCTGATAACTGGTAGTTTCTACTCAGTGGAGGAATATCTTATGCATGGGAATAGGTAGTGGAAATTCAGTGAATAAAATATAAAGCAGTGTTAATTGTAAGTTGTTATAGTATTAGTTGATAATAGAAACTATGGCACTAGGGATTTATTTAGGATACTAGTTTAGGATCTATTTAAATATTATATGTTGGTGTGTGGTTGTGAATGAATCAGATCGAACCATTACAATTAGGATATTTTAATGTTAGTGTGAGAAGCTTGTAGATGGGATGTGGATGTGGAAGAAGAATATTTTATTTATTTTATTTCAATTACAATTACAATTACAATTTATTTTTCCAAATTACACGAAAAATACAAAAGTTGATACACCACCCGAAGAAGCAGAGCTTGTGTTCGGGGGTGGTTCAGTTCAATATATAGAAAAAAAAAAAAAAACTTATACTAAACATACTTTATAGTATGTCATTGTATACAGTCCATGTTCCTTTTCTTTTATTTACTTATTTAATTAATATAAGCATAAGTGTGAATATGAGAATAAATGCAAATGTAAGCAATATTTAGCATGTAAGATTTGACGTGTCCAACATCATTTGTACACTGTACATGAGAATATTATAGGAGAAAAATTCCTCCGACACTGGGATTCGAACCCAGGACCTTTGGCTATTCGCGCCAATGCTCTACCAACTGAGCTAAGCTTGTTTATAAGCTTGTTTGTACATGTTTATATGATATAATGGATGAATAAATTTATTATTATTATTATTATTTAAATTGTGTCGAGGAATACTTATTGCATTTGGAATATACTCTGAAGGATTCCCACAGCACAGAGTGGGAAATAAAATATCTTCTAAAGACAGTAAAATTTTATGCTAGGGGAATTTCTGTTTCTACTTATCTCAACCCCTACCATCCTCTAGAGGCAATAAATGCAAATTCTTAAGTCAATAAAAGTGATAAAAATCAAAATTTTGCATTTTCTGAGGGAATATTTTGAGTGTGAAAAGTCGTTCTTCTTCTAAAAAGCCTGGATTTTGAAAATTATAAGTCCTCTAAAAACTTACTTTGAAGTAAGCTAGTAATAATAATAAAAGGAAGTGTCTTTATGTCTGTGTTCATAGGCCTAATTGTTGAGTCCTTCTATTTTATTAGTCTCTTCTGTTTGATTCATTTATTTGTAATATTTTTAAATATATTTAAGGCGAGTTACATTTGTGGTTGGAAATTTTTAGTTATACTGGTAGTTCATAAAATGGATTTCCTGGTTTTACGGTCACCTTTGCATTCTGAAATGTACCACTTACAGATCTTGGTATGCGGTATACTACAGTGCCATTGAGAAGTCACATTGGGCAGGCAAGAATCCTCTAAGGAATTGCTGGCTGTGCTAGCTTATGACAGTGCTCTGCTACAATCTTGTGGGAGGGAGAAATACCAACTTTTGCAAGGGTGGCAACATAACCAGTGCTGTAGATGGACTTCTTGATGGTACTGTATTACAAAACAAATATTATCTACAAAAAAGAGTTTGTAAGCAAATAATTGAAGAATAGTGCCATTAAAACAGTCTTTCGTGTGTTTTATTTTAGATGGAACATGTGTACAAGCATCCAGAACATTATTCTGCTGATAAAGAATTAAGATATCATAAACAATTGCTTGCTTTTGACGATATTAAAAGAACTGAAGCAAATGAAAGAGAAAAAATCACCAGGGAGCTAGAGGAGTTAAAATTGAAGAAAAATACCCTTATTGGTGCCTTGAAAGAAGAGGTAGATTCCTTAATACAAAAGGAAAGATCAATTGGCATAGGCCTTATTAATACTCGAACTAGTAAAGTCATACCTGATAGACTTGTCGAGCATCTTCTGTCAAGGCAGGTGATGAAGATAAAGGAAATTAGCGAAGTACGTCTTGCCTTTATTAAACTTCATGAATCTGTAGCTGCCAAAAAGGCACAGCTAAAGGCATTAGAAACATTTGGATCTAATTTACATCTTATAGACTATGAACAACTCCGAATGCAAAATCAGAGTTTTGCAGATAAAATTGAAGAAAGAGATGAAGAATTGCAGCGATTGCAACTTAAAGCAACATCAGCAATACAGAGTACGGCTCACATGAAAGAGAAATCTCATGTTAAGGATGAAAAATTTAATGAATTATGTGAACTGATAGATTATACGGCAACTGAAGTGAATAACGTATGTATAATTTACTCCATATTTGCATGAATAAAATCGGAAAGGATTGTTTTTCTAACATATGAGGGTGGATCAAAAAGTAATTCACAATAATTTTATTTACAAAAAGTTTAATACATACAATTACAAATGAAGGCACACATGAAGGGACATTGTTTGTCTATTTTTTTATATAGTCGCGAAGTTTCTCAACACATTTCTCCCATCGTGACACCAGTTTCAAAATACCCTGTTCGTAGAAGTCTGTTTGGTTGGAGTATATCCATCTGTGGACTGTTGTTCTCACTTCTGCATCTGATGCAAAGCATTTACCGGCTGGGAATTTCTTCATTGAGGTGTAGTGCGATTTTTATGGGCTAAAGGGCATAATCCAAGTGAAATTCACAGGGACATGCATGGTGTGTATGGGGATGACAATATGGACTGTAGTGAGGTCTCCAGTTGGTGTGCATTCTTCAAAGAGGGCTGTGATAACCTTTCATTTGTTGGGTCCCATGAAGAAATTCCTGGCCGGTAAACACTTTGCATCAGATGCAGAAGTGAAAACAGCAGTCCGCAGATGGCTATAGGCCTACTCCAACCAAATGTACTTTTATGAACAGGGCATTTTGAAACTGGTATCACTATGGGAGAAACATGTTTAGAAAACTGGCGACAATATAGAAAAATAGACAAAAGATGTCCCTTTATGTGTGCATTTGTTTGTAATTGTACCTATTAACCTTTTTGTAAAAGAAAATATTGTGCGTTACTTTTCGATCTACCCTTGTAGATGACATAGAACAAACCAAAAATGTTTATAAACTTAACTACAACACTCTGTTGTCTACATTATAATCTTGCACATTATAAGGTCATGTACTTTCAATTCGTAAGTTTTATTAGTACTGTTTGGATTTTCCTATTGAAATGTTCTTTTTGACCGAGGAAAGCGAAGCCCTGTTTTATTTAACTGTTCGGCATTTTGTGTGTTCGAAAATTTGTTTATTATGTAGTTACAACAAAACAGGCTGTTTGATTTTCTACCAAATTGGTATTAATGTTCCATGATATTGTGACAAAGCCAGAAAAGCCTAGAAGCTGATAAAGAAGGACTCGGGCCGAAAGAACTAGAATTAGATAAATCCAGAAAGGGACGGCCCACTTATTGCTGATTGGAGCCGCGCGCCGACGGGTGCGGCCTACTCCCTGGCACGGCGCGGTGAGTGACGGCGCGCGTTCGTGGGAGGGGCCAGAGGTGGAGCCACGCGCTAAGGGCTTGACGGCGCACCGCGCGGACATTCTAGACCATGCGCGGGCGGAGCTTTCCAGATCTCGACTCTGGAACTTTCGTTAAGGCTATATAAGGAGTGCGAGCAGCCGAGCCAGTCAGTCAGTGAATGAAGTCAGTTCAGTGAGGAGAGGCAGTCAGTGATGGAGCGGCGGTCAGTGTGAAGAGTCAGTCAAGGAGAGTTCAGTACAGTGAAGAGTCAGTACATCAGAGGAGAGGCAGTCCGTGAAGAGCCGGAGGGTCAACGAGGGAACAGTCAGAGAGGCAGTCCGTGAGTAGCGGCGAGCGTCAGCGTCAGAGGGTGAGCTGGACGGAGAGGACTGATCAGCGCGGCCTCAAGTGAGTGTGTCTTGGGAAGCTGAGGAGCCAGTGACCGGAGGGACCCGAGAGCGGAATAGCTAGTCAACGGGGAACTAGTGACCGGAGGGAAGGGTGAACGGAAGAGCTGGTGAGCTGATCTGGGCTGAGGCAGTGCCGTCCCGGGGAACTCGGCGCGACGGGTGGATCGCACAGCGGCAGCGAGGACTGTGGAGTTGACCGGCGTGACGTGGGATGATCTGGATTGGACTGGAACAGTGCTGTAATTAGGACTGAGCACAGTGAGAGTGAGCACTGAACAGGACAGTGAACTGGCGAATAGTCTGGAGTTTTCTGGCTGTATTGGCAATTGTTGTAGGAAATAAAGAAACCTCCATCCTTCAATTATAAACTCGGTGTTCTGATTTTGAACCCCGACGAGCCCTTGTTACAATATCATTAAAAATTATGTATGTGTAAGAATTTTTATTTTTTGTGTAAAAATTTCTACAACTTTCTTCCAGTACATTTTTGATGTAACTCTAATGGTTTACAGGCATTTTGTCTGTTTGTCTGTCTATGTGTTTATTACACACTATCTCCAAATGCATTCTTCAATTTTATTCCAATTTGGCATGCATGTTCCTTGAAGTCATTTACCTTTTAACTGCTGGGTCTCTCCAGGTAAAGATGGACATTCCATATCAATTTCAAATATGTGTTATTTAAATTTCTCTTTATGCAATTAGAGAGCCACAGAGTTGTATTTAACTACACAAGACAAAGATAGTTGAATTGCACATTTATTGCCCTTCAGCGAGGGTGATAGGAGCATGCTTATACAGGACTGAATATGTTGATGCTTGAATTTGCAGTGTATAGTTGAGAATTTTTTTTTTAACTTTTTACATAAATAGTTAAAATCTAATGGATTTTGATGAAACTTTGAATTAAACGTAGCCTAAACATTAGAGTATAATTTCAGATGGTCATAAAGATAAATTTTACATACATTTGATTTTATGTATTTGCTAACAAAAAAATGTAATAAGCAAAATAAGAATGTACACTTTGGACACTTCTGTTACAGTAACTAGACTGTGCAGGTTCAATCCCTGATGAGGTCATTGAGATTTTTCAATTGGCCTAATCCATTTGATGGCTTTGGCTCTGGCCCTGGGGTCGACTCAGCCTCTAATAGAAATGAGAATCAGGAGCAATCATGAGGATATAGGCAGCCAGTCCATAAGGCTGTCAACCTTACCACCTTCAAATGATGAATATCTAAAAAATTTGGGATCCTCAAACTCCTGGAAACCTAAGAATCTTCATGGTCGGTATAGGGCCACTTTACTATTACCACTCCAACTACTACTACTACTACTACTACTACTACTACTACTACTACTACTACTACTACTACTACTAGGCCTACTACTAGGCCTACTACTACTACTACTACTACTACTACTACTACTACTACTACTACTACTACTACTACTACTACTAGGCCTACTACTACTACTACTACTACTACTACTACTACTACTACTACTACTACTACTACTACTACTACTACTACTACTACTACTACTACTGGTGCTAATAATAATAACAGAAATAACATAATAATAATAATACTGCCTACTGGTAATAATAATACAGGAAAATTTTAATGTCTCTGAAGTCCTGTCAGCCTGTCAAGTTTGATATTTCTTTTGGTCAAAGACATACACTGAACCCATATACCTGAACATGAATATTTTTTTTGAGAAGGCCCAAATTAAGATTTTCTCCATTATGGCACTGCCTCAAGTCTATGGAGGTATTATACTTCAAGCGCAACGAATAAGAGTTCAATTCTAGGTATGTAAGTTACCTACTCTGCTTCTATTTGGTATTGTTTATTTTTCTTGAACTTTCATCTGCTTCATGTGTATGCTTTCTATATAGTGATTTACAGCTAATCTTCAAATGTGTCCTAACAAAACTATAGTATGTACTATAGTAGTACTCATAGGCGTAACCAGGCCGACCATATGGGGGGGGGTTATAACATCCGCGGAGTCTGGCGAGTATGGAAGGAGAGGGGGGTCCGGGGGCCCTCCCCCGGAAAATGTTAAAAATTAAGATGCAAAATAACGAGTTTTAAGCTTCCGGGGGTTCTCCCACGGAAAATTTTAAAAATTAAGATCCAAAATAACAAGTTTTAAGCTTCCGGGGGTCCTTCCCCGGAAAATTTTAAAAATTAAGACGCAAAATAACGAGTTTTAAGCTTCCCACGCTTTATACTTGTATTAAGCAATTTATGGGCAGACTTAAAAAAATTATACAATTTTCCTTTTTTTAATCAATGGGGGGGGGTTCAAACCCCCAAAACCCCCCCCTCGCTACGCCTATGGTAGTACTATAGTAGTACTATAGCACGATTTCTTGGGTTCTCGGCTCCCTAGTCTTCATTCGGTAGGTATCATTCAATTCCGTAGGCAGAGCTGACAACATTGAAACACAAAGTACGCTATACACCCTGAGATCTAGTGGCTTTAATACTAAGCTTTCGTTCTGTCTCAGGATCCTTTTTAAGTGCTATTATAGTACTTTATGAGATTGTGTGGGGAAGGGAAAATGTCTGTCTCTCTGTCCATGTGTCTGTACACGCGATAACTCAAATACGCTTTATTGGATTTTCATGAAACTTGGTATACACATCTATAATGTCCATAGGAAGAACCCTATTGATATTGGACAAAATTGGTTGGCCGGTACCGGAGTAAAGCCCAATTTAGTACCTAGTTTATTATATATTAATATAATATTAGAAAGCATTTATCAAATGCAAATTAGTTATCATGACAACATATTGTTTTACAGTATTCATATATGGCTTTGGAAATTGCAATACAGTTAGCTATGACAAATAACATTATTCCTTCACATACGCTTATGAAAGTAGATCATTAAATTGAGCGAGGTAGCTGAGATGGTAACATCTTGGACTCACATTTTGGTGGTTCCTGGTTCAATTCCCGTAGCTGTCCAATTTGACATATCTTTTTTGTATTTTTATGTGAGTGTGCGATTGTCAAGATATCACAAATCTGTATAGTTCTGCTGATGCTGTATGATTTAAAGCTGATTAAAAAATTAGACCTTTGTTCTCCCTGAAGCTTTTCTTAATGAATAAATCTGGAGCTTACCTCGCAAATCAATAAAAAAAAAATTATTTTTCGTATCATACTTGCAAATAACTGATTAAACATAAGCATACTGGCACTTTGTTACATCAGTTTACTTGATTTTATTTACTTATTGATATTATCTTTTCTGACGCATGGAGTTGTTATGGGGAAAAAATACAATTTTGCGAATTGCTGATTTCACAAACACGTCACATTGTACATCCAACATGGACTGAAATTGAGCGATATTTTCAAAAAACGTGTTAAATACGTTTAAAATTAGGTCTATTTTTTCTCCACTTTTAGATGCCTTACCTCTCTTATGTTTTACAACACGAAATGGTGAAGCATGTTCTGCTAAGACTCTTCTTTATGCTTAAAACTATTCATCCAGTGTAAAAATATTGAGCCTATATTATATAATATTCTATTCCCGGAGGAAAATGACTTATTTGATACCCTTATGACATGTAATTAATTGTTATGCAATACCGTCAACGCGTTATATTATTGCAGTGCATTAAAATCGTAGTATATTAAATGTCACTACATAAAATAGCGAGGATGATTCATCGTAAGTACTAATTATCCAATTTGGCATTCAATTTATTGTTTGTACACATACCTCATACTTACACTGTTGATGAGTGCTTACCATATGAGCAATTCTGCTGAAATGTGGTTTCTGAGGTTGACAACACTGCAGAAAGACAGGCGGGCTAGCTATTTTTTCTTCCCCCGACCCTCGCTTCCCTGTAAAACCAGCATCCAAGAAATCGCGCACGGGTAGTATAATGGTTTCTTGGCCTTCCAACTGGTTGGGTAGGTAGATTGATTCTGAGCTTATGGCAGCTCTGCTACCTTCTTCTAGGAGAAGTTGGAGTTAGAAGCCCAAGAAACTATGAGGTTCATACAGAAAGTAAGTGCCGATCGCAACCAGAGATGCATAACTAGTTGGCACACTTGGATAGCAGTAAAGAGCGGGTATGTGGGAGTGTTTCAATCTTGTGATGCCAGTAATTGTTGCACAGGGCTAAGAGAAAATGGCTGCACTGATATTGTCTCCTGCCAACTGCTCACAAGAGGCATTATGTTTTTTGCAAGACCCCATAAAGCAAAAGCCAAATAGAATTGGTTGTTTCAGTTTGGATGAGAGATCTTTGACCATCCACCCTATAGCCTCAACCTCGCTCCAAGTTACTTCCATCTCTTCTGTTTCATGATGTGCTTTCTGGGAGGGAAATGTTTCCACAATGATGCAAGGATACAAACGGCAGTGATTTCATGACTCCAGATGGCGGCAGAGTCCTATGACATGGGCATAACTTACAATTGTTGGTACACTGCTACGATAAATTCCTCAGAAACGGTGTAGAGAAGTAGCCAGTGAATCTCTGTAAATATCGCAAAAAAATATTTCTTATTTACTGATGCTTTTGTTTTCTTTATTGGCGATTGGAACTTACTTTCTAGATGAACCTCATATTATACATTCTCAACAATGAGAAAGCTTCAAGTCACACAAAACCATATTATATGAGTATAATACGTTTATAGAAACTTGTATCTTTGCACAGTATTTATTTTTATTTAACATGTATGTATTTTTATTTTTCTGTAGGCACGAGGCTATGTAAGGGATATGAAGAAACGCCGTGATTGGCTTAGAACTGAAACCTTAAGATTACGTCAAGAATCAGGACTTTTAGCCCACCCACCCTTATTGAGACATTTTGAAAAAAGTATTGATGAAGCCACTCTGCTATCAGCTCAAGTTCAGAATTTGAAAAATGCCTTTTATGATCAGAAAATAAATCTGGCAGAGATACGTGAAGCTATAGTTGCCTCAGGTGGAAGAGAGCCAACCGTATGCAAGACAGCCAGATACAGCTCCTTGCTTCCTCTTGCTGAACAGCAAAGAAAATCTATATCTGCTGACAGACGGAAATCTATGAAAGTAACTCCTCCAAGCTTTTTGAATCAGTTGTCTACAGCAGATCAAATGAGGTGCAGGGCATCAAAGGCTTCTAGATCTGTGCCAGTATCATTAACATCGCCAGTCACTCCAGACAGGCCATCATTTTTCCCTAGTCTTGCAAAAGAAAACTTTTACAAAAAGAGTTCTTTTCTTAATTTAAATGCATAAGTATTTATTTATCTTTTATTTGTGTAAATTGTTCCTGCTGTTAAGGCTAGTTTACATGATGAAATCAGGTTTTGTGATTAAGTTTTGCAACTGTTTTTTACTTGAATGTACATGCACAAGATGTACTGGTGACAGTGAGTTACGATACTGTGTAGTTTTGGCTGATTCCAACTTTACAAGAAACTATAATAGCAACTGTTGAAAATGGTGAGGAAGCTCTCTGAAATCTGGATTCAGGTTAGTGATTAATAATAGAGAAGTAGTGTATTAAACCATCTCCAAAGTATCACATTGTATAAATATAACTTCCCTGTGTAAGCTTTCTAAAGTTCTAGAATATAATAGTAATTTTGAGATTATATGCATATTTAGCTTGTTTGCATTTTGTAAAATAAGTTGGATGTGAGGAAACCGTGACATGCCTGGATTCATACGTGTTCAAACAAGTACGAGTATAGTGCACACCACTTATGATGATCACTTTGGGATGTAGTTAATCTGGTAATATTAACCGATTGATAACAATAGCTGAAGGAATTACTGAAGGTTATTTGTTCATATATAAGATTATACACTGCAAAACAGAATTTAAAATATTTATATAAAATAATATGTAACTGTGAATCATTGAACCACTCATAGGCTAATATGGTAATAGACTGCAAGCAACTATTTTTTCATAGGTAATCCCACGAGAGTTGACGAGTTTATCAATAGATTTGTGACTGCACAGCAGGAGCGAATTTATCTGATGTAACTCATCAACTTAAGTTGGATTTATTAAGACTATTCTATGAATAAAAACGTAACAGATTATACAAATGATAATTTCTTTTGTGCTTTGTTATATAAAAACAAAACTAACTTAACAGCTATGAGTTCACGGCATACTTTAAATCAACTATCCGTGAATCGATTCCTCTTACCATGTCCATGTTGTGACCAGTGATATGATTCGAGTTACCATGTCCATGTTTTGACCAGTTCTACCAATTGTGCATATAAGACATAGGCCTAGTTACCTTCATTCAGATAAGCTAACAGCAGAACAGAATAAAAGCACATGAACTAGCTTTCACTGAATCGAAATTGTGTTTTTAATCAATGTACATTTCTATTATTTCAATTTCTAGACAAGTTATGTTGTATAAAATAATCTGTTTTTGTGCTGTTAATGACAACATATGACATATTAATCACTGCGCACTGAAGCTTTCATGTCCAGTAACGAGCAGACCTTTTTAAACAGTAAAATACCATCCTCGCTATTCCTACAGATAAAGGGCTGTGATTGGTCTATAGGCCTCTCCGAGGAATTGCTAAACGTTATTGGTCAATATCAAACACACGGCGGATGAGTGGAATAATCTGATGAAACTTGTCAACTTGAGTTGGATTCATTAAGACTATTCCATGAATAAAAATGTAACGCATTATACAAATAATAATTACTTTTGTGCTTTGTTGTATAAAAATAAAACTAACAGCTCAGAGATCATGGCATACTATGAATCAACCATTCTTGAATCAATTCGAGTTCCCATGTCCATGCTGTGACCAGTGCTACCAATTGTGCATATAAGACATAATTAACTTCATATAGGTAAGCTAACAGCAGAACAGAATAAAAGCACACAAAGTGGCTTGCAGCGAATTGAAATTGTGTTTTTAATCGATTTACATTTATACAGTATTATTTCAATTTCCAAACAAGTTATGTTGTATAAAATAATCTTTTTCGTGCTGTTTAATGGCAACATATAACGTATTAATCACTGCACACTGATGCTTTCTTGTTCAGTAACGGGCAGACAGTTTTACCCAATAAAATGCCATCCTCGCGATTCCTACAAGAATATTGTAAGATAAATGGTTGGTCTATAACCGAGGAATTGCTAAATGTTATTGGTCAGTATCAATCGTGGGGTGGAGTGGAATAGTCAATGTAACAAAGTGTTTAATTGTTTTTACTTTTCGTTAGGGGCTCATTAACCAATACTCCATACTCAGTTACGAGCTGCAAATATTTTTGGAACTCTGTACTTATCTGTGGTGAATCCCGTATAACAAAGCATCTAACGCCTCTCTGTTCAAGTCTTTTCATTTTACACTAGCCATCACTGCATATTTATACTGTTATCTTCATAAATCAAAAGCTGCAGCTTAACTGTGGGGTAAAACAATTATTGCTTAAAAAATAAAGTTATGTAATGCCACTTCTTCGAACTGGTCATCCTGTGAGCTGGGAACAGAATTGCTACCTCCAGTACAACACATTGCTGTAGTGTTAGAAACGAAACCCTTAGAAACCAAGTTTTGAATGATGTACAGTACTTGGAAATAAAGCCGCAAAAAGGAAACTGTGATAACATAAACCAAATCTTTGATCACAATAAACAGCATTTTTTCAATACATCAGTATTAAACCGTATGGGACTTCCTAAAAATGATAATATTCCCCGATTGACAACATTATCTGCGATTACATTAAGCGGTCTTCACTGTATATGTGATATTAACAACCTGAACTTCAGGAATACGGTGAAATGTGTGGTTGCACTGGAATTATGTTTTAAGAAAATAGGTGTAATTAGTTTCACAACTTTGAGCTTCAGTCTCTGTGTGTATATGAATTTTGACTTCATGGATGGATTGGCAGCATAATGAAGATACCAATCTCATACATAACTCATATTCTCAAAATTTTTGCTTTACTGAGGTTTGCTAGCTCATATTTGTAACACCTTCGATTTCTCTTTCTTCATCCTGTTGAGGATCTCTGAGATTAATTGACAATTTATTATTAAGTCCTCTTTCTCTTATAGTTGGTAGTAACAAGCAGCCGGATGTATAGGCCCAGTAAGTTTAGAGTTGACATTACATAAAAGCCCCATAAAAGAGTTCAAGTATTGAAGATTAAACTTATATTATATTTATTTATTTATTTTATTTATTTATTTATATTTATTTTCAAAGTTATTCTCCCAAGATGATGTATCACTTTGTAATTCAGATACAACATCTGAAGGCTTTATGTGTGCATTTTCACGAGATTTATAATCATAGGCAGTTTACCTGCAGTTACAACTTTTGAGATATTTTCTGTAGACACATCACTTTGATGTAAGAATTTCAAGTCCTTGGAACGTTTGAAAGATAGTCCACTTTCTAAACAACTCTTAGCATTTTTTCCTTCATTAACAGTTCTTCCTCTGTTATTTGCTGCAAAGACAAAATCATACAGTCATCTGTGGCATTGTAGCTTTTGCAATGTGAATATATTTTATAGGCCTACCTCTGTTTGTGAAATTGTTTTTGCATATTTCCATATTTTGCAGCGTATAAGTTCTGGTTGAGATTTAGCTGTTGAGGAATGCTGATAAACATTCATTGTCGATATAATACAATGGAGCCTAGTGTAAATCTGTTCTGAAGATCATAAAATTGCTTCATTAACTAAGTTTAAAGAATTTAGCCCTTTGGCCCGAATATAAGACGATGTTATTTTCCCTCAAAATGTGCTTATAAAAACTATACTCGTCTTGTATGCACAGCTTAAGTCTTTCAACAACTCTCCATTCATGAATGCAGCTGAGCAGTGGTAATCCCCATGCAATGATGTGCATCCTACCCAAGGTCAAAGTCACATGGAAATTCACCGAATTTGACCGAACTTTATTGTTCTCGAATTTGTGCTTCTCCTTGTACTGCACTCCTTGGTATCTGTATTCTCTATGCATAAAGCATTGTTTGACCACCATCATGTCGGACCATGTGGAAAAGAAAGCATCTTTATTATCTCAATGCGTAAATAAAGGTGAGAGAAGAAGTTATGAGATGTACTTCAAAATTCCGTTTATGTGAAGCAAAACGTATTAATAAGATATTTTATTTATTTTTCCTAATTACTCTTAAAAAATTCAGGGTCATCTTATATACGAGACCGTCTTTTATTTGGGCCAATACGATATACAGTTATCTGAAAAGTATAACTTAGAAATATAAACTGATATGAATTTTAATGGAGAGAGGTTGGTGCCTTAAAATTAATAAATAACATACAGGGTATTAATGAATAACACTGAAACATTTTACCTGTATATAGAGTGGACAAAGAAAAGACAAGAGATTTTTGCTCTATGACGTAAAATGTGTGTGCTACAGAACATTAAAGTCATTATAATTTGGTGCTTATAAGTGAATAATTATGCGAAATAGGGTTAACATTTTCATTAAATTGACTTCATGCCTAAACCTGATTCTTAATCATTCATCCGCAGCTATTACATAATTTAGAGTTTTCATAAATCTGCAAAATTTACTGACTAATCACATGACTGGCCGTCACTGCATTATTCTCTTTTTATTCATAACTACTGACTACAGTGATAACAACGAAGTTCCTTTGTTTTGCATTTTTTTTCCAACGTTAGAAGTCAGTGGCGGCCATGCCCTGGGAGATTCTAGGCTGTAACAGGAAAAATTGAATCCATAGAGCAAAAATCTCCCAATAAAAGTTGCTTAATTATGTCCCCTCTATACGCAGGTAAAATATTTAGGTGTTATTCATTAACACCTTGTATAAGTGAAGTTCTACTATAGTGAAATAATGAGTATCTAAAATAAATTTATTATAGAACTGTAGGCCTACATAACAAATTGACAAATATGTACATGTAATAAATATTTTGCTTTGTACAAGAAACATTTTGATGAATGACTAGTGAATATATACAATAATGATTATGATAATAGTACATTATGCAACAAGCCTATAATTACAATTACTAATATATGAGTATGTTTATGAAAGAAGCGACGTGAGTTTCGTAATTTTCATACAAGTATCTTAATTACCATTTTAGGCAAGTTGCATACGACTGTTTTTGTTCGACCATAATTAGTCTAAATGTCTAAGTTTTGTGATTTTAGATTCACTCAAACAAATGGTCACACTTCAACATGCTTATCCTTTACATCATTAGTTGTATTTCTTGTCTTCTGTGGCAAATGGCAGCTTATGTTGTGAGTCAAATTGTACCCGGTAGCTTTTTTTTATATATATAATTATCTTGAAACCAATGGATTTTGACAACACAAAATTAATTCATTTTAGGGTGATATTAAATTGAACACAAACATAATTGATTTGATTTTAAATAGAGGCTATCTATTATGTAGATTTCAGCTAATACCCTCAAGGTTTCAAATTTGTTCCAGGTTTGATAGTAATCAATAACAGAGCAATGTCATAATGAAGAACAGTTTTGAAATGAGTATCATTATGCCACCATTACATCATACTTAATAAGTGTATTATAGTATGGTCGAACAAAAATAATATTATGAATACGTGTTATGGGATTTTTCTTTCCACACAATGATGTGTATGTGTGATGTATTGAAAGTGATCTTCTTTTTGCTTCCTTAGTTCAGTTGTAGAGGTCATTTGCTTAAGGAACTTTCCATATGGGCAGCTTCTTTACTTTTCTCTGAAAAAGAAAATGAAAGCATTTTGAAGATAATCATATAAACACACTTTTTAGCCCTTAAGTACTCACGTCAGGTCAATATGACCAGATCGTTTTTCTTCCCTATAGTATAAAGCCACACTGACTGACTAACTGACTCACTGACATTAATGTTTTCCCACTTCCAGATGAGCTAGAAACTTGAAATTTGGCACACTTATACCTTTTAGCCTGTAACCAACGGGAAATTTCCGAAAAGCTAATTTTAAAAAAAAATTTACCCCTAAAAATCCTTCAAAAGGGCAGACACACTTTAAAGCCTCTGCTCAGTTCTCATGACAACAATATTATTTGCAGTGTTCACATAGGGTGTTGGAAGTTGCAATAAACTGGGTGTTGACAAATCATTAGACATGTTAGCAATAGAAATAATTTCTGTAAACCGAGCGAGGTTCATCTAGGACTCACATTCGAGAGATCCCAGGTTCAAATCCTGTAGCTGGCCAATTTGACATGAGTTTTTTCTTGATTTTCCCAGTCGTAAATGTAAATGCTGAATTGGATATTCACTTACCATGAATCATCCTCACTATTTCATCTTATATGATATCTATTTAAATTAATATCAGTTGAAATTTACTCCATAAAATATACCGTTAATGTTTGCCACTTCCAGATGGGCTAGACATACCTTTAGCTTGTAACTGACGGTAAAATTCCAAAAAGTTCAAATTTCTATTTTTTTACCCTGAAAAAATCCTAAAGTCTTCCCACAATTTTTTTAGATTTATTATGACTAAAGATTAATAGGCTCTAAGGTATTCTAAAACATGGACTCTATTTCCGATATGGTGTCAGTAAGAGCTGAGCCAAATTAAATCTTAAGCAGAGTGCAGCTGTGGGAGAGAGTGTGATTGGAACGAGTGCAGACTTGCTGTGAGCTTGATTTCAGTCATTTTGAAATTGAGATGTTCTTGTAAGTGTGCACATAGAGAATTAACCATTCTGCAATGTTTAAGACCATATTTATAAAGTAAATGCTTCCATAAAATTTTTGTTAGTTAAACTATCAATTTTTATCATCGTTATTTTTTTATGTTAAATTGGTTTTTATTTCATTTATATTTATTTGGGTCATAGGATTTTTTTCTTTATGTGCATTCTAACCACCACATTTCATTGGAGTGCTAAGACGAAAATTACTATTTTACCTTGCAAAATCTACAGGCCAAAACCAGACCAGACTATTCAGGTGGACGGAGAACCAAGTGTTAATGCATGATGCTGGATGCGAGATTGCAAATGATACAGCTTAATATACTAGTACCCAGTGCTTTTTTTTCTAACAAAAAAGGTGGCGGTACTCACTGAAACTTTTTAACTGAATCACACGGGAGGTCCCACACTTCTCCCAGAAGTCATTTTTCTGAGTTAATGTCGAATAATCGGGCCTATCATAGTCAGAAATGTTTTTGCCCTGAATTGCAGTAAAATTACCGATACTTGCGACATTTTCTAAAGATTAATTTTATTCACTCTTTGTTGGTTTATGAGATACTTCAAATACATTGTCATGCATTCTTTTATTGAGCACCGGTTCAAAATAATTACATATTTTGCTCATTTCACTTCTCTACTTGTGAACCACGTGCAAACCTTGATCCTACAATTGTACTAAACAACTGTGAATTCACTTGCCTCTGTAACACAAATGAAGAGTTTTCCAAATTATATATAAGCAACGAATGCAGTTAAATTTAAACACGCACTAACCTCTGATTAACTATGGTGGTTAGCTATTTACTACTTGTTTGTTACTACATTAGCATTAACTGCACTTGGTGCAATACTTGTACTGTTAGAATGGCCTTGGCCACAGGAGCAGTTTGCTGAGGGTTGGAAAAACCAACCCCATCTCTCTTGCAGTCCAGTAGCCACGGCGGCAATTTACAGAAACTATAATGTGCTTGTATGTAGGCTATTATGTAAGTAGAAATCTAACAAAACCAAGAAACAAGCTTGATTTTAAATAATAGGCCATAATTTTATAGGAATTGTGAAAGGAATATTCCGGGTAATATCCAAAAAGAAAAAAAAGGTGCCGGTACTCCGTACCGTTACGTACCGTCACAAAAAAAGCACTGCTAGTACCATACAATTGCCATTAAATTATGAGTCATTTTAGTAGGAGGAAATTTGTCTTCCTATTTATTCCTAAGCCTATGGTCTGTTCGTTTTGCTACATTATATGGCATTCTATAGACTTTTCATGAATGATTCTAAACTGTGTGGCTACCTGAACTCTTGTTGCTACATTGTGAGCTGACGACTTCTGAAGCCAAATCCAAACTGTCATTTTGAAGAAAGTTAAATTCACCTTGCTGTTTGCCCAGATTTGTTACAAAAATATTTTCCCTAAAAGAGCCAATGTTTTATTCTTACCCAGTTCAAATTTCGATTCTGGCTTTCCATCTTCTTCTGTTGTTTTTTTCATAGCTAACGGGTCGTTCCATGGTTGGGTTTCTCCTGATGCCATGAGTACAAACAATGCATTTGCTATAATAAACACGCCCAATACTACCCAGAACACCATTCTCCACTCCTTCACTGTATTCTGTAGATAAAGAAAAGAAAAAAATATTAATTATTTTAATTTCTTTACACAGAACTAGAATTCACTGTAGGTATCAGTACTAGAAATAATCCAGCCCTCTTAACATAAGCAGGGTAATATACTTCTAGTTCCACCACTCCTACCAATGGCGTCAACTTATATGGTTCCATGGAGCTCAAGGCCACCCAATAATTTGCTGTGCATCATTACCATAACTATTTATTGCTAATACTAAAAATTGTGTTTCATGTCGAATCGCTATAAAGCAAAAATCAGGCTAATGTTGGCTTACTCTGTCAATGCAGTTTCCTAAGACACTGCTAAAATATATTTTTGTGCATTGAAAAAAGAAGACTTTTTAACTTCAGAAGAAAGAAAGAAAGAAAGAAGGAAAGAAAGAAAGAAAGAAAGAAAGAAAGAAAGAAAAAAAACTTAATCACATTGCTGTTCTAAATATACGTAAGGAGAGTGCGGGAAAGTTCAATTTAGAATTTAGATGATCTTTGTGATTAAGAAAAATGACGGGAATGACATTAATTGGCAAAATAAGGAATAGTGATATAAGCCAAGAGTGTGTAGTACAAGATATCGGCAAATGGAAAAAGAAGAAAGTCAAAGTAAAACAAACAAGTAGAAAGAACGAATTAAGAATGATTGGTTAAATCAGCAAGGGACAATAAACCAGAGGGAAAAATAAAATAAGGGGTGGGAGTATAAAAATTTTAAAATCTTTGAGCCCACCCAATATTTTAAAACTTGGTGCTCCTGACTCCTACTACAAAATGTGAACCTGCAGATTTATACGAGGGTCATTTCAAAAGTTCTGCACACTGTAAAATAGAATTGAAGAAAATAATTTATTTTGCAAAATACCATTACAGGCCTTCAATATGATCTTCATTCTTGCTTATAACAGTTTCCCAATGTTTTGGAAAATTTTGTATTCCGGATAGGGCACCTTCATTGTTGAGCTGTCTGATTACTCAGGTCACCTCATTGGTAGCTTCATCAATTGAAACAGAACGTTTTCCACGGAGTGGTTCCTTCAATTCAGGGAAAAAATCAAAGTCTGGTGAGCTCAAATCAGGACTGTATGATGGGTGGAGAAGTCTTTCCCATCCATATTTGTTGAGCGTTTCTCTCACTGGTAGGACAGTTTGCGGTCTTGCATTTTCGTGTAAAATGAGGACACCAGCTGCAAGCATGTCAGGCTTTCTTTGACGAAATTTCGGGAGCAAAACCTGTTACAGTGGTCCCCTGGAGCACTCAATTTGTAGCTATGACTCCATTCATGTCATACGCAAAGATCATCAGTTTCACCTTTGATTGTTGGCGGCAGAATTTTTTCGGACATGGAGAGTTGGAACTTTTCCATTGTGATGACTGAGACTTCAGTTCTGGCTTCTGAGAGAAACGCTTGACAATTATGGATAGGAGATACTTCCCCACCCATCATACAGTCCTGATTTGAGCCTACCAGACTTTGATTTGTTTCCAACTTGACAGAACCACACCATGGAAAACGTTTTGATGAAGCTTTCAGTGAGGTGACCTGAGTAATCAGACAGCTCAACAATGAAGGTACCCTATCCGGAATACAGAATTTGCCAAAATGTTGGGAAGCTTTCATAAGCAAGAATGAAGATTATATTGAAGGCCTGTAAAGGTATTCTGTAAAATAAATTATTTTCTTCAATTATATCTTACAGTGTGCAGAATTTTTTAAATGACCCTCGTACTTTCTGTGGCTGGGTGGAGTAGATACCCGAACCATGCATTTTAATCAATAAGTTATACTTTTTTCGTTAATTTGTCAGATTTACGTAATTTTCCTGCATACTGGTACATCAAAGAATACATTTACAAAAGAACAATCTTCCTAACATCATACCGGTATTTACTTGAGAGTTAGAATGAACTAGTGCAATATGTTGCAAGACCCATAATGACTTTAACATTACGTTCCATGTTTAGTATTGCAACTGTTTCACGGACTGACCAGACCACCCACGACATTTCGACTCCTAAAGACAAGCAAAACGCATTACACCGGTGACCATTCAGGACTTATTACGACAAAACGACATATAGCATAATAAAACAAATTACACCTCTAGAAGGAGGACATTAAGACCTACAAGATGACATATTACAGTTCATTTCGCTATTTAATTTAATTACCCTTTGATATCAAAATCTATTTATACACAGTAAAAATTAGCCGATATAGGTCAGACTTATATCAAAATACTTCTAAAATTAAGGACAACATTTTATGACCATTAAAGGACAACAGGACTTATATTATACGACTTATTGATTGATTTATCTTAAACAGGAAATGGGTCGAACCCGATTCCCGTCTCACAGTCTCCAGAAGTAACACATCATTTTTGACAGGTTGCGTTAGTAGAACACAGCATCTTTTAACTGTAAAATGCTGAAAAGGAAGCTTTAGGAACAAATTTGAGTGGACCAATAAGAACTCATGTGTAATCAAAAAGGGCATATAGGAGGTATAATTAGCCAATGGAAAAACAGAAGAGTAGGGAAAAACTTCGTTACGAGAGCAGCATTTGGAAACAAATGAAATGAACTAACTTGTCTTGCATCACGGAACGTCGTAGGGAGAGGATGTGTATTTTATCCGCGCTATAAAAATAAGATTATTAGAAATATTAGCAAGTCCATCGTATATTTTATTAGCAGCGCGTTAGTCTAGTGCAGAAGTACTTTAAAGTGACAGTAAATTGAGTATAAGCTTGCATCACTGAGAGTCGTAGGAAGAAGACATATATTTTATCCGCGCTATAAAAATAAGATTATTATAAGTATTAGCAAGTTCGACGCATAGTTGATTCAGAAGCGCGTAAGTAGAGTGAAGAAGTAGATTGTAGTAGAAGCGCGTTAATTGTGAAGGACAGTATTTTTCAAGTGATTATTAATTAAAGATATTTTATCCGCGCTATATAAGTAAGATTTTATACACGTAAGAAAAGACTAACATTTAAAGTAGCCAGTAAATTTGATTGAAGTGCGCCGTAGGACATATCATATATATATTGACATTCTGTGCAACACACGTCAAAAGCCTCCTATCAAAATTAAAATAAATCAGAGAACATTAAATATTGGATTAATAGAAAGATCTTGTGTTGTTTCTCGTATTCTCCTTTAATTCAAAATTAACCACGGAGATAAGACGATCGTCTCTACTGGCTGACTAACCAGGCAAATCAACTACCTCTGGCGATTCGGAACTGGTCCACAATATAAATCTATCTGTTTATTGACAGGTTGGCGCCCGTGGACCGGTGAATTTGTCATTACAAACCGAATTGCTGGGGAGCAGTTTTCTTTGTGATTAAGACCGCAACGAAGACTGAGGCAGGTGTGGGGAACAAACATTCCCCAAATCAGCCGCAGTATAGAACCATGTATTTTAATTGAGGCTCCTTATCTAAATAGCATTGTGTTTGATAAAATAATGTATTTAGGCAAATGTTGTATTTAAATATGATAAGTTTGTGTCATTAAGAAATGTTTCACAAAACAATCAGTATCCTGAATGTGTTCAAAGTGTGCATTTCTAGAAAGTATTCAGACTAATAAAAACTAATATGAATCGGCAAAGGCATGGAGCACCTCAGATACCTGCATCCACTGATGTCATGTTCAACAGCACAGCCATAGAAGTATTAAACATTGATAACAATGTTGGTGCAGAAATGTTTCCATATACTATAATAATAATAGTAATAACAGAAGAAGAAAATAATTTATTATAAACATAAATGAAGCTGCTTGCCTCTATGCAAGTTGCCATTAAGACACAGCTTAACAATTCCATCTGACAAGACAATTATTAAGTACATGGCGTACATAAATATATACAGTTTTACATTATTCTTCTAAGCAGAAGCTCACTTTTACTAATAATAATAATAATAATAATAATAATAATAATAATAATAATAATAATAATAATAATAATAATAATAATAATAATAAAAACAATAATAATAATAATAATAATAATAATAATAATAATAATAATATTTTATTGCCCATATACATTACAGCATTACATTACATTATGTTTAGAGCACAGTCAATTACATCTAAAAGAGCATAAATCCAAAGTACAATTAAATTAATTAAAACCAAAACAATATTTATACATTGAATAAAATTGAGTAACAACTAAAACAACATTATAAAACAGCTTTTTAGAATGGGTTAAATACAATAAAAAAATTAAAATGAAGTATATCCATTTATAGCAGTTCACATATCCTATAAGGACATATACTAATTAAATGTTTCTTTAATAAACTGCAATATGAATGATTATTAGCTGTTTTAATATAGCTTGGTAATTTATTAAAAAGAAGAACTGAATTGTAAAAGGGATCTTTAAGGGTAGCCATTTTGCCCAAAAAGACTCCATGATAATTCCGACTTCCTCTAGTATTATAACTATATATTTCATTGTTAGGGGTAAAACACTGGTTCTTCATTGGAAGAGTCAGTATTTTGTAAGCATAAAGTGCTACAACAGTTAAAATACCAAATTTTTTATAATAATTTTTGCATGAAGTTCTTGGTTTAAGTTTAAAAATACATCTAATACATTTCTTTTGTATTACCATCAAACGATTTATATTTCCTATGGATGTACTACCCCAGATTTCTATATCATATTGCAAATGAGAATGAATTACACCATAATAAATATTTAGTAGGTACAGTGAAATCTCAATACAATGATTTCACAGGGACCAGAAAAAAGTATTGTTGTAGAGAGAGATATTGTTATATCGAGAATTTACAAAAAATGTTCAAATTTTGGTTGTTTATAGGAAACAACTTCAATAATTGAAATTCTTTAGGTATTTAGGGAAATAAAGATTTTTAACACAAGAACTGCTATACTGTACAGTATTCACTCCACCCTTACATTATCACACTATGAGCAAACCCATTTTACATTGCATTGTAGCATAGCACCATGAACAGGATGACTCATCATTTTTGCCCGTGTTTGTAGAAGTCAGAAATGACAGTCTGTATAGCTTTTTTTATGGACAGGGATAAACACAATGCCCTTATTGATTCGAGGTTCACTAAATGATTTTCTGGCACCGATGGAACACTCAACAGAAAATTCTGCAGAACCTCGCAAGAGGCAATGGCTTCAAGTGCGGTTAAGATTGGTAGATGCACACTTTGTTCTACCTCCTCTTCTTCTCCTTCATCTTCCGCCTGCTTGTTTAGGATTTTCTCAACAATGTTTTCTTCCGTTAGCTCCGGAAAAATCACCTCATCATCTACTGTCACTTATTCTACAGCAGGTGGAACATTTTCACCACACAGTTCACCATACTTCGTGACAGCAGTAGCCAGCATTTCAATTCCCTATTTTTATCGTTGTACCAAGGAAAATGTATTTTACGGGGATTCTAAATGTAATCATAATGGAGAGCAGGCCCGACGAGAGGGAGGGGCAGCCAGGGCTGTAGCCCCGGGGCCCGGGCTCCGAAAAGGGGCCCAGCAAACCAGGTTTTATTTTTATTTTCTAAATTTACTCTAAAATAAAATTGTTATAAGTGAATAAACAGCTTAAGTTATGTTTTATGTGTTTATTTTATCTGCATTGTCCTGTCGTATAACGGTGACACGGAATTAATCAGTTAACCTAAAATGGATTATTCTTGAAGAAAAATTGCTATTTTTGAAAAGCAGAAGCAGAAATCCTTTTGGACACAACAGCAGGCCTCATGAACGTTCGGCACTTAAAATAATAATTGTCAAAATTTTGATTTTGGTACGTACAGATTACAGTAGTACATACCGATAAAATTGTTCTTAATTACAATATTTTAACGTATTTTTTCGTTTCTTGCCCCTTGTTTCCGAATATAATAATCTTATAGAACCTAAAATGGGCTACATCGGACTAAAGGACCTAAAGGGGGCTAAGGAAGACTTTTGCTGAAAACTAGGAGCTAAATAGGACTTTTGTTTAAAAAATTAGGGGTTAAAGAGGACTTTTGCTGAAAAACGCGATTTTTACATAGATTTTACAATTAATGTAAAGGAAAATAAATATGTGAATTTGGCACTTAAGAATTATGTAATATCATTATGTAATATTTTTGTAGCGTACATTATAAAGGGAGAGGTTGCGTTTCAGTGATGAATTTAATATTTGAAGGGGGCCCGGGAAAATTTGTTCCTGGGGCCCTTGCTTTCTCTCCTTGGCCCTGATGGAGAGGTTTATCGTTATTAAGAGTATCGTAAAACCGAGGGCAATTTTACATTATTTTAATGGAAAGAATGCCGGGACCAAAATATTTTAATGTTATAAAGAGTATTATCATTATATCGGTAATCGTTGTATGGAGATTTCACTGTATTCTGTTGTAAAATAACCTGAAAGATGTCTGAGAAGAAATACATTAGAATTTAATTTTTGACATAGGCTATCAACCTGTTTATTATGGCTTACTTACATTTGGTGTTAATACTCCGACCAGATATGGGGTGACAATTCCAGAAATTGCTCCAATTCCATTAACAACTGCCATAAGTGTTCCTGCATAGTTTGTACTCAGATCAAGAGCATTGACCTTCATTCCAGGGTAAAATGCTCCCATTAGAAGTGTGCCCATGGTAATAAGTGTCACAGTGGCAGTCTTATCACATCCTGCATATGATGCACCAATCATTCCAGCAGCTGGACCTAACGAAGCTGCAAAACAAAAGAATACATCAGTGGCGGCTCGTGGCCGGACAATTAGGTGAAGAGAAAAAATGCCACATGCTTATGTTAATAACGGAATTCACCTGTCTTGTAAACCAAAACAATCCTTCGGTAGCCCTTTAAGGCTGCAAACTTGTCGGTGATATCATCACAGAATGGCTGCTTTTCTTCTAGCTGCTGTAAAAGTTCTTTCTGAATTTAAACATTCGCTAAACAAGATAGGCTACTTGTCAGGTTAGTTAGTACCTGGCAACATTTTTTATTCTTCATTTAGTAGGCCTACGTCGTGATCTGACAGCTGGCACAATGATGATTTGATTTTAAACAATGCGGATAAGAATGTAGTTATTATTTATAAAAAGATACATTTTATTCATGGAATACTCTTAATAAATCCCACTCGAGATTATGAGTTTCGTGAGATAAATTCGATCCTGCTTCTCCGCCGCGAATCTATCTATGTTTATCGTATTTATTATTCTCCTGATCAGATTATTCAGAATATTCCATTCATGCGATGCGGACTTGGTATTGACTAATAATCTTTAGCAATCGACCAATGACTGTTGTTTATCTTATAAGTTAATATGGTTGCGAGGGTCGGAAAGATGCAATTTTACCTGATAAACTTCAGTTCGTTACTGGATACTTCAAGGCATTAATATGCAGTGATTAATATGTTCCATGTCGTATGATTACCTATGAAAAAATATGCATTTTAGGAATGAAACGTCATGATCCACGTTCTCTTTGGAGTATAAACTGGCAAATGGATTGGGATTAGAAGAACAATTACAGTGTAATTATATTTGTAGTGTTCAACGTATTAACATCAAGGCTGTGATGGATAATATATGTGCTTTATGAACCCTGTATTCAAGTGCAAACGTGCCCACCTGTTTCTCCGAGATGAAAGCATGAGGTTCTGGCGAAGCAAATGCCTGAATAAGAGGGACGGCTTCGAGGTAGTCTGTTCGCGTTGGTTTGGGGACGTGGGATAAGCGAGAAAACTGCTGCTTGCCATCTTTAGTGGATCCTTAGCCAATTTTAGTGGATCAGACTACCCATGCAGCCGAGGGAATGGTAAACCAGTTCCATTTCACCACGACCAACTTGAAGCACTTGCAGGATCTCAGTGTCTCCTAGCTTTGACACCAGGTGGTGGTGTGGTGGGCAATTCAAAAATACAGATACATTTATAGTAAAAACCAACGTTCGTGATATGGAAAATAAACTTTAAAAATACGTATTGTAAAGGAAAAATACTGGTGAAGTGCTACTTCACCTACTTCCCCTGAATAGCCGCCACTGGAATGCATCACAGTAGTGGTATAATACTATTTAAAAAGTACATCTCCAGGATTTTATTCCACTGATTAGGTAGAAAGCATTGGCTGCGGTGGTCTGGAGATGGCATGCTCACTTCTAAATCTGAAGGTTGTGGAATCAGACCCAGCTACGGTTGATGGATTTTTCAGGACTTAAAAATAGTGTGCATGGAGTCCTCAGGGAAGGACTTTAAGCTGGGGGCCCATGTTGTAAATTTACGGCGCATAATAGAACTTCAAGCCTAAATTAGAGCCTCTGGACAATATTCCTTGGCCCTTTCACGTCCAAGTAATACCTGGAGAGGGTTTTTGAGGGGATGGGCTTACCATCTGTCACTCTGCCCTCTGGTGGAAAATAGGCATAAACAGAAACCACCAATTGGAGGCCCTATGCCACAACATAGGGGCAACAGGAAAAACAGACAAACAGAAAGTGTTCTTTTAATCCTCTATTAGTTGCAAATGGATCTGTCAGGCCCTTGGGTTTAATTACGTTTAATTTATTTCATGTTATAGAGCTTAGGCTTATCTCATTTTAAGGACTACTTATGTTACACCCTTGACCACATGTGTGGTCTTGTGGTTAGTGTCACTGGCTACAGATTCTCAGGCCCAGGTTCAATCCCTGGTACCTCCTCGGATTTTTCTGAGGTAGAGAGCTCTGGAACAGGGGCACTCAGCCTCGTGATTCAAAACTGAGGAGCTGCTTGATAGAGAAGTAGTGTCTCCAGTCATTGAAACCACCATTGATGGCAGTGGCTGCTGGCATGCTGACCACATGCCCCCCCAATCCTGCTATCTGCCTATGGTAGATAACACAGTGGTTGGGTGGTAGGCCTAGTCCCTTTAGGATGTAGCACCATGGAGTTTACTTTTTTACATTACACACTAGGCAACAGCTCCTGTGCGTTTTCTTGATGAGTGTTTTCTTGATTATCGAATATGAGTAAAAAAGATATGATCTTGAAAATACAGAGAATTTGGGAGAAGTACCGGTATATTTATGATATCAGTTAATTACAATTGATGGCAATCTTGTTGACAATGACAATGTGGATTTGGAGACAGAACACTAAGGAAAATATTATATTGATGACAGTTTATTTTCAGTTTTAATCAGACATTGGATTAAGAATGGGCCAATGCTCAAGGAACCAGCTACAGGAAAAGAAAAAGATGTAAACCTTGCTATAAGGATATAAAAAAATGATTGCCACAAGAAATACTTGAAAAAATGCTAAAATATTTGGTTTGAAACAAGATGTCTTGCAAAATAATAAGTCTTATACAGTAGAAGAAAATAAAAATAAATCACCAGTGATGCTTATTACTTGAGCAGTTTAATGTTTATTTATTATACATAATTTATGCAATAATTAAAGTACAGTGCATTCTGGTTATTGTGATCACTTTGAGATGCAGCTAATCTGATTGATAACAGTAGGGTTATTTATTCCTATATAAGATAATACACTACAAAACAGAATTAAAATCTATTTATTCATAAAATAATACGTAACTGAATCATTGAACCACTCATAATAAAGTAATAGACTTCAAGGAACTATTTTTTCAACCAGTAACAACATTTTTAATTGTTTTTATTTTCCTTTAGGAGTCCATTAACCAATACTCCATACTCAGTTATGAGTGTTTTTGGGAGTCTATACTGATCTGTGGTGAACACCGCATAGAAAAACATCAGAGGCCTGTCTGTTCAAGTCTTTTCATTTTACACTAGCCATCACTGCATGTCAACACTGATATCTTCATAAATCAAAGCAGCAGCTAATCTGAGGGATGAAACACGTTTTATTGCTTAAAAGAGGAAGTTAGATAATTCCACCCCCTCAAAGTGGTTATCCTGTGAGCTGGGAACTGTACTGCTACTTCTGGTAGCAGTGAAACAAAACCCTTAAAAACAAAATTTTGAATGACGTACAGTACTTGGAAATAAAGCCGTATAAAGGAAAATGTGATAACATAAATTTAAACTGAATCTTTGATTACATTATTCAGCATTTTTCCAATGTATCAGTTTTAATCCACATGGGACTTCATAAAAATAACATTACACAATTGATAACATTATCTGTGATTGCATTAAGTGGCATTCACTGTATAGAACTTATGTTTAGTCATTGGTAGCAATAGAAGTTACAGAACTGGCCAATTTTTTTTATTGATTACAGTATACTAGTTAACTTCTTTTGTAAGTTTAGCACTTTTCTGCTATAAAGAATTTTTTTGAGAACAAGTGTTTGGTTTCAGAAGCAAGATAAAATGAGATATATAGCTTACCAATTGTGGTAAATACTTTTCTTGCATTTGTAACTGATAAAATTCCTCTTGTGATCAATTGGTCGCAGATCCATCCGAATACTATTGAGCTCATCCACATTACCAGATATGGCAGAGCAGATAAGAATCCATTCTGTAAAATAAAAATTAGGCTATATAAATAAAGGGAGATTTTTGACCAAGATTGATAATCTTGCAAGCGAACTGTACACATGAAGTAGCCTACCGTACCCAGAATCCCCTTTCCTACAACATGAGAGATTACAGCTTCCTGGATAGATGGCCCATTTCCATTCCCAATAATCCTATAGGACTCCCATAATTATAAAGAAAGAGTGCAACAATATTTCTCATATCTTAGGCCTTTATGGCTGGAATCATGAATAACAGACATCTTTTTTGGGATGTAGGTATGTCAATAAGTAGGGCTATTAATTATTTCGGTCGGCCGCGGTGGTCTAGAGGTAGCGTGCCCGCCTCTAGATCCGCAGGGCGCGGGATCAAACCCGGCTGCGGTCGATGGATTTTTCAGGACGTAAAAATCCTGGGCACAGAGTCCTCCGGGAGGGACTTTAAGCTGGGGGTCCCGTGTCGTAGATTTACGGCACGTAAAAGATCTCCAAGCCAAAATTAGAGCCTCTGGACAAAATTTCTCGACCCTTTCACGTCCAAGAAATACTTAGTTTCCAGAGGGGGTTGCGAGGCGATGGGCTTACCACCCTCTCTCAGAAAATAAGCATATCAAAATTAGTATAGGTAATGAAACCTCCATTGGAGGCCCCTTCGCCCCACCTGGGGATCATAGGGTACCAGATACAGATACAGATACAGATACAGATACAGATTAATTATTCCCTAACCACTGAATTATCTAACCACTGAAGAAGTTCCCTACAGCTGGTAAAGAAATGTTTGAAAATAAGTACTTATTGACACAATCTACATCCCGAAAAAGATGTTTGTTATTCAGTATTTCAGATAGTGGGCTCAACCCATCCTGAGTTCATATGCTGGCCACCCTCAAATTTTCTTTCTAATAGGAACTTACAATATTACAATAATAATAATACTTGCTTATAATAAAGTAAATCTCATTGAGTTGTATAATGTGAAATGCATAGATGATCACCTGCTATATTTACATTGCATTATTTTGCATGATAATATTTCATTATCATTACAGTGCTTTGTAACTTTTAAATAATAATTAAAACCCAAAAACTAAAAAATAGATCTAAAAATCTGTACGAAAATACTAGTTTATTCATCAGATTTGTGTCTATGCTACATTCATGTTGTCGATCCAATTATAGGCTTGTAATTACTTAATTGGTACATATGGTTAAATGCAAACAGCAAACATCGTCTTTCTGCATCCAATTTAAATTATAACAAGATTTATTTATTTATGCTTATTTAAAGTTCCGATAATATTCAACGTACTGGTATGTAGATGCACAAAAACTTTATACAATTTGAGAAACAACACAAAAAAGAAATTAATGACTTTACATTTTTAAAAAATTACTTAAGATATGAAATGTAAAAAAAGTAAAATGACCAAACAACGACATTTAATTATAAAAATTACCTAAAGATAAAAAAGGGGAAAATAACCAAAACATACTTTAAAAGTTAACCATCTTTATATTCTAGGAGTCATGATCAGAATATCTGCTCTAGTAGGCAACGTCCATGATGTTCCAGTTAAAAGATGACAAGTCATCAAAATCTGGCCCTGATGACGACTTTATTTCTTCCAGTGTATCAATTACATATTGATTTTGGATATGTCAAGACTTACAATAAAATTACAGACTAAGATCACACAAAGAACAAAAGTCACCTAGAACTAGGCTACTTATTCTAAGCCTATAACTAATTCAGAGTTCATGTATCCTATAAAATGCTTTCTGACATAAAGCTTTTCAATTCGTGAGAGAAATTTTTCCCTGAGCACTGTTTTAATGTGTTTGGTAATTTATTGTAGAACTGTACCCCAATTACATATGGATCCCTGTTTGCTGATTTTGTGTTGTACCGGTATTTTTCTATATATAGATTCATTCTTGATTGTGTCTCATTCTGGTGAATTTCATCTAAGTTATTGCAACATTTAATTTTGGGTTTTCTTCTAAAATAATAACAGGAAGTGTTTGTCTTTCTGTCTGTCTGTGTGTAATGCCCAGCGAAATCTAATGAACGCAGAGATCTGAAATTTCAAACATAGATGGACTGAAGAGTGAGCAAATGCACCTCAAAGCCGGATTTTTAATTTTTTCTTTCGTTTGTGAGTTATGATGAAAATGGGACAAAAACGTGTATTTTTTGTTCTTTAAAGCATCAGTTTTCAATAATATATTATTTCAATTGACAAATTAATTGCAAGTGGCTTTGATTACTTTTGTCATATATCGGAAATAGAAGCATCGTGATTACTTGGATTTTGTAAGCCCATGCTGGTCGATTCATTTGTTTACAATGTCAAGGCCTGCCGACAACTGAAACATTCAACAAAGATGGAAGAGGAATAATGAATATAGGTGTAAATGGACAAACATTGATAAATTTGGACAGAACTCACTATGCAGGTGTTTTCTGGGCCAGAGAAGTTGAATCTGAGGTTGTTTTTCCCTGGCAGACATTTTAGTCATGGAATGCACTCTAAAGCCGGAATTTTAGCTGTTTCTTTATAATTGTTAATCATTTAGTTTATCAATGATTCACGTGCATGTGTTAATGAATATAATGTTTTAACTATGTTGTTCTTAATTTTTAATTTCTGAATTAATTACTGCTGGTGAAGGTGCGGGCACTTGCTAGTCTCTTATAAGCAAAATAAAATTATCCTAAACACATACAAAGACATTACTGTTTGTATTCTTTCGTTCTCAAATATTTATCTTTAGCTCTCCACCATCCCCAATTTAATATACATATATTATTCTGGGACATCACTTCTGTAGTAGGATACAAGTATTTTATTTAAATGTAGGCCTACGCAGGTAAGTTACATGCTTCCGATGATTCAATATCATATAGGATATGAGGATAAACCAATTCTTCAGTGGCGTAGCATGAGGGTAGACTTTGAGACTGAGTCTACCTAAATAAATTGTTAAGAAAAGTTTAATCATAAAGAAATAAATAAAAGTACCGTCAACTAAGTTATTAATCATTATAAACCCATTAGTACTATCATGAAAATATTTTTCACCGCTGGATACCCCACTGCCACTGTTATTATGCATCAATTGTGTTTCTGCATGCTTAGGCAGCGTCGAAATCTCATGATGCGGCAGTGGAGGCGAGTTGAGACTGGATAGTGGTCAGTGAAGTTCTAGTCTCATTCAAGTGCGAAATGTATGACTTTTCCCACTAAATGTTTACCTACATTGTTGAGAGAAGGTAGGGAAATTTCATAAACATTACATTCTCATTGCTGACCTAAACTGTGTGTTTGATTATTCTTAGTGTTGCGTGGACAATTCCACCGATATAGCCTACTGTTGATCACCTATTTAAAACCCTGTTTTTGATTCTGTCTTATGAAAAAACATGTGAAACTAAAGTAAATTACCAACTCCTGGGCTTGACATTGTCTTGCATGAAAATAACCAAACTTTTCAAACATCTCAGTACAGTAATAGTAATGCTTTATATAGGGATAGGCCTATATGAAATCGAATACATGCGCAAACATTCCCGGTATTTAAAACGCTATTAATACTTGAGAATTCGTGTGTCATTTAATCAGTCATTATAAATTTAATTTTTAAAACCTAGTTTACCCAGAACACAATGTCAAGCTACGCCACTGCAATTCTTAATAAATTGTTATTAGTGTAGCAGTGCCAGCATACTCTGACATGTAGCCTACCTGTAGGCCTACTTAACAACATGTATGCTCTTGCTTACCTTTTTACTGGTAAGTAGGCTATATTACTAGGCCTATACAGTAACTATGAATGTGCCTACGAGTTTATGCTGCATTATCATTTAGTCTATTATTTAGTTCATTGTAAGATTTAATAGTGCAGAACAATTACTGTACATTGTTCCATTCCGGGGTGGAGAGCAGTTATTCAATTGCCCCCACCTTCGACTCCCAGAAATATGACCACCTTAACCTGCTAAGAGCTAGGTTATAATAATTTTAAACCCCTGGCTGAATTTGAGAGTCTGTACTGCATAAAAAAGCTAGGAATTCTTTAAGTCATGTGCTACCAAAAATGCTGGTAGGTCTACTTAAAAACATAACCTAAAAAATATAAGAGTATGTGGATAATGTTACCTGAAATATGTTGAATTTCATCACACTCTTAAAGTATTTTGGTAAATCTGTGATTAATGTGAAAAGGCCCCAGTCATGACCAATCTGGGCAAAAATAAGACCCCAAAGAGGAACAGATGTGGCCATATGCCGCCATGGTACTGGTGGAAGATCCTGTAATAAGAACACATTTCAAATACTACCAATATATAAATGGACCGTCTACCCAATAACACCATCCCCATAACATTTGGCCAATAGAGCCATGGTGTGTTTATGTCTTTTTCCTGGTTCAACCTTGATCTCAGATGTTCATATAAATGTTCTGAATTTAACGTTTTCACCATAGACCAAATTTACAAGTAGGCCTACGTCATACTGAATTATTTTCACAAACATTGTGACAATTACAAGTCAGAATCTCGCGTATATAACACGCGAAGGAATCAATTTAATTTATTACTTGAACCAAAAAATGTTACAACTGCTGGAGCTAAGCACTGTTCAAGTTTCGGCCCAAGACTATTCAATTCATTTATTACCAACCATCCTGATCTAAATAGCTTAAACAACAAACAATTTAGGTCTAAAATTAGAAAATTTATATAATTATTACTTTTGTTTTCTACTATTATTGTTATAACATTTTTCATATTAAACTATAAAATTTGGGTAGAACTTAATTTCTTTGTTTTTATTATTGTATTACCTCGTACCTTTGTATTGTAAATAGAACATGTTCTAACCTTTTATACATAATATTTTGTCATACTTCTCCAAATTATGTATTGTTTTAAGTAATTATTTAGTATAAGTTTTTATAATATATTGAACTGAACCACCCCCGAACCCAAGCTCTGCTTCTTCGGGTAGTGTATCAACTTTTGTATGTATTTTTCGTGTAATTTGGAACAATAAATTGTAATTGTAATTGTAATTGTAAGTTGGATCAAAAAGTCTTACGGCACCTGAGAGATCATAGAAACCAAAATTCATGTACCGTCATATGGGGTAATTTTGAACTCATTAGGTAATTTCAGACAAAATGCTGTCTTTTTGTTTTATATTGCTAACTATGCATCATACTGGGATTTAATTTTTGCGCTCGCAGTTTTTGTGTTTGACTTGAACACCTGGACCTAATTTCGCACATTAACTTTGTACTTGCATTACCGAAGACACATGCATGCTAGAAGTGATCTCACATCTCAGCATGTATTGTACTCCCGGTTTCTTAACTTATTAAAAAATAAAGGGCCTTCTTATGTTTGTAAGCGATTACTGCAAAGTATAAGGAAAAATGGACCAAAATTACTCCATAATGATGAAACATTGATTTCTTATCAGGGTGTGTTGTGTATTGGATCTGAGCAACGAGATTTTGCTAGAAGCTGCACATTCCTCGCAGTTCCAGAAGGACCCGCTAACCTCCAGAACCTTCGCTTCGCGAGAGTTCCTCTTCCAGAAGATACCGCGCGGAGACTATATAAACTGCACTCACCAGCAACAACATGAGTAGTGTACAGCAGAGTAGTAGTGTACAGTACAGCAGTACCAATCGTCAGTTCGAGTAATCGCTAGTCAGTTTCAGTTCTAGTCAGCCAACCAATCATCCAGTCAGTAGTCAACGTTCTCACACAGCTAATGGTTTGTTGAAGTGCTATCAATAAATAGTACATTCATCCAGCAAGTGCATTGTTATTTATTGCCAACCCACACACGATGCAACAGGGTGTATCACAGCTCTATGTACTAAATACCATTTCCATGAAAGGAGACTTAATATGTTTCACTTAAAGACATTGTGGAAATGCTTGCCATTAACAGACGTGTAACAGTGGTAGGTACATTGCAGCTGTAAGCAGAGTGGGCAACAATTTCTTCATGTTTCTATGGTTTCAACACGACGTTGCTCCTCCACATTATGATAACTTATCAATGTCAGAATTGCTTCATTCATAGGTTCCACAATTTTTGGAATTGCAGGGGTGATTGATATCTCAATCTCATGTGACTAAATCATTCTGTAGTAGGAGATGAAACGTCTTGTTAATGCACTTATACTGATATGCAGACACTAACTTTCTGTTGGTCAATGGTAAGCAATTTTAACAATGACTTTAAATGAAATATATCAACTCACCTTTCATGGAAACTGTAGCTATGACCCACCATAATGAAAACAGGTGAATGTTAATGAATTGTCGTTTTCTATCATCCTTCAAATTTTACAAATAACCATTTGATTCTCTCTGTATGATTATATGACTGGTGGGTTTTGTCTTTGCCATATTTTTGGTAATGAACCAACATGATTTAGTGAACCAATTTCTGAACATATTATTAATTTTGGAGCTCAACCCTCAATTAAGAAAATTCTTTCACTGAATTAATATCAATTAATATTAACATTTTTAATTAAGTGATTTTATTATACCGTGCTAAGGTCAAACTCAAAAACGAATAATATTTTTTAATCTGTGTTTACTTGCTGTATGAACATTTCCCTCACCTACTTCAAAAACTGTTCGTAGTTCTAAATAAACAGTCTTGAAATTCTGGTCTTCTTCTAGCTGAGTTTTCATGTTGACTTAAACACAATATATTATATTTTACTGAGCAGTAAGAGGATGATTCTTAAGTACTCGCGTTTCCGGGGGGATTCTTTCTACAGCCAAGTAAATACATGAAACTGTAGCCTGTGCTATCGGGTAGGATGCTGTACTCAAATTGTGGTTGTGTCAATATAATAGACCATATCTAAAATCAAACAAGAAAAAGATCTATGTGAAACAATAATTCCGGTGTGCGCGGTCAAAGAGAGTTAAGTCCACTTTCTTGTTACTGAGAATTAGAGTGACTTAACACACTATACCAGCCCAACATAGCTTTAGAGATGGATAAACCCATGAGGCACACTTCCATAACTACCGTACAATTTTGAATATGACTTATTGGACTTAACACAAATGTAGATAACATTTTTATCTATAACTCCATGGACATATCTCAATTTTTTAGGATGGTGGACTTAACTCTCTTTGCCCACGCACCCTGGAATTCAGAATTACTTGAAAATTAGCATTCTTGTAGATGAATCAACCAGAGTTAGCAAAAAATTTGTTCTTGTGATAGGTCTAAGATGTTTAATTTCAGAAAATTCTTTCTGGGATATTTTAGAACTGTATCAGTAGCCATAAAAGAAGTCATTATAAATAATTATAACATTGTTGGACAGAAGAAATGACGTTGAAGCTGAATTACTTAAGATATTTCCCAACCTCACTGTTTGACATTGTTCAAACCATCAGTTGGAATTAGCAGTAATGATACCAGAAATCATGGTATAAATCATTTCCATTATTTGAAATGGTGAGCTCCCCAAATTTTTTTCTAGCTAAAGTACTGATCTATCTGTTTCACCCTCATCATCAGTCAACTTCAATATTATTTTATTCATCATCATAGAAAGGAATTCACTAAGAATTACAGTATCTGAATTGAACTGAACTGATATGATCATTACATAGCACATGAAAGTTATCTGAAACAAGGATATGTGATTCTGGCAATATTATCCTGTCGCCTTGACAGCAAAGACTACAAAACTCTAGCCTACAAAAGGTACATAAGACAATTGTAAATAAAATGTTTGTAGTAAAATTTTTCTCTGCATTTTATCTAATTTTTATATTTGTTTCATGTTAAATTTTTTATTTTTCAGGTCGTTAAAGTTTAAAGGTCGCATACTGGAATGTTCCCCTTATATTCAGCACTAGACACCAATATTGGAGATTAATGAAGTGAAAACAAGAGGTTGGTTTGGTAAATGAAGAAGACGAAGGTAATTCAGTTTTCATTTGGTGATTCACTAAACAAACTATGGTAAGAAAAGAATGATGGAAAAGTATGGTATAAAATAAGATGGAAGATACTAGTTTATGTTGGTCTTACCTCTATATTTTCTGGATGCAGAAGCTAAAAAGGAAACAAATCCTACACAACATTTGGTTGCCATACCTTACTTCGTGCCAATCCTCCAATTGATTTTTCAAGAAAGTTTTTCTCTTCTTCAGAAATGAAGGGGTGTGATTTTGGGTCATTGTACCCAACAAAGACCCAAACTATGAACCACAGCACTCCTAGTCCTCCAAACACATAAAATACACTTGGCCATCCCATGGACGAGTAATGAATTAACAGTCCACTAAGTGCAGTTCCAATTACTGTTCCAATTTGAGCACCTGCAAAAAATCATAGTGAAAGTTATGCTAACATTTGATGAAGTTTCAAGTTGTAAAAAAGCTGGGAAACTTTTTTTAGATGGTAATGTTCCCTTAAAAACCTGCCGGTATCCAAGTTTGAGTTAAGACATGCATAGTAAGCAATTGCCTTCAATTACTAGGAGATTTGGCTCTTTCATATCTATGTTTGTTTTTCTACTTCCTGAATTTTTAATACTGGTATTGTAACTTCTGCCTTCAATTACTAGGAGATTTGGCTCTTTCATATCTATGTTTGTTTTTCTACTTCCTGAATTTTTAATACTGGTATTGTAACTTCTTCCTTTCAACTCTAGTAATTACTAAGAGGGAGGCCCGTAACTAGTAAGAACTGTTTATTTATGATAAACTAGCTTAAAAGGCCCGGCGTTGCCCAGGTTTTGTATTTTGTAATTTGAAATTAACTTATGAAGGTCTTTCGATTTTGAAATTTATAATATGTATGTAGAATTTGAAATGAGGAAGAACGACATATCACACTCAAACTATTCCAAACTATTCCATCAGAAAACACTAGATATAAATTTTTATGGCTCATAGAGGATGTCGAATGTTGCATTCCATTGCTTCTACACACCATGCCTGGGAGGAGTGCAAATAAGAAGAAAATGGAATTCCGTTTACATAAGATTGTATTGTCTTGACAGAAAATTATATTTCTCACTCTCATATTACCATACAACTGTTTCGGGGCTGAAGTAAAAAAGAAATTCAATATCACTTTCATACTTTCCTTCCTAAAAACCTGGGACATAAAATACTGCACGCATACGACTGAAAATGTTCCATCCCATTTTGTCTTTTTTTAGATGCTTTTAGGGCCTCTGATAAACATCCTTAGGTCTATTTCTCAACTAATACAAAGCCTACAGCTATGAGTGACTTATCAGTGGATAGGATTTGTTACTGACTTCCGATATAGCATACTCACTGGCACACTCACACTCACTGGCATACACTGGCATACTCACAAGTTGTCCCTGCAATACGACCGCTTATTCTACATAAGAATGTGAAGTGAGAAAATAATATTTACCGCTTATTCTACATAAGAATGTGAAGTGAGAAAATGATATTTTCCATGTCGAGGGTAGAGAAAGTTATGTGACTGCTTTATTTTCGTGGATTTTATTCTTCAAGAATTATTTTCACAAATGCATTAATTACATCGATAGTATCAAAATTTGTTAAAGCCCAGTATTATAATATAGTTTCCAAAGCCCTATGTGAACACCGTAAACAATACTTTTGTTATGTAAACAATTGACAGCAGAATTTTCTAACTGTGCCTCATTTCACATTTCCGACTTTTCCCGTGGATTTTCCAAAAATTTCCTTTCATACAAACCTTGTCCTGACAATTACGAACACAACAAAACAAAAATCAGCCAAATCGGTCGAGCCGTTCTCAAGTGATGCGGCAACATACATTTTGAAAATTCATTTTTATTAATATAGGTACTTCAAACACACACTTGAAAAGAATAATCACTGTCTATAAAATATTCTGCTTAGACAGCATTAAAATATTTCCAGTTAAAACAACTTTAAAAAAAGATTACCACATCAGAACTCCCAATGGTAATTAAAAGACCTAACAATTTCCATTATTTATATTCTAAATGCTTTTTAAATTCAGTTTTTGATTGTTGCAAAAATTTTGTAATTTAAAACACCTAACAATTTCCATTATTTATATTTTAAATGCTTTTTTAATTCAGTTTTCGATTGTTTCAGAAATTTTAGTTTTTATTTTCATAAACAAAAGTATTTCCAGCTATCGTGTAATCTTTTCAGGCTGTTTATGCTTAGACTCAAGACATCTTTCATTTCACAAAAAGTAGGTCTACATCATTATTTTAAGAGAACATTCTACTAATTTTTGGAACTTTGCTCCTTCAAATGTGGAGGTTATATAGGGTACGTATGAGGATCATCTAGAAACTGGCATAACTTAATAGTAATGAAAGATATCAGCACAAAACTTTATATACTAATACAAGTAAGAATCAGCTTGAAAAATTTTATGTCATAACCGGGATTTGAACACGGATCTTCAGCTTAACGCGCTGATGCTCTACTATCGAGCTACCATGACAACATGCCAGTCTGACACCAAATTCCTCAACTGATTCAGAAGACAAGGCAAACCACGGGAGGTTTCTCTCCATCGAGAAAACACATCCAAATGGCGTCCTACCCTTGTAGGTACTTTGAAGCCTAGTTATTATTTATATACTATTAATTAAGTGGAAGGAAAGGAAATAGACATTAAATCCATGTCTGGGATATTAATACAAGTAAGAATCAGCTTGAAAAATTTTATGTCATAACCGGGATTTGAACACGGATCGTTAGCTTAACGCGCTGATGCTCTACCATTGAGCTACCATGACAACATGCCAGTCTGACACCAAATTCCTCAACTGATTCAGAAGACAAGGCAAACCACGGGAGGTTTCTCTCCATCGAGAACACACATCCAAATGGCGTCCTACCCTTGTAGGTACTTTGAAGCCTAGTTATTATTTATATACTATTAATTAAGTGGAAGGAAAGGAAATAGACATTAAATCCATGTCTGGGATATTAATACAAGTAAGAATCAGCTTGAAAAATTTTATGTCATAACCGGGATTTGAACACGGATCTTCAGCTTAACGCGCTGATGCTCTACCATTGAGCTACCATGACAACATGCCAGTCTGACACCAAATTCCTCAACTGATTCAGAAGACAAGGCAAACCACGGGAGGTTTCTCTCCATCGAGAACACACATCCAAATGGCATCCTACCCTTGTAGGTACTTTGAAGCCTAGTTATTATTTATATACTATTAATTAAGTGGAAGGAAAGGAAATAGACATTAAATCCATGTCTGGGATATTAATACAAGTAAGAATCAGCTTGAAAAATTTTATGTCATAACCGGGATTTGAACACGGATCTTCAGCTTAACGCGCTGATGCTCTACCATTGAGCTACCATGACAACATGCCAATCTGACACCAAATTCCTCAACTGATTCAGAAGACAATCAGTTGAGGAATTTGGTGTCAGACTGGCATGTTGTCATGGTAGCTCAATGGTAGAGCATCAGCGCGTTAAGCTGAAGATCCGTGTTCAAATCCCGGTTATGACATAAAATTTTTCAAGCTGATTCTTACTTGTATTAGTATCCCAGACATGGATTTAATGTCTATTTCCTTTCCTTCCACTTAATTAATAGTATATAAATAATAACTAGGCTTCAAAGTACCTACAAGGGTAGGACGCCATTTGGATGTGTGTTCTCGATGGAGAGAAACCTCCCGTGGTTTGCCTTGTCTTCTGAATCAGTTGAGGAATTTGGTGTCAGACTGGCATGTTGTCATGGTAGCTCAATGGTAGAGCATCAGCGCGTTAAGCTGAAGATCCGTGTTCAAATCCCGGTTATGACATAAAATTTTTCAAGCTGATTCTTACTTGTATTAATATCCCAGACATGGATTTAATGTCTATTTCCTTTCCTTCCACTTAATTTATATACTGTATCACTCATATCAAAGTAATCACCATTGCTGTTGTGATGTGATACCAGTTTTTCAATGTTGATGTTATAGCCTACTCATCTACAGCCAAAGACCTGTGCTTAGAGTTTCTGCTAAGAAGACAAGGAATAAATGCAGATGCCTATTTTACAAGTCTTCAAAGACTACGATGTGCTGTTCAAAACAAGAGACGTGGAAAGTTGTCTGAAAAGGTGTTTTTCATTCACAACAACGATCAGCCTCATTTGGCTGCTCAAACAAAGGCACAACTTCAATATTTTAAGTGGGAAATTTTTGGACATCCTCCTTATAGCCCTGACCTGGCACCCTACCAGTACCCCGAGTTTCTACCTGATGAAGACCTCAAAGCAGCAGTGACATCCTGGCTCAAGTCTTTGGTGGTACAAGAGTATAACATCGGCATTGGAAAACTGGTACCATGTTACAATAAATGCCTTTACAGCAATGGCAATTACATTGAGAAATAGAGTAAGGTGTACTGTAGGCCTATCTTTTTAAATGAAGTTTTGTTTTGATAACTGTCATTATTTATTTAGTTATGTCAAATCGTTCTTTACTTTCTGGATGACCTTCGTACAAATAGAGTGACTACCTTCAGTTGAAATTGGGACATTAGGATGGTAAAATCGAGGTGGGGCTATGCGATGTTCAATATTCATGAAAATGAAAAGTACATCTACCTATAAAACTTATCATTATTCTTCAGTGAGAAAAAATCATTCAAAATGAAATAGTTGTTTCCATTTCTATTATTTATTGACTTATAAAAAATATAATTTTTAAATGAATAATAATTAATGAATAATTAATGAGGTATAAAACAAAATGAGTAAATTAATTTAAATATTTATCTGTGGACCAAGTTTCCTCATAAAGTATATGACTAAATTTTGCATTTTCAGTACAATATGGCATGAAGTAATAGAAGCTCATTTCCATTAACATGTGAAGTATGTTATTTCTAACTTCTATTCTAATACTAATGCTAATAATATTGCTTTCCATGGATCCAAACTAGTAATGAGACTTTGGATGTGAAACACATTTAAGACATAAACATAAAATATAGGCTACATACATAATATCCAAATATGAGATATAGGGTATGCCCAATTGTGTACCTGACCTTACTAAGGGGCTAAGTGCCAAAATTAAGTTTCTGAGATAATCAACAATCCTTGTGAAGAAATAGCATTGGTCCTTACCTGCGGTGCTCTCTCCCGAGCAACTTTGCAACCACACTATTACGAATTTCACTTAGTGCTTTTGTAGGGCAATGCAGGATGCCATGTACCACCATTTTATAGTAAAATGTCATTTTTTTTTAATTTGGCGGTTAGTCCCTTTGTAAGGTCAAGTACACAATTATTGTGGCCTTGCCTGCAATTTTATTAAAGTTGATGAATTCATCAGCATTAAGGAAGGTGTGTGTCAGTAAAAAGTGATTTAGTTTCTAATCATTAGAAAAGTTTTCTAGACTTTTAGGCCATGGTCCAGTGGGGTTTGATCTACCCAATGTTTCGCCGTTGACTGCATCCAGCATCCTCAGGGGTCCTCTGTCTACGTCAGTCAGCAGTGAACTGAGGACGAAGTCTCCAGCGAAACTTTAGGTGGATCAAACCCCACTGGACCATGGCCTACTAGCCTGAAAACTTCTTTGATGATTTTAACGCCAGCCATGAAAGTCTAAGATGTTTTAGTTTCTTTTTATGGTTGTTCTTATTATCTGTCAACACCTTGGTTACTGTTGCCATGGTTAGACTCATTACAGGACATGATTGTTTAGGCAAGCATCTCCACAGAATTGGCATACTTGCGTCTCCAAATTGCGTGTTGTGTTCTCAGGAAGAGGAAATGAATATGGATCACCTGGCAAACTGTGAAGCTCTTAAAGTTCAAAAAGACATTACTTCAAAGTATTGGGAAGCAAGAGTAAAAATGACTTTGGTGTCAAGTTGTGAGCATTAGATACATATATACATACATACATACTTATTATCAATACATATTTTAATATCTTGAGGACAATTATGAAATATTTGTATTGCTGAATAGAAAGCTCCTTTCTGGTGTAGGATGAGATGTTGGTTTGGGAGATTGAGTTTATTCCTTGTTTTGATTTTATGCACTGTATTTTACGGACTATAAGACATATACATTTTTACCTTGAAAACAGAGCCTTCATAGTTGGCTATGTCTAATGGTTTGAAGTACACTAAAAAATTAAAATTATGGTAAATATTGCCGGAATACCATATTTATAAACAAGGCGTTGTAAACGATTAGATAGTTACTTTTTTTGACACAGACTGAACAACAGTGTACTTGTCACAACTGTAAAATGAAGGTAGCTGGATGCCAGGTATGCAATGCAAAAAGAAAGGAATGTTGAGTTCTTTTATGCGAAAGGAGTTGTCTCTGCTGGGTGGTTTAAATGAAGGCAATGACCTCTAACAGCCTTGTCCCATAACACTTATCATATGCTGAATTGAGAGTTAGAGGGTGTAAAAGTATTTTCAGTCTTTCATGAGAAATCAGTTCAGTTGTTAAAAGTTACGCAATGCCACCTGTACAGAAGAGATTTTTGTACAACACAGGTTTTAAGTTAGAAGTGATTTACACTGATTCCATTATACAAGGTTGTAATTTGTTTATGCATTGAAGTATAATTTAAATTAATTAAAATTTTACATTTAGAATCACATATTTCTTTTCCTTTAAATACCCATCCTAAAATTTAGGTGCTTTTTATGGTGCAGAGCATCTTATAATCCATAAAATATGGTATATTGGAATTTGTTATGAAGTGCTCAAAATTATGTCAGATTTGTTTTACTTGTTTTAATTTCACTAACATTGGAAATATTTAAAAATTCTAAAAATATTTATTACTGGATTTTATTTGAAGTGAGGTTCCTTAAAAGCAGGAGGGATTTTGCCTTCAATAGAGTATTAATTTTCAGAAATTACTAATGCTGCACATGGCTTAATTATTTCTCACCAGCAAATACAAACGATCCAAGGGACGCTCTCTGTTGAGGCGGTGCCCACTGTGCTAGGAGCGCATTCATTGCGGGAAATGTTGAACCCTGTAATAACAAAGCACAAAGCTTACAAAAACTGAATACCATCTCACATTGATCTAGATAACAAAATAAATATCTGGACAAAGCAATTAATTATTTTAACACATTAGAAGGTTCATGATTAGAAACCAGTTTCACGCATGCGCAATCGTATTATGTTCGCTAGGCATACTGTACATAGTATGCACGACCTTATATGTGAGTTTTCTGTTTATGTTACCCCCCCCCCGGTGTGCCCACTGGGTGAGGAAGAGGGATGTGGAGATACATAAATATAATACCATGTTTTATTGAAGGGTAAACTATGTACAGCCCTCATGGAGTCAACACTGGATAATCATACAATTATCCACTATCAGCTCCATTAACCTGTAACCTTTTTAATGACCAATAAAGATAACACACATTGCACTCAGCCTTGTGATTGAAATTGAGGAGCTACTTGATAGAGAATTAGTGGCTGCGGTCATGGAAACCACCATGGGTGTCGGCATGCTGACCACATGCCCCCCAGTCTTGCCATCTGCTGAATGTCGTTGTAGAAAAATTCCTTATGCTAGATGATGCAATGGTCAGGTGGTAGGCCTTGTCCCTTCAGGGATGTAGTGTCACGGAGTTTAGTTTTTTTATGTTGTCTGATTTTCCACTTTCTTTCAAATATTGTGGATAAGTCTGGCTATGTTCTGTCAGGTCAAAATTGAGAATACCTCTTCAATTTTCTTTAGAAAAAAGCACTGGTTACAAGTGGCTAAATTTACGACTTTGTTTGGTTCTTTAAAGATATCTTGCATGGACAAGATGGCCATGCATCCAACATTGTGCCGGATGGTACAGATTTTGAGCTAATTGTCCTCCATGTAGCACTAAAGTTTGCTGCGTGCTAATTTGTCCTTCATTTTGACATTAAACTGTAAGAATAACTACAAAAAAATTATTTTTTATGATGTCTGCTGCAAGAAGAAAATAATACTGTCCACAAGTGAGTTTGATTAAAGCAAAGTTTCAAATCTGCAATAATTTACCATAATATCTAGATAGTGTTTCCCAACATACAATAAGTATGGCATCAAAGTATTAAAAGTTATAAAATTCATTTATGTTATAAATGGGGTTAATCATCAATTTCTAAAACACTGTAGGCTTTCACGGCCGGAGTCAATATTAAGAACATTGTCCGGGCTTGTAGTCCGTGGTCCAGTTGACATTTGAGTGCCAAACGTTTCATTCGCAACTGAGGTGGACATCCTCAGTGGTGATGGAGTCTCGGGCGAAGCGTTCAGGTCGGCGGCTGGCTGTTGACTGAGTTGGTGCCATGCTCTGCGGCAGTATTTATAGTCTGTGGGGTGGGCCAGGGGTTCTGTGCGCTAACTTCTGATTGGTCGGTGATGTTTAAGTCAGTCAACAGCCAGCTGCCGACCAGAACACTTTGCCTGAGACTCCACCGCCACTGAGGATGTCCACCGCAGTTGAGATTGTTTCACTATTTATATTTTTCTTAGTATTTATTCCAATGTTTCTGAGAAAAAAAAAACTAATTCTGTTAATAAGTCTTGTTAGTAACATAATACATATCAAAAGAAAGGTAAAAATATGATTTGCAAATCTGAGCTAACTTTAAAAATGTAATATCTAAAATTACGTTTGAGGTTTGTATGAGTTAGCACTATTTTCCCCCACCCTCCAATTAGTCCTTGTGGAATAACTATGATTATCAGTACAAATTTTGAAATTATTAAGTGCCAGTATGGTACCGGTACTTTATAAGATTGTGTGGGGGATGGGAAATGTCTGTCCATCTGTCTGTTTGTCTGTCCATGTGTCTGTATGTGTGATAACTGAAATACGCTTTATCGGTTTTTCATGAAACTTGATATACACATTTATAACGTCCATGGTAAGAAGCCTATTGCTATTGGATCAGATCTGTTGATTGGTACCGGAGTAATGCCTAATTTAGTGCCTATTTTATGGTAATATATTAGAAAGAATTTATCAAATGAAAATCAGTTCTCATGACAACATATTGTTTTACAGTGTACATATACTACTTTGGAAGTTGCAATGCAGGTAGGTTTGACAAATAACACTAACCCCATATTCCTTCACGCTTATCACAGGGGTGCCCACAGGGGGGGGGTTAAGACGCAGACTGCGTCATTGAAATTTCTGGGGGGGGGGCAAAATATTATCGTTTTATGAATTTTCTGGGGGGGGGGGGTTGAAAATTGTTGCAAAATTAACGTTTTATATGTTAAAAATAAAAACGGTCAAGTTTTATAACTCCAAAAGGTCTCTTCTAACAGTGGATTAGGAAAGGGGGGTCCAGGGGGTTTGGATCCCCCAAAAGTCAAAACCTAAAATTCTATATTTATATTTAAAAAAATATTTATTTAATTAAACAAGATTTGTTGGTGTGTCAAATATGATATAACAGTTATTTTCTTTTCATAACATAATGAGTAGGCCTATTATATCCACTGTTCCATGTGTTATTCAACTTTTCTTATAAATAGTAATAAGTATTATAACTTAAGTAACATATTCTTGTTTAACTTGCCATGTCTTAGAGTATAGTAAACAAATTTGCTAACTAGTTTTTCATTGCTAAAATGGCATAAAATGTGATTTTCATTCGTTCAACATTTAAAAATTTCCCGGGGGTGGACACCTGACTTAGGTAACATTTTCTTGTTTACATTGGCATGTCTTAGAGTACGGTAAACAAATTTCATAACTAGTTTTTTAATGCTAAAATAGCGTAAAATGTGATTTTCATTAGTTCAATATTTAAAAATGTTCAGGGGGTGGAGTCCCCACTTAGGTAATGATTTCTTATTTACATTGGCATGTCTTAGAGTATGGTAAACAAATTTTCAATCAGTTTTTTAGTGCTAAAATAGACTAAAATGTGATTTTCGTTAGTTCAATATTTAAAAATTTCCTGGGGTGGACACCCGACTTAGGTACCGGTAACAATTTCTTGTTTACATTGGCATTTCTTAGAGTATAATAAACAAATTTCCTAACTAGTTTTTGAGTGCTAAAATAGCGTAAAATGTGATTTTCATTAGTTTAATATTTAAAAATTTCCGGGCGTGGCCCCCTACTTAATGATTTCTTATTTATATTGGCAGTCTTAGAGTATGGTAAACAAATTTCCTAACTAGTTTTTCTGTGCTAAAATAGCGTAAAATGTGATTTTAATTACTTCAATATTTACAATTTTTCTGGGGATGGACCCCCGACCCCCATTTTTTTAATTCCAAACCTCCCCCCCCGCACTTTCGACCCTCCCCGCAATTATTTTCTGGCTACGTCATTGTTGCACTTATTATATTATTGATATAATGTTACAAAATGCCCAAAGAAGTTAAAGCAACAAAAAATAAGTGAATTAAAAAAATAACCCCCCCTAGAAAATATCATATGGGCGCTCTTGTCGACAGCCAATGAGGTTGGGGGGGGGGTTGTGCGCAATGAAGTTTGGGGGGGTCAGCAATGAAGTTGGGGGGGGGGTGAGTCATGAAGTTTGGGGGGGGGTGGGCACCCCTGCTTATCAAACTAGACCTTTGTTCTTCCGTAAGCCCTGCTTAATGAATTGATCTGGAGCTTAAAACGGAAATCGATGAAATGAACATTTTATCAGAGTTTTCCAGTTTTCCATAAAATTATATCACATCACCAGGACCCAGCTGGATCCCAAACAGTGCCTTGGGTCCAGCAGGCCCCCCCATGTGGCAACTCTGAAAGGGACAAAGTACAAAAGCTTTGCATGGGTTCACTAGTCTTTAATATTTTTATTATGACTGATTTGTGATCGTGATTTGTGATCATTACAATATGGTAGAACTTACCTCTCCAAGGCCTATTATGATGCGGACGACTACGACCCATGGTGCTCCTCCATAGGTAGCAGCAACTGGAGTGAGCAAAGTCAGAATTGCTGTACTGAATATTCCTAGTCCCAGAGCATATTTTCCTCCAAATTTTTCTGCCAGCAATCCTCCAGGGATATGTGTAATAACATAACCCCAGAAAAATGAACTCAGAATTAGCCCCTGAGTTTTCTCATCCCAATCAAACGTACCTCCCTAGAAAAAGTTTTATTACAGCATTATGTTTCTACTAAACTTAAAATAACTTAAAGTAAGAAATTTGGTAGCATAAAAACATTATTTTTCCAACTTGTCCATTGTCATGCTGCGCTTTTTGTCAGTCAGTATCAGTTTGTAAGTGGAGAAGAATTTCTCTACAGAGGGGCTGAACTTACTTATATTTGTCATTTTATTTTCAACAGGGTGATATCACTTTATCTCTTTAGGTACCTTTATCTCTCTAGTTTTTCTACTTGGTTTAAACACATGCAATACAGAAGTCAACTGAAAATATCTCCTAGCTGTTTTATACACTGCGTCCATAAATTTTTGAACGATTTCATAAGGCTGTATTTTCACTAATACTTAACATAAATGAAATATCTTATCACCATTTAAAAGAGGGAATTTTGAAGTTTTGTAGCGACCTCAGATGCACTCGATGTAGCCTCATGTGTAATACAACACATGTCCAGGTGGTTGATCTCATTCACACCAAACTCAATCATACAATCTTAAACATATCTTGTGCAATATTCCCGATGGCTGCAGTAATGTGCCTTCTCAATTTCGGCAACCTCACTGGAAGAAGAGGGATGTAAACACTGTACTTAACATAACCCCACAGGAAGAAATCATACACTGTGAGATCTGGTGAACAGGATGGCCAAGGTGTCTGCGCCATTGCACAACCAATCCATCAATCTGGCAGGTATCTCATCTGTCTGAATGATATTGTGGAGGGGCCCCGTCTTATTGGGCAATGTATCACTATTCCTCTTCATCCATGAGTTGTGGCATTAGGCAGTAACCAATTTTCCAACATGTCCAGGTAAACATTGGTAATGCAGCCATTTTCTCTGACAAATTAAAGTCAGATTTCACTACAGAACTTCAAACTTCCCTCTTTCAAATGGTAATAAGATTTTTATTTATGTTATGTATTAGTAAAAATAAAGCCTTTTGAAATCATCTAAAAATTTATGGATACTTTATTAAAACTATAACTGGCACTAATTACTACTGGTGTTTCACAAATTGAAAAAAAAATAAACTTGTTCTTTCATTCTTGCAAATACTAGTAATATTTTTAGAATTAAAATTCATAAGATTCACATGTGGAATTAGGCATATTAGGCAAAACATCCATTGAATATGCACTAAAGATTCAAATAAGCAGTTTAACAGTACGCTACATGAAGAACAGAATAGCCAATGATCTTAAAATTCCAGGTCTAGTAATAAAGTTGTTTAATTATTATTATTATTATTATTATTTATTTATTCACCATATAAATTTTACAAATTTTTGGCTTCGTCAATAAAAATATGGCTAATACAGTCCCATTATAGGGTCTATATCAGAACCTTAAACATACATAATATACACATACATAATTTACATAAACAATAATAATAAGTAAAAAACATAATATATAGGTAAGGAGACATATACAGCTTACACTAAATAAATAAATATATAATTTACATCTCTTTGAAATTTTGACATATTTAAGCATTTAAATTTTGACTACAATATTAGCAACACATGGCTTCAGCTACAGAAAAGTATTTGTGTTCAATTAAATTTTTGGTCACTTCTTTTTCTAAATCTACTGTACTTTAGATGAGAAATGTCTCTACTGAATTTATTATATAATATTACACCCTGATGTATTACACTTTTTAGGTTTTTAGCTGTTCTTTGAGGATATATATGTATAGAATTTGATGATCTAGTTTCGTATGTGTGGTATTGTGAGTTCCTTGTAAATTCTTGTATATTTTTGTGATTATTTTTTTTTTATAATTATTGTAATAACAAGATGAACATACACAGGGTTTATCATAATTAAGCAAACCAAAACGGTTGAAAGGGTATGATAAAAGAAGCAAAAATGTTCCAGTAAACATGGGTCCGCAAACAAGCCATGTACAAGATTTACTATTGCGAATGTGCGGTTATGAGTTGCCACTGACATTAGTATCGAAGTACTGGAGCAAAGAATTGTACGTGCTTGTCAAGAATTCCGAGATGATCTGAGGGTGTTTGAAAGAATTTGAAACTCACTGCAGAGACGTGTGCAGTATTGCATCCAGGTGCAAGGACGACATTTTGAACACCTTCCTTAACAAGCAGAGTGTACAGTATTAAAAACATGTAACATACTAAAGTAGAATTATATTCCTTGTTAAGTTCAGCTATGAGAGAATTGTGAGGCAACTTAGAATGGCAATTAGACAAAAAGAAGTCTACTTTTTAAATTCATTTGTACTAATTAGGATGACATTTCTTAATGAATACTCAAGTTAAGTTAAGAATATGTTCAATTAAGCTCAAGAATTATGTTCAAGAATTAAGTACAAGCTCATTTAACTGTTTTTCCTAATACTGTAATGTGTATCTGAATACAAGATGTACAATATACTGTAATTAGAAAGACAGAAAACTTACTGCATTGGTACTATTTCCCGTGGATGAACTAGCAAGGCAAGCTTCTGGGTCTACTGGTGTGTGTTCATCGTCCTTGTGAACTGTAACCATTTCTGTTATGGCTACAGACAGGCAGACTCTCATAGAGTATGCATTTGCTATAGCCAGGAATCCCATGATTGCTAACACATACCGTTGTGGGATGCAACCTGATTCACAAATAAAGGAAGATTCAAGCCAAAAATAGACAGATGCCAGACAATAAAGAGGGTATTTACAGATGAGGAATGACAGAGAAGATCGGAATGAATGAAAAACTACTGGGCAAATCGGAAAGGAAGAGGATCGAGAAATGATTGACAGAAGTGGTCCAATGAGGCCATAAAGCAGAAGAAGAAGAAGACTGTGAAGACAAATAAATCATTACATGTACATCTTATGGCATTATGACGTTAATTTTAAAAATGCAGTAACTCCGCCTTGTCAATATTAAAGTCCTTAAAATGTGGAAATCAGATATATTTTGACCAACACTCAGTATGACTGCAAGTTGACGAGCCAGAGTTACTGAATTTTTAAATTGAAATAAGTCAATATGACTCTATTTTATGAACATTGGATTATGACATTAAAGAAAGTAAAAAATTTCCTCAAGTGCAAGATTTTTAGGGAAAGCACCCATAACGCAGGTGGCATTTCCCCTTTGAATAACAATACTGATTTTCTGTCTTAGGAAAACTATTGATCGAGAATCGCTGTTTTGAGCTACAAGTTAATGATTATAAGTTTATATTTTTAATATTAAACAGTTTTTTTAATTTCAGCTTAGAATGGTTGAGGCTGTATTTTACGAAATGAGGGTGCGCAGCAATAAACTTATTATACAGTTTAAAACCATAATTTAGAACGTGTATTTGCCCAGTACTAGTCCTGCCTTTTGTTTCTGCAAAAGAAAACTTGGTATTTCTTCTTGTATTTTGACAATGTTTGAAGGAAATAAATTTTGATCGGTTTTTATGGTAAGATGATAATGTAAACTTATAAAACTGCTCAATATTCATAACTTTAACTTCGAATTCAGAATATAATAGTTTTGTAGGGTAGTCAATAGGCTTTTTAAAACAAATTTTTATTGTTCTCTTTTGACTAAAATTATTTTTGAAAAAACAATCTTATATCACTACCACAGCCAAGAATTCCATATTGGATTATCGAGTCTACTAGAGCTAAATATATATTGTAAGTAAAATGTAGAACTTGGAAGAAAATTCCGAAGGATGACAAATCTATAAATAGTTTTACATATTTTTTTTAGTAATAAATGCAATATGCTTATCCCATCTGAGATGCTTATCAATAATAATACCTAAGTACTTAACTTCAGAAGATTCGTTTAAACATGGGAGATTACAATTTTGATTAGAATCACAGAATGATTCTTGCAAATTTATATAAAAAAGAATTGGGTCTAGCATTTAACAAAAATGAAGACAAAGAAAAGCATCTAAAAGATGTTTTTGAGATAGGTTTGATTTTAGCCACTTTTTATTTATGTTTATAGCTTAATTAGCGTTTAATATGTTTCATTCCAATTTTTGCCTTTGATTATAGCTACTGTATCATCTGCATAAGAATACAAACTGCATTTGAGATTTGACACAACTAATGTCCAATACGGTATTAATTTCCCTAGTTTCACCATAGTTTTCCAGTTTTACTGTTTGAACTCTATCGCTTAAGTAAGACCAGAATTGTTTTAAAGCAGTTCCTCTTATGCCATAACACCTTAATTTTTTCAATAATATACCATGGTTAACAGTGTCAAATGCCTTTTTTAAATCAATAAATATTCCTAAACATTTTCGAACGGTATCTAAATTATTCATAATAATAATTGTATATGTAACTTGGGAAATAGCATCTTCTATGGGTACATTACTACAAAAAACAAATTGGTTTATATCAATTGTTCATTCATCTAGTAGGTCGTGATCTTATGGCTGACAGAGTATCGACAACAAAGTACGAAAATAATTATTATTTATGAAATGCGTTACATTTCATTCATGGAATAGTCTTAAAAAATCCGACTCGAGATTACGAGCTTCATCAGAAAAATTTGCTGGAACATCCTTCTCGCAAATATATCTATAAACTATGCCTCGAGGGATACCTATGTTAAAACGATAGTTCTTCAGTTAAACAATATTAAAATCACAGCATTTTGTTTAACTTATCGATTTTCTTGTTTTGAGTTCATTGCACTCCTTTAATAACTCTATGTTGTAGGATAGTTGATCTCATTGAAGTCAAATGTAGGGTTATCTCATAAGAATAAATCTGTAGCTAAGATGCGTGATTGCACTGTAAGGTTTACAATATCTATACACACGAAACTACAGTGAGTCCCACGCAAGAGTTGGCCAATGACGCGGGTTTCTGCGTCGCGGCTGGCACAGCTCCAACTCCCGAGCGATTGGGTGAAATATCTACGCAAATAATGCCGCGGTCATTGTAATGATTCAGGTTATCACATTTACAGTTAAAATTACAATGAAAATAACCACGTACTTCATCACAAGAGACGATGGAAATGTTCTCCTTTTGCATCCAGACAATACTGGCACCTTTTTAGGAAATTTTCTTTCACGCCCGTAAGTTCAGCTTCCGAGACAGAGTTACTTTCTCTTGTGATAGGCCTATGTGATATTGTCATCAAGTTCTTCTAACAGTATGTAAATATTATTTATGCGGAAACTTAAAAAATAAAGTGTAGGCCTATAGGTCAATTTCCCATACACAAGAAGAACTTAAAGACAATATCACAAGATAAATTAACTCTATCTCAGAAGCTGAACTTACGCGCGTGAAAGAAAATTCCCTGAAAAAGGTACCAGTGTTGTGCTTATGCAAGAGGAGAACATTTACAACATCTCTTGTGATGTTATTTTCGTTTTCATTTTAACTGTAAATGTGAGAGCCTGAATCATTACACCAATCGCGGCATTTTTTGCGTAGATATTTCACCCGATCGCTCGGGAGTTGGAGCTGTGCCAGCCGCGACGCAGAAACCCGCGTCATTGGCCAACTCTTGAGTGGGACTCACTGTATTTGAAGGGGTCGACGGAAGATACTACATTGTTAAAGTTACCTCAAATCTGAAAATCTTATTATTTCTTTTGGTACGAATTTTGTTACTAATAAGACTTGTTGACAGAATTAGTCTATGCTCAGAAACACTGGAATAAATACTGGCTAAGAAAAAATGTAAATAGTGCAACAATCTCAACTTTTACAAAAAGGGGGTTAGCGATATCTTCCGCCAACCTCTTACCGTACATTCTTGAACTGGCTGCAAGGTTTGGAAGCATAATAGGCTACTAGGATTGCATTGAGCCATGACCGAGACACAAATTTTGACGTCCATGAAAGGAACTGCATGAGTAGAACAGTGGAACGTTTATAATGCATGGCTAGTAAACGTATAACCTTGCACAGTTCCATGGCCTTAGTCAACAACGCGTGCTCTTCAGACGTATTAATACGCCGCTCTCACGTGAAGCTTTTTAAAGTCACGCGCCATACTATAAATGGAGAGGTCTATTACCTGGACAGTAAAAATAAACTAATGTAGTTCACTTGAGCACTGTCATTCTTGTACGTGAAAAAAAAAAAAGTCAATTGTACTAGCAATGCTCAAAATTCGTCCCAACATTACTACAGAAGTGAAATTTGGATTTGTTTAATTTTTCGATTTTTCAAATTTTGGATTATTGGATTTTTTAATTTTGGATTTTTGATATTTTTATTATTTTTTATTATTTTTTTTATTTTTTGTAATTGTGAAGGGGTCGCCACGCCACTAGCTCGAAGCAGTAATAGTCCCCCACTCAATGCCTGATACATTTTCCTCGCGCGCTCCCGTAATTTTAGTCTTAATTTTTGGATTTTTAGATTTTAATTTAGGATTTTTAGATTTTTAATTTTGGATTTTTTGTTTAGTTTTTAATTTTAGATTTTTGGACTTTTTTAATTTTGGATTTTTAGATATTTCATTTTGGATTTTTGGATTTTTTTCATTTTATTGAGTTGATTTTTTCTGTGCAGTCCGTCACAGCCCCGCTACTTTCGTGACGAATTTGTTCGTAACGCAACTTTCGGTTAGCTCTCGATTTACTCCTAGCGAGCCTAAAGAAGTTTCACTTCAAAAACTTAAGCAGAATTTCTCCCGATAACTTTTCAGTATGAAAAACTCCGAAATAAGGTCAGTGTTATACGGACTTTAACGTAGTCCAGAAGAAGATTAATTGAAGGAAGCTCGATTCTAGATTACAGTTAGGCAAGAAAACTTGTCCACAAAAAACAATATAAGTTAATGCATACACATTGCTCATTTCTCACAATAGTTTTGTTTTTGTTTCTGCATTTACTACTCATATATTAAACTGTTTATAATTTTCAACTGCATTTTCATTCTACATAGTTGTTAGTTCGAAATAAATTGTGACTATTTGAAAACATGGTACAGTTAACCCTCGATATATTGCCCCTCTTTACAAGGGCCTATCGAGGGTTAATAAATGCAAGGAACATAAAATACATAAGAAACCTCGTTACTGTGCCAATTCATTTACTGCCAGTGAATAGCCTATATTTTTTTACAAATTATAGTTTACAGTGATTTTTTTTAGTTGCAGAATACTTTTAAAACGGCATGGATGTTAGAAATAGTATATCCAAGAAGTGAATGTTCACCTGCCACTAACTATAAATATGCGGTGGAATGAGGAAGCTATGTTAAGAAGTCGGACAGAGAGCCTGCGTGAGGGTGGAACAGGTAAAAAGAGCCCTTCATACAATGACACTTCTTTTCGTCCAGTGTCCATTCAGCTGTTCAGCACTACACTACTACTCGTAAGATTTATAAAATGAAGAGAGCAGTTGTTACACTTCAAGAGAAACGAGAAGTTTGTGAATACAGTGAAAGATTTCGAAAGTTTAGCCAGCAGGCTATTTCATCAAATTTTCCATTATAATAGGGGAAAACTGTTAGTGGGAGATTTTGAGCAATATTTTGAGTGAGAGAGAAAACTGGTCATTTGCCTTTTATTTAATTTTTCTTTCAAACTACAATACAGTAAACTAATACAGCACTTTATAATGCCATTTTTATTTAAAAAAAAAAAAAAAAAAAAAAAAAAAACTAAATTTCGTTCTAGTGCCACCCTCGCTTTGTGCCAGTAAATGTTAGAGAACGGATGATGGCATTATATCGAGGATTGACTGTAACTAGAATCCGGCTGAAAAGCCGAAAATAGCTAGAAATACCACCAAAATAGCTGGCTCGATAACACTGTTTAAAATGGGTTATAAATTACAACTGATACTCCAAACAACCTTTCTACCATTTATGTAGACTTAACGTGCAATGGAAAATTTTTGCAGTAAAGAAAAGAGGTATTTTCCTTCGTGAGGGGTGAGTATTTTATGCCTGATGTGTGGCCAGACTGCGTGGACACTAACTCGCTTGGAGACAGCCCAGTCGATTTTAACAACGTGTGCGGGTGTGTGGTACGATGTATTTGTGCGTGTTTTTGTGTGTGTTTGAGTTATATTTGCTACTTTTCTAGTGTGTGTGTGTTGGTGGATAATGTAATAATGAAGATCTTCAGACAGGTAAGAATTCATTTACTGTTTCATGTTCTGTAGATTGAGGACAGGCAAACTGTCTTCCCGTGAGTCCATATAGGTAGTGATTCACATCCCCTACTCCCTGTTATCAGTTTTTCGTCTACCTAATAAAGCATTGAGGTGTTTGTTCTTTCGTTCACGTTGTAGTGTATTGACATACGTTTGTGCAGTGTATTACTAGTACCGTCTTCTGTAATCTAGATATTAATATTTGAAGTAAATCGCTGGAATTTTTTTCCATTGGCTGAGAAGGAATACTAATCAAGATGGTTGACTAGCATGGCTTGCCAGAAGCTCTACCCTCGGTTCCTTACCAGTATTTCGAGAGAAAATATCACTTTAACAGCAATTTTCTGCCATGCAAGCTCCAAATTTGGTGTAGGTTATTTGATATAGGCCCATTTATTTTGTATGGTCATTGTAGCATTGCTGAACTGCGTTCTAGTTGCCACCTTATAACTTAAATGTGCGCTTATATCAGGCATGGATTAAAGATATATTTGCTATCGTGACGATTATAGGTAAACTTATCGGCTTATCTGTGAACATACAAAGTTACAAACGTGTCCTCACGATGACATGGTTCTCATCCTGGTTCGCTCAGAACCATAGTAATTATAGCTGGCGTGATTTATGCGTAATAAAAATGAACTGATCGAAATGGGTAAAAATACAAGATCAAGTATTAAAAACTACTAATTTCACCCCTTAATCAATTCCTTGAACAAAAGTAAGTATATTGAACGAAGTTTCCAGTTCCAGGAAGGAAAATTGCAATGCTAAGGAGTTATTGCTCTGCCCGTTACAAACAATTTGTGAATTTCTGGCAAAATGAATGGAAATTATACTGTATTAAGCTACAGCAGTGTATTAAAACTACTTTAAGGGAGACTTGTTTCGATCCCAGAAGGCAATTCTCGTGAGAAATCAGCTTTTAATAGCATGAAGTATACTGCATGTTAGGTTGTAACTGTCCATTTCTTCACGATTTTACTTGTATTTAGCATGTTTCTAAGGACGAACTGAGTTTTTATAATAATTCTATATGTTTTAAAGAGCATTATAAACTCATAACGAGGATGGCCAGCTATAGCTAACTGCCCTTGAAATTGTGTACATTTGGTACGAATCGGTGCAGTCGGGCTGGCACGACAGACAAGGAATTCACCTATGTAGACAGTCGGGATGCTTTGAGGATTAAGCCATTGTCTGGCACTTAAGGAGTGGGCTGTCAGGCAAGTTCAACGCCCAAGAAAACGCGCTGAAAATCCAGAATATACACTCTATTGTCCAAGACACCCTCATTTCAAGTTATTTACTGCGGATTATAAGGGTCTGTCGGCATTGCCTTGAAGAAAGTTGTATACGTAGAAGTTGCTTCCACTTTACCGGACTATGCCTCCCAACTCATACAACTAGCGCAACACACACACACACACATACATACATACATACATACAGATGTGCTCACAAAAATGCCGCTAAATAGGCCTACCAAGCCAACGCAACCTGAAGCGATATTTTTCCCATTGCAGAAAATCCATGTGCCGCACATATTTAGGACGTTTTATCGCAATCTCTGATATTTCCACTGAATCAGTTAAGCCTTCAGGAGCGCCAGCAAGGAGGGGGAGCCCTTACTGAGGACTCAAGTTGGAAGAAATTACGGGCAAATTCGCAATGTAGGGGGACTTTTCTCGCGATGTGCATATTTCTACGGACGAATGTTTTTTTTTCAGCGAAGCAGGTTGACCAACATGACGCTTCTTGTACATTGCTTATCAGATATCTGTATAATGAGTGTTAATGACAGGTTTTGTTGGGTTATGAACAGTGATATTAATTTAGTATAGAATTTTGAATTCTCCCTAAATTCTATTTTAATGGCAGTCGGGTTAGGAACGGTGATGTTAATATTAGTGACAGGTTCTGTTAGGTTATAAACAGTGATATTAATTTAGTAGGGCATTCTGAATTCGTAAATGTGCCGTGAGGTTGGTACACATGTGTTCATAAGAAATGCAGTTAAATCCAAGCGAACGCAACCTGAAGTGATATTTTTCCCAGTAGGCCTACATATCCCGTACACGAACGTTTTATTGGAATCCCTGATTTTTCTACTCAGTCAGATAGGCCTTCAGGGGCCCCAGCAAGGAGCTCAGATGCCCCTACTGAGTGGGAAGAAATTTGTTTAGTATTTTAAAATTCGAAATACAGTCCTGAACCATTTTACTTGACCAATCTTACGTTAATGGTTTTCTCATAAATTATTATTTTAGAGATGAAAATGCGCCTTATTCCACTTTTTTCGTGTTCACTTCTACAAAAAACATATTTTCATAATTATGCTGTATTACATCAAACTGTATCGAATATTTCATGGAATTATGAAGTTATTTAGATCAACATAAATTGAGAAAGGGTACATTTTATATATAAAATAGAAACTTACAGAAAATGGCTATTAAAGTTTTGAATGTTCGAACCAGGAGGGATTTAGTAATAAAAGGGAACTCAAAACTAGTTCAAGGTTATGCTATGTACTAGTACCTAATCTGTCACATAAGGTAACGCTTCCTAACCTTTTAAGTGTCCCCGACTTCATTATATAGCTAGGCCTACTTTTCTTCGAAGGAACCCCTCCCCCATTACTATTTCCGGCATAATCCAGCGCCCATTCACCGATGTGTATGTTTGTACGAGCGAAGTGATTTTTTGTTTCTGAGCGAAGCAGGGTGACCCAAGGCTTGTAAACTACAGAGGTAGCGTATTCCGGCGAGTTTATAGGACAGGGGGTTGCGGCGAGCAGGCGAGTGTGTGACGTCACCAGATTCCAAATCTCGCAATTCCCAGTTTTTACTCAGTTTAGAAAATCTTACACCGCGTGATTAAACTCGTAACCTTTAATTAACCCTTTGTTGGATTCCTGTGAAATTTATACAGAAATAATCTACACACATCAGCCCTACTGATGGTTAAAACAGAGTCTTAAAAAAGCGGACACAAATGTTTTTATTTCATTTTATAAACATCACCCGTTACACAAAATTCATGGAGGGAGAAGCAAATTTCACTATGCGACAATTTTTTGTATTTTTGTGTCCCGAAAAAACTTCAAGCGAGAAAGTTTTAGTGAAATAATTGAATTTTAATACAAATGAAGTTCCAGCCCTATATCTCGAATGGTTTACGAGTAATTGAGTGGTAATTATTCCGGGCGCTTCCAGCCGTCTGAATGATTTGGCGCTTCGAGCAGGACAGTAGAGAGCATGGTGCCGCTGACAAGGCTTTTGTAGCTACTGATCTCGGCCGCTTGACCGTAGTCTTTTAGGATAGAGATTACCAATACATATTGTTTTTAATAGTACAATTAGAAAGTGATTTAGAATGTGCAGATAACTGAAACATTATGCCGGGCCAGAGATGTGCTGCGGCAGTGTGTAACAGTAATTTCTCAGATTGCAAGAAGCTTGACTGTAACATTTCGTTCCACGTCTTTCCAAAAATCAAAGATGTTCGCAAGCGATGGATTGTTGCTTCCGAAGAAATTATTCTTGGAATCCTGATACAAGTAGAGTTTGTTCCTTGCACTTCACGGAGCAGGATTACGAAAGGGATTTCAAAGCTGAACTCCTGAATTTACCAAGGGGAAAAAAATAAGAGAAAAAGGTAAATAATATATTATAATATTCTTATTAGTATTATTATTGTAATTGTTATTAATCATATTTACATGGGGTTTTAGGACTACAGAACTTTGTTTGGCTTTATATGCGCAGCTATGTCGGGATGATTAAATAAAAAGGTACCTCCGAAGAATATCATTATTGAACATTAATTCTTTAATTGCACTGGAAAGCGTATTTTTATTGAGGAATGGAAATTAGTCTGCAGCAAGGCAATATTTGGCGTTTCTTCTGAACAAAATTATTGAAAATTAGTATTCACAGCTCTCGGTAGATCACGGAGTAGAGGGCCCATGGATTTAACCAGGCTAAATTATATTTTATTAAATTTTTTGCGACTATTATTCACTTATATTGTTATAGGTATTCATGTCGGCACTCCTTTTATAATTTAATGATTTATTAAAAATAATTAATTATAAATATTTAGGCTTTCACGGCCGGCGTTTATTGAAGTCTTCCAAAATAATTTAGTTTCAAAGGGTCAATCTTTCAGCATGGGTACAAGTAGCCAGTAATATCCTTTATTATTGAGTCCACGACTAAAATATTTAAGGATTTTTACGTAATTGCTAGTAGGTCTATTTTATTGAACAAAAAGACCTCTGTACCGTTCCCATAGCTTTAGTGCCTGAAGTAATTACCGCTCTATTACTCGTAAACCATTCAATATATAAACGTGGTACTTGATGTATAATAAAATTAAATATTTCCCTAAAGCTTACATGCTTGAATCATTTTCTGGTAACAGAAATAAACAAAATTGTCGCATAGTCAAATATGCTTCTTCCTGAACATTTCACGGTCGTCACAACTCATTCCTACAAGTGAAGCGCCCGGAATAATTACCACTCAATTTCTCGTAAACCATTCGAGGTATAGGGCTGGAGATTGCGAGATTTGGAATCTGGTGACGTCACGCACTCAAGTGCTGCGATTGGTCTATCCCGGAATACGCAACCTGTATAGTTTACTGATCTTGAGGGTGACCAACTGTCCTTTATGCACATTGCTGATCATTAAAATAAGTAGTGGCAGGTAGATTCTACTTCAATTGATGTTAGGTTGGTTAGGTTAGGTTAGGTTATGAATAGTGATATTAGGGCATACTGAATTCTCGGATTTCGAAAATGTGCCATATTGTATCTCCCGCAAGGTTTGTCGTGTTGGTCAACCTGTTACCCAGAATTCTACCTACTCTGGTGGTGTGACGTAACAGTTCTGATTTCCACTCACGAAAATTTGTACCATTTCAGAAAGTTAATATGGCGGAGATTTCACTACTTTTCGCTAGAACGTGGTATAAAAGAAAATGTATCATTTAGGACGAATGGGTGGGCTGAACCGAATCATTCGCCAAGATTTCTCCTCTCCACAGAACTATGTACGAGTATAACAAAGTACGTGTGATATCAGGTGTTTTATGAAGAAAATCTGTTTCAAAATGGGCCTGATGTCATTGGAATTTACTTTTCTCCGACGATGTTCATGGTATCATTGTTTAAATATGAATTTACTGCATTCAGTGCCGGTATTCTAACCTACCTGCATCTTTCGCCTTCTTTACAACCCAAGTCCGTCATTATATCAAACTCGCAAACATTTGGTATACAGTATTTATTATTCAGACATGGAATATTATTGCTAGCTGAAGTACGCCATTTTCATCTTACTTGTGTCTTTACTTCTTTTTCACTTCTTAATATCTACTCTTATACAATTCTACGGCCCTAAATGGCGTGCTTGCTCCCTTACTTCGTGATACATCGGGTATACTCGGCGATGTTCGTCTCTCGCAGTCTAAACTTTCACGAACAGTACAAAATTAGGAAAACAGTTTCTTTATTATATACGGTCTAAGAGAAAAGAACACAATAAACAAATATTCTAATTTTATTTTTACTTACAATTTTTATAGCTCTGAACCGCAAACAGTTTTAATAAACTGCCAGCGTAACTTTCTTAAAAATCCTGGAGTCAATTAATAATGGCGGGTAAAGCCGCGAGCACCAGCTATAATATATTGATAGTTTAACCCTGGAAGTATCGCGGACAATAAAAATCCAAACAAACCACTCCTTCCCTTGAAAAATTATATAATATCTGAAAATTATACTGGATTTATCAAATTAAATTCACATCGTATTCATCTGTCAACAAACAGTTGAGAAATAATACGTATTATCAGTGTTCACAGTTAGCTTTGGAACTGCATAATCGAGTCTGAGATCGTTTTCCCAGGCGGCGCTTTCTAATTGTGGAATGTAGGCCTACTCTAAAGCCGGAATTTTAGCTGTTTCATTCATTATTATTGGTTTAGTTTATGAATGATTCGCGTGCAAGTGTTAATAAATATAATGCTTGAATAATTATTATACTCTTAATTTTTAATTTTTCAATTAATTATCGTGGGCGAAGCCGCGGGCACCTGCTAGTCGACCTACAATCTAATTCATCCTGCAGCTAAATATGTGACTAGTGCGTCAGCTCTAAAGTAATCGATGTGTTGATCGTTATCAAGAGATTAAGTAGTCAAGGTTGGTTCCTCTTTCGACTTGGCCAACTCCAACAGCTGTTACTGAATGGATTCTTCGCCACTCTGCAAACTGTGTTTCATTATTTTTTAGAAACACGAATAACGACCATATTTAAGGTTGTAATGTTCTTTAGAATAATAAACTCATATAAACTCATTTTTTCCCCTAAAAATATGCTAAATTACAAAAAATCTTAGAAATGGATACTTACGTAACCCAAAATGGCGTATTCTGTTCTGGTTAATGACCATATTAGCCAGGTGGTCATGACATGGAGAAAATAAAAAAATTATGAAAACACTAGAAAAATTGTAGTAAGTTAAGCGGGGTTGTACAGGTTTGAGGAGAAAAAAGTAATTTTCCATTTTATTTTATTTTAAATGAAATTCGGACATTTATCTGTATATTAGTGATATACTTAGTTACTATTTACGGAATTGAAATCATAAATGTATAAGTAAAGTAAAATGTTCCCTATACAGGCCATGGAGGCCCAGAGGGTTCCAGGAGCTTGAGGCTCCCAGATTTTAGACATTCGGCTCGTGAAGGTGGTAAGGTTGTCAGCCTTACGCTCTGACCGCCTTTATCCTCTGGATTGCTCCTGGTACTCATTTCTGTTAGAGGCTGAGTCGACACCAGGGTGATAGTGCCACCAGAAGGATTAGGCCAATTAAAAAACTCCAACGATCTCATCGGAAATGGAACCCGCGACCCTCCGGTTTGTAGCGCAGCGTTTCAACCACTAAGCTACGGCGTGCCTCAATGTGTAAGTGCGTGCCCATAATGCATGCATTGGCTCGGCTCGTATGCCTTCTAAAACCGAGTTGACTAAATTTGATTATCACCTTGGACTTGTTTCACCAAGCTTTTTTCCTTATCCTCAGCTATTATATCCTTTTCATAATTCATGCCTGAATCAATGAGTTCATCATGAATTTTGCAACAGCTTTTGCGAACAGCAGAATAGGGCTTGAACCTGGCCATGAATTTTTCTATATCTTTTAGACTTTACTGTACTTTACGTTACCATTATAAGCAGGTTGGATACGACTGTTTTTCTTCGACCATAATTAATATTTAAGTTTTGGTTTTTATAGTTATTTTGCGTTATATGGCAGGCGGCAAGGCATGCAGGCCGCAGGACTTCTCTTGACGTATTACACGAAATGAACTCAATTTAGTATAATATTAACATGAGCAGAATAGATTTTATTTTAAACACAAGTTGCTTATTATGCAGTTTGTTTTGCTGCTCTCAAGGCTTCAAATTTGTTCAGTGTTCGACATTATTCGATACCACAACAGTATTATAATGAAGTTCTTTATTTTAATTAATAACGATATGATTCTGTTATGTCACACGTAATAAGCGTGTTATGGTATGGTCGAATAAAAAAAAGTGTGCGTGGAACGCCGGGTGACAGACGTGAAACTTGTTTTAATTTTTGGATTTTTTCAATTTTGGATTGTTTGACTTTTTAATATTAGGTTTTTGAACTTTTAAATTTTGGAATTTTGGATTTATTAAATTTCTTATCTTAATTTTTTTAAATTTGGAATTTTATTTTTTTAAATTTTGAATCTTTGATTTTTTTTAAATTTATAACTTTCGATTTTCGGATTTTTAGATTTTTTATATTTTGGATTTTTTATTGTTTGATTTTTTGATATTCTAATTTTGGATCTTTATTTTTTAAAAATTGATTTTTTGATTTTTTAAAGTTTTGGATCTTTAAATTTTTACTTTTGAATTTTGGATTTTTTAAATTTGGATTTTTGAATTTTGAATTTTTTGGATTTTTTAATTTTTGATTTTTAGATTTTTTAAGTTTTGGATTTTCAATCTTATTAATTTGGGATTTTTTATTTTTTAAATTTTGGATTTTTTATTTTGGATTTTGGTATTTTGGATTTTTTTCATTTTGGAGTTTTTAAATTTTGGATAAGCCTAATCATTGAGTTGATTGTTTTATGTGCAGTCCGTTCCGTCACAGCCCCACTAATTTCGTGACGATTTTGAGCGTAACAATTTCGTGACGATTTTGTCTATAACGCAAGTTTGGGTTAGCTCTCGATTTACTCCTACCGCGGCTAAAGAAGTTTCACTTAAAAAACAATTAGAAGAGTATGTTTAAATCGATGAAACGCATTGAACTTTTGACTAACACCATCAATGAGACGACACCTGGACAAGGTAAAGATAAGGGAAGAAATTAGGAGGGTGGATAAAAAATTAACGCACAATATATATTTTTTTACAAAAGTTTAATAGGTACTATTACGAACACATGCACACATGAAGGGACATCTTTTGTCTATTTTTCTATATAGTCGCCGAATTTCTACACATTTATCCCATCGTGATACAAGTTTCAAAATACCTGTTCATAGAAGTCCGTGCGGTTGGAGTATAGCCGTTTGCGGACTGTTGTTTTCACTTCTGCATCTGATTCAAAGCGTTTACCAGCCAGGAATTTCTTCATGGTACCAAACAAATGAAAGTCCGACGATGCCAAGTCTGGGCTGTATGGAGGATGCTGGAACACCTCCCAACAAAATTTTTTGATTTTCTCACGAATAGCTGCACCAACATGGGTGCGAGCATTGTCGTGAAGAAGTTGACACCATCAGCATGAATGTTATAACGTTTGTGACGATGCCTTTTAACCCGTAAAATAACGCACTACACCTCGCTGCTCTTCACAAGTGAACGATAGTAACATGCGCGCCATCTTTGTTGCATAGTTCACGCTTCTCTCGCTAGAGCTACACATGATAACAAAATGGCGTCCGTAGCTGAAGCTTCTAACTCCATCTTGGTGAAAGTTCAACATCCCAACCGCAATATCAACGCAGAAAAAATCATTGTGCGTTACTTTTCGATTCACCGTCGTATATAGGATTGTAAAAAAAGCTTATCATTCCATCAGTACGTATTTTAGACTGTAATAACTTAATAACACGCTTCCTTCATTCTCCCTCACATCGTGTGACGTTTCTCATGCTTAAACTGTTTGAGTGACAAAACGTCGCAGTTTCTCTTTTGATAATTTAGGAACGTATATTGAAGTATAGTGTAATGATATGAAGGTGGCCGTCAACATTTAAGGAAGGCTGTAAAAACAACTGTATTAAAACTGAACTTCAGTAACCATAGGTTCTGATATTCACTGCAGGGATGAAGTTCTTATGATCAGTCTGTACTCTCCTGTAGCTATTTGGAGACAACAAGGAGTCAATGTTCAAACAATCAGGCCGAACAAATGGCAATATTAAAGGCTTTACAGGAACTCGAGCTACTACAAAACATCCCAAAAGAAGACAAAATTGCAGCAGTTTACACAGACAGCAAAACAACATTGTTCCTTATTAAAAATAACAGCAGACATTACTCTACTATAGAAAATATTCTGAAAACAATCCAAACCCTCCATCAACAACAATGGGAAGTCCACTTCGGTTGGGTCAAATCACATATTGACATTGCCGGGAATGAACTAGCCGACAAATTGGCGAAAGAAGCGTCTATGGGTGGAAATGAATTCATCTATGACAAAATTCCCAAAACAACAATCCGGACAGAAATATATGAAACTGGGCTTAACCAATGGCAGAATAAATGGAACAGCACAACAAAAGGAGCAACAACTAAATCCTTCTTCCCAACAGTCAAAGACAGATTGAGAATAAAACTCCCAAGTAGCCCGGAATTTACAGTCATACTTCCAGGACATGGAAAAACTAAATCATATTTACACAGGTTTCATATTGAAGAAAGTCCAATCTGCCCATGCAACACAGCATATCAGACAGTCAACCATCTCATTTATGAATGCCACAAATGTCAAGGAACAAAGATCAGAATTAATAAAGGAAGTACACAGAAAAGGGGACACCTGGCCAGTCACAAATCAGCAGCTAATAAACAGACATATGAAGGCCTTCTACAAGTATATACAATCCATCAACTTATGAACAGTTAGATTTAAACATTGAAAATATCCTGCAGACATCAATAACAAGATTTATATGTGTAAATAATATTGTATTCAACTCACAATTGCAACAACAAACAAAAATCTATTAACGGTAACAATCAATGTAGAATAATGTAAAAATAATGCATGTAATATTACTAGGTAATGGAGCATGCTGATAATAAATCATAAAAAAAGGAGTCAATGTATTAATAAACTAAACGTGCCCAACAAAATGCACAATTCTCTGGGCTCCAGTATCAGTTAACAAGCTCTCGTTTTCACCTACTTAATTCTATGCCCATTCAGATAGTGGCTATTGGGGCGGTAGCATATTAATGTCACATCAATAGGGACCTATGTTTTGGTAAGGCGATAAGCACGAAATTTTACAAAGCATCTTTCCTTAGCTATATTTAGCTTTATAGGTGCTTAATATCTGTGACTTGGTTCTAAACGGGACAATGTCAATTTCTTGCAAAAATGAGATTTATGCATTGTTGAGCTCGGCTAGTCTTTATCTTTCGTATACTAAAAGTGCCAATGTCTGTTGCTATTAATATACATTATACAGAAACCATAGAGGGCAATGAAGTTCTCAGACAAAGCCCTCAATGATTAAAAATGCGACATTGTAGTATAGACATGATTAAAAAAAATCTGATGTGAAAGTCACATAACTTCCTCTGCCCAAATAAGAGTTAGCAGTATTCACATATCCTTGTACAGAATCGCAAGACACAATTTTACGCTAATTATGATGTAGATACATTATAGCCCCTCATTTGAATGCTGCGACTAAAAACACAGGCTATGGACAAACTAAAAAAAGAAGAAAAAACAAGTGACTGAAACGTTTATTGAACTTTCCGCCATTCAGAATAATTTCCGAAATTTATCGAATATTCCCCTCAGATATTTCTTTACTGTAAGCATGGCCAACAATACATCTTTCTCACTTCACATACTTAGTAATACTTAGTAATATTATTTCGTTAGGCCGTGAATGTCCGCTTATTGAGTTGTTCACCAGGCAAGACAGAGTATCTACAAACAGTGGGTAGTTTACAACCACCCTTCAGAGATATTTTTTAAAAAAAGGTTCAAATAAAAGTTTTAGCTCTTGGTATAAGCACTCCATGTACAGAATTTAAAGGAAATCGTTCAAGCCGTTTTTGAGAAAATCGTGACAAACGAAAATTTATTCGTGTAAAAGTCCCCTTAAAGTAAGGGAAAGTTGTCGCCACTCTTCGTGTCACAGCCTCAGAAGGTACCTAACCCAAATACAACATTTTGTTTTCGTACGACTTTCCGTTACATGAGGCCGTATTGCAAAGAGCGTGTATTCAGAGTGGGTGGCTTATAACTACCCTTCAGAGAATTTTTTCGAAAAAAAGTTTCAAATAAAAGTTTTAGCTCTTGATATAAGCAACTCATGTGCAAAATTTAAAGAAAATCGTTAGAGCCGTTTTCGAGAAAATCGTGAAAAACTAAAAATTCTTCATGTAAAGTCCCCTTAAAAATAAGAGAAACTTGTCACCAATCTTCAGCTGACATCTTCGGAAGGTACCTGACTCAAATACGAAATTTTGTTTTCATACGATTTTCCGTTTTGGAGCTAGCTTGTTCACAGATATTCTACACAGACAAACACACACACACATACACACGCATACACACACACACACACACACACACACTGACACACAGACATGTTTCCAAAAATAGTATTTTTGGATTCAGGGGGCCTTGAAACGTGTATATATGTTAAAAACTCAACTTCGAATTTGGGGGTCGAAAACAATACTTCCTCTACCTATAGTACCTATGGTACGGGCAGAGGAAGTAAAAAAGTGACCTTTAATTAGTTGTTACTCTGGTACCGGACAAACGATTTGGTCCAATATCAGTAGACGTCTTTCCATGGACATTATAAATGCGTAAACCGAGTTTCATGAAAATCCGATAAAGCGTATTTGAGTTATCGCGCCTCTAAAATAATAATAATAACAACAATGTTTTATTTTGCCTGGCAGAGTTAAGGCCATAGGGCCTTATCTTCCACTCAACCAGGATAAAGACAAAATACATTAAAAGGAATTTACAAAAAACAAATACAATAGATATCATACATAATACAAAATGTTAAAAATAAAATAATAATACAATATTGAAGTACCTATATTAAAACATAAGACAAAAATGCGTCCAATAATATGCCGAGAAAACACATTGAATTAAAGAATTATATTGTAATTGGATGTGTGTATAATTATAATATTATACTCTAATATACACAAAAATTGAAACTTAAAACTAAGAAATTAACAAATAAAAGCAATATAGGCTAAGTGCCATGAAAATCGTGTACAATATAAATTTACCTAGGCTAGATAACGAGACATTCATTCTAGTTATCAGCGAGATACTTGATTGACTTTGACCCAAAAATCTGTAGGCTCCGACTACCCCTGATGTCCGGCGGAAGGGAGTTCCAGATACGGGTGATGGCTATTGTGAATGAGGCAGAGTACAGAGATGTTTGATGGCGTGGAATTGACAGTAGACTGTTATTCTGAGATCGTGTGTCGCGGTTATGTTGGGAAGATAACAGTGAGAAACGAGAGACTAAATAATTAGGTGCAGTGTTATTAAGTATCTGATAGAGTAGAGTTAGGGAGTGTAGTAAGCGTCTGTCCTTTAGTCGAAGCCACTAAGTTGGGTTTTACTCCGGTACGGGTCAACAGATTTGGTCCAATATCAATAGTCTTCTTCCCATGGACATTATAAACTCGTATACCAAGTTTCATTAAAATCCGATCAATTGTTTTAATTGTTATGCATGATTTGGGTAATGTTCATGAGTCTGTGGCATGTTTTAATCGTTTCATTTCGAATCTTTATGTTCATTCGAAAGCACAATATTCGTTTTAATCTACACAATTAAGAATAGTAAGTAATGAAATTTATGTAAAAACGATGTGACTAAGTGTAAATAAATGTAACATTATAATTATTTATCTTTTAAATAAATTATTTAAATAAAGCATCTAGCAGATGAGTAAATAATCGCGAGCGAAGCAGCGGGGACATGCTTGTTATTTTTGAAAAATTAACTACTTTACTCATATTTGACCTTTTTGTATGCCCTACATGTCTCTGTGATTAACGAATTGATTGTGAAATATTTATTTTCTTTTCAATTCCGATGTCTATGTTTGTAGTTAGATTATATTGAATGTTATTATTTCCTTCGCTGCGGTTTATTGAGCTAAGAAGAAGAAATCATCTAATATATAAAGTCGAATGTGTGTTTGTGGGTATGTATGTATGTATGTATGTTTGTTCCTTATACAAATCTACATTTCTTTACCAATTTACACGGAATTTTGCACACATACCCAGTTAAGCCCGGGAAGTATAGCGGTCAACATTAAAATTCAAACAAAATACTCCTTCCCTTGAAAATTATATAATTTCTGAGAATATTATGCAAAAAAAAATGAAATCCCATTCAGTTGTCAAGACAACAGTGTATTGTTTACACAGTTCACATGGGGCTCTGGACACTACATAATAATTTATTGGACTTTAACGAATTCTGATGCTAACGTTTTGTGAAAATAATTCTTGAATAAAATCCACGAGAATAAAGCACATTGTAATGCAGTCACATAACTTTCTCTACCCTCGACACAAGAAATAGGCCTATTTTCTCACTTCACATTTTGATGTAGAATAAGAGGTCGTATTGCTGGGATAACTTAAGTGTGTGAGTATGCTATATCAGAAGTAGGTAAACAATCCATTCCGCTTATACGTTATCCATAGCTGTATGCTTTGTATTAGTTGAGAAATAAGGATGTTCATCATAGGCCCTAAGCATGGGATGGAACATTTTGAGTCCTATGCTCGCAGTATTATATGTCCCGGGTTTTAGGGGAGGAAAGTATGAAAGTGATACTGCATTTCTCTTATTTCAGAACCGAAACGGTTGTATGGTAACATGAGAATGAGAAATAAAATTTTCCGTCAAGTCAATACAATCTTATTTAATTTATGTTTCTTCTTATTTCAAATCCTCCCAAGCATGATGTGTAGAAGCAACGGAATGCAGCTTTCGACATCCTCTATGAGCCATAAAAAGCTATATCTAGCGTTTTCTGATGGAATAGTTTGAGTGTGATAAATCTTTTTCTTCATTTCAAGTGTTACATACCATACATATTATATAAGCACCTAGAGTTTCAAAATCGAAAGTCCTCCAAAAGTTAATTTCAAATTACAAAATACAAAGCCCGGGCGACGCCGGGCCTTTTCAGCTAGTTTATTATAAAAATGAAGCTGCTTGAATACACAAGTTGCCCTAAGACACAGCTTACCATTCAAGCCATGAAGGCCAATGGATAACAATTGAAACACAATTTTTGTTTTTGCTTTGAGTTAAATTGACAAGTAGAGATAAAGAAAACAATGCATTTTAATAATCACAAACGGCTCCCTACGGTATCTTGGCGTAAATTATTTTCATGTTCCCCCCCCCCCTTATTTTCCTTAAAACAAGCCAGAACATGTGGAGATAAAAATAATGTATTCATGTTATAAGTTAGATTGTAGCCCTTGAGCCACATGCGTTGACTTTGGATATGTTAAGTTTGTCAGCCGTATCTTGAAATATTACTTATAAAGCATATCTACTGTTATATTTCAATTTTATTGTAAACTCAATAACAATAATAATAATAATAATAATAATAATAATAGTAACAACAGCAACAATAATAGTAATAATAATAATAGCCACCTGAATTATTTTTCTCCAGTAGTACTTTATTTTATATAACTTACGAAAATGATAATAATAATATACTTGTAACAATATTGTTTTTCAGATGTTGGTAGCTATTTTTTTTCCAGACTGTAGGAAAAATATTGCTCATTCTGTTGATTTTTCGCTATTTTCCCTTACCATTTTTCAAACTATTTAAGTACATCATTACATGACCAAAGAATTGAACAAGGCCTGTTTTATAAAAGCATATTTCAAACTAAATAAAATCAACACTAATACCTGTTAAAATTGCGCGGGAAATGGATTTAAACAGTACGTTGTAGAATGTACAATATTTATACTTTCCTTAATGTAGATTTTTTTACTTTCGGCGAACTCCCGTAAACGCAGGCTGCTCTTTTGGGAGTGTGTACTTATTAATTATAGTCACTTGTGACTTATTTATTGTGAAATGTATTTGTCTACCTCGTATCACTCCAATTATGAATGATACACTGTTTTAGAATTCATACGAGGCGGGATTAAGAGGGGAGGATAATATTCTCATGTAATGTCCAACAGAGACAATAATCTGTGGCTTATGAATGCATATACCTAGGTACAGTATATCCATCTTGAATCTTTTAAGTGCCTAATATCCGAAATCTACTTAATGAGTTTCTCAAGTCACCATGTTTTCATTCCTAGGCTGTTGGTACAGGAAGTTATTAAGTGCCAGTATGGTACTTTATGAGACTTTGTGTGGGGACGAAAAATGTCTGTCCGTTTGTCGGTCCGTCCGTCCGTCCGTGTGTCTGTACGCGCCATAACTCAAATACGCTTTTTCGGATTTTCATGAAACTTGGAAAACACATTTACAATGTCCATGGGAAGAACCCTATTGATATTGAACCAAATCGGTTCACCGGTACCGGAGTAATGCCCAATTTAGTGCCTATTTTAATAGATTATATTAGAAAGGCGCCATAACTCAAATACGCTGTATCAGATTTCCATGAAACTTGGTATACACATTTATGACGTCCATGAGAAGTACCCTATTGAATTTGAATCTAATCTGTTGACCGGTACCGGAGTGAAACCCAATTTAGTGTCTATTTAAAGGCGCAATAACTCAAATACGCTTTATCGGATTTTTGTGGAAACTTCGTATACACATTTATAATGTCCATGGGAAGACGTCTATTGATATTGGATAAAATATGTTGACCTGTTTCGGAGTAATGCTCAATTTAGTGCCTATTTTATGGTAATATACGTATTCGAAAGAATTTATGAAATGCAAATCAGTTATCATGACAACATAGTCAATTGTTTTACTGTGATCTTATAAGGCTTTGGCAATTAAAATACAGTTAGCTATGACAAATAACACTATTGCTTTACATGCGCTTATCCAACAAGACCGTTAAACTGACCCAGGTGGCCGAGATGGTAACGTCTTGGTCTCACATCTGGAGTTCCATGGTTCAAATCCCGAAACCGGCCAATTTGACTTTTTTTTTGTATTCTGCATGTCATAATTGCAATCATAACTGATTAAACAAGAACATACTGGCACTTTGTTACACCAGTTTACCTGATTTTATTTTCTTTGGGTAAGATCTCACGAAATAGATACAATATGACAATACAAGCCTTCTTTATTATAATGAAGAGTAGGCTTAATAGTAAATATATTTTGTTACAAATGCAGTCAAGGAAGTGCCTGCATGCAGATGTCCGCAGCAATGCTATAACTGGTCATATTCCTCAAGTTGTAATGTAACAACCACATGTGTCAAATGTGGAGAGCTCACTCATCAAAAGACTGTAGAAGACTACCGTCTGGAATACAGACATGTGCTAACTAATGAGACATACATAGGTAGTCCTACACCATTGGCCGAAACAATCAGTCATTCTCAATAAAGATTTCCCTCAATTTTCAGTAGCGAAACTAATGCTCCCTCAACAGATTCAAAGCCTATATCCAACTCCATGCTTGAAGAGTTTAGCCAA